>CM062819.1:528399973-531209973 GCA_031772625.1 Pinus tabuliformis | reverse complement strand
GCTAACATGTCATTTGTTATGTTTTGCATGATAAATATCCCATAAAAATTCAATAACCAACCAATTTATTTACTCAAAATTAAAAGCTTCTCGTTATTCTCCTCTAACTTTGCTTACTCCGCCTCTCTAAAATGTAAGTTCCAATATTTCCTTTAACTTTGCTAAGTTAAGCATAAGTTCTCTGCAAATTAAACTTGGAGAGCAAATCGCCCCATATATGTTAAAAACTTTTAAACGGTGTTTTGGTTTCATGGCCTGCAAAATGCAGATTTTTCTAGCGGGAGACATCTTTTTCCTTTAAGAGTATACAATTTGACTATTTCAGATGGGCCCATGTAAAGTCTGGTGCCATATTTATGAAAGGTTTGGCGGTAATAACAAACACAGCTTCCAAAAAAATTTAAATTGACAAAATTCCAGAGTAGTCAGGATCTTGATGTAAAGGGAATATGGGCTTTTTATTTATTGACTGGCATCACTTTGGAGTAAGCAGCATAGCACATGGAATCCGAGAGCTTTGAATCGCTCGGGTATGGAGGTGACTGACACCGAGACTGTGGAGGAGACGATGCCATCGTATCTATAACCTTAGCAAGAGTCTATAAGAATGGGCTGAGAAAAAATAAATCCCCAAAACCAAAAACCAATTTCTCAAGGAGGCCGGCTGTTCAAGAAATAGGCAAGAATAAAGCCCAGCTGAAATACAAAGAGAATTTTGTTCTGCCAAGTCCAATTGATTAGAACTCAGCAAGAACAACTCCAATTCGATCCAATCGAAGACGGATTAAATAATATAACGTGAAGAGAAAATCAAAGAAATTTGTTGGCCGCAAATATTTTAAGAGAGAAATTCGTTTCTTGGCCAACGCACAGCAAGGCAGAGGTAAAAGGGCTCTGATACCAAATGTTAGACAATCATAACAGCGATTCTGCATGCGGAAAGAACTGAAAAGAATCGTTTTAAACTTAATGCCCAGGGATACGAATTACCTCCAGCCATTGGTGAAACTCTTGATGCAACTTCTTTCTGAAAAACCACGCTTCAGCTGCCCAAGCAAAAAGAAAAGAATGCAGAAAATCTGAAGGTACTTCCAAGCTCTGCTATCTCAGCTAGATGGTGTAAAAAAACTGAAGGGGATTGAGATGCAAGCTTGGGGACCAAACAGATGAATTTATAGCCAAGCTTCCATCAAGCTTCTGATAGCTATGTGTCATATGTCCCACAGATCAAGGCAGAGAACTCCAGATGGAGTAATGGACCACTTCAGTAGCTCCCAACAATAAATTTATTAACTGCAGTTGATTTCCTTAACTTAAGGAAACTACTGCAGTTGGTTTCCATAAGTTAAGGAAAGACTGCAGTTTAAATTCCATAATTGTAGGCAGCAATTGTGCAAAAAATAATGGAGCTTAACACTTGTGTTTTGTTCCGGCCGAATCAGTGCTTGATTTGGTCAGTTGTTCCTCTTACACGGGAAGACAGGTGTTGGGGTTTTGCATTTTTTCAGTTCGGCAAAGGTCGATCGAGCAATTTTCTGGCTTTCACGTGCGAGAGATCAAATTTATAACTACGAGTCAAATACTTAAAAGGATAACTCAAATTGTGCTGATTTTTCAGACTTATTCACATTTGAAAGTGCTACATCATTTTTTTCCAAATATTTCCATTTAGTCATTAAGAAATAATTGTTATAATAAATGGATCACAAAAGTATAAAATTTAGCATTAAAAGGTTAATTATTAATAAAAAATAATCGAGTTGTATTTACTGCGATTTTTTGGAAGTTTTTCCAGTGGAGTTTTTTGTCTAATTTCTCTAAAATCTGGCATGAAATTATTGAAATCACAAGTTTGATAGGCAACCCCTGCATAATGGAAGTGCCATAGGGTGGTTTTTCAAGGTGCTGAATCCGTATATACAATGGAAAATCAGTTTAAATAACACATCAAGATTTCATCTCAAATTTTTCCGCCAAAAGTCCAAAAAGTGACACAAATGACAATTCCAAAATAATAACCTAAATATATAATATTGTTAATCATAAACTAATTTTATAAATAGAAATATATTAATAATGTAAATGGAATATTAATTGTTTAAATATTCATAACCATATTAATTTAATAATAATGGTTTAAAATAAAAATAAAAGTAAAAATAGAAATTAATTAATAAAGTAAATTAAGAATATTATTAATAAAGTTTTTCTTTATCAATAATAATATTATATTAATATAATAAAAAACAATGTCAAATGTTACTAATTAAAAATGTAAATTAATGAAAAATGATATTATTATCATTAGCAAGTGACACTATTAATAAGAATGATGCATTGCAAAACATAAATAACATTAAAAATACTGTTACTTCTAAGTTTAAAGAAAAAATGTGGTGTGAGAAAGATTTAGCGGCTAAAAGAAAATTAAGTTATTATAAGAAGGTCATCAACCCCACCCTAGAAGATCAAAAGTATCTCTCTATTTTAACTAGCCCAAAGAAGAAAATTAATATAGCAAATATTAGAACGAATTCTCATGAGCTCCATAGTGAAACAAGTTGCTCGGCAGTTCCTAAAACGCCATGGATGGAAAGGATTCCCACATATGTGAGAATAGGAGGATGAAAACCACTTCCTCTTAGAGCGCCCTGCGTACAACCACATTAGATCTCATTTAACCTTTTACAATGTCAAAATTATAGTGAGCTAGGGAGGTTTCTCTCCAAGCTTTTTGAGCATAGGAATAAAATCTTAAATCAAAATAAATAATTTGTTTCTTTAGATCCAATAGACCAATGTTTGGTCTCAAAAGACGTTAACCATCATCATTATCAATACTATTTATTAATATGGAAAATATTATTGTTGAGAATATTATTAATATAATAAAAGAAAAGGTATTAATATTATATTTTCGATACTTAATAAATATAACAATTTCTGAATTCAGGTTTTTGGGATTCATACTACATTAAGAAGACTTTTTTAGGTAAAAATTACATAAGAGAAAACTTGCCCACCTGTTTCGAACTAGCCAGTGTGGTTCATCATCTTAAATTAAAATATAAACATTTTTATCAAACCACAAATAAATTTAAAATATATATATATATATATATATATATATATATATATATATATAATTTCAATATAATTATAGAAAAAATAAAAACATTGAAAAGAACATAAATTTCTACATGATCCACAACCGTCATCAATCACTAACAATTGTTGACAATGGTTAACAAAGGACAATTCTCTCTCGCAATGCAACAAAATCTAACTTTTAAGGTTCCACATAACACAAATATTTCATACCACCCTCTTCCAAAACACACTAGAGCCGTGGAAAAAATAACACCAATTCAAATCAATAGGAAAATGACCCTTGTAGTTTTCCTCCCTGGTTCTCTTTGATGCAAATGATATAAAGTTTCAACATTTGATTTCATTCCATTCAAAACATGAATATGTTCATCTACAAAATTTGGATGGAAATCATGTCTTCTATCAAACTTTCAGTTAATTGAAAAACAAAACTAATGATTTTCCCAATAAATTTAATAATTGAAATATAATACAGACCATCATTGTTCTCCATATTTGTGAATTATTGTCTTTAAAACACACTTTGCAAAACAACTCCCATCCTTCCTCGTTGGACAGGGGTTGTATTTTGATGGACTCGTCTGCCCTTATTTCTCGAATCAGATTTCTGTTGCGAGTAGAGAATACAATTTTGCTGCCTTTGGGATTGTTAAATTCTACACCTAATTCTCCCAGATTCAATATTCTCCACATGTCATCTAAAACCATAAAAAATTTCTTTGTTCTCAGATATGCACACAGCTTCATCTTTCGCATATCTACATCATTAGCACAGTTTGCCAGGTCTAAATTGATGGTATAAGCGATTCGACTCTGCAACTCCAGAATTGGAAATTGAGAAACCGTAACCCAAATAACATCATCAAAAACTTGACTCACCATGTACGTGTTGTAGACCTTCTTGAGCAATGTTGTCTTCCCAACACCACTCATTCTATAAACACCGATTATCCGGAGATGGGGAGCTTCTGTGAGCCACCTCTCAAGGTTTATCTCGGCGAACTTATTTTCCAACCCTACCACTCCGGTGTCGGGAATTTCTGGTTATTCCAAACAAAATACAGTGGAAAAATCCTCTGTTTCCACTGTTCAGAATTTTCTGATAAATTTCGAAACAACAAAAATATGAACAGAGAGTAATACTCTGTTTTCTGATAATTCAAAAACACAAGAACAGAGCATAAAATAATACTCTACTTTGCCTCAGGATCAAAAACTGATCAAAATAATACTTTGTCTTTGACACAGAAAAATACTCTGTTTTTAACTCAGAAAAATTCGTTCTCTGGAAATGGTGTTGCAGCAACACAGTTTTTTTCAGTTGCTGTTCGTAGTGTTGCAGCAACGCTGTTCGTGGTGTTGCAGCAACGTAAATTTTTTTCAGTTGCTGTTCGTGGTGTTGCAGCAACGGGGATTTTTGACGTCAAGTATTTTTCGACTTACGAGAAATTTTTTGACAAAATAACTTTTGGTGAAACAGCAACGCACAGAAAGAAATTTCTATTTATGAAAATAAACCAACACATAAAACTAAGTCTTCCTCACGTAGAGGGATCTTCACAAAATATTATGCTAAAGAGCATCTTCCTCTTGACAGAGGGATTACAACAGGAACGCTTCAGTTCCACAAAACAACTATCTCAGAAAATTTCAGCACTGCTGTGCAATACAAAAAAAAACTCTCTTGTTCTACACTGCTGTGTGCTCCCCTTTGCTCTCTATCTCTCTCTGTTTTTCTACACTGCTGTGTCTGCATTTTATAGTGCGGGAAAGGGTCTTCACCGCTTTAACTTGCTGATAAAGTTTCTGCTGCTCATGATTAACAGATTTGATCTCTTGTTGTATTTTTGAGTCGGTGGTGATGAAATCTATGGCTAGTAAATGCTGCTACGGCTCGAGAATGGTTCTTTTTCTGTTTCAGCCGTTCTGCTCATTAATATGGTTGTTGAAAAGTAACGGTGTGGCGCTGGATCTGATCTTCTTCCTTCTGGAAACACAAAAATAATTAAAGAGTGAAAAGATGGTAATGGCGGTGACATAAAAGATCGGGAGAAAATGTGGGGCGCCGGATCACGACAAATAAATAAAGTAGTTGCAGCTGCTGCACAGCAGTTGGAATTAATATTCCAACACTCCCCTTTTAATTTCAACTGCTGGGTTATCAGTCATACCCAGAAGTTTCCTTAAAAACTCAAAACTTTTCTGATCCAATGGCTTTGTCAGAATATCTGCAACCTGTTCCTCAGTCCTGCAATGTTGTAAAATGATTTCTCCATTGTTCACCAATTCTCTGATGTAGTGAAACTTTGTGTCTATGTGTTTTGTTCTCTTGTGGAATACAGAGTTCTTGGATAATGCAATAGCTGAGCTATTGTCACAAAAAATAGTTGTTGCTGTTGCTTGCTCCTGGCATAGACTTCTCAACATTCTCCTCATCCAAACCGCTTGACATGCTGCTGCTGTAGCTGCCACATACTCTGCTTCTGCTGTAGACAATGCCACAATTGGCTGTTTCTTGGAAGCCCATGAAATGGCTCCTGAACCTATGTGAAAAATATAACCAGATGTGCTTTTCCGGTCATCTACACTTCCAGCCCAATCACTATCTGTGTATCCAACTAAATCTGAACATTCTGAAACAGTATAAAATATGCCATACCTTTTTGTACCTTTAACATACCTCAGCATTCTCTTTGCTGCCTGCCAATGTGTTTCTTTTGGCTTCTCCATGAATCTGGAAATTAAACTAACAGCATACATTATGTATGGCCTAGTTGCAGTCAAATACATGAGGCTGCCAACTATGCTCTTGTACACACTAGGGTCAAAATCTTTGCTGCTGTCCTCTTTGCTGAGTTTTAATCCCATCACTGTGGGAGTGATTGCTGCCTTACTGTCCTGCATGTTAAATCTGCTCAACACTTCATTTACATATTTTGCCTGTGAAATAAAAATTCCATTTTCATTTTGATCTACTTCTATTCCTAAGAAGTATCTCAGCAAACCCATGTCAGTCATCTCAAATTCTTCTTTCATGACTGATTTGAAATTTTCAATGAGGTAGTCATCATTACCTGTAAAAATCACATCATCAACATATAACACAACAATTAAAATTTTACAGTCTTTTTCTTTGATGTAAACAGTGGGTTCTCCCTCACACTTCTCAAATCCGTTCTCCAGTAGATAGGAATCTATCCTACTGTACCACGCTCTTGGTGCTTGCTTCAGCCCATAAAGAGCTTTCTTCAATCTGCAGACTTTGTGCTCTTGGCCTTTCTTCTCATAGCCTAGAGGTTGCTCGATGTAAACCTCTTCCATTAATACTCCATTCAAGAATGCTGACTTCACGTCCATTTGGTAAACTTTCCATTTGTTTTGTGCTGCTATGGACAACACTGCTCTTACTGTTTCCATTCTTGCAACTGGTGCGAAAGTCTCCTCATAGTCTCTCCCATATTGCTGCTTGTATCCCTTGACAACAAGTCTTGCCTTATCCCTTTCTATCTTGCCTTCAGCATTACTCTTGGTCTTGTAGACCCATTTAACTCCAATGACTTCTTTACCTTTTGGTAGCTCAACTAAATCCCATGTCTTATTTCTTTCTATGGCATTCATCTCCTCATCCATAGCTTCTATCCATTTCTTATCTTTAATTGCATCTTCGAAATGAACAGGGTCATTAACATGACAATACAAAGCAAACAGGGAATTCATTCCTTCATCATAAATATCACTTAAATTTCTGAATTTCTTACCTCTTTCATTCGGTGTGCAAGTGCTTGTAGATGCACTTGAATTTCCTCCTTGTGGTGTGCTTGGAGAAGCACTCTCATTTCTCCTCAAGGGTGTCTCTTGCTGTTCTGTTGTTGGTGCTGCTGTTTGGGGATGTGTTTCAGCTAACTCCTCCTCATCATCATCATGAGACAAACAGTTTTTAACATTAACTGTTTTCTCTATGCTTCCATCCCAAGCTTCCTCTTCAATAAATTGAACATCTCTGCTCACAAAAAACTTCTTGGTGGATGGGATATATAACCTGTAAGCTTTGGATTCTTCATTGTATCCAATGAAAATACATTTCTCCCCTTTGCTGTCTAATTTCTTCCTTAGCTGATCTGGAATGTGTGCATAAGCCACACAACCAAAAACTTTCATGTGGGTGACTCCTTGCTTTCTCCTACTCCATGCTTCTTCTGACACTTTGTTCATCACTGCTTTTGTAGGACATCTATTCAAAATATATACTGCACAGTGTACAGCTTCAGCCCAATAATCATTTGGCAAATGCTTTGCCTTCAACATGCTCCTCGCCATATCCATGATTGTTCTGTTTTTCCTTTCAGCAACTCCATTTTGCTGCGAGGTGTACCTTGCTGTAAATTGCTTATGAATTCCATTTTCCCTGCAAAAACGTAAAAATTCTTTCGAGATATACTCACCTCCTCTGTCAGTTCTCAAAACCTTGATACGCAGCCCACTTTGATTCTCTACAAGTGCTTTGAAATTTTGGAATTTTTCAAACACTTCACTCTTATTCTTCAGAAAATAAACCCAAGTCTTTCTGGTAAAGTCATCAATAAATGTTAGAAAATATTGGCTGCCTGCAAGTGATGGAACTTGCATCGGTCCACATAAATCTGAGTGGACAATTTCTAAGGGTGCTTTTGCCCTTATGCTTTTCCTAGTTGGAAAACTTTCTCTGTGTTGTTTTCCCAATATACAACTTTCACAAAGGTTGTCTGGCTTTTCTATCAATGGTAATCCTCTTACCATTCCTTTTCTACTCAACAAATTAAGACCTCCAAAGTTGAGATGTCCAAATCTCAAATGCCACAACCAATTTTCATCCTTTGGTACGCTTTGGAGAGCCTCTTGTGTCACTGCTGCAATTACTTCTTTATTTTTCAGATCTGCCTTTATTCTGAGAGGGAACATCTTGCTCCTTGTCATCTTCACTTCAGCAATACAACGTTTGCTGAGTAATCTGTCCATGATGGTGCATACATCATTCTCAAAGAAAACATTGTAACCCTTCTGAACAAGCTGTCCAATACTCAAGAGATTACACTTCATTCCAGGAACATAATAAACATCTACTATGGTTTTCTTTTCACCTTTCTTTGTAAATATTTTAACTTCTCCTTTTCCCATAACAGAAATTTTACTATCAGTCCCAAGTGTGACTTGTGACTGCACACTATGATCTAAAGCAGAAAACAGGGCTATGTTTCCTGTCATATGGTTGCTGCAACCAGAATCTAGAAACCATATATCCTCACTGTTTGTTTCAGCCATATTACAAACTAACAACACATTATCTTGACTGATATTTTCTCTAGTGATATTTGCACTAGATCTATTACTCATATCATGCTGCTTTTTCCTACATTCATTTGCATAGTGCCCATATTTTTTACAATAATAACATTGGACATTGGATTTTTCATACCTTTGTCCTTGAACATGATGTTGTCCACTTTGCTGGCTGCTGCCATGGCCTTGGTTCTGATTTGGATTGCTGCCTCTTCCTTGAACGTTTGCTGGACTGTTTCTTCCGCCTCTGTATTGGGTTCTGCCTCTTCCTCTCTTGTTTCCTCTGCCTTGACCTCTTCCTCTTCCAAATGACATCTGGGTCTTGAAGGCTTGCTCTAGAGATGAGTTTTCATTTCTACTCAACCTCTGCTCATGAGTTATCAGTGATACATGAAGTTCATCAACTGAAAAATTTGAGAGATCCTTTGTCTCTTCTATGGTGGTGACAATCACATCAAACTTTGAGGGTAGACACCTCAATAGTTTCTCCACAATCCTCCTTTCTTCAAGAGTTTCTCCATGAGACCTTATCTGTGTGACCAAACCAATTGCTTGTGTGAAGAATGAGTCAATATTGTCTGACTCCTTCATACGCAGGTTCTCAAAATCTTTCCTCAGCAACTGTAGTTTTGCTGTCTTCACTTTCTCCATGCCTTGATAGGCTGTCTTGAGAGTTTGCCATGCTTCTCTGGATGTATTGGCTGCTGCTATCCTCGGAAACACACTCTCATGCACTGCTTGATATAAAAATACAAGGGCTTTTGAGTCCTTCTTCTTATTGCTCTTCAACAGTTCTTTCTCTGCCTGAGTTAATCCAATAAACTCTTCTTCATTTGCTGGCTCTTCAAATCCATATTCAACAAGTTCCCATAAATCATGTGAGGCAAACACGGCTTTCATGGTTATTGCCCAGTAATCATAATTTTTCCCATTGAACTGTGGGAGCTGGGTATTAAACATACCCACGCTGGTGCTGGCCATTCTTGCAATACTTAACTGTAAAAAAACACTTAATTGTCTTCAGCAGCTACACAAAAAACTAATATGAAAAATACCTTGACAACGTTTTCGCTCTGCTGGATAATTTGTTGCAGCAACAAATCTTCTTTCAGCTTCTTTGATGTCTTCAAAGAGCCTGGACAAGCTCTGATACCATGTCGGGAATTTCTGGTTATTCCAAACAAAATACAGTGGAAAAATCCTCTGTTTCCACTGTTCAGAATTTTCTGATAAATTTCGAAACAACAAAAATATGAACAGAGAGTAATACTCTGTTTTCTGATAATTCAAAAACACAAGAACAGAGCATAAAATAATACTCTACTTTGCCTCAGGATCAAAAACTGATCAAAATAATACTTTGTCTTTGACGCAGAAAAATACTCTGTTTTTAACTCAGAAAAACAGAAAAATTCGTTCTCTGGAAATGGTGTTGCAGCAACACAGTTTTTTTCAGTTGCTGTTCGTAGTGTTGCAGCAACGCTGTTCGTGGTGTTGCAGCAACGTAAATTTTTTTCAGTTGCTGTTCGTGGTGTTGCAGCAACGGGGATTTTTGACGTCAAGTATTTTTCGACTTACGAGAAATTTTTTGACAAAATAACTTTTGGTGAAACAGCAATGCACAGAAAGAAATTTCTATTTATGAAAATAAACCAACACATAAAACTAAGTCTTCCTCACGTAGAGGGATCTTCACAAAATATAATGCTAAAGAGCATCTTCCTCTTGACAGAGGGATTACAACATGAACGCTTCAGTTCCACAAAACAACTATCTCAGAAAATTTCAGCACTGCTGTGCAATACAAAAAAAACTCTCTTGTTCTACACTGCTGTGTGCTCCCCTTTGCTCTCTATCTCTCTCTGTTTTTCTACACTGCTGTGTCTGCATTTTATAGTGCGGGAAAGGGTCTTCACCGCTTTAACTTGCTGATAAAGTTTCTGCTGCTCATGATTAACAGATTTGATCTCTTGTTGTATTTTTGAGTCGGTGGTGATGAAATCTATGGCTAGTAAATGCTGCTACGGCTCGAGAATGATTCTTTTTCTGTTTCAGCCGTTCTGCTCATTAATATGGTTGTTGAGAAGTAACGGTGTGGCGCTGGATCTGATCTTCTTCCTTCTGGAAACACAAAAATAATTAAAGAGTGAAAAGATGGTAATGGCGGTGACATAAAGGATCGGGAGAAAATGTGGGGCGCCGGATCACGACAAATAAATAAAGTAGCTGCAGCTGCTGCACAGCAGTTGGAATTAATATTCCAACATCCGGTGTCTGGTTCGTCTTGAAGTAGCATGTCTGCTTGTTATGGTGCCATTGTATTTTTTCCTTTGTAGTATTGTGTGGGTTGAAAACTCTAATTTTTCATGTTAATCAATGACAAAGAATTGTTTTCAGTATTTATCTTTCGAAATGTGTGATTGATGACTCTAAAGTTTTATTGTCCGCTGCATTATATTTTTAGAGGCTAAAATACCAGTGATTTTTTTTTTTTTTTTTTCCAGCAATTCAGTATTTATTTGGTTAATTAAATAAATTATTAGGAATATATAATTGTCTTGAGAAAATAAAATTGGGATGATATGTGGAGATTTAACAGTGTAGTATGAAGTCATTTGAGGTGGTTTGATAATTTTTTTTGATATATTTCCATTTCTTAAATAAAAAATAATTTTTTTTAGAAATAAGTTCAAATATTCTACATTCTCATTTTTTAAATCATTATTGAAATTTAATGAAGAAATTTTCAACAAAATTGTAATTTGGATAAATAAAATTAGTTTTTTAATAAAAAATAGATTACCATAATCCAAAAAAAATTAAGTAATTTTAACACGTGATATCTATTCCACTCATTCAAAACAATTCTTATTATGTAATTTTAACACTTCATATCTATTCCATCACTTCAAAACATTTCTTGTTAGATTTTTAAGGTAAAAATTGCCCATTTCCCTGCACATTATTACGGGTGGCTGATAAAAAAACCCTACTTAAACTATTTGTTAATGGTTTTTTTTATTATGTAATTTTAACGCTTGAGATCTATTCCATCACTTCAAAACAATTCTTGTTAGATTTTTAAGGTAAAAATTGCCAATTTCCCTGCATATTATTACGGGTGGCTGATAAAAAAACCCTACTTAAACTATTTGTTAATGGTTTTTTTTACGTGATTAAGAGAATGCAAAGGCTACTACTGTAAAGGATTTTCACGATGCATTGGATAAATTGGCCAAGTGATTGATATTGTGATTTTCACGATGCATTGGATAAATTGGCCAAGTGATTGATATTGTAATTAAATTGTTGTAAAGGATTTTCACGATGCATTGGATAAATTGGCCAAGTGATTGATATTGTGATTTTCACGATGCATTGGATAAATTGGCCAAGTGATTGATATTGTAATTAAATTGTTCTTTTCATTCTGAAAGGAGTTAGAAAAATACTTGAAAACAAAGTTATACCCAATAGTAGAATACTATAGGGTGCAATCATGGTTAAGAATATAGACATTATCCATGCCATTTCTTCATGAGATCCCTTAAGTTTTTTTCGATTATAAAGAGTTTTGTTGAGTCTTCCCTTGTGGAATGTGACCTTGAAATCATTGTCGTTTTTGCACAAGCATATGTTATCCTCTTTTTAAGGACTGGTATATTTTGAATACTTTAGAAACTAAAACTACTTCTTTAGATAATTGATAGCAAGCCCCTCCGGTGGCCTATTGAATAACCCAGGACTCTATCTGCCTCCTATACAACGACAATGTATTTACTTTTTTAACCTTGCTTAGTCAGACTTCTTTAATTTCTCCTTATAGATAAGTGTGCTTGTATCCTTAGTAATTGCACGCTTTGATTTTTTTCAAATCAATTAAGGGACCTTTGTCCTCACCTCCCTCTGGGTCCATGGGTCAGCCCTATTACTCAACCTATTATTAAAATCGAAACTCTCATTTCCATTGCGAAAGGGGTCCCTTTATTACGGGTAAACACCCTTCACTTCTCCAAGGAACATGGTTCTGGATCAAAATTATATATACATATATTTCATATGTCCTTCATGGAATAGGACTAGTGGACAAATATCGGGATTTGGCCTCTTTCTTATGATGGCAGCTCCACTTAGGCCCAAAGACTCACATAAATCGTTAAAATCAATAACGAGTTAATCTACGTGATGAGGGTTCAAATCTCATTGAGTATATATATGACCTGTTGTGTCTTGGCTAGAAGAGTAGGCGACCCCATAGCGGCTCTTGTTGAGGCATAAGTTTCTTGCTATTGCGCGGCTTGCAGGCTGTTGCACTTAGCCTAGGTTTATAGTGGCAGCCAGTGAGATTTGATCCTGGGTCTGTTCAGGATAACTTGCACTTAGCCTAGGTTTATAGTGGCAGCCAGTGAAATTTGATCCTGGGTCTATTCAGGATAACTCTCACCAATTACCGATTATCCTAGATTTAAAAAAAACAACGAGTTGGTTCTTGATTCCGTTCAACCTTTCTTGCAAGGGAAATAACTTCCTTATAGAGCCCGATTAGAGTGATATATAGATACACATGTGGCCTCGTTGAAACCTCCAACACTGATAGCCCCAACACAATGGGTCGAGACTGATTAAAGGTCAGGGTTAGGCCACCCTTCTACTCACTGCCTCTACACCAGTCCGCTCTGAATTCCGACTAACCGTTGGGGTTAGGGTTGGTATATTTTGTTTGTTCGTCTCAACCAAAAGATTCAACTTCTATACGGCCCAACTCAATTGTTGCGGTCCCTTCTCCAATAGGTTGTCCTGCACATAAACAATTGAAACATCACTTCTCTCTATTGGTGCAAAGGAAGGACTAGCCCTTGCGTAGACTCTTTGAACTTCGTCATAGTAATGTATCTTGACAGTACGATAATAGATGGTCTGGAGCCCATGAAAAGTGATTACGTGTTGCTGTAACAACTGCTCTACTAGACACAGTATAAATGAACCTCTCCAAATGACTAAACTTAAGCGCATTAAACAATATGATAAACACACCAGAGCCAGAGAATTTTTCTTTCTCAACACTATGGAGACAGAGTTACACACTCTTTTGGTCAGGAATTAAACATGTTTATGAATAGGGGATAGAACACAGTAATATAAGTATATTTTACTGGGAAAGTATATTTACAAAGGAAGTGAAGTGGCTCAATTCTCGAGCTCCTCTTCTCATACTTTATCATCGTAAATATTTGCATATATACACAAGATATATGGACATCCTAACAGAGAAATCTTCTAACAGAATAAAATATATTTGGGCATTTGTCCAAAACTATTTGCTACTTAAACTAAACACTTGTCAATATTTATGAAGGTTTTCTTCGCCAACTCTTAAAATATCTTAACAACGTGATAGTCTCTATTCCTCCAAAATGAGGACACTTGGCCCTATTACAAATTGGTCTACATAAAATGAGAAAATAAAACTCTGTAAAATTTACACAACCCCTTTTGGGGCCTTCAAAAAAATTGATACATCTGTTTTTGATGCTTCTGCATCAAACTCCCTCGATAGAAAAATTTAAGCTCCTGATCAATATTCTAAATCCTCTAGGGTACCAAACAAAATATTGTTGGTCCATATGCCTGATTATGTTGTTGTTCTAGTCTTTACTTCATTCTACCAGAATCCCAAGTTTGATTATGTTGTATCCCACTTACCATGTCAAGGCAATCTCGTGCAATCATCTTGTTGTTGGTTACCCTTCTCCTTCCATGATTCCAGATTTTGTTTTGTAGTTGTTTCACCTTTGCCCTGTTGTTGCAATCTCCCATAATCAACCAAGTGCTGAAGTAAATTGATCTTTTCTCATCATTGTATTGTTCCCTAGGTATCTCCTTCATTAACATCATGAGTTCCACAACCTCCATGCCCAGTCTATACTCTTGTTGGTACATGTTTCTTCTTCCATGTCGATCCATAACATTGGGACCGATCATCCACACCAATATATTAGGGGCTTAGTCTCCATTTCATCATATGGATTCCAATTTTTTGCATCCCTATAACAGTAAGTAAAATGCAGAATTCTAATTTGTTGGCAACTCTCTATTATTGTTTGTTACCCTATAATTCTTGGTTGCAAATGAATGAAATTTTCCCCAAACAAACTAGTCTCATTTCTCTTATCCTCTCCTCCTTCTCTTGGTAGCATTCTTTGCCTCCTTTCCAAAATCCTAGCAGTCCTTGCATTGTGTTCTTTTTCCAAAAACTCCATAATGGTTGGATACCATTGTGTGGTTGCTTCTTCCATGCAACTTATATGAACTGCAAATTTGTCTTCAGCAAGCTCTTTACTTGCAATTGCTCTCCCTGTCAAGATATTGATCATAGTATAACTCAATATTTCTTGGATGTCTCTATCCTTAGCAAGCCGATTTCGGTCTCTTTGGAATAAAATTTCCTACTTTTTTTTCCTCCTAGATATTATGCTCAACCTTGGGTATTGTGAAATATGCATTTACATAAAATATATCAGTTTTAAACACATGAGGCCTTCCAACCTCTTATGTTGTCCTATTCAACAATTGTTTCTCTTGGTGACTTTATGAAACATGGTTGTCTCATCCTCCTCTATGACAGATTCCAATTCCCTTCTTCCTTCAGTGTCTTGGGGAGATATCATGACAGTTGTGTGTGATTGTCCTCCCTCATTATTATTGGAACTTTCATCCACACACAAATTGATCTATGTGTATTTTGGTGGCCGTTTGCCTATTCCACTTGGACCCCCACCATTTTTTCTTTTAGTTTCTTAATTGTAGCATAATTTACTATTTTTGGAAAATTTTCTAGTCCTGAACTTCTGGAGCCGTTTTGAGGCCCTAAATGATGTTTTTTTTAAATGGGAAAACAAGGGTCATTGCTATGTTTGAAATCGTAAGTTGTAGTCCTTGAATAGATCATTCTAACAAGGTATCATGCATGTCAAACATAGATTGTATGCCAAAGTTACAACCCCAGGAAGTTGATGTACCAATTTGCCCCAACTCGGCCCACAATATTGACGCTTCATCTCCTAGGGTTTTGTTTTTGGATGTTTAGGGTTTTCCATTGTTTCTAAATAAAAAATAGGCCTTTGAGCCTCAATGCAACACAGTTTAAAGGCATGTAGTCGTCACATATCTTCTCAGAGATAAACTACCATCGCTCGAGCTAGTTTATTTCCATTTTGTATGTAAGCATCTTTCAGTTCTTTAATATTAATGAAATGAATATTTATTCTGTTACATCTCTGTGTTTATGTTTATATATGTATTCTGTTTCATTCCTGCATAAGTCTGGATCAGTGGTATCAGAGGGGCCTGCTCTTTCTCTATTTTTCTTTTCATGTCCCCAACGAAGTCTGGGTATAAGAAGATAAGGCTCGAACTAGTTGAACCTTTACAAGACCGACCTCGCAAACCCCGACGACCTCCCATGGTGGAAGAAAAGAAAGACAAGAGAGCAGGAGATCCTTTCAAAATATTTCTCTAAGAAGCCCTCGAGTGACAAAGGAATGTGATGATGGAAAACTTTACCCAGATCCTTCGGCAGATGCCCACATGCGATGCATCTTCATCCGACAACCACTCTGAAGGCGCCACTCCCTTCAAGGTACAAGTCAACTTTGACATTCCCATATTTGAAGGTCAGATAGATGCAGACATCGTAGATATATGGTTAAATCTATTGGAAGGATATTTTTTGGTTCATGATTTTTCCAATACGGAAAAGATTATTTTTGCACTCCTCAAAGCTGCCCCCCATGTCAACGACTAGTGGGGAACCTACTGTGAACAAAGGGATGAGATAGAACCCTCACTATTTTCAGTCACACCCACTTGGAATTATTTCCGAGACGCCATTAAGGAACAATATTACCCCGTGGGGCGTTATGATGACGAGTATATACAATGGACTACGTTGCGACAACAGAGGGATTAAGATGTGCAAGAGCTAATGGATCTTTTCCATACCCTACGCACAAATTTGGGTATCAAATATTATTAGAAGTGTCTGGTGCTCAAGTACTATAGTTATTTGCACAAATACATTGAGGAGTAAATAGAGTTCCTAGACATCTCCTCACTTGGTGCAGCATACTGATATGCTTCCAAGATTGAGAAGAAATTTAAGTAGAAGAAGTGAGACTTTGGTTTTGCGAACCTAAAGTAGAGCAAAGGTTCCCCCAAGCCACAAAGAAAAGGGTAGATTTAGGACGCAACCACCCAGAAAAACTCCTCGAAGCCGCAAACCAAGAATAATAGGAAGGCGAAGAAAGACATCGGTAAGTGGTGTGAGTTCCATAAAACTCCCACTCACAACACGAATGAATGTCGCGTGAAGCAGGCACTAGTGGTTGAGCTAAACGATTCAAACAAGGATGCATCCTCTTATTCTAAGTCGGAACCCGACAAGGGAACCTACAAGGAAACACAGATCATTGACACTAAACCCAATGCGATGATAGCCACCACCAAGCTACAAAAAGTGGAATCTAAGGATTTAGAGGGGGGGGAGCACCTTTTCCACTTGTAGATGTGGGTAAAGGGTTCATCGGTGCAGTTCATCATTGACAACGAGAGCCAGAATCAATTGATCTCAGCTGAGGTCGTTAAGAGATGGAAGCTGCCAACGACGCCATACCCACAACCGTACACCATTGGGTGGCTCCACTAAGGGCGAGATCTTCATGTCAGCCAGAAGTGTCGTCTGACTTATAATATCAATTCCTTTGTAGATGAAATATTGTGCAATCTTCCTCCTCTAGAAGTATGTGATGTTTTATTAGGTCAGTCATACCTATGGAAGTGTCATATTGTATATGAATCTAGACCTCGCTATGTTATTATTACTTTGGGCCAGAAATTGTACAGGATACCAGATGCAACACTACCTATCACCTTTTCTTTGATCTCTACTAAACAATGCAGTGAGATCATTTCTCAACCTGAGAAATTTGTCTTCCTTATGATTTTCCCTTAGAGAAAGAGGAAGATTGTGGCCACATCCATAACCTCAAGACAAGGCTCCTCCGTACAGTAGGAGCAGATGGACAAGGTCATGGAGGAGTACAGTGACATCTTCACCTCACCCACAGGGGTACACTTACAATGTCAAGCCAAGCACTCATCGATCTAGCCTCGGGCATGCCACTACCCAAAGGACCAATCTATCAAGGCTCTGTTTTGAAGAATGATGAAAACAAGAGGAAAATTCAATAGATGTTACAGAACAGGCACATAAGGCCAAGTTCATCACCTTGTGGCAGCCTGATCGTGTTGGTACAGAACAAGGATGGAACCTGGAGGCTCTGTATTGACTATTGGGCATTGAATAACATCACTATCTAGAATAGGTATACAATCCCACAGATTGATGAACTTTTTGGACTAGCTCAATGGGGCCAAATATTGCAGCAAGATTGACTTGAAGTTTGGTTGTCACCAGATACCAATTGAAACCTTCGATGTGTGGAAGATTACCTTCAAATCCAATGAAGGCCTTTTCAAATGGCTAGTCCTGCCTTTTGGGTTGAAGAATGCCCCCACAACCTTCATGTGGCTGATGAAAGACATCTTGTTTCCCTTCACCAACTCATTCTTGGAAGTATATCTGGAGGACATCTTGATCTTCATTTAGAGTTTGGAACAACACATACACCATATTCAACAGGTCCTCCAATCCCCACGATAACACAAATTGTGTGCCAGTTTGGAGAAATGCACTTTTTGTATGAACCAGGTTCAATATCTAAGGTACTTCATTGATGAGAGGGATGTACATGCGGACCCAGCCAAGATACAAGTTATTTGGGATTGGCCATCCCCAACCACTCTAAAAGAGCTCCACAGCTTTTTGGGACTTGCCAATTTCTATCACAAGTTCATGTTGGGATTCTCTCATATTACTTGGCCTTTGATTCAAGTCACCAAGGGCAGGGCGAAAGCAACGTTTTTTTTGTTTGAATCCCAAAAGAAGGTGTTTGCTAAGTTTAAGCATCGCCTCTCCTCTACACCAATGCCCACATTACTAGATGTGCAACAACCATTTGAAATTGAGGCAGATGCCTTCGACTATGATGTTGGTGTAGTTCTTACCCAGCAAGGGCATCCAATGGCATATAAAAATGAGACACTTTCAGATATTGTCCAAAAGTATCCCACCTTCAACAAAGAGATGTATTCCATTATGCAGGTTTTTCGACAATGGAAGCATTTCATTATGGGGAAGGAAACAGTCATCCACACAGACCACCGACCCCTACAATTCATACAGACACAAGGAAAGTTACAGAATAATTGCCATAAAAAATGGTCCACATATCTGCAACAGTTCCATTTGAACATTGTTGAAATATGGCAACAAGAATATTCCAATTTAATTTGTCCTTGAATTAAATTGTGAATTAAAATTGAATTTAGTCTTAATAGCTACTTAGAAATAATTAATTAATTCATTTTGAATTAATTAGTTGGAGAAATTCAAGTTAGAAGTCTTTCTGAAGTCATGCAAGAGTTATCCCTTAAATTAAGGAGATAAGATTGAGTTATATTTGAGTTGTAATTAGTTAACTCAGTTTACTGAGTTAAGTCCAATTAAATTAGTTCCAAATTGTTTGAGGAACTAATTGTGAGCTAGCATTCAGTTGATGCATGCATGCACTCAACTAGTGTACTCCAGTTAATTGAAGATTCCCTCATCAAAAACTCATGCATGTCTATTCTGAGAAAGATCCAGTTGAGATTAAAGACAAGGACATTGTACTATCAGTTGCATGTGTTTTCTTATAAAGAAAACTCATGCATGTAATCTAGGCATCATTCCTTGAGGATTGTGCATTTCTAACAGTGTGTGAGATCAGAGTGTTCCACTTGGTAACAGGGAATCATCCACAAGGAACTGCGCAAGGAAATAGGAGCTTGGAGGGCAGAGAGGAAGGCTTAAGAGAAGCCAAGATTTCCTGTGAGCATCTGTGAGGATTGTACTGAGAGCTGGCTAAATGTGAGAGCTAAGGCTTTGTATAATTCTTATGTATTTCCACCTTGTATGATAATATAGATAGTGGGGTTTTTTAGCTGAGGCTTTCCCTGAAGTATTTTCATGTGTATTGTGCATTGATTCTTCTTCTTCTAGTTATGTTTTTCAACTCGATCTTTAAGCTTCCGCAAATTGATAGTAGAAGTAGGTTATAGTATTCTGCTTTGATTTATATTGCATTATCGGGTTAACCTACATACAGATTTTCTACATGGTATCGGAGCTGGATTTGTAGAAATTTTCTACAAGATATCGGAGCTGTGAACAATATACTAAGAAGAGAATTAGAAGTTTGAATTTCGGGGTTGCAGGTGCAAATCGAATTCATATCATACTTCAAGGTTGGCCAATGGCCTTCTATGGCTTGAGACTTGAGTATGCCTTGGAAGGTAGCTCGAATTACATAGCATGGAAAGATAGGATGGAGGTTGTATTAGAAGACAATGGCTTGAAGGAATTCATTGATCAAGAAATCCCAAAGCCAACTTCAACTAATGCACAAGAGTTGGCTGAGTGGAAGAAGTGTGTGGCGAAGGCGAGACAGATCATCCTTGAGGGAGTCCGAGACCATATTGTCTCGAGTCTCCATGGGAAGGATACTCCATTTTCAATGTGGAAGACATTGAAGGACCTCTACCAGAACAGTAGCAATTAGAGGAAATTGGCGCTCAAGGATAAGCTTCAAAGAATCAAGATGAAGAAGGGAAATACTATTTCCACATATCTGAACAAGCTCACCACCTGTAGAGATGAGCTTGGTAGTGTGGGAATAACTACTGCCGATAATGATATGGTGAGCCCCGCTCTCCTTGGCCTTCCAAAGAGTTGGAATAGCTACCTGGAATCTATGAATGGAAGGAAGAAACTGCGAGATTGGGAACAACTGTGGTCAGATCTTATGCAGGAGGAGATTAGGAGGAGCACACGAGATGGTTCTTCATCCACGAATGACGATGAAGAAAATCTGGCCTTAGAAAGTAAGGCAAGGAAAGGGAAGGGGAAGGCTTCCCATTTCAAATCGAATTCTTCTCATGGAGGGAAGAAGGGTGACATGTCTAAAGTGAGATGCTTTAATTGTCACAAGATGGGATATTATGAGACTAATTTCCCATCGAATAAGTCCAAGAACGGATCCTCAGAAGGTGAGGCATTAGCCTCTCAGGTCGAAATGGACTTTTCCCTCATCGCATGGATAGTGTCATCGATGATGGGTTGTGTCTGGTATCTTGACAGTGGAGCTTCATGCCACATGACAGGTGATAAAAATTTATTCAGTGCCTTGGAGGAGAAAGACCTCAAGATATGCATAGAGATGGGTGACGATGAAAGGTATATTGTTTCAGGAGTGGGCACGATTGCTTTTCAGAGGGAGCATGGAGCTCCTCTCACCTTAACAGATGTGATGTATGTGCCTAGACTAAAGAAGAACTTGGTATCGGTCGCAATGTTGGAGGACAAAGGCTATGATGTTTTCTTTAGTAAAGGAAAGGTGTTCCTAAGACACGTAGCCATAGGTCAGACCAAGAGGATAGGGATTTGGGTGAAGAATCTCTATAAACTAGAGGTAGATGATTGTGCATCATTGAGTACGAAAGCAAAATTGGTGCAAAGCCAAGACATTAGCGAGTCGTGGCACAGGCGGTTGGGCCATTTGAATCATGGGGCTTTGAAGATAATGCAACAGATATCTACAGGACTTCCCAAAGGTAAACTTGAGCAAGTTGACACATGCAAAGGTTGTACCTTGGGAAAGTACACCAAGTCTTCCTTTCATGATCGAGACAGTCGAGAAAAGGCTATCTTAGAGTGAGTTCATACTGATGTGTGTGGACCATTCTTGACGGAATCCACAAGGAAGAAAAGGTATTATGTGATTTTCATTAATGACTATTCTCGTAAATGCTAGATTTATTTCATTGCAGAAGAAGGACCAAACTTTCACAAAATTTTGTGAGTTCAAAGCTTTGGTCGAGAAAGAGTCAAGGAAGAAGATCAAGGCCTTGAGAAGCAACAATGGTGGAGAATATGTCTCTCAAGAGTTTAAGGAATTAAGTGCAGTGGAAGGAATTAAACGAGAATTGACGACACCTCATAACCCACAGCAGAATGGGATGGTCGAAAGGAAGAACAAAACTATTGTAGGGGAAACACGGGTAATGCTACATGACCAAGGCTACCACTTCACTTGTGGGCCAAGGCATGCAACACAGTAGTCTATTTGCAGAATAGAATCCCGCATCGCATACTTGGGATGAAGACATCAGAAGAAGCTTTCTCCAGTAAGAGACCAGATGTGGTTCACTTCAGGATCTTTGGCTCATCGGCATATTGCCATGTGACAAAGGATGCACAGAAGAAGCTTGAGCCGATAGCAGAGTTGGGGATATTTGTGGGGTACACTGATACACCTCATAACTATCGGGTGTACTTGCTTACCAGTCGAAGGACAGTGGTTCATAGAGATCTCAAGTTTGATGAGCAGAAGGCCATGCAAGTTTCCCTTGAGAGGGAGCTCCAACTACAGGCTGTGGAGGAACTATTGGTTCCTAAGGAGGGGGAGCCTCAGACTGATGCAAAGCAGCTGCATGCAAAGGTTCCAGGAGTGGAGACATCCACTCAAGCAGAGTCTTCCAGAGATGGATGGAAGCGCAGAAGCGAAGCTGACAGATTGTTGGAGGATGCGAGAGAGAATGTGGGAGCACCATCTTCTTAGCACAAACAGAGGAGATCACTTGAGAGGTACATTGGATACATGGCCCTTGTTGGGGAATGTGTTGAGACCGAGCCATCTTCCTTTGAGGAAGCAGTGCAACAGTCGATTTGGGTTGATGCTATGGTGGAGGAGTATGACTCCATAGTTCGTAACAGTGTTTGGGACGTGGTTCCGAGATCGGAGAACAAGTCAGTTGTGAGTTCTCGTTGGCTTTACAAGGTAAAGCAAACTGCTGATGATGGGAGGATCATGTTGATGTAGTATATTTTGACAGAGGAGCAAGATGCTGATATTTTGACAAAGGCATTGTCAAAGTGTAAATTCGAGTTCCATAGAGACAGGATTGGGGTGGCAGATAATCCATTTCTTGTTGAGAGGGAGTGTTGAAATGTGGCAACAAGAATATTCCATTTTAATTTGTCCTTGAATTAAATTGTGAATTAAAATCGAATTTAGTCTTAAAAGCTACCTGGAAATAATTAATTAATTCATTTTGAATTAATTAGTTGAAGAATTTCAAGTTAGAAGTCTTTCTGAAGTCATGCAAGAGTTATCCCTTAAATTAAGGAGATAAGATTGAGTTATATTTGAGTTGTAATTAGTTAACTCAGTTTACTCAGTTAAGTCCAGTTAAATTAGTTCCAAACTGTTTGAAGAACTAATTGTGAGTTAACAGTCAGTTGATGCATGCATGCACTCAACTAGTGTACTCCAGTTAACTGAAGATTCCCTCATCAGAAACTCATGCATGTCTATTCTGAGAAAGACCTAGTTGAGATTAAAGATAAGGACAGTGTATTATCAGTTTCATGTGTTTTCTTATAAAGAAAACTCATGCATGCAGTCAAGGCATCATTCCTTGAGGAGTGCGCAGTTCTGACAGTGTGTGAGATCAGAGTGTTCCACTTAGTAACAAGGAATCATCCACAAGGAACTGCGCAAGGAAATAAGAGCTTGGAGGGTAGAGAGGAAGGCTTGAGAGAAGCCAGGATTGCCTGTGAGCATCTGTTACGATTGTACAGAGAGCTGGCTAAATGTGAGAGTTAAGGCTTTGTATAATTCTTATGTATTTCCACCTTGTATGATAATACAGGTAGTGGGGTTTTTAGCTGATACTTTCCCCGAAGTATTTTCATGTGTATTGTGCATTGATTCTTCTTCTTCTAGTTATATTGTTCAGCTCGATCTTTAAGCTTCCACAAATTGATAGTAGAAGTAGGTTATAAGATTCTGATTTGATTTATATTGCATTATTGGGTTAACCTACATACAGATTTTCTACCATGTAGAAAATTCTCTACAAATCCAGCTACAAATCTAGCTCTGATACCATGTAGAATAATCTGTATGTAGGTTAACCCAATAACGCAATATAAATCAAAGGAGAATACTATAACTTACTTCTACTATCAATTTGCAGAAACTTAAAGATCGAGCTGAATAATATAACCAGAAGAAGAAGAATCAATGCACAATACACATGAAAATACTTTGGGGAAAGCCTCAGCTAAAAACCCCACTATCTATATTATCATAACAAGGTGGAAATAC
Organism: Pinus tabuliformis; assembly: GCA_031772625.1. NCBI lineage: Eukaryota > Viridiplantae > Streptophyta > Pinopsida > Pinales > Pinaceae > Pinus > Pinus tabuliformis. The sequence goes on along the minus strand of CM062819.1, from coordinate 531,186,217 downwards.
ATAAGAATTATATAAAGCCTTAGCTCTCACAACTAGCCAGCTCTCAGTGCAACTAGTCAACTCACAGGCAATCTTGGCTGCTCTCCAGCCTTCCTCTCTGCCCTCCAAGCTCCTATTTCCTTGCACAGTTCCTTGTGGATGATTCCCTGTTACCAAGTGGAACACTCTGATCTCACACACTGTCAAGACTGCGCACTCCTAAAGGAATGATGCCTTGACTGCATGCATGAGTTTTCTTTATAGGAAAACACATGCAACTGATAGTACACTATCCTTGTCTTTGATCTCAACTGGGTATTTCTCAGAATAGACATGCATGAGTTTCTGATGAGGGAATATTCAGTTACCTGGAGTACACTAGTTGAGTGCATGCATGCATCAACTGACTATTAACTCTTTATTATTTCCTCAAACAATTTGGAACTAATTTAACTGGACTTAACTCAGTGAACTGAGTTAACTAATTACAACTCAAATATAGCTCAATCTTATCTCCTTAATTTAAGGGATAACTCTTGCATGACTTTAGAAAGAATTCTAACTTGAATTTCTCCAACTAATTAAGTCAAAATAGCTTAATTAATTATTTCCAAGTATCTGTTAAGACTAAATTCGATTTTAATTCACAATTTTATTCAAGGACAAATTAAATTGGAATATTCATGTTGCCACATTTCAACACTCCCTCTCAATAAGAAAGGGATTATCTGCCACCCCGATCCTATCTCTATGGAACTCGAATTTACACTTTGACAATTCCTTTGTCAAAATGTCAACATCTTTCTCCTCTGTCGAAATATACTGCTACAACATGATCCTCCCATCAGCAACTTGCTTTACCTTGTAAAGCCAACGAGAACTCACAACTGACTTTTTCTCCAGTCTCAGAACCACATCCCAAACACTTTTACGAACTATGGAGTCATAGTCCTCCACCATATCATCAACCCAAATTAGTTGCTGCATTGCTTCCTCAAAGGAAGATGGCTTAGTCTCAACACATTCCCCAGCAAGGGCCATGTATCCAGTGCACCTCTCAGGTGACCTCCTCTGTGTGCGCTGAGAAGATGGTGCTCCCACATTTTCTCTCACATCCTCCAACAATCTGCCAGCTTCTCTTGTGCACTTTTATCCATCTCTGGAAGACTCTGCTTGAGTGAATGTCTCCACTCTTATAACCTCTGGATGTGGATGCTCCGCATCAGTCTGAGGCTCCTCCTCCTTAGGAACCAACAGTTCCTCCACATCATGTAGTTGGAGATCCCTCTCAAGGGAAACTCACATGGCCTTCAGCTCATCAAACTTGAGATCTTTGCGAACCACTGCCCTCCGACTGGTAGGGAAGTACACCCGATAGTTGTGAGGTGTATCAGTGTACCCCACAAGTATCCCCAGCTCTGTTGTCAGCTCAAGCTTCTTCCGTGCATCCTTTGTCACATGGCAATATACCGATGAGCCAAATATCCTGAGGTGACCCACATCTGGTCTCTTACTGGAGAGAGCTTCCTCTGGTGTCTTCATCCCAGGTATGCGATGCAGTCTTCTATTCTGCAAATAGATTGTTGTGTTGCATGCCTCAGCCCACAAGTGAAGTGGTAGGCCTTGGTCATGCAACATTTCCCGTGTTGCCCCTAAAATAGTTATGTTCTTCCTTTCGGCCACCCCATTCAGCTATGGGTTATGAGGTTCCGTCAACTCTCGTTTAATTCCTTCTGCTGCACAAAAGTCCTTAAACTCTTGAGAGACATATTTTCCATCGTTGTCGCTTATCAAGGCCTTGATCTTCTTCCCTGACTCTTTCTCGACCAAAGCTTTGAACTCACAAAACTTTGTGAAAGTTTGGTCCTTCTTCTGCATGAAATAACTCCAGCATTTACGAGAATATTCATCAATGAAAATCACATAATACCTTTGCTTCACTGTGGATGGCGTCGAGAATGGTCCACACACATCAATATGAACTCACTCTAAGATAGCCTCCGCTCGACTATCTCGATCATGAAAGGAAGACTTGTTGTACTTTCCCAAGGTACAACATTTGCAAGTGTCAACTTGCTCAAGTTTACCTTGTTGAAAATTGCAACAAGAAACGCTAAAAATAGAAGTGATAAAAATAGCACTGCTATAAATAACAGTTTGGGTACCAGTGTTGGACACAACAACAAGGAATGAAAAATGGAAGTGCTAAAAATAGAATTTCTATAAATAGAATTTCGGGATGGATTCCAATTTTAATTAGTCCCTGAACTAAAATTGAGAAGTAAAGTTCGAATTTGATCATAGTAGCTATTTGTAAAATAATTTATTAATTCATCTTGAGTTAATTAGTTGTAGAAAATCAAACATGAAGTCAATGTGAAGACATGCAACAATTTCTCCATTGATTGGGGAATTTATCCCTTAGTTAAGGAGATGAGGATGAGTTGTACTTTGATTTGTAATAAGTTAGCTCAATTAACTTAGTTAAGTCCAGTTAGATTAGTTCCAACAGTTTGTGGAATTAATTGTGAGTTTAGTTAGTTAATGCTTGCATGCATGTAACTGTTGTTCTCCAGATAATTGGATATTCTCTCATAAATAACTCATGCATGTCAGTTCAGTCAGAGACCCAGTTGAGATCAGAGGAAGGGATAGTGTACTATCAGTTGGAGGAATTTTCCTATATAGGAAACTCATCCATGTAGGAGGAATTATCTCCTTCAGGATTGCGCAGTTACTACTGAGCCAAGTGAGTAGTGTGACGAGGGAATTCACACAAGTGGAAGCACTGGACCCCAGGAAAAAATGCACAAGGAAATAGGAGGCTTGGAGGCAAGGGAGAAGGTTTGTGAGAAGCCTTTGACTATCTATGAGCAGCAGAGGGATTGTATTGAGAGCTGGATAGCTTCTGAGCTAAGGCTTTGTGTAATCCAGACGTATTTCCACTTGTATGATAATACAAAGATCAAGGTTTTAGGCTGAGACTTTCCCTAGAGTATTCTTCTGTGTTCATGTGTGGTTGTTTTCTCATTCTCAGTTATATGTGTCTTATTTGATCTTGCTCATATTCGATTAAAATTCTGTAAATTTTGTTGTAGAAGTAGATATTGTATTTTGCTTTAGTATATTGCATAATCTGTTGATCTACAGTGGAAAATTCTACATGGTATTGGAGCAAAGGTGATCAAAGGAGAGAATAGTATACAAGAAGGGAAAAGTTTTAAATTTGAGGTTCCTGAATATAGAAATCGAGTTCTTATCACATCTCAATTTCACCAATGTCGTTCAACGGTTTAAGACTCGAGTATGCCCTTGATGGCAGCTCGAATTATATATCCTGGAAGGATTGCATGGAAGCAATATTAGGGGATAATGGTCTAAAGGACTTCATTGATCAAGAAATCCCCAAGCCCGCAATGGCTAATGCTACAGAATTGGCAGAATGGAAGAAATGTATGGCTAGAGCAAGGAGAATCCTTCTGGAGGGAGTTCGAGACCAGATAGTCTCGAGTCTCCATGGGAAGGAGACATTGTTTTCGATGGTGGAAAACATTGAAAGATCTATATCAGAACAACAACGATCAGAGGAAGCTGGCACTGAAAGACAAGCTTCAGAAAATCAAGTGTGAAAAGGGCAACACGATCTCTACATATCTGAACAAGCTCACCACCTGCAGGGATGAGCTTGGAAGTGTATGGATCACGAGAGCCGATGATGACATGGTGAGTCGTGCGCTCCTCGGTCTTCCTAAGAGCTGGCATAGCTACCAAGACTCGTTAAATGGAAGAGAAAAACTGCCAGATTGGGAATGAGTTTGGTCAGATAAGAAGAAGCACAAAGATGGTTCTACATCCAAGGAGGATGAAGAAAATTGTGCCTTAGCAAGTAAGGCGAAGAAAGGGAAGGAGAAGGATTCTCATCCCAAATCGAGTTCTTCCCATGGTGGGAAAAAGTTTGATAAATCGAAAGTGTGATGCTTTCATTATCATGAGGTGGGCCATTTTGCTACAAATTGTCCACTAAAGAAATCCAAGATGGGATCTAAGGAAGGATCTTAAGGTGAGGCATTGGCCTCACAACTCGAGTTGGATTTCACCCTCTTCGCATGCATGGTTTCATCCATGGTGGGATGTGGTTGGTTTCTTGACAATGGAGCTTCTTTCCACGTGACCGACGATAAGAGTTTGTTCAGTACCTTGGAGGAGAAAGATCTCCAGACACTCATAATGATGGGTAATGATGAAAAGTATAGTGTCTCAGGTGTAGGCACGGTTGTTTTTCAAAGGGAGCATGGAGCTCGCATTACCTTGATTGATGTTAAGTATGTACTAGGACTAAGGAAAGATTTGGTGTCAATCGCAATGCTGGAAGACAAAGGCTATGATGTAGTCTTCAGTAAGGGAAATTTTTTCCTTAGACACATCACCACGAGACAAGTGAAGCAGATCGGTTCACGAGTCAAGAATTTGTATGCTCTTGAGGTTCAAGATGCATGCAAAGCCTTAAGGAGCAAGGCAACTATTGGAGACTTGGTGGTTAAGAGGGAGAGTACATTAACTCTCAACATGCAGCACCAGAAGAAGTCTCAGACAATTGTGGAGGAGCCACAATTGGTGAAGCGAATTCAGGAGGTTGTGTAGTAGCCACAACTAGAGAAGCCGAGAGGAGATCAAGTAGAGACATCTACTCATGCAGAGACCTCCAATAGGAGGAAATTTTGAGCCAAGTGGGCAAAGGGATCACATGCATCCATACCTCCAGGTAGGAGGTGGGGCAATGTGGAGTGACAATCCCAAGAAGGCTGAAATAGGGGCAGGATCCTTAAGGTACCCAACCTCTTTGATTAGACGTTGCTACGGGAGCCCCGACGAGGAGTAGCAGGAAAGGATGAGTGGGTAGAGGAAGATGCGAATGGAGCGACAGAGAGAGATACAATGCAAGAGTCCCAAGACTGTGCAGATATAGCAAGATGCAACAATGCGAGAGGCACAGGGGTGTTGCACCAGTGCAGGATGGCACAGAGAGGTGTGCAACGGTGCGAGATGCATGGAGTGTTGCAGCAGCTCAGAGGTCAGAGAGGGGGCACTTGTCAGTGGAAAATGGAGCTTTAGCATCAGAGGATATTTCTAGCCCAACAAGGAGGTCAGTTGGGAGTTTTTTTTGTTTCTAGAGTTGCTGGAGTAACAAAACTTGGGAGAAGTGTTGCATGCAGAACATTCCAAAGGTTCAGGATCGAGTTCGAGTTGAATGCCTTTCTTGTTGAGAGGGAGTGTTGAAGATGGCAACAAGAAATGCTAAATATAGAAGTGCTAAAAACAGAACTGCTATAAATATCAATTCGGGTACCAGTGTTGGACACAACAACAAAGAATGAAAAATAGAAGTGCTAAAAATAGCATTGCTATAAATAGCATTTTGGGATGGATTCCAATTTTAGTTAGTCCTTGAACTAAAATTGAGAAGTAAAATTCGAATTTGATCTTAGTAGTTGTTTGTAAAATAATTAATTAATTCATCTTGAGTTAATTAGTTGTAGAAAATCAAACATGAAGTCTATGGGAAGACATGCAAAAATTTCTCCATTGATTGAGGAATTTATCCCTTAGTTAAGGAGATGAGGATGAGTTGTACTTTGAGTTGTAATTAGTTAGCTTAGTTAACTGAGTTAAGTCCATTTAGATTAGTTCCAACAATTTGTGGAATTAATTGTGAGTTTAGTTAGTTAATGCTTGCATGCACGTAACTGTTGCTCTCCAGATAACTGAATATTCTCTCATAAATAACTCATGCACGTTAGTTCAGTCAGAGACCCAGTTGAGATCAGAGGAAGGGACATTGTACTATCAGTTGGAGGAATTTTCCTATATAGGAAACTCATCCATGTAGAAGGAATTATCTCCTTCAGGATTGTGCAGTTACTACTGAGCCAAGTGAGTAGTGTGAGGTGGGAATTCACACAAGTGGAAGCACTAGACCCCAAGAAAAACTGCACAAGGAAATAGGAAGCTTGGAGGGCAAAGGAGAAGGTTTGTGAGAAGCCTTTGACTATCTATGAGTAGCAGAGGGATTGTATTGAGAGCTGGATAGCTTCTGAGCTAAGGCTTTGTATAATACAGAAATATTTCCACTTGTATGATAATACAAAGATCGAGGTTTTAGGTTGAGGCTTTCCCCAGAGTATTCTTTTGTGTTCATGTGTGATTGCTTTCTATTCTTAGTTATATGTGTTCTTATTTGAGCTTGCTCATATTCGATTAAGCTTCTGCAAAGTTTGTTGTAGAAGTAGATCTTGTATTTTGCTTTAGCATATTGCATAATCTGTTGATCTACAGTGGGAAATTCTACATACCTTTGGGAAGTCCTGTAGATATCTGTTGCATTATATTCAAAGCCCCATGATGCAAATGGCCCAACCGCCTGTGCCACAACTCACCGATGTCTTGGCTTTGCACCAATTCTGCTTTTGTACTCAATGTTGCACAATCATCTACCTCTAGTTTAGAGAGATTCTTCACCCGAATCCCTATCCTCTTGGTCTGACCCATGGTTATGTGTCTTAGGAATGCCTTTCCTTTACTGAAGGCAACATCGTAGCCTTTGTCCTCCAACATTGTGACCAATGCCAAGTTCTTCTTCAGTCTAGGCACATATTTCACATCTGTCAAGGTGAGAGGAGCTCCATGCTCCTTCTGAAAAGCAACCATGCCCACTCCTAAAACACTATACCTTCAGTCATCACCCATCTTTATGCGCATCTTGAGGTCTTTCTCCTCCAAGGCACGGAATAAACTTTTATCACTGGTCATGTGGAATGAGGCTCCACTGTCAAGATACCAAACACAACCCATCATCGATAACACCATGTATGCGATGAGGGTAAAGTCCATTTCGAACAGAGAGGCTAATGCCTCACCTTCAGATCCTTTCAAGGATCCCTTCTTGGACTTATTTGATGGGAAATTAGTTGCATAATGTCCCATCTCATGAAAATAAAGCATCTTACTTTAGACTTGTCACCCTTCTTCCCTCCATGAGAAGAATTCGATTTGGAATGGGAAGCCTTCCCCTTCCCTTTCCTTGCCTTACTTGTTAAGGCCAGATTTTCTTCATCATCATTCTTGGATGAAGAACCGTCTCATGTGCTCCTCCTGATCTCCTCTTGCATAAGATTCGACCACAGTAGTTCCCAATTCGGCAGTTTCTCCCTTCCATTCACAGATTCCTGGTAGCTATTCCAACTCTTTGGAAGGCCAAGGAGAGCGAGGCTCACCATATCATCATTGGCTGTAGTTATTCCCACACTACCAAGCTCATCTCTACAGGTGGTGAGCTTGTTCAGATATGTGGAAATAGTATCGCGCTTCTCCATCTTGATTCTTCGAAGCTTATTCTTGAGCACCAATTTCCTTTGGTCGCTACTGTTCTGGTAGAGGTTCTTCAATGTTTTCCACATTTAAAATGGATTATCCTTCCCATGGAGACTCAAGACAATATGGTCTCAAACTCCCTCAAGGATGATTCATCTCGCCTTTGCCACACACTTATTCCACTCAGCCAACTCTTGTGCATTAGTTGAAGCTGGCTTTGGGATTTCTTATCAATGAATTCCTTCAAGCCATTGTCTTCATAGCATGGAAATATAGAATGGAGGCTGTATTAGAAGACAATGGCTTGAAGGAATTCATTGATCAAGAAATCCCAAAGCCTGTTGACAATGGAAGCATTACATTATGGGGAAGGAAACGGTCATCCACACAGACCACTGATCCCTGTAGCTCATACAAACACAAGGAAAGTTGCAGAATAATTGCCATAAAAAATGGTCCACATATCTGCAACATTCCATTTGAACGTTAAGTACAAGAAGGGAAGCACCAATATTCTTACAAATTTCCTCAGTCGAGAGCCGGTTATGGCACTTCATTGTGCTTGACTCTTGTGGACACGATACTTTGGGATAACCACATATTTACAAGAGTGATCCAAAATTCCACACCACATAGCAGATGCTCTTGGAAGGTAAGAAAGTTCCAGACTTTCACCTCCATGATGCACTATTGTGCCACTTGGGACACCTTTGTGTTCCTTCAAGTGAGTGTTCCAAGATTATTTGGGAGGCGCACTACAATTAGGTCACTGGGTATTTTGGGGTAGAAAAGATAGTGGAAGTGTTGCAGAAGTATTTTTATTGGCCAAACCTTTGACAGGATTTTGGGAAGTACATCAGATCTTGCATTGTCTATGCCATTTCCAAACCTACAATCAAGAATCAAGGCTTGTATACTCCTAGTCATCCCTTGGAATCCATCTCCATGGATTACATGTCGAGCCTTTCTTCTAACAAGCATGGAAACGACTATGTTTTCGTGGTCATTAACATGTTCTCTAAGCTGGCCATTTTGGTGCCCTGTAAGAATTGCATCACAGCAGAAGCCACTGCAAAAAGTTTCTTTGAATGAGTATGGGTACACTTTGGGATCACACAGTCCATTATCTCAGATTGAGACACTAGGTTGCTAAGTACATTTTGTTCAATCCTTTGGTCTTTTTTGGATAACAAGCTCACTAATTCCACAAACTTCCACCCAAAAATTGATGGCTAGGCATAGGTCGCCAACAGGATGATTGTGCATATCCTGCACATGTAAAACTCGAAGCATCCACACAATTAAGATGAAAGTCTCCCCCATGTCCAACACAACTACAATAAATCTCTCCACAACTCAACTAGCCACAACCCCTTTCAGGTAGGATTGGGATTCTAGCCATGATGTCCCATTGATGTTTCCATACCACTAGTAGCTACTCGGGAAGCTAGAGCTAGAAGGTCCATGACATATTGGACAGATAACATGCTAAGTACAAAAAACGTCATGATCAACATTGGGTGCCACACAAGTTCCAGGTGGGCGACAAAGTTTGGTAACATTTGCAGAAGGAGTGCCTCACTAGGGCCCATCACAAGCTTCGTTCACTCCGATATGGGCCTTAAACCATCACTAAGGTTGTAGGAGACAATTCTTCCGAGCTCAACATTCCACTGTTCCTTGGCTTGCATCCAATGTACAATTTGGACCACCTTCGACCATACTTTCCACCATTGTTGGACACATCAGACATTGCAAAACAACTCAAACCAACAGAGCTGAGCCCAGAATTCATGGAACATGCCACAACTAATTGGATCATCGACACACAAATCAAAACCACTCACCAGCAGAAGATCCAATTGTATCAGGTTGTCAAAGCTGGCCAACTCTTGCACCAAGGCAAGTGGCTCAGTACGGACCAAGTTTAGCAGAAATTTCCTGACCCAGATCTTGCGGGGAGACCCACAAGATCTGAAAAATTGAAATGCCAGAAGAAAAAGAGGAGAAGGCCCAATAAACAAAACCACAAAGAATTTTTTTATTAAAATGAAGAAAGCTACATTTTGGTGGACAAAGTGTCCTTTTACAGTATGTGACTTCATGTTACTTATAACATTTTTTGATTACAATACCATAGGTAAATTCCATGGGTGAATGAATACCATGGGTGGATGTCACAATACCATGGGTGGATGTCACTTACAATACCATGGGTGGATGCCACTTACAATACCATGGGTAAATTCCAAGGGTGGATGAATAACATGGGTGGATGAATACCATGGGTTGATGCCATTTTCCATTCAGATCATTCCTCCCTCCTTAAGAAGAAATGGTCCCCATTGCATGCATTTCCCTCCTGCGAAGCCTTTGTTGAATATGAAGAGCCATTGAAGAGAAGGGTTTTATGTGGTTAACCCATAACCATGATTAACAAAGATCCGAGGATAGAGATACCCTGTAATGCTTGTGATCAACTGTGATAATGACAGTGTGCTGCCTAGAAAATGGACTTCGATGAAGTGTGGGTTTGTGGATTACCCATAACCATGAAAAACAAAGATCCGAGGATAGAGATACCTTGTAATGTTTGTGACCAACTGTGATACTAACAGTGTGTGGCTTAGCAAATGGACTTCGATGACAAGGATTTTGTGCGGTTGACCCATAACTGGGATGTTGGTTGTTGATGAAGTAGAAGGTGTCTACATAGCCTGGGAGGGCACGCCTCCAAAGAACCCAAGCCAAATGCTGTTATGCTGAAACTGATGAATGTGAAGCAGGTGCCTACTAAAGCGGGGTGGGAGAGCACATCTCCAAAGGGAACCCGCTCTGAATGCTACTCCAGAATTAAAATGGACATAATTCAGTCAATATAACTTAGAATATTTATTATAACCTATTTTTGGAAACATAAGGACCATTTTTCATCTTCCCATGTGTTGGAAATCCTTATATGGACACTCTAGAATCTCATATTCGCACTGAAAAAAAAAATAAAATAGTTGATTTTAAATCAGCGATATCTCCCACATCTGAACTCCAATTCGACCCATTGGTTTTTTGAAATTGAGCTATTTTTCGAGAGGAGCTTAGATCTACAATAAATTTTCTAAAATATTGCACCAAAATTTCAAAAAAAAAAAGATAGGAGAGCCGCCGTCCACAAATTGTTGTAAGAAACATTTCTGCAACATAGCTTATTTTAGATCAGCGATATCTCCCTCATCCAGACTCCAATTTGGCCGATTTGTTTTTTGAATTTGGGTTTTTTTTGCAAGGAATCCAAATCTGTTATTTGTTTTGTAAATTTTGCACAAAAAAAATCATATATGATCTTCAAACTTGCCGCCGATAAACATTCTTGCAAAAAAATGAAAAAAGAAAAATTCTTCCCATTTGGCCCAACAAAATGCTTTGTGGAGGACATAGCACATGCCTAAAGTTTGTTGGATATTTATGCAAAATTTGAAATTGAAATATGCATCAAACTCTGATTCCCATGGAATCATATCCTACTCTGATACCACTGATCCAAATCTTGGTGGGAGGCCCCCAAAACCTAAAAGATTGAAATGGATTTTGGGGGAGAGGCCTCCAAGATCTAGAAAATTGAAATGCAAGAAGAAAGAGGTGAATGCCCAATAAACAAAACCAGAAAGAATTTTTTTATTAAAATAGAGAATAACTATAAAAGCTACATTGTGGCGAACAAATTGTCATTTTACAATATGCGACTTGTTCCTTATAGAATTTTTCAGTTACAATACCATGGGTAAATTCCATGGGTGAATGAATACCATGGGTGGATGTCACAATAACATGGGTGAATGAATACCTTGTGTGGATGTCACTTACAATACCATGGGTGGATGCCACTTACAATATTATGGGTAAATTCCATGGGTGGATGAATACCATGAGTTGATGCCATTTTCCATTCATATCATTTCCCCATCTCATGGAGGCACTCAACGTAATGGGGACCATTTCTTCCTAAGGGGGGAGGACTAATCCAGGTGGATATTGTTGGCCACTCACCTATTCCTCTTGGACCCCACCATTGTTTCTTTCATTTTCCTTAATTATAGCACAATTTACTATTTTGGTAGTTTTTCAGATCCTGAAATTTTGGAGCCATTTTGAGGCCCTAAACAATGTTTTTTGAAAAACGGGAATACAAATTTTTGTAGTTGAAAGTTGTGTTCCTCAGATATATATTTTTAACGAGGTATCATGCACATCAAATGGAGATTGTATGCCAGAGTTATGACCCCAGGAAGTTGATGTACCAATTTACCCCAAAGGTGCCCACAGTTTTTGTGCTTCATCTCCTAGGGTTAGGTTTTTCGATGTTTAGGGATTTCCATTGTTTCTCAATAATAAATAGGCCTTCAAGCCTCATTAAAACACAGTTCATAGGTATGTATTCGTCACACCTCTTCTCATAGATAAGCTACAATTGCCCGAGTTAGTTTATCTCCATTTTGTGTGTAAGCATTTTTCAGTTCTTTGATATTAATGAAATAACTATTTATTTTTGTAGCATCTCTGTGTTTGTGTCTATATCTATATTCCTTTTCGTTCCTGCATAAGTATAGATCACAAATTGTTAGATTTAAAAATGTAAGACTCTCTAGCCTCATTTGAAATCTCTACAACCAATTTCTGTGCTAATTTTAATTCTCTCCTTGATTCAGCCTTTGTTCATGGTCTTCTCTTTGTCTTAGGGTTGCAAATCCTTGATCCAACTCTTGTTGTACACATTTTTCAGTTAAATTTTCTTTCGACTCTAGCTTGGCATGTTGGATGCATGTTTTCAAGTCAGTTATCCTTCCCTCCAAGGAATTAATTCCTCATAAAAGTCAGAAAAATTAATCTGAAATAAACCTGCAATCTCATCTTCTTTCATCCATTCTCCTTCATCAAATTTTGACTGCATTTCTTCCAGCAACTCAATTTCTACATCATGCTCCATGACCTCTTCACTTAAAATGTGTCCAGTATCCATCTCGTACGATTGCAGAGATGCCCCTCTTAGAACTCTGTTGTTTCCCTTATCACCTAAAGGAAATTCCATAACCTACCCTTCTTTTATGACATTTTCTAGTGACTATCTTCCATCATGGTCTTCATGAATTACACATGAACAAAACACATAAGTTTCAAAAACATGGGCCTTTTGAGCCTTTGTAGATGCTCCAAGTGCCAAATATTGTTTTAGACATTCCACATAGTCCAGAAGACTCTCAACAAATCTCCTCTCTTCATCCTCATCATAACCTTCTCTCACTTATATAATATCTTTTGAGGACCCTTCAACATCATTATCCTCACCTACCATTATATCAATCTCTAGTAATTTCTTGGAGAATTCTTTTTATGATTTATTTTGATATTGAGAGGCATTACATGCACCTTCTCTCCTCTGGTAGCCATCATGTCCATGCCCTTGTTCTGATTTCACATAAATCTAACCCACCTTAAATCCGAAAGGCCATCTAGCAATCTCGGGTATTTCTCCTACTAGCTCTTCTTGTTGACTTTTCACAAGACCCTCTTCACATTCTTGTTGACGGTGCTGGACCCGCCAAAATTCAGGGGATCTCCTTAGTATGAAGTCCCAACAAGACCTTATATCCTTTGGTGTAGGAGTATCATCCGGTACGATGGCCCGGTTGCCATTATCTTAGAGATTTTCCTTAACTCTTTTTGTTCAGCACATGAGAGTGTTATGCTTGTAACTTCAAGGAAGTGAGGTGAGTATGCCTGGTGAGTGCGTAATGTAACTTTGTGTCGGGGTTCTCTTACTGTAAGTGGAGAGAGTAAAAGTGAGCCTCTATATGAGAGGTAGTAGTACCACCCAAGGAGAGACACACACAAACAAACAAAGGTCTGTCCAGCATCCAACGAAGTAGTCCATAGTGGATGTGGTAGCCGTTAAAACTGAGGTAAAGGGGACAACACATACACCAACCAATGGGGTAGTCCACATGGATGTGACGGTTGTTGTAACCAAAAAAACAAAGATGGTTTGTCGAGTATCCTGCGAAATAGTCCACAAGGATGTGACAATGGTGATAGCCAATACATAAACATGGTCTGTCTAGTATCCCGCGGACTGGTCCATAGGGATGAGACAGTGGTGATAAACATATAACCCATCTTCAACAATGTACTAAAATAAACGAAGTAGTTTAACTATCTTAGTACAAGTTAAGAAAACATGCATTACAAACGTTTAAAGAATAGTCTTACAAACAGATACAAAACATGCATGAAAACATGCTAGCCTGAAACAAGCTTATGAATTAAGAAAAAGTCCCAAGACACATTTGTACACCATACATCATTAGTCCCAATAGTGGGACATTGGAGCCACTCCTTGCTCCCCAAAGAACAGACTAGAGACTCTCAAGGCTATGTGGGAGGAGCCAAGGTGAAAATTCCTTTGCTCATACAATGAGGGGGTATATATAGCCAAGGGTGATGCTTGATCCTTGTGACTCTTTGACTTCCCTTATGACCATTCAACTTCCTATGACTTTTCAACTGACGTGACTCTTCAACTTCATATGTGCGTCCGTTGGAATTTCACTTTTCATTACATTTTATTACAACAAGTATGACCCATAGTAGTGATGTGGCCAAGGAAACTCATTACACAAATTTACATGACACTGCTGACATGCATTGGTTGACTGTGGTGTCCATGTTAAGTTGTTATGCTGCTGAGTGATGGATGTGTTCACGGTGTGTTGTGTCTTCACCGCCACATAAAAAAGTGTTGTGGGGTCTTCGATGGTCTTGGTGTTTTCTTAATGGTTAAGTGCATGTATCCCTTTTGCTTGCTTCTTGATGTGCTATGTATGTCTGTTCAGCTCCAAGCAAGTCTCCTAGCATGTGCTCCTTCTTCATTCCATTCGTCATCACGCCATGTTCCATCAATGTACCTATTCCTACAATTGACTCATGATGGGACAACATCAAATCCAAAAATATCCTAGTCTATCATGATGCATTATTTTCGGGTTCGGGTCTAGGTGATTGGGAGGGAGGACAAGACACTGAACTGAACTGAGCACAAATCAGGCCAAGATGAGGCATTCCAGAGTACTGTTGGGAAAACTGTGCATAGGTCATTGGGAGCCAAAATTTTGCAATTAGGGACAACAGTGACAACTGCAAGGTGGAGCCCAGCTGGGAAGAACTGTGCAGTTCCTAGGAGGAAGACAACGCAGGGTGTCGGGGGGGACTGCTGGAAAGTTCTGCACAATTTTTATGATGAGGACTGAGCGGGCCACTAGGGTTCCAGCTGGGAATCTGTGCAGTTTCATAGAGGGAGACAGATCGGGGCAACATAGGGCATTGGCAGGAAATTATGCGCAATTTTCCAAAGCAAGGCATGATCAGGTTGTGGGGAGTTGTTGGTAAAAAATGCACAGTTTTGAGGGATAGTTCAAGACAGGCAGCATGTGCCTTCCCATCATGATTGCGCAGTTTCCGGAAAGAATGCAGAGTGCAACAGCACAAGGTGTACCAGTCAAGACTGTGAAATTTTCACGAGCAGAATAAAGCAAGCCAGTAGGAGGCCTAACTTAGAATGACTGTGCAATTTCTACAGGCATTGTAGGGTAGGAAACTGAGCATTTCTTCGTAGTTTTGGAGAGTAGTGCAACCCCGGTTCACAATTCAGTGCAAATTTCTGATAGACCAGAGGAAGGCTTGATAACTGATCTTGCAGGAAGCGAATATTGGATTGAGCTTGGAGACAAATTATAGCAATTCTGGGAGACATACAACCTACTCACTTCTAGGACTGTACAGTGTAGCTGCCCCGGGGGACAACCTCAATAACTGTGCAGTTCTGGGAAACAAGGTCACTCAGAGATGAGACTATGGATTTTAGCTCAATCAAGGTCCAGTTGAAGGGGTTTGTCCATTCGACAGATCTTCAAGAAAAATTGCAAAGTGCAAGAGCAAGTGAACTTGTGTAGATGTGACATTGTGATTAGACACTTAGCATGACTCAACGATAGGACACCACAAACCAACAAGAAAAACATGTGCTCAGTGAGATAGTCTTAAGGTTAAGAGTGACAAGTGTGACACTTGAGATATACCTTTGAACGACCGTGACGAAACTTGTGCAATAGTGCTTACAACTTTGTGTGTGAGTACAATCGATGTTCACAGAGCGAAGACAACTACCAACCTTCAAGAATCAAAATCGCTAGAACAAGATCGCAAGCATGACAAAGCAATCAACATGCCAGAATATGATTGTTGGTCAGACAAGCAAAAGGGTGTAAAGACTCTATAAGAGCTCATGGAATGAGCTTGAGTGTTTACAATCATCAATGGAAAAAAAAGGGAAGGATTTGAAATTTGGATGCAGGCCAAAATTTTGGAGGGTGTTGCAGCTTGAGTGTTTCCAATCATCAATGGAAAAAACAAGGAAGGATCCGAAATTTGGATGCAGGCCAAAACTTTGGAGGGTGTTGCAGCTGCTACAACACTTGCCAACACACTGGTTGAATACCATCGTCTTTGTTTTGGTTCATTTTTATCACAGGCCCTTGGCCTTTCAAAGAGTATTGATTCGTTGTGTAGGTCACTTCGGCTTCCCCACTTACTGATCCAGGTGGATCTTGGTGGCCACCTGACAAGTCCACCTGGACCCCCACCATTGTTTCTCTCAGCATTTTCAGTTTCCTTAATTGTAGCACAACTTACTATTTTTAGCAGCTTTTCGGGTCCTGAACTTCCGGAGCCGTTTTGAGGCCCTAAACGACGTTTTTTAGGAAATCTACCGCCAATGATTTTTTTGATAAAAATCGTCTTTTCCATCGTAGTCCTCAGAGACATCTTTCCAATGGGCTATCATGCGCGTCAAACGGAGATAATACGACCAATTCGCTACCCCAGGAAGTTGGCTGTCCAACTCACCCCAAAACGGGGCCCACAATTTGGCGTTTCATCTTCTAGGGTTAGGTTTTGGAATGTGAAGGGTTTTCCATTGTTTCTCAATAATAAATAGGCCTTCGAGCCTCATTGTAAACATAGTTTGGAACAGTTCAGAGGCATGTAGTCGACACATCTCTTCTCAGAGATAAGCTACCATTGCCCTAGCTGGGTTATTTCTATTTCTATTTGTAAGCATATTTCAGTATTTTCCATTAATGAAATGAAGTATTATTTCCGCTGCATATCTGTCTTTATGGTTATCTGTTATGAAACCAGCTCAAGAAAAGATAGAAAAGATAGATCAACGCCTTAGAATTCAGCCTCTTCGAGGGGGCAACCTCCTTTACATTACATAAATGAACAATTCTTGGATGATTCAAATGACAAAACCTCCTTTCTATATATAGGAGTCTAAGGAGTCACAATATAATCCAGCCGACCTAACAATAATAATATAAAGCCACAAAAATAACAATAGAGGGATTCTATGGGGCACATAAATAACAATATGGGGGTAATAGGGGCACAACAATATA
Source organism: Pinus tabuliformis (assembly GCA_031772625.1). Classification (NCBI taxonomy): domain Eukaryota; kingdom Viridiplantae; phylum Streptophyta; class Pinopsida; order Pinales; family Pinaceae; genus Pinus; species Pinus tabuliformis. The sequence continues at coordinate 531,169,364 of CM062819.1, read as the reverse complement.
AATAAGGGGTATAACTACAATAGTAATGGGGTAATCACTAGTATTATAGGGACCCAACATGCCCCTCTCCTTCAAAAAAGTGTTGTCCTCAACGCTTGAGTAGTTCTGGATACTTCTGCATAAAATTCTCATCCTCCCATGTGGAATCTTCAGCGGATAAGTTCTTCCACTTGATAAGATACTCTGAAATTGATCGATTTCGTAGCTGTCGAGTTCTTGTTTCTGTGACTGCTTCCGGTTCCAATATAATTTTTCCTTCCTCGTCAAGTTCTGGCAATATTGTTTGAATTGGGAGCTTGTCGCCTATAACCTTCTTTAAACATGAAACATGGAAAACTGGGTGCAATCGAGAAGCTGCAGGAAGCTCCAATTTGTATGCCATAGTACCAATCTTTTGCAACACCTTGTACGGACCATAATACTTTGGTGATAATTTATTATCCTTCTTAGCTTGCTTTAGGGACATTTGCTTATATGGTTGTAGCCGTAGGAATACCCAATCACCTACATCAAAACTTCTTTCACTGCGATGTTGATCTGCCTGTTGTTTCATTCTATTTTGTGCCAACACGAGGTTATCCTTTAAGAGTTGGAGGACTTGTTGTTGATGTTCGATGTGATGTTCCACTGCCTGAACCTTAGAATTTTCTCTTAAATATGATGTGATGGATGGTGGTTGATACCCATAAAGTGCCATAAATGGGGTCATTTTTGTTGCTGTATGGAAGGAAGTGTTATACCACCATTCAGCCAGAGGCAACCATTTGACCCATTGTGTCTGTTTATCAGATACAAAGCAACGAAGATATCCTTCCAAACATTTGTTTACTATCTCAGTTTCCCATCAGATTGAGGATGATAAGATGAGCTATGAGCTAACTGAGTACCAAGACAAGAAAATAATTCTGTCCAAAAATTTCCAGTGAAAATGGGATCTCTGTCACTTACAATAATCTTTGGGTTTCCATGTAGCTTTTGAATTGTTTCCATAAATGCAGTAGAAACTGTACTGGCTTTAAATGGATGTGATAATGCACAAAAGTGTGCATACTTGGTAAGTCTGTCAACTACCACCATGATGACACTCTTTCCCTCAGACTTGGGTAAACCTGTGATAAAATCCATTGAAACCTCCTCCCAACGTTGGCTTGGAATGGATAAAGGTTGTAATAGACCCGGTGTCTTAATTGTTTCAACTTTATTTTGTTGGCAAACCAAACATTCCGCCACAAACTTTTGAATATCTGATTTAAGGCCATCCCAAAAAAATTCCTTCTTAACCCTGTGGTAAGTTTTTAAAAATCCTGAGTGCCCTCCTAAGGGAGAAGTGTGCAATTCCATAAGAATCTTTTGTTTTAGCTGGGAATTCTTACAGAGGTATAAGCGATCTTTGTACCATAACGAATCATTTTTCCAGCTAAATGTATCAGAAGTACTGGAATCTTGTTGTAGCTTTCGAATAAGTGCCCACACTTCTTCGTCATTCTTCCATTCCTCCCTTGCTTCGTTTATCCAATCTGGTTGGATAATAGAAATGGCACACAACAATGCTTCCACATCCTCATCCTTTCTTGAGAGTGCATCTGCCACCACATTTTGCTTCCCTTTTTTGTAGATGATTTCAAAGTCATAACCCAACATCTTTGTGACCCACTTTTGTTGCTCTTCAGAGGATAATCTTTGTTCTAAAAAGTATTTAAGGCTATCATGATCCGTTTTTACCTTGAAGTGTCTTCCCATTAGGTAGGGTCGCCATTTCTTAAGTGCATGGAGTATTGCCAACATTTCCTTCTCATAAATAGCTTTGCTTAAAAACTTTCCCTTGATTGGACGACTTTCAAAAGCAATGGGTCTTTCATCTTGCATTAGAACAGCACCAATTCCATTTCCTGAAGCATCACATTCCACAATAAAGGTTTTTGTGAAGTCCGGTGTAGCTAAGACCGGTGCTTGGCACATTGCCTCTTTAAGATGTTCAAAGGCCTTTGTTGCTTCCGGAGTCCATGAAAATGAATCTTTCTTCAATAATGTTGTTAGAGGTGCTGCTATTCTCCCATAATTCTTAACAAACTTGCGATAATACCCTGTCAACCCAAGAAATCCTCGCAGATGCTTTATGGATGTGGGGATTTTCCATTCCTTAATGGCTTTAATTTTGCTAGGGTCTACCTTAACTCCTTCATGAGATACAATATGACCCAAATATTCCACCTCCTGGACTCCAAAGAAACATTTGGATCTTTTTGCATATAATTGTTTCTCCTCCAATAGTTGTAGCACCCTGTCAACATGTTCAACATGATCCTTCCAAGACTTGCTGTAGATTAGTATATCATCAAAAAATACTAACACAAATTTTCTAAGGAATGGTTTGAAAATTGAATTCATCAAACCTTGAAATGTTGAAGGTGCATTGGTAAGGCCAAAAGGCATGACCAAAAATTCATAATGACCCTCATGAGTTCTAAATGCCGTTTTCGGAATGTCTTCAATCTTCATTCTGATTTGATGATATCCCGAACGAAGATCCAACTTGGTGAAGTAAATTGATCCATGCAATTCATCCAGTAATTCATCAATGACAGGAATGGGGAACTTATCTTTAATAGTGAGCTTGTTGAGCTCCCTATAATCCGGACACATGCGCCATGATCCATCCTTCTTGTGCACCAATACTACTGGAGCTGAGAAAGAACTTTGACTCGGTTGAATTATACCAGCCTCTAGCATTTCTGCAACCATACGTTCAATTTCACTTTTTTGGACATAGGGATATCTGTACGGCCTGATGTTTGGAGGAACACTTCCTGGAATCAGATGAATAGCATGATCATGATCACGCATAGGTGGGAGACCTTTGGGAGTCTCAAATACCTTGGAATGATTGTCCAGGACTTTTTGGAGATCTGGAGAAATAGATGATTCCAATGTGGAAACATCTAGCGAACATAATTGTGCAATTACACCTCTTTGCTCCTTTTTTAGAAGCTTTGTCATGCCATTAGAGCTGATTATCTTTCCTGGTTTCCCTGCAATACCCCTTAATTCAACTTCCTTTCCTTCCATAGAAAATTTGATGAAAAGTTCTTGAAAATTAAAAGCTATTGTACCCAAGGATTGTAGCCATTGGACTCCTAGTACAACATCAGCACCTCCCATTGGAATGGAAAGCATTGGGCTAGTCAATACATATTCTCCCATGGATAGCTTGATATTATGGCACTTTCCAGAGCAATTTATTGTTCCTCCATTTGCAATCATCACTTGACACTCTGGTGCTGGATATAGGAAGCAATTCAATTCTTTTGCTACCCTACAATGAATAAAATTGTGGGTGCTTCCTGAATCAATCAACACTATTACCTTTTTCTTCTTGATTTGTCCTTCTATCTTGATGGTTTGAGGAGTGGTAATTCCCGCCAATGCATTACAAGATATGGTCAGATTTATTTGTTCTTCATCTAGGCTTTGCTCGTGGAATATATCCTCTTCTTTTGACCTTTCTTGCTCCTCTTCACAATCTATGTAGAATAATTTCTTCTCAGCACACTTATGACCTTTTGTGTATTTGCTATCACAATTGTAACAAAGCCCTTTTGCTCTTTTTTCTTCCAATTGTTGTGGTGTCAACCTTGTAGGTTGTGGAAGACTAGGGGCAACAACACTTCCGTCTTTATAGTTGTGAGTGGTATGCTTCCTAGTTGCCATAATTTTGCTTTCCATTTTTCTTGCTAACCTGAATGCCTTCTCTAATGAATCAGGTTCCCAAAGGCGAACATCATGTTGGATATTATCCTTTAAAGACCCTATGAACACATCAATCCTATGCTCCTCTAGAATATCTTTTACCCTTATGTTCAATTTTTGGAACTCCTCAATGTGCTCCATTATTGAACCCTTTTGTTTGAGACTTATCAATTGGCTAAAAAAAGTGTTGCTTTTTGTATCCTCATAATGTGCTATCAATTCTTCCGTAAAAATTGCCCAAGTGATAAATTGTTTACGAGAACAAAGCCATTGATACCATACAAACTGATTTGGTTCCAAATATAAAGTTGCCATACGTACCTTTTGTGTGTTTTGCACATTATTGAGATCGAAGAATTGCTCCATCTGTAATATCCATGTGGCGGGATCCTTGCCATCAAACTTCCTCATATCGATTTTTGGAATATGGTGATTCTTCGATCCAACATTAGCGTCTATGGAATCATGATTAACATTTCTTTTGTTCTCATCATGAGTTTCCTTTACTACCTTTTCACCATTAGTAAGTATTTCTTGTAGAAAATTTGTCAAATCTGTCTTCAAATCTGCCATGCCTGTCTTCAAATTTGTGTTCAAATCTATCTTCAAATAGTCCATCTTAGCTTCCATGCCATTTATCTTAGCATCTGTTAACTTTTGTGAGCGTGACATTTGTTGCACTTGTTCTTGTAATTTTGATATATCATGTAGCATTTCTTCCTCTTCTTCATGAGTCATGCTAGAGCTTTCAGGTTCCTTACTAGGTGTTTGCATTTTCTTTCCTCGGGGCATCAGTTACCGATAATAATGCTCTACTATGCCCTTTGAATTCCTTCAAAATAAATTTTCAAACCAAGCTTAAGCAAAAATTTAAAAAAATCTACACACCTTTTTTCACTTTGTAGGAGCTCGATATTGCCTCTGATGTATCTCTGTACTTTCCAATCATCTAGTTCTGAAATTGTGACCTGTAGTAGCTCTCTGTGTCCTCTTTCCAATGCCACCAGTCTGATCCAAATTGGATTCTCCAAGAAAGAGTTATGCACAATCTCCCACAGTGACTTGATTATAGACTAGTTCAGTAGAGCGAACTTGTACGACGTGCCACGAGTCACTGTTTCGACCTTTGGATCTGAAAAACACCCACAAGAAACTACAGTCCGTCCTCTTTTTGTACCTTCTTACGAAATTTCAATCCGATCCTCAGAGAGAAAGTTATGACGATTTTTCCCAGGTCACCTGTTTTGAATGTAATTCAGGAGTCTGCAAAAAGACCAACTTCCTCAGATCATATCTCCACAAATATCGCGCAAAAAGCTCTGAAATTTGGACCCAAGGTTCAGCACGATTTCTTCTCAAATGGGTTTTTTTTGCGACTTCTGAAACGTCACAGAAAAAAAGTTATAGCGAAAATGCCACGATGACCTGTTTGGAGCAGCGAAACCCTAGAATCCAAAGCTCTGATACCAAATGTTATGAAACCAGCTCAAGAAAAGATAGAAAAGATAGATCAACGCCTTAGAATTCAGCCTCTTCGAGGGGGCAACCTCCTTTACATTACATAAATGAACAATTCTTGGATGATTCAAATGACAAAACCTCCTTTCTATATATAGGAGTCTAAGGAGTCACAATATAATCCAGCCGACCTAACAATAATAATATAAAGCCACAAAAATAACAATAGAGGGATTCTATGGGGCACATAAATAACAATATGGGGGTAATAGGGGCACCACAATTTAAATAAGGGGTATAACTATAATAGTAATGGGGTAATCACTAGTATTATAGGGACCCAACATTATCTCTATATTTTATTGCGTTCCTATTTAAATCCGGATCAGTGGTATCAGAGCGGTCTGCTTTTTCTCTGTTTTTCTTTGCATGTCCCCAACGAGGTCGGGATATAAGGAGTTAGGGCTTGAACTGGTTGAACCTTTGCGAGACCAGCCTCGTAGATCCCGACGGCCTCCTATGGCGGATGAGAAGAAAGATGAGGGGGCAGGAGATCCTATCAAAATCTTGCTCGAAGAAGCCCTTGAGCGACAACGGAACGCGATGATGGACAGTTTTGCCCAAATCCTTTAGTGGCTACCCAGAAGCGACGCATCGGCTTCTAGCAGCTACTCTGGAAATGCCATGCCCTTTAAGGTACAAGTTAATTTTGAAATCCCCATATTTGAGGGTCAGATAGACGCAGATGCTGTAGATAAATGGTTAAATCTGCTGGAGGGTTATTTTTCTGATCATGAATGTTCAAGTCGGGAAAAGATTGTTTTCGCTCTTCTCAAAGCAGCCCCCCATGTCAAGGACTGGTGGGAAACCTACTGCGAGTAGAAGGATGAAAATACTGGCTCAATATTTTCAGCTGCACCCACCTGGAATTCATTCCGGGATGCCATCAAGGAGCAGTACTACCCTGTCGGAAGCTATGAGGATGAATACATAAAATGGACCACGTTGCGGCAGGGAAGGGACCAAGATGTGTCGGAGTTAACCAATCTTTTCCACACCCTTCGCACAAAGCTGGGTATCAAGGATACGGAGCAGCATTTCATACTCAAATACCGTGGCTGCCTGCACAAGTACATCCAGGAAGAAATACAATTTCTGAACATCTCCTCGCTCGACACAGCGTATCGATATGCCGTCAAGGTCGAGCAGAAGTTTAAAAAAAAGAAGCAAGACTTTGGATCTGCGAATCTGAAGCAAGGGAAAGGTGCCCCTAAAATACAGAACAAAGGACAAAGCCAAGGCATGGCAGCCCAAGACAACCCGCCAAAGCTGCAGGAAAAGAACAGCGCCGCGAAGACGAAAAAGGACACGGGAAAATGGTGTGAGTTCCATAAGAGCTCCACTCACAACACCAGTGAGTGTCGAGCCAAGCAGTCACTGGTGGCTGAACTAAAGGTTCCAGAATCAGATGCATGTTCCGACTCTGAGTCAGAACCCGACAAGGGGGATGACAAAGGGAAGCAGATCATTGACGCGGATCCCAACGCCACTATTGCTACCGCAAAGATCCAGAAAAATGAACCCAAAGATCCAGAAGAGGAGGAGCGTCTCTTCCACTCCCAGATGTGGGTAAAGGGCTCCCTGCTACAGTTCATTGTCGATAGCGGGAGCCAAAAGAAACTCATTTCAGCAGAGGTTGTGAAGCGGTTGGGCTTGCCGACCACAACACATCCACAACCATACACCATCGGGTGGCTTCACCAAGGACGGGATCTTCGCGTGAGCCAGCAGTGTCGCCTTCCGTACAACATCAAGCCCTTCACGGATGAGGTATTGTGTGACATTGCTTCCCTTGAAGTTTGTGATGTATTATTAGGACAACCATACTTGTGGAAGTGACATGTTGTGTATGAATCAAGGCCCCGTGCTGTTATTGTTACATTGGGAAATAAGTTGTATAGGATACCAGAGGTAGCACCGCTTACCGCGATCTCTTTGATTACTACAAAACAATGCAGTGTGCTCATTTCCAAGACTGGGAAATTTGTTTTCCTGATGATACGCCCGCAAGGAAAGAATAAGACAGTAGCCATGGCCTCCAGACAAGACCCCTCCGCACGACAACTACATATGGATAAGGTCGTGAAGGAGTACGAGGACATCTTCACCTCCCCCGCAGGGGTTCCTCTGCACTATCAAGTCAAGCACTCCATCGATCTGACCCCAGGTGCGCCGCTACCCAATGGACCAATTTATCAGTGCTCCATTCTGGAGAACGATGAAATCAAGAGGCAGATTTAGGAGCTGTTGCAGAAAGGTCACATCCGTCCGAGTTCATCACCTTGTGGGAGCCCGATCGTGTTGGTATAGAAGAAGGATGGGACTTGGAGACTCTGCATTGACTATCGGGCGCTGAAAAAGATCATTGTCCGTAATAGGTACCCGATCCCGCGGATTGATGACCTCTTGGACCAACTAAAGGGGGCAAAATATTTCAGCAAGATCGATATGAAGTCAAGATATCACCAGGTACCAATCAAACCCTCTGATGTGTGGAAGACTGCCTTCAAAGCCAAGGAGGGCCTCTTCGAATGGTTGGTTATGCCTTTCGGATTGACGAATGCTCCTGCAACCTTCATGAGGCTAATGGATGACATCTTGCGGCCATTCACCAACTCATTTGTAGTGGTATACTTGGATGACATTCTGATCTTCAGCCAGAGTTGGGAAGAGCACCTCCACCACATCCGACAGGTTCTTCAAACACTGCGGCAACTGATCCAGATTTAAACAGGAATGCAACAAATTACAGAGATAACCATATACACAAAGATGCAGCGGAAATAATACTTCATTTCATTAATGGAAAATACTGACATATGCTTACAAACAGAAATGGCAATAAACTAGCTAGGGCGACGGTAGCTTATCTCTGAGAAGAGATGTGATGGCTACATGCCTCTGAACTGTTCTGAACTGTATTACAATGAGGCTCGAAGGCCTATTTATTGTTGAGAAACAATGGAAAACCCTTCACATACCGAAACCTAACCCTAGAAGATGAAACGCCCAAATTGTGGGCCCCGTTTGGGTAAATTGGTACATCAATTTCCCGGGGTCGTAACTTTGGCATACGATCTCCGTTTGACGCGTACGATAGCTCGTTAGAAAGATCTATCCGAGTACTACCACTTTGGGAGTAGAAAGATCTATTTGAGTACTACCACTTTGGGAGGCAACATAGGGCTCGGTCGCCCCAGAATTCCAAAAAAACGTCGTTTAGGGCCTCAAAACGGCTCCGGAAGTTCAGGACCCGAAAAACTGCTAAAAATAGTAAACTGTGCTACAATTAAGGAAACTGAAAATGCTGAGAAAGACAATGGTGGGGGTCCAGGTGGACCTGGCAGGTGGCCACCAATATCCACCTGGATCATTCCTCCCCCCTTAGGAAGCAATGGTCCCCATTGCGTTGAGCTCCTCCATGAGATGAGGAAACCTCTGCTGAACTTGTTCCCTGGTGAGCCACTTGCCCTGCTGAAGGAGTTGGCCTGCTTTGACAACTCGATACAGTTGGATATGTTGTTGGCGAGTGTTCTTGATCTGTGTGTCCATGATCCGATCAGTTGCAGCTTGTTCCATGCAATCGGGATTTAATTCTGTGGATTTGAGCTGTTCTGCAATGTCGGATGTGTCTAGCAATGGTGGAAAGTATGGCCGAAGGCGGTCCACATTGAACACTGGGTGCAGGCCAAGGAATGGGGGAATGCTGAGCTCAAATGCATTGTCTCCCATAGCCTTAGTAATGGTGTAAGGACCATATCGAAGTGGTCTCAATTTCCGATAGGCTCCAGTAAGGCGTTCCTTTTGCAAATGCAACCAGACTTTGTCGCCCACCTGAAACTTGTGTGGCACCCGGTGTTGATCATGTCGCTGCTTGTACTTGGCATTTGATTTCTCAAGAATGTCATGGACCTGCTGGCGAATATGTTGGATGCGCTCAATGAAGCTGGTGGCCTTATCTGTTTCGGACTGGACATGAGCTGAATTCATGTGAGTAGCTGCAAGTGGCATGGCCACATCAATGGGGCATAGTGGCTGGAATCCTAAACCCACCTGAAAAGGGCTATGGCCAGTGGAGCTGTGAAGAGCTCGGTTGTAGCTGTGCTGAACATAGGGGAGGCTCTCGTCCCATGTGCGTGGATGCTTTGAGTTATACATGCGCAGAATGTGCACAATCATCCTGTTGACAACCTCTGTCTGGCCATCAGTTTGAGGATGGAAGGCTGTGGACTTCGTGAGTTTGGTGTCCAGCATTGACCAGAGACTGGACCAAAATGTGCTGAGAAACCGACTGTCCCGATCTGAGATGATAGACTGTGGGATCCCAAAGTGCACCCACACTCGTTCAAAGAAGAGTTTAGCAGTGGCTTCTGCTGTGATATTCTTCTTGCAGGCCATCATAATGGCCATCTTTGAGAACCTGTCGACGACCACAAAAACACAGTCATTTCCATGCTTAGTGGAAGGAAGGCCTGACATGTAATCCATGGAGATGGATTCCCAAGGTCGACTAGGGGTAGGCAACGGGGTATAGAGGCCTTGCTTCTTAATGGTCGGTTTGGCAATGGCACAGGCAGTACATGATCGGATGTACTTCCCAACATCCTGTCGAAGATTCGGCCAATAGAAATAGTTTTGCAGTACTGCCACTGTTTTCTCGACCCCGAAATGCCCAGCAGCCCGACTGTAGTGTGCTTCCCAAATCATCTTGGCACGCTCGCTTGAAGGAACACAAAGGTGACCGAGGTGGCATAATAGGGCATCCTGGAGGTGAAAATCTGCAACCTGCCGACCCTCCAAGAGTGTCTGGTATGTGTGGCCGAATTCTGGGTCGCTTTTGTAGAGAAGTGGCCAATCAGAAGTCTCGTGCCCGCAAGAGTTGAGCACGGTGGTTAGCGCCATGATCGGTGGTCGACTGAGGCAATCTGCAACATTATTGGTGCTGCCCTTTTTATACTTGATATTCAAGTGAAACTGTTGCAGGTATGTAGACCACTTCTGATGGCGATCATTCTGCAATTTCCCTTGGGTCTGTATGAATTGCAGAGGTCGGTGGTCTGTGTGGATGACCGTTTCCTTCCCCAAAATGTAATGCTTCCATTGTCGGCAGGCCTGTACAATGGAATACATCTCTTTATCATAAGTGGGGTACTTCCGGACTGTGTCTGAAAGTGTTTCACTGTGATATGCCACTGGATGTCCATGTTGAGTAAGGACTGCCCCAATAGCATAGTCAGAGGCATCTGTCTCGACCTCAAATGGTTGTTGTAAATCTGGTAACGCGAGCACTGGTGCCGTGCAGAGGCGATCCTTCAACTCCCTGAATGCCTTCTGTTGAGATTCAGACCAAAAGAATTTTGCTTTCGCCCCGCCCTTGGTGACTTGACTCAAGGGCCAAGAAATATGAGAAAATCCCAACACAAACCTGCGGTAGAAGTTGGCAAGACCTAGAAAGCTGCGGAGCTCTGTTAGAGTGGTTGGAGAGGGCCAATCCCGAATGACTTGGACCTTGGCTGGATCGACATGCACCCCCTGTTCATCAATGATGTATCCCAGATACTGGACCTCGGTCATGCCAAAAGTGCATTTCTCCAAATTGGCACATAGCTTGTGTTGCCGCAGTGTTTGGAGAACCTGTCGGATGTGGTGGAGGTGCTCTTCCCAACTCTGGCTGAAGATCAGAATGTCATCCAAGTATACTACTACAAAGGAGTTGGTGAATGGCCGCAAGATGTCATCCATTAGCCTCATAAAGGTTGCAGGAGCATTCGTCAATCCGAAAGGCATGACCAACCATTCGAAGAGGCCCTCCTTGGATTTGAAGGCAGTCTTCCACACATCTGAGGGTTCAATTGGTACCTGGTGATATCCTGACTTCAGATCGATCTTGCTGAAATATTTCGCCCCCTTTAGTTGGTCTAGGAGGTCATCAATCCGCGGGATCGGGTACCTATTACGGACAGTGATCTTGTTCAGCGCCCGATAGTCAATACAGAGTCTCCACGTCCCATCCTTCTTCTGTACCAACACTATCGGGCTCCCACAGGGCGAAGAACTCGGACGGATGTGACCTTTCTGTAGGAGCTCCTGAATCTGCCTCTTGATTTCATTGTTCTCCAGAACGGAGCGCCGATAAATTGGTCCATTGGGTAGCGGCGCACCTGGGGTCAGATTAATGGAGTGCTTGACTTGACAGTGCAGAGGAACCCCTGCCGGGGAGGTGAAGATGTCTTTGTACTCCTCCACAATCTTGTCCATTTGTAGCTGCCGTGCAGAGGGACCTCGTTTGGAGGCCGCGGCCACTGTCTTCTTCTTCCCTTGAGGGCGTATCATCAGGAAAACAAATTTCCTGGTTTTGGAAATGATCTTACTGCATTGTTTTGCAGTAATCAAAGAGATGGCGGCAGGTGGTGGTACCTCTGGTATCCTGAACAACTTATTTCCCAATGTAATAATAACAGCACGGGGCCTTGATTCATACACAGCATGTCGCTTCCACAAGTATGGTTGTCCTAGTAATACATCACAAACTTCAAGGGGAGCAATGTCACACAATACCTCATCCGTGAAGGGCTTGATGTTGTATGGAAGGCGACACTGCTGGCTCACGCGAAGATCTCGCCCTTGGTAAAGCCACCCAATGGTGTATGGTTGTGGATGTGCTGTGGTCGGTAAGCCAACCGCTTCACGACCTCTGCCGAAATGAGGTTCTTTTGACTCCCGCTATCAACAATGAACTGTATCGGGGAGCCCTTGACCCACATCTGGGAGTGGAAGAGACGCTCCTCCTCCTCTGGATCTTCGGGTTCATTTTTCTGGATCTTTGCGGTAGCAACAGTGGCGCTGGGATCCGCATCAATGATCTGCTTCCCTTTTTCATACCCCTTATCGGGTTCTGACTCAGAGTCGGAACATGCATCTGATTCTGAAACCTTTAGCTCAGCCACCAGTGACTGTTTGGCCCGACACTCACTTGTGTTGTGAGTGGAGCTCTTATGGAACTCGCACCATTTTCCAGTGTCCTTTCTCGGCTTCACGGCGTTGCTCTTTGCTTGCAGCTTCAGCTGGTTGTCTTGGGCTGTCCCGCCTTGGCTTTGTCCTTTGTTCTGTGGTTTAGGGGCACCTTTCCCCTGCTTTGGATTCGCAGATCCAAAGTCTCGCTTCTTTTGTTTAAACTTCTGCTCGACTTTGACGGCATACCGGTATGCTGCGCCGAGCGAGGGGATGTTTAGGAACTGTATTTCTTCCTGGATGTACTTGTGCAGGCAGCCACGGTATTTGAGTATCAAATGTTGCTCCAAATCCTTGATACCCAACTTTGTGCGAAGGGTATGGAAAAGATTGGTGAACTCCGGCACATCTTGGTCCCTTCCCTGCCGCAGCGTGGTCCACTTTATGTATTCATCCTCATAGCTTCCGACAGGGTAGTACTGCTCCTTGATGGCATCCCGGAACGAATCCCAGGTGGGTGCGGCTGAAAATAGTGAGCCAGTACTTTCATCCTTCTGCTCGCAGTAGGTTTCCCACCAGTCCTTGACGTGGGGGGCTGCTTTGAGAAGAGCAAAAACAATCTTTTCCCGACTCGAAAATTCATGAACAGAAAAATAACCCTCTAGCAGATTTAACCATTTATCTACGGCATCGGCGTCTATCTGACCCTCGAATATGGGGATTTCAAAATTAACTTGTACCTTAAAGGGTGTGGCGTTTCCAGAGGAGCTGCTGGAAGCCGATGTGCCGCTTCTGGGTAGCCGCTGAAGGATCTCCGCAAAGCTGTCCATCATCGCGTTCCGTTGTCGCTCGAGCGCTTCTTCGAGCAAGATTTTGATGGGATCTCCTGCCCCCTCATCTTTCTTCTCGTCCGCCATGGGAGGCCGTCGGGATTTGCGAGGCTGGTCTTGCAAAGGTTCAACCAGTTCAAGCCCTAACTCCTTATATCCCGACCTTGTTGGGGACATGCAAAGAAAAACAGAGAAAAAGTAGACCGCTCTGATACCACTGATCCAGATTTAAACAGGAACGCAACAAATTACAGAGATAACCATATACACAAAGATGCAGCGGAAATAATACTTCATTTCATTAATGGAAAATACTGACATATGCTTACAAACAGAAATGGCAATAAACTAGCTAGGGCGATGGTAGCTTATCTCTGAGAAGAGATGTGATGGCTACATGCCTCTGAACTGTATTACAATGAGGCTCGAAGGCCTATTTATTGTTGAGAAACAATAGAAAACCCTTCACATACCGAAACCTAACCCTAGAAGATGAAACACCCAAATTGTGGGCCCCGTTTGGGTAAATTGGTACATCAATTTCCTAGGGTCGTAACTTTGGCATACGATCTCCGTTTGACGCGTACGATAGCTCGTTAGAAAGATCTATCCGAGTACTACCACTTTGGGAGTAGAAAGATCTATCCGAGTACTACCACTTTGAGAGGCAACATAGGGCTCGGTCGCCCCAGAATTCCAAAAAAACGTCGTTTAGGGCCTCAAAACGGCTCCGGAAGTTCAGGACCCGAAAAGCTGCTAAAAATAGTAAACTGTGCTACAATTAAGGAAACTGAAAATGCTGAGAAAGACAATGGTGGGGGTCCAGGTGGACCTGGCAGGTGGCCACCAATATCCACCTGGATCAGCAACACAAGCTATGTGCCAATTTGGAGAAATGCACTTTTGGCATGACCCAGGTTCAGTATCTGGGATACATTATTGATGAACAAGGGGTGCATGTAGATCCAGCCAAGATCCAAGTCATTCGGGATTGGCCATCTCCAACCACTCTGACGGAGCTCCGCATCTTTCTAGGTCTTGCTAACTTCTACCGCAGGTTCGTGTTGGGGTTTTCTCATATCACTTGGCCCTTGAGTCAAGTCACCAAGGGAGGAGCGAAAGCGAAATTCTTCTGGTCTACATCTCAACAGAAGGCATTTAGAGAGTTGAAAGATCGCCTCTGCACGGCACCAATGCTCGCGTTACCAGATTTACAACAACCATTTGAGGTCGAGACAGATGCCTCTAACTATGCTATTGGGGCAGTCCTTACTCAACACGGGCATCCAGTGGCATATCACAGTGAAACACTTTCAGACACAGTCCGGAAGTATCCCACTTATGATAAAGAGATGTATTCCATTGTGCAAGCCTGCCGACAATGGAAGCATTACATTTTGGGGAAGGAAACGGTCATCCACACAGACCACCGACCCCTGCAGTTCATACAGACCCAAGGGAAATTGCAGAATGATCGCCATCAGAAGTGGTCTACATATCTGCAACAGTTCCATTTGAATATCAAGTATAAGAAGGGCAGCACCAATAATGTTGCAGATTGCCTCAGTCGATCACCAATCATGGCGTTAACCACCGTGCTCAACTCTTGTGGGCACGAGACTTCTGATTGGCCACTTCTCTACAAGAGCGACCCAGAATTTGGCCGCACATACCAGACACTCTTGGGGGGTCGGCATGTTCTAGATTTTCATCTCCAAGATGCCCTGTTATGCCACCTGGGTCACCTTTGTGTTCCTTCAAGCGAGCGTGCGAAGATGATTTGGTAAGCACACTATAGTCGTGTTGCTGGGCATTTCGGGGTTGAGAAAACTGTGGCAGTACTGCAAAAGTATTTCTATTGGCCAAATCTTCGACAAGATGTCGGGAAATACATCAGATCATGTACTGCCTGTGCCATTGCCAAACCAACCATCAAGAAGCAAGGCCTTTATACCCCGCTGCCTACCCCTAGTCGACCTTGGGAATCCATATCCATGGATTACATGTCAGGCCTTCCTTCCACTAAGCATGGAAATGATTGTGTTTTTGTGGTCATCGACAGGTTCTCGAAGATGGCCATTATGGCGGCTTGCAAGAAGAATATCACAGCAGAAGCCACTGCTAAACTCTTCTTTGAACGAGTTTGGGTGCACTTTGGGATCCCATCATCTCAGATCAGAACAGTTGGTTCCTCAGTACATTTTGGTCCAGTCTCTGGTCAATGCTGGACACCAAACTCACTAAGTCCACAGTCTTCCATCCTCAAATTGATGGCCAGATAGAGGTTGTCAATCGGATGATTGTACACATTCTGCGCATGTACAACTCAAAGCATCCACGCACATGGGACGAGAGCCTCCCCTATGTTCAGCACAGCTACAACCGAGCTCTTCATAGCTTGACGGGCCACAACCCTTTTCAGGTGGGCCTGGGATTCTAGCCACTATGCCCCATTGATGTGGTCATGCCACTTGCAGCTACTCACACAGATTTAGCTCATGTCCAGTCCAAAACAGATAAGGCAACCAGCTTCATTGAGCACATCCAACATATTCGCCAGCAGGTCCATGACATTCTGGAAAAATTAAGTGCCAAGTACAAGCAGCGACATGATCAACATCGGGTGCCACACAAGTTTCAAGTGGGCGACAAAGTCTGGTTGCATTTGCAAAAGGAACGCCTTACTGGAGCCAATAGGAAACTGAGACCACTCCGATATGGTCCTTACACCATTATTAAGGCTATGGGAGACAATGCATTTGAGCTCAGCATTCCCCCATTCCTTGGCCTACACCTAGTTTTCAATGTGGACCGCCTTCGACCATACTTTCCACCATTGCTAGACACATCCAACATTGCAGAACAACTCACACCCACAGAACTAAATGCAGATTGCATGGAACAAGCTGCAACTAATCGAATCATGGACACACAGGTCAAGAACACTCGCCAACAGAATATCCAACTGTATCGAGTTGTCAAAGCAGGCCAACTCCTTCACCAGGGCAAGTGGTCACCAGGGACCAAGTTCAGCAAAAGTTTCCTTATCTCATGGAGGAACTCAACGCAATGGGGACCATTGCTTCCTAAGGGCGGAGGAATGATCCAGGTGGATATTGGTGGCCACCTGCCAAGTCCACCTGGACCCCCACCATTGTTTCTCTCAGCATTTTCAGTTTCCTTAATTGTAGCACAACTTACTATTTTTAGCAGTTTTTTGGGTCCTGAACTTCCGGAGCCGTTTTGAGGCCCTAAACGACGTTTTTTGGGAAATCTACCGCTAGCGATTTTTTTGATAAAAATCGTCTTTTCTGTCATAGTCCTCGGAGAGATCTTTCCAACAGGCTATCATGCGCGTCAAACGGAGATAATACGACCAATTCGCGACCCCGGGAAGTTGGCTGTCCAACTCACCCCAAAACGGGGCCCACAATTTGGCGTTTCATCTTCTAGGGTTAGGTTTTGGAATGTGAAGGGTTTTCCATTGTTTCTCAATAATAAATAGGCCTTCGAGCCTCATTAAAAACACAGTTCAGAACAGTTCAGAGGCATGTAGCCGACACATCTCTTCTCAGAGATAAGCTACCATCGCCCTAGCTGAGTTATTTCTATTTCTATTTGTAAGCATATTTCAGTATTTTCCATTAATGAAATGAAGTATTATTTCCGTGCATATCTGTCTTTATGGTTATCTCTATATTTTATTGCATTCCTATTTAAATCCGGATCACTTACCCCATGGACAGACATGGTTCACCTTGTACCAACTCAGTCGAACACAACAAAAGATTCAACCAGATCATAGTGTTTCAAAATCGGGAAGGATAGTTTGGATCGTGAGCTTAAGATTTTCAGAGTATAAGTTTTCATCTTTGGTGTTGCTCTGCTTCCAGCAGGCCTGGACAGTACCTCAACAGAGTCACGTAGGAACACAAGCATTACTCCACTGCCAATGAGCCTGGTAAATACCCTGTTGGAGTTGTCTGCTTCACCTCTCTGGGCAGGAAGCCTTTCTCTTCTTTCACCTTTGTATTTTTTTTTTGAAAGAGGACTATGCATGTGCACTTATTCATTTTTGGGGTGGAAGAGGGATCTCGACTTATTGTGAGCAAGAGAGGTTGTTCCTTCAGAGAAGAATCAAAGACCTCTGATTTAGGTTTGCTCGTTTAGATTTTCCCCTTGTAAGTTTCTACTAGTTGGATAAGATTTAACACACGGGGAAGAAGACTGGGTACAGGCATGGGGTTTCCTAGTTTGGACACAGGTTCATGGTTTGGTCGGAGCTTCCCATACAGATGGATCGTATTTTCTGTCAAGATTTCATCGACCAAAAGTTACAACCAAGCACAGAAAAGATAGACACAGGATTGGACAAGCGCTGCAATGTCACAAGACTCATGAACTTCAGCCACATACTTATTCAAAAGCCAAAACACAGTGCAGGACAACACTTATTTACAAAACGAAATGACAAGACATCAAAACAATTCAAAGCAAAACGAAGAAAAAACAACAAATCAAAACAACAGAACAAGAAATAAACATACTATGTACATAGTGCAGGGCGTGACTCCAGATCATTGAAAATAAAATTTTAAATCTTGACCATTGATAAGGAGAGTGTCAATCTTCCCGTCAAGTGATTCTAAACAATACGTGTGTTGGCCAATCTTCTCATGAAACGTCAAATGACCAATCCACAGACACTGGAACTTCGTGTGTTTGCCTTTGTCCTTGTGGGGTTTATCCCACTTCAAGACCAAGTCACCCACACAAAAGTTGGTACTCCCTGCAGACTTTCTATCAAACCATATCTTCATACGGTTTTGGTGAAGTGTGAACTTTTCTTTCGCTTTCACCCTTTCTTCCTGCAGCTTGTGTAGTGTGTCCATCCTACGCTAAACTAAAAGACATGATTTGCCTTTGGATTCTTGGGATAACTCAAGAGCAGACAAGTAGATATTTGGTGGGAGGATGGCTTCCTTTCTGTATACGAGGAAGTAGGGGGGGTTATTTAGAGAGGGTTTGGGTGTGACTTAGTCAGCCCAAAGAGAATTCACCAGAGTGGAATGCCAGTTTCGTTGTTCAGAGTAAATGGTCTTTTTTATGATGCAGATAAGATTTTTGTTTGTATATTCGACAAGACCATTTCCCTGCGGGTAGTAGTTCGTTGAATGCTTTAACACAATACCATTTTCCAATGCAAAGTCATAAAGATTTAATGAATAAAAGTACGTTGCATTGTCGAAAACAAGTGACATAGGAATACCAAACCTTGAGATGATGTTCTGCTGAAGGAAGCTGATGACTTCCTATTCATTCACTTGTTTGAGTGGAATTGCTTTTGTCCACCTCGTGAAGTAACCAGTGGTAGTTAGGATGTAGTAGTGTTTCTTTGATGAATGTGGGAAAATCTCCCCAATGATTTCCAACCCCCACTGTTGGAATGGTTCATCCACTGCAACTGGTTGTAGCGGGGCTGCTAACCTTCGATTTCTGTCGGTGCATCACTTACATATCGGGAACTTGTGGGAATAAGCCCGTGAATCATTGAACAATGTGGGCTAGTAGAAACCAGCTCTCATGAATTTGTGCGTTATTGTGTTACCCGTGAAGTGACCTGCGGCTAGTCCATCATGCAGATCATGTAACACTCTCTCTGAATCTTGTGCTTCCAGGCACTTGATCAAAATGCCATTGTGGTGCTTTATGTAAATAACTTCGTGCACCGACTAGTAAGATAAGGCTTTCAGTCGAAGTGTCCTCTTCTGCCACATAGAGAAGTGAGAGGGCATGGTGCAGTGCTCAAGGTACTGGTGCACTTCTTCGTACTAAGAGTTACCATGTGAAATGGGGGTTGCTCGCTCTACATTGTACATGTCAATTTCTTGCTCCCAACCGACGAGCTCTTCTTCTTCATCTTGCGCATGCATTGCTTCCACTGCAAGTCTGCAAAGACTATTACCCTTATGGTGTGAACTGACTTGATTTCAAGATCATACTCTTGTAGTCCTATCATCTAGTTCACTCACCTTTCACCCAGTTGTTGTTAAACAAGCAGTGACCTGACTGTTGGGTGCAGCACAAAGACTATGAAATGATTCTTCAATAGGTAGGGTCTGAATTTTTTCACCACCTTGTATACAATTTATGCTTGTTTGTCCACGGCAGGATAGGTGAGATCTTGTCCCTACAAGCTTGCGCTCATGAAGGAGATGGGACATTCGTTATTGAGCTTGTCCTTCTGCATGAGTACTACAGCGAGTGAAGTGTCAAAAGCAAATGTGTAGAGCAAGAAATATTTATTAAAATTTGGGTTATACAACACAGGTGATTTTTCTATCGCCTACTTAATATGAGTGAACATGTCCTTTTCCTTCTTCCCCCAGCTGTAAACTGCATCCTTCTTGATCATCTCTTGTATGGGTTTGACAATCTAATCATAATATGAGATGAACTTCCGGAGGAAGTTGATCTTCCCCAAGAAGGACTACCTGGGTTTCTTATTTATGGGACGAGGAATCTGCGTGATTGTCTAGACTCAGTATGAATCTACATTGATCCCACTCTAGGAAATGATGTTCTCAAGGAGTTCCCCTCAAGCAATGCAAATACGCTCTTCTTGGGATTCAAGGATATCCCGTGCTTGCGACATCACTCAAAGATATTCTTGAGATGGTGCAGGTGGTCTAACTGTTTTCCGGAAAAAAAACTCTTACGTCATCAACGTAGACCACCACGCTCTATTCGATGAGCCCACGAAAAGTGATTTCCATTGCGCGCTAAAAAGTTGTGCCTCTGTTGACCAGCCCAAATGACATTCTTCGATAAGCGAACATACCCCAGTTGGTACAGAAAGTTGGTTTTAACCTGTCAAGCTCCACTACCAGAACCTTATTGTATCCTGAAAAATCGTCTAGCAGAGAAAAAAATTATGCTCCAGATACTGTCTGCAAGACATGTTCCATGGACGGGACAGGGTAATTATCTTTGTCTGAGGCACAGTTGAGGTTACAAAAATCTATGCACAAGAGGATCTCGCGGGACTTCTTTCTCACATGAACTAAGTTTGAAATCCATGTAGAATGACGAACTTTGTAGATGATCCGAGCATCCAAAAAATTATTCAACTCTTTCTGAATGAGGGGCTCCAACAACGGATGTACTTTCCTGAGCTTCTGCTGAAATGGTTCAGCCCCTTCCTATTCATCATATGTCCATGTGAACACATCAAGGTACTATATGAATAGGCGAACAAAGGCTTTCCACCCTTCCGATGTGAAACACGTATTGAGATTCACGAACTTCAGATCTTTGTCTGTTCCCAGATTAATTTGTTCATGCATCAGCGTGGAATTGTGGGTTTTAGCATTCTTGGGTCCCTAGAAAAGGTTCTACAAGTCATACAAATTCTCTAGTGAAACCACACCCATGGGGATGAGGTTGCCTTTACTTGCATCAGTCGTGTCTTATAGAGACTGCCCATGCTCATCTTCATCTATCGCTACGTCCTTGAAGACGTCAGCATTGGCCATGAAATGCAGTATTTGTTTGCCGCTATAAAAAACGAGTAAGTTAGTGATGTTATCATGGATAGATGGCTTATAAAAAAATTTAATAAAATATCTATCCCTAAGCGATGTCATCCTAGCTGCTACATTAGCCAAGGCATCTGTAGCTGCAACACACATTCTTGGTAAAAAAATGATATTGAAAGCTTGGAAGTTAGAGATAAGTCGCCATACCTCTTGTTGGTAACTCTTAAAACGAGGTGAAACAGAGTGTATGGTGTTACGTACCTGACGTACCACGATCTCTAAATCACCTACCACCTTAACCACAACAATGTTGAGGTTGATGGCTTTCTGTAAGCCCAAAATGAGTGCTTCATATTCAACAGTGTTGTTGGTGCACTCGATCTCCCAGTGGCTTGAGACTAAGTGTTTCCTTTGCCTTGGGTCTATCAAAACACACTCGGCTCTAGAGTCATCCTGTGCCTTGGATTTGTCGAAATACAAGGTCCACATGTCATCTGTATAAGGACCACTTGCTGCGCTAGTACTGCTAACACTATTGCTACTACTAATGCAATGTATTGTATAGGTTTCATTTCCGTTAGTTGGGCAAGGAAGGGTACCCAACCGTGTTTCTGGAGGGGTGGGGCTTGGCTACGCAAGATAACACCCCAGTTGCGTTTCCAAGAAAGTTATTTCCGATCATAAGTTTTGTGAAAGCCAATGATTCGTTTTGACCATTCAAGGGAGTAATGTTATGTTTCATGTATCTTTCTAACAACACTCGAATCTGGTTGTTTCTGCCCTTGTGCAGAAGCCAAAAGTGTGACTAGTCTGTAGAAAATTATCCTTGTAGCTTTTTGGACCAGTATTTGCTGAGTAATAAGTCGTAAGCTTCTGGAATGTCCACAATCACAATGTTAATGCATTCATGAACTTGCCCGACAAACAATCGCTGGATGATCACATCCGAAAATTCACCAATGGCGCAGTTGTACTACTCCATTGAGCGTTGATCCGTTTAGCAATAGAGAGTGGCATGACATTGACTGACGCGCCATAATCAACCAAACAATTGTGGACATTGAAGTTGAATATTTCAAATGATAACAAAAATGGTGACCAAAGCGAGTTCGCTTCCTCCATAAGATGCGCATTGAGCATGGGTACAAGTGTGTCAAGAGACTTGCTTGGTCCCTTGGCTGAAGAGGCAACACTGTCTGTGGAGGTTTGGCCTAGTGCACGCAAAAGAATATGTTGTTGACCCATGAGCTTGGTTAACTCATAAAGACAGATGTTCGCACAAGTATTTTTCATTTCTTCAACAATGTTGTAATCCAGAGCGGGAGGACTCACTGAGATGTCCAGGGGTAGACTTGTGTTTATGTTTTCTGGTGGGCTACTTTTGTCTTTGCTGCTCATGGACGTAATTTTATTTGAAATTGTATTTCCTGTCTTGCCTTGTGTTTTCTATGTTGAGATGATTGGTGGATCCACTGTTCTAAGAAGATGTTGTCTTACCTTTTCTCTCGGTATCTCAAAAATAGTGGGGGCCCCTTGACTCCTCAAACCACTTTAGGGTCAGACAGTTGCTCGGAAGCTCCTTCTCGGTGGTCCTCTTCTGGGAAGTGATAGCACATTGATACATGTTGATTACATGCCCAGCACTTGGAGCTTCATTAGATGTAGAAACTTCCAACTCATTTTCATTCTCCGGCTCATCTTGCTCACCGACCATAAATTGGTCATTCAACTGTGTAGCCAATGCGCTCATTCCTTGGTTCCATCCTTCGCAATTCCTCTCTGAATTTCATTCGCCATGGAACTTACAATAATGATCTTTTGCGATTACATCCATGTTGAACACAAGGTTATAACTCTACACAGTTTTGGCCGGGTGACTGCAGCTACTCAAATTTTTATCTGAGTTCTTCTTCTGTGCAGATCTGGGAGGCCTACTGTTCATGGTTGTCTCGCTTGTCCACTTCTTGAGTTCAGAAACTTCGGTTGTCAAGGACTTGACAAGATGAGTAAGGTTTTTGATTTCACTTGCTTCCTTTTCCTTTGTCTTACTCATAGTAGCCTGATACCTCCTGTCCGTGTGTTTGGAATCCTTAGCTGCTTCATCATCTACAATGACTCCAATAGCGCACAGGTCTTTCTCCACATCAATTGCCTCTTGGAAATTTTCCAAAAGTGTTGGTTTCGCAGCTCGTTTGACGAACTGTATAATGTTGTTCAGCAGTGTAGATGTGTAGTAGTCAACTGTGATGGAGTCATGAGGTTTGGTGTCTATGGTGAATTTGTTCAAGATACGATTAAACCTCTCTTTAAAATCTTTCAATTTTTCTTTCTGCTCCATCTTGAGAATACCGAACTCTTTTAGCAACATGGAGGGGGTTTTGTCTTCAACAAACTTCTCAAGGAAAATTATCTTGAACACCACCCCAGTTCTAAATGGAGTTGACAGGAAGGTTGTGGTACCATACAACTTCTCTACCATCCAAGGTACATGGAAACAATCTACATGCAACATTTTCATAACATACCTTGAGTGTCTACAAATGTAGGTAGAACGTGTCTAGATGATCCTTCGCCTTCACTGCTTTGTCAGGTCATATTTTGTTAACAATTTCTCTATGTGTCTTGGCATCTTGTGCAAGACACTTTGGAGTGCCAATGGGCCCTGTGTCATCCATTCCAAATTGTGGTCTGACATGTTGTCCTCTTCTTTGTCCTCCTCCTCTTCTTCTGAATCTGTTGGTTCATCTCTGCCTCCGCCTCCTCGTTGCCTTCCCCTCCACTAGAACCTAAGCCCAAGAGTAAGATGTTGCCTTCTTCTCCTTCTAGGAAAACTAGAGGTTCCTCTTCATTTTCAACAGCTTTTTCCAGCTCTTCAAGAGTGGCGAGGATTACTTCTTCAACATATGAGACTGCCACTCCTGTGGGTGTAGTCTTTTTCTTCCTCTACGAAGAGGGAAGAGTGTGTACTCCTGGAATTAGTCCAACAAATTTAGAAAACTGATAGGTGATGGGACAGACAACACGAATGTGATATTATGAAATTTCTTGTTCGGGTCTAGGAGTTGAAGACTAACCAACTTCAAAGTTGCGCGTGGGGGATAGGTAGTTCGTGTTACTTTCTTGACCAAATGATAGATAAGTGGGGTTGGTAGGACACTTAGCCATAAAATGTTGGTGGCCCTCCTTCTAGCGCCAAAAATTTTGACGATGTTGGACCTGCCAACATTCAGGGGATCTCCCTCGTATGAAGTCCCAACTAGACCTCACACCATTTGGTGTAGGAGTACCATCCAGTACGATGACCCAGTTGCCATTATCTTAGAGATTTTCCTTAGCTCTTGTTGTTCAACACATGAGATTTTTATGCGTGTAACTTCATAAAGCGAGGTGAGTATTTCTGTTGAGTGCGTAATGTAACTTTGTGTCTGATTTCTCTTACTATAAGGGGAGAAAGTAAAAGTGAGCCTCTATATGAGAGGTAGTAGTACCACCCAGGGAGAGACACATGCAAACAAACAAAGATTTGTCCAACATCCAGCGGAGTAGTCCACAGTGGATGCGACAATCGTTAAAATCGAGGTAAAGGGGACAACACGTACACCACCCAGTGGAGTAGTCCACATGGATGTGATGGTGGTTGTAACCTAAAGAAAAATGATGGTCTGTCGAGTATCATGTGGAATAGTCCACAAGGATGTGACAACGATGATAGCCAATAAATAAAGATGGTATGTCTAGTATCCCGTGGAGTAGTCCACAGGGATGAGACAACGATGATAAACAATACAACACATCTTCAACAATGTAAGTACTAATATAACCGAAGTAGTTCAACTATCTTAGTACAGGTTAAGCAAACATGCATTACAAACATTTAAAGAATAGTCTTACAAATGGATACAAAACATGAGTGAAAACGTGCTGGCCTGAAATAAGCTTCTGAATTAAGAAAAAGTCCCAAGACACTTTTGTACACCATAAATCACTAGTCCTAGTAGTGGGACATTGGAGCCACTCCTCACTCCTCAAATAAAAGACTATAAACTCTCAAGGCTATGTGGGAGGATCCAAGGTGAAAATTCTTTTGCTCATACAATGAGGTGGTATATATAGCCAAGGGTGATGCTTGACCCTTGTGACTCTTGGACTTCCATCATGACCGTTCAACTTCCTATCACTTTTCAACCGACGTGACTCTTCAACTTCATATTGCGTCCATTGGAATTTCACTTTTCATTACATTTGATTACAAGAAGTATGGCCCATAATAGTGATGTGGCTTATACAACTCATGACACAACTCGACATGACACTGCTGACATGTATTAGTTGACTATGGTGTCCATGTCAAGTTGCTATGTTGCTGAGTGATGGATGTGCTCTCAGTGTGTTGTGCCTTCACCTCCGCATGGAAAAGTGTTGTGGGGTTTTCGATGGTCTTGGTCTTTGCTTGATGGTTTAGTGCATCTATCCCTTTCGCTTGCTACTCGATGTGCTTTGTATGTTCATTTAACTGCGAGCATGTCTCCTAGCATGCACTACTTCTTCATCTCATTCGTCGCCATGCCATGTTCAATCAATGTACATGTTCCTACAATTCACTCATGACGGAACGACATCAAATCCAAAAATCTCCTAGTCTAGTATGATGCATTGTTTTCGGTTTCGGGTCAAGGTGATCGGGAGGGAGTACAAGACACTAAAATTTCACAGATCACAGCTCAGGTCGGGATGAGGGGCTCTGGAGTACTTTCGGAAAAATTGTGCAGAGGTCACTAGGAGGAAAAATTGTGCAATCAGGGACAGAAGTGATAACTACAAGGTGGAACTCAGCTGGGTAGAGCTGTGTAGTTCCTGGGAGGAAGTCAAGGAAGGGTCTCGAGGGGAAATGTTGGACAATTCTGCATAATTTTCAAGATGAGGACTTAGCAGACCACTCGGGGTCCAGCTAGGAATTTGCATAGTTTCTCGGAGGGAGACAGAGTGAGGCAGGAGAGGGCACTAGCAAGAAATTATACACAGTTTTCTAGAGTAAGGCATGATCGGGTTGCAGGGAGCTGCTAGTCACAACTACATAGTTTTGAGGGACAGTGGAGGACAGTAAGTAGGGGCCTTCCCATCATGACTGCACAAATTCCGGAAATAATGCAAAGTGAGGCAGCAAAAGGTGTACCAGTCAGGACTGCACAATTTTTAGGAGTAGAGCAACGCAGGCCAGCAGGAGGCCTGACTTAGCATGATTGCATAGTTTTTGCTGGAAGTGCAGGGCTAGAAGTTGGGCATGTCTGTGCAGTTTTGGAGAGTAGTGTAGCCCCGGGTCAAAGTGCAGTATAGATTTCTGGTAAACCACGGGGGGACTTGATAACTGATCTTGCGAGAAGAGTAGAATGGATCAGGCTTGGAGACGAATTCTGCGCAGTTCTCGAAGACAGACAACCTACTTACTTCCAGGATTGCGTAGTGCAGCTACCCCGGAGGACAAGCTCAAGCACTGTGCAGTTCTGGGCAGCAGAGTAGGGACACTGAGAGCTGAGACTGCGCAATGCAGCTTAATTGGGGTCTGGTTGAAGGGGTTTGTCTAGTTAACAGATTTTCAAGAAAAATGGCTAAGTGCGAGAGCAAGTGAACTTGTGTAGACGTGACATTATGATCAGACACTTAGCATGACTCGACGATAGGACACCACAAACCAACAAGACAAACATGTGCTCAGTGAGACTGTCTTAAGGTTAAGAGCGACAAGTGCGACACTTGAGATAGACCTTCGAATGACTGTGATGACACTTTCGCAACAGTGCTTACAACTTTGTGTGTGAGTATAACCGATGTTCATAGAACGAAGACAACTCGTGCACATAAAGACCAACCTTCAAAATCACCAGAAGAAGATCGCAAGCATGACAAAGAAATCAACATGCCAAAATATGATCGTTGGTCGGACAAGCAAAATGGTTATAGAATCTACAAGAGCTCATGGAATGAGCTTGAGTGTTTGCAACCGTCAGTGGAAAAACCAAGGAAGGCTATGAAATTTGGATACAGGTCAAAATTTTGGAGGGTGTTACAGTCGCTACAACAATTCCCTAATACATTTGATTTGTGTCTCATTAGCATTATTTATTGATATCTCCCTTTGTTTATTTGGACATTGCATACATTCCATGAAACTATTAGATAGTCTCTCATTACCATCTTCTCTGGTGATGCCACCTCTCACTAGTTCACAAGTGTGAACAACTCCATCCTTAAGCTTAGTTGTTCTAAGTTATTCCTCTCTTATTGAATAATTCAATAGGGGCTTCAACTCCTTCCCTGGCCTATTAGGGATCTTCTTCATGAAACCCTTCTGTCTGACAAACAACTTGAACCTCCTCCTTAGGTTCAATCTTTGTCTTTGGTCTTCTCGTTCCAGCATCATCTTCACTAAATTTAGCCTCTCTTTTAGCTCAACCATCTCCTTATCAAATTCCTCTTAGATTAATTTCTTATGCATGTCATTCCTCTTGGCATATTTTTCTCCTTTATTGCAGATTTTCTTTGAAACCTGATTATGGGCATTAATAGCCATCTCTTTTCCTCCCTTCTTGTTAGCTTTCACTTGCCCATTGTGAGCTACAAACAAGCCCCTATAACAAATCTTTTTCATTTCTTGTCACCTAAACACCTCACTTCCACTTGGATATTGGTTTCCCTTGGTTCCCTCCACTAAATCCTCTTGATCACTCCTTTCTCCTCACTATATTTTGCTACACCTTGCTCACGTCTTGGAAAATCCTCTGGTTCTCTTCGCTTGAGGACCTCCTCTATCGCCTACACTCCCCAACCACAACTGGGTTTTATTCTTCAACAACCTATCTTGTTGCAAGGTTTCTTTGCCACCTCTTGTAAAAACTATGCCAATTATTTACATCTCTTATTGGTTATAGTTATGTCACCCACATATGTTCCTACCTACAATTATTATCTTTCCAAAATTAAAAAAAAAAATAACAAACCAGTTACTTACCAGTGTTTATTTGAATATCTTTTCCATCTCTTCACTTGGTTGGGCCTCCTTTTCTCCTTCCATATTTTCTCCTTGCTAAAAATTTATTCCTTTGTGCCACTTCCTCTTCTGAGTAGTTCTCTTAATGTTTTCTTCCAAACTCATTCCTTTTCAAAATATGGTACTATGTTCCTCCTCTTGGGAAGCTTCCTTTTTCTATCTCTTGCCTTTTATGTCTTGTCCTTTCAATATCAAATTGTCAATCATTATTAAATTAAATAGATACTTTATTACCTTTTTGGTCTAGCTTATTCTCCTCCTCACTTAACGCAACATCTACTAGCTGCAATCTCCCTTTATATGATAATGCTCGAAAAAGAGATTCAACTATGTTACCACTTGATAACAGACCTCTCTGGTGGCCTGCTGAATAACCCAAGGCTCTATCTTCCTCCTACACAACAATGATGTATTTACTTATTTAACCTTGCTTCATCAGACCTCTTTAATTACTCCTTATGAAAACTTATGTTTGTATGCATAAATCCCTAGCTGCATGCTTTGATTTTTTCCAAATCAATTAAGGGACCTCTATTACTCTTGACCTATTATTAAAATCAAAACTCTCATTTCCATTGCATAATGGGTCCCTTTATTTAAGGTAAGCCCCTTTCACTTCTCCAAGGAACAAAATTATGGATCCAACTTATATATACATATATTTTGTAGGTCCTTCGTGGAATAGGATCAGCAAAAAGATAGTAGGATTCAAACTCTTTCTTATGTGGGAGGCTCCACTTAGACCCAAAGATTGACATAGATCGTTAAGACCAACAAGGAGTTGGTTCTCAAATCCATTCGACCTTTCTTGCAAAGGAAATAACTTCCTTATAGAGCCCAACTAATGTGATATATAGATACCCATGTGTTCTTGTCGAATCCTTGAGGGCTGATAGCACCAACGTAGTGGGTCGAGATCGACTAAAGGTCAAGGCCCGATCACCCTTATACACATTGCCTCTACATTGGTCCACTCTGCCTTCTAACTAACCGTTGGGCCCACGACATGATATTGAGAGATCGAACCTCTACTTCCTTTGTGAATCTTTATGTTGCCTCCCCTACTGCTCTCACACCCAGCCGAATGATTGATCTCATCAAAGAACGAGGTCGAGGGTTGGTCTTGTTTCTTTATTCATCTCAAATAAAAGATTTGACCCCTGTATGGTCTGACTCAATTGTTGTGATCCATTCTCCGATAGGTTTTCATGCACATAAACAATTGAAACATCAAACTAATTACTGGTTCACTCTCTCTTAGTGCAAAGGAAGGACTAGACCTTGCGTGAACTCTTTAAACTTTGCCACAGTGATGTATCCTGATAGTACAATAATAGGTGGTCTCGAGCCCATGAAAAGTGATTGTGTTGTTGTAGCAACCCCTCTACTAGACAAAGTATAAATGCACTTCTCCAAATGATGAAACTTACGCACATTAAACAATATAATAAGCACACCAAAGCCAGACAAGTTTTCTTTCTCAATACTATCAAGACAGATTTACATTCTCATTTGGTCAGGAATTAAACATGTACTTGTACAAGGGGCAGAACACATTAATAGAATTATATTCACTGGAAATTTATATTTACAGAGGAAGTGTAGTGGCTTAATTCTCGAGTTCCTCTTCTTCTCATACATTATCAACTTACAAATTCACATATATACACAAGATATATCAATATCCTAACAGAGAAATATCCTAACATAATAAAATATATTTGGACGTCTATCCAAAATTATCTACTACCTAAACTAAACACTTGTCAATACTTACGAAGGCCTACTTGGCCAACCCTCAAAATATCCCAACAACGTAATAGTATAGATTCCTCTAGAATGAGGACACTTGGCCCTATTACAAATTCATCTAAATAAAATGAGAAAATAAAACTCTATCTAAAATTTACACATCCCCTTATGGGTCCTTTAAAAAAATTGATACAGTTCTCATTGATTTTCTTGCATCAATAATTATGGCTTTCCAATGTATGTTCCCACTCAAGAGGTCTTATGTAGAAAATATTGTATATTCACAAGCTCATGTAATCTACTAAAACAAGAGACAAGAATATACTTCTACTCTTTACAACAGAAGCACATAAAGATTGAGCAAAACAATAATCGACAAGAGGAAGAACATCAATGGCACATAACACAATAAATATCTGGGGAAAGCCACAGCTCAAAACCCCACTATCTGTATTTCATTAATCAGAAATCCAAGATGATAATACAATGCTTGTTCTCACAAGAACAATCCCAGCACTCAGTAAAATCAATCTCCAACTCACAAGCAAACTCTTGGCCAACACTTAGCCAATTCTCTAGCTCTCCAAGTCCCTATTTCCTTGTGCCCTTGGTTAAAGAATTTGGATGAATACAATATGCTCTGCTCAACCTTGAGCTTAACCTGCACAAGTATTTCCTATCCTCCACTTGATGTCTTCTTTTAGCCAATACTTAGCCAAATTTCCAAGCCTCCAAGCTTCTAATTCTTCGCACCCTTGGTCAAAGAATTTGGATAAATACAATATGCTCTGCTTAACCTTGAGCTTAACCTGCACAAGTATTTCCCATCCTCCGCTTGATGATTTCCTTTGGCCAATACTTAGCCAAATTTCCAAGCCACCAAGCTTCTAATTCTTTACCCAATTCTTGAGAGAATTAGCTCGTATTTAAAGGGAAATTCCTCATCCAAAACTACGCAATCCCTTCAAGGATCAGTTCCTGATTGCATGCACTATGAGTACAACTCAGAAAATTATACAACAAATAGTACATTGTCCCCGCACCCTAGTCTCACTAGGTCTTTCTCATAATCAACATGCATGACTTTCTGATGATGGAATCTTCAGTTAACTGGAGTAGCACTAGTTGAGTGCATTAATAAACTAACTGTTAACTCACTATTAGTTCCTAAAACAGTTTGGAACTAATTTAACTGGACTTAACTTAGTAAACTGATTTAACTAATTACAACTCACAATTAACTCATCCTGGACCCCTATAATATAGGGAGAACTTATACATGACTTCAGAAAGAGTTCAAACTCGAAATTCCTAATTTAACTAAGTCAACTCAGTCTAGTTAACCATTACAAGTTGTTATGAGAATAGAATTCGATTTTAATTCTGAGTTTAATTCAAGGACAAATTAAACTCGAATTTCTGGATTCTATTTTTAACATTTCTTGTTGTTATTTTCAACGCTCATCGAGTGAGTAATCTAGGTGTAAAGAGAGTGAGATATAGTACCTCTTAGGGATTCTAAAATTTCGTTGAGAGGGAAATCAATCAAGGATGAAAATAAGGAATGTAATTGACTTGATTACAGGAAGTGGATCTGCATGAGACGACATAGATATCCATGATGAAACACTATTTGAACTTATAGGTTCTAAGGTAAATCTTTTGAGTACACTGCTAACATATCCTTGAAAATGGCCAAAGGCAAACATGAATGCAGGTAGTTACATGGTTTAAAAGGTAAAATGGCACCCAACAAAATCACAAGAAGAAAACTAATTTGTGCCCAAGAGAACAAGTCCATTGAAGGCCCAGTAGCATCAACAATTAGAATCAGTTGCCTCATATGTTCTAAATAGATTAACTAAGGATAAGGAAACAAAGAAAGTGTGGATGTGTATATGTCTCAACTTTGTTCAAGGTGCAAAGAATACTACACAAGTATTTACCTTTAGAAAATGTATGAGAAAAGTTCAATTTACTGGAACACTTCTAGCTACAAAAAACATGTATGATAGAAACTCCAAGAAAGTAGGGTTAGCATAGCTATGAAAACTAGTAAGAATATTTCCAATTCACCTTAAAAAAAATTGTGTGCCACAAATCTTGTTTGAATGAATAGTTATATTAGTAAACTATTGTGGGATCTTCTCATAGTTGCTCATGGTTATTTATATTGGGATAAGAAAACAAAAAAAAATTCCATGCTAATAAGTTATTCTTAAAGTTCATAAATGTTTTGAAGTGTGCAGATTTTCATAGTTAGAATTCATGTTGTCAATCTAATTTTTTTCTAGAGAAATTGTGTATCTTGATTGAAACATCAGACGTTTTAGGTGTACGCTCCACCCATCATCAGGGACACATAAAATGACGTATGTGTCCCTAATGATGGGTGGAACATTCATTCGAAATATTGGTCATTTCAAACAAGATACACAATTTCCTCAAAAGAAAAAACAAACTCATAAATGTTGTTAGGAGGGAAGTTTTATGAAATGATATAGCTAATAATTTTGCAAATTAGTATCGTAAACTAAAATATTGACAAAGTTCTAACAAGTCCTAACACTACAAATTCGAAAGATGTAGATTGGAGTGATAAAGAATCATATATAGTCTACATGTCATCCTTATCCTATCTTTAAAAAAAAAATCATAGTCTAGATGAATATATAAAACATGGCACTCTCTACAAATATATTTCCATCTTATATGTCATTTTTCAAAAGTTTTTATGTAAGCCTTCACGAAACATGGCACTATCCACAAACACATTTCAATCTTGTATGCCATTTGTTAATGCTCTAGGGTCTAATGTTATTACTAAGTCCAAGATTTTCAAATGTAAAATACTACAATATCTTGTCATGTTAAATGTTCTATTATGTTGAAGGGTTTGAAAATTAACATGGTATTATCTCAAATTTAAGTTATGGTTTTTAATTTAAATTTATTAGAGTTTTGTAAAAACAATATTTGTTAAAATTTTGTTAAAAATAATTTTACTAAAATTAAATTAAATTATTATAAAAATATATTTCAAAATATATGTTAAAATTTTAATAAAATTAAAAAGATACCACCCAGAGAAATTGTATGCACAAATACATTTAAAGTATTAATTTGTGACGCTGTATGGATTGAAAAATAAAGTCACTCACAAGTATCTCTTTTCTTATTAGACAACTTAATGTTAGGTTTCCAAATATATATCAACGTTTCATTGAAATTAGGAAGATCTAACAATGATAAGCTTCATATAGAAGTTCACTTAAAATATATAATCCCTAAATCTTCTAATTATGCTTCTTTCACCATCCTATCTCTCTTTGTAATACTGCGTATATAATGATTTCAAAGATTATTGCTTCTCAGATAAAAGAAAATTTGTCTAAATTCATTTTGTCAGAACAAATTGTGTTTCTGGTCCGTTGAAAAATGCAAGATGCGGTGGCCATAACCCAGGAAAGTTTACATTATATCAAGCTTAAACATAAGGAAACATGTCTTTGAATATTGATTTGATTAAAGCTTATGGTTGTGTAGATTGGGAATTTCTTAAGACGATTTTGCACAAAATCGACCTATTAGTTCATGTTGTGGAATAGATAATTGCATGCATTACCATAGTTAATGGGGTTCCATCTTGTTTTTTTAAATCTACTAAGTGCTTAAGACATGGATGCTTTCTTTATGGCTCGCACGGTGGGGGTTGTCGGCGCCTTCGCGTCCTACCCGCGATCGATCCCCGTTGATGTGGTGCTGCGCGGTTCACAGTGCAGCTATTTTCGAATCAATATATGATTGATGTGACGTGATTGACATAAAATTATATGTAAAATATTGTACATACAGGCCTTATAATATAAAGCTTCTTCCAGGGGACTTAGCCCCCCCTTTTAAAAAAAATACATGGATGCTTTCTTTCGCACCCCCTTTCTTGTTGGTCATCGATGGCCTAAGGAGGAAGTTGTCGAAGTTTCACTCTCATGGTTTAATCTCTAGATGCAGGATCACTAAAAACATATCCATTACTCGTATCATTTTTGTGGATGATGTTCTTGTTATAGGGAATATTTATGTCAAGAAGTAGGAGGTTTTATTTCAGATTATTAACTCTTTCGAAGAAGTATCATTCCTTTTCATGAATAAGGCAAAATCTACTTTGTGTGCTAAGTGCACTGCATACTTATTGATTATGGAGATCGCCACAATTTTTAATGTTGTGACTATTGATTTGGAAAGTGGTTTTAGGTATCTTGGTTTTAATTTAAAAACTAACAAATATTGTATTTGGGATTGGAATTGACTAAATAAAAAATTCAAGCAGAAATTGTTGTTGTGGTCGCACAAATGGCTCTCAATAGGTGGTAGAATAGTTTTGATATAGTTGGTCTTACATGGAATATATGTCCACTAGATGCATCTATACATGTTGTTGAAAAGTATAATCAAAAGGATTAATGCATATATTTCTAAATTTTTATGGACAGGTACGGGTGAAGATAAAAAGATACATCTTGTGAGGCTTAAGAAATTTCCCTGTAGAAAGAAGAAGGGGGTTGGGGGATTAAGGATGCAAAGAGATTTGGATGGGCATTGTTGATAGAGTATGTGGAGGGCTTTAAATGGTAGATGTATTTGGCAAATGTTCTTCAAAGAAAAATACCTGAGGAACAAATCATTAGTATCATGGTTACAAAAATGGGCTCAGTGTCCCTTATCAGTTTCATATATTTGGAAAAACATGATGAAAATAATTCATTGGTTTATAGGGAATCCAAGTTGGGAGATAGGTTGTGGAAAAATGTGGAGATCGATTTAGATCCCATAAAAGGTTTCTCCAGGGAACACACTATGTCAGAGGTATTTATTAGTCATATATATAGCAAAGGGATCTATTATTTATATTAGATATATTATCCATAAGATGCATTGACTCCTTCCTTGGTTCAATCTCAAGAATTTGACATTTCTAGTATTTTAACTATCGAGCGGGGAAAATATATCCAAAATTTACATAATGTAGATATCTCTCTCTCTGAATCCAATGATGTCTTCTCATGGGGAGGTAAGAATATCCTAAGTGAGATCTCAATAAAGGAGGTATACAACTACATATCTCCAGTTCATACTTCTGCAACAACCCATAGTTGGTTTCATAAATTATGGAAGTGGAAACTTCCCAATAAGCTTAAATATTTTATTTGGTTTGCATGGCGGAACAAGATTCTTACATGGGATAATTTATGCAAAAGAGGCTTTCATGGTCTTGGGAGATGTATCATGTGCAAGATAGCTCAAGAAAGCGTGGTGCATCTTTTTCTACCTTTTCCTCTTGCTACATCTTTTGAACAATTTACATTTATCTACTGATTGGAATCTTATTCAATTAGGCATGTCTTATAGAATGGAGTGCTACATATAAGGAATACTTCACACTCTCATTTTATATCTTTTGGGGCATTTGGAGACGCTGGAATGCTCTAATTTTTTATGAAGCTCCTATTGAAATTCAGTTTACCAATATGAAGATAACTTTTTTAAATGAAATTGGACCCATTCCCATCAAGATTTCCACGAGGCATGTTCTTCCTGTTGATATTTGGTCTAGATATCTCGTAGGCTTCTTTAATGGGGTGTCTTGTAACTATGCATGCGGAAGTGGTGCATATATTGTTTAAGAGCCAAGGTTATCATATCATTTCTATTGGAATAGTGGCTTTGGCACATACAACCATTCAAATGTTATAGCACTTTGGGGACTCTTATATTGTGCTAGATGGTTGTACATAGTTTCTATGGATGTTGATGGAGACTCTAAACTGGTCATAGAATGGGTGAAGAAGAGTTATCCCTCTGAGATGCCCTGGCTAATTAAATGGATGAAACATAATAGAGTACTTATAGACTATTTTCATGATTTGACCTTCTCTCATATTTACAGGAGCAAAACAAGGTTGTTGATGAATTATCAAAGCAAGGACAACGAAAATTGTCGTGGGAGAACACATTCTCTGAATTTTGCAATGACTCTTTACAAAGATCTAGGAAAATTCATGTTGCTTAGTTTGTTTTTTTACATGTATTATAACATATTAGCAAAAAGATTTCCTTCGCATAAATCTATGGATGAAAGGAATATTTTTGAACATGACAAACTAAGCGATAAATTTGTTTTGGTATAGTTGAAAAGATAGATATAGATAATGTGTTTTCATTTCATAGACACATTGGTATGCCCTGTTAAAGGATAGATGAGATATGGAATATATAAACATGACAATGATACTTACGTAAAACATCTTTTTAATAGAAAACATTAGTTTTTTTCTTGTTGAAGAAAAAAGTTCACTTTATGACATTGTGATAGTTTGCTGGTCAGAAGATATTCATTACTAATAATTCCTCTCTTGTTATAAGACACCGACAACGTATATTAGATTCTATTCACACCCTCTAAGCTAGGAGTCGTCTAACGAGGCAGAGGAATTGCCCAGACGGCCAAAAGTGGCCGGAATCCGGGCAAAAAAATTCAAAAAATCTTGTAGAGACAATGTTTGAATCGTGTTTTTGATGGTGGAAATGGATTCAGCACCATCAAAAACATCTAGAACACCTAAAATTTTGAAGTTTAACAACTATAACTTGGATTTACAAAAATCCTTGCCGGATTTTTTTTAAATATAACCGGAATTTCCATAACTTTCCGGGCAATTCCTCCGACTAGTTAGACTACGGCCTCTAAGCTATCTCCGAAACATGGAAAAGGAAATCTATGAAGCCAACGTTACTAACAACATGGATTTCCTTAACTGGAAATTAGTTTTTTAATTACATTTTAGCTTCTATGTTATGACAGTGTTCATGGATTATATCTAATTGAATTTTTAATGTAATCACAATTAACTTTCGAGTAGGAAATAAAAGATAATAGCGTAATATTATTTTGATGCCTTGAATTTCATTTTATTGTAAATTTTGAAACTATTTAGAAATGTGATGAAAAGTCCATCTAAATATTCTCAACATTTGTATTCATGAACTTTTAAAATATTTCCAAAATCTGCCTCCTATACAATATTATAGTAATGTTGCTCAAATGTGTGTTGCTCAAATGTTCGTATTCTTATAGAAACAAAATATCATAAATCATTCCAGGCCAACAAATTCCAAATGAAGATGCACAAGGGGCAGTGATGGAAAACAGAGATTTCGTTGCTGATACAAATGATACAAACTGAGCTACTCTTTCTGCTTCAAAGTCTTAGTTCATTGGAAAGTTCAAAGGGCGTGGTTGAAGTCAACTTCTGAACCCTTGTAACTACAATCATGCAACCCTTTTATAGAGTGGCTTCTGCCATTGGTGGTCTTTCCAAGAAAAATTCAACTCCTGAAAGCTTGGATTTGGAAAATTATGGCATTGATGTTGAATGAACTGAATTTTAACGCCCAGTTTATGGCTAAAACATGTCATCTTCTGGAGAGAACTTGTTTTCATGTTTTTTACTTTTATGCTACATTATTAGCACCAACTAGGAATGATCAATCGCCTACCAAAATCTGGGGCGAACAGGGCCACTCGAGATTCAACTGTCCCTCAAGGCAGTGTCATGTTCTTTAATGGGTGGCTCAAACAATGGTCAAGGGAAAGGTGATATTGCAGCCCATATTCTCTTCTGCATATAATTTGCATATAACAATTCAGTGAACAGGTCTACTATTCCACTAGTCTTGTGAGTGGGAGCTAGCTTTTCTTTGACCGGGAGAGTCTGATGCAGGGGCAATTCCTTGGGCCCCGGGGAGATATCCGTTGTCCACCCAATAGCCATTCAACGGCTCCAAAGCTATTGCAGGGGGTCTAAAAGTTTGCGGTAGAGTTGTCCAGTCATCCACCCAATCCGCATTGGTTGGTCCTCAAGCCTTCGGGATCGTTTTATTTGGTGCTAAGATGTAGCCAGGCCGCCAAAGAAAATTGGGCATTCACGAGGTTGCCATCCGATAGCCCAAAAGCAATTGCGGGGTTTGAAATTTTTGCGATGGAATGAATGGAGGCCTGCCAAAATGATCCCCGACTATCCTTTCCACCCTAATCCGATGGCACATATCTTTATTGTCATTCTGGTTCATGCCTTTAATAATAGATGCCGCGCCCTTAGGTGAAGCCAATGTGATGTTTGGTAGCGACTTGATTTTTGTTGAGCGAATTTTCCATTTGGCTTTCAATTTCTATTGGCAGCAGGAATCTTTTTTTGAATTAATGGAATCGGTAGTTGGTTCAGGATTCTACTTGTGTGACGCTCACTATAATCTTTAGGCATACCAAAGCAGCCCTTAGGCATACAAGGCTAGCCTGCGGTTTGAACCAGCAACATTTACAAAGAGCTAACACCAATTGATCTACACCCCTGGGTCTTGTAGGTTGGAAAATGGACTTGACATGAATTTGAAACCCGAAAGCTTTAAGAATACATGCCGGAGAGGGACATTGGATATACAGCAAGTTTTGGTGAAAGGATTATTCAATGGAGAAGAAGAGGGACAAGAGAAAATTTGGGGAAGAAGAAGAAAATGCAGAGGAGAAGGCAAGAGGAATAACAAATGAAAAGAGGAATAGGAGCAAAGAGAATATGGTAGTATGAGACAGAACACGGGTAAAACTATTGTAAATCGATTCCAAATATCAAAATTAGATTGAATCTAAATATTGTTTTGATTTTCTATCGAGTTCTTGTAAACTATTGTAAATCGATTCCAAATATCAAAATTAGATTGAATCTAAATATTGTTTTGATTTTCTATCGAGTTTTTGTAAACCTCACCAAAACTTTGCACCAACAAAGATTTGTATGTATTTAGTATCTGAAGAAAAAGTTTTAAATCGAGTTGTTGTTTTAAGCCATATAAGCCCATTGAGACCTTAATTATGTAATTTCATAAATTTGCAGTGCTTGAATCGCCGATTGTGCATATTCAGTCTTCTTTGTATGTTTTTTTGTCTTTTAATGTGCTTCCAAGCTGTTAACTGTGTATTTTGTTTGAATTTAGTTTTGGCAACCTAAGTGGTTGTTGGTGATGCAGTCAAGGCTACATTGAGTCGGACAATCTGAAGATTGAGATTGAATTTTGACAATAAAATTACAGTC
The DNA here is from genome assembly GCA_031772625.1 of Pinus tabuliformis. Classification (NCBI taxonomy): domain Eukaryota; kingdom Viridiplantae; phylum Streptophyta; class Pinopsida; order Pinales; family Pinaceae; genus Pinus; species Pinus tabuliformis. The sequence continues at coordinate 531,130,837 of CM062819.1, read as the reverse complement.
AAATGAATAATCCAGAGTGTCACAATGAATATTTATGATGCTCGTGGGTGAACATCAATTGAAGTGCTAAATTTATATTCCAAAATTGGGCATGTGGATGATTTTTGAGCTTTAAAAATCACTGGTCACTGTGACAAGGTACAAAGGATTGCCATCTCGGCCTAAGTTATTCATTCCTCCCACTATTGTTTGGAACAATTGAGATGATTGAAGTGTTTGCAAATAAGGTCTTGGGAAGTGAACTTGTTGCTTTAATATTTCAGACAGGGGTTTTAAGAGCTTCTTAATACTCATTTAACATTAACTTTTCACTGCCTATACATGAAACGCTAGAACGCAAAGACACTGCCTATACATGAAACGCTAGGAGGCAAAGACAACAGAATCATGAAATGAACCTACCCATGAATGTGAAGCTCCTGAAGGTGTCTGGGATATTGATGATGAGTCTGAAAGAGTGGGAGATGAAGATGACTAGCCACCCATGACCAATTTATTAAATTATTACTGTCAATTTGATTTTCTAAGGTTTTTGTGTTAACTTGTTTTGGCAGAGGTTAGAACTTGAAAGTACACAAGGCAGTGACAATAAAAACCAGCACAGTCACTGATGAGTATAACGGGAATTAAGGATAATCTACAAAATGAATGCAAATTTATTATGTGAGAAACTTCAATGTAAGTAACAAAGAATAACATTTTTTTTCCTTAATATAATATATCACGATTTTCTCTCTGAAAAAACAAAGAATAACATTATAATCTGACGACTCTATTGAAGAAATTGAAAATATTAGTGAAATGCAATATAGTATAGCCATCCAACTCAAGCTACTGAAACGTAATCATGAAAAGGATTTTGAGTGGAGAATTGCATTTAAATTTTTTGTTGCACATTTCACTGAAAAGTTCATTGGGTATCCATGTATTTCCTCTAAAATCATTTTTTATTTCTGCTCAGGCAAGCTCATACATATTGAAAGTATTCTGATTCCAGTTTGGGTATCCATGTATTTCCTCTAAAATCATTTATTATTTCTGCTCAGGCAAGCTCATACATATTGAAAGTATTCTGATCTCAACTGGAATCAGTTCCAAATTAATACAATTAAAAAAATTCAGATACTTCAAATTTTGAAGCTCTTCTATTTGAAACGGTAAGGATTATTTTAACTCGCTGCAGCTTCAATTTTGGTCCAACTCAAATTGAGAAACTCAAGTTGTGACAACCGCTACAATGATAACCGCACTGATTTGGTCCTTGGAGCAGATAAGTCCAACACTCTGAAGGAATGTTGAGGTAAAATGAATTCGCCTCAAGTTAATATTCTTCTGCAATCACTAGCGGTGCAATGATGTAGAGAAATGTTGAATCATTTGCCTTGCCCATGCACAGTTTTATTCATTCTCCCTAATATAAATTGCCAGATCACGGAGGACATCGTGTACTTGAATTACACATCAGAATTGAAATACAACTCTCCTGAACTGTAACAAGCAACAATCTACAAGGGACTTTACATAAGTATGCCCCCTGTCCAATAAATAGTCCTCTTCTTTGTTTTTAACCAGACCTTCTGCAGTCCACATCTGCACCAATTCCTCTCGAGTAATTAATGCATCTTCATGATACATAGCACAATACAGAAAACCCTTTTCCAGATTACCATCTCTCCATTTCAATTTCTGATACAAATCTTGATCAAGACGACGATGGCTGCTTGGAAAATTTGAATCCGCTGTTTTCATCTGGCTTAGAGCAGGCTCTTGCCAATCATCGTTAGTTGTGATTCCTGTCAGAGTATCCATTGCTGTCTCAGAGCAGAGTAGGTCACAGCAGATTATGGATTTAGAAACAGCAGAGCCCACTGGAAAAGAGAATATAGACCAGAATATGAAAACAAAGGCAGGAAGCAAAGCCAGCTAGAGGCAAATACATGGATACATACGCAGAGACATTGATTGTATTTGATCTGGAATGCTGAAACATATGAGGCAGTTGTTGTGTTTCCAGCCAAATCCAGGGGGTGAATAGCAATCAGAAAAGTTTGAATCATTATTTTGCACCAAACAGTTTATTCCATTACATTATTTCAGCAACAACCTAAGTGATTACACCTCCCCTCACTGATCAAAAAAGTTTATTCCATGTTCCCATTATTCGTTCATGTTTATGTTATTCAAATTTGTACATTATTTTCCTCAGTGTGAGAGGTTTCCAGTGAGCACTCAGCCGATACTTCATCAAAAAGTTTATCCATTACCTTATCTGGGCAAGAACTTTAGTTGAAACTCCGTTCACTGACCAAAATTAAATATTCCATGTGTCGATGATTCATTGCACAGCAGCTTTAAATATTCCGCTCCCTCTGATGGATCCGATCCAGTGCCTTCGGATCTGCATCTCTCTGTATTGGGCTCCAGTGTTCCGAAGAACATTGATCGTTGTCATCTCTGCACAGAAGAAAGCAGATCTGCCCTTGCCCCCTGCGGATCTGATTTGACTTCTCAGGTGGATGATCCCCGTACCTGCGTGGAGGGATATCTCTCTGGAGTTATTAATGGATCCGTTCCTGTCTCTGCGGATTCTCCCTCACCCAGTTTGGTTTCGGTTTTTCGGGAGGGCAGTGACCGTTGTCACCCCTGCGCAGATGAAGGTAGAGCTTCCCGTGCCCCCCCCTGCGGTTCTGAGTTGGCTTCTCAGGTGAGCAATCCCGGTGCCTGCGTTGAGGGTTATCAATGTGGGGTTTCTGCGTGCTCTCCTCCGGTCGCCAGCCCTCTAGAATGCTGTGCTGTTCATGGCCTTAATCTGGTTTGGACTGACAGCAATCTGGTTAAGGGTGACTCATTTCCCATGCGGATGATCGTTGCGCCTTCTGCTGAATCCAGACCAGCGTTCATCACTTCCGATCTGGCGGTTTTATCTTCGGCTTCTCCTAACGGCTCTGCTTCCTCGATTCGGAGCAGTTCCGCAGAGCAAGGAGTCGGTTTGGCTAATGAAGGTTCGGTCCCTTCTTCTCCCCGCCCTGTTGATGATTGTGCTCTTAGCAAATCGCCGTGTAGTAACTTTTATGATATTAATTTTAATAGTAATGATATTAACATTGCTAACGGTATTAATAATCGTAAGCGTTGTGATATGAATAATAAGATTGCTAACGATAAGAATAATCATAATCATAAGCGTTGTGATATGAATAATAACTTTATTAGTATAAATGATAAGAGTGACATGTATAATAATAATATTATTAATAAGGATACGAATAACGTTATTCACTATTGTAATATTAATGATATGAAGAATAATTTTAATCATAATAATATTATTAAGAATAATAAAGATAATGATATGAAGAATAATTTTAATCATAATAATATTATTAAGAATAACAAAGATAATGACATGAAGAATAATTTTAACCATAATAATATTATTAAGAATAATAAGGATAGGAATAATGATATTTACTATTATAATAATAATGAGATGGATAGTAGTATTAATAATTTTGATATAAATAATATTAATAACTTTATTAAGAATAATAATAATAGTAATATTTATAATATTAATAATAAGAATATTAATAATTATTATAATAATAAATATGATAAAAACAATAAGAATTCGTATAATAAGTATTCATTTTTTAATGCTAATATTTCTAGCATGAGGAAAAATAGGGAAGATGCTTATAATCATTGCCTTTCTCCTCGTTCTAATAATAGGGTTTTAAATCTTTCCAGTTTCTCCTTTCCCCCTTCTGTTTTTAAAGTTTTAGGCAAAGGTTTAAATTTTGCCTTAGCTCCGAAGAAAATCCCTGTAGATGATATCATTTGTGACATAGAGTTTGGGATCAGAGATTTACCTGATAAGGTCAAAGACACCATTAGGCAAGATTGTGCGGTTGTCTTAAGAAAGGCTAAGCCCCCTAAGAGCAACCTTAGCAAGGAAGAATCTGTCGCTCTCAAATCCTTAAACCAGAACAAGGATATCATTGTTTTAAAGGCAGACAAGGGCGGTGCTGCCGTCATTCTGAACAAGGCTGATTACCATAGCAAGATGTTGGATCATCTTCATAATAGTGGTAGCTACAAAAAGCTTCCTAAGAATTCGTTAAAAAAGGTTACTAAGAATGTGGCGCTTGCCATTAAATCCATCAGCTCAATGAGTTCCTTGCACCATAAACTCATTGAAAGCAACCCTATCACGCCTAGAATCTATGGTCTCCCCAAGATTCACAAGGATGGGGCTCCCTTGAGGCCCATTGTCAACACCATTGGTGGTCCTACCTACCTTCTTGCTAAGTTCCTTACGTTAAAGCTTAAGCCCTTGGTTGGTCGTACTGAGTCCTTCGTAAAGGACTCTGCTTCCTTCATCAAGGAGCTCAAGGACATCAAGCTTGACCCTGGAGACATTCTTGTTAGTTTTGATGTTGTTTCCCTCTTCACCTGCATCCCTATTAGTGAGGCCATGGAGGTGATCAACCGCCTAACAGATCCTGACACTGCTAAGTTAGTTGAGATCTGTCTCACTTCTACGTTTTTCTGTTTTGAGGGAGAGTTCTTCGAGCAAACCTGCGGGGTTGCCATGGGCTCACCCCTTTCCCCTGTCGTTGCTAATCTTTTCATCGAAGATTTTGAGTCCAAGGCTCTAAACTCTTCCCGGCTCTTGCCAAAGCTTTGGAGAAGATATGTGGATGACACCAATGTTATCTGGTCTCACGGCAGATAAGAATTAGATCTCTTCTTCAATCATCTCAATAATCAATCCTCTGCTATTAAGTTCACTATGGAGCAGGAGGTCGATGGTTGCCTTCCGTTCCTCGATATTCTTATTTCTAAGAATAGTGATGGTTCCCTTGGCCACCAAGTTTTTCGGAAGAAAACGCATACTGAGCATTATCTTCATGCCAGTTCCCATCATTTCCCGGCTCAAAAGATGGGTGTTCTCAATACCCTTGCTACTCGGGCTCTAAGAATCTCCGATAAGAAGAGTTTTGAGAAAGAAAAATCCCATCTCCTTGATGTCTTTGTTGAGAATGGTTATAGTAGATTCATGGGTCAGAGGGCTTTCCTTAAAGCTTCCAAGAATTCGATGTCTCAACGAGAACCAAAGGAGCGAGTTCCAGGTGTCCATCTTCCGTATGTTCAGGGGACTACTGATAAGATTGGTAGGATTCTCAAGACGCATAGTGTCCCTGTGACCTTTAGGCCCCTGAACACCATTTGCATGTCCCTCCAAGCAGCGAAGGATCCTATCGACCCTAAAGATATGAAAGGTGTGTACTTGATCCCCTGTTCCTGTGGGACCCCCTACATTGGGGAAACTGGTCGCTCCATTAATCAGAGGATTAGTGAGCATGCAATAGACCTTAAGCATAGACGAACTAAGTCTTCCGCTTTAGCTGAGCATGCTGAGAAAACCAATCATCATCTTTGTATTGAGGAAGCTAGTGTTATTGCTAAGGTATCACACTTCCATCATCGGAAATTTAGGGAGGCGCTTGAGATTGAAAAGAGGCCGAGCAATCTCAATAGAGATGATGGCTGGAAAATCAGTCGGTGTTGGGTCCCAGCACTCTCGTCCTAGTCGTCCTTTTATTTATTTATTATTATTTTATTTTATTTTTTTATTATTTATTTATTATTATTATTATTTAAGTTTAGTTTATTTGATTTTGATACTTGTATTTATTTATTTATTATTATTATTATTTATTATTTATTATTTTATTTATTATTATTATTTATTTATTTATTATTTTAGTTTAGTTGATTTGATTTTGATTTTGGTTTTTATTTATTTATTCCTATTTATTTTTATTTTTTATTTTTTATTTTTTATTTTATATATATATATATATATATATATATATATATATATATATATGACTTATATTAATTTTTCATTCATACTTTCTCTTTCTTTTATATTCATTTATATAAAAATAGTCCTGTTTTTAATTCCTCTAATCTAATTTAACTTACTATTTTTAATTATTTATTTTAAAATAATAATAATAATAATAATAATAAAATAAATAAATAAAAATATATATCTATATTTTAATTATTTATTAATAATTTTTAACTAAATATTATCATTATATTATTTTTATTTATTTTATTTTATTTTAAGAGATTGGTCCCCTAGGGTAATACTTTTTTTTTTCCCTTAAATATAATTTTTAATTATTTATTTTTAACTAACTACTATCATGAATTATTTTAATTACTAATTTAACATAACATTTCAATTATTTATTAATATTTTTAACTAACTATTATCATAAAATTATTTATTAATAATTTTATTTTATTTTTTATTTTTTTTTTTAACTTTTATCATAAAATCATTTTTATTTAATTTATTTTAAGGGATTGGTCCCCTAGGGTAATTTTTTCCCTTAAATATGATTTTTAATTATTTATTTTTAACTAACTATTATCATGATTTAATTTTTACATAATATTTTAATTATTTATTAATATTTTTAACTAACTATTATCATAAAATTATTATTTTTATTTTAAGGGATTGGTCTCCCTAGGGCAATTTTTTCCCTTAAATTATTAAAAAGGGTTTTATTCCCGGTACCTAGTCAAGAGTAGCTGTTGGTCTTTTTAGCCGTTGGAGGCTCTGCTCTGTCTATTTAACTTGCTAAGCTGGATCTGTTTCTTCAACTTGTCCTGACGATGAACCACACTGGTTGGTTCGAAACGCGTCGACAAATGGTTTCTCATGTGATTTTCGCCGAAAAATCTCTCGCAAGCTTTAAAGTTGTTACTATTTGTAGATTACTTTACCACTATGAGAGGTTTTCAATGAGCACTCACACAATAGTGTACCAAAGAGTTTATCCATTACATGATTTATGCAACAACTTTAATTCATTAGCCATCCACTCACCGACCAAAAAGTTAATTCAATGTCTCAATTCATTCACACAGCCTGGCACTGAAAGAGATTAATTTGTGGATTATTTTGCTCACTGTGTGAGATTTCCAATGAGCACACAAAGAATATTGTATTAAAAAGTTTTTGTCATTCCCGAATCGAGTAAGGTGGAAAGTGATAAATGCGCCACCGCCTCGAGCAATCCATTATTTTTCTATTTAGTTTGAACAAGAAGTGGATGCTCTCGAGGATATAACGAGACATGGTGGATTGAAGGATTTAAGGTACTATCGTGTCAGTAGATGCTGCTGCTCACATGAAGGATAGGCTAGATGGTGGTGGCCATGATGCACACTCATGAGGGTTGGTTTGGTATTTGGTACTCATAGTCCTTAATCTCCATGGAGGTATGGTTTTTTTATTAGTGTATTACAATTGCAGTTTTTTGTAGTTACAAAAAGTTATCAAACAAGAAAAGAAAAGAAATTGAATACAACTATACACGTAAAAATTCAAAATTTATGTGGTAAAACCTTGATAGGGTGTTAAGGAAACATCTACGGGGTAAGGGATTGGAATTTCTATTCAATCAATAAAAATGATTCTCCTTACAATAGTTCGAGCATTCATCAATTTTATATGAGCCTCCTCAATTACATAACTGTTGATTCAGTATGAAACTAACTTGTTAATAACTAATACAATTTTACCCAAATTTACACTAATTAGTTGTCAATTACCAGCAAACTCCACCTTGACAACAATTTTCTTAATCCCTTGCCCATGCCCATTCATCATCTCTTCTGCAAGCCAAGATAAGCTAAATACCATCCCAGCTTCTCTATTGTAACTGGCTTTGTGAATATGTTTGCACAATTCTCCCGTGTATGGACCTTTTGAAGAGCTACTTTCCGCCATCGATCACATGTCTCAGAAAATGATACCTTACATCAATGTGTTTGGTTTTGTTGTGATAAGCATGATTTGTAGCCAAGTGAATAGCACTCTGACTGTCACAAAGTACATTCACTTTTTCCTGCGTCCTTCCAATCTCATCAAGTAGACCTTTTAACCAGATTGCTTCTTTACTGGCATCTGAAGCAGCTATATATTCTGCTTCGGTAGTGGACAACGCAATTGTTGCTTGAAGCTTTAACATCCAACTAATTGCTCCACCTGCAAGAGTAAAGACATAACCTATAGTAGATCTTCTTTTGTCCAAATCACCTGCATAATCAACATCTACATATCCGCAAACTGAACCTTCACTACCATTGAAGATGATGCAATGGTCACTTGTGCCTCTTAGATATCGAAGCATCCATTTCACTGCGCACCAATGTTCTTCACCTGGATTTTCCATGAACTCGCGGACAACTCCAACTGCATGTGACACGTCAGGTTTTGTAGATACCATCGCATACATTAAGCTGCCTACAACATTTGCATATGGTACATGAGACATCTACTGCTTTTCTTCATCAGTTCTAGGACTGAAAACTGAAGAAAGCTTAAAATGGGAAGCTAATGGAACATTAATAGGTTTCACATTGTTCATACAGAACTTTTCAAGCAATTTCTCCACATACTTCTGCTATGATAACCAAGGCTTAACATTTTTCCTGTCTCTGTGTATCTCCATGCCCAAGATATGTTTTGCTGCTCCAAGATCCTTCATATCAAATGTCCTAGAGAGCCGAGCCTTTAACATGTTGATATCTTCCATGCTTTTGCTTGCAATAATCATATCGTCAACATACAAAGCTAAGATAATGAATATGCCATTGAAACTCTTGAAGTATACACAATGATCATACTCACTTCTAATAAAGTTCTGGCTCACCATGAATGAGTCAAACTTCTTGTACCATTATCTGGGTGACTGCCTTTGACCATACAATGATTTCCTGAGCTTGCAAACTAATCTTTTGCTGCGACCATGTACAAAACCTTCTGGTTGTTCCATATATAACTCTTCATTCAAATCACTATGTAGAAAAGTTGTTTTAACATCTAACTGTTCTAACTCAAGGTTAAGTAATGCAGTTAGTGCCAACACAGTACGAATAGAAACAAGTTTTACAACTGGTGAAAAAATCTCATGAAAGTCGATACCTTCAACCTGAGAATACCCTTTTGCTACCAGTCTCGCCTTATACCTTTCGATACTTCCATCAACTTTCCATTTTAGTTTGAAGACCCATTTGCATCCAACAACACTTCTCCCTTCAGGAAGTTCTACAAGATCCCAGGTATTGTTCTTGGCTAAGGAATCCATTTCTTCTTCCATAGTCGTTTTCCATTTTTCGCTATCCGTATCATCTACTGCTTTTAAAAGAGAAGATTCATCAAATGTTACATCTCTACTAATAACTATCTTTCGTGATGTAGGATCCCACAACCTGTATCCTTTCACCGCATAGTCATACCTAACAAAGACATAACATTTCGATTTTGGATCTAATTTTGAACGTTGATTTTTAGGAATAAGAGCATAAGCATCACAGCCAAATATCCTTAAATGTGAATAATCACAAGACTGGCCTGACCACACTTCTTCAGAAATTTTACAATTAATTGCTACTGAAGGTGAAATGTTAACTAAATAACAAGCAGTGGATACTGCTTCTGCCCACAACTCCTTTTGCAGGTTAGCATTGCGGATCATGCTTCTGGCTCTTTCCATAAGATTCTGATTCAAACGTTCAACAACACCATTTTGCTGAGGAGTATAAACAACAGTTTTGTGTCTAACAATTCCTTCGTCCTTATAGTATTGTTCAAATTCTATTGAAGTAAACTCACCACCATTATCAGTGCTTAAACATTTAATTGATTTTCCTATTCTTTTCTCTAGCATCACTTTAAATTGTTTAAATACATTGAATACATCAGCTTTTTTTTTTTCAGCATAAAGACCCAAACGTTTCGGGAGAAATCATAAATAAATGTTAAAAAACAATAGAGCACCTCTATATGATACAACAAGAGATGGCCCCCACAGATCAGAATGAATATAGTATAAAATATCTTTACTATTATGATTTCCAGTTTTAAATCTTTGTTTACACTGTTTTCCATACACACAATGTTTACAGAAATCCAACTACAAAGATTTCAGATCAGGAAGATATTTACGTTTCATCAATATGTGAATACCTTTTCTACTTTCATAACAACTAGGGCGCCTTTAGAGACTTTCAGCACTCCATTCTGACATGTAAACTTATAACCATCCGAATCCAAAACTCCCAAAGAAATCAATTTTTTCTTCAATTCAGGTACATGTCTAGCAGTAGTTAATGTTTTAACTATGTTATCATACATTTTAATCCTGATATTTCCCATCCCAATAGTTTGACATGATACATTGTTACCCATAAACATAGAACTACCATTTACATCTTCATATGAAATAAACCAATTTCTGTGTGGACACATGTGATGAGAAGCACCAGAGTCTAACAGTCAACTTTCAAAACCCTAAGAGACATTACATATAGGTAAAGTTTCATCTATCATACATAATTCTTCAGTAGATAAAAATTCATATGTCATACTTGAATCAACCTGGTTTGCTTCCTTCTTCGAGTTATCAGACTCTTTTCGTTTCCAACAGTCTTTCCTAAGGTGTCCAATTTTGTTGCAGTGCCAACATTTTGCCTTACACTTCTTTCCCTTTGATTTAGATCTGGAAGACCCCTTTTTTTTTTCTCCTCTTTCCTTTGACCTTCCGCTAGCTATCATGGCTTCTGGTATTGTTGTTTCAGTACTGGATTTCCTTTGTACTTCTTCAGACAAGAGAGCTCCCACAACTGATTCAAATTTCAAAGAATTAGCGATGCTCAAACTGATTGAAGTTACGAAGTGATCCATGACTCAGGCAAAGAACACAACAAGGTTATAGCTTTGTCTTCTTCCTGAATTTTAACTTCCATATCTGATAATTGGCATATAAGTGTATTAAAAACATTTAAATGCTCTGCAACTTTTGAACCCTCTTTCATTTGAAGACTGTACAATTGTCTTTTCAAATAAATTCTATTGGTTAACGACTTTGTCATATATGGTTTTTCCAGTTTTTCCCATAAGCCTGAAGCTATGCTCTCTTCAACAATGTTGAAGAGAACTATCCGCCAGGCATAACCTGATCGTACTGAGAGCTCGGGCATCCAAGTCCTCCCAGTCTGAATATTTCATGCTAGCAGGTTTCTTATTTGCCTTGTCCAAAGCTTTGTGCAATCCTTGTTGCACCAACAAATCCCTAACTTTCAGTTTCCAGAGACCAAAGTTGTTCTGGCCGATGAATTTATCCACCTCGAACTTTGTATTCATCATCTTGGCCATTTCTTTCCTCCTAGGGTTTCAGTCTTCCAACTAAAATATTCTAATTTTCCTTCTTCCAGCTAGGGTTTACATAAAAAATTTCTTTCTGATTTTGATTTTCTACACAAAATCTGATTTTGTTCCCTTCTCTTTTTTTTAACTCTTAAGAAATTTCCAGAAAATTCTCTTAATTAATTTCCAGAGTTTATTTTCAAGCTTCCTACACAGATTCTTTAAAAAATTCTTGAAATTTCCCCAAAAACAAAGGAAACATTTTTCCAAAAACTTTAAACCCTATTTTTTCAAATTCACCAGCGCTCAATGCTCAATAGAAATCATATTTCTGGTGAAGAAAAAAGAATACCTAGATTCTTTCTGTTGATCGAAGACTGCATTTTTCGTTCTCTCGATGCTTTTCTAGACATAATGCACTTGCGTTTTTCAAGACAGGGCTCCAAAAATCCATGCAGAGGTCCTCGACGGCTCTGGGCCAGCAACAACCTCCTCGCTCCTCGACGGTTCTGGACAAGCTAGCAACAACCTTCCTCGACTGTCCTCCAATTCTGGTCCACGCAGGTAACACCAGCAGTGGTCCACACAGGCTCTGGACAGGGCTCTCCTCGACGCAAACCAGCAGATAGTTCTAGACAAGGCCAGCAATGAGCACTTAGTGTTGCCTTCCTTGACGGATTGGATAGGCGAGCAAACCGGCACGCAGACTGTTGCCTTCCTCGCCGGTCCTCGATGGGCAGAGTGTTGCCTTAAAAAAATTATAATCTGCAAACACTCATAGTTTTCACCTTTCACCAGCGCTCGCATCCAAAGATAATCACGCAGCTTTTATTTTCTTTCACCAGCATTCGCCTCCAACTTAACTCAACTTGCTCTGATACCATTTGTAGTTACAGGAGGTTATCAAACAAGAAAGGAAAAGAAACTGAATACAACCACACAAGTAAAAACTCAAGATTTACCTGGTAAAACCCTGACAGTGTGTCAAGGAAACATCCACGGGGCAAGGGATTGGAATTTCTATTCAATCAATAAAAATGATTTGCCTTACAATAGTTCGGTCATTCATCAGTTTTATATGAGCCTCCTCGGTTACATAACTGTTGATTCGGTATGAAACTAACTTGTCAACAACTAATACAAATTTACCCAAATTTACACTAATTAGTTGTCAATTACCAACGCTTTGGTGTTTTACTTTTTATTTAATGTTGGTTTTCTGTAGATTTTTTTTATCTAATTTTTTTTCTTTACACGCAGGAGCAAGTTATAATTTCATTGTTCTTCCTCTACTTTTTCGTCCGGAGTGTTGTTTCAAGGGGAAATAGTGGTTTGGTTGTCTGTGAATATGATCATGATTTGTCAATGAGCAAATTAAGGGGAAGTGGTAGCCATGAAGGTTTGAGATATTCTCTTGCTCATTATAGAGCTGTGAATATGATCATGATTTGTCAATGAACAAATTAAGGGGAAGTGGTAGTCATGAAGGTTTGAGAGATTATCTTGCTCATTACAGAGCCGGGACCTTGGTATGGACCTTCCAAGAATAGATTTTGAAGTTGATCGAGGACCAACTCCTTGAGTTCGGAGTAGATGTAGTAGAAGCATGCTTGTCATTTAGATTTTGGGGTGTTAATGGATGTCACTAACTAGGTTCTCGGCCCAAAGCATACCCAGGGAAGACATAATCAATGTTTGTTGACAATTGACTTCTATTGGAGGTTGAAGATGTTGTTGGGAAGGGTTATAATGGACTAGAAAGATGCCAAAAAAAACATTCTCATGCTGGACAAAGTGGTTTCGAACTAAATAAAATGAAACTTTGTCTTAAGTGAATTGAAGACCAATTAGCTCAGGTTCCAAATGTCCCATTGAGGTGGATGCTTCCACTTCCACTTTGTTATCTCATGATTCTAATTTCACAGTTTTTTGAGTTAGCTTGCTTAGATAGACATAGGAATGTGGGTTTGCGCATTCAAGTTCTTAGTTATTTTGTTGTTATTCCTGTGTCTAATTCCTTATATACCAATTTATTTTACTTGAAACTTTGGTTCAATTTGAAATCATGTTTTGGACTTGATTCTAGCATGAATCGCCTTCAATTTAGTTATATAGATCTCTCATAGTTCACCTTCAAAACCATCTAATCCTATATAATTTTTTTTTTCCTGCTCTTGATGCCATATAGAGGGGAGTTTTGGAGAAACTAGCTAAGCTAAATTATATATATACCCTTCCAAAATATATATATATCCTCCTAAGTCTTTGGTTTTTTATGGTTTGTTGTGTTGTTTTACCAAAGATATATCCTTACTCTTTCTTCCTTGACCACAAGAATCTAAAACTAGCCTTTTTGACTTTTTCCTAAACCCCCTTACCAATGAATCTCAAAGAGTGCTAATACACTAGAATTACTTCCAACATTTATCTGACTAGAATAAGTATCCCTCTTCTAGATAGCTATATAGTACACTACAAAATAATTCTCCTTTCAACATTGGAAATCAACCATTTTCAATCATTAGTCTTATAGTCATTTGCATTGATATGAAAACTCAGGTATTTGAAACTTACTTAGAAGTCAAGATGAGGAGCAATTGTATATTGAATCTAATTTAATCATTTGCCACCTTAGTAAAAGAAATATAATCATTTTGCAAATTAACCTTTATACAAGTAGCAATGTAGTACAGTCCTAATATTTCTTTGAAGTTAGCATCTATCATTGAACCATCGTGAAATACTAGAACATCATTAAAAAAAAATGCGACAATACGAATATTTTTCAAGTTGCATACCTTTCCAAGATCTTGTTCTTCTTGCCTCTAATAAATCCTCATCGAGGCATTTAGCTACCATTAGAAAGAGGAAATATGACAAGGAATAGAATTTTCTAAGTCATCTTTTGGGTCTAAAAAAATAAGATGTTGATTCATTGATTAAGATTGGAAAAGATATTGGTTTTAGGAAACTCGTAATCTAGCTCACAATATGAATACAAAACTTAATGTGAATCAACACAACTAGTTTTCCTAACCATATTATGCCTTGTATAGGTCCAACTTCAAAACCAAGGCCGATAACTTCTTTGTTTTTATCGGGTGCATCTCCTATTGTGCTACCCTGATAGCATCATGGATTTTTCTCCTTTTATGGAACTTAAATTTCTCAATGGATATTGACTCAAAAAGAATCTTCTTGACCCTTAAAAAAATAATCTCAACTATTATCCTGTAAATAAGTTGCATGTGGAAATAGGTATGAGATCTTCATAGTTGTCCTTCTTCGAGATCAATGTCATAAAAGTAGAAATTAAGGCACCTAGAATCTTCTCAGTGATCCTTGACTCCCCAACTACCCTTAACAAATCATCTTCTATCAAATAATAGAAACCCAAGAAAAATCCATTGTTTGATCATCAAGACTAGAATTCTTGTCCTTTTGAAGACTATGAAGAAACATCAATCTCATGTTTCTTGCATCATAAAAAACTAGGAAAGTGGGCAATCATCTTAGCTACCTCTATAATGTTTGTTATATATATATATTCCCAAAATGAGACACTCTTGAAGCAACAATGTCCTTAAGGTTTGTGTTAGAGATTCATCATATATTTGTACTTCACATATTATATTTATGTTTTTTTTATAATTTGTAAAATTATGAAAAAAATGTTTTCTCATCACCCTTAGACAACCACAAAGCCTTACTATATAACCTCTATAGTGTTTGTTTATCAGCAAATTTTTTTCTCTTATTTTGTTGTAGTGCACTCAATGCTTCTTTTGTATATGTTGTGTAATTGCATAGTTAGCCTCACATGCGACATGTATGCATTAGGTGCAACAAAGGTGTCATGGGGGGGATTCAATAAGCCCCACGTCTAGGGTCATTGTATGTGGTTTCAGTAGGTCTTACGTATTGAAGAGTTCAAGGGTAGATCTTTGGAAAAAAAATTAGTTGTTTTGTGTCCTTTTTTAGCCATTTTTGGCACACAAATTTTCAACTCATGGTTTTCTAATTCCAATTAAGGAACTAAAGTTATAATCTAATTGAAGTCAACAAATTAGGATTTGTGATGTCATGGGTTCCTATATATCATATTATAAATGGTAAAGTTAATAATAACTAGAATTAGAGGTGTGGCTCTAAACATTTTCTTGGTTTTTTTAGTTAAAGGTTTCCAAGGAAAATCTATGAGTATTATGTGTGAATGTCATTTACTTTTATATTTTATAAAGAATTTGTTTGTGCAATGCTTGTTGTAAATGTCTAAAACTTACAAAATCCTAAAAAAAAAAGGTATCTACCTCTTTAGTATAAAATTCAACAGTTTGAATTTCAATTGATTATATGTTGTTCCCATGCTCCATCGACTCAATATGTGCCCAAATCGATATCACTCATTCAGTAACCTTGATATTAGAAGAAAATTGAATACTAAGTAATCTCGTGGAAGCATCAAAGGGTTTTCATTTAGTTTTTAACCAAATTGACAAAGTCTCTATCCTCAAGCTAGGAAAAATTAAACTTCAATGGACTTATAAGTTTGGATTCCTCCTTAATCAACTAAATAAAATATGGAAGCTAATCTAATTCCCCACTAACCTCAACCCATATTCTTATCCTAATTTAATCATGAAATACTATGAACATATGCAAAAACATATAACCATGGATCTAACCTATCTAAACTCTTATGGAAAGCATCAAAACAATAAAGTAGATATAAGAAACAAAATAGAGGAGACAAGATAATCTATGTTTTAAAACCCTATGGTGGGAAAGATCTGTGGAAGTAAGCCTTTCATTCTTCAATAAACTCTCTCCATTTAGCACACACATGTATGGAGTTCAAATGGTATCCATACTTGACCCTCAAGTACATGCATGATATAGCCTAATGACCCATATGGTCTAGGATAATGATGAATATCATAATCCACCATCCACTCTCTTAGATTCATTAATATTTGCCTCAATTTATTGTAACTAGGAGAAACCTATACTATTGATCATAAAACATAATCAAGGGTGGATTTCAAGCAATTTATAAAGTTTGATGAGAAGCTCATCGGGAGATAAGGGAGAATTGGTGGATAAGAATAACCTATGAGTGTATGTCATCTTTAAATGAGAGATAGTTAAGCACCAAGTAATTCCCAAAAATTATCTCCATGTGTACATTTACAATAATACAAAATCCCAGTGATGCCATGTTACATGTACAATAATACAAAAGCCGAGTGATGCCACGTTACATGTATAAGTGCCCCACAAATGTTGTTATAATGATCATCATTATGACACTAAGTTTCATCCCAAGGGGGAAATATATGGGGTTAAATGTATATGATATGGCTCCAAGGGAATCGTATGCAGCGTTAAATGTACATGTAATGTGCAAATGCATCTGTAATAGGTTTGGTCTAATAATGAAGTGACTACATGTGCAATGTGTGAATAGTTATATATAGGGATATATTGAAAACATGTGATTTGGATGTATGCATTTTTTTGGGCATTTGGAGGAGGTTATATTATTCTTTAAGAAGCTATTATGTAACTTATCTCTCTTATCTATATTGGAGTTGTGCTCCACGGTCATGTTATTGTATATGGTGTGTACTTTTTGTCTTTTATGTATTTGTACCATAACATTTCTTTTTAGAGTTGTGGTGCTAGAGTTTTGTTGCTCCAAATAATGCATATTGGAACTTTTATTGAAAACATTTTGAAATTTTGAAATAATTGATGAAAAATATCAAATTATAAGTGTTAAAATTTCCAAATTTTAGTTCACTATACTTTAGGATATATACTTTGTGAAAGTTAAGGTTTTTGGTTGGTCCTAAAATCAATTTCAAACTAATTATATTGAAATTTGTGTTATAACTTTTTCCCTAAATGACTTAAAACTACAAAATTTTGAGAGTTATAAGAATACATATTAAAGTAGAGGTTAAAATTTCAAATTTCTATTCACTACCATCTTAAAGATGATACCTTTCTGGTCCCAAGATTGGTTAGATTGGTTGAAACAAGTAATACGAATGTAGAGATAATACCCTTCTAATCAGATTGCTTGAAACAAGTAATATGAATGTAGATGCAAAGTCATTTCTCAAGTATATGCAAGAAGTGTATGTAGTTGCAGCAACAAAGCTTAGAAGCAAAATAACGATGTAAAAATGTGAGTAAAGAGGTTTGATAAAGGAGACCTTGTCTCCACGCATTTTGAGGAAGGAAAGGTTTATTGGGGGCACCTATAAACCGAAGATAAGGAAGATAGGGTCTTGCTTGATTTTGAAAAAGATATCTTATTACCGCAACCTTCAACGTGGTTACTTTATATGAATTCCATGAAGGCACGGTGGATGGGAGGAGTATATTCTTGATGGGAAAGAGAAGATTCGAGAGTGTGAAAGGAAAGACAGCAGAAATTTAAAAAGAAAGGATCACAAGAAGAAGCAGAATACTTAGTTTGTCGAGAAAGCAAAGCATTGGAAGAATCCATGTGCATTTCAGAAGCAAAGTTGAAACGAATCATTCAACGTTCACGTGATCATTCCGCTAGTCTTGGGAGTGGGAGCTAGCTTTTCTCTTACCCCGAGAGTTTGATGCAGGGGCATCTCCTCGGGCTCCAAAGCTATTACAGGGAGGTCTAAAAGTTTGGCGGTAGAGTTGTCCAGTCATCCACTCAATCCTCATTGAATGGTGCTCAAGCCTTCAGGATTGTTTTATTTGGTGGCTGAGATGTAGTCAAGCAGTTGCAGAAAATTGCCCTCTGATAGCCGAAAGGCCATTGTAGGGTTTGATGTTTTTGCAGTGGAATGAAGGAGGCTGCCAAAATGATCTTTGACTATCCTTTCCACCCTAATCCGATGGTATATACCCATATTGTCATTCTGGTTCATGTTTTTTTTAATTGGTATTTCTCTCTTAGGTCAAGCCTATGTGATGTTTGGTACTAATTTAATTAGCAATTGCACCACGTGTTGTAATGGAAACACCGCAAGGTTATATTTGTGTGTAATTTTCTCTTCTTAATTGTTAGGGTTTGAAATCTAATGAAATTTTGTGGATAACCCTATTCTAGCTCGTTATCTTTTGGCATTCCTCCATAATGGATGTGCACATAAAATCACATGCATTGATTTGAATAGCCTCTGAAAGACTCTTATTTATATCAAATGTTGACAAACTTTTGCCGGAAAAATAAAAGTTTAAACCAATTGTTATGATAATAAAAAACATAATTGGTTGGAAAATATTAAACCTATATTTTGGATCAATCATATGAAAGAAAATGCAATAATAAAAACTTAAAGGAATCATGGATTATCTTTCCTCTATCATTGTTAGTGATTTACATTCACTAAACCAACAATCAAGTAATATATATATATATATATATAGTAGTATAATATAGTCGAACAAAAAATTAGAATATAAGATCTTAGAATAAAACCTTATAATATAGGATCTGAAAACTAAGAAAAACTGCTGAGAAAAATTGATTCAAACACAACTCTAAAAACACATAACAAACTATAATAATAAGAGATTCTAGATTTCTGACATGCAAGACATAGCAAAAATTAGCGAAAATTACATCTATCCGAGGAATCCCCAAAAGCAAAAAATGATGCTTTGAATTCATCTTTCTTATATTATGTCTTTGTTATATGCTTTTTTATACCATTGCTCTACTAATAACTTTATAAATATAATATAGGTTATACCATAAAATACATGATATATTGATATTAATTTAGTAATCTATATTAATTGCAATGTATTAAAAAATATATATTTCTAAATATAATAATATATTTATATTTTTCATATATGTGAATATAGTATTCATTTACACATGCATATTCCTTGTCGTCAATGAACCTTAAATATTATTGCCACGTCATTCTCGATTTGATTGAGTAAAAGTCATTTTAGGCCTATAAATTATACTACGCATACTTTCCTTGATTCGCTTGTGCAATGTTTACCTTTACTGTTAAGCATTAATGACAAGTAACTGCGAGTTGAAATTAATTGTTTTGTAACGAATACCCATGCCCTCAAATCAGATCGCGTTACTTTAAGAGTACATTATGCAAATCTTTTCATTGCGCACGTTTCTGCATCAAAATTTCGACCAATGAGTTGAGTTCATTATATCTCATCATATATCTCATGCCACATAATCATTAGGATTATCCATGTCAGTGGGATTACGTTTCATTGATATTTTTCTTGTGCAACGTTTACCTTTACTATTAATAATTAACGACAAGAAACTGTGAGTTGAAATTAATTGTGTTGTAACAAGTCTACCCATGCGCTCAAATCACACCGCGTTACTTTAAGAGTACATTATGCAAATCTTCTTGCAGAGCACGTTTCTGCATCAAAATTTCGACTAGTGAGTTGAGTTCATTATATCATCATCATATATCTCATGCCACATAATCATTAGGATTATCCATGGCAGTAGGATTATGTTTGAGTTCATTATATCGTCATCATATATCTCATGCCACATAATCATTAGTATTATCCATGGCAGTAGGATTATGTTTCATTGATGCATGCCATTTATATTTTTAAAGATATAACTTGATAAAAAATACCCTGAATTGCTTTTCCTACACAATTTATAAATAAAATGAGAAAATAATCTCTTATGACTAGAAAATATTATAGTAGGAAATCACTTAAAAGTGCCTTTCAAATAACTAACTTATCTTTCCAAACAAAAGATAATTTTCCATATTTCTTGAAAACAGATTCAAGGGAGTCTAGAGCATTTTTTTTTTTCAAAAACACTATTTATATGCCAAAGGTACCAAGCTGCTAATGATAAGAAGACCAAACTGCATAAAGGTGGTTTGGTATCTCGATCTCTCTTCAAGAAACAACTGTTTGTGAGAGGTTTAAACCATATAACAATATAATCTAATCTATGTTTGAAGCAATATTCTAGCACATGCATTTGACAAGATTGCTCATGGCATTGCATATATGCTATAGGTGAAAAATATACAAAAATATCCCCCTAGCTTCAGCAACTTATCCAACATTAGCTGCAATATATCATCCCATTTGAAGCGAATTAATTTTACACTTGAAGTAGTGTACGGATTCGAATGATTTGCTTGGATACTATTATCTCATTGTTCCAAATACACCTGGACCTGCGGGAATTTTGCTTTTGTAAGAGTCATATTACAAATATAAGCTCGTAGACTAAACAACAATAATTAAAAATAAAATATTAAAAATTGGAATTTAATAAATCATTAAAAGGACATTGGTGTTTAAAATATTTTCATATTTAGAACAGTAAATAAAATGACTTTTTTTACATGTTTATTTCTAGAGGGTTGCTTTTAAAGGAGGTCGCCAGTTCTAGTTTCCAGGCGTCCATCCACTTTGATTTTCAATCTTCAGACTATTTTTAACGGGAGTTCGTTAGTTCGGGTCTTCAGGGGGCCATTGATTTGGGGTTTGACCCATACAACCAACGTTTCTTGCTGATCTCTTTGGGATAAAAATTTATGTGGAGGTGAAAGAGAAGGCTTTCAGAACAGATGTATACAAATCCACCTCCTCAGATTCCGGACATGGGGGGTCTAATATGGACCAAAATGACAGCGAGAAGGGAGTATATCAATCTTGGAAAGGAAGCAATAATTTTTTCTTTATTGGGAGGTTTATATTTGGGCCAGATGTGAGGTCACTGGTTTTGACGTTTGTACTCATCCTTGTTCCAACAACAATATTCTGTGTATTTGTTGCAATAAAACTTTTGGACAAGTTTTCACATCATGCAGGGGTATCCATAATGGTCATTGTAGTGGTCTTTACAATATACGTTTTGGTTCTTCTTCTTCTCAAATCTAGAAGAGATCCTGGAATACTCCCTTGAAATTCACACCCTCCTAAGCCTGAAGAAGGTTATGATGTTTCCAGTTTGACACTAGAGTCAATAGGTGGGCAGACTCCACATCCACGATTACCTCATACAAAAGATGTGTTTGTGAATCTTCTTTATGTTTGTTCTTTCAACAACGTTGTTGTGTGTTTATGTATTCTCCTTTTGGTGGGTATATACCAAGAAAAATATAGTAGCAAATGATGTTACAGTTTGGAAATCTATGCCGAAAACACATGCATCAATTGTGCTCATACTATACACATTATTTTCAATTTGGTTTGTTGGTTGACTTACGCTATTTCATCTCTATCTGATTAGTACAAATCAGACTACATACGAGAATTTCAGAGATCGGTATGATAGAAGAGAAAATCATTACAACAAAGGAGTAATATAGAATTTCAAAGAAATATGTTTTACAAAAATTCCACCGTCGAAGAATAATTTTTGAGCCAAGTTACAAAATTATTCTACACTGCAAGATACTTCTGCTCCTCCTTCAGGGGGGAACTTTCTCAGTCCTAATATGGGTAAAGGAGGAATTGACCTTGAAATAGGTCACAAGCCTTCATGGCCAACTGTTGGTGTTGAAGCATTGGTAGATTTTGAAGCACATGAAAGCAATGGTGGATTAGAAAACAACGAAGGTTATGAGGACTCTTTTTCTCATTCAAGCTATACACTTCCTGTGGAAAGTGCAGAGGGAAGAGGTGCAATACATCCGAGGCATTTAAGTTGGGGTCGTAAGAGTGAGAGTTGGTAAATAACACTAGATATTCTTGCCTTGGCTGCTGGAGTTAGCGAAGCAAATCGAGTTAGTGGAGACATCACTCCTCAAGAAACCGATGATTTCTAGTAAGTTGACATGTTTAAAATATACATGTTGTAGAAAACCATACATTTATCGGTGTGATAAGTTTTTCCTGCAGTTTGAAACTCAGCATCATATTTCAAGAAACCAAATACATGCTCTTGCAAAGGTTGTCATTCACCAGTCAACAAAAAATCGATCAACAATGTTCAGGCAAACATGGTTAGTAGTTCCAGGAATAATTTTCAAGATTGTGAATTTGTATTTTCGAATGAAAATTTAAGAAATTGGCTAACTATACCTGAAGAATATCAATACTACTTACATTCTTGATAATTACCTTTCATTTAGGTCATGGATGTGCAAGTCAAGTGCTTTACCCAGTACTGGGTTTCTTTTGAATAAGAAAATTCAATAAAATACATTTATGGACAATATTTGCGGCTTCACGTGAATGAAAAATGTGCACAACGTTTCAATGATTAAGAGCCTTGAAAAACCATTGAAATTGTCATTATTGTAAGAGACGAGCATGCTCCATAAATTGGGCAACAAACCCCCTCCTCCCCCCCCAGCGACCTACTTTACCCGCCACTCTGTGTTCTTGTACCACTCTTTTCCCCATCGATGATGAGCGTGGAGATTGTCTGATTCAACAACGCCTCCACCTTGATGCGCATGATCACTCACCTCATAGTTTAGGTGAAAGGAAGGCAGTGGAAATAAATGAATCCATTCACAGTTCAGGCGGTTAACAGTTTTGGCAATTGATAATTCAGTAAGGAGATCATTTACCATACAAATAAGCGATCTTATACCATTATACCGAAAGAGACTATGTGAGTTTATGGCCATTAGAGAGAGACGAATACATGATCATTCTAAACCCTTTTTTTCCGTGATTCATTAACTTATTCTGGTTGTGGATCAACGATGAAAATTATTTCAATCGTCTAACACACAAATCCACGATGCAGAATAGGACAAGGAGGTGGCTGGGGGAATTTGTTTCAAAGGGAAATGCCTTACAACGTAATTACTTTTGGGCTAATTTTCCATTTGGCCTTCAATTTCCATTGGCACTAGATTTATTTTTGAATTGACGGAATTGATCACTGGGTTAGGTTTGTGCTTACCTAACATTCATTATAATTTTTAGGCATATTAAATGCAACCCCTCGGTATATAAATTTAAGAGGGGTCTGATCCAATTACCTTTGCAAATATCTCTAACACCAACTGATCTACACCTCGAGGCTTAGGGTGTTCTAAAACGCTCTTGACATAAATTTGAAACCCAAAGCTTTAAGAGTACATGCAGGTGAGGAACATTGGATATACAACAAGTTTTAGTGAAGGGATTTATTAATGGAGAAGAAGAGGGACACGAGAGAATTCGGGGAAGAAGAAGAAAATACAAAGGAGAAGGGAAGAGGAAGAATAAAGAAAAAGAGGAATAGCAGCAGAAGAGAAGAGAATATGGCAGCATGAGATAGAGGAAAACTGGGTTGAATTTAATTATTGTTTGATTTTGCATCAAGTTCCTGTAGATCTCACCAAAACTTTAGACCAACAAGGATTTGCATTTAGTATTTGAAGAAAGAGTTTTAAATCTGGTAGTTGTTTTTAGCAATAGAAGCCCATTGAGATCTTAAGCATGTAATTTCATAAATTTGCAGTGTAATTGAATCATTGATTGTGCATATTCAGTCTTCCTTGTATGTGTTTGTGTCTTTTAATGTGCTTCTAAGCTGTTAATTGTGTACTTTGTTTGAATTTAGTTTGTCGACCCAAGTGGTTGTTGGTGGTGGTGCCTGCCACTCAAGGCTACATTAAGTTGCACAATCTAAAGATTGAGATTGAATTTTGACAATAAAAGTATAGTCAAATGAATAATCTAGAGGGTCACAAAGATTACTTATGATGCTCGTGGGTGAAAATCAATTAAAGTGCTAAATTTATATTGCAAAATTAGGAATGTGTATGATTTGTAAGTTTTAAAAGTAACTGGTCATTGTGACAACCTGCAAAGAGTTTCCAAAATTCCATCTCGGCCTAAGTTGTTCATTCCTCCCGCTATTGTTTGGAACATTTGAGATTATTGAAGTGATTGCAAATGTGCAAGGGCTTAGGCACTGAACTTAATGCTTTAATATTTCAAACAAGATTTTTGAGGGGTTCTTAATACTCATTTTACATTAACTTTCCATTGCCTATACATGAAAGGCTAAAAGGAAAAGACAATAGAATCATGAAATGAACCTACCCAGGAATGTGAAGCCCTGGGAGCTTCTGATTGTAATATTGATGGTGGGACTGCAACGAGTAGGACATGAAGATGACTAGCCACCTAATCAACTTATTAAATTATTACTGTAAATTTGATTTTCCAAGATTTTGGTGTCAACTTGCTTTAGCAGAGATTAGAACTTGAAAATACACAAGGCAGAGACAACAAAAACAAGCATAATCAATAATGAGTATAATACATTGTAACAGAGTAAATATAAATAACAAAATAAATACAAAGTTATCTTAAATGAGAAACTTCAATATAAATAACTAGGAATAACATTCTAATCTAACAACTCTAACATAAAAATGGAAAACATTAATGAAATGCAATATAGCCTAGCCATCCAACTCAAACTACTGCAATTGTGAAAAAGATTTCAAGTGAAGTATTGCATTTAACATTATAATATATAAAACTCTGTATTTAAAAAATATTTATTCTTGAAACCATCTCATCTAATTTTTTTAATTAGAATAAAAAGTATATAATAAATCATTAATAAATTGCAAACAAATATCTCAAAGAAATTAAAAAATATGTGAAAGCTAAATGATACAAATAAAAAGGTTATAGACGTTGGGCATTTCATTAAAAAGTTCCACTGTTATCCATGTATTTCCTCTAAAATCATTTTTTATTTCTTCTCGGACAAGATCTTACATTTCAAAAGTAGTCTAATCTCATTTGAAATCACTTCCAAATTAATACAATTAAAAAGATTCAGATACTTCAAATTTTCAAGCCATTCTATTTGAAACGTTTTGGATTTTAACTCGCTGCACCTTCGATTTTGGTCCAACTCAAATTGAGAAACTCAAGTTGTGACAACCGCTACAATGATAACAACATTCATTTGGTCCTTGGAGGAGATAAATCCAACACTCTGAGGGAATGTTGAGGTAAAATGAATTCGCCCCAAGTTGATATTTTTCTGCAATCACTAGCGGTGGAATAAATGTATTCTTCTGCAATCACTAGTGGTGGAATAGATGTAGAGAAATGTTGAAGCATTTGCTTTGCTCCATACATAGTTTTCTTCATTCTTCCTAATATAAATTGCCAGGTCACAGAGGACATTGTGAACTTGAATTACATCCCAAAATTAAAATACAACTTTCCTTAACTGTAACAAGAACGATCTACAAAAGACTTTACATAACTATGCCCTTTGTCCAATAAATAGTCCTCTTGTTTGTTCTTAACCAGACCTTCTACATTCCACATCTGCACCAATTCCTCTCGGGTAAATAATGCATCCTCATGAAACATGGCACAATTTTGAAAACCATTTCCCATATTACCATGTCTCAAACTATCATATCTCCATTTCAATCGCTAATTCAAATTTCGATCAGGAGGACAATGGCTACTTGGAAAACTTGAATACATTGTTTTCATCTAACTAAAGCAGGCTCTTGCCAGTCATCGTTAGTTGTGGTTCCTGTCATAGTATCCACTGTTGTCTGAGAGCAGAGTAGATCACAACAAATTATGAATGTAAAAGCAGCAGAACCCACTGGAACGAGAAAACAGACCAGAATATGAATACAAAGTCAGGGAGCAAAGCCAACAAGAGGCAGATACATGGGTGCTTACACCAAGGGGAAGGAGGAAGTTAATGTTAACTTATCCTTCGCGATTGTTATTGTATATTGTATAATATATAATTAGTTTTACATTCCGTTTTTGCGGTTAATAAGTTACCGAGACACAATTGTCTCATACCTAGATTGAATTTGTATAAATAAGTAATTTTATCAATAATATGACGCTCTTTCATTGTGTTCTTTTATTGTGGAGTTTATTTGGGCTTGTACAGTGGTATCAGAGCCCTGGTTGACTTGTTCCTAAACTCCACGTATTTGAAGTCTATCGTAAAGGAGACTCGGAGCGCGAACACTGTGAAGATAGAGTGCAACAGAAGGTTAATCTAGTGGAGCAATGCAGTGGGATGCCCAAACTATTGACTCTCTGTAAGTTTCATATCTTTCAGTCATAATGAAAGACGATTGGAGATATTGAGTGGCATAAATTTTTTAGTATTTACATTTACTGGAGTTCATTTGAATCACAATATTTGCATTTTCCACAGTAAACATGAGTTTAATGACATTAAAATTTATGAAGGATAATAAGATACATTTACTGTAAATGGGAGATGTCTCAAGGATACAAAGTTTGAATGATACAAGTTTTTTACAGAAAGATTTCTGAAGAATACAAAAAAAAAATTCTGAAGAATACAAAATTTTTACTGAAAATGATACAAAGTTTGAATAATACAAGTTTTTTATAGAAAGATTTCTGAAGAATACAAAAAAAAAATTATTGAAATTTTTTACTGAAATATTTGTGAAGGAAACTTAAAATGAAGTATATATATTTTGGTGGTTGAAATTTTAATTGAAGGGGGATATATATATTTTGGTGGCTGAAATTTTAATTGAAGAGGGATATATATGTTTTGATGGCTGAGATTTTAATTAAAGAGTGGTCAATTTTCTAGTGATTTGAAATACATATTTTTAAAGAGGTCATTGGTAAATTTATTTATTTATTTTATTTATTTATTTATTTTCTTTTAAGGCTAATAAAATTAGAACCTAGCTCTTTTCTAGGCTATTTTTGAAACTTACCACTAAACCACAAAGTCAACTTTGTCCAACTTTGTTAAAACAAGAGGAGAAACAAATTTATATATTTTCAAAAGTATTGCATATATTTTGAATTTGAAAGAATTTGAAGAATATTCGGCTACATAACAATTATGACTTCAATAGTTTCCATTGTTGGAGTTGTTTTTAAGGGAAATGAAAACTATCAAGAGTGGTTTAGAAAGCTTAAAGTGCCCTTGTTTTTAATGATTTGTGGGAAGTTTGTCAAGGCAAGAAGGATAATGATGGAAAAGAAATTGCACCAGAGCCACTTGATAATGAGAAGGCACATGCAATTTGGGAGACAAATGACAACAAGACATATGTATTAATAACTGCATCTGTGACAGAAGAAGTAAGCATATATATCATTTCTTCTGGTACTGCATTCGAAGCTCTAAAGAAGTTCAAAGAATTGTATGATTCACACTCAGAACTAGAAATTATTCAGTTATTGTTAAAGTTGTTTAATTTGGAGATGAAGGATAATGATCCTTTGAAGAGTGCCTCTGAAATAAAAGCCATTTTTCATGATATAGAAGCCACTGGAATTAAAGTAGATTTACAACTTACAGCTTTTATAAAAGTCCTTCACCCTGTCTATTCAAATTATTCGGAATCTCTCCAAGCTAGTGGGCAGCTAAAATACATTACATTTGATAAACTAGTAAGAAAAATAGCTGAGAGAGAAAAAGCCTTTGGGAAGAAAAACGCTCCACCTAACTCTAGTGAAACTTTGTGCCTTGCACAAAAGGATCAGAAGTCTCATGCTAAAACTTCTAAAGGTGATAAAAGTAGTAGAGGTCATGGTATGAGAAATTATAGAGGCAGGGGAGGGGGAATAATCAGGGAGACAGACAACAAAGAAATTTAATGATATACCAGCTATCAAATGTTTTAGATGTGGTAAAATTGGTCATACTTCTACTAACTGTAAAATTCCTTGGGAGAAAGTCAGTGAAAGGAGAGAACAATTAAATGAAAAGAAAGATCAACCACCACTAGATAAGGGAAAATCATCAGAGTCTACACATTACATTTTTGCTCACTGTAATTTTAATATGAATGATGTTTTCAACACTGCATTTTCTTCATGTCGAGATACTTGGATTTTGGATTTAGGAGCCACTTGTCACATGACATTTAGCTGAGATTTTTTTGAAACTTTCAGTGATGATATTGATGGTGTTATTTACTTTGCTGACAAGTCTCAAATTAAACCATCTGGCATTGGGTATATTCGTTTGAAGATATCGGATATTGCAGATTATGTTCTACATGATGCACTTTATATTCCACAGTGTCAGTGAAATTTGATGTCTCTTATCCATATTTGGCTGTAGGGGCATTCTATTCATATATTTGATGACATCATTGAGATAAGAAGAGCATCTGATCATGCAGTTGTTATGATCGGTGTTGAAGAAGGTAGGATTTTAAAATTAAATTGTATTTCATCTACTAATTCTCGTGAAAGTTCTGTTCTTTTGGCACAACAAAATGATGTCCTCTCTCCCAGCTTGTTATGGCATGCTCGATTTAGTCACATCAATTATGGCAGCATCAAAATTATGAAAAAGCAAGGTATTAAAGGTCTTCCGACAATTCCAAGAAATATTACACCTTGTGATGCTTGTATTATAGGAAAGCATTGTAAACAACCTTTTCATAGTTCTTCTTTCATATCTACACGAAAATTAGGTCTCATACATTCATATTTATGTGGACCTATGCCTATTGCAACTGCAAATGGAAAGAAATATGTGCTGACATTTATTGATGATTACTCGAGAATGTGTTGGGTGTATTTGTTGAAGAATAAGTCACAAGTGTTTGATGTTTTTTAAAAATTTTCATTTGATGATTAAAAATCAACAGAATATAGGCATTCTCAGAACTAATAATGGTGGTGAGTACACTTCTCATGTTTTTGAACAATATTTGAAGGACAACAGAATCAAATATCAAACCACTGTACCTTATAATCCACAACAGAATGGCAACACAGAACGCATGAATAGAACTTTGCTTAATATGATTAGATCTATGATGCTTTTTAAGAATGTTAAGTTGATGTTTTGGGGAGAAGCAGTGCTTTGTGAAACTTAAATTTGCAATCGTTGTCTTTCTTCTATCATCAATAATAAATCTCCTTATGAAATGTGGTATAATCGTCTTCCTGTTGTTCAACATTTTAGAGTCTTTGGTTCTCTATGCTATGCATTAATTCCTAAACATCAGCGCAACAAGTTGGGTGTTAGGAGTCGTAAATGCATTTTCTTGGGATATTATACTACTTCCAAAGCTTATAGCTTGTATGATGAGGAGAACAAGAAGTTCATTCTTTCCAAAGATGTCATTTTCCTTGAATCAGATAAAAGTAATTCCACTGTTGATAAGAAACTAGCTCATTTGGAGAAATTTGCATCTAAGAAGTTCTATTTTGAATTTGATAATGTTGTTCCACACACTAAAGGGGGGATTCCAATTCTAAATCAGTGTGTGATTCTTCCATATTTGACTCATGAGAATGTTATTGCTGAAGAAAATTTGGATGATAGTAATGTTTCTGTAGGACCAGAAATTGCTCTTGAAGAGCCTATTCTTGAGCCTGTTTTTCAAGATGAGCAACCATCACAACCACTTCAACAACCTTTACGAATATCTACATGTGCTCGAAAAGTTCCAAGCAAGTATGATGATTTTGAAACAGGAATGTCTTCTAAAGGTGATTCAGGTAATGTTTCTCATGACTGTGAATTCAATCATTGTACAATTAGTGAACCTAATTGTTTTGAAGAAGCTGCTAATTGTGATGAATGGAAGGATGCAATGCAAAAGGAATATGATGCACTTATTAAGAATGGAACTTGGAGGTTAGTGGATCCTCCCGCAGGTATCAAACCCATTGGTTGCAAATGGGTGTATATGATCAAACACAAAGTAGATGGTTCACTTGATAAATACAAGGCAAGACTTGTAGCAAAAGGCTACGCTCAGAAGGAAGACGTTGACTACACAAAGACATTTTCTCCTATAGCAAAATGGGGCACAATTAGAACTTTGTTTTCTCTTGCAGCGTGGAATAGCTAGAAGATACACCATATGGATGTTAAAACAAATTTTTTGAATGACGATTAGGAAGAGGATGTTTATATGTTTCAACCTGAAGGTTTTGTTGTTAAAGGTAAAGAGAAAAAGGTATGCAAATTGGTTAAGGCTTTGTATGGACTAAAACAAGAATCTCGTGCATGGTACAAAAAGTTAACTGAACACCTTCTCAAGTTGAATTATAAGTTATTTGATCTGGATGATGCAACTCTTTTTGTTAAGAAAATTGGAAAGTCAGTCGTATATTTGGTTGTGTATGTAGATGATTTGATGATCACAGGAAACAATGATGACTATATAGCATCCGTTAAAAGAGAATTATTGAAAGTTTTTGACATGACAGATTTGGGTTTATTACATTATTATTTAGGGATTGAAGTTGATCAGAAACCAAAATATATTTTCATTTCTCAAAAAAAGTATATTGGACAACTACTGGACAGATTTGAAATGCAGGATCGTAATCCTGTCGCTACTCCTATGGAGCAGAATTTGAAGCTTACTTCCACTAAAGGAAGTATGCTTGAAGATCCAACAAAGTATAGGGAACTTGTTGGAAGTTTAAATTTTATAACTACTACTCTACGTGACATAGATTTTGTTGTAGGGATACTTTCCAGGTTCATGCATAAGCCATGTGAAGGTCATTGGAATGCAACAAAGCGAGTGGTCAAGATTTGAAAGGCACTTGAGCATATGGCATCAAATATTCCAAAGTTGCAGATTTCCATCTCACCGGCTATTCAGATTCTGATTTTGATGGAGACTAGGAGAATGGAGTCTCTACTTCTGGTTATTTGATGAGTCTTAGATTAGGAGCCATCAGTCAGAGATCATGCAAGCAATTTGTTCCTGCTGATTCTACCACCGAAGCCGAATACGTTGCAGCAGCTCAAGCTACAAAAGAAATCATTTGGCTTCGAAAAATACTTAAAGATTTGCAGGAGAAACAAAAGGCTTCAACTCCATTACTCGTCGATAACTCTTTTGCAATTCAATTAGCCAAGAATCCAAGTTTCATGATCGAAGCAAGCATATTAACACTAAATATCACTTGATTCGACATTATGTAGAGGCCAAAGTTATTCATATGATACATTTTCTTACTTCAGAGAAAATCACAGACATATTTACAAAGCCACTGGGACGTGAAAAGTTTGAAAAGTTTAGAATGTTACTCAGCATGTTAGATGTCCCTTCGGATTAAGGGGGGAATGTTAAATAATCCTTCGGGATTTTTATTGTATATTGTATAATATGTAATTAGTTTTATATTCCGTTTTTACGGTTAATAAGTTACCGAGACACAATTGTCTCGTACCTAGATCGCATTTGTATAAATAAGCAATTTTATCAATATTATGACTCGCTTTCCTTGTGCTCTTTCATTGTGTTATTTTATTGTGGAGTTTATTTGGGTTTGTACAGTTAATTGATGGTAAGGGGGATTGGATTGGATTGGATTTGATGGAATGCTGAAATATATAGTGGAGAAGTCGTTGTTGTGTTTCTAGACAAACCAAAGAAAAAACAGAACACTCTGTGACATGGAGGAGAATAGAAATAACAGAAGTCTGTGATCATTTTTTGCACCAAAAAGTTTGTTCCATTACATTATTTCAGCAACAATTTTTAACTGATGACCTCTCCGCTCACTGATTCATTCATGTTTATCTTATTCAAATTTGTACATTATTTTACTCTAAGCTGGAATGGTTGTAGAAAGAAAATAACTTTGAGGGGTTGGAAAGCATTTTATGCTTTTCAAAATAGGTGTAGAGAGGAAAAGTTATGGGACTGGAAAACCACTCAAACTCTTTTTGGGCTTCTAGTGATTCCGGTGATTCTCTATGGTTGTGAACTATGGGCTAACAGTACATCTGACATGCAGTGGAGACAAATTGAGAAAATTCAGAAGCGTTTGATTACAAACAAATTTAAGATTAAAAGTGCAATTCCTTATGATATCTTGTTAAGTGAAACAGGGATTGCTCCTATTGAAGCAATTTCTATGGTGTGAGTCATAAGGTATTTAAAAAAATTGGGCAAATGGAAGAGGGTAGATGACCTAAGGTTGCCTTTAATGATAGATTGTGCAAGAGAAAAAAAACTTGGATGCAACAAAATAACAAATGGTTTAGTAAATGGGGTATTTGCTTGAACACATGTCCCATAAACAACAAAGAGATAAAATATTCTGTTATTGAAAAGTTCCACAAGCGTACTTGGGATAAGGAGCTAGGAAGAAAGAAAAATTACTTTATTGAAGTGTTTAATCCCACTCATAGTCATCAACCAAAAGCATACATAGAGGCCAATATCTCTTGGAGAGCAAAAATTCTTTTTGCTCAGTTAAAGACTAATTCTCATCAACTTCGTTGTGAAATAGGGCGCTGGAAAAGGCCAAAGGAAGTGTGGGAGGAAAGAGTATACATTTTTTGTTTTTTCGGAAAAGTAGAAAAAGAAAAACATTTCATTTTAGAATGTGAGTCCTTCAAAGACAACATGGAAAGTTATGCAAATATGTTGATAGCTAGCTCTTGGGATAATCTATTTAGCGAGGGGTTTGTCAAAAAACTGGGAGCATTTATTTTGAAGCTTCACAGAAAAATAATCGAATACATCAAGCAGATGCCTCGTGAACGTTAAAATAAATTCGTTCTTCTTTCTTTTTGAATGTAAAGTTTCCAATGAACACTCAGCGAAGACGAGTTTATCTAATTTGAGCAACAACTTTATTTGATAACTCCACTCACTCACCAAAAAGTGTATTCCATGTCTAGTTGACTCACTGCACCACTTCTTTAAGGTATTAAAATTTGTAAATTATTTTATTCACTGTGTGAGGTTTTCTAGGAGCACTCAGAAAATAGTGTACCAAAAAGTTTAACATTATATTATTTAATGAGGCCTTCACTGACTGACCAAAAATTTAATTCCATGTGGCAATAGTTCATTCAAACGACGTTGCACTACATATTTATGTTATTAAAATACGTGGATTATTCTACCCACTGTCTGATGTTTCCCAACACTCACAAGTTTTTGTCACTTGAGCTCTCATTACATGGAGGTGTGGAGTCATCTTGTACGATAGTATTTAATGTTGCTTCATGCAACTCAATTGTAATATATTAAATATTTGCTGGAATGATTGGACTTTGAAGATTTAAGGATTTTTTAATATAAGGTGGTTAAACTTAGAATTGGAAGAGATAAAAAAAAAAAAAAAAAAATATTGATTGATGTTGAGATGGCTAACTTTACGTTGGATTTATGTTGGTTTATGTTAGATTTAGCAGTTATAAAATTACTAATTCAAATCTCATGAAGGAAGATTGAGAGTGAGAGTTATTTACAATCATATATTGTTTTTAAAAATATATAATTTTTACTTATTGTTACCCAAAATGCTTGATTCTTAGTCATTATTATACTTTAAAAAAATAATAATAATAACATATGATATGATATGATCTAATTTGATTCTTAATACAATTATTACCAAAATTTAATATAGTTTTAACTGATTTTTATCAAATTATATATTCTTTAAATTATATATGATAAAAATTATTATAAATTCTAATAAAAATTAAATGAATTATTTTATATATACATATTATATTTCAAAATCATCCAGAAAACATTAATGTTTTAAGTAATATTTCTCTATATATATAAAACTGGTCTTTCACCCATTATATATTTATATTTATATATATATGACTAGTCTTTCAACCATATATATATGACAATGTCTCAAATGGAAAAAAATTAGAATTTATTTAGTAATGTTCAAATGATAACAATGAAGTAAGATAAAAATGAATAATTTGCACAAAGTTTAGACTCTCAAATATTTTGAGAAGATTACATGATATATTAATAGAAAAATAAGACAATATGTTTATGAACTTATTATCTTTAAACGTTAATATTAAATTGATGTCTTTTTTTAGAGAATTAATTTTAAAGTTGTGCTCCACATAAACATGAAAGAAATGAATGAAATTAAAAGCATATTTTGTTTATTTTGTTTTTTCAAAAAAAAAAAATTGAGAATAAATTTTCCATCATAAATTCACGTTTCGCCTAAATATAATCATCGTAGACTCATTAAAAATGTGAAATTTGGATACTCCTTCCTTTTAAATAATTTTAAACGCACTTTCAAGACTAAAATTTTAACATACATATCACAGTGTTCGAACCTAAAGAAATGAGTGTGAATTCAAATAAAGGATTCTCCTTGCCACGTAACTAACTGGAATCCTAGTTACCTCCCCAGACTCTATGTGTAAGCTACCTTTGACAATAGATTTTTGGAATGGACTTATAACTAGAAAAGATAGATCTACTTTAAGAAGAAAATTTGAAAGAAGGAAGATTAAATTTGTCCTCAAATATGCATATGTTCCTAGTAAGCTAGATGTCACACTTTACCATCAAATGTATAAATTTTAAATTCTTTTAGCTCCGACTTCATGTACCAGAGTTTGAAATGATCTTCTATTGACTCTCTTTGCCAACCTCCTCTTACCCCTATCAAACTATCCATTTCATCTTAAACTTGTCTAGAATAGACAAGAGACTACCAAGTGACTTATAATTTCCTCACAAGGGATTCACTTTGTTGACCAATATCTTACCACATTCATTCATAAATGAGGTTTTAAAATTGTGAAAAATAGAGTCAATATATTGTAGGTATTGGGAGTGGGGATGTGGGTTAAGGGGGTTTATAGATATTGGGGAGTATAGAAGGGGGTATTCAATAAAAATAGGGGATGTCTATTAAAAATAGAGGTTCTTTTTATTAGAAAGATGTTTTTAAAGTGGGGGTTCAATAAAATGATTTTGGGAGGTTTTTATCAATATCTTGTGAGATTACATGTTTTATTTAATATCCTACTAACACAGGTGTTGTGAAACAGGTTGCCCTTGTGGCCTTACTTATACCTCTTATACAATATGTCCCAAGTAAGAGCCTTATTCATTATGGTCAACCATATAAAAAATCTTGCTTTTAGACGAGGCCTAATCTTACATAGTGGTTTCCACCACAATTGAACTTCTTGAAGCCTATTAATTGAAAACATAACTTTGTATCTTAATCTTGGAATGTAGAAATACCAGGATAGATTTTTGGACCAAACCATCCCATCCTCTATATCCTTGATTCTGGCATGACTCACCTTCAATTTAGCTATATAGGCCTCCCATAGTTCACCTTCAAAACCATCTAATACCATATATCTTTATGTTTTTTCCACTCTTGATGTCATATAGCGGAGATTTCTAGAGAGACTACCTAAACTAAATTATATATACCCTTCCGTTGAAAATAAGCAATCATGTTTTTAGAAATATTGTATGCTTCTTCACTCCCTACTCAAGAATTAGTTCCTACACTTACTCTTTCACCATTACCTACCTTCCAAACCAAACAATTCCCAATTATAGGGAAGGATAGAACAATGGATTTCCAAATTATAAACACATTATGGATGTTCTTAGAGGGGTTTTCAATCCATTCTTATATTGTATTAGGTTAAATGTATTTATTGATGATAACATGACTCCACAATCTATTATTTGATATCAACTTAAATAAGAACTTCGGTACTTCGGTGCCAGAGCCTTCCCAAAATGGTGGATATTTTTAAGTCTTTATCCTTCAAAGTCTTTGGTTTTGCTATGATGTGTTGTTTTACCAGAGAGATACCCTTACTTTCTTTAATCCTTGACCATAATAACCTAAAACTAATATTTATTATTTTGTCCTAAAACTGATTGGATCATGGACACATAAATCAAAACCACTCACCAGCAGAAGATCCAATTGTATCAGGTTGTCAAAGCTGGCCAACTCTTGCACCAAGGCAAGTGGCTCACTAGGGACCAAGTTTAGCAAAAATTTCTTGACCCAGATCTTGGGGGGAGACCCCCAAGATCTGAAAAATTGAAATGCTAGAAGAAAAAGAGGAGAAGGCCCAATAAACAAAACCACAAAGAATTTTTTTATTAAAACGGAGAATAACTGTAAAAGCCACATTGTGGTGGACGAAGTGTCCTTTTACAATATGTGACTTCATGTTACTTATAGCATTTTTTTATTACAATACCACAGGTAAATTCCATGGGTGAATGAATACCATGGGTGGATGTCACAATACCATGGGCAAATACCATGGGTGGATGTCACAATACCATGGGCAAATACCATGGGTGGATGTCACTTACAATACCATGGGTGGATGCCACTTACAATACCATGGGTAAATTCCAAGGGTGGATGAATAACATGGGTGGCTGAATACCATGGGTTGATGCCATTTTCCATTCATATCATTCCTCCCTCCTTAAGAAGAAATGGTCCCCATTGCGTGAATTTCCCTCCTGTGAAGCCTTTGTTGAATATGAAGAGCCACTGAAGAGAAGGGTTTTATGTGGTTAACCCATAACCATGATTAACAAAGATCCGAGGATAGAGATACCTTGTAATGCTTGTGGCCAACTGTGATACTGAAAGTGTGCTGCCTAGAAATGGACTTCAATGAAGTGTGGGTTTGTGGATTACCCATAACCATGACAAACAAAGATCCGAGGATAGAGATACCTTGTAATGTTTGTGACCAACTGTGATACTAATAGTGCGTGGCTTAGCAAATGGACTTCGATGACAAGGATTTTGTGCGGTTGACCCATAACTGGGATGTTGGTTGTTGATGAAGTAAAAGGTGCCTACATAGACTGGGGTGGGAGGGCACGCCTCCAAACGATCCAAGCCAAATGCTGCTATGCTGAAACTGATGAATGTGAAGCAGGTGCCTACTAAAGTGGGGTGGGAGGGCACATCTCCAAAGGGAACCTGCTCTAGCTGCTCCAGAATTAAAATGGACATAATTCGGTCATTATAACTTAGAATATTTATTATAATCTATTTTTGGAAACATAAGGACCAATTTTCATCTTCCCATGTGTTGCAAATCCTTATCTGGACACTCTAGAATCTCATATTCGCACTACAACTTTTTTGCTATCACAAAAATTCTAAAAAAAATCGTTGATTTTAAATCAGCGATATCTCCCACATTTGAACTCCAATTCGACCCATTGGTTTTTTGAAATTGAGCTATTTTTTGAGAGGAGCTCAGATCTACAATAAATTTTCTAAAATATTGCACCAAAATTAAAAAAAAAAAAAAAGATAGGAGAGCTGTCGTCCACGAATTGTCATAAGAAACATTTCTGCAACATCGCTGATTTTAAATCAGCGATATCTCCCTCATCCGGACTCCGATTTGGCGGATTTGTTTTTTGAATTTGGGTTTTTTTTGCAAGGAATCCAAATCTATTATTTGTTTTGTAAATTTTGCACCAAAAAATCATATATGATCTTCAAACTCGCCGCCCATAAACATTCCTGTAAAAAAATGAAAAAAGGAAAGTTCTTCCCATTTGGCCCAACAAAATGCTCTGTGGAGGACGTAGCACATGCCTAAAGTTTGTTGGATATTTATGCAAAATTTGAAATTGAAATATGCATCAAAATCTCATTCCCATGGAATCATATCCTTCTCTGATACCACTGATCCAAATCTTGGTGGGAGGCCCCCAAGACCTAAAAGATTGAAATGGATTTTGGGGGAGAGGCCCCCAAGATCTAGAAAATTGAAATGCAAGAAGAAAGAGGTGAATGCCCAATAAACAAAACCAGAAATATTCTTTTTTATTAAAACAGAGAATAACTATAAAAGCTACATTGGGGTGGACAAACTGTCATTTTACAATATGCGACTTGTTCCTTATATAATTTTCTAGTTACAATACCACGGGTAAATTCCATGGGTGAATGAATACCATGGGTGGATGTCAAAATAACATGGGTGAATGAATACCTTGTGTGGATGTCACTTACAATACCATGGGTGGATGCCACTTACAATACTATGGGTAAATTCCATGGGTGGATGAATACCATGAGTTGATGCCATTTTCCATTCAGATCATTTCCCCATCTCATGGAGGCACTCAACGTAATGGGGACCATTTCTTCCTAAGGGGGGAGGACTAATCCAGGTGGATATTGTTGGCCACTCGCCTATTCCTCTTGGACCCCCACCATTGTTTCTTTCATTTTCCTTAATTGTAGCACAATTTACTATTTTGGTAGTTTTTCAGATCCTGAAATTTTGGAGCCATTTTGAGGCCCTAAACAATGTTTTTTGGAAAACGAGAATACAAATTTTTGTAGTTGAAAGTTGTATTCCTCGGATATATATTTTTAACGAGGTATCGTGCACATCAAATGGAGATCGTATACCAAATTTATAACCCCATGAAGTTGATGTACCAATTTACCCCAAAGGTGCCCACAATTTTTGCGCTTCATCTCCTAGGGTTAGGTTTTTCGATGTTTATGGTTTTTCATTGTTTCTCAATAATAAATAGGCCTTCAAGCCTCCTTAAAACACAGTTCATAGGTATGTAGTCATCACACCTCTTCTCATAGATAAGCTACAATTGCCTGAGTTAGTTTATCTCCATTTTGTGTGTAAGCATTTTTCAGTTCTTTGATATTGATGAAATAACTATTTATTTTTGTAGCATCTCTGTGTTTGTGTCTATATCTGTATTCGTTTTCATTCTTGCATAAGTATAGATCACAAATTTTAGATTTAAAAATGTAAGATTCTCTAGCCTCATTTGAAATCTCTACACCCAATTTCCATGCTAATTTGAATTCTCTCCTTAATTCAGCCTTTGTTCATGGTCTTCTCTTTGTCTTAGGGTTGCAAATCCTTGATCCAACTCTTGTTGTACACAATTTTCAGTTAAATCTTCTTTCGACTCTAGCTTGGCATGTTGGATGCATGTTTTCAAGTCAGTTATCCTTCCCTCCAAGGAATTAATTCCTCATACAAGTCAACAAAATTAATCTGAAATAAACCTGCAATCTCATCCTCTTTCATCCATCTCCTTCATCAAATTTTGACTGCATTTCTTCCAGCAACTCAATTTCTACATCATGCTCCATGACCTCTTCACTTAAAATGTATCCAGTATCCATCTCATATGATTGCAGAGATGCCCCTCCTAGAACTCTTTTGTTTCCCTTATCACCTAAAGGAAATTCCATAACCTACCCTTCTTTTATGACATTTTGTACTGACTATCTTCCATCATGGTCTTCATGAATTACACATGAACAAAAAACATAAGTTTCAAAAACATGGGCCTTTTGAGCCTTTGTAGATGCTCCAAGTGCCAAATATTGTTTTAGACATTCCACATAGTCTAGAAGACTCTCAACAAATCTCCTCTCTTCATCCTCATCATAACCTTCTCTCCCTTATATAATATCTTTTGAGGACCCTTCAACATCATTATCCTCACCTACCATTATATCAATCTCTGGTAATATCTTGGAGAATTCTTTTTATGATTTATTTTGATATTGAGAGGCATTGCATGCACCTTCTCTCCTCTGGTAGCCATCATGTCCATGCCCTTGGTCTGATTTCACATAAATTTTACCCACCTTAAAGCCGAAAGGCCATCTAGCAATCTTGGGTATTTCTCCTACTAGCTCTTCTTGTTGACTTTCCACAAGACCCTCTTCACATTCTTGTTGATGGTGCTAGACCCGCCAACCTTCAGGGGATCTCCTTAGTATGAAGTCCCAACAAGACCTTATATCCTTTGGTGTAGGAGTATCATCCGGTATGATGGCCCGGTTGCCATTATTTTAGAGATTAGTTGTTCAGATTAATTGGTCTTTTTTATGATGCAGATAAGATATTTGTTTGTATATTCGACAAGACCATTTCCCTGCGGGTAGTAGTTCGTTGAATGCTTTAACACAATACCATTTTGCAATGCAAAGTCATAAAGATTTAATGAATAAAAGTACGTTGCATTTTCGAAAACAAGTGACATAGGAATACCAAACCTTGAGATGATGTTCTGCTGAAGGAAGCTGATGACTTCCTATTCATTCACTTGTTTGAGCGGAACTTCTTTTGTCCACCTCGTGAAGTAATCAGTGGTAGTTAGGATGTAGTAGTGTTTCTTTGATGAATGTGGGAAAATCTCCCCAATGATTTCCAAGCCCCACTGTTGGAATGGTTCGTCCACTACAACAGGCTGTAGCGGGGCTGCTAACCTTCGATTTTTGTCGGTGCGTCACTTACATACCGGGAACTTGTGGGAATAAGCCTGTGAATCTTTGAACAATGTAGGCTAGTAGAAACCAGCTCTCATGAATTTGTGCGTTATTGTGTTACTCGTGAAGTGACCCTTGGCTGGTCCATCATGCAGATCATGTAACACTCTCTTTGAATCTTGTGCTTCCAGGCACTTGAGCAAAACTCCATTGTGGTGCTTTATGTAAATAACTTCGTGCACCGACTAGTAAGATAAGGCTTTCAGTCGAGGTGCCCTCTTCTGCCACATAGAGAAGTGAGAGGGCATGGTGCAGTGCTCAAGGTACTGGTGCACTTATTCGTACCAAGAGTTACCATGTGAAATGGGGGGTGCTCGCTCTACATTGTACATGTTAATTTCTTGCTCCCAACCGATGGGCTCTTCTTCTTCATCTTTCGCATGCATTGCTTCCACTGCAAGTCTGCAAAGACTGTGACCCTTATGGTGTAAACTAACTTGATTTCAAGATCATACTCTTGCAGTCCTATCATCCAGTTCGCTCACCTTTCACCCAGTTGTTGTTGAACAAGCGGTGACCTGATTGTTGGGTGCGGCACAAAGACTATGAAATGATTCTTCAATAGGTAGGGTCTGAATTTTTTCACTGCCTTGTATACAACTTAAGCTTGTTTGTCCACGGTGGGATAGGTGATCTCTTGTCCCTACAAGCTTGTGCTCATGAAGGAGATGGGACATTCGTTATTGAGCTTGTCCTTCTGCATGAGTTATATAGCGAGTGAAGTGTCGAAAGCAAATGTGTAGAGCAAGAAATATTTATTAAAATTTGGGTTGTACAACGCATGTGCTTTTTCTATCGGCTACTTAATATGAGTGAACATGTCCTTTTCCTTCTTCCCCCAGCTATAAACTGCATCCTTCTTGATCATCTCTTGTATGGGTTTGACAATCTAATCATAATATGAGATGAACTTCCGGAGGAAGTTGGTCTTCCCCAAGAAGGACTACTTGGGTTTCTTATTTATGGGACGAGGAATCTGCGTGATTGTCTGGACTCAGTATGAATCTGCATTGATCCCACTCTAGGAAATGATGTTCTCAAGGAAGTTCCCCTCAGGCAATGCAAAGACGCTCTTCTTGGGATTCAAGGATATCCCGTGCTTGCGACATCACTCAAAGATATTCTTGAGATGGTGCAGGTGGTCTAACTGTTTTCTGGAAAAAAAACTCTTACATCATC
Organism: Pinus tabuliformis; assembly: GCA_031772625.1. NCBI lineage: Eukaryota > Viridiplantae > Streptophyta > Pinopsida > Pinales > Pinaceae > Pinus > Pinus tabuliformis. The sequence goes on along the minus strand of CM062819.1, from coordinate 531,089,373 downwards.
AACGTAGACCACCACGCTCTATTCGATGAGCCCACGAAAAGCGATTTCCATTGCGCGCTAAAAAGTTGCGCCTCCATTGACCAGCCCAAATGACATTCTTCGATAAGCGAACATACCCCAGTTGGTACAGAAAGTTGTTTTTAACCTGTCAGGCTCCACTACCAGAACCTGATTGTATCCTGAAAAATCATCTAGCAGAGAAAAAAATTATGCTCCAGATACTGTCTGTAAGATGTGTTCCATGGACGGCACAGGGTAATTATCTTTGTCTGAGACACAGTTGAGGTTACAGAAATCTATGCATAGGAGGATCTCCCGGGAATTCTTTCTCACATGAACTAAGTTTGAAATCCATTTAGAATGACGAACTTTGTAAATGATCCGAGCATCCAACAAATTAGTCAACTCTTTTTTAATGAGGGGCTCCAACAACGGATGTACTTTCCTGAGCTTCTACTGAAATGGTTCGCCCCCTTCCCTTATTGGGATGATGTGTTGGATTATTCACTTGTCATATGTTTTCAATTCATCATACATCCATGCAAACACATCAAGGTACTATATGAATAGGTGAACAAAGGCTTGCCACCCTTCCGATGTGAAACACGTACTGAGATTCACGAACTTCAGATCTTTATCTGTTCCCAGATTAATTTGTTCATGCATCAGCGTGGAATTGTGGGTTTTAGCATTCTTGGGTCCCTAGAAGAGGTCCTACAAGTCATACAAATTCTCTAGTGAAACCACACCCATGGGGATAAGGTTGCCTTTACTTGCATCAGTTGTGTCTTGCAGAGACTGCTCGTGCTCATCTTCATCTATTGCTACGTCCTTGAAGTCGTCAGCATTGGCCATGAAATGCAGTATTTGTTCGCCGCTATAAAAAAACAATTAAGTTAGTGATGTTATCATGGATAGATGGCTTATACAAAATTTTAATAAAATATCTATCCCTAAGCGATGTCATCCTAGCTGCTACATTAGCCAAGGCATTTGTAGCTGCAACACACATTCTTGGTACAAAAATGATATTGAAAGCTTGGAAGTTAGAGATAAGTCGCCATACCTCTTGTTGGTAACTCTTAATACGAGGTGAAACAGAGTGTATGGTGTTACGTACCTGACGTACCACGATCTCTTAATCACCTACCACCTTAACCACAGCAATGTTGAGGCTGATGGCTTTCTGTAAGCCCAAAACGAGTGCTTCATATTCGGCAGTGTTGTTGGTGCACTCGAACTCCAAGCGACTTGAAAGTAAGTGTTTCCTTTGCCTTGGGTCTATCAGAACACACTTAGCTCTAGAGCCATCCTGTGCCTTGGATTTGTCGAAATACAAGGTCCACATGTCATCTGTATTAGGACCACTTGCCACGCTAGTACTGCTAACACTATTGCTACTACTGTTGCAATGTATTGTATAGGTTTCATTTCCATTAGTTGGGCAAGGAAGGGTACCCAACTGTGTTTCTAGATGGGTGGGGCTTGGCTACACAAGATAACACCCCAGCTGCATTTCCAAGAAATCTATTTCCGAGCATAAGTTTTGTGAAAGCCAACGATTCATTTTGACCATTCAAGGGAGTAATGTTATGTTTCATGTATCTTTCTGACAACACTCAAATCTGGTTGTTTCTGCCCTTGTGCAGAAGGCAAAAGTGTGACTAGTCTGTAGAAAAGTATCCTTGTAGCTTGTTGGAACAGTCTTTGTTGAGTAATAAGTCGTATTCTTCTGGAATGCCCACAATCACAATGTTAATGCATTGATGAACTCGCCTGACGGACAATAGTTGGATGATCACATCCCGAAATTCACCAATGGCGCAGTTGTACTACTCCATTGAGCGTTGATCCGCTTAGCAATAGAGAGTGGCATGACATTGTTTGACGCGCCATAATGAACCAAACAATTGTGGACATTGAAGTTGAATATTTCAAATGATAACAAAAATGGTGACCAAAGCGAGTTCGCTTCCTCCATAAGATGTGCATTGAGCATGGGTACAAGTGTGTCAAGAGACTTGCTTGGTCCCTTGGCTGAAGGGGCAACACTGTCTGTGGAGGTTTGGCCCAGTGGGCGCAAAAGAATATGTCATTGACCCGTGAGCTTGGTTAAATCATAAAGATAGATGTTCGCACAAGTATTTTTCATTTCTTCAACAATGTTGTAATCAAGAGCGGGAGGACTCACCTAGATGTCCAGGGGTAGACTTGTGTTTGTGTTTTCTAGTGGGCTACTTTTGTCTTTGCTGCTCATGGACGTAATTTTATTTGCAATTGCCTTTCCTGTCTTGCCTTGTGTTTTCTATGTTGAGATGATTGGTAGATCCACTGTTCTAAGAAGATGGTGTCTTACCTTTTCTCTCGGTATGTCAAAAACAGTGGGGGCCCTTTGACTCCTCAAACCGTATCGATTGTTTTCCTTTGGGGTCGGACGGTTGCTCAGAAGCTCCTTCTCGGTGGTCCTCTTCTGGGAAGCATTAGCACATTGATACATGTTGACTACATGCCCAACACTTGGAGCTTCATTAGATGTAGAAACTTCCTCCTCATTTTCATTCTCCATTTCATCTTGCTCACCGGCCGTAAATTGGTTATTCAACTGTGTAGCCAATGCGCTCATTCCTTGGTTCCATCCTTCGCAAGTCCTCTCCGAATTTCATTCGCCATGGAACTTACAATAATGATCTATTGCGATTACATCCATGTTGAACACAAGGTTATAACTCTACACAGTTTTGGCCGGGTGACTGCAGCTACTCAAATTTTTATCTGAGTTATTCTTCTGTGCAAATCTGGGAGGCCTACTATTCATGGTTGTCTCGCTTGTCCACTGCTTGAGTTCGGAAACTTCGGTTGTCAAGGACTTGACAAGATGAGTAAGGTTTTTGATTTCACTTGCTTCCTTTTCCTTTGTCTTACTCACAGTAGCCTAATACCTCCTGTCCGTGTGTTTGGAATCCTCAGTTGCTTCATCATCTACAATGACTCCAATAGCGCGCAGGTCTTTCTCCACATCAATTGCCTCTTGGAAATTTTCCAAAAGTGTTGGTTTCGCAGCTCGCTTGACGAACTGCGCAATGTTGGTTAGCAGTGTAGACGTGTAGTAGTCAACTGTGATGGAGTCATGAGGTTTGGTGTCTATGGTGAACTTGTTCAAGATACGGTTAAACCTCTCGTTAAAATCTTTCAGTTTTTCTTTCTGCTCCATCTTGAGAATACCCAACTCTTTTAGCAACATGGAGGGGGTTTTGTCTTCAACCAACTTCTCAAGGAAAATTATCTTGAACACCACCCCAGTTCTGAATGGAGTTGATAGGAAGGTTGTGGTACCATACAACTTCTCTACCATCCAAGGTACATGGAAACAATCTACATGCAACATTTTCATAAGATACCTTGAGTGTCTACAGATGTAGGTAGAACGTGTCTAGATGATCTTTCGCCTTCACTACTTTGTCAGGGTCATATTTTGTTAACAATTTCTCTACGTGTCTTGGCATCTTGTGCAAGACACTTGGGAGTGCCAATGGGCCCTGTGTCATCCATTCTAGATTTTGGTCAGCCATGTTGTCCTCTTCTTTGTCCTCCTCCTCTTCTTCTGAATCTGATGGTTCAACCTCTGAATCTGTTGGTTCATCTCTGCCTCCGCCTCCTCGTTGCCTTCCCCTCCACTAGAACCTAAGCCCAAGAGTAAGATGTTTCCTTCTTCTCCTTCTAGGAAAACTAGAGGTTCCTCTTCGTTTTCAACAGCTTTTTCCAGCTCTTCAAGAGTGGCGAGGATTACTTCTTCAACATATGAGACTGCCACTCCTGTGGGTGTAGTCTTTTTCTTCCTATACGAATAGGGAAGAGTGTGTACTCCTGGAATTAGTCTAACAAATTTAGAAAACTGACAGGTGATGGGAGAGACAACACGAATGTGATATTATGAAATTTCTTGTTCGAGTCTAGGAGTTGAAGACTAACCAACTTCAAAGTTGCGCGTGGGGGATAGGGAGTTCGTGTTACTTGCTTGACCAAATGATAGATAAGTGGGGTTGGTAGGACACTTAGCCATAAAATGTTGGTGGCCCTCCTTCTAGCGCCAAAAATGTTGACGGTGTTGGACCTGCCAACATTCAAGGGATCTCCCTCGTATGAAGTCCCAACTAGACCTCACACCATTTGGTGTAGGAGTACCATCCAGTACGATGACCGGTTGCCATTATATTAGAGATTTTCCTTAGCTCTTGTTCTTCAACACATGATATTTTATTCTTGTAACTTCATAAAGCGAGGTGAGTATTTATGTTGAGTGCATAATGTAACTTTGTGTCTGATTTCTCTTACTGTAAGGGGAGAGAGTAAAAGTGAGCCTTTATATGAGAGGTAGTAGTGGTGGGCTCCAGTATTGTAGCAATAATGCTACAACTCCTGGAGCTTCCTATCTCTAATTTTATCAACCCGGTAGTTCGTAACAAACTTGGAAGCGACGGTGCTGTATGCACAAGTACTAGCTCTTGTCGCAGCTGTCACTTGGTCAGCTGGCACAAGTTCGCTAGGGCTCAAGCCAACTTCTATATGTTCTCAGAAGAAGCTTTCTAAATGATGAACGAAGGCTATCTTAAAGGAAATTAACCTACTTTGCAAGAATGAACTGAAATCCAACCAAACAAGGAAACCCTAGTAAACCCTAATCTAACTAGTTTAATCTCTATGATGCAATGGTGGGAGTGCAAACTTCTAGAAATGATGCCATTACTTCTAGTGATATGAGATGCATGAATTTAAACTACTTCCATTGAAAAGAACATTGTTTTTATATTTTTTCTTAAGTGGTTGGAGTTATTATGACTTTGTTTCTTATTAGGTTTTGACTGTGCAGGGGTAGTTCGAAGGGAAGGAAGGCTTGGAAAAGGTCAGGAGGGCTAGGAGAGGTTCCAGGGGATCCCTAACATCATTCCCTAGGAGTCCACAACGTTCAGGTGCTTGGCAACCGAGTTTGCAGGCTTCTACAGGATGTCTGCAGGGGATCCTACAGGAAGCTCGAGATTTCTATAGGAAGTCTGCTAGCTTCTACAGGATGTTTTGCGGTTGGAGTTTTTGGTGATGGAGGAGTGAAGGAGCGGTATGGGTGGATAGGTAGGATGAAAAGGGAGCTAGTGATGGATCAGGGACAAAGAGATGGGATGGAGAGAGAGTGCATGCAGTTGGTTGGTGGATAGAAGGGTGGAAGCAATGAAAAGTCAAAAAGATGGAGCTACGTGAACAGTAGAAGGGTTGGAAGGCAAACGAGCTTAACAGAGGTTAAGCAGGTGGCCTAGGCGCGGTTGAGAAGAAGAAGAAGAAGATAATAGAACAATGTTGCGCAGTGTAAATGGAACAAATCCTCTATGTCTTGCACAAAACCGAGAATTCCATCAACCTATTTTAACTGTGTTATTAAACCAACGAACAACAATGTAAACTTCAGAGAGAAATCGTGCATGGTGTTGGAACGAAGAAGTACTGTTCAAGATCAAAATGCATGGATGGTTCTATGACTGAAATGATTGTGTTGCAGCTTGCATGAACGTATAAGACTGCGTTTTTTGTGGTTGGTACGGTCTACACCCCCAATCTCTAACCAGAGATGGCAGTGAGTGCACTGTCAACCTTTTCTTGGAGCTCTAATGAATGCTAATCCTCCTACTCTAATCTAAGCTACTGAAAGCACTTTAACCATAAACTAATCCTACTCAATCACATTAAAGAAATTAAATCAGCAGACTTTGTTTTCCAAATGCATGTCAAAGCAAAGAGATGAAGTGCTGAAAGGAAAGACAAGTAACAATACAAGGAAAAGGAGGTCTATTGCTCTCAGGTTGGGCCCTAACCTGAGAGCTATAGCTCCTCTTAAGAACTCAGGATTGAATCCAAATCTGCCTGCCTTTATTAAAAGATCATAACCATGAGTCTAACATCATGCCAAAACTGGCTTACAAAAAGCAAAAACCGAGCTGTAGCTCGTGCTTAGAAATTGCAATAGTAGTTCAAAAGTTCAAAAAGCTCCTATCAAAGGCTACGGCCTCAATATTTATACATGATGAGGATCAAGCTGGCTTCCTCAATTAGTGGAGCTCGGCTATCCAACTAAAAGTAAATTGTTGTTCCTGTAGAATCCGTTGGCTGCCTTTTAGCTCGGTGGGGATAGCTGTTGGAGCTCGGAGTTGGGGTGGAGATCACGAGGGAGGTCATTCAAGACTGTGGACAACCTCCCTATAAACCTGCAATGCCACTTTTGTTGTCTCCTTGTCTCCTCCTGCGTGGTCTTTGCTCCATTTAATGTCAAAAAACCTGAAACCATCATGTATTAGTCACATAGGAATAATGCCTGCCCTTCTTCCTACAAATGACATGAATATACTAAGAAATGATGCATAAGTGATAAAAGATGAAGGGTTGAGCAAGGTAAGTAGGCCAAATGAGCCCAAATTGTTACCAAAAATTGGGGCTCATCATCACCCCCCAGCTAAAATATTTGCTCATCCTTGAGTAATTTTGCTCTAGCTCCTTGTCCTTGGCCGAGAACTAGGCTCCGGAATACGCTCTTTCTTTCCTACTCTTGGTGGCTCTGCCTATTCTGCCCTTGGTGGCGATGAGGGTGCCGCTCCTTCCCTCTTCTCTGTTTCCTTGACCTTGAGCTGGGCTTTTGAAGCCGATTGGTCTACCCTTCCTTTCCAAGTAGTTGTTTTTGGGCTCCCCCTCTCGTAGGTGACCGAGACAGAGAGTAGAATTACGCTTCTGAGACAGAGCATAGAATTACGCTTCTGTCATGCACAAAATCCACGAAGATTATCTCTGAGGACCTTAACACAGCTTAATTACACTGACATCCTGTAGAACGACAGTTTATGCACAGCAGACAACAATTGCAACAATTTCCTACGACCAGACTATGGACGACGATTATGCCACCTTCAAAATCCAATTGCATGGAGAGTTCAGGTTTACCTTTTTATCTACCACCTTTTGACGTGAGGAACCCGCCTTCCTGTGGAAACAGCTTTCATGTAGGAGCAGCGCGCGATTTCTGTGAAAGACTGCAGTTGGTCTGCGCTCTTGGTGTTGCTTCACAGGCATTCTGATAGCCAAAGGCTCGGCGTATCGAACTGCAGAGGGATCCAGATGATCACTCGCGTTCCAAACGGTGAATGATAAATGCATGGGGCGATCTAGCCGATTAGATTTGAATCGGCGGAATCCGTGGCGCGAGGGTGAGCTGTCCCCGCCGGACCGTTGGATGACGTCGTCCCATCATTTGCCTGCGAGTTCACTTACTGCCGCATCATCCCCCCGCAGATCCGCCGCCGTCTCTTCTGCTAAATACATTTTTCCCGACGGGATTGCTCTCACGTGTGTGCTGCCCATTCCTTTTTCCATGGCCGCCACCCAAACATCCGACTAGACCATTAACTGGTCGACGTGGCCAGTCAAATGGCCATACAGCCGCTCAACCCATTCACTTCACACTTTGCAAACAATTCAAAGTAAAATTCATGCAATCTGACGGAAGAAAGGGTCGAGACACTTACCTGTGCGGTCGCAACACGATTTTTCGGTTTTTGGACGATGATGAGTGGATTCGTTTGCCGCTGATGAAATTGCACAGGCCTGGAGGTTCATGTTTACAGGCTGCCGACGATGGATTGGATGTTGTGGCTGCATGCGCCCGCGTTTTCATTGCATATGGCCAACGCTATGATTGGTGTACACTCTAGCGGGCTTAACTGTTACAGGACTCCCGCAGGATGTCTTGTAACAGTTCTTCCTCCTCGGGTGCATGCTGCACGACGAAGGATTTGGCCTCATGATCACGCTCCCTGAGCTCATGGGTGGCTGGGATGGATATGGTATGACATCTCAGCATTTTTTTTATCTTAAAAATTGCTTTCTCTTTGATAACTCAACGATCTGCTTTGCCGGTGCAGGTAACTTCATTGCATGTCGACAAGGATGGTAGAACGAGGTGACAGCACTGTGAAAGGGTGACAACAGTAGCTTGCATGCGTCCAAACCGATCCTTAGTCGTTAGATCTCCTCATAAAATGAATTCTGCATCGTCCCGAACTTCTACAGGAAGTTTCCTGTAGAAATACAGAGCTTCCTGTAGAAAGTTTGCGTTTCCTGTAGAAAGTCTGCATCTTCCTGTAGAAAATCTGCATCTTCCTGTAGAAGACTCAAGCCGTGATGAAATTGTGCACATGCCTTGGAGAAAAGGAGTATTCTTGGAGGAGGTGCTGGTGAGGTCTCCTGACAGCATGATAAGGATCATTGGCTCTGAGTTGAGAGGCTTCCTCTCCTCCATAGAACACCTGCAACCTGTATGCAATTTTACATTATGAACTTGTTGTCCTTGTCTTTTTTGCTTATTGTTTTTTTCTTTTTTCTCCTTTTTTTTTGAAAGATAACAGGGGCGCCTCAATGAGGTTTTCACCCTTGCCATCTGCCTTAAGCGCCTCAGAGAGGTTTTCACTCAAGGATCTTTTCGAATCTCTTTTTTTTTTTTTTTTGAAAGACAATAGGGGCGCCTCAATGAGGTTTTCACCCCTACCACCTGCCTTGGGCGCCTCAGAGAGGTTTTCACCCAAGGATCTTTATTATTATTATTATTATTATTATTATTATTATTATTTTAAATCTTTCAGGGTATGCCCAAAGCAGAGGCAGAACCCTTCTCTATGACCATCACTGATTTCTCCATAGTTTTGATGAACTCTTGTCTTGAGAGAGGCTTCCTGTAGATATTCAAGCAATGCCCATTGACAAGCATGGGGATGGCTTCCTCATCAATGGTTCGAATAAGAACAGATCCATTGTCATGGCATTTTTCCACTGCATATGGTCCTAGCCATCTGGTTCTCAGCTTCCCCTTGAAATCTTTGTATCTGGAGTCATACAACAAGGCCCAATCTCCCGGCTGGAATTGCTTGTCATGGAGATGTTGGTCATGCCACACCTTCCTCTGAAGTTGAACCACTTCCGAGTGAAGGAGGGCCTGCATTCGGTGCTCGTCCAGTCCATTCAGCTGCAATAACCTTTCTTGTTGTGCATGGCTGAGATCTAGATCTAGCTGAGCTGCCATCCTCAAAGTGTTGTACTCAAACTCAATGGACAACAAAGCTTTCTTCCCATAGACCAGCTCATAAGGTGTGAAGCCGGTGGTGGTCTTCTAGGTTGTGTTGTAAGCCCATGTGGCCTCAACTAGGCGATCTGCCCAGTCCTTTCTGCTGCTGCTCACCACCTTAGTCAAGATACCTTCTAATGCTCTATTGGTGACTTCCATCTGCCCATTTGCTTGAGGGTGATAGGGGGTGGAAGTCCTATGCTTGATCTTGTGATGAGCTAATAGATCTTCAACTAGGTTGGATGTGAACTGGCTCCCTTGATCGGTGACCAGCTCTCTTGGGTAGCCAAACTTGTAGAAGATGTTTTCTCTTAAGAACTCGGCCACCTTCTCTTCTGTTGCTGCTTTGATTGCTTTAGTCTCTGCCCACTTTGTCAGGTAGTCAGTACACACCATGATGTAAGACCTTTGTCTCGAAGGAGGGTTGATTGGACCCACAAAGTCCATACCCCACTTCTCAAATGGCTCAAAAGTCACTTGAGGTTGGAGAGGCATCTCATCCCTTTGAGTCGGTTTCCCCATTCTTTGGCATTGGTCACATTGGCTGATATATCTTCTGACATCTTGATGAAGTGTGGGCCAATAATAGCCTGCCTGCGGGATTTTGAAGGCAGTCCTCTTTGCTGCAAAATGTCCTCCACAAGGCCCATCATGACAGGTGAGGAGGATATCAAAGACTTCCTCCTCCCTTACACAACACCTTAAGATCTGATCTGGGCCAAGCTTGAACAGATTGCCCCCGATCCAAGTAAATGAGGCACTTTTTCTGATGATTCTGCTCTTCTCTCTTGAAGATAGGTGCGGAGGGAACTGTGCTGAAACAAGGTAGTTTGCTATATCAGCAAACCATGGAGAGAGTACTGAGATAGAAAACAGATGTTCATCGGGCATCTGGTCATCCACTGTTCCATCCTCATCTGCAGACAAATCCAATCTAGATAAAAAGCCAGCAACAACATTTTCTTTACCTGGTTTGTCAACAATGGTCAAATCAAACTGCTGCAACAAAAGTAACCATCTAATAATACGAGCATTCACATCTGGTTTATTCATTAAATATCTAATTGCAGCATGATCCATATGTACAAAGGTTTGATATCCAGTAATATAATGTCGGAACTTGTTCAGTGCATGGACCATAGCCAAGAACTCTTTCTCGGTTACAGTGTAATTCAGCTCGGCTTTGGACAAGTTTTTGCTAACAAAGTAAATGGCGTATGGAAGTTTTTGTTCAACTTGTCCTAAAGCTTCACCTATGGCTTTGTTCGAGGCATCAGTGTGGATGTGGAAAGGTAGGGCCCAGTTTGGACCTCTCAAGATTGGGGCTGACACCAACTTGTCCTTCAATTCATTCAAAGCCCTCTGACAATCATCAGTCCATTTAAACTCCACATATTTTGCCAACAGACCAAACAATGGTGAGGCTAGCTTGCTGAAGTCTTTAATGAATCTCCGGTAATACCCTGCTAATCCTAAGAAACTCCGAACATCCCTTACCTTTTGAGGAGGTGGAACCTTCTTGATAAGAGCAATTTTGTTAGGATCCACCTGTAACCCTTGGCAAGAAATGGTATGGCCTAGCACAGTCCCTTCAGTCATCAAGAATTCACATTTTTCAGGACTAAGGGACAGGTTCATCTCAATGCATTTGGTTAGGACCTTTCCCAGATTGGACAATGCTTCCTGGAAGTTGGACCCGTAAGGAGTGAAGTCATCCATATAGATTTCCACCGCATCATGGACCAACTCCGAGAAGATGCTTAAGACAGCTCTCTGGAAGGTAGCAGGAGCATTGCATAGCCCAAAGGGAAGAACTCGGTAGGCAAAGGTACCCCAAGGACAAGTGAAGGTGGTCTTATCTTGGTCTTCCGGGCTGATTTGAATCTGGTTGTACCCGCTAAACCCATCCAGGAAAGAGAAGAACTTCTTTCCTGCCAGTCCATCCAACACTTGATCTATGAAAGGTAGAGGGAAATGGTCTTTCTTGGTAGCTTTGTTCAGTTCTCGGTAGTCCACACAGATTCTCCACTTCCCATTTTTCTTGGGAACCAACACCAGAGGGGACACCCATTCACTATCTGAGATGGGGTAAATGAATCCGGCATCCAACAGTTTTTGCAATTCTTCCTTGACAATGTCCTTAAGGGCTGTATTCATTCTCCTCTGAGGTTGCCTAACCGGTTTACAATCCTCCTTGATGTATATGTGATGGGTACAGACCGAGGGATGGACTCCTTTCATCTCCTTATAGCTCCAAGCAAAAGCATCTAGGTGACTGGCCAACAGGCTACACAGCTCCTTTTCCTGGGAAGGAGATAGGGAGGAGCTGATCTTTAACGATCTCTCAGGTCCGAACTCCACATTCTTGACTCTGGGAGTAACAGGGTTGGTGGTACAAAGATCCACTAAGGTGCTGGCTTGGGCGTCCTCCACCAATTTCTCTAAGGATAGTGCACTGGAAGGTGGATTCTGGATCAAGGTCTCAATCAAGTCATCCTCGGTTGGGGGGTCTCTTCTAGTGGTATCTAGGGTGCACAGAGGTGCTGAGTACACTTCATCCTCTTCTCCTTCCTCCAACCAAAGTGGTAAGTCATGCTCTAAGGAAGGTTGGGTAGGAGGGTATAGGACTAGTTGCTTGGACATAGGACCGTTTTTGATGGTCATGTTTCCTGCATGACAACTTATGTAAGCATCTGCAGTGGCTAACCAAGGCCTTCCCAAAATGAGAGGATATCCAGTAAGCTTTGCCTTGGGTTGCAGAACCAAGAAATCTGCAGGGTATTCCCAAGAGTCGACAGAGACCAAGACATCCTCCACAATCCCTTCGGGAGTCACAGTGGAGCGATCTGCTAGTTGCAGTACTGTCGAGGTCTTCCTCAAGGAACCCTGAAGATTGAGTTTGAGCATGGTATCCCAGGTCATCACATTAATGGCAGCCCCAAATCAATCAAGGTGTGAGGTATGATGGTGCCATTGATGTGGACATCTACTACAGGACTCACAGGATCTAGATACTTTGGGCAGATGACTTGTCCTAACATAAGGTCAGACAGTTGTCCTAAGACATTGATGGTTGAAGCATCTCTCTTTCGCCTGCCTGGGTGTTTGAAGCACTTTTCCTTAACCAGTTTGTTGTATATTGGCACATCCTTGATGGCTTGGAGAAGTGGTATTTTCACACACAACTGCTTGAGCTCTCCCAAAAGCTCATCCTCTTCTGGGTTGGGTTGTGTGGTGGCTGTTAGTCTCTCAGGAAAGGGTGGAATAGCCTTTGGTTCACTTTCCTGTTTATCTTCCTCATCCTCTGGGGGAGGAGGTTGGCGATCTGGAAGAGTCTTTCCAGATCGAAGATTGATCTCCTGGATCTCCACAGCATAGGTAGGGCATGATGTTTCCCCAGTGTATACCTGCTGGGCCTGTCTATTATTGGGGTTCGGGTTCGGTTGAGCAGGTATTTGAGGTTGCCTTGGAGGAGCAGGAGGTAATGGTTGAGGTTGAACTGGTGGTGGAGGCAAAATGGCGAGAGGAGTGTTGTACTGGGGCCTCCACCCCGACTGAGGTGCATTCCACTGAGGCTGTGGCTGGGCATGTGAGTGATAGGAATGAGTAGTGGGTTGAGTAGGGTACTGAGGTGGGTAAGACCATGGAGGAGGCATAGACCAGGAAGGATGAGCAGGGGGACCCCAGGAAGGCATGGGAGTCGATTGGTTGGGGCTGTAATAAGCTTGAGGTGCCCCTTGCATCCCCTGCTGGTAAGGTCTAGGTCCTTGTGGCCTCCTTTGGTTGAGGTAATAGAGAGGTTCAGTGGGAGCTTCTGTCCCTTGGTACATAGCTTTAAACCCAGGTAAGGTTGGACATTGATTTGTGGGATGGTCCTCCCCACAAACGAAGCACACTTCAACCAAATGCAATGGGCATTCGTTCTTAGGGTGTCTCCTTGTACATCTAGGGCAGAAGATAACCAAGGCCCTCTCAGCTTCTTCCTTCTTCTGCTGGATCCTGAATGTGTCCAGTTGCATGGCAATGGTCTGTCTCACCTCACTCTTAAGGTCTTCTAATTGATTTGCAAACTCATGCTTGGAGAAAGGAATACTAGCTGAGAGAGGGTTTCCTCTACCTCGTTTCCGGGCTGCCCTAGAGTGATTTCTGAACACAGTCTTGATGTCCTCATAAGGCAGCTGGTAAATATCTCCCCCAGCTAACATGTGAAGGGTATCTAAAAGGTCTTCATGGACTCCTCGGAGCAGGAGCAACTTGAGGGATTCAGGGTCAAGTGTGCACCTGGCCTGCTTATAGCTAAGTTGGAACCTCTCCTCATAATCCTCTAAGGACTCATCATTTCCCATGGTCATCCGAAAGATTTCTCCCTTGGTTTCCTTAGACCTACAGTAGTCCCGGTACTTGGTATTGAAAGCTTGCTGCATCTGAGCCCAAGTGGTGATACTATTCCCAGGTAAGCCCATGAACCAGCGTAATGCTGCATCCTTAAGAGTGGAAGGGAAGAGTTTCAGCTTCTGCTCATCTTCAGTATAGTCATAGGTTCTACAAAGGACAGCAAACTCAAACAGGAAGGTATCAGGATCTTCAGTAGTCAGACCATGGAAGTGAGGCAAAGCGGAGGGGCTAATGTTTTTCATTTTCATTTCTCCATTGGTCTCTCGGATGGGAAAGGCACCTTCTATTCTCTCATCTTCTCTTCTATTGTCAGCCATAGCTTCAGATGGGATGGTCTCTAATTCTTCTTCTGCTATAGGATCTTCGTATATCTCAGGAGGTTCGCCTATAGGTTCTTCTGGATCACTGTCACCTAAGAAGAGAGAACGGTGACTCAGTGATGTGGTGGGGGTGTTGGGTAGGAATTTGCCTGTTTTATCTCGGTTCCTACGAGGCATGAAATGGAAAGAATTTTTGATTGCTTTTGTTTTTCTTTGGTACCTGCAAAACTGAAACAGATTGATCTACAACTAACTATCTTACTGAAATAAAGATGCAGAATTAATTTGAAAGCAGGAAAGAACTAATCTACTTTGCTCAAATGAAATTGCAGGAATGGAAATGCTAGTCTACGGTTGCAGAATTGAAAGGCTAATCTACACTTGCAGAAATGAAATTGCATAATTGAAATGCTAATCTATGAAAGCGAGAAATGCCAATCTATGAAAGCGAGAAATGCTAATCTATGAAAGCAGGAAATGTCTATGCTACTTTTGCAGAATGGGAATGAAATAAACTACTTGGCAGAAGGCAAGAGTAAGAAAATAGAAGAAAAGCAACAATTACTAATACTCTGACGCTTCCCCGGCAACGGCGCCAAAAAGATGGTGGGCTCCAGTATTGTAGCAATAATGCTACAACTCCTGGAGCTTCCTATCTCTAATTTTATCAACCCGGTAGTTCGTAACAAACTTGGAAGCGACGGTGTTGTATGCACAAGTACTAGCTCTTGTCACAGCTGTCACTTGGTCAGCTGGCACAAGTCCGCTAGGGCTCAAGCCATCTTCTATATGTTCTCAGAAGAAGCTTTCTAAATGATGAACGAAGGCTATATTAAAGGAAATTAACCTACTTTGCAAGAATGAACTGAAAGCCAACCAAACAAGGAAACCCTAGTAAACCCTAATCTAACTAGTTTAATCTCTATGATGCAATGGTGGGAGTGCAAACTTCTAGAAATGATGCCATTACTTCTAGTGATATGAGATGCATGAATTTAAACTACTTCCATTGAAAAGAACATTGTTTTTATATTTTTGCTTAAGTGGTTGGAGTTATTATGACTTTGTTTCTTATTAGGTTTTGACTGTGCAGGGGTAGTTCGAAGGGAAGGAAGGCTTGGAAAAGGTCAGGAGGGCTAGGAGAGGTTCCAGGGGATCCCTAACATTATTCCCCAAGAGTCCACAACGTTCAGGTGCTTGGCAACCGAGTTTGCAGGCTTCTACAGGATGTCTGCAGGGGATCCTACAGGAAGCTCGGGATTTCTACAGGAAGTCTGCTAGCTTCTACAGGATGTTCTGCGGTTGGAGTTTTTGGTGATGGAGGAGTGAAGGAGCGGTATGGGTGGATAGGTAGGATGAAAAGGGAGTTAGTGATGGCTCAGGGACAGAGAGATGGGATGGAGAGAGAGTGCATGCAGTTGGTTGGTGGATAGAAGGGTGGAAGCAATGAAAAGTCAAAAAGATGGAGCTACGTGAACAGTAGAAGGGTTGGAAGGAAAACGAGCTTAACAGAGGTTAAGCAGGTGGCCTAGGCGCGGTTGAGAAGAAGAAGAAGATAATAGAACAATACTGCGCAGTGTAAATGGAACAAATCCTCTATGTCTTGCACAAAACCGAGAATTCCATCAACCTATTTTAACTGTGTTATTAAACCAACGAACAACAATGTAAACTTCAGAGAGAAATCGTGCATGGTGTTGGAACGAAGAAGTACTGTTCAAGATCAGAATGCATGGATGGTTCTATGACTGAAATGATTGTGTTGCAGCTTGCATGAACGTATAAGACTGCGTTTTTTGTGGTTGGTACGGTCTACACCCCCAATCTCTAACCAGAGATGGCAGTGAGCGCACTGTCAACCTTTTCTTGGAGCTCTAATGAATGCTAATCCTCCTACTCTAATCTAAGCTACTGAAAGCACTTTAACCATAAACTAATCCTACTCAATCACATTAAAGAAATTAAATCAGCAGACTGTGTTTTTCAAATGCACGTCAAAGCAAAGAGATGAAGTGCTGAAAGGAAAGACAAGTAACAATACAAGGAAAAGGAGGTCTATTGCTCTCAGGTTGGGCCCTAACCTGAGAGCTATAGCTCCTCTTAAGAACTCAGGATTGAATCCAAATCTGCCTGCCTTTATTAAAAGATCATAACCATGAGTCTAACATCATGCCAAAACTGGCTTACAAAAAGCAAAAACCGAGCTGTAGCTCGTGCTTAGAAATTGCAACAGTAGTTCAAAAGTTCAAAAAGCTCCTATCAAAGGCTACGGCCTCAATATTTATACATGATGAGGATCAAGCTGGCTTCCTCAATTAGTGGAGCTCGGCTGTCCAACTAAAAGTAAATTGTTGTTCCTGTAGAATCCGTTGGCTGCCTTTTAGCTCGGTGGGGATAGCTGTTGGAGCTCGGAGTTGGGGTGGAGATCACGAGGGAGGTCATTCAAGACTGTGGACAACCTCCCTATAAACCTGCAATGCCACTTTTGTTGTCTCCTTGTCTCCTCCTGCGTGGTCTTTGCTCCATTTAATGTCAAAAAACCTGAAATCATCATGTATTAGTCACATAGGAATAATGCCTGCCCTTCTTCCTACAAATGACACGAATATACTAAGAAATGATGCATAAGTGATAAAAGATGAAGGGTTGAGCAAGGTAAGAATGCCAAATGAGCCCAAATTGTTACAAAAAATTGGGGCTCATCAAGTAGTACCACCCAGGGAGAGACACATGCAAACAAACAAAGATTTGTCCAACATCCAGTGTAGTCCACAGTGGATGCGACAATCGTTAAAATCGAGGTAAAGGGGACAACATGTACACCACCCAGTGGAGTAGTCCACATGGATGTGACGGTGGTTGTAACCTTAAAAACAAAGATGGTCTGTCAAGTATCATGTGGAATAGTTCACAAGGATGTGACAACGATGATAGCCAATACATAAAGATGGTCTGTCTAGTATCTTGTGGAGTAGTCCATAAGGATGAGACGACGGTGATAAACAATACAACACATCTTAACCAATGTAAGTACTAATATAACCAAAGTAGTTCAACTATCTTAGTACAGGTTAAGCAAACATGCATTACAAACATTTAAAGAATAGTCTTACAAATGGATACAAAACATGTGTGAAAACGTGTTGGCTTGAAACAGGCTTCTGAATTAAGAAAAAGTCCCAAGACACTTTTGTACACCATAAATCACTAGTCCTAGTAGTGGGACATTGGAGCCACTCCTCGCTCCTCAAAGAAAAGACTATAAACTCTCAAGGCTATGTGGGAGGATCCAAGGTGAAAATTCCTTTGCTTATACAATGAGGGGGTATATATAGCCAAAGGTGATGCTTGACCCTTGTGACTCTTGGACTTCCATCATGACTGTTCGACTTCCTATCACTTTTCAACTGACATGACTCTTCAACTTCATATTGCGTCCATTGGACTTTCACTTTTCATTACATTTGATTACAACAAGTATGGCCCGTAATAGTGATGTGGCTTAGACAACTCATGACACAACTCGACATGACACTGCGGACATGTATTAGTTGACTATGGTGTCCATGTCAAGTTGCTATGTTGTTGAGTGATGGATGTTCTCTTAGTGTGTTGTATCTTCACCTACGCATGGAAAAGTGTTGTGGGGTTTTCGATGGTCTTGGTCTTTGCTTGATGGTTTAGTGCATGTATCCCTTTCACTTGCTACTCGATGTGCTTTGTGTGTTCATTTAACTACGAGCATGTCTCCTAGCATGCATTACTTCTTCATCTTGTTCGTCGCCATGCCATGTCCCATCAATGTACATGTTCTTGTAATTCACTCATGACGGAACGACATCAAATCCAAAAATCTCCTAGTCTAGTATGATGCATTGTTTTCAGTTTCGGGTCCAGGTGACCGGGAGGGAGGACAAGACACTAAAATTGCACAGATCACAGCTCAGGTCGAGATGAGGGGCTCTGGAGTACTTTCAGGAAAATTGTGCAGAGGTCACTGGGAGGAAAAATTGTGTAATCAGGGACAGAAGTGACAACTACAAGGAGGAACTCAGCTGGTTAGAGCTGCGCAGTTCCTAGGAGTAAGTTAAGGAAGGGTCTTGAGGGGAAATGTTGGACAATTCTGCACAATTTTCAAGATGAGGACTTAGCGGACCACTTGGGGTCCAGCTAGGAATTTTCATAGTTTCTCGGAGGGAGACAGAGAGAGGCAGGAGAGGGCACTGGCAAGAAATTATATGCAGTTTTCTAGAGCAAGGCATGATCGGGTTGCAGGGAGCTGCAAGTCACAACTACATAGTTTTGAGGGACAGTGGAGGATAGTCAGTAGGGGCCTTCTCATCATGACTGTACAAATTCTAGAAACAATGCAAAGCGGGGCAGCAGAAGGTGTACCAGTCAGGACTGCACAATTTTCAAGAGAAGAGCAGAGCAAGCCAGTAGGAGGCCCGACTTAGCATGATTGCACAGTTTTTGCTGGAAGTGCAGGGCTAGAAGTTGGGCATGTCTGCGCAGATTTGGAGAGCAGTGTAGCCCCGGGTCAAAGTGCAGTACAGATTTCTGGTAAACCAGGGGGAGACTTGATAACTGATCTTGCGGGAAGTGTAGAATGGATCAGGCTTGGAGACGAATTTTGCGCAGTTCTCGAAGACAGACAACCTGCTTACTTCTAGGATTTCGTAGTGCAACTACCCCATAGGAGAATCTCAAGCACTGTGCAGTTCTGGGAAGCAGAATAGGGACACTTAGAGCTGAGACTGCGCAATGCAGCCTAGTCGAGGTCTGGTTGAAGGGGTTTGTCGAGTTGACAGATTTTCGGGAAAAGTGGCTAAGTGCAAGAGCAAGTGAACTTGTGTAGCCGTGACATTATGATCAGACACTTAGCATGACTCGATGATAGGACACCAGAAACAACAAGACAAACATGTGCTCAGTGAGACTGTCTTAAGGTTAAGAGCGACAAGTGCGCCACTTGAGATAGAACTTCGAATGACCGTAATGACACTTGCGCGACAGTGCTTACAACTTTGTGTGTGAGTACAATCGATGTTCACAGAGCGAAGACAACTCATGCACATAAATACCAACCTTCAAAATCACCAGAAGAAGATCGCAAGGATGACAAAGAAATCAACATGCCAAAAGATGATCATTGGTCGGACAAGAAAAATAGTTTAAAGGCTCTACAAGAGCTCATGGAATGAGCTTGAGTGTTTGCAACCGTCAGTGGAAAAACCAAGGAAGGCTATGAAATTTGGATGCAGGTCAAAATTTTGGAGGATGTTACAGTCGCTACAACAATTCCCTAACACATTTGATTTGTGTCTCATTAGCATCATTTATTGCTATCTCCCTTTGTTTCTTTGTACATTGCATACATTCCATGAAACTATTAGATAGTCTCTCATTACCATCTTCTCTGGTGATGCCACCTCTCACTAGTTCACAAGTGTGAACAACTCCATCCTTAAGCTTAGTTGTTCTAAGTTATTCCTCTCTTATTGAATAATTCAATAGGGGCTTCAACTCCTTCCCTGGCCTATTAGGGATCTTCTTCATGAAACCCTTCTGTCTGACAAACAACTTGAACCTCCTCCTCAGGTTCAATCTTTGTCTTTGGTCTTCTCGTTCCAGCATCATCTTCACTAAATTTAGCCTCTCTTTTAGCTCAACCATCTCCTTATCAAATTCCTTTTAGATTAATTTCTTATGCATGTCATTCCTCTTGGCATATTTTTCTCCTCTGTTGTGGATTTTCTTTGAAACCTGATTATGGGCATTAGTAGCCATCTCTTTTCCTCCCTTCTTGTTAGCTTTCACTTGCCCATTGTGAGCTACAAACAAGCCCCTATAACAAATCTTTTTCATTTCTTGTCACCTAAACACCTCACTTCCACTTGGATATTGGTTTCCCTTGGTTCCCTCCTCTAAATCCTCTTGATCACTCATTTCTCCTCACTATATTTTGCTACACCTTGCTCACGTCTTGGAAAATCCTCTGGTTCTCTTCGCTTGAGGACCTCCTCTATCACCTACACTCTCCAACCACAACTGGGTTTTATTCTTCAACAACCTCTCTTGTTGCAAGGTTTCTTTGCCACCTCTTGTAAAAACTATGCCAATTATTTACATCTCTTACTGGTTATAGTTATGTCACCCACATATGTTCCTACCTACAATTATTATCTTTCCAAAATAAAATAAAAAAATAACAAACCAGTTACTTACCAGTGTTTATTTGAATATATTTTCCATCTCTTCACTTGGTTGGCCCCCCTTTTCTCCTTCCATATTTGCTCCTTGCTAGAAATTTATTCCTTTGTGCCACTTCCTCTTCTGAGTAGTTCTCTTAATGTTTTCTTCCAAACTTGTTTCTTTTCAAAATATGGTACTATGTTCCTCCTCTTCGGAAGCTTCCTTTTTCTATCTCCTGCCTTTTATGTCTTGTCCTTTCAATATCAAATTGTTAATCATTATTAAATTAAATAGATACTTAATTACCTTTTTGGTCTGGCTTATTCTCCTCCTCACTTAATGCAACATCTACTGGCTGCAATCTCCCTTTATATGATAATGGTCGAAAAAGAGATTCAACTCTGCTACCACTTGATAACGGGCCTCTCTGGTGGCCTGCTGAATAACCCAAGGCTCTATCTTCCTCCTACACAACGATGATGTATTTACTTATTTAACCTTGCTTCATCAGACCTCTTTAATTACTCCTTATGAAAACTTATGTTTGTATGCGTAAATCCCTAGCTGCATGCTTTGATTTTTTCCAAATCAATTAAGGGACCTCTATTACTCTTGACCTATTATTAAAATCAAAACTCTCATTTCCATTGCATAAGGGGTCCATTTATTTAAGGTAAACCCCTTTCACTTCTCCAAGGAACACAATTCTGGATCCAAATTATATATACATATATTTTGTAGGTCCTTCGTGGAATAGGATCAGCAAAAAGATAGTAGGATTCAAACTCTTTCTTATGTGGGAGGCTCCACTTAGACCCAAAGACTGACATAGATCGTTAAGACCAACAAGGAGTTGGTTCTCAACTCCATTTGACCTTTCTTTCAAAGGAAATAACTTCCTTATAGAGCCCAACTAGTGTGATATATAGATACCCATGTGTTCTTGTCGAATCCTCGAGTGCTGATAACCCCAACGTAGTGGGTCGAGACCGACTAAAGGTCAAGGTCCGATCACCCTTCTACACATTGCCTCTACATTGGTCCACTCTGCCTTCTGACTAACCGTTGGGCCCATGACATTATATTGAGAGATCGAACCTCTACTTCCTTCGTGAATCTTTATGTTGCCTCCCCTACTACTCTCACACCCAGCCGAATGATTGATCTCATCAAAGAACGAGGTCGAGGGTTGGTCTTGTTTCTTTATTCATCTCAACTAAAAGATTTGACTCTTGTATGGTCTGACTCAATTGTTGTGATCCCTTCTCCAATAGGTTTTCATGCACATAAACAATTGAAACATCAAACTAATTACTAGTTCACTCTCTCTCAGTGCAAAGGAAGGACTGGACCTTGCGTGAACTCTTTAAACTTTGCCACAGTGATGTATCCTGATAGTACAATAATAGGTGGTCTCGAGCACATGAAAAGTGACTATGTTGTTGTAACAACACCTCTACTAGACAAAGTATAAATTCACTTCTCCAAACGATGAAACCTAAGCACATTAAACAATATAATAAGCACACCAAAGCCAGACAAGTTTTCTTTCTTAACACTATCAAGACAGATTTACATTCTCATTTGGTCAGGAATTAAACATGTACTTGAACAAGAGGCAGAACACATTAATACAATTATATTCACTGGAAATGTATATTTACAGAGGAAGTGTAGTGGCTTAATTCTCGAGGTCCTCTTCTCATACATTATGAACT
This sequence comes from Pinus tabuliformis, assembly GCA_031772625.1. Taxonomy (NCBI): domain Eukaryota; kingdom Viridiplantae; phylum Streptophyta; class Pinopsida; order Pinales; family Pinaceae; genus Pinus; species Pinus tabuliformis. Next base: position 531,067,597 of record CM062819.1, on the reverse strand, counting down.
TACAAATTCACATATATACACAAGATATATGAATATCCTAACAGAGAAATATCCTAACATAATAAAATATATTAGGACATCTATCCAAAATTATCTACTACCTAAACTAAACACTTGTCAATACTTACGAAGGCCTACTTGGCCAACCCTCAAAATATCCCAACAACATAATAGTATAGATTCCTCAGAATGAGGACACTTGGCCCTATTACAAATTCATCTAAATAAAATGAGAAAATAAAACTCTATCTAAAATTTACACATCCCCTTATGGGTCCTTTAAAAAAATTGATACAGTTCTCATTGATTTTCTTGCATCAATAATTATGGCTTTCCAATGTATGTTCCCACTCAAGAGGTCTTATGTAGAAAATATTGTAGATTCACAAGCTCATGTAATCTACTAAAACAAGAGACAAGAATCTACTTCTACTCTTTACAACAGAAGCACATAAAGATTGAGCAAAACAATAATAGACAAGAGGAAGAACATCAATGGCACATAACAAAATAAATATCTGGGGAAAGCCACAACTCAAAACCCCACTACCTGTATTTCATTAATCAGAAATCCAAGATGATAATACAATGCTTGTTCTCACAAGAACAATCCCAACACTCAGTAAAATCAATCTCCAACTCACAAGCAAACTCTTGGCCAACACTTAACCAATTCTCCAGCTCTCCAAGTCCCTATTTCCTTGTGCCCTTGGTCAAAGAATTTGAATGAATACAATATTCTCTGCTCAAACTTAAGCCTAACCTACACAAGTATTTCCTATCCTCCACTTGACGTCTTCCTTTAGCCAATACTTACCCAAATTTCCAAGCCTCCAAGCTTCTAATTCTTCGCACCCTTGGTCAAAGAATTTAGATAAATACAATCTTCTCTGCTCAGCCTTGAGCTTAACCTGCACAAGTATTTCCCATCCTCCGCTTGATGATTTCCTTTGGCTAATACTTAGCCAAATTTCCAAGCCACCAAGCTTCTAATTCTTTACCCAATTCCTGAGAGAATTAGCTCGTATTTAAAGGGAAATTCCTCATCCAAAACTGCGCAATCCCTTCAAGGATTAGTTCCTGATTGCGTGCACTATAAGTACAACTCAGAAAAGTATACAACAAATAGTACATTGTCCCCGCACCCTAGTCTCAACTGGGTCTTTCTCATAATCAACATGCATGACTTTCTGATGATGGAATCTTCAGTTAACTGGAGTAGCACTAGTTGAGTGCATTAATAAACTAACTGTTAACTCACTATTAGTTCCTAAAATAGTTTGGAACTAATTTAACTCGACTTAACTCAGTAAACTGATTTAACTAATTACAACTCACAATTAACTCATCCTGGACCCCTATAATATAGCGAGAACTTATACATGACTTCAAAAAGACTTCAAACTCGAAATTCCTAAGTTAACTAAGTCAACTCAATCTAGTTAACCATTACAAGTTGTTATGAGAATAGAATTCAATTTTAATTCTGAGTTTAATTCAAGGACAAATTAAACTCGAATTTCTGGATTCTATTTTTAACATTTCTTGTTGTTATTTTCAACGCTCATCGAGTGAGTAATCTAGGTGTAAAGAGAGTGAGATATAGTAGCTCTCAAGGGATTCTAAAATTTCATTGAGAGGGAAATCAATCAAGGATGAAAACAAGGAATGTAATTGACTTGATTACAGGAAGTGGATCTGCATGAGACGACATAGATATCCATGATGAAACACTATTTGAACTTATAGGTTCTAAGGTAAATCTTTTGAGTACACTGCTAACATATCCTTGAAAATGGACAAAGGAAAACATGAATATAGGTAGTTAGATGGTTGAAAATGTAAAATGGCACCCAACAAAATCACAAGAAGAAAACTAATTTGTGCCCAAGAGAACAAGTCCATTGAAGGCCCAGTAGCATCAACAATTAGAATAAGTTGCCTCATATGTTCTAAATAGATTAACTAAGGATAAGGAAACAAAGAAAGTGTGGATGTGTATATGTCTCAACTTTGTTCAAAGGTGCAAAGAAGTCTACACAAGTATATACCTTTAGAAAATGTATGAGAAAAGTTCAATTTACTGCAACACTTCTAGCTACAAAAAACATGTATGATAGAAACTCCAAGAAAGTGGGGTTAGCATAGCTATGAAAACTAGTAAGAATATTTCCAATTCGCCTTACAAAAAATTGTGTGCCACAAATCTTGTTTGAATGAATAGTTATATTAGTAAACTATTGTGGGATCTTCTCATAGTTGCTAATGGTTATTTATATTGGGATAAGAAAACAAAAATGTTTTCCATGCTAATAAGTTATTCTTAAAGTTCATAAATGTTTTGAAGTGTGCAGATTTTCACAGTTAGAATTCATGTTGTCAATCTAATTTTTTTCTAGAGAAATTGTGTATCTTGATTGAAACATTAGACGTTTTAGGTGTACGCTCCACCCATCATCAGGGACACACAAAATGACGTATGTGTTCCTAATGATGGGTGGAACATTCATTCGAAATATTGGTCATTTCAAATAAGATACACAGTTTCCTCAAAAGAAAAAACGAACTCATAAATGTTGTTATGAGGGAAGTTTTATGAAATGATATAGCCAATAATTTTGCAAATTAGTACCATAAACTAAAATCTTGACAAAGTTCTAACAAGTCCTAACACTACAAATTCGAAAGATGTAGATTGGAGTGATAAAGAATCATATATATAGTCTACATGTCATCCTTATCCTATCTTTAAAAAAAAAACATGTAAGTCTTGATCAATATATATAAAACATGGCACTATCTACAAATATATTTCCATCATATATGTCATTTTTCAAAAGTTTTTATGTAAGCCTTCATGAAACATGGCACTATCCACAAACACATTTCAATCTTGTATGCCATTTGTTAATGCTCTAGGGTCTAATGTTATTACTAAGTCCAAGATTTTCAAATATAAAATACTACAATATCTTGTCATGTTAAATGTTCTATTATGTTGAAGGGTTTGCAAATTAACATGCTATTATCTCAAATTTAAGTTATGGCTTTTAATTTAAATTTATTAGAGTTTTTTAAAAACAATATTTGTTAAAATTTTGTTAAAAATAATTTTACTAAAATTAAATTAAATTATTATAAAAATATATTTCAAAATATATATTAAAATTTTAATAAAATTAAAAAGATACAACCAAGATAAATTGCATGCATAAATACATTTAAAGTATTAATTTGTGGCGCTGTGTGGATTGAAAAATAAAGTCACTCACAAGTATCTCTTTTCTCATTAGACAACTTAATGTTAGGTTTCCAAATATATATCAACGTTTCATTGAAATTACGAAAATCTAACAATGATAAGCTTCCTATAGAAGTTCACTTAAAATATATAATCCCTAAATCTTCTAATTATGCTTCTTTCACCATCCTATCTCTCTTTGTAATACTGCGTATATAATGATTTCAAAGATTATTGCTTCTCAGATAAAAGAAAATTTGTCTAAATTCATTTTGTCATAACAAATTGTGTTTCTGGCCCGTTGAAAAATGCAAGATGCGGTGGCCATAACCCAGGAAAGTTTACATTATATCAAGCTTAAACATAAGGAAACATGTCTTTGATAAGTGCATGCATCTCGTTAGTTAATTATGTTGCCATAGTTAATGGGGTTCCATCTTGTTTTTTAAAATCTACTAAGTGCTTAAGATGCGGTGGCCATAACCCAGGAAAGTTTACATTATATCAAGCTTAAACATAAGGAAACATGTCTTTGATAAGTGCATGCATCTCGTTAGTTAATTATGTTGCCATAGTTAATGGGGTTCCATCTTGTTTTTTAAAATCTACTAAGTGCTTAAGACAGGGATGCTTTCTTTCGCACCCCCCTTTCTTGTTGGTCATCGATGGCCTAAGGAGGAAGTTGTCGAAGTTTCACTCTCGTGGTTTAATCTCTAGATGCAGGATCACCAAAAACATATCCATTACTCATATCATTTTTGTGGATGATGTTCTTGTTATAGGGAATATTTATGTCAAGCAGTAGGAGGTTTTATTTCAGATTATTAACTCTTTCAAAGAAGTATCATGCCTTTTCATGAATAAGTAAAATCTACTTTGTTTGCTAAGTGCCCTGCATACTTATTGATTATGGAGATCGCCACAATTTTTAATGTTGTGACTAGTGATTTGGAAAGTGGTTTTAGGTATCTTGGTTTTAATTTAAAAACTAACAAATATTGTAGTGGGGATTGGGATTGGGATTGGGATTGACTAAATAAAAAATTCAAGCTGAAATTGTTGTTGTGGTCCCACAAATGGCTCTCAATAAGTGGTAGAATAGTTTTGATATAGTTGGTCTTACATGGAATATATGTCTATTAGATGCATCTATACATGTTGTTGAAAAGTATAATCAAAAGGATTAATGCATATATTTCTAAATTTTTATGGACATGTACAGGTGAAGATAAAAAGATACATCTTGTGAGGCTTGAAGAAATTTCCCTGTAGAAAGAAGAAGGGGGTTGGGGGATTAAGGATGCAAAGAAATTTGGATGGCCATTGTTGATAAAAGAGTATGTGGAGGGCTTTAAATGGTACATGTATTTGGCAAATGTTCTTCAAAGAAAAATACTTGAGGAACAAGTCATTAGTATCGTGGTAACAAAAATTGGCTCAGTGTCCCTCATCAGTTTCATATATCTGGAAAAGCATGGTTAAAATAATTCATTGGTTTATAGGGAATCCAAGTTGGGAGATAGGTTGTGGAAAAATGTGGAGATCAGTTTAGATCCCATAAAAGGTTTCTCCATGGAACACACTATGTCAGAGGTATTTATTAATCATATATATAGCAAAGGGATCTATTATTTATATTAGATATGATCCATAAGATGCATTGACTCCTTCCTTGGTTCGATCTCAAGAACTTGACATTTATGGTATTTTAACTATTGAGCGGGGAAAATATATCCAAAATTTACATAATGTAGATATCTCTCTCTCTGAATCCAATGATGTCTTCTCATGGGGAGGTAAGAATCTCCTAAGTGAGATCTCAATAAGGGAGGTATACAACTACATATCTCCAGTTCATACTTCTACAACAACCCATAGTTGGTTTCATAAATTATGGAAGTGGAAACTTCCCAATAAGCTTAAATATTTTATTTGGTTTGCATGGCGGAACAAGATTCTTACATGGGTAATTTATGCAAAAGAGGCTTTCATGGTCTTAGGAGATGTATCATGTGCAAGATAGCTCAAGAAAGCGTGGTGCATCTTTTTCTACCTTGTCCTCTTGCTACATCTTTTGAACAATTTACATTTATCTACTGATTGGAATCTTATTCAATTGAGGCATGTCTTGTAGAATGGAGTGCTACATATAAGGAATACTTCACACTCTCATTTTATATCTTTTGGGGCATTTGGAGATGCTGGAATGCTCTAATTTTTTATGAAGCTCCTATTGAAATTCAGTTTACCAGTATTAAGATAACAACTTTTTTAAATGGAATTGGACCCATTCCCATCAAGATTTCCACGAGGCATGTTCTTCCTGTTGATATTTGGTCTAGATATCTCGTAGGCTTCTTTGATGGGGTGTCTTGTAACTATGCATGCGGAAGTGGTGCATATATTATTTAAGAGCCAAGGTTATCATATCATTTCTATTGGAATAGTGGCTTTGGCACATACAACCATTCAAATGTTATAGCACTTTGGGGACTCTTATATTGTGCTATATGGTTGTACATAGTTTCTATGGATGTTGATGGAGACTCTAAACTGGTCATAGAATGGGTGAAGAAGAGTTATTCCTCTGAGATGCCCTGGCTAATTAAATGGATGAAACATAATAGAGTACTTATAGACTATTTTCATGATTTGACCTTCTCTCATATTTACAGGAGCAAAACAAGGTTGTTGATGAATTATCAAAGGAAGGACAACGAAAACTGTCGTGGGAGAACACATTCTCTGAATTTTGCAATGACTCTTTACAAAGATCTAGGAAAATTCATGTTGCTTAGTTTGTTTTTTTAGATGTATTATAACAGATTAGCAAAAAGATTTCCTTCGCATAAATCTATGGATGAAAGGAATATTTTTGAACATGACAAACTAAGCGATAAATTTGTTTTGGTATAGTTGAAAAGATAGATATAGATAATGTGTTTTCATTTCATAGACACATTGGTATGCCATGTTAAAGGATAGATGAGATATGGAATATATAAACATGACAATGATACTTATGTAAAACATCTTTTTTAATAGAAAACGTTAGTTTTTTTCTTGTTGAAGAAAAAAGTTCACTTTATGACATTGTGATAGTTTGTTGGTCACAAGATATTCATTACTAATAATTCCTCTCTTTTTATAAGACACCAACAATGTATGTCAGATTCTATTCACACCCTCTAAGTTAGGAGTCGTCTAACGAGGCAGAGGAATTGCCCAGACAGCCAAAAGTGGCCAGAATCCGGGCAAAAAAATTCCAAAAAATCTTGTAGAGACAATGTTTGAATCGTGTTTTTGATGGTGGAAATGGATTCAGCACCATCAAAAACATCTAGAACACCTAAAATTTTGAAGTTTAACAACTATAACTTGGATTTACAAAAATCCTTGCCGGTTTTTCTTTAAATATAACCGGAATTGCCATAACTTTCCAGGGAATTCCGCCGCCTAATTAGACTACGGCCTCTAAGCTATCCCCGAAACATGGAAAAGGAAATCTATGAAGCCAACGTTACTAACAACATGGATTTCCTTAACTGGAAATTAGTTTTTTAATTACATTTTAGCTTCTATGTTATGACAGTGTTCATGGATTATATCTAATTGAATTTTTAATGTAATCACAATTAACTTTTGAGTAAGAAATAAAAGATAATAGTGTAATATTATTTTGATGCCTTGAATTTCATTTTATTGTAAATTTTGAAACTATTTAAAAATGTGATGAAAAGTCCATCTAAATATTCTCCACATTTGTATTCATGAACTTTTAAAATATTTCCAAAATCTCCCTCCTATACAATATTATAGTAATGTTGCTCAAATGTTCGTATTCTTATAGAAACAAAATATCATAAATCATTCCAGGCCAACAAATTCCAAATGAAGATGCACAAGGGGCAGTGATGGGAGTATGTAAAGTGCACCTTATTTAAACCCACCTTAGGAATGCAGTGAAAACAGAGATTTCGTTGCTGATACAAATGATACAAACTGAGCTACTCTTTCTGCTTCAAAGTCTTAGTTAGTTCATGGAAAAGTTCAAAGGGCGTGGTTGAAGTCAACTTCTGAACCCTTGTAACTACAATCATGCAACCCTTTTATAGAGTGGCTTCTTCCATTGGTGGTCTTTCCATGAAAAATTCAACTCCTGAAAGCTTGGATTTGGAAAATTATAACATTGATGTTGAATGAATTGAATTTTAATGCCCAGTTTATGGCTAAAACATGTCATCTTCTGGAGAGAACTTGTTTTCATGTTTTTTACTTTTATGCTACATTACTAGCACCAACTAGGAATGATCAATCGCCTACCAAAATCTGGGGCGAACAGGGCCACTCGAGATTCAACTGTCCCTCAAGGCAGTGTCATGTTCTTTAATGGGTGGCTCAAACAATGGTCAAGGGAAAAGTGATATTGCAGCCCATATTCTCTTCTGCATATTATTTGCATATATCAATTCAGTGAACAGGTCTACTATTCCACTAGTCTTGTGAGTGGGAGCTAGCTTTTCTTTGGCCGGGAGAGTCTGATGCAGGGGCAATTCCCTGGGCCCCAGGGAGATATCCGTTGTCCACCCAATAGCCATTCAACGGCTCCAAAGCTATTGCAGGGGGTCTAAAAGTTTGCGGTTGTCATCCACCCAATCCGCATTGGTTGGTCCTCAAGCCTTCGGGATCGTTTTATTTGGTGCTAAGATGTAGCCAGGCCGCCACAGAAAATTGGGCATTCACGAGGTTGACATCCGATAGCCCAAAAGCAATTGCGGGGTTTGAAATTTTTGCGCTGGAATGAATGGAGGCCTACCAAAATTATCCCCGACTATCCTTTCCACCCTAATCCGATGGCACATATCTTTATTGTCATTCTGGTTCGTGCCTTTAATAATTGATGCCGCACCCTTAGGTGAAGCCTACGTGATGTTTGGTACTGACTTGATTTTTGTTGGGCCAATTTTCCATTTGGCTTTCAATTTCAATTTTCTAGTGGCAGCAGGAATCTTTTTTTGAATTAATGGTTCAGGATTCTACTTCTGTGACGCTCACTATAATCTTTAGGCATACCAAAGCAGCCCTTAGGCATACAAGGCTAGCCTGCGGTTTGAACCAGCAACATTTACAAAGAGCGTTAACACCAATTGATCTACATCCCTGGGTCTTGTAGGTTGGAAAATGGACTTGACATGAATTTGAAACCCGAAAGCTTTAAGAATACATGCCGGAGAGGGACATTGGATATACAGCAAGTTTTGGTGAAAGGATTATTCAATGGAGAAGAAGAGGGACAAGAGAAAATTCGGGGAAGAAGAAGAAAATGCAGAGGAGAAGGCAAGAGGAATAACAAATGAAAAGAAGAATAGGAGCAAAGAGAATATGGTAGTATGAGATAGAACACGGGTAAAACTATTGTAAATCGATTCCAAATATCAAAATTAGATTGAATCTAAATATTGTTTTGATTTTCCATCGAGTTCTTGTAAACCTCACCAAAACTTTGCACCAACAAAGATTTGTGTGTATTTAGTATCTGAAGAAAAAGTTTTAAATCGAGTTGTTGTTTTAAGCCATATAAGCCCATTGAGACCTTAATTATGTAATTTCATAAATTTGCAGTGCTTGAATCGCCGATTGTGCATATTCAGTCTTCTTTGTATGTTTTTTTGTCTTTTAATGTGCTTCCAAGCTGTTAACTGTGTATTTTGTTTGAATTTAGTTTTGGCAACCTAAGTGGTTGGTGATGCAGTCAAGGCTACATTGAGTCGGACAATCTGAAGATTGAGATTGAATTTTGACAATAAAATTACAGTCAAATGAATAATCCAGAGTGTCACAATGAATATTTATGATGCTCGTGGGTGAACATCAATTGAAGTGCTAAATTTATATTCCAAAATTGGGCATGTGGATGATTTTTGAGCTTTAAAAATCACTGGTCACTGTGACAAGGTACAAAGGATTGCCATCTCGGCCTAAGTTATTCATTCCTCCCACTATTGTTTGGAACAATTGAGATGATTGAAGTGTTTGCAAATAAGGTCTTGGGAAGTGAACTTGTTGCTTTAATATTTCAGACAGGGGTTTTAAGAGCTTCTTAATACTCATTTAACATTAACTTTTCACTGCCTATACATGAAAGGCTAGAACGCAAAGACACTGCCTATACATGAAACGCTAGGAGGCAAAGACAACAGAATCATGAAATGAACCTACCCATGAATGTGAAGCTCCTGAAGGTGTCTGGGATATTGATGATGAGTCTGAAAGAGTGGGAGATGAAGATGACTAGCCACCCATGACCAATTTATTAAATTATTACTGTCAATTTGATTTTCTAAGGTTTTTGTGTTAACTTGTTTTGGCAGAGGTTAGAACTTGAAAGTACACAAGGCAGTGACAATAAAAACCAGCACAGTCACTGATGAGTATAACGGGAATTAAGGATAATCTACAAAATGAATGCAAATTTATAATATGAGAAACTTCAATGTAACTAACAAAGAATAACATTCTAATCTGACAACCCTATTGAAGAAATTGAAAATATTAGTGAAATGCAATATAGTATAGCCATCCAACTCAAGCTACTGAAACGTAATCATGAAAATGATTTTGAGTGGAGAATTGCATTTAAATTTTTTGTTGCACATTTCACTGGGTATCCATGTATTTCCTCTAAAATCATTTTTTATTTCTGCTCAGGCAAGCTCATACATATTGAAAGTATTCTGATCTCAACTGGAATCAGTTCCAAATTAATACAATTAAAAAAATTCAGATACTTCAAATTTTGAAGCTCTTCTATTTGAAACGGAAAGGATTTTAACTCGCTGCAGCTTCAATTTTGGTCCAACTCAAATTGAGAAACTCAAGTTGTGACAACCGCTACAATGATACCCGCACTGATTTGGTCCTTGGAGCAGATAAGTCCAACACTCTGAAGGAATGTTGAGGTAAAATGAATTCGCCTCAAGTTAATATTCTTCTGCAATCACTAGCGGTGCAATAGATGTCCCCTTCTTTCCAGGCAGAGAGAGGACTTCGACAGGGGTGTCCCTTATCTCCTTTGCTCTTTATCCTGGTCATGAATTCTCTTAGTTTGCACCTGAACAGAGCAGTAGCAGAGAAGCGTTGTAGGCCGGTAAAGTTATGCAAAAACGTATCCCTCTCTCATAATCTCTTTGTAGATGATATTCTAATTTTTGCTATGCTTTGCGAAAACTCCTGGCAGTGTATTTATGATATTCTTCTGAAGTTCCAGCGTGCTACAGGCCTTATTGTTAACAGGGGAAAATCCTCTCTATACCATAATGATTTGAACCTCGAAATTATTCGCTGGATTGCGGACCTGATGAGCATCGCTCCAGTGTCTATATCGCAGGGGCTGAAATATTTAGGCTTTCCTTTAAAAGCTAAAGGTAATTCAAATTCGGACTGGTTATGGCTTCTGGAACAATTTTATAAAAGGATATCCATCTGGGAGTTCAAACTCCTTTCCCTGGCTGGTAGACTCGTTCTCGTGCAGGCGGTCCTCTCTCAGCTCTCAGTTTTCTGGGCTCATCTATTTTATCTTCCTTCTAGTACCATCAATCACATGAACAGATTGATCGCCAATTTCCTTTGGGGTGGCCGCTCCGTTCATAGCAAAATGCACCTTGTTAAGCTATCAGCCTTATCTAAGCCTAAGATCGATGGTGGCTGGGGTCTCCTTGACTTACGCACATTTGGAAACGCTCTGCTTTGTAAGTCCCTCTACCGTGGTATTTTCGGAACCGGACTGTGGAGCATGATCATTAAAGGAAAATACATGAGAGGCAGGAGCATTGATTTTTGGTACAGGAGGGGTACGGTCGGCATTAGGCATGGTTCGGCGATCTGGCAGAGTTTAAGAAAAACTCAGCCTTCCTTCCTGCAGTTTTTAAGCTGGAACCTCTCCTCAGGCACCAGTGTTCTCATTGGATTCGACTCCATCTCATGCGCGCGGGGTATATCTTTTCCTCTTCAGCTGGTTCTTTCCTTCCACAGGCAGGGTTTGTTCACTTGGGACAAGTTAATTAAGCAATGGAGGGGTTCTGTCCCGGACTGGAAAGAAGCGGAGGACCTATGCTTGCCACCTCTATTGCGGCCGCTATGGGATTCAATAAAAGCTTCTTTAGGCAGTTTAGGAGTACAGCCATCGGGCACTCATGATCACTTGGTCTGGAGCTTAAAAGGATCCTTTCAATCTGCAAATGTGAAGCTCATTTATGCAGATCTTATCTCATCATCAGCAAGAAGCTCTTCTCAGATCTTTCCCTCCTGTTTCTGGAAGGCCTCTTGCCCCCTTAAAATGATCGTTTTCTCCTGGCTGCTATATTGGAATAAGAACCTCACATGGGAAGTTTTTCAGAGGAAAAATTGGCAGGGCCCGAGCAGATGTTCATTGTGCTTCAACGATGCGGAATCCAATTTGCACCTGTTCTTTCAATGCTCCTCGTCTCTCCAAATCTAGTATGAATTGTCTTTTCAGTTTGGTTTCCCTCACATGTCTTTCTCTTCTGTTTAGGAAGCTTTTATTTGGTGGAGTGGTTAGTCCTCTTCAGCGAGATTGTTGTTCATTATTTCCTTCTGGTTCTTATGGTTATGGCGAAATGCCCCTATCTTTCAACATTCCAAAGAACCCATTCAGGTTATTATTCAGAAGATTCTGGCCTTCTATGATTCCTATGCTCGGTAGACTATCTTTCAGCTCCATGTCTCCTTGTTGGGTTTTTCTGCTATGATGGCATCAGGCTATGTGTTTTATCCATTTGGCTGTTGGTGTAATGATCCCTCTGTTTCCTTCTCCTTTAAGGAGGCTATGTTCTGTAATCTGCTGCATTCTTAGTTATCTTGGGTCATATGTTCATTTAGCTGGACCTGTTAGAGGCTTTCAGGATCAAATTTTTGGATTTTGTGGCTTTGGCATTCGGCCATCCTCTGCAAATCTGTCGGGAGTTATCCTTATGTTTCTGTTATATGTCTTTTTATATCTATATATAAAAATTGGCGGTTTTTTTTCCTCGGAAAAGAAAAGAGAAATGTTGAATCATTTGCCTTGCCCCATGCACAGTTTTATTCATTCTCCCTAATATAAATTGCCAGATCACGGAGGATATCGTGTACTTGAATTACACATCAGAATTGAAATACAACTCTCCTGAACTGTAACAAGCAACAATCTACAAGGGACTTTACATAAGTATGCCCCCTGTCCAATAAATAGTCCTCTTCTTTGTTCTTAACCAGACCTTCTGCAGTCCACATCTGCACCAATTCCTCTCGAGTAATTAATGCATCTTCATGATACATAGCACAATACAGAAAACCCTTTTCCAGATTACCATCTCTCCATTTCAATTTCTGATACAAATCTTGATCAAGACGACGATGGCTACTTGGAAAATTTGAATCCACTGTTTTCATCTGGCTTAGAGCAGGCTCTTGCCAACCATCGTTAGTTGTGATTCCTGTCAGAGTATCCATTGCTGTCTCAGAGCAGAGTAGGTCACGACAGATTATGGATTTAGAAACAGCAGAGCCCACTGGAAAAGAGAAAATAGACCAGAATATGAAAACAAAGGCAGGAAGCAAAGCCAGCTAGAGGCAAATACATGGATACATACGCAGAGACATTGATTGTATTTGATCTGGAATGCTGAAACATATGAGGCAGTTGTTGTGTTTCCAGCCAAATCCAGGGGGTGAATAGCAATCAGAAAAGTTTGAATCATTATTTTGCACCAAACAGTTTATTCCATTCCATTATTTCAGCAACAACCTCCCCTCACTGATCAAAAAAGTTTATTCCATGTTCCCATTATTCGTTCATGTTTATCTTATTCAAATTTGTACATTATTTTCCTCAGTGTGAGAGGTTTCCAATGAGCACTCAGCCGATACTTTTATCAAAAAGTTTATCCATTACCTTATCTAGGCAAGAACTTTAGTTGAAACTCCGTTCACTGACCAAAATTAAATATTCCATGTGTCGATGATTCATTGCACAACAGCTTTAAAGTTGTTACTATTTGTAGATTACTTTACCACTATGAGAGGTTTTCAATGAGCACTCACACAATACTGTACCAAAGAGTTTATCCATTACATGATTTATGCAACAACTTTAATTCATTAACCATCCACTCACCGACCAAAAAGTTAATTCAATGTCTCACTTCATTCACACAGCCTGGCACTGAAAGAGATTAATTTGTGGATTATTTTGCTCACTGTGTGAGATTTCCAATGAGCACACAAAGAATATTGTATTAAAAAGTTTTTGTCATTCCCGAATCGGGTAAGGTGGAAAGTGATAAATGCGCCACCGCCTCGCGCAATCCATTATTTTTCTATTCATTATTTCTAGAGAAATTGTGTATCTTGATTGAAACATCAGATGTTTTAGGTGTATGCTTTACCCATCATCAGGGACACATAAAATGACGTATGTGTCCCTAATGATGGGTGGAACATTCATTCGAAATATTGGTCATTTCAAACAAGATACACAGTTTCCTCAAAAGAAAAAACAAACTCGTAAATGTTGTTATGAGGGAAGTTTTATGAAATGATATAGCCAATAATTTTGCAAATTAGTATCGTAAACTAAAATCTTGACAAAGTTCTAACAAGTCCTAACACTACAAATTCGAAAGATGTAGATTGGAGTGATAAAGAATCATATATATAGTCTACATGTCATCCTTATCCTATCTCTAAAAAAAAATCATGTGAGTCTTGATGAATATATAAAACATGGCACTATCTACAAATATATTTCCATCTTATATGTCATTTTTCAGAAGTTTTTATGTAAGCCTTCATGAAACATGGCACTATCCACAAACACATTTCAATCTTGTATGCCATTTGTTAATGCTCTAGGGTCTAATGTTATTACTAAGTCCAAGATTTTCAAATGTAAAATACTACAATATCTTGTCATGTTAAATGTCCTATTATGTTGGAAGAGTTTGCAAATTAACATGTTATTATCTCAAATTTAAAATTTATTAAATTTTTTTAGAAATGATATTTGTTAAAAATAATTTTACTAAAATTAAATTAAATTATTATAAAAATATATTTCAAAATATATATTACAATTTTAATAAAATTAAAAAGATACAACAAAGATAAATTGTATGCACCAATACATTTAAAGTACTAATTTGTAACGCTTGTGTGAATTGAAAAATGAAGTCACTCACAAGTATCTCTCTTCTCATTATATAACTTGATGTTAGATTTCCAAATATATATCAATGTTTCGTTGAAATTAGGAAGATCTAACAATGATAAGTTTCCTATACAAGTTCACTTAAAATATCTAATCCCTAAATCTTCTAATTATGCTTCTTTCACCATCCTATCTCTCTTTGTAATACTACATATATAATGATTTCAAAGATTATTGCTTCTCAGATAAAAGAAAATTTGTCTAAATTCATTTCGTCAGAGCAAATTGTGTTTCTAGCCCGTAGACAAATGCAAGACGCAATGGCCATAACCCAAGAATGTTTACATTATATCAATCTTAAACATAAGGAAACATGTCTTTGAATATTGATTTGATTAAAGCTTATGGTTGTGTAGATTGGGAATTTCTTAAGATGATTTTGCACAAAATCGACCTATTAGTTCATGTTGTGGACTAGATAATTGCATGCATCTCGTTAGTTAATTATGTTGCCATAGTTAATGGGGTTCCATCTTGTTTTTTTAAATCTACTAAGTGCTTAAGACATGGATGCTTTCTTTCACACCCCCCTTTCTTGTTGGTCATCGATGGCCTAAGGAGGAAGTTGTCGAAGTTTCACTCTCGTGGTTTAATCTCTAGATGCAGGATCACCAAAAACATATCCATTACTCGTATCATTTTTGTGGATGATGTTCTTGTTATAGGGAATATTTATGTCAAGCAGTAGGAGGTTTTATTTCAGATTATTAACTCTTTCAAAGATTCAAAGAAGTACCATTCCTTTTCATGAATAAGGCAAAATCTACTTTGTTTGCTACGTGCATTGCATACTTATTGATTATGGAGATCGCCACAATTTTTAATGTTGTGACCAATGATTTGGAAAGTGGTTTCAGGTATCTTGGTTTTAATTTAAAAACTAACAAATATTGTATTGAGGATTGGGATTGACTAAATAAAAAATTCAAGCAGAAATTGTTGTTGTGGTCACACAAATGGCTCTCAATAGGTGGTAGAATGGTTTTGATATAGTTGGTCTTACATGGAATATATGTCCACTAGATGCATCTATACATGTTGTTGAAAAGTATAATCAAAAGGATTAATGCATATATTTCTAAATTTTTATGGACAGGTAAAGGTGAAGATAAAAAGATACATCTTGTGAGGCTTGAAGAAATTTCCCTGTAGAAAGAAGAAGGGGGTTGGGGGATTAAGGATGCAAAGAAATTTGGATGGGCATTGTTGATAAAAGAGTATGTGGAGAGCTTTAAATGGTACATATATTTGGCAAATGGTCTTCAAAGAAAAATACCCGAGGAACAAGTCATTAGTATCGTGGTAACAAAAATTGGCTCGGTTTCCCTCATCAGTTTCATATATCTGGAAAAGCATGATTAAAATAATTCATTGGTTGATAGGGAATCCAAGTTGGGAGATAGGTTGTGGAAAAATGTGGAGATCGATTTAGATCCCATAAAAGGTTTCTCCAGGGAACACACTATGTCAGAGGCATTTATTAGTCATATATATAGCAAAGGGATCTATTATTTATATTAGATATATGATCCATAAGATGCATTGACTCCTTCCTTGATTCGACCTGGAGAACTTGACATTTCTGGTATTTTAGCTATCGAGTGGGGAAAATATATCCAAAATTTACATAATGCAGGTATCTCTCTCTCTGAATCCAACGAAGTCTTCTCATGGGGAGGTAAGAATCTCCTAAATGAGATCTCAATAAAGGAGGTATACAACTACATATCTCCAGTTCATAATTCCGCAACAACCCATAGTTGGTTTCTTAAATTATGGAAGTGGAAACTTCCCAATAAGCTTAAATATTTTATTTGGTTGGCATGGCGGAACAAGATTCTTACGTGGGATAATTTATGCAAAAGAGGCTTTCATGGTCTTGGGAGATGTATCATGTGCAAGACGGCTCAAGAAAGCGCGGTGCTTCTTTTTCTACCTTGTCCTTTCGCTACATCTATCTAGACTGTTATTCTGAACAATTTACATTTATCTACTGATTGGAATCTTAATTCAATTGAGGCATGTCTTTTAGAATGGAGTGCTACATATAAGGAATATTGCACACTCCCATTTTATATCTTTTGGGGCATTTGGAGGTGTTGGAATGCTCTAATTTTTTATGAAGCTCTTGTTGACATTCAGTTTACCAATATGAAGATAACAACTTTTTTTAATGAAATTGGACCTATTCCCACCAACATTTCCACGATGCATTTTCTTCTTGTTGATATTTGGTCTAGATATCTCATAGGCTTCTTTGATGGGGTGTCTTGTAACTATGCATGCAGAAGTGGTGCACATATAGTTTTAGAGCCAGGGTTATCATATCATTTCTATTGGAATAGTGGCTTTGGCACAGACAACCATTCAAATATTATAACACTTTGGGGACTCTTATATTGTGTTAGATGGTTGTACATAGTTTCTATGGATGTCCATGGAGACTCTAAAGTGGTCATAGAATGGGTGAAGAAGAGTTATTCCTCTGAGATGCCCTGGCTAATTAACTGGATGAAACGTAATATAGTACTTATAGACTATTTTCATGATCTGACTTTCTCTCATATCTACACGAGCAAAACAAGGTTGTTGAGGAATTATCAAAGGAAGGGCAACGAACACTGTCGGGGGAGAACACATTCTCTGAATTTTCCAATGACTCTTTACAAAGATCTAGGAAAATTCATGTTGCTTAGTTTGTTTTTTAGATGTATGATAACAGATCAGCAACAAGATTTCCTTAGCATAAATCTAGGGATGAAGGGAATATTTTTGAACATGACAAACTAAGTGATAAATTTGTTTTGGTATAGCTGAAAAGATAGATATAGATAATGTGTTTTCATTTCATAGGCACATTGGTATGCCCTGTTAAAGGATAGATGAGATATGGAATATATAAACATGACAATGATACTTATGTAAAACATCTTTTTTATAGAAAACGTTAGTTTTTTTCTTGTTGAAGAAAAAAGTTCACTTTATGACATTGTGATAGTTTGTTGGTCAAAAGATATTCATTACTAATAATTCCTCTCTTTTTATAAGACAACGACAACGTATGTCACATTCTATTCACACCCTCTAAGCTAGGAGTCGTCTAATGAGGCAGAGGAATTGCTCGAACGGCCAAAAGTAGTCAGAATCCGGGCAAAAAAATTTCAAAAAATCTTGTAGAGACAGTGTTTGAATCGTGTTTTTGATGGTGGAAATGGATTCAGCACCATCAAAAACATCTAGAACACCTAAAATTTTGAAGTTTAACAACTATAACTTGGATTTACAAAAATCCTTCCCGGATTTTTTCTAAATATAACCGGAATTGCCATAACTTTCCGGGCAATTCCTCCGGCTAGTTAGACTACAGCGTCTAAGCTATCCCCGAAACATGGAAAAGGAAATCTATGAGGCCAACGTTACTAACAACATAGATTCCTTAACTAGAAATTAGTTTTTTAATTACATTTTAGCTTCTATGTTGTGACAGTATTCATGGGTTATATCTAATTGAATTTTTAATGTAATCACAATTAACTTTTGAGTAGGAAATAAAAGATAATAGCATAATATTATTTTGATGCCTTGAATTTCATTTTATTGTAAATTTTGAAACTATTTAGAAATGTGATGAAAAATCCATCTAAATATTCTCAACAGTTGTATTCATGAACTTTTAAAATATTTCCAAAATCTCCCTCCTATACAATATTATAGTAATGTTGCTCAAATGTTCGTATTTTTATAGAAACAAAATATCATAAATCATTCAAGGCCAACAAATTCCAAATGAAGATGCACAAGGGGCAGTGATGGGAGTATGTAAAGTGCACCTTATTTAAACCCACCTTAGGAATGCAGTGAAAACAGATATTTCGTTGCTGATACAAATGATACAAACTGAGCTACTCTTTCTGCTTCAAAGTCTTAGTTAGTTAGTTCATGGAAAAGTTCAAAGGGCGTGGTTGAAGTCAACTTCTGAACCCTTGTAACTACAATCATGCAACCCTTTTATAGAGTGGCTTCTTCCATTGGTGGTCTTTCCATGAAAAATTCAACTCCTGAAAGCTTGGATTTGGAAAATTATAGCATTGATGTTGAATGAATTGAATTTTAATGCCCAGTTTAGGGCTAAAACATGTCATCTTCTGGAGAGAACTTGTTTTCATGTTTTTTACTTTTATGCTACATTACTAGCACCAACTAGGAATGATCAATCGCCTACCAAAATCTGGGGCGAACAGGGCCACTCGAGATTCAACTGTCCCTCAAGGCAGTGTCATGTTCTTTAATGGGTGGCTCAAACAATGGTCAAGGGAAAAGTGATATTGCAGCCCATATTCTCTTCTGCATATAATTTGCATATAACAATTCACTGAACAGGTCTACTATTCCACTAGTCTTGTGAGTGGGAGCTAGCTTTTCTTTGGCCGGGAGAGTCTGATGCAGGGGCAATTCCCTGGGCCCCAGGGAGATATCCGTTGTCCACCCAATAGCCATTCAACGGCTCCAAAGCTATTGCAGGGGGTCTAGAAGTTTGCGGTAGAGTTGTCCAGTCATCCACCCAATCCGCATTGGTTGGTCCTCAAGCCTTCGGGATCGTTTTATTTGGTGCTAAGATGTAGCCAGGCCGCCACAGAAAATTGGGCATTCACGAGGTTGCCATCCGATAGCCCAAAAGCAATTGCGGGGTTTGAAATTTTTGCGCTGGAATGAATGGAGGCCTGCCAAAATGATCCCCGACTATCCTTTCCACCCTAATCCGATGGCACATACCTTTATTGTCATTCTGGTTCGTGCCTTTAATAATTGATGCCGCACCGTTAGGTGAAGCCTACGTGATGTTTGGTACTGGATTTTTGTTGGGCCAATTTTCCATTTGGCTTTCAATTTCAATTTTCTATTGGCAGCAGGAATCTTTTTTTGATTTAATGGAATCGGTAGTTGGTTCAGGATTCTACTTCTGTGACGCTCACTATAATCTTTAGGCATACCAAAGCAGCCCTTAGGCATACAAGGCTAGCCTGCGGTTTGAACCAGCAACATTTACAAAGAGCGTTAACACCAATTGATCTACACCCCTGGGTCTTGTAGGTTGGAAAATGGACTTGACATGAATTTGAAACCCGAAAGCTTTAAGAATACATGCCGGAGAGGGACATTGGATATACAGCAAGTTTTGGTGAAAGGATTATTCAATGGAGAAGAAAAGGGACAAGAGAAAATTCGGGGAAGAAGAAGAAAATGCAGAGAAGGCAAGAGGAATAACAAATGAAAAGAGGAATAGGAGCAAAGAGAATATGGTAGTATGAGATAGAACACGGGTAAAACTATTGTAAATCGATTCCAAATATCAAAATTAGATTGAATCTAAATATTGTTTTGATTTTCTATCGAGTTCTTGTAAACCTCACCAAAACTTTGCACCAACAAAGATTTGTATGTATTTAGTATCTGAAGAAAAAGTTTTAAATCGAGTTGTTGTTTTAAGCCATATAAGCCCATTGAGACCTTAATTATGTAATTTCATAAATTTGCAGTGCTTGAATCGCCGATTGTGCATATTCAGTCTTCTTTGTATGTTTTTTTGTCTTTTAATGTGCTTCCAAGCTGTTAACTGTGTATTTTGTTTGAATTTAGTTTTGGCAACCTAAGTGGTTGTTGGTGATGCAGTCACGGCTACATTGAGTCGGACAATCTGAAGATTGAGATTGAATTTTGACAATAAAATTACAGTCAAATGAATAATCCAGAGTGTCACAATGAATATTTATGATGCTCGTGGGTGAACATCAATTGAAGTGCTAAATTTATATTCCAAAATTGGGCATGTGGATGATTTTTGAGCTTTAAAAATCACTGGTCACTGTGACAAGGTACAAAGGATTGCCATCTCGGCCTAAGTTATTCATTCCTCCCACTATTGTTTGGAACAATTGAGATGATTGAAGTGTTTGCAAATAAGGTCTTGGGAAGTGAACTTGTTGCTTTAATATTTCAGACAGGGGTTTTAAGAGCTTCTTAATACTCATTTAACATTAACTTTTCACTGCCTATACATGAAAGGCTAGAACGCAAAGACACTGCCTATACATGAAACGCTAGGAGGCAAAGACAACAGAATCATGAAATGAACCTACCCATGAATGTGAAGCTCCTGAAGGTGTCTGGGATATTGATGATGAGTCTGAAAGAGTGGGAGATGAAGATGACTAGCCACCCATGACCAATTTATTAAATTATTACTGTCAATT
The DNA here is from genome assembly GCA_031772625.1 of Pinus tabuliformis. NCBI lineage: Eukaryota > Viridiplantae > Streptophyta > Pinopsida > Pinales > Pinaceae > Pinus > Pinus tabuliformis. Next base: position 531,046,839 of record CM062819.1, on the reverse strand, counting down.
TGATTTTCTAAGGTTTTTGTGTTAACTTGTTTTGGCAGAGGTTAGAACTTGAAAGTACACAAGGCAGTGACAATAAAAACCAGCACAGTCACTGATGAGTATAACGGGAATTAAGGATAATCTACAAAATGAATGCAAATTTATAATATGAGAAACTTCAATGTAACTAACAAAGAATAACATTCTAATCTGACAACCCTATTGAAGAAATTGAAAATATTAGTGAAATGCAATATAGTATAGCCATCCAACTCAAGCTACTGAAACGTAATCATGAAAATGATTTTGAGTGGAGAATTGCATTTAAATTTTTTTTTGCACATTTCACTGGGTATCCATGTATTTCCTCTAAAATCATTTTTTATTTCTGCTCAGGCAAGCTCATACATATTGAAAGTATTCTGATCTCAACTGGAATCAGTTCCAAATTAATACAATTAAAAAAATTCAGATACTTCAAATTTTGAAGCTCTTCTATTTGAAACGGAAAGGATTTTAACTCGCTGCAGCTTCAATTTTGGTCCAACTCAAATTGAGAAACTCAAGTTGTGACAACCGCTACAATGATACCCGCACTGATTTGGTCCTTGGAGCAGATAAGTCCAACACTCTGAAGGAATGTTGAGGTAAAATGAATTCGCCTCAAGTTAATATTCTTCTGCAATCACTAGCGGTGCAATAGATGTCCCCTTCTTTCCAGGCGGAGAGAGGACTCCGACAGGGGTGTCCCTTATCTCCTTTGCTCTTTATCCTGGTCATGAATTCTCTTAGTTTGCACCTTAACAGAGCAGTAGCAGAGAAGCGCTGTAGGCCGGTAAAGTTATGCAAAAACGTATCCCTCTCTCATAATCTCTTTGTAGATGATATTCTAATTTTTGCTATGCTTTGCAAAAACTCCTGGCAGTGTATTTATGATATTCTTCTGAAGTTCCAGCGTGCTACAGGCCTTATTGTTAACAGGGGAAAATCCTCTCTATACCATAATGATTTGAACCTCGAAATTATTCGCTGGATTGCGGACTTGATGAGCATCGCTCCAGTGTCTATATCGCAGGGGCTGAAATATTTAGGCTTTCCTTTAAAAGCTAAAGGTAATTCAAATTCGGACTGGTTATGGCTTCTGGAACAATTTTATAAAAGGATATCCATCTGGGAGTTCAAACTCCTTTCCCTGGCTGGTAGACTCGTTCTCGTGCAGGCGGTCCTCTCTCAGCTCTCAGTTTTCTGGGCTCATCTATTTTATCTTCCTTCTAGTACCATCAATCACATGAACAGATTGATCGCCAATTTCCTTTGGGGTGGCCGCTCTGTTCATAGCAAAATGCACCTTGTTAAGCTATCAGCCTTATCTAAGCCTAAGATCGATGGCGGCTGGGGTCTCCTTGACCTTCGCACATTTGGAAACGCTCTGCTTTGTAAGTCCCTCCACCGTGGTATTTTCGGAACCGGACTGTGGAGCATGATCATTAAAGGAAAATACATGAGAGGCAGGTGCATTGATTTTTGGTACAGGAGGGGAACGGTCGGCATTAGGCATGGTTCGGCGATCTGGCAGAGTTTAAGAAAAACTCAGCCTTTCTTCCTGCAGTTTTTAAGCTGGAACCTATCCTCAGGCACCAGTATTCTCATTGGATTCGACTCCATCTCGTGCGCGCGGGGTATATCTTTTCCTCTTCAGCTGGTTCTTTCCTTCCACAGGCAGGGTTTGTTCACTTGGGACAAGTTAATTAAGCAATGGAGGGGTTCTGTCCCGGTCTGGAAAGAAGCGGAGGACCTGTGCTTGCCACCTCTATTGCGGCCGCTATGGGATTCAATAAAAGCTTCTTTAGGCAGTTTAGGAGTACAACCATCGGGCACTCATGATCACTTGGTCTGGAGCTTAAAAGGATCCTTTCAATCTGCAAATGTGAAGCTCATTTATGCAGATCTTATCTCATCATCAGCAAGAAGCTCTTCTCAGATCTTTCCCTCCTGTTTCTGGAAGGCCTCTTGCCCCCTTAAAATGATCGTTTTCTCCTGGCTGCTATATTGGAATAAGAACCTCACATGGGAAGTTTTTTAGAGGAAAAATTGGCAGGGTCCGAGCAGATGTTCATTGTGCTTCAACGATGCGGAATCCAATTTGCACCTGTTCTTTCAATGCTCCTCGTCTCTCCAAATCTGGTATGAATTGTCTTTTCAGTTTGGTTTCCCTCACATGTCTTTCTCTTCTGTTTAGGAAGCTTTTATTTGGTGGGGTGGTCAGTCCTCTTCGGCGAGATCGGTGTTCATTATTTCCCGCTGGTTCTTATGGTTATGGCGAAATGCCCTTATCTTTCAACATTCCAAAGAACCCATTCAGGTTATTATTCAGAAGATTCTGGCCTTCTATGATTCCTATGCTCGGTAGACTATCTTTCAGCTCCATGTCTCCTTGTTGGGTTTTTCTGCTATGATGGCATCAGGCTATGTGTTTTATCCATTTGGCTGTTGGTGTAATGATCCCTCTGTTTCCTTCTCCTTTAAGGAGGCTATGTTCTGTAATCTGCTGCATTCTTAGTTATCTTGGGTCATATGTTCATTTAGCTGGACCTGTTAGAGGCTTTCAGGATCAAATTTTTGGATTTTGTGGCTTTGGCATTCGGCCATCCTCTGCAAATCTGTCGGGAGTTATCCTTATGTTTCTGTTATATGTCTTTTTATATCTATATATAAAAATTGGCGGTTTTTTTTTCCTCAGAAAAGAAAAGAGAAATGTTGAATCATTTGCCTTGCCCCATGCACAGTTTTATTCATTCTCCCTAATATAAATTGCCAGATCACGGAGGATATCGTGTACTTGAATTACACATCAGAATTGAAATACAACTCTCATGAACTGTAACAAGAAACAATCTACAAGGGACTTTACATAAGTATGCCCCCTGTCCAATAAATAGGCCTCTTCTTTGTTCTTAACCAGACCTTCTGCAGTCCACATCTGCACCAATTCCTCTCGAGTAATTAATGCATCTTCATGATACATAGCACAATACAGAAAACCCTTTTCCAGATTACCATCTCTCCATTTCAATTTCTGATACAAATCTTGATCAAGACGACGATGGCTACTTGGAAAATTTGAATCCGCTGTTTTCATCTGGCTTAGAGCAGGCTCTTGCCAATCATCGTTAGTTGTGATTCCTGTCAGAGTATCCATTGCTGTCTCAGAGCAGAGTAGGTCACGGAAAATTATGGATTTAGAAACAGCAGAGCCCACTGGAAAAGAGAAAATAGACCAGAATATGAAAACAAAGGCAGGAAGCAAAGCCAGCTAGAGGCAAATACATGGATACATACGCAGAGACATTGATTGTATTTGATCTGGAATGCTGAAACATATGAGGCAGTTGTTGTGTTTCCAGCCAAATCCAGGGGGTGAATAGCAATCAGAAAAGTTTGAATCATTATTTTGCACCAAACAGTTTATTCCATTCCATTATTTCAGCAACAACCTCCCCTCACTGATCAAAAAAGTTTATTCCATGTTCCCATTATTCGTTCATGTTTATGTTATTCAAATTTGTACATTATTTTCCTCAGTGTGAGAGGTTTCCAATGAGCACTCAGCCGATACTTTTATCAAAAAGTTTATCCATTACCTTATGTAGGCAAGAACTTTAGTTGAAACTCCGTTCACTGACCAAAATTAAATATTCCATGTGTCGATGATTCATTGCACAACAGCTTTAAAGTTGTTACTATTTGTAGATTACTTTACCACTATGAGAGGTTTTCAATGAGCACTCACACAATACTGTACCAAAGAGTTTATCCATTACATGATTTATGCAACAACTTTAATTCATTAACCATCCACTCACCGACCAAAAAGTTAATTCAATGTCTCACTTCATTCACACAGCCTGGCACTGAAAGAGATTAATTTGTGGATTATTTTGCTCACTGTGTGAGATTTCCAATGAGCACACAAAGAATATTGTATTAAAAAGTTTTTGTCATTCCCGAATCGGGTAAGGTGGAAAGTGATAAATGCGCCACCGCCTCGCGCAATCCATTATTTTTCTATTCATTATTTCTAGAGAAATTGTGTATCTTGATTGAAACATCAGATGTTTTAGGTGTATGCTTTACCCATCATCAGGGACACATAAAATGACATATGTGTCCCTAATGATGGGTGGAACATTCATTCGAAATATTGGTCATTTCAAACAAGATACACAGTTTCCTCAAAAGAAAAAACAAACTCGTAAATGTTGTTATGAGGGAAGTTTTATGAAATGATATAGCCAATAATTTTGCAAATTAGTATCGTAAACTAAAATCTTGACAAAGTTCTAACAAGTCCTAACACTACAAATTCGAAAGATGTAGATTGGAGTGATAAAGAATCATATATATAGTCTACATGTCATCCTTATCCTATCTCTAAAAAAAAATCATGTAAGTCTTGATGAATATATAAAACATGGCACTATCTACAAATATATTTCCATCTTATATGTCATTTTTCAGAAGTTTTTATGTAAGCCTTCATGAAACATGGCACTATCCACAAACACATTTCAATCTTGTATGCCATTTGTTAATGCTCTAGGGTCTAATGTTATTACTAAGTCCAAGATTTTCAAATGTAAAATACTACAATATCTTGTCATGTTAAATGTCCTATTATGTTGGAAGAGTTTGCAAATTAACATGTTATTATCTCAAATTTAAAATTTATTAAATTTTTTTAGAAATGATATTTGTTAAAAATAATTTTACTAAAATTAAATTAAATTATTATAAAAATATATTTCAAAATATATATTACAATTTTAATAAAATTAAAAAGATACAACAAAGATAAATTGTATGCACAAATACATTTAAAGTACTAATTTGTGACGCTTGTGTGAATTGAAAAATGAAGTCACTCACAAGTATCTCTCTTCTCATTATATAACTTGATGTTAGATTTCCAAATATATATCAATGTTTCGTTGAAATTAGGAAGATCTAACAATGATAAGTTTCCTATACAAGTTCACTTAAAATATCTAATCCCTAAATCTTCTAATTATGCTTCTTTCACCATCCTATCTCTCTTTGTAATACTACATATATAATGATTTCAAAGATTATTGCTTCTCAGATAAAAGAAAATTTGTCTAAATTCATTTCGTCAGAGCAAATTGTGTTTCTAGCCTGTAGACAAATGCAAGACGCAATGGCCATAACCCAAGAATGTTTACATTATATCAATCTTAAACATAAGGAAACATGTCTTTGAATATTGATTTGATTAAAGCTTATGGTTGTGTAGATTGGGAATTTCTTAAGATGATTTTGCACAAAATCGACCTATTAGTTCATGTTGTGGACTAGATAATTGCATGCATCTCGTTAGTTAATTATGTTGCCATAGTTAATGGGGTTCCATCTTGTTTTTTTAAATCTACTAAGTGCTTAAGACATGGATGCTTTCTTTCACACCCCCTTTCTTGTTGGTCATCGATGGCCTAAGGAGGAAGTTGTCGAAGTTTCACTCTCGTGGTTTAATCTCTAGATGCAGGATCACCAAAAACATATCCATTACTCGTATCATTTTTGTGGATGATGTTCTTGTTATAGGGAATATTTATGTCAAGCAGTAGGAGGTTTTATTTCAGATTATTAACTCTTTCAAAGATTCAAAGAAGTACCATTCCTTTTCATGAATAAGGCAAAATCTACTTTGTTTGCTACGTGCATTGCATACTTATTGATTATGGAGATTGCTACAATTTTTAATGTTGTGACCAATGATTTGGAAAGTGGTTTCAGGTATCTTGGTTTTAATTTAAAACCTAACAAATATTGTATTGGGGATTGGGATTGACTAAATAAAAAATTCAAGCAGAAATTGTTGTTGTGGTCACACAAATGGCTCTCAATAGGTGGTAGAATGGTTTTGATATAGTTGGTCTTACATGGAATATATGTCCACTAGATGCATCTATACATGTTGTTGAAAAGTATAATCAAAAGGATTAATGCATATATTTCTAAATTTTTATGGACAGGTAAAGGTGAAGATAAAAAGATACATCTTGTGAGGCTTGAAGAAATTTCCCTGTAGAAAGAAGAAGGGGGTTGGGGGATTAAGGATGCAAAGAAATTTGGATGGGCATTGTTGATAAAAGAGTATGTGGAGAGCTTTAAATGGTACATGTATTTGGCAAATGGTCTTCAAAGAAAAATACCCGAGGAACAAGTCATTAGTATCGTGGTAACAAAAATTGGCTCGGTTTCCCTCATCAGTTTCATATATCTGGAAAAGCATGATTAAAATAATTCATTGGTTGATAGGGAATCCAAGTTGGGAGATAGGTTGTGGAAAAATGTGGAGATCGATTTAGATCCCATAAAAGGTTTCTCCAGGGAACACACTATGTCAGAGGCATTTATTAGTCATATATATAGCAAAGGGATCTATTATTTATATTAGATATATGATCCATAAGATGCATTGACTCCTTCCTTGATTCGACCTGGAGGACTTGACATTTCTGGTATTTTAGCTATCGAGTGGGGAAAATATATCCAAAATTTACATAATGCAGGTATCTCTCTCTCTGAATCCAACGAAGTCTTCTCATGGGGAGGTAAGAATCTCCTAAATGAGATCTCAATAAAGGAGGTATACAACTACATATCTCCAGTTCATAATTCCGCAACAACCCATAGTTGGTTTCTTAAATTATGGAAGTGGAAACTTCCCAATAAGCTTAAATATTTTATTTGGTTGGCATGGCGGAACAAGATTCTTACGTGGGATAATTTATGCAAAAGAGGCTTTCATGGTCTTGGGAGATGTATCATGTGCAAGACGGCTCAAGAAAGCGCGGTGCTTCTTTTTCTACCTTGTCCTTTTGCTACATCTATCTAGACTGTTATTCTGAACAATTTACATTTATCTACTGATTGGAATCTTAATTCAATTGAGGCATGTCTTTTAGAATGGAGTGCTACATATAAGGAATATTGCACACTCCCATTTTATATCTTTTGGGGCATTTGGAGGTGTTGGAATTTCAATTTTCTATTGGCAGCAGGAATCCTTTTTTGAATTAATGGAATCGGTAGTTGGTTCAGGATTCTACTTCTGTGACGCTCACTATAATCTTTAGGCATACCAAAGCAGCCCTTAGGCATGCAAGGCTAGCCTGCGGTTTGAACCAGCAACATTTACAAAGAGCGTTAACACCAATTGATCTACACTCCTGGGTCTTGTAGGTTGGAAAATGGACTTGACATGAATTTGAAACCCGAAAGCTTTAAGAATACATGCCGGAGAGGGACATTGGATATACAGCAAGTTTTGGTGAAAGGATTATTCAATGGAGAAGAAAAGGGACAAGAGAAAATTCGGGGAAGAAGAAGAAAATGCAGAGAAGGCAAGAGGAATAACAAATGAAAAGAGGAATAGGAGCAAAGAGAATATGGTAGTATGAGATAGAACACGGGTAAAACTATTGTAAATCGATTCCAAATATCAAAATTAGATTGAATCTAAATATTGTTTTGATTTTCTATCGAGTTCTTGTAAACCTCACCAAAACTTTGCACCAACAAAGATTTGTATGTATTTAGTATCTGAAGAAAAAGTTTTAAATCGAGTTGTTGTTTTAAGCCATATAAGCCCATTGAGACCTTAATTATGTAATTTCATAAATTTGCAGTGCTTGAATCGCCGATTGTGCATATTCAGTCTTCTTTGTATGTTTTTTTGTCTTTTAATGTGCTTCCAAGCTGTTAACTGTGTATTTTGTTTGAATTTAGTTTTGGCAACCTAAGTGGTTGTTGGTGATGCAGTCAAGGCTACATTGAGTCGGACAATCTGAAGATTGAGATTGAATTTTGACAATAAAATTACAGTCAAATGAATAATCCAGAGTGTCATAATGAATATTTATGATGCTCGTGGGTGAACATCAATTGAAGTGCTAAATTTATATTCCAAAATTGGGCATGTGGATGATTTTTGAGCTTTAAAAATCACTGGTCACTGTGACAAGGTACAAAGGATTGCCATCTCGGCCTAAGTTATTCATTCCTCCCACTATTGTTTGGAACAATTGAGATGATTGAAGTGTTTGCAAATAAGGTCTTGGGAAGTGAACTTGTTGCTTTAATATTTCAGACAGGGGTTTTAAGAGCTTCTTAATACTCATTTAACATTAACTTTTCACTGCCTATACATGAAAGGCTAGAACGCAAAGACACTGCCTATACATGAAACGCTAGGAGGCAAAGACAACAGAATCATGAAATGAACCTACCCATGAATGTGAAGCTCCTGAAGGTGTCTGGGATATTGATGATGAGTCTGAAAGAGTGGGAGATGAAGATGACTAGCCACCCATGACCAATTTATTAAATTATTACTGTCAATTTGATTTTCTAAGGTTTTTGTGTTAACTTGTTTTGGCAGAGGTTAGAACTTGAAAGCACACAAGGCAGTGACAATAAAAACCAGCACAGTCACTGATGAGTATAACGGGAATTAAGGATAATCTACAAAATGAATGCAAATTTATTATATGAGAAACTTCAATGTAAGTAACAAAGAATAACATTCTAATCTGACAACTCTATTGAAGAAATTGAAAATATTAGTGAAATGCAATATAGTATAGCCATCCAACTCAAGCTACTGAAACGTAATCATGAAAAGGATTTTGAGTGGAGAATTGCATTTAAATTTTTTGTTGCACATTTCACTGAAAAGTTCACTGGGTATCCATGTATTTCCTCTAAAATCATTTTTTATTTCTGCTCAGGCAAGCTCATACATATTGAAAGTATTCTGATTCCAGTTTGGGTATCCATGTATTTCCTCTAAAATCATTTTTTATTTCTGCTCAGGCAAGCTCATACATATTGAAAGTATTCTGATCTCAACTGGAATCAGTTCCAAATTAATACAATTAAAAAAATTCAGATACTTCAAATTTTGAAGCTCTTCTATTTGAAACGGTAAGGATTTTAACTCGCTGCAGCTTCAATTTTGGTCCAACTCAAATTGAGAAACTCAAGTTGTGACAACCGCTACAATGATAACCGCACTGATTTGGTCCTTGGAGCAGATAAGTCCAACACTCTGAAGGAATGTTGAGGTAAAATGAATTGGCCTCAAGTTAATATTCTTCTGCAATCACTAGCGGTGCAATAGATGTAGAGAAATGTTGAATCATTTGCCTTGCCCATGCACAGTTTTATTCATTCTCCCTAATATAAATTGCCAGATCACGGAGGATATCGTGTACTTGAATTACACATCAGAATTGAAATACAACTCTCCTGAACTGTAACAAGCAACAATCTACAAGGGACTTTACATAAGTATGCCCCCTGTCCAATAAATAGTCCTCTTCTTTGTTCTTAACCAGACCTTCTGCAGTCCACATCTGCACCAATTCCTCTCGAGTAATTAATGCATCTTCATGATACATAGCACAATACAGAAAACCCTTTTCCAGATTACCATCTCTCCATTTCAATTTCTGATACAGATCTTGATCAAGACGACGATGGCTACTTGGAAAATTTGAATCCGCTGTTTTCATCTGGCTTAGAGCAGGCTCTTGCCAATCATCGTTAGTTGTGATTCCTGTCAGAGTATCCATTGCTGTCTCAGAGCAGAGTAGGTCACGGCAGATTATGGATTTAGAAACAGCAGAGCCCACTGGAAAAGAGAAAATAGACCAGAATATGAAAACAAAGGCAGGAAGCAAAGCCAGCTAGAGGCAAATACATGGATACATACGCAGAGACATTGATTGTATTTGATCTGGAATGCTGAAACATATGAGGCAGTTGTTGTGTTTCCAGCCAAATCCAGGGGGTGAATAGCAATCAGAAAAGTTTGAATCATTATTTTGCACCAAACAGTTTATTCCATTACATTATTTCAGCAACAACCTAAGTGATTACACCTCCCCTCACTGATCAAAAAAGTTTATTCCATGTTCCCATTATTCGTTCATGTTTATGTTATTCAAATTTGTACATTATTTTCCTCAGTGTGAGAGGTTTCCAATGAGCACTCAGCCGATACTTCATAAAAAAGTTTATCCATTACCTTATCTGGGCAAGAACTTTAGTTGAAACTCCGTTCACTGACCAAAATTAAATATTCCATGTGTCGATGATTCATTGCACAGCAACTTTAAATATTCCGCTCCCTCTGATGGATCCGATCCAGTGCCTTCGGATCTGCATCTCTCTGTATTGGGCTCCAGTGTTCCGAAGAACATTGATCGTTGTCATCTCTGCACAGAAGAAAGCAGATCTGCCCTTGCCCCCTGCGGATCTGATTTGACTTCTCAGGTGGATGATCCCGGTACCTGCGTGGAGGGATATCTCTCTGGAGTTATTAATGGATCCGTTCCTGTCTCTGCGGATTCTCCCTCACCCATATTGGTTTCGGTTTTTCCGGAGGGCAGTGACCGTTGTCACCCCTGCGCAGATGAAGGCAGAGCTTCCCGTGCCCCCCCTGCGGTTCTGAGTTGGCTTCTCAGGTGAGCAATCCCGGTGCCTGCGTTGAGGGTTATCAATGTGGGGTATCTGCGTGCTCTCCTCCGGTCGCCAGTCCTCTAGAATGCTGTGCTGTTCATGGCCTTAATCTGGTTTCGACTGACAGCAATCTGGTTAAGGGTGACTCATTTCCCGTGCGGATGATCGTTGCGCCTTCTGCTGAATCCAGACCAGCGTTCATCGCTTCCGATCTGGCGGTTTTATCTTCGGCTTCTCCTAACGGCTCTGCTTCCTCGATTCGGAGCAGTTCCGCAGAGCAAGGAGTCGGTTTGGCTAATGAAGGTTCGGTCCCTTCTTTCTCCCCGCCCTGTTGATGATTGTGCTCTTAGCAAATCGCCGTGTAGTAACTTTTATGATATTAATTTTAATAGTAATGATCTTAACATTGCTAACGGTATTAATAATGGTAAGCGTTGTGATATGAATAATAAGATTGCTAAAGATAAGAATAATCATAATCATAAGCGTTGTGATATGAATAATAACTTTATTAGTATAAATGATAAGAGTGACGTATAATAATAATATTACTAATAGGATTAATAAGGATACGAATAACATTATTCACTATTGTAATATTAATGATATGAAGAATAATTTTAATCATAATAATATTACTAAGAATAATAAGAATAATGATATGAAGAATAATTTTAATTATAATAATATTATTAAGAATAACCAGGATAATGATATGAAGAATAATTTTAACCATAATAATATTATTAAGAATAATAAGGATACGAGTAATGATATTTACTATTGTAATAATAATGAGATGGATAGTAGTATTAATAATTTTGATATAAATAATATTAATAACTTTATTAAGAATAATAGTAATAGTAATATTTATAATAATAATATTATTAATATTAATAATTATTATAATAATAAATATAATAAAAACAATAAGAATTCGTATAATAAGTACTCATCTTTTAATGCTAATATTTTTAGCATGAAGAAAAATAGGGAAGATGCTTATAATCATTGCCTTTCTCCTCGTTCTAATAATAGGGTTTTAAATCTTTCCAGTTTCTCCTTTTCCCCTTCTGTTTTTAAAGTTTTAAGCAAAGGTTTAAATTTTGTCTTAGCTCCGAAGAAAATCCCTGTAGATGATATCATTTGTGACATAGAGTTTGGGATCAGAGATTTACCTGATAAGGTCAAAGACACCATTAGGCAAGATTGTGCGGTTGTCTTAAGAAAGGCTAAGCCCCGTAAGAGCAACTTTAGCAAGGAAAAATCTGTCGCTCTCAAATCCTTAAACCAGAACAAGGATATCATTGTTTTAAAGGCAGACAAGGGCGGTGTTGCCGTCATTCTGAACAAGGCTGATTACCATAGCAAGATGTTGGATCATCTTCATAATAGTGGTAGCTACAAAAAGCTTCCTAAGAATCCGTTAAAAAAGGTTGCTAAGAATGTGGCGCTTGCCATTAAATCCATCAGCTCAATGAGTTCCTTGCACCATAAACTCATTGAAAGCAACCCTATCACGCCTAGAATCTATGGTCTCCCCAAGATTCACAAGGATGGGGCTCCCTTGAGGCCCATTGTCAACACCATTGGTGGTCCTACCTACCTTCTTGCTAAGTTCCTTGCGTTAAAGCTTAAGCCCTTGGTTGGTCGTACTGAGTCCTTCGTAAAGGACTCTGCTTCCTTCATCAAGGAGCTCAAGGACATCAAGCTTGACCCTGGAGACATTCTTGTTAGTTTTGATGTTGTTTCCCTCTTCACTTGCATCCCTATTAGTGAGGCCATGGAGGTGATCAACCGCCTAACAGATCCTGACACTGCTAAGTTAGTTGAGATCTGTCTCACTTCTACGTTTTTCTGTTTTGAGGGAGAGTTCTTCGAGCAAACCTGCGGGGTTGCCATGGGCTCACCCCTTTCCCCTGTCGTTGCTAATCTTTTCATGGAAGATTTTGAGTCCAAGGCTCTAAACTCTTCCCGGCTCTTGCCAAAGCTTTGGAGAAGATATGTGGTTGACACCAATGTTATCTGGTCTCACGGCAAAGAAGAATTAGATCTCTTCTTCAATCATCTCAATAATCAATCCTCTGCTATTAAGTTCACTATGGAGCAGGAGGTCGATGGTTGCCTTCCGTTCCTCAATATTCTTATTTCTAAGAATAGTGATGGTTCCCTTGGCCACCAAGTTTTTCGGAAGAAAACACATACTGAGCAGTATCTTCATGCCAGTTCCCATCATTTCCCGGCTCAAAAGATGGGTGTTCTCAATACCCTTGCTACTCGGGCTCTAAGGATCTCCGATAAGAAGAGTTTTGAGAAAGAAAAATCCCATCTCCTTGATGTCTTTGTTGAGAATGGTTATAGTAGATTCATGGGTCAGAGGGCTTTCCTTAAAGCTTCCAAGAATTCGCTGTCTCAAAGAGAACCAAAGGAGCGAGTTCCAGGTGTCCATCTTTCGTATATTCAGGGGACTACTGATAAGATTGGTAGGATTCTCAAGACGCATAGTGTCCTTGTGACCTTTAGGCCCTTGAACACCATTCGCATGTACCTCCGAGCAGCGAAGGATCCTATCGACCCTAAAGATATGAAAAGTGTGTACTTGATCCCCTGTTCCTGTGGGACCCCCTACATTGGGGAAACTGGTCGCTCCATTAATCAGAGGATTAGTGAGCATGCAGCAGACCTTAAGCATAGGCGAACTAAGTCTTCCGCTTTAGCTGAGCATGCTGAGAAAACCAATCATCATGTTTGTATTGAGGAAGCTAGTGTTATTGCTAAGGTATCGCACTTCCATCATCGGAAATTTAGGGAGGCGCTTGAGATTGAAAAGAGGCCGAGCAATCTCAATAGAGATGATGGCTGGAAAATCAGTCAGTGTTGGGTCCCAGCACTCTCGTCCTAGTCGTCCTTTTATTTATTTATTTATTATTTATTTATTTTATTTTATTTATTTATTTATTTTTATTATATTTTTTTTAAGTTTAGTTTATTTGATTTTGATACTTGTATTTATTTATTTATTATTATTTTATTTATTATTATTATTTATTTATTTATTATTATTATTTTAGTTTAGTTGATTTGATTTTGATTTTGGTTTTTATTTATTTATTCCTATTTATTTATTTATTTTTATTTTTATTATTTATTTATTTTTATTTTTATTTATTTATTTTATTATATATATATATATATTTTAATTTGACTTATATTAATTTTGTATTCATACTTTCTCTTTCTTTTATATTCATTTATATAAAAATAGTCCTGTTTTTAATTCCTCTAATCTAATTTAACTTACTATTTTTAATTATTTATTTTAAAATAATAATAATAATAATAAAATAAATAAATAAATAAAAATATATATCTATATTTTGATGATGATGATGATGATGGTTAACGTCCGCTGAGACCAAATAATGATCTATCGGACCTAAAAGACAAATTATTTATTTTGATTTAAGATTTTATTCCTATGCTCAAAAAGCTTTGAGAGAAGCCTCCCGAGTTCACTATAATTTTGGCATTGTAAAAGGCTAGGAAGGTCAGTATTGTAACAAAGGTTGTGAAATTGAGATCTAATGTGGTTGTATGCAGGGCACTCTAAGAGGAAGTGGTTTTCATCCTCGATGCTCCTATTCTCACAAATATGGCAGATCCTTTCCATCCATGACGTTTTAGGAACTACCCAACGGCCAGTTTCACTATGGAGCTCATGAGAATTCGTTCTAATCTTTGCTATATTAATTTTCTTCTTTGAGCTAGTTAAAATAGAGAGATACTTTTGATCTTCAAGGGTGAGGTTGATGACCTTCTTATAATAACTTAATTTTCTTTTAGACGCTAAATCTTTCTCACACCACAATTTTTCTTTGAACTTAGAAGTAACAATATCTTTAATGTTATTTATGTTTTGCAAAGCATCATTCTCATTGATCTCCCAATAGTTTAACCAGGCCCTTGTGTCCTTATGCCATCCTCGGTTAAGCCTTAGGTGGTTTTGGCTGGAATTTAAAGCTAGCTTAGGAAGTCTATGATTGGGATTATATTTACTAATAATTTTTAACTAAATATTATCATTATATTATTTTTATTTATTTTATTTTATTTTAAGGGATTGGTCCCCTAGGGTAATACTTTTTTTTTTTTCCCTTAAATATAATTTTTAATTATTTATTTTTAACTAACTACTATCATGAATTATTTTAATTACTAATTTAACATAACATTTCAATTATTTATTAATATTTTTAACTAACTGAACTATCATAAAATTATTTATTAATAATTTTATTTTATTTTTTATTTTTATTTTTTATTTTTAACTTTTATCATAAAATTATTTTTATTTAATTTATTTTAAGGGATTGGTCCCCTAGGGTAATTTTTTCCCTTAAATATGATTTTTAATTATTTATTTTTAACTAACTATTATCATGATTTAATTTTTACATAATATTTTAATTATTTATTAATATTTTTAACTAACTATTATCATAAAATTATTATTTTTATTTTAAGGGATTGGTCTCCCTAGGGCAATTTTTTCCCTTAAATTATTAAAAAGGGTTTTATTCCCGGTACCTAGTCAAGAGTAGCTATTGGTCTTTTTAGCCGTTGGAGGCTCTGCTCTGTCTATTTAACTTGCTAAGCTGGATCTGTTTCTTCAACTTGTCCTGACGATGAACCACACTGGTTGGTTCGAAACGCGTCGACAAATGGTTTCTCATGAGATTTTCGCCGAAAAATCTCTCGCAAGCTTTAAAGTTGTTACTATTTGTAGATTACTTTACCACTATGAGAGGTTTTCAATGAGCACTCACACAATAGTGTACCAAAGAGTTTATCCATTACATGATTTATGCAAAAACTTTAATTCATTAGCCATCCACTCACCGACCAAAAAGTTAATTCAATGTCTCAATTCATTCACACAGCCTGGCACTGAAAGAGATTAATTTGTGGATTATTTTGCTCACTGTGTGAGATTTCCAATGAGCACACAAAGAATATTGTATTAAAAAGTTTTTGTCATTCCCGAATCGAGTAAGGTGGAAAGTGATAAATGCGGCCTCGAGCAATCCATTATTTTTCTATTTAGTTTGAAAAAGGAGTGGATGCTCTCGAGGATATAACGAGACGTGGTGGATTGAAGGATTTAAGGTACTATCGTGTCAGTAGATGTTGCTGCTCGCATGAAGGATAGGCTAGATGGTGGTGCCATGATACACACTCATGAGGGTTGGTTTGGTATTTGGTACTCATAGTCCTTAATCTCCATGGAGGTATGGTTTTTTTATTAGTGTATTACAATTGCAGTTTTGTGTAGTTACAAAAAGTTATCAAACAAGAAAAGAAAAGAAATTGAATACAGCTATACACGTAAAAATTCAAAATTTATGTGGTAAAACCTTGATAGGGTGTTAAGGAAACATCTACTTGGTAAGGGATTGGAATTTC
This sequence comes from Pinus tabuliformis, assembly GCA_031772625.1. Classification (NCBI taxonomy): domain Eukaryota; kingdom Viridiplantae; phylum Streptophyta; class Pinopsida; order Pinales; family Pinaceae; genus Pinus; species Pinus tabuliformis. Next base: position 531,030,849 of record CM062819.1, on the reverse strand, counting down.
TATTCAATCAATAAAAATGATTCTCCTTACAATAGTTCGAGCATTCATCAATTTTATATGAGCCTCCTTAATTACATAACTGTTGATTCAGTATGAAACTAACTTGTTAATAACTAATACAATTTTACCCAAATTTACACTAATTAGTTGTCAATTACCAGCAAACTCCACCTTGACAACAATTTTCTTAATCCCTTGCCCATGCCCATTCATCATCTCTTCTGCAAGCCAAGATAAGCTAAATACCATCCCAGCTTCTCTATTGTAACTGGCTTTGTGAATATGTTTGCACAATTCTCCCGTGTATGGACCTTTTGAAGAGCTACTTTCCGCCATCGATCACATGTCTCAAAAAATGATACCTTACATCAATGTGTTTGGTTCTGTTGTGATAAGCAGGATTTGTAGCCAAGTGAATAGCACTCTGACTGTCACAAAGTACATTCACTTTTTTGTGCGTCCTTCTAATCTCATCAAGTAGACCTTTTAACCAAATTGCTTCTTTACTGGCATCTGAAGCAGCTATATATTCTGCTTCGGTAGTGGACAACGCAATTGTTGCTTGAAGCTTTAACATCCAACTAATTGCTCCACCTGCAAGAGTAAAGACATAACCTATAGTAGATCTTCTTTTGTCCAAATCACCTGCATAATCAACATCTACATATCCGCAAACTGAACCTTCATTACCATTGAAGATGATGCAATGGTCACTTGTGCCTCTTAGATATCGAAGCATCCATTTCACTGCGCACCAATGTTCTTCACCTGGATTTTCCATGAACTCGCGGACAACTCCAACTGCATGTGACACGTCAGGTTTTGTAGATACCATCGCATACATTAAGCTGCCTACAACATTTGCATATGGTACATGAGACATCTACTGCTTTTCTTCATCAGTTCTAGGACTAAAAACTGAAGAAAGCTTAAAATGGGAAGCTAATGGAACATTAATAAGTTTCACATTGTTCATACAGAACTTTTCAAGTAATTTCTCCACATACTTCTGCTATGATAACCAAAGCTTACCATTTTTCCTGTCTCTGTGTATCTCCATGCCCAAGATATGTTTTGCTGCTCCAAGATCCTTCATATCAAATGTCCTAGAGAGCCGAGCCTTTAACATGTTGATCTCTTCCATGCTTTTGCTTGCAATAAGCATATCGTCAACATACAAAGCTAAGATAATGAATATGCCATTGAAACTCTTGAAGTATACACAATGATCATACTCACTTCTAATAAAGTTCTGGCTCACCATGAATGAGTCAAACTTCTTGTACCATTATCTGGGTGACTGCCTTTGACCATACAATGATTTCCTGAGCTTGCAAACTAATCTTTTGTTGCGACCATGTACAAAACCTTCTGGTTGTTCCATATATAACTCTTCATTCAAATCACTATGTAGAAAAGTTGTTTTAACATCTAACTATTCTAACTCAAAGTTAAGTAATGCAGTTAGTGCCAACACAGTACGAATAGAAACAAGTTTTACAACTGGTGAAAAAATCTCATGAAAGTCGATACCTTCAACCTGAGAATACCCTTTTGCTACCAGTCTCGCCTTATACCTTTCGATACTTCCATCAACTTTCCATTTTAGTTTGAAGACCCATTTGCATCCAAGAACACTTCTCCCTTCAGGAAGTTCTACAAGATCCCAGGTATTGTTCTTGGCTAAGGAATCCATTTCTTCTTCCATAGTCGTTTTCCATTTTTCGCTATCCGTATCATCTACTGCTTTTAAAAGAGAAGATTCATCAAATGTTACATCTCTACTAATAACTATCTTTCGTGATGTAGGATCCCACAACCTGTATCCTTTCACCGCATAGTCATACCTAACAAAGACATAACATTTCGATTTTGGATCTAATTTTGAACGTTGATTTTTAGGAATAAGAGCATAAGCATCACAGCCAAATATCCTTAAATGTGAATAATCACAAGACTGGCCTGACCACACTTCTTCAGAAATTTTACAATTAATTGCTACTGAAGGTGAAATGTTAACTAAATAACAAGCAGTGGATACTGCTTCTGCCCACAACTCCTTTTGCAGGTTAGCATTGCAGATCATGCTTCTGGCTCTTTCCATAAGATTCTGATTCAAACGTTCAACAACACCATTTTGCTGAGGAGTATAAACAACAGTTTTGTGTCTAACAATTCCTTCGTCCTTACAGTATTGTTCAAATTCTATTGAAGTAAACTCACCACCATTATCAGTGCTTAAACATTTAATTGATTTTCCTATTCTTTTCTCTAGCATCACTTTAAATTGTTTAAATACATTGAATACATCAGCTTTTTTTTTCAGCATAAAGACCCAAACGTTTCGGGAGAAATCATAAATAAATGTTAAAAAAATATAGAGCACCTCTATATGATACAACAAGAGATGGCCCCCACAGATCAGAATGAATATAGTATAAAATATCTTTACTATTATGATTTCCAGTTTTAAATCTTTGTTTACACTGTTTTCCATACACACAATGTTTATAGAAATCCAACTACAAAGATTTCAGATTAGGAAGATATTTACGTTTCATCAATATGTGAATACCTTTTCTACTTTCATAACAACTAGGGCACCTTTAGAGACTTTCAGCACTCCATTCTGACCTGTAAACTTATAACCATCCGAATCCAACACTCCCAAAGAAATCAAATTTTTCTTCAATTCAGGTACATGTCTAGCAGTAGTTAATGTTTTAACTGTGTTATCATACATTTTAATCCTGATATTTCCCTTCCCAATAGTCTAACATGATACATTGTTACCCATAAACATAGAACTACCATTTACATCTTCATATGAAGTAAACCAATTTCTGTGTGGACACATGTGATGAGAAGCACCAGAGTCTAACAGCCAACTTTCAAAACCCTAAGAGACATTACATATAGGTAAAGTTTCATCTATCATACATAATTCTTCAGTAGATAAAAATTCATATGTCATACTTGAATCAACCTGGTTTGCTTCCTTCTTCGAGTTATCAGACTCTTTTCGTTTCCAACAGTCTTTCCTAAGGTGTCCAATTTTGTTGCAGTGCCAACATTTTGCCTTACACTTCTTTCCCTTTGATTTAGATCTGGAAGACCCCTTTGTTTTTTCTCCTCTTTCCTTTGACCGTCCTCTAGCTATCATGGCTTCTGGTGTTGTTGTTTCAGTACTGGATTTCCTTTGTACTTCTTCAGACAAGAGAGCTCCCACAACTGATTCAAATTTCAAAGAATTAGCGATGCTCAAACTGATTGAAGTTACGAAGTGATCCATGACTCAGGCAAAGAACACAACAAGGTTATAGCTTTGTCTTCTTCCTGAATTTTAACTTCCATATCTGATAATTGGCATATAAGTGTATTAAAAACATTTAAATGCTCTGCAACTTTTGAACCCTCTTTCATTTGAAGACTGTACAATTGTCTTTTCAAATAAATTCTATTGGTTAACGACTTTTTCATATATAGTTTTTCCAGTTTTTCCCATAAGCCTGAAGCTGTGCTCTCTTCAACAATGTTGAAGAGAACTATCCGCCAGGCATAACCTGATCGTACTGAGAGCTCGGGCATCCAAGTCCTCCCAGTCCGAATATTTCATGCTAGCAGGTTTCTTATTTGCCCTGTCCAAAGCTTTGTGCAATCCTTGTTGCACCAACAAATCCCTAACTTTCAGTTTCCAGAGACCAAAGTTGTTCTGGCCGATGAATTTATCCACCTCGAACTTTGTATTCATCATCTTGGCCATTTCTTTCCTCCTAGGGTTTCAGTCTTCCAACTAAAATATTCTAATTTTCCTTCTTCCAGCTAGGGTTTACATACAAAATTTCTTTCTGATTTTGATTTTCTACACAAAATCTGATTATGTTCCCTTCTCTTTTTTTTAACTCTTAAGAAATTTCCAGAAAATTCTCTTAATTAATTTCCAGAGTTTATTTTGAAGCTTCCTACACAGATTCTTTAAAAAATTCTTGAAATTTCCCCAAAAACAAAGGAAACATTTTTCTAAAAACTTTAAACCCTATTTTTTCAAATTCACCAGCGCTCAACGCTCAATAGTGCTCAACAGAAATCATATTTCTGGTGAAGAAAAAAGAATACCTGGATTGTTTCTGTTGATCGAAGACTGCATTTTTCGTTCTCTCGATGCTTTTCCAGACAGAATGCACTTGCGTGTTTCAAGACTGGGCTCCAAAAATCCATGCAGAGGTCCTCGACGGCTCTGGGCCAGCAACAACCTCCTCGCTCCTCGACGGTTCTAGACAAGCTAGCAACAGCCTTCCTCGACTGTCCTCCAATTCTGGTCCACGCAGGTAACACCAGCAGTGGTCCATGTAGATAACACCAGCAGTGGTCCACGCAGGCTCTGGACAGGGCTCTCCTCGACGCAAACCAGCAGCTAGTTCTAGACAAGGCCAGCAATGAGCACTTAGTGTTGCCTTCCTTGACGGATTGGATAGGCGAGCAAACTGGCACGCAGACTGTTGCCTTCCTCGCCGGTCCTCGATGGGCAAAGTGTTGCCTTCAAAAAATTATAATCTGCAAACACTCACAGTTTTCACCTTTCACCAACGCTCGCCTCCAAAGATAATCACGCAGCTTTTATTTTCTTTCACCAGCATTCGCCTCCAACTTAACTGAACTTGCTCTGATACCATTTGTAGTTACAGGAGGTTATCAAACAAGAAAGGAAAAGAAACTGAATACAACCACACAAGTAAAAACTCAAGATTTACCTGGTAAAACCTTGACAGTGTGTCAAGGAAACATCCACGGGGCAAGGGATTGGAATTTCTATTCAATCAATAAAAATGATTTGCCTTACAATAGTTCGGTCATTCATCAGTTTTATATGAGCCTCCTCGGTTACATAGCTGTTGATTCAGTATGAAACTAACTTGTCAACAACTAATACAAATTTACCCAAATTTACACTAATTTGTTGTCAATTACAAACACTTTGGTGTTTTACTTTTTATTTAATGTTGGTTTTCTGTAGATTTTTTTTATCTAATATTTTTTCTTTACACGTAAGAGCAAGTTATAATTTCATTGTTCTTCCTCTACTTTTTCGTCCGTAGTGTTGTTTCAAGGGGAAATAGTGGTTTGGTTATCTGTGAATATGATCATGATTTGTCAATGAACAAATTAAGGGGAAGTGGTAGCCATGAAGGTTTGAGAGATTCTGTTGCTCATTATAGAGCTGTGAATATGATCATGATTTGTCAATGAACAAATTAAGGGGAAGTGGTAGTCATGAAGGTTTGAGAGATTATCTTGCTCATTACAAAGCCGAGACCTTGGTATGGACCTTCCAAGAATAGATTTTGAAGTTGATCGAGGACTAACTCCTTGAGTTCGAAGTAGATGTAGTAGAAGCATGCTTGTCATTTAGATTTTGAGGTGTTAATGGATGTCACTAACTAGGTTCTTGGCCCAAAGCATACCCAGGGAAGACATAATCAATGTTTGTTGAGAATTGACTTCTATTGGGGGTTGAAGATGTTGTTGGGAAGGGTTATAATGGACTAGAAAGATGCCAAAAAAAAACATTCTCATGCTGGACAAAGTGGTTTTGAACTAAATAAAATGAAACTTTGTCTTAAGTGAATTGAAGACCAATTAGCTCAGGTTCCAAATGTCCCATTGAGGTGGATGCTTCCACTTCCACTTTGTTATCTCATGATTCTAATTTCACAGTTTTTTGAGTTAGCTTGCTTAGATAGACATAGGAATGTGGGTTTGCGCATTCAAGTTCTTAGTTATTTTGTTGTTATTCCTGTGTCTAATTCCTTATATACCAATTTATTTTACTTGAAACTTTGGTTCAATTTGAAATCATGTTTTGGATTTGATTCTAGCATGAATCGCCTTCAATTTAGTTATATAGATCTCTCACAGTTCACCTTCAAAACCATCTAATCCTATATAATTTTTTTTTTCCTGCTCTTGATGCCATATAGAGGGGAGTTTTGGAGAAACTACCTAAGCTAAATTATATATATACCCTTCCAATATATATATATATATATATATATATATATATATATATATAGATATATATATATATATATATATATATATATATATATATATATATATATATATCCTCCTAAGTCTTTGGTTTTTTATGGTTTGTTGTGTTGTTTTACCAAAGATATATCCTTACTCTTTCTTCCTTGACCACAAGGATCTAAAACTAGCCTTTTTGACTTTTTCCTAAACCCCCTTACCAATGAATCTCAAAGAGTGCTAATACACTAGAATTACTTCCAACATTTATCTGACTAGAATAAGTATCCCTCTTCTAGATAGCTATATAGTACACTACAAAATAATTCTCCTTTCGACATTGGAAATCAACCATTTTCAATCATTAGTCTTATAGTCATTTGCATTGATATGAAAACTTAGGTATTTGAAACTTACTTAGAAGTCAAGATGAGGAGCAATTGTATATTGAATCTAATTTAATCATTTGCCACCTTAGTAAAAGAAATATAATCATTTTGCAAATTAACCTTTATACAAGTAGCAATGTAGTACAGTCCTAATATTTCTTTGAAGTTAGCATCTATCATTGAGCCATCATGAAATACTAGAACATCATTAAAAAAAATGCGACAATACGAATATTTTTCAAGTTGCATACCTTTCCAAGATCTTGTTCTTCTTGCCTCTAATAAATCCTCATCGAGGCATTTAGCTACCATTAGAAAGAGGAAATATGACAAGGAATAGCATTTTCTAAGTCATCTTTTGGGTCTAAAAAAATAAGATGTTGATTCATTGATTAAGATTGGAAAAGATATTGGTTTTAGGAAACTCGTAATCTAGCTCACAATATGAATACAAAACTTAATGTGAATCAACACAACTAGTTTTCCTAACCATATTATGCCTTGTATAGGTCCAACTTCAAAACCAAGGACGATAACTTCTTTGTTTTTATCGGGTGCATCTCCTATTGTGCTACCCTGATAACATCATGGATTTTTCTCCTTTTATGGAACTTAAATTTCTCAATGGATATTGACTCAAAAAGAATCTTCTTGACCCTTAAAGAAATAATCTCAACTATTATCCTGTAAATAAGTTGCATGTGGAAATAGGTATGAGATCTTCATAGTTGTCCTTCTTCGAGATCAATGTCATAAAAGTAGAAATTAAGGCATCTAGAATCTTCTCAGTGATCCTTGACTCCCCAACTACCCTTAACAAATCATCTTCTATCAATAATAGAAACCCAAGAAAAATCCATTGTTTGATCATCAAGACTAGAATTCTTGTCCTTTTGAAGACTATGAAGAAACATCAATCTCATGTTTCTTGCATCATAAAAAACTAGGAAAGTGGGCAGTCATCTTAGCTACCTCTATAATGTTATATATATATATATATATATATATATATATATATATATATATTCCCAAAATGAGACACTCTTGAAGCAACAATGTCCTTAAGGTTTGTGTTAGAGATTCATCATATATTTGTACTTCACATATTATATTTATGTTTTCTTATAATTTGTAAAATTATGAAAAAAAATGTTTTCTCATCACCCTTAGACAACCACAAAGCCTTACTATATAACCTCTATAGTGTTTGTTTATCAGCAAATTTTTTTCTCTTATTTTGTTGTAGTGCACTCAATGCTTCTTTTGAATATGTTGTGTAATTGCATAGTTAGCCTCACATGCGACATGTATGCATTAGGTGCAACAAAGGTGTCATGGGGGGGATTCAATAAGCCCCACGTCTAGGGTCATTGTATGGGGTTTCAGTAGGTCTTACTTATTGAAGAGTTCAAGGGTAGATCTTTGGAAAAAAAATTAGTTGTTTTGTGTCCTTTTTTAGCCATTTTTGGCACACAAATTTTCAACTCATGGTTTTCTAATTCCAATTAAGGAACTAAAGTTATAATCTAATTGAAGTCAACAAATTAGGATTTGTGATGTCATGGGTTCCTATATATCATATTATAAATGGTAAAGTTAATAATAACTAGAATTAGAGGTGTGGCTCTAAACATTTTCTTGGTTTTTTTAGTTAAAGGTTTCCAAGGAAAATCTATGAGAATTATGTGTGAATGTCATTTACTTTTATATTTTATAAAGAATTTGTTTGTGCAATGCTTGTTGTAAATGTCTAAAACTTACAAAATCCTAAAAAAAAAAGGTATCTACCTCTTTAGTATAAAATTCAACAGTTTGAATTTCAATTGATTATATGTTGTTCCCATGCTCCATCGACTCAATATGTGCCCAAATCGATATCACTCATTCAGTAACCTTGATATTAGAAGAAAATTGAATACTAAGTAATCTCGTGGAAGCATCAAAGGGTTTTCATTTAGTTTTTAACCAAATTGACAAAGTCTCTATCCTCAAGCTAGGAAAAATTAAACTTCAATGGACTTATAAGTTTGGATTCCTCCTTAATCAACTAAATAAAATATGGAAGCTAATCTAATTCCCCAATAACCTCAACCCATATTTTTATCCTAATTTAATCATGAAATACTATGAACATATGCAAAAACATATAACCATGGATCTAACCTATCTAAAATCTTATGGAAAGCATCAAAACAATAAAGTAGATATAAGAAACAAAATAGAGGAGACAAGATAATCTATGTTTTAAAACCCTATGGTGGGAAAGATCTGTGGAAGTGAGCCTTTCATTGTTCAATAAACTCTCTCAATTTAGCACACACATATATGGAGTTCAAATGGTATCCATACTTGACCCTCAAGTACATGCATGATATAGCCTAATGACCCATATGGTCTAGGATAAGGATGAATATCATAATCCACCATCCACTCTCTTAGATTCATTAATATATGCCTCAATTTATTGTAACTAGGAGAAACCTAGACTATTGATCATAAAACATAATCAAGGGTGGATTTCAAGCAATTTATAAAGTTTGATGAGAAGCTCATCGGGAGATAAGGGAGAATTGGTGGATAAGAATAACCTATGAGTGTATGTCATCTTTAAATGAGAGATAGTTAAGCACCAAGTAATTCCCAAAAATTATCTCCATGTGTACATGTACAATAATACAAAATCCCAGTGATGCCATGTTACATGTACAATAATACAAAAGCCGAGTGATGCCATGTTACATGTATAAGTGCCCCACAAATGTTGTTATAATGATCATCATTATGACACTAAGTTTCATCCCAAGGGGGAAATATATGGGGTTAAATGTATATGATATGGCTCCAAGGGAATCGTATCCAGCGTTAAATGTACATGTAATGTGCAAATGTATCTGTAATAGGTTTGGTCTAATAATGAAGTGACTACATGTGCAATGTGTGAATAGTTATATATAGGCATGTATTGAAAACATGTGATTTGGATGTATGCATTTTTTTTGGGCATTTGGAGGAGGTTATCTTATTCTTTAAGAAGCTATTATGTAACTTATCTCTCTTATCTATAATGGAGTTGTGCTCCACGGTCATGTTATTGTACATGGTGTGTACTTTTCATCTTTTATGTATTTGTACCATAACATTTCTTTTTAGAGTTGTGGTGCTAGAGTTTTGTTGCTCCAAATAATGCATATTGGAACTTTTATTGACAACATTTTGAAATTTTGAAATAATTGATGAAAAATATCAAATTACAAGTGTTAAAATTTCCAAATTTTAGTTCACTATACTTTGGGATTTATACTTTATGAAAGTTAAGGTTTTTGGTTGGTCCTAAAATCAATTTCAAAATAATTATATTGAAATTTGTGCTATAACTTTTTTCCTAAATGATTTAAAACTACAAAATTATGAGAGTTATAAGGATACATATTAAAGTAGAGGTTAAAATTTCAAATTTCGATTCACTACCATTTTAAAGATAATACCTTTCTGGTCCCAAGATTGGTTAGATTGGTTGAAACAAGTAATACGAATGTAGAGATAATACCCTTCTAATCAGATTGCTTGAAACAAGTAATATGAATGTAGATGCAGAGTCATTTATCGAGTATATGAAAGAAGTGTATGTAGTTGCAGCAACAAAGCTTAGAAGCAAAATGACGATGTAAAAATGTGAGTAAAGAGGTTTGATAAAGGAGACCTTGTCTCCACGCATTTGAGGAAGGAAAGGTTTATTAAGGGCACCTATAATAAGCTGAAGATAAGGAAGATAGGGTCTTGCTTGATTTTGAAAAAGATATCTTATTACCGCAACCTTCAACGTGGTTACTTATATGAATTCCATGAAGGCACGGTGGATGGGAGGAGTATATTCTTGATTGGAAAGAGAAGATTCGAGAGTGTGAAAGGAAAGAGAGAGCAGAAATTTTAAAAGAAAGGATCACAGGAAGAAACAGAAGCCAAAGGATAAAAGAATACTTAGTTTGTCGAGAAAGCAAAGGATTGGAAGAATCCATGTGCATTTCAGAAGCAAAGTTGAAACAAATCATTCAACGTTCACGTGATCATTCCACTAGTCTTGGGAGTGGGCGCTAGCTTTTCTCTTACCCCGAGAGTTTGATGCAGGGGCATCTCCTCGGGCCCCAAAGCTATTACAGGGAGGTCTAAAAGTTTGGCGGTAGAGTTGTCCAGTCATCTACTCAATCCTCATTGAATGGTGCTCAAGCCTTCAGGGTTGTTTTATTTGGTGGCTGAGATGTAGTCAAGCAGTTGCAGAAAATTGCCCTCTGATAGCCGAAAAGCCATTGTAGGGTTTGATGTTTTTGCAGTGGAATGGAGGAGGCTGCCAAAATGATCCTTGACTATCCTTTCCACCCTAATCCGATGGTATATACCCATATTGTCATTCTGGTTCATGCTTTTTTTAATTGGTGTTTCTCTTTTAGGTCAAGCTTATGTGATGTTTGGTACTGACTTAACTAGCAATTGCATCACGTGTTGCAATGAAAACACCGCAAGGTTATATTTGTGAGTAATTTTCTCTTCTTAATTGTTAGGGTTTGAAATCTAATGAAATTTTGTGGGTAACCCTATTCTAGTTTGGTATCTTTTGGCATTCCTCCATAATGGATGTGCACATAAAATCACATGCATTGATTTGAATAGCCTCTGAAAGACTCTTATTTATATCAAATGTTGACAAACTTTTGCGGGAAAAGTAAAAGTTTAAACCAATTGTTATGATAATAAAAAACATAATTGGTTGGAAAATATTAAACCTATATTTTTGATCAATCATATGAAAGAAAATGCAATAATAAAAAACTTAAAAGAATCATGCATTATCTTTCCTCTATCATTGTTAGTGATTTACATTCACCAAACCAACAATTAAGTTATATATATATAGTAGTATAATATAGTCGAACAAAAAATTAGAATATAAGATCTTAGAATAAAACCTTATAATATAGGATCTGAAAACTAAGAAAAACTGCTGAGAAAAATTGATTCAAACATAACTCTAAAAACACATAACAAACTCTAATAATAAGAGATTCTAGATTGCGAGACATAGCAAAAATTAGCAAAAATTACATCTATCCGAGGAATCCCCAAAAGCAAAAAAATGATGCTTTGAACTCATCTTTCTTATATTATGTCTATGTTATATGCTTTCTTATACTATTGCTCTCTAATAACTATATAAATATAATATAAGCTATACCATAAAATACATGACATATTGATATTAATTTAGTAATCTATATTAATTGCAATGTATTAAAAATATATATATTTCTAAATATAATAATATATTTATATCTTTCATATATGTGAATATAGTATTCATTTACACATGCATATTCCCTGTCGTCAATTAACCTTAGAATATTATTGCCACGTCATCCTCGATTTGATTGAGTAAAAGTCATTTCAGGCCTATAAATTATACTACACATACTTTCCTCGATTTGCTTGTGCAACGTTTACCTTTACTGTTAAGCATTAACGACAAGCAACTGCGAGTTGAAATTAATTGTGTTGTAACAAGACTACCCATGCCCTCAAATCACATCGTGTTACTTTAAGAGTACATTATGCAAATCTTCTCGTTGCGCACGTTTCTGCATCAAAATTTCGACCAATGAGTTGAGTTCATTATATCTCATCATATATCTCATGCCACATAATCATTAGGATTATCCATGGCAGTAGGATTACGTTTCATTGATATTTTTCTTGTGCAACGTTTACCTTTACTATTAAGCATTAACGACAAGAAACTGCGAGTTGAAATTAATTGTGTTGTAACAAGTCTACCCATGCCCTCAAATCACACCGCGTTACTTTAAGAGTACATTATGCAAATCTTCTTGCAGAGCACATTTCTGCATCAAAATTTCGACCAGTGAGTTGAGTTCATTATATCATCATCATATATCTCATGCCACATAATCATTAGGATTATCCATGGCAGCAGGATTATATTTGAGTTCATTATATTGTCATCATATATCTCATGCCACATAATCATTAGTATTATCCATGGCAGTAGGATTATGTTTCATTGATGCATGCCATTTATATTTTTAAAGATATAACTTGATAAAAAATACCCTGAATTGCTTTTCCTACGCAATTTATAAATAAAATGAGAAAATAATCTCTTATGACTAGAAAATATTATAGTGGGAAATCACTTAAAAATGCCTTTCAAATAACTAACTTATCTTTCCAAACAAAAGATAATTTTCCATATTTCTTGAAAACAGATTCAAGGGAGTCTAGAGCATTTTTTTTTTCAAAAACACTATTTAAATGCCAAAGGTACCAAGCTGCTAATGATAGGAAGACCAAACTGCATAAAGGTGGTTTGGTATCTCGATCTCTCTTCAAGAAACAACTATTTGTGAGAGGTTTAAACCATATAACAATATAATCTAATCTATGTTTGAAGCAATATTCCAACACATGCATTTGACAAGATTGCTCATGGCATTACATATATGCTACAGGTGAAAAATATACAAAAATACCCCCTAGCTTCAGCAACTTATCCAACATTAGCTGCAATATATCATCCCATTTGAAGCCAATTAATTTTACACTTAAAGTAGTAAACGGATTCGAATGATTTGCTTGGATACTATTATCTCATTGTTCCAAATACACCTGGACCTGCGGGAATTTCGCTTTTGTAAGAGTCGTATTACAAATATTCTTAAGCTCGTAGACTAAACAACAATAATTAAAAATAAAATATTAAAAATTGGAATTTAATAAATCATTAAAAGGACATTGGTGTTTAAAATATTTTCATATTTAGAACAGTAAATATAATAATTTTTTATAAATGTTTATTTCTGGAGGGTTGCTTTTAAAGGAGGCCGTCAGTTCTAGTTTCCAGGTGTCCATCCACTTTGATTTTCAATCTTCAGACTATTTTTAACGGGAGTTCGTTAGTTCGGGTCTTCAGGGGGCCAATGATTTGGGGTTTGACCCATACAACCAACGTTTCTTGCAGATCTCTTTGGGAAAGAAATTAATGTGGGGGTGAAAGAGAAGGCTTTCAGAACAGATGTATGCAAATCCACCTCCTCAGATTCCGGACATGGGGGGTCTAATATTGACCAAACTGACAGCGAGAAGGGAGTATATCAATCTTGGAAAGGAAGCAATAATTTTTTCTTTACTGGGAGGTTTATATTTGGGCCAGATGTGAGGTCACTGGTTTTGATGTTTGTTCTCATCCTCGTTCCAACAAAAATATTCTGTGTATTTGTTGCAATAAAACTTTTGGACAAGTTTTCACATCATGCAGGAGTACCCATAATGGTAATTGTAGTGGTCTTTACAATATACGTTTTGGTTCTTCTTCTTCTCAAATCTAGAAGAGATCCTGGAATACTCCCTTGAAATTCACACCCTCCTGAGCCTGAAGAAGGTTATGATGTTTCCAGTTTGACACCAGAGTCAATAGGTGGGCAAACTCCACATCTACGATTACCTCATGCAAAAGATGTGTTTGTGAATCTTCTTTATGTTTGTTTTTTCAACAACGTTGTTGTGTGTTTATGTATTCTCCTTTTGGTGGGTATATACCAAGAAAATTATGGTAGCAGATGATGTACAATTTGGAAATCTATGTCAAAAACACATGCATCAATTGTGCTCATACTATACACATTATTTTCAATTTGGTTTGTTGGTTGACTTACGCTATTTCATCTCTATCTGATCAGTGCAAATCAGACTACATATGAGAATTTCAGAGATTGGTATTGTTAGTGTCAGTCTTTCCAGCCTTCCTCCAGTGATCAAATGTGCTCTTACAAAGTGATTTTGAAGTGTCAAGGTCAAATTTTGTCATTTCAGTGAGTCTTCAAGCAAAATTTGGTCACTAGGCATTAGGTCTAGGGTTTGCCTAAATGTCAGTCCATGTCATCATTCAGTTGATCCTATCATCATCCAGAGGGTTTTCATTATCATGTCAGTGTCTAATGAGTCATTTTACATCTTGTTCATGCTTCAGTTGTGCTTTGGCAAGTTCATTTCCCTCTCCTAGGGTTTTGAAGCCAATTTCTCTTGGATGGTCAAATCACCAGCAAAACTTGTTTCCTGATGTTCATACACCTTCCCCTATCCTTCATGTACCTTATCAAATGCTTCCCATCTCTTAGATCCGCCAAATTCCTCATTTTTGCACAAACCCTAGTTTCTAGCTACAACTTGGCAATTTTCTAGGTTGGGCCTGTGTTTTGCCCTTTTGGACCCCTTCCCCTCACTCAATCTTTGAGATTCCACTTTCCCCTACTTCCTAACATCCCTCCCTACTCCCCAAATTTCCCCCAGAATTTAGAAGCCCCCTATCCGCTTCATTTCGCTTCATTTCGGCAAAATCCCTTGTTCCACACATCGGGACAAGTTTCACTCAAAAGATGTTTCAGATCAATCAAAGATGAATTTTGGGAAACTGAGAGAGGTTTTTGTCCAAAACATGCCAAGGAAGAAAAACCTCCTTCACTTTTTTCACAGGTGTCATGGTTTGAGAGAAATGTCAATAATATCGTTGCCTCAAGAGAATCAAAGACACCTCTGAAGTGACCTTGGGAAAATCAAGTTTTCTCCTAGCTGGGTTGGCCAAATGATTTTTTTGATGGGTAAAATGATAACTAGACACAAATATATTTCCAATGAGCTATCATGAGCTCAATTTGGGGTTGAGGAAGGCATTCAAAAGTTGACTGCAACAGTACTCTTCTTTCAAGCAGCCTCATTTGGCACTTTTTGATCAGTCTTGGGAGATTTGATTTTTGATAGGTCAAATCAACTCCAAATTGAAAAATTCCAATTGGGTTGGAAAGTAGACTCAAATACCTTTCCAACGAGCCATCCTATGCCCGATTCTGACACCAGGAAGGCCTCCAAAAGCCTCCTGCAAAAGAGCGACCCGTTGGGAGGTGCGCGACCCGTTGAGAGCCCTCCTGCAATGTAAAAAATCAACGTGCGCGACCCATTGGGAGGGGCACGACCCGTTGAGGATTTCTCCACAAAAAACTTGCTAGTGAGCTGCCAAGTGACCACATACTTGCTCAATCTTCCTCCAAATCATCAAATTTGTTTGAGGTAGGCCTTCTACACTTCACTTGGTGGTTTGTCATGATTGATGGCTCTCGTGTGCAAAAGTTGAATTGGGCAAGTGGATGAAATTTTAAATGGCTCCTCAGACATGTCAGACACTGAAACATATGAGCAGAGTGATGACCATTCATCATCTTCAGAGGTTCAGGTACAGAGGAGGCCACATAGAGGTGGAAAAGGTGGCCATCACAGGAGAGAGGAGCCTACTTCTTTGGCAGGTCTACAAGCTTGTCCTTTGGCAGTTTCTTGCTTTCAGTACATGTCCTGTTATGAGTTCTTTGTCTTGCACTTGCATGAAGGACATGTCAACCTTGCCAGGGTGGATTTCACTTTGACACCCGAGGTGATTGCACAGGCTACAGGGATTCCAAATGTTGGGGAGATATGAGAAAGTCCTTGATGAGCTATGGAGGATTCGAGGAGACCGAATCTTGAAAAGAAGGAGGCCCGGTGACCTATTGCTTGCGGAACGAGAGTCCATGCTCATCCAGGTGAATGCACACTTAGAAAGGCTGTTGGCTAAGGCCAACCAAGAGAAAAAGCTGCTAAGGAACATGAAAAATCACTATTGGGCAAGGATGCATGTTTGCAAGGCTAAAATGAAAGTTTTTCAAAGGAGGTTGACCGAGGCACTAAAACGGAGAAAAAGGCCAAATCCACTCCGTATCTTGGCTGAGGCATCCCTCAAGGAGCATGGCACTCACTAGCATCATCTTCAGCACAAATCCCAAAAATTTTGGAGAATTTTGGGTAATTTTGGTAATTTTGGGAAATTTACAGGTTTTGGCTTCTCAACGGGTCTCACCCCCGGTGAGACCCTTTGCCATCGTAGCTCCGTTTTGCAAAAACTCAACATTTTGGATTTGTCATGCAAATTTACACATGCCTATGGATGGACTTGAGTTTTCATGGAGTTTTGGGCCTCCAAAAGGTCAAAATACAGCCAAATTTTGACTTTCTGCCCCTTTTTTGAGCTGCAGAAGTAGTCGTGGGAGAATTGGTTTTTGACTGGGAAAATGACCTCTAAATCCAAAAATTCCGGTTGGGTTGGAAAGTAGACTCAAATACCTTTCCAATGAGCTATCCTGCAATCGATTCTGACACCGGGAAGGCCTCCAAACAGAGCTCCAAAGTGCGTGACCCGTTGAGAAAGTGTGCGCGACCCGTTGAGGAATTTGTGCCAGATTTTACCAGTTCGGCCAGAAAATCACTGTTTTCACCTAGTTTGAGTTTTTGGGGTTCTAGATGATGGATTTTTATGTAACTATCATGATTCAAAGACACTTTTACTCTTCTTTAACACTTCTAGAAGTTTCTTGAATGTAAATGGTAAATATTTAATGTATGGATAGGTTTCCTAGCTTTATAGAGGCAAGTTGTTATGATTGCCTATTATCTAGTGCTCAGTTTAGAAGTAGTTGAAACAGCTCCTAGGAAAGGGAGCTCGACCCCTAGAGGTGGGGAAAGAGGTTATATCATCTATATTATGCACTTTTTTGCTCATTTTCATGGTTGGACTCTTGAGGGAGAAGCTATCATTGTATTATCACTTGTATCTCTGCAATTTTTGGCTAAGGAAGACCAGGGTTTTGCAGTCATCTTTGGAATTCTTGTGGACTCATGTGTTGATGGTGTGTTTCTTCATGTTATTGTAAGCTTTGTTATGTGATTCATTTCCTTTCTATACTGCTGCATATTAAACAAATGAAGTGATAAAGTTAGAATTCATGCTAGCCATGCTCTGCTTTTAAATTTGTTTAATTTTTATGTTTTCTGTTGTCTAAAGAGAATTCAAATCCATTGTTTACTCTCTTTAGCCCTCTCATCTTTCTTCTTAATCATCCCTTTCAGCTAAAGACATCAATACAGCTTCCTACCTTGCCCCAAAGACCCCCCTGCAGAAACTGTGTCCAATCCCCGCACCCTAAATTGCAGTTCCTCAATTTGCCACCAAAAAACCCCCAAAACCCCCAAATCAACCTTCAAATCAGTTTACTAGCCTAATATCAGTGATACATTGTTGTTCATCTCATCCCATTGAAAATCTACCGAGATTGACCGGAGAGAGCCTTCTCCTGCCCCGTAGGGCTAGCTACGAGGCTAAATGGTTTGATGTAGCCTTGAGGTTTACCTTTCTCAGCCTGAGGTGAAATTTCAAGCGCTAACATACTGGCGACCATACTGGGGAGAACATCTAATCCTTTGCTCATTGACGTGTTATTTCATAAGTCTTAGACGGAGCCTGAAGTTACGCCAGGTAGCCTTCGAAAACGCTCTTGTTTTACATTAGCGTTAGTAGATAAACGCTGCTTCAGTCAATCTCCGTGAGCTTGTGAATGTAGCGCTGCATTGACACTTTACCCCAGTACATGTATCAAGTTCAGATCTGATTGTTGATGGTGAACAACGATCAGACACTTGACAGGCTGAAATCATTCACTTGGCGACTCTAAATCATTTTCAAGATCAGATCCAAAGACTCCACTGGAGGATGATCCCGACCAGCAGAAACATGAAAGGACAACATGCACAGATCAGGTACTCAAGTTGGAATTTCATCCAAGACATTTTGTTCTTTGTCATAAATTATTTCTTCTCTTTTCCCAAGAATGTCAAGAAGGCTTTGCAAAGTATATTGTATTTGAGAAGAGATCCCAGGCCTGCAGTTGATTCTTTCCCTTTGAAGATTGTGAATACCGAAGATTTTCATACCTTTGAGCTTAATCAAGATCCTTTTTCTGAATTTTGTGATGACCATCTTCAAATTGATGAGCCCCAAGCAACCAAGACTGATTTTATACCTGCTGTACATACCCCTACACCTTGTAAAATTCCAGATCGGTATAAACCTCTTGTTTTACCTTCTTTTCTTCATGCTTTCCCCAAAAATTATGATCTATACTTGCCGAGGTTTGATGGTGAAAGTAAGAATGTCAACGCTGAGCAACATGTCCAGAAATTTGAGAATTTTCTAGATCTTTTTGAAGTTGATGAAGAAGATGTTAGTATAAGGCTTTTTGCTCTTTCTTTGCAAGCCAAAGTGAAGAGTTGGTTCAAAACACTGCCTGATGCGAGCATCTCAGATTTCCAGCAGTTTGTCAAAGTTTTTCTCGATAGGTGGATGATCGGGCAGAACCTTTTCTTGATTGTAGAAGAGTATAACCAACTGAAAAGATTACCAAGTGAGACAGTACAACAGTTTTCGGCCAGATTTAATCAAGTTTATTATTCGATGCCAGTTGATATAAGACCTTCTCCTAGATCTGCTCTCTTGCACTACCCGGGTGCTTTTGATCCGGAGATGGAGTTTCAGCTGAGAGAAAAGAATATTGCAACACTTCACGAGATGCAGAACAATGCAGTAGATGTAGAGGCTCATTTGCTGATCCGAAGGGCAAGAATGAAGGAAGAAGAGATGAAAAACATAGATCCGGCCAAATCAACATCTTTAGAGGTGAAATTTGACATTTTGGTAAGTGCAGTGGAAAAAATGATGGACAAGATCAACACAAGAAATGCTTATGATGTTCAAGATCATGGCTCGCTGATTGAAGAAGAACAAGTTGCTGATCCAAAACATTTTGTTTCTTACCCTAGTTGTCATAGATATGATAATGATTGTTTTGTAGATCACCTTGGAGAAGAGAGATCTATTGATATGACATGCATGCTTGATGATGTGTTTTATAGTGATGATTTGCCTCGTTTTGATCAGTATGATGATGATTATGTTCTCCAAACAGAGGTTAATTTTGCAATCAAACAAGCAGCTAGTTTGTGGAAGGAAAAAGTTCATTTTCAGCAGCTTGAATACAATGTTCAGCCATCACATATCAGCTATGACATTGACGAGGAAAGTGCAGCACAGTTTGAAGTAAGTGGCGGATCTTTGCCTTTTTGTTTTGATTCATGTCAGTTCATTAGAGACAACTTCCATGAAATTAGAAATCAGCTGTCAACAAGTCTTGATCTAGACCATCTTGAAGGCAATAAAAACCTTGTTCCAGACTTTACATATTCAGATTTGCAGTCCCCAAATGCCATTGGTTTTCAAGTTGCAGATGAAAGCATGGAAGCTGACATATTTAATCAAATGATACAAGAAGGTGACTCCGTACCATTCTGTTTTGAATCATTTCAGTTTTTGAAGGGTAGATTGCATAGTAAATCTTCAAATGAACAGCCTATAACAAATCAACAATCTATCAGTGTAAATGTTGAGGATGCAACAGATAACAAAATTCTTGAGCAGCCTATAGCATCAGATTTGTAGCCACCAAATGAACTTGAAGGGCAGATTACAGATGAAGGTATGGCAGCCGACATACATGATTTGATGATGCAGGAAGATTCTATGCCCTTTTGTTTCGAAGCATTTCAGTTTATAAGGCAGAATTCTCGTAAAATCTCTCAAGAACAAGATGAACAGCTAGAAGGATGTCATGCATTTTCAATGGATACATTACAGCAGTCTTTTCAAGTTTTTCATGATCCAATAGCTGATGTTTTGGATGAGGTTTGCAGTCAAAGTCTTTCTCCATTGACCACATGTGAGCTTGAAACATGTGTTGATATGAATTTGATCCGGCAGCCGGTTTCTTTGTCATTTTCAGCAGAGGTCTCGTCACAAGGCTCAGATCAAAGTGTGCATTCATGGTATGAGAAGAAGAGAAGTAATCCATTGGATGAGCTAAGTTCCAGTGTGCTTGAATTTCAAGATCCTTATGCAGTGTTTTTGGAGGTGGATAGAGAATTCATATCATTCTACGGATCTGTTTCTAAGTCGTCATGGGAGTTGCATTTTATTAGTTCTCTCTTGTTGGTCATAAGCGAGGACTTGTGGAGAATTCGAACAGCAGATCGGATACTTACTTGGTTGCATTGGTTGTTTCATTTCACTTGATCAGGTGATGAATGAAACTGTTAGAGTAAGTTGTGATGAATAAGCTCCCTTTTGAGCATCATTTTCAGTTTGTCGGTTGTGCTTAAGTATCGAGTCAGTTTTTAGTTGAGTGAGAGTCAATTTGTGTTGTCAACTCATCAGTTTTTAGTCATGCATTTCAGCTTGAGTTTTTGACTCCATTGCCCAATAATTGTAAGGCACTGGTCTGCTCTCCCAGAGGTCTAAGGTTCTTGGCACCTCCAAGGAGCTACCATCCCCATTGGAGCCAATGTTAGTGTCAGTCTTTCCAGCCTTCCTCCAGTGATCAAATGTGCTCTTACAAAGTGATTTTGAAGTGTCAAGGTCAAATTTTGTCATTTCAGTGAGTCTTCAAGCAAAATTTGGTCACTAGGCATTAGGTCTAGGGTTTGCCTAAATGTTAGTCCATGTCATCATTCAGTTGAGCCTATCATCATCCAGAGGGTTGTCATTATCATGTCAGTGTCTAATGAGTCATTTTACATCTTGTTCATGCTTCAGTTGTGCTTTGGCAAGTTCATTTCCCTCTCCTAGGGTTTTGAAGCCAATTTCTCTTGGATGGTCAAATCACCGGCAAAACTTGTTTCCTGATGTTCATACACCTTCCCCTATCCTTCATGTACCTTATCAAATGCTTCCCATCTCTTAGATCCGCCAAATTCCTCGTTTTTGCACAAACCCTAGTTTCTAGCTACAACTTGGCAATTTTCTAGGTTGGGCCTGTGTTTTGCCCTTTTGGACCCCTTCCCCTCACTCAATCTCTGAGATTCCACTTTCCCCTACTTCCTAACATCCCTCCCTACTCCCCAAATTTCCCCAAGAATTTAGAAGCCCCCTATCCCCTTCATTTCGCTTCATTTCGGCAAAATCCCTTGTTCCACACATCGGGACAAGTTTCACTCAAAAGATGTTTCAGATCAATCAAAGATGAGTTTTGGGAAACTGAGAGAGGTTTTTGTCCAAAACATGCCAAGGAAGAAAAAAATCATTCACTTTTTTCACAGGTGTCATGGTTTGAGAGAAATGTCAAGAATATCGTTGCCTCAGGAGAATCAAAGACACCTCTGTAGTGACCTTGGGAAAATCAAGTTTTATCCTAGCTGGGTTGGCCAAATGATTTTCTTGATGGGTAAAATGATAACTAGACACAAATAGCTTTCCAATGAGCTATCATGAGCTCAATTTGGGGTTGAAGAAGGCATTCAAAAGTTGACTGCAACAGTACTCTTCTTTCAGGAAGCCTCATTTGGCACTTTTTGACCAGTCTTGGGATATTTGATTTTTGACAGGTCAAATCAACTCCAAATTGAAAAATTCCACTTGGGTTGGAAAGTAGACTCAAATACTTTTCGAACGAGCCATCCTGTGCTCGATTCTGACACCGGGAAGGCCTCCAAAAGCCTCCTGCAAAAGCGCGACCCGTTGGGAGGTGCGCGACCCGTTGAGAGCCCTCCTGCAGTGTAAAAAATCAACGTGCGCGACCCGTTGAGGATTTCTCCACAAAAACTTGCCAGTGAGCTGCCAAGTGACCACAGACTTGCTCAATCTTCCTCCAAATCATCAAATTTGTTTGAGGTAGGCCTTCTACACTTCAGTTGGTGGTTTGTCATGATTGATGGCTCTTGTGTGCAAAAGTTGAATTGGGCAAGTGGATGAAATTTTAAATGGCTCCTCAGACATGTCAGACACTGAAACATATGAGCAGAGTGATGACCATTCATCATCTTCAGAGTTTCAGGTACAGAGGAGGCCACATAGAGGTGGAAAAGGTGGCCATCACGGAGAGAGGAGCCTACTTCTTTGGCAGGTCTACAAGCTTGTCCTTTGGCAGTTTCTTGCTTTCAGTACATGTCCTGTTATGAGTTCTTTGTCTTGCACTTGCATGAAGGACATGTCAACCTTGCCAGGGTGGATTTCACTTTGACACCCGAGGTGATTGCACAGGCTACAGGGATTCCAAATGTTGGGGAGATATGAGAAAGTCCTTGATGAGCTATGGAGGATTCGAGGAGACCGAATCTTGAAAAGAAGGAGGCCCGGTGACCTATTGCTTGCGGAACGAGAGTCCATGCTCATCCAGGTGAATGCACACTTAGAAAGGCTGTTGGCTAAGGCCAAGCAAGAAAAAAAGCTGCTAAGGAACATGAAAAATCACTATTGGGCAAGGATGCATGTTTGCAAGGCTAAAATGAAAGTTTTTCAAAGGAGGTTGACCGAGGCACTAAAACGGAGAAAAAGGCCAAATCCACTCCGTATCTTGGCTGAGGCATCCCTCAAGGAGCATGGCACTCACTAGCATCATCTTCAGCACAAATCCCAAAAATTTTGGAGAATTTTGGGTAATTTTGGTATTTTTGGGAAATTTATAGGTTTTGGCTTCTCAACGGGTCTCACCCCCGGTGAGACCCTTTGTCATCGTAGCTCTGTTTTGCAAAAACTCAACATTTTTGGATTTTTCATGTAAAGTTACACATGCCTATGGATGGACTTGAGTTTTCATGGAGTTTTGGGCCTCCAAAAGGTCAAAATACAGCCAAATTTTGACTTTCTGCCCCTTTTTTGAGCTGCAGAAGTAGTCGTGGGAGAATTGACTTTTGACTAGGCAAATGACCTCCAAATCCAAAAATTCTGGTTGGGTTGGAAAGTAGACTCAGAGGCCTTTCCAATGAGCTATCCTGCACTCGATTCTGACACCAGAAAGGCCTCCAAACAGAGCTCCAAAGTGCGCGACCCGTTGAGAAAGTGTGCGCGACCCGTTGAGGAATTTGTGCCAGATTTTACCAGTTCGGACAGAAAATCACTGTTTTCACCTAGTTTGAGTTTTTGGGGTTCTAGATGATGGATTTTTATGTAACTATCATGACTCAAAGACACTTTTACTCTTCTTTAACACTTCTAGAAGTTTCTTGAATGTAAATGGTAAATATTTAATGTATGGATAGGTTTCCTAGCTTATAGAGGCAAGTTGTTATGATTGCCTATTATCTAGTGCTCAGTTTAGAAGTAGTTGAAACAGCTCCTAGGAAAGGGAGCTCGACCCCTAGAGGTGGGGAAAGAGGTTAGATCATCTATATTATGCACTCTTTTGCTCATTTTCATGGTTGGACTCTTGAGGGAGAAGCTATCATTGTATTATCACTTGTATCTCTGCAATTTTTGGCTAAGGAAGACCAGGGTTTTGCAGTCATCTTTGGGATTCTTGTGGACTCATGTGTTGATGGTGTGTTTCTTCATGTTATTGTAAGCTTTGTTATGTGATTCATTTCCTTTCTATACTGCTGCATATTAAACAAATGAAGTGATAAAGTTAGAATTCATGCTAGCCATGCTCTGCTTTTAAATTTGTTTAATTTTTATGTTTTCTGCTGTCTAAAGAGAATTCAAATCCATTGTTTGCTCTCTTTAGCCCTCTCATCTTTCTTCTTAATCATCCCTTTCAGCTAAAGACATCAATACAGCTTCCTACCTTGCCCCAAAGACCCCCCTGCAGAAACTGTGTCCAATCCCCGCACCCTAAATTGCAGTTCCTCAATTTGCCACCAAAAAAACCCCAAAAACCCCCAAATCAACCTTCAAATCAGTTTACTAGCCTAATATCAGTGATACATTGTTGGTCATCTCATCCCATTGAAAATCTACCGAGATTGACCGGAGAGAGCCTTCTCCTACCCTGTAGGGCTAGCTACGAGGCTAAATGGTTTGATGTAGCCTTGAGGTTTACCTTTCTCAACCTGAGGTGAAATTTCAAGTGCTAACAGGTATGATAGAAGAGAAAATCATTACAACAAAGGAGTAATATAGAATTTCAAATAAATATGTTTTACAAAAATTCCACCGTCGAGGAATAATTTTTGAGCCAAGTTACAAAATTATTCTACACTGCAAGATACTTCTGCTCCTCCTTCAGGGGGGAACTTTCTCAGTCCTAACATGGGTAAAGGAGGAGTTGACTTTGAAATAGGTCATAAGCCTTCATGGCCAACTGTTGGTGTTGAAGCATTGGCAGATTTTGAAGCACAGGAAAGCAATGGTGTATTAAAAAACAACGAAGGTTATGAGGACTCTTTTTCTAATTCAAGCTATACACTTCATGTGGAAAGTGTAGAGGGAAGAGGTGGAATACATCCGAGGCATTTAAGTTGGGGTCGTAAGAGTGGGAGTTGGTAAATAACACTAGATATTCTTGCCTTGGCTGCTGGAGTTACTGAAGCAAATCGAGTTAATGGAGACATCACTCCTCAAGAAATCGATGATTTCTAGTAAGTTGACATGTTTAAAATATGCATGTTGTAGAAAACTATACATTTATCGATGTGATAAGTTTTTCCTGCAGTTTGAAACTCAACATCATATTTCAAGAAACCAAATACACGCTCTTGCAAAGGTCATTCACCAGTCAACAAAAAATCGATCAATACTGTTCAGGCAAACATGGTTAGTAGTTCCAGGAATAATTTTCAAGATTGTGAATTTGTATTTTAGAATGCAAATTTAAGAAATTGGCTAACTATACCTGAATAATATCAATACTACTTACATTCTTGAGAATTACCTTTCATTTAGGTCATGGATGTGCAAATCGAGTGCTTTACCCAGTACCGGGTTGCTTTTTGAATAAGAAAATTTAATAAAATACATTTATGGACAATATTTGCGGCTTCACATGAATGAAAAATGTGCACAACATTTCAACGATTGCGAGCCTTGAAAAACCATTGAAATTGTCATTATTGTAAGAGACGAGCATGCTCCACAAATTGGGCAACAACAACACCCCCCCCCCCCCCCCCCCCCCCCCCCCCCGCGCGTCCCCCCCCCCCCCCAGCGACCTACTTTACCTGCCACTCTGTGTTCTTGTACCACTCTTTTCCCCATCGACGATGAGCGTGGAGATTGTCTGATTCACCGACGCCTCCACCTTGATGTGCATGATCACTCACCTCATAGTTTAGGCAGAAGGAAGGTAGTGGAAATAAATGAATCCATTCACAGTTCAGGCAATTAACAGTTTTGGCAATTGATAATTCAGTAAGGAGATCATTTACCATACAAATAAGCGATCTTATACCATTACACTGAAAGAGACTATGCAAGTGTATTACCGTTAGAGAGAGACGAATACATGATCATTCTAAACCTTTTTTTTCCGTTATTCATTAGCTTATTTTGGTTGTGGATCAACGATGAAAATTATTTCAATCGTCTAACACACAAATCCATGATGCAGAATAGGACACGGAGGTGGCTGGGGGAATTTGTTTCAAAGGGAAATTCCTTACGGCATAATTACTTTTGGGCTAATTTTCCATTTGGCCTTCAATTTCTATTGGCACTAGATTTCTTTTTGAATTGACAGAATTGATCACTGGGTTAGGTTTGTGCTTACCTAACATTCATTATAATTTTTAGGCATACTAAATGCAACCCCTCGATATATAAATTTAAGAGGGGTCTGATCCAATTACCTTTGCAAAGATCTCTAACACCAACTGATCTACACCTCGAGGCTTAGGGTGTTCTAAAACGCACTTGACGTAAATTTGAAACCCAAAGCTTTAAGAGTACATGCAGGTGAGGAACATTGGATATACAACAAGTTTTAGTGAAGGGATTTATTAATGGAGAAGAAGAGGGACACGAGAGAATTCAGGGAAGAAGAAGAAAATACAAAGGAGAAGGGAAGAGGAAGAATAAAGAAAAAGAGGAATAGCAGCAGAAGAGAAGAGAATATGGCAACATGAGATAGAGGAAAACTGGGTTGAATTTAATTATTGTTTGATTTTCCATCAAGTTCCTGTAGATCTCACCAAAAATTTAGACCAACAAGGATTTGTATTTAGTATTTGAAGAAAGAGTTTTAAATCTGGTAGTTGTTTTTAGCAATAGAAGCCCATTGAGACCTTAAGAATGTAATTTCATAAATTTGCAGTGTAATTGAATCGTTTGATTGTGCATATTCAGTCTTCCTTGTATGTGTTTGTGTCTTTTAATGTGCTTCTAAGCTGTTAATTGTGTACTTTGTTTGAATTTAGTTTGGCAACCCAAGTGGTTGCTGGTGGTGGTGCCTGCCACTCAAGGCTACATTAAGTTGCACAATCTGAAGATTGAGATTGAATTTTGACAATAAAAGTATAGTCAAATGAATAATCCAGAGTGTCACAAAGATTACTTATGATGCTCGTGGGTGAAAATCAATTAAAGTGCTAAATTTATATTGCAAAATTAGGAATGTGTATGATTTGTAAGTTTTAAAAGTAACTGGTCATTGTGACAACCTGCAAAGAGTTTCCAAAATTCCATCTTGGCCTAAGTTGTTCATTCCTCCCGCCATTGTTTGGAACATTTGAGATGATTGAAGTGATTGCAAATGTGCAAGGTCTTAGGCACTGAACTTAATGCTTTAATATTTCAAACAAGAGTTTTGAGGGGTTCTTAATACTCATTTTACATTAACTTTCCATTGCCTATACATGAAAGGCTAAAAGGAAAAGACAATAGAATCATGAAATGAACCTACCCAGGGATGTGGAGCTCCTGATTATAATATTGATAGTGAGACTGTAACGAGTAGGACATGAAGATGACTAGCCACCTAATCAACTTATTAAATTATTACTGTAAATTTGATTTTCCAAGATTTTGGTGTCAACTTGCTTTAGCGGAGATTAGAACTTGAAAATACACGAAGCAAAGACAACAAAAACAAGCATAATCCATAATGAGTATAATACATGGCAACAAAGTAAGTATAAATAACAAAATAAATGCAAAGTTATCTTAAATGAGAAACTTCAATATAAATAACTAGGAATAACATTCTAATTTAACGACTTTAACATAAAAATTGAAAATATTAATGAAATGCAATATAGCCTAGCCATTCAACTCAAACTACTGTAATCGTGAGAAATATTTTAAGTGAAGTATTGCATTTAACATTATAATATTGTTAGAAAACTAATAAACTTAACCAGCGATTTTGCATGCGGAAAGAACTGAAAAGAATCACTGAAACTTAATACCCAGGGATACGAGTTACCTCCAGCCATTGGTGAAACTCTTGATGCAACTTCTTTCTGAAAAAACCACGCTCCAGCTGCCCAAAAAAAAAGAAAAGAATGCAGAAAATCTGAAGGCACTTCCAAGCTCTGCTATCTCAGCTAGATGGTGTAAAACTGAAGGGGATTGAGATGCAAGCTTGGGGACCAAACAGATGAATTTATAGCTAAGATTCCATCAAGCTTCTGATAGCTATGTGTCAGATGTCCCACAGATCAAGGCAGAGAACTCCAGATGGGAGTAATGGACCACTTCAGTAGCTCCTAACAATAAATTTATTAGCTGTAGTTGATTTCCTTAACTTAAGGAAACTACTGTAGTTGGTTTCCATAAGTTAAGGAAAGACTGCAGTTTAAATTCCATAATTTTAGGCAGCAATTTTGCATAAACTAATGGAGCTTAACATTCTCCCACTTGGTCCGTACTTCCAAACTTAATGTCTCAACTTAAAAACCATTGATAATCTGTATTAAGTAATAGATACATGAATCATGGCGATAAGCCCTCTAATGACGAGTATTATCTTCCATGTATTACTATGTATTTATTCTTATTATAATTTATGTGGCAACAATTTCTTAATGAATAAACCCTATGTTTATTCTTGGTCCTTCTTAAATGAATTTTCTCAAATCAACTTAAGGTGCACATAAATATGAGAAAAAACATCACAATAATTAAGAATTTCATTAACATTGTCCATACAATGAAAAACTGCATAATGGAACCAAGTCCCATATTCAATACATGATCCTTGAATTTAAACGGTGGCATGCCCTTAGTCAAAGGATCAGTGATCATTAACTCAGTGCTTACGTGCTCAATGACCACTTTCTTTTCTTTAACACGTTCCCTTATAGCTAAATACTTAATGTCGATGTGTTTATTTCGACTCCCACTTTTTTAGCCATAAAACCAACAGCTGAATTATCACAATATATTCTCAATGGCTTAGAGATAGAATCCATAATTCTAAGCCCAGAAATGAAATTCTTAAGCCATACACCATGTAAAGTAGCCTCAAACAGGATATACATAAGCATGTAGTCTTTGGTCCCTTGAAGGTACCTCATTACTTTCTTTGCAGCTCTCCAGTGGTCTAAACCTGGATCACTCTGACATCGTCCCAACATTCCCAATGGGAGCTACACTTGGTGAACAATCCTTCATCCGAAATCTCTCTAAAATTTTATTAATATAGGTTTCCTGTGACAGACCCAAGATGCCTCGAAATCTGTCTCTATGGATCTTAATGCCAATGACATAAGATGCCACACCTATATCCTTCATATCAAAACTTTTAGAGAGGAATTGTCTCACCTCATGTAGCAAACCCTTATCATTGGTTGCTAGCAAAAAGGTCATCCACATATAAAACAAGAAAACAAATTTTACTCCCACTAACCTTCAGGTATATACATTGATCCATAATGTTTTCTACAAAACCAAAAGAAGAAATTACATTATGGAATTTCAAATACCATTGGCAGGATGCTTGTTTTAAACCTTATAATGACTTCTTGAGCTTGCAAACCAATTGCTCACCATGACTAGAGGGGAATCAATGAAGATGTGTTATTAATGAAGAAGTGTTGTCAATCATTAATGACGAAGTGTTATTAATGAAGAAGTGTTAATAACTATCGTCTTTTAGTGCCAGTGTGAACATGCATTGAATCATATGTGACATTGTTTTGTAAATTAATGCAGTAAAGACCATTAGACAAAATACCATTCCCAACATAATCAGATTTATAGAATAGACTGAAAGATTCTTTTCTGAAAAGTTTAAGGAATATCCAAAAGGTACAAGCCTTGAAATTGAGATCAAGTTTCTAGAAAAACTTGGAACATAAAAAGTCTTTTCTAAATCCAAAACAAAACCACTACTTAAAGCTAAATAACATGTTCCTATAGCTTCCACATGCGAGCCCATCTTGTTTCCTGATAAGATGCTTTGCTCACTTCCCACTGGCTTCCTTAGGTTCTGCAAACCCTGCAAGGAATTCGAAATGTGAATTGTTGATCCAGAATCAATCCACCATGTGTTAATATTAACGTTAACCATATTAGATTCATAACAAACAAACGAGATTAAATTACCTTTGTATGCAAGCCATTTCTGATATTTGGCGCATTCCTTCTTTATGTGTCCCTTCTTCTTACAGAAAAAACACTTGGAAACCTTCTTGATATCAGCTTGGGGAGGTGCTTTACCTTTCCCTTTCCGATTGGCTTGAGATTTGCCCTTTCCACGCGTTGCCAGCATTGCACTCTCCCCCAGTTCCATCACCAGTCTCTCTTCCTCTTGAACACACATAGTCATGAGTTCATTAATTGACCATTTATCCTTATGTGTGTTGTATGAGATTTTGAAAGGTCCATATTGGTGCGGAAGGGTGTTCAGGATGTAGTGCACTAGGAAGGACTCTGATATTTCAACCTCGAGTTTCTTCAATTGAGCCACAGTGTCCCTCATCTGCATGATGTGCTCGCGCACACCTTTCACACTGGTGAGCCTTAGGGATGAGAATTTCATGATTAGGGTGCTTGCCAGTGCCTTGTCTGAAGAGACGAATTGTTCATCAATGGCCTTCAACAAGTCTCGGACCTTTTCATGCTGATCAACGGAACCTCGAATACCAGCTGAAATTTTAGTCTTAATGAACATCATGCTTAGACGATTGGATCGCTCCCATCATTCATAAAGCGCGATGTCCGCTGCAGTGCTGGTATTAGTGAGTGCCGATGGTTCATCTTTCCTGATAGCATAATCTATGTCCATCCACCCTAAATGAAGGAGAATCCTCTCCTTCCAAATCTTGTAGTTATCTCCCTTAAGTTCGGGAATGTCACAACGAATTTCAGAGAAATTTGCAGGTTGTACTGCTGCATCAAAATAAAGGATCACATGCTTATGTTAAAATTGAGGCTTAATAACTTTCATGTTTTACCAATGTAAATCATGCAAAAAAAGAATTGAATCAAATGACATGAAAATTGCCTGTGGGCTAAATTTTCAATTCAAACAGACTCAATAAAACTTTATGAACTTTCATGTTTTACCAATGTAAATCATGCAAAAAAAAAAGAATTGAATCAAATGACATGAAAATTGCCTGTGGGCTAAATTTTCAATTCAAACAGACTCAATAAAACTTTATGAACTTTCATGTTTTACCAATGTAAATCATGCAAAAAAGAATTGAATCAAATGACATGAAAATTGCCTGTGGGCTAAATTTTCAATTCAAACAGACTCAATAAAACTTTATGAACTTTCACGTTTTACCAATGTAAATCATGCAAAAAAGAATTGAATCAAATGACATGAAAATTGCCTGTGGGCTAAATTTTCAATTCAAACAGACTCAATAAAACTTTATGAACTTTCATGTTTTACCAATGTAAAACATGCTAAAAAAAATTGAATCAAATGACATGAAAATTGCCTGTGGGCTAAATTTTCAATTCAAACAGATTCAATAAAACTTTATGATAAAACTTATTAATTCATAACTCCTGTGGGTAGGTTATGAAATTTTATCCTAATTAATCACATAAATATAATAAAAATTCCTGTGGTATAAAATTTATTATATTCAGTGTAATTAATTACAATTTAATGTCTAAATAATCTTTATGTGATCTTGCCAATCAATATATAATTTTATTTAATTAAAGATGCTGTGGCTATTCTCTAATTAATTAAAATCATATGGATCACTAGACATTATTTTGTTGCATAAACAAAACTTAACCAGAGAGAAAAATAATGTTTACTGAAAGGAGTGAGTCAAAATGACATTTTAAAAAAACTCCATAAAACTGTAATAATTCTCCAGCAAAATCAAAAGCAGTCAGCATTACCGAAAATGACTACAAATTGATTGTTCAATTTATAAACAAAAATAGACCAGCAAACAAGCTATTTATTTCACAGATCTTTGAACTTCATGCGAAATAAACATAAAAACTGAATGCCCAAATGAGAAATAAACCATTTCTTATTTCTTCCTTAATTACAAATGTTCATTATTATAAATGTACTCTTGCAATACAGTTCCAAAGAGTAGAAAACTGAGATGCAGAAGATAAAGTTGAGCGTTAAATAAGCAATGTAAAATTACGCAATTTCCCACTTTAACATTTAATGCTCTCAATCTCTGGATTAGTAAAAACATCAAAGTTTTAAATTGAAATCCACTGAATTTAGATACTTCCAATATCTACGATGCAAGCAAAAATGTAAATTTTACATTAAATATGTAAAAAATTATAAAAAATAAATTTTGCATGGTTGATTTTATATAGTTATCCAAATTAACTATATAAATAAAAAATATATATAACCAAAACAAAGAAGCATAATCAAAAATATATACCATGCCACGTATTATATAAGTTTACTTTACCCATATAAGTTTTTGATTGAAACCTTAGTGGTAAACCTATATTATATTCAATTTTCACTTATAACTCTTTACCAATATCGTTTTTGATTGAAACCTTAGTGGTAAAGGTATATTATATTCAATTTTCACTTATAACGATGTGTGTTTTATGATAAACATAATAATGATAACATAGAGCCATTAGCCAATGCACAGTCGCAATGCAGCTTTATATTGCAATTCAGTGCTCTAAAAAAGTTGAACAATAATTAGAGATTACACATTTGTTACTCCCTTTATAGATGTGGGTAAAACAATGCCTGTGCAATGTCGAAAAACAGGCCTAATTAAACAGACAGTGAGATTCGAAAGGCTTTGAGAGATTGGCCTGGCGCGTGTATATATATATATACATTTCAGAAATAGAGGCGAAAAATTGCAATGCCTCTAATTTATATTGCACGAGTACTACCCCACTGCTAACAGTAATTTCGAACTTTCAAATGATTATGGTAGATATAAAAGGTACAGATGGACAAAAATAAGGAACAATGCCAGACACTAAAATGGGTCAACTACCCAACAATAAAAAAAAATGAAAATTCATATTGATGTCATAAATCCCAGCCCGATTGTCAATACCTACCTAGTATCAATTATAATAAATTTTGAATTCTTCCCCATTGCAAAAAACAAAAAACTCGGAGGAACCAGAGAGAATATAAATAAAGGGAGAAAACAGAGACTCTTCATTTTCAAATTAGTTCTCAGAAACAGCAGATTAATCGGCGGTGGAAAGAGGATGGAAGAATGCAGTGCAGGGTCCTGTTATGCCCCTGTTCATTTTCCACCACCGACACCCCTATTCTGAATTTTTACAGTGGAACACACTGGCAGACATTTTCAAGTGCATACTATGTATATGGTATTAAGATTATATCCCTTTAATAGATTTACTGTTCTGGCTGCAAATTTCCGATGGATATATATGCATTTAACTGAAGGATAATTACTCCTAAATGTTTATTGATACACCCACAGAAAATCGAAGTGGGCAGAATCAAAATCTCAAGTGATTTAGATTATCAATATGAAAAGCAAACTTGAACATGTGCAAGAATTATGTAATAACCTCTCTGTTACAACATTAAATCCTTGTATTGTAATTTCATTCTAAATCCAGTACATTGAAATTTGAATCTAATCGAATCAAATAGTGCTACTTCAATTAACATTAATCCTCAAAGACAGGCATTTCACACCGGTGGGAGCCACATGGAACAACAGAACTTTCAAAAACGTCAATTTCGAAAGTCGATTCCGTGCCAGAATCAATTATTGGTAATCTTGAGGCAGTTAATTGCGACATGAGTTTGCAAGGCCATGCGACTACATTTTTCGCATCCAACGCGGTCAAAAGCTTCTCAAACGCTATGGGAAAATTATGCGACTGAGATAAGGAATGTAGACTGCAAAAAGACGCGAATAATGATCTGAAATATCAAAATCGCTGGCCATGCAAAGAGCTGGTGCAGCAAGGATATTAAGAGACTGATTGGTTTGAATGAAAAATGTGTATTTGTTGAAATTGTAGGTCAATGTGGAGCCACTTTGGCGTGCGAAGTTCAAGTCTACGCACAGAAAGACAAAAGGGCAGCGAGAGAATGGCAAATCTGGTTTAAGTTTAAGCCAACGCACAGAAAGACAAAAGGGCGGCGAGAGAATACCAAGGCAGAGATAAACCGCTCTGATACCAACTGTTAGAAAACTAATAAACTTAAACAGCGATTCTGCATGCGGAAAGAACTGAAAAGAATCACTGAAACTTAATACCCAGGGATACGAGTTACCTCCAGCCATTGGTGAAACTCTTGATGCAACTTCTTTCTAAAAAAACCACGCTCCAGCTGCCCAAAAAAAAAGAAAAGAATGCAGAAAATCTGAAGGCACTTCCAAGCTCTGCTATCTCAGCTAGATGGTGTAAAACTGAAGGGGATTGAGATGCAAGCTTGGGGACCAAACAGATGAATTTATAGCTAAGCTTCCATCAAGCTTCTGATAGCTATGTGTCAGATGTCCCATAGATCAAGGCAGAGAACTCCAGATGGGAGTAATGGACCACTTTAGTAGCTCCTAACAATAAATTTATTAGCTGTAATTGATTTCCTTAACTTAAGGAAACTACTGCAGTTGGTTTCCATAAGTTAAGGAAAGATTGCAGTTTAAATTCCATAATTTTAGGCAGCAATTTTGCATAAACTAATGGAGCTTAACAAATATATAAAACTTTGTATTTAAAACAATATTTATTCTTGAAACTATCTCATCTAAATTTTTTAATTAAAATAAAAAGTATATAATAAATCATTAATAAATTGCAAACAAATATCTCAAAGAAATTAAAAAATATGTGAAAGCTAAATGATACAAATAAAAAGGTTATAGACGTTGGGCATTTCATTAAAAAGTTCCACTGTTATCCATGTATTTCCTCTAAAATCATTTTTTATTTCTTCTCGGACAAGATCTTACATTTCAAAAGTAGTCTAATCTCATTTGAAATCACTTCCAAATTAATACAATTAAAAAGATTAAGAGACTTCAAATTTTCAAGCCATTCTATTTGAAACGTTTTGGATTTTAACTCGTTGCATCTTCGATTTTGGTCCAACTCAAATTGAGAAACTCAAGTTGTGACAACCGCTACAATGATAACAACATTCATTTGGTCCTTGGAGGAGATAAGTCCAACACTATGAGGGAATGTTGAGGTAAAATGAATTCGCCCCAAGTTGATATTTTTCTGCAATCACTAGCGGTGGAATAAATGTATTCTTCTGCAATCACCAGTGGTGGAATAGATGTAGAGAAATGTTGAAGCATTTGCTTTGCTCCATACATAGTTTTCTTCATTCTTCCTAATATAAATTGCCAGGTCTCAGAGGACATTGTGAACTTGAATTACATCTCAAAATTAAAATACAACTTTCCTTAACTGTAACAAGAACGATCTACAAAAGACTTTACATAACTATGCCCTTTGTCCAATAAATAGTCCTCTTCTTTGTTCTTAACCAGACCTTCTACATTCCACATCTGCACCAATTCCTCTCGGGTAAATAATGCATCCTCATGAAACATGGCACAATTTTGAAAACCATTTTCCAGATTACCATGTCTCAAACTATCATATCTCCATTTCAATCGCTGATAAAAATTTCGATCAGGAGGACGATGGCTACTTGGAAAACTTGAATACATTGTTTTCATCTGACTAAAGCAGGCTCTTGCTAGTCATCGTTAGTTGTGGTTCATGTCATAGGTATCCACTGTTGTCTGAGAGCAGAGTAGATCACAACAGATTATGACTGTAAAAGCAGCAGAGCTCACTGGAACAGAGAAAACAGACCAGAATATGAATACAAAGTCAGGGAGCAAAGCCAACAAGAGGCAGATACATGGGTGCTTACACTGAGGGGAAGGAGGAAGTTAATGTTAACTAATCCTTTGGGATTGTTATTGTATATTGTATAATAAGTAATTAGTTTTACATTCCGTTTTTGTGGTTAATAAGTTACCGAGACACAATTGTCTCATACTTAGATTGAATTTGTATAAATAAATAATTTTATCAATAATATGACGCTCTTTCATTGTGTTCTTTTATTGTGGAGTTTATTTGGGCTTGTACAGTGGTATCAGAGCCCTGGTTGACTTGTTCCTAAACTCCATGTATTTGAAGTCTATTGTAAAGGAGACTCGGAATGTGAACACTGTGAAGATAGAGTGCAACATAAGGTTAATCTAGTGGAGCAATGTAGTGGGATGCCCAAACTATTGACTCTCTGTAAGTTTCATATCTTTCAGTCATAATGAAAGACGATTGGAGAAATTGAGTGGCATACATTTTTTAGTATTTACATTTACTGGAGTTCACTTGAATCACAATATTTGCATTTTCCATAGTAAACATGAGTTTAATGACAATAAAATTTATGAAGGATAATAAGATACATTTAATGCAAATGGGAGATGTCTGAAGGATACAAAGTTTGAATGATACAAGTTTTTTACAGAAAGATTTCTGAAGAATACAAAAAAAAATTCTGAAGAATACAAAATTTTTACTGAAAATGATACAAAGTTTGAATAATACAAGTTTTTTATAGAAAGATTTCTGAAGAATACAAAAAAAAATTTACTGAAATTTTTTACTAAAATATTTGTGAAGGAGATTTAAAATGAAGTATATATATTTTGGTGGCTGAAATTTTAATTGAAGGGGATATATATTTTTTGGTGTATATATATTTTGGTGGCTAAAATTTTAATTGAAGAGGGATATATATGTTTTGATGGCTGAGATTTTAATTAAAGAGTGATCAATTTTCTGGTGATTTGAAATACATATTTTTAAAGAGGTCATTGGTAATATATATATATATATATATATATATATATATATATATATATATATATATATATTATATATATATTAAGGCTAATAAAATTAGAACCTAGCTCTTTGCTAGACTATTTTTGAAACTTACCACTAAACCACAAAGTCAACTTTGTCCAACTTTGTTAAAACAAGAGGAGAAACAAATTTATATATTTTCAAAAGTATTGCATATATTTTGAATTTGAAAGAATTTGAAAGAATTTGAAAAATATTCGGCTACATAACAATTATGACTTCAATAGTTTTCATTGTTGGAGTTGTTTTTAAGGGAAATGAAAACTATCAAGAGTGGTTTAGAAAGCTTAAAGTGCCCTTGTTTTTAATGATTCGTGGGAAGTTTGTCAAGGCAAGAAGGATAGTGATGGAAAAGAAATTGCACTAGAGCCACTTGATAATGAGAAGGAACATGCAATTTGGGAGACAAAAGACAACAAGACATATGTATTAATAACTGCATTTGTGACAGAAGAAGTAAGCATATATATCATTTCTTCTGGTACTGCATTCAAAGCTCTAAAGAAGTTCAAAGAATTGTATGATTCACACTCAGAACTAGAAATTATTCAGTTATTGTTAAAGTTGTTTAATTTGGAGATGAAGGATAATGATCCTTTGAAGAGTGCCTCTGAAATAAAAGCCATTTTTCATGATATAGAAGCCACCGGAATTAAAGTAGATTTACAACTTACAGCTTTTATAAAATTCCTTCACCCTGTCTATTCAAATTATTCGGAATCTCTCCAAGCTAGTGGGCAGCTAAAAGACATTACATTTGATAAACTAGTAAGAAAAATAGCTAAGAGAGAAAAAGCTTTTGGGAAGAAAAAGGCTCCACCTAACTCTAGTGAAATTTGTGCCTTGCACAAAAGGATCAGAAGTTTCATGCTAAAACTTCTAAAGGTGATAAAAGTAGTAGAGGTCGTGGTAGGAGAAATTATAGAGGCATGGGAGGGGGAATAATCAGGGAGACAGACAACAAAATGATAGACAACAAAGAAATTTTAATGATATGCCAGCGATAAAATGTTTTAGATGTGGTAAAATTGGTTATACTTCTACTAACTGTAAAATTCCTTGGGAGAAAGTCAGTGAAAGGAGAGAACAATTAAATGAAAAGAAAGATCAACCACCACTAGATAAGGGAAAATCATCAGAGTCTACACATTACATTTTTGCTCACTGTAATTTTAATATGAATGATGTTTTCAACACTGCATTTTCTTCATGGTGAGATACTTGGATTTTGGATTCAGGAGCCACTTGTCACATGACATTTAGGCGAGATTTTTTTGAAACTTTCAGTGATGATATTGATGGTGTTATTTACTTTGCTGACAAGTCTCAAATTAAACCATCTGGCATTAGGTCTATTCGTTTGAAGATATCAGATATTGCAGATTATGTTCTACATGATGCACTTTATATTCCACAGTTTCAGTGAAATTTGATGTCTCTTATCCATATTTGGCAGTAGGGGCATTCTATTCATATATTTGATGACATCATTGAGATAAGAAGAGCATCTGATTATGCAGTTGTTATGATCGGTGTTGAAGAAGGTAGGCTTTTAAAATTAAATTGTATTTCATCTAATAATTCTCGTGAAAGTTCTGTTCTTTTGGCACAAAAAAATGATGTCCTGTCTCCCAGCGTGTTATGGCATGCTCGATTTAGTCACATCAATTATGGAAGCATCAAAATTATGAAAAAGCAAGGTATCAAAGGTCTTCCGACAATTCCAAGAAATATTACACCTTGTGATGCTTGTATTATAGGAAAGCATTGTAAACAACCTTTTCATAGTTCTTCTTTCATATCTTCATGAAAATTAGGTCTCATACATTCATATTTATGTGGACCTATGCCTATTGCAACTGCAAATGGAAATAAATATGTGTTGACATTTATTGATGATTACTCGAGAATGTGTTGGGTGTATTTGTTGAAGAATAAGTCACAAGTGTTTGATGTTTTTTAAAAAATTTCATTTGATGATTAAAAATGGAACTCAACAGAATATAGGCATTCTCAGAACTAATAATGATGGCGAGTACACTTCTCATGTTTTTGAACAATATTTGAAGGACAACGGAATCAAATATCAAACTATTGTACCTTATAATCCACAACAGAATGGCATCACAGAACGCATGAATAGAACTTTGCTTAATATGGTTAGATCTATGATGCTTTTTAAGAATATTAAGTTGATGTTTTGGGGAGAAGTAGTGCTTTGTGCAACTTACATTCGCAATCGTTGTCTTTCTTCTATCATCAATAATAAATCTCCTTATGAAATGTGGTATAATTGTCTTCCTGTTGTTCAAAATTTTAGAGTCTTTGGTTCTCTATGCTATGCATTAATTCCTAAACATCAGCTAAACAAGTTTGGTGTTAGGAGTCGTAAATGCATTTTATTGGGATATTCTACTACTTCCAAAGCTTATAAATTGTATGATGAGGAGAACAAGAAGTTCATTCTTTCCAGAGATGTCATTTTCCTTGAATCAGATAAAAGTAATTCCACTGTTGATAAGAAACTGGCTCATTTGGAGAAATTTGCATCTAAGAAGTTCTATTTTGAATTTGATAATGTTGTTCTACACACTGAAGGGGGGATTCCCATTCTAGATCAGTGTGTGATTCTTCCATATTTGACTCATGAGAATGTTATTGTTGAAGAAAATTTGGATGATAGTAATGTTTCTGTAGGACCAGAAATTGCTCTTAAAGAGCCTATTCTTGAGCCTGTTTTCCAAGATGAGCAACCATCACAACCACTTCAACAACCTTTACAAAGATCTACATGTGCTCGAAAAGTTCCAAGCAAGTATGATGATTTTGAAACAGGAATGTCTTCTAAAGGTGATTCAGGTAATGTTTCTCATGACTGTGAATTCAATCATTGTACAATTAGTGAACCTAGTTGTTTTGAAGAAGCCGCTAATTGTGATGAATGGAAGGATGCAATGCAAAAGGAATATGATGCACTTATTAAGAATGGAACTTGGAGGTTAGTGGATCCTCCTGCAGGTATCAAACCCATTGGTTGCAAATGGGTGTATAAGATCAAATACAAAGTAGATGGTTCGCTTGATAAATACAAGGCAAGACTTGTAGCAAAAGGCTACGCTCAGAAGGAAGACGTTGACTACACAAAGACATTTTCTCCTATAGCAAAATGGGGCACAATTAGAACTCTGTTTTCTCTTGCAGCTTAGAATAGCTGGAAGATACACCATATGGATGTTAAAACAACTTTTTTGAATGAAGATTTGAAGGAGGATGTTTATATGTTTCAACCTGAAGGTTTTGTTGTTAAAGGCAAAGAGAAAAAGGTATGCAAATTGGTTAAGGATTTGTATGGACTAAAACAAGAATCTCGTGCGTGGTATAAAAAGTTAACTGAACACCTTCTCAAGTTGAATTATAAGTTATTTGATCTGGATGATGCAACTCTTTTTGTTAAGAAAATTGGAAAGTCAGTTGTATATTTGGTTGTGTATGTAGATGATTTGATGATCACAGGAAACAATGATGACTATATAGCATCTGTTAAAAGAGAATTATTAAAAGTTTTTGACATGACAGATTTGGGTTTATTACATTATTATTTAGGGATTGAAGTTGATCAGAAACCAAAATATATTTTCATTTCTCAGAAAAAGTATATTGGCCAACTACTGGACAGATTTGAGATGCAGGATCGTAATCCTGTCGCTACTCCTATGGAGCAGAATTTGAAGCTTACTTCCACTAGAGGAAGTATGCTTGAAGATCCAACAAAGTATAGGCAACTTGTTGGAAGTTTAAATTTTCTAACTACTACTCGACCTGACATAGATTTTGTTGTAGGGATACTTTCCAGGTTCATGCATAAGCCATGTGAAGGTCATTGGAATGCAGCAAAGCGAGTGCTCAAGTATTTGAAAGGCACTCGAACATATGGCATCAAATATTCCAAAGTTGCAGATTTCCATCTCACCGGCTATTCAGATTCTGATTTTGATGAAGACAAGGAGAATGGAGTCTCTACTTCTGGTTATGTGATGAGTCTTAGATTAGGAGCCATCAGTCAGAGATCATGCAAGCAATCTGTTCCTGCTGATTCTACCACTGAAGCCGAATATGTTGCAGCAGCTCAAGCTACAAAAGAAATCATTTGGCTTCGCAAAATACTTGAAGATTTGCAGGAGAAACAAAAGGCTTCAACTCCACTACTCGTCGATAACTCTTTTGCAATTCAGTTGGCCAAGAATCCCAAGTTTCATGATCGAAGCAAGCATATTAACACCAAA
Organism: Pinus tabuliformis; assembly: GCA_031772625.1. Taxonomy (NCBI): domain Eukaryota; kingdom Viridiplantae; phylum Streptophyta; class Pinopsida; order Pinales; family Pinaceae; genus Pinus; species Pinus tabuliformis. Next base: position 530,990,155 of record CM062819.1, on the reverse strand, counting down.
TATCACTTGATTCGACATTATGTAGAGGCCAAAGTTATTCATTTGACACATTGTCCTACTTCAGAGAAAATCACAGACATATTTACAAAGCCATTGGGACGTGAAAAGTTTGAAAAGTTCAGAATGTTACTCAGCATGTTAGATGTCCCTTCGGATTAAGGGGGGAATGTTAAATAATCATTCGGGATTGTTATTGTATATTGTATAATATGTAATTAGTTTTACATTCCGTTTTTATGGTTAATAAGTTACCAAGACACAATTGTCTCGTTCCTAGATTGCATTTGTATAAATAAGCAATTTTATCAATATTATGACTCGCTTTCCTTGTGCTCTTTCATTGTGTTCTTTTATTGTGGAGTTTATTTGGGTTTGTACAGTTAATTGATGGTAATGGGGATTGGATTAGATTGGATTTGATGGAATGCTGAAATATATAGTGGAGAAGCCATTATTGTGTTTCTAGACGAACCAAAGAAAAAACAGAACACTCTGTGACATGGAGGAGAATAGAAATAACAGAAGTCTGTGATCATTTTTTGCACCAAAAAGTTTGTTCCATTACATTATTTCAGCAACAATTTTTAACTGATGACCTCTCCGCTCACTGATTCATTCATGTTTATCTTATTCAAATTTGTACATTATTTTACTCTAAGCTGGAATGGTTGTAGAAAGAAAATAAATTTGAGGGGTTGGAAAGCATTTTATGCTTTTCAAAATAGGTGTAGAGAGGCAAAGTTATGGGACTGGAAAACCACTCAAACTCTTTTTGGGCTTCTAGTGATTCCGGTGATTCTCTATGGTTGTGAACTATGGGCTAACAGTACATCTGACATGCAGTGGAGACAAATTGAGAAAATTCAGAAGCGTTTGATTACAAACACATTTAAGATTAAAAGTGCAGTTCCTTATGATATCTTGTTAAGTGAAATAGGGATTGCTCCTATTGAAGCAATTTCTATGGTGTGAGTCATAAGGTATTTAAAAAAAATTGAGCAAATGGAAGAGGGTAGATGGCCTAAGGTTGTCTTTAATGATGGACTGTGCAAGAGAAAAAAAACTTGGATGCAGCAAAATAACAAATGGTTTAGTAAATTGGGTATTTGCTTGAACACATGTCTCATAAACAACAAAGAGATTAAAGTTTTTGTTATTGAAAAGTTTCACAAGCGTACTTGGGATAAGGAGCTAGGAAGAAAGAAAAATTACTTTATTGAAGTGTTTAATCTCACTCATAGTCATCAACCAAAATTATACATAGATGCCAATATCTCTTGGAGAGCAAAAATTCTTTTTGCTTAGTTAAAGACTAATTCTCATCAACTCCGTTGTGAAACAGGGCACTGGAAAAGGCCAAAGGAAGTGTGGGAGGAAAGAGTATACATTTTTTGTTTTTCCGGAAAAGTAGAAAAAAAAACCATTTCATTTTAGAATGTGAGTCCTTCAAAGACAACATGGAAAGTTATGCAGATATGTTGGTAACTAGCTCTTGGGATAATCTATTTATAGAGGGGTTTGTCGAGAAGTTGGGAGCATTTATTTTGAAGCTTCACAGAAAAATAATCGAATACATCAAGCAGATGAAGAAGCAATATGTCCCATAGGCTATCTTTAGCCTCGTGAACGTTAAAATAAATTCGTTCTTCTTTCTTTATGAATGTAAAGTTTCCAATGAGCACTTAGCCAAGACAAGTTTATCCATTACATTATCTGAGCAACAACTTTATTTGATAACTCCACTCACTGACCAAAAAGTGTATTCCATGTCTAGATGACTCACTGCACCACTACTTTAAGGTATTAAAATTTGTAAATTATTTTATTCACTGTGTGAGGTTTTCTAGGAGCACTCAAAAAATAGTGTACCAAAAAGTTTAACATTATATTATTTAATGAGGCCTCCACTGACCGACCAAAAATTTAATTCCATGTGGCAATAGTTCATTCAAATGACGTTGCACTACATATTTATGTTATTAAAATAAGTGGATTATTCTACTCACTTTCTGAGGTTTCCCAACACTCACAAGTTTTTGTCACTTGCAGTGAGCTCTCATTACATGGAGGTGTGGAGTCATCTTGTACGATAGTATTTAATGTTGCTTCATGCAACTCAATTGTAATATATTAAATATTTTCTAGAGTGATTGGATTTTGAAGATTTAAGGATTTTTTTATATAAGGTGGTTAAAGTTAGAAACTCATTGTTAATTGGAAGAGATTAAAAAAAAAGAGGAAAAATAAAATTAGTGATGTTGAGATGGCTAAATTTAGGTTGGATTTATGTTGGTTTATGTTAGATTTAGCAGTTATCAAATTACCAATTCAAATCTCATGAAGAAAGATTGAGAGTGAGAGTTATTTACAATCAAACATTGTTTTTAAAAATATATAATTTTTATTTATTGTTACCCAAAATGCTTGATTTTTAGTCATTACTATACTTAAAAAAAAAAAAAAGACAAAACAACAACAACAACAACAACATATGATGTGATCTAATTTGATACTTAATACAATTATTACCAAAATTTAATATAGTTTTAACTGATTTTTATCAAATTATATATTCTTTAAATTATATATCATAAAATTTATTATAAATTTTAATAAAAATTAAATGAATTGGTTTATATATACATATTATATTTCAAAATCATCTAGAAAACATTAATGTTTTAAGTAATATCTCTCTCTCTATATATATAAAACTGGTCTTTCACCCATTATTTATATATATATAGATATATGTATATATATATATATATATATATATATATATATATGACTAGTCTTTCAACCATATATATATAAGACAATGTCTCAAATGAAAAAAAAAAGAAGAATTTATTTAGTTATGTTCAAAAGATAACAATGAAGTAAGATAAAAATGAATAATTTGCACAAAGTTTAGACTCTCAAATATTTTGAGAAGATTACATGATATATTAATAGAAAAATAAGACAATATGTTTATGAACTTATTATCTTTAAACGTTAATATTAAATTGATGTCTTTTTTTAGAGAATTAATTTTAAAGTTGTGCTCAACATAAACATGAAAGAAATGAATGAAATTAAAAGCATATTTTATTTATTTTGTTTTTTCAAAAAAAAAAAATTGAGAAAAAATTTTCCATCATAAATTCACGTTTCGCCTAAATATAATCATCGTAGACTCATTAAAAATGTGAAATTTGGATACTCCTTCCTTTTAAATAATTTTAAACGCACTTTCAAGACTAAAATTTTAACATACATATCACAGTGTTTGAACCTAAAGAAATGAGTGTGAATTCAAATAAAGGATTCTCCTTGCCACGTAACTAACTGGAATCCTAGTTACCTATCCCAGACTCTATGTGTAAACTACCTTTGACAATAGATCTTTGGATTGAACTTAAAACTGGAAAAGATAGATCTACTTTAAGAAGAAAATTTGAAAGAAGGAAGATTAAGTTTGTCCTCAAATATGCATATGTACCTGGTAAGCTAGATGTCACACTTTACCATCAAATGTATAAATTTTAAATTCTTTTAGCTCTGGCTTCATGTACCAGAGTTTGAAATGATCTTCTATTGACTCTCTTTGCCAACCTCCTCTTACCCCTATCAAACTATCCATTTCATCTTAAACTTGTCTAGAATAGACAAGAGACTACCAAGTGACTTATAATTTCCTCACAAGGGCTTCACTTTGTTGACCAATATCTTACCACATTCATTCATAAATGAGGTTTTAAAATTGTGAAAAATAGAGTCAATATATTGTAGGTATTGGTAGTAGGGATGTGGGTTAAGGGGGTTTATAGATATTGGGGGGTATAGAAGGGGGTATTCAATAAAAATAGGGGATGTCTATTAAAAATAGAGGTTTTTTTTATTAGAAAGATGTTTTTAAAGTGGGGGTTCAATAAAATGATTTTGGGAGGTTTTTATCAATATCTTGTGAGATTACATGTTTTATTTAATATCCTACTAACATAGGTGTTGTGAAACAGGTTTCCCTTGTGGCCTTACTTATTCCTCTTATACAACATGTCCCAAGTAAGAGCCTTATTCATTATGGTCAACCATATAAAAAATCTTGCTTTTAGAAGAGGCCTAATCTTACATAGTGGTTTCCACCACAATTGAACTTCTTGAAGCCTATTAATTGAAAACATAAGTTTGTATCTTAATCTTGGAATGTAGAAATACCGGGATGGATTTTTGGACCAAACCATCCCATCCTCTATATCCTTGATTCTGGCATGACTCACCTTCAATTTAGCTATATAGGCCTCCCATAGTTCACCTTCAAAACCATCTAATACCATATATCTTTATGTTTTTTCAACTCTTGATGTTATATAGCGGAGATTTCTAGAGAGACTACCTAAACTAAATTATATATACCCTTCTGTTGAAAATAAGAAATCATGTTTTTAGAAATATTGTATGCTTCTTCACTCCCTACTCAGGAATTAGTTCCTACACTTACTCTTTCACCATTACCTACCTTCCAAACCAAACAATTCCCAATTATAGGGAAGGATAGAACAATGGATTTCCAAATTATAAACACATTGTGGATGTTCTTAGAGGGGCTTTCAATCCATTCTTATATTGTATTAGGTTAAATGTATTTATTGATGATAACATGACTCCACAATCTATTATTTGATATCAACCTACATAAGCACTTCGGTACTTCGGTGCCAGAGCCTTCCCAAAATGGTCGATATTTTTAAGTCTTTATCCTTCAAAGTCTTTGGTTTTGCTATGATGTGTTGTTTTACCAGAGAGATACCCCTTACTTTCTTTAATCCTTGACCATAATAACCTAAAACTAATATTTTTTATTTTGTCCAAAATCCCCTTATGATTAAATGCCAAAGAGTGCTAGTATATTAGAATTACTTCCAACATTGATCTGATTAGAATAAGTATCCCTCTTCTAGATAATCAAATATTACACCATAAATTAATTCTCCTTTCAACTTTGGAAAATAACCATTTTCAATCATTAATCTGTAATATCCCGAACAACAAAATAATCAACCAATATGGCACATCTAGGTGTTCTATTTAAAAATAATTGCAATCAAAATACTGAACACAATAGGATCTGAAAATGCAGCCTTATTTATATTAATAACTAAAGGAAAGGTACATGCCCATACAATAAATTTCAAGCCCTGCAACGGCATGCACGATTGCTTAACAAAATGAGAATACAAATGCAATTAAGCACAATCATGAACCCTAGATGGATCCACCAGAGAAAATAACACCCACGAGGTTTTCGTCCCTGGTATCAAACTGGAACTGGCCATGCCAAATTCTCAATAAAAACACAACAAGATAAATAAACTCGAATTATCTAATGCCTAGCTCCTATTCCCTTTTATAGGCTTGACGAATTCTCTAGAAGCCTTATTTTATTATTTCCCTCGAAAAATGAAGGAAAATACTAGGGGCAGTTACCATGGGAAAATATCATAGTAAATACCATGGATAGGTTTCATCCATTTTGAACATATCCAAAAAAGGAATATTACAAATCATCCCTACCAAAGATTTCTTTCCCTGAAGCAATTCACTGCTATCCACAACAAAAGCATTAATACCAAGATCCCATACAACCCGGTGTGTTATTCCATCCTCCATGTTAAATGATCCTGAATGGATCCTTGGATACCTGGATCCCAAACAATCCTCTAACCAATCCTGCTCCCAATGGATTCTCCTGGATCCCAATGCCACCTAAGTCCTGGGACCTGTGGGTTATGGTACCATCTTATCCCTCCATCACTGTCAGTGCCAAAGGGCCTAAGCTGCAATATGTCATTGGCTATGAGTATCCTCTTAGGAATCAACCCATCAATACATTACCAACTCATAATCTCTCACCAATCCATAACTTGGGAAGGATGAATACCTGCAAATATACTATGTTGATGTTGCTCGATGCTCAACTCATACTGCTCTATTCGGTCACCCAACATGATGCATTTGGAGAACTCTACCCTTCTCTTCCTAGTGTATAAAGGTGGGTTAGTGGTGTTGCAAGCCACATCTATGTACTCATGTAGAGGGTTTCTCTGGAACTCCCAACTGTACTCCTCTTGTTGCCTTGTGAGGGACTTGATTCATTCCTCAACATTAGACATCTTATTCATCGATTTGACACATACCCCTATGAGCTCCTCAATTTTCCTATTCTCATATAAAATAGTGTCTCGGACTGTCCAAAATCTCTACTTCAACATCATAAGATCTGTCTTGAAATTCATGATCTTTTCTCGAAATTCATTTCCTGGAAATTCTGGTGCTCTACTGAATTCTTTTGTATCTTTCTACATTGGTTGCTCAATTATCATAGCCCCAGCTTGAACCTTTGACCAACTCTCTAGAAATGGCTCATCTTGCATATTTTATTTTTCATGTTTCTCATTATGATCATGCTCATCATACTGGCTTACCATCACTGGCTCCTCATTTAAGTCTCCTTGAATGTCTTCTTCCTGACCTTCTCCACTTGTGGGGACAATTTGTTGTCCATCCTCTTTGGTTGTTAGACATGGATACACCGATTGACTCTTATTTACATTTGATTTCTCATGCTCTTCATGGATGTCCTACATGTCTTTCTGAATAGCATTTTGTTGCTGCTCACCATCTGTACTTGACTGCTTGGATCCTTCAGATGAATCCTCATGGTCTGAAGGAATTACCTCTGGTTTTGTCCTTGTTTCCTCCTTCCGATCACATGGACACGAATGGTTAAGAGCCCAAGATCCCTTGCATACAAAGCATAAGCTTTTCCTCCTTAGTTCACTCTTATTGTCTCCACAAATCCTTGTTAGTTCCTCCTTGGTCAACTTCATTTTAAGTAGTTTAATGTTCTGTTTGACCAACCCCTCAACTAGTTCATAGGCAACAGGTGATACAATTAGCTCCTTCCTCCAAATGGCTAACAATTTGGACCTCAATTGTTTGCAGATGGCTTTATCTTCTCCTAAGATTAGGGACATGATCTTTTTCATGTCTAGTTTGACAAATTTTCAATGAGATGTCGTAATGCAGGTGCAAAAGCATTGGAACATATGAAGGATTAAGTCATCACATTCTAGATCCAGCATAAGTATAACAAATCTAGATTTTTCCATGCATTCTAAAATTTTGCATCTCCGAAAGAAAGTAAGAAGGGTGTTATTGTCTAATCATTGGAGGGCTCCTACCATTACTCGAAAAATCCTCCTCATGATGTCATCATTGTAGGGTGGTAGCGGCGTTGTTAAGGCTAAGATTTTACTGAGACAAGCAGTGATTGTGAGTTTAAATTTTTCACAAGAATGCTCCAAGAACCTAGGTTGTATCAAAGTAAGCATGGATGGCTTCAAGGCCCAACTTGACCCTTTCCAGTCTGATTGCTCTGTGAGACATAAAGCTATGTATAATTTGTCTAACAGTAGGAGGACATCTTTTGACTTTGTTCTCTACATTTTGGATCCAAGTTCAAAAAGACACTTGATTTTTACATCTTCCTTCCAAATATCCTTTGAATGTTGAAGGATAGCATGGATCTTCCGAGAGAAAGGCATGTTGTTCTACTCGTTCTTCTGATCTCGAGGTTGTTGCCATTTTTGATCCACTAAAATATTGCAGCCCAGAGGACCAGTGGATGTACTACTATGTTGATTCCTGAGGCGTTTCCAAAAGGAAAGTGATGACATTATGGCTTCTCATCAATGGATTTTAACGCTTGATCTTCCTTCTCTCTCCTTGGCTTTCTTCAATAAAATTGATTTACCATTGATTTACCTCCTTTGAGCAGAGATAACAAATTGTTCTCTTGAAAGCAGTAAACTTTTGTAATAGTGATATTCCCCTCAACTCGGCCTTACCAATTTGCACAAATCATTAATATAACATGGCCTTAGTCCCTTAGTCCCTTATGAAAGTTGGTGTCACAATGAATCTTGACCTCCTTAATTCTGGCCAGCTTGACTCCTATTATAAATTTGGAAACTCGCCCTCCGCTTCAAGACATAGGTGTCGAATCATTCCTCTTCGACAAGCGTATGATGTGGCCGAAACTAGAGAATAAACTTCGATGCCTCTTCAATTAGTCAATCCGGACTATGTGTCATAGTCCAAATTGTGCCTTAACGTACACTCAAGACCCCCTTTGCTACATGTTCGCCTTAACGTACACTTCCTCTCTCTCCTACATTTGCAATGGTCGCAGCTGATGGACCGCCTGGCTCACAATCCCTTTGCTACACTTTCGCCTCAGCGTCTACGATCTCTCTCCTACGAGTGTAGTGGTGGCACTCCTCCTCTGTACGATGGACACTCCTCATAAGATCCTCGACACACTAGCTTTACCCAACGATTAGTGATAGATCATTGTAGGCTGATGTTCTCCTCAGTGGTTCGACTTCCTCAGTTTATGTAGTAATTTAGCCAATGAGCAGGGGTTCCAACGTGATTGGAGATTTAATGTTGTTGATAATAGTCGACCTCCTATATATCTCAATCCATTGTTCTTGCAGATGGATAACTCCAAATCGTTGTACGAGCTTCACTACTTTGCCTCGATGGCTAGAAGGGGTGTATTCTCAGCCCTGAAGGTATTTTGTCCTGCGTTGGGATGTTCTCGGCCCTAGATGCCACAATTTGTTTTTTAATTTGTTACTCCTAATAACCCTTAGCACTTTGTCCTCCTGAAGTAGCGTTCGACTGTAAGATGGAGGGCAGTGACTTTCACCACCATCGCTGCTCATTAACACGTCATTGATATTGAAGATTAGTGCACAGATAACACAGGAAACCATACTAATTTTTCAACAGAACAACGCGTATAGGAGTCATCATCCTTTACTCAAAGGAACAACAAGCCTCTGCCTATTAGTGGTGCTGTAAGAATCACCCTTGTAATGAACTCTCAGTAGGCTGATGATATGATGCACGGGATGTCTCTATTCTGACAAGAATGCGAACGTGGATGCTGTATATAAATTATTTTATAAATAGATCTAAGTAATGGCTTAATTGTAAATAGATCGATCACTAATAGGATCGATATACACCTTGGATGCCACTTGACTCCCCAGATTTGATCTTTAACAACATTCTACTATCAAGCGAAATGGAGGGATACTTTCGGCAATAGCAAAGCCGCTCTGATGCCACACCCTTCCACCAATTGGTTGTCGATCCACAAATTAGTTGTCAGTCGACTATGATGATTTTTCTGATTTTATTCAGCCAATTCTATTTTTCATACTGAGAGGCGGCACACAGGATTCAAGCAATAACTGGACTGTAATTCGACCCTTTCCGATCACCCTTCGATTGTGAAGATCAACACTCTGACGAGGAAGGCTTTACAAACTTCAAGCCATTGTTCTTATTGCTAGCACGGCTTATAAATAACCCCACAACCTTACAATAATGTGCAACAAGGATTGATCCGAGCGGTCTTAGTAATGTTAGTGAACTGCTAAAAATGGATCAAACTTCTAGGTTTGGATTAGATTTCGGCTTCCCAATGATTAGATTCTCCACAACACACCCAAATCTAATGCATTTTTATTTTATTTTGTTTTTCTATTTTTTTATGCATTTTTTTTTTTTTTTTCATTTTCTCCTTCTTCTTTTTTTTGTGTGATGGCCTCTTGGCCCATCTTCCTTTAAAATAATGCTCGCCTTCTATTTTCAGGGCTCATTCCTTCTGCAATTAAAATGATAACCCTGATAACCCTCGAACCATTGCAGAAAATTATCTTTTCAATCAACAGAAAATTAGACCAACTAGGGTGATACCTAATACCACCCAAGATGGAAATGTTGTCTAGGCTGAAAGTAAATCTCACCGAAGTTATCTGCATAAAACCCTCATGAGGGAAGGATGCAAAAATCTGATACCACTGTAATATACCGAACAACCAAATAATCAACCAATTTGGCACATCTAGGTGTTCTAGTTAAAAATAATTGCAATCAAAATAGCGAACACACGGGGATCTGAAAATGCAGCCTTATTTATATTAATAACTAAAGGAAATGTACATCCCCATACAATAAATTTCAAGCCTTGCAATGTCATGCACGGTTGCTTAACAAAATGAGAAGACAAATGCAATTAAGCACAATCGTGAACCCTAGATGGATCAACCAAACAAAATAACACCCATGGGGTTTTTGTACCTGGATCAAATTTGAACCCTGGATGGATCAACTAGACAAAATAACACCCATGGGGTTTTTGTACCTGGATCAAATTGGATCAAATTGGAACTGGCCACGCCAAGTTCTCAAGAAAAAAACAACAAGATAAATAAACTTGAATGATCCAATGCCTAGCTCCTATTCCCTTTTATAGGCTTGATGGATTCTCTAGAAGCCTTATTTTATTATTTCCCTTGAAAAATTAAGGAAAATACTAGGGGCAGTTACCATGGGAAAATACCACAGTAAATACCATGGGAAGGTTTCATCCATTTGGACCATATCCAAAAAAGGAATATTATATAATCCCATAGTCATTTGCCTTTATATGAAAACTCAGGTATTTGAAACCTACTTAGAATTCAATCTAGAGAGCAATTGTAGATTGAATCTAACTTGATCATTTGCCACCCAATAAAAGCAATAGAAGCCTTTTGCAAATTAACCTTCATACCAATAGAAATGTGGTATATTTCTAATGTTTATTTTAAGTTACTCGCATCTCTCATTTAACTATCATGGAATACTGAGACATCATTCAAGAAAAGAAAATGCGTCAATACATTGAACTTTTGAGTTACATACCTTTCGAGGGTCTTGTTCTTCTTGCCTTTAATAAAGTCTTGTCGAGGCCTTTAGCTTCCATCAAAAAGACCAAATATGACAAGGGATAACCTTGCCTATGTCATCTCTTGGGTCTAAAAATATAATATTTTGATTCATTGATTAAGACTAGAAAAAACATTGATGTTAGACAATAATCCAACTCACAATATGAACACAAAACCTAATGTGAATCGACACAAATTTTTTTCATAATCGTATGCCTTGTAGAGGTCCAACTTGAAAACCACGACTAATAATTTCTTTGTTTTTATCATGTGCACCTCTTTTTGTTCTACCCTAAATGCATAATGGATTTTCCTTCCTTTAAGGAATCTAAATTGCTCAATGGAGATTGACTCAGAAAGAATCTTATTGACCCTCAAAGCAATAATCTCAACTATTATCATGTATATAGATGCACATGGAACTAGGTATGAGATCCTCACAAGACCATAGTTTACCTTTTCGGTAAATATTTTCTAAGATGGCCAAGGTTCTTTAAGTGTGTACTAAATGGATGGAGGTCATATATATTAAATGTATAGGAAGGAAAACCATGAGGAAATTCCTTCTTACACAGATCAAAAGATAGGACAAGATATTCTAGTTCAAAAATAAAGACTTTGACCCATTGTTATTAACCAAGGGAATAAATAAGTTCAAACCAACCACACTTAACATTTTCTCACCCTCCCTTTGGTTACAAGAACCACATTTAATGTTTCCTTGCCCCTCAAATATACTTTTTTCATTTTCAAGTGTTGTGTCCTCTCCTAAAATTCAATTGAAACATCAACCAAGATCACAAATATCCTATCCTTATCATATCCTTATCGACATAATCAACTTCTTTATTTTGGGAATTCTTCCCCAAATATGGTAGGAATGCTTGTAGAATTTATAGTTTTACTTGATTGATGGGAGCTTTGATCATATAAATTTGTTGCTATTGGTTTGGTCCATCTTTAGACTTTCAAAATACTGGAATTTTGAGTAAATCAAGAGAAAAAATTTCTTTGCCAAAAAAAAATCTAGGCCCATTAAAAATATTGAGTGTATCCACTTATTAACTCACTACTTGACCAAGGATGTTATCAATTATGACACCACTCTCCAACACAAAACTTGTTCCATTAAACTTCATACAACAACATGCCATGTGGTTGAAGCCCCCCATTTCTTTCCCATGGATCATTAAGTGATAGAAGAAGAAATTAGGGGCCAACCTTTTAATGTGCAACATGACCCTAAGGTGGAAAACTTAAGTCCATATGAAAAAGTTGAATCATAATTTGATGTACTTTCTCCTTCATAGAATGAAGTGGAACTAATGAGTCAAGCTCAAGGTAAACTAAAGTTGGTAATGCTAAAACCATTTATAGAAAAAAAAAAAAAATGACACATGTTGGTTTTACAACCATGCACTAAAACATTGTTGATTAGAAAGGCACCGTCATTGAAGTAGATCTGGTATTTTAAGGGACATAATGCACCCAAAAATAAATAAGGAAGCCTTTGATCCTTGGGAAAGAAAGCAGAAAAGAAACGAAGATAGTTCACCATCTTCACCTTTGCCACAAACATTAAAAGAATGCAATTATAGAAGGTCCTCTAATGGAGGTTCCACAATTGAAAAAATATATTTTTGCAAATAATGAGTTAGAGAATCAACTTTATCTTGGGGTTTTTGTATGGGGTAGAGTAAGAAGCCATTTGAGGTAGTTTAATAAATTTTTGATCTCTCACTATTTCAAAAAAAAATAAAAAAAATCTGAATGCTAATTTGTTAGAAAGAAAGCTAAATATTCTACAGTTTCATTTTTCTGAATCATTATTGTAATTTGGTTAGTAAATTTTCAACAAAATTGCAATTTTGGATATCGATAAAATTAATCTTTTTAATGCAAAAATGGATCACCACAAGAAAAACTTGTGTAATGTTAACACCTGATATCTGCAATTTCATCAATTCAAAATAATTTGTGTATGCCAATTTCCCTACACATTATTTTTAGTGGCTAATAAAAACACCACTTAAACTATTTGTTAATGGTTTCTTTTAATTTATTGCACTTATAGTTGGTGTGATGAATATCAATGGGTAATTTCTTAAAATAAATTTTAAGATAATGAAAAGCACACTAATGTAAAGGATTTTCGCAATGTATTGGATGAATTAACCAAAGTGGTTGAATTTCTAATTAAATTGTTCTCACCATTCGAAAGGAGTTGGACACGTCCTGAAAATAAATCTATAAACAATAGTGGAATCTTCTAGGGTACAATTATGGATAATCCTATAGAGATCTCCCATGCCATTTATTCATTGGATCCCTCAAAGTTCCTTTCAATTATTAGGAGTTTTGTTGTATCTTCCCTTTTGAAATGCGACCTTGAAATCATCATAGTTTTTGCACAAGTCTCTACTATCCTTGTTTAGTGGTTGTGTTTTTTGAACACTTTATGCATTCAAACTACATCTTTAGATAATTAAGGTTGTCCAATGTCTATGCCCACTCCAGAAGTCTTACTCATCGAGTGAGTAATTCAGGTGTCAATATAATGCACAATAGTAGTGTAACAACGCTGGTCAAAAATCCATGTAATAAAGTTAATAAAGGAAAAATAATAACCATGGTCATGGGACACATATTCCAAGTTTAAGTTTGGGCAAAAAACATAGTGATCGGGATCACTTGTGATTAATTAATGGCTACTAAAATTGACAAAGGCTTTGGAAAGGCATGAGGCATTTATTAGCATTTTATTTATGAAAGTAATGGAAAATAGGAGAAAATGGAGGTGAAAGGTCACATGTTGAATGTGAGAAGGAGAATGAAGGAAAATAATGGAAAAATGAAGAAAATAATGGTCTCATTAATAAGAAGGCTTATGAGGATCAGTTCATGGCTTTTTGTCAATTCAAAATTTGGTCAGTTCTAGCTTGGAGCTCTCTATTCTACTCTCTCTCTCTCTCTCGTACTCTTGGACACTTAGAGTTTTTCTTGGAGCACTCTTGGAGAAGTGTGGCATACTTGGATTTTTGGAGCAAGAAGGCAAAGGAGGAGAAGAAAAGTGCAAGAGGACATTGGGATCAATGACTACATCGGGTTTTTCTTGCAGGTATCGAGTTGCATGTATGATTTCCTTGCTAATTTTTTCATGCATGGCACATGCATGTGGTTTCTTGGTTACGATTTGTCATTGGCATGGAGGATTTCCTGGAGTGATAGTGGATTTTCCTAGCCTTGCCATTTCCTGGATATCCTGTGAGTGTCTTTCCTTTTGTTTTCTAGTTGGTTCTCATGTTCCTTTGGTTGTGGGTTGAGTTACTAGTTCCTTGAAGCCTTGGTTGGACAAATGCTTTGGAAGCCTTGTAATAGTTTAGATTGAGTTACCAGTCCTGGAAGCCTTGGTTGGAACAAATTCTCTAGAGTGTTGAACAGCTTGGGTAGAGACTAATCTGGTGATGGTTAGTGATGTCCAATCGTGAGGTGGAATCACTAGTTGAGGGTTGAGGTGGTTTGGCCTCTGGAAGCCTTGCCTTGGTTTTGTTAGATTTATTCCATGATATCCCATATTCATGCTTGTAACATAGCATGTGGTGATTGGCTAAAAGAAAGATTTGGTTCATTCAATCTATGGCCGGGTGGTACATGGAAGTCCCAAACCTAGTTGCATTTTTCATATGTTAATAAGAGATTATTCCCTCTTATATTTGATGGGTAAATATACTTGTTTATATGTGGCTTTTATGGTTGTTATAGCCTTGTTATTTCTGCTCGTTATGGGCATGTTTTATGACAGACTTGATGTATAGCTCCCATCATGTTTTGATTTGAAAATGAATGAACAATGAATATATGACCTAATAGATGATAATGTAGCTATTGCGAGAAGGCATCAATGCTTCTTAGTGATTCTTAGATAAGTATGAAACCCCTATTCTCATATTTCTTGATATGGCATGTAGATTGCATATTTGTGACAGATTCAGCGAAATTCCTGCCATTGCTAGTAGGAGTCATATCAAGTCTTTGTTAAAGTATTTGCATTAGTATCATTGTTTCAATGTTATTTTTAATTTCTAGAAGTTTCATGAAGTTCTGGGCAGTGGCCTAAGACCTAGCCCTGAAAAAGTGGCACAAAATCTAAGGTCGTTGGCTCAGAACTAGCTTAAAAAGTCCATAGTTGCTCGCAGGCCCTTACTGTTGGAGCGACTGGATGGTCCCAGTCGCATGCATGCCCATGTCATGGGAGCGACTACGGCTTTAGGTCAGTAAAATGTCAAGTTACCTTAGGGATTGGTCACTTGGAAGGGGTGGTTGGCTCTTGAAGGTTTTGTAACATGTGTAGAAGGTCAGATTGGTTGTGTTTTGTCAGTTCCACTTCCTTAAGTGTACATGGGGAGTTGAATCAAATCATAGTAGCTTCTCGTCACATGTATACCACAATGGACTAGTTAACTTGGGTAAATGTGGGAGGAGGGTGGTATCAGAGTGGTATTAGAGCATGGTTCGCCCCTTGGACTAGATGGGTGGTGTGTGTTGGTCATGCATTCATGTCAGTTGTACATATGTGTTCTCTATGCTTGTCGCCTATGTATTTTTTGTGTATTCATGATAGTGGTCATGGTTGTAGTGGTGCCACCATGTGAAAGTTGAGGGTGTTCTTATTGGATGTGGTCATCATGAGTGCATGTCGGTTGTGCATTGGTCATGCATGTAGTGTTTATATGTTGTTATAAATACATTGGCATGGTGATAGTTGTCGTGCACGAGGTCATAGTATGTGGTTGGTATGGTTATGCATTGATGACTGGTTAATGGTTGAAATGACGATTAAATGTTGATATGATTATGTTTATATATGTATTGCGCTAGTTTGGTTGGTATTGCAAACGAGATATCCTCCCCTGAACTAAACTGAGGTATGTTGGTTTGTTTATGATTTGGTTTAGTTGACACAATATACCTTGCAGGAAGAGAATATAAAATATGACTAGCAAGATGGTAGACTACAACTCACGAGATTCTCCCTATAGATCAGATGAGAAACATGGTGAGGGATATTCTCCAGACATAGCAGACACCTTGAGAAGTTTGAAGGTAGAAATAAGGAGTTGCAAAGAAGATAATGACTAAATCATTCAATCGTAAGAGAGACTTGATAGAACATAGGAGAAACAAGCATAGGTCAATGCAGTGATTCTTTAGATCTTGTAAGACTTGCAGAGACAAGGACCACTTAGAGTTAGTCATGGCCAGGAGGATAGGACTATTAGAGCATATGGTAGTAGGTCACACGGTGGGAACGAGATGGATAGAGGGGACACAGTCAGAGATTGCATATTCTTGGATGCACCTGATAGACAAGGAAATGGACACGGGATTTACTCTAGTTCTTGTTTAGAAAGATATCATGGTCATCATCATTACCACCCTTATAGGAGGAGTGAGAGGGGATATTTTCCGGATGAGTTCAAGAAATCAAAGCCACCTACATTTGATGGGGAAATGAAGAAGTCACAAGATGTAGAAGCATGGTTGCTTGGTATGAATAAGTTCTTTAGATTTCATGATTACTTAGAAAACATGAAGGCCAAAATAGTTATATTCAGTCTTAAAGGTAAAGCAAGTATCTGGTGGGAAGATGTAAAGAAAGTCATAGGTATTTATGAAGAGGAGATGACTTGGAATGAGTTTGAAAGACTATTCAGGAAAAAGTATCTTTATGAGAGATACTATGATGATAAGGAAAAAGAATTCTATGAGCTTAAGATAGGATCTATGACCAATGAGGAGTACAGTAGCAGATTCTTGGAACTATTGGTATATGTGCCTTACCTCAAGGAGGAGAAGGCCAAGATCCAATGATTCATCAGTGGGTTGTCGGTAGCATTCAAGGACAGGATTGAGTTTGATGAGCCTAGATCATTGGAGGAGGCCATCTGGAAGCTAAATCATTGTTATGATCAATCAAAGTATCGATCTAAGACTAAGAAGGATTGGAAAGGTAATGCAAATAATAAAGGAAAATGGGACAAGAAGCGAACAAGACCTTAAGATACAAGTAACAAAGAGAATGTGGCACCACATAAGAAGTTCAATGCATCTAATAGAGGACAGGGATTTCGGTATGAGGAGAAGAAAAAGGGTGATGGTTGGAATCCCTTGCAGTGTTGGACTTGTGGAGGAGAGCATCACAAGAGAGATTGTCCACAACATCAGGGTGGTAGGTTGTAGATCTACAGTGCTCAAGAGGCACAGAAAGTGGTAGATGTTGGACATAGTGTTCCACGGATCTATGCAACATTGGAGAACAGGAAGGTAGATCACCAAGCGTCTATTATCGGAATGGATGGTAATATTTGTGATCAAATTATTTCTATTTTGATTGACCCTAGATCTAATTATAGTTATGTTAATCCTGACTTGGTGAAAAAGTGTGGTTTGAATAAAGAAGCGCATGTAAAATCTAGGTTAGTGCAGTTGGCTACAGGTGCAAAGAAGAGAGTTCATCATTGGGTAAGAGCTTGTGCATTTGAGTTGAATGGTATGCATACAATAGCACATTTGAATGTATTGTCGTTGGGATCATATAGTATGTTGTTGGGCATGGATTGGTTTCATCTTCATAGGACCAAGGTGGATTGTTATAATAATGCTATTGAGTGCCTAGATGACAATAGGGAACAAAGAGTCTTGCAAGGTAAGAAGAAGGAAACATCAGTTAGAATGGTGACAGCTATGTAGACGAAGTGTAGTCATAGGAAAGGATGCATGTTATTCGCAGTGCATATTTCCAATGACAAAGGTAAGGAAGTTGAGGATGTGGATGTCTTGAGCAAGTACCCAGTTCTACAATAGTTTTAGGATGTGTTTCCGGCAGATATTTCATAGTTTCCGCCTCATAAGAAATTATATTTTTTATTGAGTTGGTACCAAGGGTGGAACCAACATCAAAATCACCTTACAGGATGAGCACACCATCAAGTATGCATTAAATAATAAGACATCTACAAGACAACTTTCCGAACCAGGTATGGGCATTATGAGTTTGTTGTAGTTCCATTTGGTTTAACTAATGCTCCAACTAATTTTATGTACTTGATGAATAGTGGGTTGCGTCCTTATTTGGACAAGTTTGTTATTGTATTCATTAATGATATATTGGTATATTCTAAAAGTGAGGAAGAGCATGTCGAACGCTTGGCAACAATATTGAGATTGCTAAGAGAGAATCAGTTGTATGCCAAGATTAGCAAATGCAATTTATTTCATACATAGGTACATTACTTGGGGAATGTGGTTTCCAAGGAAGGCATAATGGATCCATAAAAGATAAGGGCTATCATGGGGTGGGAAGCTCCAAAAATGTGGATGAGGTAAGATCATTCATGGGGTTAGCAAGTTATTATAGGAGGTTCGTTAGAAACTTCTCATAGATTTCATATCCTATTACGTCGTTGCAAAGGAAAGGTAAGAAATTTGAATGGATAGAGGAATGTGCAACCAGTTTTAAGCAGTTGAAGCAGTTGTTGACTAATGCTTCAGTTTTAAATGTTGCATATTCAGACAAAGAGTTTGTGTTATGTATAGATGCTTGCAATAGGGGGCTTGGTGGAGTCCTTATGCAGGTGTAACAGCCTTGGTGAAAATTCCATGTAAAAAAAAATTAATAAAGGAAAAATAATAAGCATGGTTATGGGACACTTATTCCAAACTGAATGTTGGGCAAAACATCCTAGTGTGGGTGTTCATTTGGTTTATTATGGCCAAGGAAATAGGCAAAGGCAATGACAAAGGCTTTGGAAAGGCATGAGGCATTAATTGGCATTTTATCTATGAAAATAATGGAAATTAGGAGAAAAGGAAGGTGAAAGGTCACAGGTTGTATGTGAGGATGAAAATGAAGGAAAATAATGGAAAATTGAAGAAAATATAGGCCTCATTAATAAAAAGGATTATGAGGATCAGTTGGTACCTTTTGTCAGTTAAGTTTTGGAGCTCTCTTTCTATTCTCTCTCTCACACACTCTTGGACACTTAGATTTTACTTGGAGCACTTCAACATTTGAACAAGAAAAGAAAATAAGGTGAAGGAAGAGCAAGATCAAGCAGCTACAATGGGATTATTTGTAGGTATCAATTTTCATGTATGATTCCCTTGGTAGTTTTGGCATGCATGGTTATGCATGGGTGTTCTTTGTTCTCTTGTTGTCATTCGCATGGGTTTTTCTAGGTGTGACAACGTTCTTAAGCCTTGCCTTGCCATTTCCGAATAGCCATGGTGTGATGGAGTTCTCATGTTTTGGTTGAGCTAGATTGTCGAATGGATTCGAAACTGAGTGAGGTGGTCCCTGAAAGAAAGAACACAAGGCCTAGTGATCCCTAAATCAAACTGTGGATTGTAGTAAAGCCTTGGCCTAGTGACCCCTGAACCAGACTGTGGGTTGTGATAAAGAGGGAAATTTGTGTTACCTCGATGGGAATAGGAATCCTCGACTGGTGAATGGCAGGATAGACGATAAATCCTAGAGGTAGGTGCCCTCGATCAGGCCTAGGAATCCTTGTCCAGTGAATGGAAAGATATACGATAGAGCCTGGAGGGTGGGGTCTCGGTTAGGGCCTAGTGATCTAATGTGGATTGTGGTAAAGCCCAGAGACTAGGAGACAGGAAAATTACTCACAATGTAGGTAGAGAAATATGGTGGCATCCATGCTTGTTTAGGGCCTAGTGATCCAGTGTGGATTGTGGAAAATCCTAGTTCTATTGATGAGGGTGAGGTGGTGTAGCCTTGTGAATCCCTAGTTGAGTTTTGGTTATGAGTCTCACATTCATGCTTGGAATATGGCATGGGGGTGATTGGTTGAAAGAAAGAGGTGGTTCAGCCAATCTATGGTCGGGTTGTTCGTCAAAGTCCCATACCTAGTTGGCTTTTGCATTCATTAATAATAGTTCTGTATCCTTGGTATTTCATGTGTAAATGTATTGGTTTATATGTGGATTCTATGGTTGTTGAATCCTTAATATTTCTGTTGATTATACACTTGTTATGAGTATGTTTTATGACAATGATGATGTATGTCTCTCATCATGTTTTGATTTGTAAATGAATGATCAATGAATATATGACCTAATAGATGATAATGCAACTAATGTGATAAGGAAACAATGCTTCTTAGTGATTCTCAAATGAGTATGAGACCCTTATGCTCAGATCTGTTGTTATGACCTGTAGAATGCATATTTGTGACATGTTTGACGGAATTCCTGTCAGGGCTAGTAGGGGTCCAGTCCAGTCTCTATTAGAGTATTTTCTTTAGTACCATTGTTTCGATGTTACTTTTCATTCCTAAAGGTTTCATGGAGTTATGGGTAGTGGCTTGAGTACCAACCCTTAAAAGGTGGCACAGAATCTGGGGTCACTGCCTCTGAACTAGCTAAAAAAGACTCTCGTCACTTGCACGCCCTTGTTTTGGGAGTGACTGGAGGGTCCTAGTCGCATGCATCCCCATGTCATGTAAGAGAATGAGGCTCTGGGTTAGTAAAATGTTAAGTTTCATTAGGGTTTGGTCACCTAGAAAGGTTGGTTGGCTCCTGAAGGTTTTATAAAATGTGTAGAAGGTCAGATTCATTGTGTTTTTTTGGTTCCACTTCCTTAACTGTACATGGCGAGTTGAATCAGATCATAGTAGCCTCTCGTCACATGTTTACCGCAACGGATCGGTTAACTTGGGTAAATGTGGGAGCTGGGTATTACAGAAGGAAGGACAAGTAATATGCTATGAGTCAAGGAAATTGAATGAGAAGGAGCAGAATTATCCAACACATGATCCTGAGTTGGCAACAATCATCCATGCTTTGAAGATGTGGAGGCACTATCTTCTTGGAAAGCGGTTCATCTTGATGAGTGATCACAGTGGATTGAGGTATCTATTTGAACCACCGAATCTAAATGTCAGGAAAGCTAGATGGTTGGCCATGATCAATGAGTTCGACTTTGAGATCAGGTACATTAAAGGTAAATAGAACAGGATTGCAGATGCTCTTAGCAGGCAAATACAAGTAAATCACATAGTAGTTATGAGTTCTTATGGGATATATTTGCAGGATCATATCTTGCAAGAAGGACAACAGGATGATAGGTATATGGGGCTTATGTGTAGGTTACAACAAGGTACAAGTGATCAAGATGTGGACTTTGTCTCATAGCGGATGGCTTGGTCGGATTTAGGGACAAAATACATGTGCGAAACAACAGTAAGCTTAAGAATCTTATCTTGAGGGAATTTCATGCTAATCCATATTCAGGTCATTCAGGATATCAGATGATGTTGACGGTAGTGAATAAGTTTTATTATTGGTCAAATCTGAAGAGGGAAGTGGCAGAGTTTGTGGCTAGATGTTTGGACTATCAACAGGTGAAAGCAGAGTGTAAGCATCTAGGTGGATTACTTCAGCCTATTCTGATTCCATAGTGGAAGTGGGAGGTCATTTCCATGGATTTCAGTATAGGTTTGATGAGGACATATAGACAACATGATTCCATCATGGTTGTGGTTGACAGGTTGATAAAGGTAACACATTTCATTTCAGTGAAGTCTACATATTCAGCTATTGATGTAACGCAAGTCTTCAACATAGATGAGTGGAGTCACATGGTGTACCAAAGAAGATTGTGTCATACAGGGATGCCAAGTTCACCTCTAGATTCTAGAAGGACTTATTTGCAGGTTTGGGTATAGAGTTGGCCTTCAACACAACTTATCATCCGTAGACAGATGGACATATAAAGAGGGTCAAAAATATATTGGAGGATACGTTGAGGATGTATGTGATGCATCAACAATGGAAGTGGGAAGAGTACCTTCCGCTAGTTGAGTTCACTTACAACAATGGGTATCAAGAATATTTGAGGATGAGTTTGTTTGAGGCATTGTATGGGAGGAGTTGTAATACTCCCATCAATTGGAGTGATGCAGTGAACAGGGTGTTGATTGGACTACACATCTTGGCAGAGGTGAAACAAGAAATGCAAGTAATCAAGAAGAATTTGAAGGCAACACAGGATAGACAGAAGAGTTATTGATATCATAATAGATTGTTTAAGGAGTTTTAGGTTGGGGAACAGGTGTACTTGCGCATCAAGCCCAAGAATATCTCCTTGAGGATTGGATCATGTGCCAAGTTGGCACATCGATTTTGTTGACCTTTCAAGAATCTTGAGAGGATTAGACCAATAGCTTATCGACTTGCACTGCCTTTGACAGTGAAAGTCCATGATTTTTTCCATGTTTCATTGCTTAAGAAGTATGTTAAAGATGTTGATCATGTGATTGACTGGTTTGTATTGCAAGTGGAGCCAAAAGGAGAATTACATCCAGAACCTCATTGCATTTTGCAAAGAAAGATGCTCATGCTTTGGAACCAAGAAATCGAGCAGGTTACAGTGCAATGGAAGCACTTTAGGCCCGATGAAGTTACATGGAAGATGGCGGATCATATGCAGGCTATGTATCCTTCTCTATTCATTGGTTCAGCATGTGATGCAGGAAATGTTCCCTCTGCGAACAGAGGAAACCCCTCTAGCCCTAGAGTGGGTCTAGTCACAACAAGACAAAACAACAACTAATTTCCTTAAACATTCATTTTTGAAAGAGCCTACCTCAAACCGGTGTTCGATGGAGCTTTCGTTGCATTGCTTCAGCTATCGTTTCCCTCTCCTCGATGAGCGATTAACCTGAAACAACATAAGAGAACAATAGAACACATAACAGAGTACAACAATGATCTATTTACTTATAGAGTGAAGGAACCATAAGCTATCAAGTATATTTTACACAAGACATAGGAAATCACCATTGATTGTATTAAAATGAATAAAAACAAAGCTTACAACCAAGCCTTGACGTTGCAAGCTTCTTCGAAGGGTCCAACCGGTATGTTTCTTCAAGCATTCAATCTCAAAAGGGTCTCCCAAGTAGATGATAACTCTCTCTCTCTCACTCAAAAGCACTAGTACAAGGCTAAGGCGATCCATAACCAATTTCTAAACTATCAACAATTCACACTGCAAACTATCAAACTCACACCAAAGCTAGCTAATTTGCACAATCCAAAAACTAGCTGATCATAGAAATAGGGAGTGCTTTTATAAGAGGAGGAGCCTCCATAAAATGAGGGAGAGGGAGCTTATCCTCAAGGGAGGTTTCTCAAAAGCGAGAACCACCATCCCAGAGGAGGATAGGTGAACTCCCTTGACCCAACAACCAGTTCTAGAACCACCCAGAAGCATTTTGTTGGAACTAATTCGCCATATCTGGATCGTCGCAAGTCATACACTAGGGATAGCGACGATGTCGCAAGGAAGCAGTGTATTTAGAGCCATCGTCTCAAGAAATACCTTAAGGACTTGCACCGAGCCCTAAAATTCGACCGTCGCAGGAAACAAATGCACCCCTGTGATGACGTCGCAATGTTATAGTTCATTACAGAGAATCGTCGCAGGCGGAATGAGGTTTATTTGCGACAATGCAGAAACATGGGTAAAAAGGTTCAATCTTCATGATTAAAGAGCACTTGTTAATCTTCTTGAATGAGTGGGAAGATTTGGACATATTTATTAAATGTATGACACAACGTAGATGTCGCTCAGGGACTGACTTTATTCGAGATCAGGGGATATGAGGCCACTGACAAATTATTATGTAACAGATTCCCCCTAAAGCATGAAGGCTGAGAGAGTGGGAGGGGTGAAATTCTTTACGAAATCATAACAAAACTGGAATATCATCGCTGAGAGCATGCAGGCGCAAGTACAACCGATATCTCTAATAGTGAAATACATGTAGTCTAGGCATGGGTGTAGCCATCCAAAAGACATATAAAACTTGGTCTGTGGTATGGACACAGCCACCCAGTCGATAAGACCATATAAAGATAGAGGTATGGTCGCAGCCATCTAGAAAGACTCAAGTATGGTTGCAGCCATCCAATCAAAGAGTCGTGTATGCAATCACGAACCAATCCACGCAACCCGAACTTATGTAATCTTAGTTTGGGGTCTTGAAACCCAACCGATCATTGTACAATTTCTAATATGTGAATAGATGTGCTGAAGTTGAGCATACTAGAAAATCACTTGATTACCGGCCAATGATGTAAACCGTTAACAAGCGCGAGAGAGACCACCAGTAATGTCAATGGTTCTCAAGGTACTGCCAGTAAAATCCACAAAGTGTGAAGAATGATCTGGAGTCGAACACTCATGGAATCACTCGATCGAAGACCAATAATGCAAGCCTGTCGTTGAGTGTGAAGAACTTGCCATTGAGGCATGCAAGCTCCAAGGTACCGAAAGGAATCTCTAGATCAGGCTCTTGGATAATGAGTTGGTGTTGACAGGAAGCGATCCGTCGCAGGAGGGCCATAATGTTTCCCGCATCAATGACACGAGAGAAGGAACAAGAGGAATATGGTGAAACAAAGAATCAGAGGAGGAGGTAAGGGCGCAAACTACAGAAGGATTAAACCCTTGAACATATTGGTGACACGACTCTGGAATGGGGCAGCATTTTGGTACCAAGGGATCGGAGGTCGGATGGAGACAACAAGGATCAAATGGAATAAGGCAAAATGACAAACCCAATCCCCAAAAGGCTAATGACGATGTGAGGATATCCCAAACTTGGTGAGAAGCAAAAGTGTCGATTTTTAAGAGCAACTAGCTACCGTAGGTAACCAATGTAAGATTTCCAAATTTTCCCCCACCATTGCTGGCGAGTACCCCAATTATTTTTGAAAAACAAGCTTAAAGGGGATAGCATATGCTTGCGATATAGGTTCTTCCTTCGGACAAATCCAACCTAGTGAAATTTTAACGAACCCTAGGGAGGAGAAGCTCGAGTATCATCATGGTGACGAGTCCAATGTCGTCAAGGTTTAACGAGTCCGACATAGGTAAAACTTGGAGTCTTTTTCATGTTTAGAGAGTTTGAAAAAGACACGGAAAAGAAAACTCCAGGTGGGCCCTTTTCGTACATTTGTGTCTTTAAAGCCCAAAAAGGTAGAAAATAATACTCAAGAGAATCGCTTGACCATTTCAGTCAAGGAGTACTTTTCATAAATAGTGTTTCCAGTCCGAAAAAGTAGAAAACTTACTGGAGACACGACGTTTCGTAACCAAGAACAAGCTCGAAATGACAAGATCTCGGCCATCCTTTCATTTTTAAATGGTTGGAAAAGAGCTAAAAGAAGACCTCCATTTTTATTCTCTGTAACGAGTCAAAAGGGAAAAAATACTCAGCAACCTTTTCATCTTTTACGAGTCAGAAAAGAGCTTAAAGGAGACTCGTCCTGGAGGAACGAGTGGTATAAAGGGTAGCAACCGATTCCGACAATGGTGGAATTACTCAAAACATGTAATGGTCAAGAGGCTGGCTAATAAAATCACTCATCGCTGCGATTCCTCAGGAAAGGAAGAACAACCAGTGAAAGC
The DNA here is from genome assembly GCA_031772625.1 of Pinus tabuliformis. Lineage (NCBI taxonomy): Eukaryota > Viridiplantae > Streptophyta > Pinopsida > Pinales > Pinaceae > Pinus > Pinus tabuliformis. Next base: position 530,964,823 of record CM062819.1, on the reverse strand, counting down.
ATATGATCGGCCAAAGAGATGGTAGCGATGGAATGAAACAACCAAGGCTCATCTAGTAGAATTTAGCAGATAAAAACGACAATCACGAGATGGAAATCGGGTATGGATTCATTTTTACACAAGCTTGAACCATGGAGAACTCTGCTTGGATTCGGTTTCATGTTTACACAAGCTTGAAATGAAAAACTATGCTTGTTATAAGTTCGCATGCCCCCAACATAATGACGCAAATCAAGGTACATTCCCCCCAATCTTCATTGTATTCAACAAGGTGGATGGAATGAAGGTTCACTTTTGAGACCTTGGAAAGACTCGACTCAGATTTTACGAGATCTTAATCAAAGACTCGATTTGGAAAAGGGATTTGTTTCATTTTTTAATGAGGTTGACACAGTGAAAGAACTATCCTCATAACCCTTGTTTCATTTGTTAACGAGGTTGACACAAGATCAAGAACTTTCCTCAAGACTCCTTGTTTCATTTTTTAACGAGGGCGACACAAGAAAAGAACTCTCCTCAGGCCTGGTTTCATTTTTTAACGAGGTTGACACAAGATCAAACTATCCTCAGGACTCCTTGATTCATTTTTTAAAGAGCTTGACACAAGACAAGGAACTATGCTCCAGGATCCTTGTTTCATTTTTTTAACAAGGTTGACACATGATCAAACTATCATCGGTACTCCTATTCATGGGCCATACGAGAACATGACTCCCAATAGGTCTTCACTGGAAGGAAGAACCATGCTCTGGAAGGAATACATCTCATTGGGCACCAACGATAGATTGAGTTCTAATGCCCCCACTACATGATGTACGAGACCATTGGCATGATCATCAATAGATGCGGAGATGGAACGGGTAGCCACATAATTGACCTATGGCAGGGAAGGCACTACGTGCAAATAAGAGATGATAGGGGATGATGGTGGTAGAGGAGGCATCGGGTGACTAAAGAGCAACAATTGATCGATAGTCACAATTCTTCCGTCATGTGGGAAACAAACCACATGGAAAAGCAAAGAAAAAAGTGCCCCCATGACATAAAGATAATCACGGCCAAGGAGAAGACTGAAATCCAAGGCACCTTAGATGACCATCACGTCTATGCAGACAGTTTTACCTCCCAAAGTAATCGGGAATTGTGGAAGAATCCTCAAAGGTTGACTAGTTCCTCCGTCAAAAGCTAACAGATTCTGAGTGACAGGCACAAGCTGTGGGGAGCCCAAAGTTTTCCAAGTAGTGGAAGGCATGAGGCTAATCGACGCACCTTCATCCAAAAGAGTGCTAGGTACTGCTTTATTATAGGTGTGTACTGTAATCTAGAAAGGCACATAGGATGGGAGGCGGAAAGCAGTCAAGTGACTCCAGTCGAAGGAAACGACCAAACTACTTGGCAGGGGTATCATATGATTTCCCCCATGCTCTACAGGGGTCGAAGAAGGACTCTCTTGATCAATAGGGATAAGAGGGTCGTTCTTTGACTCAGGAGAATATGACAAGACGAGAAGAACATGAGTAGTATGATCATGACGCTCTTCTGGAACAGAGTGAACAACTGGCGGTGAAACCAAGTCAACACTCTTTTTGACCAATGGTTGGTCGAAAACAAACATAACACAGCCAGGCTCAGGAAGAGCAGGATGGACAAGAGATGAATCCAAGTCAATTTCTTTGTCAACCTGGAGAGGGTCCGAAGAGAGCCTCTAATAACCAACTGGAAGTAGGGGTGAACAAGCTGTAAGACCTTCCAAAATGGTGGAAGCTTTGTCTATGAGCGGACAAAGGTGAAGGAGATGGTTGCCTTCACAGAGCCTATAGGCAAATCTAATCTTCACTTTCTTCTTACCACTACCAATTGAGGATGTACCATCGACATGAGCATCAAATGGAAATGAGGGACGAGCCAGATCATGAGACCACACTTCTAAGATCTTGGGAATACCAGGACAATCACGAAGAAGATGGTCATCCCTGCACAATTTACAAGGAAATTTAACCTTCTGTAGAGGATCAGAAGGTTTTCTGACCTGAGATGTACTTGGAGCAATAGTTGCACAGGTGGCCTCTTGCATATCCAAATTATTCTTTTTTGTCTTCCTCTTCTTCTTCTTAGCCTCCTGGTTACTGGATATGGAACTTTGACCAGGAAAAGTAGGAGAGGAGGATGAAGAAACAGGGGAAGAAGGTGAAGGTTCAACCCGAGAATCATCGTGTCGTGATCTAAACGAAGGAGATGGCGAAATAGGAGTCATGATGCTCGGGACCACTGAGGTTGAAAACAACCAAACAGTCAAACCGATGGTTAACCTAGGCAAAGACAACATTGCCATATACGGAGCACCAACATTTCCAAAAGAAGGAAACGGAATAGGATTCCCATCTGGGGGAAGACCTTGACTAGTAGACTCGAGGAATGTTGCCATTGGAAACAACCTTGAAATACACTCGTAGTGTAACCAAGAACTCTAACTATAACCAGGAACATTTCGTGGGTAGTAAATTTTATGACACAAGAACAAAATTGGACCTTTTCATGTTTCAAGAGTCGAGAAAAGGACAAAAAGGTGACTCTATCTCTTTCGAGGTTTAATGAGCCTGAAAGGACAAGTGCTCAGATGATCCTTTTCTTTTAAGGAGTCGAAAAGGAATGAAAGTGACTACTCTGGAGTACTAGACAAGAGGTTTACCAGACAAACCGCAAAACTGCATATACACCTTGGTGATCAAATGAAAGAGAAATGACCAAGGACTTTCCGTACGGTAGTTAATCTTCCCGAATTCTGTGTTTGGTGCCTTATGGTTTGTAAGGCAGTAGACTCGGCTTCTATAACCTAGTGGGGTCTCCCGATATATACTCGACAGCACAGGGAGCACAAGTCCGTATTAGCAGCTATTGAATCACAGAAGGAGGAATCACCCAAACTTAGTGAAAACAATAGTGACTAGGTTTAACGACGCCGGAGCACATCTCTAGCCTAGACCTCTAAATAAATGTGCATTAAGTTCCAATGCGTTGTTAGGTTCATTCAATTGATTTTAAGAGTTAATCTTGGATTAAGTTTTGGTTTTCAGGCCCTACCGAATGTATTTCAACAATTCCTAGGATGCAGCTACAATGAGTAAAAATTATTCGTTTCGATGAACAACTACCTAAAGGAGGGTAAAGAGTTCATTTCCAAGTGAACACAAACCAAGACAAGCAAATGCAAGCACTAAGAAACACAATGCATCAATACACTTGTCTCACAACTACTAATGAAAGATTTGAACTTTGCTTCCTAATTTATCAACAATGAAAATTCAGTAATGCAAATGCACTTTCACTTTCGTATGCTGTATAAATGTAATATTTTTTATTTTTGGAATTTTAATGACAAACAAGCAAGTGTAAACCTGACTAATCCAAACAAATGTGATCTATGTTTGATAGTGTGGAAATCAAATCAATAAGATGAATTGGTTCAATAAAAAAACACTAAAGACCAATCAAAAAGAAAACAAGCAGTAAAACAGCCTCAAGCAAATCAATTAGATGGTTGTGGACGAATCTTGGACGAACGAGTAACCCAAACAAACAACTTCTTGATGAAACATTTAACAGAGCTAAGTCACATGGTTTGAAAACACAAGACTCACTAAATGAACCCAAGGAGAAAGTGCCTTAACCAAATACAGTCAAAACAAGTTGATAAGAGACAAGAGACAGCAGGGGACAAGCAGCACTAGTTGATTCAGGAGGTAAAGTTGTAAAAAACAAATTTTATAGGAATCGTCGTAGGGCTCTAACTAGCAACCTGAGATGAAAGGAAAATCGTCGCAAGCACAAAGCTAGCAACTGGGCGACATCGTCACAGGTGTACACCTGTCTTCTGCGATTGTCCGATTTCAGGAATCGTCGCAACTGTACGACGGGATATCCGCAACGTGTAGGTTAACCAAAGAGGATAGGTGTGACATCGTCACAACTGTTAAGCTATAAACAGCGACGATCTCAATTAAGAAAGAAAACAAAGCAAAAACACCTGAAGGACACCAGACTAATCTCTCAAGTAGTGAGAGGGACTACCAGATCGACTCAAGTAACCTAGAGCACTGATGGCTTAGCCCCAAAATCAAGAGACACTAAATTGAAAAAAAATCAAGAGCAAACAAAAGACAACATACAAAGGACTCCCCAGCGGAGTCGCCAACTTGTGATGTAGGAAATGTTCCCTCTGCGGACAAAGGCAACCCCTCTAGCCCTAGAGTGGGTCTAGTCATAGCAAGACAAAACAACAACTAATTTCCTTAAACAGTGATTGTTGAAAGAGCCTACCTCAAACCGGTGTTCGATGGAGCTTTCGTTGCATCGCTTCAGCTATCATTTCCTTCTCCTCAATGAGCGATTAACTTGAAACAACACAAGAGAACAACAGAACACGTAACAGAGTACAACAATGATCTATTTACTTATAGAGTCAAGGAACCATAAGCTATCAAGTATATTTTACACAAGACATAGGAAATCACCATTGATTGTATTAAAATGAATAAAAGCAAAGCTTACAACCAAGCCTTAACGTTGCAAGCTTCTTCGAAAGGTCCAACTGGTATGTTTCTTCAAGCATTCACTCTCAAAAGGGTCTCCCAAGTAGATGATAACTCTCTCTCTCTCTCTCACTCAAAAGCACTAGTACAAGGCTAAGGCGATCCACAACCAATTGCTAAACTATTAGCAATTCTCACTACAAACTATCAAACTCACACCAAAGTTAGCTAATTTGCACAATCCAAAAACGAGTTGATCATAGCAATAGGGAGTGCTTTTATAAGAGGAGGAGCCTCCATAAAATGAGGGAGATGGGGCTTATCCTCAAGGGAGGTTTCTCAAAAGGGGGAACCACCATCCCAGAGGAGGAAAGGCGAACTCCCTTGACCCAACAACCAATTCTAGAACCACCCAAAAGCATTCTATTGGAACTAATTCGCCATATCTGGATCGTCGCAAGTCATACAATAGGGATCAGCGACGACGTCGCAAGGAAGCAGTGTATTCAGAGCCATCGTCGCAAGGAAGCAGTGTATTCAGAGCCATCATCGCAAGAAAGACCTTAAGGACTTGTGCCAAGCCCTAAAATTTGATCGTCGCAGCAAACAAATGTACCCTGCGATGACGTCGTGATGTTATAGTTCATTACAGAGAACCGTCGCAGGCGGAATGAGGTTTACTTGCAACGATGTAGAAACATGGGTAAAAAGGGTTAATATTCATGATTAAAGAGCACTTGTTAATCTTCTTGAATGAGTGGGAAGATGTGGACATATTTATCAGATGTATGACACCACGGAGATGTTGCTCAGGGACTGACTTTATCCAAGATCAGGGGATATGAGGCCAATGACAAATTACTGTGTAACAGAGCAATTGTCTTTCATATACATTTTGGTATATGTTTTGGTGTGATGTTTTAGTATATGTACATATGTATATGGATGTAAATACTACCATGAGATGTGTTAAAAGATCCAATAAGCGGTATGGGTGTCACGTCATTATGGTTGTCATGTTGTTCTGTTTCTCATGATGGTTTGCTTCTCAACAGGATGATCATTGTAAATACTGCAACAAGATAAGTTATAAATCTCCATGGGCAGTATGTTTTGCTTTTTAGCAGTCTTGCTGGTGGTAGGTGTCATTGAACAACAAGGTCAATGTTCCCTCAAGGGGGAGGGTTCTATAACAACCCTGGTAAAAAATCAATGTAATAAATTTAATAAAGAAAAAATAATAATGATGGTCATGGGACATGTATTCCAAGTTGAATGTTGGGGAAAAAAACATAGTGATGGGGATCACTTGTGATTAATTAATGGCTAACGAGATTGGAAAAGGCAGTGGCAAAGGCTTTGGAAAGGCATGAGACATTTATTGGCATTTTATTTATGAAAATAAGAGTAAAGGGAAGTGAAACGTCACAGGTTGCATGTAAGGAGGAAAATGAAAGAAAATAATGGAAAATTGAATAAAATAGAGGCCTCATTAATAAAAATGCTTCTAAGGATTAGTTCATTTCTTTTTGTCAGTTCAGAATTTTTTCAGTTCTAGCTTGGAGCTCTCTATCCTACTCTCTCTCTCTCATACACTTGGACACTTAGAGTTTTTCTTGGAGAACTCTTGGAGGAGTGTGCCATACTTGGAGTTTTGGAGTAAGAAGGAAAAGGAAGACCAGGAAAGCGCAAGAGGACACCGGGATCAGTAGCTACATCATATTTTTCTTGTAGGTACCGAGTTGCATGTATGATTTCCTTGCTAGTTTTGGCATGCATGGCACATGCATGTGGTTTCTTGGTTATCATCTGTGATTAGTGTAACACCCTCCTCCCACATCTACCCAAGTAACCGTCCAACAGGGATAAAAATGTGATGTGAAGCTACTATGATATAATTCAACCTCCTAAGTCACATTAAGGAAGTGGAATCAACGGAAACACACCATACAGACCTTCAACAACAACAACATGACTCTCGGGAACCATCCCAACCTCTCAGGTAACCAGTCCCTGGGTCCCACTGAGTTTTTAGACCAATTAACCCTCGGAATGTCCCATGTTATGGGCATGCCAGTGTCCAGAGGGATCTCGACACTCCCATAACATGGCATGCAAACGCTCATGGACTATTTTTCTCAATGTTGTGCTAGCGTCCCCAGGATTTGAGCCACTTTTTCAAGCCTAGAGCCGAGGCCACTACCCATAATTGAATGATACCTTCATAACAAAAAGATAACAAGGGAATTATGATAAAAATTCAATTACTTAAACAATCCCTTGACTAAACCCCTACTAGCCATGACATTCATTTCGTCAAACATATCACAAATATGAAATCTATAGGTGTAAACAACATATCTAAGCATAGGGCTCTCATACTCATCTGAGAATCACCAAGAAACATTGATGCCTCAACACATTAGCTGCAGTTTCATGCATTAGGCCATAGAAACATTAGCTGAAGTTTTATGCATTAGGTCATAGATGCATTGTTCATTTATTTACAAGTGAAAACATGATGGGAGCCATACATAGCTACTATCATAATACATTATCATAACCAGCATAATAACCACGTAAATACCAAGGAAACAACAACCATTTGATCCACATATAACCAGTACAATACTCATAGAATAACAAGGAGAAATAACTTCATCTTAATGATGCAAAGGCCAACTAATTGTAGGACTTCCACAAACCACTCGACCGTAGACATGGTTGAGCCAAAACTCTTTTCAGCTAGTCACCCCCATGCCATATTCCAAGCATGAATATGGGATCTCACAAAGCACATCAATCCAAAACCATCTAGGGCTTCCAGAGGCCAACCACCCCAACCCATCAATAGTGATTCCACCTCACGATTGGACATCTCAAAACCATCATCAGATTGATCTCTGCCCAAGCCTTCTAGGGCTCCAGAGCGTTTGTTTTAACCAAGGCTTTCATGACTAGTAACTCAATCCACAATTGTTGTCGGGCTTCCAGAGCGTTTGTCCAACCAGGGATTCTAGGACTAGTAACTTGTTGAGGGCCCCGAAATCGGGTCAACAACAAGGGGGATACCCACCCAGTCGAGAACCTGGTTGGCGGCTCCTTGCCCGTTTGGTGTAGCGGGTCCGACTGGGGATGATGGGACCAACTTCCCAATCTAAAAGATGTGTGTGTGTGTGTAGGTTTTGAAGATACTAATCTAAAGGTAATTTTAAACTAATTTAATTCTAGACTCTAAACTGACTCTATGCTACTGTAATCTAACAAAAACAGCACATCTAATCTATACTAACCTGGGGTAAAATTCTTTCATTATGCGATCTAAAAAGATTTCATACAACAACTGGTAACAAAGATCATTCAGCTATCATAAGAATATAAATCAATTAAGATGAACCATTCTGCATAAAAAGTTAGGCAAAACAGTTGTGAACAGCATATCGCATAATCAGTTATTCATATGTCAAGCACAAACAAATGATTCCACTGTACAAAAGTGCCAAATGGTAATCCAGACATTCATACATTAACATATAAACAAATCAGCTGTATATCACTCTAAGAATATGAACATAAATTAATCAAGAGATAAAAGTACCATTTATGACTGATTTTCGCTCACAAACTTCAAGCAATAACGATTTATCTCTACTTACTTCTAACATCTACTAAGATTACAGAAGTGCAACATCAGTAGCAGACATTAAAATGCAAATATAAATAAATCTCGATCCATCCATTCATCAAAAACCCCCTCCGAGGGTGCAAAAGTGCATGTTCTGAGGACAAGTTTTTTGACAAATTTCTGGACCCTTCTCCAAATGCCATGAGAAGGGTTAAATACTACTAACTAACTAATCTTCATTACACAAATTTAGGGAACGGCTTCAAATGACCGCCCTTTCACTAAAGCAAATTTATTTCTAAAAATTGAATCTAATTTCTAACCGTTTCTGTATCTGCTCCTTAGTGTTGTAAGCAATGTGAGGTTCGCCTGGAAAGAGTCGGTTGGTTGTCTTTTCCTTTTGCTCGGGCGATGAAAGTAGAAATAACAATAGCTGGCACCTCTTTCTGACAACCTAGAAGATATTTTTGAAAATCTTCCTCTGGCTGGGTGTTTTTTGCTGTGTGTATACTTAGTATAACCCAGATTTCTTTCAAACTGATTGTGTTGTTGCTATTTCGGTTTCCGGCCGTGTGAATGACTCAATGAGTTAGGGATTTCGTTGCCTGAACAATCTTACGTATTGAAAATTGCTTCCATTCTTTGTTCCAGACTTTTCTGAAGCATCATCCCTTTTCAGCGTTTTTCTTCTTGCTTTACCCAATATGAGCTTCGGGATCTTTTGCAAACATGCTGCTTTTGTGCGCCTTTGACTCTGAGTCTTGGATAGTCTATTTTCATCAGTGTCTATGGAGTGATACTCTGGACTCCGCGGCTCTGCTGCATGCGGCATTCATTTGCGAAGGCATCTCCTCTCTGTTCTTCAAGTATTGGCTCTTTCCCCTTTTCCTTAGATGTTTCCTGCATATAGATTTATATCAGTTACTGCCTTACAGCTTACGCAAAGGAAAAGAGATATGACGAAAAGATTGACATGAAAGCTTTAAACTCTAATGAATGCATAATCATGACACTCATAAGGACTTGACTCTTCGAAAAACGCAACACGATCATCTTTGGATACTCAGGCGTGAAATCATTAATTTCCCTTAAGGTGAGCGCTCGATTTTGGGTTTGCAGATCATGCCGAAGAAACTTTGCGATGAGTGGTTTCTGCGATTCGTATTGCAGCAATTAATAGTTTCATTCGTCGCAGATCGCAAATTGCAAAATCGCAGTTTGTAGGATCGCAGATCGCAAATCGCAATATCGCAATTTTCATTTGTTCATTGTGTGCTGCTTTTGCGACATTTGCGATATGCGACGTCGCATATCGACCGTCAGCGATTCATTTTTATTTTCTTTTAATGGCGCTTTCAAAATATGCGATGCGATGAATTTCGCATCACTTTCTTTGCAGCTTATTTACGCGCATAGGAAAACTCTTCACTCTCTCTCTGCGATGAATTTAGCTTTTAGGGAGTTAAATACAAAAAATTGGATAAAAATATTTTTGGGATTTTTTGTTAAGGGTCCCCCTTTGCTTGATATTATTGCTAATACTAAACAAAGAGGGGGTTGTTGTTGACCACAACAATGGTGATTCACTGTGAAGAACCAGTTATCTCTGCTTTTCTATTGACATTTCCACTTCCGAAACAGAAAAATTTTCATATGTCTAAATTTTGTTATGGACAGATAGAGTAGATTACCCCTCATCCTGTCATTGATACTTTGTTTCAACCCTTCTCTTATTCCAATTGTCTACTTCCCTAGGCTTAGTTCTTGCATTCATACCAGACATTACTCGGTCCTTTTTTAAAAGATAAAATAAGGTCTTCTCTGCGTATTGGCTTTAAAATATGCTCATTTGTCGTAGGTAGAGCCTCTACTGCCCGCAAGCGTTCATAGCCTCGACAGGGTTACCATGTTATCCAGCAATGATCCTTTTCCCTGCTTGAGGTTATTTACAACATTTCAGAGAAAAATCCTTTTTGGCACTTTTTCCTTTTTTACTCTCTAAAGAACAATGTCTTGGTTTGGTGGCCAAATTATGACACAGTCATTCACTTGATTTACACTTTTGCTGAACAAGCTGGCTCGTGATGAGACCCCTTGTCTTTTGATTGCAACAATCTTGAGTCGTTGCCCTGTTTTGATAGACAGTATTGGCAAAGTCAACAAGTTATAATATCTGTGATCATGATAAGCCGGCTCGTGATGAGACCTCTTATTATTTGAGATATAGTGCTTTCTCGGATTGTTTCTCTGAATGCTGAAGTTTCCTTTGGCAGGGAGGAAGTCATTGTTTTTCCTTAAGAAGGCTCTGGACGACAATAATAGAGTTTTCAAAATAACAGCTTTGCAGAGAATATCTATTTTAATATTGATGATACCTTTCATTGTGCTGGGATAAAACACTTTTTTACCAAAGGTTGCTTTCATCAAAGTCTTTTGAAAGGTTGAAACTGATATCATTATTCAGGCTAAAGTTAACTCTATTTGTCAATAATAAAAATCAGATTTTTCGAAAAGTTTTGCTATTTGTACAAGTGAAATCAAAATCTGATAGAGAGTTAGTGTGCTCTTTCATGAATCTTATTCAATGATCATTTACAACCGGTTTTATTTAAAAAAAAAAAACAAAATAAAAGAAACTAAAACTATCCTACAAAAAATAGAAGAGTGATCTTCTATGGAAAATACATTTTAAGAATCTGTCCATTCACAGGCAAAGAACCTCTTCTACTTGCCAAATCCTGCAACACAAACGTCGATGGGCCTATGACTTCTACAATCTGAAAAGGACCAAGCCACAACTTCTGAAATTTCGTATGTTTGCCCTTTTCTTCATGAGCCTTATCCCATTTCAAAACTAAATCTCCCATCTGAAAGTTCTTTCTGGTTATGATGGCTGAGTCAAAAGAGGATTTTATTAGCGCTTGGTGGTGAGCATGGGTTTTCTTAGCTTGTTCTCGGCGTTCTTCTAGTTTGATAATTTCCATTTGTCTTAATTGTAAAGAGGAAGTAGATACTTCATCGATGTGTTGTACTAAAGACAAAGAGGGAATGACTAAGTGAGTTGGAAGAACCACTTCTTTCCCATAAACTAAATTAAAGGGAGAAGTGCCGATTGAAGCTTTCTTCGTGATTCTATTTGCCCATAAAGAATTTATCAGCGCTTTATGCCAATTCTTTTGGGTTTGGTCGACTGTTCTTTTGATAATCCTGATTAGGTTTTTGTTTGTTGACTCAGCCAACCCATTACCTTGCGGATAGTAATTGGCAGAATATTTCAATTTGAACCCTCTTTTCAATGCAAACTCAGTCATTGCATTTCCAGAAAAGTATGATGCATTATCAAACATTGAGGCCGTTGGCAATCCAAACCTAGTGATGATAAATTGATCTATGAATTCAATAATGTTTTCAGAATTAACTTTCTTGAGAGGAACTGCTTCTACCCATTTAGTAAAATAATCTGTTGCCGTGAATAATCTGTTGCCCCATTGGCTGAATGGTTGCTCGATGTTGACCGGCTGTAGTGGCATGGACAATTTCCTTTGTTTCCCTGCAGCAGTCTGATAGATTTGGCATTTCCTTACGTAATTGTATGAGTCTTTGAACAACGTGGTCCAATAATATCCTGCACGTAAGATCTTATGCGCAGTAGTCTCTCCAACATAGTGTCCACCTGCTGGTTCATCGTGGAGTTCCTGCAAAACCTTTTCGGCTTCAGTTTTCTCAAGACACCTAAGAAGTACAGAATCGTAATTCCTTTTAAACAGAACATCATTTATGAGCTGGTATTGTTTAGCTTTCAATCTTAGAGCTCTTTTCTTGGTGTGATCCAAATGCGATGGAGCATACCCGTTCTTAAGATAATAAATGGTGTCCGCATATAATGATTTTGCGTCGTTTAGGCTTACCTCATACGTGTGTACCTCTTCGGATGAGTTCTCAGGAATTTGCGATGCTCCAACTAACATCTTGCAGAAACCTTGACCTCTTACAATGTTTGCTGGTTTGATCTCAAGATCGTATTCTTGTAGAGTGGTAATCCAATTTGCTCTCTTTTCGCCCACATCCTTCTGTACCAAAAGGTTTCTTACACGTGTGTACCTCTTCGGATGAGTTCTCAGGAATTTGCGATGCTCCAACTAACATCTTGCAGAAACCTTGACCTCTTACAATGTTTGCTGGTTTGATCTCAAGATCGTATTCTTGTAGAGTGGTAATCCAATTTGCTCTCTTTTCGCCCACATCCTTCTGTACCAAAAGGTTTCTTACCGTTGGAAACGGTACTATGACTTTGGTATGGGCTTTAAGTAAGAAAGGTCTGAAATATTTGATCACTTTGAAAACAGCATAAGCCTGTTTCTCCACGTCTGAGTAATTGAGTTCAGCACCTTGTAAGTTCGAGCTAAAGAATGCGATTGGAGCTTCCGCCTTTTCTTGATTTACTTGAGTCAAAATCGTGGCATAAGATTTCTCTGAGGCAAAAGTGTATAAGATGAAAGATTCTGAAAAATTTGGGGTAGCTAAAGATGGAGCGTTGACGATAGCTTGTTTGATCAAGTTGAATGCTTCGTGCTCATCTATGCTCCATTTAAAATTTGAATTCTTTTTTATCATATTTTGTAAAGGAGAAATAATACGTGAAAAATCGGGGACAAACCTTTTTACAAAATTGATTTGTCTAAGGAAAGATTGCATGGCCTTTTTGTTATGGGGTATGTATATTTCGGAAATTTCTTTGATTCTGTCAGGTTCAATGTGAATACCAGATTTCGACACTATGAATCCGAGCAATTTCCCTTCACTTAATGCGAAAAAAGATTTCTTTGGGTTAAGTGAAATTCCATACCTTAAGCATCTTTGAAAGATCTGTTTCAAATCTTTGAGATGGTCGCTTCGCTTCTTGGAGTACACTGTTATATCATCCAGGTAAATCACTACCGATTTATTGACCAAACCTTTAAACGCGATGTCCATGGCTCTCTGAAAGGTAGCGCCGGCATTGATTAGACCAAATGGCATCTTCTGATATGCGTATGTGCCCCACTTGGTTCGGAATGTGGTTTTCAACTGATCATCGAGATGCACCAGCACTTGATTGTATCCTGAAAATCCATCCAGGAAAGACATTAATTCTGAGCCCGCTACTGCCTGTAGTATTTGCTCCATAGGTGGGAGGGGAAAATTATCCTTCTGACAGGCTTTGTTGAGATTCCAGAAATCAATACAGATTCTAATATCTCCGTTTTTCTTCCTAACAGGCACCATATTGGATACCCATTTGGAGTGTCTGACGGGGAAAATTATTCTGGCTCTCAACAATTTATTTAGCTCAATCTTTATCTGATTTTCTAAGTTGGGGTGAATTTTTCTGAGCTTCTGCTGGACAAGTTTTTCATTGTCAATCATAGGGATAGTGTGTTGAATGATAGAAGTGTTGTATGTTTTCAGCTCATCATAATTCCACGCAAAAACGTTTTTGAATTGTCTCAGAAGACGGATATATGCTGATTTTTCTTCAGGGGCTAGGCCATGGCCTAGATTAACGTTTTGCGGCTTCTGATCGGTTCCTAGGTTCACTAATTCATAGTTCAGAGTTGAACTGTAGAGTTTAGAATTGGCAGACCTTTTAAACCGACTTTTCAAATCATACAAATCTTCTAACTTAACCACCGATTTAGGTATAGCATTATCAGTGCTATTTTGCTGAATTTGGTGATCATGATGGTCTTCGTCAATTATTTGATTTGAGTAGGATCCTTCAGAAGTGAGGAAATTTACGATGTCTGGATCGTCATTGAATACTCTCCAGTTGGTGATGTTATCAGAGATGGATGGTTTAAATATTAATTCTATTGAAAACCTATCGGGACTAAAATCTTCGGAGGGAATCAGTCTAGAGGCTACGTTAGCTAGCAGGTCTGCGCTCGCATTTTGGAGTCTTGGGATTGACGAAATATTGAATGCTATGAAATGTGAAGTCAGATCTTGTACTAAAGATTGATAGTGCTTTAAATGACTTGACAGGCAATGTATGGTGTTACGTACCTGTTTGACGACAATTTCGGAATCTCCAAAGACTTGAAGATACTTAACATTCAAGCCGATTGCTTTGTATAGGCCTTGCACCAAGGCTTCGTATTCCGCTGTATTGTTTGTGCAATCGAACTCAAGTCTGCATGTAAGCATGGTCTTGTTCCCGTCTGGGTTAATCAGAACGCATCCTGCTCCTGCTCCCTCGTTAGATTTAGAGCCATCAAAATATAATTTCCAAAATAAAGATGTATTTACAAAACTATCTAAAAAATTAAAACACCTTGAATCATCAGTTTGGGAAAAGTTTTCAACTTGGGACACAACTGACTTTTCTAAGTAAGGTGAAGTGTGAGCATTGAAATTGCCGAGGAAAGAATCTACCGAGTAATTGCCTATGATACTGCTGTTGTATGCTATTGCTTCGTTCTCTCCTTCCAATTCTGTCACTATGTACTTTTGGTGCAATTCTCGTTCAACCTTTATTTGATTGGGTTTGCCGTTGTAGGGTAACCACATGTGCGACCAGTCGATTGAGAAATATCCGTGGAGTTTCTTGGACCAATCCCTGCTAAGAATTAAACCATAGAATTCAGGGATATCAGCTACTAGAATGTCGATAACCTGACATACTTTCGGGTTAGACGACAATCTTATGGTCACCTGGTTAAGTTCACCAATCACTTCGACTTGAGATCGATCAAGTTGAACTATGCGCACTGCAGATTTCTGAGGCTGAACATTCAATTTGGCACATATTGATCTGGGTAGAATATTCGTTGAAGCACCAGAATCAATCAGGCAATTGTGCACGTTTTTATTGAAAATTTCATAAGTGAGGAGAAAAGGAGGAGTATGGGATCTTGACCTTCCTCCAATCAAGGCAATGTCATTCGGATCAATCTTATTGATCATGTTGGTTGGAGGTCTTCCCATGTTGTGGGAAGCTACAGCTGTAGGTAAAGATGTAGGCACGACATGTAATTCCTTCATCATTATTTTCTGTTGATGTTTCAATTTGCTCAATTCGTAAAGAGTGATATTAGAGCTAGTCTTTTTCATGTCATCGATAATGTTATACTCCATTTCATCTGACATTATCAGTGTTCTTGATGGAGGTGCTTGATCTGATTGGACTGGGCTAAATTGGGTCGCTCTAGCGGTTATTTTCTTTGTTGCGACCTTATCTTTTGTTGCAGGGCTTGCGCCCTTCTGTTTAGGGGTAGTTTGGGGAGGATCAAGTTGATTTTTGCTTCGTGTGCTAACCGGAAATGCTTCTTGATCCTCTTCTTGTGGGAGGATGAAATCCCACATTCCTTGTAGTTCCACAACTTCTTCATCATCGGTTTTCCCTTCAGTGGTATTCTCTTCTTCTTCTTCTTCTTCAGATTCGACGTTTGAGACAACATTGGGTGGTTTCACCTCCATGGGAAGGTTTCTTTTAAAAGATCTATAGGGCTTTTTTGAAGAAGTTTATGCTACTTGCTTTCTTATGTCAATCATCTCGTTGGACATGGCCTTTAACACCTTTTGTAATCCTTCCATATCGAAAGGATCTTTCGTTTGCTTCTTCTTGGTGTCTTCTTTGAAAGAGATTTTCTTAGATTTGCGTTCTTCTATTGCAGATCTCTTTTCTAGGGCGACTACGCGTTTTTCTACTGCTAACGCCTCAGTTAAGTTTTCAACTAAAGTCGTCTTGTTTGCCCTATCTACGAAGATAGCCAAGTTAGATGGTAAGGCCGTGATGTACCATTCACATCTTACTTCCTCGCTGGGTTGAGAAGCAGCGGGAATCTTGTTGAGGATCTTATTGAACTGTAAATTGAAATATTTAATGGGTTCTCTAGCCTCAGCTTTAAGATTAGATAGGTCATTGATCAATGTCGTTTTTGATCTGTCATCGCCAAACTTGGTGAGGAATTGACTCTGAAAAATGTCCCAACTTGTGATGGACCCGGAAGGTAACGAAAAGTACCATGACCCGGCTGTTCCTTGCATTGTGTAAGGAAAAATTCGGACGACAGCATCTTCGTTGGTAACTCCGTTGAGATTAATAGAAAGCATGAAATTATTGATATGCTCTTCAGCTAGCATGCTTGTTTCTGGATTGAATTTAGGTAGCCACTTCTCAGGATGGGCGGGTATTGGGCTCAGGGGTGGAGGCATTAAAACCGTCCCAGGATTGTTCCATGGAGACTGGGCCATCGTTGAGCCGCTAGTTAATGAGAGCACAGAAGACGGTCCCTGATGCTGAGAAGATGAAGGTTTTATGATCGTTGATGATTTAAGAGGAGGTGTGGAAGATGGATGAGTGATTTGGGATGAGGATGTGGGTGGTTGACTTCACAGTGAGGGTGTTGAAATGGACGAAGTGGATGAAAGAGCCTCACGGTCAGACTCTGGTGGTGCTTTCCTTGCTCTTTTTCTAGTAGGAAGAGGGAGTTCACTTGGTTGAATACCAAATTTTTCACCCTCAATCTGGTCAGAGGGTGAGCAGGATTGTACTGCGAAGTCACGCTGCTGTTAGATTTATCAGACCTATGAGAAAAAATAGAGAATCCCTGGAGTTTACGAATCAAAGTTTGAATTTCAGGGGGTTCAATAATGAGTTGGTCTGATATATTGGAGTAGGTAGCAGCGGTGGATACTCGAGCGACTTGTAACTCCGGGTTTAACCATAGTGGAGAAGTCAGGGGAGTTGATGAGGGTGATTTACTCTCAGAATGGCATTTAGATTTTGACTTAGTTGCCATTCATAGTTCGTGCCCTCCTTCTAGCGCCAAATATGTTGAGGGCCCCGAAATCGGGTCAACAACAAGGGGGATACCCACCCGGTCGGGAACCTGGTTGGCGGCTCCTTGCCCGTTTGGTGTAGCGGGTCCGACTAGGGATGATGGGACCAGCTTCCCAATCTAAAAGATGTGTGTGTGTGTAGATTTTGAAGATACTAATCTAAAGGTAATTTTAAACTAATTTAATTCTAGACTCTAAACTGACTCTATGCTACTGTAATCTAACAAAAACAGCACATCTAATCTATACTAACCCGGGGTAAAATTCTTTCATTATGCGATCTAAAAAGATTTCATACAACAATTGGTAATAAAGATCATTCAGCTATCATAAAAATATAAATCAATTAAGATGAACCATTCTGCATAAAAAGTTAGGCAAAACAGTTGTGAACAACATATCGCATAATCAGTTATTCATATGTCAAGCACAAACAAATGATTCCACCGTACAAAAGTGCCAAATGGTAATCCAGATATTCATACATTAACATATAAACAAATCAGCTGTATATCACTCTAAGAATGTGAACAGAAATCAATCAAGAGATAAAAGTACCATTTATGACTGATTTTCGCTCACAAACTTCAAGCAATAACGATTTATCTCTACTTACTTCTAACATCTACTAAGAGTACAGAAGTGCAACATCAGTAGCAGACATTAAAATGCAAATATAAATAAATCTCGATCCATCCATTCATCAAAAACCCCCTCCGAGGGTGCAAAAGTGCATGTTCTGAGGACAAGTTTTTTGACAAATTTCTGGACCCTTCTCCAAATGCCATGAGAAGGGTTAAATACTACTAACCAACTAATCTTAATTACACAAATTTAGGGAACGACTTCAAATGACCGCCCTTTCACTAAAGCAAATTTATTTCTAAAAATTGAATCTAATTTCTAACCGTTTCTGTATCTGCTCCTTAGTGTTGTAAGCAATGTGAGGTTTGCCTGGAAAGAGTCGGCTGGTTGTCTTTTCCTTTTGCTCGGGCGATGAAAGTAGAAATAACAAAAGCTGGCACCTCGTTCTGACAACCTAGAAGATATTTTTGAAAATCTTCCTCTGGCTGGGTGTTTTTTGTTGTGTGTATACTTAGTATAACCCAGATTTCTTTCAAACTGATTGTGTTGTTGCTATTTCGGTTTCCGGCCGTGTGAATGACTCAATGAGTTAGGGATTTCGTTTCCTGAACAATCTTACGTATTGAAAATTGCTTCCATTCTTTGTTCCAGGCTTTTCTGAAGCATCATCCCTTTTCAGCGTTTTCTTTTTGCTTTACCCAATCTCAGCTTCAGGATCTTTTGCAAACATGCTGCTTTTGTGCGCCTTTGACTCTGAGTCTTGGATATTCTATTTTCATCAGTGTCTGTGGAGTGATACTCTGGACTCCGCGGCTCTGCTGCATGCGGCATTCATTTGCGAAGGCATCTCCTCTCTGTTCTTCAAGTATTGGCGCTTTCCCCTTTTCCTTAGATGTTTCCTGCATATAGATTTATATCAGTTACTGCCTTACAGCTTACGCAAAGGAAAAGAGATATGACGAAAAGATTGACATGAAAGCTTTAAACTCTAATGAATGCATAATCATGACACTCATAAGGACTTGACTCTTCAAAAAACGCAACATGATCATCTTTGGATACTCAGGCGTGCAATCATTAATTTCCCTTAAGGTGAGCGCTCGATTTTGGGTTTGCAAATCATGCCGAAGAAACTTTGCGATGAGTGGTTTCTGCGATTCGTATTGCAGCAATTAATAGTTTCATTCGTCGCAGATCGCAAATCGCAAAATCGCAGTTTGTAGGATCGCAGATCGCAAATCGCAATATCGCAATTTTCATTTGCTCATTGTGTGCTGCTTTTGCGACGTTTGCGATATGCGACGTCGCATATCGGCCGTCGGCGATTCCTTTTTATTTTCTTTTAAGGGCGCTTTCAAAATATGCGATGCGATGAATTTCGCATCGCTTTCTTTGCAGCTTATTTACGCGCATAGGAAAACTCTTCACTCTCTCTCTGCGATGAATTTTGCATCGCTTTCTTTGCAGCTTATTTACGCGCATAGGAAAACTCTTCACTCTCTCTCTGCGATGAATTTAGCTTTTAGGGAGTTAAATACAAAAATTTGGATAAAAATATTTTTGGGATTTTTTGTTAAGGGTCCCCCTTTGCTTGATATTATTGCTAATACTAAACAAAGAGGGGGGTTGTTTTTGACCACAACATAACTCAACCCACCAAGGGCTTCCAAAGCATTTGTCCAACCAAGGCTTCTAGGACTAGTAACTCAACCCAAGTTGTTACATGGCTTCCATAGCGTTTGTCCAACCAAAGCTTCCAGGAACTAATAACTCAACCCAAGCTAAAGGAAACATGAGAAGCAACCAGCAAAATAAAGAAATGAACCCACACCACCACGACTATCTAGGAAATGGTAAGGCTAGGCAAATCCACCATCAATCCAGACAATCCTCCATGCGAGTGACATTTCATGACCAATAAACCACATGCATATGCCATGCATGCGAAAACTAGTGAGGAAAACATACATGCAACTCAGTGCCTACAAGCAAAACCCACTGTAGTTGTTGATCCCGATGTCCTGTTGTGCTTTCTAGCCCTTCCTTTTCCTTCTTGCTCCAAAAATCCAAGTATGTCACACCCTCCAAGAGTGCTCCAAGAAAACTCTAAGTGTCCAAGAGTATGAGAGAGAGAGAATAAAGAGAGAGCTCCAAAACTGAACCGAAAAATTCTGTGTACTGGTCCTCATCAACCTTTTTATTAATGAGGCCTCTATTTTCTTCATTTTAAATTATTTTCATTCATGTTCCTCCCCACATGAAACCTTTGACCTTTCACCTCCCTTTTCTCCTAATTTCCATTATTTTCATAAATAAATGTGCCAAAATGCCATTTTACCTTTCCAAAGCCTTAGCCATTTCCTTTGCCGATTTACTTAGCCATTAATCAACCGCAAGTTATCCCCATCATTATGATTTTTCCCAACATTAAGCTTAGAATAAGTGGCCCATCAACCATGGTTATTAGTTTGCCTTTATTAATTTTTATTACATGGAATTTTCACCATGGCTTTTACAATTGGCATGGAGGATTTCCTGGATTGATGGTGGATTTTCCGAGCCTTGCCATTTCCTAGATAGCCATGGTGTTGTGGGTGTCTTTCCTTTTGTTTTCTGGTTGGTTCTCATGTTCCTTTGGTTGTGGGTTAGTGATGTTCAACCGTGAGGTAGAATCACTGGTTGAGGGTTGAGGAGGTTTGGCCTTTGGATACCCTAGCTTGGTTTTGTTGGATTTTTTCCATGATATCCCACATTCGTGCTTGGAATATGGCACAAGGGTGATTGGCTGAAAGAAAGATTTGGTTCAGCCAATCTATGGTTGGGTGGTACGTGGAAGTCCCAGACCTGGTTTCATTTGCATATGTTAATAAGAGCTTCCCTCCTCTTGTATTTGATTTGTAAATATAATTTTTTATATGTGGTTTTATGGTTGTTATATCTTTTTTATTTATGTTGGTTATATGTTGGTTATGAGCATGTTTTATGACAAACTTGGTGTACGGTTCCCATCATGTTTTAATTTGAAAATGAATGAATAATGAATATATGACCTAAAAGATGATAATGCAACTATTGTGATAAGGCATCAATGTTTCTTAGCGATTCTCAAATAAGTATGAGACCCCTATGCTCAGATCTATTGATATGACCTGTAGATAACATATTTGTGACTTTTTTGACGAATTTCTTATCAGGGTTAGTAGGGGTCAGATCAAGTCTTTGTTCAAGTTTTTCCATTAGTATCATTTTTTCGATGCTATTTTTCATTTATGGAAGTTTCATGAAATTATGGGTAGTGGCCTAAGACCTAGCCATCAAAAGGTGGCACAAAATCTGGGGTTGTTGGCTCAGAACTAGCTGAAAAAGTCCCCAATCGTTGGCATTCCCTTGCTGTGGGAATGACTGGAGGGTCCCAGTCATATGCCTTCCCATGTCATGAGAGCGACTAAGGCTCTAGGTCAGTAAAATGTCAAGTTAACTCAAGGGTTGGTCACTTGGAAGGGTTGGTTGGCTCCTGAAGGTTTTGTAACATGTGTAGAAGGTCAGATTGGTTGTGTTTTGTCAGTTCCACTTCCTTAATTGTACATGGGGAGTTGAATAAGATCATAGTATCCTCTCATCACATGTTTACCCCAGCAGACCGGTTAACTTGGGTAAATGTGGGAGGAGGGTGGTTACAAGCAACTCTCAAGGGATTCTAAAATGGCGTTGAGAGGGAAATCAATCGAGGATGAAAACAAGGAACATAATTTTCTTAATTATGTGAAGTGGATCCTTGTGAGAGGACACACATTTCTATGATGAAAAACTATTTGAAATTGTAGGTTCTAAGGAAAAACTTTTGAGGAAACTGCTTAAATTCCCTTAGGAATGGTCAAAGGTAGACATGAATGTAGGTAGTTGGATGGTTGAAAAAGGTAAGATGGTACCCAACAAAATGAGATTAAGAAAGTTGATCTTTTCCCAAGAGAACAAGTCCATTCAAGGCCAAGTAACATCAACAATTAGAATCAATTGCCTCATATGTTCTAAATAGTTTAATTAAGGATAAGGAAACAAAGAAAGAGATTATGTGTATATGATCAAGGTGCAAAGAAGAATTACAAGTTTTTATTTTTAGAGAATGTATGAGAAAAGTTCAAGTAAGTTTACTACAACACTTCCAACTACAAAAAACTAGTATTTACCTTTAGATAATGTATGAGAAAAGTTCAAGTATACTATAACACTTCCAACTACAAAAAAATCATGTATGGTACAAACTTACAAAAAACATGTATGGTACAAGCTTATGGAAATTGGGAAAATTGGGATCAACTTAATTATAAAAACTTCCAACTAAAAAAACATGTTGGTACAAACTTACGGAAATTGGAATCAACTTAATTATAAAAACTGATAAGATATTTCATATTCACCTTCCAATAAATTGTATGCCACAAATCTTGTTTGAATGAATAGTTATATTAGTAAACTATTGTGGGAGCTTCTTGTAGTTACTTATGGTTATTTATATTGGGATAAGAAAGTGACTTATGCTTTCGAGACTAATAAATTATTCTAAAAGTTCATCAATGATGTATTAGAAAAGTTTTATGAAATGATATATCCAATAATTTTACAAATTAAAATCATAAAATAAAATCTTGACAAAATTCTAATAAATCTTAACACTACAAATTTGAAAGACTTAGATTAGAGTGATAAAGCAATATATATATATAGTCTATGTCATCTTTATCTTTTTTAAAGTTTTCATATAAATCTTAGTAAATATATCAAACACGGCACCCTATACACATACTTTTAGTAAATATATCAAACACGGCACCCTATACAAATACTTTTTCTCCTTGTATGTCATTTTTTAATAGTTTTCATTTAAGCTTCCATGAAACATGGCATTGTCTACCAACAAATTTTTCATGTATGCCTTTCTTTAAAAGTTTTTATTTAAGCTTTC
Source organism: Pinus tabuliformis (assembly GCA_031772625.1). Lineage (NCBI taxonomy): Eukaryota > Viridiplantae > Streptophyta > Pinopsida > Pinales > Pinaceae > Pinus > Pinus tabuliformis. The sequence continues at coordinate 530,942,298 of CM062819.1, read as the reverse complement.
ATGAAACACGGGGCTATCTACAAACATATTTTCATTTTATATTCCTTTGTTAATGCTCTAAGGTCTAAGATTTCAAGATATAGAATATTATAGGAGCTTTTCATGTTAAATTTCTTATTATATTGGAAAGGTTTGCATATTAATATGGTATGATTTTTAATTTATGAAATAATTTTTTGAAATAATATTATTAAAATTTTGTTTTAAGATAAAATAATTAAAAATAACATAATTTTTTTTCTTAATTATTTAAATTAAATTGAATTATTATAAAATATACATTAAATTTTCAATAAAATTAAGTATATTTTATATAAAAGATGTATTGATTGAAAAATAAAGTGGTCAAGTATTTCTCTTTTTTGTGGTGGTTTGTAGTTTGGAAGATAGAGCCATTACTAGTGATTCCCTCTCTCTTCTCATTAGACAATGTACGTCAGAGTTATGCCCACCCTCTGTGCTATCTCTAGGATATGGGAAAGGAGAGTTCTGAGGCCAACTTGAGTAATGATATGGATTTTCTGAACTAGAAACTAGTTTCTTAATTACATTTTAGCATCTATGATGTGATGGAATTCGTGGATTTTATCTAATTGATTTTCCGTTAAATCACGGTTAACTTCTATTTGGAATATAAGATAATAGTATTTGAACTTGGTATATTTTGAAATTTGATAGATATGTGTGGATTAGATTTTAAAATATATCTAAATATTTATATTTATCAAATTCTAAGATATAATTTCAAAATCTACAAAATAACTATAGTTGTTTAACTATTCCGGTCTTCTACTGGAAAACCCCATAGATATTTGAGGGGACCCCTGTTTTTGGCCGGTATTTTTTGCACAGTGAAGAGGTTTCGTTAACAGTATGCATTGTTGAGTATTGATTTCATCTATTTGTATGCAATGTGTTTCCCTGGGTTTTTATTTCTTTTTGTTTGTGTATTAATGGCTCACAACAATGACATTTAGGTAGTAGTTTGTGGGTATGGGTTGGTAGTTTTGTCAAAATATGTAGAATGAGTTTTTGTTGTCATACGGTTGTCTTACAGAAATATTATGATATGTGTAAATTTTGTTATCTTATTAATGGAAAATTCGTTTGTTTAATCCGAAAGAAAAAATAAATAAACATTATTATGATTGTTACTCAAATGTTCAGGCTCTTACTAAAACCAAATACCATAGATCATTCAATGCCAATAAATTCCAAACAAAGATGTGCAAGGGGAAGTGATGGGAGTATGTTACAACCTGACACCAGGAACATCTTGTAAAGTGCACCTTATTTAAACCCACCTAGGGAATGCATTGAAAATAGAGATTTCCTTGGGGATACAAATGATACAAACTGGGTTACTCTTTCCACTTCAAAGCATCTTAGTTAGTTCATGGAAAAGTTCAAAAGGCACAGATGAAGTCAACTTTTGAACCCATGCAATTATAATCATGCAACCCTTTTGAACTTTTCCAAACGTGTATTGCTTTAAGATAGCATCATTTCATCAACTGTAACAACTTTTGGAGTAGCCTGTGGTGCCTTACTAATGGTGAAACCATGATTCCTAGTTAGCAATTTTGTTACTTAATTCTTATACTCTCATGATAAATCTCATTAAGCTATCTATTCTCAGACTTCCATAGGCTTCTCTTAGAAATGCATTTTTCGCCTGGTTTACACTCTAAATACAAATAGAAAATTAGATCTACCATATGAATGAGCAAAATCTTCATAGAAATGCTCTATCAATAAATATATTAAATTGAATGAGTGGTAAGGAGTGTTACACAGCTATATCAGTAATCTCCAACCAACATTTGTGAAGATATGTGAATGGAGGTTGTTTTTGCATTTGTGTGGAAGCAAAAATTCATTGTTACAATGAGAGGAATGCTTCCAACACATATATAGAGAAATTAATAGATTGGACAAGCTTTTAGATAAGTATGGAGATATCTAGAAATCTGAAGGGCTTGTCTGCGATTTTTAAAATTGCAGCAGCCACACCTTGGAATTGGATTAAATATTCTTATAGGCATATTAATGTGTCACAATTGTTGTAGCCTTAGTGGTTATTGTGGATGCATTCCATTTAGGGCTGCATTAGCTACCTTTTACTGGATAAAATAATTTTGTCTAAGGTTTGTGGTGTATCTGCACCATTAACAACATTCATGAAAAAATGAGATTGTCAATGGAATTTGGTAGTGCAAAATGGATTTGAATTGTTGAAAATGTCATTGAGAATCTAGCATTGGCATTCCTTGATTCTGGGAAAGTGTTCCAAGTAGATAGCGATGTCGATGGGACAATGATTAAAAGAGCGCCTAGTTAAAAGGGAAAGCCAATTCCATTCTTCAGTGAGAGCTAGAATGATGCAAATAAAAACTAGTTTGTGTATGATCAAGAGTTTTTCCATCATACAGGCATTGAAGTGGAGACATTACTTGCTTCCCAAGGATTCTTTCCATTATATTGATCATCGAGTACTAAAATAACCAATTAGAGTTAAATCAACGATACATGAAGTAGGTGGAATTATTTCAAAGTTACACATTTGTGCTGAAGAAGAGGGACCTCTAGGAGATCAAATAGGGTTGTCAATGCATTGAATAGTGGGACAACATTATTGACTACTATAACAGTGCAGAGAGATAGTATTTCTGGAAGAAGTGAAGAAATTGTATGAAATAGATGCATATTTTACTGATAGTTCGAATGCCAACAAAGAACCATTGAGTGGTGACCAAACTCCATCCTTGGACTACTTTATCCAAGAAGGATTCTTGTTTAGAAACAACAGCTGTATATTCCAAGAGGGTCAATGAGGGAAAACCTCATTTGATAGATGCAAAATAGTGGCTTGAGAGTGAACTCTGGCATCAATAAGGCCCATGAATTAGTTGAAGAACGTTTCTATTGGCCTAGGACTGCCAGGATGTGAAGAAGTGTGTTGAGAGTTGTAGGATTTGTCAACCTGCCAAGGAATGAAGTCAGAATACTCGATTGTACACACCATTGCCAATTTTGGAAGTGCCATGGGAAGAACCCAAAGATGTAATGTTTGTATCTTTGTATTTGTTGATAGATTTTTGAAAATGGCACATTTCATTCCATGTAAGAAAACAAGTGAACAAGTGATGTAATGAACATATTTTTTTTTTATTATTTAAAGAAATTTTTCATTTACATTATTTGCAAAGAAGCATAACCTCAAATAGGGATATCAAATTTATTGGTTATTATTGGATTGACATGAAAATGCAGTTTGGTTCTGCAGATCATCCAGAGATTGAACCAAAGTAGTTAAAAGAAGCCTTGGAAAATTTTCAGATGTTTTCTTGGGTAGAGAACAGAATAATGGGATTTGGTGTTCATTCAAGTTGAATTTGCATACAAAAATTCAAATAAACAGATCTATAAGAAAGTTTCATTTTCATATTGTGAACAGGAGATCACTAAGAGGATGACTTATTTGGCAAGATTTCTTGAAGTAAGCAATATGAATGTAGATGCAAAGTCATCTACCAAGGATATGAGGGAAGTGCATGCAGGTGCAACAACAACAACAACAAATAAACCCAGGTTCTAAGAAAAACGATGATGTGGAAAGGTGAGTAAAGAGGTTTTTGATGAAGGAGACCTTGTATTGATACATGATACATTTGAGGAAGGAAAGGTTTATGAAGGGCACCTTGATAAGTTGAAAATGATGAAGATAGGGCATTGGATCTTGAAAGAGAACTAGGGTTGGGTTGCATAAGGATTTGGATATCTCCCCAACCTTTAATGTGGGATTGGTATAAACTATATGAAAGCATGGTGGATGACGAGTATATTTCTGGTTGAAAAGAGAAGATCCCAAAGTGTGAAAGGGATGAGATAACCGAAATTTTGGAAGAAATGATCACTGGAAGAACTAAAGGCCAAAGGGTAAAAGAATACTTGGTTTGTTGGAAAAGCAAAGGATTGTAAGAAACCTTGTGGATTTATGAAGCAAAGTTGGAACAAAGCATTCAACATTCACGTGATTATTTCACTAGTCTTGTAAGTGGGAGATAGCTTTTCTTTTCACCTAGAAAATCTGATGCAAGGGTATCTCCTTGGGTCCTGGGGGAGATATCCATTGTCCACCCAATAGATATCCAATGTCTATAAATTTATTGCAGGGTGCCTAAAATTTTGTGGTAGAGTTATCCAGTCATCCACTCAATCCTCATGGGTTGGTCCTCAAGCTTTCGGTATTGTTTTATTTGTAAGGTAAACTTGACTTAGGGAAAAGAGTCAAAATTGCCCAAATTAAATGGTAGTGATTTTGGGCACATGGTATAGTGTACCCATGGTATTACTGCCCATGGTATTGCATGTAATGGAGCCTATAAAAGGTTAGGAAGACTTTGTTTTAAGGTAGGCCATGGAGGTGAGCAGTGAAGGCTCACTTGGCCGGGTTGGCCAGGGTTTTGGCCAAAGCTAATGAAATTTAATTGGGTTGGGTTTTTCCCTGGAATTGGTGTGTTTAATGTTTATGTGTATTGTTGTTAGTTATTTTATTATTCCTATAGGCGTTTATGTGTGTTTAGTTTATTATTTTATTTTATTGTAATATGTTTTGCTCTGTCGTAAATTTTTTAACATTATTTGGTGGCTAAGATGTGGTCAGGTTGGCACAAAAGAATTGACCATTCAAGAGGTTTCCATCTGATGGCCCAAAAGCCATTGCGGGGTTTAAAAAAATTTCAGTGGAATGGAGGAGGGGCTACCTAAAGGATCCTCAACTATCCTTTCTACCCTAGCCCGATGTCACATATATTTGTTGTGATTATGGTTCATGTAAGAAGGAACATTGGATATACAACAAGTTCTGGTGAAAGCATTATTCAATGGAGAAGAAGAGGGACAAGAGAAAGTTCTAGGAATAAGAAGAAAATACAAAGGAGAAGGGAAGAGGAAGAACAAAGAAAAAGAGGAATAGCAACAGAAAGAGAATATGGTACTAGGTAGCATGAGATAGAGGAAAAACGGGTTGAATTTAATTAATTTTTTGATTTAATGTCGAGTTGTTGTAAATCTCAACAAGCCTTCAGGCCAACAAGGATTTGTATTTAGTATTTGAAAGAAGGGTTTAAATCTAGCAGTTGTTTTTAGCAAAAGAAGCCCATTGGGACCTTAAGCATGTAATTTCATAATTTCATAATCTGCAGCGTAATTGAATCATTGATTGTGCATTATGCATATACAGTCTTCCTTGTATGTCTTGCTATCTTTTAATGTGATTGGAAGTTGTTAACTGTATACTTTGTTTGAATTTAGTTTTAACAACCCTGGTGGTTGTTGGTGTTGGTGCATGCCAATCAAGGCTACATTGAGTTGGACAATCGGAAGATTGAGGTTGAATTTTGGCAATAAATTTATAATCAAATAAATAATCCAGAGTGTCACAATGATTACTTATGATGCTTGAGGATGAAAAACAATTGAAGTGCTAAATTTATATTGCAAAATTAGGCAAGTGGATGCTTTGTGTGTTTTAAGAACAACTGGTCACTGTGACAACCTGCAAAGAGTTTCCATCTCGGCATAAGTTTTTAATTCCCCCCGCTACTATCGGGAACATTTGATATTATTGAAGTGCTTGCAAATGTGCAAGGTCTTACGTAGTGAACTTAATGCTTTAATATTTCAGGCAGGAGTTTTGGGGGCGTTCTTAATGCTCACTTTACATTAGGAAAAGACAATAAAAATATGCAATGAACCTATCAAGAAATGTGGAGCTCCAAAAGATGTCTATGACATTTGATGAAACTACAACAAGTAAGACATGAGTATGACTAGCCACTTATGACCCACTTAATTATTAGTATAAATTTGATTTTCCAAGGTTTTTGTGTTAGCCTGTTTTGGCAGAGGTTAGAACTTGAAAGTACAAAGGAAAGCATGCTAGTAATGAGTATAATGAGATTGCAATGGGGGTTAAGGATAAAACTAAATGAATCCAAAGTTATCTTAAATCAGAAACTTCAATATATGTAACAAGGAATAATAATGTAGACAATTTTAACATTATAATATACACAACTTTCTATTTAAAAAATTATTTATTCTCAAAACTCTCCCATATAAAAAACTCTTATTACAATAAAAAGTATATAATAAATCATTAATAAATTGCAAAAAAAATCTTGAAATAAATAAATATCTGAAAGTTAAATGATATAGATAAAAGGCTTGTAGATGTTGAGCATTTCGCTGGATAGTTCAAATGGTTGCCATGTATTTCCTCTAAACTCCTTTTTTGTTTCTTCTAAAGATAAGATCTTGACATTTTGAAAGTAATCTAATCTCATTTCGAGTCACTTTCAAATTAATACAATTAAAAATCTGTAACGATTTTAACTCACTGCAACTTCAATTTTGCTCCAACTCAAATTGAGAAACTCAAGTTGTCACAGTCGCTAGAATGATAAAAGTATCGATTTGGTCCTTGAAGCACATAAGTCCAACGCTCTGAAGGAATGTTGAGGAAAAATGATTTTGCCTCAAGTTAATATTCCTCTGCAATGAATAGTCGTAGAATAGATGTTGATAAATGTTGAACCATTTGCCTTCACTAATACACAGTTTTCTTCATTCTCCACCATATAAATTGCCATGTCACGAACGACATCGTGAACTTGAATTACACCTCAGAGTTAAATACAACTCTCCTGAACTGTAACAAGAAACTATCTACAAGGGACTTTACATAACTATGCCCCCTGTTCAATAAATAGTCCTCTTCTTTGTGCTTAACCAAGCCTTCTGCAATCCACATCTGCACCAATTCCTCTCGAGTAATTAATGCATCCTCGTAAAACATGGAACAATATTGAAAACCATTTTCTAGATTTCCATATCTCAAACTATCATATCTCTATTTCAATTGCTTATACAAATCTTGATCGAGACGACGATGGCTAATTGGAAAATTTGAATCCATTGTTTTCATCTGAATTAGAGCAGGCTCTTTCCAATCATCGTTAGTTTTGATTCCTGTCAGAGTATCCATTGTTGTCTCAGAGCATAGTATGTCACGGCAGATTATGGCTATAAAAGCAGCAGAGCCCACTGGAATAGAGGAAAAAGCCCAGAATATAAATACAAAGGCAGGAAGCAAAGTTTGGATCATTACTTTGCACCAAAAAGTTTATTCCATTATTTCAGCAAAAACTTTAACTGATTACACCTCCCCTCACTGATCCAAAAAAAATATTCCATGTCTCCATGATTCATTCATGTTTATCTTATTCAAATTTGTACGTTATTTTACTCAGTGTGGAAGGTTTCCAATAAGCACTTAGCCCATACTTTATCAAAAAAATTATTCATTACATTATCTCGGCAACAACTTTAGTTGATAACTCCATTCACTAACCAAATTTAAATATACCATGTGTTGATGATTCATTACACAACAACTTTAAAGTTGTTACAATTTGTAGATTACTTACGACTGTGAGAGGTTTTCAATAAGCACTCACACAATATTCTACCAAATTTTTTATCTATTACATTATTTATGCAACAAATTTAATTGATTAGGTGACCAAAAAGTTAATTCAATGTCTCGATTCATTCACACGGCCTGGCACTACAGATTTATGTTGTTAAATTAATTTGAGGATTATTTTGCTCACTGTGTGAGAATTCCAATGAACACACAAAGAATATTGTATTAAAAAGTTTGTCATTTATATTGAGGTCTCCCTCTTGAAACTCTATTGTTTCCCTTATCGCCTACAGGAAAATCCATAACCTCCCCTTCTTTTATGACATTTTGTAGTGACTATCTTCCATCAGGGTCTTCACCACTTGCACATGAACAAACACATCATTTTCAAAAACATGGGCCTTTTGAGCCTTTGTAGATGTTCCAAGTGCCAATTGTTGTTTTAGACATTCCCCGTAGTCTAGAAGACTCTTAACAAATCTCCTCCCTTCATCCCCATCATCACCTTTTCTCCCTTGTATAATATCTTTTGAGGACCCTTCAACATCATTATTCTCGCCTACCATTATAGAAATCTCTGGTGATTTCTTGGATCATTCCTTCTCTGCTTTCTTTTGGTATTGAGAGGCATTCCGTGAACCTTCTCTCCTCTGGTGGCCATCATGTCCATGCCCTTGGTCTGTGTTCACATAAAGTTCACCCACCTTAAAGACAAAAGGCCATCTAGCCATCTCGGGTATTTCTGCTACCATCTCTTCTTGTTGACTTTCCACAAGACCTTCTTCACATTCCCTAAGACATTCTATTTGTATCTCATTAGCATCCTTTATTGATACCTCCCTCTGCCTATTTTGACTTTGTACACAATCCATGAGACTCTCATATAGTCTTTCATTACCCTCCTCTCTAGGGATGTCACCTCTCACTAGTTCACAAGTGTTAACAACTCCATCCTTAAGGTCAATTGTTCTGAGTTATTCCTCTCTTATTCAAGCATTCAACAGAGGCTTCAACTCCTTCCCTAGCCTCTTAGGGATCTTCTTCTTGAAACCCTTCTATCTGAAAATAAATTTGAACCTCCTCCTCAGGTTCAATATCTGTCTCTGGTCTTCTCGTTCCAGCATCATCTTCACTAAATTTAGCCTCTCTTTATGCTCAACGATCTCATTATCAAATTCCTCTTAGATTAATTTCTTATGCATGTCATTCCTCTTGGCATACTTTTCTCCTCTGTTGTGGATTTTCTTTGAAACTTGATTATGGGCATCAATATCCATCTCTTTTCCTCCCTTCTTGTGAGTTTTCACTTGCCCATTGTGAGCTACAGACAAGCCCCTATAACAAATCTTTCACATAACTTGTTACTTGAACACCTCACTTCCACCTAGATATTGGTGTCCCTTGGTTCCGCACTATAAATCCTCTTGATCACTCCTTACTCCTCGTTAGCTTTTTCTATACCTTGCGCACGTCTTGAGAACTCCTCTGGTTCTCTTCCCTTAAGGACCTTCTTTTTCCCCTTCACTCTCCAACCAAAATTGGGTTTTCTTATACAACAACCTCTCTTGTTACAAGGGTTCTTTGCCACCTCTTGTAAAAACTTTGCTAATTATTTACATCTCTTGTTGGTTATAGCTATGCCACCCACATCTATTCCTACCTATAATTATTATCTTGCCAAAATTTAAGCAAAATAACAGACCAATTACCTATCAAGGTTTATTATAAATATCTTTTCCATCTCTTCACTTAGTTGGGCCTCCTTTTCTCCTTTCCACTATGCTCCTTGTTAGAAAAAATTTCCTTTGTGCCACTTCCACTTCTGAGCAATTCTATTAATGTTTACTCCCAGACTCGTTCCTTTTCAAAATATGGTACTATGTTCCTCCTCTTGGGCAGCTTGCTTTGTCTATCCCCCGTGTTTTATTTCTTATCCTTTCAATATCAAATTGTCAATCATTATTAAATTAAATAGATCCTTTATTACCTTTCTGGTCTGGCTTATTCTCCTCCTCACTTGCTGCAAGATCTACTGGTTGCAATCTCACTTTATATGATAATGCTCAAAAAAGAGCTTCAGATCTAATATCAGTTGATAACAGGCCCCTCTGGTGGCCTGTTGAATAACCTAAGACTATATCTTCCTCCTCTACAGTGACGGTGCATTTACTTCTTTAACCTTGCTTCGTCGGACCTCTTTAATTACTCCTTATGAAAAATTATGTCCCTAGCTGTGTGCTTTGATTTTTTTCCAAATCAATTAAGGGACCTCTATCTTCACCTCCCTCCAAGTCCACGTGTCAACCCTATTACTCTTGACCTATTATTAAAATCAAAACTCTCATTTCCATTGCACAAGGGGTCCCTTTATTTTGGGTAAACCCCTTTCACTTTTCTAAGGAACATAGTTCTAGAACCAATTTATATATACATATATTTCATAGGTCCTTCATGGAATAGGATCGGTGGAAAGATATTAGGATTCAACCTCTTTCTTATGTTGGTGGCTCCACTTAGACCCAAAGCCTAATAGAGATAGTTAAGGCCAACAAGGATTTGGTTCTCGACTCCATTCAACCTTTCTTGCAAAAGAAATAACTTCCTTATAGAGCCCAACCAAAGTGATATATAGATACCCTCATGGTCTTGTTGAAACCTCCAGTGTTGATAGCCACAACATAGTGGGTGGGGACCGACTAAAAGTTGGGGTCCGATCACCCTTCTACACACTACCTCTACATTGGTCCAGTTTGACTTCTGACTAACCGTTGAGCCCACAACATGATATCGGGAGATCGAACCTCTGCTTCCTTAGTGAATCTTTATGTTACGTCTTCTACTATTCGCACACCCAACTGACTTATTGACCTCATCAAAGAACGAGGTTGAGGGTTGGTCTTGTTTCTTTATTCGTCTCAACTAAAAGATTCAACCTCTATATGGCCTCACTCAATTGTTGTGATCCCTTCTTTGATAGTTTGTCAAGTACATAAACAATTGAAACATCAAATTAATTACTGGTTCACTCTCTCTCAGCGCAAAGGAAGTACTAGACCTTGTGTGGACTCTTTCAACTTCACCATAGTGATGTATCTTGACAGTACGATAATAGGTGGTCTCAATCCCATGAAAAGTGATTGTGTTGTTGTAACAATCGCTCTACTAAATTCACTTCTTCAAATGATGAAACTTAAGCACATTAAAAATTATAATAAACACACCAAAGCCAGAAAAATTTTCTTTCTCATTACTATCGAGACAAAGTTACATTCTCCTTTGGTTAGGAATTAAACATGTATTTTAACAAGGGATAAAATAAATTAATACAACTATATTCAATGGAAATGTATATATACAGAGGAAGTGTCGTGGCTTAATTCTCGAGCTCCTCTTCTCATACATTATAATTGTACAAATTTACATATATACACAAGATATATGGAAATCCTAATAGAGAAATATCCTAACAAAATGATATCTATTTGGACATTTGTACAAAATTATCTGCTACCTAAACTAAACACTTGTCAATATTTAAAAAGGCCTACCTGGCCAACCCTAAAAATATCCCAACAACATGATAGTCTAGATTCCTCCAAAATGAAGACACTTGGCCCTATTACAAATTCATCTAAATAAAATGAGAAAATAAAACTCTATATAAACTTTACACATCCCCTTATGGGGCGTTTAAATATATTTATACAGTTAGTGTTGATGCTTTTGCATCAATAATTATGGATTTCCAATGTATGTTCCCACTCAATAGGTCTTACTCATCAAGTGAGTAATCAAGGTGTAAAGAGAGTGAGATATAGTAGCTTTCAAGGGATTCTAAAATTCCGTTGAGAGGGAAATCAATCAAGGATTAAAACAAGGAACATAATTGACTTGATTACAGGAAGTGGATTTGCACGAGACTACATAAATTTACATGATGAAATACTATTTGAACTTATAGGTTCTAAGGCAAAGCTTTTGAGGGCACTACTTGTATTCCCCCGAAAATGGTCGAAGGCAAACATGAATGTAGGTATTTAGATGGTTGAAAAGGTAAAATGGTAACCAACAAAATCACAAGAAGAAAATTATTTTGTGCCCAAGAGAACAAGTCTATTGAAGGCCCAATAGCACCAAAAATTAGAATCAGTTGCCTCATATGTCCTAAATAGCTTAACTAAAGATAAGGAAACAAAGAAAGTGTTGATGTGTATGTGTCTAAACTTTGTTCAAGGTGCAAAGAAGACTACACAAGTATTTACCTTTAGAAAATGTATGAGAAAAGTTCAATTTATTGCAACACTTCTAGCTACAAAGAACATATATGATAGAAACTTCAGGAAAGTGGAGTTAGCATAGCTATGAAAACTAATAAGAATATGTCCAATTCACCTTACAAAAAATTTTGCACCACAAATATTGTTTGAGTTAATAGTTATATTAGTAAACTATTGTGGGATCTTCTCATAGTTTCTCATGGTTATTTATATTGGGATAAGAAAATGAAAATGTTTTCCATGCTAATAAGTTATTCTTAAAGTTCATAAATGTTTTGAAGTGTGCAGATTTTCATAGTTAGAATTCATGTTGTCAATCTATTTTTTCTTCTAGAGAAACTGTGTATCTTGATTGAAATCACCGACTTTTCAAGTGGATGTTCCACCCATCATCAGGGACACATAAAATGATGTATGTGTCCCTAATGATGGGTGGAGCATCCATTTGAAATGTTGGTCATTTCAATCAAGTTACATAGTTTCCTCAAAATAAAAAAAATAAATTCATAAATGTTGTTATGAGGGAAATTTTATGAAATGACATATCCATTAATTTTGCAAATCAATACCATAAACTAAAATATTGACAAAGTTCTAATAAGTCCTAACACTACAAATCGAAAGACTTAAATTGGAATGATAATGCATCATATATATAGTCTACATGTCATTCTTATCCTACCTTTAAAAAAAAAATCATGTAAGTCTTGATGAATATATAAAACATGGCACTATCTACAAATAGATTTCCATATTATATGTCATTTTTCAAAAGTTTTTATGTAAGCCTTCATGAAACATGGCACTATCCACAAACACATTTCAATCTTATATGTCATTTGTTAATGCTATAGAGTCTAATGTTATTACTAAGTCCAAGATTTCCAGATGTAAAATACTACGGAATCTTGTCATGTTAAATGTCCTATTATATAACATTAAGTCCAAGATTTTCAAATGTAAAATACTACGAAATCTTGTTAGATCTAAGACTTTTGTGATCAATAATGTTGATATTAGTCTTTTGGATTAATCACATCGCTAGGATTTGGTCGACGTGTCGAACCAACTAATGTGGTTCATCTCAGGAAAAGGTGAGAAATTAATATATCTGAGGGAATAAATAGCAAGGATGCATCACTCCCCAAAGTTAGCCGTTGGAAAATAGTTGTTAGGTAATTTGTTATGTAATAAATAAATATTAAATTTTGATATTATAAATTTAGTTATAAAATAGTTATTGTGAAATAAATAAATATTATATTTCGATATTATAAATGGAATATTAGTATTAAATATTATATTAAAAATTATCTAGAAATAATTAATATTAAATATTGTAATAATATTGTCTATAAATAATTAAATAATTAATATAGTTTGTTAGGGTTTGACTCATAGTAGTAGAAACTAGTTGTTATGAAGTAATATTATTTAGAGATCATAAATTCAATGTTTAATAGTAATGTTATCTATAAATAGTTAGTTTAAATAGTGTAATTTGTTAGGGTCTGACCCTATCTTTTATTGATTGGAATAGAATTTAATTCATTAATAATTTAATATTATAAATTCCTATTATAATATTATAGAGAGACTGTAATATTAAGTCCTATCAATAATGTAATGATGGTATAATATTATTATAGAGATTAATAATATTAAAATCACTATTTTAATATTTTAAAGACATTTATAATTCAATATATTAATATCTATGATAATAATTTTAATCTAATGTTTTAATATCTATAAACAAAAAGACTAAGATTGGAAGGAAGAAAACTAATCACATTAAAAACGGAGGAAGGCTAATGATGAATTGATGGTATTTCTATTATTACTGATATTATAGAGATTAATAATATTAAAAATTATCTTATTATTTAAATTCATTTATAGTCAAATATATTGATTAATAAAATATAATAATTTTAATATATTATTTGAATATCTATAAAAATAAAATACTATAATATGAAGGAGGAAAACTAACACATTAAAAGGAGGAAGGCCAAAGTTAGTTTTAGACTTGAGACATACTTCGACTGCAAACAAAGAAATTAAAGAAAATTAATACAAGATCGAGGGGGAAAAAACCCTGAAGGCAAGAAGGGAGATCTAGCAAGAACGGAAAGGGGAAGGAGAGGGAGGGGACAAAGGGTCAAGAGGAGAGAGCTGGAATCCAACTTTTACTTAATTTCCAGCCATCGTCCCTATTGAGGTTTTTGGCATGCCTCTCTATTTCAATCGCTTCTCTGAGTTTCCTGTGGTGGAAATGATCAACCCTAGCAATGACTTTGGATTCTTCAATGCAAACATGGTGTTTCGATTTCACAGAATGCTCAGCAAGGGTTGATGTGCGAGAACGATTGTGTCTAATGTCAGTCGCATGTTCACTGATTCTCTACTTAATAGACCTACCTGTCTCTCCAATGTAGGGGATACCACAAAAGCAGGGAATAAGGTAGACCCCTTTCATGTCTTTAGGGTCAATAGGGTCTTTAACGGATCTAAGGGAATTTTTAATGGTTTGGAGAGGTTTGAAAGAAGAAGAGACATTCATATTTTTAAGAATATGGGCAATCCTATCCGTGGTCCCCTGGATATACGGGAGATGAACCTTAGCGATAGGATCAGCACAGGCGAGCTTTACTCTAGGCACTTTGTTGGCTCTGTGAAAGGTCTTGAGGCTCTCGGGCCTGCTATACCCATTATTTCCAAAAACTTCAAGAAGATGAGATTTCTCCTAATTAAGGTGGATATCATCAAAGATTCTTAGAGCGCGGGTAGCAAGAGTGCTGAGAACCCAGAATTTCTTAGCAGGGAAGTGATGAGAACTAGCATGGAGATATTGGTATGTGTGGTCTTCTTTCGAAAAACTTGGTGAAAAACAGAACCATCATCCCTTCTAGAAAGGAGAATGTCGAGAAAGGGAAGGCGACCATTCTCCTCAATTTCCATCGTGAACTTGATGGATTCTGATTGAGAATTAAGGTGGTTAAGAAACAGATCAAGTTTCTCATGACCATGAGGCCAGATGACACAGGTGTCATCAACAAATATTTTCCATTTTTTAGGGTGAAATTTAGCAGAGGCTAAGGCCTTGGTCTCAAAATCTTCCATAAACAAATTTGCGATAATAGGGGAAAGAGGGGAACCCATCGCAACACTGCAAGTTTGCTCATAGAACTCACCCTGGAAACTGAAGAAAGTTGAGGTGAGGCAGAGGCCAACAAGCTTGGCAGTGTTTTCATCGGTGATGCGATTAATGATATCAATGGCCTCTTGGATGGGGATTTTGGTGTATAGGGATACGACGTCAAAACTAACCAACAAATCTCCAGGCTCTAATTTGATATCTCTCCACTCTTGAACAAAGGAGGCAGAGTCTTTAACGAAAGAATCAATGCGACCAACAAGAGGTTTGAGTTTTTGGGCAAGGAATTTCATAAGAAGATAGGTAGGTTCGCCTATTGTGTTAACAATAGGCCTTAAGGGGGCCCCAGGTTTATGAATCTTTGGAAGGCCATAGATTCTAGGGGTAAGGGGATTGCTTTCGATGAGCTTCCAGGAAAGAGGAAGAAGAGAGGAATATGCTTTAATAGTGGAGGCTACCTCTTTCGAAATAGACTTAATGGGATTCTTCTTGAGCTTGATGTAACTTCCACTGCTAGAAATATGGTCCACCATTTTGTGGATATAATCAAACTTATCAAGAATGAAAACAACCCCACCTTTGTCTGCCTTAAGGATGACAATGTCAGGGTTGTCCCTAAGGGACTTAAGGGCAAGAAACTCAACTTTGTTTAGGTTTTTCTTAGGAGGCTTAGCCTTCCTAAGAACAACAACACAATCCTGCCTAATGGTTTCCTTGACATTGTCAGGAAGGTCTTTGATCCCATACTCGATGTTGCAGATAATGTCATCGGTAGGGATCTTACTAGGGGAAAGGGCGAAATTGAGACCTTTATTGAGGAGACTAAAGATCGAAGGATCAACAGTGTTGCTGGAAAGATTAATCACATTTTTAAAAACTAACGAAAATTTTATTATTATTATTATTATCATCATCATCATCTTGATTGCTATTATTAAGCGCATATGAAGAGTTTATGTTATTAATATTATTATTATTCTTATTAAGCGTATTAGAGTTGTTAGTATTATAAAGGGAAGAATGTTTATTGAATGTCTTAATAAAACAAGAACTCTTGTCATGTTCAATGTCCTATTATATTGGAGGGGTTTGCATATTAACATGGTATTATCTTAAATTTAAGTTATTGTTTTTAATTTAAATTTATTAGATTTTTTTTAGAAATAATTTTTGTTAAAATTTTGTTAAAAATAATTCTATTAAATTTAAATTTAATTATGTCCACGAGGTCTTGGATAGACAATGATCGGGTGCTCTGTTAAGGCACTCCTTGATGCGAAGTCACCGATTCAATTCCCCGCCTTAATTGAGGTGATATGCTGGATATGGTAAAGATGTAATCCCACCAAGATTACAATTTTTTTTTAATAAATTGAATTATTATAAAATATATATTAAAATTTTAATAAAATCACAAAGATACAACAAAGATAAGTTTTATGCACAAATACATTTAAAGTATAAGTTTTTGACCCATTGTGGATTGAAAAATAAAGTCCCTCACAAGTATCTCTCTTCTTATTAGACAACTTAATGTTAGATTTCAAAATATATATCAATGTTTATTTCAAATTAGGAAGATATAACAATGATAAGCTTCATATACAAGTTCACTTCAAATATCTAATACCTAAATCTTCTAATTATGCTTCTTTAATCGGCATATCTCTCTTTGTAATATTGCATATATAATGATTTCAAATATTATCTTCTCAGATTAAAGAAAATTTATCTAAATTCATTTCATCGGAACAATTTTTGTTTTTGCCCTGTAGATAAATATAATACAGGTGACCAAAACCCAGGAATGTTTACATTATATCAAGGTTAAACATAAGGAAACATGTCTTTTGAAGATTGATTTGATTAAAGCTTATGATTGTGTATAATGGGAATTTCTTAAGATGATTTTGCACAAGATCGGCCTATTAGTTCATGTTATGGACTAGATAATTGCAGGCATCTCATTAGTTAATTATGTTGTCATAGTTAATGGGGTTCCATCTTGTTATTTTAAACCAACTAACGGCTTAAGACAGGGATGCTCGCTCCCCCCGCCCATTTTCTTGTTGGTCGTCGATGGCTTGAGTACGAATATGTCAAAGTTTCACTCTCGTGGTTTAATCACTAGATGCGGGATCACCAAAAACATATCCATTACTCATATAATTTTTGTGGATGATGTTATTGTTATGGGGAATATTTATGTCAAGGAGTGGGAGGTTTTATTTTAGATTATTAACTCTTTCAAAGAAGCATCATGCCTTTTCATGAATAAGGCAAAATATGCTTTGTTTGCTAACTGCCCTACATACTTATTGATTATGGAGATTGCTACAAATTTTAATGTTGTGACCAATGTTTTGGAAAGTGGTTTCAAGTATCTTGGTTTTGATTTAAAAACTAACAAGTGTTGTATTGGGGATTGGCATTGGTTGATTGACAAATTCGAGCAGAAATTGTCAATGTGGTCTCACAAATGGATCTCAATATGTGGTAGAATTGTTTTGATATAGTTGGTCTTACATGGAATATTTGTCCACTAGATGCATCTATACATGTTGTTGAAAAGTATAATCAAAAGGATTAATGCATATATTTCTAAATTTTTATGGAAAGGTTCAGGTGAAGATAAAAAGGTACATCTTGTGAGGCTTTAATAATTTTCCCTGTAGAAAAAAGAAGGGGGTTGGGGGATTACAAATGGAGAAATTTGGATGGGCATTGCTGATAAAGAGTATGTGGAGGGCTTTAAATGGTACAGGTATTTGGCAAATGATCTTCAAAGGAAAATACCAAGGAACAAGTCATTTGTATCGTGGTTAAAAAAATGGGCTCGTTGTCCTTTATCAGTTTCATATATCTAGAAAATCATGATGAAAATCATCCATTGGTTGATAGGGAATCCAAGTTGGGAGATAGGTTGTAGCAAAAATGTGGAGATCAGTTTAGATCCCATAAAAGGTTTCTCTAGGGAACACACTATGTCAAAGGCATTTATTAGTCATACACATAGCAAAGGGATCTATTATTTATATCAGATATATGATCCATAAGATGCATGACTCCTTCCTTGGTTTGAGTTGGAGAACTTCACATTTATGATATTTTAGCTATTGAGTGGGAAAAATATATCCAAAATTTACATAATGCACATATCTCCCTCTCTGAATCTGATGATGTTTCTTCATGGGGAGGTATGAATCTCCTAAGTGAGATCTTTGCAATAAAGGAGGTATACAACTACAACCCATAGTTGGTTTCATAAAGTATGGAAGTGGAAACTTCCCAATAAGATTAGATATTTCATTTGGTTGGCATGGCGGAACATGATTCTTACATGGGATAATTTATGCAAAAGAGTCTTTCATGGTCTTAGGAGATGTATCATGTGCAAGTCGACTCAAGAAAGCATGGTACATCTTTTGCTACCTTGTCCTTTTGTGACATCTATCTAGATTGTTATTTTGAACAATTTACATTTACCTATTGATTGGAATCTTAATTCAATTGAGGCATGCCTTTTAGAATGGAGTGCTACATATAAGGAATACTACACACTCCCATTTTATATTTTTTGGGGCATTCAGAGATGCTGGAATGCTCTAATTTTTTATGAAGCTCCTATTGACATTTAGTTCACCAGCATGAAGATAACAACTTTTTTAATGAAATTGGGCCTATTCCCATCAAGATTTCCACGAGGCATGTTATTATTATTGATATTTGGTCTAGATATCTCGTAGGATTATTTGATGGGGTGTCTTGTAACTATGCATGTGGAAGTGGTGCATATATTGTTTTAGAGCAGGGGTTATCATATCATTTCTAATGGAATAGTGGCTCTGTCACAAACAACCGTCCAAAGATTATAGCACTTTGGGGACTCTTATATCATGCTAGATGGTTGTACATAGTTTCTATGGATGTCTATGGAGACTCTAA
Source organism: Pinus tabuliformis (assembly GCA_031772625.1). Lineage (NCBI taxonomy): Eukaryota > Viridiplantae > Streptophyta > Pinopsida > Pinales > Pinaceae > Pinus > Pinus tabuliformis. The sequence goes on along the minus strand of CM062819.1, from coordinate 530,923,424 downwards.
AGTGGTCAGAGAATGGGTGAAGAATAGTTATTCCTTTGAGATTCCCTCACTAATTAACTGGATGAAACGTATTAGAGTACTTATAGACTATTTTCATGATCTAACCTTTTCTCATATTTACAGGGAGCAGAGAAAGGTTGTTGATGCATTATCAAAGGAAAATGTATTATTGACATTTATAAATAAGTATGGTAGTCATATGATACCAAGGAGAAAAATTAGAGGGGTGATGAAGAGGGTGATTGATCCAGGTGGCTCCAGAGACACACATAGGATAAAGAGGGCTTATGGAAGCTCAAAAATCAAAGTGACCAGAATGATTTCGAACCAATACCAAAGCGTAGATCTCGTTGTCCTGATCGCGGTAGTGTGAACGGTTCATCAATCCGAGCTCGTATGAGGGAGAACGAGCAAGTCAGAGTTCTGGTCAAAGTTGGGTTGTGGGCGAGGTTTAAGTGTCCTACAAATTGACCAAGTCCTGAGCATGGAATTTGGTTCCCGAAGTGGGTGAAATTGTCGTCTCTTTAATTTGTCTAATAACCCTTATGACAAACAAATTTTAAAAAGGCCCTATTTAAAAAAAAAAATGAATATGTGACGGGCCACCAACCCCGCCACCCCGCCCAACCAACATATAACAAAAAAAATAATTAAAAGGACTGACGGCTATGACCCTGCCGGTCCAACCGCACCCCACATTTAAAAATTATATATTGGGGTGGGCACGGGCCACCTCCACTGGACTTGACCCACAACCCTCAAATGTTACCACATACATATATGCCGAGGGTGGCGGGGCTCGAACCCACCCAGCCGGTGCCACTGGCCCACCTCCTGGGCACTCTCATTCACTCCCCCATATACATGTACCACCCCACATTGAACGCGCCTCCATACAAAACCAACGACCCAAATTAATTAATGCACCAAACAAACTGTATGCCAGCGGCATTAACAAATGCACCCATAAAGGATTACAGAGGTTATGGGGGTGGGCCACCCAATGCGGACCCGACCCCCAACAATAACATTTGTTGTTTAAAAAAACAATAATATATTAAAATGGGAGGGGTGGGGATTGACCACCTGACCCCTCCTCAACAAATTTCTTTATTAACCAATGTGCCAAACGAATTCTTTGGGTAATCCGCCCGAGAATTTATATAAACCCTCATTTGCACAGTGTGCCCAGGAAGATGGAGGAACCAGGAGCGGGCATGGAAAATGAGGCAGAGTTAATTTTTAATTAATTTTTATGCAAGTGGAACCATGACTGAGCAAAATTTCCAAGAGGGTGAAATTTTCGCAGTGTCCAAATTGGACAAACTTTATGTCAATCTTACACCTCTCGGCGACATGAACCCGATGGCGCAATCAGTCTCCTGATCTGAGTAGTCGATTTGTAGAGGACCCAGAGGAGGAAATCTTTGAGGAATCTATGGGGAATCTAAAAGATTCCTTAAGCCCCAGATTTCCATTTTCTCAAAATTCAAAAATTTGACAGTCGATTTTGCACTATTCGATGCCACAAATCTTATGGTGTGCTCAGATTTTCCATTTTCTCATTTCATTTTTCGGCCACTTTTCTAAGTGGAGTGCAGGTGTCAGCGTTCATGTGCGAGCAGTCATTTCCATGCGATTCAATGCTGTGAGATTGATGGCACGAACAGCTTCAGCAGTTTGACATCCTCTTCTTCAGATGGCCCTGGATGTGAGGTATATGCAGTGTGTTCATGTACTTCTTTTTCCATGCATTGTGCTACACAAATCCATGTTTGATGTTTGAAGTGGGATCTTGTTTTCTGACTTTTCTCATGATTCCTGCTTGATGTGAAGCGGAATCATCTGTGTGATGTACTTGTTGTCATGATTCGTCATGTTTTATTGAGATCCCTTTGTCGTCATGTTGATGGGATACTCATGTTATCGCCATTTATGTTTGCATTGAGATCCCTTGTATGCCATGTTGGCAGGATGATCATCATGCATAGTTTTGTGTCATACTGATAGGAGTTCTTTTGACTAAGAGTTCCTATAGCAAAACATCTCTTGGAGCCACTCTTGCATGAGGGCATTTTCCTTATATGATAGCGACATCATCTTTTATGTACATCATCACTATTGACAGCACTTAATGCAGCGGCCTACACCATCTTGACACCAGGGGCCCGGAGACGTAGTCCCTCCTGGACGAACTCCGTTATCAACGGCTTATGTTTTCATGTGTTGATGAATGTCATGTTCCTCTTCTTTACAGCATGGAGATGTATTCATTTATGCTCTTCTAGAAATGTAATTTAACAGTTCACGAAAGTAAAAGGTCTTGGAAGGGTCCTTTGTCACACTCGAACCTGGATCAAGTGGTATTAGAGCTGTCTTTGCGTGGATGTGAATTGTAAGCATGAAAAATGGAATGTGTAGCGATAGAGGATGAAAAATCGATGTACGAGACCATGCTCAAAAATTCCAAAAGGGTGGAAATAATGTATGAAACTCTATAGAAAGAGACAGAGGAGAAGGAGAAATTGCAACTTCTGTAGCGAGCCACGGAAGAGGCCCTAGAAGAACTAAAGCACAACAACCAAAATCTTCAAATAGAGAACATTGAATTGAAGGTGCTTCTACATGAAGAGAAATAGGAGAAACATATTTTGCTATGACAGTTGCAAGCTAAGGAAGAGGCCTTGGAAAAGCTGTAGCTTGACCCATGTGAGGTAAAATGTAATTCTCTAAATTCATGTATGTGTCCTGACGATGATTTCACTATTTTCGAAAATCATACCACAGGAATTGGCTCCAAAATGTTGAAGAGAATGGGGTATGAAGGAAAAGGCTTGGGCGTTAATGGCCAAGGCATTGTCAACCCCATCAAAGTAGAAGAATTACCCCGTCATGCAAGACTTGGTTATGTCAGAAAAGAAGTTGGGGAATGCGCTAAGACAGCTAGCGAACCACCAACAACAGAGGATGAGCAACCCTTATCAGTTCTTTCCAAAACGACAGAGGAGGTAAAAGATGTTGATTTCCTTTCGGTTTCATCGTCACATAGTATGACTTCTGTTGGAGATGTGGAGATCCCAATTATAGGGACAAACATGAGGCTCCTTACCAGGACGAGGCACGAGGAGGAAAAATAACTTGGTGTTAATAACCAAGGCATAACTCAACCATTAGAGGTTGTGCAGAGACCTCAATTTGCAAGCTCGAGATACACTGAGGGAGAATGCTCGAAGGTGTCATATTCTTCCGAGACATCGTCAAAATCGTTGAGGGAAGAGAATGATGGGAGCACATCCCCATAATCCCATGGCAGTGCCCATTGCAAGGAAAGAGCTGAGGCAAGCTCTCATCACCATAATGACATCAGAGACAGCAAGGGAAGGTATAACCACTCTCGACATTCGAATGTTCATTTCGATTATAATCATGTTTTTAATGATGGACATAAATCAAGGCATCGAAAAACATGCACCTTTTGTGGATTACATAACCATACATTTTCTAAGTGTTGGAAAAGAATGGAAGCACACAAAAGGATGAGGCGTGAAAAACCGTCTCAATAGCAGGTTAAACAGATATGGAGAAAGAAGATGTATTGCAGTCATTGTGATAGAAGTGGCCATCAAAGAGCCACTTGTTGGAGGCTCCATCCAGAACATCGCCTTAAGGACAGAGTGTCGGTGCATGAACCAAGTGAAACGATTATTCGACAAGAAAAACCGCCACAAGGAGGCAACCCATTCACATTGATAATTGAAAAATGGTTTCTAAATACGTTGTCTTGTCATGGTCGTGCTTTTGTAAATCATTTGTTTCATTTCAAAATGTAAAAGTGATGATGGGTTTTCCATCACTTGTTCAGCAACAATGATGTCTGGTCTTATTTTGTGTTGCGTGTTAAACTCTGAGAGTGATGTCGTATTTCCATCACTTGTAAAAAAAATAAATTAGTGTTTGGCTTTATGTTTGTAAACCATGTGTTGCAGTGATGATTTGTTTTCCATCACTTTTTGAAGCAACAATGATATGTTGGCCTGGTTTTCATAGTTGGGGTATTGTGTCCATCTTGATGTATACTTGACCACCAAGTATGTGTTATAAACTCATGGCAAGTGTGGGATGCTTGGGTCATTAATTGGTCATGAAAGAAAAGCATGTAATTTGAAAAAACGATGTACTATAGGTTGCAAAGGTTGCAAATGTCAGCTCATCGCTTAAGGCTTCGAAGAACAAAGGTAAAGGAGATGGAAGCGAGACCTTTCAGGATGCTTGTGATGCAAACAAGGTACAGAGAAGTTGCAAATTATTTTTCATGCTTTTGGAGGACCAAAAGCTCCTTAGTGGGTAGGATTGATTCAGGTGGCTCCAAAGACACACATAGGACAAAGAGGGCTTATGGAAGCTTGAAAATCAAAGTGATTAAAATGATTTCGAACCAAGACCAAAGCGTAGATCTCGTTGTCCTGATCACGGTAGTGTGAACGGTTCGTCAATCCGAGCTCATATGAGGGAGAACGAGCCAATCAAAGTTCTGGTCAAACTTGGGTTGTGGGTCAGGTTTAAGTGTCCGACAAATTGACCGAGTCCCGAGCATAGAATCTGGCTCCCGAAGCGGGTGAAATTTTTGCCTCTTTAATTTGTCTAATAACCCTTATGTTAGGCAAATTTTAAAAAGACCCTATGAAAAAAAAAAAAAATTTAAAAATATGAATGGGCGGCGAGCCACCAACCTCACCACCCTGCCCAGCCAACATATAACAAAAAAATTAATTAAAATGACCGACGGCCATGACCCTGCCGGTCCAACCGCACCCCACATTTAAACATTATATATATATGGGGTGGGTGCGGGCCACCTTCGGTGGACCCGGCCCACATCCCTCAAACGTTACCACATACATATATGCCGAGGGTGACAGAGCTCAAACCCGCCCAGCCAGTGCAGTTGTCCCACCTCCCGGAAACCCTCATTCACTCCCCCATATACATGTACCACCCCACATTGAATGCGCCTCCTTACAAAACCAACGGCCCAAATTAATTAATGCGCCAAACAAACGGTACGCTAGTGGCATTAACAAATGCGCCCATAAAGGATTACAGAGGTTATGGGGGCAAGCCACCCAATGCAGACCCGACCCCCAAAAATAGAGTTTGTTGCTTAAAAAAAAACAATAATATATTAAAATGGGAGGGGCAGGGTTTGACCACCCAACCCCTCCTCAACAAATTTCTTTATTAACCAATGTGCCAAACGAATTCTTTGGGTAATCCGCTCGAGAATTTATATAAACCTTCATTTGCATAGTGCGCCCAGGCAGATGGAGGAACTAGGAGCAGGCACAAAAAACGAGGCAAAGTTAATTTTTAATTAATTTTTATGCAGGTGGAACCATGACTGAGCAAAATTTCTAAGAGGGTGAAATTTTTGCAGTGTCCAAATTGGACAAACTTTATGTCGATCTTACACCTCTCAGCGACATGAACCTGATGGCACAGTCAGTCTCCTGATCTGAGCAGCCAATTTGTATAGGACCCAGAGGAGGGAATCTTTGAGGAATCTATGGGGAATCTAAAAGATTACTTAAGCCCCAGATTTCCATTTTCTCAGAATTCAGAAATTTGACAGTCGATTTTGCACTATTCGATGCCACAAATCTGATGGTGTGCTTATATTTTCCATTTTCTCATTTCATTTTTCAGCCACTTTTCTAAGTGGAGTGCAGGTTTCAGCATTCATGTGCGAGCAGTCATTTCCATGCGATTCAATGATGTGAGATTGATGGCATGAACAGCTTCAGCAGTTTGACACCCTCTTCTTCATATGGCCCTGGATGTGAGGTATATGCAGTGTGTTCATGTTTTGCCATGCATTATGTTGCACAAATCCATGTTTGATGTTTGATGTGGGGTCTTGTTTTCTTACTTTTATCATGATTCCTGCTTGATGTGATGTGGAATCATCTGTGTGATGTACTTGTTGTCGTGATGTGTCATGTTTTGTTTGAGATCCCTTTGTCGTCATGTTGATGGGATACTCATGTTGTCACCATTTATGTTTGCATTGAGATCCCTTATATGCCATGTTGGCGGGATGATCATCATGCATGAGTTTTGTGTCATACTGATAGGAGTCCTTTTGACTAAGAGTTCCTATAGCGAAACATCTCTTGGAGCCACTCCTGCGTGAGGGAATTTTCCTTATATGATAGTGACATCATCTTTTATGTACATCATCATTATTGACAACACCTAATGTAGCGGCCTACACCATCTTGACACCGGGGGCCCGGAGACGTAGTCGCTCTTGGACGAATTTCATTATCAACGGCTTATGTTTTCATGTGTTGATGAATGTCATGTTCCTCTTCTTTACAGCATGCAGATGTATTCATTTATGTTCTTCTAAAAATGCAATTTAACACATCACGAAAGTAAAAGGTCTTGGAAGGGTCCTTTGTCACACCCGGACTTGGATCAGTGATACTGGTGCTCATAAGCCTTTTCTGGACACGTAGCAAGTAGTGGAACAACTGGTGTGTGATGATAGTAAGATTACTAAAATGGAATTTAATGCCAATCTTAGTTGAAGCCAAGTATGTCGTCCATGGTGCTTGGTATCATGGCAGGACTCATTCCATGGGGATTATGATTACATCATCGTTGCAAAATTATTTGCTCTGTCATTGTATGGTCAGGGTATTGTCGAATATTTAGCACTTCTTCCTTGGATTTTGAGAAAGGGGACTCCTAAACACAAAACCAACACTCATGAGGTGAGATTGATATAGGCATCACAAACTAGAGATGTAATTAAGCGCATGTTTTATATGTTCTATTCGAAAAATGAGCTCTTGGCAAATCATTCTTATTATTAAATATCTACAACACATCCAATAGTTTGGTATGGTTTAATTGTTATTATTTTGAAAGTTAAGCTTGTGTGGCTTGTAGTCACAGGGGCTTCACTAGGGAAACAATACCATACAACGTGGGTTCATATTGAGGGATATATATTGAGGAAAAAATGACATTATATATTGGGGGATATATAGGGGGTAAATGGTTTTTATATTTGCGAGTATAAAAAATGGAGATCAAAGTTAATGAAAAAATCTAAAGGGGTATAAAAAAAGTTAATGAAAAAATAGATACCTACAATATCTAGTGAAATTAGGGGATTTTTAATTTGGGAAGGTGCATTGGGTTCATATTGGTAGGGGGTTAAATAATATGATTTTTAGAGGTATTCTCCAATATGTAGTCAAATTAAAGGTATTGTTTAATATTCCATGAACCTATGTGATATGTCAAAGGTTCATTGAGTGAAACCCTCGTGCTTGTAGTAAGCCTTGATAAGGCTCAGACCAATAAGAATTTGTATTTAATATTTCAAGGGAGGGTTTTAAATCGAATAGTTGTTTTCAATAATACAAGCTCACTGATGCATTATGTAATTTCATAAATCTGCAGTTTATTTAAGGGTCGATTGTGGACATTCATATTCCTTGTATGTGGTTGTGTCTCTTAATTTTGTTTGCATTTACAAGGTGTTATTTGTGTGCTCTGTCTGAAGTTAGTTTTGGAAGCTTTGGTAATTATGGTAGCAGTGTTCCAATTAGAGCTGCATTAGCAAGTTTTTATTGGAATTTTATTCAAATTTTTATTTGTGTATGTGTACCATTAACAACATTCATGAGAGAATGACACTTTCAATTGAATGCAGTAATGCAAAAAGGATTTGAATGGTTGAAAAATGTCAATGAGAAAGTTGTGTTGACTTTGCTTCATTTTGGGAAAGAGTTCCAAGTAGGTTGTTGATGAGCCCCAAAAATGGATAATTATTTGGGCTCATTCAACCTCCTAATTCGACTTAATCCACCATTCTCATTAGTTTATTGCATGTTTTTGATTATATTTATGCTAATAGAGTGAATTGGGTTAGTCATTATGCCAACAAGTCTAATGTGTGCTTTGTGTAGCCTTTTTGGTGAATTTGGAGACAAAATCAATGGTTGAAATGAGCACTTGGCAGCCAAATTCGTGGAGAGTATTTTTAGGAAGGTGTTCCCTTCATTTATGGGCCCTTACCTCGAATTCTCCACCATCAGCTCAGAGTTCAAGGGCCACCAAATCAATCAGCACAAGGGCAGCCAAGCAAGTCAAGTAGGACTGTTGTTAACTACAAGTCTTGGGCAGCCGAGTCCCTAAAGTTTAGGAGGACTGTTGGGGTCCTCAATTTGTATAAATAAGAAGGCTTAGGGCCTCATTTGGGTTAGCTAGTGGTTAGTCATTTTGTAGCCAATGGTTAGTCATTTTGTAGGCAGAAGTTAGCTAGTTTGTATTTCGATTTTTAGGCAATAGATTGGCTTTGCTTTCAGCTCATTTTCAAGTTCTCCTTGTGGACAGTTTTGATGTAACTCTTCTTTTCTTGCTAAATAAAGATGAATCCAGCTTTGCACCAGCTCTAAATCTCTCTTAGGAGGTTATAACTCTTGGGGTTGGGCCCATCTCAAGCGCCAAATACCTCCTTTGATTATCTTTATGTGTTTTTGCTGCATTCTTAGAATAAAATCTGCTATTTAGATCTAAATCTTGTTTTGTTATTTAGTTTGTTTTTTGATGAGTAAAATAGCTTTTCATGCTCAGATTTAGTTGATAGGTTGTTAATAGAAAAAGCTTCAAGAAAAGGGCCAACAAACATCTGTGGTTTCACCTCTCCCTCACTGGGATCAGGAGCTGTGACTAGGATGATTGTGTTGCCCACGAAAACACTGACTTTGCTTTGCCATGCAATCATTAGTGTTTGGTTTTCATTTGCAGAAGTTGGTTACATATTCAGATCTTTGAATGCTTCATTTCATAGTTAATATACATGGTTTCCTTGCAAATAAAGCTGCTGTCCATTCTTGTTGCTGTTAGCTAGATCATATTAGGGTAGCATAACTAGATCTTTGTTTTCTTGCATGTCTTTGTTGGTTCAGTTGGAAACACAAATTGTAGAGCACCTGTACCACTTCTCTGTCTACCCAGACTCCCTCAAACCCATCTTCTCCATCTCCTAACTTGGTTTCTTGCCTCACGTTGCCATACTGCCCTCATAACCCTACCTTTTGTGCAGCATTACTTCAGTCTTCTTGGAACAAATCCAGCCATCTACACCTTCTCCTCAACTCCATCCTCCAAGTCTTGAACTCCCCTACACCCCTATTTCACCTCCATACTCATTCCTCCACCTTTTTCCCTCCATCCATGCTCCAAAATTCCATTACTAAACATCCTGTAGAAAAATGACAGAACATCCTGTAGAAATCCTAAACATCCTGTAGCACCCCTGCAGACTTCCTGTAGAAGCTCACAAATGAGGTTTCTTGATAGCAAAACTCTGTGAAACTCTTTGGAAGGGTGTTAGGGACTCCTTAGACCCTCTCTGAACCTTCCCAACCTTTTCCAAGCATTTCTCCTCCTTGATCCACCCCTGCACAGTAAAAAGCCAGTTAAAAGCACATGCATGATAATTCTAATAACTTATTCAAAAATCCAAAAAGATGTTTTCTTCAGATAGTGATAACTTAGACACATGCATTTTACCTTCTTAGAAGTCAATGGCATCTCTTTCTGTAGCTTTCATCATTCTTCTTGCACCAGTAGGGTTAGGCGGTAAAATTAGGGTTTGCTAGGGTTTGCGTTTCTTTTTGGCTTTTAGTTTCTTTCCGCAAGTAGATTAGCTTCCTTCGAGTTAGCTTTCATCCATCAATTAAAAAGCTTCTTCTAAGAGCTCATAGAAGTTGGCTTAAGCTCCTAGCGGACTTGTGCCAGCTGACCAAGTGACAGCTGCGGCAAGAGCTAGTACTTGTGCATACAGCACCGTCGCTTCCAAGTTTGTTACGAACTACCGGGTTGATAAAATTAAAGAAGGGAGTCTCAGGAGTTGCAGCATTATTGTTGCAATCCTGGGCCTCACCAGTTGTGATGCGCGATGGGACAATGGATGGGACAATGATTAGAAGGGTGCTTAGTCAAAAGGAAAAGCCAATTGCATTTTTCAGTGAGAACTTGAATGATGTAAGATCAAGAGTTTTGCCATCATACAAGCATTGAAGAAGTGGAGGCATTACTTGTTGCCCAAGAATTTTGCAAAAACAACCAAGCAAAATTAAATCAGTGGCACATGAAGTTGGTTGAATTATTACAAAATTACACATTTTCGCTAAAGCATAAGGCCTCTAGGAGATCAAATAAGATTGCCAATGCATTGAGTAGAAGGACAACATTATGGATTACTATAATAGTGGATATAACAATGGGATAGAAGAAATGAAGAACTTGTATGAACTAGATGAAGATTTTGATTATTCTTGGAATGCCAATAGAGAACTATTAAGTGATTCAAACTCCATTCTTGGAAAATTTTATCCAAGAGGGATTCTTATTTAGAAACAACATCTATATATTTGATAGATGCACAATGGTGGCTTGAGAGAACTTCATTCAATAGATGCACAATGGTGGCTTGATAGGATACTTTGGCATCGATAAAGCGTGTCAATTAGTTGAAAAATGTTGCTATTGGTCTAGGATTGCCAAGGATGTGAAGAAATGGGTTGAGAGTTGTAGGATTTGTCAACATGCCAATGACTAAAATCAGAATATTATATTGTACACACCATTTCCAATATTGAAAGTGTCATGGGAATAACCCAAAGAAGTAATGATTCTATTTTTGTAGTTGATAGATTTTTTAAAATCGCACATTTCAGTCTATGTATGAAAACAGGCGATGCAATGATCATAGTTGATTTATTATTTATGTAATTGCGGGGTTTGAAGTTTTTGCGATGGAAAGAATGGAAGCCTGCGAAAATGATCTCTGACTATCATTTCCACCCTAATCTGATGGAACATATCTTTATTGTCATTCTGGTTCATGCCTTTAATAGTTAATGCGGAGCCCTTAGATCAAGCCTATGTGATGTTTGGTGTTTGGTACTGACTTGATAATTGTTGGGCCAATTTTCCATTTGGCTTTCAATTTCTATTTCTATTGGCAGCAAGATTTTTTTTTAATTAATGGAATCGGTAGTTGGTTCAGGATTCTACTTGTGTGATGCTCACTATAATCTTTAGGCATACCAAAGCAGCCCTGCGGCATAGAGGGCTAAGAGCTTTAACACCAATTGTTCTACCCCTCTGGGTCTTGTAGTTTGGAAAACGGACTTGACATCAATTTGAAACCCAAAGCTTTAAGAATACATGCTGGAGAGGAAAATTGGATATACAGCAAGTTTTGGTGAAAGGATTATTCAATGGAGAAGAAGAGGGACAAGAGAAAATTCGGGGAAGAAGAAGAAAGGGGTCTTGTAGGTTGGAAAATGGACTTGGCATGAATTTGAAACCCAAAGCTTTAAGAATACACTCCAGAGAGGAACATTAGATATAAATCAAGCTTTGGTGAAAGGATTATTCAATGGAGAAGAAGAGGGACAAGAGAAATTCAGGGAAGAAGAAGAAAATGCAAAGGAGAAGGGAAGAGGAAGAACAAAGAAAAAGGGGAATCGCAGTAGAAGATAACATGGTAGCATGAGATAGAGGAAAACTGGGTTGAATCTAAATATTGTTTTGATTTTCCATCGAGTTCTTGTAAACCTCATCAAAACTTTAGACCAACAAGGATTTGCATTTAGTATTTGAAGAAAGAGTTTTAAATCTACAGTTGTCTTGAGCAATAGAAGTCCATTGAAACCTTAATTATGTAATTTCATAAATTTGCAGTGATTGAATCGCTGATTGTGCATATTCAGTCTTCTATTTTTTCTTTTTCTTGTGTCTTTTAATGTGCTTCCAAGTTGTTAACTGCGTACTTTGTTTGAATTTAGTTTTGGCAACCCAAGTGGTAGTTAGAAATAATTAATTCCTACTTGTCTATGGTTGTAATTCTCCATTTGAGGAGTTTGTTCCTACATAATAGTAATTTAGTTTCTCCTAGTTTAGTGTGTGGTTGAGAGAATCTCTCAACCACACTATTGTACGTCTAAGATAGAATTCCTATGTTGAGACTACTGATTGTATAAATATGTGTGTAATTTCCTCATTCGATATACTAGAATATATTTTGGAGTGTCTACAATTTTATCTTGGTATCAGAGCCTGTGAGGGCCTGGCCCCTCCTGGGCTTGGTCCCTCCTGGGCTAAGGAAATAAAGAGATTAACAACCTGGAGCTAAGTGTGGCTGCGTGGTGGCTCCGTGTCCGCCTGAGGGAGAAGTGTGGATCGTTGCTTTCAGACTCATTGCCGGGGCCGTTGGCGTCCTCCCTGTAGGTCGTGAAGTCATCCCGTATGACATTGGAGTTGTCGTCGTAGCTGGTGAAATCCTGTTTGGCCGCGTTACTGTCGGTGCCATAGTTCTTGAAATGGTGATCGGGAACCATACGTCGTAAAACCTTCGATCGTTGTAGATGCTTTTGGGTTGCTGGTATCAAAGCATGGAACAGTGCAGGATATTTTCTCTGCAGTCAAGATGAACGTGGCTCTGCCTCCACAGTTATCCGATGCAACGCAGAGGAGCACAGATGAAAATGCGGCTACCAGCAAGATTTACTAGATTTGGTTAGGTAGCAATAAGTTTTTACTTGGGGAAGGCATATCAGGTTCTGTTGAAGGCCCAGTAAGCGGCGATTAATATAAGCGCTGCTTATAAGGCCACGGTGGAAGCTGTTCAGAGAGATGGACCAAAGTCTCTTCTACATTTAACAAAATTTGCAGGAATAGGGATCGGAGAGATCCGGGAATCCGGATTGACCTTGAATGCAATGGAAGATTGGACCATGGAGTCCTGGATTATTATTTTGAAGGGAAAAATGTGTTCTCTTCGGATGGCTTTGTTGTTGTTGTCAAGAAATTATCATGAGTTGTGTTGTTCAGTAATTGTGTGTGTTTTAGCGATTTCTATTATGGTATCGCAAATATTATTGGCATAATATTTGTCTTGATGAGCCAAGTGGGAGTTGAGCGAATGAGTCACTGTTTTGGAGATTGGACGGCTGGCAGTCCACTCCTAAGTACATGGTGAAGGAAGATACTTGGCTATGTCAAAGGCATGGCAGCGATGGTAGGTACCTTGATGGCGATGGAAGTTAGGCACAAATCTGGCATTGTTCCGGACTCTAAATAGTTGCTGTTATGTTTGAAAAATAATCATCTATGGGCAAATATAGGGAAATTAAACCTGAAGAATTTATGTTTTATTTAATTTCTTGGAATCATGTTTAAATATTATTGAACCTTATTGAGCCTAGCTAACTCAATGTAGGTAAAGTTGTTTCGTTTGAATTCATGACTCTAACAAATGACAGGATAAGCATGGAGTTCCAAGAATTTATTTGACAAAGATGCCCAAGATGTGAACAATGAACAGATGAGATAAAGGAGCAGCAACAACGTTTATGGTGGACAACAAAATAGATGTTTATTTGAGTTAGTGTGGTTTGTGGAATAGACTCCCTAGCATGTTATTGTAATAGTCATTGTATGTACCCAGAAACTCCAAATGTGGAATCAAATGTAAGATTTTTTAAAGGAATCTGAAAGTTCGTGTTGATCTTAAAACCACTTTGTAGTGGTTTATGGTCAGCCTGAAACCATCTTTTGTCATTGTAAAGTGAGGGTTGGTGGTGAGCCAGAAACCATCTATAGAGTCTTTATGGCTGAAGTGCTTTTGTGACCAGCTTGCCTTTGTGGCAGAATCGCCTATGTGGCTTGAGGTGCCTTTGTGGCCAGGTGTACACGAGAGCTTTGTGCTCAATTGAGCAGGTGGACTGCAGAACACCTAGCTCGAACTTAGATTTTTTTTTATTTTTATTTTTTTTTAGTAGAAGGGGATTGGCACGCTTTTCGCGCTCGCAGTCGCGCCAGGATGCGCAACTGGCGCGTCTGTTAGGCCATTAATCGCGCTGGTGCGGAATTTTATTTCATATGGGCGCGGGTTTTTCGCTCGGGATCGCACCAATTCACCTTCAAGGGGATCCACGGGAATCCTCATCTTCGTTTGACGATTTGCGAGAGGAGGCAGATCGGAGAAGTTGTGGATCTGTTTGAGGGAGGCAGATTGTGTTTTGGAGGTTCTGTACATGCAATTCGCCTGATGGTGGTGGATTTGACTATCATGACAAGTAGTCATTAAGGGGGGGAGTTAGAAATAATTAATTCCTACTTGTCTATGGTTGTAATTCTCCATTTGAGGAGTTTGTTCCTACATAATAGGAATTTAGTTTCTCCTAGTTTAGTGTGTGGTTGAGAGAATCTCTCAACCACACTACTGTACGTCTAAGATAGAATTCCTATCTTGAGACTATTGATTGTATAAATATGTGTGTAATTTCCTCATTCAATATAATAGAATATATTTTGGAGTGTCTGCAATTTTATCTGTGGTTGTTGGTGGTGATGTAGTCAAGGCTACATTGAGTTGGACAATATGAAGATTGAGATTGAATTTTGACAATAACATTATAGTCAAAGAAATAATCGAGAGTGTCACATTGAATATTTATGATGCTCGTGGGTGAAAATCAATTGAAATGCTAAATTTATATACCAAAATTAGGCATGTGGATGATTTTTGAGCTTTAAAAATAACTGGTCACTGTGACAAGGTACAAAGGATTGCCATCTCAGCCTAAGTTATTCATTCCTCCTGCTACTGTTTGGAACAATTGAGATGATTGAAGTGTTTGCACATGTGTAAAGGATTGCCATCTCGGCCTAAGTTATTCATTCCTCCTGCTACTGTATTGAGACGATTAAAGTGTTTGCACATGTGTAAGGTCTTAGGCAGTGAACTTGTTGCCTTAATATTTCAGACAGGAGTTTTGAGGGGTTCTTAATACTCATTTTACAATAACTTTCCATGCCTATATATGAAAAGCTGAAACGCAAAGACAATAGAATCGTGAAATGAACCTACCCAGGAATGTGAAGCTCCTGAAGATGTCTGTGATATTGATGATGAGACTGCAACGAGTAGGACATGAAGACGACTAGCCACTCTGACCAATTTTAAATTATTACTGTCAATTTGATTTTCCAAGGTTTTTTGTGTTAACTTATTTTAGCAGAGGTCAGAACTTGAAAGTACACGAGGAAGAGACAACAAAAACCATCACAGTCACTGATGAGTATAACGAGAATTAAGGATAATCTACAAAATGAATGCAAAGTTATTATATGAGAAACTTCAATGTAAGTAATAAAGTATAACATTCTAATCTCACAACTCTATTGAAGAAAATGAAAATATTAATGAAATACAATATAGTCTAGCCATCCAAGTCAATGAAGCGTAATCATGGAAAGGATTGGGAGTGAAGTATCGCATTTAACATTATGTTGCACATTTTGATTTCACTGAAAAGTTCAATGGGTATCCACGTATTTCCTCTAAAATCATTTTTTATTTCTGCTCAGACAAGCTCATACATATTGAAAGTATTATAATGTCAATGGGAATCACTTCCAAATTAATACAATTAAAAAAATTCAGATACAAATTTGAAGCTCTTCTATTTGAAACGGTAAGGATTTCAACTCATTGTAGCTTCAATTTTGCTCCGACTCAAATTGAGAAACTCAAATTTTTTTTCAGAAGAAAAGGCTTTATATTATATTGAGGGAATATATACAAAATGGACATGATAGATCTGAAAAGATCGATGGATGATCATCTGAAAAGAGAGACAGACATAGAAGATCTGATGATCTGATGGATTTGTAGCATAGATCGCCTGAGAGAAAGTTGATAATCAAAATATATAGCATGTAAGGGTGAAGAGAGAGAAGCAAAAGGGGCTGCGAGCATAGGCAGCCATGACATAGACAAAAATTCCATAACGGATCAGCATCAGCGGTCATGGAGAAAAGAGAGCGGAGAAAAGAGACAGGACATATATGGAGGAGAGGGATGAGTCTTCAAAAAAAAAAATATTCCTCCATTTCCAGAGGCTCCATAGAGCGATGGGAAGGATAGGACGAAGGGAGGCAATCTGTCTTCCCCACCATGCAAAATCTGCCTCAACTGAAATGAAACAAAGGTGCGGGAAAGAGAAGAGTTGAGCAAGTTCGGACCAGATTTGTTGAGAAACGGGACATTTGAAAAACAGGTGAAAATTGGTTTCCTTGTCCAGCTTGCAGAGGGCGCATCTACTAGGCCCATGCCAAGAGCGCTTTCGCAAGGAGTGAGAACCGTTACAATGATATCGGCACTGATTTGGTCCTTGAAGCAGATAAATCTATATGCAATCACTAGCATAATCATTAGCATTGGAATAAATGTAGAGAAATGTAAAAGCATTTGCATTAGCATTGGAATAAATGTAGAGAAATGTAAAAGCATTTGCATTGCCCCATATATAAATTGCCAAGTCACGGAGGACATCGCGAACTTGAATTACACCTCAGAATTGAAATACAACTCTCCTGAACTGTAACAAGCAACGATCTACAAGGGACTTTACATAACTATGCCCCCTGTTCTATAAATAGTCCTCTTCTTTGTTCTTAACCAGACCACCTGCAATCCATATCTGCACCAATTCCTCATGAGTAAATAATGCATCCTCGTGAAACATGGCACAATATTAAAACCCATTTTCCAGATTACCATGTCTCAAACTATCATATCTCCATTTCAATCGCTGATATAAATTTCGATCAGGAGGACGATGGCTACTTGGAAAACTTGAATACACTGTTTTCATCTGACTAGAGCAGGCTCTTGCCAGTCATCGTTAGTCGCAGTTCCTGTCATAATATCCACTGTTGTCTGAGAGCAGAGTAGATCACAGCAAATTATGAATGTAAAAGCAGAAGAGCCCACTGGAACAGAGAAAACAGACCAGAATATGAATACAAAGGCAGGGAGAAAAGCCAAAAGAGGCAGATACATGGGTACTTACACCGAGGGGAAGGAGGAAGTGTAAGGGGGATTGGATTTGATGGAATGCTGAAATATATAAAGGAGAACAGTTGTGTTTCCAGCCAAACCAAAGCAAAAGCAGAACTCTGTGAGATGGAGGAGAATAGCAATAACAAAAGTCTGTGATCATTTTTTGCACCAAAAAGTTTATTCCGTTACTTTATTTCAGCAACAACTTTAACTGATGACACCTCCCACCTCCCCTCACTGATAAAAAAAAGTCCATGATTCATTCATGTTTATCTTATTCAAATTTGTACATTATTTTACTCAGTGTGAGGTTTGCAATGAGCACTCAGCCAAGACAAGTTTATCCCTTACATTATCTGGGCAACGACTTTATTTGATAACTCCACTGACTGACCAATAACTTTATTTGATTTGATAACTCCACTCACTGACCAAAAAGTGTATTCCATGTCCTGATGACTCACTGCACCACTGCTTTAAGGTATTAAAATTGGTAAATTATTTTACTCACTGTGTGAGGTTTTCTAGGAGCACTCAGAAAATAGTGTACCAAAAAGTTTAACATTACATCATTTATTCAACTACTTTCATTAACGAGGCCTCCACTGACCGACCAAAAATTTAATTCCATGTGGCCATAATTCATTCACACTGGGTTGCACTACAGATTTATGTTATTAAAATATGTGGATTATTCTACTCACCATCTGAGGTTTCCCAGCACTCACAAGTTTTTGTCACTTGCAATGAGCTCTCATTACACGGATGTGTGGAGTTATCTTGTACGATAGTATTTAATGTTGATTCATGCAACTCAAGGTAATATATTGAATATTTGCTGGAGTGATTGGAATTTGAGGATTTAAGGATATTTTTACATATTGCGGTTAAAGTTAGAAACTTATTGTGAATGGGAAGAGGAAAAATAAAGGGAAAAGAAAAGGTAAGAAAGGGAAAAAAAAATTAGTGATGTTAAGATGGGTAAATCTGTTGGTTTAGGTTGGATTTAGCACACTTTAAATTACCAATCTCATTCTTATGAAGAAAGATTGAGAGTGAGAATTATTTATTTTTCCAGAGAGAAAATCTTCATAGTATTATATTAAGAAAATATAATGAGCATATATATAAAAGCCAAAACATGTCGGCCTGCTGTTCCTGAAAATACAGAAGATATTCGCTGAGGCCTAGCAAAAGCTAGAAATCTGGGCCTATATCAAGAAAGAGCTGAAACAAATCCATTTGAGAAGACCCAATATATCAAAACATATCCTGAATATCTTCCAAAAATGAGAGGGAAATACTGTAGAAAAAGATCAGCATGGGTATAATCATACTCCGCGAAGATCTAGATCAATTGTTAGATATTGTTTTATGCATGATTAGATAGTTACGAGAAGCTTATAACTTTCTTTAACTAGAAATAATCTAAGTCTCGTGAATAAGGGTTCGTGAAGGTCAGATTTGAACTAAAATTGCAGAAATGGCCATAAACCTCATCACATAAGTTTCTGGATGCAGAAGCCTGGTTCTAGTGTCCCCCAATACTGCCTTGGGTGAGACTGCAACCTGCACTAGGCGGATTATTGCCGAAAGGGCCGGTAGTGTAGGGTTTTTTTGGTTAGAATAGCTAACTCTGAACTTGGGTCCAAGCCCCCTCAAGCCAACAAATGGTTCTGTTGTTGGGACCAAGATCTATCTGAGGGATGTGTGATGTGGCATAAGTGGATACCGACTAAGAAGGAAATTGAGAAGTGGATAGATCAAAAATTGCACGAGTTCGCAGGCTAGGAAAATAGGAGTCAATGCTTATCAAAAGAAAAGTGGATACAAAGGTATCTTTACACAGAAGTGCACGAAGTTTTCTTTTCATCGTTCCCCTGCGAGTTGTACAATTGGCTATCCAAATTAGCAGATAGAGAACCTACTCATAACCGCGACGATCCTATTGTGTGGAATCGAAAACTTGTCAAATGCCTTGAAATATCTGATTATAAGGTTGCGAGGGCTATTTATTATTGGATTGATAGTATCTTGGGTGGTTTCATCACTGAATTTGCAATACATACATTTGTGTCTTATAGAAAAGTTGAATGACGATTCTTCAAGGGTCCGAGAGGTAAGTACTTGAAATCGATAAAAACCTCAATTAAAATGCTTTTGTGCGAAAAGAAGGTTATGCCTTTACCTTAATGTTTAAAATGGGTTCAACTGGATCTACGCGAAGTGGAAAGCGATTCAGAGTAGATCAAGACAAATTTGTCGAAAGTCAATATAGTCCCTTATTGGTAGAATTTGAAAGTGAAGAAGAGTGAAGTAGCCCTCGTATGCCTAGAGGTGCCGCATAGACTTTAGATCAGGGTACTTCTAGAATTCAACATCCAACCTGATCATGGATTAATATTTTAGCTAAAAAATTAAAGTGCTCAGAATTGCTTCAGACCTAAATGACAGGATAAGCTCGTCGTTAGGATTCCAACGCCGTGAACGGTTTTAAAACCAACATCGTATGCAAAAGTTAAAGCTTCTGAAAGTTTGGTAAAAAAAAATCAAAGTCAAAGTTTGACCAGGGTTGACTGGATGCCCAGTTAGCATGCAGAGAATATTCTCCAGTTTCATCAAGTGACATTGTAACAAGTACCATCTTTAGATTCACCAGATGGTTTGTGAAGAGGTGATTTTGTCAATGACCTCCAAGGAATGAATAATTGTGAAATTTATTTTGTTTATATATATATATATAACTTTTATATTATATTATATAATTTTTAAATTATATATTATAATATAATTAATATATAGATAGATATATATATTATATTTCTAATATATTAATTAAATACTAATTAAAATCCAGAGCTCTAAATTATGCAAGTTGCGTGTGGTGATATTCGAATGGCATTAAACGTTTACAAATCAAACTAACGGTTTTTTTTATTTAATTAAATATTATATCTATATCTATATATATATATATAATTTTTATGTTATATTATATAATTTTTAAATTATATATTATAATATAATTAATTAATATATATATATATATATATATATATATATAGATATATATATTAATTAAAATCCAAAGTTCTGAATTATGCAAATTGCATGTGATATTCGAGTGGCATTAAACGTATACAAATCAAACTAACGGTTGCATATATATATTTGTATTAAAAAATATATAATGACATGGGCGGAGGGAGCAGGAATAGAACCAACCACCTCCTCGCCCTATTCCAAATTTTTAACAATGTATCACTACAAGAAGCCTTGAAAGGATGGTGTGCGATTTTACATTTAATGCAGCCCAGAAGCCGACGGTGTGGTGGTGGGAGCCAGCCCTGTGGGCCAGCCCCACTCCAGGCGACCAAGTGCTAAAACCAGGAGCTAGGGGCCAGCGCTAAGCGCGATTAGTGCACCCTAATGATGATTAGCATTTAATTAATCTATTGATTAATTTGGCAGAGATTTTTAGGAGCCACCAAATCTAGAACTGCCACCAAACTTGGTAGACTTAACTGGCAGTTCTCCAGATTTAGCGAAGGTTTTGTAAGAAAAATTGTTTGAGCCATAACTTACTCAATTCTCAAACAAATTTCGAAAAAAAAAAAGTCATTTTTGGCTAATTGGCATGCTAGGAACTCATTGGAGCATCTTTCAGAGGCAGAAGAGGTCATCTACAAGTGTTTTTGGTCACTTGAAGATTATTGAAGCCGAGGGCCACCAGGGGTTGGAGGTCATTCCCATAGAAGCTGGTAACCAAATTGAGTAAACAAATAGTCATTTTTGATATATTTGAATGTTTTAAACTCATTGGAATAGGTTCCAAGAGCATTGGATGCATGTAACAGAAATTTGAGCACTATTGAAGCTAATATAAAATCCCACACTATGAAGTTGGACCGATGAGATGTAGCCCAGGAGGGGTGAACTCCTTCAACAAAAATTTGTGTATTGAGCTCTGTTATTTGTGCTTGCTATGTTTTTATGTTGTTGTTCAGCCATTTAAATTCATGCTTTTAAGCTCATGGAAAACACTAAATTTCACCAAGTTAGATGAATTAACAATCACATGCTCATGGATAAACTCTTTATGGATAAGCAAACCAAAGCAAAGAAAATTTTATATCTGGAAATGATACTAGCACAGCATTAACCAGCAATCAATTTTAGATCACAACCACTCCACCTCCACCTTCACCTCCACCTCATACATCTACACCTACACCTCCACCTCCACCTCCGTTATTCAGTATGGAAAATACGATAAAAATGTTTGTGTTCAGGGGTCAGGGATCAGAGGATCCTGAATAGTTTTGGTTTTGTCACAGACACTGTGTGGAAAGCACAACAGATCAATGATGATGAAATAAAAAGCACAGCTAGTTACAGTGCTACAAGATAGGGCACTCACTTGGTATATCATATACAACACAACTCACCCAACTTCTTCATTGGCTAATACAATGGATGCGTTGAACACGGAATTTATGAAGCCAAAGTCGAAAGCTCAGTGTGTGACTGAGATTAAGGAGATTAAGCAAAAAGTTAATGAATCTGTGTGGGATATAGATCAGCGGTTGAAGTGTTTACGAAGTCAAGCTAACCTTCAGATCTTAGATAAAAAACATAGGGACTGGTACGTAACTTCATTATTACCTCACTTAAGGTTACCATTATCTCAGGAGAAGATTGGGTCACAGGTCGAAGCATTTGAAATTGTGATGAAGATAGAAGCTTCGCCGATCAAGGATATGAATGTAGGAGTTCAAGAGATCCAGGCGTAGCTAGCAAGCCTACATATGGAGTTACTGGACTTGAAGAAGTGAAAGGAAGTTAAGACAAAGACACACTCTGTAGTTTGGTACACAAAATGCAAAGATGAAGGCCATCATAAGGATCACTACCCTGTATTCCAGGATTATATAGTTGCATGAGGTCCTGACCTGCTAAAACCAAAGTCTTCCATCGGATCAAGCAATGGTGCAAGTACCTAGTGTAGTATTTTTGAAGTTTCAGGACAACATTCAACTGATAATTTCTCCTTATTACAAAAGTTTATACAGTCTCCAAAGCACTTTTTTGTAACCTTTGTAAATGAGTTAGTCATGGCGAGAGGAATTGTCGAAGCTACAAACTAATGATGGATAAAGCTCTGTTGTATAGGATGTTGGTTGAAAACCGCGCACAAAACGACCAAGGATCACCTATAGCTCGAGGAGGAATTCAAGGACGGGGAAGAGGACGAGGAGCTGGAAGAGGTCGAGGCTAAATAATTTGTTACAACTACGGAGAACCGAGACACTTTGCGCGTGACTGTCAGAATCCAACGCACCCCTTATGTTAGTACTATCATCAATTTGATCATGTTATAGAAGATTTCCTGATATTAATAGCGAAGATGTAGGAGAAGAAGACCCAACAACCAACACAAAATATCCAAATGATGAGATCTGAGTTGCGTGAAGACGATCCTAGTGTCAACATAGTCATGTGAAGCGATGTAACCACTAGTGAAGACAAGGTTGAAGGCAAACAACCAGAATCAACGTCATGGTTCCGAAAGGCTGGGGAGAAGAATGTTGGGTTTGATTTACATAAGGAAAAAGAGACCTTCATGGACGCAAGGAAGAATTTTATGATTCTAGGTGCTTCTACATCTCAGAACCCGATGTTGATAAACTTGGGAAAGGAAAAACCCGAAGATGCTACTGGAACCCAAGAGTCAGATCCCACAGTGTTGAAATTGTTTCTCCAAACTTGTATGAAGCTACTACAGGATCAAAAGGCAGTAGAGGAACTGCAAGATCTGATAAATAATTGCGCTAGCAAGGATAAGCTGTCACCAGGAAAATGCGCAGTCAATAAGGTAAACCAAAGTAAGAAAAGAATCGGCAGTGAGATGCAGCTGACTACGCAGATCGGTGATTTTGAAATGGATCAGGTAATCCCAGAGTTGGGCTCCGATGCTAATGTACTATCGAAACAAACGTGGTAACATATGGGAAAGCCTAAGTTTCAATGGTTTCCAATTCATCTGTGCATGGAAAATCAACAGAAGATAATTCCAATGGGGCACCTGCATGGAGTAACCATAGATATTGGAGGGCAAGAACAGTGGCTGATTTTGACGTTATTGAGATCATTGATGATAGTAATCCATACCCTACGTTGCTTGGGATTGATTAGGATTTTTACATGAATTCAATAATCAACTTAAAGAAGCGAAGCATGGTATTTGAGAAGAACGAACTTCGATTAATTGTCCCATTGGATCCAATTGAAGGTTTGTGATACACAAAACCGAATCGTGACTATTATGAAGATGATGACATTGAGCACATTTATAAGTTAACTGCGTGGAATGAAGATTGGATCAATCCTACTGCGGATGGAAGGATCAACTAGGAGAAGGAAAACTCCTTCCAATCAGACTCAGATGAAGAGTTAGAATATTGGCATAATCGATTGCATGAGATCTCTACACTGCAATGTAATCGGCTTAAAAAATCGCTACATTGTGTATCTACTAAGGTATGTAAGTTACCCTATTATGATGGCTTGGGTGTTGTCAATATATTTCTTGAACATTTTGAAAGAGATATACAAGATGAACATCAGTTTTAGGCCTTGGATCTAGTGTTAAGAGCTATGCCTACAAGATGGTGGGGTACGCATAGGGATAACTTTGTTGATTGGAAGGAATATCGTCGAATGATGTGATTACGATTTGGCTATGCGAACACCCGACTCACTGAAAAATACACAAGGAAGGATGATCCGTGTGAACATCTCACACGATGGACTAAGGCATGGGGTGGAATACCTCAATCTGAGTGGGTGCATATCTTTGTTCATACTCTGGATGTTATCCCGAAGAACTGGTGTTGGTATCATCCCAAGACCTCTTTTTCCTCCTAAAAACATATCATTTACCCATTCCTTTTCATCATATATCCCTTATAATCCTTGAAAATTAATTATTAATAGTCTTATAGTTATTAAAATGCATTGGAATTGATTTAGGAATTTTATGTTGAAGAATTAGAAGTTTTTGGTAAAATGGTTACAGGAAGTTCCAACATCCTGTAATTAGCTCATTGTTTGACATGTGGCACAACAGCTGAGCGAGAACGAAAGGCATGGATGAAAAGTAGAATGTCCAAGCATGGACAAACACCTATCTTACAGCCGGATCGACTCTCCTACATGCGCGGTCAACTCAGGTCAAAGCATGGCACACTGGCGACAAAGGCAGAAACAACAGCTCATTCTATTTTGATTTAGTTTTTGTTCTTTTTTATCAGTTAGGATAGAAACATTTTGAAAAGCTCGATGTAATAAAAGCGGCAACAGCCAAATTCCGAATGTACATTCATTATCGAAATGACATGGTTATGTAAATACAGTCCGAGTAATGGATAGAAGGTTAATCGTTGTATCATTCTAAAAACTCTGTTTTTGAACTTAATACTAAGAATCCAGTTACAGTTCCGATTTGTGTCTCGTGTATTGATTTGATAGCCGGTCGAATATAGTCCAGTGTACCTCTGGAACGCGGACGGGCCCTGCGTTCAACCGGTATACTGTTCTTTTCATTTTATTTTCACTTAGGTTATCGTATGGTTTGCACAGTAGTTACGATTGATTGGATTTCGATTTCAATAGGTCTTATATGGTTTGCACAGCAGTTACAATTACTTGGGTTTCGATTTCCATAGCTTTTGATTTCCATTGAATGTATATGGTTTGCGCTTATGGTTGGTTTGCGTTTATGGTAATGCTGAACAGTCATCACTGAGATCTGGAAGTGCGTCCTGTAAGGGATTCGATCCCTGTGTTGTCTTTTAAAAGCACCATCATAAACTTTGTTTTCATTTCACAATTCATTTATGATCTCTGTATATTTTGATATTGTATAAATATTAGCGAATGTTGGGTGTTTACTGAACAAGGGTTTTATGTGTAATGTCTTTGTAAGGAGATTGAGATCATTGTTGCAGTGATACACAGTGTTTAGTTTCAGTGTGTAATTTGGTAAATGCATTTAACGATAGCATTGTAATCAGTTATATTAGCAGGGTGACCTGAGTGTTTGGATGATAGGTGACATATCCCAGTCTTCTGTAAAGAAGCCCTGTGACCTACATCATAACCACTTAGTCAACAATCCTTTATGTCTATATACTTTAGACGCATGCCTCTAAGCTTACGCATCCTGGTCGATAATTAATATAGTCTAGTCTAGTACCCTAGCTAGAACACTACATTTTGGTGCCGTTGCCGGGGAGGCGTACTTAAAGGATTCAGACAAAAAGAAAAAAATTTCAACACACAAAAATAAATAAAAACACAGTTAGAAATCATGTTCATTTATGCCTAGATTTAGAGACAGTCAAGGGAGATTTGTAAAAACCCCCCACCATCTAAAAACTAACCCATCATCATCAGGAGCAGACTCTCTAGGGAATACAACACCAGCTGAGGAAGTTATTCAAACATTGGCAGAAAAATTTTATTCAGGACAGGAACTTACTCTTATTGAGAGGGAAACTTTATTCACACATAAATCGCAGAAGAAGCACTTTCCTAAACCTTCTACACAAGGAGAAAGTAGTACAGTTACTGAACAATATTCCTTCCTCCTTTTTCCACCAAGTGACACTGACACAGAGAGACCAATTACAATGGCTGAGGAAGGATCTGGCTCAGTACCACGCCAAGGAGATGAAGAGGAGTCAACTTTTAAGTTCCCTATACATGAACCACAGGAGGATGAGGAGATCAAAATGAAAAACATACCCCCATCCGTGCTACCAAATTTCTATCGTATGGCTTCGGAGGATCCGGACTCATTCTTGTTCGAGTTTGACATTGTATGTCGAACTTATGGCTATACAGATGATGCCCATAGGCTTAGATTGTTCCCAGCCACACTAAAGGCATCAGCCTTAAAATGGTTCATGGGGCTTGGTGAGCATGCTATAGTTGATTGGGATGGTATGAGGAGAATATTTCTTAGGAAATATCAGCCTTATTGCAGATCCAAAGACTCTAAAGATGATATCT
The DNA here is from genome assembly GCA_031772625.1 of Pinus tabuliformis. Lineage (NCBI taxonomy): Eukaryota > Viridiplantae > Streptophyta > Pinopsida > Pinales > Pinaceae > Pinus > Pinus tabuliformis. The sequence continues at coordinate 530,897,410 of CM062819.1, read as the reverse complement.
TTAGAATGAGTCAGCAAGAGGATGAAACCTTAGAGGAATATCTAGAACGGTTTGTCTATAACTTACAAAAATCTAAACACCGAACTATGCCTCCTGATCTGGTCCGCACCATATTCTTGAAAGGTATCCGAGAGGAATACATGGATGATCTCAACCTGATGGGCAAAGGTGACATTTCTGCCTTACCCTTTGAAGAAATTGCTGAGTTGTGCGAAAAGTATTCAAGGAGTAAAGCTAAAATGGGAAAGAGAAGCCTGTCATCAAGGGTCACAAAATCTGCCTCTGCAAGTGTTACAAGGGCCGAAATAGGGAATCTTTTAGAAGAGTTTAAAACAGATTTGTTAAGCACTCTAGGGAACCAAATTGACACTTTAAAAGCCAAGAAGAAACAAGAAGATGAAGATCATATCATGGCTATCTTCTGCCCAAAATGCCGAAAGAAACATGCATTAAAATATTGTCCTCTAGAGAACATCCAAGTTTGTGCTTTCTGTACTGAACATCATGATATGTTTAACTGTCCTAAAGTTAAAGTTTTGCAGAACTGTAATATGGCAGCCAATGCAGAGATGGAAAATGTGTATTACATGGGCACAAAGCGACCATGGCAGCCAAGGCCAGCAACCCAAGGTATATTTCCAAATCAAAATCTGTAGTTTCCTATGAATGATCAAATGTATGCACAAAACTCATGGAATGTACCCATGCCATGGCCGCACCAAAACCAACCACAACACCAATGGAGACCGTCTCAACAGTACTCCCAATCTTATCATACATATCCTCAATCATACCCACCTTACTCACAACCATATCAACAATACCAACAGCCGTATCCATCACATTCTCAACCATATCAGCAGTATCCTCAGCAAGTTGTCTATCAGCCCCAACCTCCTCAACAAGCTCTGCCTGCTCCTCCACCAATAAATGCACCACAGCTGCAATTTCCAGCTAACTCACAACCTCCCAGACCCACTCAAATTCCTGCTCAAACTGTCCCAAATCCGAATAATAGAGCAGAGAGGCCAGCCTACAATGTAGAAGAAGGAACCTCATATTCCACACTGCCTTTGCAAAACATTAATTTGAGGTCTGGTAGGGTGCTTCACAAGGATTCTCCAATAACAGATAAGCAAGAAGAAAACTCAGAAAAGGAAAATGAAATGACAAATCCAACAAAACCAAACAATGATACCAAAGATAAACAGATGCAACCACTGCATCCACCTTTTCTAGACCGATTGGTCCAAGTAAAACCACCACTGTCTATACCACAATTTGATGTCTTAGATGAGCTTAAAAATGTCTACATAAAAATCCCACTGCTGCAAGCTATAAAAGACATTCCTATCTATACCAAAGCCATCAAAGACATGTGCCTCAAGAAGCCTGCTAGGAAAAGGATTGATCCTCAAACCATTCATGTTTTAGGAAATTTAGCAGGCCTTATGACCAATACCATCTCCATGGAGAAGTATGTTGATCCTGGCATTCCCAAAGTGACCACCATCATTAACAACATACGGATTCCAAACACTTTGATAGATCTTGGAGCCACAATCAATGTCATGACTCTTGAAACCATGAGAACACTCCAGCTCATGAATTTGTAACATACCACGATTGTTCTTGAACTAGCTGATAGGTCCAAAGTCATTCCTGAAGGGATTTTGGAAGACATCATTGTCTCACTGGACTCTTGGGAGTATCCAGTGGATTTCCTAGTCCTTCAACCCAAATCCAATTTAGGTGGACACCCTATCATTCTAGGTAGACCATGGTTAGCGACTGCTGATGCATTTATAGGATGTCGATCAGGCAACATGATCATTTCAAGGGGGACCGAAAGAAAACAACTCACCCTTTATCCATCGGCACAATCACCAGCAGTAACACATAATTTGTGGCTTGATGATAAATTTAATGATAAAGAAGAAGTACAATCTGTTTTTAGCATTGACCAAATCTATGATTTCCAGGAAGCCAATAATGATTTGGTAGAATTATTCCTTTCTCAACCTGATATGTCTGAAAATTTGAGAAGTGAACAATATCATGCTGCAGATGTACTTCTGGCCCAAAGCTTTCAAGAAACATGCACCATCCAATCTTTGCAAACTACATTTCACGACATTTTTCCAGTTCAATCCATCACCAATACACAGAGTCAGATCATAGAGATTAGTCCAGGGAAAACTCTGAATATAGGCAATCACCTAGACTCATCTCAACAAGAGAAATTGATTAAACTCTTGAGAAAATACCAAAAAGCCTTTGCTTGGGACTATACCGATATGCATGGGATTCACCCCGACACATGCACTCACCATATCTATACAGATAACACCATTAAACTAGTGAGACAACCACAGAGAAGAATGAACCCCATGCTCCAAGATATTGTCAGAGAGGAATTGCAAAAACTTTTGAGAGTTAATTTTATATATCCTATTTCTGACAGTCAGTGGGTATCCCCATTGGTTATAGTGCCCAAGAAAAATGGTAAGTGGCGCATTTGTGTTGATTATAGACAGCTGAACAAAGCAACGCTCAAAGACTACTTCCCACTGTCATTTATTGACCAAGTGTCAGACACCCTAGCTGGCAAATCATCATTTTCTTTTCTTGATGGTTTCAGTGGCTACAACCAGATCGGGATAGCCTCTAAAGACCAGGACAAAACCACATTCACCTGTCCTTGGGGCACCTATGCCTACAATGTTTTGCCATTTGGACTTTGTAACGCACCAGCTACATTTCAGAGAGCTGTGTTAGCTATTTTCGCTGATTTAATTCATGATTGTGTTGAAGTCTACATGGATGATTTTTCAGTATATGGCAATTCATTTGAACATGCAGTAGAAAATCTTGAGAGAGTTTTGAAAAGATGTATTGAAGCTAACCTGTCCCTCAGCAATGAAAAGTGCTTTATGATGTTAAACGAAGGGATAGTGTTAGGCCACTATATTTCTTTTCAAGGCATCCAGGTTGACCCAGCCAAGATCCAGATCATAGCTGATTTGCCAATTCCACAGAATCAAAGAGAGGTAAGAAGTTTCCTTGGGTATGCAAGCTATTACCGCAGATTTATTGAAAATTTTAGTAAGATAGCTTTACCTTTGTTTAAACTTCTAACCAAAGATGTACTTTTCAACTGGAATGAGAACTGCCAACAAGCATTTGAACAGCTCAAAAAGAAGTTATAAACTGCACCAGTCTTGAGAGGGCCTAATTGGAGCCTACCATTTCATATCTTTACAGATGCATCCGACACTGCAGTAGGTGCATCCTTAGGCCAAAAAGAGGAATCTTGTACTTATGCCATTTATTTCATTAGTAAAAATCTAACACCTGCAGAGTTAAACTACACAATTATAGAAAAGGAAACACTTGCCATCATTTATGCTGTGAATAAATTCCGACATTACATAACTGGTTATGAGGTCTTTGTACATACTGATCATTCGGCCATTAGACATTTAATGAATAAACCAATAACTAGTGGCAGAGTTACCAGATGGTTACTATTGTTACAGGAATTTAACATCACAGTGTTAGATAGACCAGGCAAAGAGAACCAGGTGGCAGATTTTCTCTCTAGACTGCAAAATCCAGGTGAGGTTGTTCTAGTTGAAGATTCTTTTCCAGATGAAAACTTATTTGCAATTTCCATAGTAACTCCTTGGTATGCTGATTTGGCCAATTATTTGTCTACAGGAAGGACACCTCCACACTTTACTGCAAAGGAAAGGAAGAGACTAGTCAAACAAAGTGCTAGATATTCATGGCTTAATGGCGATTTATTTTACACTGGTTATGATATGATTATTAGGAGATGTGTAAGAAATGATGAGGTAATTGATATTTTTAAATCTTGCCATGATGAACCGTGTGGTGGGAATTTTGCAGCGAAGCGGACAACATTCAAAGTTCTTACTCTTGGATACTACTGGCCATCCATTTTCAAGGATGCCAAGAAGTATGTAAAGAGTTGTGACAGCTGCCAAAGAATGGGCAGACCCACAGCTACCGATGAGATGCCCCTTCAGCCCCAAGTTCACTTAGAGCCATTTGATAAGTGGGCTCTAGACTTTATAGGACCCATTAACCCAACCTCCAATGGTAAGAAGTACATCTTAGTATGTACTGATTACGTCACAAAGTGGGTTGAAGCAAAAGCACTGGTTAGAGCAACCGAACACACAGTAGTCAATTTCCTTTTTGAGGAGATTTTTGTGAGGTATGGAGTACCAAGGGAAATTGTGACTGATCAAGGTACCCAATTCACCTCAAAGCTAGTGAAGGACATCACAGACAAATACCAAATCAAGCATAGGAAAAGTACCCCTTACCATCCACAGGCCAATGGGCAGGTGGAATCCACAAACAAAACTTTGGAGGGGATCATTACTAAAACTATTGCAATGAACAGGAAAAACTGGGAAGAGAAGCTCAAAGATGCACTCTGGGCTTACAGGATTACCTGGAAAGATACTACAGGATTTACACCATATCAATTGGTGTACGGCAAAGAGGTAATGCTTCCTATTGAGTTCCAAATACATACTTTTAAACTGGCTGCAGATTTACAAATTGATTTGGACCAAGCACAAAAAGAAAGAATTCAGCAGTTGAACCAGCTGGATGAGATGAGGCAGCAAGCAGAGGAAACCACAATCCTCATGCAAAAACAAAGGAAGCAGTGGCATGATGCACATATTAAGAAGAAGCAGTTTAAGGAAGGTGACTGGGCTTTACTTTTCGACTCAAAATTCAGAGATCATAAAGCCAAGTTCACCACCCATTGGATGGGCCCCTATGAAATTGTTTAGGCTTATGACAATGGTTCAGTCAAGCTCAAAACTATTGATGGAGAAGGTCACTCTTTCACAGTCAATGGTCATCGCCTGAAACTCTACACCAAGCCCATCAGCAAGCAAGATTTTCTCCATACACTATCTCAGCAAAGAGAGGTTGAGGTATTGCAGCCCTCAGCTGCAGTACCACTGCCTTAGTTTCATTTCCTTTCAATTTCAGAGTCAAAAAGAAATAAAAAAAAAAAAACAATAATAAAAAAAAATTAATATAAAACAAAAACTAAAAAAAAAATATATATATATATATATAAAATATAAAAATAATAATAATGGGTTAGATGTGAAAACCAGTCTCTGGCACACTCTAACCTCGAATTCCTACTTGAAAACCAGTCTCTGGCGGGTATGAATTCTCTTTCTTTTGTTTACTGTTTGATTTATCAGCTGAATCATGACTTGAGGACAAGTCAAAATTTTAGTCGGGGAGAGAGGCATCAGCACTTTGTTCTTTTATCTCTCCATTGTAAATTCTTAAAGATTTCTTATTCTATATCTTCACTGTAAATTTCCAAAGCAGCTTGTTCCAGCATTCCAGACTTCAATAAATAAGCTGTTTTGTCATTGTTTTATCTCAGAGGGACCTGGTTATAAACATTATGCAGGGGGACCTGTTTTGTCCAGACAACTATGCTACCAACACCAGCAGTAAGGGACCTGTTTAAGACATTCAGAAGGGACCTGTTAAAGAAATTGACACCAAGGGCTACTTCAACAAAGTTTCATCAAGCTTCTACAAGGATTTGGGCACCAAGACTCCATCAAATGCCCAAGCTCAGTGAACCTGTATCAATATAAGGAGTTGCATGAACATTTTCAATCTTTCTCAAGGGACCTGTTATATCTTCAAATTTTTCTCAAAGGACCTGTGCATTCAATCTTCCTTAGAGGACCTGTTACAACAAGCAAAAGAACAGTCAAAAAGGGACTAGCTACTCAGCATGTCAATACAATAACGACCAACAAAAGAGTAATATGTTTCTTGTTCTTAAACATTTAATTTCTTAGATTGATTTTTAATGTAACTTTGATGACTGTGAACTGTTATGATTGATTTCAAGGACACCTACATTTCCTATCATCCCTTATTCCACCGATTCTCATCATTCTCATACATCAACCTATTCATACTTCTAAACCCATTACCAACACATCAACCTATTCATACATCCTATAGTCATACCAACATCCTCCATTTGACCGAATACCAACTGGAATAGGACACGTGGCGGATTGTGTTTTTAAATACAAGGGAAAGAGACAAATGTAAAGCGGCCTATCTATTTCATTCCACACAGCCAAATCATAACTCCACCACCCGACGTACCCAATGATTCAAGGGACTTCCCAAAACCATACCCAGCATTATATATACATGCTCCCAACGCTCTTGTGGTGACATCTATGTAAGCGTACAGCTTGTGGTGACATCTATGTAAGCGTACAACACTCCTCTGTTTTAAAATGAATGAATACGTTGTGAAGTGAGTACAGCCGGGTATCTATCATTTCCGCATTCGATTCCCATAACTTTCAAAGTAAAATCAGAAGCAGTAAGCGCCGAAAGAAGTATTATCATTTGGGTCGATTTACACAGTGAGGATTGGAGGCAGTGAGCGCCGAAAGAGGGAAGTATCACCACTCTGTTTCGATTCCCACCACAGTCATAAGACAATCGACCGGCCGAGCATCATCTTGAAGACTAAGGGAAGCGATACACCAGGTAACCAGTTTGAAATTTCTTTGTTAAAATTGTAAGAACATAAACAGAGAAGGGTTAGAAGCACGACCCTCTGTCACTATGACTAATAGGGTCGAACCGAGTGTGTTCGACAGTTCACAATATCATGAGGATTGCATTGAAATTCTTAGAGAAATACAGTGGTTACCATTTCTAGAGAAATTTCATGGGAGCAATGAGGAGGTTACCAAGCAATTTGCCTTCACCTTCAATGGAGAAAAAGCCCTTATAGGTAACTTCTCATTCAGGGTTTCAAAGGATACTATAGCTCAGGCAATAGGGATTAGTCCAGAAGGGGAGAAGTATTTTAAAACCAAGCAATTTAAAGAGAAATCGTGGACACAGTTTATGTCTAGATCTAGAGTCTCATCAGTGAACTGGAAGAAGGGTGTTCCAAGAAGTTGGTTGATGCATCCCTGGGATGAGATGGTCTACATCCTTCAAAAATTCATAACCTGTGAAGGCCGCTACAGTATTGTCTATCTATACCACATTAAACTACTCCTCCATTTGAAGAAACAATGTGTTATCAGTGTACCATATTTTCTGTTACAAAGCTTAACCAAGATGTCCAAGACTATCCAGAAGCAGAAGGGGAACGAAGACAAAAGCCTGTATCACTTTGGCTTAATTAAAATCCTTATTGAGCATGAATTGCAGAGAAGAGGGAAACCATGGAGAGAATTCCTAGCTGTTAATCAAATTAGAGATGAGAAAGATAAAGAAGAAGTGCAAGAGGACTCAGGGTTCATGAAGGACATTGATGAAGAAATCCCAGTATCCAAAACCAGGAAGACACCTCTACCTGTGGGCAGCATAAGGACCAGGAACATGAGAAATGAAGATGCTAAGAGGGCCGAAAAAGATTAAATTTTCACCACTTACTCACGAAGAACAAGGAGGACACCAAAAGCCCAGTTACAAGAGGACCAGCTTGAATCCAATGCACCTGCACAAATGGATGTTGAGAGTGGTGACCACTCACTACCAGGACCAGAAATTGATATAGAGGTGGAAAGCAATAACAAGCAGGAAAGATGTTCACCGCCTCCCATTAAGAGACAGAAGAAACTAGAAAAACAAATTGAAGAATTAAAGGAGGAGCTCATGGAGGCTAATATGCTAGAAAAAGTTATCAAGAGAGAAAATGAAATGCTCCGGGCGCAGAGTAAAGAAACTCAGAAGAAGAATGAAAATTTAAAGGAAAGAATCAGTGAACTGGAGGCTGAGCAAACTGAGATCTCTAACTGGGCCACTAAGTGGTACAATCAGAAGAAGACCCTCAAAGAAAAATACAAAAAGTTAAAACAGGAGCTCAAGGGTCAAAAAGATAACCAGGTGAAAAAGAATGTGGACACATTGCTCAAGGCAGCGGAGATCCAGGCAGGGACAGAGTTCAAGGGAAGCACTTCGGGGATAGCATGAGGACATGCTAATTCCTTAAGTCGGGGAGAGATGTTGGTATCATCCCAAGACCTCTTTTTCCTCCTAAAAACATATCATTTACCCATTCCTTTTCATCATATATCCCTTAGAATCCTTGAAAATTAATTATTAATAGTCTTATAGTTATTAAAATGCATTGGAATTGATTTAGGAATTTTATGTTGAAGAATTAGAAGTTTTTGGTGAAATGGTTACAGGAAGTTCCAACATCCTGTAATTAGCTCATTGTTTGACATGTGGCACAACAGCTGGGCGAGAACGAAAGGCATGGATGAAAAGTAGAATGTCCAAGCATGGACAAACACCTATCTTACAGCCGGATCGACTCTCCTACATGCGCGGTCAACTCAGGTCAAAGCATGGCACACTGGCGACAAAGGCAGAAACAACAGCTCATTCTATTTTGATTTAGTTTTTGTTCTTTTTGATTAGTTAGGATAGAAACATTTTGAAAAGCTCGATGTAATAAAAGCGGCAACAGCCAAATTCCGAATGTACATTCATTATCGAAATGACATGGTTATGTAAATACAGTCCGAGTAATGGATAATAGGTTAATCGTTGTATCATTCTAAAAACTCTATTTTTGAACTTAATACTAAGAATCCAGTTACAGTTCTGATTTGTGTCTCGTGTATTGATTTGATAGCCGGTCGAATATAGTCCAGTGTACCTCTGGAACGCGGACGGGCCCTGCGTTCAACCGGTATACTATTCTTTTCATTTTATTTGCACTTAGGTTATCGTATGGTTTGCACAGTAGTTACGATTGATTGGATTTCGATTTCAATAGGTCTTATATGGTTTGCACAGCAGTTACAATTACTTGGGTTTCGATTTCCATAGCTTTTGATTTCCATTGAATGTATATGGTTTGCGCTTATGGTTGGTTTGCGTTTATGGTAATGCTGAACAGTCATCACTGAGATCTGGAAGTGCGTCCTGTAAGGGATTCGATCCCTGTGTTGTCTTTTAAAAGCACCATCATAAACTTTGTTTTCATTTCACAATTCATTTATGATCTCTGTATATTTTGATATTGTATAAATATTAGCGAATGTTGGGTGTTTACTGAACAAGGGTTTTATGTGTAATGTCTTTGTAAGGAGATTGAGATCATTGTTGCAGTGATACACAGTGTTTAGTTTCAGTGTGTAATTTGGTAAATGCATTTAACGATAGCATTGTAATCAGTTATATTAGCAGGGTGACCTGAGTGTTTGGATGATAGGTGACATATCCCAGTCTTCCGTAAAGAAGCCCTGTGACCTACATCATAACCACTTAGTCAACAATCCTTTATGTCTATATACTTTAGACGCATGCCTCTAAGCTTACGCATCCTGGTCGATAATTAATATAGTCTAGTCTAGTACCCTAGCTAGAACACTACAACTGGTATTTAGAAATAGAGTTGCGGCACGGGACCGTTGACTGGGATGAGATGAAAGAAAGTTTCTTTCTCATTTTCAGTTTTAAAGATGGGTTCGCATGCATTGATGAAGCGCTTCAAGAGATTAAGGCAACAATCTTTCTAATTCCCGTCAAACCTATCACGTGGGTACAACCTGACTGGAGTACACATCTGCAACACGCTTTAGAATGTTACACTATTACAATGGAAGAAGCTGATGAGGATCCAAGGAATATTAATATCGTTGAATCAGAAGGACAACGCGAAGTTGTGGGACCAAGTGTGGAGATCCCTGATATTTCTCAACCGGTGCGTACAAAGAAGGTGAACATTGGTTCAAAGTCAGAACCAAAATTCACGAACATTGGTGACTATTGGGATGAAGATACAATAGATAAGGTAGTTGAATTGTTACATTAATACCAGGACTTATTTCCAACCAAGTTTTCTGACTTGAAGGGGATAGTTGGAGATTTTGGGGTAATGAAGATCAATTTAAAACCCGATGCGAAGCCCATTAAGTAGCGTCCATATCGGTTGAAACCCAAATATAAGGAAAAGGTATGAGAGGAACTCAATAAAATGCTCGCAGCCAAAATAATCAAGCCTATAGAGGAATCTGCACGATTCAGTCCCATGGTGGTCCATGAGAAGAAAACTAAGAGCGATATCTAGATTTATGTAGATTTGCGGAAGCTAAACTATGCATGCGTCCATGACCCACTCCCTACTTCGTTTACAGATGAAGTTCTCGAGAATGTTGGTGGATATGAAGCTTACTCATTTACAGATGGATTCTCGGGATGCCACAAAATTAAGATCGCACCAAAGGATAGAAGCAAGACTACCTTCGCTATAGAGTGGGGGTCGTTCCAGTATACAGTTATGACCTTCAGACTAAAAAATGCCCCTGCAATTTTCTAGGGTGGTTGTCGTGATGTTCAAGGAGTTCATTCATAAGTTTTTGGAGGTTTAGTTCGATGATTGGACAGTGTTTGGGTTGGTCAAGAGGCATGTCTCTAGTCTGCGCTTAGTGTTGCGTACTTGTAAGAAATACCATCTCTCCTTGAACTTGAAGAAATGTATTTTATGTGTACCCTATGGAATATTTTTGGGCCGCGTTTTCTGTAAGAAAGGATTGATGGTAGACCCTGCTAAGATTGCTATCATTATCAATCTGGAACCCCCTAGGAATGTCAAGTAGCTCAACGCAACATTGGGTCATAATAGGTATTATAGGAAGTTTATTAAGGCCTATGCACAGATCACAATGCCCATGGAAAAGCTGTTAAAAAAGGATGTTACGTTCTGTTGGGATGATGATTGTCAGAAAAGCTTGGATACTCTGAAGGAGAAGATGGTTACGGCACCAATCCTAATATTCCCCGATTGGAAGAAGGAATTTCATGTGCATGTGGATGTGTCTTGCATAACGTTGGGAGTCATCTTAACACAACCAGGGGCAGGAGATATCAGTCACCCGATTGCCTTCGCCAATTGAAAACTATCTAAGGCTGAAAGGAACTACTCAACCACAGAGCGCAAAGGTTTAGCTATGGTTTATGCACTCCAGAAGTTCAGGCATTATCTATTAGGTGCACACTTTAAGATGTACACAGACCATTCTGCTCTGGAATACTTGGTTAATAAGATTGTGTTAGGGGGTAAAATCTATAGGTGGTTGCTCCTTTTTCAAGAATATGATTTTGAAGTCATAGTGAAGCTCGGGAAATTGAACGTTGGACCAAACCACCTGTCGCGGATCGAAAATGGTGAAGAGCCTACCAATATTGAGGAATGATTACTTGACACGTAGCTCTTTACTGTCAGGGTTGTAGACGAGAATTTTTCTGACATCATTCAGTTTCTATCTACTGGCATAGCTCCTGAAGGTTATATGACACAACAAAAGAAGGAACTAGTTGTTAGGGCTGCCGATTTTTCTGTGATTGCTGGACAACTATATAAGATGGGCTCAGATGAAGTTCTACGATGATATGTGCATGAATATGAGAGACACAATATTCTAGCTAAAGCAAATGGTGTCGTCGGAGGACACTATGCAAGTAAGGCTACCATGCAGAAGATCCTACACGTCGGACTATGGTGGCCAATAGTACATAAAGATTCTAAGGAATACTACAGTTCCTGTGATGTGTGTCAAAGGACTAGGAGACCGACACAAAGGAATGAACTTCCATTAAATCCACAGGTCACATTACAAGAATTTAATAAGTGGGTGATTGACTTCGTTGGACTTATTCAACCACCAGGGAAAAAGACAAGAATGCGTTATATTATCACTAGGACGAAATACTTAACCAAATGGACTGAGGCACAACCTTTGAAGGATTGTAGCACGGACACTACTGCGAAGTTCATATTTGCGTTTATTCTGTCAAGGTTTGGATGCTCGAAAATTTTTATGAGTGACAGGGGGACACACTTCCTGAATGCGACAATCACAGCTTTGACAGAGGAGTTCCAAATGTACCATCAAAAGAGTACGCCATATCATCCCCAGGCGAATGGCATTGTTGAAGCTTTCAACAAGGTCTTGGAGAATTCCCTCACAAAGGTATGCAATGTTAATAGGAATGATTGGGATGTGTGCATACCAGCGGTTTTATGGGCCTATAGGACTACCTGCAAGAAATTGACTGGGAAAACACATTTTTGACTAGTTTATGGACAAGAAGCAGTAATGTTGATGGAATACATAGTGCCCAACCTAAGAATTGCAGCAGCAACCGAGATGGTATAACGCTACATCATGGCAGAATGCCTGACGCAGTTGCTAGCGTTAGAAGAAGACCTCTTTTTGGCTGGCTTTCATGAGCATATACAAAAATCTAGAGAAAAGGCATGGCACAATCGACACATCAAGCAGCGCACCTTCAAAAATGGCGATTTAGTACTAATGTATGACAACAAGTTTACCAAGTTTCCAGGGAAGTTTCAGATGCACTGGCTGGGACCATATATAATTAAGGACATTTTAGATGGTGGCGTAGTTCAGCTTGCGAAGCTGAATGGGGAAATATTTGCGGGCATGATTAATGGGAGTAGGCTAAAGGCTTATAGGGACAATCCTGCCCCTGCACAATGACTACATGGACGCAGGAAAGTCTTAGCGCTTCTAGTAGTTGAAAGAAAGTGCGAGACTATAAACTACACTGCCAAGGAAAAAATTTGTCGAAGAAGGAAGGTTGTGCGATGTGTTGGAGGAACGCGCAGATGGAAGTTGTGACGAGGTAACTGCGCCACAAGGAGGATTGCCGTGTAGCCTCCCCAAAAAATGACAGTTGGAACAACTACAGTTGCTTTCATAGTTATTTTTCCATTAAAAGGAGTGGGGGAAGTGCATTTAAGGCGAAAATCTGGGAGGATCTGCCGCCAAAATGGCATTTATGAGAAATATTTATAGGGGAACAAATAGTTTGAATTCAAATCGAGTTATAAATATTGCACCCCACTCCGCACTTGGTCACTTTGTTTCTTGAGAAATTGTTATGTGTTGTTACGCTTCAAGATCCAAGTGAATTGTTGTATGTTCGGTTACCTGAGTTGGGCAGAAGTTGACAAGAATTCATGAAGAGAGGAGTAGGAAATATCGCGACTGCAACACCACCAATCCCTGCTACAACACTCAAGTCACTGAGGCCAAAACCCACTGCCTCCGCAGCGAAGTAGAAAAAGCCACAACAGGCCCTAGTTTGGAAATCGCCTCACAAAATCGCAATTGAGCATAAAAAGAAGGGTCGTATGGACAAGAACAAACAACCTATGGAACCCAGGACCTAGATGACGAAAAGCTAACTATGGGGATTGAAAATATCAGTAAAGAGGGCATAGAGCCAATTTCTCGATTGTTGTCGTATATACCCCCAAGGAAACCAACTGCCAAAGTAACTAAGGACCCCGACTCATTGAAATTCAAGGTATTCACGCCATTGATGCCGGAGGAAGTACCTATTGAGGGCGACTTGTTGGCCCAAGTACTATTTCTAAAGATGGAGGATTGGGATTTGGGTGATCATGAGAAATTTCCGCAATTAGAACCTAGTAAACACCTGGCATCGTTCTATTATGAGGAGGCAGGCGTCACAAGGCTAGAACCAATGAAGTGGGTGGCCGTATTTAGCGTGCAAGGTTGCTCAACATGTTGTACATCCCACATTTTAGATGAAGAATTATTAATACAATCTATGTGCGCTAGTTGTTGGTGCTGGTTCATGATGGGTGCCTCTGGCTAGGAGGGCCCATCCCAATCTATGATATGCTGGTCCAAAGAATCAAAACTCTACCCTATCAAGGTGCAAACCCCATAGACACTTTTGTGGGGAATTCATAGGAGAAAAATTTCACGGATCAAATGAAGAGCAACTTCAGGTTGGTCAAGAAATCACAAGGATACACCATCAACTCTATATTGTATGAAGCTATGCAGTTTGCTGCACAGATCTTGGCAAGAAAAATGTAGAAATTTGAATAATAAAACACTTATTCATAGAGATTATCCTAATTATACATTTTTACAGAATGCATGCATAATACATAACCTTCTCTACCATTGATCATCAATCTGCGGAATTAAAAAACAATCGCATGCACACATTGAAACATCAATCACACATATCAACACAGTATGTAATGGGGAAAGCATACAACTGAAAACCCCCAACTATCTGTATATTATAATGATAGAGAACATGTAACAATACATAGTACAATACTCCTCACAAGTACTCAGTACTATCTCCACATGCTACACACAAAACTAGCTCAGATCTGAACAAGTCACGGGTTCAAATCTCCTCCACTGTTTGCCTGCCTCTACTGCACAATCCAAGTTGAGAATAGATCAGATCCAAGTTCGAATTCCCTTTTTCTTGTATTGCGTAATCCTCATTGGCAATATCCATCAATGATTGTGCAAATCTCATGCACAGCTATAGTCACAACTGATAGTAGTCTCACCCTTTCACCCACCTCTAACACTTGTCTCCACTGAACTGTCCATGCACTGAGTTAACTGATGTATTCTTTAGTTGATTTATGAGTTAATAATTAGTGAATTAATTAATAATTAATTCACATCACTCATCACTAGTGTATTTGGTAGTTAGACTAAATATAACTAGTTCAACTAAGTCAAACTGAACACAACTCCATCAACTCCTCAATCAACTCCACCAAACTCAATCACTTGAGTTCTAACTGAAGTCCATCATGCAATAGCTCAACTAACCCATAGGAAAAGTGTATTTCCTTCTGGCAGTTGCATGTGCCACATCCGTAGCTCGAACTGAAGTGCTACAAGAGGATAAGATAATGTTTATAGTCCAAATATTATTAAGAGCTAATAATATTCGACTGTTCTATTTTTTGACTGGCAGTCTAAAAATAGACTCCACCCATATGTCTAAAAATAGAGGTCCATCTATTTTTACCAACATGACCAATCATCCATAAATAGCATCCTGCAACTCATAGACCATGATCCATATGTCTAAAAATAGACATAGTCTAAAAATAGACTTTGCGCCAAAAATAGCCTGCGGGTCCACTTAGTGAAGGCGACTTCTTTTCACTAAGCTCCATCATCTTGTTGCATTTTCAACACTCCCTCTCAACAAGATATGGATTATCTGCAACCCCTATCCTGCCTCTGTGGTATTCGAATTTGCTCCTGGTGAGCGCCTTCGTCAAGATATCAACATCCTGATCCTCCGTGGGAATGTATGAAGTAACATGATTCTCTGCTGCACACAATCTCTGATATGATGGTGCCTGATGTCGATGTGCTTGGATCTATCATGAAATATTGGATTAGCCGAGAGTTTAATGCAACTCTAGTTATCACAATAAATCACAGTAGGCTCCAAGTGTGACCCGAACAACCCGACCAGGATCTTCCTCATCCATATAGCCTCGCATGCAGCCAAACTTGCTGCCATATACTCGGCCTCTGTTGAACTGAGTGCCACGGATCTTTGCTTCCTGTTGTACCAAGAAACTACTGTCAACCCGATACTGAAGATCCCTCCAGATGTGCTCTTTCTGTCCGTTGGGCTCCCTGCCCAATCTGCATCCGTGAAGCCACATAGCTTCACCTCATCCTCATGTCTGTACCACAATCCATATCCCGATGTGCTTCTGAGATAATGCAATACATGCTTGCCTGCCTTCCAGAAGAGCTTGGTTGGCTTAACCATAGCTTGTGAACGTTGGTTAACAGCATAGCAAATATCGGGTCGTGTATTGACCAGATACATAAGTGACCCCACCAACTGTCGATAAACAGTGGCATCCACTACCTCTGCTGAAGTAGCATCCTCCTTCCTTCAACCTCCAGGAAGAGGAGTATCAACAGGCTTGCGGCCATGCATGTTGAACTTCTCCAGTATCTCCCAGGCATACTTACCCTGAGAAACAAATAGCCCATCACTGCGTTGCCAAATTTCCAATCCCAGGAAATAATGAAGGAGGCCCAAGTCCTTCATCCCGAACTCTCTAGCAAGATCCTCCTTGCATGAAAGTATCAACAGCTCATCTCCCGTCAAAATCAAATCATCTACATAAAGTACAATGATCAACAACTTACCCTCCACCACAATCTGGTATAGGGTAGGATCTGCCTCACTCTTCGAGAATCCAAGTCCGGTGAAATAACTGTCTATCTGTGTGTACCAAGCACGAGGTGCTTGTTTCAACCCATACAGTGCTCTCTTGAGCCTGCACACATGCGACTCACTGCTGAAGATCTCGAAACCTTCAGGCTGCTCTATGTACACCTCCTCCTCAATGACTCCGTTGAGGAACGTAGTCTTCACATCTATCTGATGGATGTGCCACCCCATCTGCGCTGAGAGAGCAAGAATCGTCCGTATGGAAGAATACCTTGCGACAGGTGCAAAGGTCTCCTCATAATCGATCCCCTCTATATGTGAGAAGCTTCGGGAAACAAATCTTGCCTTGTACTTCTCCGCACTCCTATCAGCTGCCTACTTCACTTTGTAGATCCATCTCGAACCCACCACTGATTTCCCCTCCTGTCTTGGGACAATCTCCCATGCACTGTTTCTAACAACCGAATCATACTCTTCCACCATGGCATCTACCCATGCGGGATCCTCCACAGCTTCCTCGAAAGTGGATGGCTCAGTCACGACACATTTGCTCACAAGAGCCATGTATCCAGTGTACCGATCAGGTGACTGTCTCTGTCTACGCTGTGCTGTAGGTGGTCCTACAACATTCTCTGTATCTTGAGCCAGTCGCTCAGCTTCTGTAGTGCACTTTCGCCCTCTGATGGTTGGCGCTGCATGAGTGGTCTCTTCCACTCCATGAACTTCATCTTGTGGCTGATCCACATCCTGAAGCTCATCCTTAGGAACTAATAGCTCCTCATCTGCATGCAAGTGTGGCTCCCTTTCAAGCGAACACTTCATGGCTTTCTCCTCCTGAAATTTGATATCCGTCGCACAACAGCCTTGCGACTGTCTGGCAAATACACATGATAGTTGTGGGGCGTATCAATGTACCCCACAAATATCCCAACCTCTGCGGTCGGCTCCAGCTTCTTCCTGGCATCCTTCGTCACATGCATGTAAACAGGAGAACCAAAAATCCTCAAATGGGAAATATCAGGCCTCTTACCAGAATAAGCCTCCTCGGGTGTACTCATGCCAAGTATCTTGTGAGGACAACGGTTCTGCACATATACTGCAGTATTGCATGCCTCCGCCCACAAGTGAAGGGGTAGGCCCTGATCATGCAACATCACCCATGCAGCACCCACGATCATTCTGTTCTTCTGCTCAGCAACCCCGTTCTGCTGTGGGTTATGGGGAGCTATGAGCTCTCTTCGAATCCCTTCTGCGCTGCAGAAGTACTTGAACTCGCGAGAGATGAATTCACCACCATTTTTGCTCCTAAGAGCATTCACCTTCTTCCCCGATTCCTTCTTGACCAGTGCTTTGAACTCACAAAACTTTGAGTATGTCTCGTTCTTCTTCTGCATGAAGAAGATCCAGCACTTTCGAGAGAAATCATCAACAAAGATCACATAGTACTTGTGTTTTGCTGTCGAAGCTACTGAGAAAGGTCCACACACGTCTGTGTGAATTCTCTCAAGGATCATCGTGGCACGACTATCCTTCCCATGAAAGGTGGCTTTCACAAATTTTCCCAAAGTACACCCCTTGCACTGATCTGACTACGTAAGAGTGCCTTTAGGAAGCCCAGTACAAATCTGTTGCAGTATCTTCAAGGCTCCATGGTGAAGGTGGCCCAATCTCCAGTGCCACAGCTCGCCATCATCCCG
This sequence comes from Pinus tabuliformis, assembly GCA_031772625.1. Classification (NCBI taxonomy): domain Eukaryota; kingdom Viridiplantae; phylum Streptophyta; class Pinopsida; order Pinales; family Pinaceae; genus Pinus; species Pinus tabuliformis. Next base: position 530,879,603 of record CM062819.1, on the reverse strand, counting down.
GCTCACCAATCCTTCTACCTTGCATGCCATTGTTGCGCAGCCATCTACATGCAATTGATAAAGGTTCTTGACTCGAACTCCTATCTTCCGGGTTTCTCCAGTTGTCTTACTGCGCAGGAAAGCCTTTCCCTCACTGAAGACAACATCATATCCCTTGTCTTCTAACATCACCACAGAGATAAGATTCTTCTTCAATCCTGCAACATGCATCACTTCCTTCAATACGAAGGGTTTACCAGACTCCCTCTCAAATGAAATGGTACCGATACCAGTCGCATTGTATCTACCATCATCGCCCATATCGATTGTGCACTCCAAGATCTTTCTCATCCAGATCAAAAAACAAATCTCGATCTCCTGTCATGTGAAAAGACGCACCACTGTCCAAGAACCATACCGATCCCATCACACTTGATACCAAGCATGCGATCAGCGAAAAATCCAGCTCAAACTGCGAGGCTAAGGCCTCTCCCGCTGCAAATCCAGCAACTTGCTTATTTTTCTTCTTCTACGGACAATTTGTGGCATAATGTCCGTGCTGGTGACAGTGAAAGCACTTCACCTTGGACATGTCCTGCTTCTTGCCTTTTGCACCAGAATGAGAAGCTTTCTTGTTCTTCCCCTTCTTTGCTTTGGCAGCCAAAGCGCAATTTTCTTCATCAGATGCCTTTGATGAAGATCCGTCCCTGGTATTCCGCCTGATCTCCTCTTGCACAAGATCAGACCAAAGTCTCTCCCATCCTGGCAATTTCTCCCGACCATTGACAGAGTCCTGATAGGAATGCCAACTCTTCGGAAGACCAAGGAGAGCCAAGCTCACCAAGTCCTCATCATCGACAGTCACCCCCACACTTCCCAGCTCATCCCGGCATTAGGTGAACTTCGTGAGATACTTGGGCATACTGTCTCCTTTCTCACACTTAATGTTTCTGAGTTTATCCTTGAGCGCCAACTTCCTCTGGTCGCTCTTGCTTTGGAATAAATAAGTCAACGATTTCCACATCAAGTATGGAGAAGCCTTTCCATGCAGGCTGGATACAATGTGATCCTTCACGCCCTCCAATAGAATCCTTCGACACTTTGCTGTCTTCTTTTGCCAAGCCTCAACTTGAGAAGCATCAGTAGGCTTTGGGACCTCAGCATCTATGAACTCCTTCAACCCATTGTCAGCTAACACCGCCTCCATCTTGTCTTTCAATGCAATATAATTCAAGCTGCCTTCAAGGGCATACTCCAATCGCAATCCATTGAAAGACATTTCAACTTCGACACCAAGAAAACGCTGTTGCAAATTCGAATTCCACTAGCTCAAAACTCAACCGCTTCTAATCTAAAATTCGTGAGAACAAAGTATTTCTCGTACAGATATTGACTGTATTGGCATTTACCAGATATCTCACCTTCCAAAAGAAGGATGAATCCAGAGGCTACCTGGCCCGATTACAGACTCTGCCTAAAGAAATAAAATGTAATCACTTTCTAAATAATAGATCTGATGGTCAACTTCACTTTGATACCATGTAGAAATTTGAATAATATAGCACTTATTCACAAAGATTATCCTGATTATACACTATTTGCGGAATGCATGCATAATACATAACCTCCTCTACCATTGATCATCAATTTGCGGAATTAAAAAACAATCGCATGCGCACATTGAAACATCAATCACACATATCAACACAGTATGTAATGGGGAAAGCATACAGCTGAAAACCCCCAACTATCTGTATATTATAATGATAGAGAACATGTAACAATACATAGTACAATACTCCTCACAAGTACTCAATACTATCTCCACATGCTACACACAAAACTAGCTCAACAAGTCACGGGTTCAAATCTCCTCCACTGTTTGCCTGCCTCTACTGCGCAATCCAAGTTGAGAATAGATCAGATCCAAGTTCGAATTCCATTTTGCTTGTACTGTGCAATCCTCATTGGCAATCTCCATCAATGATTGTGCAAATCTCATGCACAGCTATAGTCACAACTGATAGTAGTCTCACCCTTTCACCCACCTCTAACACTTGTCTCCACTAAAATGTCCATGCACTGAGTTAACTGATGTATTCTTTAGTTGATTTATGAGTTAATAATTAGTGAATTAATTAATAATTAATTCACATCACTCATCACTAGTGTATTTGGCAGTTAGACTAAATACAACTAGTTCAACTAAGTCAAACTGAACACAACTCCATCAACTCCTCAATCAACTCCACCAAACTCAATCACTTGAGTTCTAACTGAAATCCATCATGCAATAGCTCAACTAACCCATAGGAAAAGTGTATTTCCTTCTGGCAGTTGCATGTGCCACATCCATAGCTCGAATTGAAGTGCTGCAAGAGGATAAGATAATGTTTATAGTCCAAATATGATTAAGAGCTAATAATATTCGACTGTTCTATTTTTTGACTGGTAGTCTAAAAATAGACTCTGCCCATATGTCTAAAAATATAGGTCCATCTATTTTTACCAACATGACCAATCATCCATAAATAGCATCCTACAACTCATAGACCATGATCCATATGTCTAAAAATAGACTTTGCGCCAAAAATAGCTTGTGGGCCCACTTAGTGAAGGCGACTTATTTTCACTAAGCTCCATCATCTTGTTGCATTTTCAACAAAAAATAATGAGGAAGTGTCATGCTGATGAAGTACTAGCACCCGTGGTATCCTTAGCTACGCAGTGCCACGAGGGGGTCCAATTCAATTAGGCTAAGTACCTCTATCAAGAATTCTTGGAGGATTGTCGAGAAGCCCAGGGGGAAGAAAAAGTGTTCCACTACGTGTGGCTACTATTATTGATCACGCTGATAGGTTGGAGGATGCCAGAGGATTCCCAGTTCCCAACGACAGATCCAGACTTGTGCGAGGTTTCAAAATTTGCCTTGTTGTGTGCAATGAAGGACACTGACCATGTCATTGAAAACAAAATGTTTTGGGTACTGTTTGAATTGAATTGCATATGGTGATTAACCAGAAACCACGGTTGTTACCCACTGTGTTCACAGAATATCGGTGCATTGCATATTTTAAGTTTGATTTCCATCATGTATATGTTTGCTCAAGGTGTGATATGAAAAATAAATGGATAGTGTTACCATTTTTGGTCATCGAAGATGATATTACATAGTTGGTCGTTAAATGGCCGGTTGACTGGATTCTTCCCATGGAGGTTTTCAAAGGTATCATGGGGACTAGTGCCAAAGGCGCATCAAGCACCAGTAAACCAATGCAGAAGGAAAAGAAGAAGGTGACCATCGATCTAGATAAAAATATTGTGCATGAACCAGAGGGCGGGCACGATGAAGATCCACACACCGACGAATTGGATTAAGGTACTAAAGACCCCTTTGTAGACCCAAAGAATGTTGGTTCTCCTTTTATTCTTAAAAGGCGAAAAAATTCAGGTGTAGGAGGTGCACGCAAGAAAAACAAGTCTGATAAGACTACCGGTGCGAAGGCCTTTGGTCCTCACTAAGGGGGACCTTGATGAGAATGGAGATATTGTTCGAATTGCAATAGAAGAGATTTGGGGCCATATTGAAGATCAGTACGAGTCCATTTTGTCAAAGTTCCATGCAGGTCTCACAAAGTTGCAAGATCAGGTGAGCCACGTTCAAGCGAGTCGGTCTCAAGTGAGCACGTAGCGAACAACATCAAGTAGTGTGCAGTCGGTCCTCACCTCATAGCTCCCTGTTGTACCATTACCTGATAAATACTTATATCTGAACGAGGTCATGGACATAAGTATTAACCTCACGACGCTCCCCCTATCCACACTACATGAGCTACACCAAGGTGTAGAAGATGAGCTTAAGGTGCGAGAGAAACAGGCTCTCATGGTGATCAAGGATGCGTAGATCACCAGCCAACAAATGTGTGATGAAAAGCACAAAGCTCTCAAGGACCGTGATGAGGAAGCTGTAAGAAGGGCGCAAGTGGAGAAGGCTATTTCAAGAGTATGCAGTGAGCTCCCGAGCTCTAGATGCAGTCAGAGGTTGCTTCTGAAGATAAAGTGCAGCAACTGGTAGATGCGTTCAGAGAATCAAAGGCAGAGGTGGATAGAGTTCATTTCGATCTACAACTACAAATCATTGAGCTTCAATTGAAGTTGCATCCCAGCACACCATGAGAGATCAGAGAGCAGCGTGCGGCTGCCATCAGAACAGACAGGTCGAAGCTTGATGCTGCAACAAAGGAGCGTAGCCAATTATTTGACAAAGCTCTGGAACTGTGGAATTCATTGTAGGAGGACCCACAGGTGAAGAAGATCGAAGTTTCCATTCGACATAAGCAGCTACAGTACGATGAGATAAAGGAAATGATGTGCACCCTATCCCTTGTGCAACGGTTCACTCGATTGAAAGAGGGGACATCCCTGCAAGGACATATCGAGGAGATGCGAAAGAAGATGTAGATCATCACTGCACAAATGCAGCCATGGGAAGAAGAAGCAGGGAAACTCTCAAAGACCATGGAAGGCACACTTAAGAGCATGCACCAGATGCAACAAACCATCGACTTAGTAGTAGATGGGCCAACTACAGAAAATTTGTTGGAAGAATTGCGTCAGGTAGTTGTTAAGTACAAGAAGGTGCTTCAACCAATGAAGTCTTCATTCAACAACCTGAAAGCAAAGATCTAGAGTGTACTAGTGGAGTGACTCAAGGACGAGTTAAATAATTGTATTGGGGATCTGTTGGGACGGGGTTCCCTGGGTCAAATTTTGTTAAAATATTGTAAGTCTCTGCATTTTGAGGACAGAGCGCGAGTCGCGCAGGTCAAATAGGAATCAAGGGGTTTTAGGAAGGTCAAAACACCTTATGTTTTGGTATTGTTTTGATATCCTCCCATGGTTTGCGGACCATGGTATTGTAATAGTGAAGGATATATAAAGAGATGTCTTAGCAAGTCTAAGGCAATCAACTAATCACTTGTTATGATATGATTTTGGGTCTATAGTTGTAGATATTTCTATGTTTTTGGGTGAAGGGGAAGGCTCCTGCAGCAAAGTACTTGGAGACCTTGGTAAGTCCGCAATTGAGTGCGCGGGCCCCTGCAACTGTGTGTGCAGTGTATGGAAAGGTTGTAAAAGAAGATATGAAGTAACAAAAATATATTTGAAGCAAACCTGTGTCTATTTTTATGCACCGTGTATTTTCTGTATTTACACGCAATTGAATGATAATTGCCTATATTTTATCTTAATTACTCCGCGAAGATTTGGGTCAATTGTTAGATATTTTTTATGCATGATTAGACAGTTATGCGAAGCTTATAACTTTCTTTAACTGGAAATCATATAAGTCTCATGAATAAGGGTTTGCAAAGGTCAAATCTGAACTAAAACTACATAAAGCACCTTAAACCTAATCACATAGTATTCTAGATGCAGTAGCCTAGTTCTAGCATCCCCCAATACTGCCTCGGGTGAGACTGTAGTCTACGCTATGCAAGTTGTTTCTGAAAGGGCCAGTAGTGTAGGGCTTTGTTGGTTAGCTCAACTACCTTTGAACATGGGTCCAAGCCCCTTCAAGCCAACATCGCTCATTTAACTATCATGGAGTACTAAGACATCATTCACAAAAAGAATATGCGTTAATACATTGATCTTTTGAGTTACGTACCTTTCACGGGTCTTGTTCTTCTTGCCTTTAATAAAGCCTTGTCGATGCCTTTAGCTACCATCAAAAAGAGCAAATATGACAAGGGATTACCTTGCCTATATCATCTCTTGGTTCTAAAATTGCTGTTAGACAATAATCCAACTCACAATATGAACGCAAAACCTAATGTGAATAAGCACAACCAATTTTCCTAATCATATTACTTGTAGAGGTCCAACTTCAAAACCATGGCTGGTAATTTCTTTGTTTTTATCATGTGCACCTCTTTTTGTTCTTCCCTAATTGCATCATTTATTTTCCTTCCTTTAAGGAATCTAAATTTCTTAATGGATATTGACTCAAAAAGAATCTTATTGACCCTTAAAGCAATAATCACAACTATTATCATGTATATAGATGCACATGGAAATAGGTATGAGATCCTCATAAGACCATAGTTTACCTGTTTGTTAAATATTTTCTAAGATGGCCAAGGTTCTTTAAGTGTGTACTAAATGGAGGGAGGTCATATCTATTAAATGTATATGAAGGAAAACCATGAGGAGATTCCTTCTTACACAGGTCAAACGACTGGCCAAGATATTCTAGTTCAAAGATAAAGACTTTGGCCCATAGTTATTAACCAAGGGAGTAAATAAGTTCAAACCAGCCACGCTTAACATTTTCTCATCCTCCCTTTGGTTATGAGAGTCACACTTAATGTTTCCTTGCCCCTCAAACAATTTTTTTTTTTCGTTTTCGAGTGTTGTGTCCTCTCGTAAAATTGAATTGAAACATCGACCAAGATCACAAATTTCCTCTCCTTATCATATCCTTATCGACATAATCAACTCCTTTCTTATGGGAATTCTTCCCCAAATCTGGTAGGAATGTTTATAGAATTTATAGTTTCACTTGATTGATGGGAGCTTTGATCATATAACTTTGTTGATAGTGGTTTGGCCCATCTTTAGACATTCAAAATACTGGAACTTTGAGTAAATCAAGAGGAAAATTTTCTTTGCCAAAAAAAATTCTAGGCCCATTAAAAAGATTGAGTTTGTCCAGTTATTAACTCACTACTCGACCAAAGATGTTGTCAAAACAGTTATGACACCACTCTCCAACACAAAACTTGTTCCATTAAACTTCATACAGTAACATGCTATGTGGTTGAAGCCCCCATTTCTTTCCCATGGATCATTAAGTGCTAGAAGAAGAAATTAGGGGCCAACCTTCTAATGTGCAACATGAACCTATGGTAGAAAAATTAAGTCCATATGGAAAATTTGAATCATAAGTTGATGTACTTGCTCCTTCATAGGATGGAGTGGAACAAATGACCCAAGCTTAAGGTAAACTAAAGTTGGTAATATTAAAACTATTTATAGAAAAAAAACGACATATGTTGGTTTTACAACCATACACTCAAACATTGTTGAATAAAAAGGCACCTCCACTGAAGTAGGTCTAGATCAAGAACTAGAAGTTTATGTTTTAACGGACATAATGCACCGAAAAAGAAAAAAGGAAGCCTTTGATCCTTGGGAAAGAAAGGAGAAAATAAATGAAGATAGTTCACCAACTTCACCTTTACCACAAAGTTTAAAAGAATGCAATTATAGAAGGTCCTCTAATGGAGGTTCCACAATTGAAAATATATTTTGCTAATTATGAGTTAGAGAATCAACTTTCTATTGGGGTCTTGGTATGGGGTAGAGTAAGAAGCCATTTGAGGTGGTTTAATAAATTTTTGATCTATCTCTATTTCAAAGAAAGAAAAGAAAAAAAATCCAAATGCTAATTTGTTAGAAAGAAAGCCAAATATTCTACATTTTCATTTTTCTAAATGATAATTGGAATTTGTTTAGGAATGTTTCAACAAAATTGCAATTTTGGATATAGATAAAATTATTTTTTTAATGCAAAAATGTATTACCACAAGAAAAACTTGTGTAATGTTAACCCCTGATATCTACAATTTCATCAATTCAAAATAATTCGCGTATGCCAGCTTCCGTACACATTATATTTAGTGGCTAATTAAAAAAACACCACTTAAACTATTTGTTAATGGTTTCTTTTAAGCTATTGCACTTATGGTTGGTGTGACGAATATCAATGGGTAATTTCTTAATATCAAGTTTAAGAGAATGCAAAGCACACTAGTGTAAAGGATTTTCACAATGCATTGCATGAATTATCCAAGTGATTGAATTTCTAATTAAATTGTTCTCATCATTCTAAAAGAGTTGGACACATCCTTGAAAATAAATCTATAACCAATAGTGAAATGCGCTAGGGTGAAATTATGGATAATCATATAGAGGTCTCCCATGCCGTTTATCATTGGATCCCTCAAAGTTCCTTTCAATTATTAGAAGTTTTGTTGAATCTTCCCTTGTGGAATGCAACCTTGAAATCATCATAGCTTTTGCACAAGTCTCTACTATCCTTGTTTAGGGGCTTGTATTTTTTGAACACTTTATGCATTCAAACTACATCTTTAAATCATTAGGGTTTTCCAATATCTATGCCCACTCAAGAGGTCTTACTCATTGAGTGGGTAATCGAAGTGTCAATATAATGCACTATAGTAGCTCTCAAGGTATTCTAAAATGGCATTGAGAGGGAAATCAATCGAGGATGAAAACAAGGAACATAATTGACTTGATTACAGGAAGTGGATCCTCATGAAGGAACACACATTTCCATGATGGAACCTTATTTGAAATAGTAGGTTCTATGGCAAATCTTATTAGGAAATTGTTTAAATTCCCTTGGGAATTGCCAAAGGTAGACATGAATGTAGGTAGTTGGATGGTTGAAAATGTAAAATGGTACCCAACAAAATCAGATTAAGAAAATTGATCTTTGTAGAAGAGAACAAGTCCATTAAAGGCCAAGTAACATCAACAATTAGAATCAATTGCCTCATATGTTCTAAATAGTTTAATTAAGGATAAGGAAACAAAGAAAGAGTTGATGTGTATATGCCTCAACATTGATCAAGGTGAAAAGAAGAATTACAAGTTTTTATTTTTAGAGAATGTATGAGAAAAGTTCAAGTAAGTTTACTACAACACTTCGAACTACAAAAAAACAAGTATTTACCTTTAGAAAATGTATGACAAAAATTCAAGTAAGTTTACTATAACACTTCCAACTACAAAAAAAACATGTATGATACAAAATTACAAAAAAAAACATGTATGCTACAAACTTATGTAAATTGGGATCAACTTAATTATAAAAATTGATAAGACATTTCCTATTCACCTTCCAAAAAGTTATATGCCACAAATCTTGTTTAAATGAATATTTATATTAGTAAACTATTGTGGGAGCTTTGTGGGAGCTTCTTGTAGTTACTTATGGTTATTTATATTGGGATAAGAAAGTGACTCATGCTTTAGAGACTAATAAATTATTCTGAAAGTTCATAAAGTAAAGTTTTATGAAATGATATATCCAATAATTTTTCAAATCAAGGTTATAAAATAAAATCTTGACAAAGTTCTAATAAATCTTAACACTATAAATTTGAAAGACTTAAATTGGAGTGATAAAGCATAATATATATATAGTCTATGTCATCTTTATCCTATCTTTTTATAAGTTTTCATGTAAATCTGAGTGAATATATAAAACATAACACCATCTACAAATAAATTTGCATCTTGTATGCCATTTTTTAATAGTTTTTATTTAAGATTTCATGAAACATGGCATTGGCTACAAACATATTTTCATGTATGTCATTTTTTAATAGTTTTTATTTAAGCTTTCTTGAAACATGAAGTTGTCTACAAACAGATTTTCATTTGTTAATGCTCTAAGGTTTAATTAGTTACTAACTCTAAGATTTTAAGATTTTAAGATAGAATATTATAGGAATTTCTCATGTTAAATTTCTTATTATATTGGAAAGGTTTATATATTAATATGGTATGATTTTTAATTTTAATTTTTGAAATAATATTATTAAAATTTTGTTTTAAGAAAAAACAATTTCATAATTTTTTACCTTAATCATTTAAATTAAATTGAATTACTATAAATATATATTAGATTTTCAATTTCCAATATTAATAAATTTTATAAATATATATTTTATGTAAAAGATGTATTGATTGAAAAATAAATTGACTAAGTATTTTTTCTCTTATTACACAACTTAATGTTAAAATTTCCAAATATATATCAGCTAAACCTAAACAGATTTAAGAATGATAAGCTTCATACCCAAGTTCACTTAAAATATAAAATTGTGATGGTTGGTTGGAAGATTCTCTCTTTTTATTAAAATAGGAAATTGTGGTGGTTTGTAGGTTTGAAGATAAGTTGCTTTTTGCCCTGAAAATCATGGAAATTTAGGCAAGGTTTTGTTAAAATCTTAGGGTTTTTTGTAAATCCGGGTTATAGTGTTGAATCCATTTCCACCATCAAAAACATGATTCAAACATTGCAAGTTTTTTGATTAAAAAAAATAAAAATTGCCTGGATTCCAACCACTTTTGACCATCCGGGCAACGGGAAAGCCTTATAGATATTTGAAGGGCAAGGGGAAGGGGAGAAAGCATTATAAATATTTGAAGGGACCCCCTATTTTTCGTCGGTTTTATCTGCACAGTAAGGAGGTTTCGGTAACTAGTATGCCTTGTTGAGTATTGATTTCATCTGTTTGTATGCATTGTGCTACCTCAGGTTTTTCTTTATTTATGTTTGTGTATTAATGGGTAACAACAATGACATTTAAGCAGTAGTTTGTGGGTATGGGTTGACAGTTTTGTCCATGAATGTAGGAATGAGTTTTCACTGTCATATGATCGTATTACAGAAGTACTATGCTATGTGTAAATTTTGCATCTCATTAATGGAAAATTCATTTTTTAATGAAAATTATTATGATGGTTATTCTTATCGAAACCAAATACCATAGATCATTCAATATCAACAAATTCCAAACGAAGGTGCACAAGGGGAAGTGATGAGAGTATGCTACAACCTGACACCGGGAACATCTTGTAGAGTGCACCTTATTTAAACCCACTTAGGGAATGTAGTGAAAACATAGCTTTCCTTGAGTACAAATGATACAAATTGGGTTACTCTTTCCACTTAAAAGCGTCTTAGTTAGTTCATGGAAAAGTTCAAAGGGCACAATTGAAGTTAACTTTTGAATCCATGCAACTACAATCATGCAACCCTTTTGAACTTTTCCAAGTGTGTGTTGCTTTAAGATATCATCATTTCATCAATTGTAACAACTTTTGGAGTAGCCTGTGGTGCCTTACTAATGGTGAAACCATGGTTCCTAGTTAGCAATTTTGTTCCTTAATTCTTATACTCTCATGATAAATCTCATCAAGCTATCTATTCTCATACTTCCACAGGCTTCTCTTAGAAGTGCATTTTTCGCCCAATTTATAACTTTATACTCTAATACAAAAAGAAAATTAGATTTTCCATCTGAATGAGCAGAATCTTCATAAAAATTTTCTGTCAATAAAGATAGTAAATTGAATGAGTGGTAAGGAGTGTTACGCAACTATATTAGTAATCTCCATCCAACATTTGTGAAGATATGTGAACAGAGGTTGTTTTAGCATTTGTGGAAGTAAAAAGTCATTGTTAAAATGAGAGGAATGCTTGGCAGATATATAGTGAAATTAATAGATTGGACAAGCTTTTAGATAAGTCTGGAGATCTCTAGAAATCTTAAGGGCTTGTCTGCGATTTTTAAAGTTGCAGCAGCCATGCCTTGGAATTGGATTAAATATTCTTACAGGCATATTGATGTGTCATAATAGTTGTTTAATGAGGTTCTTCTTTGGCGAAGAATTGGTAGCCTTAGTGGTTATTGTGGATGCATTCCATCCAGGGCTGCTTTAGGTACCTTTTATTGGATAAAAGAAGTTTGTCCAAAGTTTTAGTGCCTAGTCAAAAGGGAAAGCCAATTCCATTCTTCAGTGAGAGCTTGGATGGTACAGAGAAAAAGTAGTTTGTGTATGATCAAGAGTTTATCATACAAGCATTGAAGTGGAGGCATTACTTGCTTCCCAAGGATTTTTTCCATTATATTGATCATGGAGTACTAAAACAACCAAGTAGACTTAAATCAGCGATATATGAAGTAGGAGGAATTATTGCAAAGTTACACATTTGTGCTGAAGCAAAAGGACCTTTGGGATATCAAATAGGGTTTCCAATGCATTGAATAGTTGGACAACATTATTGACTACTATAACAATGCAGAGAGATGGTAGGGTTGGAAGAAGTGAAGAACTTGTATAAAATAGATGCAGATTTTGCTGGTGGTTGGAATGCCAACAGAGAACCATTGAGTGGTGACCAAACTTCGTCCTTGGACTACTTTATCCAAGAAGGATTCTTGTTTAGAAACAACATCCAAGAGGGTCAATGAGATTAAACCTCATTCGATAGATGCAAAATTGTGGCTTGAGAGCGAACATGGGCATCAATAAAGCCCTTGCATTAGTTGAAGAACGTTGCTATTGGCCTAGGATTGTCAGGATTTGAAGAAGTGTGTTGAGAGCTGTAGGATTTGTCAACATGCCAAGGAATGAAGTCATAATTATGGATTGTAAACACCATTGCCAATTTTGGAAGTGCCACGGGAAGAACCAAAAGAAGTAATGTTTGTATCTTTGTATTTGTTGATAGATTTTTGAAGATGACACATTTCATTCCATGTAAGAAAACAAGTGATGTAATGAACATAGTTGTTTTATTATTTAAAGAAATTGTTCATTTACATTATTTGCAAAGAAGCATAACCTCAAACAGGGATATCAAATTTATTGGTCATTATTGGATTGACATGAAATTGTAGTTCAGTTCTGCATATCATCCAGAGATTGAACCAAAGAAGTTAAAAGAAGCCTTGGAAAATTTTCAGATGTTTGCTTGGGTAGAGCTAAGAGAACGGAAGAGTGGGATTTGGTATTCACTCAAGCTGAATTTGCATACAAAAATCCAATGAACAGGTCTACAAGAAAGTGTCCTTTCCATATTGTGAATAGGAGATCACCAATAGGAGTGACTGATTTGGAAAGATTGCTTGAAGTAAGCAATATGAATGTAGATGCAAAGTCATCTGTCAAGCATATGAGGGAAGTGCACGCAGGTGCTGCAACAACAACAAAGCAACCCAGGTTCTAAGAAAAATGATGATGTGGAAAGGTGAGTAAAGAGGGTTTTGATGAAAGAGACCTTGTATTGATACATTTGAGAAAGGAAAGGTTTATGAAGGGCATCGAAGATATGGCCTTGGATCTTCAAAAAGAACTAGGGTTGGGTTGCATAAGGATTTGGATATTTGCCCCAACCTTTAACGTGGGATTGGTATAAATTATGTGAAAGCATGGTGGATGACGAGTATATTGCTGGTTGAAAAAAGAAGATGCCAAAATGTAAAAGGGATAAGATAGCAGAAATTTTAGAAAAAATGATCACTAGAAGAACTACAAGCCAAAGGGTAAAAGAATACTTGGTTGCAAAGCAAAGGAGTGGAAGAAACCTTGTGAATTTTAGAAGCAGAGTTGGAACAAATCATTCAGCGTTCACGTGTTTATTCCACTAGTCTTATAAGTGGGAGATAGCTTTTCTTTTCACCTGGAGAATCTGATGCAGGGGCATCTCCTTGGGCCTTGGAGAAATATTCGTCGTCCACCCAATAGACATTCAACGTCTCCAAAGCTATTGCAAGGGGTCTAAAAGTGTGCGGTAGAGTTGTCCAGTCATCCACCCAATCCTCATGGCTTGGTCCTCAAGCCTTCGAGATTGTTTTATTTGGTGGCTGAGATGTAGTCAGGCTGCCACAGAAGAATTGACCATTCAAGAGGTTGCCATCCGATGGCCCAAAAACCATTGCGGGGTTTGAAGATTTTGCGGTGGAATGGAGGAGGGGCTACCAAAATGATCCTCGACCATCCTTTCTACCCTAACCCGATGGCACATATCTTTGTTGTGACTGTTGTACAAATAAGTGAAATAATGAAGAAAAAACAAAGAGACTCAACAGAATAACCAAGACAAGAAACTGAATAAGAAACTGAATTGGATTGGAATTCTGTTGAGTCTCTTTGTTTTTTCTTCATTATTTCAGTTATTCGTACAACAAGTGGTATCAGAGCTCCGAGGGCCAAGCTATTGGGCGTGAAGGTGTGAAGACCCTGCCTGCGTGAAGAATTGATGTTGTCTGCGTGAATGGGCGTGAAGGCGTGAAGACCCTGCCTGCGTGAAGAACTAATGCATGACCTGCGCTGAGAAGACCTGTGCTGAGAAGACCTGCGTGACCTGCGCTAAGAAGACCTGCGTGAGATTTTTTTCGGATTTGCTGCGTGAAGCTGTTTCTCCTGCGTATAAAGACCAGAACGTGTGTTGTGCCTGCTTGAAGTTGTTTCTCCTGCGCATAAAGACCAGAACGTGAGTCTCTCCTGCGTATAAAGACCAGAACGTGTGCTGTCTGGTATAAAGACCAGAATGTGTGCTGTCTATGTGCAGAGTCTGCAGAGGAAGTTCTGCGTATAAATACCAGAGCAGTGTGCTGTCTGCGTGCTGGAGCAGAGATAGTCGGAACTGTGGTGCTGTTGCGTACCAGAGATCGAGGAAGTCTGACCGCTGCCTAGAAGAAAACGTTGGTGAATCTGCCTGATTGCTGAGACGCTGTGTGCTGCGTATTGAAGAAGCCAGAGCCAACTCGAAGAGCAGGTGCTGGTCAAAGCTGCGTGAAAGACCGGGTATTATTTTTTTTCCAGCAATGCTAAATAAATTTTGGGCTTGTTAAAGGTTTTTCCTTTGAATCGAAAAAAACAAAAGGAAAAAAATATTCAGAAATTGTTTCAGAAATTTTTAAGTAAAGGAGTGAATGTGTGAAATTGGAGGAAAAGAAAGGGTTCAGGAAGGGTTTCTTTGTTTGTTTGAATAACCAGAGGCTGAGATTATTTTTTTTTCCTTGAAAAGCAAAAACCCTAGAAAGACTGAAACCCTAGGAAGGAAGAAAAATGGCCAAGATGTCGAATGCGAAATTCGAGGTGGAGAAATTCACCGGAAAGAGCAATTTTGCTCTTTGGAAACTGAAGGTTAGGGATCTGCTTGTGCAACAAGGGTTGCACAAGGCATTGGATGGGGCAACTAAGAAACCTGCTACCATGACTACTTCAGACTGGGAGGACTTGGATGCCTGAGCGCTCAGTACCATCCAGTTATGCCTAGCAGATGAAGTTCTCTTCAACATTGTTGAAGAGACTACAGCGTCAGGATTGTGGGAAAAACTTGAAAATCTCTATATGACAAAATCATTAACCAACAGAATTTATCTGAAAAGACAGTTATACAGTCTTCGAATGAAAGAAGGTTCAAACGTTGCAGAACATTTGAATGTTTTTAATACACTAATATGTCAATTAACAGATATGGAAGTCAAAATACAGGAAGAAGATAAAGCCATAACCTTTTTGTGTTCTCTGCCTGAATCGTGGGATCACTTCGTAACTTCAATCAACTTCAACTCTGCTGATTCTTTGAAGTTTGAATCAGTCGTGGGAGCTCTCCTGTCTGAAGAAGTACGAAGGAAATCCAGCACTGAAACAGCTGCGTCAGAAGCCATGGTCGCTAGAGGACGCTCCAAGGAAAGAGGAGAAAAACCGAGGGGGTCTTCCAGATCGAAATCGAAGGGAAAGAAGTGTAAGGCAAAATGTTGGAACTGCAGTAAAGTTGGACACTTGAAGAAGGACTGTTGGAAACGAAAGGAATCCGAAAACCCGAAGAACGAAGCAAATCAGGTCGATTCAGGTATGATAGACGAAGTTTTATCAGCTGAAGAATTATGTATGATAGATGAAACTTCACCTGAATGTAATGTCTCTCAAGGTTTTGATAGATGGCTGTTAGACTCTAGTGCTTCGCATCACATGTGCCCACATAGAAATTGGTTTACCTCGTACGAAAATGTAAACGGTAGTTCTGTGTTTATGGGTAACAATGTGTCATGTCAGACTGTTGGGATGGGAGATATTAGGATTAAGATGTATGATAACACAGTTAGGACATTAACTAGTGTTAGACATGTACCTGATTTGAAGAAAAATTTGATTTCTTTGGGAGTGTTGGATTCAGATGGTTATAAGTTTACAGGTCAGGATGGCGTCTTGAAAGTCTTTAAAGGTGCCCTTGTGGTTATGAAGGCAGAAAAGGTCGGAAATCTTTACAGGTTAAAAGGAAGTACTCAGGTCAGTGAAGCAGCGGTTGTGTCAGAGAAGAAAGAAGCAGGTACTCGTCTGTGGCATCAGCGATTGGGTCATATGAGCGAGAAAGGTCTTCAGATACTGATGAAACGTAAATCTCTTCCCGATCTGAAATCCTTGAATTTAGATTTCTGTAAACATTGTGTGTATGGAAAACAGTGTAAACAAAGATTTAAAGTTGGAAATCATAATAGTAAAGATGTTTTAGACTACATTCATTCTGATCTGTGGGGGCCTTCCCCTGTTGTGTCATATGGAGGTGCATTGTATTTTTTAACGTTTATTGATGATTACTCTCGTAAAGTTTGGGTCTATATGCTAAAAAGGAAAGCTGATGTATTAAATGTCTTTAAACAATTTAAAGTAATGGTAGAGAAAAGAACAGGCAAATCTATTAAATGTCTAAGAACTGACAATGGTGGTGAGTTCACTTCAGTAGAATTTGAACAATACTGTAAGGATGAGGGAATTGTTAGACACAAAATGACTGTTTATACTCAGCAAAATGGTGTTGCTGAGCGTATGAATCGGACTCTTATGGAAAGAGCCAGAAGCATGATCAGCAATGCTAACTTGCAAAAGGAGTTGTGGGCAGAAGCGGTATCTACTGCTTGTTATTTAGTTAACAGATCACCTTCAATAGTAATTGATTGTAAAATTCCTGAAGAAGTTTGGACAGGTCAGTCTTGTGACTATTCACATTTGAGGATATTTGGTTGTGTTGCTTATTCTCTTATTCCGAAAAATCAGCGTTCAAAATTAGATCCAAAGTCGAAATGTTATGTCTTTGTTGGGTATGACTATGCAGTGAAAGGATATAGGTTGTGGGATCCTACATTGCGGAAGATAGTCATCAGTAGAGATGTAACATTTGATGAATCCTCTTTGTTAAAATCAAATGTTGAAAGAATTGAACAGGAACAGGTATCGCCGAATCAACAAGTTCAGTTGGAGGCTAGACCTTTCGGTGACAGTCGAAAGGAAGGAGAGACTTCTGGAGAAAAAGGTGTTGAAGACACAAAGGAAGCCGTTGAAGCTTTTGAACCAGTGCAAGTTTCTGAACCAGTTCAGCAACTAGTCGCTCTAAGAAGGTCTACAAGGGAAAGGAAAACTCCCAAAAGGTATGAAGATTCTGCTTCATCTTTTGCTTTGATTACCAAAGATGGGGAACCTTCTTGTTATCAGGAAGCAGTAGATGACACAGATAGCGAGAAATGGGAAGAAGAAATGGACTCCTTAGCCAAGAACAATACCTGGGATCTTGTAGAGCTTCCTGAAGGGAGAAGTGTTGTTGGATGCAAATGGGTCTTCAAGCTGAAACGAAAAGTTGATGGAAGTATCGAAAGATATAAGGCACAACTGGTAGCAAAAGGGTATTCTCAGGTTGAAGGTATAGACTTTCATGAGATTTTTTCTCCAATTGTAAAACTTGTTTCTATACGTACTGTGTTGGCACTAACTACGTTGCTTAATCTTGAGTTAGAACAGTTAGATCTTAAAACAGCTTTTCTACATGGTGATTTGAACGAAGAGATATATATGGAACAACCAGAAGGTTTTGTACGAGGTCGCAGCAGAAGATTAGTTTGCAAGCTCAGGAAATCATTGTATGGTCTGAGGCAGTTTCCCAGACAATGGTACAAGAAGTTTGATTCCTTCATGGTGAGCCAGAACTTTATAAGAAGTGAGTATGATCATTGTGTGTACTTCAAAAGTTTCAATGGCATATTCATTATCTTAGCTTTGTATGTTGACGATATGCTTATTGCAAGCAAAAGCATGGAAGATTAAGTAATGCAGTTAGTGCCAACACAATATGAATAGAAACAAGTTTTACAACTGGAGAAAAAATCTCATGAAAGTCTATACCTTCAACTTGAGAATACCCTTTTGCTACCAGTCTCGCCTTATACCTTTCGATACTTCCATCAACATTGTGTTTCGTTTGAAGACCCACTTGCATCCAACAACACTTCTCCCTTCAGGAAGCTCTACAAGATCCCAGGTATTGTTCTTGGCTAAGTAGTCCATTTCTTCTTCCATAGCCATTTTCCATTTCTCGCTATCTGTGTCATCTACTGCTTCCTGATAACAAGAAGGTTCCCCATCTTTGGTAATCAAAGCAAAAGATGAAGCAGAATCTTCATACCTTTTGGGAGTTTTCCTTTCCCTTGTAGACCTTCTTAGAGCGACTAGTTGCTGAACTGGTTCAGAAACTTGCATTGGTTCAAAAGCTTCAACGGCTTCCTTTGTGTCTTCAACACCTTTTTCTCCAGAAGTCTCTCCTTCCTTTCGACTGTCACCGAAAGGTCTAGCCTCCAACTGAACTTGTTGATTCGGCGATACCTGTTCCTATTCAATTCTTTCAACATTTGATTTTAACAAAGAGGATTCATCAAATGTTACATCTCTACTAATGACTATCTTCCGCAATGTAGGATCCCACAACCTATATCCTTTCACTGCATAGTCATACCCAACAAAGACATAACATTTTGACTTTGGATCTAATTTTGAACGCTGATTTTTCGGAATAAGAGAATAAGCATCACAACCAAATATCCTCAAATGTGAATAGTCACAAGACTGACCTGTCCAAACTTCTTCAGGAATTTTACAATCAATTACTACTGAAGGTGATCTGTTAACTAAATAACAAGCAGTAGATACTGCTTCTGCCCACAACTCCTTTTGCAAGTTAGCATTGCTAATCATGCTTCTGGCTCTTTCCATAAGAGTCCGATTCATACGCTCAGCAACACCATTTTGCTGAGTATAAACAGTGGTTTTGTGTCTAACAATTCCCTCATCCTTACAGTATTGTTCAAATTCTACTGAAGTGAACTCACCACCATTGTCAGTTCTTAGACATTTAATAGATTTGAAGGTATAGACTTTCATGAGATTTTTTCTCCAATTGTAAAACTTGTTTCTATACGTACTGTGTTGGCACTAACTGCATTGCTTAATCTTGAGTTAGAACAGTTAGATGTTAAAACAACTTTTCTACATGGTGATTTGAACGAAGAGATATATATGGAACAACCAGAAGGTTTTGTACGAGGTCGCAGCAGAAGATTAGTTTGCAAGCTCAGGAAATCATTGTATGGTCTGAGGCAGTCTCCCAAACAATGGTACAAGAAGTTTGATTCCTTCATGGTGAGCCAGAACTTTATAAGAAGTGAGTATGATCATTATGTGTACTTCAAAAGTTTCAATGGCATATTCATTATCTTAGCTTTGTATGTTGACGATATGCTTATTGCAAGCAAAAACATGGAAGAGATCAACAGGTTAAAGGCTCAACTCTCTAGGACGTTTGATATGAAGGATCTTGGAGCAGCAAAACATATCTTGGGCATGGAGATACACAGAGACAGGAAAAATGGTAAGCTTTGGTTATCACAGCAGAAGTATGTGGAGAAGGTACTGGAAAAGTTCTCTATGAATAATGTGAAACCTGTTAATGTTCCTCTAGCTTCCCATTTTAAGCTTTCTTCGGTTTTGAGTCCTAGAGCTAATGAAGAAAAGCAGTATATGTCTCATGTACCATATGCAAACGCTGTAGGCAACTTAATGTATGCGATGGTATCTACAAGACCTGACATTTCACATGCAGTTGGAGTTGTCAGCAGATTCATGGCAAATCCAGGTAAAGAACATTGGCAAGCAGTGAAATGGGTGCTTCGATATCTAAGAGGCACAAGTGACCATTGCATCGTCTTTAATGGTAGTGAAGAAGAAGTCTGCGGATATGTAGATGTTGACTATGCAGGTGATTTGGACAAAAGAAGATCTACTACAGGTTATGTCTTTACTCTTGCAGGTGGAGCAATTAGTTGGATGTCAAAGCTTCAAGAAACAGTTGCGTTGTCCACTACCGAAGTTGAATATATAGCTGCTTCAGATGCCAGTAAAGAAGAAATCTGGTTAAAGGGTCTGCTCGATGAGATTGGAAGGACGTAAGAGAAAGTGAATGTACTTTGTGACAGTCAAAGCGCTATTCACTTGGCTACAAATCTTGCTTATCACAGCAGAACCAAACACATTGATGTAAGGTATCATTTTCTGAGACATGTGATCGATGGCGGAAAAGTAGCTCTTAAAAAGGTCCATACTCGAGAGAATTGTGCAGACATGTTCACAAAGTCAGTTACAATAGAGAAGCTGCGGTTGTATTTAGCTTCTCTTGGCTTGCAGAAAAGATGATGAATGGGCACGGGCAAGAGATTAGGAAAATTGTTGTCAAGGTGGAGTTTGTTAGTTTGACAACGAATTAGTAATTTTGGGTAAAATGTAACTAGACAGTTTTATACCGAAATATTAGTTATGTAACGACGGTCGATATAAAACTAACAAATGCCCATGAAATGTAATAAGCGGAGAATCATTGTTGAATAACAAATTCCAATCCAATTCAGTTTCTTGTCTTGGTTATTCTGTTGAGTCTCTTTGTTTTTTCTTCATTATTTCACTTATTCGTACAACAGTGACTATGGTTCATGGCTTTGATAATTGATGCGGCGACCTTAGGTCAAGCCTATGTGATGTTTAGTATTGAATTATTGTTGGGTCAATTTTCCATTTGGCTTTCAATTTCTATTGGCAACAGGAGTTTTTTGAATTGACGGAATCGGTAATAGGGTCATGTTTCTACTTGTGTGACGCTCACCATAATCTTTAGAAATACCAAAGCAGCCCGTAGGATCACAAGGTTAGCCAAATACTTGAACCAGCGATATTTGCAAAAGCTTTAAGACCAATTGATCTACACCCCTGGGCCTTGTTACTTGATATAAATTTGAAACCCAATGCTTTAAAAATACATGCAGGAGAGGAACACTGGATATACAGCAAGTTCTGGCGAATGCATTATTCAATGGAGAAGAAGAGGGACAAGAGAGTTCCGGGAAGAAGAAGAAAATACAAAGGAGAAAGAACAGAGAAAAAGAGGAATAGCAACAGAAAGAGAATATGGTACTAGGTAACTTGACATAGAGGAAAACCGGGTTGAATTTAATTAATGTTTTGATTTACCATCGAGTTGTTGTAAACCTCACCGAGACTTCAGACCAACAAGGATTTGCATTTAGCACGTGAAGGAAGAGTTTTAAATCTAATAGTTGTTTTTAGCAAGAGAAGCCCTTTGGGACCTTAAGCATGTAATTTCATAATCGGCAGAGTAATTGAATCATTGATCGTGAATTATGCATATACAGTTTTCCCTGTATGTCTTTATGTCTTTTAATGTGATTGGAAGCTGATAACTGTATACCTTGTTTGAATTTAGTTTTGGCAACCTTGGTGGTTGTTGGTGGTGGTGCATGCTAATCAAGGCTATATTGTGTTGGACAATTTGAAGATTGAAGTTGAATTTTGGCAATAAAGTTATAGTGAAATGAATAATCCAGAGTGTCACAATGATTACTTATGAGGATGAAAAACAATTGAAGTAATGAATTTATATTGCAAAATTAGGCGTGTGGATGCTTTGTGAGTTTTAAGAATAACTGGTCACTCTGACCCCTGCAAAGAGTTTCCATCTCGGCTTAAGTTGTTCATTCCTCCAGCTACTATTTGGAACATTTGAGATGATTGAAGTTCTTGCAAATGTGCAAGGTCTTACGCAGTGAACTTAATGCCTTAATATTTCAGGCTGGAGTTTTGAGGGGTTCTTAATGCTCACTTTACATTGCAAAGACAATAAAAACATGCAATGAACCTATCGAGAAATGTGGAGCTCCAGAAGATGTCTGTGACATTTGATGAAACTACAACGAGTAAGACATGGGGATGACTAGCCACTTATGACGAACTTAATTACTACTGTAAATTTGATTTTCCAAGGTTTTTGTGTTAACTTGTTTTGGCAGAGGTTAGAACTTGAAAGTACAAAGGCAAGCAAGTCAGTAATGAGTATAATAAGATTGCAATGGGTGTTAAGGATAAACAACAAAATGAATCCAGAGTTATCTTAAATCAGAAACTTCAATATATGTAACAAGGAATAATAATGTAGACAATTTTAACATTATAATGTACACAACTTTCTATTTAAAAATTTATTTATACTCCGAACTCTTCCATATAAAATAAATATTGAAAGTTAAATGATACAGATAAAAGGCTTGTAGATGTTGAGCATTTCACTGACAAGTTCAATTGGTTTACACGTATTTCCTCTAAAATTTTATTTCTGCTCAAGATAAGATCTTGACATTTTGAAAGTAATCTAATCTCATTTGGAGTCACTTCCAAATTAATACAATTAAAAACCTGTAACGATTTTAACTCACTGCACCTTCAATTTTGGTCCAACTCAAGTTGAGAAACTGAAGTTGTCACAACCGCTAGAATGATACCAGTATCGATTTGGTTCTTGAAGCACATAAGTCCAACGCTCGGAAGGAATGGTGAGGAAAAATGATTTTGCCTCCAATCACTAGATGGTGAGAAATGTTGAAGCGCTTGCCTTCACTAATACATAGTTTTCTTCATTCTCCACCATATAAATTGCCATGTCACGGAGGACATCATGAACTTAAATTACATCTGAGAGTTAAATACAACTCTCCTGAACTGTAACCAGCAACGATCTACAAAAGACTTTACATAACTATGCCCTTTGTTCAAAAAATAGTCCTCTTCTTTGTTCTTAACCAGGCCTTCTGCAATCCACATCTGCACCCATTTCTCTCGAGTAATTAATGCATCCTCGTAAAACATGGCACAATATTGAAAACCATTTTCCAGATTAACATCTGTCAAGCTATCATATCTCCATTTCAATTGCTGATACAAATCTTGATCAAGACGACGATGGCTACTTGGAAAATTTGAATCCACTGTTTTCATCTGACTTAGAGCTGTCTCTTGCCCATCATCATTAGTTGTGATTCCCGTCAGAGTACCCATTGCTGTCTCAGAGCAGAGTAGGTCACAGCAGATTATGGATATAAAAGCAGCAGAGCCCACTCGAACAGAGAAAATAGACCAGAATATGAAAACAAAGGCAGGAAGCAAAGCCAGCTAGAGGCAGATACATGGATATATACACCGAGACGAAGGAGGAAGTTAATTGATGGTAAGGGGGGACTGGATTGGATTTGATCTGGAATGCTGAAATATATGAAGGAGAGGCAGTTATTGTGTTTCTAGCCAAATCCAGGAGGAGAATAGCAATAAGAAAAGCTTGGATCATTATTTTGCACCAAAAAGTTTATTGCATTACATTCTTTCAACAACAACTTTAAGTGATTACACCTCCTCTCGCTGATCAAAAAGGTTTATTCCATGTCTCCATTATTCATTCAGGTTTATCTTATTCAGATTTGTACATTATTTTACTCAGTGTGAGGTTTCCAATGAGCACTCAGCCAATACTTTATCAAAAAGTTTATCCATTACATTATCTCGGCAACAACTTTAGTTGATAACTCCACTCACTGACCGATGATTCATTGCACAGCAGCTTTAAAGTTGTTACAACTTGTAGATTACTTTACCGCTGTCAGAGGTTTTCAATGAGCATTCACACAATAATGTACCAAAGAGTTTATCCATTACATGATTTATGCAACAACTTCAATTGATTATGCGTCCACTCACCGGCCAAAGAGTTAATTCAATGTCTCGATTCATTCACACAGCCTGGCACTACAGATTTAAGTTGTTAAAATAATTTGTCTATTATTTTGGTCACTGTGAGAGAATTCCAATGAGCACACACAGAATATTGTATTAAAAAGTTTGTCATTTAGAGTAAGGTCTTCCCCGAATGGGGTAAGGTGAGAAGTGACAAGTGCACCGCTGCCTCGCGCAATCCATTATTTTTCTATTTAGTTTGAACCAGGAGTGGATGCACTCGAGGATATAACATGTGGTGGATTGAAGGATTTAAGCTACTACCATGTCGGTAGAAGCTGCTGCTCGCATGAAGGATAGGCTAGATGGTGGTGGCCATGATGCACACTCATGAATCCTTGGTATTTGGTACTCATGGTCCTCCATCTCCATTGAGGTCATCGTTTTTTTAATTAGTGTTTCACAATGCAGTTTGGTAACTTTCTTTTTTTAATGTTTTTTTTATCGTTTTTTTAAATAGTGTTTCACAACGCAGTTTGGTAACTTTTTTTTTTAATGTTCTTTTTTCAAGTTTTTTCTATCTAGTTTTCTTTTTATTTGTGGGTGGGAGTGTCTTTGCTTTTTTTACTTTCTAGTTAGCAGTGCTTGCTTTGAGGGGAAATAGTGGTTTGGTTTCTTGGGAATACAATCATGATTTGTTAGTGAACAAATTAAGGGGAGGTGGTAGTTGTGGAGGTTTGGGAGATTTTCTTGCTCATTAAAAAGTGGAGACCTCAGTGTGGACTTTCCAAGCTTAGATTCTGAAGCAGATCGAGGTTCCAAGTAGATGTTGTAGTGAAGCATGTTTGTCTTTCATATTCCAAGGTGTTAACGGATGTCACTAACTAGGTTCTCAATCCCAAGCATACCCAAGGAAGACAAAACCAATGTTTGTTGACAATTGAATATATGGGATGTTGAAGATGTTGTTGGGAAGGGTTATGATGGACCAAAAAGTTGTCAAAGAAAAAAAATATTCGCATGTTGGACAAAGTGGTTTTGAACTAAATAAAAAGCAACTTTGTCTTAAGTGAATTGAAGACCAATTAGCTCAAGTTCCAAGTCTAAGTATTGGTAGTGAAAGGCACTCCAGTCCCATTGAGGTGGATGCTTCCACTTCCACCTTGTTATCTCATTATTCTAATTTCACAATTTTTTGAGTTAGCTTCCTTAGATAGACATAGGAATGTGGGTTTGAGCAGTGAAGTTCTTAGTCATTTTGTTATTATTCCTGTGTCTAATTCCTTATATACCAATTTCTTTTACTTGAAACTTTGGTTCAATCTGAAAGCATGTTTCAGACTTGATTCTAACATGAATCACCTTCAATTTAGTTATATAGACCTCTCACAATTCATTTTCAAAACCATATAATCCTATATAATTTTATCTTTTCCTGCTCTTGATGCCATATAAAGGGAACTTATGGAGGGACTACCTAATCTAAATTATATATATACCCTTCCCTTGAAAGGGAGCAATCATGTTTTTAGAAATCTTGATGTTTCTTCACTCCCCACTTAAGGATTAGTGCCTACCCTTATTCTTTCACCATTACCTATTTTCCAAAGTAAACAATTCCCAATTATAGGGAAGGATAGAACAATAGTTTTCCAAACAATAGATACATTATGGATGTTCCTAAAGGGAGTTTCAATCTATTCTTCCATTATACTAGCAATTGCTCTAAAAGGCACAAAGAGAGGGTAATAAGGTTGTTAATTTGGAATTGGTTAATTGGAAAAGTTGTACTTTGTTTTGAAATAATAATTGTTGTATTAGATTTAGGTTGTTTAGTATATTTGTGTTAAGTTGGTAATACACAATTAAAATATTGAGATGATGAAAGTTGAGGGAGATATAATTTATGACTTATTTTATCAATGAAAGATTTAAAACCATTGTGAAGAAATATTTTTTTTCTCGGTAACAAGGCTAATCTATTAAATATGTACAGAGTGCAAAAATACATCAGGTAAGACCAGTACGTTCTTGCCCTCTCAGGGCACCAGACATAGACAAAAAACTAAGACTGACAAAGACCCAGACATAATTCCCTGTAGCAAGCCCACGCAGGGGTGATTCCATGAAGTACCAAGACTGTCCAAAGACGGAAGCCCGCGCAGGGGTCATAGACAAAAAGAACTGTTCAAGTCGTCCCACACAGGGGAAACAGTGAGAACTCTCATCATTAACACAAAAAACCAACAGCTTAGACATCCTAAGAAAACATTGACAGAACCAACAACAAACCAGGAGGCGGCGACTGAGCCTGGAGTAACCTGGTGGAGCAAGGGCGCCGGCGTGATTAATCATTCGGCTCATCAGGTTGCTCTTCCACAATTGGGCACCAGCCGTAGTAATTCGGCTCATCTTCAGTCGGCATGGTTGCTTCCGCTTCCCCAGTAGTCGCAATAGGAGCATTTTGGGAATGCTTGGAATTTTCCTCGACGGTGGCCCGGCTTTTTTCTTCCTGCTCCAACTCAGCTATCCCTTGCTCCCTGGCTTCTATGGGGTCATCCACCTCAGGAGGATTCTCGATGAATAGAATGGAGACGTGTGCACTGATACTCGGGTTTGCCGTTGAGCTGGTGAAGTTAAAAATAGTGGAGCCAAAAGCTGGCAAGGAGGCCGAGCTGGATGACCCAGCATCCATATGTTGGCCTGAGTGCAGGGGAGTGGCTCCAATGGAGCTTATCAGATTACAGTGGCAGCAATGCCTCGAATCCTCTCTCACAGGTCTGCTCGAGCCTCTACCTCTAGAAGAACCACGACGGCTCAGCAACCTCTGTCTGGGTCGCACCATACTGGGATGGGACTCCCTACAAACTGCCAAGTGAACCAGACTGTCGATTACCAGGACCAGCTCCGTAATGGACTCAACCGTCTGAGAGGGGACCTCTTCAGCGTCAAAGAGACCAGCCAAATGCAACACGACCAATATTCCTTGCTCAGAACCGGATATATGCTCTTCATCGTCACCTACCCACCTCGAATTCCCATCCGCCATAACTGCAGCTATGCTCTGGTTCGAGTGCTCTCTCCGGGCATTCACTGCTGCCGTCCTCAGTCCCTTCGAATTAAACCAGGAATGAACTCGCCGTCCTCTCGCATGGAGCGCCACGTGATGCCCATGGATCGGCATGTGGCCAGCTTCCAACTCCCGTCCCATCGCTTTAAACACCCGCATCCGGGGCATTGTGAAGAAATATTGATATTCTAGAATGGACAATTTGTACTAAGAGGAAACAATAGGTACATATTACTTTTGCCTCATTTTAGGTTATTAATTTGTTTTTTGCTAGTGTCATATGGTGCCATTCAAAATGTATGTTTTATTCTTATTATCATTTGTATTCCCTATTATTGGTGATTATCTCATTTATGAAATTATCTATAATTGTTGTAAATCAAGACAATGTATTATTACTCTACATAAAGAGGAACTCGACCCAAAGGATGATAAATTAAAAGAATCCTACTATTGTTGTATATTAAAGATCTTTATTTAATGTACCACAACCAGTTGCCACAAATTCTATCATAGTGCATAGTAATCTATATATGCATTTGTGGAGTAACTCAGAAACAGTATAGTGTCCCATCTCCATGGAATCTCATAGTTTGTCTATACATATCAAACAGTGGTGGTACCATATGCACACTTTTTTTACCAATGAGAAATGAGATCTTCTTGTCACCTACAATATAAGATGTGACAACTATTCAAAGGATGGTTCTTATGTTACTAGAAATGGAAACTTTTGTAATTCTATGTCATTTAATGGACCTGCATATGCATGGAGCTTTAGTACGAACTCTCTAGTATGGTATTGACCTAATGTTTTATACTACCAACAAAATAATTTGCCACTTAAAAGGTAAGTGGAACATATTTCCACTCATAAGAAAAGACAACCTTATTGTTTACAATTATGAATAGGCAACATTGATGGGCATCATTTAGAAATTATTTAGCTAGGTGTGATATTTTCTTTATTATTTAATAGTAAACAAAAAAACATAACCAGTAACACAAAAAAAAACCAAATTAAATATTTTTTAAATTTTTTATTATATGTAAATGTATTAAATGTAAAACTAACAATTCATTAACAAAAGTGTTGTATGGTAACTTAGTGTTTGCCACTCAAGTTAAAAAAATTGCATAAAACATTGTAACGTATTGATAAATGCTAAATTAATAGTGAATAAATAGACAAATTAAATCATATATTCAATTTACAAATTATACCCTAAAAAACATTGCATAACAAAACAGGGCCAAAATGTAAAAAATGTAAATATGAGTAGTTGTTAATTTGGCATTTATGATCTGGACACGACGGAAGTGGACACTGAAGAACACGAAGAAATCAAATTCAGCCTTGAAATATTCCTTGATCCGGATCTGTGCTTAAAACAGAGCCGCCACTGTAAGTCATATGTGTTGTATTTTAATGGTCTGCATGACTTTGATGATGATCACAGAGAAGAAAACAGAGCCACAGGTAAGTCAAATGTGTTGTATTTTAATGGGCTGCATGACTTTGATGATGACCACATAGAAGAAAATGGTTTTGAATTTGATCTGCTCCTAGGCTTGCTTCAGAATGAGGTAGCAACAAAAGAGAAGGCAGCAGAAAGGCTACCACCATTAGCCACACAGAAGAACAGTGGTATGACAGCCATGAAAGGAACACAAGCCTGCATTTGGGCTTGGGTGAATATAAACAAATTTTGCAGGGAGAAAAGCTTATGTTTCATATGTTTGGAAAACGTCGGTATTTTTCCCAGATTTCATGATGCATTTATTGATGTAATAGAAGTCAAAAAGCAGGTATTTAGGGAAGATAATTCTGGTCTCATAAGGAGAGTGCAAGCTGAGGGTGGAAGTACTAGATAGGGATTTGGGTCAATCAATTTCATAGATATTTTTAACCAGGTTGGAATATCAAAATAGACTTACCCATCAAATCTTAATCTTAAGGTTTTCTCACCCGACTGACCAGTCTTCACAGTATTAGAGAAAAAATTTGATAGTTTTACACAAATTTTCACTGTATTTGCCAGGCAAATCGCCCATCAAATTCCATCCCTATTCCTGACTACTACAAAGGATACATGTTTTCATCAAAACAACACCCAAATACAGGATCATCGCCTACATGAAGAGAGGATGGAACTGTGAATTGCTCATCGAGGAAATCCTGCATCGATATTGAATTACCCATTTATAAAGTACTCGTCATTAATATGACATAGCGAATCCCCATTGCATTCTCAACAACAAAATCAAAATGTTTCCATATATTCCACATAATAGTGGACCCAAAAACCATAGATATTTTTAACCAGGTTGGAATATCAAAATAGACTTACCCATCAAATCTTAAGGTTTTCTCACCTGACGAACCAGTCTTCACAGTATTAGAGAAAAATCTTGATAGTTTTACACAAATTTTCACTGTATTTGGCGGGCAAATCGCCCATCAAATTCCATTCCTATTCCTGACTACTACAAAGGATACATGTTTTCATCATAACAACACCCAAATACAGGATCATCGCCTACATGAAGAGATGATGGAACTGTGAATTGCTCATTGAGGAATTCCTGCATCGATATTTGAATTACCCATTTATAAAGTACTCGTCATTAATATGACATAGCGAATCCCCATAGCATTCTCAACAACAAAATCAAACTGTTTCCATATATTCCACATAATGGTGAACCCAAAAACCAGAAAGGACCGGATTACATATAATCATCATCTCTTGGTAAAGGGAATTAGTGAGCCGAGTAAGCTGCTACTGCAAGCGTATGCCGTCCATTAAGAAACTGAACATCCAAAGAGGCCACCCCGTCGCGACAAACTCAGAAACTCCCCTCAAAAGGGAAGTTCTGATCAAGTAACGCAAGCCCAGAGAACTGAAATGAAATGCACTGAACATCCGATGACAATAATCTCTGCAATTTCCGAAGTATCATACACCAAGAACGAGTATACCCCCACTGTACACCTAGATTGCAGAGAATTTCGTTAGTTTCTGAGTGGGGGACGATATGGGAACAGGCGGCACGATTTGGGGAACTAACCACAAATTAATCGGAGGAATGGCAGTGCTGGGGAACCAACCACAAATTAATTGGAGGAATGGCAGTGCTGTGCCTAAAATGTGACGTCATATATGCACATATATCATGTCTGGATTAAAAATTAGACAAAAATCAGAAGTTTACTGATTCAAAAGAAAAGACTATCGGCCTATAAATAAAAGTGTTAAAATTTTCGAATTTTAATTCGCTACAATTTGAAAGATCATACCCTTCTGATCCCAAAATTGCTTGAAACAAGTAATAGAGTGTAGATGCAGAGTCATTTGTAGTTGCGGCAACAAAGCAACATGGCTTATAAGCAAAATGATGATGTGAAAATGTGAGTAAAGAGGTTTGATAAAGGAGACCTTGTCTCCACGCATTTGAGGAAGCAAAGGCTTAGTAAGGGCATGGAAGATAGGGCCTTGCTCGATTTTGAAAAAGATATATTATGCATTTTAGTTGTTCAAGGATTTGGATATTCCCCAACGTTCAACGTGGTTCCATGAAGGCATGGTGGATGTCAGGAGTATATTGCTGATTGGAAAGAGAAGATTCCAGAGTGTGAAAGGAAAGAGATTGCAGAAATTTTAGAAGAAAGGATCACAGCAAGAAGCAGAAGCCAAAGGATTGGAAGAATCCATGTGGATTTCAGAAGCAGAGTTGGAACAAATAGTTCAACGTTCACGTGGTCATTCCACTTGTCTTGTGAGTGGGAGCTAGCTTTTCTTTTACCCCGAGAGTCTGATGCAGGGGCATCTCCTGGGGCTCCAAAGCTATTACAGGGAGGTCTAAAAGTTTGGCGGTAGAGTTGTCCAGTCATCCACTGAGTGGTCCTCGAAGAAAAATACCCTTATTGTCATTCTGGTTCATGCCTTTTTTAATTGGTGATGCTCCTTAGGTCAAGCCTATGTGATGTTTGGTACTGGCTTAATTATTGTTGGGCTAATTTTCTATTTGGTCTTCAATTTCTATTGGCACCAGATTTCTTTTTGAATGGACCGAATCGATCACTGGGTCGGGTTTGTGCTTTACCTAACGGTCATTATAATTTGTAGGCATATAAACGCAGCCCCTCAGTATATAAAATTAAGAGGGGTCTGATCCGACTACTTTTCCAAAGAGCTCTAACACAAATTGATCTACGCCTCGAGGCTCGGGGTGTTCTAAAACGCACTTGAGATAAATTTGAAACCCAAAGCTTGTACATGCAGGCGAGGAACATTGGATATAAAAGAAGTTTCGGTGAAGGGATTTATTAATGGAGAAAAAGAGGGACAGGAGAGAACTCGGGGAAGAAGAAGAAAATACAAAGGAGAAGGGACGAGGGAGAATAAAGAAAAAGAGGAATAGCAGCAGAAGAGAAAAGAATATGGTAGCATGAGATAGAGAAAATCTGGATTGAATTTAATTATTGTTTTGATTTTCCATTGAGTCCCTGTAAACCTCACCAAAACTTTAGACCAACAAGGATTTGTATTTAGTATTTGAAGAAAGAGTTCTAAATATACTAGTTGTTTTTAGCAATAGAAGCCAATTGAGACCTTAAGAATGTATTTTCATAAATTTGCAGTGTAATTGAATCGCTGATTGTGCATATTCAGTCTTCTTTGTATGTGTTTGTGTCTTTTAATGTGCTTCTAAGCTGTTAACTGTGTACTTTGTTTGAATTTAGTTTTGGCAACGTAAGTGGTTGGTGGTGGTGCATGACAGTCAAGGCTAAATTAAGTTGGACAATCTGAAGATTGAGATTGAATTTTGACAATAAAATTATAGTCAAATGAATAATCCAGAATGTCACAAAGATTACTTATGATGCTCGTGGGTGAAAATCAATTGAAGTGCTAAATTTATATTGCAAAAATAGGCATTTGTATGATTTGTAAGTTGTAAGTTTTAAAAGTAATTGGTCATTGTGACAACCTGCAAAGAGTTTCTAAAATTCCATCTCGGCCTAAGTTGTTTATTCATTGTGACAATCTGCAAAGAGTTTCTAAAATTCCATCTCAACCTAAGTTGTTCATTCCTCCCGCTACTATTTGGAACATTTGAGATGATTGAAGTGCTTGCAAATGTGCAAGGGCTTTTGCAGTGAACTTAATGCTTTAATATTTCAGACAAGAGTTTTGAGGGGTTCTTAATACTCCTTTTACATTAACTTTCCACCGCTTATACATGAAAGGCTAAAACGAAAAGACATAGAATCATGAAATGAACCTACCCAGGAACGTGGAGCTCCTGACTGTGATATTGATGGTGTGACTGTAACAAGTAAGACATGAAAATGACTAGCCCACCTAACCAACTTATTAAATTATTACTGTAAATTTGATTTTCCAAGGTTTTGGTGCCAAAGGTTAGAACTTGAAAGTACACAAGGCAGAGATAACAAAAGCAAACATAGTCAGTGATGAGTATAATACATTGTAACTGTGTAAGGATAAATAACAAAACGAATACAAAGTTATCTTAAATGAGAAACTTCAATTTAAATAACCAGGAATAACATTCTACTCTGGCAACTCTAACCTAAAAATTAAAAATATTAATGAAATGCAATATAGTCTAGCCATCCAACTCAAACTACTGAAATATAATCGTGAAAAGGATTTCAAGTGAAATATTGCATTTAACATTATAGTGCATAAAACTTTGTATATATTTAATATTTATTCTTGAAACTATCCTATCTAAAATTTTTAATTAAAATAAAAAGTATATAATAAATCATCAATAAATTGTAGACAATATCTCAATGAAATTAAAAAATATAAAAGTTCAATGATACAGATAAAAAGGTTGTAGACGTTGGGCTTTCACTAAAACGTTCCACTAGTATCTCTATTTCTGCTCAGACAAGATCTTACATTTTGAAAGTATTCTGATCTCATTTGAAATCACTTCCAAATTAATACAATTAAAAAGATTCAGATACTTCAAATTTTCAAGCTTCAGATTCAGATACTTCTATTTGAAACGTTAAGGATTTTAACTCACTGCAGCTTCGAATTTGGTCCAACTCAAATTGAGAAACTCAAGTTGTGACAACCGCTACAATGATACCAGCATTGATTTGGTCCTTGAAGTAGATAAGTCCAACCAACACTCTGAAGGAACGCTGAGGAAAAATTATTTTACCTCAAGTTGATGTTCTTCTGCAATCTCTAGCAATGGAATAGATGTAGAGAAATGTTGAAGCTTTTGCCTAACTGGATATATAGTGTCTTTTTCATTCTTCCTGATATAAACTGCCATATCACGTACGACATCGTGAACTTGAATTACAGTTGAGAGTTGAAATACAACTCTCCTGAACTGTAACAAGCAACGATCTACAAGGGACTTTACATAACTGTGCCCCTTGTCCAATAAATAGTCATCTTCTTTGTTCTTAACCAGGCCTTCTGCAATCCACATCTACAAGGGACTTTACATAACTGTGCCCCTTGTCCAATAAATAGTCATCTTCTTTGTTCTTAACCAGGCCTTCTGCAATCCACATCTGCACCAATTCCTCTCGAGTAATTAATGCATCCTCGTGAAACATGGCACAATATTGAAAACCATTTTCCAGATTACCATCTCTCAAACTATCATATCTCCATTTCAATCGCTGATACAAATTTCGATCAGGTGGACTATGGCTGCTTGGAAAACTTGAATCCACTGTTTTGATCTGACTAGAGCAGGCTCTTGCCAGTCATCTTTAGTTGCGGTTTGTGTTCCACTGTATGCACTGTTGTCTGAGAGCAGAGCAGATTGTGAATATAAATTCAGCAGAGACCACTGGAACTGAGAAAACAGAGCAGAACATGAATGCAAAGGCAGGGAGCAAAGCCAAAAAGAGGCAGATACATGGGTGCTTACGCCGAGGGGAAGGAGATTGGATTTGATTTGATTTGATAGAATGCTGAAATATATAATGGAGAAGCAGTTGTTGTGTTTGAATAGCAATAACAGAAGTTTGTGATCATTACTTTGCGCCAAAAAGTTTATTCCATTACATTATTTCAGCAAGAACTTTAACTGATGACACCGCCCCCTCACTGATCAAAAAAGTCATGATTCATTCATGTTTATCCTATTCAAATTTGTACATTATTTTACTCAGTGTGAAGTTTCCAATGAGCAGTCAGACAAGACAAGTTTATCCATTACATTATCTGGGCAACAACTTTATTGGATAACTCCACTCACCGACCAAAAAGTGTATTCCATGTGTCGATGACTCACTGCACCGCAGCTTTAAGGTATTAAAAATTGTAAATTATTTTACTCAAGGGGCACTCAGAAAATAATGTACCAAAAAGTTTAACATTACATTATTTATTCAACTACTTTAATTAACGAAGCCTCCACTGACCGACCAAAAAGTTAATTCCATGTGGCGATAATTCATTCACACAACGTTGCACTACAGGTTTATGTTATTAAAATATGTGGATTATTCTACTCACCGTCTCAGGTTTCCCAGCACTCACAAGTTTTTGTCACTTGCAGTGAGCTCTCATTACACGGATGTGTGGAGTCATCTTGTACGATAGTATTTAATGTTGCTTCATGCAATTCAATTGTAATACATATCAGAGTGTTCAAATCTACCTTTCTTCTAAATAATTTTAAATGCACTTTCAAGACTAAAAGTCTAACATACATATCACAGTGTTCATATCACAGTGTTCGAACCTAAAGAAACGAGTGTGAATTCAAATAAATAATTCTCCTGGCCATGTAATTAGGAGAATTACCTCCCCATACTCTATTGAAATATCCCCAAATACTATTTTTATTAATAGGCTCATGTCCTCAAATATGCATATGTTCCTAGAAACGCATAAATTTTAAATTCTTTTAGCTTTGACTTCATGTACCAAAGTTTGAAATTCTCTTCTAGTGACTCACTTCGCCAACCCCTTCTTACCCTTATCAAACTATCCATTTTATCTTAAACTTGTCTAGAATAGACACAAGAGACTACCAAGTGACATCTAATTTCATCACAAAGGCTTCACTTTGTTGATCAATATCTTACCACATTCATTCATAAATGGGGTTTTAAAGTTGTGAAAAATAGAGTCAAAATATTGTAGGTATTGGGGGTGGGGAAGTGGGCTAGGGGGTTTATAGATATTATGGGGTTCATAGATATTAGGGGGTATTCAATAAAAATAAGGGATGTCTATTAAAAATAGAGGTTCTTTTTATTTGAAACATGTATTAAAATGGGGTTGAATAAAAGGATTTTGGGAGGTTTTCATTAATATCTAGTGAGATTATAGGTTTTATTTAATATCTTACTAATGCAGGTGTTGTGACACAGGTTGACTAAGTGGAGACCCTTTGACTTTCCTCCTCCTTGTAGAAAGTAAACATATTGTGGCCTTGCCTATTCCTCTTCTCCAATATGTCCCAAGTAAGAGCATTATTCATTATGGTCACCACCTAAAAGTTATTTCTTTTAGAAGAGGTCTAATCTTACATAGTGGTTTCCAACACAATTGAACATCTTCAAGCCTATTAATGGAAAACATAACTTTATATCTTAATCTTGGAATGTAGATATACAGGGATAGATTTTTGGACCAAACCAACCCATCCTCTACATCCTTGATTCTGGCATGACTCGCCTTCAATTTAGTTGATGATGATGGTGGTGGTTAACATCCACTGAGACCAAATTGGTCTATCAGACCTACAATTTTCTTAATTTTTAATTATATGGCTCCTCGTCTTTCTTGGCGAGATTGGTGTTGTAGCTTTCTTTTTTTTCTCTACGGTCTTCCAACTTCCTTTATCTTGAATCTCCTTCATCTCTTCTGGTTCTTGGGACATTGGTGTCTTAGCTTCGCGATCTATTGTGTTCATTCTTTTGAAGATAGTCGGAGAAGAAGTTTGGTCTAGGAGATCTGCTTTTCTATTAAATGAAGATTTATTTTGTGCGGTATTCGAATCCTCATAACTGTTGATTTGTTGGGGCGGGCTTTCTCCTTAGTTGTCTTGAGAGTTGTTTCTTTCTTCCCTGATTTCTTGTGATTCAGAGTTTTCTCTAGAATATTCTTCTTTGATGACAGTGTAGTGTTCTTTTTGTGCTCCTTCCCACCTTGTAGATCTGTGGTGGTTTTTTCTAGCAAAATTTTTCTCAAAAGGTTTTGGGCAATTTTTGGCTAGATGCCCTGTCTCAAAGCAGAATCAACATCTGAAGAGGACACTTTCATAATCAAGTTTCTGGTTCCACACATAGTCTTTACTTGTTAGGTTTATTTCAGCTGGGAATCCGGCGCTGAAGTCCATTTCCACACAGATGCGTGCATAGGTGGTTCTAGCATATTCCTCTGTTTTTGGGCATCTGCAGTAAAATTTCCCAATTGCATTTCCGATGGCTTTTAGCGAGGAGAGATTCCAGAGATGCAAGGGTAGGGTTGGCAATCTCACCCAAACTGGTGCTGAGGTTATCACTGTTGTAGAGGGATCGAATGATGGGTTCCATGGCTTCATGAATAGGCCTGATTTTTCCCAAAACCAAGGGCCGGAATCTAGAATACATTGTCTGCTTTCAGGATTTTCAAAATCTACTATAAAGAAACCCCTAGCACAAGGGTAGATATTAATTTCATCAGAAATGACAGGCTTCCATACCTCCGAGATCCAATTGTGGAGTGTTGTCAGTCGCGGCCAAAAACCATTGAACCGGCAGATTAGGGCACTTTCGGAAAACTTCAAAGCTTCATCGAGTGAGGCCTGGACCACTTGGATAGTGGGAGCTGGGGCTTCACTGACGATATGGGCAGGAGATTGCCCTCCAGAGGCGGATGAGCCACCAGATATTTTTGCAAAGCTGGGAGCCATATTTTACTTGCCCGTAGAACCTAGTGGCAGAAAAATAAGGCAGAAGATAAGATTAGATCTAGATCTAGCCGCAGAAGATTAGATCTAGAACCTAGCCGCCTAAATCTAGATCTAGCCACAAAAAATTAGATCTAAAAACCTAGCTGTGAAGGGAAATGGAATTACCTTCAAAAATACAGTTGGACCTGCAAAGCATCACGCAGTGGCCTGCGCGTTGGATCAGATCTTGCAGCTCGAAAAGTAAGATCTGATCCAATTCAATATTAAGTCTCTCCTCTGCTGCCGCAGGTCTCGCTGACTTCAGATCTACGTTGTTGTTATTTCTTAGTCTTTCGAAAGCAAACCCAAATATGTCTTTTAAAATCAGGTCACGAGAGCTGTTAGAACCGCTGAATCAAAATGATCTTTTTTTTTTGCGTGTTTAATCTCCAGAATAATGCACCGAAATTTGAATGTGTTCCCAGTGGGCTGAACGAAAGCTGAAATGGAATCGCGGGAAGGCTGGCTGCAATGTGCCTGCAGGGAAATGAGGATGCCGCAGAACTAAGAGGATGCCGCAGAACTAAGAGGATGCCCGCAGGATGCCGCAGGGAAATGAGGATGCCGCTATATAGGCCTCCCATAGTTCCCCTTCAAAACCATCTAATCCCATATATGTGTGTGTGTGTGTGTGTTTTCCACTCTTGATCCCATATAACGGAGATTTCTAGAGAGACTACCTAAACTAAATTATATATACCTTTCCCTTGAAAAGAAGCAATCATGTTTTTAGAAATAGTGTATGCTTCTTCACTCCCTACTCAAGAATTAGTGCATGCACTTACACTTTCACCATTACCTACCTTCCAAATCAAACAATTCCCAATTATAGGGAAGGATAGAACAATGGCTTTCCAAACTATAGACACATTATGGATGTTCTTAGAGGGGATTTCAATCCATTCTTATATTGTATTAGGTTAAATGTATTTATTGATGATAACATGACTCCACAACCTATTATTTGATATCAACCTACATAAGCACTTGGGTGCCAGAGCCTTCCCAAAATGGTGGATATTTTTAAGTCTTTATCCTTCAAAGTCTTTGGTTTTTCTATGATATGTTGTTTTAACAAAGAGATACCCTTACTTTCTTTTATCCTTGACCATAATAACCTAAAAATAATCTTTTTTATGTTGTCCAAAATCCCTTTATGATTGAATGCCAAAGAGTGCTAGTTTATTAGAATTACTTCCAACATTGATCTGACTAGAATAAGTATCCCTCTTCTATATAATCATAGATTACACCATAAATTAATTCTCCTTTCAACTTTGGAAATTAACCATTTTCAATCATTAACCCCATAGTCATTTGGCTTTATATGAAAACTCAGGTAATTGAAACCTACTTGGAAGTCAATCTTGAGAGAAATTGTAGATTAAATCTATCTTGATCATTTTCCACCTCAATAAAAGCAATAGAAGCCTTTTGCAAATTAACCTTCATACCAATAGCAATATGGTATAGTTCTAATGTTTATTTTAAGTTACTAGCATCGCTTGTTGGGACAGGATCCCCTAGGTCAAATTTTGTTAAAATATTGTAAGTCTCTGCATTTTGAGGAGTGGAGCGCGAGTAGTGCAGGTAAAATAACAGTCAAGGGGTTTTAGGAAGATCAAAACCCCTTATGTTTTGATATTGTTTTGAGATCCGCCCATGGTTTGCGGACCATGGTATTGTAATAGTGAAGGATACATAAAGAGATGTCTTAGCAAGTCTAAGGAAATCAACCAATCACTTGTTATGATATGATTTTGGGTCTATAGTTGTAGATCTTTCTATGTTTTTGGGTGAAGGGGAAGGCTCTTGCAGCTGAGTGCATGGAGACCTTGGTAAGTCTACAACTGAGTGCGCAGGACCCTGCAACTGCATGCGCAGGGTATGGAAAGGTTGTAAAAGAAGATCTGAAGTAATAGAAAAATATTTGAAGAAAATATGTGTCTATTTTTATGCACAATGTATTTTCTGTATTTACGTGCAACTGAATGATAATTGTCTGTATTTTATCTTAATTACTCCACGAAGATCTAGATCAATTATTAGATATTGTTTTATGCATTATTAGATAGTTACGAGAAGCTTATAACTTTAGTTAACTAGAAATAATCTAAGTCTCATGAATAAGGGTTTACGAAGGTCAAATCTGAACTAAAATTGCAGAAAGAGCCTTAAACCTCATCACATAGCCTTCTGGATGCAGAAGCTTGGTTCTAGCATCCCCCAATACTGCCTCAGGTGAGATTGCAGCCTTCACTAGGCAGGTTGTTACCGAAAGGGCTAGTAGACTTGTAGGGTTGTTTTGGTTAGCACAGCTAACTCTAAACCTAGGTCCAAGCACCCTCAACCCAACAAATGGTTATGTTGTCGGGACCGGGATCTATCTAAGGGATGTGTGATGTGGCATAAGTGGATACTGACTAAGAAGGAAATTGAGAAGTGGATAAATTGAAAGTTGTACGAGTTCGTAGGCTAGGAAAATAGGATTCCACGCTTATCAAAAGAAAAATGGATACAAAGGTATCTTTACACAGAAGTGCACAAAGTTTTCTTTTCATCGTTCCCCTGCGATTTGTACAAGTGGCTATCCAAATTAGCAGATAGATAACCTACTCATAACCGTGATGATCCTATTGTGTGGAATCCAAAACTCGTCAAACGCCTTGAAATATTTAATTATAAGGTTGCGAGGGCTATTGATTATTGGATTGATCGTATCTTGCGTGGTTTCATCACTGAATTTGCAATGGATACATCTGTGTCTTATAGAAAAGTTGAACAACAATTCTTCAAGGGTCCAAGAGGTAAGTACCTCAAATCGCTAAAAACCTCAATTAAAATGCTTTTGTGCGAAAAGAAGCTTATGCCTTTACCTTAATGTTTAAAAGGGGTCCAACTGGATCTACGCAAAGTGGAAAGTGATTCAGAGTAGATCAAGACAAATTTGTTGAAAGTCAATACAGTCCCTTATGAGGAGAATCTGAAAGTGAAGAAGAGTGAAGTAGACCTAGTATGCCCAGAGGTGTGGCATAGACTTTAGATCAGGTTACTTCTGCAATTCAACATCCAACATGATCAGGGATCAGTATTTTAGCTAAAAAATGAAAGTGCTCAGAATTTCTTCAAACCTGAATGACAGGATATAGCTCATCACCAGGATTCCAACACCGTGAATGGTTTCAAAAACCAACATCGTATGCAAAAGTTAGAGCTTCTGAAAGTTTGGTAAAAAAAGTCAAAGTCAAAGTTTGACCAGGGTTGATTGGATGCCCAGTCAGCATGCAAAGAATATTCTCCAGTTCCGAAGTTCCAAATTATGTAAGTTGTGTGTGATATTCGAATGGCATTAAACATATACAAATCAAACTAACGGTTGCATATAAATATTTGTATTAAAAAATATGTAACGATATGGGCGGAGGGAGCAGGAATGGAATCGACGACCTCCCTGCCCCATTCCAAATTTTTACCAACATACCACTACAAGAAGACTTGAAAGGATGGCACACGATTTTACATTTAATGCAACCCAGAAGCCGACAGCGCGAGGTGGTGGGAGCCAACCTTGTGGGCCAGCCCCACCCCATGCGACCAAGCGCCGAAACCAGGAGCTAGGGGTCATCACTAAGCGTGGTTAGTGCGCCCTAATGATGATTAGCATTTAATTAATCCATTGATTAAGTTGGCGGAGATTTTGGAGGAGCCACCAAACTTGGCGGACTTAACTAGCAGTTCTCCAGATTTAGCGGAGGTTTTGTAGGAAAAATGGTTTGAGCCATAACTTACTCAATTCTCAACCAAATTTTGAAAAAAAAATAGTCCTTTTTGGTAATTTGACATGCTAGGAACTCATTGGAGTAGCTTTCAAAGGCAAAAGAGGTCATCTATAGGTGTTTTTGGTCACTTGAATATTTTTGAATCTTAGGGCCACTAGGTGTTCGAGGCCATTCCCAGAGAAGCTGGTAACCAAATTGAGTAAACAAATAGTCATTTCTGATAGATTTGAATGTTTTAAACTCATTGGAATGGGTTCCAAGAGAATTGGATGCATGTAACAACAATTTGAGCACTATTGAAGCTAATACAAAGGCCCACACTATGAAGCTGGACCAAGGAGATGTAGCCCAGGAGGGGTGAACTCCTTCAACAAAAATTTGTGTATTCAACTTTGTTATTTGTGCTTGCCGTGTTTTTATATGATGATGTTCAGCCATTTAAATTCATGCTTTTAAGTTCATGCAAAACACTAAATTTCACCAAGTTAGATGAATTGACAATCACATGCTCTTGGATAAAATATTTATGGATAATCAAACCAAAGCAAAGAAAATTTTATATCTGGAAATGATACTAGCAGAGCATTAACCAGCAACCAATTTTATATCACAACCACTCCACCTCTAGCTTCGCCTCCACCTCATACACCTACACCTACACCTCCACCTCCACCTCTACCTCCACCTCTGTTATTTAGTATGTGTAGGTTTTAACCTTGTACAGAAATTACCTGCATACGAATCCTTAAACAAAGAAAATAAACAATGCGAGAGCATAACCCATAAAACACATATGCACAGAGATTTTTCCCTGGATCCCAAAACTGGGACTACCAGCTTGATTTTTCATTATGTTCCTTTCAATGTTACAATACATATTTATACATGCCGAAGCATCCAATACCATGGACCGAAAACCATCGCGTCCAATACCATGGACCGAAAACCATCGCGTCCAAAAAACATGTGCGAAAATCATGCACAAAACCATAGGTGGGTCCGCCCAACCTAACATATGGTCCAAAACCAAAATTTTCTGGGGCACTGCCCCGGACCCCATAAAGTGGGGTTACGAGTGCCCTTCAAACCCCCTATTAACTACATGGAAAGAATATAACACAACCCAACAATCTCCCACTTGTTGTTTTCTTTTCACAGGGGGCCACAGGAGAGCTTAGTCATTTTTTCAGCCCTGAGATTCCCATTGCTTCTCTACACCAAGAGAACTTCTCAGAGCTCATAGATTTTGTCAATGCATCTGCAGTATTCTTCAAAGTGTCCACCTTTACCAGCAACACCTTTCTGTCTTCTATCATATCCCTCACAAAGTGATACTGAACATTAATGTGCTTTGTCTTTGAATGATAAGCAGGGTTCTTTGCCAAGAAAATTGCACTTTGGCTGTCACAGTCTATTCTTATAGCTCCCTGTACTAACCCCATACTTGAACACAATCTCTGCAACCAAACTGCTTCCTTGCTTGCATGAGTGGTTGCCATGTATTCTGCCTCTGTAGTTGATAGTGCCACTACAGATTGTTTCTTACTCATCCAACTGACTGCACCTCCAAATAGGTTAAACACATACCCACTTGTAGATCTTCTCTGATCCAGATCTCTGCCCAGTCTGCATCAACAAAGCCATGAATATCCAACACTCTGTCCAATCTTGGTCTTCCTTGGTAGCACAAACCATAATCACTAGTGCCACGCAAATACCTGAAAACCCGCTTCACTGCTGTCCAGTGCTCCTTGCCAGGTTTTGACATAAACCTGCTCAATACTCCCACTGCATGTGCAATGTCTGGTCTAGTACAGACCATTGCATACATCAGGCTACCCACTGCACTTGCATATGGAACACGGGACATGTCCTCTTCCTCTTCTTGTGTCTTGGGACACTGTTCAGCAGATAACCTCACACCTACATGAATAGGAACCTTCACCGGTTTACTATCCTGCATATTAAACCTCTGGAGTATTGTCTCGACATACTTCCTCTGGTTTAACCAGAGCTTCCTCTTTGACCGATCTCTTTTAATTTCCATGCCCAAAATATAGTTTGCAGCACCAAGATCTTTCATGTCGAATTTGGAGGACAATTGGGTCTTCAAATCCTGGATAATTTCTTTGTCATTTCCAACCAGCAACATATCATCCACATACAAGACCAGATAAATAATACGGTCACCAATTAATTTAAAATACACACAATGATCTGCTTTGCTTCTGGTGAAGCCAAGTCCCCGTATAAATGTATCAAATTTCTGATACCACATCCTTGGTGACTGTTTTAACCCATACAGAGACTTCTTTAACTTGCATACCAGTTCTTTCTTACCATTCACCGCAAAGCCTTCAGGGTGCTTCATGTAGATTTCCTCTTCCAAATCCCCGTGAAGAAATGTTGTCTTCACATCCATCTGTTCTACCTCAAAATCAAAAACAGCAGCAACAGATAAAAGTAATCTAATAGAAGTTACCTTGGCAACAGGAGAAAAAATATCACCAAAATCAATTCCCGACACCTGGGAATAACCTTTTGCTACCAACCGAGCTTTGTATTTCTCCACCTTTCCTTTTGCATTTGTCTTCTTCTTGAACACCCATTTGCTGTCAATGGGTTTCCTTCCAGTGGGCAACTCCACCAGATCCCAAGCCTCATTTTTGTGCAAAGATGCCATTTCATCGACCATGGCCTCTTTCCAGAGTTTTCCATCCTCTGAATCCACTGCTTCCTTCACAGTTCTGGGATCATTATCAGTAACAGAAAAAGCAAAATTTGAACTGAAAGCAGATGGACTATACCTTTCTGGCTGCCTTCTTTCTTGAACTGATCTTCTCACAGCCGGAGTTTATGGCTCTTCATCTTCTGATTCCTCCTCTACTGCAGAGTCTGATTCTTCCTCCTTTGGCTCAAACTCTATCTTCTCAGGTGCCTTTGGTTGGAATTCATGTTGAATAACATCTTTTACCTCTCTGAACAACACATCTCGGCTGTACACAACCTTCCGTGTGACTGGGTTCCAAAGCTTATAACCCTTTAAACCATCCTTATACCCAATAAAGATGCACTTTTCAGATTTACTATCCAACTTGGTTCGTTTCTCCTTTGGAACATGTACATATGCATCACATCCAAATACCCTTAGATGTGAAAGAGAGGGTTTCTTACCAGTCCATACTTCTTGTGGAGTCTTATCCTCCAACGCTGATGAAGGTGATATGTTGATCAGGTAACATGCAGTATCCACCGCCTCTGCCCAGAATTCCTGTCCTAACCCGGCACCATTGAGCATGCTTCTTGCCCTTTCCATCAATGTCTTGTTCATTCTTTCTGCGACTCCATTTTGCTGAGGTGTATATGGAGTAGTCTTTTGCCGTGCTATACCACACTTCTTACAAAATTCTTCAAATTCCTTGCTGCAAAATTCTCCACCATTATCTGTCCTCAGCACCTTTATCTTCTTCTCTGTCTGATTTTCCACCAGAGCCTTAAATTCTTTAAACCTGTCAAAGACTTCAAATTTCTTCTTAAGAAAATATATTCATGTATTCCTTGAGAAGTCATCTATGAATGATACATAGTACACAGACTTACCCAGTGATGGAACCTTCACAGGTCCAAACACATCACTGTGCACAAGCTCTAATATTTGTTTCGTCCTCTTACCACCAGAGGGGAAACTCACCCGATTTTGCTTCCCATATACACAATTTTCACAGAAATCAAAATCCAGAGAGCTATTATTCATACCTTCTACCATACCTTTACCATGAAGTATTCGAAGGCCCTTCTCTCTAATATGTCCAAGCCTTTGATGCCACAACATGGTCTTCTCTCCAGAGACCACTAGATTCTCTACTCCATTTTCAGGAACCATAGAACTATTGGACCCATCAACAACAGTGCTACCTTGCAGCTTGTACAGAGTTCTAATCCGAACTCCCCGCATTAATATTAGTGCTCCTCGAACCATATTGCAGGCATCTTTCTCGAACACCGTCTTTACACCTGCATCATCCAACTTGCTTACAGAAATCAGATTTCTGGCCAATGCAGGAATATGTAGAACACCCGGAAGTGTTCTTACCTTTCCACCTTGCAACTTCAACTTTACTTTTCCCCGAACAATGATTCTAGCCTTCCTATCATCTCCTAAGAAGACATCACCACCATCGTATTTCTCATACTCGCAAATCCACTCTCTATGGGGAGTGAAGTGAAAGGATGCACCTGAGTCAATCAACCATGCCTCATGATCTACATGTGTACTTGAAGAAGCCAAGTACACATCCCCACCTTCATCTGAGGTGGTTTTCG
Organism: Pinus tabuliformis; assembly: GCA_031772625.1. Classification (NCBI taxonomy): domain Eukaryota; kingdom Viridiplantae; phylum Streptophyta; class Pinopsida; order Pinales; family Pinaceae; genus Pinus; species Pinus tabuliformis. The sequence continues at coordinate 530,834,990 of CM062819.1, read as the reverse complement.
CCTCTGCAGAAGGAGCATCATCAGATCCCTTTCCTTTATCAGGAGCTTTAGATTTACAATCCCTTCTGAAGTGCCCTTCCTTTCCACATTTCCAGCACACCACCTTTGTAGGTTTTCCTGGAGATTTAGATCTCCCTCTAGATTTAGATCCCCACTCGATGACTTATTTTCGTTTCTGTTCTGGGACCGTCCTCGTACAGACAAGGCATCACCATCTTGGTTGTCCATATTTTTCCGTCTCATCTCCTCCGTCAGCAAGGCTGAGACTATTTCATCAAACTGCAAAGCAGTTGCATTGCTACCTATTGCAATAACCAGACTATCCCACGAATCTGGTAGAGAACACAACAGACTGATGCACTTATCTTCATCTGAAATTTTAATATCAACAGATAATAACTGACTTACCACAGTATTAAACGCATTCAGATGCTCTGTCACCGAGTCTCCATCTTTCATCCTCAGGTTATACAACTTTTTCTGTAGGAACAGTTTATTCACCAGAGACTTAGATTGGTACAAAGTCCCTAACTTGACCCACAAAGCCTTTGCCGTAGCTTCCCCTGATACATTCAGCAATACTAAATCTGAGACACACAATCGCATTGTTCTCTTTGCCTTCCGATCCAACTTCTTCCATTCTTCATCGGTCACTCCCGATGGTTTAGTACCTGGATCTACCGCGATCCACTGATCTTTATCCACCAACAGATCCTCCATCTTGAGTTTCCACAACTCAAAATTCTGACCATTGAACTTCTCAATCTCTATCTTTCCACTGCTCGCCATCTTCTTTCACCACCATAATCGATCTCGCAAATCTCCCACTGAACAGGGTCTACCACAGGCCCAAGCGAAACCCCTCAGCAACAAAGGCGTCCCCTTGAAGCCAAAACAGCTCTGATACCAAATGTAGGTTTTAACCCTGTACAGAAATTACCTGCATACGAATTCTTAAACAAAGAAAATAAACAATGCGAGAGCATAACCCATAAAACACATATACACAGAGATTTTTCCCTGGATCCCAAAACTGGGACTACCAGCTTGATTTTTCATTATGTTCCTTTCAATGTTACAATACATATTTATACATGCCGAAGCATCCAATACCATGGACCGAAAACCATCGTGTCCAATACCATGGACCGAAACCCATCGCGTCCAAAAAACATGTGCGAAAAATCATGCACAAAACCATAGGTGGGTCCGCCCAACCTAACATATGGTCCAAAACCAAAATTTTCTGGGGCGCTGCCCCGGACCCCATAAAGTGGGGTTACGGGTGCCCTTCAAACCCCCTATTAACTACATGGAAAGAATATAACACAACCCAACAGTATGGAAATATGATAAAAATGCATGCGTTCAGGGGTCAAGGATCAAAGGATCCTGAACAGTTTTGGTTCGTTGTAGAAGTTGTGTGGAAATCACAACATATCAATGATGATGAAATAAAAAGCGCAGCTAGTTACAGTGCTACAAAACAGGGCACTCACCTATTATATCAGATACAATAAGACTCACCCAACTTCTTCATTGGCTAATACGGAGGATGCGTTGAATACGAAATTTATGAAGCGAAGTTGAAAGCTCAGTGTGTGACTGAGATCAAGAATATTAAGAAAAGAGTTAATGAATCTGCATGGGATATAGATCAGTGACTGAAGTGTTTACTACGTCAAGCTAACCTTTAGATCTCGGATGAAAAACATAGGGACTAGTACATAACTTCATTATTACCTCACTTAAGGTTACCATTATCTCAGCAGAAGATTGGGTCGCAGGCTGAAGCATTGGAAATCATGATGAAGCTAGAAGCTTCACCGATCCAGGATATGAATGTAGGAGTTCAATAGATCCAGGCGCAGCTAGCAAGCCTACATATGGAGTTATAGGACTTGAAGAAAGGAAAGGAAGTTAAGACAAAGACACACTGTGCAGTGTGGTGCACAAAATGCAAGGATGAAGGCCATCATAAGGATCAATGCCCTTTATTCAGGATTATATAGTTGTGGGAGGTCCTAACCCGCTAAAACCAAAGTCTTCTGCTGGATCAAGCAATGGTGCAAGTACCTGGTGTAGTATTTTCGAAGTTTCAGGACAACATTCAACTAATAATTTCTCCTTATTAGAGAAGTTTATACAGTCTCCAAAGCACCTTTTTTGTAACTTTTGTAAATGAGTTGGTCATGGCGAGAGGAATTGTCGAAGCTACGAACTAATGATGGACAGAAGTCTATTGTATAGGATGTTGGTTGAAAATCACGCGCAAAATGACCAAGGATCACTTACAGCTCAAGGAGGAATTCAAGGACGTGTAAGAGGACGAGGAGATGGAAGAGGTCAAGGCCAGATAATTTGTTACAACTACAGAGAACTAGGACACTTTGCGCACAATTGTCAAACTCCAACGCACCCCTCATGTTAGTATTGTCGTCAATTTGATCATGTTATAGAATATTTCCTGATCTTAATAGTGAAGATGAAGGAGAAGAAGACCCAATAGCCAACACAGAATATTGAAATGATGATATCTGAGTCACGCGAAGACGATCCCAATGTCAACATAGTCACGTGAAGTGGTGTAGCGACTAGTGAAGACAAGGTTGAAGGAAAACAACCAGAACCAGCGTCATGGTTCCGAAAGGTTGGTGAGAAGAATGTTGGGTTTGATTTACATAAGGAAAAAGAGGCATTCATGGAGGCAAGGAATAATTTTATGATTCCAGGTGCTTCTACATCTCAAAACCCGATGTTGATAAACTCGTGAAAGTAAAAACCTGAAGATGATACTGGAACCCAAGAGTCAGATCCCACAGTGTTGAAATTGTTTCTTCAGACTTGTATGAAGCTACTGCGAGATCAAAAGGCAGTAGATGAACTGCAAGATCTGATAAACAATTGCGCCAGCAAGGATAAGTTATTACTAGGACAACGCGCAGTCAATAAGGTAAACCAAAGTAAGAAAAGAATCGGCAAGGAGATGCGGCTAATTATGTAGATCGGTGATTTCAAAATGGATTAGGTAATCACATACTTGGGCTCCAATGCTAATGTACTGTCGAAACAGACATGGGAACGTATGGGAAAGCCTAAGTTTCAATGGTTACCAATTCAGCTGCGCATGGAAAATCAACAGAAGATAATTCCAATGGGGCACCTGCATGGAGTAACCGTAGATATTGAAGGGGCAAGAGAAGTCGCTGATTTCGACGTTATTGAGATTGTTGATGATAGTAATCCATACCCTACATTGCTTGGGATTGATTATGCTTTTTACATGAATGCAATCATCAACTTAAAGAAGCAAAGCATGGTATTTGAGAAGAATGAACTTTGAGTAATTGTCCTGTTGGATCCAACTGAAGGTTTGCGATACACAGAACCGAATCATGACTATTATGAAGATGATGACATTGAGCACATTTATAAGTTAACTGAGTGGAATGAAGATTGGATTAATCCTACTGCAGATGGAAGGATCAGCTGGGAGAAGGACAAATCCTTCAAATCATACTCGAATAAAGAGTTATAAAATTGGCAGAATCGATTGCATGAGGTCTCTACATTGCAATGTAATCGGCTTACAAAATTGCTACATTGTGTATCTACTAAGGTACGTAAGCTACCCTATTATGATGGCTTCGGTGTTGTCAATATATTTCTTGAACATTTTGAAAGAGATATACTAGATGAACATCAGTTCTAGGCCTTGGATCTAGCGTTAAGAGCTATGCCTGCAAGATGGTGGGGTACGCACAGGGATAACTTTGTTGATTGGAAGGAATATCGTCGAATGATGCGATTATTATTTGGCTATGCGAACATCGGAATCACTGAAAAATACACAGGGAAGGATGATCCGGGTGAACATCTGGCACAGTGGACTAAGGCTTGGGGTGAAATACCTCAACCTGAGTGGGTGCATATCTTTGTTCATACTCTAGATGTTATCCTGAAGAACTGGTATTTAGAAACAGAGTTACGGCACGTGATCATTGACTGGGATGAGATGAAAGAAAGTCTCTTGCTCGCGCTCAGTTTTAAAGATGGGTACGCGTGCATTGATGAAGCGCTTCAGGAGATTAAGGTAGCAATCTTTTGAACACCTATCAAACCTATCACATGGGTACAACCTGACTGGAGTACACAGCTGCAACATGCTTTAGAATGTTATACTATTACAATGGAAGAAGCTGATGAGGAGCCGAGGAATATTAATATCCCTGAATCAAAAGGACAACACGAAGTTGAGGGACCTAGTGTGGAGATCCCTGATATTTCACAACCGGTGTGTACAAAGAAGGTGAACATTGGTTCAAAGGCAAAACCAAAATTCTCGAACATTAGTGACTATTGGGATGAAGATACAGTAGATAAGGTAGTTGAATTGCTACATTAATATTAGGGCTTATTTCCAACCAAGTTTTCTGACTTGAAGGGGATAGTCGTAGATTTGGGGGTAATGAAGATCAATTTAAAACCCAATGCGAAGCCATTAAGCAGCACCCATATCAGTTGAAACCAAAATATAAGGAAAAGGTATGAGAGGAACTTGATAAAATGCTCGTAGTAGGAATAATCAAGCCTGTAGAGGAATCGGCATGGGTCAGTCCCATGATGGTCCATAAGAAGAAAATTAAGGGCGATATTGGGATCTACGTAGATCTGTGGAAGCTAAATGATGAATGCGTCCATGATCCACTCCCTACGTCGTTTACAGATGAAGTTCTCGAGAATGTTGGCGGATAGGAAGCTTACTCATTTACGGATGGATTCTCGGGATACCACCAAATTAAGATCGTACCAAAGGATAGAAGCAAGACTACCTTCGCTACAGTTATGGTCTTCAGACTAAAAAATTCCCCTGCAATTTTCTATATTGTCGTGATTTTCTAGGAGTTCATTCATAAGTTTTTGGAGGTTTAGTTTGACGATTGGACAGTGTCTGGGTTGGTCAAGAAGCATGTATCTAGTTTGCGCTTAGTGTTGGATACCTATAGGAAATACCATCTCTCTCTAAACTTGAAGAAATCTATTATATGTGTACCCTACAGAATATTGTTGGGCCACGTTGTCTGTAAGCAAGGATTGATGGTAGACCCTGCTAAAATTGTTGTCATTATCAATCTAGAACCCCCTAGGAAAGTCAAGTAGCTCGGCACAACATTGGGTCATACTGCGTATTATAGGAAGTTTATTAAGGCCTATGCATAGATCACGGTGCCTATGGAAAAGTTGTTTAAAAAGGATGTTACGTTCCACTGGGATGATGATTGTCAGAAAAGCTTGGATACTCTGAAGGAGAAGATGGTTACGGCACCAATCCTAATATTCCCCAATTGGAAGAAGGAATTTCATGTGCATGTGGATGCGTCTTGCATAGCGTTGGGAGTCGTCTTAACACAACCAGGGGCAGGAGATATCGATCACCCGATTGCCTTCACCAGTCGGAAACTATCTAAGGCTGAAAGGAACTACTCAACCATAAAGCGCGAAGGTTTGGCCATGGTTTATGGACTACATAAGTTCAGGAATTATCTACTAGGTGCACACTTTAAGATGTACACGAACCATTCTGCTTTGAAGTACCTAGTCAATAAGCCTGTGTTTGGGGTGGGGGGGGGGGAATCTGTAGGTGGTTGCTCCTTTTTCAAGAATATGATTTTGAAGTCATAGTGAAGCCTGGGAGATTGAATGTTGGACCAAACCACCTGTCGCGGATCGAAAATGGTGAAGAGCCTACCAATATTGAGGAAGGATTACTTGATGTGTAGATCTTTATTGCCAGGGTTGTGGACGATCATTTTCCCAACATCATTCAGTTTCTATCTACTGGCATAGCTCCTGAAGGTTATACGACACAACAAAAGAAGGAACTAGTTGTCAGGGCTGCCAATTTTTCCGTGATTGCAGGACAACTATATAAGATGGGCTCAGATGAGTTCTATGGTGATATGTGCATGAATATGAGAGACACAGTATTCTAGCTTAAGCAAATGGTGTCGGTGGATGACACTATGCAGGTAAGGCTACCGTGCAGAAGATCCTACGTGTCGGACTATGGTGGCCAATAGTACATAAAGATTCTAAGGAATACTACAGTGCCTACGATGTGTCAAAGGACCGGGAGACCGTCGTGAAGGGATGAACTTCCATTAAACCCACAGGTCACATTACAATAATTTGATAAGTGGGCGATTGAATTCATTGGACCTATTCAGCCACCAAGGAAAAAGACAGGAGCGCATTATATTATCACTGCGATGAAATACTTAACCAAATGGGCTGAGGCACAACCTTTTAAGGATTGTAGCACGGACACTACTGCGAAGTTCATATTTGCGTTTATTCTGTCAAGGTTTGGATGCCCAAAAGTTTTTATGAGTGATAGGGGGACGCACTTCCTGAATGCGACAATCACAGCTTTGACAGAGGAGTTCCAAATGTACCATCAAAAGAGTATGCCATATCATCCCTAAGTGAATGGCATCGTTGAAGCTTTCAACAAGGCCTTGGAGAATGCCCTCACAAAGGTATGCAATGTTAATAGGAATGATTGGGATGTGCGCATACTAGCGGTTCTATGGGCCTATAGGACTACCTGTAAGAAATTGACTGGGCAAACACATTTTCGACTGGTTTATGGATAAGAAGCAGTAATGTTGATGGAATACATAGTGCCCAGCCTAAGAATCGCAACAGTGACCGAGATGTAGAACACGACATCATGGCGGAACACCTCACGCAGTTTCTAGCGTTAGAAGAAGACCTCTTTTTGGCTGGCTTTCATCAGCATATACAAAAAGCTAGAGAAAAGGCATGGAACGATCGACACATCAAGCAATGCACCTTCAAAAATGGTGATTTAGTACTAATGTATGACAAAACGTTTACCAAGTTTCTGGGAAAGTTTCAGATGCATTGGCTGGGACCATATATAATTAAGGACATTTTGGATGGTGGCATAGTTCAGCGCACAAAGTTGAATGGGGAAATATTTGCGGGAATGATTAATGGACATAGGAAAGTCTTAGCGCTTCTAGTAGTTTAAAGAAAGCGCGAGAATATAAACTACGTTGCCAAGGAAAAATTTTGTCGAAGAAGGAAGATTGCAAGATGTGTTGGAGGAACGCACAGATGGAAGTTGCGACGAGGTAACTGCGCCACAAGGTGTTAATCTAGGTTTTCATTGATGTCAATATGGCAATATTCTAGACAGTAAACAATGATGTGAAGCCAAGTAGAGCAGATCCATGAAGCAACAAGAGTATGTCAATATGGAAATATTCTAGGATACTAAATGATGATATGAAGCCAAGGAGAAGTAGAGCAGATCCGTGAAGAATCATGAGCAAGAAGCCATGAGGAGAAACCAGAGGAAATCCAAGACAGTCAAGCCATTGGAGAGAATATCGGAAGTCATAGGAGCTATCAGAGCAGAGCTATCAAAGCAGAGAAGAGGTATTGGAGCGGTATCGGAAGCCACAGGAAAGCCAAGTTAGTGTAAGAGTGGAAGATTGAGGAGGAGCCATATCGGGAGTATCGCATGTAATAAGTGCCAAAGAAGAACTGCAGAGTATCATACGAGTTAATAGAGGAGCCATATCAGACCAGAGAAGAGCGGAAAGTCAAGGGAGCTGAGATGATTAGGTTTTGAGTGAGAAACGAGAGGTTGAGTGTTAGAGGGGGTTTGAGACAAAGGTCAATTTATTGTTGTAATTGAGCCAAGAGGGAAAGACTCGTGCCTGGTGTGGACTCTCGTTACTCTGTGTATCCACGTTCAACAGTTAACCGGGTATTTCTTTTTGTTCCCACTAAATGGATCGATGGCAATCCAATATTAAGTGAATGAATCGATATATGAATGTCGTGTGTTAAATGGAGTGTGGCAGAAACCGTGGTTTTAACACAGAGTCCATCAAAAGCAAGCGAGATTAAGTTAAGGAGGAAACAGATGGAGAGTGCACAGGATCCGTTGGATCTCATAGATCAACGGTCATCGCATGGTGGAAGAGCATGGAAGATAATCAGCGAAGAGGTGGTTTCTCAAAACCATAAGTGGTATTTCGGGCGGACAAAAAGCTGTAAGCTGTATTGAAGGGTAGTCACCCGATTCCATTAACCGTTCGACACGTAGCAGCTGAGGAGAGAGAAAAACCGCTTTATCGGGCAGGTATTCTCTGTGCTTGTGTCTCACCCGAAATCGTTTTGGATCGTCAGATCAAGCAGATCTAGATCAACGGTCACAAAGTGTCGTGCAAGTTGATTGATCAGGAAAATGCATCAATCGTTGATCTGATGGAAGGATATCAACGATGGAGATCGAGCGGACTAGTTGGTGATCAGGCTAAGCAAAAATCTTGAGATCGAGCACCAGATCAACGGTCACGATTTAATTGCTAATCGCAGAGGTGAAGGGCTTATCGGAGATCAGAGATTGGAAAGCGCTGCAGAGATGTCTTTGATGTGCAGACCCGACGATTTATGAGCACAGACTCGATAGCTCCATAAAATATATCTTTATGTAATATCGCGTTCGGGTATCGGGGAAGTCACGCAAATCATAAGGGTTGTTGCTGTCGGACCGCCGATTGCGATTGAGATAGTGACGTGGCATGTGGGACCTCCCTGTTGGTACAGCCTCTCCTATGAAATCCTCCGTAAATAATGAAGTCTATTGTATGAATATTAAAAAGGGACTCTTTGATATTTTTTAATATGTAACTCTATTGTAATTCGGCCTTTCTTATGAATTAACGTGTCTTGTGAGCGTTGGTGAACACGAAGAGACAGAGGAAGCCAGAGATCGGGAAGCCGAAGATCAAGCGATCAAAGGAGGAAGCCAAAAGGTCGAGCGAGCATAGAGGAAGAGGAATTTCAAGCAAGTGAAAGGGAAGCCAAAGGTCATGCGTATGAGTATAAGAAAACAAAGAATTGCCTTTATGAGTGGTTCTTGGCGAACTGGAAGAAAGGAAGAAGTGGTAGGTCCAGCAGGACAGGAGGAAGCCAAAGATCTAACAGGACAGGAGGAAGCCAGAGGTCCAGCAGGACAGGAGGAAGTCGAATGACGAGCAACTCTGTTGATTGGATTCACCTTTGAAAAGCTCAGACCAGCGCTGGGTTAGTCAGGTACATAACACAACTTGAAGAACAATTTTGTGAAGGGATAAATAAAGTTTCATCTAACATAGCTTGAAGGGAACAGTAACCAACACCAGCATTGAAGCGTATGTGAATTTGTTTTCTGGGAAGTAAGAGATAGCTAGAACAGTGAGAAGTAGTCACACCTAAAGCATTTACAGTGACAGTGAGAACAGAGGCCTGAAACTGAGAGTTGATTCTTGTGCAGAGCTTAGTGCAGTTAATTGTAGACACACTGAAGTTGTGTGGAGACATTATTGGAGATCATGATGACTATTTGATATCATCATGAGATAACTTTTTGCAGACTATGTGTGGATAGTATGAAGAGTTGTAAAGAATTCTTCATATGAAGACTGGTTATCATTGATGCTGTAGCATGGAGACTACAGTGAAGTTGTAAACTAGCAGAGGGTTGGAGCCCTTGGGGTTGGCACCTCAGAAGTTGGAAGGATTGGTGTCCTTGGAGTTGGTGCTGCTATATCCAAGGTTGGTGCCTTGACAGTAGAGGATTGGAGCCCTTGAGGTTGGTTCCTCAGAACTGGAAGGATTGGTGTCCTGGGAGTTGGTGCTCCTAAGTCCAAGGTTGGTGCCTTGACAAAACAAAGTTGGTGCTCTGGAGGTTGGTGCTTGGCAACAGATTGGAACCATATATATATTGTATCTATTTTATTGCAAAGATTATATTAATAAAAGCATTTATTCTTGTTGTTCATCTTGTGTTCTGAATATAAATGTTTTAACTGGTAAAATAAAAGTTGAAAATAAATACTGATTCACCCCCCCCCCCCCCCTCTCAGTATTTCCAACAATTGGTATCAGAGCCAGTACCTTCATTCAAAGCCTAACAGCTTGAAGTTTGATCTTTAGAACACAAATGGCGAAGTCAAGGAAGAAAGTCTCCAAGGATGTGTCTCCCTCTACCACTAAAATAAAAGACAATCAATTTGAGGAGGCTCCATGGTTCAATGGGAACTTTAATAATGGGAAGCAAGAATGAGAAATTTCTTAAAGACTCAAGGCAATGAAATCTAGAAATCAGTGATTGTTGATAGCATGAGGGACGAAGCATCCAAGGAGTACAATGCAAAAGCAATGAAGACAATCTTGAATGGGCTAACTGATTCTATAAAGAACAACTTAAGAAAATGTTCGTCAGCAAAGGGTATATGGGACAAACTTCATGACCTTCACTCAAAAGGAGCATTGACGATGACCATCAGTCAAGAAGATGATGGAAACCAAGAAGAAAATCCAAAACCCATCATAGAAGCTAAAAATGAGAATGATGAAATCAAGGCTAAAGAAGACCTAGAAGATGAAGAAAATGAAAAAGATTTTGTAGAAGATCTCCTCACTCAACTTACAGCTGCCATGGAAGAGATTATCAATTTGAAAAAGGAAAACAAGGAACTTAAGAAGAAAGCACAAGGAGCTGAGAAGACAATGGAAACATTGGCAATCATATAAGAATAGGTTAATGAAGCAGAAAAGGAGAGAAACACCATGATATGTCAACTAAAATCAAAGGATGAAGAAATTTTCAAATTAAAATCTAACATAAAACTTCTCAAGGCCGAAACATGTAAAGCTACAAGGATCAAGGAAGAAATGGAGAGCAGTCTAGCAAAGGAAAATGAAGAAATCTTCAAAATGAAGTCAGATATCATCTTCCTTAAAATAGAAGCAAATGAAGCTGCTCATATCAAGGAAGAAATCGAGAAACAACTTGCTAAGAAGAATAATGTTTGTGAAAGATTAGAAGAAGATTTTGTCTTCCTCAGAAGAAAGGTTGAAGGGACAGAAAAAACCTTGAAGATCTCTCAAGCCTTGGATGACATGCTCAGCCATCAAATATGTCCATTTGATAAATCAGGTCTCGGGTATGCAGGTGAATCCTCAAACAAGAATGATAATGCTTCAAACAAAAGGAATGTGAAGAAGCCAGAAAGAAATGGTGATGCTCTCGGTTCCAGCAAAGGCAAGGAGAAAAATCAAGGCAACAATGGAAGAAATCCCGCTCCAAGAAGAAATGTAGATAATGTCAAGGATGCTAGAAGCAATGGTTATCATCAAAGGATCTCAAGATAGAGAGACTCAAAAGTACATCAAGGAAATCTCCATCTCCCAGGTACCAAAGTTTATTTCTTGGTTATTGTTATTCTTGTAAAAACTTTGGTCACATGGCAAAAGGTTGTAAAGCATATCATAAAGATAGATGTTATGGTCCCCAACCATATCATAAATATATTATGGTCCCCAACAATCTCCAAGGAACAATTTTGCAGGAAGAAATCATGAATTCTTATTCATGAACAATGTAGAATGCTTCAAGTGTCATAACATTGGTCATATGGCACGTGATTGTAACTTAACTTGGGCTCTTACACAAGCTAGAACCATGCAAAAGAAGAAAGTTACACAAGTATGGAGAAGGAAGCAAATACAATCCGAAAATCCCTTGAACTCTCCAGCCAACAACACATGTTGTTGACCTGATCTTCGACAATCTAAGCATTTGATAGGAAGATTCTGCCAAAAGAGATGATGCATACAGTTAGGGGGAGCCTGTGATTCTTGATCATTATTGCAGAAGCTATTAGTGAAAGGGTCCTTATGAAATCCTTGTTGAGCTATATTAACAATCATTCATTGATAAAGATCATTTCTCAGGAGCACTCCATTGAAGAACTTGATCTCTTAACTATTCTTTGGACTCATGTTGAAGATGTTTTCCACTTGATCACTAAGTAGAAATTGCAACAACAAAGAATGTCATTTAATATTAGACAAATAGGGCACATAACCATGTTGTTGTTATTACAGAAGTTTATGTCTCGAATCAGGGATTGAATGTGAGAACAGGTAAATTATGGAAAAAAATAAAGGTAACCTTCAAACAAACAGATACATTTGGGAATGAAGTATGAAGCAAGAGCAGTTGGCAACATCTAACAAAACTGAAGCATTGTTGAAGCCATGATAAAGTAGTTTTGAGACATGAAGAGGGGATAATGTGCTAGTTGCAACAATCCTTCTATCTTCAGTAAAAAGAAGAGCACTATGACAGGGGGATAACAGACTCATGAAGATCTACTATTCATGAAGAAGAGTAGCAATTTGACAGGGGGAGTCCTTTTGCACTCCTTTGCCATTGATGTCAAAGGGGGAGAGAAGGAGAATATTGCCATCAATAACAAAGGGGGAGATTGTTAATCTAGGTTGTCATTGATGTCAATATGGCAATATTCCGGATAGTAAATGATGATGTGAAGCCAAGTAGAGCAAATCCATGAAGCAACAAGAGTATGTCAATATGGAAATATTCTAGGATAATAAATGATGATATGAAGCCAAGGAGAAGTATAGCAGATCCATGAAGAAACATGAGCAAGAAGCCATGAGGAGAAACTAGAGGAAAGCCAAGACAGTCAAGCCATTGGAGAGAATATCAGAAGTCATAGGAGCTATCAGAGCAGAGCTATCAAAGCAGAGAAGAGGTATTTGAGCAATATCGGAAGCCACAGGAAAGCCAAGTTAGTGTAAGACCAGGAGATTGAGGAGGATCCATATCAGGAGTATCGCATGTAATATATGCCAAAGAAGAATTGCAGAGTATTAGAGGAGTTAATAGAGGAGCCATATCTGACCAGAGAAGAACAGAAAGTCAAGGGAGCTAAGATGATTAGATTTTAAGTGAGAAGTGAGAGGTTGAGTGTTAGAGGGGGTTTGAGACAGAGGTCAATTTATTGTTGTAAACCGAGAGGGCAAGACTTGTGCCTGGTGTGGACTCTCGTTACTCTGTGTATCCGCGTTCAACAGTTAACCGGGTATTTCTTTGTATTCCCACTAAATGGATCGATGGCAATCCAATATTAAGTGAATGAATCGATATATGAATGTCGTGTGTTAAACGGAGTGTGGCAGAAACTGTGGTTTTAACACAGAGTCCATCAAAAACAAGCAAGATTAAATTAAGGAGGAAATAGACGGAGAGTGCATAGGATTCGTTGGATCTCATAGATCAACGGTCATCGCGTGGTGGAAGAGCGCGGAAGATAATTAGCAAAGAGGTGGTTTCTCAAAACCATAAGTGGTATTTCAGGTAGACAAAAAGTTGTACGCTGTATTGAAGGGTAGTCACCAGATTCCATTAACTGTTCGACACGTAGCAGTCGAGGAAAGAGAAAAACCGCTTTATCGGGCGGGTATTCTCCATGCTTATGTCTCACCCGAAATCGTTTTGGATCGTCAGATCAAGCAGATCTAGATCAACGGTCACAAAGTGTCGTGCAAGTTGATTGATCAGGAAAAGGCATCAACCATTGATCTGATGGAAGGAGATCAACGCTGGAGATCGAGTGGACTCGTTAGTGATCAGGCTAAGTGACAACCATCGGATCGAGTGCCAGATCGATGATCGAGATTTAATTGCTAATCGCAGAGGTGAAAGGTTGATCGAAGATCAAAGATCGGAAAGCACTGCGGAGATGTCTTTGATGTGCGGACCCGATGATTTATGAACGCAGACCCGATAGCTCCATAAAATATACCTTTATGTAATATCGTGTCTGGGTATCACGAAAGTCACGCAAATCATAAGGGTTGTCGCTTCCGTACCGCTGATTGCGATTGAGATAGTGACATGGCATGTGGGACCTCCCTGTTGGTACAACCTGTTAGGCCCCTATACTACTAGTGTAACCCCTTATTGTTATTAGTACAACCCACTTATTATATTGATGTAACCATGTAGTGCCCATATTGTTACTAATGTTCCCCATAAGAAGCCCACTATTGTTATTATTGTGCCCTTACATTATTATTGTTATGTCGGCTCTAGTTATGTTATGACCCCTCAGACTCCTATATATAGAAAGGAGGTATTTTCATTTGTATCATCCAAGAATTGTTCATTTATGTAATGTAAAGGAGGTTGCCCCCTCGAAGAGGCTGAATTCTAAGGTGTTGATCTATCTTTTCTATCTTTTCTTGAGCTGGTTTCATAACATTTGGTATCAGAGCTTTGGATTCTAGGGTTTCGCTGCTCCAAATAGGTCATTGTGGTATTTTCGCTATAACTTTTTTTCTGTGACGTTTCAGAAGTCACAGAAAAACCCATTTGAGAAGAAATCGCGTTGAACCTTGGGTCCGAATTTCAGAGCTTTTCGCGCAATATTTGCGGAGATATGATCTGAGGAAGTTGGTCTTTTTGCAGACTCCAGAATTACATTCAAAACAGGTGACCTAGGGAAAATAGTCATAACTTTCTCTCTGAGCATTGGATTGAAATTTCGTAAGAAGGTACAGAAAGAGGACGAACTGTAGTTTCTTGTATGCATTTTTCAGATCCATAGCTCGAAAAATTGACACGTGGCGCTTCATACAAGTTCACTCTTCTGGAAAGGTCTATAATCAGGTCATCTTGGGAGATTATGCATAACTCTTTTTCGAGGAATCCAATTTGAATCAGACTAATGGCATTGGAAAGAGGACATAGAGGGCTACGATAGGTAGCAATTTCAGAACTTAAATATCCGCAAGTACAGAGTTACACTCGTTTCAAGTTCGAGGTCCTAAAATCAAGAAAAAGCAAGATGAGGAAGTTTGATGGCAAGGATCTGGTAAATTGGATACTTCAGATGGAGCAATATTTTTATCTACATGGGGTACAACTGTTACAAAAGGTATGTATTACATCTTCATATTTAGAACCAGATCAATTTTTATGGTACGAAGGGCTTTGTTCTCGTAAACAACTTGTTACGTGGTCAATTTTCATGGAGGAAATGATAGCACATTATGAGGATACAAAGAGCAACACCTTCTTTAGAGCAACACCACAACAATTGGAAAGAGTAAAAGGGCTTTGTGACATAGTGGAAAGAAAAATTCTGGAAACCAGGAAGCATACCCCTCACAACTATAAAGATGGAAGTGTTGTTTCTCCTAGCCTTCCACAACCTACAAGGGTTACACCACAACAATTGGAAGAAAAAATAGAAAAAGGGCTTTGTTACAATTGTGATAGCAAATGCACTAAAGGTCATAAGTGTGCTGAGAAGAAATTATTTTACATAGAATATGAAGAGTAGGAAGAAAAGGATCAAGAAACATCAAAAGAAGAAGATATACGCTAGGACCCCACCCCAGAGAAAGAAGAAATGAATCAGACCATATCTTGTAAAGCATTGGCAAGAATTACCACTCCTCAAACTCTCAAGATAGAAGGACATATCAAGAAGAAAAATGTGCAAGAAGTGAAAGATCACATCGAGAAAGAAGAAATGAATCCAACCATATCTTGTAATTCATTGTTCGAAATTACCACTCCTCAAACTCTCAAGATAGAAGGACATATCAAGAAGAAAAATGTTCAAGAAGTGAGAGATCACATCGAGCATCAAGAAATGAATCCGACCATATCTTGTAAAGGATTGGAAGAAATTACCACTCCTCAAACTCTAGAGATAGAAGGACATATGAAGAAGAAAAAGGTTCAAGCAGTGAAAGATCACATCGAGCATCAACAACGAGTTCTCCAACTTTTAAAGGATAACGCCACTTCGATGCAAAATCAAACGAAACAACAGGTAGATAAACATTGTAGTGAAAAATGTTTTGATGTAGGTGATTGGGTATTTTTATTGCTACATCTAAAGCAAGCTACTTATGAGAAGGAAATGTTAGCAATACTACATGCACTTAAAAAATGGCGACCTTACCGAATGAGAAGACTCTTCAAGGATGAGGATGTGGAAGCATTGTTTTGTGCTATTTCTATTATCCAACCAGATTGGATAAACGAAGCAAGGGATGAATGGAAGATGGACAAAGAAGTATGGCCACTTATTCAAAACTTGCAAAAGATCCCAATTCAAACAATATTGCCAGATATTGAAAAGGAAGGAAAAATCATATTGGAACCTGGAGCAGTCACAGAAACAAGAACCCGACAGCTACAAAATCGATCAATTTCAAAGTATCTCATCAAGTGGAATAACCCGCTGAAGATTCCACATGGGAGGACAAGAATTTTATACAGAAGCATCAAGAACTACTCAAGCGTTGAGGACAACGCTTCTTGAAGGAGAGGGGCATGTTAGGACCCTATACTACTAGTGTAACCCCTTATTGTTATTAGTACAACCCACTTATTATATTGATGTAACCATGTAGTGCCCATATTGTTACTAATGTTCCCCATAAGAAGCCCACTATTGTTATTATTGTGCCCTTACATTATTATTGTTATGTCGGCTCGGTTATGTTATGACCCCTAAGACTCCTATATATAGAAAGGAGGTATTTTCATTTGTATCATCGAAGAATTGTTCTTCTATGTAATGTAAAGGAGGTTGCCCCCTCGAAGAGGCTGAATTCTAAGGCGTTGATCTATCTTTTTTATCTTTTCTTGAGCTGGTTTCATAACACAACCTCTCCTATGAAATCCTCTGTAAATAATGAAGTCTATTGTATGAATATTAAAAAGGGATGAGTATTAAAAAAGGCCTCTTTGATATTTTTTAATATGTAACTCTATTGTAATTCGGCCTCTCTTCTAAATTAACGTGTTCTGTGAGCGTTGGTGAACACAAAGAGACAGAGGAAGCCAGAGATCAGGAAGCCAAAGATCAAGTGATCAAAGGAGGAAGACAAAAGGTCGAGCGAGCACAGAGGAAGCGGAAGTTCAAGCGAGCGAAAAGGAAGCCAAAGGTCAGGCGTATCAGTATAAGAAAACAGAGAATTTCTTTTATGAGTGGTTGTTGGCGAACTGTAAGAAAGGAAGAAGTGGTAGGTCCAGCAGGATAGGAGGAAGCCGAAGGTCCAATAGGACAATAGGAAGCCGACAGTCTAGCAGGATAGGAGGAATCCGAAGGACAAGCAACTCTGTTGATTGGATTCACCTTTGAAAAGCTCAGACCAGTGCTGGGTTAATCAGGTACATAATGCAACCTGAAGAACAATTCTGTGAAGGGATAAATAAAGTTTCATCTAACATAGCTTGAAGGGAACTAAAACCAACACCAGCATTGAAGCGTATGTGAATTTGTTTTCTGGGAAGTAAGAGATAGATAGAACAGTGAGAAGTAGTCACGCCTAAAGCATTTATAGTGACAGTGAGAATAGAGGCCTGAAACTGAGAGTTGATTCTTGTGCAGAGCTTAGTGCAGTTAATTGTAGACACACTGAAGTTGTGTGGAGACATTATTGGAGATCATGATGACTATTTGATATCATCATGAGATAACTTTTTGCAGACTCTATGTGGATAGTATGAAGAGTTGTAAAGACTTCTTCATATGAAGACTGGTTGTCATTGATGTTGTAGCATGGAGACTACAGTGAAGCTGTAAACTGGCAGAGGGTTGGAGCCCTTGGGGTTGGTGCCTTAGAAGTTGGAAGGATTGGTGTCCTTGGAGTTGGTGCTCCTATATCCAAGGTTGGTGCCTTGACAACAGAGGGTTGGAGCCCTTGAGGTTGGTGCCTCGGAACTAGAAGGATTGCCGTCCTAGGAGTTGGTGCTCCTAAGTCCAAGGTTAGTGCCTTGACAAAACAAAGTTGGTGCTCTAGAGGTTGGAGCCTCACAAAAGTCCAAGTTGGTGCTTAGCAACAGATTGGAACCATATATATATTGTATCTATTTTATTGCAAAGATTATATTAATAAAAGCATTTATTCTTGTTGTTCATCTTGTGTTCTGAATATAAATGTTTTAACTGGTAAAACAACAGTTGAAAAGAAATATTGATTCACCGCACCCCCCCCCCCCCCCAGTATTTCCAACAATTGGTATCAGAGCTAGTACCTTCATTCAAAGCCTAACAGCTTGAAGGTTGATCTTTAGAACACAAATGGCGAAGTCAAGGAAGAAAGTCTCCAATCCTCCTAAGGATGTGTCTCCCTCTACCACTAAAATAGAAGACAATCAATTTGAGGAGGCTCCATGGTTCAATGGGAACTTTAATATATGGGAAGCAAGAATGAGGAATTTCTTAAAGACTCAAGGCATTGAAATCTGGAAATCAGTGATTGTTGATATCATGATGGATGGAGAATCCAAGGAGTACAATGCAAAAGCAATGAAGACAATCTTGAATGGGCTACCTGATTCTATAAAGAACAACTTAAGAAAATGTTCGTCAGCAAAGGGTATATGGGACAAACTTCATGACCTTCACTCAAAAGGAGCATTGACCATGACCATCAGTCAAGAAGATGATGGAAACCAAGAAGAAAATCCAAAACCCATCATAGAAGCTGAAAATGAGAATGATGACATCAAGGCTAAAGAAGACCTAGAAGATGAAGAGAATGAAAAAGATTTTGTAGAAGATCTCCTCACTCAACTTATGGCTGCCATGGAAGAGATTATCAATTTGAAAAAGGAAAACAACTTAAGAAGAAAGCACAAGGCGTTGAGAAGACAATGGAAACATTGGCAATCATAGAAGAACAGGTTGATGAAGCAGAAAAGGAGAGAAACACCATGATATGTCAACTAAAAGCAAAGGATGAAGAAATTTTCAAATTAAAATCTAACATCAAACTTCTCAAGGCCTAAACATGTAAAGCTACAAGGATCAAGGAAGAAATGGAGAGCAGTCTAGCAAAGGAAAATGAAGAATTCTTCAAAATGAAGTCAGATATCATCTCCCTTAAAATAGAAGCAAATGAAGCTACTCATATCAAGGAAGAAACAAAGAAACAACTTGCTAAGAAGAATAATGATTATGAAAGATTGGAAGAAGAGATTGTCTTCCTCAGGAAAAAGGTTGAAGGGATGGACAAAACCTTGAAGAGCTCTCAAGCCTTGGATGACATGCTCAACCATCAAAGATGTCCATTTGATAAATCAAGTCTTGGGTATGCAGGTGAATCCTCAAACAAGAATGATAATGCTTCAAACAAAAGGGATGTGAAGAAGCCAAAAAGAAATGGTGATGCTCCCAGTTCCAGCAAAGGCAAGGAGAAAAATC
Organism: Pinus tabuliformis; assembly: GCA_031772625.1. Lineage (NCBI taxonomy): Eukaryota > Viridiplantae > Streptophyta > Pinopsida > Pinales > Pinaceae > Pinus > Pinus tabuliformis. The sequence goes on along the minus strand of CM062819.1, from coordinate 530,815,863 downwards.
AAGGAAACGATGGAAGAAATACTGCTCCAAGAAGAAATGTAGGTAATGTCAAGGATGCTAGAAGCAATGGTTATAATCAAAGGATCTCAAGACAGAAAGACTTCAGAAGTACATCAAGGAAATCTCCATCTCCCATGTACCAAAGTTTATTTCTTGGTTATTGTTATTCTTGTACAAACTTTGGTCACATGGCAAAAGATTGTAAAGCATATCATAAAGATAGATGTTATGGTCCCCAAACATATCATAAAGATAGATATTATGGTCCCCAACAATCTCCAAGGAACAATTTTGTAGGAAGAAATCATGAATTCTTATTCATGAACAATGTAGAATGCTTCAAGTGTCATAACATTGGTCATATGGCACATGATTATAACTTAACTTGGGCTCTTACACAAGCTAGAACCATGCAAAAGAAGAAAATTACACAAGTATGGAGAAGGAAGCAAATACAATCCGAAAATCCCTTGAATTCTCCAGCCAACAACACATGTTGTTGACCTAATCTTCAGCAATCTGAGCATTTGATAGGAAGATTCTACCAAAAGAGATGATGCATATAGTTAGGGGGAGCCTGTGATTCTTGATCATTATTGCAGAAGCTATTAGTGAAAGGGTCCTTATGAAATCCTTGTTGAGCTATATTAACAATCATTCATTGATAAAGATCATTTCTCAGGAGCACTCCATTGAAGAACTTGATCTCTTAACTATTCTTTGCACTGGTGTTGAAGATGTTTTCCACTTGATCACTAAGTAGAAATTGGAACAACAGAGAATGTCATCTAATACTAGAGAAATAGGGCAAATAACCATGTTGTTGTTATTACAGAAGTTTATGTCTCGACTCAGGGATTGAATGTGAGAACAGGTAAATTATGGACACAAATAAAGGCAACCTTCGAACAAACAGATACATCTGGGAATGAAGTATGAAGCAAGACAAGCTGGCAGCATCTAACAAAACTAAAGCATTGTTGAAGCCATGATAAGGTAGTTCTGAGACATGAAGAGGGGATAATGTGCTAGTTGCAGCAATCCTTCTATCTTGAGTAAAAAGAAGAGCACTATGATAGGGGGAGTAACAGACTCATGAAGATCTACTATTCATGGATAAGAGTAGTAGTTCGACAAGGGGAGTCCTTGTGAACTCCTTTGCCATTGATATCAAAGGGGGAGAGAAGAAGAATATTGCCATCAATAACAAAGGGGGAGATTGTTAATCTAGATTGTCATTGATGTCAATATGGAAATATTCTGGACAGTAAACAATGATGTGAAGCCAAGTAGAGTAGATCCATGAAGCAACATGAGTATGTCAATATGGCAATATTCTAGGATACTAAATGATGATATGAGGACAAGGAGAAGTAGAGCAAATCCATGAAGAAACAGGAGCAAGAAGCCATGAGGAGAAACCAGAGGAAAGCCAAGGCAGTCAAGCCATTGGAGAGAATATCGGAAGTCATAGGAGCTATCAAAGCAGAGAAGAGGTATTGGAGCGGTATTGGAAGCCACAGGAAATCCAAGTTAGTGTAAGAGCGGGAGATTGAGGAGGATCCATATCGAGAGTATCGCATGTAATATATGCCAAAGAAGAACTGCAATCTATCAGAGGAGTTAACCAAGGAGCCATATCAGACCAAAGAAGAGCGGAAAGTCAAGGGAGCTGAGATGATTAGGTTTTGAGTGAGAAGCGAGAGGTTGACTGTTAGAGGGGGTTTGAGGCAGAGTTCAATTTGTTGCTGTAATTGAGCCAAGAGGGCAAGACTCGTCCCTGGTATGGACTCTCGTTACTCTGTGTATCCGCGATCAACAGTTAACCGGGTATTCCTTTGTATTCCCACTGAATGGATTGATGGCGATCCAATATTAAGTGAATGAATCGATATATGAATGTCGTGTGTTAAACGGAGTGTGGCAGAAATCGTGGATTTAACCCAGAGTCCATCAAAAGCAAGCGAGATTAAGTTAAGGAGGAAATAGATGGAGAGTGCACAAGATCCGTTGGATTTCATAGATCAATGGTCATCGCACGGTGGAAGAGCGCGGAAGATAATTAGTGAAGAGGTGGTTTCTCAAAACCATAAGTGGTATTTCAGGCGAACAAAAAGCTGTAAGTTGTATTGAAGGGTAGTCGCCCAATTCCATTAACCGTTTGACACATAGTAGCCGAGGAGAGAGAAAAACCGCTTTATCAGGTTGGTATTCTCCATGCTTGTGTCTCACCCAAAATCGTTTTGGATTGTCAGATCAAGCGGATCCAGATCAACGGTCACAAAGTGTCGTGCAAGTTGATTGATTAGGAAAAGGCATCAGCCGTTGATCTGATGGAAGGAGATCAACGATGGAGATCGAGCGGACTGGTTGGTGATCAGGCTAAGCGATAACCGTCGAATCGAGCACCAGATCGACGATGGCGATTTAATTGCTAATCGTAGAGGTGAAGAGCTAATCGGAGATCGAAGATTGGAAAGCACTGCGGAGATGTCTTTGATGTGTGGACCCGACGATTTATGAACACGGACTTGATAGCTCCATAAAATATATCTTTATGTAATATCGTGTCTGGGTATTGGGGAAGTCACACAAATCATAAGTGTTGTCGCTGTCGGACCACCAATTGTGATTGTGATAGTGATGTGGCATGTGGGACCTCCCTATTGGTACAACCTCTCCCATGAAATCCTCCATAAATACTAAAGTCTATTGTATGAATATTAAAAAGGGACTATTTGATATTTTTTAATATGTAACTCTATTATAATTTAGCCTCTCTTCTGAATTAACGTGTCCTGTGAGCATTGGTGAACACGAAGAGACAGATGAAGCAAGAGATCGAGAAGCCGAAGATCAAGTGATCAAAGGAGGAAGCCAAAAGGTCGAGCAAGCACAGAGGAAGCAGAAGGTCAAGCGAGCGAAAGGGAAGCCAAAGGTCAGGCGTATCAGTATAAGAAAACAGAGAATTGCCTTTATGAGTGGTTGTTGGCGAACTGGAAGAAAGGAAGAAGCGGTAGGTCCAGCAAGACAGGAGGAAGCCGAAGGTCTAACATGACAGGAGGAAGCCGAAGGTCTTGTAGGACAGGAGGAAGCCGAAGGATGACCAACTCTGTTGATTGGATTCACCTTTGAAAAGCTCAAACCAATGTTGGGTTAATCAGGTACATAACGCAACCTGTAGAACAATTTTGTGAAGGGATAAATAAAGTTTCATCTAACAAAGCTTGAAGGGAACAGTAACCAGCACCAGCATTGAAGGGTATGCGAATTTGTTTTCTGGGAAGTAAGAGATAGCTAGAACAGTAAGAAGCAGTCACGCCTGAAGCATTTACAGTGACAGTGAGAACAGAGGCCTGAAACTGAGAGTTGATTCTTGTGCAAAGCTTAGTGCAGTTAATTATAGACACACTAAAGTTGTGTGGAGACATTATTGGAGATCATGATGACTATTTGATATCATCATGAGATAACTTTTTGCAGACTTTGTGTGGACAGTATGGAGAGTTGTAAAGACTCCTTCATATGAAGACTGGTTGTCATTGATGCTGTAGCATGGAGACTACAGTGAAGCTGTAAACTGGCAGAGGGCTGGAGCCCTTGGGGTTGGTGCCTCTGAAGTTGGAAGGATTGGTGTCCTTGGAGTTGGTGCTCCTATATCCAAGGTTGGTGCCTTGACAGCAAAGGGTTGGTGCCTCAGAATTGGAAGGAATGGTGTCCTGGGAGTTGGTTCTCCTAAGTCCAAGGTTGGTGCCTTGATAAAACCGAGTTGGTGCTCTGCAGGTTGGAGCCTCACAAAAGTCCAAGTTGGTGCTTGGAAACAGATTGGAACCATATATATATTGTATCTATTTTATTGCAAAGATTATATTGATAAAAGCATTTATTCTTGTTGTTCATCTTGTGTTCTGAATATAAATGTTTTAACTGGTAAAATAACAGTTGAAAAGAAATATTGATTCAGCCCCCCGCCCCAAGTATTTCCAACACAAGGAGGATTTCCACGTAGCCTACCCAAAAAATGCCAGTTGGAACAACTACAATTGATTTGATGGCTATTTTTTCATTAAAAGGAGTGGGGGAAGTTCATTTAAGGCGCAAATCTGGGAGGATCTGCAGCCAAAATCGTATTTATGAGAAATATTTATAGTGGAACAGATAGTTTGAATTCAAATCGAGTTATAAATATTTCACCTTGCTCCGCACTTGGCCACTTTGTTTCTTGAGAAATTGTTATGTGTTGTTACGCTTTAAGAGCCAAGTGAATTGTTGTATGTCCGATTACCTGAGTTGGGCAGAAGTTGACAAGAATTCCTGAAGAGAGGGGTAGGAAATATCATGACTGCAACACCACCAATCCCTGCTACAACACTTAGGTTGTCGAGGCCAAAACCTACTGCCTCTGTGGCAAAGCAGAAAAAGGCACAACAAGCCTTGGTTTGGCAATCGCCGCACAAAATTGCAACTGAGCATAGACAAAAGGGTCGTATGGACAAGAACAAACAACCTATGGAACCCAGGACCTAGATGACGAAAGGCTAACTATGGGGATTGAAAATATCATCAAAGAGGGCATAAAGCCAATTTCTCGGTTGCTACCATATATACCCCCAAGGAAACCAACTGCCAAAGTAACTAAGGACCTTGACTCGTTGACATTCAAGGTATTCACGCCATTGCTGCCAGAGGAAGTACCTATTGAGGGCGACTTGTTGGCCCGGGTACCATTTCTGAAGATGGAGGATTGGGATTTGGGTGATCATGAGAAATTTCCGCAATTAGAACCCAGTAAATACCTGGCATCGGTGTACTATGAGGAAGAAAGCGTCACAAGGCTGGAACCAATGAAGTGGGTGGCCGTATTGAGCGCGCAGGGTTGCTCAACATGTTGTATGTCCCACATTTTAGGCGAAGAATTATTAATACCATCTATGTGCGCTAATTGTTGGCGTTGGTTCATGATGGGTGCCTCTGGTTGGGAGGGCCTGTCCTAATCGATGATATGATGGTCCAAAGAATCACAACGCTGCCCTATTAAGGCGTGAACCCCATAGACACTTTTGTGGGGAAGTCATAGGAGAAAAAGCTCGCGGATCAGATGAAGAGCGACTTCAGGTTGGTGAAGAAGTCATGTGGATACACCATCAACTCTATATCGTATAAATCTGTGTGGTTTGCTGCATAGATCTTGGCAGGAAAATTAATGAGAAATTTTCATGCTGATGAAGTACCAGCACCCGTGGTATCCTTAGCTATGCAGTGCCACCAGGGGGTCCAATTCAATTGGGCCAAGTACCTCTGCCAATAATTCTTGGAGGATTGCCAAGGAGCCTAGGAGGAAGGAAAAGTGTTCCACTACGCGTGGCTACTACTATTGATCGTGTTGATAGCTTGGAGGATGCCAGAGGATTCCCAGTTCCAAACGATAGATCCAATATTGTGTGAGGCTGCAAAAGTTGTCTCATTGTGTGCAATGAAGGACCCTGCCTGTGTCATTGAAAACAAAATGTTTTGGGTACTGTTTCAATCAAAATTACATATGGTGATTAACCAGAACCCGCGATTGTTACCCACTATGTTCACAGAATATCGGTGCATTACATATTTTAAGGTTGATTTCGATCATGTATATGTCTGTTAGAGGTGTGATATGAAAAATAAATGAACAGTGTTACCATTTTTTGTCATCGAAGATGATATTACATAGTTGGTTGTTAAATGGCTGGTTGACTAGATTATTCCCATGGAGGTTTTCGAAGATATCATGGGGACTAGTGCCGAAGGCGCATCAAGCACCAGTTAACTAATGCAGAAGGAAAAGAAGAAGGTGACCATCGATCTAGAGAAAAATACTGTGCAAGAACCAGAGGGCGAGCACGACGAAGATCCGCATACCAAAGAATTGGATCAAGGTACTGAAGACCCCTTTGTAGACCCAAAGAATGTTGGTTCTTTTATTCTTAAAAGGCGACAAAATTCAGCCGCAGGAGGCGCACACAAGCAAAACAAGTCTGATAAGACTACCAGTGCGAAGGCCATGGTCCTCACTGAGGGGGACCTTGATGAGATTGGAGATATTGTTCAAACTACAAAAAAAGAGATTTGGGGCCATATTGAAGATCAATGCCAGTCTGTTTTGTCAAAGGTCCAAGCAGGTCCCACAAAGTTGTAGGTTTAGGTGAGCCAGGGTCAAGCGAGTGTGATTCAAGCTGGTCGGTCTCAAGCGAGCACGCAACGAACAACATCGGGTAATGTGAAGTCGGTCCTCACCTCATAGCTCTGTGTTGTACCATTACCTAATAGATCGTTATATGTGAACGAGGTCTTGGATGTAAGTATTAACCTCACGGTGCTCCCCCTATCCACACTACATGAGCTACACTAGGGTGTAGCAAATGAGCTTAAGGTGCGAGAGAAACAGGCTCTCATGGTGATCAAGGATGCACAGATCACCAGTCAACAAATGTGTGATGAAAAGCACAGAACTATCGAGGACCGTGATGAGGCAGCTACAAGAAGGGCACAACTGGACTAGGCCATTTCAAGAGTAGGCAATGAGCTCTCCGAGCTCCAGATTCAGTCAGAGGCTGCTTTTGAAGATAAAGTGCAGCAGCTAGTAGATGCGTTCAGAGAATCAAAGGCGCAGGTGGATAGAGTTCGTATCGATCTATAGCTCCAAATCATTGAGCTTCCACTAAAGTTGCATCCCACCACACCACGAGAGATCATAGAGCAACATGAGGCTGCCATTAGAACAGACATGTCGAAGCTTGATGCTGCAATAAAGGAGTGTAGCCAGCTATTTTACGAAGCTTTAAAACTGTGGACTTCGTTGTAGGAGGACCCACAGGTGAAGAAGATTGAAGTTTCCATTCGACATAAGTAGCTGTAGTACGATGAGATAAAGGAAACGATGTGCACCCTAGCCCTTGTGCAACGGTTCACCCGATTGAAAGAGGAGACATCCCTACAAGGACATATCGAGGAGATGAGAAAGAATATGTAGATCATCACTGCACGAATGCAACCATGGGAAGAAGAAGCAGGGAAACTCTCAAAGACCATGGAAGACACGCTTAAGAGCATGCAGCAGACGCAACGAACCACCGACTTAGCAGTAGATGGGCCAACTATAGAGAAGTTGTTGGAAAAAGTGCGTCAAGCAGTTGTTCAGTGCACGAAGGCGCTTCAACTAGTGAAGTCTTCATTCAACAACCTGAAAGCAAAGATCTAGAGCGTACCAGCGAAGTGACTCGAGGACGAGTCAAATAATTTTGTTGGGTGCCTGTTGGGACGAGGTTCCCTGGGTCAAATTTTGTTAAAATATTGTAAGTCTCCGCATTTTGAGGAGCAGAGCGTGAGTTGCGCAGGTCAAATAGGAGTCAAGGGGTTTTAGGAAGGTCAAACCCCCTTATGTTTTGATATTGTTTTGAGATACGCCCATGGTTTGCAGACCATGGTATTGTAATAGTGAAGGATATATAAAGAGATGTCTTAGCAAATCTAAGGAAATCAATTAATCCCTTGTTATGATATGATTTTGGGTCTGTAGTGTAGATCTTTTTGTGTTTTTGGGCGAAGGGGAAATCTCTTGCAATTGAGTGCGTGGAGACCTTGGTAAGTCTGCAACTGAGTGCGCGGGCCCCTGCAACTGTGTGCACAGGGTCTAGAAAGGTTGTAAAAGAAGATCTGAAGCAATAGAAAGATATTTGAAGCAAGTCTATGTCTATTTTTATGCACCGTGTATTTTCTGTATTTAAGCGCAATTGAATGATAATTGTCTATATTTTATCTTAATTACTCCACGAAGATCTGGATCAACTGTTAGATATTGTTTTATGCACGATCAGATAGTTACGCGAAGCTTATAACTTTCTTTAACTGGAAATCATATAAGTCTCATGAATAAGGGTTCACGAAGGTCAAATCTGAACTAAAACTATAGAAAGCGCCTTAAACCTCATCACATAGTATTCTAGATGCAGAAGCCTCGTTCTAGCATCCCCCAATACTGCCTCGGGTGAGACTGTAGCCTGCGCTACGCAAGTTGTTTCCGAAAGGGCTAGTAGTGTAGGGTTTTGTTGGTTAGCACAACTACCTTTGAACATGGGTCCAAGCCCCCTCGAGCTAACATCACTTATTTAACTATCATGGAATACTAAGACATCATTCACAAAAAGAAAATGTGTCATTACATTGATCTTTCGAGTTACATACCTTTCAGGGGTCTTGTTCTTCTTGCCTTTAATAAAGCCTTGGCGAGGCCTTTAGCTACCATAAAAAAGAGCAGATATGACAAGGGATTACCTTGCCTATATCATGTCTTGGGTCTAAAAAAATAAGACTTTCATTCATTAGTTAAGAATAGAAAATACATTGATGTTAGACAATAATCCAACTCACAATATGAACACAAAACCTAATGTGAATAAACACAACCAATTTTCCTAATCATATGCCTTATAGAGTTCCAACTTCAAAACCATGGCTGATAATTTGTTTGTTTTTATCATGTGCACCTCTTTTTGTTCTACCCTAATTGCATCATTTATTTTCCTTCCTTTAAGGAATCTAAATTTCTTAATGGATATTGAATCAAAAAGAATCTTATTGACCCTTAGAGCAATAATCGCGACTATTATCATATATATAGATGCACATGGAAATAGGTATGAGACCCTCACAAGACCATAGTTTACCTGTTTGTTAAATATTTTCTAAGATGGCCAAGGCTCTTTAAGTGTGTACTAAATGGATGGAGGTCATATCTATTAAATGTATAGGAAGGAAAACCATAAGGAAATTCCTTCTTACATAGGTCAAAAGGTTGGCCAAGATATTCTAGTTCAAAGATAAAGACTTTGGCCCATAGTTATTAACCAAGGGAGTAAATAAGTTCAAACCAGCCACACTTAACATTTTCTTACCCTCCCTTTGATTATGAGAGTCACACTTAATGTTTCGTTGCCCCTCAATTTTTTGTTTTTATTTTTTCGTTTTCGAGTGTTGTGTCCTCTCCTAAAATTGAATTGGAACATCGACCAAGATCACAAATTTCCTTTCCTTATCATATCCTTATTGACATAATCAACTCCTTTCTTATGGGAATTCTTCCCTAAATCTGGTAGGAATGTTTGTAGAATTTATAGTTTCACTTGATTGATGGGAGCTTTGATCATATAACTTTGTTGCTAGTGGTCTGGCCCATCTTTAGACATTCAAAATACTGGAACTTTGAGTAAATCAAGAGGAAAATTTTCTTTGCCAAAAAAATCATAGGCCCATTAAAAATATTGAGTTTGTCCGCTTATTAACTCACTACTCAACCAAGGATGTTGTCAAAACAGTTATGACACCACTCTCCAACACAAAACTTGTTCCATTAAACTTCATACAATAACATGCTACGTGGTTGAATCCCCCCATTTCTTTCCCATGGATCATTAAGTGCTAAAAGAAGAAATTAGGGGCCAACCTTCTAATGTGCAACATGACCCTATGGTGGAAAAATTAAGTCCATATGGAAAAGTTGAATCATAAGTTGATATACTTTCTCCTTCATAGGATGAAGTGGAACTAATGAGCCAAGCTTAAGGTAAACTAAAGTTGGTAATATTAAAACTATTTATAGAAAAAAATTTGGCATATGTTGGTTTTACAACCATGCACTCAAACATTGTTGAATAGAAAGGCACCTCCATTGAAGTAGGTCCGGATCAAGAACTAGAAGTTTCTGTTTTAAGGGACATAATGCACCGAGAAAGAAAAAAGGAAGCCTTTGATCCTTGGGAAAGAAAGGAGAAAATAAATGAAGATAGTTCACCAACTTCACCTTTACCACAAAGTTTAAACGAATCCAATTATAGAAGGTCCTCTAATGGAGGTTCCACAATTGAAAATATATTTTTGCTAAATATGAGTTAGAGAACCAACCTTTTATTGGGGTCTTGGTATGGGGTAGAGTAAGAAGCCATTTGAGGTGGTTTAATAAATTTTTGATCTCTCACTGTTTCAAAAAAATAAAAATAAAAAAATCCAAATGCTAATTTGTTAGAAAGAAAGCCAAATATTCTACATTTTCATTTTTCTAAATCATTATTGGAATTTGTTTAGGAAAGTTTCAGCAAAATTGCAATTTTGGATATAGATAAATTTATTTTTTAATGCAAAAATGGATTACCACAAGAAAAACTTGTGTAATGTTAACACCTAATATCTACAATTTCATCAATTCAAAATAATTCGCGTATGCCAATTTCCATACACATTATTTTTAGTGGCTAATAAAAACACCACTTAAACTATTTGTTAATGGTTTCTTTCAAGTTATTGCACTTATGGTTGGTGTGACGAATATCAATGGGTAATTTCTTAATATCAAGTTTAAGAGAATGCAAAGCACACTAGTGTAAAGGATTTTCACAATGCATTGCATGAATTATCCAAGTGATTGAATTTCTAATTAAATTGATCTCATCATTCTAAAAGAGTTGGACACATCCTTGAAAATAAATCTATAACCAATAGTGAAATGCGCTAGGGTGAAATTATGGATAATCATATAGAGGTCTCCCATGCCATTTATCATTGGATCCCTCAAAGTTCCTTTCGATTATTAGGAGTTTTGTTGAATCTTCCCTTGTGGAATGCAACATTGAAATCATCATAGCTTTTGCACAAGTCTCTACTATCCTTGCTTAGGGGCTTGTATTTTTTGAACACTTTATGCATTCAAACTACATGTTTAAATCATTAGGGTTTTCCAATGTCTATGCCCACTCAAGAGGTCTTACTCATTGAGTGAGTAATCGAGGTGTCAAGATAATGCACTATAGTAGCTCTCAAGGTATTCTAAAATGGCGTTGAGAGGGAAATCAATCGAGGATGAAAACAAGGAACATAATTGACTTGATTACAGGAAGTGGATCCTCATGAGAGGACACACATTTCCATGATGGAACATAATTTGAAATAGTAGGTTCTAAGGAAAATTTTATTACGAAATTGTTTAAATTCCCTCGAGAATTGTCAAAGGTAGGCATGAATGTAGGTAGTTGGATGGTTGAAAAGGTAAAATGGTACCTGTTAGTGTTAGTATTTCCAGCCTTCCTCCAGTAATCAAATATGCTCTTAAAAAGTGATTTTGAAGTGTCAAGGTCAAATTTTGTCATTTCAGTGAGTCTTCAAGCAAAATTTGGTCACTAGGCATTAGGTCTAGGGTTTTCTTTCACTCTTTTCAAAATTGCCCAAATGACAATCTATGTCACTATTCAGCTGAGTCTATCATCATTCATAGGGTTTTCATAATCATGTCAAGTTCTAATGAGTCATTTTACACCTTGTTCATGCTTCAGTTGCGCCTAGGTAAGGTCATTTCCCTCTCCTAGGGTTTTGAAGGCAATTTCTCTTGGACGGTCAAATCATCAGCAAAACTTGTATCCAGATGTTCATACACCTTCCCCTATCCTTCATGTACCTTATCAAATGCTTCCCATCACTGAGATCCCCCAAATTCCTCATTTTCGCGCAAACCCTAGTTTCTTGCTACAACTTGGCAATTTTCTAGGTTGGGCCTGTGTTTTGCCCTTTTGGACCCCTTCCCCTCACTCGATATCCGTGATTCCACTTTCCCCTACTCCCTAACATCCCTCCCTACTTCCAAAAATTTCCCCAAGAATTTAGAAGCCTCTTATCCCCTTCATTTCGCTTCATTTCGACAAAATCCCTTGTTTCACACATCGGGATAGGTTTTACTCACATGATGTTTCTGAGCAATCAAAAATGAATTTGGGAAAACTGAGAGCGGTTTTTGTCCACAACATGCCAAGGAAGAAAAAACTCCTTCACTTTTTACACATGTGTCATGGTTTTAGAGAAATGTCAAAAATATCGTTGCCTTAGGAGAATCAAATGCGCCTTTGAAGTGACCTTGGGAAAATCAAGTTTTCTCCTAGCTTGGTTGGCCAAATGACTTTCTTGATGAGTCAAATGATAACTAGACACAAAGATATTTTCAATGAGCTATCATGAGTTCAATTTGGAGTTGAGGAAGGCATTCAAAAGTTGACTGCAACAGCACTCTGCCTTGAGGCAGCCTCAGTTGGCACATTTTGACCAGTCTTGGGAGATTTGATTTTTGACAGGGAAAATGAACTCCAAATTGAAAAATTATAGTTTTGTTGGAAAGTAGACTCAAAGACCTTTCCAACGAGCTATCCTGCGCCCAATTTGGACACCGGGAAGGCCTCCAAAAATCATCTGAAAGTCGCATTACGCGTAGGGCTCAGGTGCGCTACCCTTAAGTTGGGGAGGTCCATTTCAGGAAAACTCAGCATTTTTGGATTTGTCATGACAAATTACACTTGCTCAGCCATTGCCAAGAAATTTCATGAAGATTTGAGCCCCCAAAAGGTCAAAAAACATGCAAAATATGACCTTCTGCCACTTTTTGGACACACAGGAAGCAGTCTTGGGAGATTGCAATTTTGGAGGGGCAAATGGCCACCAAATTGAGAAATTCCACTTGGGCTGGAAAGTAGACATCCAAACCTTTCCAACAAGACCACTTGTGCCTCATTTGGATGCCGGGAAGTGCCTCAAAAGTGGCCTGAAAGGCGCGCTACGCGTTGAGAAATGGCGCGCTACGCGTTGGGAAAATTTGCCAGTTTTGCACCTTCAGCTCAGGAATTCGCCCAGCTTTGACTAGTTTTGACTTGTGATGGGATTTTTCACCCTCATTGATGTAATTGATGTAGTTTCATATTGACATGACACTTATTTACCTATTCTAGAAGATTCATTCATAAAATAGCAAACATTTAATGAATGAATTGGTTTCCTAGCTTATAGAGGCAAGTTGTTTTGACTGCCTAGATTATAGTGCATTGTTTAGAATTGGTTGAAACAGCTCCTAGGATGATGAGCTCGACCCCTAGAGGCTAGGGAATGGGTTGGCATGGTCTATATTATGTATTTTCTCAATCATTTTCAGGGGTTGGAGAGGTTGAACTCTTGAGGGATAAGCTTAGACTGTTTTATACTTTGTATCTCTGCAATTTTGGCAAAGGAAAGACCAGGGTTTTGCAGCACTATTTGGGATTCCTGTGGTTATTTATGTTGATGGTGTGCTTCTCTCATGTACTTGTAAGTGTGTTATGTGTATCATTTTCCTACTTCTCTTTTTTGCACATTAAGTAAATGAAGTGTTAAGGTAGAATTCATAATTTATATGCTCTGCCTTTAAGTTTGCTTAATATCTATGTTTTCCTCTGTCTAAAGAGAATTCTCGAAAGTTTCTTGCTCTCTTTAGCTCCTCACCGGTCATTTCTATCCATTCACTTAATTCAAAGGCATCAGGACAATGTCCTACCTTGCCCCAAAAATACCTCTGCAAAAACTGTGTCTCATCCCCGCACCCAAAATTGTTGTGCTCAGTTTTCCACCAAAACTCTAAAAATTTAAAATCAAACTTTCCCTATCAGTTTACTAGCCTAAAATCAGTGTTCTTTATTGGTCATCTCCGCCCTTTGAAGACCTTTTGCCGAGATAGACCCGGAGAGAGCCCTCCCCTGCCCTGTAGGGCTAGCTACGAGGCTAAGTGGTTTGATGTTGCCTTGGATTTTGTCTTTTTTCAGCCGAGGCCAAATTCAAGCGCTAACATATTGGCGACCGTACTGGGGAAAAATAAATGGTTTGCTTGTTAATGTCATTTGTTTTATAAGCTACAGACGGAGCCTGAAGTTATGCCAGGTAGCCTTCGAAACGCTTTTGCTTTGCATTAGCGGAAGTAGATAAACGCTGCTTCAGTCAATCTCCGGTCTAGCTTGTAAACGTGACATCTAACTTGTTAATTACCCCAGTACATGTATCAAGTTCAGATCTGATTGTTGATGGTGGACAACGATCAGACACTGACAAGGCTGAAATCATTCACTAGCGACTCCTTCACTGAAAACTCCAGAGATCAATGCTTCATGGTGACTTCACTGCAGAGAGATCAGTAGCTTTGAGATTTTCAAGATGGATCGGATTGCAAGAAGATATGCTCCCATGAGCCGAGATCACATTCCAGGTTTTCCGAATAAAATTCCGAAGGTAGATTGGTCAAGGAATCTGCCTACATTTAAAGATGATGGTAAGAAGGATGCTGCTCTACATCTAGTTAGATTTCATATGCATATTCGCAAGTTGAAGGTGGATTTTCCTGAAGATTGCTTGATGAAGATATTCCTGGCCACTCTGGAAGGTGCAGCTCAATCCTGGTATGAAAATTTGCCGCAGGCCTGTATTTACTGTTTAAAGGATTTTCATGCCTTGTTTATTGAAAGATATCAAGCATCTTATCCATCATTAAATTTAGTTCATGACTGTTGCAAACATGCTTCAACTTTTATTGAAAGCCTTGAGAAATATTATGAAGATGATAATTTTATGGATGATGAGATCATGGAGGCTCTGTATGAGAATCCATTTCAGCAGCATAAAGAAAACTTAGAGAATTCCCATCAAGATGATCAGGACATTTTGCAGCAGAATCAAGATCAGCAGGTTGAAGATAATATGGCTGAAAATGATGAAAGGGAGAATGACATTTCAGATCTGCCCACAGAAGACAACAGCATGCAAGTAAGTCCAGTGTTGATTGTAGATTGTGATAATGTCCAGTCAGCTACTCCAGGTTCTGTTGAAATCATTTGGAATGCAGAAGACACAGTAATTCATATTGTTAGTCCATCATTAGAACACAACCTTCATGAAGAAGCAATCCAGTCAGTTCATGAACAGCAAGGTGAGATCTTTGTGCAAGTAAGTGATGAATCTCCTTTCAATAACTCAGTAATAAATGATAGTCTGAGTGCCCTGTCATATGGAGATAATTACTGTTTAAGCAGAAGAAAACAAAAGGCATTGTCTCCTTTGTCTGAAGAGGAGATAGATCAGCTCTTGAAAGGTCTTGTTACAGCCCAAGCTACAGCAGATTTGCAGTGCACACATAGTCAGGAAAGTGTTGGGAAAACTTCTTCCTTTGTTGAAAAAGATGACTGTCTTGTAGATCAGCAAACAGATAATGTTTTCCTTCACAAAGATGATAATCCGGCTGTCATATCATTTGAAGATGACCTACCATATTGTCAGACTACAGAAGATCAGAGCATACAGGATTACCTTTCAGATTCTTCATATGTTTCATGTGCTGAAATGTTTTTCCAAGAAGAGATCTGCTCATCCATTTGTTCGGAGTTTTTTGAAGCTTATGAGCATACTTTTACTGAAGCACATGATGAAGGCAGATCAGAATTTCAAGCAAAAGACACCTTGTTTTTCAGCAGGAGGTGGCAATGGCAAATCTTCATGTTTTTCAGGATCCAATGGCAGATTTGTTACAGTCAACAGTGAAAGTGATTATTGTTGTGTTCAGTGATGAAGGAGATCATGGTCAGCTATGTTTTTGGATACCCAGTTACCAGTATCTATTGTTGATCATAAGATCTAATCAGGAGAATCAATCAAGAAGGCATCTGCTTGATTGGTTGCATTGGCATTTTGATATAGTTTGATGGTATATTGTCTTGTAAGAAATACAGGTGGTTGTCATCATGATTTCAAATCTTGATGGACTGCTGCCCTTCAATAAGCTTTGTAAGTTCTTGTTTTCGTTAAGTCAATCATGAGTCATTTATGAGTCAGTTTTCAATTATGTTGGTTTCATAATTGTGTCGGCTTGAGTCAGGTTTCAGTCAATAAATGAGTCAAAGTCTTGTGTCATTTGCCGAAATAATGGACTCCATAGCCCAATGGACGAAGGCACTGTCTAGCTCTTCCAGAGATCTGTCGTTCTTGGCACCTCCAAGGAGCTACCATCCCCATTGGAGCCAATGTTAGTGTCAGTCTTTCCAGCCTTCCTCCAGTAATCAAATATGCTCTTACAAAGTGATTTTGAAGTGTCAAGGTCAAATTTTGTCATTTCAGTGAGTCTTCAAGCAAAATTTGGTCACTAGGCATTAGGTCTAGGGTTTTCTTTCACTCTTTTCATAATTGCCCAAATGACAATCTATGTCACTATTTAGCTGAGTCTATCATCATTCATAGGGTTGTCATAATCATGTCAAGTTCTAATGAGTCATTTTACACCTTGTTCATGCTTCAGTTGCGCCTAGGTAAGGTCATTTCCCTCTCCTAGGGTTTTGAAGGCAATTTCTCTTGGACGGTCAAATCATCGGCAAAACTTGTATCCAGATGTTCATACACCTTCCCCTATCCTTCATATACCTTATCAAATGCTTCCCATCACTGAGATCCCCCAAATTCCTCATTTTCACGCAAACCCTAGTTTCTTGCTACAACTTGGCAATTTTCTAGGTTGGGCCTGTGTTTTGCCCTTTTGGACCCCTTCCCCTCACTCGATCTCCGTGATTCCACTTTCCCATGCTCCCTATCATCCCTCCCTACTTCCAAAAATTTCCCCAATAATTTAGAAGCCTCTTATCCCCTTCATTTCGCTTCATTTCGACAAAATCCCTTGTTTCACACATCGGGATAGGTTTTACTCACATGATGTTTCTGAGCAATCAAAAATGAATTTGGGAAAACTGAGAGAGGTTTTTGTCCATAACATGCCAAGGAAGAAAAAACTCCTTCACTTTTTACACAGGTGTCATGGTTTTAGAGAAATGTCAAAAATATCGTTGCCTCGGGAGAATCAAATGCGCCTCTGAAGTGACCTTGGGAAAATCAAGTTTTCTCCTAGCTTGGTTGGCCAAATGACTTTCTTGTTGAGTCAAATGATAACTAGACACAAAGAGCTTTCCAATGAGCTATCATGAACTCAATTTGGAGTTGAGGAAGGCATTCAAAAGTTGACTGCAACAGCACTCTGCCTTGAGGCAGCCTCATTTGGCACATTTTGACCAGTCTTGGGAGATTTGATTTTTGACAGGGAAAATGAACTCCAAATTGAAAAATTCCAGTTTTGTTGGAAAGTAGACTCAAAGACCTTTCCAACGAGCTATCTTGCGCCCAATTTTGACATCGAGAAGGCCTCCAAAAAGCATCTGAAAGTCGCGCTACGCGTAGGGCTCAGGCGCGCTACCCTTAAGTTGGGGAGGTCCATTTCAGGAAAACTCAGCATTTTTGGATTTGTCATGACAAATTACACTTGCTCAGCTACTGCCAAGAAATTTCATGAAGATTTGAGCCCCCAAAAGGTCAAAAAACATGCAAAATATGACATTCTGCCACTTTTTAGACACACAGGAAGCAGTCTTGGGAGATTGCAATTTTAGAGGGGCAAATGACCACCAAATTGAGAAATTCCACTCGGGCTGGAAAGTAGACATCTAGACCTTTCCAACAAGCCCACTTGTGCCTAATTTGGATGCCGGGAAGTGCCTCAAAAGTGGCTTGAAAGGCGCGATATGCGTTGAGAAATGGCGCGCTACGCGTTGGGAAAATTTGCCAGTTTTGCACCTTCAGCTCAGGAGTTCGCCCAGCTTTGACCAGTTTTGACTTGTGATGGGATTTTTCACCCTCATTGATGTAGTTTCATGTTGACATGACACTTATTTACCTATTCTAGAAGATTCATTCATAAAATAGCAAACATTTAATGAATGAATTGGTTTCTAGCTTATAGAGGCAAGTTGTTTTGACTGCCTAGATTATAGTGCTTTGTTTAGAATTGGTTGAAATAGCTCCTAGGATGATGAGCTCGACCCCTAGAGGCTAGGGAATGGGTTGGCATGGTCTATATTATGTATTTTCTCAATCATTTTCAGGGGTTGGAGAGGTTGGACTCTTGAGGGATAAACTTAGACTGTTTTATACTTTGTATCTCTGCAATTTTGGCAAAGGAAAGACCAGGGTTTTGCAGCACTATTTGGGATTCCTGTAGTTATTTGTGTTGATGGTGTGCTTCTCTCATGTACTTGTAAGTGTGTTATGTGTATCATTTTCCTACTTCTCTTTTCTGCACATTAAGTAAATGAAGTGTTAAGGTAGAATTCATAATTTATATGCTATGCCTTTAAGTTTGCTTAATATCTATGTTTTCCTCTATCTAAAGAGAATTCTCGAAAGTTTCTTGCTCTCTTTAGCTCCTCACCGGTCATTTCTATCCATTCACTTAATTCAAAGGCATTAGGACAATCTCCTACCTTGCCCCAAAAAGACCTCTGCAAAAACTGTGTCTCATCCCCGCACCCAAAATTACTATGCTCAGTTTTCCACCAAAACTCTAAAAATTTAAAATCAAACTTTCCCTATCAGTTTACTAGCCTAAAATCAATGTTCTTTATTGGTCATCTCCGCCCTTTGAAGACCTTTTGCCGAGATAGACCTGGAGAGAGCCCTCTCCTGCCCCGTAGGGGTAGCTACGAGGCTAAGTGGTTTGATGTTGCCTTGGATTTTGTCTTTTTCAACCTGAGGCCAAATTCAAGCGCTAACAGTACCCAACAAAATCAGATTAAGAAAATTGATCTTTGCAGAAGAGAACAAGTCCATTAAAGGCCAAGTAACATCAACAATTAGAATCAATTGCCTCATATGTTCTAAATAGTTTAATTAAGGATAAGGAAACAGAGAAAGAGTTGATGTGTATATGCCTCAACATCGATCAAGGTGCAAAGAAGAATTACAAGTTTTTATTTTTAGAGAATGTATGAGAAAAGTTCAAGTAAGTTTACTACGACACTTCGAACTACAAAAAAGCAAGTATTTACCTTTAGATAATGTATAAGAAAAATTCAAGTAAGTTTACTATAACACTTCCAACTACCAAAAAAACATGTATGGTACAAAATTACAAAGAAAAACATGTATGCTACAAACTTATGGAAATTGGGATCAACTTAATTATAAGAATTGATAAGAAATTTCCTATTCACCTTCCGAAAAGTTGTATGCCACAAATCTTGTTTAAATGAATATTTATATTAGTAAACTATTGTGGGAGCTTCTTGTAGTTACTTATGGTTATTTATGTTGGGATAAGAAAGTGACTCATGCTTTAGAGACTAATAAAATTATTCCGAAAGTTCCTAAATAGTGTATTAGGAAAGTTTTATGAAATGATATATCTAATAATTTTTCAAATCAAGGTTATAAAATAAAATCTTGACAAAGTTCTAATAAATCTTAACACTATAAATTTGAAAGACTTAGATTGGAGTGATAAAGCATCATATATATAGTCTATGTCATCTTTATCTTATCTTTTTAAAAGTTTTCATGTAAATCTTAGGGAATATATAAAACATAACACCATCTACAAATAAATTTGTATCTTGTATGTCATTTTTTAATAGTTTTTATTTAAGATGTCATGAAACATGGCATTGGCTACAAACATATTTTCATGTATGTCATTTTTTAATAGTTTTTATTTAAGCTTTCTTGAAACATGAAGTTGTCTACAAACATATTTTCATTTGTTATGTCATTTGTTAATGCTCTAAGGTCTAATTAGTTACTAACTCTAAGATTTTAAGATATAGAATATTATAGGAATTCTCATGTTAAATTTCTTATTATATTGGAAGGGTTTATATACTAATATGGTATGATTTTTAATTTTAATTTATGAATTAATTTTTGAAATAATATTATTAAAATTTTGTTTTAAGAAAAAATAATTTTAAAATAATATAATTTTTTTCATTAATCATTTTAAATTAAATTGAATTATTATAAATATATATTAAATTTTCAATTTCCAATTAAGTTAATAAATTTTATAAATATATATTTTACGTAAAAGATGTATTGATTGAAAAATAAATTGACTCAATATTTTTTTCTTTCTTATTACACAACTTAATGTTAAAATTTCTAAATATATATCAGCTAAACGTAAACATATTTAAGAATGATAAGCTTCATACCCAAGTTCACTTAAAATAGGAAATTGTGGTGGTTTGTAGGTTGGAATATAAGCTGTATTTTGCCCTGAAAATCATGGAAATTTAGGAAGGTTTTGATAAAATCTTGTAAGATTTTTTGTAAATTCAAGTTATAGCTGTCAAACTTCAAAGTTTTGAGTGCGTGAGAAGCTTTTGATAGTGTTGAATATATTTCCACCATCAAAAACATGAGTGTTGAATATATTTCCACCATCAAAAACATGATTCTAACACTGCTATTGCAAGTTTTTTTGAATTTTTTTTTTGCATGTATTCCAGCGACTTTTGACTATCCAGGCAACGAGAAAGCCTTATAGATATTTGAAGGGGAAGAGGAAGGGGAGAAAGCCTTATAAATATTTGAAGGGACCCCTGTTTTTGGTCAGTTTTATCTGCACAGTAAGGAGGTTTCAGTAACTAGTATGGCTGGTTGAGTATTGATTTCATCTGTTTGTATGCACTGTGTTGCCATAGGTTTTTCTTTATTTGTTTCTGTATTAATGGGTAATAACAATGACATTTAGGCAGTGGTTTGGGGGTATGGGTTGACATTTTACAAATGTAGGAATGAGTGGAGTAGTCTACCTAGTGGAGGAATTGTGATCTACTTGCAGATCTGACAAATTAAAAACAGAGAATAACAGAACAGACCACAGACAAAAACTAGAATAACACAGGTCTGCAAACAATATCACTAACTTTATTATGAAGAAGAGATGAGCATTTTATAAACAATGCAATCATTCTCTTTATTACAGAAGATAAAATCAAACTGCATAATTAGATAAAGCCAATAATCCTTTTTCCTAGTTTTTTTAGATGTTTCCCTCTTTTCTATGCTTGGATGTTTTCAATGAAATAGTAAGCTTTTTCTTGGTTGCCCAATCAGTGAGATGTTGCTGATTTTTGTGTTCTTTCTGGTTGCCCAATTCCTCCCTGTTTAGATCAGGAAGCGTCCCCGCTTCCTCCACCAACTGAGGGAAATTGCGTTGCAATGTTTCTGCATTGATCCATTTTGCCTGTGCACGTGGATCTGTCAGGATATCTGTAGCTCTTTCCAGAACAGCTTTTAGAACCACCGATGCCCCATCACCAGTAGAACTTCCAAGAGGACGAAGTGGTGGTTGCTCGGAAGAACAAACTACTGCTGTCAAACAAGCAATAAGGGCATCTAAATCCATGTTGAAAACACACAGAGCCACAGTCTTAGCAAGCCCAACTGTAGCACTGGGATCTGGAGTTAAGCTACCAAACAAAAAACGCAAATGACGAAAAACTGCCATGGAGACAATTCGTGCAAGTTCACTTCCAGGTGTGAGAAGCTGAAGGTATTTTGATATAAGTTTTCTCCCTTTGGGAAGAGAAACCAGGCGTAGAAAAACAAGGTCATCTTTTGGAGCCAACCCAATTGGATGGCCACCCTCTGCTCCAAGAGGATCAACTAAGTGCAGAGAAGCTGCTAATCCTTCCAACAGAATCTGCCGCCTTCTTTTTAATTGGGCCCCACCATCTTGTAGTTGAGATACTTGCAAAAACCGATCAATATCATCCACATCAAGAAGAAGGCACAGCCCATCCTCAATAACAATCCTTGCAGCCAGCATTGGTTCCTGTTCAAGGGGTCTCTCAGTGGCCTTGGGTTCATTTACATTATCACCTGTGGCATTTGGTGTTGAAGGAGCGTCCACTTCCAGAAGTGGACGAGGCCTGCGAATAGAAGAAAATGGCACTCTTCCCAGTGCCTCTACCTGAAGATAAGCATGTGGCTCTGCTACAGCTTTTGTTCGCGGTGGCAATTCACGTAGAGAAGATGGTGCAAACTGACTTTTTCCTCGAGAACCAGTAGCATTCTTTGCTTGCACAGCCTGATGATAATAATCATCAACATAGGGATCACTGGTGTGAGTTGCAGCAAGCTGCATGCGAACAATGCTCTCGATTTCTTCTGCAGACATATACTTTGATCGGAACTGTGGCCAGCCATTATTAGACCTACCTGACTGGCTGTGCGTATCTGAATTCTGTTGGCTATTACGCTGATTTTGCTTTCCACGTTGTTGAGACTTACTACGCTGATCCCTAAAATCCCCACCCAAAAATGCCTCATTGTATCTGTGCATGGCAGGTGGAGGATGTGAATTGAATACTTGTTGAGTTGGCACAGGAGGAAAATGAGGAACACCACTCTGCATTGCCTGAAATCTTTGCTGCTGCAGCAATGCCTGTGCTTGTGCAGGCAACATAGCATTGGGTTGGGGCATTTGCTGATGCATCATATTAGTCATAATCCCCGATGGCCCTCCTGGTCGCATATTAGATTGATTCAACCAGTGGCCTTGCTGAGGCCGTGTACCCATTACATGACCTGAAGAGTTGTATTGAGGCATCCCTCCTCCATATTGGATCACAGAAGGCAGAATTCCTCCATATTGGATCACAGAAGGCAGAAGGTTTTTAACAGTGGCTTTATTAAGGGTTCGATAGTCTGTCACGAGGCGCCATTCAGAAGTATCTTTTTTGGGAATACTAAAAGCTAGAGATGCATATGGCGAGGATGACGTCTGAATATGACCGGATGTCAACAATTCTTCAATTTGGCGTTCTATCTCAGTTGCCTCTCGAGGAGCAAGGCGATAAGATGGGGCATTGGGTAAGGAAGCGCCAGGAACAAGATCAATGTGGTGTTCAACAGAGCGTGCTGGAGGCAGCCCTGTGGGTTGGGTGAAGACAGCTGCAGATTCATGGAGTAGAGGAGCCATTGAAGGAGGGACTGGATTGGTGAGGTTCTCTGGCTTGACAGGGCGAACCAAGCACAAAGAAACATCTTGGTTTAAATTGACTCTTATAATGGGAGCTTTGCCAATGGAAGGTTGGGTTGATGTGCTAGCTGAGGATGTGAGCACATAGGTGCGCCCATCGTGCTGCAAGTGGTATTGGTGATCTGTAGCATGATAAACAGCATGTCGAGCCTCTTGGTATGGAATTCCTAGCAATAAATCAGCACAATCTAGAGGAGAAACATCACATATCACAGTATCACGAAAAGGCCCAATAGCAAAGGTGACAGCACAACATTGTGAGATGGTAAGACGAGGACCGTCCTTTCTGACCCAACCGAGCTGATACGGGTGGGGGTGAGGAGTGGTGGGAAGGCAAAGGCGTTCAACTAAGTCTTGTGACACAAGATTCTTTTGACTCCCATTGTCAAGAATAAGCGTGGCCAACTCATGTTTGATTTGACAATTATGGGTAAACAAAGGCGTAACAGAGGTGTTTGTTGCATTAGCAGTCATGAGGATGAGAGAGGGGTCCACTTCTGTCGGATTTTCGAGAGAAATAGCTGGAAGTGGGGTAGTGGCCTTTGGTTGTTCGACCTCTGTAAAAAGAGTTTTCTGGGGGCGGAGATTTTTCAATACTCGACAATCTGCAGAAGCATGTGAGTTGGTCTTGTGAAATGTGCACCAGGGGGTGCGGTGAGGTGTGGGGGATGAGGCAGAGGCGACATTAGAAGAATCAAAGGAAGATGGACCATTTCTGGTCTCTGGATATCGGATTCGAGTACCCACTTTGCGTTCCACCGCCAGGGCCCGAATAAAGGCCTTGTCTAATGAAGCACTATCAAACAATTCAACTTCACGACGAAGAAGCATTAGCAAACCAGAATTAAATTTGATAATTAGTACCTCGTCTGGATCGGATATATGGAGTTGAATGCGCAACTTGCAGAAGACATCAATGTAGGCTTGCACTGATTGATTGGGTAGTTGTCGAAGCTGCAACCATTTGGCAAGGAGATTTTGTATATATCCTGGAGGATAGAAGCGTTCACGTAAGGCCTCGCAAAAGAGATTCCAAGATGTGCTAGGCTGGTTCGCGGCTTGTTCTCCAAGTTCCACAACCAAGGACATATTCTCAAGATGAGTATCCCACCATGTTTGTGCTAGGCCTTCCAATTGTAGACTGGCGATCTGAAGTTTCATCTCCTCCTCCATTGTTGGACAGGTTCTAAAATAGTTGGAGAGGCTGCGGATCCAAGAATCAACAGCCTCACCATTCATTTGCCCTGAGAATTTGGGCAGTTGAAAGCGTGTATCAAGCTGCATTTGCCCTGGAGGGCGTTGTTGTTGTTGCAGCGTAATTAGCTCTTGAAGAGCCCTAGCTAAATCATTCACTGGAGAGTGCATGATTGGAGTGAAATGTATGACCCTTAAAAAAAAAAAATCTTCGAACAGGTGGATGGCTTCCAAGAACTTACGCTCTGATACCAATTGATCTACTTGCAGATCTGACAAATTAAAAACAGAGAATAACAGAACAGACCACAGACAAAAACTAGAATAACACAGGTCTGCAAACAATATCACTAACTTTATTATGAAGAAGAGATGAGCATTTTATAAACAATGCAATCATTCTCTTTATTACAGAAGATAAAATCAAACTGCATAATTAGATAAAGCCAATAATCCTTTTTCCTAGTTTTTTTAGATGTTTCCCTCTTTTCTATGCTTGGATGTTTTCAATGAAATAGTAAGCTTTTTCTTGGTTGCCCAATCAGTGAGATGTTGCTGATTTTTGTGTTCTTTCTGGTTGCCCAAATTGCCCGGTTTCCGTTGCTGCTCGGAAAATTGTCCGGCTCCAGCGGTTGGCAATCCTTCCTAGCTCCGCCACCCTCCGTTCACCGCTCTGCATTAATCCCTGACAGATCCAATCAGAGCCACCCTCCACCGCTCTGCATTAATTTCTGACAGATCCGATCAGAGCTGGTTTGACAGAATTGCCGCTGCAGAAAGTTAATGCAATTTCCAATTCGAAATGGAAGAATTGGGAAACCGCGGGCTGCTCCCCAACCAACTCGACTCAGCCCCTGCAGCTCACTCACCTTCCTCCTTGACTCGGCGCCTGCAGCTCACCACAAAACTCCGGCCCAGGCAATTCCTCCGCTCTGCAGCGCACCACCCAGGTACAATTCGGTTAAAATTCCAAGTCAATTTCAATTGGGTAGAATCCTCGAACAATTTCAATGAGGATGATTATTATTCAGAAGCTGTTAGGGAAACTTCTGTGACACCTCCGACTCTGTTAACTTCACTGATTGAGACATGCACCATTTCTGTGGGAGCCTTTTCAAAAAGTATTGCGGTAATGTCTCGTGGCTTATCAAAAATGGGTTTATCCTTGTCGTCCACTCCCTTTTCCAAAGAAAGCTCAAATAACCTTTCAGCAACCATTGGTGTTTGTAGAGAGTCGCATTGTTCAGACGCTGGAATTTGCATTTTATTTGTTTCCCCCAGGTGGCTCTTTGGTACACTGACAGATCTCTTTGTCCATTGTATTTTTGTCATTTTGTTTGCATGTTTCTTCCATCTATCTTCAATTTGACCATTAGAAACCACTGCACTGCAAAGACATCAGATATATTCAACAATTATTTACCTGCTCCAAAAAATATAGAAATACTTTGTGTGTGTCTATCAATACTTTGTTCACCAAATTGATTTAAACTCGCCCAGGGTATATTTTAATTTGAACCCAAGATAATTTGCAAGCAATTTCCACAGAGAAAGAGAGAGAACCTCGACAAATTCTCCTGCAGGCAAAAGTGCACGACATGCTTCCCTATCCCTTTTGTAGGGAGATATTAAGCTAGCAATGCATATAAGATCAGCATCCACAAAAAGCTTTGCCACCTCACCTAAATATTCAATTCTCTAAAATACTGCTTTCAAGCATTTTATTGTTAAGAGCAGAACTGAAAAAATATACTAAGAAGTTTAAGGAAATGGTATAAACTGCATCTCAGTTGTGTTAAGAAAGGTTGTAGTATGACTATGAATAGCCCGTGACTACCTAATGCATTAATCATCTAAAAGGCCTTACCAACACGACGTATATTCTCTGCACGGTCTTCTGCACTGAAGCCAAGATTCTTGTTAAGGCCATGCCTTATATTATCACCATCAAGAACATAAGTGAGCTTTCCTCTAGTGTGCAATATACGACTGATTGCGCAAGCCAGTGTACTTTTGCCTGCATTGTTGCTCTATTACTTCAAATAATGTTCAATGAACAATTATTGAATGTACATTAAAAAGGCTATGAAGCATGCTCCATTTATAAAATAAAATCTAAGAAAAAAAACAAGCAAATTTTGCACTAAGGGCAGACCTGAGCCACTCAGACCAGTAATCCAAATAACGCAGCCTCGCTGCCCAAGTAGCTTCTGCCTTTCTTCCCTGCTCACCAAGCATTCTTGCCATACAATATTTGTTGCTTTTTCTGCATTTGAGAGTGAGGGGAGGACTGTACCTGAGCATATAGGAAAGAATAAGATTCAACAATACCATTAAAAACTGCAGTTATACAGGAATTAAAAAGGGCAATACTTGCACTGTAAAATTTAATTATCCGAAGTCTCTCGGTTCCTTCATACTGTTATAACAATTTTATATGTAAATACTATATTATTTTGTAAACATTTCCTTTCCCTGAGGCCAGAGTGGAGATTAGTCCATTATGAGCTTTTAAATAAAGAGACTGAGAACTTTGTTGGGTTTAAACTTCAAATTTGAAGAAATACATATCTTTTCAGGACAGCGGGAGAAAAAAATCATGAAACAAACTAGGTGATGCAAACACTACACATTCATTGACAACTAGGATCATGGTATTCCCTTTAAACATCACTGTATTTATTTAGATTTACATCTTTTGCAATGCCTGGAACACCACAACTTCAATGTATGCATGAAAAGTTGTGTGTTTACAGTCAAGATACAGTTGGAATTGATATCATCTGTCAGTGAGAAGTGGCACTTAGACACCAAATTTGCAACACAAGGGTATTACTATTTCCTAACAAATCCCCTGTGCAACTGGGGCAAAGAATAGCTCCCTGCTGCATTGGCAAGTCTCTAAAACCTACTTCGTGCACACGTGTTTCTGTCCTTCAACCCACGTTCGGATTATCATTATATTCAAGATATGCAAAGGGATAAACAGCAGCAATACACCTGCACCCATAGCATGGGAATTCTGTGCTGATATCACATGATATTATAGCTGCGATGAAAAGCAGAGGAGTTGAAGGCTGTAACAAAAGTGACCTCGAAAATCATCGAGGTCACAGCTACTGCCCCAGAGTACTAATGCTGTTGACATTGAGGTCTGCTTTACAGATGCAACTGATAAAACTAGGCAAGAATTGACATCTTGATCCATGGAGAACAAAATCACTTCTAATCATAAATAGTCAATACCTGGATTGGAGGACTGGCTTGAAGGCAGATCATGCACGACATATTGTGGATCCATGGGGCCTTTCCCTCCTCCAGCTTTCACCTACTTCTCTGTAAAAATCTCCATTATGTTTAATCCCATCATTAAACATCATCATAAACTCAGAAGAATTAGCATTTGCCATTTTAGTACTGGAAAAAATGGAACTTGGTACTTTTGCACTTGCCAATGAAGTGCAACGCACAGTTCCTCTAAAGTTATCTGTAATTTTCACCCTTCTATACCCAATCTGTTTATTTCTCAAATTTTGAAAATTGGCATTAGACGCTTTTCAGGATTCACCAATAGTTGAATGAGGAATTGCTATCTCCGAGGGAACCAAACCAACTGTCTGCATCCTTTAACGCAGATCTGCTAGGGATTAACCCTCCAGCCTATTTACTAGTAGTCTCTTGTTATCAATTGTGCAGCTCTGAACCTCCTATATCTCAATCCGGGTCTCCAGATCCCGCGGTTTTGCAGCTAGAACATACCAGTTTTGATCAATCTATGACCCAGGATTTGGGTAATGGGGTTTGCCTCGTTTTAGATTTTAAATAACTCAGAATGTAGTTATTGAGTGCCAAATATAAATCAAATTTGAAAGGGTGAATTGAGAATTAATTTGAAATGGAGAATATAAAGAGAGGCTCCCAAGGTGAAAAGGAAAATGATGTGTCCCAGACTCTAGTTCCCTACATTCTCATGCAATGGGGATGAAAGGTATTGATAACTGTTTGGGAAAGCTGGGCAAGAATAGCATTCTTACAACAATGTGGGTGGCATGCTCTGATCACAATATATTACTCTCTGTTTCTCTCACACACAGAATCAGTCTCTCCCTGTCAGAAACTCACCGACAGAGATGGAACTTATTTTATCTGGCTGATGAGTTTTTTCTTTTTCAGAAGTAGAAGGTAGTACCTGAGACATTAGAAGATTCAGAACCGGAATCCTCATTGGAGGGTAAATGATTTTGGTGAGAATGCTTTAGCAGTATTAAAGCTTTCACATCCAATGAAATTTATGTTGGACCCTAAAACTACAGAGAGGAAGTAATGTGAAGAAAAAATCAGAGAGTTTCTGCACCAAATCCTTAATGATTGAAACTGTGCATTCTACATGTAGGGGACCTTAAACATCCTTATTGATCAAGTCTTCGTCTAAATTTGTTTTTCAACTTTGATTCTAAGAGAAGAGGTCCTATAGACCAAGGGGGTCTCAACAGACCTCAAAGAACCAAGCAATAAACCAATAAACAAACATATTGTCAAATGCATATCAAATCCTTGGACAAATACCTCTGCAATCTAGAAATCAACAGTAACAAGAGAGATAAGACAGAAGGAAGCATAAACTATTCCAACAACACTTCTCTAAAAAGAGAAATTGAAGGCTTCCAAGATGCTTACACTGGTGTAGGTTGAGACGTGGTGTGAAAACATCCCAGTTGAAGAAGCCTTATACTCTGCACTAGGCTTCTTAGACCCCACATTGTCAAGTAGAAGGTTGCAGGAGCTCACTTGTGCAAATCAGCATATCAAAACATCCATGAAACTTGCTCAAAACACTTGAAAACAAGGTCTGAAAATCAGATCATAATAACAAAATTTAGGATAGTAATGACGCAAGTCCTTTTTATAACAATATGAAGATAGTGTACAATACGTTAGCATTGCAAAAGATGGTGCACCAAGTCTTCCTGCTTTATCTCAGGCAAGAACTTCTCCAAAGCTTCCCAAGCACTGCCCAGAGCAATCACACTCTCTGCAAACTCTAACAAGCAACAATGCTTACCAAGGCATCCCACCAAGCTATACTGATTTTTCCATAACCTCAACAACGAGCTAGCATCACATGAACTGTCCAACCCTTAGTTTAGATCCGCACTTGCATCTCACAAGCTTTACTCTTCACTTGCGGCACTCTCACAAGCACTTCCCTATTACATGAGTAAATAATTGTTCTTCTGAGATCCTTCAATAGCCAGCATCACACCATCACATCTCTAAGATGCAATACAAGTGATAACAAAGACAATCTCCTCCCTTTATATATACTGAGGTGAGAGAGGCTAACAATAAAACATGGACTAAGTCCACAAGCAACACTATTGCTAAGTCAACAACATTGCTCTAGTGGAGAGCTGCTTTAAGCATGAATGCCACAGGGCACAATAGGGTTTCTACCATAGATGAAGATCTTCATCTAATCTTGATACAGTTAACGAAACAATTATTTTGAAATCATCTTGATTATTTTGTGGAACAGTATAGGTGTGTGCCAAAATTGGTCAATTTTCCCTAATTATTTCCCAATTATTGCTGATTTAATCTTTTCAGGACTTTTTGTCCATTATCTCAGAGTTGATGGATTACCCGCACTAATGTTCAAAGAAATTCGAAAGATCAAGTTTTGTTCTGGCTTTGGGTAGCTGATGAAATAATGATGATCTAGACACTAAATTCACCGGTAAATGAGACTTCTTCGTTTGTGAACTAAAGATTAGTATAATAATTTGAATCATATAATCATATAACAATTTGATTAAATACTTTTAGATAATGGTATTTAATAACTATAATTAGGTACAGTATTTGAATCATATAATCATATAACAATTAGGTCCAACCATTCTTCTCCAGTTCACCCATCTAGTTGAAGAAGCCTTATACTCTGCACTAGGCCTCTCAGACCCCACATTGTCAAGTAGAGGGTTGCAGGAGCTCACCTGTGGAAACAAACAAACCAACACCGCAAACACAACTGAAGTTCACTCCAAAATTGCACTGAAATGACTTGTGATTACATAATTATATACATGAAACAATATCCTTGGATGAAGTTTTGACTAAGCTAACTTGTGATATAAAGGATTTATTTTCATGTTCTCTCTGTAGCTAGAGAGGCAGGGGATGTGTCCTTATTTCGTCGTGATAATGCAATTTTTACAAAGGAAAGCATTGAAGAAGAGGAAATTCATATTCTGGTATGTGGAGAAGATGAAGCATGTAGCATTACTCATGCTATCCCTAAAGAACAACTGTATGGAGGATATTCTAGGGAGAATTCTGAAATAATTCAAGAAGATTTTTCTGATTTGGAAGGACAGGTTTTCGTTTCAAATCCAAGCAATTTGCTTTCTTGCTTCCTGGAGTTGGTAACTTTTCTTCCCCCCCTTGAAAACCACTACTTTTTCTGCTTATGCTAAAGTGGAGATAAATTGGAATATAGTTGAAGATGGTGACTGCAATGTTCCTGAAACTATTTAACACATTTCCTAGGATTCAAGGAAAGTAGCACTAAAATTTCTAGCCAACGCAGGAATATGTGTGTGTATCCTCAGGAATCCCAAAATTCAAGGAAAGTAATAGCAAAAAAAATAGAACTTCCGTAAATTACATACCTTGAATGTATCTACAGGCATGGTAGAAACTTGATCAAACCAAACTATACCCTTCTTCGAGCTTGTCAAGGAAAGCCTAGCATAATGATCTGTTGCTGTAGCTTTTAAAATGAACTCCTTTTTGGTCCAGTCTTGAATTTCAAAACTGCTAGCGCTGGAAAAACATATGCATCCTCAATACAAGAACAAGTCTAATAATACTTCTGGCTCAATCATGTGAATTAATTTAGTGTCTCTTCACAGCTGCAAATCTTACTCTTATTGTTTAACTGTATAAGTAGAATAACCAAATATTTTGGTATGAAATTGACTTACATGATACTTGAAGCAGCCAAAATGTTGAGTCCATCTGAAGATGTGAAAGAAATTGAAAGATTAACTGGCCCAGTAGACCTTACCCACAAAACAACATGATAGGATTCACCCTCTTCAATATTCTGCAAATACAATAAACTCCTGAGTATATACCATAAAATAGATGTTATCAGCTTATCAAAACTGGCACAAATTCTAAAGGAAACTGCTGATAGTGCAATTGTAAATCTACATATCAAGAAAATAGTTGACAAGATACTTTCATAAAACCAAAAGGAGGGTGCCACTGGAACTAACAAAAATGGAGGGATGCTTGAAATGATTTTTCTGATAACAAGGCTCTCATGAGCTGCGACCTTTGCTCAAATTGTTACCTCCCAAACCTGCACATGTTGTGGCAAAGCAGTAAAACACAAATGCAACCCTGGTGGAACAACAGCCTTCTTCTCACTTTAGGTGGTCTCTCCTCCGAGACAAGGTGCATAACCCTACGGTAGCCTAATCCAATCAAATGGTAATCAAAATGAATAGAGGATGAGGCTTAGGACAACAAATCTGAATGTTGATATTTACTCCAATGTATTTCAGATTTGTAATAGCAATAAGAATCATCCTCATTGAAATTGTTCAAGGATTCTACCCAATTGAAATTGACTCGGAATTTTAACCGAATTGTACCTAGGTGGTGAGCTGCAGAGCGGAGGAATTGCCTGGGCCGGAGTTTTGTGGTGAGCTGCAGGTGCCGAGTCGAGGAGGAAGGTGAGTGAGCTGCAGGGGCCGAGTCGAGTTGGTTGGGGGAGTAGCCCGCGGTTTCACAATTCCTCCATTTCGAATTGGAAATTGCATTAACTTTCTGCAGCGGCAATTCTGTCAGACCAACGCCGATCGGATCTGTCAGGCAATTAATGTGGAGCGGTGGACAGAGGGTGGCAGAGCTAGGGGAGGGTGGCGGAGGGCGGAGGGATTGTCGACGGTTGGAGCTGGACAATTTTCTGGGCGGCGACGGAAACCGAGCAATTCCTCCGCCTAGGTAGACTACTCTGGAATGAGTTTTCACTGTCATATGATCGTCTTACAGAAGTACTATGATATGTGTAAATTTTTCATCTCATTAATGGAAAATTCATTTTTTAGTAAAAATTATTATGATGGTTATTCTTATTGAAACCAAATACCATAGATCATTCAATGTCAACAAATTCCAAATGAAGATGCGCAAGGGGAAGTGATGAGAATATGCTACAACCTGACACCGGGAACATCTTGCAGAGTGCACCTTATTTAAACCCACCTAGGGAATGCAGTGAAAACATAGCTTCCTTGAGGATACAAACGATACAAACTGGGTTACTCTTTCCACTTAAAAGCATCTTAGTTAGTTCATGGAAAAGTTCAAAGGGCACAGTTGAAGTCAACTTCTGAACCCATGCAACTACAATCATGCAATCCTTTTGAACTTTTCCAAGTGTGTGCTGCGTGCTGCTTTAAGATAGCATCATTTCATCAATTGTAACAACTTTTGGAGTAGCCTGTGGTGCCTTACTAATGGTGAAACCATGGTTCCTAGTTAGCAATTTTGTTCCTTAATTCTTATACTCTCATGATAAATCTCATCAAGCTATCTATTCTCAGACTTCCACAGGCTTCTCTTAGAAATGCATTTTTTGCTCGGTTTATAACTTAATACTCTAATACAAAAAGAAAATTAGATTTTCCATATGAATGAGCAGAATATTCATAGAAATGTTCTGTCAATAAAGATATTAAATTGAATGAGTGGTAAGGAGTGTTACACAGCTATATCAGTACTCTCCATCCAACATTTGTGAAGATATGTGAACAGAGGTTGTTTTAGCATTTGTGGAAGCAAAAAGTCATTGTTAAAATGAGAGGAATGCTTGGCAGATATATAGAGAAATTAATAGATTGGACAAGCTTTTAGATAAGTCTGGAGATCTCTAGAAATATCAAGGGCTTGTCTGCGATTTTTAAAGTTGCAGCAGCCACGCCTTGGAATTGGATTAAATATTCTTACAGGCATATTGATGTGTCACAATTGTTGTTTAATGAGGTTCTTCTTTGGCAAAGAATTGGTAGCCTTAGTGGTTATTGTGGATGCATTCCATCCAGGGCTGCTTTAGCTACCTTTTATTGGATAAAAGAAGTTTGTCCAAAGTTTTAGTGCCTAGTTAAAAGGGAAAGCCAATTCCATTCTTCAGTGAGAGCTTGAATGATGCAGAGAAAAAGTAGTTTGTGTATGATCAAGAGTTTATCATACATGCATTGAAGTGGAGGCATTACTTGCTTCCCAAGGATTTTTTCCATTATATTGATCATCGAGTACTAAAACAACCATGTAGACTTAAATCAGCGATACATGAAGTAGGCGGAATGATTGCAAAGTTACACATTTGTGCTGAAGCAAAGGGACCTCTGGGATATCAAATAGGGTTGCCAATGTACTGACTAGTGGGACAACATTATTGACTACTATAACAGTGGAGAGAGATGGTAGGGCTGGAAGAAGTGAAGAACTTGTATAAAATAGATGCAGATTTTGCTGATGGTTGGAATGCCAACAGAGAACCATTGAGTGGTGACCAAACTCCGTCCTTGGACTACTTTATCCAAGAAGGATTCTTGTTTAGAAACAACAACTATATATTCCAAGAGGGTCAATGAGATTAAACCTCATTCGATAGATGCAAAATTGTGGCTTGAGAGCAAACTCTGGCATCAATAAAGCCCATGCATTAGTTGAAGAACGTTGCTATTGGCCTAGGATTGCCAAGATGTGAAGAAGTGTGTTGAGAGCTGTAGGATTTGTCAACATGCCAAGGAATGAAGTCAGAATACTGGATTGTAAACACCATTGCCAATTTTGGAAGTGCCACGGGAAGAACCCAAAGAAGTAATGTTTGTATCTTTGTATTTGTTGATAGATTTTTGAAAATGGCACATTTCATTCCATGTAAGAAAACAAGTAATGTAATGAACATAGTTGTTTTATTATTTAAAGAAATTGTTCATTTACATTATTTGCAAAGAAGCATAACCTCAAACAGGGATATCAAATTTATTGGTCATTATTGGATTGACATGAAATTATAGTTCAGTTCTGCATATCATCCAGAGATTGAACCAAAGCAGTTAAAATAAGCCTTGGAAAATTTTCAGATGTTTGCTTGGGTAGAGCTAAGAGAACGGAATAGTGGGATTTGGTGTTCACTCACGCTGAATTTGAATACAAAAATCCAATGAATAGGTCTACAAGAAAGAGTCCTTTCCATATTGTGAACAGGAGATCACCAATAGGAGTGACTGATTGGCAAGATTGCTTGAAGTAAGCAATATGAATGTAGATGCAGAGTCATCTGTCAAGCATATAAGGGAAGTGCATGCAGGTGCAGCAACAACAACAAAGCAACCCAGGTTCTAAGAAAAACGATGATGTGGAAAGATGAGTAAAGAGGGTTTTGATGAAGGAGACCTTGTACTGATACATTTGAGAAAGGAAAAGTTTATGGAGGGCACCTATAATAAGCCGAAAATGACGAAGATATGGCCTTGGATCTTGAAAAAGAACAAGGGTTGGGTTGCATAAGGATTTGGATATTTCCCCAACCTTTAACGTGGGATTGGTATATACTCTATGAAAGCATTGTGGATGACGAGTATATTGCTGGTTGAAAAGAGAAGATCCCAAAATGTAAAAGGGATGAGATAGCAGAAATTTTAGAAAAAATGATCACTAGAAGAACTAGAGGCCAAAGGGTAAAAGAATACTTGGTTTGTTCACAAAGCAAAGGAGTGGAAGAAACCTTGTGAATTTCAGAAGCAGAGTTGGAACAAATCATACAGCGTTCACATGATTATTCCACTAGTCTTATAAGTGGGAGATAGCTTTTCTTTTCACCTGGAGAATCTGATGCAGGGGCATCTCCTTGGGTCCTGGAGAAATATCCGTCGTCCACCCAATAGACATTCAACGTCTCCAAAGCTATTGCAGGGGGTCTAAAAGCATGCGGTAGAGTTGTCCAGTCATCCACCCAATCCTCATGGCTTGGTCCTCAAGCCTTCGAGATTGTTTTATTTGGTGGCTGAGATGTAATCAGGCTGCCACAGAGGAATTGACCATTCAAGAGGTTGCCATCCGATGGCCCAAAAGCCATTGCGGGGTTTGAAGATTTTGCGGTGGAATGGAGGAGGGGCTGCCAAAATGATCCTCGACCATCCTTCCTACCCTAACCCGATGGCACATATCTTTGTTGTGACTATGGTTCATGGCTTTGATAATTGATGCGGCGCCCTTAGGTCAAGCCTATGTGATGTTTAGTACTGAATTATTGTTGGGCCAATTTTCCATTTGGCTTTCAGTTTCTATTGGCAGCAGGAGTTTTTTGAATTGACGGAATCGGTAATAGGGTCAGGTTTCTACTTGTGTGACACTCACTATAATCTTTAGAAATACCAAAGCAGCCCGTAGGATCACAAGGTTAGCCAAATACTTGAACCATCGATATTTGCAAAAGCTTTAAGACCAATTGATCTACACCCTTGGGCCTTGGTACTTGATATAAATTTGAAACCCAAGGCTTTAAAAATACATGCAAGAGAGGAACACTGGATATACAGCAAGTTCCGGCGAAAGAATTATTCAATCGAGAAGAAGAGGGACAAGAGAAAGTTCCGGGAAGAAGAAGAAAATACAAAGGAGAAAGAACAGAGAAAAAAGGAATAGCAACAGAAAGAGAATATGGTACTAGGTAACATAACATAGAGGAAAACCGGGTTGAATTTAATTAATGTTTTGATTTACCATCGAGTTGTTGTAAACCTCACCGAGACTTCAGACCAACAAGGATTGGCATTTAGTATTTGAATGAAGAGTTTTAAATCTAGTAGTTGTTTTTAGCAAGAGAAGCCCATTGGGACCTTAAGCATGTAATTTCATAATTGGCAGCGTAATTGAATCATTAATCCCTGTCTGTCTTTGTGTCTTTTAATGTGATTGGAAGCTGATAACTGCATATTTTGTTTGAATTTAGTTTTGGCAACCTTGGTGGTTGTTTGTGGTGGCGCATGCTAATCAAGGCTATATTGTGTTGGACAATTTGAAGATTGAAGTTGAATTTTGGCAATAAAGTTATAGTGAAATGAATAATCCAGAATGTCACAATGATTACTTATGAGGATGAAAAACAATTGAAGTGTTGAATTTATATTGCAAAATTAGGCGTGTAGATGCTTTGTCAGTTTTAAGAATAACTGGTCACTGTGACAACCTGCAAAGAGTTTCCATCTCAGCCTAAGTTGTTCATTCCTCCAGCTACTATATGGAACATTTGAGATGATTGAATTTCTTGCAAATGTACAAGGTCTTACGCAGTGAACTTAATGCCTTAATATTTCAGGCTGGAGTTTTGAGGGGTTCTTAATGCTCACTTTACATTAGGCAAAGACAATAAAAACATGCAATGAACCTATCGAGAAATGTGGAGCTCCAGAAGATGTCTGTGACATTTGATGAAACTGCAACGAGTAAGACATGGGGATGACTAGCCACTTATGACCGCTACTGTAAATTTGATTTTCCAAGGTTTTTGTGTTAACTTGTTTTGGCAGAGGTTAGCACTTGAAAGTACAAAGGCAAGCGAGTAATGAGTATAATAAGATTGCAATGGAGGTTAAGTATAAACAAAAAAATGAATCCAAAGTTATCTTAAGTTAGAAACTTCAATATATGTAACAAGGAATAATAATGTAGACAATTTTAACATTATAATGTACACAACTTTCTATTTAAAAAATTATTTATACTCCAAACTCTTCCATATAAAGAATTCTTATTAAAATAAAAAGTATATAATAAAGCATTAATAAATTGCAAAATATCTCGGTGAAACAAATAAATATTGAAAATTAAATGATACAGATAAAAGGCTTGTAGATGTTGAGCATTTCACTGACAAGTTCAATTGGTTTACATGTATTTCCTCTAAAATATTGTTTTTATTTCATTTCTGCTCAAGATAAGATCTTGACATTTTGAAAGTAATCTAAATCCATTTGGAATCACTTACAGATTAATACAATTAAAAAACTGTAACGATTTTAACTCACTGCACCTTCAATTTTGGTCCAACTGAAGTTGTCACAACAGCTAGAATGATACCAGTATCGATTTGGTTCTTGAATCACATAAGTCCAACACTCTGAAAGAATTGAGGAAAAATGATTTTGCATCAAGTTAATATTCCTCTGTAATGACTAGACGGTGAGGAGTGTTGAAGCGCTTGCCTTCACTAATACATTGTTTTATTCATTCTCCACAATATAAATTGCCATGTCGCGCACAACATCATGAACTTTAATTACATCTCAGAGTTAAATACAACTCTCTTGAACTGTAACAAGCAACGATCTACAAAAGACTTTACATGACTATGCCCTTCGTTCAATAAATAATCATTTTCTTTGTTCTTAACCAGGCCTTCTGCAATCCACATCTGCACCCATTTCAATCGAATAATTAATGCATCCTCGTAAAACGTGGCACAATATTGAAAACCATTTTCCAGATTAACATCTGTAAAACGATCACATCTCCATTTCAATTGCTGATACAAATCTTGATCAAGACGACGATGGCTACTTGGAAAATTTGAATCCACTGTTTTCATCTGACTTAGAGCTGTCCCTTGCCCATCATCATTAGTTGTGATTCCCGTCAGAGTACCCATTGCTGTCTCAGAGCAGAGTAGGTCACAGCAGATTATGGATATAAAAGCAGCAGAGCCCACTGGAACAGAGAAAATAGACCAGAATATGAAAACAAAGGCAGGAAGCAAAGCCAGCTAGAGGCAGATACATGGATATATACACCGAGACGAAGGAGGAAGTTAACTGATGGTAAGGGGGGACTGGATTGGATTTGATCTGGAATGCTGAAATATATAAAGGAGAGGCAGTTGTTGGGTTTCCAGCCAATACTTTATCAAAAAGTTTATCCGTTACATTATCTCGGCAACAACTTTAGTTGATAACTCCACTCACTGACCAAAATTAAATATTCGATGCGCTGATGATTCATTGCACAGCAGCTTTAAAGTTGTTACAATTTGTAGATTACTTTACCACTGTCAGAGGTTTTCAATGAGCACCCACACAATACTGTACCAAAGAGTTTGTCCATTACATGATTTATGCAACTTTAATTGATTAGGCGTCCACTCACCGACGAAAAAGTTAATTCAATGTCTCGACTCATTCACACAGCCTGGCACTATTTTGGTCAATGTGTGAGAATTCCAATGAGCACACACAATATTGTATTAAAAAGTTTTTGTCATTTGGAGTGAGGTCTCCACCGAATGGAGTAAGGTGGGAAGTGACAAGTGCACCGCTGCCTCACGCAATCCGTTATTTTTCTATTTATTTTGAACGAGGAGTAGATGCTCTCGAGGATATAACGACATGTGGTGGGTTGAAGGATTTAAGGTACTACTATGTCGGTAGATGCTGCTGCTCGCATGAAGGATTGGCTAGATGGTGGTGGCTATGATGCACACTCATGGATCCTTGGTATTTGGTACTCATGGTCCTCAATCTCCATTGAGGTCATCGTTTTTTTAATTAGTGTTTCACAATGCAGTTTTGGTGACTTCTTATTCTTTAATGTTCTTTTTCTGCGGGTTTTTTCTATTTAGTTTTTTTTTTCTTTGTGGGTGGGAGTGTTTTTGGTTTTCTTTTATTTTTAGTTCGTAGTGCTTGCTTTAAGGAGAAATAGTGGTTTGGTTTCTTTTGAATACAATCATGATTTGTTAATGAACAAATTAAGGGGAAGTGGTAGTTGTGGAGGTTTGGGAGATTTTCTTGCTCGTTACAAAGTGGAGATCTCGGTGTGGACTTTCCAAGCATAGATTTTGATGCTGATCGAGGACTAACTCCTTGAGTTCCAAGTAGATGTTGTAGTGAAGCATGTCTGTCTTCCATATTCCAAGGTGTTAATGGATGTCACTAACTAGGTTCTCAACCCAAAGCATACCAACCCAAAGCATACCCAAGGAAGACAAAACCAATGTTTGTTGACAATTGAATATATGGGATGTTGAAGATGTTGTTGGGAAGGGTTATAATGGACCAGAAAGATGCCAAAGAAAAAATATTCACATGCTAGACAAAGTGGTTTTGAACTAAATAAAATGCAACTTTGTCTTAAGTGAATTGAAGACCAATTAGCTCAAGTTCCAAGTCCAAGTATTGGGAGTGAAAGGCACTCCAGTGCCATTGAGGTGGATGCTTCCGCTTCCACTTTGTTATCTCATTATTCTAATTTCACAATTTTTGAGTTAGCTTGCTTAGATAGACATAGGAATGTGGGTTTGAGCAGTCAAGTTCTTAGTCATTTTGTTATTATACCCGTGTCTAATTCCTTATATACCAATTTCTTTTACTTGAAACTTTGGGTCAATCTGAAAGCATGTTTCGGACTTGATTCTGACATGAATCACCTTCAATTTAGTTACATAGACCTCTCACAATTCATCTTCAAAACCATCTAATCCTATATAATTTTATCTTTTCCCGCTCTTGATGCCATATTAAGTGGAGTTTTGGAGAGACTACCTAATCTAAATTATATATATACACCCTTCGCTTGAAAGGGAACAATCATGTTTTTAGAAATCTTGATGCTTCTTCATTCCCCACTTAAGGATCAGTGCCTACCCTTATTCTTTCACCATTACCTATTTTCCAAAGCAAACAATTCCCAATTATAGGGAAGGATAGAACAATAGTTTTCCAAACAATAGATACATTATGGATGTTCCTAAAGGGAGTTTCAATCCATTCTTCCATTATAGTAGGTTTAATGTATTTATAGATGATAACATGACTCCACAACCTCTTATTTGATATCAACCTCCATAAGCACTTGGTTACTAGAGCCTTCCCAAAATAGTGGATGTTTTTAAGTCTTTATCTTCTTAAGTCTTTGGGTTTTTTTTTTTATGGTTTGTTGTGTTGTTTTACCAAAGATATATCCTTACTCTTTCTTCCTTGACCACAAGAATAAAAAACTAGCCTTTTAGACTTTTTCCTAGACCCCCTTGTGAATGAATGTCAAATAGTGCTAGTACACTAGAATTATTTCCAATATTTATTTGACTAGATGAATATCATAATCCACCATCCACCCTCTTAGTTT
The DNA here is from genome assembly GCA_031772625.1 of Pinus tabuliformis. NCBI lineage: Eukaryota > Viridiplantae > Streptophyta > Pinopsida > Pinales > Pinaceae > Pinus > Pinus tabuliformis. The sequence goes on along the minus strand of CM062819.1, from coordinate 530,775,758 downwards.
CATTAATATTTGCCTCAATTTATCGTAACCAGGAGAAACCTAGACTATCAATCATAAAACATAATCAAGTGTGAAGCTCAACTAATTTATAATGTTTGACAAGAAGCTCTTTAGGAGATATGGAAGAATTGGTGGATAAGAATAACCTATAAGTGTATGTCATCATTAAATGAGAGATAATTAATTCCCAAAAAAATCCCAAAATATATCTCCATGTGTACATGTACAATATTACAAAAGCCCAATGATGCCATGTTACATGTATAAGTGCCCCACAAATGATGTTATAATGATCATCATTGTGGCACTAAGTTTGATCCCAATGGGGCAATATATGAGGTTAAACGTATATGATATGGTCCCAAGGGGAAGTGTATGTACGATTAAATGTACATGTAATGTGCAAATGTATATGTAATAGCGTTGGTCTAATAATGAAGTGACCACATGTGCACTGTGTCAATAATTATATATAGGGATAATGTAGCCATTATTGAAAACATGTGATTTGGATGTATGCATTTTTTTTAGGTATTTGGAGGAGGTTATCCTATTCTTTAAGGAGTTATTATGTAATTTATCTCTCTTATCTATATTGGAGTTGTGCTCCACAATCACATTATTGTACATTGTGTGTATTTTTCGTTTTTCATCTATTTAGACCATAACTTTTGGTTTTAGAGTTCTGGTTCTAGGGTATTGTTGCTCCAAATGATGCATATTAGAACTTTCATTGAATTTTTTTATTTTTATTTTTATTTTTTTATAGAAATCTTCATAAAACAAAATTTTGAGACAATTGATGAAAAATATAAAATTATAAGTGTTAAAATTTCCAAATTTTGGTTCACTATACTTTGGGATATATACCTGGTGAGAGTTAAGGTTTTTGGTTGGTCCTAAAATCAATTTCAACCTAGTCATATTGAAATTTTCGCTATAAATTTTTTCCTGAGTAGCTTAAGACTACAAAATTTTAAGAATTATAAAGATACATATTACTAGTAATTGCCCTAAAAGGTGCAAAGAGAGGCCAAGAAGGTTGTTAATTTGGAATTGGTAAATTGGAAAAGTTGTACTTTGTTTCGAAATGATAATTGTTGTATTAGATTTAGGTTGTTTAGTATATTTGTGTTAAGTTGGTAATACAAATTAGAATAATAATTAAAATATTGAGATGATGAAAGTTGAGTGAGATATAATTTATGACTTATTTTACCAATGAAAGATTTAAAACCATTGTAAAGAAATATTGATATTCTAGAATGGACAATTTCTACTAAGACGAAATAGGTAGATATTACTTTTGCCTCATTTTAGGTTATTATTATTTTTTTTGCTAGTGTCATATGGTGTCATTCAAAATGTATGTTTTATTCTTATTATCATTTGTATTCTCTATTATTGGTGATTATCTCATTTAGGAAATTATCTATAATTGTTGTAAATCAAGACAATGTATTATTACTCTACATAAAGAAGAACTCACCCAAATGATGATAAATTAGAAGAATCCTACTATTGTTGTATATTAGAGATCTTTGCTTAATGTACCACAACTAGTTGCCAAAAGTTCTATCATCGTGCATAGTAATCTAAATATGCATTTGTGGAGTAACTCAAAAACAATATAGTGTCCCATCTCCATTGAGTCTCATAGTTTGTCTATACATATCAAACAGTGGTGGTGCCATATGCACAATTTTTTTAGCAATGAGAAATGAGATCTTCTTGTCACCTACAATATAAGATGTGACAACTATTCAAAGGATGGTTCTTATGTTACTAGAAATGGAAACTTTTGTAATTCTATGTCATCTAATGGACCCGCATATGCATGGAGCTTTAGTATGAACTCTCTAGTATGGTATTGACCTAACGTTTTACACTACCAACAAATAATTTGCCACTTAAAATGTAAGTGGAACATATTTTCACTCATAAACAAAGACAACCTTATTGTTTACAATTATGAATAGGCAACATTGATGGGTATCATTTAGTTAGGTTTGATATTTTCATCATTATTTAATAGTAAACCAAAAACATAACCAATAACACAAAAAAACCAAATTAATTTTTTTTTAATTTTTTTATTATGTAAATGTATTAAATGTAAAATTAACAATTTATTAACAGAAGTGTTGTATGGTAACTTAGTGTTTGCCGCTCATGTTGAAAAAATTGCATAAAACATTGTAACATATTGATAAATGCTAAATTAATAATGGTTAATAGGCAAATCAAATCATATGTTCAATTTAGAAATTATGCCCAAAATATTGCATAAAACATTACATAACAAAACGGGGCCAAAATGTCAATATGAGTGTCTAATAGCAAGGTTATATACCCGGTAGTTGTTAATTTGGCATTTATGATCTGGACACACGGAAGAGGACACTGAAGAACACGAAGAAATCAAATTCAGCCTTGAAATATTCCTTGATCCGGATCTGTGCTTAAAACAGAGCCACAGTAAGTCATATGTGTTGTATTTTAAAAGGCCGCATGACTTTGATGATGACCACAGTGAAGAAAACATAGCCACGGCTAAGTCAAATGTGTTGTATTTTAATGGGCTGCATGACTTTGATGATGACCACATAGAAGAAAAGGGTTTTGAATTTGATCTGCTCCTAGGTTTGCTTCAGAATGAGGTAGCAATCAAAAGAGAAGACAGCAGAGAGGCTATCAGCATTAGCCACACAGAAGAACAGTGGTATGACAGCCATGAAAGGAACACAAGGCTGCATTTGGGCTTGGGTGAATATAAACAAATTTTGAAGGGAGAAAAGCTTATGTTTCCTATGTTTGGAAAACGTCGGTATTTTTCCCAGATTTCATGATGCATTTATTGATGTAGTAGAAGTCAAAAAGCAGGTATTTAAGGAAGATAATTCTGGTCTCATAAGGAGAGTGCAAGCTGAGGGTGGGAGTACTCATCTAGTAGCCTTGATAGGGATTTGGGTCAATCATTTTCATAGATATTTTTGACCAGGTTGGAATATCAAAATAGACTTACCCAACAGATTGTAAGGTTTTCACACCTGACTAATCAGTCTTCACAGTATTAGAGAAGAATCTTGATGGTTTTACACAAATTTTCACTGTATTTGGCAGGCAAATCGCCCATCAAATTCCATCCCTATTCCTGACTACTAACAAAGGATCCGTGTTTTCGTCAAAACAACACCCAAATACAGGATCATCGTCTACATGAAGAGATGATGGAACTGTGAATTGCTCATCGAGGAATTCCTGCATCGATATTTGAATTACCCATTTATAGAGTACTCGTCATTAACATGACATAGCGAATCCCCATAGCATTCTCAACAACAAAATCAAACTGTTTCCATATATTCCACATTATGGACCCAAAAACCAGAAAGGACCTGATTACATATAATCATCATCTCTTATGGAAAGGGAAGGGAATTAGTGAGCTGAGTAAGCTGCTGCTGCAAGCGTATGCCGTCCATTCAGAAACTGAACATCCAAAAAGGCAAACCCGTCGCGACAAACTCAGAAACTTCCCTCAAAAGGGAAATTCTGATCAAGTAACGCAAGCCCAGAGAACTGAAATGAATTGCACTGAACATCCGATGACAATAATCTCTGCAATTTCCGAAGTATCATACACCAAGAACCGAGTATACCCCCACTGTACACCTAGATTGCAGAGAATTTCGTTTGTTTCTGAGTGGGGGGACGATATGGGAACAGCCATTTGGGGAACCAACCACAAATTAATCGGAGGAATGGCAGTGCTGTAATTTGTAAATAACATTAATGCCTAAAATGTGACGTCATATGTGCACAGATGTCATGTCTAGATTAAAAAGTAGACAAAAATCTGAAGTTCACCGATTCAAAAGAAAGGATTATCGGCCTACAATTCCAAAGATCATACCCTTCTAATTTCAAAATTGCTTGAAACAAGTAATAGAATGTAGATGCAGAGTCATTTGTCGGGTATATAAAAGAAGTGGATGTAGTTGCGGCAACAAAGCAACATAGCTTATAAGCAAAATGATGATGTGAAAATGTGAGTAAAGAGGTTTGATAAAGGAGACCTTGTCTCCACGCATTTGAGGAAGCAAAGGTTTGTTAAGGGCACCTATAATAAGCCGAAGATCAGGAAGATAGGGCCTTGCTCGATTTTGAAAAAGATATCTTATGCATTTTAGTTGTTCAAGGATTTGGATATTCCCCAACCTTCAACGTGGTTGCTTTATACGAATTCCAAGAAGGCATGGTGGATGTCAGGAGTATATTGCTGATTGGAAAAAGAAGATTCCAGAGTGTGAAAGGAAAGAGATTGCACGAATTTTAGAAGAAAGGATCGCAGCAAGAAGCAGAAGCCAAAGGATTGGAAGAATCCATGTGGATTTCAGAAGCAGAGTTGGAACAAATAGTTCAACGTTCACTTGGTCATTCCACTTGTCTTGTGAGTGGGAGCTAGCTTTTCTTTAACCCCGAGAGTCTGATGCAGGGCATCTCCTGGGGTTCCAAAGCTATTACAGGGAGGTCTAAAAGTTTGGCGGTAGAGTTGTCCAGTCATCCACTGAGTGGTCCTCGAAGAAATATACCCTTATTGTCATTCTGGTTCATGCCTTTTTTAATTGGTGCTGCTCCTTAGGTCAAGCCTATGTGATGTTTGGTACTGACTTAATTATTGTTGGGCTAATTTTCTATTTGGTCTTCAATTTCTATTGGCACCAGATTTCTTTTTGAATAGACCGAATCGATCACTGGGTCAGGTTTGTGCTTTACCTAACGTTCATTATAATTTTTAGGCATATTAAACGCAGCCCCTCAGTATATAAAATTAAGAGGGGTCTGATCTGATACAAAGTGATCTACGCCTCGAGGCTCGGGGTGTTCTAAAACGCTCTTGACATAAATTTGAAACCCAAAGCTTGTACATGCAGGCGAGGAAAATTGGATATACAACAAGTTTCGGTGAAGGGATTTATTAATGGAGAAAAAGAGGGACAGGAGAGAACTCGGGGAAGAAGAAGAAAATACAAAGGAGAAGGGAGGAGGGAGAATAAAGAAAAAGAGGAATAGCAGCAGAAGAGAAAAGAATATAGTAGCATGAGATAGAGGAAATCTGGGTTGAATTTAATTACTGTTTTGATTTTCCATTGAGTCCCTGTAAATCTCACCAAAACTTTAGACCAACAAGGATTTGTATTTAGTATTTGAAGAAAGAGTTCTAAATATACTCGTTGTTTTTAGCAACAGAAGCCAATTGAGACCTTAAGAATGTATTTTCATAAATTTGCAGGGTAATTGAATCGCTGATTGTGCATATTCAGTCTTCTTTGTATGTGTTTGTGTCTTTCAATGTGCTTCTAACCTGTTAACTGTGTACTTTGTTTGAATTTAGTTTTGGCAACGTAAGTGGTTGTTGGTGGTGGTGCATGACAGTCAAGGCTAAATTAAGTTGGACAATTTGAAGATTGAGATTGAATTTTGAAAATAAAATTATAGTCAAATGAATAATCCAGAATGTCACAAAGATTACTTAGGATGCTCGTGGCTGAAAATCAATTGAAGTGCTAAATTATTATTGCAAAAATAGGCATGTGTATGATTTGTAAGTTTTAAAAGTAACTGGTCATTGTGACAACCTGCAAAGAGTTTCTAAAATTCCATCTCGGCCTAAGTTGTTATTCATTGTGACAATCTGCAAAGAGTTTCTAAAATTCCATCTCAACCTAAGTTGTTCATTCCTCCCGCTACTATTTGGAACATTTGAGAAGATTGAAGTGCTTGCAAATGTGCAAGGGCTTTTGCAGTGAACTTAATGCTTTAATATTTCAGACAAGAGTTTTGAGGGGTTCTTAATACTCATTTTACATTAACTTTCCACCGCGTATACATGAAAGGCTAAAAGGAAAAGACATAGAATCATGAAATGAACCTACCCAGGAATGTGCAGCTCCTGACTGTGATATTGATGGTGTGACTGTAACAAGACATGAAAATGACTAGCCCACCTAACCAACTTATTAAATTATTACTGTAAATTTGATTTTCCAAGGTTTTGGTGCCAAAGGTTAGAACTTGAAAGTACACAAGGCAGAGATAACAAAAGCAAACATAGTCAGTGATGAGTATAATACATTGTAACTGTGCAAGGATAAATAACAAAACGAATAATGAGTATAATACATTGTAACTGTGTAAGGATAAATAACAAAACGAATACAAAGTTATCTTAAATGAGAAACTTCAATATAAATAACCAGGAATAACATTCTACTCTGGCAACTCTAACCTAAAAATTGAAAATATTAATGAAATGCAATATAGTCTAGCCATCCAACTCAAACTACTGAAATATAATCGTGAAAAGGATTTCAAGTGAAATATTGCATTTAACATTATAATGCATAAAACTTTGTATATATTTAATATTTATTCTTGAAACTATCCTATCTAAAAATTTTAATTAAAATAAAAAGTATATAATAAATCATCAATAAATTGTAGAAAATATCTCAATGAAATTAAAAAATATCTAAAAGTTCAATGATACAGATAAAAAGGTTGTAGACGTTGGGCATTTCACTAAAACGTTCCACTAGTATCTCTATTTCTGCTCAGACAAGATCTTACATTTTGAAAGTATTCTGATCTCATTTGAAATCACTTCCAAATTAATACAATTAAAAAGATTCAGATACTTCAAATTTTCAAGCTTCAGATTCAGATACTTCTATTTGAAACGTTAAGGATTTTAACTCACTGCAGCTTCGAATTTGGTCCAACTCAAATTGAGAAACTCAAGTTGTGACAACCGCTACAATGATACCAGCATTGATTTGGTCCTTGAAGTAGATAAGTCCAACCAACACTCTGAAGGAATGCTGAGGAAAAATTATTTTACCTCAAGTGGATGTTCTTCTGCAATCTCTAGCAATGGAATAGATGTAGAGAAATGTTGAAGCTTTTGCCTAACTGGATATATAGTGTCTTTTTCATTCTTCCTCATATAAACTGCCATCTCACGTACGACATCGTGAACTTGAATTACACTTGAGAGTTGAAATACAACTCTCTTGAACTGTAACAAGCAACGATCTACAAGGGACTTTACATAACTGTGCCCCTTGTCCAATAAATAGTCATCTTCTTTGTTCTTAACCAGGCCTTCTGCAATCCACATCTGCACCAATTCCTCTCGAGTAATTAATGCATCCTCGTGAAACATGGCACAATATTGAAAACCATTTTCCAGATTACCATCTCTCAAACTATCATATCTCCATTTCAATCGCTGATACAAATTTCGATCAGGAGGACTATGGCTACTTGGAAAACTTGAATCCACTGCTTTCATCTGACTAAAGAAAGCTCTTGCCAGTCATCTTTAGTAGCAGTTTGTGTTCCACCGTATCCACTGTTGTCCGAGAGCAGAGTAAATTGTGAATATAAATGCAGCAGAGACCACTGGAACTGAGAAAACAGAGCAGAATATGAATACAAAGGCAGAGAGCAAAGCCAACAAGAGGCAGATACACGGGTGCTTACGCCGAGGGGAAGGAGATTGGATTTGATTTGATAGAATGCCGAAATATATAATGGAGAAGGAGTTGTTGTGTTTGAATAGCAATAACAGAAGTTTGTGGTCATTATTTCAGCAAGAACTTTAACTGATGACACCGCCCCTCACTGATCAAAAAAGTCATGATTTCATTCATGTTTATCTTATTCGAATTTGTACATTATTTTACTCAGTGTGAAGTTTCCAATGAGCACTCAGAGAAGACAAGTTTATCCATTACATTACTCCACTCACCGACTAAAAAGTGTATTCCATGTGTCGATGACTCACTGCACCACAGCTTTAAGGTATTAAAATTTGTAAAGTATTTTACACAAGGGGCACTCAGAAAATTATGTACCAAAAAGTTTAACATTACATTATTTATTCAACTACTTTAGTTAACGAGGCCTCCACTGACCGACCAAAAAGTTAATTCCATGTGGCGATAATTCATTCACACAACGTTGCACTACAGGATTATTCTACTCACCGTCTCAGGTTTCCCAGCACTCACAAGTTTTTGTCACTTGCAGTGAGCTCTCATTACACGGATGTGTGGAGTCATCTTGTACGATAGTATTTAATGTTGCTTCAAGCAACTTAATTGTAATATATTAAATATTTGCCGTAGTGATTGGAATTTGAGGATTTAAGGATATTTTTACTTATTGCAAACTCATTGTGAATGAAAAAAAACAAAGTAATTTTAGAAAAAAAAAATACCAATTATATTGGGTAAGTCTGTTGGTTTATGTTGGATTTAGCACTCGTTAAATTATTAATTCCAATTTTATGAAAAAAGATTGAGAGTAAGATTTATTTATAATCATACATGGTTTACTAAAATATATAAACTTTACTTATTATTTCTAAAAGTGATTGATTTTTAGTCATTATTTTATATATATATATATATATATATATATATTAAGTATAAGATGATCTAATTGAATTTTTAATATAATTATTACCAAAATTTAAATAATTTTAACTGATTTTTTATTACATATTCTTTAAATTATATATCATAAAAAAATATTATAAATTCTAATAAAAATTAAATGAATTATTATATATATATCAAAACTATCAACTGTTTTACATAATATTCCCAAATAAGCCCCATTCCTTTTATATATATAATCAATCTTGTCTCTCACCCATTCTATATACATAAAATAATGTCTCAAATGCAAAAAAAAAAAAAATACAATGTATTTAGTAATGTTCAAAAGATAACAATGAGTTAAGATAAAAATGAATAATTTCCACAAAATTTAGACTCTCAAATATTTTAAGAAGATAATGTGATATATTAATAAAAAAATAAGACACATGTTTATAAACTTATTATCTTTAAATTGCAACATCAAATTGTATGTCTTTTTTGAGAGAATCAATTTTGAAGTTGTGCTCCATATAAACATGAAAGAAATGAATGAAGTTAAAAACATATTGTATTCATTTTGCTTAAAAAAAATTGAGAATAAATTTTCCATCATAAATTCATGTTTCACTTAATTATAATCATCATAGACTCATAAAAAATGTGAACTTTGGATACTCCTTTCTTTTAAATACTTTTCAATGCACTTTCAAGACTAAAATTTTAGCATACATATCACAGTGTTCAAATCTACCTTTCTTCTAAATAATTTTAAATGCACTTTCAAGACTAAAAGTCTAACATACATATCACAGTGTTCAAACCTAAAGAAACGAGTGTGAATTCAAATAAATGATTCTCCTTGCCATGTAATTAGGAGAATTACCTCCCCATACTCTATTGAAATATCCCCAAGTACCATTCTTATTAATAGGCTCATGTCCTCAAATATGCATATGTTCCTAGTAAGCTAGATGTCGCACTTTAGCATCAAACGTATAAATTTTAAATTCTTTTAGCTTTCACTTCATGTACCAAAGTTTGAAATTGTCTTCTAGTGACTCACTTCGCCAACCCCTTCTTACCCTTATCAAACTATCCATTTTATCTTAAACTTGTCTAGAATAGACACAAGAGACTACCAAGTGACATATAATTTCCTCACAAAGGCTTCACTTTGTTGATCAATATCTTACCACATTCATTCATAAATGGGGTTTTAAAGTTGTGAAAAATAGAGTCAAAATATTGTAGGTATTGGGGGTGGGGAAGTGGGCTAGGGGGTTTATAGATATTATGGGGTTCATAGATATTAGGGGGTATTCAATAAAAATAAGGGATGTCTATTAAAAATAGAGGTTCTTTTTATTAGAAACATGTATTGAAATGGGGTTGAATAAAAGGATTTTGGGAGGTTTTTATTAATATCTAGTGAGATTATAGGTTTTATTTAATATCTTACTAATGCAAGTGTTGTGACACAGGTTGACTAAGTGGAGACCCTTTGACTTTCCTCCTCCTTGTAGAAAGTAAACATATTGTGGCCTTGCCTATTCCTCTTCTCCAATATGTCCCAAGTAAGAGCATTATTCATTATGGTCACCACCTAAAAATTATTTCTTTTAGAAGAGGTCTAATCTTACATAGTGGTTTCCAACACAATTGAACATCTTCAAGCCTATTAATGGAAAACATAACTTTATATCTTAATCTTGGAATGTAGATATACAGGGATAGATTTTTGGACCAAACCAACCCATCCTCTACATCCTTGATTCTGACATGACTCGCCTTCAATTTAGCTGATGATGATGATGGTGGTTAACATCCACTGAGACCAAATTGGCCTATCGGACCTACAATTTTCTTAATTTTTAATTATATGGCTCCTCATCTTTCTTGGCGAGATTGGTGTTGTAGCTTTCTTTTTTTTCTCTACGGTCTTCCAACTTCCTTTATCTTGAATCTCCTTCATCTCTTCTGGTTCTTGGGACATTGGTGTCTTAGCTTCGTGATCTATTGTGTTCATTCTTTTGAAGATAGTCGGAGAAGAAGTTTGGTCTAGGAGATCTGCTTTGCTATTAAATGAAGATTTATTTTGTGCGGTATTCGAATCCTCATAACTGTTGATTTGTTGGGGCGGGCTTTCTCCTTGGTTGTCTTGAGAGCTGTTTCTTTCTTCCCTGATTTCTTGTGATTCAGAGTTTTCTCTAGAATATTCTTCTTTGATGACAGTGTAGTGTTCTTTTTGTGCTCCTTCCCACCATGTAGATCTGTGGTGGTTTTTTCTAGCAAAATTTTTCTCAAAAGGTTTTGGGCAATTTTTGGCTAGATGCCCTGTCTCAAAGCAGAATCGACATCTGAAGATGACACTTTCATAATCAAGTTTCTGGTTCCACACATAGTCTTTACTTGTTAGGTTTATTTCAGCTGGGAATCCGGCGCTGAAGTCCATTTCCACACAGATGCGTGCATACGTGGTTCTGGCATATTCCTCTGTTTTTGGGCATCTGCAGTAAAATTTCCCAATTGCATTTCCGATGGCTTTTAGCGAGGAGAGATTCCAGAGATGCAAGGGTAGGGTTGGCAATCTCACCCAAACTGGTGCTGAGGTTATCACTGCTGTAGAGGGATCGAATGATGGGTTCCATGGCTTCATGAATAGGCCTGATTTTTCCCAAAACCAAGGGCCGGAATCTAGAATACATTGTCTTCTTTCAGGATTTTCAAAATCTAATATAAAGAAACCCCTAGCACAAGGGTAGATATTAATTTCATTATAAATGATAGGCTTCCATACCTCCGAGATCCAATTGTGGAGTGTTGTCAGTCGTGGCCAAAAACCATTGAACCGGCAGATTAGGGCACTTTCGGAAAACTTCAAAGCTTCATCGAGTGAGGCCTGGACCACTTGGATAGTGGGAGCTGGGGCTTCACTGACGATATGGGCAGGAGATTGCCCTCCAGAGGCGGATGAGCCACCAGCTATTTTTGCGAAGCTGGGAGCCATATTTTACTTGCCCATAGAACCCAGTGGCAGAAAAATAAGGCAGAAGATAAGATTAGATCTAGATATAGCTGCAGAAGATTAGATCTAGAACCTAGCCGCCTAAATCTAGATCTAGCCACAAAAAATTAGATCTAAAAACCTAGTTGTGAAGGGAAATGGAATTACCTTCAAAAATACAGCTAGACCTGCAAAGCATCACGCAGTGGCCTGCGCGTTGGATCAGATCTTGCGGCTCGAAAAGTAAGATATGATCAAATTCAATATTAAGTCTCTCCTCTGCTGCCGCAGGTCTCGCTGACTTCAGATCTACGTTGCTGTTATTTCTTAGTCTTTCGAAAGCAAACCCAAATATGTCTTTTAAAATCAGGTCACGAGAGTTGTTAGAACCGCTGAATCAAAATGATCTTTTTTTTTGTGTGTTTAATCTCCAGAATAATGCACCAAAATTTGAATGTGTTCCCAGTGGGCTCAACGAAAGCTGAAATGGAATCGCGGGAAGGCTGGCTGTAATGTGCTCGCAGGGAAATGAGGATGCCGCAGAACGAAGAAAATTATGATGATGCTGCAGAACTAAGAGGATGCCCACAGGATGCCGCAGGGAAATGAGGATGCCGCTATATAGGCCTCCCATAGTTCACCTTCAAAACCATCTAATCCCATATGTGTGTGTGTGTGTGTTTTCCACTCTTGATCCCATATAACGGAGATTCCTAGAGAGACTACCTAAACTAAATTATATATACCTTTCCCTTGAAAAGAAGCAATCATGTTTTTAGAAATAGTGTATGCTTCTTCACTCCCTACTCAAGAATTAGTGCATGCACTTACACTTTCACCATTACCTACCTTCCAAACCAAACAATTCCCAATTATAGATAGAACAATGGCTTTCCAAACTATAGACACATTATGGATGTTCTTAGAGGGGATTTCAATCCATTCTTATATTGTATTAGGTTAAATGTATTTATTGATGATAACATGACTCCACAACCTATTATTTGATATCAACCTACATAAGCACTTGGGTGCCAGAGCCTTCCCAAAATGGTGGATACTTTTAAGTCTTTATCCTTCAAAGTCTTTGGTTTTTCTATGATATGTTGTTTTAACAAAGAGATACCCTTACTTTCTTTTATCCTTGACCATAATAACCTAAAAATAATCTTTTTTATTTTGTCCAAAATCCCTTTATGATTGAATGCCAAAGAGTGCTAGTTTATTAGAATTACTTCCAACATTGATCTGACTAGAATAAGTATCCCTCTTCTATATAATCATAGATTACACCATAAATTAATTCTCCTTTCAACTTTGGAAATTAACCATTTTCAATCATTAACCCCATAGCCATTTGGCTTTATATGAAAACTCAGGTAATTGAAACCTACTTGGAAGTCAATCTTGAGAGAAATTGTAGATTAAATCTATCTTGATCATTTTCCACCTCAATAAAAGCAATAGAAGCCTTTTGCAAATTAACCTTCATACCAATAGCAATATGGTATAGTTCTAATGTTTATTTTAAGTTACTAGCATCGCTTGTTGGGAGGGGATCCCCTAGGTCAAATTTTGTTAAAATATTGTAAGTCTCTGCATTTTGAGGAGTGGAGCGCGAGTAGTGCAGGTAAAATAGCAGTCAAGGGGTTTTAGGAAGGTTAAAACCCCTTATCTTTTGATATTGTTTTGAGATCCGCCCATGGTTTGCGGACCATGGTATTGTAATAGTGAAGGATACATAAAGAGATGTCTTAGCAAGTCTAAGGAAATCAACCAATCACTTGTTATGATATGATTTTGGGTCTATAGTTGTATATCTTTCTATGTTTTTGGGTGAAGGGGAAGGCTCTTGCAGCTGAGTGCATGGAGACCTTGGTAAGTCTACAACTGAGTGCGCAGGACCCTGCAACTGCATGCGCAGGGTATGGAAAGGTTGTAAAAGAAGATCTGAAGTAATAGAAAAATATTTGAAGAAAATATGTGTCTATTTTTATGCACAATGTATTTTCTGTATTTACGTGCAACTGAATGATAATTGTCTGTACTTTATCTTAATTACTCCACGAAGATCTAGATCAATTATTAGATATTGTTTTATGCATTATTAGATAGTTACGAGAAGCTTATAACTTTATTTAACTAGAAATAATCTAAGTCTCGTGAATAAGGGTTTGCGAAGGTCAAATCTGAACTAAAATTGCAGAAAGAGCCTTAAACCTCATCACATAGCCTTCTGGATGCAGAAGCTTGGTTCTAGCATCCCCCAATACTGCCTCAGGTGAGACTGCAGCCTTCACTAGGCAGGTTGTTACCGAAAGGGCTAGTAGTGTAGGGTTGTTTTGGTTAGCACAGCTAACTCTAAACTTAGGTCCAAGCACCCTCAACCCAACAAATGGTTATGCTGTCGGGACCGGGATCTATCTAAGGGATGTGTGATGTGGCATAAGTGGATACCGACTAAGAAGGAAATTGAGAAGTGGATAAATTGAAAGTTGTACGAGTTCGCAGGCTAGGAAAATAGGATTCCACGCTTATCAAAAGAAAAATGGATACAAAGGTATCTTTACACAGAAGTGCACAAAGTTTTCTTTTCATCGTTCCCCTGCGATTTGTACAAGTGGCTATCCAAATTAGCAGATAGATAACCTACTCATAACCGTGATGATCCTATTGTGTGGAATCCAAAACTCGTCAAACGCCTTGAAATATCTAATTATAAGGTTGCGAGGGCTATTGATTATTGGATTGATAGTATCTTGCGTGGTTTCATCACTGAATTTGCAATGGATACATCTGTGTCTTATAGAAAAGTTGAACAACAATTCTTCAAGGGTCCAAGAGGTAAGTACCTCAAATCGCTAAAAACCTCAATTAAAATGCTTTTGTGTGAAAAGAAGCTTATGCCTTTACCTTAATGTTTAAAAGGGGTCCAACTGGATCTACGCAAAGTGGAAAGTGATTCAGAGTAGATCAAGACAAATTTGTTGAAAGTCAATACAGTCCCTTATGAGGAGAATCTGAAAGTGAAGAAGAGTGAAGTAGACCTAGTATGCCCAGAGGTGTGGCATAGACTTTAGATCAGGTTACTTCTGCAATTCAACATCCAACCTGATCAGGGATCAGTATTTTAGCTAAAAAATGAAAGTGCTCAGAATTGCTTCAGACCTGAATGACAGGATATAGCTCATCACCAGGATTCCAACACCGTGAATGGTTTTAAAAACCAACATCGTATGCAAAAGTTAGAGCTTCTGAAAGTTTGGTAAAAAAAAGTCAAAGTCAAAGTTTGACCAGGGTTGATTGGATGCCCAGTCAGCATGCAAAGAATATTCTCCAGTTCCAAAGTTCCAAATTATGTAAGTTGTGTGTGATATTCGAATGGCATTAAACATATACAAATCAAACTAACGGTTGCATATAAATATTTGTATTAAAAAATATGTAACGATATGGGCGGAGGGAGCAGGAATGGAATCGACGACCTCCTTGCCCCATTCCAAATTTTTACCAACATACCACTACAAGAAGACTTGAAAGGATGGCACACGATTTTACATTTAATGCAACCCAGAAGCCGACAACGCGAGGTGGTGGGAGCCAGCCTTGCAGGCCAGCCCCACCCCATGCGACCAAGCGCCGAAACCAGGAGCTAGGGGTCAGCACTAAGCGTGGTTAGTGCGCCCTAATGATGATTAGAATTTAATTAATCCGTTGATTAAGTTGGCGGAGATTTTGGAGGAGCCACCAAACTTGGCGGACTTAACTAGCAGTTCTCCAGATTTAGCGGAGGTTTTGTAGGAAAAATGGTTTGAGCCATAACTTACTCAATTCTCAACCAAATTTCGAAAAAAAATAGTCATTTTTGGTAATTTGACATGCTAGGAACTCATTGGAGTAGCTTTCAAAGGCAAAAGAGGTCATCTATAGGTGTTTTTGGTCACTTGAGTATTTTTGAATCTTAGGGCCACTAGGTGTTGGAGGCCATTCCCAGAGCAGCTGGTAACCAAATTGAGTAAACAAATAGTCATTTATGATAGATTTGAATGTTTTAAACTCATTGGAATAGGTTCCAAGAGAATTGGATGCATGTAACAACAATTTGAGCACTATTGAAGCTAATACAAAGGCCCACACTATGAAGCTGGACCAAGGAGATGTAGCCCAGGAGGGGTGAACTCCTTCAACAAAAATTTGTGTATTGAGCTCTGTTATTTGTGCTTGCTGTGTTTTTATATGCTGATGTTCAACCATTTAAATTCATGCTTTTAAGTTCATGCAAAACACTAAATTTCACCAAGTTAGATGAATTGACAATCACATGCTCTTGGATAAAATATTTATGGATAATCAAACCAAAGCAAAGAAAATTTTATATCTAGAAATGATACTAGCAGAACATTAACCAGCAACCAATTTTAGATCACAACCACTCCACCTCTAGCTTCGTCTCCACCTCATACACCTACACCCACACCTCCACCTCCACCTCTACCTCCACCTCTGTTATTCAGTATGGAAATACGATAAAAATGCATCCGTTCAGGGGTCAAGGATCAAAGGATCCTGAACAGTTTTGGTTCGTTGTAGAAGTTGTGTGGAAATCACAACATATCAATGATGATGAAATAAAAAGCGCAGCTAGTTACAGTGCTACAAAACAGGGCACTCACCTAGTATATCAGATACAATAAGACTCACCCAACTTCTTCATTGGCTAATACGGAGGATGCGTTGAATACGAAATTTATGAAGCGAAGTCGAAAGCTCAGTGTGTGACTGAGATCAAGAATATTAAGAAAAGAGTTAATGAATCTGCATGGGATATAGATCAGCGACTGAAGTGTTTACTACGTCAAGCTAACCTTTAGATCTCAGATGAAAAACATAGGGACTAGTACATAACTTCATTATTACCTCACTTAAGGTTACCATTATCTCAGCAGAAGATTGGGTCGCAAGTTGAAGCATTGGAAATCATGATGAAGCTAGAAGCTTTGCCGATCCAGGATATGAATGTAGGAGTTCAACAGATCCAGGCGCAGCTAGCAAGCCTACATATGGAGTTATAGGACTTGAAGAAAGGAAAGGAAGTTAAGACAAAGACACACTGTGTAGTTTGGTGCACAAAATGCAAGGATGAAGGCCATCATAAGGATCAATGCCCTTTATTCAGGATTATATAGTTGTGGGAGGTCCTAACCCGCTAAAACCAAAGTCTTCTGCTGGATCAAGAAATGGTGCAAGTACCTGGTGTAGTATTTTCGAAGTTTCAAGACAACATTCAACTAATAGTTTCTCCTTATTAGAGAAGTTTATACAGTCTCCAAAGCACCTTTTTTGTAACTTTTGTAAATGAGTTGGTCATGGCGAGAGGAATTGTCGAAGCTACAAACTAATGATGGACAGAACTCTATTGTATAGGATGTTGGTTGAAAATCATGTGCAAAACGACCAAGGATCACTTACAGCTCAAGGAGGAATTCAAGGACGTGTAAGAGGACGAGGAGATGGAAGAGGTCGAGGCCAGATAATTTGTTACAACTACAGAGAACTAGGACACTTTGCGCACAATTGTCAAACTCCAACGCACCCCTCATGTTAGTATTGCTGTCAATTTGATCATGTTATAGAAGATTTCCTGATCCTAATAGCGAAGATGAAGGAGAAGAAGACCCAACAGCCAACACAGAATATTGAAATGATGATATCTGAGTCACGCGAAGACAATCCCAATGTCAACATAGTCACGTGAAGTGGTGTAGCGACTAGTGAAGACAAGGTTGAAGGAAAACAACCAGAACCAGCGTCATGGTTCCGAAAGGTTGGTGAGAAGAATGTTGGGCTTGATTTACATAAGGAAAAAGAGGCATTCATGGAGGCAAGGAATAATTTTATGATTCCAGGTGCTTCTACATCTCAAAACCCGATGTTGATAAACTTGTGAAAGGAAAAACCTGAAGATGATAGTGGAACCCAAGAGTCAGATCCCACAGTGTTGAAATTGTTTCTTCAGACTTGTATGAAGCTACTGCGGGATCAAAAGGTAGTAGAGGAACTGCAAGATCTGATAAACAATTGCGCCAGCAAGGATAAGTTATTACTAGGACAACGCGCAGTCAATAAGGTAAACCAAAGTAAGAATAGAATCGGCAGGGAGATGCGGCTGACTATGCAGATCGGTGATTTCAAAATGGATTAGGTAATCCCATACTTGGGCTCCGATGCTAATGTACTATCGAAACAGACATGGGAACATATGGGAAAGCCTAAGTTTCAATGGTTACCAATTCAGCTGCGCATGGAAAATCAACATAAGATAATTCCAATGGGGCACCTGCATGGAGTAACCGTAGATATTGAAGGGGCAAGAGTAGTCGCTGATTTCGACGTTATTGAGATCGTTGATGATAGTAATCCATACCCTACATTGCTTGGGATTGATTATGCTTTTTACATGAATGCAATCATCAACTTAAAGAAGCAAAGCATGGTATTTGAGAAGAATGAACTTTGAGTAATTGTCCTGTTGGATCCAATTGAAGGTTTGCGATACACAGAACCGAATCATGACTATTATGAAGATGATGACATTGAGCACATTTATAAGTTAACTGAGTGGAATGAAGATTGGATTAATCCTACTGCAGATGGAAGGATCAGCTGGGAGAAGGACAAATCCTTCAAATCAGACTCGAATAAAGAGTTATAAAATTGGCAGAATAGATTGCATGAGGTCTCTACATTGCAATGTAATCGGCTTACAAAATCGCTACATTGTGTATCTACTGAGGTACGTAAGCTACCCTATTATGATGGCTTCGGTGTTGTCAATATATTTCTTGAACATTTTGAAAGAGATATACTAGATGAACATCAGTTCTAGGCCTTGGATCTAGCGTTAAGAGCTATGCCTGCAAGATGGTGGGGTACGCACAGGGATAACTTTGTTGATTGGAAGGAATATCGTCGAATGATGCGATTATTATTTGGCTATGCGAACATCGGAATCACTGAAAAATACACAGGGAAGGATGATCCGGGTGAACATCTGGCACAGTGGACTAAGGCGTGGGGTGAAATACCTCAACCTGAGTGGGTGCATATCTTTGTTCATACTCTAGATGTTATCCTGAAGAACTGGTATTTAGAAACAGAGTTACGGCACGTGACCATTGACTGGGATGAGATGAAAGAAAGTCTCTTGCTCGCGTTCAGTTTTAAAGATGGGTACGCGTGCATTGATGAAGCGCTTCAGGAGATTAAGGTAGCAATCTTTTGAACGCCTGTCAAACCTATCACATGGGTACAACCTGACTGGAGTACACAGCTGCAACATGCTTTAGAATGTTATACTATTACAATGGAAGAAGCTGATGAGGAGCCGAGGAATATTAATATCCCTGAATCAAAAGGACAACACGAAGTTGAGGGACCTAGTGTGGAGATCCCTGATATTTCACAACCGGTGTGTACAAAGAAGGTGAACATTGGTTCAAAGGCAAAACCAAAATTCTCGAACATTGGTGACTATTGGGATGAAGATACAGTAGATAAGGTAGTTGAATTGCTACATTAATATTAGGGCTTATTTCCAACCAAGTTTTCTGACTTGAAGGGGATAGTCGTAGATTTGGGGGTAATGAAGATCAATTTAAAACCCAATGCGAAGCCATTAAGCAGCACCCATATCAGTTGAAACCAAAATATAAGGAAAAGGTACGAGAGGAACTTGATAAAATGCTCGCAGTAGGAATAATCAAGCCTGTAGAGGAATCAGCATGGGTCAGTCCCATGATGGTCCATAAGAAGAAAATTAAGGGCGATATCAAGATCTACGTAGATTTGTGGAAGCTAAATGATGAATGCATCCATGATCCACTCCCTACGTCGTTTACAGATGAAGTTCTCGAGAATGTTGGCGGATAGGAAGCTTACTCATTTACGGATGGATTCTCGGGATATCACCAAATTAAGATCGTACCAAAGGAAAGAAGCAAGACTACCTTCGCTACAGTTATGGCCTTCAGACTAAAAAATTCCCCTGCAATTTTCTCTATTGTTGTGATTTTCTAGGAGTTCATTCATAAGTTTTTGGAGGTTTAGTTTGACGATTGGACAGTGTCTGGGTTGGTCAAGAAGCATGTATCTAGTTTGTGCTTAGTGTTGGATACCTATAGGAAATACCATCTCTCTCCAAACTTGAAGAAATTTATTTTATGTGTACCCTACAGAATATTGTTGGGCCACGTTGTCTGTAAGCAAGGATTGATGGTAGACCCTGCTAAAATTGTTGTCATTATCAATCTAGAACCCCCTAGGAATGTCAAGTAGCTCGGCACAACATTGGGTCATACTGCGTATTATAGGAAGTTTATTAAGGCCTATGCATAGATCACGGTGCCTATGGAAAATTTGTTAAAAAAGGATGTTATGTTCCATTGGGATGATGATTGTCAGAAAAGCTTGGATACTCTGAAGGAGAAGATGGTTACGGCACCATCCTAATATTCCCCAATTGGAAGAAGGAATTTCATGTGCATGTGGATGCGTCTTGCATAGAGTTGGGAGTCGTCTTAACACAACCAGGGGCAGGAGATATCGATCACCCGATTGCCTTCACCAGTCGGAAACTATCTAAGGCTGAAAGGAACTACTCAACCATAAAGCGCGAAGGTTTGGCCATGGTTTATGCACTACAGAAGTTCAGGCATTATCTACTAGGTGCACACTTTAAGATGTACACAAACCATTCTGCTTTGAAGTACCTAGTCAATAAGCCTGTGTTTGGGGTGGGGGGGGGGGGGGAATTTGTAGGTGGTTGCTCCTTTTTCAAGAATATGATTTTGAAGTCATAATAAAGCCCGGGAGATTGAACGTTGGACCAGACCACCTGTTGCGGATCGAAAATGGCGAAGAGCCTACCAATATTGAGGAAGGATTACTTGACGTGTAGATCTTTATTGCCAGGGTTGTGGACGATCATTTTCCCAACATCATTCAGTTTCTATCTACTGGCATAGCTCCTGAAGGTTATACAACACAACAAAAGAAGGAACTAGTTGTCAAGGCTGCCAATTTTTCCGTGATTGCATGACAACTATATAAGATGGGCTCAGATGAGTTCTATGGTGATATGTGCATGAATATGAGAGACACAGTATTCTAGCTTAAGCAAATGGTGTCGCTGGATGACACTATGCAGGTAAGGCTACCGTGCAGAAGATCCTACGTGTCGGACTATGGTGGCCAATAGTACATAAAGATTCTAAGGAATACTACAATGCCTGTGATGTGTCAAAGGACTGGGAGACCGTCGTGAAGGGATGAACTTCCATTAAACCCACAGGTCACATTTCAATAATTTGATAAGTGGGCGATTGAATTCATTGGACCTATTCAGCCACCAAGGAAAAAGACAGGAGCGCATTATATTATCACTGCGATGAAATACTTAACCAAATGGGTTGAGGCACAACCTTTTAAGGATTGTAGCACGGACACTACTGTGAAGTTCATATTTGTGTTTATTCTGTCAAGGTTTGGATGCCCAAAAGTTTTTATGAGTGATAGGGGGACGCACTTCCTGAATGCGACAATCACAGCTTTGACAGAGGAGTTCCAAATGTACCATCAAAAGAGTATGCCATATCATCCCTAAGCGAATGGCACCATTGAAGCTTTGAACAAGGTCTTGGAGAATGCCCTCACAAAGGTATGCAATGTTAATAGGAATGATTGGGATGTGCGCATACTAGCGGTTCTATGGGCCTATAGGACTACCTGTAAGAAATTGACTGGGCAAACACATTTTCGACTGGTTTATGGATAAGAAGCAGTAATGTTGATGGAATACATAGTGCCTAGCCTAAGAATCGCAACAGTGACCGAGATGTAGAACACAACATCATGGCGGAACACCTCACGCAGTTTCTAGCGTTAGAAGAAGACCTCTTTTTGGCTGGCTTTCATCAGCATATACAAAAAGCTAGAGAAAAGGCATGGAACGATCGACACATCAAGCAGTGCACCTTCAAAAATGGTGATTTAGTACTAATGTATGACAAAACGTTTACCAAGTTTCTGGGAAAGTTTCAGATGCACTGGCTGGGACCATATATAATTAAGGACATTTCGGATGGTGGCGTAGTTCAACGCACAAAGTTGAATGGGGAAATATTTGCGGGAATGATTAATGGACATAGGAAAGTCTTAGCGCTTCTAGTAGTTTAAAGAAAGTGCGAGAATATAAACTACGTTGCCAAGGAAAAAATTTGTCGAAGAAGGAAGATTGCACGATGTGTTGGAGGAACGCACAGATGGAAGTTGCGACGAGGTAACTGCGCTACAAGGTGTTAATCTAGGTTTTCATTGATGTCAATATGGCAATATTCTAGACAGTAAACAATGATGTGAAGCCCAAGTAGAGCAGATCCATGAAGCAACAAGATTATGTCAATATGGAAATATTCTAGGATACTAAATGATGATATGAAGCCAAGGAGAAGTAGAGCAGATCCGAGAAGAAGCATGAGCAAGAAGCCATGAGGAGAAACCAGAGGAAATCCAAGACAGTCAAGCCATTGGAGAGAATATCGGAAGTCATAGGAGCTCTCAGAGCACAACTATCAAAGCAGAGAAGAGGTATTGGAGCGGTATCGGAAGCCACAGGAAAGCCAAGTTAGTGTAAGAGCGGAAGATTGAGGAGGAGCCATATCGGGAGTATCACATGTAATAAATGCCAAAGAAGAACTGCAGAGTATCATACGAGTTAACAGAGGAGCCATATCAGACCAGAGAAGAACGGAAAGTCAAGGGAGCTGAGATGATTAGGTTTTGAGTGAGAAACGAGAGGTTGAGTGTTAGAGGGGGTTTGAGACAAAGGTCAATTTATTGCTGTAATTGAGCCAAGAGGGAAAGACTCGTGCCTGGTGTGGACTCTCGTTACTCTGTGTATCCACGTTCAACAGTTAACCGGGTATTTCTTTGTATTCCCACTAAATGGATCGATGGCAATCCAATATTAAGTGAATGAATCGATATATGAATGTCGTGTGTTAAATGGAGTGTGGCAGAAACCGTGGTTTTAACACAGAGTCCATCAAAAGCAAGCAAGATTAAGTTAAGGAGGAAACAGATGGAGAGTGCACAGGATCCGTTGGATCTCATAGATCAACGGTCATCGCATGGTGGAAGATCGTGTAAGATAATCAGCGAAGAGGTGGTTTCTCAAAACCATAAGTGGTATTTCAGGTGGACAAAACGCTGTAAGCTGTATTGAAGGGTAGTCACCCGATTCCATTAACTGTTTGACACGTAGCAGCTGAGGAGAGAGAAAAACCGCTTTATCGGGCAGGTATTCTCTATGCTGGTGTCTCACCCGAAATCGTTTTGGATCGTCAGATCAAGCAGATCCAGATCAACGGTCACAAAGTGTCGTGCAAGTTGATTGATCGGGAAAATGCATCAATCGTTGATCCGATGGAAGGATATAAACGATGGAGATCGAGCGGACTAGTTGGTGATCAGGCTAAGCAAAAATCTTGAGATCGAGCACCAGATCGACGGTCGCGATTTAATTGCTAATCGCAGAGGTGAAGGGCTGATCGGAGATCAGAGATCGGAAAACGCTGCAGAGATGTCTTTGATGTGCAGACCCGGCGATTTATGAACACAGACTCGATAGCTCCATAAAATATATCTTTATGTAATATCGCGTTGGGTATCGGGGAAGTCACGCAAATCATAAGGGTTGTTGCTGTTGGACCGCCGATTGCGATTGAGATAGTGACGTGGCATGTGGGACCTCCCTGTTGGTACAACCTCTCCTATGAAATCCTCCGTAAATAATGAAGTCTATTGTATGAATATTAAAAAGGGCCTCTTTGATATTTTTTAATATGTAACTCTATTGTAATTCGGCCTCTCTTCTGAATTAACGTGTCCTGTGAGCGTTGGTGAACACGAAGAGACAGAGGAAGCCAGAGATCGGGAAGCCGAAGATCAAGCGATCAAAGGAGGAAGCCAAAAGGTCGAGCGAGCATAGAGGAAGTGGAATTTCAAGCAAGTGAAAGGGAAGCCAAAGGTCATGCGTATGAGTATAAGAAAACAAAGAATTGCCTTTATGAGTGGTTCTTGGCGAACTGGAAGAAAGGAAGAAGCGGTAGGTCCAACAGGACAGGAGGAAGCCAAAGATCTAACAGGATAGGAGGAAGCCAAAGGTCCAGCAGGACAGGAGGAAGCCGAATGACGAGCAACTCTGTTGATTGGATTCACCTTTGAAAAGCTCAGACCAGCGCTGGGTTAGTCAGGTACATAACGCAACTTGAAGAACAATTTTGTGAAGGGATAAATAAAGTTTCATCTAACATAGCTTGAAGGGAACAGTAACCAACACCAGCATTGAAGCGTATGTGAATTTGTTTTCTGGGAAGTAAGAGATAGCTAGAACAGTGAGAAGTAGTCACGCCTAAATCATTTACAGTGACAGTGAGAACAGAGGCCTGAAACTGAGAGTTGATTCTTGTGCAGAGCTTAGTGCAATTAATTGTAGACACACTGAAGTTGTGTGGAGACATTATTGGAGATCATGATGACTATTTGATATCATCATGAGATAACTTTTTGCAGACTCTGTGTGGATAGTATGAAGAGTTGTAAAGACTTCTTCATATGAAGACTGTTTATCATTGATGCTGTAGCATGGAGACTACAGTGAAGTTGTAAACTAGCAGAGGGTTGGAGCCCTTGGGGTTGGCACCTCAGAAGTTGGAAGGATTGGTGTCCTTGGAGTTGGTGCTGCTATATCCAAGGTTGGTGCCTTGACAGTAGAGGGTTGGAGCCCTTGAGGTTGGTTCCTCAGAACTGGAAGGATTGATGTCCTGGGAGTTGGTGCTCCTAAGTCCAAGGTTGGTGCCTTGACAAAACAAAGTTGGTGCTTGGCAACAGATTGGAACCATATATATATCGTATCTATTTTATTGCAAATATTATATTAATAAAAGCATTTATTCTTGTTGTTCATTTTGTGTTCTGAATATAAATGTTTTAACTAGTAAAATAAAAGTTGAAAAGAAATATTGATTCACCCCCCCCCCAATATTTCCAACAATTGGTATCAGAGCCAGTACCTTCATTCAAAGCCTAACAGCTTGAAGTTTGATCTTTAGAACACAAATGGCGAAGTCAAGGAAGAAAGTCTCCAATCCTCATAAGGATGTGTCTCCCTCTACCACTAAAATAAAAGACAATCAATTTGAGGAGGCTCCATGGTTCAATGGGAACTTTAATAATGGGAAGCAAGAATGAGAAATTTCTTAAAGACTCAAGGCAATGAAATCTAGAAATCAGTGGTTGTTGATAGCATGAGGGACGAAGCATCCAAGGAGTACAATGCAAAAGCAATGAAGACAATCTTGAATGGGCTAACTGATTCTATAAAGAACAACTTAAGAAAATGTTCGTCAGCAAAGGGTATATGGGACAAACTTCATGACCTTCACTCAAAAAGAGCATTGACGATGACCATCAGTCAAGAAGACGATGGAAACCAAGAAGAAAATCCAAAACCCATCATAGAAGCTAAAAATGAGAATGATGACATCAAGGCTAAAGAAGACCTAGAAGATGAAGAGAATGAAAAAGATTTTGTAGAAGATCTCCTCACTCAACTTACGGCTGCCATGGAAGAGATTATCAATTTGAAAAAGGAAAACAAGGAACTTAAGAAGAAAGCACAAGGAGCTGAGAAGACAATGGAAACATTGGAAATCATATAAGAATAGGTTAATGAAGCAGAAAAGGAGAGAAACACCATGATATGTCAACTAAAATCAAAGGATGAAGAAATTTTCAAATTAAAATCTAACATCAAACTTCTCAAGGCCGAAACATGTAAAGCTACAAGGATCAAGGAAGAAATGGAGAGCAGTCTAGCAAAGGAAAATGAAGAAATCTTCAAAATGAAGTCAGATATCATCTTCCTTAAAATAGAAGCAAATGAAGCTGCTCATATCAAGGAAGAAATCGAGAAACAACTTGCTAAGAAGAATAATGTTTGTGAAAGATTAGAAGAAGATTTTGTCTTCCTCAGAAAAAAGGTTGAAGGGACGGACAAAACCTTGAAGATCTCTCAAGCCTTGGATGACATGCTCAGCCATCAAATATGTCCATTTGATAAATCAGGTCTCGGGTATGCAGGTGAATCCTCAAACAAGAATGATAATGCTTCAAACAAAAGGGATGTGAAGAAGCCAGAAAGAAATGGTGATGCTCTCGGTTCCAGCAAAGGCAAGGAGAAAAATCAAGGAACCAATGGAAGAAATCCTGCTCCAAGAAGAAATGTAGATAATGTCAAGGATGCTAGAAGCAATGGTTATCATCAAAGGATCTCAAGATAGAAAGACTTCAAAAGTACATCAAGGAAATCTCCATCTCCCAGGTACCAAAGTTTATTTCTTGGTTATTGTTATTCTTGTACAAACTTTGGTCACATGGCAAAAGATTGTAAAGCATATCATAAAGATAGATGTTATGGTCCCCAACCATATCATAAAGATAGATATTATGGTCCCCAACAATCTCCAAGGAACAATTTTGCAGGAAGAAATCATGAATTCTTATTCATGAACAATGTAGAATGCTTCAAGTGTCATAACATTGGTCATATGGCACGTGATTGTAACTTAACTTGGGCTCTTACACAAGCTAGAACCATGCAAAAGAAGAAAGTTACACAAGTATGGAGAAGGAAGCAAATACAATCCGAAAATCCCTTGAAATCTCCAGCCAACAACACATGTTGTTGACCTGATCTTCGACAATCTAAGCATTTGATAGGAAGATTATGCCAAAAGAGATGATGCATACAATTAGGGGGAGCCTATGATTCTAGATCATTATTGCAGAAGCTATTAGTGAAAGGGTCCTTATGAAATCCTTGTTGAGCTATATTAACAATCATTCATTGATAAAGATCATTTCTCAGGAGCACTCCATTGAAGAACTTGATCTCTTAACTATTATTTGGACTGGTGTTGAAGATGTTTTCCACTTGATCACTAAGTTGAAATTGGAACAACAAAGAATGTCATTTAATATTAGACAAATAGGGCACATAACCATGTTGTTGTTATTATAGAAGTTTATGTCTCGAATCAGGGATTGAATGTGAGAACAGGTAAATTATGGAAAAAAATAAAGGTAACCTTCAAACAAATAGATACATTTGGGAATGAAGTATGAAGCAAGAGCAGTTGGCAACATCTAACAAAACTGAAGCATTGTTGAAGCCATGATAAAGTAGTTTTGAGACATGAAGAGGGGATAATGTGCTAGTTGCAACAATCCTTCTATCTTCAGTAAAAAGAAGAGCACTATGACAGGGGGATAACAGACTCATGAAGATCTACTATTCATGAAGAAGAGTAGCAGTTTGACAGGGGGAGTCCTTTTGCACTCCTTTGCCATTGATGTCAAAGGGGGAGAGAAGAAGAATATTGCCATCAATAACAAAGGGGGAGATTGTTAATCTAGGTTGTCATTGATGTCAATATGGCAATATTCCGGACAGTAAACGATGATGTGAAGCCAAGTAGAGAAAATCCATGAAGCAACAAGAGTATGTCAATATGGAAATATTCTAGGATAATAAATGATGATATGAAGCCAAGGAGAAGTATAGTAGATCCGTGAAGAAACATGAGCAAGAAGCCATGAGGAGAAACTAGAGGAAAGCCAAGATAGTCAAGCCATTGGAGAGAATATCGGAAGTCATAGGAGCTATCAGAGCAGAGCTATCAAAGCAGAGAAGAGGTATTTGAGCGGTATCGGAAGCCACAGGAAAGCCAAGTTAGTGTAAGAGCGGGAGATTGAGGAGGATCCATATCAGGAGTATCACATGTAATATATGCCAAAGAAGAACTGCAGAGTATCAGAGGAGTTAATAGAGGAGCCATATCTGACCAGAGAAGAACAGAAAGTCAAGGGAGCTGAGATGATTAGATTTTAAGTGAGAAGTGAGAGGTTGAGTGTTAGAGGGGGTTTGAGACAGAGGTCAATTTATTGTTGTAAGCCGAGAGGGCAAGACTTGTGCCTGGTGTGGACTCTCGTTACTCTGTGTATCCGCGTTCAACAATTAACCGGGTATTTCTTTGTATTCCCACTGAATGGATCGATGGCAATCCAATATTAAGTGAATGAATTGATATATGAATGTCGTGTGTTAAACGGAGTGTGGCAGAAACTGTGGTTTTAACACAAAGTCCATCAAAACAAGCAAGATTAAGTTAAGGAGGAAATAGACGGAGAGTGCATAGGATTCGTTGGATCTCATAGATCAACGGTCATCGCGTGGTGGAAGAGCGTGGAAGATAATTAGCAAAGAGGTGGTTTCTCAAAACCATAAGTGGTATTTCGGGTGGACAAAAAGTTGTAAGCTGTATTGAAGGGTAGTCACCAGATTCCATTAACTGTTCGACACGTAGCAATCGAGGAAAGAGAAAAACCGCTTTATCGGCGGGTATTCTCCATGCTTATGTCTCACCCGAAATCGTTTTGGATCGTCAGATCAAGCAAATCTAGATCAACGGTCACAAAGTGTCGTGCAAGTTGATTGATCAGGAAAAGGCATCAGCCATTGATCTGATGGAAGGAGATCAACGGTGGAGATCGAGCGGACTCGTTAGTGATCAGGCTAAGTGACAACCATCGGATCGAGTGCCAGATCGACGATCGCGATTTAATTGCTAATCACTGAGGTGAAGGGTTGATTGAAGATCAAAGATCGGAAAGCACTACGGAGATGTCTTTGATGTGCGGACCTGATGATTTATGAACGCAGACCCGATAGCTCCATAAAATATACCTTTATGTAATATCGTGTCTAGGTATCACGAAAGTCACGCAAATCATAAGGGTTGTCGCTGCCGTACCGCTGATTGCGATTGAGATAGTGACGTGGCATGTGGGACCTCCCTGTTGGTACAACCTCTCCTATGAAATCCTCTATAAATAATGAAGTCTATTGTATGAATATTAAAAAGGGATGAGTATTAAAAAAGGCCTCTTTGATATTTTTTAATATGTAACTCTATTGTAATTCGGCCTCTCTTCTAAATTAACGTGTTCTGTGAGCGTTGGTGAACACAAAGAGACAGAGGAAGCCAGAGATCAGGAAGCCAAATATCAAGTGATCAAAGGAGGAAGACAAAAGGTCGAGCGAGCACAGAGGAAGCGGAAGTTCAAGCGAGCGAAAAGGAAGCCAAAGGTCAGGCGTATCAGTATAAGAAAACAAAGAATTGCTTTTATGAGTGGTTGTTGGCGAACTGTAAGAAAGGAAGAAGTGGTAGGTCCAGCAGGATAGGAGGAAGCCGAAGGTCCAACAGGACAATAGGAAGCCGACAGTCTAGCAGGATAGGAGGAATCTGAAGGACGAGCAACTCTGTTGATTGGATTCACCTTTAAAAAGCTCAGACCAGTGCTGGGTTAATCAGGTACATAACGCAACCTGAATAACAATTCTGTGAAGGGATAAATAAAGTTTCATCTAACATAGCTTGAAGGGAACTAGAACCAACACCAGCATTGAAGCGTATGTGAATTTTTTTCTGGGAAGTAAGAGATAGATAGAACAGTGAGAAGTAGTCACGCCTAAAGCATTTATAGTGACACTGAGAATAGAGGCCTGAAACTGAGAGTTGATTCTTGTGCAGAGCTTAGTGCAGTTAATTGTAGACACACTGAAGTTGTGTGGAGACATTATTGGAGATCATGATGACTATTTGATATCATCATGAGATAACTTTTTGCAGACTCTATGTGGATAGTATGAAGAGTTGTAAAGATTTCTTCATATGAAGACTGGTTGTCATTGATGTTGTAGCATGGAGACTACAGTGAAGCTGTAAACTGGCAGAGGGTTGGAGCCCTTGGGGTTGGTGCCTCAGAAGTTGGAAGGATTGGTGTCCTTGGAGTTGGTGCTCCTATATCCAAGGTTGGTGCCTTGACAACAGAGGGTTGGAGCCCTTGAGGTTGGTTCCTCAGAACTAGAAGGATTGGTGTCCTTGGAGTTGGTGCTGCTATATCCAAGGTTGGTGCCTTGACAGTAGAGGGTTGGAGCCCTTGAGGTTGGTTCCTCAGAACTGGAAGGATTGATGTCCTGGGAGTTGGTGCTCCTAAGTCCAAGGTTGGTGCCTTGACAAAACAAAGTTGGTGCTCTGGAGGTTGGTGCTTGGCAACAGATTGGAACCATATATATATTGTATCTATTTTATTGCAAATATTATATTAATAAAAGCATTTATTCTTGTTGTTCATTTTGTGTTCTGAATATAAATGTTTTAACTGGTAAAATAAAAGTTGAAAAGAAATATTGATTCACCACCCCCCCCCCCCCAATATTTCCAACAATTGGTATCAGAGCCAGTACCTTCATTCAAAGCCTAACAGCTTGAAGTTTGATCTTTAGAACACAAATGGCGAAGTCAAGGAAGAAAGTCTCCAATCCTCATAAGGATGTGTCTCCCTCTACCACTAAAATAAAAGACAATCAATTTGAGGAGGCTCTATGGTTCAATGGGAACTTTAATAATGGGAAGCAAGAATGAGAAATTTCTTAAAGACTCAAGGCAATGAAATCTAGAAATCAGTGATTGTTGATAGCATGAGGGACGAAGCATCCAAGGAGTACAATGCAAAAGCAATGAAGACAATCTTGAATGGGCTAACTGATTCTATAAAGAACAACTTAAGAAAATGTTCGTCAGCAAAGGGTATATGGGACAAACTTCATGACCTTCACTCAAAAAGAGCATTGACGATGACCATCAGTCAAGAAGATGATGGAAACCAAGAAGAAAATCCAAAACCCATCATAGAAGCTAAAAATGAGAATGATGACATCAAGGCTAAAGAAGACCTAGAAGATGAAGAGAATGAAAAAGATTTTGTAGAAGATCTCCTCACTCAACTTACGGCTGCCATGGAAGAGATTATCAATTTGAAAAAGGAAAACAAGGAACTTAAGAAGAAAGCACAAGGAGCTGAGAAGACAATGGAAACATTGGAAATCATATAAGAATAGGTTAATGAAGCAGAAAAGGAGAGAAACACCATGATATGTCAACTAAAATCAAAGGATGAAGAAATTTTCAAATTAAAATATAACATCAAACTTCTCAAGGCCGAAACATGTAAAGCTACAAGGATCAAGGAAGAAATGGAGAGCAGTCTAGCAAAGGAAAATGAAGAAATCTTCAAAATGAAGTCAGATATCATCTTCCTTAAAATAGAAGCAAATGAAGCTGCTCATATCAAGGAAGAAATCGAGAAACAACTTGCTAAGAAGAATAATGTTTGTGAAAGATTAGAAGAAGATTTTGTCTTCCTCAGAAAAAAGGTTGAAGGGACGGACAAAACCTTGAAGATCTCTCAAGCCTTGGATGACATGCTCAGCCATCAAATATGTCCATTTGATAAATCAGGTCTCGGGTATGCAGGTGAATCCTCAAACAAGAATGATAATGCTTCAAACAAAAGGGATGTGAAGAAGCCAGAAAAAAATGGTGATGCTCTCGGTTCCAGCAAAGGCAAGGAGAAAAATCAAGGCAACAATGGAAGAAATCCCGCTCCAAGAAGAAATGTAGATAATGTCAAGGATGCTAGAAGCAATGGTTATCATCAAAGGATCTCAAGATAGAGAGACTTCAAAAGTACATCAAGGAAATCTCCATCTCCCAGGTACCAAAGTTTATTTCTTGGTTATTGTTATTCTTGTACAAACTTTGGTCACATGGCAAAAGGTTGTAAAGCATATCATAAAGATAGATGTTATGGTCCCCAACCATATCATAAAGATAGATATTATGGTCCCCAACAATCTCCAAGGAACAATTTTGCAGGAAGAAATCATGAATTCTTATTCATGAACAATGTAGAATGCTTCAAGTGTCATAACATTGGTCATATGGCACGTGATTGTAACTTAACTTGGGCTCTTGCACAAGCTAGAACCATGCAAAAGAAGAAAGTTACACAAGTATGGAGAAGGAAGCAAATACAATCCGAAAATCCCTTGAAATCTCCAGCCAACAACACATGTTGTTGACCTGATCTTCGACAATCTAAGCATTTGATAGGAAGATTCTGCCAAAAGAGATGATGCATACAGTTAGGGGGAGCCTATGATTCTAGATCATTATTGCAGAAGCTATTAGTGAAAGGGTCCTTATGAAATCCTTGTTGAGCTATATTAACAGTCATTCATTGATAAAGATCATTTCTCAGGAGCACTCCATTGAAGAACTTGATCTCTTAACTATTATTTGGACTGGTGTTGAAGATGTTTTCCACTTGATCACTAAGTTGAAATTGGAACAACAAAGAATGTCATTTAATATTAGACAAATAGGGCACATAACCATGTTGTTGTTATTACAGAAGTTTATGTCTCGAATCAGGGATTGAATGTGAGAACAGGTAAATTATGGAAAAAAATAAAGGTAACCTTCAAACAAATAGATACATTTGGGAATGAAGTATGAAGCAAGAGCAGTTGGCAACATCTAACAAAACTGAAGCATTGTTGAAGCCATGATAAAGTAGTTTTGAGACATGAAGAGGGGATAATGTGCTAGTTGCAACAATCCTTCTATCTTCAGTAAAAAGAAGAGCACTATGATAGGGGGATAACAGACTCATGAAGATCTACTATTCATGAAGAAGAGTAGCAGTTTGACAGGGGGAGTCCTTTTGCACTCCTTTGCCATTGATGTCAAAGGGGGAGAGAAGAAGAATATTGCTATCAATAACAAAGGGGGAGATTGTTAATCTAGGTTGTCATTGATGTCAATATGGCAATATTCCGGACAGTAAACGATGATGTGAAGCCAAGTAGAGAAAATCCATGAAGCAACAAGAGTATGTCAATATGGAAATATTCTAGGATAATAAATGATGATATGAAGCCAAGGAGAAGTATAGTAGATCCGTGAAGAAACATGAGCAAGAAGCCATGAGGAGAAACTAGAGGAAAGCCAAGATAGTCAAGCCATTGGAGAGAATATCGGAAGTCATAGGAGCTATCAGAGCAGAGATATCAAAGCAGAGAAGAGGTATTTGAGCGGTATCGGAAGCCACAGGAAAGCCAAGTTAGTGTAAGAGCGGGAGATTGAGGAGGATCCATATCAGGAGTATCACATGTAATATATGCCAAAGAAGAACTGCAGAGTATCAGAGGAGTTAATAGAGGAGCCATATCTGACCAGAGAAGAACAAAAAGTCAAGGGAGCTGAGATGATTAGATTTTAAGTGAGAAGTGAGAGGTTGAGTGTTAGAGGGGGTTTGAGACAGAGGTCAATTTATTGTTGTAAGCCGAGAGGGCAAGACTTGTGCCTGGTGTGGACTCTCGTTACTCTGTGTATCCGCGTTCAACAGTTAACCGGGTATTTCTTTGTATTCCCACTGAATGGATCGATGGCAATCCAATATTAAGTGAATGAATTGATATATGAATGTCGTGTGTTAAACGGAGTGTGGCAGAAACTGTGGTTTTAACACAAAGTCCATCAAAACAAGCAAGATTAAGTTAAGGAGGAAATAGACGGAGAGTGCATAGGATTCGTTGGATCTCATAGATCAACGGTCATCGCGTGGTGGAAGAGCGCGGAAGATAATTAGCAAAGAGGTGGTTTCTAAAAACCATAAGTGGTATTTCGGGTGGACAAAAAGTTGTAAGCTGTATTGAAGGGTAGTCACCAGATTCCATTAACTGTTCGACACGTAGCAATCGAGGAAAGAGAAAAACCGCTTTATCGGGCGGGTATTCTCCATGCTTATGTCTCACCCGAAATCGTTTTGGATCGTCAGATCAAGCAAATCTAGATCAACGGTCACAAAGTGTCGTGCAAGTTGATTGATCAGGAAAAGGCATCAGCCATTGATCTGATGGAAGGAGATCAACGGTGGAGATCAAGCGGACTCGTTAGTGATCAGGCTAAGTGACAACCATCGGATCGAGTGCCAGATCGACGATCGCGATTTAATTGCTAATCACAGAGGTGAAGGGTTGATTGAAGATCAAAGATCGGAAAGCACTACGGAGATGTCTTTGATGTGCGGACCTGATGATTTATGAACGCAGACCCGATAGCTCCATAAAATATACCTTTATGTAATATCGTGTCTAGGTATCACGAAAGTCACGCAAATCATAAGGGTTGTCGCTGCCGTACCGCTGATTGCGATTGAAATAGTGACGTGGCATGTGGGACCTCCCTGTTGGTACAACCTCTCCTATGAAATCCTCTATAAATAATGAAGTCTATTGTATGAATATTAAAAAGGGATGAGTATTAAAAAAGGCCTCTTTGATATTTTTTAATATGTAACTCTATTGTAATTCGGCCTCTCTTCTAAATTAATGTGTTCTGTGAGCGTTGGTGAACACAAAGAGACAGAGGAAGCCAGAGATCAGGAAGCCAAATATCAAGTGATCAAAGGAGGAAGACAAAAGGTCGAGCGAGCACAGAGGAAGCGGAAGTTCAAGCGAGCGAAAAGGAAGCCAAAGGTCAGGCGTATCAGTATAAGAAAACAAAGAATTGCTTTTATGAGGGGTTGTTGGCGAACTGTAAGAAAGGAAGAAGTGGTAGGTCCTGCAGGATAGGAGGAAGCCGAAGGTCCAACAGGACAATAGGAAGCCGACAGTCTAGCAGGATAGGAGGAATCTGAAGGACGAGCAACTCTGTTGATTGGATTCACCTTTAAAAAGCTCAGACCAGTGCTGGGTTAATCAGGTACATAACGCAACCTGAATAACAATTCTGTGAAGGGATAAATAAAGTTTCATCTAACATAGCTTGAAGGGAACTAGAACCAACACCAGCATTGAAGCGTATGTGAATTTTTTTCTGGGAAGTAAGAGATAGATAGAACAGTGAGAAGTAGTCACGCCTAAAGCATTTATAGTGACACTGAGAATAGAGGCCTGAAACTGAGAGTTAATTCTTGTGCAGAGCTTAGTGCAGTTAATTGTAGACACACTGAAGTTGTGTGGAGACATTATTGGAGATCATGATGACTATTTGATATCATCATGAGATAACTTTTTGCAGACTCTATGTGGATAGTATGAAGAGTTGTAAAGATTTCTTCATATGAAGACTGGTTGTCATTGATGTTGTAGCATGGAGACTACAGTGAAGCTGTAAACTGGCACAGGGTTGGAGCCCTTGGGGTTGGTGCCTCAAAAGTTGGAAGGATTGGTGTCCTTGGAGTTGGTGCTCCTATATCCAAGGTTTGTGCCTTGACAACAGAGGGTTGGAGCCCTTGAGGTTGGTTCCTCGGAACTAGAAGGATTGGCGTCCTAGGAGTTGGTGCTCCTAAGTCCAAGGTTAGTGCCTTGACAAAACAAAGTTGGTGCTCTGGAGGTTGGAGCCTCACAAAAGTCCAAGTTGGTGCTTGGCAACAGATTGGAACCATATATATATTGTATCTATTTTATTGCAAAGATTATATTAATAAAAGCATTTATTCTTGTTGTTCATCTTGTGTTCTGAATATAAATGTTTTAACTGGTAAAACAACAATTGAAAAGAAATATTGATTCACCCCACCCCCCCCTCAGTATTTCCAACAATTGGTATCAGAGCCAGTACCTTCATTCAAAGCCTAACAGCTTGAAGGTTGATCTTTAGAACACAAATGCCGAAGTCAAGGAAGAAAGTCTCCAATCCTCCTAAGGATGTGTCTCCCTCTACCACTAAAATAGAAGACAATCAATTTGAGGAGGCTCCATGGTTCAATGGGAACTTTAATATATGGGAAGAAAGAATGAGGAATTTCTTAAAGACTCAAGGCATTGAAATCTGTAAATCAGTGATTGTTGATATCATGATGGATGGAGAATCCAAGGAGTACAATGCAAAAGCAATGAAGACAATCTTGAATGGGCTACCTGATTCTATAAAGGACAACTTAAGAAAATGTTCGTTAGCAAAGGGTATATGGGACAAACTTCATGACCTTCACTCAAAAGGAGCATTGACCATGACCATCAGTCAAGAAGATGATGGAAACCAAGAAGAAAATCCAAAACCCATCATAGAAGCTGAAAATGAGAATGATGACATCAAGGCTAAAGAAGACCTAGAATATGAAGAGAATGAAAAAGATTTTGTAGAAGATCTCCTCACTCAACTTATGGCTGCCATGGAAGAGATTATCAATTTGAAAAAGGAAAACAAGGAACTTAAGAAGAAAGCACAAGGCGCTGAGAAGACAATGGAAACATTGGCAATCATAGAAGAACAGGTTGATGAAGTAGAAAAGGAGAGAAACACCATGATATGTCAACTAAAAGCAAAGGATGAAGAAATTTTCAAATTAAAATCTAACATCAAACTTCTCAAGGCCTAAACATGTAAAGCTACAAGGATCAAGGAAGAAATGGAGAGCAGTCTAGCAAAGGAAAATGAAGAATTCTTCAAAATGAAGTCAGATATCATCTCCCTTAAAATAGAAGCAAATGAAGCTACTCATATCAAGGAAGAAACTGAGAAACAACTTGCTAAGAAGAATAATGATTATGAAAGATTGGAAGAAGAGATTGTCTTCCTCAGGAAAAAGGTTGAAGAGATGGACAAAACCTTGAAGAGCTCTCAAGCCTTGGATGACATGCTCAACCATCAAATATGTCCATTTGATAAATCAAGTCTTGGGTATGCAGGTGAATCCTCAAACAAGAATGATAATGCTTCAAACAAAAGGGATGTGAAGAAGCCAAAAAGAAATGGTGATGCTCCCAGTTCCAGCAAAGGCAAGGAGAAAAATCAAGGAAACGATGGAAGAAATACTACTCCAAGAAGAAATGTAGGTAATGTCAAGGATGATAGAAGCAATGGTTATCATCAAAGGATCTCAAGACAGAAAGACTTCAGAAGTCCATCAAGGAAATCTCCATCTCCCAGGTACCAAATTTTATTTCTTGGTTATTGTTATTCTTGTACAAACTTTGGTCACATGGCAAAAGATTGTAAAGCATATCATAAAGATAGATGTTATGGTCCCCAACAATCTCCAAGGAACATTTTTGTAGGAAGAAATCATGAATTCTTATTCATGAACAATGTAGAATGCTTCAAGTGTCATAACATTGGTCATATGGCACATGATTATAACTTAACTTGGGCTCTTACACAAGCTAGAACCATGCAAAAGAAGAAAATTACACAAGTATGGAGAAGGAAGCAAATACAATCCAAAAATCCCTTGAATTCTCCAGCCAACAACACATGTTGTTGACCTAATCTTCAGCAATCTGAGCATTTGATAGGAAGATTCTACCAAAAGAGATGATGCATATAGTTAGGGGGAGCCTGTGATTCTTGATCATTATTGCAGAAGCTATTAGTGAAAGGGTCCTTATGAAATCCTTGTTGAGCTATATTAATAATCATTCATTGATAAAGATCATTTCTCAGGAGCACTCCATTGAAGAACTTGATCTCTTAACTATTCTTTGGACTGGTGTTGAAGATGTTTTCCACTTGATCACTAAGTAGAAATTGGAACAACAGAGAATGTCATCTAATACTAGAGAAATAGGGCAAATAACCATGTTGTTGTTATTACAGAAGTTTATGTCTCGACTCAGGGATTGAATGTGAGAACAGGTAAATTATGGACACAAATAAAGGCAACCTTCAAACAAACAGATACATCTGGGAATGAAGTATGAAGCAAGAGAAGTTGGCAACATCTAACAAAACTAAAGCATTGTTGAAGCCATGATAAAGTAGTTCTGAGACATGAAGAGGGGATAATGTGCTAGTTGCAACAATCCTTCTATCTTGAGTAAAAAGAAGAGCACTATGATAGGGGGAGTAACAGACTCATGAAGATCTACTATTCATGAATAAGAGTAGTAGTTCGACAAGGGGAGTCCTTGTGAACTCCTTTGCCATTGATGTCAAAGGGGGAGAGAAGAAGAATATTGCCATCAATAACAAAGGGGGAGATTGTTAATCTAGGTTGTCATTGATGTCAATATGGAAATATTCTGGACAGTAAACAATGATGTGAAGCCAAGTAGAGCAGATCCATGAAGCAACAGGAGTATGTCAATATGGCAATATTCTAGAATACTAAATGATGATATGAGGACAAGGAGAAGTAGAGAAAATCCATGAAGAAACAGGAGCAAGAAGCCATGAGGAGAAACCAGAGGAAAGCCAAGGCAGTCAAGCCATTGGAGAGAATATCGGAAGTCATAGGAGCTATCAGAGCAGAGCTATCAAAGCAGAGAAGAGGTATTGGAGCGGTATTGGAAGCCATAGGAAATCCAAGTTAGTGTAAGAGCAAGAGATTGAGGAGGATCCATATCGAGAGTATCGCATGTAATATATGCCAAAGAAGAACTGCAATGTATCAGAGGAGTTAACCGAGGAGCCATATCAGACCAAAGAAGAGCGGAAAGTCAAGGGAGCTGAGATGATTAGGTTTTGAGTGAGAAGCGAGAGGTTGATTGTTAGAGGGGGTTTGAGACAGAGTTCAATTTGTTGTTGTAATTGAGCCAAGAGGGCAAGACTCGTGCCTGGTGTGGACTCTCATTACTCTTTGTATCCGCGATCAACAGTTAACCGGGTATTTCTTTGTATTCCCACTGAATGGATTGATGGCAATCCAATATTAAGTGAATGAATCGATATATGAATGTCGTGTGTTAAACAGAGTGTGGCAGAAATCGTGGTTTTAACCCGGAGTCCATCAAAAGCAAGCGAGATTAAGTTAAGGAGGAAATAGATGGAGAGTGCACAAGATCCGTTGGATTTCATAGATCAATGGTCATCGCATGGTGGAAGAGCGCGAAAGATAATCAGTGAAGAGGTGGTTTCTCAAAACCATAAGTGGTATTTCAGGCAAACAAAAAGCTGTAAGCTGTATTGAAGGGTAGTCACCCGATTCCATTAACCGTTCGACACATAGTAGCCGAGGAGAGAGAAAAACCGCTTTATCAGGTTGGTATTCTCCATGCTTGTGTCTCACCCAAAATCGTTTTGGATCGTCAGATCAAGCGGATCCAGATCAACGGTCACAAAGTGTCGTGCAAGTTGATTGATTAGGAAAAGGCATCAGCCGTTGATCTGATGGAAGGAGATCAACGATGGAGATCGAGCGGACTGGTTGGTGATCAGGCTAAGTGACAACCGTCGAATCGAGCACTAGATCGACGATGGCGATTTAATTGCTAATCGTAGAGGTGAAGAGCTAATCGGAGATCGAAGATTGGAAAGCACTGCGGAGATGTCTTTGATGTGTGGACCTGACGATTTATGAACGCGGACTCGATAGCTCCATAAAATATATCTTTATGTAATATCGTGTTGGGTTATCGAGGAAGTCACACAAATCATAAGGGTTGTCGCTGTCGGACCACCAATTGCGATTGAGATAGTGATGTGGCATGTGGGACCTCCCTATTGGTACAACCTCTCCTATGAAATCCTCTGTAAATAATGAAGTCTATTGTATGAATATTAAAAAGGGACTCTTTGATATTTTTTAATATGTAACTCTATTATAATTTAGCCTCTCTTCTGAATTAACGTGTCCTGTGAGCATTGGTGAACACGAAGAGACAGATGAAGCCAGAGATCGAGAAGGCGAAGATCAAGTGATCAAAGGAGGAAGCCAAAAGGTCGAGCAAGCACAGAGGAAGCAGAAGGTCAAGCGAGCGAAAGGGAAGCCAAAGGTCAGGCGTATCAGTATAAGAAAACAGAGAATTGCCTTTATGAGTGGTTGTTGGCGAACTGGAAGAAAGGAAGAAGCGGTAGGTCCAGCAAGACAGGAGGAAGCCGAAGGTCTAACAGGACAGGAGGAAGCCGAAGGTCTAGCAGGACAGGAGGAAGCCGAAGGATGACCAACTCTGTTGATTGGATTCACCTTTGAAAAGCTCAAACCAGTGTTGGGTTAATTAGGTACATAACGCAACCTGTAGAACAATTTTGTGAAGGGATAAATAAAGTTTCATCTAACAAAGCTTGAAGGGAACAGTAACCAACACCAGCATTGAAGGGTATGCGAATTTGTTTTCTGGGAAGTAAGAGATAGCTAGAACAGTAAGAAGCAGTCACGCCTAAAGCATTTACAATGACAGTGAGAACAGAGGCCTGAAACTGAGAGTTGATTCTTGTGCAGAGCTTAGTGCAGTTAATTATAGACACACTAAAGTTGTGTGGAGACATTATTGGAGATCATGATGACTATTTGATATCATCATGAGATAACTTTTTGAAAACTTTGTGTGGACAGTATGAAGAGTTGTAAAGACTCCTTCATATGAAGACTGGTTGTCATTGATGCTGTAGCATGGAGACTACAGTGAAGTTGTAAACTGGCAGAGGGTTGGAGCCCTTGGGGTTGGTGCCCTGAAGTTGGAAGGATTGGTGTCCTTGGAGTTGGTGCTCCTATATCCAAGGTTGGTGCCTTGACAGCAAAGGGTTGGTGCCTTGAAAAAACCGAGTTGGTGCTCTGGAGGTTGGAGCCTCACAAAAGTCCAAGTTGGTGCTTGGCAACAGATTGGAACCATATATATATTGTATCTATTTTATTGCAAAGATTATATTAATAAAAGCATTTATTCTTGTTGTTCATCTTGTGTTCTGAATATAAATGTTTTAACTGGTAAAATAACAGTTGAAAAGAAATATTGATTCACCCCCCCCCCCCTCCCTCAGTATTTCCAACACAAGGAGGATTTCCACGTAGCCTACCCAAAAAATGCCAGTTGGAACAACTACAATTGATTTGATGGCTATTTTTTCATTAAAAGGAGTGGGGGAAGTTCATTTAAGGCGCAAATCTGGGAGGATCTGCCGCCAAAATCGCATTTATGAGAAATATTTATAGTGGAACAGATAGTTTGAATTCAAATCGAGTTATAAATATTTCACCCTGCTCCGCACTTGGCCACTTTGTTTCTTGAGAAATTGTTATGTGTTGTTACGCTTTAAGAGCCAAGTGAATTGTTGTATGTCCGATTACCTGAGTTGGGCAGAAGTTGACAAGAATTCCTGAAGAGAGGGTAGGAAATATCATGACTGCAACACAACCAATCCCTGCTACAACACTTAGGTTGTCGAGGCCAAAACCTACTGCCTCTGTGGCAAAGCAGAAAAAGGTACAACAAGCCTTGGTTTGGCAATCGCCGCACAAAATTGCAACTGAGCATAGACAGAAGGGTCGTATGGACAAGAACAAACAACCTATGGAACCCAGGACCTAGATGACGAAAGGCTAACTATGGGGATTGAAAATATCATCAAAGAGGGCATAGAGCCAATTAAGACATATTTCATTAAATTTGGAATTTTTTTATTACAATGATATTAATAGAATTGAGGTTTCTAGTTATTTTGAAATTCTAGATTCATCATTTAACTCCAAATTTAATGAAATATGTGTTAATTTCTTGGTTGCTACCATATATACCCCCAAGGAAACCAACTGCCAAAGTAACTAAGGACCTTGACTCGTTGAAATTCAAGGTATTCACGCCATTGCTGCCAGAGGAAGTACCTATTGAGGGCGACTTGTTGGCCCGGGTACCATTTCTGAAGATGGAGGATTGGGATTTGGGTGATCATGAGAAATTTCCGCAATTAGAACCCAGTAAATACCTGGCATCGGTGTACTATGAGGAAGCAAGCGTCACAAGGCTGGAACCAATGAAGTGGGTGGCCGTATTGAGCGCGCAGGGTTGCTCAACATGTTGTATGTCCCACATTTTAGGCGAAGAATTATTAATACCATCTATGTGCGCTAGTTGTCGGCATTGGTTCATGATGGGTGCCTCTGGTTGGGAGGGCCTGTCCTAATCGATGATATGATGGTCCAAAGAATCACAACGCTGCCCTATTAAGGCGTGAACCCCATAGACACTTTTGTGGGGAAGTCATAGGAGAAAAAGCTCGCGGATCAGATGAAGAGCGACTTCAGGTTGGTGAAGAAGTCATGAGGATACACCATCAACTCTATATCGTATAAATCTGTGTGGTTTGCTGCATAGATCTTGGCAGGAAAAATAATGAGGAATTTTCATGCTGATGAAGTACCGGCACCCGTGGTATCCTTAGCTATGCAGTGCCACCAGGGGGTCCAATTCAATTGGGCCAAGTACCTCTGCCAATAATTCTTGGAGGATTGCCAAGGAGCCTAGGAGGAAGGAAAAGTGTTCCACTACGCGTGGCTACTACTATTGATTGCGTTGATAGCTTGGAGGATGCCAAAGGATTCCCAGTTCCAAATGATAGATCCAATCTTGTGTGAGGCTGCAAAAGTTGTCTCATTGTGTGCAATGAAGGACCCTGCCTGTGTCATTGAAAACAAAATGTTTTGGGTACTGTTTCAATCAAAATTAGATATGGTGATTAACCAGAACCCACGATTGTTACCCACTATGTTCACAGAATATCGGTGCATTACATATTTTAAGGCTGATTTCGATCATGTATATGTCTGTTCAAGGCGTGATATGAAAAATAAATGGACAGTGTTACCATTTTTTGTCATCGAAGATGATATTACATAGTTGGTTGTTAAATGGCTGGTTGACTAGATTATTCCCATGGAGGTTTTCGAAGATATCATGGGGACTAGTGCCGAAGGCACATCAAGCACCAGTAAACTAATGCAGAAGGAAAAGAAGAAGGTGACCATCGATCTAGAGAAAAATACTGTGCAAGAACCAGAGGGCGAGCACGACGAAGATCCGCATACCAAAGAATTGGATCAAGGTACTGAAGACCCCTTTGTAGACCCAAAGAATGTTGGTTCTCCTTTTATTCTTAAAAGGCGACAAAATTCAGCCGCAGGAGGCGCACACAAGAAAAACAAGTCTGATAAGACTACCAGTGCGAAGGCCATGGTCCTCACTGAGGGGGACCTTGATGAGATTGGAGATATTGTTCAAACTACAACAAAAGAGATTTGGGGCCATATTGAAGATCAATGCCAGTCTATTTTGTCAAAGGTCCAAGCAGGTCCCACAAAGTTGTAGGTTTAGGTGAGCCAGGTTCAAGCGAGTGTGGTTCAAGCTGGTCGGTCTCAAGTGAGCATGCAACGAACAACATTGGGTAGTGTGCAGTCAGTCCTCACCTCATAGCTCTGTGTTGTACCATTACCTAATAGATCGTTATATGTGAACGAGGTCTTGGATGTAAGTATTAACCTCACGGTGCTCCCCCTATCCACACTACATGAGCTACACTAGGGTGTAGCAAATGAGCTTAAGGTGCGAGAGAAACAGGCTCTCATGGTGATCAAGGATGCATAGATCACCAGTCAACAAATGTGTGATGAAAAGCACAGAACTCTCGAGGACCGTGATGAGGCAGCTACAAGAAGGGCACAACTGGACTAGGCCATTTCAAGAGTATGCAATGAGCTCTCCGAGCTCCAGATTCAGTCAGAGGCTGCTTTTGAAGATAAAGTGCAGCAGCTAGTAGATGTGTTCAGAGAATCAAAGGCGCATGTGGATAGAGTTCGTATCGATCTATAGCTCCAAATCATTGAGCTTCCACTAAAGTTGCATCCCACCACACCACGAGAGATTAGAGACCAACATGAGGCTGCCATTAGAACAGACATGTCGAAGCTTGATGCTGCAATAAAGGAGTGTAGCCAGCTATTTTACAAAGCTCTAGAACTGTGGACTTCGTTGTAGGAGGACCCATAAGTGAAGAAGATTGAAGTTTCCATTCAACATAAGTAGTTGTAGTACGATGAGATAAAGGAAACAATGTGCACCCTAGCCCTTGTGCAACGGTTCACCCGATTGAAAGAGGAGACATCCCTGCAAGGACATATCGAGGAGATGAGAAAGAAGATGTAGATCATCACTGCACGAATGCAACCATGGGAAGAAGAAGCAGGGAAACTCTCAAAGACCATGGAAGACACGCTTAAGAGCATGCAGCAGACGTAACGAACCATCGACTTAGCAGTAGATGGGCCAACTATAGAGAAGTTGTTGGAAGAAGTGTGTCAAGCAGTTGTTCAGTGCACGAAGGCGCTTCAACTAGTGAAGTCTTCATTCAACAACCTGAAAGCAAAGATCTAGAGCATACCAGCGAAGTGACTCGAGGACGAGTCAAATAATTTTGTTGGGTGCCTGTTGGGACGAGGTTCCCGGGTCAAATTTTGTTAAAATATTGTAAGTCTCCGCATTTTGAGGAGCAGAGCGCGAGTTGCGCAGGTCAAATAGGAGTCAAGGGGTTTTAGGAAGGTCAAAACCCCTTATGTTTTGATATTGTTTTGAGATACGCCCATGGTTTGCAGACCATGGTATTGTAATAGTGAAGGATATATAAAGAGATGTCTTAGCAAATCTAAGGAAATCAATTAATCCCTTGTTATGATATGATTTTGGGTCTGTAGTGTAGATCTTTCTGTGTTTTTGGGCGAAGGGGAAATCTCTTGCAATTGAGTGCGTGGAGACCTTGGTAAGTCTGCAACTTAGTGCGCGGGCCCCTGAAACTGTGTGCGCAGGGTCTAGAAAGGTTGTAAAAGAAGATTTGAAGTAATAGAAAGATATTTGAAGCAAGTCTACGTCTATTTTTATGCACCGTGTATTTTCTGTATTTAAGCGCAATTGTATGATAATTGTCTATATTTTATCTTAATTACTCCGCGAAGATCTGGATCAACTGTTAGATATTGTTTTATGCACGATCAGATAGTTACGCGAAGCTTATAACTTTCTTTAACTGGAAATCATATAAGTCTCATGAATAAGGGTTCACGAAGGTCAAATTTGAACTAAAACTATAGAAAGTGCCTTAAACCTCATCACATAGTATTATGGATGCAGAAGCCTCGTTCTAGCATCCCCCAATACTGCCTCGGGTGAGACTGTAGCCTGCACTACGCAAGTTGTTTCCGAAAGGGCTAGTAGTGTAGGGTTTTTTTGGTTAGCATAACTACCTCTGAACATGGGT
Organism: Pinus tabuliformis; assembly: GCA_031772625.1. Lineage (NCBI taxonomy): Eukaryota > Viridiplantae > Streptophyta > Pinopsida > Pinales > Pinaceae > Pinus > Pinus tabuliformis. Next base: position 530,731,311 of record CM062819.1, on the reverse strand, counting down.
CCAAGCCCCCTCAAGCCAACATCACTTATTTAACTATCATGGAATACTAAGACATCATTCACAAAAAGAAAATGTGTCAATACATTGATCTTTCAAGTTACATACCTTTCAGGGGTCTTGTTCTTCTTGCCTTTAATAAAGCCTTGGCGAGGCCTTTAGCTACCATAAAAAAGAGCAGATATGACAAGGGATTACCTTGCCTATATCATCTCTTGGGTCTAAAAAAAATAAGACTTTCATTCATTAGTTAAGAATAGAAAATACATTGATGTTAGACAATAATCCAACTCACAATATGAACACAAAACCTAATGTGAATAAACACAACCAATTTTCCTAATCATATGCCTTATAGAGTTCCAACTTCAAAACCATGGCTGGTAATTTGTTTGTTTTTATCATGTGCACCTCTTTTTGTTCTACCCTAATTGCATCATTTATTTTCCTTCCTTTAAGGAATCTAAATTTCTTAATGGATATTGAATCAAAAAGAATCTTATTGAACCTTAGAGCAATAATCGCAACTATTATCATATATATAGATGCACATGGAAATAGGTATGAGACCCTCACAAGACCATAGTTTACCTGTTTGTTAAATATTTTCTAAGATGGCCAAGGCTCTTTAAGTGTGTACTAAATGGATGGAGGTCATATCTATTAAATGTATAAGAAGGAAAACCATGAGGAAATTCCTTCTTACATAGGTCAAAAGGTTGGCCAAGATATTCTAGTTCAAAGATAAAGACTTTGGCCCATAGTTATTAACCAAGGGAGTAAATAAGTTCAAACCAGCCACGCTTAACATTTTCTTACCCTCCCTTTGGTTATGAGAGTCACACTTAATGTTTCGTTGCCCCTCAATTTTTATTTTTATTTTTTCGTTTTCGAGTGTTGTGTCCTCTCCTAAAATTGAATTGGAACATTGACCAAGATCACAAATTTCCTTTCCTTATCATATCCTTATCGACATAATCAACTCCTTTCTTATGGGAATTCTTCCCTAAATCTGGTAGGAATGTTTGTAGAATTTATAGTTTCACTTGATTGATGGGAGCTTTGATCATATAACTTTATTGCTAGTGGTCTGACCCATCTTTAGACATTCAAAATACTGGAACTTTGAGTAAATCAAGAGGAAAATTTTCTTTGCCAAAAAAATCATAGGCCCATTAAAAAGATTGAGTTTGTCCGCTTATTAACTCACTACTCAACCAAGGATGTTGTCAAAACAGTTATGACACCACTCTCCAACACAAAACTTGTTCCATTAAACTTCATACAATAACATGCTATGTGGTTGAATCCTCCCATTTCTTTCCCATGGATCATTAAGTGCTAGAAGAAGAAATTAGGGGCCAACCTTCTAATGTGCAACATGACCCTATGGTGGAAAAATTAAGTCCATATGGAAAAGTTGAATCATAAGTTGATGTACTTTCTCCTTCATAGGATGAAGTGGAACTAATGAGCCAAGCTTAAGGTAAACTAAAGTTGGTAATATTAAAACTATTTATAGAAAAAAAATTTGGCATATGTTGGTTTTACAACCATGCACTCAAACATTGTTGAATAGAAAGGCACCTCCATTGAAGTAGGTCCGGATCAAGAACTAGAAGTTCCTATTTTAAGGGACATAATGCACCGAGAAAGAAAAAAGGAAGCCTTTGATCCTTGGGAAAGAAAGGAGAAAATAAATGAAGATAGTTCACCAACTTCACCTTTACCACAAAGTTTAAACGAATGCAATTATAGAAGGTCCTCTAATGGAGGTTCCACAATTGAAAATATATTTTTGCTAAATATGAGTTAGAGAACCAACCTTTTATTGGGGTCTTGGTATGGGGTAGAGTAAGAAGCCATTTGAGGTGGTTTAATAAATTTTTGATCTCTCACTATTTCAAAAAAATAAAAATAAAAAAATCCAAATGCTAATTTGTTAGAAAGAAAGCCAAATATTCTACATTTTCATTTTTCTAAATCATTATTGGAATTTGTTTAGGAAAGTTTCAACAAAATTGCAATTTTGGATATAGATAAATTTATTTTTTAATGCAAAAATAGATTACCACAAGAAAAACTTGTGTAATGTTAACACCTAATATCTACAATTTCATCAATTCAAAATAATTCGCGTATGCCAATTTCCATACACATTATTTTTAGTGGCTAATAAAAACACCACTTAAACTATTTGTTAGTGGTTTCTTTCAAGTTATTGCACTTATGGTTGGTGTGACGAATATCAATGGGTAATTTCTTAATATCAAGTTTAAGAGAATGCAAAGCACACTAGTGTAAAGGATTTTCACAATGCATTGCATGAATTATCCAAGTGATTGAATTTCTAATTAAATTGATCTCATCATTCTAAAAGAGTTGGACACATCCTTGAAAATAAATCTATAACCAATAGTGAAATGCGCTAGGGTGAAATTATGGATAATCATACAGAGGTCTCCCATGCCATTTATCATTGGATCCCTCAAAATTCCTTTCGATTATTAGGAGTTTTGTTGAATCTTCCCTTGTGGAATGCAACATTGAAATCATCATAGCTTTTGCACAAGTCTCTACTATCCTTGCTTAGGGGCTTGTATTTTTTGAACACTTTATGCATTCAAACTACATGTTTAAATCATTAGGGTTTTCCAATGTCTATGCCCACTCAAGAGGTCTTACTCATTGAGTGAGTAATCGAGGTGTCAAGATAATGCACTATAGTAGCTCTCAAGGTATTCTAAAATGGCGTTGAGAGGGAAATCAATCGAGGATGAAAACAAGGAACATAATTGACTTGATTACATGAAGTGGATCCTCATGAGAGGACACACATTTCCATGATGGAACATTATTTGAAATACTAGGTTCTAAGGCAAATTTTATTACGAAATTGTTTAAATTCCCTCGGGAATTGTCAAAGGTAGGCATGAATGTAGGTAGTTGGATGGTTGAAAAGGTAAAATGGTACCCAACAAAATCAGATTAAGAAAATTGATCTTTGCAGAAGAGAACAAGTCCATTAAAGGCCAAGTAACATCAACAATTAGAATCAATTGCCTCATATGTTCTAAATAGTTTAATTAAGGATAAGGAAACAAAGAAAGAGTTGATGTGTATATGCCTCAACATTGATCAAGGTGCAAAGAAGAATTACAAGTTTTTATTTTTAGAGAATGTATGAGAAAAGTTCAAGTAAGTTTACTACGACACTTCGAACTACAAAAAAGCAAGTATTTACCTTTAGATAATGTATAAGAAAAATTCAAGTAAGTTTACTATAACACTTCCAAGTACAAAAAAAACATGTATGGTACAAAATTACAAAGAAAAACATGTATGCTACAAACTTATGGAAATTGGGATCAACTTAATTATAAGAATGGATAAGAAATTTCCTATTCACCTTCCGAAAAGTTGTATGCCACAAATCTTGTTTAAATGAATATTTATATTAGTAAAATATTGTGGGAGCTTCTTGTAGTTACTTATGGTTATTTATGTTGGGATAAGAAAGTGACTCATGCTTTAGAGACTAATAAAATTATTCTGAAAGTTCCTAAATGGTGTATTAGGAAAGTTTTATGAAATGATATATCTAATAATTTTTCAAATCAAGGTTATAAAATAAAATCTTGACAAAGTTCTAATAAATCTTAACACTATAAATTTGAAAGACTTAGATTGGAGTGATAAAGCATCATATATATAGTCTATGTCATCTTTATCTTATATTTTTAAAAGTTTTCATGTAAATCTTAGGGAATATATAAAACATAACACCATCTACAAATAAATTTGTATCTTGTATGTCATTTTTTAATAGTTTTTATTTAAGATGTCATGAAACATGGCATTGGCTACAAACAGATTTTCATGTATGTCATTTGTTAATAGTTTTTATTTAAGCTTTCTTGAAACATGAAGTTGTCTACAAACATATTTTCATTTGTTATGATATTTGTTAATGCTCTAAGGTCTAATTAGTTACTAACTCTAAGATTTTAAGATATAGAATATTATAGGAATTCTCATGTTAAATTTCTTATTATATTGGAAGGGTTTATATACTAATATGGTATGATTTTTAATTTTAATTTATGAATTAATTTTTGAAATAATATTATTAAAATTTTGTTTTTAGAAAAAATAATTTTAAAATAATATAATTTTTTTCATTAATCATTTTAAATTAAATTGAATTATTATAAATATATATTAAATTTTCAATTTCCAATTAAGTTAATAAATTTTATAAATATATATTTTACGTAAAAGATGCATTGAATGAAAAATAAATTGACTCAATATTTTTTTCTTTCTTATTACACAACTTACTGTTAAAATTTCTAAATATATATCAGCTAAACGTAAACATATTTAAGAATGATAAGCTTCATACCCAAGTTCACTTAAAATAGGAAATTGTGGTGGTTTGTAGGTTGGAAGATAAGCTGTATTTTGCCCTGAAAATCATGGAAATTTAGGAAGGTTATGATAAAATCTTGTAAGGTTTTTTGTAAATCCAAGTTATAGCTGTCAAACTTCAAGGTTTTGAGTGCGTGAAAAGCTTTTGATAGTGTTGAATCTATTTCCACCATCAAAAACATGATTCGAACACTGCTATTGCAAGTTTTTTTGAAATTTTTTTTGCATGGATTCCAACGACTTTTGACTATCCAGACAACGAGAAAGCCTTATAAATATTTGAAGGGGAAGGGGAGAAAGCCTTATAAATATTTGAAGGGACCCCTGTTTTTGGTCAGTTTTATCTGCACAGTAAGGAGGTTTCAGTAACTAGTATGCCTTGTTGAGTATTGATTTCATCTGTTTGTATTCAGTGTGTTGCCTCAGGTTTTCTTTATTTCTGTTTGTGTATTAATGGGTAATAACAATAACATTTAGGCAGTGGTTTGTGGGTATGGGTTGACATTTTTGTCTACAAATGTAGGAATAAGTGGAGTAGTCTACCTAGGTGGAGGAATTGCCCGGTTTAAGTGGAGTAGTCTACCTAGGTAGAGAAATTGCCCGGTTTCCATTGCCGCTCGAAAAATTGTCCGGCTCCAGCGGTTGGCAATCCCTCCTAGCTCCGCCACCCTCCATCCACCGCTCTGCATTAATTCCTGACAGATCCGATCAGAGCCACCCTCCGTCCACCGCTCTGCATTAATTTCTGACAGATCCGATCAGAGCTGGTTTGACAGAATTGCCGCTGCGGAAAGTTAATGCAATTTCCAATTCGAAATGGAAGAATTGCGAAACCGCGGGCTGCTCCCCCAACCAACTCGACTCAGCCCCTGCAGCCCACTCACCTTCCTCCTTGACTCGGCGCCTGCAGCTCACCACAAAACTCCGGCCCAGGCAATTCCTCCGCTCTGCAGCGCACCACCCAGGTACAATTCGGTTAAAATTCCAAGTCAATTTCAATTGGGTAGAATCCTCGAACAATTTCAATTGGGTAGAATCCTCGAACAATTTCAATGAGGATGATTATTATTCAGAAGCTGTTAAGGAAACTTCTGTGACACCTCACTCTGTTAACTTCACTGATTGAGACATGCACCATTTCTGTGGGAGCCTTTTCAAAAGGTATTGCAGTAATTTCTCGTGGCTTATCAAAAATGGATTTATCCTTGTCGTCCACTCCCTTTTCCAAAGAAAGCTCAAATAACCTTTCAGCAACCATTGGTGTTTGTACAGAGTTGCATTGTTCAGACGCTGGAATTTGCATTTTATTTGTTTCCCCCCGGTGGCTCTTTGGTACACTGACAGATCTCTTTGTCCATTGTATTTTTGTCATTTTGTTTGCATGTTTCTTCCATCTATCTTCAATTTGACCATTAGAAACCACTGCACTGCAAAGACATCAGATATATTCAACAATTATTTACCTGCTCCAAAAAATATAGAAATACTTTGTGTGTGTGTCTATCAATACTTTGTTCACCAAATTGATTTAAACCCGCCAAGAGTATATTTTAATTTGAACCCAAGATAATTTGCACGCAATTTCCACAGAGAAAGAGAGAGAACCTCGACAAATTCTCCTGCAGGCAAAAGTGCACGACATGCTTCCCTATCCCTTTTGTAGGGAGATATTAAGCTAGCAATGCATATAAGATCAGCATCCACAAAAAGCTCTGCCACCTCACCTAAATATTCAATTCTCTAAAATACTGCTTTCAAGCATTTTACTGTTAAGAGCAGAACTGAAAAAATATACTAAGAAGTTTAAGGAAATGGTATAAACTGCATCTCAGTTGTGTTAAGAAAGGTTGTAGTATGAATAGCCCGTGACTAACTAATGCATTAATCATCTAAAAGGCCTTACCAACACGACGTATATTCTCTGCACGGTCTTCTGCACTGAAGCCAAGATTCTTGTTAAGGCCATGCCTTGTATTATCACCATCAAGAACATAAGTGAGCTTTCCTCTAGTGTGCAATATACGACTGATTGCGCAAGCCAGTGTACTTTTGCCTGCATTGTTGCTCTATTACTTCAAATAATGTTCAATGAACAATTATTGAATGTACATTAAAAAGGCTATGAAGCATGCTCCCTTTATAAAATAAAATCTAAGAAAAAAAACAAGCAAATTTTGCACTAAGGGCAGACCTGAGCCACTCAGACCAGTAATCCAAATAACGCAGCCTCGCTGCCCAAGTAGCTTCTGCCTTTCTTCCCTGCTCACCAAGCATTCTTGCCATACAATATTTGTTGCTTTTTCTGCATTTGAGAGTGAGGGGAGGACTGTACCTGAGCATATAGGAAAGAATAAGATTCAACAATACCATTAAAAACTGCAGTTATACAGGAATTAAAAAGGGCAATACTTGCACTGTAAAATTTAATTATCCGAAGTCTCTCGGTTCCTTCATACTGTTATAACAATTTTATATGTAAATACTATATTATTTTGTAAACATTTCCTTTGCCTGAGGCGAGAGTGGAGATTAGTCCATTATGAGCTTTTAAATAAAGAGACTGAGAACTTTGTTGGGTTTAAACTTCAAATTTGAAGAAATACATATCTTTTCAGGACAGCGGGAGAAAAAAATCATGAAACAAACTAGGTGATGCAAACACTACACATTCATTGACAACTAGGATCACGGTGTTCCCTTTAAACATCACTGTATTTATTTAGATTTACATATTTTGCAATGCCTGGAACACCACAACTTCAATGTATGCATGAAAAGTTGTGTGTTTACAGTCAAGATACAGTTGGAATTGATATCATCTGTCAGTGAGAAGTGGCACTTAGACACCAAATTTGCAACACAAGGGTATTACTATTTCCTAACAAATCCCCTGTGCAACTGGGGCAAAGAATAGCTCCCTGCTGCATTGGCAAGTCTCTAAAACCTACTTCGTGCACACGTGTTTCTGTCCTTCAACCCACGTTCGGGTTATCATTATATTCAAGATATGCAAAGGGATAAACAGCAGCAATACACCTGCACCCATAGCATGGGAATTCTGTGCTGATATCACATGATATTATAGCTGCGATGAAAAGCAGAGGAGTTGAAGGCTGTAACAAAAGTGACCTCGAAAATCATCGAGGTCACAGCTACTGCCCCAGAGTACTAATGCTGTTGACATTGAGGTCTGCTTTACAGATGCAACTGATAAAACTAGGCAAGAATTGACATCTTGATCCATGGAGAATAAAATCACTTCTAATCATAAATAGTCAATACCTGGATTGGAGGACTGGCTTGAAGGCAGATCATGCACGACATATTGTGGATCCATGGGACCTTTCCCTCCTCCAGCTTTCACCTACTTCTCTGTAAAAATCTCCATTATGTTTAATCCCATCATTAAACATCATCATAAACTCAGAAGAATTAGCATCTGCCATTTTAGTACTGGAAAAAATGGAACTTGGTACTTTTGCACTTGCCAATGAAGTGCAACGCACAGTTCCTCTAAAGTTATCTGTAATTTTCACCCTTCTATACCCAATCTGTTTATTTCTCAAATTTTGAAAATTGGCATTGGACGCTTTCCAGGATTCACCAATAGTTGAATGAGGAATTGCTATCTCCGAGGGAACCAAACCAACTGTCTGCATCCTTTAACGCAGATCTGCTAGGGATTAACCCTCCAGCCTATTTACTAGTAGTCTCTTGTTATCAATTGTGCAGCTCTGAACCTCCTATATCTCAATCCGGGTCTCCAGATCCCGCGGTTTTGCAGCTAGAACATACCAGTTTTGATCAATCTATGACCCAGGATTTGGGTAATGGGGTTTGCCTCGTTTTAGATTTTAAATAACTCAGAATGTAGTTATTGAGTACCAAATATAAATCAAATTTGAAAGGGTGAATTGAGAATTAATTTGAAATGGAGAATATAAAGAGAGGCTCCCAAGGTGAAAAGGAAAATGATGTGTCCCAGACTCTAGTTCCCTACATTCTCATGCAATGGGGATGAAAGGTATTGATAACTGTTTCGGAAAGCTGGGCAAGAATAGCATTCTTACAACAATGTGGGTGGCATGCTCTGATCACAATATATTACTCTCTGTTTCTCTCACACACAGAATCAGTCTCTCCCTGTCAGAAACTCACCGATAGAGATGGAACTTATTTTATCTGGCTGATGAGTTTTTTCTTTTTCAGAAGTAGAAGGTAGTACCTGAGACATTAGAAGATTCAAAACCGGAATCCTCATTGGAGGGTAAATGATTTTCGTGAGAATGCTTTAGCAGTATTAAAGCTTCCACATCCAATGAAATTTATGTTGGACCCTAAAACTACAGAGAGGAATCATGTGAAGAAAAAATCAGAGAGTTTCTGCACCAAATCCTTAATGATTGAAACTGTGCATTCTACATGTAGGGGACCTTAAACATCCTTATTGATCAAGTCTTCATCTAAATTTGTTTTTCAACTTTGATTCTAAGAGAAGAGGTCCTATAGACCAAGGGGGTCTCAACAGACCTCAAAGAACCAAGCAATAAACCAATCAACCAAATAAACCAATAAACAAACATATTGTCAAATGCATATCAAATCCTTGGACAAATACCTCTGCAATCTAGAAATCAACAGTAACAAGAGAGATAAGACAGAAGGAAGCATAAACTATTCCAACAACACTTCTCTAAAAAGAGAAATTGAAGGCTTCCAAGATGCTTACACAGGTGTAGGTTGAGACCGTGGTGTGAAAACATCCCAGTTGAAGAAGCCTTATACTCTGCACTAGGCCTCTCAGACCCCACATTGTCAAGTAGAGGGTTGCAGGAGCTCACTTGTGCAAATCAGCATATCAAAACATCCATGAAACTTGCTCAAAACACTTGAAAACAAGGTCTGAAAATCAGATCATAATAACAGAATTTAGGACAGTAATGACGCAAGTCCTTTTTATCACAATATGAAGATAGTGTACAATACGTTAGCATTGCAAAAGATGGTGCACCAAGTCTTCCTGCTTTATCTCAAGCAAGAACTTCTCCAAAGCTTCCCAAGCACTGCCCAGAGCAATCACACTCTCTGCAAACTCTAACGAGCAACAATGCTTACCAAGGCATCCCACCAAGCTATACTGACCTTTCCATAACCTCAACAACGAGCTAGCATCACATGAACTGTCCAACCCTTAGTTTAGATCCGCACTTGCATCTCACAAGCTTTACTCTTCACTTGCGGCACTCTCACAAGCACTTCCCTATTACATGAGTAAATAATTGTTCTTCTGAGATCCTCCAATAGCCAGCATCACACCATCACATCTCTAAGATGCAATACAAGTGATAACAAAGACAATCTCCTCCCTTTATATATACTGAGGTGAGAGAGGCTAACAATAAAACATGGACTAAGTCCACAAGCAACACTATTGCTAAGTCAACAACATTGCTCTAGTGGAGAGCTTCTTTAAGCATGAATGCCACAGGGCACAATAGGGTTTCTACCATAGATGAAGATCTTCATCTAATCTTGATACAATTAACGAAACAATTATTTTGAAATCATCTTGATTATTTTGTGGAACAGTACAGGTGTGTGCCAAAATTGGTCAATTTTCCCTAATTATTTCCCAATTATTGCTGATTTAATCTTTTCAGGACTTTTTGTCCATTATCTCAGAGTTGATGGATTACCCGCACTAATGTTCAAAGAAATTCGAAAGATCAAGTTTTGTTCTGGCTTTGGGTAGCTGATGAAATAATGATGATCTAGACACTAAATTCACCGGTAAATGAGACTTCTTCGTTTGTGAACTAAAGATTAGTATAATAATTTGAATCATATAATCATATAACAATTTGATTAAATACTTTTAAATAATGGTATTTAATAACTATAATTAGGTACAGTATTTGAATCATATAATCATATAACAATTAGGTCCAACCATTCTTCTCCAGTTCACCCATCCAGTTGAAGAAGCCTTATACTCTGCACTAGGCCTCTCAGACCCCACATTGTCAAGTAGAGGGTTGCAGGAGCTCACTTGTGGAAACAAACAAACCAACACCGCAAACACAACTGAAGTTCACTCCAAAATTGCACTGAAATGACTTGTGATTACATAATTATATACATGAAACAATATCCTTGGATGAAGTTTTGACTAAGCTAACTTGTGATATAAAGGATTTATTTTCATGTTCTCTCTGTAGCTAGAGAGGCATGGGATGTGTCCTTATTTCCTCGTGATAATGCAATTTTTACAAAGGAAAGCATTGAAGAAGAGGAAATTCATATTGTGGTATGTGGAGAAGATGAAGCATGTAGCATTACTCATGCTATCCCTAAAGAACAGCTGTATGGAGGATATTCTAGGGAGAATTCTGAAATAATTCAAGAAGATTTTTCAGATTTGGAAGGACAGGTTTTCGTTTCAAATTCAAGCAATTTGCTTTCTTGCTTCCAGGAGTTGGTAACTTTTCTTCCCCGCCTTGAAAACCACTACTTTTTCTACTTATGCTAAAGTGGAGATAAATTGGAATATAGTTGAAGATGGTGACTGCAATGTTCCTGAAACTATTTAACACATTTCCTAGGATTCAAGGAAAGTAGCACTAAAATTTCTGGCCAATGCAGGAATATGTGTGTGTATCCTCAGGAATCCCAAAATTCAAGGAAAGTAATAGCAAAAAAAATAGAACTTCCGTAAATTACATACCTTGAATGTATCTACAGGCATGGTAGAAACTTGATCAAACCAAACTATACCCTTCTTCGAGCTTGTCAAGGAAAGCCTAGCATAATGATCTGTTGCTGTAGCTTTTAAAATGAACTCCTTTTTGGTCCAGTCTTGAATTTCAAAACTGCTAGCGCTGGAAAAACATATGCATCCTCAATACAGGAACAAGTCTAATAATACTTCTGGCTCAATCATGTGAATTAATTTAGTGTCTCTTCATAGCTGCAAATCTTACTCTTATTGTTTAACTGTATAAGTAGAATAACCAAATATTTTGGTATGAAATTGACTTACATGATACTTGAAGCAGCCAAAATGTTGAGTCCATCTGAAGATGTGAAAGAAATTGAAAGATTAACTGGCCCAGTAGACCTTACCCACAAAACAACATGATAGGATTCACCCTCTTCAATATTCTGCAAATACAATAAACTCCCGGGTATATACCATAAAATAGATGTTATCAGCTTATCAAAACTAGCACAAATTCTAAAGGAAACTGCTAATAGTGCAATTGTAAATCTACATATCAAGAAAATAGTTGACAAGATACTTTCATAAAACCAAAAGGAGGGTGCCACTGGAACTAACAAAAATGGAGGGATGCTTGAAATGATTTTTCTGATAACAAGGCTCTCATGAGCTGCGACCTTTGCTCAAATTGTTGCATCCCAAACCTGCACATGTTGTGGCAAAGCAGTAAAACACAAAATGCAACCCTGGTGGAACAACAGCCTTCTTCTCACTTTAGGTGGTCTCTCCTCCGAGACAAGGTGGATAACCCTACGGTAGCCTAATCCAATCAAATGGTAATCAAAATGAATAGAGGATGAGGCTTAGGACAACAAATCTGAATGTTGATATTTACTCCAATGTATTTCAGATTTGTAATAGCAATAAGAATCATCCTCATTGAAATTGTTCAAGGATTCTACCCAATTGAAATTGACTCGGAATTTTAACCGAATTGTACCTAGGTGGTGAGCTGCAGAGTGGAGGAATTGCCTGGGCCGGAGTTTTGTGGTGAGCTGCAGGTGCCGAGTCGAGGAGGAAGGTGAGTGAGCTGCAGGGGCCGAGTCGAGTTGGTTGGGGGAGTAGCCCGCGGTTTCGCAATTCCTCCATTTCGAATTGGAAATTGCATTAACTTTCTGCAACGGCAATTCTGTCAGACCAGCTCCGATCGGATCTGTCAGGCAATTAATGTGGAGCGGTGGACAGAGGGTGGTGGAGCTAGGGGAGGGTGGCAGAGGGCGGAGGGATTGCCGACGGTCGGAGCCGGACAATTTTCTGGGCGGCGACGGAAACCGAGCAATTCCTCCGCCTAGGTAGACTACTCCGGAATGAGTTTTCACTGTCATATGATCGTCTTACAGAAGTACTATGATATGTGTAAATTTTTCATCTCATTAATGGAAAATTCATTTTTTAGTAAAAATTATTATGATGGTTATTCTTATTGAAACCAAATACCATAGATTGTTCAATGTCAACAAATTCCAAATGAAGATGCGCAAGGGGAAGTGATGAGAATATGCTACAACCTGACACCGGGAACATCTTGCAGAGTGCACCTTATTTAAACCCACCTAGGGAATGCAGTGAAAACATAGCTTTCCTTGAGGATACAAACGATACAAACTGGGTTACTCTTTCGACTTACAAGCATCTTAGTTAGTTCATGGAAAAGTTCAAAGGGCACAGTTGAAGTCAACTTCTGAACCCATGCAACTACAATCATCCAATCCTTTTGAACTTTTCCAAGTGTGTGCTGCGTGCTGCTTTAAGATAGCATCATTTCATCAATTGTAACAACTTTTGGAGTAGCCTGTGGTGCCTTACTAATGGTGAAACCATGGTTCCTAGTTAGCAATTTTGTTCCTTAATTCTTATACTCTCATGATAAATCTCATCAAGCTATCTATTCTCAAACTTCCACAGGCTTCTCTTAGAAATGCATTTTTCGCTCGGTTTATAACTTAATACTCTAATACAAAAAGAAATTAGATTTTCCATATGAATGAGCAGAATATTCATAGAAATGTTCTGTCAATAAAGATATTAAATTGAATGAGTGGTAAGGAGTGTTACACAGCTATATCAGTACTCTCCATCCAACATTTGTGAAGATATGTGAACAGAGGTTGTTTTAGCATTTGTGGAAGCAAAAAGTCATTGTTAAAATGAGAGGAATGCTTGGCAGATATATAGAGAAATTAATAGATTGGACAAGCTTTTAGATAAGTCTGGAGATCTCTAGAAATATCAAGGGCTTGTCTGCGATTTTTAAAGTTGCAGCAGCCACGCCTTGGAATTGGATTAAATATTCTTACAGGCATATTGATGTGTCACAATTGTTGTTTAATGAGGTTCTTCTTTGGCAAAGAATTGGTAGCCTTAGTGGTTATTGTGGATGCATTCCATCCAGGGCTGCTTTAGCTACCTTTTATTGGATAAAAGAAGTTTGTCCAAAGTTTTAGTGCCTAGTTAAAAGGGAAAGCCAATTCCATTCTTCAGTGAGAGCTTGAATGATGCAGAGAAAAAGTAGTTTGTGTATGATCAAGAGTTTATCATACATGCATTGAAGTGGAGGCATTACTTGCTTCCCAAGGATTTTTTCCATTATATTGATCATCGAGTACTAAAACAACCATGTAGACTTAAATCAGCGATACATGAAGTAGGCGGAATTATTGCAAAGTTACACATTTGTGCTGAAGCAAAGGGACCTCTGGGATATCAAATAGGGTTGCCAATGTACTGACTAGTGGGACAACATTATTGACTACTATAACAGTGGAGAGAGATGGTAGGGCTGGAAGAAGTGAAGAACTTGTATAAAATAGATGCAGATTTTGCTGATGGTTGGAATGCCAACAGAGAACCATTGAGTGGTGACCAAACTCCGTCCTTGGACTACTTTATCCAAGAAGGATTCTTGTTTAGAAACAACAACTATATATTCCAAGAGGGTCAATGAGATTAAACCTCATTCGATAGATGCAAAATTGTGGCTTGAGAGCAAACTCTGGCATCAATAAAGCCCATGCATTAGTTGAAGAACGTTGCTATTGGCCTAGGATTGCCAAGATGTGAAGAAGTGTGTTGAGAGCTGTAGGATTTGTCAACATGCCAAGGAATGAAGTCAGAATACTGGATTGTAAACACCATTGCCAATTTTGGAAGTGCCACGGGAAGAACCCAAAGAAGTAATGTTTGTATCTTTGTATTTGTTGATAGATTTTTGAAAATGGCACATTTCATTCCATGTAAGAAAACAAGTAATGTAATGAACATAGTTGTTTTATTATTTAAAGAAATTGTTCATTTACATTATTTGCAAAGAAGCATAACCTCAAACAGGGATATCAAATTTATTGGTCATTATTGGATTGACATGAAATTATAGTTCAGTTCTGCATATCATCCAGAGATTGAACCAAAGCAGTTAAAATAAGCCTTGGAAAATTTTCAGATGTTTGCTTGGGTAGAGCTAAGAGAACGGAATAGTGGGATTTGGTGTTCACTCACGCTGAATTTGCATACAAAAATCCAATGAACAGGTCTACAAGAAAGAGTCCTTTCCATATTGTGAACAGGAGATCACCAATAGGAGTGACTGATTGGCAAGATTGCTTGAAGTAAGCAATATGAATGTAGATGCAGAGTCATCTGTCAAGCATATAAGGGAAGTGCATGCAGGTGCAGCAACAACAACAAAGCAACCCAGGTTCTAAGAAAAACGATGATGTGGAAAGATGAGTAAAGAGGGTTTTGATGAAGGAGACCTTGTACTGATACATTTGAGAAAGGAAAAGTTTATGGAGGGCACCTATAATAAGCCGAAAATGACGAAGATATGGCCTTGGATCTTGAAAAAGAACAAGGGTTGGGTTGCATAAGGATTTGGATATTTCCCCAACCTTTAACGTGGGATTGGTATATACTCTATGAAAGCATGGTGGATGACGAGTATATTGCTGGTTGAAAAGAGAAGATCCCAAAATGTAAAAGGGATGAGATAGCAGAAATTTTAGAAAAAATGATCACTAGAAGAACTAGAGGCCAAAGGGTAAAAGAATACTTGGTTTGTTCGCAAAGCAAAGGAGTGGAAGAAACCTTGTGAATTTCAGAAGCAGAGTTGGAACAAATCATACAGCGTTCACATGATTATTCCACTAGTCTTATAAGTGGGAGATAGCTTTTCTTTTCACCTGGAGAATCTGATGCAGGGGCATCTCCTTGGGCTCTGGAGAAATATCCGTCGTCCACCCAATAGACATTCAACGTCTCCAAAGCTATTGCAGGGGGTCTAAAAGTATGCGGTAGAGTTGTCCAGTCATCCACCCAATCCTCATGGCTTGGTCCTCAAGCCTTCGAGATTGTTTTATTTGGTGGCTGAGATGTAATCAGGCTGCCACAGAAGAATTGACCATTCAAGAGGTTGCCATCCGATGGCCCAAAAGCCATTGCGGGGTTTGAAGATTTTGCGGTGGAATGGAGGAGGGGCTGCCAAAATGATCCTCGACCATCCTTCCTACCCTAACCCGATGGCACATATCTTTGTTGTGACTATGGTTCATGGCTTTGATAATTGATGCGGCGCCCTTAGGTCAAGCCTATGTGATGTTTAGTACTGAATTATTGTTGGGCCAATTTTCCATTTGGCTTTCAATTTCTATTGGCAGCAGGAGTTTTTTGAATTGACGGAATCGGTAATAGGGTCAGGTTTCTACTTGTGTGACACTCACTATAATCTTTAGAAATACCAAAGCAGCCCGTAGGATCACAAGGTTAGCCAAATACTTGAACCATCGATATTTGCAAAAGCTTTAAGACCAATTGATCTACACCCTTGGGCCTTGGTACTTGATATAAATTTGAAACCCAAGGCTTTAAAAATACATGCAGGAGAGGAACACTGGATATACAGCAAGTTCTGGCGAAAGAATTATTCAATCGAGAAGAAGAGGGACAAGAGAAAGTTCCGGGAAGAAGAAGAAAATACAAAGGAGAAAGAACAGAGAAAAAAAGAATAGCAACAGAAAGAGAATATGGTACTAGGTAACATAACATAGAGGAAAACCGGGTTGAATTTAATTAATGTTTTGATTTACCATCGAGTTGTTGTAAACCTCACCGAGACTTCAGACCAACAAGGATTGGCATTTAGTATTTGAATGAAGAGTTTTAAATCTAGTAGTTGTTTTTAGCAAGAGAAGCCCATTGGGACCTTAAGCATGTAATTTCATAATTTCATAATCGGCAGCGTAATTGAATCATTAATCCCTGTCTGTCTTTGTGTCTTTTAATGTGATTGGAAGCTGATAACTGCATACTTTGTTTGAATTTAGTTTTGGCAACCTTGGTGGTTGTTGGTGGTGGCGCATGCTAATCAAGGCTATATTGTGTTGGACAATTTGAAGATTGAAGTTGAATTTTGGCAATAAAGTTATAGTGAAATGAATAATCCAGAATGTCACAATGATTACTTATGAGGATGAAAAACAATTGAAGTGTTGAATTTATATTGCAAAATTAGGCGTGTGGATGCTTTGTCAGTTTTAAGAATAACTGGTCACTGTGACAACCTGCAAAGAGTTTCCATCTCAGCCTAAGTTGTTCATTCCTCCAGCTACTATATGGAACATTTGAGATGATTGAATTTCTTGCAAATGTACAAGGTCTTACGCAGTGAACTTAATGCCTTAATATTTCAGGCTGGAGTTTTGAGGGGTTCTTAATGCTCACTTTACAGGCAAAGACAATAAAAACATGCAATGAACCTATCGAGAAATATGGAGCTCCAGAAGATGTCTGTGACATTTGATGAAACTGCAACGAGTAAGACATGGGGATGACTAGCCACTTATGACCGCTACTGTAAATTTGATTTTCCAAGGTTTTTGTGTTAACTTGTTTTGGCAGAGGTTAGCACTTGAAAGTACAAAGGCAAGCGAGTAATGAGTATAATAAGATTGCAATGGAGGTTAAGTATAAACAACAAAATGAATCCAAAGTTATCTTAAGTTAGAAACTTCAATATATGTAACAAGGAATAATAATGTAGACAATTTTAACATTATAATGTACACAACTTTCTATTTAAACTTTTTATTTAAAAAATTATTTATACTCCAAACTCTTCCATATAAAGAATTCTTATTAAAATAAAAAGTATATAATAAAGCATTAATAAATTGCAAAATATCTCAGTGAAACAAATAAATATTGAAAATTAAATGATACAGATAAAAGGCTTGTAGATGTTGAGCATTTCACTGACAAGTTCAATTGGTTTACATGTATTTCCTCTAAAATATTGTTTTTATTTCATTTCTGCTCAAGATAAGATCTTGACATTTTGAAAGTAATCTAAATCCATTTGGAATCACTTACAGATTAATACAATTAAAAAACTGTAACGATTTTAACTCACTGCACCTTCAATTTTGGTCCAACTGAAGTTGAGAAACTGAAGTTGTCACAACAGCTAGAATGATACCAGTATCGATTTGGTTCTTGAATCACATAAGTCCAACACTCTGAAAGAATTGAGGAAAAATGATTTTGCATCAAGTTAATATTCCTCTGTAATGACTAGACGGTGAGGAGTGTTTAAGCGCTTGCCTTCACTAATACATTGTTTTATTCATTCTCCACAATATAAATTGCCATGTCGCGCAGAACATCGTGAACTTTAATTACATCTCAGAGTTAAATACAACTCTCTTGAACTGTAACAAGCAACGATCTACAAAAGACTTTACATGACTATGCCCTTCGTTCAATAAATAATCCTTTTCTTTGTTCTTAACCAGGCCTTCTGCAATCCACATCTGCACCCATTTCAATCGAATAATTAATGCATCCTCGTAAAACGTGGCACAATATTGAAAACCATTTTCCAGATTAACATCTGTAAAACGATCACATCTCCATTTCAATTGCTGATACAAATCTTGATCAAGACGACGATGGCTACTTGGAAAATTTGAATCCACTGTTTTCATCTGACTTAGAGCTGTACCTTGCCCATCATCATTAGTTGTGATTCCCGTCAGAGTACCCATTGCTGTCTCAGAGCAGAGTAGGTCACAGCAGATTATGGATATAAAAGCAGCAGAGCCCACTGAAACAGAGAAAATAGACCAGAATATGAATACAAAGGCAGGAAGCAAAGCCAGCTAGAGGCAGATACATGGATATATACACCGAGACGAAGGAGGAAGTTAACTGATGGTAAGGGGGGACTGGATTGGATTTGATCTGGAATGCTGAAATATATAAAGGAGAGGCAGTTGTTGGGTTTCCAGCCTATACTTTATCAAAAAGTTTATCCGTTACATTATCTCGGCAACAACTTTAGTTGATAACTCCACTCACTGACCAAAATTAAATATTCGATGCGCTGATGATTCATTGCACAGCAGCTTTAAAGTTGTTACAATTTGTAGATTACTTTACCACTGTCAGAGGTTTTCAATGAGCACCCACACAATACTGTACCAAAGAGTTTGTCCATTACATGATTTATGCAACAACTTTAATTGATTAGGCGTCCACTCACCGACGAAAAAGTTAATTCAATGTCTCGACTCATTCACACAGCCTGGCACTATTTTGGTCAATGTGTGAGAATTCCAATGAGCACACACAATATTGTATTAAAAAGTTTTTGTCATTTGGAGTGAGGTCTCCACCGAATAGAGTAAGGTGGGAAGTGACAAGTGCACCGCTGCCTCACGCAATCCGTTATTTTTCTATTTAGTTTGAACGAGGAGTAGATGCTCTCGAGGATTTAAGGTACTATTATGTCGGTAGACGCTGCTGCTCGCATGAAGGTTGGCTAGATGGTGGTGGCTATGATGCACACTCATGGATCCTTGGTATTTGGTACTCATGGTCCTCAATCTCCATTGAGGTCATCGTTTTTTAATTAGTGTTTCACAATGCAGTTTTGGTGACTTCTTATTCTTTAATGTTCTTTTTCTGCGGGTTTTTTCTATTTAGTCTTTTTTTCTCTTTGTGGGTGGGAGTGTTTTTGGTTTTCTTTTATTTTTAGTTCGTAGTGCTTGCTTTAAGGGGAAATAGTGGTTTGGTTTCTTTTGAATACAATCATGATTTGTTAATGAACAAATTAAGGGGAAGTGGTAGTTGTGGAGGTTTGGGAGATTTTCTTGCTCGTTACAAAGTGGAGACCTTGGTGTGGACCTTCCAAGCATAGATTTTGAAGTCGATCGAGGACTAACTCCTTGAGTTCCAAGTAGATGTTGTAGTGAAGCATGTTTGTCTTCCATATTCCAAGGTGTTAACGGATGTCACTAACTAGGTTCTCAACCCAAAGCATACCCAAGGAAGACAAAACCAATGTTTGTTGACAATTGAATATATGGGATGTTGAAGATGTTGTTGGGAAGGGTTATAATGGACCAGAAAGATGCCAAAGAAAAAATATTCACATGCTAGACAAAGTGGTTTTGAACTAAATAAAATGCAACTTTGTCTTAAGTGAATTGAAGACCAATTAGCTCAAGTTCCAAGTCCAAGTATTGGGAGTGAAAGGCACTCCAGTGCCATTGAGGTGGATGCTTCCGCTTCCACTTTGTTATCTCATTATTCTAATTTCACAATTTTTTGAGTTAGCTTGCTTAGATAGACATAGGAATGTGGGTTTGAGCAGTCAAGTTCTTAGTCATTTTGTTATTATACCTGTGTCTAATTCCTTATATACCAATTTCTTTTACTTGAAACTTTGGGTCAATCTGAAAGCATGTTTCGGACTTGATTCTGACATGAATCACCTTCAATTTAGTTACATAGACCTCTCACAATTCATCTTCAAAACCATCTAATCCTATATAATTTTATCTTTTCCCGCTCTTGATGCCATATTAAGTGGAGTTTTGGAGAGACTACCTAATCTAAATTATATATATACACCCTTCGCTTGAAAGGGAACAATCATGTTTTTAGAAATCTTGATGCTTCTTCATTCCCCACTTAAGGATTAGTGCTTACCCTTATTCTTTCACCATTACCTATTTTCCAAAGCAAACAATTCCTAATTATAGGGACTGATAGAACAATAGTTTTCCAAACAATAGATACATTATGGATGTTCCTAAAGGGAGTTTCAATCCATTCTTCCATTATAGTAGGTTTAATGTATTTATAGATGATAACATGACTCCACAACCTCTTATTTGATATCAACCTCCATAAGCACTTGGTTACTAGAGCCTTCCCAAAATAGTGGATGTTTTTAAGTCTTTATCTTCTTAAGTCTTTGGGTTTTTTTTTTATGGTTTGTTGTGTTGTTTTACCAAAGATATATCCTTACTCTTTCTTCCTTGACCACAAGAATAAAAAACTAGCCTTTTAGACTTTTTCCTAGACCCCCTTGTGAATGAATGTCAAATAGTGCTAGTACACTAGAATTATTTCCAATATTTATTTGACTAGATGAATATCATAATCCACCATCCACCCTCTTAGTTTCATTAATATTTGCCTCAATTTATCGTAACCAGGAGAAACCTAGACTATCAATCATAAAACATAATCAAGTGTGAAGCTCAACTAATTTATAATGTTTGACAAGAAGCTCTTCGGGAGATATGGAAGAATTGGTGGATAAGAATAACCTATAAGTGTATGTCATCATTAAATGAGAGATAATTAATTCCCAAAAAAATCCCAAAATATATCTCCATGTGTACATGTACAATATTACAAAAGCCCAATGATGCCATGTTACATGTATAAGTGCCCCACAAATGATGTTATAATGATCATCATTGTGGCACTAAGTTTGATCCCAATGGGGCAATATATGAGGTTAAACGTATATGATATGGTCCCAAGGGGAAGTGTATGTACGGTTAAATGTACATGTAATGTGCAAATGTATATGTAATAGCGTTGGTCTAATAATGAAGTGACCACATGTGCACTGTGTCAATAATTATATATAGGGATAATGTAGCCATTATTGAAAACATGTGATTTGGATGTATGCATTTTTTTTTGGGTATTTGGAGGAGGTTATCCTATTCTTTAAGGAGTTATTATGTAATTTATCTCTCTTATCTATATTGGAGTTGTGCTCCACAATCACATTATTGTACATTGTGTGTATTTTTCGTCTTTCATCTATTTGGACCATAACTTTTGGTTTTAGAGTTCTGGTCCTAGGGTATTGTTGCTCCAAATGATGCATATTAGAACTTTCATTGAATTTATTTATTTATTTATTTTTTATATAAATGTTCATAAAACAAAATTTTGAGACAATTGATGAAAAATATAAAATTATAAGTGTTAAAATTTCCAAATTTTGGTTCACTATACTTTGGGATATATACCTGGTGAGAGTTAAGGTTTTTGGTTGGTCCTAAAATCAATTTCAAACTAGTCATATTGAAATTTTCGCTATAAATTTTTTCCTGAGTAGCTTAAGACTACAAAATTTTAAGAATTATAAAGATACATATTACTAGTAATTGCCCTAAAAGGCGCAAAGAGAGGCCAATAAGGTTGTTAATTTGGAATTGGTAAATTGGAAAAGTTGTACTTTGTTTCGAAATGATAATTGTTGTATTAGATTTAGGTTGTTTAGTATATTTGTGTTAAGTTGGTAATACAAATTAGAATAATAATTAAAATATTGAGATGATGAAAGTTGAGTGAGATATAATTTATGACTTATTTTACCAATGAAAGATTTAAAACCATTGTAAAGAAATATTGATATTCTAGAATGGACAATTTCTACTAAGACGAAATAGGTAGATATTACTTTTGCCTCATTTTAGGTTATTTTTTTTTTTTTGCTAGTGTCATATGGTGTCATTCAAAATGTATGTTTTATTCTTATTATCATTTGTATTCTCTATTATTGGTGATTATCTCATTTAGGAAATTATCTATAATTGTTGTAAATCAAGACAATGTATTATTACTCTGCATAAAGAAGAACTCGACCCAAATGATGATAAATTAGAAGAATCCTACTATTGTTGTATATTAGAGATCTTTGCTTAATGTACCACAACTAGTTGCCACAAGTTCTATCATCGTGCATAGTAATCTATATATGCATTTGTGGAGTAACTCAAAAACAATATAGTGTCCCATCTCCATGGAGTCTCATAGTTTGTCTATACATATCAAACAATGGTGGTGCCATATGCACAATTTTCTTAGCAATGAGAAATGAGATTTTCTTGTCACCTACAATATAAGATGTGACAACTATTCAAAGGATGGTTCTTATGTTACTAGAAATGGAAACTTTTGTAATTCTATGTCATCTAATGGACCCGCATATGCATGGAGCTTTAGTATGAACTCTCTAGTATGGTATTGACCTAACGTTTTACACTACCAACAAATAATTTGCCACTTAAAATGTAAGTGGAACATATTTCCACTCATAAGCAAAGACAACCTTATTGTTTACAATTATGAATAGGCAACATTGATGGGCATCATTTGAAAATCATTTAGTTAGGTTTGATATTTTCATCATTATTTAATAGTAAACCAAAAACATAACCAATAACACAAAAAAACCAAATTAAATATTTTTAAATATTTTTATTATGTAAATGTATTAAATGTAAAATTAACAATTCATTAACAGAAGTGTTGTATGGTAACTTAGTGTTTGCCACTCATGTTGAAAAAATTGCATAAAACATTGTAACGTATTGATAAATGCTAAATTAATAATAGTTAATAGGCAAATCAAATCATATATTCAATTTAGAAATTATGCCCTAAAAAAAATGGCATAAAACATTACATAACAAAACAGGGCCAAAATGTGAATATGAGTGTCTAATAGCAAGGTTATATACCCGATAGATGTTAATTTGATGTTAATTTGGCATTTATGATCTGGAAACACTGAAGAACACGAAGAAATCAAATTCAGCCTTGAAATATTCCTTGATCCGGATCTGTGCTTAAAACAGAGCCACAGTAAGTCATATGTGTTGTATTTTAATGGGCCGCATGACTTTGATGATGACCACAGTGAAGAAAACAGAGCCACGGCTAAGTCAAATGTGTTGTATTTTAATGGGCTGCATGACTTTGATGATGACCAAATGTGTTGTAAATGGGCTGCATGACTTTGAGAAAAGGGTTTTGAATTTGATCTGCTCCTAGGTTTGCTTCAGAATGAGGTAGCAATCAAAAGAGAAGACAGCAGAGAGGCTATCAGCATTAGCCACACAGAAGAACAGTGGTATGACAGCCATGAAAGGAACACAAGGCTGCATTTGGGCTTGGGTGAATATAAACCAATTTTGAAGGGAGAAAAGCTTATGTTTCCTATGTTTGGAAAACGTCGGTATTTTTCCCAGATTTCATGATGCATTTATTGATGTAATAGAAGTCAAAAAGCAGGTATTTAAGGAAGATAATTCTGGTCTCATAAGGAGAGTGCAAGCTGAGGGTGGGAGTACTGATCTAGTAGCCTTGATAGGGATTTGGGTCAATCATTTTCATAGATATTTTTGACCGGGTTGGAATATCAAAATAGACTTACCCAACAGATTTTAAGGTTTTCACACCTGACTGATCAAAGAAGAATCTTGATGGTTTTACACAAATTTTCACTGTATTTGGCAGGCAAATCGCCCATCAAATTCCATCCCTATTCCTGACTACTACAAAGGATACGTGTTTTCGTCAAAACAACACCCAAATACAGGATCATCGTCTACATGAAGAGATGATGGAACTGTGAATTGCTCATCGAGGAATTCCTGCATCGATATTTGAATTACCCATTTATAGAGTACTCGTCATTAACATGACATAGCGAATCCCCATAGCATTCTCAACAACAAAATCAAACTGTTTCCATATATTCCACATTATGGACCCAAAAACCAGAAAGGACCGGATTACATATAATCATCATCTCTTGGGAAAGGGAAGGGAATTAGTGAGCTGAGTAAGCTGTTGCTGCAAGCGTATGCCGTCCATTCAGAAACTGAACATCCAAAAAGGCAACCCCGTCGCGACAAACTCAGAAACTTCCCTCAAAAGGGAAATTCTGATCAAGTAACGCAAGCCCAGAGAACTGAAATGAATTGCACTGAACATCCGATGACAATAATCTCTGCAATTTCCGAAGTATCATACACCAAGAACGAGTATACCCCCACTGTACACCTAGATTGCAGAGAATTTCGTTTGTTTCTGAGTGGGGGGACGATATGGGAACAGCCATTTGGGGAACCAACCACAAATTAATCGGAGGAATGGCAGTGCTGTAATTTGTAAATAACATTAATGCCTAAAATGTGACGTCATATGTGCACAGATGTCATGTCTAGATTAAAAAGTAGACAAAAATCTGAAGTTCACCGATTCAAAAGAAAGGATTATCGGCCTACAATTCCAAAGATCATACCCTTCTAATTTCAAAATTGCTTGAAACAAGTAATAGAATGTAGATGCAGAGTCATTTGTCGGGTATATAAAAGAAGTGTATGTAGTTGCGGCAACAAAGCAACATAGCTTATAAGCAAAATGATGATGTGAAAATGTGAGTAAAGAGGTTTGATAAAGGAGACCTTGTCTCCACGCATTTGAGGAAGCAAAGGTTTGTTAAGGGCACCTATAATAATAAGCCGAAGATAAGGAAGATAGGGTCTTGCTCGATTTTGAAAAAGATATCTTATGCATTTTAGCTGTTCAAGGATTTGGATATTCCCAACCTTCAACGTGGTTGCTTTATACGAATTCCAAGAAGGCATGGTGGATGTCAGGAGTATATTGCTGATTGGAAAGAGAAGATTCCAGAGTGTGAAAGGAAAGAGATTGCAGGAATTTTAGAAGAAAGGATCGCAGCAAGAAGCAGAAGCCAAAGGATTGGAAGAATCCATGTGGATTTCAGAAGCAGAGTTGGAACAAATAGTTCAACGTTCACGTGGTCATTCCACTTGTCTTGTGAGTGGGAGCTAGCTTTTCTTTTACCCCGAGAGTCTGATGCAGGGGCATCTCCTGGGGCTCCAAAGCTATTACAGGGAGGTCTAAAAGTTTGGCGGTAGAGTTGTCCAGTCATCCACTGAGTGGTCCTCGAAGAAATATACCCTTATTGTCATTCTGGTTCATGCCTTTTTTTATTGGTGCTGCTCCTTAGGTCAAGCCTATGTGATGTTTGGTACTGACTTAATTATTGTTGGGCTAATTTTCTATTTGGTCTTCAAGTTCTATTGGCACCAGATTTCTTTTTGAATAGACCGAATCGATCACTGGGTCAGGTTTGTGCTTTACCTAACGTTCATTATAATTTTTAGGCATATTAAACGCAGCCCCTCAGTATATAAAATTAAGAGGGGTCTGATCCGACTACCTTTCCAAAGAGCTCTAACACAAAGTGATCTACGCCTCGAGGCTCGGGGTGTTCTAAAACGCTCTTAAGATAAATTTGAAACCCAAAGCTTGTACATGCAGGCGAGGAACATTGGATATACAAGAAGTTTCGGTGAAGGGATTTATTAATGGAGAAAAAGAGGGACAGGAGAGAACTCGGGGAAGAAGAAGAAAATACAAAGGAGAAGGGAGGAGGGAGAATAAAGAAAAAGAGGAATAGCAGCAGAAGAGAAAAGAATATGGTAGCATGAGATAGAGGAAATCTGGGTTGAATTTAGTTATTGTTTTGATTTTCCATTGAGTCCCTGTAAACCTCACCAAAACTTCAGACCAACAAGGATTTGTATTTAGTATTTGAAGAAAGAGTTCTAAATATGCTAGTTGTTTTTAGCAATAGAAGCCAATTGAGACCTTAAGAATGTATTTTCATAAATTTGCAGTGTAATTGAATCGCTGATTGTGCATATTCAGTCTTCTTTGTATGTGTTTGTGTCTCTCAATGTGCTTCTAAGCTGTTAACTGTGTACTTTGTTTGAATTTAGTTTTGGGAACGTAAGTGGTTGTTGGTGGTGGTGCATGACAGTCAAGGCTAAATTAAGTTGGACAATCTGAAGATTGAGATTGAATTTTGAAAATAAAATTATAGTCAAATGAATAATCCAGAATGTCACAAAGATTACTTAGGATGCTCGTGGGTGAAAATCAATTGAAGTGCTAAATTATTATTGCAAAAATAGGCATGTGTATGATTTGTAAGTTTTAAAAGTAACTGGTCATTGTGACAACCTGCAAAGAGTTTCTAAAATTCCATCTCGGCCTAAGTTGTTTATTCATTGTGACAATCTGCAAAGAGTTTCTAAAATTCCATCTCGACCTAAGTTGTTCATTCCTCCCGCTACTGTTTGGAACATTTGAGATGATTGAAGTGCTTGCAAATGTGCAAGGGCTTTTGCAGTGAACTTAATGCTTTAATATTTCAGACAAGAGTTTTGAGGGGTTCTTAATACTCATTTTACATTAACTTTCCACCGCCTATACATGAAAGGCTAAAAGGAAAAGACATAGAATCATGAAATGAACCTACCCAGGAATGTGGAGCTCTTGACTGTGATATTGATGGTGGGACTGTAACAAATAAGACATGAAAATGACTAGCCACCTAACCAACGT
This sequence comes from Pinus tabuliformis, assembly GCA_031772625.1. NCBI lineage: Eukaryota > Viridiplantae > Streptophyta > Pinopsida > Pinales > Pinaceae > Pinus > Pinus tabuliformis. The sequence goes on along the minus strand of CM062819.1, from coordinate 530,704,574 downwards.
ATTAAATTAAATTAAATTATTACTGTAAATTTGATTTTCCAAGGTTTTGGTGTCAAAGGTTAGAACTTGAAAGTACAGAAGGCAGAGAAAACAAAAGCAAACATAGTCAGTGATGAGTATAATACATTGTAACTGTGTAAGGATAAACAACAAAACGAATACAAAGTTATCTTAAATGAGAAACTTCAATATAAATAACCAGGAGTAACATTCTAATCTGGCAACTCTAACCTAAAAATTGAAAATATTAATGAAATGCAATATAGTCTAGCCATCCAACTCAAACTACTGAAATATAATCGTGAAAAGGATTTCAAGTGAAATATTGCATTTAACATTATAATGCATAAAACTTTTTATATATTTAATATTTATTCTTGAAACTATCCCATCTAAATTTTTTAATTAAAATAAAAAGTATATAATAAATCATTAATAAATTGCAAAAAATATCACAATGAAATTAAAAAATATCTGAAAGTTCAATGATACAGATAAAAAGGCTGTAGACGTTGGGCATTTCACTAAAACGTTCCACTAGTATCTCTATTTCTGCTCAGACAAGATCTTACATTTTGAAAGTATTCTGATCTCATTTGAAATCACTTCCAAATTAATACAATTAAAAAGATTCAGATACTTCAAATTTAGCTTCAGATTCAGTAACTTCTATTTGAAACGTTAAAGATTTTAACTCACTGCAGCTTCGAATTTGGTCCAACTCAAATTGAGAAACTCAAGTTGTGACAACCGCTACAATGATACCACCATTGATTTGGTCCTTGAAGCAGATAAGTCCAACACTTTGAAGGAATGCCGAGGAAAAATTATTTTGCCTCAAGTTGATGTTCTGTTGCAATGGAATAGATGTAGAGAAATGTTGAAGCATTTGCCTAACCCGATATATATAGTGTGTTTTTCATTCTCCCTGATATAAACTGCATGTCACGGACAACATCGTGAACTTAAATTACACTTGAGAGTTGAAATACAACTCTCCTGAACTGTAACAAGCAACGATCTACAAGGGACTTTACATAACTGTGCCCCTTGTCCAATAAATAGTCATCTTCTTTGTTCTTAACCAGGCCTTCTGCAATCCACATCTGCACCAATTCCTCTCGAGTAATTAATGCATCCTCGTGAAATATGGCACAATATTGAAAACCATTTTCCAGAATACCATGTCTCAAACAAATACCATGTCTCCATTTCAAACGCTGATACAAATTTCGATCAGGAGGACTATGGCTACTTGGAAAACTTGAATCCACTGTTTTCATCTGAATAGAGCAGGCTCTTGCCAGTCATCTTTAGTTGCGGTTTGTGTTCCACTGTATCCACTGTTGTCTGAGAGCAGAGTAGATTGTGAATATAAATGCAGCAGAGCTCACTGGAACTGAGAAAAGAGAGCAGAATATGAATGCAAAGGCAGGGAGCAAAGCTAACAAGGGGCAGATACATGGGTGCTTAGGCCGAGGGGAAGGAGATTGGATTTTATAGAATGCTGAAATATATAATGGAGAAGCAGTTGTTGTGTTTCCAGCCAAATCTGGGAGGAGAATAGCAATAACAGAAGTTTGTGATCATTATTTTGCACCAAAAAGTTTATTCCATTACATTATTTCAGCAACAACTTGATCACACCGCCAGTCACTGATCAAAAAAGTCGTGATTCATTCATGTTTATCTTATTCAAATTTGTACATTATTTTACTCAGTGTGGGAGTTTCCAATGAGCACTCAGCCAAGACAAGTTTATCTATGACATTATCTGGGCAACAACTTTATTTAATAACTCCACTCACTGACCAAAAAGTGTATTCCATGTGTCGATGACTCACATTCATCACAGCTGCACCACAGCTTTAAGATATTAAAATTTGTAAATTATTTTGCTCACGGAGTAAATTATTCAACTACTTTAATTAACGAGCCCTCCACTGACCGACCAAAAAGTTAATTCCATGTGGCGATAATTCATTCACACGACGCTGCACTACAGATTTATGTTATTAAAATATGTGGATTATTCTACTCACCGTCTCAGGTTTCTCAGCACTCACAGAATATTGTGTCAGAACGTTTTTGTCTTGTCACTTGCAGTGAGCTCTCATTAAACGGATGTGTGTAGTCATCTTGTACGATAGTATTTAATGTTGCCTCATTCAAACTCAATTGTAATATTTTAAATATTTGCAGGAGTGATTGGAATTTGAAGATTTAAGGATTTTTTCACACAAGGTGATTAAAGTTAGGAAATTGAATGGAAAGAGTTACTCAAAAAAAAGGTAAGAAGGAAAAGAAAAAGAAGAGTTTAGTGATGTTAAGATGTATAAATCAGTTGGTTCAGGTTTGGATTTATTCTTCGTTAAATTACTAATTCAAATTTCATGAAAAAAGATAGAGTGTGAGAACTATATACAATTAATTTTAAAAGTGTGGTTTATATAGATATAAAAGAAATGAATGAAGTTAAAAATCTATTGTATTCATTTTGCTTATAAAAAAGTGAGAATAAATTTTTCATCATAAATTCATGTTTCATTTAATTATAATCATTGTAGACTCACTACCACTGTGAAGTTGGGATATTTCTTTCTTTTAAATAATTTTAAATGCATTTTCAAGACAAAAATTTTAGCATACATATCACACTGTTCGAAAATACCTTTCTTTTAAATAATTTTAAATGCATTTTCAAGACTAAAATTTTAGCATACATATCACAGTGTTCTAACCTAAAGAAATTAGTGTGAATTTAAATAAATGATTCTCTTTCCCACATAACTAGGAGAATTACCTCCCCATACTCTATTGAAATATCCCCATGTACCACTCTTATTAATAGGCTCATGTGTAACCTACCTTTGACAATAGAACTTTGGAATGGACTTATAACTCGAAAAGATACATCTACTTTAAGAAGCATATTTGAAAGAAGGAATATTAAATATGTCCTCAAATATGCATATGTTTTTGGTAAGCTAGATGTCGCACTTTACTATCAAAGGTATAAATTTTAAATTCTTTTAGCTCTCGCTTCATCTACCCGAGTTTGAAATGCTCTTCTATTGACTCATTTTGCCAACCTCCTCTTACCCCCCTCAAACTTTCCATTTCATCTTAAACTTGTCTAGAATAGACACAAGAGACTACCAAGTGACATATAATTTCCTCACAAGAGTTTCACTTTGTTGACCAATATATTACCACATTCATTCATAAATGGGGTTTTAAAGTTATGAAAAATAGAGTCAATATATTGTAGGTATTGGGGGTGGCGATGTGGGCTAGGGGGTTTATAGATATTGGGGGGTATAGAAGAGGGTATTCAATAAAAATAGGGGATGTCTATTAAAAATAGAGGTTCTTTTTATTAGAAAGATGTATTGAAAGGGGGGTTCAATAAAAGGATTTTGGGAGGTTTTTATCAATATCTAGTAAGATTACAGGTTTTATATAATATCCTACTAACACAGGTGTTGTAAAATAGGTTGACTAAGTGGAGACCTTATGACTTTCTTCCTCCTTGTAGAAAGTACACATTTTGCGGCCTTGCCTATTCCTCTTATACAATATGTCCCAAGTAAGAGCCTTATTCATTATGGTCAACCACATAAAAATTCTTGCTTTTAGAAGAGGCCTAATCTTACATAGTGGTTTCCACCACAATTGAACTTCTTCAAGCCTATTAATGGAAAACATAACTTTATATCTTAATCTCGGAATGTAGATATACAAGGATAGATTTTTGGACCAAACCAACCCATCCTCTACATCCTTGATTCTGGCATGACTCGCCTTCAATTTAGCTATATAGGCCTCCCATAGTTCACCTTCAAAACCATCTAATCCCATATATATTTATTGTTTTTCCACTCTTGATGTCATATAATGGAGATTTTTAGAGAGATTACCTAAACTAAATTATATATACCCTTCCCTCGAAAAGAAGCAATCATGTTCTTGGAAATATTGTATGCTTTCTTCACTCCCTACTCAATAATTAGTGTTTGCACTTACTCTTTCACCATTATCTACATTCCAAACCAAACAATTCCCAATTATAGGGAAGGATAGAACAATGAGTTTCCAAACTATAGACACATTATGGATGTTCTTAGAGGGGCTTTCAATCCATTCTTATATTGTATTAGGTTAAATGTATTTATTGATGATAACATGACTCCACAACCTATTATTTGATATCAACCTTCATGAGCACTTCGGTGCAAGAGCCTTCCCAAAATGGTGGATATTTTTAAGTCTCTATCCTTCGAAGTCTTTGGTTTTTCTATGATATGTTCTTTTACCATATAGATACCCTTACTTTCTTTTATCCTTGACCATAATATCCTAAAACTAATATTTTGTATTTTTTTCCAAAATTCCCTTATGATTAAATGCGAAAGAGTGCTAGTATATTAGAATTACTTCCAACATTGATCTGACTAGAATAAGTATCCTTCTACTAGATAATCATAGATTACACCATAACTTAATTATCATTTCAACTTTGGAAATTAACTACTTTCAATCATTAATCCCATAGTCATTTGGCTTTATATGAAAACTTGAGTATTTGAAACCTACTTAGAAGTCAATTTAGAGAACAATTATAGATTGAATCTAACTTGATCATTTACCACCCCAATAAAAGAAATAGTAGCCTTTTGCAAATTAGCCTTCATACCAATAGCAATATGGTATAGTTCTAATGTTTATTTTAAGTTGCTTGCATCATTTAACTATCATGGAATACTAAGACATCATTCACAAAAAGGAAATGTGTCAATACATTGATCTTTCGAGTTACATACCTTTCAAGGGTCTTCTTCTTCTTGCCTTTAATAAACCCTTGTCGAGGCCTTTATTTGTCATCAAAAAGAACAAATATGACAAGGGATAACCTTGCCTTTGTCATCTCTTTGGTCTAAAAAAATAAGATTTTGATTCATTGATTAAGACTAGAAAATACATTGATGTTAAACAATAATCCAACTCACAATATGAACACAAACCTAATGTGAATCAACACAACCAGTTTTCCTAATTGTATGCCTTGTAGAGGTCCAACTTCAAAACCATGGCTGGTAATTTCTTTGCTTTTATCATGTGCACCTCTTTTTATTCTACCCTAATTGCATCATCGATTTTCCTTCCATTAAGGAATCTAAATTGCTCAATGGAGATTGACTAAGAAAGAATCTTATTGGCCCTCTAAGCAATAATCTCAACTATTATCATCTAAATAGATGCACATGGAAATAGGTATGAGATCCTCACAGGACCATAATTTACATTTTTTGTTAAATATTTTCTAAGATGACCAAGGTTCTTTAAGTGTGCACTAAATGGATGGAGGTCATATCTATTAAATGTATATAAAGGAAAACCATAAAGGAAATTCCTTCTTACACATGTCAAAAGATAGGCCAAGATATCCTAGTTCAAAGATAAAGACTTTGAGCCATTATTATTAACCAAGGGAGTAAATAAGTTCAAACCAACAACACTTAACATTTTCTCACCCTCCCTTTGGTTATGAGAGCCATTCTTAACGTTTCCTTGTCTCTCAAAGAGTTAATTTTAATTTCCAATTTTTGTGTCCTCTCCTAAAATTGAATCGAACGTTGACCAAGATCACAAATTTGATCTCCTTATCATATCCTTATCGACCTAATCAACTCCTTTCTTATGGGAATTATTCCCGAAATTTGATAGGAATGTTTGTAGAATTTATAGTTTCACTTGATTGATGGGAGATTTGAACATATAACTTTATTTCTAGTGGTTTGGTCCATCTTTAGACATTCAAAATAATGGAATTTTGAGTAAATCAAGAGGAAAATTTGCTTTGCAAAAAAATAAAATCTAGGCCCATTAAAAAGATTGAATTTGTCCATTTATTAACCCACTACTCAACCAAGGATGTTATGAAAACAATTATGACACCACTCTCCAACACAAAACTTGTTCCATTAAACTTCTTACAACAACATGCCATGTGGTTGAAGCCCCCCATTTCTTTCCCATGGATCATTAAGTGCTAGAAGAAGAAATTAGTGGGGCCAACCTTCTAATGTGCAACATGACTCTATGGTGGAAAACTTAAGTCCATATGAAAAAGTTGAATCATAAGTTGATGTACTTGCTACTTCATAGGATGAAGTGGAACTAACGAACCAAGTTCAAGGCAAACTAAAGTTGGTAACACTAAAACTATTTATAGAAAAAAAATCAGCACATGTTGGTTTTACAACCATGTACTTAAACATTGTTGATTAGAAAACACCTCCATTGAAGTAGGTCTGGATCAAGAACTATAAGTTTCTATTTTAAGGGACATAATATGTTTAAAATGCAACAAGATGATGGAGCTTAGTGAAAAGAAGTCGCCTTCACTAAGTGGGCCAGCAGGCTATTTTTGGCGCAAAGTCTATTTTTAGACATATTGATCATGGTCTATGAGTTGCAGGATGTTATTTATGGATGATTGGTCATGTTGGTAAAAATAGATGGACCTTTATTTTTAGACATATGGGCGGAGTCTATTTTTAGACTGCCTGTCTAAAAATAGAACAGTCGAATATTATTAGCTCTTAATAATATTTGGACTATAAACATTATCTTATCCTCTTGCAGCACTTCAGTTCGAGCTACGGATGTGGCACATGCAACTGCCAGAAGGAAATATGTTTTTCCTATGGGTTAGTTGAGCTATTGCATGATGGACTTCAGTTAGAACTCAAGTGATTGAGTTTGGTGGAGTTGATTGAGGAGTTGATGGAGTTGTGTTCAGTTTGACTTAGTTGAACTAGTTGTATTTAGTCTAACTGCCAAATACACTAGTGATGAGTGATGTGAATTAATTATTAATTAATTCACTAATTATTAACTCATAAATCAACTAAAGAATACATAAGTTAACTCAGTGCATGAACAGTTCAGTGGAGACAAGTGTTAGAGGTGGGTGAAAGGGTGAGACTACTATCAATTGTGACTATAGTTGTGCATGAGATTTACACAATCATTGATTGAGATTGCCAATGAGGATTGCGCAGTACAAGCCAAGGGAATTCGAACTTGGATCTGATCTATTCTCAACTTGGATTGCGCAGTAAAGGCATGCAAACAGTGGAGGAGATTTGAACCCGTGACTTGTTCAAATCTGAGCTAGTTTGTGTATAGCATGTGGAGATAGTACTGAGTACTTGTGAGGAGTATTGTACTATGTATTGTTACATGTTCTCTATCATTATAATATACAGATAGTTGGGGGTTTTCAGCTGTATGCTTTCCCCATTACATACTGTGTTGATATGTGCGATTGATGTTTCAATGTGCGCATGCGATTGTTTTTAATTCCGCAAAATTGATGATCAATGGTAGAGGAGGTTATGTATTATGCATGCATTCTGCAAATAGTGTATAATCAGGATAATCTATGTGAATAAGTGTTATATTATTCAAAATTTCTACATGGTATCAGAGATATCAGAGCGAAGTTATCATCAGATCTATTATTCAGAAAGTGATTACATTTTATTTCTTTAGGCAGAGTTTGTAATCGGGCCAGGTGGCCTCTGGATTCATCCTTCTTTTGGAAGGTGAGATATCCGGTAAATTCCCATATAGTCAATCTCTGTACGAGAAATACTTTGTTCTCACGAATTTTAGATCAGAAGCAGTTGAGTTTTGAGCTGGTGGAATTCGAATTTGCAGCAGTTTTTTCTTGGTGTCAAAGTTGAAATGTCTTTCAACGGATTGCGATTGGAGTATGCCGTTGAAGGCAGCTCGAATTATATTGCATGGAAAGACAGGATGGAGGCGGTGTTAGATGACAATGGGTTGAAGGAGTTCATAGATGCTGAGGTCCCAAAGCCTACTGATGCTGCTCACGTTGAGGCTTGGCAAAAGAAGACAGCAAAGTGTCGAAGGATTCTGTTGGAGGGCATGAAGGATCACATTGTATCCAGCCTGCATGGAAAGGCTTCTCCATACTTGATGTGGAAAGCGTTGACAGATTTATTCCAAAGCAAGAGTGACCAGAGGAAGTTGGCGCTCAAGGATAAACTCAGAAACATTAAGTGTGAGAAAGGAGACAGTATGCCCAAGTATCTCATGAAGTTCACCCAATGTCGGGATGAGCTGGGAAGTGTGGGGGTGACTGTCGATGATGAGGACTTGGTGAGCTTGGCTCTCCTTGGTCTTCCGAAGAGTTGGCATTCCTATCAGGACTTTGTTAATGGTTGGGAGAAATTGCCAGGATGGGAGAGACTTTGGTCTGATCTTGTGCAAGAGGAGATCAGGCGGAATACCAGGGACGGATCTTCATCAAAGGCATCTGATGAAGAAAATTGCGCTTTGGCTGCCAAAGCAAAGAAGGGGAAGAACAAGAAAGCTTCTCATTCTGGTGCGAAAGGCAAGAAGCAGGACATGTCCAAGGTGAAGTGCTTTCACTGTCACTAGCACGGACATTATGCCACAAATTGTTCGCAGAAGAAGAAAAATAAGCAAGTTGCTGGATCTACAGCGGGAGAGGCCTTAGCCTCGCAGTTTGAGCTAGATTTTTCGCTGATCGCATGCTTGGTATCAAGTGTGATGGGATTGGTATGGTTCTTGGACAGTGGTGCGTCTTTTCACATGATAGGAGATCGAGATTTGTTTTCTGATCTGGATGAGAAAGATCTTGGAGTGCACATCGAGATGGGCAATGATGGTAGATACAGTGCGATCGGTATCGGTACCATTTCCTTTGAGAGGGAGTCTGGTAAACCCTTTGTATTGAAGGAAGTGATGCATGTTCCAAGATTGAAGAAGAATCTTATCTCTGTGGCGATGTTAGAAGACAAGGGATATGATGTTGTCTTTAGCGAGGGAAAGGCTTTCCTGCGTAGTAAGACAACTGGAGAAACCCGAAAGATATGGGTTCGAGTCAAGAACCTTTAAAAATTGCATGTAGATGGCTGCGCAGCAATGGCATGCAAGGCAGAAGGATTGGTGAGCCGGGATGATGGCGAGATGTGGCACCGGAGATTGGGCCACCTTCACCATGGAGCCTTGAAGATACTGCAACAGATTTCTACTGGGCTTCCTAAAGGCACTCTTGCGTAGTCAGATCAGTGCAAGGGGTGTACTTTGGGAAAATTTGTGAAAGCCACCTTTCACGAGAAGGATAGTCGCACCACGATGATCCTTGAGAGCATTCACACAGACATGTGTGGACCTTTCTCAGTATCTTCGACAGCAAAGCACAAGTACTATGTGATCTTTGTTGATGATTTCTCTCGAAAGTGTTAGATCTTCTTCATGCAGAGGAAGAGCGAGACATACTCAAAGTTCTGTGAGTTCAAAGCACTGGCCGAGAAGGAATCGGGGAAGAAGGTGAAGGCTCTTAGGAGTGACAATGGTGGTGAATTCATCTCTGGTGAGTTCAAGGACTTCTGCAGCGCATAAGGGATTCGAAGAGAGCTCATAGCTCCCCATAACCTACAGCAGAACGGGGTTGCTGAGCAGAAGAACAAAACGATCGTGGGTGCTGCACGGGCAATGTTGCATGATCAGGGCCTACCCCTTCACTTGTGGGCGAAGGCATGCAATACTGCAGTATATGTGCAGAACCATTGTCCTCACAAGATACTTGGCATGAGTACACCCGAGGAGGCTTATTCTGGTAAGAGGCCTGATATTTCCCATTTGAGGATTTTTGGTTCTCCTTTTTACATGCATGTGACGAAGGATTCCAAGAAGAAGCTGGAGCCGACCGCAGAGGTTGGGATATTTGTGGGGTACACTGATACGCCCCACAACTATCGTGTGTATTTGCTAGACAATCGTAAGACTGTTGTGCGACGGGAGATCAAATTTCAGGAGGAGAAAGCCATGAAGTGTTCGCTTGAGAGGGAGCCACACTTGCATGTAGATGAGGAGCTGTTAGTTCCTAAGGATGAGCTTCAGGATGTGGATCAGCCACAAGATGAAGTTCATGGAGTGGAAGAGACCACTCATAAAGCGCCAACCATCAGAGGGCGAAAGCACACTACAGAAGTTGAGCGACTGGCTCAAGATGCAGAGAAGGTTGTAGGACCACCTACAGCACAGCGTAGACAGAGACAGTCACCTGATCGGTACACTGGATACATGGCTCTTGTGAGCAAATGTGTCGTGACTGAGCCATCCTCTTTCGAGGAAGCTGTGGAGGATCCCGCATGGGTAGATGCCATGGTGGAAGAGTATGATTTGATTTTCCGAAACAATGCATGGGATATTGTCCCAAGACAGAGGGGAAATCAGTGGTGGGTTCAAGATGGATCTACAAAGTGAAGCAGGCAGCTGACGGGAGTGTGGAGAAGTACAAGGCAAGCTTTGTTGCCCGAGGCTTCTCACAGATAGAGGGGATCGATTATGAGGAGACCTTTGCACTTGTCGCAAGGTATTCTTCCATACGGACGATTCTTGCTCTCTCAGCGCAGATGGGGTGGCACATCCATTAGATGGATGTGAAGACTGCGTTCCTCAACAGATTCATTGAGGAGGAGGTGTACATAGAGCAGCCCGAAGGTTTCGAGATCTTCAGTAGCGTGTCACATTTGTGCAGGCTCAAGAGAGCATTGTGTGGGTTGAAACAAGCACCTCGTGCTTGGTACACACGGATAGACAGTTATTTCACCGGACTTGGATTCTCCAAGAGTGAGGTGGATCCTAACCTATCCCAGATTGTGGTGGAGGGTAAGTTGCTGATCATTGTACTTTATGTAGATGATTTTATTTTGACGGGAGATGAGCTGTTGATACTTTCATGCAAGGAGGATCTTGCTAGAGAGTTTGAGATGAAGGACTTGGGCCTCCTTCATTATTTCCCGAGATTGGAAATTTGGCAGTGCAGTGATGGACTATTTGTTTCTCAGGGTAAGTATGCCTGGGAGATACTGGAGAAGTTCAACGTGCATGGCTGCAAGCCTGTTGATACTCCTCTTCCTAGAGGTTGGAGGAAGGAGGATGCTACTTCAGTGGAGGTAGTGGATGCCACTGTTTATCGACAGTTGGTGCGGTCGCTTATGTATCTGGTCAATACATGACCCGATATATGCTATGCTGTTAACCAGTTTTCACAAGCTATGGTTAAGCCAACCAAGCTCTTCAGGAAGGCAGGCAAGCATGTATTGCGTTATCTCAGAGGCACATCGGGATATGGATTATGGTACATACAGGGGGATGAGGTGAAGCTATGTGGCTTCACGGATGCAGATTGGGCAGGGAGCCCAACGGACAGAAATATCACATCTGGAGGGATCTTCAGTATCGGGTCAACAACAGTTTCTTGGTACAGCAGGAAGCAGAGATCCGTGGTACTCAGTTCAGCAGAGGCTGAGTATATGGCAGCAAGTTTGGCTGCATGCGAGGCTATATGGATGAGGAAGCTCCTGGTCGGGTTGTTCGGGTCGCACTTGGAACCTACTATGATTTATTGTGATAACCAGAGTTGCACTAAACTCTCGGCTAATCCAGTATTTCATGATAGATATAAGCACATTGACATCAGGTACCATCGTATTAGAGATTGTGTGCAGCGGAGAATCATGTTACTTTCATACATTCCCACGGAGGATCAGGATGCTGATATCTTGACGAAGGCGCTCACCAGGAGAAAATTCGAATACCACAGAGGCAGGATAGGGGTTGCAGATAATCCATATCTTGTTGAGAGGGAGTGTTGAAAATGCAACAAGATGATGGAACTTAGTGAAAAGAAGTCGCCTTCACTAAGTGGGCCCGCAGGCTATTTTTGGCGCAAAGTCTATTTTTAGACTATGTCTATTTTTAGACATATGGATCATGGTCTATGAGTTGCAGGATGCTATTTATGGATGATTGGTCATGTTGGTAAAAATAGATGGACCTCTATTTTTAGACATATGGGTGGAGTCTATTTTTAGACTGCCAGTCTAAAAATAGAACAATCGAATATTATTAGCTCTTAATAATATTTGGACTATAAACATTATCTTATCCTCTTGCAGCACTTCAATTCGAGCTACAGATGTGGCACATGCAACTACTAGAAGGAAATACGCTTTTTCTATGGGTTAGTTGAGCTATTGCATGATGGACTTCAGTTAGAACTCAAGTGATTGAGTTTGGTGGAGTTGATTGAGGAGTTGATGGAGTTGTGTTCAGTTTGACTTAGTTGAACTAGTTGTATTTAGTCTAACTGCCAAATACACTAGTGATGAGTGATGTGAATTAATTATTAATTAATTCACTAATTATTAACTCATAAATCAACTAAAGAATACATCAGTTAACTCAGTGCATGGACAGTTCAGTGGAGACAAGTGTTAGAGGTGGGTGAAAGGGTGAGACTACTATCAGTTGTGACTATAGCTGTGCATGAGATTTGCACAATCATTGATTGAGATTGCCAATGAGGATTGCGCAGTACAAGCCAAGGGAATTCAAACTTGGATCTAATCTATTCTCAACTTGGATTGCGTAGTAAAGGCAGGCAAACAGTGGAGGAGTTTTGAACCCGTGACTTGTTCAGATCTGAGCTGGTTTGTGTGTAGCATGTGGAGATAGTACTGAGTACTTGCGAGGAGTACTGTACTATGTATTGTTACATGTTGTCTATCATTATAATATATAGATAGTTGGTTTTTTTAGCTGCATGCTTTCCCCATTACATACTGTGTTGATATGTGTGATTGATGTTTCGATGTGCGCATGCGATTGTTTTTAATCCTGCAAAATTGATGATCAATGGTAGAGGAGGTTATGTATTATGCATGCATTCCGAAAATAGTGTATAATCAAGATAATCTCTGTGAATAAGTGTTATATTATTCAAAATTTCTACATAATACACCCAAAAAGAAATAAGGAAGCCTTTGATATTTGGGAAAGAAAGGAGAAAAGAAACGAAGATAGTTCACCAACTTCACCTTTCCCACAAACTTTAAAAGAATGAAATTTTAGAAGGTCTTCTAACAGAGGTTCCACAATTGAAAAAAATAGTTTTGCTAATTATGAGTTAGAGAATCAACTTTCTATTGGTGTCTTGGTATGGGGTAGAGTAAGAAGTCATTTGAGGTGGTTTAATAAATTTTTTATCTCTCACTATTTAAAAAAAGTAAAATCCAAATGCTAATTTGTTAGAAAGAAAGCCAAATATTCTACATTTTCATTTTTCTAAATCATTATTGGAATTTGGTTAGGAAATTTTCAACAAAATTGCAATTTTGGATCTAGATAAAATTATTTTTTTTAATGCAAAAATAGATTACCACAAGTAAAACTTGTGTACTGTTAACCCCTGATATCTCCAATTTCATCAATTGAAAATAATTCGTGTATGCCCATTCCCTACACATTATTTTTAGTGGCTAATAAAAACACCACTTAAACTATTTGTTAATGGTTTCTTTTAAGTTATTGCACTTGTGGTTGGTGTGACGAATATCAATGGGTAATTTCTTAATATCAATTTTAAGAGAATGAAAAGCACACTAGTGTAAAGGATTTTCATAATGCATTAGATGAATTATCCAAGTGATTGAATTTCTAATTAAATTGTTCTCATCATTCTAAAGGAGTTGGACACATCCTTGAAAACAAATCTATAGCCGATAGTGGAATGCACAAGGGTGCAATTATGGATAATTATATAGAGATCTCCCATGTCATTTATTTATTGGATCCCTCAAAGTTCCTTTCAATTATTATGAGTTTTGTTGAATCTTCCCTTGTGGAATGCGACCTTGAAATCATCATAGATTTTGCACAAGTCTCTACTATCCTTGTTTAGGGGATTGTATTTTTTGAACACATGATGCATTCAAACTACACCTTTAGATAATTAGGGCTTTCCAATGTCTATGCCCACTCATGAGGTCTCACTCATCAAGTCAGTAATCCAGGTGTCAAGATAATGCACTATAGTAGCTCTCAAGGGATTCTAAAATGGAGTTGAGAGGGAAATCAATCGAAGATGAAAATAAGGAACATTATTGACTTGATTATAGGAAGTGGATCCTCATGAGAGGACACACATTTCCATCATGAAACATTGTTTGAAATTGCAGGTTCTAAGGCAAAGCTTTTGAGGGTACTACTTAAATTCCCCGAGGAATGGTTAAAGGCATACATGAATGTAGGTAGTTGGATGGTTGAAAATCTAAAATGGTACCCAACAAAATCAGATTAAGAAAATTGATCTTTGCCCAAGAGAACAAGTCCATTGAAGACCAAGTAACATTAACAATTAGAATCAATTGCCTCATATGGTCTAAATAATTTAATTAAGGATAAGGAAACAAAGAAAGAGTTGATGTGTATATGCCTCAACTTTGATCAAGGTGCAAAGAAGAATTATAAGTTTTTGTTTTAGAGAATGTATGTGAAAAGTTCAAGTAAGTTTACTACAACACTTCCAACTACAAAAAAAAAAACAAGTATTTACCTTTAGATAATGTATGAGTAAAGTTCAAGTAAGTGTACTATAACACTTCCAACTACAAAAAAACATGTATGGTACAAACTTACATAAAAACATGTATGGTACAAACTTATGGGAATTGGGATCAACTAAGTTATAAAAACTTCCAACTAAAAAAACATGTATGGTACAAACTTACATAAAAACATGTATGGTAGAAACTTATGGAAATTGGGATCAACTTAGTTATAAAAACTTCCAACTAAAAAAACATGTATGGTACAAACTTATAGAAATTGGGATCAACTTAATTATGAAAACTAATAAGATATTTCCTATTCACCTTCCAAAAAATTGTATGCCACAAATCTTGTTTGAATGAATAGTTATAAATTAGTGAACTATTGCGGGAGCTTCTTGTAGTTACTTATGGTTATTTATATTGGGATAAGAAAGTGGCTCATACTTCCGAAACTAATAAATTATTTTGAGAGTTCATAAATGATGTATTAGGAAAGTTTTATGTAATAATATATTCAAGGTCATAAAATAAAAACTTGACAAAGTTCTAATAAATCTTAACACTACAAATTTGAAAGACTTAGATTAGAATGATAAAGCATTATCTATATAGTCTATATCATCTTTATCCTATTTTTAAAAACTTTTCATATAAATCTTAGTGAATATATAAAATATTACACCATCTACAAATATATTTTCATCTTATGTGTCATTTTTAAATAATTTTTATTTAAGCTTTCATGAAACATGTTATCTACCAACAAATTTTCATGTATGTCATTTTTTAATAATTTTTATTTAAACTTTCATGAAACATGGCTACAAGTAGATTTTCATTTTATATGTCATTTGGTAATGCTCTCACGTCTAATTAGTTACTAACTTTAAGATTTTAACATATAGAATATTATAAGAGATTCTCAAGTTAGATTTTTTATTATATTGGAAGGGTTTATATATTAATATTGTGTGATCTTTAATTTAAATTTATGAAATATTTTTTGAAATAATATTATTAAAATTTTGTTTTAAAAAAAGTTAAAAAATAATTTAATTTCTTCTGTAATCTTTTAAATTAAATTAAATTATTATAAAAACATATATTAAATTTTCAATAAAATTAAGTATTTTTTAGATAAAAATATATGGATTGAACAATAAAGTAACTGAATATTTTTTTCTTTTCTTATTACACACTTTAATATTAAAATTTCCAAATATATAATCTGAACCTAAGAAGATCTAAAAATGATAAGCTTCATACCCAAGTATTTTAAGATTGTGATGGTTAGTTGGTGGGAAGATTCCCTATTTTCATTAAAATATGACATTGTGATGGTTTGTAGGTTGGAAGATAAAGCCGTTACTAGCATATATATCAGCTAAACCTAAAAAGATCTAAAAATGATAAGCTTCATACCCAAGTATTTTAAGATTGTGATGATTAGTTGGTGGGAAGATTCCCTATTTTCATTAAAATATGACATTGTGGTGGTTTGTAGGTTGGAAGATAAAGTCGTTACTAGCTCTTCTCATTAGACAACGTAGGCCAGATTTCCTCTGAGCTATCCCTAGAATCTGGAAAAGGAGAAATATGAGGCCAGGATTTTCTGAACTGGAAACTAGTTTCTTAATTACATTTTAGCATGCTCTTTATTAGACAACATATGCCAGATTTCCTCTAATCTATCCCTAGAATATGGAAAAGGAGAGTTATGAGGCCAGGATTTTTTGAGCTGGAAACTAGTTTCTTAATTACATTTTAGCATCTATGCTGTGGCAAAATTCTTGGATTGTATCTAACTGATCTTTCGTTAAATCATGGGTAATTTATTATTGGAATATAAGAGGACAGTATTTGAATTGGGTATATTTTAGTAATATTTTGAAATTTGATATATAAAAGTGAATTAGATTTTAAAATATATCGAAATATTTTTATCTATCAAATTCTAAAATATTTTCAAAATTTACAAAATATATGATAGATGTTCAACTACCCCTTTTTTGCTTAAAAGTCTAATAGATATTTGAGGGGACCTCTGTTTTTGGTAGGTTTTTTATGCACAGTAAGGAGGTTTCGGTAACTAGTATGCCTTGCTGAGTATTGATTTCATTTGTTTGTATGCACTGTGCTACCTCAGGTTTTTCTTTATTTTTGTTTGTGTATTAATGGCTGGTAGCAATGATATTTAGGGAGTAGTTTGTGGGTATAAGTGGGCAGTTTTGTCAAAGAATGTAATAATGAGTCTTTGTTGTCATATAGTTGTCTTACAGAAGTACTATGCTAATATGTAAGTTTTGCTATCTCATTAATGGAAAATTCCCTTTTTTTCTCTACAAAAAAATTATAAATAAATATTATTATGATGGTCACTCAAATGCCCCGATTCTTACGGAAACCAAATACCATAGATCATTCAATGCCAACAAATTCCAAACAAGGATGTGAAGGGGAAGTGATGAGAGTATGTTACAACCTGACACCAGGAACATCTTGTAAAGTGCACCTTATTTAAACCCACCTAGGGAATGCAGTGAAAACAAAGATTTCCTTGAGGATAGAAATGATACAAACTGGGTTACTCTTTCTACTTCAAAGTGTCTTAGTTAGTTTATGGATAAGTTCAAAGGGCACAGTTGAAGTCAACTTCTGAACCCATGCAACTACAATCATGCAACCCTTTTGAACTTGTTAGAGTCGGTCTTGTCAGTCCTCCGTCGGAGATCAAAGCTCTTTGTGCATTTAATTTTTAGGTGTCTCGCTCCATTCACTTAGCTGCATTCTGCTAGGGGCATGCCATAATCTGACGGAAGGGTCTTGTCAGTCATTACCCCTCATGCTTTGTACCTGCTGGCTCAGGTCTGTTCATCAAAGTTCATTAAATGACAATCAATATTTGGTCTTTTGATGAGGCAAAAAATCATGTCAGTCATAGGTCTAGGGTTTCATAAGTCGTGTTTTCAAAGTACCCAATAATGCCAGCAGGCCAGAGGGAGGTTCAACAAGTTTCATCTCCAGATTTTCATCATCCATAATGCTCAAGGGTGATTCCTCTTCAAAACTTTGTTTTGAAGAGGAAATCGTCAAATTAATGTTTATGATAAATATGTAAAGTTCTCCACCATGAAGTACTTCAAAAGCAGATTCTGATCATCCTTTGCCAAATTCCATGTCAGCTACCCCTGCAAAAAATTGCCAAAAATTTCATCATTTTAGTCAAAAATCCAAAAAGGAAATGTGAAATACAGAGTTGCATTAAATTGTGGAAAAAGTGCCAAAACAAAACATTGCAAAAGTGGGTTTTGAAGAAACAAAAATCAAAACCATGTCTCCATGTCGTTATTACAAATTTTCTCATAAGGATCAAGGTCACTTCAAATGCCAAGGTCGGAGAGAAGCATTTCAAAGTAAATTGGGTGAGCCAGCGCACGTTTTGGGCGAAGTTGGAGGTGTCTTGACAGGCGCGGCGCATACAGTAGGTGGCACGGCGCACTGGGCCAGCATGGCGCATTGGGCGCGATCCTCCAGTGCAATTTTTAACGTGCACGGTGCACCAGTAGCGCGCGGCGCATACAGTCTAACACTTAAAAAATGCTCGAAAATTCCTCCAAATCACCATTGAATTGCTTGGACGTGCCAGGTAGGGTCGACATCTCGGTGGTTCATCCATTTTTTTGTGTTGTGTGATGGTGGTTTATGGTTCCAAATGTTTGAAACAAAATTTCCATACCCTACCTCTAAAAATCCTTATGTCAATTGCTGTTAAGGGTTGCAAATTCATCATTTTGTCACCAAGGTTCCCCTTCGATCCCATCTGTCCCTTTTTCCTTATACCATATCCCTTTGAATGTCATTGTTCCCTATCCCCTAAAACTACTAAACCCTTATCCCCAATTCCCTTTCACCCATTGCCCAATGTAAAACCCCCAAACCCTACCCTATGCAAAGTTCCCAAACCCTCCTACACTACCCTAAATAAAATCTATCCTAATACTCCTAATCCCTTCATATTTTCTCTCCCTAACAATCCCTTGTTACATTGCTCCCTTGGTGATAGATTTCAAACATAGTACAACAACAGTCCAACACAGTGTTGCGACCAGCATTCATTTCTCCAAGCAGTTTTCATAGCATCAATTATGTCATCTGATCATTCATCCGACTATGAGGTGGAAACTCAAAGTGACTCACCCACGGAAAAACATGCACCCCGGAGGCCTCATAAAAGTGGCAGACATGTTAGAGAAGAATCGACTACCCTCACAGAATTGCAGGCCTGCCCTCTTGCCGTCTCTTGTTTTCAGTTTCAGTCATGCTATGAGTTTTGTGAAAAGGTTGCAAATGTTCAATTTCACCATGAGTTGGCTCGCCTATTTGTTCTACATTTACATGGTGCTCAAGTTACTTTGGCCGGTGTTACTTTCACACTTACACCGAACTCTATCTCATTAGCTACCGGCATGCCTAATATTGGAGAGCCATGGAACAAGAGACAAAAAGTTGACCGACAACATGATGAGCCATATGTTAAACCTGGTTTCTTGAGGCAGCTTAAGAGGGTGTTTCCCTTTCGATATCTTAAAGATGAATATGCCCCTCTAATGAAGTTAATTATGAAGTATTTTAGTTGTGAATGTTGTTTCTACTGGTTATATGCTTATCACATCAGGTTGCTCATGCATTTCACTCGGGTACGCATGATGAACATCCCATATTTCATATGCCGAAACATAGAGAGGATGACCGCCCTTGTGCAACACAAGACCCCTGAGCAGCAGTTCAACAGCATTTGTCATTTTGCTCTCATCAAGATTTTGGTGGTGCATCAGCTTGATTTACAGGGTATCACTCGGGATGATTTCATCTCTCGTGACTTCTTTCGAGCTTCACAGGGACCTTCAGAGACTAGATTTGAGATAGGGGGACCTTCTCATCAGTATGAGCGCCATGAAACCGCGAGTGTGCCGGTATTCATCACATATCAGAGGGGTGCTAGACATTTGTTTGCAGCAGCAAAGTGAGTGTTATCTCCACCAGGGGTGGAAGAGGCCTCGCTTCCGACATCAGCACTACAGGTACAGGACAGAGGTAAGGAGCCAATGCATGATGAGGGGCCATTAGGTGAAAGAGAGACTGACTTTGTTCTCCTTCATGATGATGATACAGATACGGGTGCGCAAAGTGCACAGCTTAAAGAGATCATCCAGGAGCAGCAAACAGAGATCCAAGCCTTATCCCTTGACTTGGAGAGAGCTAAAAGGAATATGAAATACCTGGAGCAGAGAAACAAATAACTTGAGGATCGGCAAGCTGAGATAGAGTTGCAACTGATCAAGGAAAACCGGCAACACATCATGGCAGCACAAGGTAGACCTATGGAGCAAAGAGATGAGGACCGGGAGTATGTTTTAGAGAAAGTGAACGTTCAATTGGAGAAGCTGTTGGAGAAGGAAAATAGGGAAAAGAAATGCTGAGGTGCATAACTTAACATTACATGGCCCGAAACTTGAGCTCCAAAGCGAGAATCAGGAGCCTAAAGGCGAAATTGAGGAAGGTGACAAAAGGACAAAAGAGGCAAAAAGAGTGATATCGGCTTTGAACCTTGGCCGAAGCCTCTTTTGCCCAGCATGACATGTGATGGAGAGGGTACAACCCAAATTTCAAGAAATTTGGAGCACATTTTTGAATTTTGAAATTTTTTGCACAAGAAACAGGGTTTTTCTCCCTGTGCGCCACGCCCCCCGTCGCGCGGTTTTGCTAGGGAACTCCAAATGACAAAAAGTTCATATTTTTGGTTTTTCCATGGAAAATCATGACTGTTGGTGCATGGCCAAGAATTTTGGGCAAGTTTTGAGTCCTCAGGAGGTCAAAAACACCCAAAAAATGACCTCTCTGCCCCTATTTTGACACACAAGAAGCAGTCTTGGGAGATTGCAGTTTTGGAGGGGCAAATGACATCCAAATTGAAAATTTTCACTTGGGTTGGAAAGTAGACAGGCAGGGCTTTCCAACAAGCACACTTGGGCTCAATTTGGACTTTAGGAAGTGCCTCAAAACCACCTCCAAAGTGGCGCGACGCATACATCTTTTGGCACGGCGCACAGAGACCCAAAGGCCAAATCACTTCTGCTCTGTAAGAATTCGATTTGTTTCAGTGCGATTTTCTCCAAGTAAGTTTTTCAAAGCCTGTTCAACGATTTTTGGCTATGGTACTGTGGTTTAGAAGCGAAGACAGTTGAAAGTGAATATTGGCGCGTGGGTGAGTTAAACGAAAATTGCAGGTGGGCCCGTTCATTAACAATATATGTTTTCTCTTCATTAAAGGAGCATCTTATTTAAAGGCCATGTTATTAAAATGATAGTTGTTATTCAAATGGCCAAAAGGAAGGCGAACAGTCCCCCCAGAAGATCTACGCTACATTTTTGTTTTTTTTTTTAATTGGCCATCAGAGAAAATAAATGTAACGCTGCTCCCGTTACTGATGGTTGGCTTTTCATTTCCGTTGTAATGATTAAACAATCCCCCAACTTTGGGTCGATCCACTTTCTCATGGCAAAGCTTATTTATTGTGTTGAAAGTCATTTGTAAAGGGTTGGAGTTTCTGGGAATAGCGTGGAGAAAAACTCATCATTTTCATTGTACAGTTTTGGCTTGGAAATTAATAGAATGATGCAACTATGATTCATGAGATCCCTGTGGTGTGAGTTTAGCAAATGTGTTTTTCTTTCTATGTTTCATATGTATTTTGTTATGTTTACCATCCATTCGTAATCATTTCTGGTTGAATGCTCTTAAGTAGAAGAGGTAGAATTTAGTTTATGCTCTACCTTGTAAAGCATTCATATTTTGTATATCTTCTTCTGTCTGAAAAGGATTCATGTGTATGCCCTTTTTAGCTTTTCTCAACAATCTTTCCACCCCATTTTATTTAAATCTGATTGCTAAACCTCCCGCCTATCTTGCCTCACGAAATATCCTGTGTCTTTGATTTAATTTCCCAGCTCACGCGGTCCTTTGGTCCCACACAGCCCGGAAAATTCAATCATTCAAAAATCGCCTTTTTCCATATCTATTTACTAGCCTAGAATCAATATTCAGTTTAAGTCATCTCAGACCATATTGTTTATTCCTCACTGAGCGTGACCCAGAGAGAGCCCTCTCCTGTTCTGGTAGGGCTAGCTACCAGACTGAGCGTGGTTTGTGGTTACCTTGAATTTTTCCTTCTTTCAACCTAAGGCAGATTTAGGCCCTAACAGAACTTTTCCAAGTGTGTGCTGCTTTAAGATAACATCATTTCATCAATTGTAACAACTTTTGGAGTAGACTATGATGCCTTACTAATGGTGAAACCATGGTTCCTAGTTAGCAATTTTGTTCCTTAATTCTTATACTCTCATGATAAATCTCATCAAGCTATCTATTTTCAGACTTCCACAGGCTTCTCTTAGAAATGCATTTTTCGCCTGGTTTACACTCTAACACAAATAGAAATTAGATTTGCCATCTGAAAGAGCATAATCTTCATAGAAATGCACTGTCAATCAAATATTAAATTGAATGAGCGGTAAGGAGTATTCCACAACTATATTAGTAATATCCATCCAACATTTGTGAATATATGTGAACGGAGGTTGTTTCTGCATATGTGTGGAAGCAAAAAGTCATTATTACAATGAGAGGAATGCTTCCAACACATATATAGAGAAATTAATAGATCGGACAAGCTTTTAGATAAGTCTGGAGATCTCTAGAAATCTTAAGGGCTTGTCTGCGATTTTTAGAATTGGATTAAATATTCGTATAGGCATATTGATGTCTCACAATTGTTTTTTTAATGAGATTCTTCTTTGGCGAAGAATTGGTAGCCTTAGTGGTTATTGTGGATGCATTCCATCTGAGGCTGCATTAGCTACCTTTTATTGGATAAAATAAGTTTGTCCAAAGTTTTAGTGGTGTATGGTATTTGCACCATTAACAACATTCATGAAAAAATGAGATTGTCAATGGAACGTGGTAGTGCAAAATGGAATTGAATTGTTAAAAATGTCATTGAGAAGCTAGCGTGCCTGATTCTAGGAAAGTGTTCCAAGTAGATGCCAATGGGACAATGATTAAAAGAGTGCCTAGTCAAAAGGGAAAGCGAATTCCATTTTTCAATGAGAGTTTGAATGATGCAGAGAAAAAGTAGTTTGTGTGTGATCAACAATTTATCATACATGCATTGAATTGGAGGCATTACTTGCTTCCCAAGGATTTTGTCCATTATATTGATCATCGAGTACTAGAACAACCAAGTAGATTTAAATCAATGATACATGAAGTAGGCGGAATTATTGCAAAGTTACACATTTTTGCTGAAGCAGGGACCTATTCGAGATCAAATAGGGTTGTCGATGGATTGAATAGTGGGACAATATTATTGACTACTATAACAGTGGAGAGAGATGGTAGGGTTGGAAGAAGTGAAGAACTTGTATAACATAGACACAGATTTTGTTGATGGTTGGAAACCCAACAGAGAACCATTGAGTGGTGACCTAACTCCGTCCTTGGACTACTTTATCCAAGAAGGATTCTTGTTTAGAAACAATAGCTATATATTCCAAGAGGTTCAATGAGAGAAAACCTCATTCAATAGATGCAAAATGGTGGCTTGAGAGCAAACTTTGGCATTAATAAGGGCCATGCATTAGTTGAAGAACGTTGCTATTGGCCTAGGATTGCCAGGATGTGAAGAAGTGTGTTGAGAGCTATAGGATTTGTCAACATGCCAAGAAATGAAGTCAGAATACTAGATTGTACACACCATTGCCAATTTTGGAAGTGCCATGGGAAGTACCCAAAGAAGTAATGTTTGTATCTTTGTATTTGTTAATAGTTTTTTAGAATGGCACATTTAATTCTATGTAAGAAAAAAAGTGATGTAATGAACACAGTTGTTTGTTTTATTATTTAAAGAAATTGTTCATTTACATTATTTGCAAAGAAGCATAACCTCAAACATGGATATCAAATTTATTGGTCATTATTGGATTGACATGAAATTGCAGTTCAGTTCAGCATATCATCCAGAGATTGAACCAAAGTAGTTCAAAGAAGCCTTGGAAATTTTTTAGATGTTTGCTTGGGTAGAGAACATAATAGTGAGAGTTGGTGTTCTCTCAGGCTGAATTTGCATACAAAAATTCAATGAATAGGTCTACAAGAAAGTGTCCTTTACATATTATGAACAGGAGATCACCAAAAGGAGTGATTGATTTGGCAATATTGCTTGAAGTGAGCAATGTGAATGTAGATGCAGAGTCATCTGCCAAGCATATGAGGGAACTACATGCAGATGCAACAACAACAACAACAAAGCAACCCAGGTTTTAAGCAAAACGATGATGTGGAAAGGTGAGTAAAGAGGTTTTTGATGAAGGAGACCTTGTATTGATACATTTGAGGAAGGAAAGGTTTATGAAGGGCACCTATAATAAGCCGAAAATGATGAAGATAGGGCTTTGGATCTTGAAAAAGAACTAGGGTTGGGTTGCATAAGGATTTGGACATTTCCCCAATCTTTAACGTGGGATTAGTATGAATTATATGAAAGTCTGGTGGATGAAGAATATATTGTTGGTTGAAAAGAGAAGATCCCAAAGTGTGAAAGGGTTGAGATAGTAGAAATTTTAGAAGAATTGATCACTAGAAGAACTAAAGGCCAAAGGGTAAATGGGTAAAAGAATACTTGGTTTGTTGGCAAAGCAAAGGAGTGTAAGAAACCTTATGGATTTTAGAAGCAGATAAGATAAGATAAGATAATTATATTTATGTCCAACTAATGACCACAAAGTAGGTCAAAGGGACTGTTGAGTACACTGATGTATATACAAAGCAGGAGAACCAAATGGTCTCCTATAAAAGATACAATGCATAAAGTAAATCAAAGATACAATGCATGAAGTAAATCAACATCTGGCCCTAGCGGAGAAGATCCAAGAGCTAATAGGTCTGAGGATCAGACCCATCTCTCCTAACATCTGAGGCTAAATGAATAACACTAAAGAAACTAAACAAAGTCTGTTGGCCTGATGAAGAGCCAATGGCAAGTGCAGACTGTCCACTAAATCGATCTGGAGTAAGTCATTCAGCATTTACGTGATTATTCCACTAGTTTTGTAAGTGGGAGATAGCTTTTCTTTTCACATGGAAAATCTAATCTAGGGAATCTCCTTGGGCTCTGGGGAGATATCCGTCATCCACCCAATAGACATCCAACATCTCTAAAGCTATAGCAGGGGGTTTAAAAGTATGTGGTAGAGTTGTCCAGTCATCCACGCAATCCTCATGGGTTGGTCCTCTAGCCTTCGGGATTGTCTTATTTGGTCACTGGGATGCAGTTAGGTTGCCACAGAAGAATTGACCATTCAAGAGGTTGCCATCCGATGGCCCAAAATCCATTCCAGGGTTTGAAAATTTTGTATTTATTTCTATTATAATTTATGTGGCAACAATTTCTTAATGAATAAACCCTATGTTTATTCTTGGGCCTACACAGATGAATTCTCTCAATTCAAATTAAGGTGCACATAAATATGAGGAAAACATCACAATAATTAAGAACTTCATTAAAATAACATTGTCCATACAATGAGAAACTACATAATGGAACCAAGTCCCATATTCATTACATGATCATTGAATTTAAACAGTGGCATGCCCTTAGTCAAAGGATCAACGATCATCAACTCAGTGCTGACATGCTCAATGACCACTTTCTTTTCTTTAACACGTTCCCTTATAGCTAAATACTTAATGTCGATGTGTTTATTTCGACTCCCACTTTTGTTGTTTTTAGCCATAAAAACAATCGCTGAATTGTCACAATACATTCTCAATGGCTTAGAGATAGAATCCATAATTCTAAGCCCTAAAATGAAACTCTTAAGCCATACACCATGTAAAGTAGCCTCAAAACAGGGGACGAACTCGGCTTCCATAGTGGAAGTGGCAATCAAGGTCTGC
Source organism: Pinus tabuliformis (assembly GCA_031772625.1). Classification (NCBI taxonomy): domain Eukaryota; kingdom Viridiplantae; phylum Streptophyta; class Pinopsida; order Pinales; family Pinaceae; genus Pinus; species Pinus tabuliformis. The sequence continues at coordinate 530,679,098 of CM062819.1, read as the reverse complement.
TTGGCACTCCTCCATGATACAGCTCCATCGGCCATCATAAAAATGTATCATGATGTTGATTTGTGTGAATCAACACATCCTGCAAAGTCAGAATCTGAGTAGCCAATTACTTCCAAATTGTCCGTCCGTCTATACATAAGCATGTATTTTTTGGTTCCTTGAAGGTACCTCATTACTTTCTTTGCAGCTCTCCAGTGGTCTAAACCTGGATCACTCTGATATCGTCCCAACATTCCCACAACAAATGCAATGTTAGGCCTTGTGCAGACTTCAGCAAACATTAGGCTTCCGACAGCAAAAACATATGGAATATTCTTCATTTGTTCCCTTTCAAGGTCGTTCTTTGGGCATTGGTTCAAATTGAACCTATCACCCTTCACAATGGGAGCTACACTTGGTGAACAATCTTTCATCCGAAATCTCTCTAAAATTTTATTAATATAGGTTTCCTGAGACAGACCCAAGATGCCTCAAAATCTGTCTCTATGGATCTTAATGCCAATGACATAAGATGCCTCACCCATATCCTTCATATCGAAATTTTTAGAGAGGAATTGTTTCACCTCATGCAACAAACCCTTATCACTGGTTGCTAGCAAAATGTCATCCACATATAAAACAAGAAAACAGATTTTACTCCCACTGACTTTTAGGTATATACATTGATCCATAATGTTTTTTACAAAACCGAAAGAAGAAATTACATTATGGAATTTCAAATACCATTGGCAGGATTCTTGTTTTAAACCATATAAGGATTTCTTGAGCTTGCAAACCAATTACTCACCATCACTAGAGGGGAATCCTTCAGGTTGTTTCATGTAAACCTCCTCCTCTAGATCTCCATTGAGAAATGTCGTTTTCACATCCATTTGTTGCAACTCCAAATCAAAATGGCCTACTAATGCCATAATAATGCGCAAGGAATCTTTCTTAGATACAGGAGAGAAAGTCTCCGTGTAATCGATTCCTTCTTTCTAAGTGAATCCCTAAGAAACAAGTCTACCTTGTATCTCTCAATGTTGTCCAATGAGTTTTTCTTTGTCTTAAAGACCCATTTACATCCAATGAATTTTGCACCATTAGGAAACTCAACAATATCCCAGACTTCGTTACTCTTTATAGAATTCATCTCTTCCTTCATGGCATCGTACCATAATTCTGATTCTTTGCAACTCATGGCTTGTGAAAATGACTCGGGATCATTTTCGGCTCCAATGTTGTAGTCAGATTCTTGCAGATACACAACATAATCATCAGGAATTGCTGATCTCTTTGGTCTAGTAGATATTCTTAATGTTGTAAAATCATCTTGCTGAGAAGTATGTGGTTCAACTCGTTGTTCAAAAGTTCTTGGAAACTCTTGAACTACCTGATCTACTAGAATGCCATCAACAGCTTGTGGAACTTCAACAATTGGTTGTTCAACACCATTTTGTACTTGAGGGGTGCTGTGAACAGTAACCAATCTATCACTTGAGGTGGAAGGTTTAGATTCTGAATGATCCTTCTCAGAAACTATGTTCCTGGTGTGATCGCTCCCACTGATAAAGTCATTTTCAAGAAACTTTGCATTTCTTGATTCCACAATCCTAGTGTTGTGAGATGGACAATGAAATTTGTAACCTTTAGACCTTTCAACATATCCTATGAAATACCCACTAATGGTCCTCGGGTCCTGCTTCTTCTCTTGTGGATTATATATTCTCACTTCAGACGGGCATCCCCAAACGCGCATATGTCACAAACTCGGTTTCCAACCTTTCCATAATTCAAATGGTGTTTTAGGAACAGCCTTGGATGGAAATCGGTTTAATATATACATTGTTGTCTTAAGTGCTTCAGTCCACAAGGATTTAGGAAGATTGGAGCTGCTAAGCATACTCCGCACCATGTCCAATAATGTTCTGTTTCTTCTTTCTGCTACACCATTCTGTTCGAGTGAACTAGGCAGGGTGTATTGGGCAACAATCCCATGCTCTTGAAGAAATTTTGCAAATGACCCAGGTGCTTGTCCATCCTCTATGTATCTACCATAATATTCTCCACCTCTATCTGATCTAACGATCTTAATTTTCTTGCCACATTGTTTCTCTACTTCAGCCTTAAAGATCTTAAAGGCATCTAATGCTTTGTTCTTTTTATGAAGCATGTAGAGATACATATATCGTGAGTAATCATCTACAAAAGAGATGAAGTATCTCTGACCATGTGAGTCCATGTCTGGACTACATATATCAGTATGTATGATCTCTAATATGTCCGAACTCCTATTGGCACCTTACTTTGACTTGTTGGTCTGCTTTCCCTTTATGCAGTCCACACAAGTCTCAAAATCAGTAAAATCCAGAGTATTAAGTACCCCTTCATTTACTAATATTTTAATTCTTTCTATGGAGATATGACCTAATCTCTGGTGCCATAATTTAGAGGAATCTTCATTAATAACACATCTTTTAGTGCCAGTGTGAACATGCATTTAATCATAAGTGACATTGTTTTGTAAATTAATGCAGTAAAGACCATTAGACAAAATACCATTCCCAACACAATCGGATTTATAAAATAAATTGAAGGATGTTTCTGAAAAGTTAAAGGAATATCCAAAAGGTACAAGATTTGAAACTGAAATCAAGTTCCTAGAAAAACTTGGAACATAAAAGGTTTTTTCTAATTCTAAAACAAAGCCACTACTTAAAGTTAAATAGCATGTTCCTATAACTTCCACATGCGAGCCCATCTTTTTTCCTGATAAGATGCTTTGCTCACTTCCCACTAGCTTCCTTAGGTTTTGCAAACCCTACAAGGAATTTGAAATGTGAATTGTTGATCTAGAATCAATCCACCAGGTGTTAATATTGACATTAACCATATTAGATTCATAACAAACAAACAAGATTGGATTACCTTTGTCCACAAGCCATTTCTGAAATTTGGCACATTCCTTCTTCATGTGTACCTTCCTTTTACAGAAGAAACACTTGGAATCCTTTTTGATATCGGCTTGGGGAGGTACTTTACCTTTCCCTTTCTGATTGGCTTGAGATTTTCCCTTTCCTTGCGTTGCCAGCATTGCACTTTCTCCCAGTTCCATCACCAGTGTCTCTTCCTCTTGAACACACATAGTCATGAGTTCATTAATTGACCATTTATCCTTATGTGTGTTGTATGAGATTTTGAAGGGTTTGTATTGGTGCGGAAGGGTGTTCAGAATGTAGTGCACCAAGAAAGACTCTGATAGTTCAACCTCGAGTTTCTTCAATTGAGCCACAGTTTCCCTCATTTGCATGATGTGCTCGTGCACACCTTTCACACTGGTGAGCCTTAGAGATGAGAACTTCATGATTAGGGTGCTTGCTAGTGCCTTGTCTAAAGTGATGAATTTATCATCAATGGCTTTTAGCAAGTCTCAGACCTTTTCATGCTGATCAACGGAACCACGAATACCAGCTGAAATTTTAGTCTTAATGAACATCATGCTTAGGCGATTAGATCATTCCCATCATTCATAAAGCGTGATGTTTGTTGCAGTGCTGGTATTAGTGAGTGTCGGTGGTTCATCTTTCCTAATAGCATAGTCTATGTCCATCCACCCCAAATGAAGGAGAACTCTCTCCTTCCAGACCTTATAGTTATCTCCCTTAAGTTCAGGGATATCACAACGAATTTCAGAGAAATTTGCAGGTTGTACAACTGCATAAAATTAAATATTACATGCTTATGTTAAAATTGAGGCCTAAAAATAAAATTTCATGCTTTACCAATGTAAACCATGCTTAAAAATTGAATCTAATGACATAAAAATTGTCTGTGGACTAAATTTTTAATTCAAGCAGATTCAATTATTCTTTATGATAGAATTTATCAAATTATTCACTTAATTCATAATTCTAAAGAGTATATTATGATTATAATTTGATATAAATTCTATCTTAGATTTGAACTTTATGATAAAACTATTAATTCATAATTCTTGTGGGTAAGTTATGAATATTTTATCCTAATTAATTATATAAATATAATAAAAATTCATGTGGGATAAAATTTATTATATTTAGTATAATTAATTACAATTAATGTCTAAATGGAACGATATTCGTTGCATTTTATAATTTTTTGGGTTCGAGTGCTTGCGGCCTTTCCTTCTTTGAGGGGTTTGCCTTGCGATATGCAATTAGTGACTTGTCAACTTGTCACTAATCGCATATCAGAAACTACCCCCATTTCTCGAAATGGCCTCTGGATTTGCTAATTTGTGATAGCGCGCATTACCATGGGCCGACAGTCTGCGCACTTGACCGACGGTCCTCGTTGCTCTGCGCTGATCACCAATTGCAACTGTTATGAGGATACCTTCGATAGCTTGATCTTTATAAGACTTGTAGCCTTTGGCATAATTTAAAGAGTTCATGAAAACTTAGATAGTGTTCTAGGATCCAATTTGAATCAGTTAGAATCTTAGAATCTCTGACACTACCAAACCAAGAATCTCAACAAGAACTACTTTGCACAACAGAAAATATAAAGCAGTAAATCACATATGCACAAGTATACACAATTTTTAACAAAATATTGTACAATAATGTACAACCCAATCTTCATTATATTAAACCAATCTGAATAATACAACAGTCTATGGAATACAAGATCAATGAAAATCATGTTGCAAACTCTATGTCCATCAATGGACAACACATAGAGTCTCCATGAGGGCTACCTCCTACCACTGCTGCAAGTTAGTTCTGCTACAATGAACACAGGCTTATCCAATCTTCTCTTCTAGGTTGGCCAACACCTGAGATCCAATCTGCCTTATAGTAGCCTCTTTTGTCCATGAAAGAGCTACACATAAGGCTTCAACCTTCACCCAACCTTCAACTATCTATGTCACTTCAAGACTGCTTGTCAAGGGCTACTTTGAGTAGCCAACATGCTACTCTCCACCAGTCCAATGGCACCCAATTCTTCATTGCAAGATTTTCTCCTAGTTGAGGTCTCCAACTACTCAAGTCAACCTCAAAACACGGCTCCCACAAACTGCAACAACTTTGTCCATACTAGGACATCATCCACTAGCATCAATTCAACCTTAACACATCAATACAATACATACCTAGCCCTGCTCAGCTTCTGCGACACCCTGGTGTAGTGTGTTGCATGCTCAACCCTCACTTACGCTGCCTGCACTGGTTTTCCTGAACTCGCGCGTTCCTTCACTTGTGTGTTCCTGCACTCACGTGTTCCTGTACTTGCGTGTTCATGCACTCATGTGTTCCTGCACTCGTGCATTCATGCACTCGCGTTCCTACACTTGCGCTTTCCGTCAATCGCGTTCCTTCACTCGCATTCTTGCACTCACCTGTCCTGCACTCTAGTTGCCTTTCTTGATGTGAAGACTATGAAAGATGCTTCTTGGATGTGTCTAAATGCCTCACACTTTACCTATATTTATAGGCATCAAGTGGCTCCAATGAATTTGTCTTTGGGCACTACTTTAACTGCAAGTTGTATTACCCAACTAGACAAATTTACCCATCTTAACTTAAAAATTCATCTCTTCAACCACAACTCGGAATCAGATGATTTTCAATGTCAGATTCATCTCGACGAGTATTATCATCCTCATCCATCACATGTCAAAATATCTCCATAGTTTTGTCCCTAACATCGATGAGTGCAAAACCCCAAGCTTGGGTTCCAAGCCCACAAGTGACTCTTGTGGTGCTCCACCCTCCAAACCTTGAACCTTAGGGCTTGAAGTACCTCCCAAGCTACTCAAAAATCAACACCAAAGAAAGATAGCGAAAATTTTCCAAATACCAAAGTGCATCCCAACATCCAAATTTCATCCAAAATTGCAGGTCCAAATTCTTTTTACAAGGGAGATTCAAATCCAAGCGATGATGAGTTATAAATGAGGCTCTCCTTTAATTTATATGAGCCTCTCACAAGTTCAAATGGTCTAATTAGCCTAATAAAGTCCCTAAAAGTATTTTAATGTGCAAATAACAACCCTTTTCGTGAAAAGCCCACCAAATAGCTCAATAAGTAATGAATAAGCCATCCAATGCTAACCAAAATGATAAAATAATGGTGCAAAGGATCGTTTGAAGGTGAAAGATGAGTGCTCTAAGTGCCATCATGAAGATGAGGGCTCCCAAAATCATGATCAAGAGGGTGGCCCCTTGATTTCCAAGAAAAACATCTAGTGGTGCTGCCAAGTGGTTGTGGGGCATGTTACCGCTCAAACTAGTAGGGGTTTTGAAAAGGGATCCTTGAAGGGCTACTAGTAGGCTAAGGGAAACAATGTTGGAATTTCTAATTCTAGCTGTTAGAAACCCTTCATGTACTTTTCTGATTAATTAACAAGTTATTTACCATGTAAATACTGAAAATAAATACAAGTACATGCTCAACGCATTACAGATCATCAACTGAAGGAAACAAAACAAGCACACAAGTGACATTGTTGTTTTTGGATCAATGTCCCCGGAAAAACCCAATGCAAGAAAACTGGTGCAGCTATCTGAGGATTTTAATTATTAAGTAGTTTCAAAATATAATCTGGGTGCCAAAATTGGCTCACCCAACAGAGAATAATCTTGGCAGTAGCACCTCTCAGTGGGAGACAGATATTCCGATTGAAACCCCGATAAACACTCTAACAGCTCCCAGCTCCAATCTGCCCCACGAAAACCCCAACGTCAGCCTCTAGGGACTGCATCAACCCTTTCTGGTCCAGCGTCTTCCCAGTGTCACCCTAGCTCGCCTTGTGTCAGCCTATAGAGGCACTGCATCAGCCCTACCTTGCCCAGGTCTTGGGGTTTGGTATTGGATCTCTACCTTCCAAGTATTTTGGAAAGCCCTTGATGGTAAACTCCCTCAAGACCTCCAACTGGAAACCCCTCCTTTAAAAAATCATGGGTAAACTCAGCAGCTGGGCGTTTAGATGGTTAAATCTAGCGGGACGGATAGTCCTCCTCAAAGCATTTCTCCAATCCATCCCAATCTATCAGCTCTTCGAAATGGTAGCGCCAAAAATGTCGTGCAAAAATGGTGGAAACGTTCAAGAAGTTCCTATGGGGAGGAGCTCAACAAATTAAAATGGGCATTGGTTTCATCGAAAAACTTAATAAAGCATAAGATGGATGGAGGCATGGGCTTGAGGGACCCCTACATCCTAAATCAAGTAATGGGGGCAAAATTATGGTGGCGTTGGATGAGTGGTGGGTCAGATCTATGGAAACAAATATGGATAAGAAAATATAATATGCATGTGAGAACGGAAGATATCCTAAGGTATTGGGATCCCCCCAAAGGGTCGGCCATATGGAATTTTGCGACCCAAAACAGAGACCGTGTTCAACAACACTTTTTCTAGGAAATCAGGAACGAGAAAACAACCCTATTCTGGCATGAATCATGGCAACAAAGGGAAAAACTACAAAACATAAAAGACCTAAGAGTCTTCCTGTTATGTACAACTGGGAGGAATTTTCATACAGTAGCACAATTCTAGAAACTAGACCAAGAACAGGAAGGTTGGAGGAAATGGCGGAAGATGACAGATTGGCCTCAGGCCCTGGAATAAGATCAATGGACACAGTTTGAGAAGAATCTTGAATCAAGGAAAATAACTATCCTTAATGGATCAGATATCCTACGATGGGGGCACACTACCAAAGGGACATTTACAATAAAAGAAGCATATGGAATAAGCGTTGGCTGAAATGGCGAAGGGCAGAACCCGATTTGGAAAACAATATGGGGTGGGGGCTAGTGGACAAAGGTGGCCTACTTCTTGTGGCTTGTAAGCAGAGGCTGCATTCTTACCTGGGATTAGCTCCAAAAAAGGGGATTCTATGGGTGGTTGCTTTGCAAGCTTTGTAATGCAAATAGTGAGGACCTTGAACATATCCTCAACACTTGTCCATATGCTGAACAAAAATGGAGAGAGATGGAAGAACTCTTCGGAATAATGGATCAAGATAGGGATAGCATTTGAGAAACCATACTCCTCTGGAGAGCAGGCATATTCTCTAGCCCAATCATAAACAGAGCTTGGGGTCTTGCACTGGGATTCATTCTTTGGGCCATCTAGAAAGAAAGGAATCGCCAAATCTTCAAGGACCAGCTTCCCCCTCAAGAGGTGGTGTGTGAAGGGATCATACAGAACATTAGGGAAACCATTCTAGCAGAGAAGTGGTACCCAGAGGGCTGGCAGGTCCCACCCCATGAGGCCAGAATCATTCAAAAATTAAACATAGTGCCGACCATGGTAAACTAGGCATCCTGGAAGGTAACAGTGAGAGGAGTTACCTCCCTTAAATATTTTACAACACCTCTGGAAGGATTTGTGAAGCTAAGCTTTGATGGAGCATCGAAAGGCAACCTGGGACCAGCTAGCCTTAGAGGACTTTTTCGGGACTCCAGAGGCCACACCAAGCTCATCTATGCTGAGCACTGTGGGGTTGTTGCAAGGCAAGGCCTCCAAATCACAACCAAAAGGGGCTACAAGAGTATTGTAGTGGAAGGGTATTAGAGGCTTGTTATCAACACAGTAAAAAAATTAAACCAATGAACATAATGGGAAAAGCTCAGCCAAAGCTGGAGAACAGCAAGGCTAATCCAAGAGATAGGAACCCTTATTAGCAACTTCAACTATATATTGAAAAATCATGTCAGGAGGGATGGAAATAAAGCAACAGACTTCCTAGCGAATTGGGGTTGCAATCATCAGGATGCACCTCTTGAGTAGGCTTGGCTGGAACAACCAAAAGATGAGATGTTCCGACCCTTGAAGGAGATCTGGGAACAAGACGAGAGAAAGAGTGGTCAAGGCACTCAGACCCTTGATCGGGGTGTGAGGTGGATGATAGACCCATTAAGGGGGTTATTATGACAAGTACAGACAAAGGGAATGCCACCACCTCCCACACGCTCGAAGCGCAGGGCATGGTGGCGGTCAGCATGATTATGATAAGACGACTATAGAAAGGTGGCACATGCATGCATAAGACGGGATTGACAACAAAAAGGTTTAACAGGAAGGAGGGAGATAGCGGAGAGGAGACATCACCGAAGGTGGCGCAGCGTTTTCCGGAAGGCGAAGAGACACAATGACCCCAAGCACTGGTTAACAGGTATGTTTTTTTCCTACACTTCATTTTTCTCCCCAACATCTGGTTTGTTGATTTGGGATTACATGAGGGCAAGGAGCTGGGGAGAGAGAGAAATTGGGGTGGTGGGAATAACTAGGAGGTGAAGGGTGACGGGAGTCATCGTCTCTGCAGAAGCTTTGCAAGGATAGTCCTTCGCTTAGGTAATGCATTCTTGTGCATGGGGTTTGCTGGGGTTTCGTTCCGCTTTGGCATTCTCCTCTCGCGTATGGGGATCTTAGGGTCGAGAAGCGAAGGATGCTGGCTGAGTGAAACTTGTCTGTTCGTCTGCTTGAAAAAACCTAAGGGGAATGGGTAGGGTAGCGACAATTCTTGTAGAGTTAATTTCAGTCTATGCCATGGAACAAGGTGCGAAGGCTAGGGCTTGGTGGAGGTCGGGGGTATTGAGGGCAGACACCAAGGCCCCGAGGGGAGTCAATAGGGGGAAGGGCTTTTGTGATAGGAGTCTTCTAGAATTGGGGAATTTGTATGTTGGGAAAGCCGACCAGGATGGCCTCGGCTGGCAGCAGGAGCGGGGGATGGTTCACAAAATTGGGGAGGGATACTTGGTCGAGGAAGGGGCTCAAAAGACGGAAGGTCGGGGGACAGAGGAAAGAATGGTAGAGATGCAGTTAGGGGGACAGGGGATGAGGTCAACCAACAAGGGGCACTGGGGTGAAGGAGCGGGGCTCCTTTTGACTCGGCTTCTGGGTCTCTGAGCCTGTGGGTGGTCATGCAATTTGTGCCCGAAATCGTGGCCATTATTGGCACAGGGTAGGGGGCATGCAGAGGTGTTCGGGGCATCTTAGGTGGGGGTCTTTCGCGCTCGGGGGATTTGAACAGGCTGCATGGGGGGGAGAAATGTTGGATGAACATAACCAATGGTTGTTGAAAATTATGAAAATAATGGTTTGGAATTCTTGGTTGCTTGTTCCTGAAGCAGGTAACTCCCCTTGGAGGAAGAAAGCGTTGAAGCTAGTTCCGAGTCACCATCAGCAACAGGCTAGGAGGACACTGGACAACACAGCAATGGCTCGAGCAGGGAAAGGTAAGGGCAGAGGCAAGAGACCGAGGGAGAGCGAGGCTGAGGCTGAGTTGAGAAATGTTGGAAAACGTCATGGAAGGAAATCAGTGGACAGACTGATCCAAGAAGCGGTGGCCGCATATGTGGGTGGCACCAAAGAGGAGATTTAACTGCTCATCGCAGAGTGGGAGGAGGACATCAACAGATTTGAGAACAAGGGGGCAGTGGACGTGGAAGCGTGGAAGGTCCTGGTTCCTGATCCGATACACACTCGTGGTGGAGAAACACAATGTAAAGTTATAAACAGACTCTATACCTGCACTAGATGCTGAAATGCCTCCTAGGGAAGGCAATGGAACAAATCTGGATGACCGCCATTAAGGACTTTCCAGACTACAAGCAGGACTTTCAAAAGATCCAAGCTCAGCTGTAGAAATAGGATGGTCATCTGGGCTGAATTGAGGAAAACTTCTCAAGTGTGTTCCTGCCAACCGAGTTGCCTGAATCCAGTGCGAAAGACCCGGCCCCAGGTACCTTGACTGATCATGAGAACTAGAAGGATGAAGTCATAGTCTTTTTTCTTAAGTTTATATGCGGATAGCATTTACTTTCTAGTTTGCAGTAGTTTATATATATAGAAAGACAACTCATGGTTGTGGACATGATAATCAAGTTTATATAGCTTGGATAGATAGACTAACTATTTTTTGCTACTAGATGGTGTATAACGCAGTTACGTGGTCAATAGACCTAGTTTCCCAATAGGCAGGTTGCGATCACCTAACCAGACTAAGTGGTTGTAACCTGCTTGCATATATTATAATAAAAAAGAAGGGTCTACCAAGCTTAACAAAAAAAAATAACTCGTTGGATGATGAGAAGTGACTTTTAGTGGCCAAAAATTCGTGTAAGTAGATTAAGGGTCACAAAATATTTTCAGTTAACCACCATGCTCATAAGACGCTTTGAAGGGAGTTTCTTGCCTTTTGCCCTACAAAGATCATCCATTTCAAATTGAATCTTTCACTTATTTTAAAGCACTTTCATTAATCTATCTGCTATTTGAATATCTTATTAACTGATCTAAGGGCGGAAGTGTCCTCATACCCTCTAGATCAGCACTTGTAAATTAATTGTAAATATTTTTGTATATATATCTTGTAAATAGATCTAGCTTTTGTATATATCTTTTATATATTTGTTTGGGTTTTCTTCACACTTTTATTGCAGATCTGAAGACAAGGGTTTGAAGAAAAATTTGGGCTTGATTTTCTGATAAGTGTTTATAGGTGGATTCACCTAAGACTTGAAAAAGAAAATATTTTTTTAAGCCAAATCACCTCCTTGGCTAAAGGGCTAGGCTTTTTGGGGGATGTAGCTAATTTCTTGAAAGGCCATTTCAAACCTTCTTTCTGAAGGCCGCAAGCAAGAGAAGGGGATTTCTTTCTTCTAAATCGAAATTTTTAAAGGGATTAAAATATTTTAAAATTTTATTGTGGCTTGGGAAATTTAATTGCAAATTTTTTGGGGCAGGCCTCAGGTATTTTAAAGCTTTCCCTTTTCTTCAAAATCACATTTTGTTAAGGGTTAGTTATTATAAAATATTTTACAAAATTTCTCTAGGGTTTTTTACTTGGGTTTTCATTTTGTAGATGTGGAATAATTTTGGTAAAGCCGCAGGCTCCTCCTAGCCTCCATAGGCAAAGAGACTTGGATATGCACTATTGTCTTGTGGTTTCAAAAAAAAATGAAGACAATTTTTAAGTCCTAAGCAATTTTTAATCTCAGATCATCTTAGCCAGAGGGTTTTATTTCTATTGAAAATCATTTTGCTCTAACCCTGTTTCTTTCTGCAGAGCAAATACCATTTTTGAAAACGATTTTCATCATTTTTCTTGGAGACAATTCAATACTTGACAACCCTGCTATTGTTGCAAATTTTTTAGCTTGGCCGCAGGGATCTTTGTTGAATTTATTTAGTAGGCCGCAAAGAATTTTAGTTTGAAATCAATTAAAAACTTATTACATTAACCCTTGCCTTGTATTGCAGCGATAAATCACCATATTTGAAGAGGGTTTTCATCAAAATTTTCGGGAGGCATATCATTATTTAAATACCCCCTTGATTCATTGTAAAATATTTAAGTGAACCACAAGCCTAGGAGGGCTAAGCAGCAAGCCTAGGAGGGCTTGTTCTTCTTCTATCAATTAACCGATTAAGCCTTTGTAATTTTTTTTTGCAGAGATCTAACATCATTTTGGGAGGGGTTTCATTAAAAAGTTTTGGGCAAAAGAGGGATCTAACCCCTCATTATATTGCAATTTGCAAAGATCCAAACCAATTTTGGACGATTTTTAGAGTTCATCTTTCTGAGTAGAGGGATCCATTTTGAAGTATTGTTGTTCAACTGCAAAATCTTGAAGAAGCTGCATTGATCCTTCACCTTTTTCTTGAAGGTCGTGAGCTCCAAAGGGTATCTTTCCACCAGTACGAAAGTCTAATTGACGGAGGTCTGTCACGAAACTCTGAGCCCTAAGCCTTAAGCGCCTTCACCTATAATTTTTAATAAAATTTAAGGTTAAATTTTAATCTGTTGGATGAATAAGTGGAAAAATGAAGAAAACAGGAAACTCAAGGATGAATAACCAAGATAAGAAACTAAATTATAAACTGAATGTGTTATTCTACAAAATTCTCCATCGATACATGATAGTTTTATATGACTAACTATAGTTACATAACCAATTATTCGTTACAAAACTGTTTAACTACATTTACCTAAATTCGTTGTCAAACTAACAAACTCCACCTTGACAACAATTTTCCCATTCATCATCTTTCCTGCAAGCCAAGAGAAGCTAAACACCACCGCAACTTCTCTACTATAACTGTCTTTGTGAATATGTCTGCACAATTTTCTCGTGTATGGACCTTTTTAAGAGCTACTTTTCCACCATCGATCACATGTCTCAGAAAATGATATCTCACATCAATGTGCTTGGTTCTGCTGTGATAGGCAGGGTTTGTGGCCAAGTGAATAGCACTTTGACTGTCACAAAGTACACTCACTTTCTCTTGCGTCCTTCCAATCTCATCAAGCAAACCCTTTAACCAGATTGCTTCTTTACTGGCATCTGAAGCAGCTATATATTCAGCTTCGGTAGTGGACAATGCAACCGTGTCTTGAAGCTTTGACATCCAACTAACTGCTCCACCTGCAAGAGTAAAGACATAACCTGTAGTAGATCTTATTTTGTCCAAATCACCTGCATAGTCAGCATCTACATATCCGCAAACTGATCCTTCACTACCATTAAAGACGATGCAATGGTCACTTGTGCCTCTTAGATATCGAAGCACCCATTTCACTGCTTGCCAATGTTCTTTACCTGGATTTGCCATGAACCTGCTGACAACTCCAACTGCATGTGAAATGTCAGGTCTTGTAGATACCATCGCATACATTAAGTTGCCTACAACGTTTGCATATGGTACATGAGACATATACTGCTTTTCTTCATCAGCTCTAGGACTCAAAACCGAAGAAAGCTTAAAATGGGAAGCTAAAGGAACATTAACAGGTTTCACATTATTCATAGAGAACTTTTCAAGTACCTTCTCCACATACTTCTGCTGTGACAACCAAAGCTTACCATTTTTCCTGTCTCTGTGTATCTCCATGCCCAAGATATGTTTTGCTGCTCCAAGATCCTTCATATCAAACGCCCTAGAGAGTTGAGCCTTTAACCTGTTGATCTCTTCCATGCTTTTGCTTGCAATAAGCATATCGTCAACATACAAAGCTAAGATAATGAATATGCCATTGAAACTTTTGAAGTACACACAATGATCATACTCACTTCTGATAAAGTTCTGGCTCACCATGAAGGAATCAAACTTCTTGTACCATTGTCTGGGAGACTGCCTCAGACCATACAATGATTTCCTGAGCTTGCAAACTAATCTTCTGCTGCGACCTCGTACAAAACCTTTTGGTTGTTCCATATATATCTCTTCGTTCAAATCACCATGTAGAAAAGCTGTTTTAACATCTAACTGTTCTAACTCAAGATTAAGCAACGCAGTTAGTGCCAACACAGTACGTATAGAAACAAGTTTTACAACTGGAGAAAAAATCTCATGAAAGTCTATACCTTCAACCTGAGAATACCCTTTTGCTACCAGTCTCGCCTTATATCTTTCGATACTACCATCAACTTTCCGTTTCAGCTTGAAGACCCATTTACATCCAACAACACTTCTCCCTTCAGGAAGCTCTACAAGATCCCAGGTATTGTTCTTGGCTAAGGAGTCCATTTCTTCTTCCATAGCCTTTTTCCATTTCTCGCTATCTGTATCATCTATCGCTTCCTGATAACAAGACGGTTCCCCATCTTCAGTAACCAAAGCAAAAGATGAAGTAGAATCTTCATACCTTTTAGGAGTTTTCCTTTCCCTTGTAGACCTTCTCAGAGTGATTGGTTGCTGAACTGGTTCAGAAACTTGCACTGGTTCAGAAGCTTCAACGGCTTCCTTTGTGTCTTCAACACCTTGTTCTCCAGAAGTCTCTCCTTCCTTTCGACTGTCACTGAAAGATCTAGCCTCCAACTGAACTCGTTGACTCGGCGATACCTGTTCCTGTGCAATTTTTTCAACATTTGATTTTAACAAAGAGGATTCATCAAACGTTACATCTCTACTAATGACTATCTTCTGCAATGTAGGATCCCACAACCTATATCCTTTCACTGCATAGTCATACCCAACAAAGACATAACATTTCGACTTTGGATCTAATTTTGAACGTTGATTCTTCGGAATGAGAGAATAAGCATCACAGCCAAATATTCTCAAATGTGGATAGTCACAAGACTGACCTGTCCAAACTTCTTCAGGAATTTTACAATCAATTGCTACTGAAGGTGATCTGTTAACTAAATAACAAGCAGTAGATACTACTTCTGCCCACAACTCCTTTTGCAAGTTAGCATTGCTGATCATGCTTCTGGCTCTTTCCATAAGAGTCTGATTCATACGCTCAGCAACACCATTTTGCTGAGGAGTATAAACAACAGTTTTGTGTCTAACAATGCCCTCATCCTTACAGTATTATTCAAATTCAACAGAAGTGAACTCACCACCATTGTCAGTTCTTAGACATTTAATAGATTTGCCTGTTCTTTTCTCTACCATTACTTTAAATTGTTTAAAGACATTTAATACATCAGCTTTCCTTTTTAGCATATAGACCCAAACTCTACGAGAGTAATCATCAATGAACGTTAAAAAATACAATGCACCTCCATATGACATAACAGGGGAAGGCCCCCACAGATCAGAATGAATGTAGTCTAAAACATCTTTACTATTATGATTGCCAACTTTAAATCTCTGTTTACACTGTTTTCCATACACACAATGTTTACAGAAATCTAAATTCAAGGATTTCAGACCGGGAAGAGATTTACGTTTCATCAGTATGTGAAGACCTTTCTCGCTCATATGACCCAAACGCTGATGCCACAGACGAGTACCTGCTTCTTCCTTTTCTGACGCAACCGCTGCTTCACCGACCTGAGTACTTCCTTTTAACCTGTAAAGATTTCCGACCTTTTCTGCCTTCATAACCACAAGAGCACCTTTGAAGACTTTCAAGACGCCATCCTGACCTGTAAACTTATAACCATCTGAATCCAACACTCCCAACGAGATTAAATTTTTCTTCAAATCAGGTACATGTCTAACACTAGTTAATGTTCTAACTGTGTTATCATACATCTTAATCCTGATATCTCCCATCCCAACAGTCTGACATGACATATTGTTACCCATAAACACAGAACTACCGTTTACATTTTCATACGAAGTAAACCAATTTCTATGTGGGCACATATGATGCGAAGCACCAGAGTCTAACAGCCAGCTATCAAAACTCTGAGAGACATTACATTCAGGTGAAGTTTCATCTATCATACACAATCCTTCAGCAGATAAAACTTTGTCTACCATACCTGAATCAGCCTGATTCGCTTCGTTCTTCAGGTTTTCGGATTCCTTCCGTTTCCAACAGTCCTTCTTCAAGTGTCCAACTTTACCGCAGTTCCAACATTTTGCCTTACACTTCTTGCCCTTTGATTTCGACCTGGAAGACCCCCTTGGTTTGTCTCCTCTTTCCTTTGAGCGTCCTCTAGCGACCATGGCTTCTGATGCAGTTGTATCAGTGCTGGATTTCCTTCGTACTTCTTCAGACAGAAGAGCTCCCACAACTGATTCAAACTTCAAAGAATCAGCAGAGCTGAAGCTGATTGAGGTTACGAAGTGATCCCATGATTCAGGCAGAGAACACAGCAAGGTTATGGCTTTATCTTCTTCCTGTATTTTGACTTCCATGTCTGTTAATTGACAAATTAGTGTATTAAAAACATTCAAATGTTCTGCAACGCTTGAACCTTCTTTCATTCGAAGACTGTATAACTGTCGTTTCAGATAAGTTCTGTTGGTTAATGATTTTGTCATATAAAGGTTTTCAATTTTTTCCCAGAAACCTGACGCCGTAGTCTCTTCAACGATGTTGAAGAGAACTTCATCCGCTAGACATAACCGGATGGTACTGAGAGCTCGGGCATCCAAGTCCTCCCAGTCTGAAGTAGTCATGGTTGTAGGTTTCTTAGTAACCCCATCCAATGCCTTGTGCAACCCTTGTTGCACAAGCAGATCCTTAACCTTCAGTTTCCAAAGAGCAAAATTGCTCTTTCCGGTGAATTTCTCCACCTCGAATTTTGCATTCGACATCTTGGCCATTTACTTTCAATCTTCAGTCTAGGGTTTTAAAAAAAATTTATTTCAATTTTCTTCTTCCCAAAAAAAAATATCCAATGCCAACAAAGGATTTCCAAGTTTTAAACTCTCCCTACTTCAGTTGCTGAATAATTTTTCCAGGGAAAAAAAACCTCTGTTTTATTTTTTAAATTCAAAGAAAAAACCCTTTTTTAAGAAAAACTTCTTTTCTCCTTTCCAAAAAAAAAACTGTCTCCTTTCCAAAAAAAAAAAACTGTCTTCTTTTCTCCTATTTTCCTCACATTCACCCCCTTGAACAAAAAATTCTTTTAAAAAAAAAAAAAATACCCGGATTTTGGCAGGAAAAATGCCTCAGTCTCACTCTGGCACTTCACGCAGTAAAGAAAAAACGCCTCAATCTCACTCTGGACAGCAATCTGGCACTTCACGCAGCAAACTGGCTCTGCGTTTCTCGCTGGACAGTGCTCTGCATTCCTTGCTGAACTGCAACACACAGCAATGCAACGTCTTCAACGCAGCTTCAAGTCACCTCTGGACATTCAGCACACCTCTGGACATTCAACACGCATATTCTACAACGCAGAGAATGGAGCACACCGTATGGGCTTATGTACAGCCACATCAGAGACATCAACACACAGATTATTCGCTGGTCTTTCAACCCTCACAGCACAGAAAACACGCTGGTCGCACAAAACGCACAGCCTTCAACCTCACCCCTTTGCACAGCCGTCCTTCAACGCATAGCCACGCTCTTTCTCAGCCGTCAACGCACAACCCTCAACGCACAGAACCAGACAACATTTCTCCTTCATGCCCAGGTTATCTCCCTTGAAGCTCCGATACCACTTGTTGGATGAATAAGTGGAAAAATGAAGAAAACAGGAAACTCAAGGATGAATAACCAAGATAAGAAACTGAATTATAAACTGAATGTGTTATTCTACAAAATTCTCCATCACTACATGATAGTTTTATATGACTAACTATAGTTACATAACCAATTATTCGTTACAAAACTGTTTAACTACATTTACCTAAATTCGTTGTCAAACTAACATAATCAAATTTCGGGTTAATTTATGCTAGGCCATGAGCATATCCAGACCTATTTTTCCCCTAAGCCAAGTACATTCTCATCACTGGTATTATATTTTTTTCTTTTTTGCGTTAATCTCGTGCTTTCTACAGGAGAAGTTTTCATTGCATTGCAGAAATTCTTTACACATTTCAAAGCTCGAAATTTCAGAAATTTTCAGTGGTCTTTGGTCTCTTCAGCTGAGAGCTATTCTGAACAGTCATTCTTCTTTTGTTGAAGGAAGTAAGCTTGTGAAGGTTTAATCCATCATCGTTGCAGGGTTTCAAGCTAAATTTTGAGTGAATTTGCGTTATATCTGAAAGAGAAATTGTTGTTGTGAAAATCATTCTATTCGTTGCAAGTCTCCTCAAGGTTAAAACCTAAAAGAGTCCTTCTCACTGTCTAAGAGGGACTTCCTTATCTTTGTAAAATCTAATAATAAAAGGCATCATTTTCTTGAGGGAGTTTGGGATTTTCCTCATGATATCCCTATCTCCTTCCTCGGAAGAGTTTCATGCAGTAGTGACTAACTTTTCTTTTCCTGCATTCGTTAGCTAGATCTAGATCTAACTGTCATAGTTTCTTGTTCATTGCACTCAAGATCTAATCTTTTGCATTGCTTCATTGTTGGATATACAGTGTTCCACGGGGATGCATCCCCCAGGGCCGGGTGCACGCACCCCTAGCACCCAGGACGGGGAGTCTCTTGGGGGTGCGTTTCCCCACGCACCCTTTTTGGGGAGTCTCGGGGAGATGCAAGGGGGTGTGTGTTTCCCCAGTGTGGGAGTCTAGACCCCCCAAAAAGGGTGCATTTGGGCGTCCCCCTTCAGTGTGGGAGTCTAGATTCCCCAAAAAGGGTGCATTTGGGCATCCCCCTTCAAAAAGGGTGCTTCTGGGCTTCCCCCTTTAAATTTGTCTAATAAGACCCAAATTAAAAATTGAAAATTAAAAAATTAAAAATCAGATCAATGTATTTGAATATTTCATTATTGATTTTTAATTTTTTTAATCAAATCTCAAGGTATGTATGAAGAATTCAATAATGAGACTTGAGTATGTCATATGATTCATGAATGATGTATGTATCAAAATGAATGATGAGGATGGATCAATGATTCAATTGTCTATTTAATATTTTTATGCTTTCATTATTGAACAGTGAACAATGAATATGAACTTGATATATATATATATATATATATATATATATATATATATATATATCGACGTCTCCCAACACCCCCAAAATTTCCCAAAAATTTGAGGGTACTCCCACACGTCCCCCCTATGCGTCTCCCGGCACCCGCGTCTCCCCGCACCGGAGTCTTGGTGGAACATTGTGGATATATCCTTGTTGCTCTTATAGTTTGATTAGCTATTTGGTCTATGTTGCAATAGAGTAACTCTTGTCTCGTCTCATTTGCTTTTAGATTTGAACAACATATCTCTAAATTACTAATTAGCAATATTCTAAAGTAATTACTTGTGCTTATCTAACTTATATTTGCTTTATTGATCTCATAAAGAACATCATAAGTGAAGTGATAATCAAAATTCATCTCACATAAGAGCAATCCTTAAACTAAGAGCACTTGCATTATTTCCTTAATTGGCACTTTCTTTAACACTTTGTTTCATTGAGCAATTCATCGATCTTGTGATTTTGGGATTGAAGTGTTATCATAATATACCTTAAAAATTTCTCCTTTTGAAGCAATTTGTTATTGTACCTCATTGAAGGATTGGAATTTGATATCTTGCATTTACCTCCTAGAGTTAGATTTTGCATCCTTAAAATCTACCTCCAAGCATAAGCTTGGTTGTATACAAAGTTTGGATCACTTTCTCCATTTTTCAATCTAAATGTTAGATGCTTACTCAGTGGTTAAAACAAATGACCTTGCAATTCTCTTGTGGGCAATCCCTTATAGGAACAAAGGCACTTGGGTCATTAGAAGTCCTAGGTAGGTATCGTTAATGAGGCCTTAGCCTCCTTCGCCCACACTTCTTTCTACAACCTTGTTTAAGACTAGTTTCTGACAATTGTGTTGATTTGGGGTAGCATCGAATGTGCTCTAGCCATCAAAATTGGTGGAGAGGCTAAAGCACATGAGATCTCCAAGACCTAGAAATGGTTTGGGAAAATTCCACCCGGTTAGAGAGATATTAAAACAATTAATATTTTTAATGGATTCCTAAGTCTAAACTTAGGAAAATAAAAATATTAATGGGTATTAATATAAAACTGGGTGAGAATGTTCTAAATGACATGGATCAAGCCAAATCTAATCTTAGCCGTTGATTAGAGACTTAATCTCGGTCGTTGAAGACTCAACAGGAAAAGTATAAGAGGAGGCTTGAGGGTCAGTTGGAGACACACCAAGATTGATCAGTCAGTTCGATTTTTTGGAGCGGGGTTGTTAAAAAAATTCAAACAAGTGATTTGAGTTGCAGCGAGGGGCAGTGCAGAGAGGCACAGATAGTGTGGAAGAACCAGCGCAGAGATTAAGGAGGCTACGCAGAGGCTAGCAGGGCCTGCATGGGTGACGTGGAAGGCTAGAGAGCTAGTGCAGAGTAGCAGAAGGCTGACGCAGGGGGTTTCAGAGTGACGCAGAGGCCAGGAGGGCTGACACAGAGCCTCAAAGAAGCATTAGAGAGATTTTCGTTGAGCAAACTTGCTGAATATCTGCTTCCGGAGAGAGGTATTACTGCCAGATAGATTTCTCTGTAGGGTGAGCCAATTTGGCACCCTAGTTGTACTCAAGAAAGCTGCTTAATAATAAAACCCTCAGAACTGCTGCATCGGTTTTCTCAAGTTGGGTTTTTCTGGGGATGATTGTCCAAAAATAACGGTGTCTCTTATGTGTTTGTCTGTTATTTTCAGTTGATGATCTGTGGATGAGTTGACACTGCATTTATGTTTATTTTCAGTATTTATATGGTTAAATAACTTGTTAAGAAATAAACAATAAACCAGATAATGCAGGAAGAATTTCTGGCGTGTTAGACTTAGAGATTTCAACATGGTATCAGAGCGTTGCAGATCACAGGAGAATTGAAGGCACCAACTAAATTAGAAAATTTACAGCAGAAACAGTTGTCCCAAGAGACAGAGTTGTTCCTAATAAGTAGAAAACAACAGAGGAGTGACGCAGAGGACCTGCGTCATCATTTCAAGCCAGAGAGAGGGCCAACGTAGAGGTAGTGAGAGGCAGAAGAGGCTTACGAAGAGCCACGTCATCCTACTCAGCCAGGTAGGAGTGATGTAGTTGGCTAGAGGTGTGACTCAGCCTTGCCGGGATTGCGAAAAGCTAAGAGGCTCAATTTCTTCAGCGGTTGGGGCCTAGGGAGCTGTGTGAAGATTGTGGGATGGGAAGTTGGTGGGGTATTGTTGTTGTGGAAGAAAAACAGTGCCTAACGGGATAGAACCAAGGTAGAGGGAGTCGCTGCCTAGGCAGATTTCTAGCCAAGAAATCCAGATCCGTGTTGCCAGTGCAAAAAGGATCGGAGAGGAGCAATTTGACTATTGGAGGGAAGATTTCTAGTAGGGAAATCGAGACTCAGAGGGAGTCTAGGAGAGAAATTATGGGAGGGAAGTCGAGACTCAGAGGGATTCCAGTAGAAGAGCGGAGATGGCAATGAACGGACTGAGTGATCAGGACAGGTTGGACGGGGCCTCCAACTTTGTCATCTGGAAGGCCAGGATGCTGTCTATTCTGGATAGACATTGCATCAAGGGCTTCGCCTTGAGAACCGTGGCTATCCCAGTCGACCCAGCTGATAATGAAAGGTAGGAGGATACAATGGCCAAGGCCAAGTGCATAATCCTTGATGGGGTCAAGAATCATGTAGTACAACATATGGCTAATAAGAATACGTCAATAAAGATGTGGGATACCTTGACAACATTGTATCAAGGCACTTCCGTGTAGAGGAAGATGCTACAGGAGAATCAGCTGCGGTCATATCAGATGCAGAAGGAGGAGCACGTAGATCTATACCTCAGCAGGTTGCAAGAGATTTGGGACCAACTTACTTCCATAGGGGCCACGCCCAATTAGGAGTTCATGGTGAGGACTGCCCTGAATGTAGTCTCCAAGGATTGGGAGACATTTGTCCAAAGCATTTTGGGCAAAGCTACTCTTCCAGGATGGGAAGAGATGTGGGCAGCTCTTCGCCAAGAAGGGATCAGATGGCTAACCAAGGCGGGAAGTAGCAGCAGAGGAGGTCGAATCAAGAAAGAGGAGGAGGAGGATGCGGCTCCGGCATCTACGGGATAGCAGGGGAAGAGGAAGAAGGACATATCCAAGGTGAAATGCTTCCATTATGGGGAGTTGGGTCATTATGCAACCCAGTGTCCCAGGAAGAAGAATAAGGGAGAGGCTTCTGACTACAAGGCAACTCCGGCTAAGGCAAAGAAAGAAGTTGAGACAGATGACGACTGTGCCATGATTGCTCATGCACCTCTAGAGAAGAGGTGGGGAGACATCGAGTTGTAGTCAGGAGGACTACAGAAGATGTGGGGTAGGATCTTTGAGGTAACCAAACTCTTGGATCATATCTGGCTACGAGAGCCCCGAGAGACAGTAGCAGGATGATGGATGTCAGTAGAAGCAAGATGTGGATGGAGCGACAAGGCAATGCTAGAGTGCAGTGGTTTGTGGCAGCAGAGTGGGGGTTACAACAGTGCGAGAGGCACATAGATAGTTGCAGCAATGCAGTAAGGCATAGAGGTGGCTGCAGCAGTGCGAGAGGCATAGAGGTGTTGCAGCAATGCAAAGGCAATAGAGGGAGCACAGGATAGCAACAGAGGCTTCAGCATCAGGAGGCTTCTAGCCTGACAAGGACGTCAGTAGTTGGGTAGATTTGTTACTTACTTCTCAGTAACTGAGTTGTAGTGCAACAATTCACAATGGTAGTGCTATGGGCAGCATGATGCAGCATGATGAGAGAGAGTTGTAGTGCAGATGCAATGTTGGGAGGAAGGACCAGCAGCAGCACAGATGCAGAGGGAGTTATAGTACAGATGTAGCAGTGGCAGTGGCAGAGCCATGGGCAGCAGTATAGGAGGCAGTAGTGTAGTGGATGTTGGGCAACAGGCCAAGCATTAGCACAGGTACCAGTGTCGGATGATCAGGGTGATGTTCAGTAGTGGAGCATTATTAGAGCACATTCCTCACTAAGAGGGAGTGTCTATTTGGGGTAGCATCGGATGTGATCTAGCAATGAAAATTGGTGGAGAGGCTAAAGCACATGAGATCTCAAAAACCCAGAAATGGTTTGGGAAAATTCCACCTGGTTAGAGAGATATTAAAATAATTAATATTTTTAATGGGTTCCTAAGTCTAAACTTAGGAAAATAAAAATATTAATGGGCATTAATATAAAATTGGGTGAGAATGTTCTAAATGACATGGATCAAGCCAAATATAATCTTAGTCGTTGATTAGAGACTTAGTCTCGGCCGTTGAAGACTCAACAAGGAAAGTATAAGAGGAGGCTTGAGGGTCAGTTGGAGACACACTAAAATTGATCAGTCAGTTCGAATTTCTAGAGAGGGGTTGCTAATAAAATTCGAACAAGTGATCTGAGTTGCAGCGAGGGGCAGTGAATGCTTAGTAGAGAGGCAAAAATAGTGCCGAAGAACCAGCGCAGAGATTAAGGAGGCTACGCAGACACTAGTAGGGCCTGCGTGGGTGATGCAGAAGGCCAGAGAGCCAGCGCAGAGCAACAGAAGGCTGACGCAGGGGGTTTCAAAGTGATGTAGAGGCCAGGAGGTCTGACGCAGAGCCTCAAAGAAGCGTTGGAGAGATTTTCGTAGAGCAGACTTGCTGAATATCTTCTTCCGAAGAGAGGTATTACTGCCATATAGATTTCTCTGTAGGGTGAGCCAGTTTGGCCCCCTAGTTGTACTCAAGAAAGTTGCTTAATAATAAAACCCTGAGAACTACTTCACCGGTTTTCCCAAGTTGGGTTTTTCTGGGGACGATCGTCCAAAAATAACGGTGTCCCTTATGTGTTTGTTTGTTATTTTCAGTTGATGATATGTAGATGAGTTGAGACTGCATTTGTGTTTATTTTTAGTATTTATATGGTTAAATAACTTGTTAAAGAAATAAACAAGTAGGTGAAATAAGCCAGATAATGCAGGAATAATTTCTAACGTATTAGACTTAGAAATTTCAACAAATTGAGGAGAAGGCTTTCACCTTAGATTAGGCATTTTAATTAAAATTTACCAAGATCTTGCATATCACATAGTTAGATCTCACATTCATCTTGCATTTTCGTTTGGTTATTGTAACTAGAATTGGGGGCTAGGTTATTTACTTGCAAGCTTTCTTTACATTCTTGTACTTGTTAATTTCATGCTTATCGTATCTTGAATGCTATATCATTATTGAGCATCTTTCTTTGAAGTACAAATTATCTTTTCTCAAAAGTTGCATTTAATTTTCATTGCTCATATTTCCAATTGCTATAATCTCTTGTACTAACGTTCTTTCTTGTAGCATTTCCTATCTTGTACCTTGTAAATATCATCTTTTGCAAGCATTTCATTCTTATTCGAGCATTATTTAAAGGCAATTGTATCTATTTTTTTTATCTTAATTGAATCTATATTTTGACATACACATCGTTCATTAATTCTCACACTTGCTAAATCATTCTCAATTCAGGTTGCCAAGAGAAGTAATTGCTTTTCCCTTAGTCTCCTAGAACTTGTTGTTTCCAGCAAGTTTTCCTTTCTTCATCATCTTTAGGGACTACCCCCTTAGCTTACTTAGGAGAGCTTAAAATGAGTGACTATGGAATATGTGACAACCCCTGCTCTGAGCGTTGCGCTATAAAGATTTTACCTTATGGGTTTGGAAACTTTTTCCACATTTATGTGTACATTTTAGGCGACAACACTTGGTGTGTTGGATGAAACCCCAACTCACTATTGTGTAGATTTCATTCATAAATCTCCAGAGTTTCATTGTCATAAGTTGGTGAGAAGATCTATGGATTAGAGGGGGATCACCTAGATCTCCAATTTGGGCTTTATTTCCAGACTTCTAGTTATAGGCCAAAATCAACATTGCAATAGTTATTTTGGAGGCCATTACCTTAGCTATGGTTAGCCATTTCGATATTTGTCGGAGTTGTAATAGGTTTTGATCTAGAATTGGCATGTAATATCATATTCTAGTTAATACAATAAGGCTGCATTTTGTTGCATATGTCTTGTGTTATTCACAAGTTGTAGTATTTTCTAAAATTTCGTGAGTAGAAGCACTGTATTTAATTTTGGGTTTCGTATTATTTACTAGCAATTTTTGTTATATGGGTGAAATTTTTATGATATTTTTGGGTGAATAGTTTGTTGAAACTAAATATCTAATATTTTAAGGAAAACATTAAAAAGGGATATCACAGTTGTATCAAAGTTGATTTTCCTGTCAACTTGAGGGTTTAAAGGGTAATTTCATTAGTGTTCGAGGCAACTGAATTTCTTATACAGGGGCTAAATTATTGTTTTTATAGAGGCCAAATTTATTGTATAGTCGAGTTGACACTTGAGATTGACAATGGTCAAAATCAATGGTGTGGATCAAGGAGGTTGAGTATATCTCCTTTGTGAGGCCAAGTTCAAATTTTTTTAGAGACCCCGACAACTCGAGGACCTAAAGGAGATACTGCGCGGTAAATTATGAGCTAAGATCGGGGTTGTCAACACACTCAGGCAACACGAGTATGCTGAGGAGACGCTAAGAATACATATGATATGTAACGGGGTGTGCATGCAAGGAAACATGGGACAAGGCCGCAATTTCATAGTCTTAGAAGGAGCTCGATCTATAGATCAGATGTAGTATGCAGATCCTGAGGATTGAAGTATGAGTATGATCAAATATATCAATAGATCAAGTGAGTATAAAGATAGTATGATCATTGCACAACGACGTATGGCTCTCTGCGTTGAATCAAGTGAGCTCTAATTGAGTTGTGGCATTAATATTGTATCATCTGGAGCAAACATCATGGATATATATGCATAGTATGAGAAACTAGTTGTGCGTGAAGTATAAACTGTAGGCCAGAAGGAGTGCACAATGTCTAGTTGTTGAGCTCAATCGTCCATAGAGTAACTGAGCGCATTATTTGGTGAGGTGAATTTATCAAAAGGGTGAGATAGTGGTGGAAATCATTGAGATCGTGGATCCAATTAAGTGTTTCCGATTTCTGGAGGACTAGCCGCATCCAACTCTAGCACAAGGCAGGGCCGGGAGACCAATTGCAGGCTCTCATGGGGCCACTGCGATCTAATATTGGCTAATGGGACACCCACAGTGTCATGAAAAGATGATGAAGCAAGCCCAGGATCTACATGATTGGGCAGATCACGAATAAATCAGACAGGGGAATGCATATGCAAGGGCTGTAGCAGCCAATTTAGAGTCTGTGGTATTGATCGGAGTCCTTGAGTTGTGACAGCAATCACGGGCAGTAGTCGTAGTCCATGGGATAAGGATGTAGGGGACAAGAATTACTAATTGGGAAGAAGGTGTTCCCCCAGTCAACACATAAGGACCACCATCATCACGAGAGAGTGTTGATTTTCCGTGGTACTGGAGAATCTAGGTTAGGGTCTTATAAACACTAACACTACCAATCCAAATACCACAACAAACTACTTTGCACAGTGGAATATAAACAATAGTAAATCAACATGTGCAAAAAATAAACAACTTTTTTACAAATTTAACAACCCAACTTTGTTATATTAACAAACTATAATACAATTGTCTAGGGCTCCCGTACGAGGTATAATGGCCCTCATACATCCACTGATATAGGATACAAACTAGGGTGTGGTGTTAGTCCTTCGACAACCAATCTACCCCTACAAGATACACTGACCGTCCAATTGATGTAGAGCTCCTCACAGCTGCCTTGGTCGTACCTTGAACACATCTACCTAGTCCTGTAGCTCCCGATTTGTAGCAACACAACTTTGCCTCTATCAATGATCCAAGTCCTTTAGGTCACCGAAGACGACTCTAATCTGCCCTCTAGCTAATCATTCGTCCATCAATGATTCAACACCTCGGGTCTTCACATCTGCCCACTTGCTGCTCCTTTCTCCTTTAAGAAGTCAACACCTTTGGGACTTCTTTCCCACTTGTTTCTCCTTAGTCCTTCAAGGTCACAACTCTTAGGTACTTTCTTCCCAATATTGTCTTCCTATGCTGCCCAATGAAGACAAACTTAAGGCAGGAGGGTTGCCACCTATCACTGTCAAATGCCCTTCTTTAGTAATGAACTCGGGCTAGTGAAACTGTTGCCTTTGACCTCCTTCTTTTGTCCTCCAAAGATGAGTCTTAAGCATCAACAAATTTGCCTCTCCTAACAACTCTCTTTGTCATTAAGGAGATTGTACATAGGGCCTCATTGGGCATCTCCTTGCTACTCTCCAATAGCCTTCAAATTCCCAACAACAATGTTAAAAAAACCGTTGTTCTGTCTCCTTTAGGAACAACCACATCCCTAGAAAACAACATCAACCATGGAGGAGAGTCATACCTTTTCTGCACCAATTATTCTAGGCTGGTGCTCCATTTCATTACTACACTTTTGACCCTAGTTAGGGTTTGATGTAGCAGCTGCTACAGCCTACCAACACGACCTCAAAACCCATGCTCTTCCTTCTCCAAAGAACCTCTATCTGCACTAACCCTTATCACTGCTCGGCCCTTAATATAGCCAATGTCACAGGGTTCACCAAATTTTAACCTTGAGGTTCAAAATTCGGCAAACCTCAAATATATTTTGAAATTCGGGTCAAATTTGGGTAGGCTTCGATAATGTTCGGCTCATATTTTCCTTTTCATCTACCTTATGTTGTAGGGTCCACATTGTTTTAGTTTTGAAGTTCGAATTTAATTTACTTTATTAAATTGGTTTGGGCTCTCAGGCATGTGGATGAAGGGTTTCTATGACAATCAATAGGATCATTTATATTTTATCAGTGTCCACTGTAATGAAAACATGCACATAATTCCAATATGAGGGCTATAGTGTCTCCAAAAGCCAGCAATTGTATGTAAAATGTGTGTTTAGAGACCATCGATGGAGTTGAACTTGCAAGGGGCCGTCCCCTTGTTTCTGACTCGCGGCACTCCTTGCATGAAAATCATATGCTATCAAATGATTGTTTTACATTTACTTGGATTCTATAAAAACTGTTTATTTATCATGGAATCATGCTACAATCAAGTGGGGCAAGGATAGTTCACCTTATATGCAATATAAATTTAAATATGCGAGACCGGAAAGTATATATATCTACATATTCCAACCATCAAAAAATACAATCAGCTACAAAACTTAGAAAATAGAATCAATTACAAATCTTTTATCCCACTTAAGATGGAAAATAGGACTAGCCAACTTTGTGGGAATGACGCTTTCGTAGATTAGGCAATACGATTTATTCTTTTTAATTTGAATCACATTAAGATAGATTTATAATTTGTTGTTTTATATATATTAAAGAAACGTAATATGTTAATATTATAGCCAATTATAAATTTAATTTAATTTAATTGATCACTTTTTAATTTGATTATACAATATTTTTTATATATATTAAAATTATACTAAGTTATATATTAAATTTTATCTTATGATTATATATATAAAAGTTTAAGAGGCAATAGCCCCAAGGGATAGCTCACTTGGTCGAGCTCTCGTTGCTAAGTACCTTGTCTATTGGGAGGTCACGAGGTCAAATCTCCTTGATGCCCTTGGGGTTAGGCCTGATATATTAGGCTGCCTTTGGTGGATCTGTGTGGATTATTGCTCGTGGACGTAGTGGCCACTCAATGACCGTGAACCATGG
Source organism: Pinus tabuliformis (assembly GCA_031772625.1). Lineage (NCBI taxonomy): Eukaryota > Viridiplantae > Streptophyta > Pinopsida > Pinales > Pinaceae > Pinus > Pinus tabuliformis. The sequence continues at coordinate 530,650,151 of CM062819.1, read as the reverse complement.
TTGCCTTTAAAAGAAAAAAATAAGAGAAAACTTCATTTTTATTATAAATTATAAAAAAATATTATGTGAATAATATATATATATATATATATATGTATATGAATTTAATGGCGAACCTCATTTGAATCTTATTAGAAAATTCGAATTCAAATCGAATTTAATTGTTATCGAATTCGAACTCGAACCCGAACTAGGTGACATTGAATGCAACCACTTTTTAGGGCAGTTGGCCTTCATTTTTGAGGCTACAAAGGAGCTCATCTCTTCTTCTAAGGAGGCATAGAACCTTAGCCTGTTGAAACTAAGAATCACTCACAAAATCATGCTCATATCAACCCATAAACTAGCACCAAAAACATCCAAAATTGTCCTCCTAGACTACAGCCAACATCTGCCCTCACACCTAGACCCGTCAGAAGAAAACAAGACCAAAACCATGTGAAAATTTCAAGTCTGAAATCCTATTACAGAAACTGAAATTAATTTTCTAATTGTTAATTAATTTAACAACTTATCTATTATGGAAAATACCAAATAATTCACACTGCAACCTTCACAAATAAACTGCAGAAAATAATAGCGTTGGAAACTGAGAAAATACTAGTTGTACACATAAAAAATTTACACAGTTATTTTTGGAAAAACATCCTCGGAAAAACACTGTGGGAAAATCGATGCAGTAGCTGAGGGTTTTTATTATTATGTAGTAGTGAGAAATTTTGAGTACAACTGGATGTCGAATCTGACTATCCTACAAAGGAAAATATTGGAAAAAATCTAGTGAAGAATTTTCCTCAGCCCACAGGCAAATCCATGCTTCTGACTGTAGCTCCAAGTGAGCCGTCCAAACTGGTTTGCACAAGCCTGCGTCACCCTTGCACAGCCTCTTCACATACACAGCCTGAATCAGTTTCTCCTGTAGTTGTCCTATCTACCACTAGCTGAGAAACTGTCTCTCCAGCCTTCTGGAACTCTTTCTTGGCCTCTGGAACTGACACTCGGCTTCTCTCTAGCAAAATCGAACTACCTCTAGAGGCTTCTATGTCAGCCTCGTAGTGGCTATCTTTTCCTCTCTGCAAATGCACTCACTGGATATGGAAAGCTTCCTCTGGCCTCACTTTCTCTGCCCCTCTCTGTCTCTACTTCCTTCTGAAACTCGAACTCTTCCGGCAACTACAGACTCTTTGGAAAAATCAAACTCTTCAAGTGTTTCCTTCATCTACCCATCGACGACTTCTTATAATCTTCTATTGGGGCTCCGGGCCAAGATTAAAACTTAATCAAGGGCCCAGATTAATTCCATGTCGATCTGTGTGAGTTTCTCGATGATTCACACCTTATCTCAATTAATTCCAATTAATTAACCACTTTTCCTAAGTTTAAACTTAGGAAATATTTAAAAATAGGCTAAGTGGAATTTCCAGAAACAATTTATGGGTTATGTAGAACTAATGTGTTTTAGCCTCTCCACAAAGTTTTGAGACTAGAACACCTTCGATGCTACAAAAAATAACACTTCCTCTTAGCGAGGAAGGTGTTCTCTCTAGTGCTCCACATTCTGCCACAACACCCCGTCTTTGTACCACCCTCTGTCACGCTACTGATGTCTGGCTATTATGCCTCCCAACCACTGTGCAACTCGAATGCTACTGCTGACACTGCCATACTGCTGCCAACCCTGCATATTCACTGCAACTCCCTCTCAATTGTTGTTGCTGCAACTGCAACTATTGCAATTGAGAAGCATCCTAAATACTGAATCAACTGTGTTCAGTATGATGCATCTATCTCCTGAGTCCTAACCGCTACTAGCTACTGCACTGTCCACTGAAGAATCTACGTTGTTGCTGACTCTGCCACTGTGCACTGTTCCCAACACTGAACTGCGCTCCTCAGCATCTCTCTACAACTATCACTCAGGAATCTGGCTACATCTCTGTCACTGATTCATCCTGCTACTGAATATTGTGGGCCCTTGTAGCAAGGTAATGATCCATGAGGAGGAAACCTCAAGGATCTTGCCCAATCTTTACAGTTCTGGACTATAGCTCCAAGTTGCCCCACCTCACTCCGGGAAGTATGGCTGCCATCATAGCGAAGTCTTCCTCCAACCTAAAGGAATATTTGTCTATCTCGACTAACGTTGTCATTTGGTCCTGCTTCTTTTGCTTGTCCTTCTTCTTGAGAGGACATTGCGTACTATAGTGACTGAACTCACTACACCTGAAACACTTGACCTTTGACAGGTCCTTCTTCTTCTTTTCCCCTCCCCTGGATTGGGACCCATGGATGTGTTACCGCTCAAACTAGCAAGGGTCCTAGGAGGAGATCCTATAGAGCAACTACTAGGTCAAGGGGCAACAAATGGAGAGATAGCCCAATGTCACCTCAGTTGAGGCTCTCTGCTCTTTACGGACTTTCACTGATGGGAAGAGACCTGGTATAAGAGGAATCACAATGATGAATGGATCAATGATCAAATAAGGAGTGATTCCTAAAGCCTATTCACAAGAGAGACTCAATTAAATAGCTTACTTGCTAGAGAAGCAAGGTGATGGGCTCTCTAAGAAGGGTTAGGAGGATACCTTGGCCTAGGGTTGGAGGATATGCCTTGGCAAGGGGCTCCTTATACTTAAGGATCCTTATGGATAGATGGATTCTATGTAATCCTTGTGGAATTTAAGTTATAAAGTTGCGGGACCATATAGAACCTAGATGGACCCAAACTAGGTCAAGGGTATGGAGTTGATCGACCAAAGAGGGGATTGACCTAATTAGGGAACATAATAGGATCAAAGGAATAGTTTTCTTTTGAAATTTGAATGCAATGATATAAATGAGGACACTAACCCAAAATTAGCCTAGGGAGAGAAACAATCCTCGAGCTAGGGCTTGCAATATCTCAGGATTCCACCGTCAAATTGTGCTCAAATTTGGAGGACCCCTTGAGAAAACCCCAGCGCATTTGTGAACCAATTTTGAAGTTGTTTAGATGGCTACAAAAGATTTCGATTGATGCCCTAGGTGACCCTCTAGAGTTAGACCTAGAATTTGGAAAAGTGAAGAAAAGAGGCGTAAATTTGACCACCAAAGGGATATGAGGATCAATGCCTTATTTCTTGGGCTTAATGGAATCAGGATACACAAAGATCGAGAATTTTTTTGTGTTAAGGAGCCCTAATTGATCTTTGCTAGCCTCTCCAAGGGAAGCAACTAGGTCAATAGGGATTTATCCTTCAAATTTACCAAAGAGATGAAGTTTCGAGACTTAAAACCTATTAAGTGTCTGTTGGAACATTCACCCACTCTCTTCAAGTACAATACATGCATTAAATAACTTATTCAAGGTTCCCATAAGAATTTAGCATTAACTATAACCCATACAAGAATAATGATAACCATAACATGCAATAAACCAGTAAATAAGAAGAATAACATTAAAATTCGACTTACATGAGAGAGAGTATATCCATTCATCAACTTCATATTAGAAAGAAGCTCCAAAGAAAATAGCGAAAATCCTAACATCATAGTGCATCAAGAAAGCTCCAAAAAGTTTACCCAGCAAAAAGTGCGAAAATCTCTTAAAAGATACCAATCCAATCCAATTGATCATGAGTTACAAATGAGGCCTTACTTGTATTGGTATGAGCCTCTAATAGTTTAATGGGTTTAATTGGCCTAACAAACCCCTAAAAGTGTCTCTAATGTGTAAAATAACACCCTAATTGGTGACAAGCCCACCAAATAGCTCCATAACATGAAAAATAAGCCTCTCAAGAGATCAGAATAATCAATATAATGTGTCATTGGGCCTTTGAGGAGGCCTAATGAAGTCTTGAGTGTGTCATGATGTGAGAATGGACCTCAAAAATAGTGGACAAGGGGTTTGGGCCCTTGTTTTCTAAGAAAATCTACATGGTGCTCCCAAGTGAGTATGGGGGCACAAGGACATCCTCATGGGTCTCCAAGTGGATTGAAAATTCCTATAGAACACAATGTTGCACGAAGTGAGAACAAAACGGGGACGTTTTTTGGAAGCGGGGATGCGGAAGCGTCATTTTCCAAAAATCTAGGAAGCAAAGAGTCTGCTATATATATATATATATATATATTTGCATTTATACTCAAAACAAACATCCCAAATACCAAATTAGTTGTAGAAGACATGAAAACATGCATATTTTTGCATAAATCAAGATAGATATAGCATCCATTGTACATTAATGATTAATTATTCGAGCATCAACCATTTAGATGCATCAACCATCTAGAATCTAGATTCTTCTCCTCTTGTCTAGCCTTTGCCTCCACCTCGATTGTCTAGGGATATTAGTCAACATTGCCCAATTTTGATCAAACTACCTAATTCAAGACTTAAAATATGGTAGAAGAGATATTAAAATAATTAATATAATTAATGGGGTTCCTAAGTCTAAACTTAGGAAAATTAAAATATTAATGTGTATTAATATAAAACGGGTGAAAAAGTTCTAAGAGACGAGGATCAAGCCAAATCTAATCTTAGTCATTGATTAGAGACTTAATCTCGGTCGTTGAATCATCAACAAGAAAAGTATAAGAGGAAGCCTAAGGGTCAGTTGCAGACACACCAAGAAACTTGAGAGATCAGTTAGTTCGATTTTCTAGGGCGAGGTTTGCTGAGGAAATCGAACAAGTGATCCGTTGCAGTGAGGAGCAGCTCGTCAGGAGGCTGCGGAATACATATTAGAGAGGCAGCAAATTATTGGAAGAGGTAGCGCAAAGCCTAGGAAGGTTGACGCAGAGGCAGCAAGGGTTGACACAGAGGTTTGGGAGGCCAGCGCAGAGGACACAGAGGGCCAAAGGAGCTTACACAGAGGCCATAGAGGATGACACAGTAGACGCAGAGGGCTTTGAAGGCTGCACTAGGGTGATTCAGTGGGACAGACTGAGAGTTGATTGGATGACGCAGAACCAGAGAGGGTGATGCAGTCCCTAAAAGGGTGACGCAGCTCCAGAGAATGCGTGGAGAAGCTTTCGTTTTCCAGCACAAGGAATAGCCAGAGTCACCGTAGGATTGTTCATCCAGTCGTTGATCAGCCGAAATGTTTCTTCGAATAGAGGTATTCCTGCCAAGGATATTCTCTGAAGGGTGAGCCATTTCTAGCACCCTAGTTGTATTCAGAATCTGCTTAATAAAACAAACCCTCTATATGCTGCAACGGTTTTCCCGAATTGGGTTTTTCCGGGGACGCTTGTCCAAAAATAACAGTGTTCCTTGTGTTGTCTCAGCTTATTTCAGTTGTTGATTTGTATGTGTGTGAAGGCTGAAATTGTGTTTATTTCGATGTTTATATTATTAAATAACTTGTTAATGTAAATAACAAGTAGGAGATAATAAACCAGATATTGCAGTAGCGGTTTCTGATGTGTTAGATTTAGAAATTTTCACATGGTATCAGAGCGATTGCAGATCATAGGACGATTGAAGACACCAACAGAAGAAATATGAAAATTTGCAATAGAAGTATTTGTCCTGAGAGACAATGTTGTTCCAGAGATGAAGAGGCAAGAGGAGTGACGTTGTGCAAAGAGGGTAACACAGAGGCTCACGCAGAACCTGCGTCAGCAGTTTGAGCTAGGAGAAGGGCCAGCGTAGAGGCTTATGCAGAGCCTGCATCAGCAGTTTGAGCCAAGAGAAGGGCCAACGGAGAGGCAGAGGGGCATATCAGACCTACGTAGTGCTCGATCATCTTTCTCAACCAGGAAGGATTGACGTTGTAGCCAGGAGGAGCAGATTCAACCCAAGTCGTGATTGCGCAGAGCGTGAAGGGCTCAGGTTCTTCAGTTGTCGAGGCTAAGGGAGCTGTGTAGATTGTGATTTGACGAGCTGGTGGGACGTTGTCTCTGTTTGTGCATAACAGTGTCTAAGGAAATGAAACCAAGGTGGAGGGAAGCACTACCTCGACGAACTTCTAGCCAAGAAATCCAAATCCGAGTTGCAGCAGCAAAGGGGGATTGGAGAGGAGTGATTCGACAGTTGACAGGAGGATTTCCAGGAGGGAAGTCGTGACTCAGAGGGAGTCTAGGAGCAGAGATGCATTGAATGGATTGAGGGATCAGGATAGATTGGACGGGGCTTCCAATTTTGTCATCTGCAAGGCCAGGATCATGGCAATCCTGGATAAACATCGCATCAAGGACTATGCCTTGCAAACCGTAGCTATCCTAGTTGACCCTAATGCTAATGAGAAGTATGAGGTGGCCCAGGGGAAGGCGAAATGCATGATTCTAGATGGGGTCAAGGATCATGTCATACCACATTGCTGAGAACAGTGTTGCGGGGGAGCGCCCCCCCTCATCGATCCCGCTCCCAATTCGCGCTCCGAGCGGGAGCAACTCGGGAGCGGGTCAGGAGCGATTTCGGAAACGCGCTCCCTAAAAAAAAACGCTCCCTACCTTTTCAGGAGCATTTTCGAGAGCATTTAGCCTTTTTGGCAAAAAAATTGCAATAATGTTCCAAATGCAAATTTTTTTCAAAGAAACAAATAAGTTTTGAGTGGGGCAACTTAATGATCAAGCCTATGGCCCTAGTATTGATATGCGATTCATGGTAATGTTAAATCTCATGATAAATCTCATCAAGCTATCTATTCTCAGACTTCCACAGGCTTCTCTTAGAAATGCATTTTTCGCTTGGTTTATAACTTAATACTCTAATACAAAAAGAAAATTAGATTTTCCATATGAATGAGCAAAATCTTCATAGAAATGTTCTGTCAATAAAGATATTAAATTGAATGAGTGGTAAGGAGTGTTACACAACTATATCAGTACTCTCCATCCAACATTTGTGAAGATATGTGAACAGAGGTTGTTTTAGCATTTGTGGAAACAAAAAGTCATTATTAAAATGAGAGGAATGCTTGGCAGATATGTAGAGAAATTAATAGATTGGACAAGCTTTTAGATAAGTCTGGAGATCTCTAGAAATATCAAGGGCTTGTCTGCGATTTTTAAAGTTGCAGCAGCCACGCCTTGGAATTGGATTAAATATTCTTACAGGCATATTGATGTGTCACAATTGTTGTTTAATGAGGTTCTTCTTTGGAAAAGAATTGGTAGCCTTGGTGGTTATTGTGGATGCATTCCATCTAGGGCTGCTTTAGCTACCTTTTATTGGATAAAAGAAGTTTGTCCAAAGTTTTAGTGCCTAGTTAAAAGGGAAAGCCAATTCCATTCTTCAGTGAGAGCTTGAATGGTGCAAAGAAAAAGTAGTTTGTGTATGATCAAGAGTTTATCATACATGCATTGAAGTGGACGCATTACTTGCTTCCCAAGGATTTTTTCCATTATATTGATCATCGAGTACTAAAACAACTATGTAGACTTAAATCAGCGATACATGAAGTAGGCGGACTTATTGCAAAGTTACACATTTGTGCTGAAGCAAAGGGACCTCTGGGATATCAAATAGGGTTGCCAATGCACTGACTAGTGGGACAACATTATTGACTACTATAACAGTGGAGAGAGATGGTAGGGCTGGAAGAAGTGAAGAACTTGTATAAAATAGATGCAGATTTTGCTGATAATTGGAATACCAACAGAGAACCATTGAGTGGTGACCAAACTCCGTCCTTGGACTACTTTATCCAAGAAGGATTCTTGTTTAGAAACAACAACTATATATTCCAAGAGGGTCAATGAGATTAAACCTCATTCGATAGATGCAAAATTGTGGCTTGAGAGAAAACTCTGGCATCAATAAAGCCCATGCATTAGTTGAAGAACGTTGCTATTGGCCTGGGATTGCCAGGATGTGAAGAAGTGTGTTGAGAGCTGTAGGATTTGTCAACATGCCAAGGAATGAAGTCAGAATACTGGATTGTAAACACCATTGCCAATTTTGGAAGTGCCACGGGAAGAACCCAAAGAAGTAATGTTTGTATCTTTGTATTTGTTGATAGATTTTTGAAAATGGCACATTTCATTCCATGTAAGAAAACAAGTGATGTAATGAACATAGTTGTTTTATTATTTAAAGAAATTGTTCATTTACATTATTTGCAAAGAAGCATAACCTCAAACAGGGATATCAAATTTATTGGTCATTATTGGATTGACATGAAATTATAGTTCAGTTCTGCATATCATCCAGAGATTGAACCAAAGCAGTTAAAATAAGCCTTGGAAAATTTTCAGATGTTTGCTTGGGTAGAGCTAAGAGAACGGAATAGTGGGATTTGGTGTTCACTCACGCTGAATTTGCATACAAAAATCCAATGAACAGGTCTACAAGAAAGAGTCCTTTCCATATTGTGAACAGGAGATCACCAATAGGAGTGACTGATTTGGCAAGATTGCTTGAAGTAAGCAATATGAATGTAGATGCAGAGTCATCTGTCAAGCATATAAGGGAAGTGCATGCAGGTGCAGCAACAACAACAAAGCAACCCAGGTTCTAAGAAAAACGATGATGTGGAAAGGTGAGTAAAGAGGGTTTTGATGAAGGAGACCTGAGTAAAGAGGGTTTTGATGAAGGAGACCTTGTACTGATACATTTGAGAAAGGAAAAGTTTATGGAGGGCACCTATAATAAGCCGAAAATGACGAAGATATGGCCTTGGATCTTGAAAAAGAACTAGGGTTGGGTTGCATGAGGATTTGGATATTTCCCCAACCTTTAACGTGGGATTGGCATATACTCTATGAAAGCATGGTGGATGACGAGTATATTGCTGGTTGAAAAGAGAAGATCCCAAAATGTAAAAGGGATGAGATAGCAGAAATTTTAGAAAAAATGATCACTAGAAGAACTAGAGGCCAAAGGGTAAAAGAATACTTGGTTTGTTCGCAAAGCAAAGGAGTGGAAGAAACCTTGTGAATTTCAGAAGCAGAGTTGGAACAAATCATACAGCGTTCACATGATTATTCCACTAGTCTTATAAGTGGGAGATAGCTTTTCTTTTCACCTGGAGAATCTGATGCAGGGGCATCTCCTTGGGCCCTGGAGAAATATCCGTCGTCCACCCAATAGACATTCAACGTCTCCAAAGCTATTGCAGGGGGTCTAAAAGTATGCGGTAGAGTTGTCCAGTCATCCACCCAGTCCTCATGGCTTGGTCCTCAAGCCTTCGAGATTGTTTTATTTGGTGGCTTCAGGCTGCCACAGAAGAATTGACCATTCAAGAGGTTGCCATCCGATGGCCCAAAAGCCATTGCGGGGTTTGAAGATTTTGCGGTGGAATGGAGGAGGGGCTGCCAAAATGATCCTCGACCATCCTTCCTACCCTAACCCGATGGCACATATCTTTGTTGTGAGTATGGTTCATGGCTTTGATAATTGATGCGGCGCCCTTAGGTCAAGCCTATGTGATGTTTAGTACTGAATTATTGTTGGGCCAATTTTCCATTTGGGTTTCAATTTCTATTGGCAGCAGGAGCTTTTTGAATTGACGGAATCGGTAATAGGGTCAGGTTTCTACTTGTGTGACACTCACTATAATCTTTAGAAATACCAAAGCAGCCCCTAGGATCACAAGGTTAGCCAAATACTTGAACCATCGATATTTGCAAAAGCTTTAAGACCAATTGATCTACACCCCTGGGCCTTGGTACTTGATATAAATTTGAAACCCAAGGCTTTAAAAATACATGCAGGAGAGGAACACTGGATATACAGCAAGTTCTGGCGAAAGAATTATTCAATGGAGAAGAAGAGGGACAAGAGAAAGTTCCGGGAAGAAGAAGAAAATACAAAGGAGAAAGAACGGAGAAAAAAGGAATAGCAACAGAAAGAGAATATGGTACTAGGTAACATAACATAGAGGAAAACCGGGTTGAATTTAATTAATGTTTTGATTTACCATCGAGTTGTTGTAAACCTCACCGAGACTTCAGACCAACAAGGATTGGCATTTAGTATTTGAAGGAAGAGTTTTAAATCTAGTAGTTGTTTTTAGCAAGGGAAGCCCATTGGGACCTTAAGCATGTAATTTCCTAATTTCATAATCGGCAGCGTAATTGAATCATTAATCCCTGTATGTCTTTGTGTCTTTTAATGTGATTGGAAGCTGATAACTGCATACTTCGTTTGAATTTAGTTTTGGCAACCTTGGTGGTTGTTGGTGGTGGCGCATGCTAATCAAGGCTATATTGTGTTGGACAATTTGAAGATTGAAGTTGAATTTTGGCAATAAAGTTATAGTGAAATGAATAATCCAGAATGTCACAATGATTACTTATGAGGATGAAAAACAATTGAAGTGCTGAATTTATATTGCAAGATTAGGCGTGTGGATGCTTTGTGAGTTTTAAGAATAACTGGTCACTGTGACAACCTGCAAAGAGTTTCCATCTCAGGCTAAGTTGTTCATTCCTCCAGCTACTATTTGGAACATTTGAGATGATTGAAGTTCTTGCAAATGTGCAAGGTCTTTGGATGCTTTGTGAGTTTTAAGAATAACTGGTCACTGTGACAACCTGCAAAGAGTTTCCATCTCAGCCTAAGTTGTTCATTCCTCCAGCTACTATTTGGAACATTTGAGATGATTGAAGTTCTTGCAAATGTGCAAGGTCTTACGCAGTGAATTTAATGCCTTAATATTTCAGGCTGGAGTTTTGAGGGGTTCTTAATGCTCACTTTACATTAGGCAAAGACAATAAAAACATGCAATGAACCTATCGAGAAATGTGGAGCTCCAGAAGATGTCTGTGACATTTGATGAAACTGCAACGAGTAAAACATGGGTATGACTAGCCACTTATGACCACTACTGTAAATTTGATTTTCCAAGGTTTTTGTGTTAACTTGTTTTGGCAGAGGTTAGAACTTGAAAGTACAAAGGCAAGCGAGTAATGAGTATAATAAGATTGCAACGGAGGTTAAGGATAAACAACAAAATGAATCCAAAGTTATTTTAAATTAGAAACTTCAATATATGTAACAAGGAATAATAATGTAGACAATTTTAACATTATAATGTACACAACTTTCTATTTAAACTTTTTATTTAAAAAATTATCTATACTCCAAACTCTTCCATATAAAGAATTCTTATTAAAATAAAAGTATATAATAAATGGCAAAATATCTCAGTGAAATAAATAAATATTGAAAGTTAAATGATACAATAAAAGGCTTGTAGATGTTTAGCATTTCACTGACAAGTTCAATTAGTTTACATGTATTTCCTCTAAAATATTTTTTTATTTCATTTCTGCTCAAGATAAGATCTTGACATTTTGAAAGTAATCTAATCCCATTTGGAATCACTTCCAAATTAATACAATTAAAAACCTGTAACGATTTTAACTCACTGTACCTTCAATTTTGGTCCAACTGAAGTTGTCACAACGGCTAGAATGACTCGAGTATCGATTTGGTTCTTGAATCACATAAGTCCAACACTCTGAAAGAATTGAGGAAAAATGATTTTGCATCAAGTTAATATTCCTCTGCAATGACTAGAGGGTGAGGAGTGTTGAAGCGCTTGCCTTCACTAATACATTGTTTTATTCATTGTCCACAATATAAATTGCCATGTCGCGCAGGACATCGTGAACTTAAATTACATCTCAGAGTTAAATACAACTTTCTTGAACTGTAACAAGCAACGATCTACAAAAGACTTTACATAACTATGCCCTTCGTTCAATAAATAGTCCTCTTCTTTGTTCTTAACCAGGCCTTCTGCAATCCAGATCTGCACCCATTTCAATCGAATAATTAATGCATCCTCGTAAAACGTGGCACAATATTGAAAACCATTTTCCAGATTAACATCTGTAAAACGATCATATCTCCATTTCAATTGCTGATACAAATCTTGATCAAGACGACGATGGCTACTTGGAAAATTTGAATCCACTGTTTTCATCTGACTTAGAGCTGTCTCTCGCCCATCATCATTAGTTGTGATTCCCGTCAGAGTACCCATTGCTGTCTCAGAGCAGAGTAGGTCACAGCAGATTATGGATATAAAAGCAGCAGAGCCCACTGGAACAGAGAAAATAGACCAGAATATGAATACAAAGGCAGGAAGCAAAGCCAGCTAGAGGCAGATACATGGATATATACACCGAGACGAAGGAGGAAGTTAACTGATGGTAAAGGGGGGACTGTATTGGATTTGATCTGGAATGCTGAAATATATAAAGGAGAGGCAGTTGTTGGGTTTCCAGCCAATACTTTATCAAAAAGTTTATCCGTTACATTATCTCGGCAACAACTTTAGTTGATAACTCCAATCACTGACCAAAATTAAATATTCGATGTGCTGATGATTCATTGCACAGCAGCTTTAAAGTTGTTACAATTTGTAGATTACTTTACCACTGTCAGAGGTTTTCAATGAGCACTCACACAATACTGTACCAAAGAGTTTGTCCATTACATTATTTATGCAACAACTTTAATTGATTAGGCGTCCACTCACCGACGAAAAAGTTAATTCAATGTCACAGCCTGGCAGTATTTTGGTCAATGTGTGAGAATTCCAATGAGCACACACAATATTGTATTAAAAAGTTTTTGTCATTTGGAGTGAGGTATCCACCGAATGGAGTAAGGTGGGAAGTGACAAGTGCACCGCTGCCTCAAGCAATCCGTTATTTTTCTATATGGTTTGAACGAGTGGATGCTCTCGAGGATATAACGACATGGGGTGGGTTGAAGGATTTAAGGTACCCAGTGGTCTATAACGTCACTTTTTGAAAGCTTTTGCGGCGGGTTTTTCCGGTCGAAATTCGGCAGGAATTTATCGAAATCGCAAGTTTGATAGCTAGTTTCTGCACAATGAAAGCGTCCCGGGGGTTTTTCAGGGTGTTGAATCCAAATATGCAGTTAAAAAACCATTTTAACTGCAACAAATCAAGATTTAACCTCAATTTCTTCCGCCAAATTCCGTCACCGGAATCTCCAAAAAGTCGCATTATGACAACTCCTTTAAGGTACCACTATGTCGGTAGATGCTGCTGCTCGCATGAAGGATAGGCTAGATGGTGGTGGCTATGATGCACACTCATGGATCCTTGGTATTTGGTACTCATGGTCCTCAATCTCCATTGAGGTCATCGTATTTTTAATTAGTGTTTCACAATGCAGTTTTGGTGACTTTCTTATTCTTTAATGTTCTTTTTCTGCGGGTTTTTTCTATTTAGTCCTTTTTTCTTTGTGGGTGGGAGTGTTTTGGGTTTTCCTTTACTTTCCAGTTCGTAGTGCTTGCTTTAAGGGGAAATAGTGGTTTGGTTTTTTTTGAATACATTCATGATTTGTTATTGAACAAATTAAGGGGAAGTGGTAGTTGTGGAGGTTTGGGAGATTTTCTTGCTCGTTACAAAGTGGAGACCTCGGTGTGGACCTTCCAAGCATAGATTTTGAAGCCGATCGAGGACTAAGTCTTTGAGTTCCAAGCAGATGTTGTAGTGAAGCATGTTTGTCTTCCATATTCCAAGGTGTTAACGGATGTTACTAACTAGGTTCTCAACCCAAAGCATACCCAAGGAAGACAAAACCAATGTTTGTTGACAATTGAATATATGGGATGTTGAAGATGTTGTTGGGAAGGGTTATAATGGACCAGAAAGATGCCAAAGAAAATATATTCACATGCTAGACAAAGTGGTTTTGAACTAAATAAAATGCAACTTTGTCTTAAGTGAATTGAAGACCAATTAGCTCAAGTTCCAAGTCCAAGTATTGGGAGTGAAAGGCACTCCAGTGCCATTGAGGTGGATGCTTCCGCTTCCACTTTGTTATCTCACTATTCTAATTTCACAATTTTTTGAGTTAGCTTGCTTAGATAGACATAGGAATGTGGGTTTGAGTAGTCAAGTTCTTAGTCATTTTGTTATTATACCTGTGTCTAATTCCTTATATACCAATTTCTTTTACTTGAAACTTTGGGTCAATCTGAAAGCATGTTTCGGACTTGATTCTGACATGAATCACCTTCAATTTAGTTACATAGACCTCTCACAATTCATCTTCAAAACCATCTAATCCTATATAATTTTATCTTTTCCCGCTCTTGATACCATATTAAGTGGAGTTTTGGAGAGACTACCTAATCTAAATTATATATATACACCCTTCGCTTGAAAGGGAACAATCATGTTTTTAGAAATCTTGATGCTTCTTCATTCCCCACTTAAGGATTAGTGTCTACCCTTATTCTTTCACCATTACCTATTTTCCAAAGCAAACAATTCCCAATTATAGGGAAGGATAGAACAATAGTTTTTCAAACAATAGATACATTATGGATGTTCCTAAAGGGAGTTTCAATCCATTCTTCCATTATAGTAGGTTTAATGTATTTATAGATGATAACATGACTCCACAACCTCTTATTTGATATCAACCTCCATAAGGACTTGGTTACTAGAGCCTTCCCAAAATAGTGGATGTTTTTAAGTCTTTATCTTCTTAAGTCTTTGGTTTTTTTATTTTATTTTTTTTAATGGTTTGTTGTGTTGTTTTACCAAAGATATATCCTTACTCTTTCTTCCTTGACCACAAGAATCAAAAACTAGCCTTTTAGACTTTTTCCTAGATCCCCTTGTGAATGAATGTCAAATAGTGCTAGTACACTAGAATTATTTCCAATATTTATTTGACTAGATGAATATCATAATTCACCATCCACCCTCTTAGTTTCATTAATATTTGCCTCAATTTATCGTAACCAAGAGAAACCTAGACTATCAATCATAAAACATAATCAAGTGTGAAGCTCAACTAATTTATAATGTTTGACAAGAAGCTCTTCGAGAGATATGGAAGAATTGGTGGATAAGAATAACCTATAAGTGTATGTCATCATTAAATGAGAGATAATTAATTCCCAAAAAAATCCCAAAATATATCTCCATGTGTACATGTACAATATTACAAAAGCCCAATGATGCCATGTTACATGTATAAGTGCCCCACAAATGATGTTATAATGATCATCATTGTGGCACTAAGTTTGATCCCAATGGGGCAATATATGAGGTTAAACGTATATGATATGGTCCCAAGGGGAGGTGTATGTATGGTTAAATGTACATGTAATGTGCAAATGTATATGTAATAGAGTTGGTCTAATAATAAAGTGACCACATGTGCACTGTGTCAATAATTAAATATAGGGATAATGTAGCCATTATTGAAAACATGTGATTTGGATGTATGCATTTTTTTTGGGTATTTGGAGGAGGTTATCCTATTCTTTAAGGAGTTATTATGTAATTTATCTCTTATCTATATCGGAGTTGTGCTCCACAATCACATTATTGTACATTGTGTGTATTTTTCGTCTTTCATCTATTTGGACCATAAATTTTGGTTTTAGAGTTCTGGTCCTAGGGTATTGTTGCTCCAAATGATGCATATTAACTTTCATTGAATTTTTTATTTTTATTTTATTTTTTAATTATTATTATTATTATTATTATTTAGAAATCTTCATAGAACAAAATTTTGAGACAATTGATGAAAAATATAAAATTATAAGTGTTAAAATTTCCAAATTTTGGTTCACTATACTTTGGGATATATACCTGGTGAGAGTTAAGGTTTTTGGTTGGTCCTAAAATCAATTTCAAACTAGCATATTGAAATTTTCGCTATAAATTTTTTCCTGAGTAGCTTAAGACTACAAAATTTTAAGAATTATAAAGATACATATTACTAGTAATTGCCCTAAAAGGCGCAAAGAGAGGCCAATAAGGTTGTTAATTTGGAATTGGTAAATTGGAAAAGTTGTACTTTGTTTCGAAATGATAATTGTTGTATTAGATTTAGGTTGTTTAGTATATTTGTGTTAAGTTGGTAATACAAATTAGAATAATAATTAAAATATTGAGATTATGAAAGTTGAGTGAGATATAATTTATGACTTATTTTACCAATGAAAGATTTAAAATCATTGTAAAGAAATATTGATATTCTAGAATGGACAATTTCTACTAAGACGAAATAGGTAGATATTACTTTTGCCTCATTTTAGGATTTTTTTTTTGGCTAATGTCATATGGTGTCATTCAAAATGTATGTTTTATTCTTATTATCATTTGTATTCTCTATTATTGGTGATTATCTCATTTAGGAAATTATCTATAATTGTTGTAAATCAAGACAATGTATTATTACTCTGCATAAAGAAGAACTCGACCCAAATGATGATAAATTAGAAGAATCCTACTATTGTTGTATATTAGATATCTTTGCTTAATGTACCACTAGTTGCCACAAGTTCTATCATCGTGCATAGTAATCTATATATGCATTTGTGGAGTAACTCAAAAACAATATAGTGTCCCATCTCCATGGAGTCTCATAGTTTGTCTATACATATCAAACAATGGTGGTGCCATATGCACAATTTTCTTAGTAATGAGAAATGAGATCTTCTTGTCACCTACAATATAAGATGTGACAACTATTCAAAGGATGGTTCTTATGTTACTAGAAATGGAAACTTTTGTAATTCTATGTCATCTAATGGACCCGCATATGCATGGAGCTTTAGTATGAACTCTCTAGTATGGTATTGACCTAACGTTTTACACTACCAACAAATAATTTGCCACTTAAAATGTAAGTGGAACATATTTCCACTCATAAGCAAAGACAACCTTATTGTTTACAATTATGAATAGGCAACATTGATGGGCATCATTTGGAAATCATTTAGTTAGGTTTGATATTTTCATCATTATTTAATAGTAAACCAAAAACATAACCAATAATACAAAAAAACCAAATTAAATATTTTAAATTTTTTTATTATGTAAATGTATTAAATGTAAAATTAACAATTCATTAACAGAAGTGTTGTATGGTAACTTAGTGTTTGCCACTCATGTTGAAAAAATCGCATAAGACATTGTAACGTATTGATAAATGCTAAATTAATAATGGTTAATAGGCAAATCAAATCATATATTCAATTTAAAAATTATGCCCTTAAAAAAATTCATAAAACATTAAGACCAAAATGTGAATACGAGTGTCTAGTAGCAAGGTTATATACCGGGTAGTTGTTAATTTGGCATTTATGATCTGGACACACGGAAGAGGACACTGAAGAACACGAAGAAATCAAATTCAGCCTTGAAATATTCCTTGATCAGGATCTGTGCTTAAACAGAGCCACAGTAAGTCATATGTGTTGTATTTTAATGGGCCGCATGACTTTGATGATGACCACAGTGAAGAAAACAGAGCCACGGCTAAGTCAAATGTGTTGTATTTTAATGGGCTGCATGACTTTGATGATGACCACATAGAAGAAAAGGGTTTTGAATTTGATCTGCTCCTAGGTTTGCTTCAGAATGAGGTAGCATTAGCCACACAGAAGAACAGTGGTATGACAGCCATGAAAGGAACACAAGGCTGCATTTGGGCTTGGGTGAATATAAACAAATTTTGAAGGGAGAAAAGCTTATGTTTCCTATGTTTGGAAAACGTCGGTATTTTTCCCAGATTTCATGATGCATTTATTGATGTAGTAGAAGTCAAAAAGCAGGTATTTAAGGAAGATAATTCTGGTCTCATAAGGAGAGTGCACGCTGAGGGTGGGAGTACTCATCTAGTAGCCTTGATAGGGATTTGGGTCAATCATTTTCATAGATATTTTTGACCAGGTTGGAAAATCAAAATAGACTTACCCAACAGATTTTAAGGTTTTCACACCTGACTAATCAGTCTTCACAGTATTAGAGAAGAATCTTGATGGTTTTACACAAATTTTCACTGTACTTGGCAGGCAAATCGCCCATCAAATTCCATCCCTATTCCTGACTACTACAAAGGATACATGTTTTCATCAAAACAACACCCAAATACAGGATCATCGTCTACATGAAGAGACGATGGAACTGTGAATTGCTCATCGAGGAATTCCTGCATCGATATTTGAATTACCCATTTATAAAGTACTCGTCATTAACATGGCATAGCGAATCCCCACAGCATTCTCAACAACAAAATCGAACTGTTTCCATATATTCCACATGATGGACCCAAAAACCAGAAAGGACCTGATTACATATAATCATCATCTCTTGGGAAAGGGAAGGGGATTAGTGAGCTGAGTAAGCTGCTGCTGCAAGCGTATGCCATCCATTCAGAAACTGAACATCCAAAAAGGCAACCCCGTCGTGACAAACTCAGAAACTTCCCTCAAAAGGGAAATTCTGATCAAGTAACGCAAGCCCAGAGAACTGAAATGAATTGCACTGAACATCCGATGACAATAATCTCTGCAATTTCCGAAGTATCATACACCAAGAACGAGTATACCCCCACTGTACACCTAGGTTGCAGAGAATTTCGTTTGTTTCTGAGTGGGGGACGATATGGGAACAGCCATTTGGGGAACCAACCACAAATTAATCGGAGGAATGGCAGTGCTGTAATTTGTAAATAACATTAATGCCTAAAATGTGACGTCATATGTGCACAGATGTCATGTCTAGATTAAAAAGTAGACAAAAATCTGAAGTTCACCGATTCAAAAGAAAGGATTATCGGCCTACAATTTCAAAGATCATACCCTTCTAATTTCAAAATTGCTTGAAACAAGTAATAGAATGTAGATGCAGAGTCATTTGTCGGGTATATAAAAGAAGTGTATGTAGTTGCGGCAACAAAGCAACATAGCTTATAAGCAAAATGATGATGTGAAAAAGTGAGTAAAGAGGTTTGATAAAGGAGACCTTGTCTCCACGCATTTGAGGAAGCAAAGGTTTGTTAAGGGCACCTATAATAAGCCGAAGATAAGGAAGATAGGGCCTTGCTCGATTTTGAAAAAGATATCTTATGCATTTTAGTTGTTCAAGGATTTGGATATTCCCCAACCTTCAACGTGGTTGCTTTATACGAATTCCAAGAAGGCATGGTGGATGTCAGGAGTATATTGCTGATTGGAAAGAGAAGATTCCAGAGTGTGAAAGGAAAGAGATTGCAGGAATTTTGGAAGAAAGGATCGCAGCAAGAAGCAGAAGCCAAAGGATTGGAAGAATCCATGTGGATTTCAGAAGCAGAGTTGGAACAAATAGTTCAACGTTCACGTGGTCATTCCACTTGTCTTGTGAGTGGGAGCTAGCTTTTCTTTTACCCCGAGAGTCTGATGCAGGGGCATCTCCTGGGGCTCCAAAGCTATTACAGGGAGGTCTAAAAGTTTGGCGGTAGAGTTGTCCAGTCATCCACTGAGTGGTCCTCGAAGAAATATACCCTTATTGTCATTCTGGTTCATGCCTTTTTTAATTGGTGCTGCTCCTTAGGTCAA
This sequence comes from Pinus tabuliformis, assembly GCA_031772625.1. NCBI lineage: Eukaryota > Viridiplantae > Streptophyta > Pinopsida > Pinales > Pinaceae > Pinus > Pinus tabuliformis. The sequence continues at coordinate 530,630,886 of CM062819.1, read as the reverse complement.
GCCTATGTGATGTTTGGTACTGACTTAATTATTGTTGGGCTAATTTTCTATTTGGTCTTCAAGTTCTATTGGCACCAGATTTCTTTTTGAATAGACCGAATCGATCACTGGGTCAGGTTTGTGCTTTACCTAACGTTCATTAAATTTTTAGGCATATTAAACGCAGCCCCTCAGTATATAAAATTAAGAGGGGTCTGATCCGACTACCTTTCCAAAGAGCTCTAACACAAAGTGATCTACGCCTCGAGGCTCGGGGTGTTCTAAAACGCTCTTAAGATAAATTTGAAACCCAAAGCTTGTACATGCAGGCGAGGAACATTGGATATACAAGAAGTTTCGGTGAAGGGATTTATTAATGGAGAAAAAGAGGGACAGGAGAGAACTCGGGGAAGAAGAAGAAAATACAAAGGAGAAGGGACGAGGGAGAATAAAGAAAAAGAGGAATAGCAGCAGAAGAGAAAAGAATATGGTAGCATGAGATAGAGGAAATCTGGGTTGAATTTAGTTATTGTTTTGATTTTCCATTGAGTCCCTGTAAACCTCACCAAAACTTTAGACCAACAAGGATTTGTATTTAGTATTTGAAGAAAGAGTTCTAAATATGCTAGTTGTTTTTAGCAATAGAAGCCAATTGAGACCTTAAGAATGTATTTTCATAAATTTGCAGTGTAATTGAATCGCTGATTGTGCATATTCAGTCTTCTTTGTATGTGTTTGTGTCTTTCAATGTGCTTCTAAACTGTTAACTGTGTACTTTATTTGAATTTAGTTTTGGCAACGTAAGTGGTTGTTGGTGGTGGTGCATGACAGTCAAGGCTAAATTAAGTTGGACAATCTGAAGATTGAGATTGAATTTTGAAAATAAAATTATAGTCAAATGAATAATCCAGAATGTCACAAAGATTACTTAGGATGCTCGTGGGTGAAAATCAATTGAAGTGCTAAATTATTATTGCAAAAAATAGGATGCTCGTGGGTGAAAATCAATTGAAGTGCTAAATTATTATTGCAAAAATAGGCATGTGTATGATTTGTAAGTTTTAAAAGTAACTGGTCATTGTGACAACCTGCAAAGAGTTTCTAAAATTCCATCTCGGCCTAAGTTGTTTATTCATTGTGACAATCTGCAAAGAGTTTCTAAAATTCCATCTCGACCTAAGTTGTTCATTCCTCCCGCTACTGTTTGGAACATTTGAGATGATTGAAGTGCTTGCAAATGTGCAAGGGCTTTTGGAGTGAACTTAATGCTTTAATATTTCAGACAAGAGTTTTGAGGGGTTCTTAATACTCATTTTACATTAACTTTCCACCGCCTATACATGAAAGGCTAAAAGGAAAAGACATAGAATCATGAAATGAACGTATCCAGGAATGTGGAGCTCTTGACTGTGATATTGATGGTGGGATTGTAACAAGTAAGACATGAAAATGACTAGCCACCTAACCAACTTATTAAATTAAATTATTACTGTAAATTTGATTTTCCAAGGTTTTGGTGTCAAAGGTTAGAACTTGAAACTACACAAGGCAGAGAAAACAAAAGCAAACATAGTCAGTGATGAGTATAATACATTGTAACTGTGTAAGGATAAATAACAAAACGAATACAAAGTTATCTTAAATGAGAAACTTCAATATAAATAACCAGGAATAACATTCTAATCTGGCAACTCTAACCTAAAAATTGAAAATATTAATGAAATGCAATATAGTCTAGCCATCCATCTCAAACTACTGAAATATAATCGTGAAAAGGATTTCAAGTGAAATATTGCATTTAACATTATAATGCATAAAACTTTGTATATATTTAATATTTCTTCTTTGAAACTATCCCATCTAAAATTTTTAATTAAAATAAAAAATATATAATAAATCATTAATAAATTGCAAAAAATATCACAATGAAATTAAAAAATATCTGAAAGTTCAATGATACAGATAAAAAGGCTGTAGACGTTGGGCATTTCACTAAAACGTTCCGCTAGTATCTCTATTTCTGCTCAGACAAGATCTTACATTTTGAAAGTATTCTGATCTCATTTGAAATCACTTCCAAATTAATACAATTAAAAAGATTCAGATACTTCAAATTTAGCTTCAGATTCAGTAACTTCTATTTGAAACGTTAAAGATTTTAACTCACTGCAGCTTCGAATTTGGTCCAACTCAACCGCTACAATGATACCAGCATTGATTTGGTCCTTGAAGCAGATAAGTCCAACACTCTGAAGGAATGGTGAGGAAAAATTATTTTGCCTCAAGTTGATGTTCTTTTGCAATCTCTAGCAATGGAATAGATGTAGAGAAATGTTGAAGCATTTGCCTAACCTGATATAAACTGCCATGTCACGGACAACATCGTGAACTTAAATTACACTTGAGAGTTGAAATACAACTCCCCTGAACCGTAACAAGCAACGATCTACAAGGGACTTTGCATAACTGTGCCCCTTGTCCAATAAATAGTCATCTTCTTTGTTCTTAACCAGGCCTTCTGCAATCCACATCTGCACCAATTCCTCTCGAGTAATTAATGCATCCTCGTGAAATATGGCACAATATTGAAAACCATTTTCCAGAATACCATGTCTCAAACAAATACCATGTCTCCATTTCAAACGCTGATACAAATTTCGATCAGGAGGACTATGGCTACTTGGAAAACTTGAATCCACTGTTTTCAGCTGAATAGAGCAGGCTCTTGCCAGTCATCTTTAGTTGCGGTTTGTGTTCCACTGTATCCACTGTTGTCTGAGAGCAGAGTAGATTGTGAATATAAATGCAGCAGAGCTCACTGGAACTGAGAAAAGAGAGCAGAATATGAATGCAAAGGCAGGGAGCAAAGCTAACAAGGGGCAGATACATGGGTGCTTAGGCCGAGGGGAAGGAGATTGGATATTATAGAATGCTGAAATATATAATGGAGAAGCAGTTGTTGTGTTTCCAGCCAAATCTGGGAGGAGTATAGCAATAACAGAAGTTTGTGATCATTATTTTGCACCAAAAAGTTTATTCCATTACATTATTTCAGCAACAACTTGATCACACCGCCAGTCACTGATCAAAAAAGTCGTGATTCATTCACGTTTATCTTATTCAAATTTGTACATTATTTTACTCAGTGTGGAAGTTTCCAATGAGCACTCAGCCAAGACAAGTTTATCTCTGACATTATCTGGGCAACAACTTTATTTAATAACTCCACTCACTGACCAAAAAGTGTATTCCATGTGTCGATGACTCACTGCACCACAGCTTTAAGATATTAAAATTTGTAAATTATTTTGCTCACGGAGTAAATTATTTGTAAATTATTTAACATTACATTATTTATTCAACTACTTTAATTAACGAGGCCTCCACTGACAGACCAAAAAGTTAATTCCATGTGGCGATAATTCATTCACACGACGCTGCACTACAGATTTATGTTATTAAAATATGTGGATTATTCTACTCACCGTCTCAGGTTTCTCAGCACTCACAGAATATTGTGTCAGAACGTTTTTGTCTTGTCACTTGCAGTGAGCTCTCATTAAACGGATGTGTGTAGTCATCTTGTACGATAGTATTTAATGTTGCCTCATTCAAACTCAATTGTAATATTTTAAATATTTGCAGGAGTGATTGGAATTTGAGGATTTAAGGATTTTTTCACACAAGGTGATTAAAGTTAGGAACTCATCGCAAATGGAAAGAGTTACTAAAAAAAGTAAGAAGGAAAAGAAGAAGAAGAGTTTAGTGAGGTTAAGATGTGTAAATCAGTTGGTTTAGGTTGGATTTATTTTTCATCAAATTACTAATTCAAATTTTATGAAAAAAGATTGAGTGTGAGAATTATTTACCATTAATTTTGAAAGTGTGGTTTATATAGATATAAAAGAAATGAATGAAGTTAAAAACTTATTGTATTTATTTTGCTTATAAAAAAGTGAGAATAAATTTTTCATCATAAATTCATGTTTCACTTAATTATAATCATTGTAGACTCATTACAAATGTGAAGTTGGGATATTTCTGTTTTTTTAAATAATTTTAAATGCATTTTCAAGACTAAAATTTTAGCATACATATCACAGTGTTCGAACCTAAAGAAATTAGTGTGAATTCAAATAAATGATTCTCTTTTCCACATAACTAGGAGAATTAACTCCCCATACTCTATTGAAATATCCCCACGTACCACTCTTATTAATAGGCTCATGTGTAACCTACCTTTGACAATAGAACTTTGGAATGGACTTATAACTGGAAAAGATACATCTACTTTAAGAAGCATATTTGAAAGAAGGAATATTAAATATGTCCTCAAATATGCATATGTTTTTGGTAAGCTAGATGTCGCACTTTACTATCAAAGGTATAAATTTTAAATTCTTTTAGCTCTCGCTTCATCTACCCGAGTTTGAAATGCTCTTCTATTGACTCATTTTGCCAACCTCCTCTTACCCCTATCAAACTTTCCATTTCATCTTAAACTTGTCTAGAATAGACACAAGAGACTACCAAGTGACATATAATTTCCTCACAAGGGTTTCACTTTGTTGACCAATATATTACCACATTCATTCATAAATGGGGTTTTAAAGTTATGAAAAATAGAGTCAATATATTGTAGGTATTGGGGGTGAGGATGTGGGCTAGGGGGTTTATAGATGTTGGGGGGTATAGAAGAGGGTATTCAATAAAAATAGGGGATGTCTATTAAAAATAGAGGTTCTTTTTATTAGAAAGATGTATTGAAAGGGGGGTTCAATAAAAGGATTTTGGGAGGTTTTTATCAATATCTAGTAAGATTACAGGTTTTATATAATATCCTACTAACACAGGTGTTGTAAAATAGGTTGACTAAGTGGAGACCTTATGACTTTCTTCCTCCTTGTAGAAAGTACACATTTTGCGGCCTTGCGTATTCCTCTTATACAATATGTCCCAAATAAGAGCCTTATTCATTATGGTCAACCACATAAAAATTCTTGCTTTTAGAAGAGGCCTAATCTTACATAGTGGTTTCCACCACAATTGAACTTCTTCAAGCCTATTAATGGAAAACATAACTTTATATCTTAATCTCGGAATGTAGATATACAAGGATAGATTTTTGGACCAAACCAACCCATCCTCTACATCCTTGATTCTGGCATGACTCGCCTTCAATTTAGCTATATAGGCCTCCCATAGTTCACCTTCAAAACCATCTAATCCCATATATACTTATTGTTTTCCACTCTTGATGTCATATAACGGAGATTTCTAGAGAGATTACCTAAACTAAATTATATATACCCTTCCCTCGAAAAGAAGCAATCATGTTCTTAGAAATATTGTATGCTTTCTTCACTCCCTACTCAATAATTAGTGTTTGCACTTACTCTTTCACCATTATCTACATTCCAAACCAAACAATTCCCAAATATAGGGAAGGATAGAACAATGATTTTCCAAACTATAGACACAATATGGATGTTCTTAGAGGGGCTTTCAATCCATTCTTATATTGTATTAGGTTAAATGTATTTATTGATGATAACATGACTCCACAACCTATTATTTGATATCAACCTTCATGAGCACTTCGGTGCTAGAGCCTTCCCAAAATGGTGGATATTTTTAAGTCTCTATCCTTCGAAGTCTTTGGTTTTTCTATGATATGTTCTTTTACCATATAGATACCCTTACTTTCTTTTATCCTTGACCATAATATCCTAAAACTAATATTTTGTATTTTTTTCCAAAATTCCCTTGTGATTAAATGTGAAAGAGTGCTAGTATATTAGAATTACTTCCAGCATTGATCCGACTAGAATAAGTATCCTTCTACTAGATAATCATAGATTACACCATAACTTAATTATCATTTCAACTTTGGAAATTAACTATTTTCAATCATTAATCCCATAGTCATTTGGCTTTATATGAAAACTTGAGTATTTGAAACCTACTTAGAAGTCAATTTAGAGAGAAATTATAGATTGAATCTAACTTGATCATTTACCACCCCAATAAAAGAAATAGAAGCCTTTTGCAAATTAGCCTTCATACCAATAGCAATATGGTATAGTTCTAATGTTTATTTTAAGTTACTTGCATCATTTAACTATCATGGTTACTTGCATCATTTAACTATCATGGAATACTAAGACATCATTCACAAAAAGAAAATGTGTCAATACATTGATCTTTCGAGTTACATACCTTTCAAGGGTCTTGTTCTTCTTGCCTTTAATAAACCCTTGTCGAGGCCTTTATTTGTCATCAAAAAGAACAAATATGACAAGGGATAACCTTGCCTATGTCATCTCTTTGGTCTAAAAAAATAAGATTTTGATTCATTGATTAAGACTAGAAAATACATTGAAGTTAAACAATAATCCAACTCACAATATGAACACAAACCTAATGTGAATCAACACAACCAGTTTTCCTAATTGTATGCCTTGTAGAGGTCCAACTTCAAAACCATGGCTGGTAATTTCTTTGCTTTTATCATGTGCACCTCTTTTTGTTCTACCCTAATTGCATCATCGATTTTCCTTCCATTAAGGAATCTAAATTGCTCAATGGAGATTGACTAAGAAAGAATCTTATTGGCCCTCTAAGCAATAATCTCAACTATTATCATGTAAATAGATGCACATGGAAATAGGTATGAGATCCTCACAGGACCATAATTTACATTTTTTGTTAAATATTTTCTAAGATGACCAAGGTTCTTTAAGTGTGCACTAAATGGATGGAGGTCATATCTATTAAATGTATATGAAAGAAAACCATAAAGGAAATTCCTTCTTACACATGTCAAAAGATAGGCCAAGATATCCTAGTTCAAAGATAAAGACTTTGAGCCATTATTATTAACCAAGGGAGTAAATAAGTTCAAACCAACAACACTTAACATTTTCTCACACTCCCTTTGGTTATGAGAGCCATTCTTAACGTTTCCTTGTCTCTCAAAGAGTTAATTTTAATTTTAAATTTTTGTGTCCTCTCCTAAAATTGAATCGAACGTTGACCAAGATCACAAATTTGATCTCCTTATCATATCCTTATCGACCTAATCAACTCCTTTCTTATGGGAATTATTCCCGAAATTTGATAGGAATGTTTGTAGAATTTATAGTTTCACTTGATTGATGGGAGATTTGAACATATAACTTTATTGCTAGTGGTTTGGTCCATCTTTAGACATTCAAAATAATGGAATTTTGAGTAAATCAAGAGGAAAATTTGCTTTGCAAAAAAATAAAATCTAGGCCCATTAAAAAGATTGAATTTGTCCACTTATTAACCAACTACTCAACCAAGGATGTTATGAAAACAATTATGACACCACTCTCCAACACAAAACTTGTTCCATTAAACTTCTCACAACAACATGCCATGTGGTTGAAGCCCCCCATTTCTTTCCCATGGATCATTAAGTGCTAGAAGAAGAAATTAGGGGGGCCAACCTTCTAATGTGCAACATGACTCTATGGTGGAAAACTTAAGTCCATATGAAAAAGTTGAATCATAAGTTGATGTACTTGCTACTTCATAGGATGAAGTGGAACTAACGAACCAAGTTCAAGGCAAACTAAAGTTGGTAACACTAAAACTATTTATAGAAAAAAAATCAGCACATGGTTTTACAACCATGTACTTAAACATTGTTGATTAGAAAAGCACCTCCATTGAAGTAGGTCTGGATCAAGAACTATAAGTGTCTATTTTAACGGACATAATATGTTGAAAATGCAACAAGATGATGGAGCTTAGTTAAAAGAAGTCGCCTTCACTAAGTGGGCCCGCAGGCTATTTTTGGCACAAAGTCTATTTTTAGACATATTGATCATGGTCTATGAGTTGCAGGATGCTATTTATGGATGATTGGTCATGTTGGTAAAAATATATGGACCTCTATTTTTAGACATATGGGCGGAGTCTATTTTTAGACTGCCAGTCTAAAAATAGAACAGTCGAACATTATTAGCTCTTAATAATATTTGGACTATAAACATTATCTTATCCTCTTGCAGCACTTCAGTTCGAGCTGCGGTTGTGGCACATGCAACTGCCAGAAGGAAATATGCTTTTCCTATGAGTTAGTTGAGCTATTGCATGATGGACTTCAGTTAGAACTCAAGTCATTGAGTTTGGTGGAGTTGATTGAGGAGTTGATGGAGTTGTGTTCAGTTTGACTTAGTTGAACTAGTTGTATTTAGTCTAACTGCCAAATACACTAGTGATGAGTGATGTGAATTAATTATTATTTAATTCACTAATTATTAACTCATAAATCAACTAAAGAATACATAATTTAACTCAGTGCATGGACAGTTCAGTGGAGACAAGTGTTAGAGGTGGGTGAAAGGGTGAGACTACTATCAATTGTGACTATAGTTGTGCATGAGATTTACACAATCATTGATTGAGATTGCCAATGAGGATTGTGCAGTACAAGCCAAGGGAATTCGAACTTGGATCTGATCTATTCTCAACTTGGATTGCGCAGTAGAGGCAGACAAACAGTGGAGGAGATTTGAACCCGTGACTTGTTCAAATCTGAGCTAGTTTGTGTGTAGCATGTGGAGATAGTACTAAGTACTTGTGAGGAGTATTGTACTATGTATTGTTACATGTTCTCTATCATTATAATATACAGATAGTTGGGGGTTTTCAGTTGTATGCTTTCCCCATTACATACTGTGTTGATATGTGTGATTGATGTTTCAATGTGCGCATGCGATTGTTTTTAATTCCGCAAAATTGATGATCAATGGTAGAGGAGTTATGTATTATGCATGCATTCTGCAAATAGTGTATAATCAGGATAATCTCTGTGAATAAGTGTTATATTATTCAAAATTTCTACATGGTATCAGAGATATCAGAGCGAAGTTGATCATCAGATCTATTATTCAGAAAGTGATTACGTTTTATTTCTTTAGGCAGAGTTTGTAATCGGGCCAGGTGGCCTCTGGATTCATCCTTCTTTTGAAAGGTGAGATATTCGGTAAATACCCATATAGTCAATCTCTGTACGAGAAATACTTTGTTCTCACGAATTTTAGATCAGAAGCAGTTGAGTTTTGAGCTGGTGGAATTCGAATTTGCAGCAGTGTTTTCTTGGTGTCGAAGTTGAAATGTCTTTCAACGGATTGCGATTGGAGTATGCCGTCGAAGGCAGCTCGAATTATATTGCATGGAAAGACAGGATGGAGGTAGTGTTAGATGACAATGGGTTGAAGTAGTTCATAGATGCTGAGGTCCCAAAGCCTACTGATGCTGCTCACGTTGAGGCTTGGCAAAAGAAGAGAGCAAAGTGTCGAAGGATTCTGTTGGAGGGCGTGAAGGATCACATTGTATCCAGCTTGCATGGAAAGGCTTCTCCATACTTGATGTGGAAAGCGTTAACATATTTATTCCAAAGCAAGAGTGACCAGAAGAAGTTGGCGCTCAAGGATAAACTCAGAAACATTAAGTGTGAAAAAGGAGACAGTATGCCCAAGTATCTCATGAAGTTCACCCAATGCCGGGATGAGCTGGGAAGTGTGGGGGTGACTGTCGATATGAGGACTTGGTGAGCTTGGCTCTCCTTGGTCTTCCGAAGAGTTGGCATTCCTATCAGGACTCTGTTAATGGTTGGGAGAAATTGCCAGGATGGGAGAGACTTTGGTCTGATCTTGTGCAAGAGGAGATTAGGCGAAATACCAGGGACGGATCTTCATCAAAGGTATCTGATGAAGAAAATTGCGCTTTGGCTGCCAAAGCAAAGAAGGGGAAGAACAAGAAAGCTTCTCATTTCGGTGCGAAAGGCAAGAAGCAGGACATGTCCAAGGTGAAGTGCTTTCACTGTCACCAGCACAGACATTATGCCACAAATTGTCCGCAGAAGAAGAAAAATAAGCAAGTTGCTGGATCTGCAGCGGGAGAGGCCTTAGCCTCGCAGTTTGAGCTGGATTTTACGCTGATTGCATGCTTGGTATCAAGTGTGATGGGATCAGTATGGTTCTTGGACAGTGGTGCGTCTTTTCACATGATAGGAGATCGAGATTTGTTTTCTGATCTGGATGAGAAAGATCTTGGAGTGCACATCGAGATGGGCGATGATGGTAGATACAGTGCGACCGGGTTCGATACCATTTCCTTTGAGAGGGAGTCTGGTAAACCCTTCGTATTGAAGGAAGTGATGCATGTTCCAGGATTGAAGAAGAATCTTATCTCTATGGCGATGTTAGAAGACAAGGGATATGATGTTGTCTTCAGCGAGGGACTGGAGAAACCCAAAAGATATGGGTTCGAGTCAAGAACCTTTATCAATTGCATGTAGATGGCTGCGCAGCAATGGCATGCAAGGCAGAAGGATTGGTGAGCCGGGATGATGGCGAGCTGTGGCACCGGAGATTGGGCCACCTTCACCATGGAGCCTTGAAGATACTGCAGCAGATTTCTACTAGGCTTCCTAAAGGCACTCTTACGTAGTTAGATCAGTGCAAGGGGTGTACTTTGGGAAAATTTGTGAAAGCCACCTTTCACGAGAAGGATAGTCGCGCCACGATGATCCTTGAGAGCATTCACACAGACGTGTGTGGACCTTTCTCAGTAGCTTCGACAGCAAAGCACAAGTACTATGTGATCTTTGTTGATGATTTCTCTCGAAAGTGCTAGATCTTCTTCATGCAGAAGAAGAGCGAGACATACTCAAAGTTCTGTGAGTTCAAAGCACTGGCCGAGAAGGAATCGGGGAAGAAGGTGAAGGCTCTTAGGAGTGATAATGGTGGTGAATTCATCTCTGGTGAGTTCAAGGACTTCTGCAACGCATAAGGGATTCGAAGAGAGCTCATAGCTCCCCATAACCCACAGCAGAACGGGGTTGCTGAGCGGAAGAACAGAACGATCGTGGGTGCTGCACGGGCAATGTTGCATGATCAGGGCCTATCCCTTCACTTGTGGGCGAAGGCATGCAATACTGCAGTATATGTGCAGAACCGTTGTCCTCACAAGATACTTGGCATGAGTACACCCGAGGAGGCTTATTCTGGTAAGAGGCCTGATATTTCCCATTTGAGGATTTTTGGTTCTCCTGTTTACATGCATGTGACGAAGGATTCCAAGAAGAAGCTGGAGCCGACCGCAGAGGTTGGGATATTTGTGGGGTACACTGATACGCCCCACAACTATCGTGTGTATTTGCTAGACAGTCGGAAGACTGTTGTGCGACAGGATATCAAATTTCAGGAGGAGAAAGCCAAGAAGTGTTCGCTTGAGAGGGAGCCACACTTGCATGTAGATGAGGAGCTATTAGTTCCTAAGGATGAGCTTCAGGATGTGGATCAGCCACAAGATGAAGTTCATGGAGTGGAAGAGTCCACTCATGCAGCGCCAAACATCAGAGGGCGAAAACGCACTACAGAAGCTGAGCGATTGGCTCAAGATGCAGAGAAGGTTGTAAGACCACCTACAACACAGTGCAGACAGAGACAGTCACCTGATCGGTACATTGGATACATGGCTCTTGTGAGCAAATGTGTCATGACTGAGCCATCCTCTTTCGAGGAAGCTGTGGAGGATCCCGCATGGGTAGATGCCATGGTGGAAGAGTATGATTCGATTGTCCGAAATAGTGCATGGGAGATTGTCCCAAGACGGAGGGGAAATCAGTGGTGGGTTCGAGATAGATCTACAAAGTGAAGCAGGCAGCTGACAGGAGTGTGGAGAAGTACAAGGCAAGCTTTGTTGCCCGAGGCTTCTCATAGATAGAGGGGATCAATTATGAGGAGACCTTTGCACTTGTCGCAAGGTATTCTTCGATACGGACGATTCTTGCTCTCTCAGCGCAGATGGGGTGGCACATCCATTAGATGGATGTGAAGACTGCGTTCCTCAACGGATTCATTGAGGAGGAGGTGTACATAGAGCAGCCCGAAGGTTTCGAGATCTTCAGCAGCGTGTCACATGTGTGCAGGCTCAAGAGAGCGCTGTATGGGTTGAAATAAGCACCTCGTGCTTAGTACACATGGATAGACGGTTATTTCACCGGACTTGGATTCTCCAAGAGTGAGGCGGATCCTAACCTATCCCAGATTGTGGTGGAGGGTAAGTTGCTGATCATTGTACTTTATGTAGATGATTTGATTTTGACGGGAGATGAGCTGTTGATACTTTCATGCAAGGAGGATCTTGCTAGAGAGTTTGAGATGAAGGACTTGGGCCTCCTTCATTATTTCCCAAGATTGGAAATTTGGCAGTGCAGTGATGGACTATTTGTTTCTCAGGGTAAGTATGCCCGGGAGATACTGGAGAAGTTCAACGTGCATGGTTGCAAGCCTGTTGATACTCCTCTTCCTGGAGGTTGGAGGAAGGAGGATGCTACTTCAGTGGAGGTAGTGGATGCCACTGTTTATCGACAGTTGGTGCAGTCGCTTATGTATCTGGTCAATACACGACCCGATATATACTATGCTGTTAACCAGCTTTCACAAACTATGGTTAAGCCAACCAAGCTCTTCAGGAAGGCAGGCAAGCATGTATTGCATTATCTCAGAGGCACATCGGGATATGGATTATGGTACAAACAGGGGGATGAGGTGAAGCTATGTGGCTTCACGGATGCAGATTGGGCAGGGAACCCAACGGACAGAAAGATCACATCTAGAGGGATCTTCAGTATCGGGTCGACAACAGTTTCTTGGTACAGCAGGAAGCAGAGATCCGTGGTACTCAGTTCAGCAGAGGTTGAGTATATGGCAGCAAGTTTGGCTACATGCGAGGCTATATGGATGAGGAAGATCCTGGTCGGGTTGTTCGGGTCACACTTGGAGCCTACTGTGATTTATTGTGATAACCAGAGTTGCACTAAACTCTCGGCTAATCCAGTATTTCATGATAGATACAAGCACATCGACATTAGGTACCATCATATCAGAGATTGTGTGCAGCGGAGAATCATGTTACTTTCATACATTCCCACGGAGGATCAGGATGCTGATATCTTGACGAAGGCGCTCACCAGGAGCAAATTCGAATACCACAGAGGCAGGATAGGGGTTGCAGATAATCCATATCTTGTTGAGAGGGAGTGTTGAAAATGCAACAAGATGATGGAGCTTAGTGAAAAGAAGTCGCCTTCACTAAGTGGGCCCGCAGGCTATTTTTGGCGCAAAGTCTATTTTTAGACATATGGATCATGGTCTATGAGTTGCAGGATGCTATTTATGGATGATTGGTCATGTTGGTAAAAATAGACGGACCTTTATTTTTAGACATATGGGTGGAGTCTATTAGACTGCCAGTCTAAAAATAGAACTGTCGAATATTATTAGCTCTTAATAATATTTGGACTATAAACATTATCTTATCCTCTTGCAGCATTTCAGTTCGAGCTACGGATGTGGCACATGCAACTGTCAGAAGGAAATACGTTTTTCCTATAGATTAGTTGAGCTATTGCATGATAGACTTCAGTTAAAACTCAAACGATTGAGTTTGGTGGAATTGATTGAAGAGTTGGAGTTATTAATGGAGAATAACAATAACAAAAGTTTGTGATCATGATTTTGCACCAAAAAGTTTAGTCCATAACATTATTTCAGCAACGACGATTTTCACCAAAAAGTTTATTCCATTACATTATTTCAGCAACAACTTGAACTGTTGACACCTACCCTCACTGATCAAAAAAGTCCATGATTCAAAATTGTACATTATTTTACTCAGGGTCAGGTTTCCAATGAGCACTCAGCGAAGACAAGTTTATCCATTACATTATCTGGGCAACAACTTTATTCGATAATTCCACTCACTGAGCAAAAAGTGTATTCCATGTCTCGATGACTCACTGCACTACATCTTTGAGTTCTTAAAGTTTGTAAATTATTTTACTCACTGTGTGAGGTTTTCTCGGAGCACTCAGAAAATAGTGTACCAAAAAGTTCAACATTACATTATTTATTCAACTACTTTAATTAACGAGGGCTCCACTGACCGACCAAAAATGTTAATTCCATGTGGCGATAATTCATTCACACGACGTTGCACTACAGAGTTATGTTATTAAAATATGTGGATTATTCTACTCACCGTCTCAGGTTTTCCAGTACTCACAGAATATATCAAAAAGTTTTTGTCACTTGCAGTGATCTCTCATTACGCGGATGTGTGTAGTCATCTTGTACGATAGTATTTAATGTTGCCTCTTGCAACTCAATTGTAATATTTTAAATATTTGCTGGAGTGATTGGACTTGGAGGATTTAAGGATTTTTTCACATAAGGTCTCCAAAAACTCATTGTGAACAGAAAGAGATACCAAAAAAATGGGCAAAAGAAAAAAAAAAAAAAAAAAGGAGTTTAGTGATGTTAAGATGTGTAAATTAGTTGGTTTAAATTGGATTTAGCTTTCATCAAATAATCAATTTAAATTTTATGAAAAAAATATTGAGAGCCACTTACAAGACATTATTTGCCAAAATATATAACCTTTACTTATTGTTTCCCAAAGTTTGATTCTTAGTCATTATTATACTTTAAAAAAAAATGCATATAATATAATTTAATTCGATTCTTAATACAATTATTACCAACATTATTTGCCAAAATATATAACCTTTACTTATTGTTTCCCAAAGTGCTTCATTCTTAGTCATTATTATACTTAAAAAAAAAATGCATATAATATAATTTAATTCGATTCTTAATACAATTATTACCAAAATTGCTTCATTCTTAGTCATTATTATACTTAAAAAAAAAATGCATATAATATAATTTAATTCGATTCTTAATACAATTATTACCAAAATTTAATATAGTTTTAAGTGATATTTTATCAAATTATATGTCATTAAAAAAAAATTATAACTTCTAATAAAAATTAAATGAATTATTTTATATATACATATTATATTTCAAAATCATCCACAAAAATTAATGTTTTAGGTAATATCCCCAAATAGACCTCATTTCATCCCCCACACATATATAATTGGTCTCTCACACATTTTATATATATAAAACAATGTCTCAAATAAAAAATTTACAATTTATTTAGTAATATTCAAAAGATAGCAATGAAGTAAGATAAAAATGAATAATTCGCAGAAAAGCCCGCCCCCCCAACCCCCACAAACACACACACATATATAATTGGTCTCTCACACATTATATATATATGAAACAATGTCTCAAATAAAAAAAATTACAATCTCTCTAGTAATATTCAAAAGATAACAATGAAGTAAGATAAAAATGAATAATTTGCAGAAAGTTTAGACTTTCAAATATTTTGAGAAGATCACATGATATATTAATAGAAAAATAAGACAGTATGTTTATTAACTTACTATCTTTAAATTGTAACATCAAATTATTGTCTTTTTTTAGAGAATCATTTTTTAAGTTGTATTCCATATAGACATGAAAGGAATGAATAAAGTTACAAACATATTGTATTCATTTTAGACTCATAAAATATGTGAAATTTGAATACTCCTTCCTTTTAAATAATTTTAAACTCACTTTCAAGACTAAAATTTTAGCATACATATCCCATTTTAGATGTCCCACTTTACCATCAAAGGTATAAATTTTAGATTCTTTTAGCTCTGGCTTCATGTACCAGAGTTTGAAATGATCTTCTATTGACTCGCTTTGCCAACCTTCTCTTACCCCTATCAAACTATCCATTTAATCTTAAACTTGTATAGAGACTACCAAGTGACTTATAATTTCCTCACAAGGGCTTCACTTTGTTGACCAATATCTTACCACATTCATTCATAAATGGGGTTTTAAAATTGTGGAAAACAAAGTCAATATATTGTAGGTATTGGAGGTGGGGATGTGGGCTAGGGGGGTTTATAGATATTGGAGGGTATAGAAGGGGGTATTCAATAAAAATAGGGGATGTCTATTAAAAATAGAGGTTCTTTTTATTAGAAAGATGTATTGAAAGGGGGGTTCAGTAAAAGGATTTTGAGAGTTTTTTATCAATATCTAGAGAGATTATAGGTTTTATTTAATATCTTACTAACATAGGTGTTGTCAAACAGGTTGACTAAGTGGAGACCCTATGACTTTCCTCCTCCTTGTAGAAAGTACACATATTGTGGCCTTGCCTATTCCTCTTCTAATATATGTCCCAAGTAAGAGCCTTATTCATTATGGTCAACCACATAAACATTCTTGCTTTTAGAAGAGGCCTAATCTTACATAGCGGTTTCCACCAAAATTGAACATCTTCAAGCCTATTAGTGGAAAACATAACTTTATATCTTAATCTTGGAATGTAGATATACATGGATAGATTTTTGGACCAAACCAACCCATCCTCTACATCCTTTATTCTGGCATGACTCACCTTCAATTTATCTATATAGGCCTCCCATAGTTCACCTTCAAAACCATCTAATCCCATATATCTTTATGTTTTTTCCACTCTTGATGCCATATATCGGAGATTTTAGAGAGACTACCTAAACTAAATTATATATACCCTTCCCTTGATAAGAAGCAATCATGTTCTTAGAAATATTGTATGCTTCTTCACTTCCGACTCAAGAATTAGTGCTTTCACTTACTCTTTCACCACTACCTACCTTACAAACCAAACAATTCCCAACGATAGGGAAGGATAGAAAAATGGCTTTCCAAACTATAGACACATTATGGATGTTCTTAGAGGGGCTTTCAATCCATTCTAATATTGTATTAGGTTAATGATGCAGGAGCATCTGGACTTAGCCAACAATGTGAAAGTTTGTTCACATGTTGTGGCTAAACAAAGTTGAAATTCATTGACCTGATTGGTAAAAAGGAAGTTTTTACTGAGAGGGTTGGATCTCTCAAGAAATTAGTTATAATTCATTATTGTAATAAGTTAGAGACTGTCTTATTTTAGATTAGAGATAGAGATTGTTAGCATAGAGCTAGGAGTTAGAGATTTGTTGTTAGATCTATTAAAAATAGATATTTTGTTGTTAGATATGGTTAGAGTGTTTATCGATGCATAAAAAGAGAATGAATGAGTGGAGCGAGTGCAGAGAGATAGGGAGTGGCTTGTATTTTTTGAGACAGAGGTCGTTAACTATGTAATCAAGCCTAAGGCCGAGACTCTGTTATTTGTTTATCATAAATAAATCAGTGTCATGAGCATAATTATATAAACAGCCCGTGGAGGCCTCGAATGCTTGTTTTTTCTCTATATTTGGATGATATTAGTGTTGGCTCTATGTCTTTCATACTTTATAACAGAAACACTGAGTTAAAAGAAGAATCGACGAGTTAAATGTATCGTTTTGGTTCCGCAAGCGGAAACCCCAAAATACACTAGAAATCGTCGCAAAACGCCTTCAGATTTAGAATCCAAACCTCAAATTTTATAGATGGAAGCTTTTAACGCTATCAGGTCCGTAGAACCCAATCGCATCGCTTAAAAGGAGAGGAATGGCTTGTTGAATCGCCAAACTCCGACTTGCGATACAACCGGATCTGAAAAGTTATATAACAGAGTTGATAGTCTATCGGGTCTGAAAAGGGTCATCGCATCAGCATATTGGAGCACAAGGTGTCTGGCAGTTGAACTTTTCGATTGCGATTGTGCGATTTAATCGCAGTCGTTGGATCGTGATTGATTGCGATCATTGGATCGCAAGCGGCTTTCGCTACAGTGATGGTATTTCGGGCATATAAGAGGTGGTAAGTTGTTTTAAAGGCCGACCTCCGATTCCATTGAGGAGGTGCCACGTAGCAAGGCAGAATATTATGAAACCATACATCAGGCGGTTAAATCCGGATATATTGAACCACCCGAAACCTTTGACAACCGTCAGATCTCGCGGTTCCAGAGCGACGGTCATCAATGCTCAATGCATTGACTTTCGCGTACAATAAGGCGCGCCGATACAAAAGGTAAAAACTAATGTTTTGTGGGGTTTTTCAGTGTATTTCCATTTAAAAGGAAAACAGTCGAATATAGTTAAAAAGGTGATCCGCGGGGTGATTGTTGGGTCGTATTGATCCATTTTTGGGTTTTATTATTGCACCATTGTTTTCGCCTGCATCATTTTTGGTATTAGAGCAGAAGAAAGGGTTGTTTGCAGCGAAAATGTCGCCAAGGAGAGGCATTGGTCGAGGAAGACTTGAGGCAAATGCAATTTTATTGGAAGAGGTACGGAGTCTGCGTACGAGAATGGAGACAATTGAGACTGCCCAGAGAATAGCATCTGATGAAGGAACCGAAAGTTCTTCAGAAGAATCTCCTATAGAGGAGGTAGTAGACAAAGACAATGAAATTGCCAAAATCATTAAGATGTTGGCAAAGGTAGGAGGAAAACCTAAGGTGGAAATCCCTATGTATGATGGGAGTCTGAATGTAGAAGAGCTAATGGATTGGGTCAGATCCTTAGACCAGTACTTTGACTATGAAGAGGTTGATGAGAGGAAGAAGGTGAAGTTTGCAGTTACCAGATTGAGGGGTCATGCAGCCATCTGGTGGGACGAGTTACAGACATCAAGAACGAAGAAAGGGAAGTCCAAGATCAAGCTATGGGACAAAATGGTAAGTAAAATGAAAGCCAAGTTTTTACCTAAAGACTATCATTTGAATCTTTTTAAGCAATTGCAAAATTTAAGGCAAAAAGGAATGTTTGTTAAAGAATACACGTAAGAGTTTTATAGATTAAGTATTAGAGTAGGGCATGTAGAAGATGATGTGGAAAAGATAGCTAGATATATCAATGGCTTAAGGTATGATATACAAGATGAGATTAGCTTGTTAAGTCTGAAAACTGTTGAAGATGCCTATCAAGCAAGTTTGAAGGCAGAAGAGAAGATATTGAGGAAACAGAGTCAAAGGAATAGAGGAAAAAGCTTAGCAAGAGGTAGGGGAACTACCAGACCAAGGGGACAACAACATCAGCATGAAGCAAGAAGCTCAAGTAGTAGACCACCACAGAGGGGAGAATCTAACAGAGGAAGATTTGTGCCCAGAGGAAGAGGGTGAGGAAGAGATGTTTAGTGTTATACATGTGGAGAATGGGGACATATGTCATGGGATTGTCCTCATAACAAATCAACAAGTCAGAGGAGTGTGAATGTGGCTGAGGCAAATCTAGAACCACCTCGACTTGTGGAGAAGGAAGAACCCCCTGAAGAAGGTGAATCACTATTATTGAGAAGGACTTTTCTTAGGGCAGAGCCAAAGATTGGAAAACCAGCACAGAGGAAGAATTTGTTTAGGACTACCTGCAAATCCAAAGGTAAGTGTTGCAAAGTAATAATTGACAGTGGAAGCACTGACAATCTTGTTTCTACAAAAATGGTGGACAAGCTCGGACTAGCAAAGACCATGCACCCTACTCCTTATAAAGTGTCATGGTTACAAAAGGGACATCAGATTATTGTGACTGAACAGTGCAAGGTGGAGATACAAAGTGGTACGTATAAAGATGTGATATTATGTGATGTGATACCCAGGGATGTATGCCATGTATTGCTGGGAAGACCATGGAAATTTGATCGAAAAGCTATTCATGATGGAAGGAGAAACACTTATACTTTGGAGAAAGATGGAACTAAACACACATTGCTGCCATTGAAGGACGATGCTGACAAAGGAACACCTGGAAGTAGTGTTATGTTGATAAGTGGAAAGGAGCTACTGGAAGAAGTAGTGAAGAATGAGGAGTTGCATTTTGCTATTGTGGGAAGACCAAAGGTAATTTTGACTTCCACAAACTTGGATGATTTGCTTGAAGAAGTTAAAATGTTGTTAAATGATTTTGTTGATATTATTATGGATGAGTTGCCAAATGCATTGCCACCGATTAGGAGTATTAGTCATCATATTGACCTAATACCAGGAGCAAGCTTGCTAAATAAAGCAGCATACAGATTAACTCCTCAAGAGAATGCATAAGTTGGAAGGCAAGTGCAGGAGCTGATGGATAAGGGGCTGATCAGAGAAAGTCTTAGTCCATGTGTTGTACCAACAGTACTTAGTCCAAAGAAAGGAGGAGAATGGCGCATGTGCACAAATTCCAGAGCTATCAACAAGATCACAATCAGGTACAGATTTCCTTTGCCACGCATGGATGATTTAATGGACTGTCTAAGTGGATCAAAATACTTTACTAAAATAGATTTGAAGAGTGGATATCATCAAATAAGAATCCGAGAAGGTGATGAATGGAAAACTGCATTCAAAACAAATAGTGGGTTGTATGAGTGGTTAGTGATGCCTTTTGGACTCACTAATGCACCTAGCACATTCATGAGGTTAATGAATGAAGTCTTGAAGGAGTATGCAGGTAAATTTGTTATTGTTTATCTTGATGATATTCTGGTTTTTAGTAAAAGTAAAGAGGAGCATTTAGAGCATCTTAAGTTGGTCCTAAGAACTCTGTAAAAAGAGAAACTACTAATAAATTTGAAGAAATGTAGTTTCATGAAGGAAGAGTTGGTTTACTTGGGATTTGTAGTTTCCAAAGAAGGCTTGAAGATGGATCCAAACAAAGTCCAAGCAATTTGGAACTGGCCTACTCCCAGAAGCATATTTGAGGTAAGAATCTTCCATGGACTTGCAAGTTTTTACAGGAAGTTTATCAAAGGTTTTAGTCAAATTTGTGCAACAATCCTTGAGACAAGCAAGGAGATCAATCAACCATTTCAGTGGACAGAAGCAGCAGACAGAAACTTTAATTGCCTAAAGAAAAAAATCATAGAGGAGCCAATTTTAGCTTTGCCTAATTTTTAGAAAGTCTTTCAAGTAGAAACAGATGCTAGTGGAGTTGCAGTTGGCGCAGTTATGAGTTAGGAGCAAAGATCGATAGCATATTTCAGTGAGAAATTGAATGATGTGAAGAAGAAATATTCATCTTATGATAAAGAGTTTTATGCTATTGTGCAGGCTTTGAAAAAGTGGAGACATTATTTGCTGCCAAAAGAATTCATATTATATTTAGACAATCATGCCTTACAGTTTATCAATAACCAGCTGAAGTTGAATCAGAAACATGCCAAGTGGGTAGAATTTCTGCAAAGTTTTACTTTTGTAATAAAGCATAAGAGTGGTAAGTCAAATAAAGTAGCAGATGCATTGAGCAGGGTAAGTTTTATTATGCAAGAATTCAAAGTGGGTGTTGTAGGATTTGAGGAAATGATTGAAATGTACAAGGATGATGAAGATTTCATAGATATCTACACAACAGTTCAGAATACAATGAGCCATAAAAGAAGTCAGTGGTTGGACTACCTCATTCAAGGAGGCCTATTATTTAAAAGCAACAAGTTGTGTATTCCCAAATTTTCCATGAGGGAAAACATAATAAAGGAGAAACATAGTGGAGGATTATTTGGTCATTTTGGACAAGATAAAACCTTTGCTCAGGTGAATGCTTTTTATTATTGGCTAAAAATGAAAACTGATGTTAAGAAGTTTGTTGAGAAATGTTGGATATGTCAACATGAAAAAGGAAGGAGTCAGAATATAGGATTGTATTAGCCATTGCCAATACCAGATCGACCGTGGGACGCAGTTAACATGGATTTTGTTATGGGATTACCAAAAAATCAGAGAGGAAATGATTCCATTTATGTTGTAGTAGATAGATTTTCTAAAATGGAAATTTCATTGCATGTAGGAAAACTAGTGATGCAACACACATAGCTAATTTATTCTTTTCAGAGATTGTAAGATTACATGGTTTACCTGTAAGTATTGTATCTGATCGAGATACCAAGTTTGTAGGACATTTTTGGAGGACTCTTTGGAAGAAACTAGGAGCTAACCTCAGTTTTATTTTAGCACACCATCCTCAAACAGATGGACATACTGAAGTAGTGAATAGGAGCTTGGGGAATATATTAAGAAGTTTAGTATATCAAAATCCGAAACAGTGGGATTTAGCACTAGCTCAAGCTGATTTTGCTTTTAATGATACTCCAAACCGAAGCACCCCAATGAGTCCATTTTAGATTGTCTTTGGAATGCATCCAAGAGGTGTGTATGAGCTCAGGAATTTGGGGAAACAGGAAACCAGGAGTGAAAAAGCTGAAGAATTTGCAGAACAGATGCAGAGATTACAGGAAGAAGTCAAAGGAAAATTGTAGGAAAGCAACAACAAATACAAACAGAGGGTAGATCTGAAAAGAAGAGAGAAATAATTCCAAGTGGGAGACTTAGTGATGGTGCATTTGAGGAAAGAGAGATTTCCTACTAAAACTTACAACAAACTGAAAATGAAAAAGATAGGACCTTGTAAAATTGTAAGAAAATTTTCAACCAATGCATATGAGCTTGAGTTGCCAGAAGGGATTGGAATATCCCCCATTTTTAATGTTGTAGATTTGTATCCATACAAAGAGGCAGAAACAAAGCTATAGGAGGAAATTACAGGGGATGAAGTTCAAACAGTGAACTGGGAAGAACAAATGCCAAAGATAGCAAAGAAGGAAGTGGAAGTTGTTTTGGAGAAGAGAGTATCCAAAAGAACCAAAGGACAGACTTATTTCCAGTATCTAGTCAAATGGAAAGGACAGCCAGTGGAGGATGCTAGCTGGTTGACAGCAACAGAACTACAGAAGTATGGAGTAAGTCCTGAAAGTTTGAAGGAGGATTCTTTTCTTCCCCTGGAGTCTGATGCAGGAGCATCCGAACTTAGCCAGCAATGTGAATGTTTGTTCACATGTTGTGGCTAAACAAAGTTGAAATTCATTGACCTGATTGGTAAAAAGCCAGTTTTTACTGAGAGGGTTGGATCTCTCAAGAAATTAGTTATAATTCATTATTGTAATAAGCGAGAGACTGTCTTATTTTAGATTAGAGATAGAGATTGTTAGCATAGAACTAGGAGTTAGAGATTTGATGTTAGATCTATTAAAAATAGAGATTTGTTGTTACATATCGTTAGAGTGTTTATCGATGGATAAAAAGAGGATGAATGAGTGGAGCAAGTGCAGAGAGATAGTGAGTGGCTTGTATTTTTTGAGACAAAGGTCGTTAACTGTGTAATCAGGCCTAAGGCCGAGACTCTGTTATTTGTTTATCATAAATAAATCAGTGTTGTGAGCATAATTATATAAACAGCCCGTGGAGGCCTCGAATGCTTTTTTTCCTCTGTATTTGGATGATATTAGTGCTAGCTTTGTGTCTTTCATACTTTATAACATAAACACTAAGTTAAAAGAAGAATCAACAAGTTAAATGTATTGTTTTGGTTCCGCAAGCGGAAAACCCAAAATACACTAGAAATTGTCGCAAAATGCCTTCGGATTTCGAATCCGGACCTCAAATTTAATAGACGAGAGCGTTTAATGCTATTAGGTTCGTTGAACCCAATCACATCACTTAAAAGGAGAGGAACGACTTGTTAAATCGCCAAACTCCGACTTGTGGTACAATCGGATCTAAAAATTTATATAACAAAGTTGATAGTCTATCGGGTTCGAATAGGGTCATTGCATCGACATATTGGAGCGCAAGGTGTCTGGCAGTTGAACTTTGCGATTGCGATTGTGTGATTTAACTGCAGCTGTTGGATCACGATTTATTGTGACCGTTGGATTGCAAGCGGCTTTCGCTAAAGTGATGGTATTTCGGGCATATAAGGTGCAGTAAGTTGTTTTAAAGGTCGACCTTTGATTCCATTGAGGAGGTGCCACGTAGCAAGGCAGAATATTACGAAACCATACATCGGGCGATTAAATCCCGATATATTGAACCACCCGAAACCTTTGACAACCATCAGATCTCGCGGTTCCAGGTTGACAGTCATCAGTGCTCAATGCATTGAATTTCGCGTAACGTAAAGCGTGTTGATACAAAAGGTAAAAACTAATGTTTTGTGGGGTTTTTCAGTGTATTTCCATTTAAAAGGAAAACAATCGAATATAGTTAAAAAGGTGATCCGCGGGGTGATTGTTGGGTCATATTGATCCATTTGTGGGTTTTATTATTGCACCATTGTTTCCGCATGCGTTAGTTAAATGTATTTATTGATGATAACATGACTCCACAATCTATTATTTGATATCAACCTACATAAGCACTTGGTTTACAGAGCCTTCCCAAAATGGTGGATATTTTTAAGTCTATATCCTTCAAAGTCTTCGGTTTTTCTATGATATGTTTTTTTACCAGAGAGATACCCTTACTTTCTTTTATCTTTAACCATAATAACCTAAAACTAATATTTTTTATTTTGTCCAAAACCCCCTTATGATTAAATGCCAAAGAATGCTAGTATATTAGAATTACTTCCAACATTGATCTGACTAGAATAAGTATCCCTCTTCTAGATAATCATAGATTACACCATAAATTAATTCTCCTTTCAACTTTGGAAATTAACCATTTTCAGTCATTAATCCCATAGTCATTTGGCTTTATATGAAAACTCAGGTATTTGAAACCTACTTAGAAGTCAAGCTAGAGAGAAATTGTAGATTGAATCTATCTTGATCATTTGCCACCCCAGTAAAAGCAATAGAAACCTTTTGAAAATTAACCTTCATACCAATAGAAATGTGGTATATCTCTAATGTTTATTTTAAGTTATTTTCATTGCTCATTTAACTATCATGGAATACTAAGACATCATTCACAAAAATAAAATATGCCAATACATTGATCTTTCAAGTTACATACCTTTCAGGGGTATTGTTCTTCTTTCCTTTAATAAAGCCGTGTCATCAAAAAGAGCAAATATGACAAGGGATAACCTTGCCTATGTCATAACTTGGGTCTAAAAAATAAGTTTTTGATTCATTGATTAAGACTAGAAAATACATTGATGTTAGACAATAATCCAACTCACAATATGAACACAAAACCTAATGTGAATAACCACAACCAATTTTCCTAATCATGTGCCTTGTGGAGGTCCAAATTCAAAACCATGGCTGGTAATTTCTTTGTTTTTATCATGTGGACCTCTTTTTGTTCTACCCTAATTGCATCATGTGTTTTCCTTCCTTTAAGGAATCTAAATTGCTCAATGGAGATTGACTCAAAAATAATCTTATTGACCCTCAAAATAATAATCTCAACTATTATCATGTATATAGATGCACATGGAAATAGGTATTAACGAGGTTCATCAATAGGTATATTATATGGGTCACAATGCCATCCTCCATCTTATTAAATTCTATTTTTCTAACATGTATCTAACAAATTTTGTTATATTATGCTTAGTGTGAGGAGTAAGTAAGTGTTACTATGTCATGTGGCCTAATGTGTGTTAAATGCAGGAATTGGAGCACTTTTGAGATGATTTGAGTGTAGGAACTCGGATTAGACAAGCAAGAGAGGTTCTAGGAGATAGTCCACCTCTTTAATTTCTCAAATCAGTCGAAGATCCCCCACTCTGTCTCATCAATTCGATGTCATTGGCAACCAAGTAGGCCGAGTTCATTGGAAGTCGAGGCACTACAAGTCAAGGAAGTGTTAGATTCACCTATTCCCAAGTTAGTGAGTCAAATATCCCTTTTTTCTAGGGAGTTGTTGGTAGCTCCATTTTTGTATAAATAAACCAGCTAAGATACTCATTAGGATTCGAAGTTTTATTGTAGCCAAGAGGCCATTAAGCTTAAGCACATTTGACTTTTATTGTTATGATGTATTTGCCACTTTTTGAATGATAATGACAAGTTCTGTTTAGATCCAGCACTGAGTTGACTCAAAGGGCTGAAGCTCTTGGGTTAGGGCCCAACCCTAGCAGCAAAAGTTTCTCTCGTGACTCTATATTCTTAGGCTAGAATGTTGATTAGTTGTTGTAGTTTATTCATGTCTCTTTTAGCTTAAAAGATTGATTAAATTGTTGATTTATTCATGATTCGATTAGTTTAGAGGATAAATTAGTTGTTGCATTACAATAGAGTAAAATACATCAAAAATCTTGTGACAATGACCCCTATCTCATCTCCCTCATGGGATCATGATTAGAGGACCCCACTCTCACAGCCCAAAAACAGAGTTTGATTTCTTGTCAATTGCATAAATCAAGTTGTAGCATTAGTTAGATAGTTTTTTATGATTTCTTGGAAAGAGTTACACTTGTTATTTTGCTTCTCCTGATTGTTGTAGCTTAGAAGATATTTCAGTTCATCAATCAAGTTCTTAGCAGCAGTTAGATTAGTTTTTCCAAATTCAATTCATCTTTTCCATATTGACATAAAACAATTTTCAAATGAAAAGTAATAAGTGCAGGTGTTATGCCAGGATTGTTAATCTGTAGGCAAGGATCCTTTCCCCTAGCTCCATTTAGGTCCTCTCCCCCTTCTGTTGATGCATGCAAACCCATGTTCTAAACCTTTATTTTCAGGTTATCATGAGGAAGCCATCTTAGCCAAACCCGACCTTCTTGAAGTATTGGGATTGGCCAAGGGTGAAGATCACCTTCCCCACATTGTCCCCAACTGTCATACACCCTTCCAACCCTTCATATCACCATTTTTACTCTCCAAACCCTCTCAGCCAACTTCCTGTAGCATTTCAGGATATCCTGTAGCAGTACAGGACATCCTGTAGCAACATCCTATATCTCACCTGTAGCAGCTTGTTTTGACCCTAGTTCTGACCTACAATGATAGCGTAGCCTAGTTTAGGAGTAGTTCCACCCCTCAGCTTGGACTCCATGACTAGAAGTGCCACCTAGACCAATCCTTTCACTCCTTTTTCCTTCCTGCAAGATCATATAGCATTAGTTATTTTATTTCTAAATTTAGCAATTAGAACTTTATTTACTCTACAAGTGTGAATTAGATAGTCAATGCATGAATTCTTGAATTATGGAATGGTAGAATAATCTTATGTTTTTAAGAAACCCTAATAGATAGATGATTGAGTGCAAGCTAGCATAGTTTCCTTTATGCAAATTAGCATAAGATTTGTGTCATTTCATAGCATTTGCAAGTTTGCAGCTTTCATTTTCTGAGTTGAAAAGAATTTACTTTCTCTGCAATAGGACTAGCCTTTACACTTTGATTTCAAGTAGTTTGAATCCCTTCAGTTTAGTAGAAGGATGATCTGGAACCCTAATGATCAAGTGACCCAGTTGAGGGTGGCATGAGTAGAATGATGCATCTACAGTGTATACAACATTTTGACCTCTAATTTTGTACGAAACCTTGGGTTGATAAAGTAAAGTTGATATCCTTGGGAGTTGCAGCACTCTTTTTGATACTGGGGCTCATCACTTTTTTGCATCATTGCCAGGGAGGTGTCTAGGTAGATATAATTTCTTCTTTTCTTTTTGTTTTTCATTTAGTAGGTAGATGTTATTCTTGTTTTCCTTTATGTTTTGCAGTTGATTTTGAAAAACACATGAAAGAAAAAATATCTTTCATGCCTCATAGGATTAGAGACACTTTAGGGAAATTCTTTCCAAATACCCCCACACCATCAAACAGTCAACCTTCACTCTTCTTCGGTGACTGTCAACTTCCCTCTCTGACTGCAGGGGAGTTAGAGGACCCCTTAGGTGAACAATCTGAGATCTTTGAAGAGCCTATTGGGGAAGAAGAAGAAGAAACCATTCCACATACCCACACCATGGCTGAAAACAAAAATGAGGGTGCTTTTCCCATCAAAGAAACTAATGGAGATGTTAGGATGAAAAATATAAGCCCTTTTGCCATTCCTAACTTCCATGGCTTAACCTCATAGGACCTTGATACCTTTTTGTTTGAGTTCGTTGTTGTGTGTAGAACTTATGATTATACCTCTGATGACCAGAAGTTGAAGTTATTCCCATCCACCCTTAAGGATGCATCCCTGCGCTAGTTCATGGGTCTAGCTAGGGATAACATCACTACCTGGGCACAAATGCAACAATCATTTAAAAACAAGTACAGGGACTATTGTAGGTCCAAGGACACCAAAGAGGAAATATTTAGGATGACTCTTGGACCAGATGAATCCCTGGAAGACTATGAGGAAAGGTTCCAGCTCAGCTATAAAAGGGCCAGATGCACCCTTGATCCTGAATCACTCAAGTTAGTCCTTCTTAGAGGAATTAGGGAGGACATATTGGAAACCCTAAACATGTTGTCTAGAGAGAACATTAATCAGTTATCCTATGAAAACATCAAGACAATATTCAAAAACCATTCTAGGGCTGCTAGGAAGAAGGGTAGGTCTAGTCAAGCTCTGGCCAGTTCCTCTTCCTCCAACACATCTATTAAGAATGAAATTGGAAACATGTTGGAGGAATTTAAAAGTGAAATGTTCTTGAAACTGACAACAAGAAATGTTAAAAATAACATTGCTATAAATAACATTTTAGGATAGATTCCAATTTTAATTAGTCCCTGAATTAAAATTGAGAATTAAAATTCGAATTTCGTCTCAGCAGCTATTTGAAAAATAATTAATTAATTCATCTTGAGTTAATTAGCTGGAGATAATCAAACATGAAGTCTATGTGAAGACATGCAACAGTTTCTCCATTGATTGAAGAATTTATCCCTTAGTTAAGGAGATGAGGATGAGTTGTAATTAGTTAGCTCAGTTAACTTAGTTAAGTCCAGTTAGATTAGTTCCAATAGTTTTTGGAATTAATTGTGAGTTTAGTTAGTTAATGCTTGCATGCATGTAACTGCTGCTCTCCAGATAACTGAATATTCTCTCATAAATAACTCATGCATGTCAGTTCAGTTAAAGACCCAGTTGAGATCAGAGGAAGGGACAGTGTACTATCAGTTGGAGGAATTTTCCTATATAGGAAACTCATCCATGCAGAAGGAATTATCTCCTTCAGGATTGCACAATTACTACTGAGCCAAGTGAGCAGTGTGAGGTGGGAATTCACACAAGTGGAAGCACTGGACCCCAGGAAAAACTGCGCAAGGAAATAGGAGGCTTGGAGGGCTAAGGGAAGGCATATCTTGTGTCTATTCAGTCTATGAGCTGTATGGTTTCTGATTGCAGAGAGAGCAGGATAGCTTGAGAGCTGATTCTTTTTGTAATACTGAACATATTTCCACTTGTATGATAATACAGAGATTGGGGTTTTAGGCTGAGGCTTTCCCCAGGTTATTCT
Source organism: Pinus tabuliformis (assembly GCA_031772625.1). Taxonomy (NCBI): domain Eukaryota; kingdom Viridiplantae; phylum Streptophyta; class Pinopsida; order Pinales; family Pinaceae; genus Pinus; species Pinus tabuliformis. Next base: position 530,601,863 of record CM062819.1, on the reverse strand, counting down.
TCTGTGTTCATGTGTGATTGATTTCTCATTCTCAGTTATATGTGTTCTAATTGATCTTGCTCATATTCGATTAAGCTTCCGCAAAGTTTGTTTTAGAAGTAGATCTTATATTTTGCTTTAGTATATTGCATAATATGTTTATCTATAGTGGGAATTTCTACATGGTATCGGAGCAAAGGTGATCAAAGCGAAGAACAGTATACAAGAAGGGAGAAGTTTGAAGTTTGAGTTTCCTGAATATAGAAATCGAGTTCTTATCACATCTCAATTTCACCAATGGCGTTCAAAGGTTTAAGACCCGAGTATGCCCTTGATGGCAGTTTGAATTATATAGCCTGGAAGGATCGCATGGAAGAAGAATTAGAGGATAACGGTCTAAAGGACTTCATTGATCAAGAGGTCCCCAAGCCGACAGCAGCTAATGCTACGAAATTGGCGGAATGGAAGAAATGTGTGGCTAGAGCAAGGAGAATCCTTCTGGAGGGAGTTCGAGACCACATAGTCTCTAGTCTCCATGGGAAGGAGACACCGTTTTCGATGTGGAAAAACATTGAAAGATCTATATCATAACAACAACGATCAAAGGAAGGTGGCGCTGAAAGACAAGCTTCAAAAAATCAAGTGTGAAAAGGGCAACACGATCTCTACATATCTAAACAAGCTCACCACCTCCAAGGATGAGCTTGGAAGTGTAGGGATCACGACAGCCAATGATGACATGGTGAGTCTTGCTCTCCTCGGTCTTCCTAAGAGCTGGCATAGCTACCAAGACTCGGTAAATGGAAGAGAGAAACTGCCAGATTGGGAACGACTTTGGTCGGATATGATGCAGGAGGAGATAAGGAGAAGCACCAGAGATGGTTCTTCATCCAAGGAGGATGAAGAAAATTGAGCCTTAGAGAGTAAGGCAAAGAAAGGGAAGGAGAAGGATTCTCATCCCAAACCGAGTTCTTCCTATGGTGGGAATAAGTTTGACAAATCGAAAGTGTGATTCTTTCATTGTCATGAGGTGGGCCATTTTGCTACAAATTGTCCACTGAAGAAATCCAAGAAGGGATCCAAGGAAGGATCAGAAGGTGAGGCACTGGCCTCACAGTTTGAGTTGGATTTCACTCTCATTGCATGCATGGTTTCATCCATGGTGGGATGTGGTTGGTTTCTTGACAGTGGAGCTTCATTCCACATGACCGACGATAAGAGTTTGTTCAGAGGAGAAAGATCTCTAGATACTCATAGAGATGGGTAATGATGAAAAGTATAGTGTCTCAGGAGTAGGCACAATTGTTTTTCAGAGGGAGCATGGAGCTCGCATTACCTTGACAGATGTGAAGTATGTGCCAGACTGAAGAAAAACTTGGTATCGATCGCAATGTTGGAGACAAAGGCTATGATGTAGTCTTTAGTAAGGGAAAGGTTTTCCTTAGACACGTCACCACAAGATAGGTGAAGCAAATCGGTTCACAAGTTAAGAACCTGTATGCTCTTGAGGTTCAAGAGGCATGCAAAGCCTTGAGAAGCAAGGCAACTGTTGGAGACTTGGTGGTTGAGAGGGAGAGTACATTACCTCTCAACATGCATTTCCATAAGAAGTCTCAGACAATTGTGGAGGAGCCACAATTGGTGAAGCAGCTTCAGGAGGTTGTGGAGCAGCCACAACTGGAGAAGCCGAGAGAGCTATAGTGCAGGAATCCCAAGACAGTGCAGAGCTAGCAGGCTGCAACAATGTGAGAGGCACAGGAGTGTTGCACCAGTGTAGGATGGCACAGAGAGGTGTGCAATGGTGCGAGATGCATGGAGTGTTGTAGCAACTTAGAGGTAATAGAGGAAGCACTTGTCAGCAGCAGAGGGAGCTTCAGCATCAGAGGGTGTTTCTAGCCCAACAGGGAGGTCAGTTGGGAGATTTTTTGTTTCTAGAGTTGTTGGAGCAACAACACTTGGGAGAAGTGTTGCATGCAGAACATTCCAAAGGTTCAGGATCGGGTTTGAGTTGAATGCCTTTCTTGTTGAGAGGGAGTGTTGAAAATGGCAACAAGAAATGCTAAAAATAGCATTGCTATAAATAGCTTTCCAGGATAGATTATAATTTTAATTAGTCCCTGAATTAAAATTGAGAATTAAAATTCGAATTTGGTCTCAGCAGCTATTTGAAAAATAATTAATTAATTCATCTTGAGTTAATTAGTTGGAGAAAATCAAACATGAAGTCTATGTGAAGACATGCAACAGTTTCTCCATTGATTGAGGAATTTATCCCTTAGTTAAGGAGATGAGGATGAGGTTGTACTTTGAGTTGTAATTAGTTAGCTCAATTAACTAAGTTAAGTCCAGTTAGATTAGTTCCAATAGTTTGTGGAATTCATTATGAGTTCAGTTAGTTAATGCTTGCATGCATGTAACTGCTGCTCTCCAGATAATTGAATATTCTCTCATAAATAACTCATGCATGTCAGTTCAGTCAGAGACCCAGTTGAGATTAGAGGAAGGGACAGTGTACTATCAGTTGGAAGAATTTTCCTATATAGGAAACTCATCCATGCAGAAGGAATTATCTCCTTCAGGATTGCGTAATTAATACTGAACCAAGTGAGCAGTGTGAGGTGGGAATTCACACAAGTGGAAGCACTTGACCCCAGGAAAAACTGTGCAAGGAAATAGGAGGCTTGGAGGGCTGAGGGAAGGCATATCTTGTGTCTATTCAATCTGTGAGCTGTATTGTTTTTGATTGCAGAGAGAGCAGGATAGCTTGAGAGCTGATTCCTTTTGTAATACTGAACATATTTCCACTTGTATGATAATACAAAGATTGGGGTTTTAGGCCGAGGCTTTCCCCGAGTTATTCTTCTGCGTTCATGTGTGATTGATTTCTCATTCTCAGTTATATGTGTTCTAATTGATCTTGCTCATATTCAATTAAGCTTCCGTAAAGTTTATTCTAGAAGTAGATCTTGTATTTTGCTTTAGTATATTGCATAATCTGTTGATCTACAATGGGAATTTCTACAAATGTTGCACACCTTTTCTCTGTAAATGGACACCATGCAGGTCAAGAGGAAGCAATAGGAAGTAGAGAGATCCTTAGCTATATTTTTCCCTAAATGCACTAGAAGGCACCCCAAAAATGAATGTCCATTAAATTTTATAAACATCTGCTCAGTCTATGGGGAAAATCATTCCACAGATAAGTTCCCTTCCTTGCCTGGATTGAAATTTGTATACCAAGGGGTAGAAGGCGGGGTTGAACAAATCTGTTACATCAATCAAAGGAGACCTCAAGGACCTCGGCCATACCAGTAGGGCATGCAAGGTGCATCCTATTCCTATTACCATCCCAACCAGAATGTACCCTTGCCCCCTTGGTATTCTCCTACTCATCCTTCATGGTCCACACCCTCTCCTTGGAATTATGCACCTTAGTATCCACACCAACTTGCCAATCAACCATTTCATCCATATGCTTCTACACATCCTTAGTGGAATACCCCATCACAAGGTTGGAGGCCTCAATTCAACCAACCCCCTACTTTATTGCCTCCACCTCCATCTCAACCACAGCTCATTCATCTTGCTCCACCTAAGCAACCCCAGATTCCTGCTCAACCAAATCCATACCCAAACAATAAGCAGGCACAATAGGTCTATAGTGGAGAGACATCTTACCTTGCCTATGTTGTGGACATTCAAAAAATCAACCTCAGGCCTGGAAGAGTGCTCCCAGATAACCAATCTCCATCTCCACCTGAGGAGCTTGAAGAGGAAAAGGAAGAGAGTGTCCCAAAATCCAATCCACCTCCTTTTCCTAAAATATTAATCCATTCTAACCAGCACACCCAGAAGAGACTAAAATTCTGGGAGAATTGAAAAATTTATGTGTTAAAATCCCATTCCTCCAAGATATCAAGGATGTTCCCATCTACAACAAGCTTATAAAAGAAAAATGTTTCAAACATACTGGAAGGAGAAAGAAAGACACCCCTACCATCAATTTCATTGGATAATTGTCTGATCTAATTCTGGGGAGAGTGATTTTCCCGAAGTATCTAGACCTTGGAAGTCCCGTGGTAGACGTGCACATTAATGGCGTCATTGTCCCCCACACCTTGATTGATCTTGGGGCTTCCATCAATGTGATAACTAAGGAAACTATGCTCAAGATAAACCTCCAAGGACCTTTGAGAAAGACCACAACAGTGCTGCAACTTGCAGATAGGTCCACATTGGCTCTTGAGGGAGTTGTTGAGGATGTAAAGGTCTTTATTGATTCCTAGGAGTATCTTGTTGACTTCTTAGTTCTCTAGCTCAAAACCAAATTCAATGGTTATCCTCTCATCCTTGTAAGACCATGGCTAGCCACTGCTTATGCTTACATAAGTTGCAGAGCTGGAAACATGACCATTAAGAATGGACATTTGTCCAAACAGTTGGTATTGTACCCTCCTGCTCAACCATCCTTTGAGCATGACTTACCCCTATGGTTGGAAGAGGAGGAAGAAGATGAAGTATATCATACCACATCCCATCCAATTTGTACCCTAGATGATATTATAAGAGGGGGGAAACTTGATGAAAATGACCTCATTGACCAAATCATCCAGAACCTGTCTCCCAACACCATGCCTCTTAATGAGCTTGTGGAGGAATCTGAGGGTAATTCTTCGACTGAGTTATGCATGGTGGACCCAAGTCCTGCACATGTGAAAATGGTAGAATTTGGTCCATCTAAAATCTTGAATGTCAACCCCTCTCTCTCAGTTAATCAAGAAGAGAAGTTGTGTGACATGCTAAGAGAGCACTTAGATGCCTTTTCCTGGAGCTATATAGAAATGAAGGGAGTGCATCCTTCAGTGTGTACTCATCACATCTACATCAAGGATGAAAACTAGTGTGCCAACCTCAGAGGAGGATGAACCCATCCCTCAAATACATAGTAAAGGGAGAATTGCAGAAGTTGTTGGATGCAGGGTTCATTTACCCAATCTCAGATAGTGAGTGGGTGTCTCCTCTAGTATTGGTCCCAAAGAAAAATGGAAAATGGAGGATTTGTGTGGATTACAGAGAACTGAACAAAGCCACTAAAAAATACCATTTCCCTCTACCTTTCATTTATCAAGTATTGGATAATCTTGCAGGGAAGAACTTCTTCTCTTTCCTAGATGGGTTCAGTGGTTACAACCAAATCCGGATCAACCCAAAGGACCAGGATAAAACTACATTCACTTGTCCTTAGGGTACCTTTGCTTATAGGGTCCTTCCTTTTGGATAATGTAATGCCCCTTCCACTTTTCAAAGTGTATTTCTGAGCATCGTTTCTTAGCTAGTCCATGACTTGGTGGAGATATACATGGATGATTTCACTCCCTATGGGTGTGACTTCCTAGAGGCTCTCTCTAACCCTGGGAAATTCCTAAAGAAGTGCATTGAAATGAGCCTCTCACTTAGTCTTGAGAAGTGTGAATTATTGATGAATGGAGGGATTGTCATGGACCTTTCAATATCTCAAGAGGGAATACAATTGAACCCAAAAAAAATTTCCATCATAAAAAGGGTCCCTACTCCTCAAAAGCAAAGGGATGTTAGGAGATTCTTGGGCTTGGCTGGATATTATAGGAGGTTTATCAAATACTTCAACAAAGTATCCTCACCATTGTTTGGATTTTTAGCCAAGGACTCTGAATTTTGCTGGTCAGATAGTTGCCAAGAGGCCCTAGAGATCTTGAAAGACAAATTGACTACTGCACCCATACTTAGAGGCCCAAATTGGGCTCTTCCTTTCCACATCCATGCTGATGCATCTGACAAAGTTGTAGGAGCAGCCCTAGGCTAGATAGATGACAAGTTTCCTTGTGTCATTTAATTCATTAGCAAAAATATGTCTAAGGCTGAATTGAATTACACTCTAACTGAGAAGGAACTCCTAGTTGTTGTACACTTTATGAATAAGTTCAACCACTACATCAATGGACATCAAACCTTTGTGCATACTGACCATGCAACTATCAAGTACTTAATGAACAAGCCTGATGTGAATGCTAGAATTATTAGATGGTTGTTGTTACTAAAACATTTTGATCTAACCATAATTGATAATCCAGGAAAATAAAATGTGGTTGAAGATTTTTTGTCCTGACTTGCTTTGCCTACAAGTGAGGAAGGGATGGTTGATGATCAGCTACTAGATGAACACTTATTTTCTATTTTAGTTCTCTCTCCATGGTTTGTTGACATATCTAACTACCTAGTTGCTGCAGAGTTTCTTCCAAATTTGTCATCCAGGGAGAAGAGCAGAATTGTAAGGAAGAGTACCCCCTTCACTTGGATTGGGGGAAATCTCTTCAAGCTGGGACTAGATAAAATCTTGAGGAGATGTGTTAGGGAAGAGGAGGTTTTTTACATCCTCTTAACTTGTCATGATGGGCCTTGTGGAGGTCACTTTGCTGCCAAGAGGACAACTTTCAAGGTTCTACAAGTTGGCTACTACTGGCCCACTCTTCACCTAGATGAAAGAATATACACTAGTCTATGTGAACAATACCAGAGGATGGCAAAACCTACTCCAAAGGATGAAATTCCATTACAACCTTAGGTGGCTTTAAAGCCATTTGACAAGTGGGGTATGGATTTCATTGGGCCAATTGCTCCACCCTCAAGGCAGAAAAAGTACATAATTATATGCACTGGCTATTTGAAAAAGTGGGCTGAGACAAAGGCTGCCAAGGTAGCAATAGAGGAAAAAGTGGTTGAGTTCCTAAGGGAGAATGTGTTCTAAAAATTTGGGTACCCCAGAGAGCTAGTCACTGATCAGGGAGCTCAATTTACATCACATTTGATCAAGAATTTGTTAAGGCAACATCATATCAATCACATAAAATCTACTGCCTATCATCCTCATGCCAATGGACAAATAGAAGTCACCAATAGGGCACTAGAAGGCATCCTCACCAAGTTCATGAGCAGCAGCAGAAGGGATTGGGCAGACAAATTAGTGGAGGCCACTTGGGCCTACAATACCACTTGGAAGACGACTACTGGTTTGACCCCTTATGAATTAGTCTATGGAAAGAAGGCTTTGCTCTCCATTGAGTTTGAATACAATACCTGAGAATGACAACATAATTGGATTTAGATGTTACAAAGGCACAATAGGAGAGGCTACTTTAGTTAAATGGCCTCGATGAATTCAGAATGCAAGCCCTCTTACACACTGAAGTTATTCAATTACAAAGAAAGTTATGGCATGATACAATGAATGAAGAAGAAATTGATTCGTTGAATAACACATGCATTCATTAGTACTCAAGAGGATTTCAGGTATGATGAAGAAAAATATTAGCAGTATATCATTCATAAAGAAAAACAAGAGCTGACTATTCTAAAATACATCTCACAAAAATGATTCCTTAGACAAAAGATAATATTTGAAATGATCAACTTCATAGTTTCGTGCTTCAATGAGAGATATACATTCCAAACAAGAGTTAAGTACAAGATTCTAGCATGGAGATGAATCAACTGAAGAAGGTTCTTGAATCCGATCAAAAAGCAAATCTTGAAAGTTCAAAAGAATACATCCGAAATACCGAACATTTTTCAACAAGGAATTTACATCTAGTGAAACGATGCAAAGAAAATAATGTTGCGAGGAAACCAGATCTGACTTAGTTTGGGGATCTTACCAGAGTCTCGAGATCTTGACATAACCATCATCATAAGTTGAAGTGCCTCGTCTTCATTACATGTCCCAGAACTTTCAAGGATTGTAAAATCACATTTTGAATATTGAATCAGGTCATGCATGGTGCGAGGATAACTACTTCCATTGATTTCAATGAGACCACTATTAACCGGATGGCAACCATATCTATGACTAATTTGATGGATTTTACAACTTCAACAACCAGATTACTCAAGTCGAAAGATTCTTTTGATCGCAAATCTAGAGATGTATGAATTGGAGTAATTTCATGAGTAGGCTGATTTGAAGAGTTGTCCTCATGCAAAATAGGAGATTATAAGGGATTGAAAAAATACTCAATGATTCGATTGTTTTTTTCATCATGGATAACCTCACTACCTTGTGTCAATTAAGAAGTTAACTTGTCATATGAAGAACTTGAAAAACATGGAGACTGTATCTTCATCGCAGGTAGATGCATCACAAATAGTAGAACACAAGGGATAATGAGAGGGACAATAAGTTTCCATAAGAACATATTCTTTTACTAAATCATATTCTAGATCTAAATCTTTAAAATCAAAATCTTCTTAAGGAACTAAAAGATCAGTTGGTGCACTTGGGAATTCATCATCACATATATCAAAAGAGTCATCATCATCAGAATGATCGTTGCCCAAGACTATAGATTGATTAAAAAATTTATTTCATTTGATTCACTACCAAGATTAGCATATTGGAAATCATCCAATAATAAGTGAATGACATCTTGACATAGAGGGTTTTGAAAGAGGGAAGAGATGTCAAAATTATATTCACCTTTCAGTGCCTCTACCTGTGTAACATTACCATCTTGTACTTGATCGAAACTTGAACCAGTAACTTGAAAATTAAGAGAGTGTGAAGAGCTAGTTGGTAAAGGAGATTGATCAAGTGGACCATGGTACAAAGAGTCGTGGCATGTAGATGATAGAGGATGGAAAATGTCCCTTGAAGAAGTAATAATTTTTGTGGAACCAGATTCAAGATTGAGGTTAAAAGTGCTAATGTCATCTTGGGGAATGAAAGGATTAGTCTTCAACCTAGGCTCCACGAAGCATTCCAAGGTTTCCTCCATTGGATTTGAATCATGAGAGGTGGGTGAAGGTTGAAGAGACATATGCGTAACCTGATTTGCAGATTTCCAAACTTCAGCATTAACACACAGAGGCACCTTGATTGGTCCTGGAAAAGGAGGAGGACAAGGAACAAAAGGAGTAATAGGTTCCTCTTTTGAATTTAGAGGTGTCTTGTGATTTACAAGAGCTGGTGAAGAAGAAACATCAGGAGGTTCAAATTCACCATGAAAATAGATATGAAACAAATGCTCAAAATTTTGTTTAAAGAAATCACAATTTGTGTCTTCTTCAGGAAATCCATAACAAAGGTGAAGGAATCGATCATATAAATCCTCAATTGATTCATTAGTCGACATTCTTAGTTGATTAATTATTTTAATAACATCCTAGTAATCATACCTATAAAATGCTAAATGAATCTCCTTGATGAGGTGTTCAAGGGAATGAATGGAAGCGGATGGTAGGGTATGACACCATCGATTAACTCGACCTTCAAGTGTGAGGAAGAAAAGAATTCAAGCCACATCTTAACAGTGAATTTCATAGTGTACATAGAACTTAAGAAAAATAGATGCATGATTAGTAATGGGCGTATCACCTTCACTATCAAACTTAAATTGAGACAAGTCATCAAGTTGTTCCGCAAAGATGAAAGTTTTACCATGAGATAGGTTAGAGAAACATTCCAGGATTGTGATTTAGGGATGAGCCATTTAATATAAGAGATTCAAAACGGACTCAATTGGCAAAAATTTTCATCTATCCCTCCTTCTAGCGCCATTTGTTAACATTGTTGGAAATCCATCAACCAAGGGGGGTCTCCCCGATGAAATGTACCAATCAAACTTTGCACCATTTGTTGTGGGATCCCCTTCTAGAAATAAGGCCCGACTTCCATATGTTCTTAGAGATATTCCTTGGGTACAATTATCGTCATGAGAGAGTAATGCACAGGTACTTTCAGATGAACAAGTGAGTATGCCTTGTGGAATGTTCAGTTGCAGAATGCATCAAGGTTATTCTACTAAAAGGGAGAGGAAAGTGAGCCTTTAAAAAAAAATTAATAGTACTAATCTAGTAAAGACGCATGACCATATACATATGAATGAATCATTGGAAAACTAGTGAAATAGTTAACATAGAAGAAAAGAATGTTAAAACATATACAACACATCTTCAACAAGGTAAGTACCAAATCCATTGAAATAGTTCAATTTCCTTAGTACAGATGAAAACAACATACATCAGAAACATTCAAAGAATATTTTAACAATATTTACGGCATACGCATGAAAGTGTGTTGGCTCAACGAGCTTCAAAATTAATCAAAAGTTCCAAGATACATCAGTATAGTGAACACCAGTAGATCCAATAGTGGAGTGTTAGAGCAACCACTTGCTCCTCCAAAAGAACTATCTTCCTCTTTAATTCCCAGTAGAAGGAGCCAAGCTGAAAAGTATTTTGCATGAACTATGAAGGTGTATATATAACAAATGGGGAGACCATTCACCTACGTGACTCTTGGACTACCCTCATGACTATTTGACTTCTCTGTGACCTTTTGACTCCTTCATGACTTTTCACATTCTATAGATGACTCTTGTACTTCTAACTTACATTACATTTCTCACATATTGAAAATTACATAATCCACCAATGTTGTGGCGAATGATGACTCATATACATTTTGACATGACACTTTGGCAAGACATGACATGACATTAATGACATGGGTTGCATGATGATATGGAACTTTCAAGCCACTCTTGTTGCTTCTATCTTTGTTTCTTCTTGAAATATAGTAGATGGTATTCTTCTTCCTCCTCCATAAGGCTTGAAGGTAGGGAGTCTTCACTATGATCTTGATCTCCATCTGATGTTGCAATTTGGTGTCCCCTTGTCTTCCTTGATTAATCAACTTGTCTTTGCAGCTACAAATGTGTCTTCTAGTGAGATATCCTTCATCGTCATCCTATCATAACATGATATACTATTTGTAACTAATATGGTCTAACATGCTTTGTGAAAACTACTGACTGAGCTAGAACCGGGTGCTAGGTTGAGAGACCGACTCAAGGATTGTGTAGTTGTGCATCTCAAGAGGTCAAGGGCTAGGACTGATCCTTGAGATTGCGCAATGCACAGTTCAGGCAGGCTAGGGAATAACATTAATGCGGCTGAGGGGATCAACGGGTCAGGATTGAGGCTTGAGAATTGAGGTTGCCCACTAGCATTTCTGGAAGGATAGAAGCCTAGGTATTACACATTTGTGACATTCAAGAGGTTAAGGCTGAGGCTTGTTGCTTGAGACTTTGCAGTGTGTAGAAGAAGGTGACTAGAAGGCATGGGTTGCATAGTTCTAGAGCTCAAGGGTCAAGGCAGAGCACTAATACTACGTAGTATGCAGTTTTGGAAGGTGGCGACTGTGTATTGCATAGTTCCAAGAGGTAAGGTCTGAGCTTGAGGGTTGATACTATGCAGTGTGCAGTTTAGGAAGGTTGAGTGAGTTCAAGTTGCCTGGGAAGGAGCATTTTCAGATTTGGCTAAGTGTGGGATTAGTGAGGCCAAATTGAACAATGAAAGAACTTGAGCATGATCACAGACTTAGAACAGTTGATGAGACAAAATTGATCACTCAGAACTATTGAACAACATGATAACCCCAATGTGATGACATTGCGACAACTTTCCTCAAGTGCGACACTAAAGGTTCACTTTGCGACGACACTTGTGAGATAGTGCTTGAAACTTATGGAATGAGTGTTATACATGTCTTCATGATAATTATGACTCATCAACATCAATATTTACCCTTGAAACAAACAAAAACTACATTTGTGTGATGTACGATGCTTTCTATGCCAAAAGACGACATTTGCAACAGTAAGAGGACAGTGCAAACGACACTTGCAAAATGCAAACGACATTGAAAGTGACACATGCCAGAATGAAGATAACAAGAAAATGACACTTAATACAGTGAAAAAAGAAAAGAAAAGTGATAGTCATAAACATGAAAGCAAAACTTACAAAAGAAAAGGTTCTCAAAAGAAACAATTGGAAAAACTCACCGTAATAGAAGAACAATCACAACTAAAAGTGAGAGATTGTCGATGAGAGTGCACACTAACTGTTGACATAGGTTGAACATTACACAAACATTGTCTTGGTGGTCTCATGCTATGTCTATTCAAGCTTTCCTAAAAGAGTGTGCTCATGAACTTATTGCGGACTAAGCATGTGTCAAAAGGTGGCTTTAAAACTTAACAAAGCCCCGGTCGACCATAAAGAGACCATGGAACAAATGAACACAATATCCACAGTAGGCTCCAAAATTCAAGTGTAGAGCAAATTTTGGAGGGTGTTTGTTGCAATGACAACAATTCAACATGCATACAACAAGGCTTTGCACTCTTATACTTACATTTTACCATTTTAGACATGCTTTGGGTATCTGCTAAAGTCACCCTTATATTTGGTCATTGGGAAAGATGAGGATTCAAATGAATGAAGTGATGAAGACAAAAATATCAAGTCCATTTAGAGGATCCAAATGATGCATCAAGCAGTTGAGGAACATTTGGAAAAGAGTCAGGCACATTTTAGGGGCCCACATGACAAGCACAAGGTTAATCATCTATTCTAGGTTGGATACCAAATATGGCTTCACATCATCAAGGAAAAGTTGAAGGGAGAAGGAAAAAAGTCAAAATCAATTAGATATGGTCCATTCACCATCCTAGATCATAATGGGACAAATTCTTACCACCTTGATATGCCAGCCTATATGCAAATGTATTATGTTGTCAATGTAGAGAACTTGAAACTGCTGGGTTGTGTTATATTCTTTCCACGACTAGCCCACGTAGTTAATCGAGGGGTTAGAAGGGGGGCGCAGCCCCCCCTTCATTGCACCGATTGCATAGCGAGGGGAGTCACAGGGGGTTTGAGGGGTGCAGGTAACCCCAATCTATGGGGTCTGGGGCAGCACCCCGGAAAATTTTGGTTTTGGACCCTATGTTAGGTTGGGCGGACCTACCTATGGTTTTGTGCATGATTTTTCGCACATGGTTTTGGATGTGATGGTTTTCAGTCCATGATTTTGGACGCAATGGTTTTCGGTCCTTGGTATTGGATGCTTCAGCATGTATAAATATGTATTGTAACATTGAAAGAAACATAATGAAAAATCAAGTTGGTAGTCCCGGTTTTGGGATCCAGGGGAAAATCTCTATGTATATGTGTTTTATGTGTTATTCTCTCGCATTGTTTATTTTTCTGTGTTCCAGAATCGTAAACAGGTAATTTTTGTACGGGGTTAAAAACTACATTTGGTATTGGAGCTGTTTTGGCTTCAAGGGGACGCCTTTGTTGCTGAGGGGTTTCGCTCGGGCCCATGGTAGACCCCGTTCAGTGGGAGATCCGCGGGATCAATTCTGGTGGTGAAATAAGATGGCGAGCAGTGCAAAGATAGAGATCGAGAAATTTAATGGTCAGAGTTTTGAGTTGTGGAAACTCAAGATGGAGGATCTGTTGGTGGATAAATATCAGTGGATCGCGGTAGATCCGAGTACTAAACCAACGGGAGTGTCTGATGAAGAATGGAAGAAGTTGGATCGGAAGGCAAAGAGAATAATACTATTGTGTGTCTCAAATTCAGTATTGCTGAATGTATCAGGGGAAGCTACGGCGAAGGCTTTGTGGGACAATTTAGGGACTTTGTACCAATCTAAGTCTCTGGTGAATAAACTGTTCCTACGAAAAAAGTTGTATAACCTGAGGATGAAAGATGGAGACTCGGTGACAAAGAATCTGAATGCGTTTAATACTGTGGTAAGTCAGTTATCGTCTGTTGATATCAAAATTTCAAATGAAGATAAGTGCATTAGTTTGTTTTGTTCTCTACTAGATTCATGGGATAGTCTGGTTATTGCAATAGGTAGCAATGCAACTGCCTTGCAATTTGATGAAATAGTCTCATCCTTGCTGATGGAGGAGATGAGACGAAAAAATATGGAGAGCTAGAATGGTGATACCTTGTCTGTACGAGGACGGTCCGAGAACATAAACAAAAATAAGTCATTGAGTGGGAGATCTAAATCTAGAGGGAGATCTAAATCTCCAGGAAAACCTATAAAGGTGGTGTGCTGGAAATGCGAAAAGGAAGGGCACTACAAAAGGGACTGTAAATCTAAAACTCCTGAAAAAGGAAAGGGATCTGATGATGCTCCTTCTGTAGAGGTGAAAACCACCTCAGATGAATGTGGGGATGTGTACTTGGCTTCTTCAAGTACACATGTAGATCATGAGGCCTAGTTGATTAACTTAGGTGCATCCTTTCACTTCACTCCCCATAGAGAGTGGTTCTGTGAGTATAAGAAATATGATGGTGGTGATGTATTCTTGGGTGATGACAGGAAGGATAGAATCATTGGTCACAGAAAATTAAAGTTGAAGTTACAAGGTGGAAGGGTTAGAACACTTCCGGGTGTTCTGCATATTCCTGCATTAGCCAGAAATCTGATTTCTGTAAGCAAGTTGGATGATGCAAGTGTAAAAACAGTGTTCGAGAAGGATACCTGCAAGAGGGTTCTGGGGGCACTAGTATTGATGCAGGGAGTTTGAATTGGAACAATGTACAAGTTGCAAGGTAGCATTGTCGTTGATGGGTGCAACATTTCTGTGGTTCCTGAAAGTGGAGCAGAGAATCTAGTGGTCTTTGGAGAGAAGACCATGCTGTGGCATCAAAGGCTTGGACATATTGGAGAGAAGGGCCTTCGAATACTTCATGGTAAAGGTATGAGTAATAGCTCTCTGGATTTTGATTTCTGTGAAAATTGTGTTTATGGGAAGCAGAATCGAGTGAGTTTCCCCTCTGGTGGTAAGAGGGTGAAACAGATATTAGTGCTTGTGCACAATGATGTGTTTGGACCTGTGAAGGTTCCATCACTGGGTAAGTCTGTGTACTATGTATCCTTTATAGATGACTTCTCAAGCAATACATGGATATATTTCCTTAATAAGAAATCTGAAGTCTTTGATAGGTTTAAAAAATTTAAAGCTCCGGTGGAAAAGCAGATAGAGAAGAAGATAAAGGTGCTGAGGACAGATAACGGTGGAGAGTTTTGCAGTAAGGAATTTGAAGAATTCTGTAAGAAGTGTGGTATAGCACGGTAGAAGACTACTCCATATACACCTGAGCAAAATGGAGTTGCAGAAAGAATGAACAAGACGTTGATGGAAAGGGCAAGAAGCATGCTCAGTGGTGTCGGGTTAGGACAAGAATTCTAGGCAGAGGCAGTGGAGACAACATGTTACCTGGTCAACAAATCACCTTCATCAGTGTTGGAGGATAAGACTCCACAAGAGGTATGTACTCGTAAGAAACCCTCTCTTTCACATCTGAGGGTATTTGGATGTCATGCATATGTACATGTTCCAAAGGAGAAACGAACCAAGTTGGATAGTAAATTTGAAAAGTGCATTTTTATTGGGTATAAGGATGGTTTAAAGGGTTATAAGCTTTGGAACACAGTAACAAGGAAGGTTGTGTACAACCAAGATGTGGTGTTCAGAGAGGTGAAAGATGTTATTAAACATGAATTCCAACCAAAGGAACCTGAGAAGATAGAGTTTGAGCTAAAGGAGGAAGAATCAAACTCTACAGCAGAGGAGGAATCAGAAGATGAAGAGCCACAAACTCCGGGTGTGAGAAGATTAGTTCGAGAAAGAAGGCAGCTAGAAAGGTATAGTCCATCTTCTTTTTATTCAAATTTTGCTTTATCTATTACTGATGATGATCCCAGAACTATGAAGGAAGTAGTAGATTCAGAGGATGAAAAACTCTGGAAAGAGGCCATGGTTGATGAAATGGCATCTTTTCACAAAAATGAGGCTTGGGATCTGGTGGAGTTGCTAGCTGGAAGGAAACCCATTGGCAGCAAATGGGTGTTCAAGAAGAAGACAAATGCAGAAGGAAAGGTGGAGAAATACAAAGCTCGGTTGGTAGCAAAAGGTTATTCCCAGGTGCCGGGAATTGATTTTGGTGATATTTTTTCTCCTGTTGCCAAGGTAACTTCTATTAGATTACTTTTATCTGTTGCGGCTGCTTTTGATTTTGAGGTAGAACAAATGGATGTGAAGACAACATTTCTTCACGGGGATCTGGAAGAGGAGATCTACATGAAGCAACCTAAAGGCTTTGCGGTGAAGGGTAAGAAAGAATTGGTATGCAAGTTAAAGAAGTCTATGTATGGGTTAAAACAGTCACCAAGGATGTGGTATCAGAAATTTGATACATTTATACGGGGAATTGGCTTCACCAGAAGCAAAGAAGATCACTGTGTGTATTTTAAATTAATTGGTGACCATGTTATTTATCTAGTCTTTTATGTGGATTATATGTTGCTAGTTGGAAATGACAAAGAAATTATCTAGGATTTGAAGACCCATTTGTCCTCCAAATTCGACATAAAAGATCTTGGTGTTTCAAACTATATTTTGGGCATGGAAATTAAAAGAGATCGGACAAAGAGGAAGCTTTGGTTAAACCAGAGGAAGTATGTTGAGACAATATTGCAGAGATTTAATATGCAGGATAGTAAATCAGTGAAGGTTCCTATTCCTGTAGGTGTAAAGTTATATGTTGAACAGTGTCCCAAGACACAAGAAGAGGAAGAGGACACGTCCTATGTTCCATATGCAAGTGCAGTCGGTAGCCTGATGTATGCGATGGTCTGTACTAGACCAGACATTGCACATGCAGTGGGAGTATTGATCAGGTTTATGTCAAAACCAGGGAAGGAGCACTCGACAGTAATGAAGCGGGTTTTCAGGTATTTGTGTGGCACTAGTGATTATGGTTTGTGCTACCAAGGAATACCAGGATTGGACAGAGTGTTGGATATTCGTGGCTTTGTTGATGCATAGTGGGCTAGAGATATGGATCAGAGAAGATCTACAAGTGGGTATGTGTTTAACCTATTTGGAGGTGCAGTCAGTTGGATGAGTAAGAAACAATTTGTAGTTGCACTATCAACTACGGAGGCAGAATACATGGCAGCCACTCATGCAAGCAAGGAAGCAGTTTGGTTGTAGAGATTGTGTTCAAGTAAGGGGTTAGTACATGGAGCTATAAGAATAGACTGTGACAGCCAAAGTGCAATTTTCTTGGTAAAGAACCCTGCATATCATTCAAAGACAAAGCACATTTATGTTCAGTATCACTTTTTGAGGGATATGATAGAAGACAAAAAGGTGCTACTAGTAAAGGTGGACACTTTGAAGAATACTGCAGATGCATTGACAAAATCTGTGAGCTCTGAGAAGTTCTCTTGGTGTAGAGAAACAATGGGCATTGCAGGGTTGGATAAATGACTAAGCTCCCTTGTGGCCCCATTGTGGAAAGAAAACAACAAGTGGGAGAATGTTGGGTTGTGTTTTATTCTTTCCACGACTAGCCCACGTAGTTAATTGGGGGGTTAGAAGGGGGGCGGAGCCCCCCCTTCAGGTTTGAGGAGTGCAGGTAACCCCACTCTATGGGGTCTCGGGCAGCGCCCCGGAAAATTTTGGTTTTGGACCCTATGTTAGGTTGGGTGGACCTACCTATGGTTTTGTGCATGATTTTTCGCACATGTTTTTGGATGCGATGGTTTTCAGTCCATGGTTTTGGACGCGATGCTTTTCGGTCCATGGTATTGGATGCTTTAGCATGTATAAATATGTATTGTACCATTGAAAGAAACATAATGAATAATGAACCTTCCATGATCATGGATCCATAGGAGAGTGGTCAAGTTCCATTAGTGGATGATTTTTCTCCATAATACTTGGACAAGTTTCACGAAGACGTCATCCTAGAAAAAAGGACTAGGACTTCAAAACGAGGAGATGTGGAGTACCTTCGAGTAGGTTTCAAAGGAATGTGTAGAAAATCATTGATAGGTTAACTCGATAATGCAATATAAATCAAAGCAGAATACTATAACCTACTTCTACTATCAATTTGTGGAAGCTTAAAGATCGAGTTGAAAATACAGCCAAAGAAGAAGAATCAATGGCACAATACACATGAAAATACTTTGAAGAAAGTCTTAGATAAAAACCCCACACTATTGTATTATCATACATGGTTGAAATACATAGGAATTATACAAAGCCTTAGCTCTCATAGCTAGCCAGCTCTCAGTTAATCCTCATAGATGCTCACAAGCAATCTTGGCTTCTCTCCAGCATTCCTCTCTGCCCTCCAAGATCCTATTTCCTTGCGTTGTTCCTTGTGGATGATTAGCCTATTACCAAGTGGAATACCAAGCCTTCAAAACTGCACAATCCTCAAGGATGAATCATTGATTGCATGCATGAGTTTTCTCCATGAGAAAACACATGCAATTGATAGTACACTATCCTTGAACATTAATCTCAACTGGGTCTTTCTCAGAATAGACATGCATGAGTTTTTGATGAGGGAATCTTTAGTTAACTGGAGTAGCACTAGTTGAGTGCATTAATGCATCAACTGACTGTTAACTCACTATTAGTTCCTCAAACAATTTGTGTAGAAATTTTGAATAACTAATCACTTATTCATAGATATTATCTTGATTATACACTATTGTGGAATACATGCACAATACATAATCTCCTCTACGTTGATCATCAATTTAGCAGCATTAAAATCAATGAAACATCAATCGCATGCACGCATTAACATAGTATGTAACCTGGGGAAAGAATATAGCTGAAAACCCCACACTATCTGTATATTATAATGATTGAGAACATGTAACAATACATAGTACAATACTCCTCACAAGTACTCAGTACTATCTCCACCTGTTACACACAAAACTAGCTCAGATCCGAACAAGTCACAGGTTCAAATCTTCTCCGCTGCTTTGCCTACCTCCACTGCATAATCCAAAGTGAAAATCACGTGAGCACAAGCTACAATTGCCTTGGTATTGGCCCACACTGCGCAATCCTCATTGGCATTACTCAATCCATGCATGTGCAAATCTCATGCACAACTGATAGTCACAACTCATCCTTTCACTTACCTCTAACACCTGCCTCTGTTGAACTGTCCATGCATTGAGTTAACTGATGTATTCTTTAGTTTCTTTATGAGTTAATAATTATTGAATTAATTAATAATTAATTCACACAACTCATCACTAGTGTATTCTTTAGTTAGACTAAATACAACTAGTTCAACTAAGTCAAACTGAACACAACTCCATCAACTCCACATCCAACTCCACAGAACTCACATGCATGAGTTCTAACTAAAGTCCTCCATGCAATAGCTCAACTAACACATAAGAAACCACGTGATTCCTTTTGTCAGCTGCATGTGCCACATCGTAGCTCGAACTGAAGTGCTCCAAGAGAATAAGATAATGTTTAGAGTCCAAATATTACTAAGGGCTAATAATATTTGACTGTTTCTATTTTTAGCCTGACAGTCTAAAAATAGACTCTAATCACTCTGTTGTGAACCAAAAATAGAATTCCATCTATTTTTCCCAACATGACCAATCATCCATAAACAGCATCCTGCAACTCATAGACCATGATCCATATGTCTAAAAATAGACATAGTCTAAAAATAGCCCGCGGGCCCACTTAGTGAAGGCGACTCCTTTTCACTAAGCTCCATCATCTTGTTGCATTTTCAACAATTTGGAACTAATTTAACTGGACTTAACTCAGTAATCTGAGTTAAATAATTACAACTCAAATATAACTCAATCTTATCTCCTTAATTTAAGGGATAACTCTTGCATGACTTCAAAAAGACTTCTAACTTGAATTTCTCCAACTAATTAATTTAAAATAAATTAATTAATTATTTCCAAGTAGTTGTTAATACTAAATTCGATTTTAATTCACAATTTAATTCAAGGACAAATTAAATTGGAATATTCTTGTTTCCATATTTCAACACTCCCTCTCAACAAGAAAGGGATTATCTGCCACCCCGATCCTGTCTCTATGAAACTCAAATTTACACTTTGACAATGCCTTTGTCAAAATGTCTTTATCTTGCTCCTTTGTCGAAATATACTACAACAACATGATCCTCCTCGCTACATAGTCCCTGAGATGATGATACCGAATGTCGATGTGGTTGGACCTATCGTGAAATAATGGATTCTCAGAGAGTTTGATACAACTCTGATTATCACAATAGATCACAGTTGGATCCATCCTCTGATCAAACAAACCAACTAGGATTTTCCGCATCCAAATGGCCTCACATGTTGCCTGACTTGCAGCCATTTATTCTGCCTCTGCCAAGCTTAGTGCAATCGACCTCTGTTTCCTGCTGTACCAAGAAACTACCATTGACCTAAGGTTGAAAATCCCTCCTGATGTGCTCTTCCGATCTGATGGACTCCCTGCCCAATCTGCATCAGTGAAGCCCCGTAGCTTCACTCCCTCTGTCCATTTGTACCATAATCCATACTGAGATGTGCCTCTTAGGTATCTCACTACATGCTTTGCCGCCTTCCAAAACATCTTGGTACGTTGAACCATCGCTTAACTCAACTGGTTCACCACATAGCACAAATATGGTCGTGTGTTCATTAAGTACATCAATGAACCCACAAGCTACCTGTACACAGTAGCCTTTACCACTTCTCTTGAAGTAGCAACCTCCTTCCTCCAGTTACCTGCTAGAGTAGTCTGCATGGGCTTGCACTTCTCCATATGGAATCTCTTGAGTGTCTCATTGGCATACTTGCCCTGAGACACAAACAACTCCCCATCCTTCTGCCACACTTCCATGCCAAGGAAGTAATGCATGAGACCCATGTCTTTCATCTCGAATTCTCTTGCAAGGTCCTCCTTGCAAGACACGATCAGTTGATCATCACCAGTCAATATGAGATCATCAACATAATGTATGATGATCAATAACTTACCTTTCACCATGATGTGGTACAGGTTCACATTCGCTTCACTCTTTGTGAAGCCCAACCCGGTGAAGTATTTGTCTATCCCGGTGTACCAAGCACGAGGTGCTTGCTTCAACCCGTACAACACTCTCTTGAGTCGGCACACATTCAACTCACGCTCAAAGGTATCAAAACCTTTCGGTTGCTCTATGTACACCTCTTCCTCAATCTGGCCATTGAGGAATGTAGTCTTCACATCCATCTGATGGATCTTCCAACCCATCTGTGTTGATAGTGCCAACATAGATCTGATAGATGAGTACCTTGTGATAGGAGAAAAAGTCTCATCATAGTCAATCCCCTCGACCTGTGAAAAGCCACGGGCAACAAATCTTGCCTTATGCTTCTCCACACTACCATCAATAGCTTGCTTTACCTTGTAAATCCAACGGGAACTCACAACTGACTTGTTCTCTGGTCTCAGAACCACGTCCCAAACACTGTTACGAACTATGGAGTCATACTCCTCCACAATAGCATCAACCCAAATCAGCTGTTGCACTACTTCCTCAAAGGAATATGGCTCGGTCTCAACACATTCCCCAGCAAGGGCCATGTATCCAATGTACCTCTCAGGTGACCTCCTCTGTCTGCGCTAAGAAGATGGTTCTCCCACATTCTCTCTCGCATCCTCCAACAATCTGTCAACTTCTCTTGTGCGCTTCCGTCCATCTTTGGAAGACTTTCCTTGAGTAGATGTCTCCACTCCTAGAACCTCTGCATGCAGCTACTTCGCATCAGTATGAGGCTCCTCCACCTTAGGAACCAACAGTTCCTCCACAACCTGTAGTTGGAGCTCCCTCTCAAGGGAAACTCGCATGGCCTTCTACTCATCAAACTTAAGATCTTTGTGAACCACTGTCCTCCGAATGGTAGCCAAGTACACCCGATAGTTGTGAGGTGTATCAGTGTACCCCACAAATATCCCCAACTCTGTTGTCAGCTTAAGCTTCTTCCGTGCATCCTTTGTCACATGGCAATATACCGATGAGCCAAAGATCCTGAAGTGACCCACATCTAATCTCTTACCGGAGAAAGCTTCCTCTGGTGTCTTCATCCCAAGTATGCGATGCGGGCTTCTATTCTGCAAATAGACCGTTGTGTTGCATGCCTCAGCCCACAAGTGAAGTGGTAGGCCTTGGTCATGCAGCATTTCCCGTGCTGCCCCTACAATAGTTCTGTTCTTCCTCTCGGCCACCCCATTCTTTTGTGGGTTATGAGGTGTCGTCAACTCTCGTTTAATTCCTTCCACTGCATATAAGTCCTTAAACTCTTGAGAGACATATTATCCACTGTTGTCACTTCTCAAGGTCTTGATCTTCTTCCCTAACTCTTTCTCGACCAAAGCTTTGAACTCACAAAACTTTGTGAAAGTTTGGTCCTTCTTCTACATGAAATAAATCCAACATTTACGAGAATAGTCATCAATGAAAATCACATAATACCTTTGCTTCATTTTGGATGCTGTCAAGAATGGTCCACACAGATCAGTATGAACTCACTCTAAGATGGCCTCTGCTCGACTGTCTCAATCATGAAAGGAAGACTTGGTGTACTTTCCCAAGGTACAACCTTTGCATGTGCCAACTTGCTCAAGTTTACCTTTGGGAAGTCCTGTAGATATCTGTTGCATTATCTTCAAAGCCCCATGATGCAAATGGCCCAATCGCATGTGACACAACTCGCCAATGTCTTGGATTTGCACCAATTTTACTTTCGTACTCAATGTTGCACAATCATCTACCTCTAGTTTATAGATATTCTTCACCCAAATCCCTATCCTCTTGGTCTGACCCATGGCTATGTGTCTTAGGAACGCCTTTCCTTTACTGAAGACAACATCATAGCCTTTGTCCTCCAACATCACGACTGATACCAAGTTCTTCTTCAGTCCAGGCACATACATCACATCTGTCAAGGTGAGAGGAGCTCCATGCTCCCTCTTAAAAGCAAAAATGCCCACTCCTGAAACACTATACCTTTCATCATCACCCATCTCTATGCGCATCTTGAGGTCTTTCTCCTCCAAGGCACTGAATAAATTTTTATCACCGGTCATGTGGAATGAGGCTCCACTATCAAGATACCAGACACAACCCATCATCGATGACACCATGCATGCGATGAGGGTAAAGTCCATTTCGAACTGAGAGGCTAATGCCTCACCTTTTGATCCTTTTGAGGATCCCTTCTTGGACTTCTTCGATGGGCAATTAGTCGCATAATTTCCCATCTTGTGATAATTAAAGCATCTTACTTTAGACATGTCACCCTTCTTCCCTCCATGAGAATAATTCGATTTGAAATGGGAAGCCTTCCCCTTCCCTTTCCTTGCCTTACTTGCTAAGGCCATATTTTCTTCATCATCATTCTTGGAGGAAGAACCATCTCGTGTGCTCCTCCTGATCTCCTCCTGCATAAGATCCAACCACAATCGTTCCCAATCTGACAGTTTCTCCCTTCCATTCATAGAGTCCTAGTAGCTATTCCAACTCTTTGGAAGGCCAAGAAGAGCGAGGCTCACCATATCATCATCGGCAGTAGTTATTCGCACACTACCAAGCTCATCTCTACAGGTGGTGAGATTGTTCAGAAGTATCACCCTTCTCCATCTTCATTCTTTGAAGCTTATCCTTGAGCGCCAATTTCCTCTGGTCGCTACTGTTCTGGTAGAGGTCCTTCAATGTCTTCCACATTGAAAATGGAGTATCCTTCCCATGGAGACTCGAGAAAATATGGTCTCGAACTCCCTCAAGGATGATTCATCTCGCCTTCACCACACACTTCTTCCACTCAGCCAACTCTTGTGCATTAGTTGAAGCTGGCTTTGGGATTTCTTGATCAATGAATTCCTTCAAGCCATTGTCTTCTAATACAACCTCCATTCTATCTTTCCATGCTATGTAATTTGAGCTACCTTCCAAGGCATACTCGAGTCTCAAGCCATAGAATGCCATTGGCCAACCTTGAAGTATGATATGAATTCGATTTGCACCTGCAGCCCGAACTTCAGACTTCGAATTCTCTTCTTAGTATACTGTTCACAGCTCTAATACCATGTAGAAAATCTTTGATAGGTTAACTTGATAATGCAATATAAATCAAAGCAGAATACTATAACCTATTTCTACTATCAATTTGTGGAAGCTTAAAGATCAAGCTAAACAATATAACCAGAAAAAGAAGAATCAAGGGCACAATACATATGACAATACTTTGGGTAAAGTCTCAGATAAAAACCCCACACTATTGCATTATCATACATGGTGGAAATACATAGAAATTATACAAAGCCTTAGCTCTCATAGCTAGCCAGCTCTTAGTACAATCCTCACAGATGCTCACAGGAAATCTTGGCTTCTCTCCAGCCTTCCTCTCTACCCTCCAAGCTCCTATTTCCTTGCGTTGTTCCTTGTGGATGATTAGCCTATTACCAAGTGGAATACCAAGCCTTCAAAACTGCGCAATACTCAAGGATGAATCCTTGACTGCATGCATGAGTTTTCTCCATGAGAAAACACATGCAACTGATAGTACATTATCCTTGACCATTAATCTCAACTGGGTCTTTCTCAGAATAGACATGCATGAGTTTCTGATGAGGGAATCTTCAGTTAACTTGAGTAGCACTAGTTGAGTGCATTAATGCATCAACTGACTATTAACTCACTATTAATTCCTCAAACAATTTGGAACTAATTTAACTGGACTTAACTCAGTAAACTAATTTAACTAATTACAACTCAAATATAACTCAATCTTATCTCCTTAATTTAAGGGATAACTCTTGCATGACTTCAAAAATACTTCTAACTTGCATTTCTCCAACTAATTAATTTAAAATAAATTAATTAATTATTTCCAAGTAGTTGTTAAGACTAAATTCGATTTTAATTCACAATTTAATTCAAGGACAAATTAAATTAGAATATTCTTGTTGCCATATTTCAACATAATGCATCCCAGTAAGGTACAATGAATTGAAAAGGAGAAAATGAGGGAGAAATTCCCTCACTTACCTGTTGATTGATAAGCCTTTTAGAGGCCCAAAAGATCTTTAGTGGGGAGGATTGATCCATGAAGATCCAAAAAGAGCTCAATATTTGAAATCTTGAAATCTCAGCAGAACTAGCACCAAGTTGTAGTCTTGTCGAGCCAATTCCAACATCATGAATGACACCTCAATCCGATTATGTATTACAAAGTTATTCTCATTTGAAGTTTTAGCAAATAGTGAAAATTTTGGCACTAATAGTGCCATGTCGCATCACCAAGGGGGTGTAATGTGGCACCAACCAAAGAGAACCATGTGGCACCAACCAAAGGGTGCCACATGTCACCCACTAGATAGGCCATGTGGCATGACATGGCATCTCAATTGCACTTGTGGAAAGACATGGAGGTTTACTATGCATTGAGGTGGACCAATCCATAGGCGCGTCATGGCCTAATCATTGAGCACCACATGGAACCCCATGAATGTCCAAATGGGTCTACACTATTAAAAATGTTGTTGTAACAATTAGTGTTCGAACCCCCGACCTTGGAAAGAATGAGCCAATGGACCATAATTACCAACCACTATAATATTTTACACAGAACACATTTATAACCATTGCATGCTATATTAAACAAATAGGGAGGGGGCCCCCTAGTTTGACCCCGAGACACTCGCCAACCAACATTCTTAATATATGAATTCCAACCAATGTGCTTGACCATAGTCCTTTGGCAAGTATTCCAAGCCACATGTATATAACCCATTGTCATATGCATAGAGCGAGGGGACGATGGTATGTAGGAGAGCAGAGGTCAAGCATCAGGGGTTGAATGAAACTTAGTGCAAGGACAGTGGAACCATGCCTCAATTGGGCGCATTTTTCAAGACAGATTCCAGGGAATATTTTGCGAGAATATTCCTGGAATATTTTGATCTATTGTTTCAGTCTTGAAGATTTCCCAAGGGGTCTAAAGGTGAAGGTGACATTACCATATGAAGTTAAGAGTCATTTTTCACTAAATTTCAGGATGAATAGACTGGTGCAGTCAAAATTAGGATTCGAGCAACAAATTTTTGGTTCATCCCTAGATGTGAGGTATTGCCATGTATTTTTCCATGTAATTACAATTATTTTGTTGAGATAATATAGAGGCCTATACACTTTAAAGTTGGTGCTAGAGTTGTAGCTCACACATTGTGAGTTAATTTTATTAATAAATCTTGGTGCCTTATCTATTGTGCCTTGTTTTTTCATTGTTTCTTCATGGAAATTGCATTTATGGTATTTTCATGCTCTTTAAGAAATTATGTTTAACATCATTGAAGAAATATCCTGGATAACTCCATCATGATCCAAGGCGACTTAACACGTTCTTTTCTTTTTGAAAATTTGTCTTAATGGATGCTAATAGGGTAACTTATCTTAATGGAGGATAAATTTTGTTAATTCATAGTCTCACTAGTGTCGTGAATTCTACTCGATATTCATTTAACTTTGTATGCATGGATGTTGTTCTTCCTCACAACTACCACATCTAATTACTTTCAAGTTAATGTCAAATGTATAGCATGTTTGTAAAATTATGAATTTAGGATAAGATATCACTCTTTCCAACTATGACCATCTTGCACCATTTTTATATCCCATACTATTCCGGACTCATTTAAATTGTGTCCCTTTATCCTTATGTATGTTTGCATTATATATATATATATATATATATATATATATATATATATATATATATATATATATATATATATATATATATATATATATATATATATATATGTTACATGCTCACTTAATCATAATACATAAACTAAAACATTATATTATATGATTTGATCCAAACATCATAAATAAATTTATAACATATATGTCCCCATCAAGGTGGAGAGTGGCTCAATCATCAACCACAATAGTTGATGGCAAACTAGAGTAACTCTAACATATTTTAACTTATTGCATCTGGTATCCCCATTGGCAACATACCTTAAGTAGATGGTTCAACCAATTGAGTTAAACTGAGCTAGCTAACTTAAAGGCCATTGCATGAGCTTTGATTGATTACATATAGTTATTAATATTATATATAATAATATATTTATAACATTAAAAAAAAAGCTAAACCAAAATCATAAATGAAAATAAACATTTAGTCCATTCATTCTCCTAAACCACACATTTTCTACTATTGGAAATTTGGTGTTTTGGTGCCACAATTGAGTGGAAGAAGAGGTTTTATCATAAATGATTAGGAATTCATTATAAAATAGGGAAAACCTCCAATTTAAAGTCACTAAAAGGTGGAAGATATACTTTTGGTGCATCTAGTTTAGATTTGTAACACTCCCTCCAACCCCCTTGAACTATCTTGGGGTGTGCAAGGTGTTATTTATGATTTAACCCAACCTCCAAAATCTATTATGAAGATGGGGTCACCAAAAACCATTCTTTTCCAAGGTTTGAAAACTAAAATCTAACTTCGTCGTATCCAGCTCATCAAGATGTTTTTGGTGATATAAAGTTTATCTCAATTTGACTCATGAATTGAAAGTTATGTCTCTTTGAAGTTTTGACCAATTAAATTATAACTCCTCAGCAAGGGACCACCATGTCATGACCCACGAGTGTCCCACATGGCCCTACCACGTCACCTTGAACAGGTCCATCTCACTTGTGGACCCTACGTGATACCCATGTAGCATGACAACAACCATTACTCCATTGCACACATTGCCACATGCAACTATCAACATGCATAAGCAATGCCTCATCAACTACACATATGTATGAACACATGTAGTCGAGCATAAGTGATCAATTCTTGTAATCAACCTACAAGACTGATACATGTAATCAAAACAATCAAGAATGCACCCGACATACAAGGATGTAGTCAAACGACATATAATCAACATGTAAGCGACATATAAACATGTGCAACCAGTCATAAAATCCCGACGATGCATCCCACAAAACCACATCAAACACCTCATGACAACCTTACTACAATCATGATCAACATGATGCAATGCAACAAGCACATGGAATGCAAGTGTAAGAGACACACATGCAACTGACATGCATGCATGACAAAGCACCTTCACCCAAGAAGAGCGCAACCATGCTCTAATACCAATCTATAACACCCCCTCCTCCCAGGTATTCCCAAGCAACCAAACAGCTAGGAAAACATGTGATGAGAGAGGTTACTATAAGGGATTCAATCTCCATGGTGACCTTAAGGAAATGGAATTGATGGAACTCATCAAATGAACCCATCCACATCGATAATTACACCCCCCGGAGACATGTCAGCCACTCAGACATCATGTCCCTGGGTCCCACTGATGTTTTAAGCCTCTTAACCCAAATTCGCTCTCATGCTATAGGCAAGACAGTGACCAACAACTCAAAGTTTTTCTCATAGGCCTCTGTGCCAATGACTGTGGACTTTTCTCAATAGACCTGTGCCAACAACCCCAAGATTTGAGCCACCTTTTTAGCCCAGAATCCCAAACTCTACCTAGAACTTGCTACAATCTTCAAAATCCATCAATGACATGATAACAATGTTGATAAATCAAAAATAAACCTTAGGACTAAGCCTGAGCATCCCCAACCAGGACTAACATTCTGTGAAACACTTAGCATAAATGCAACCTACAAGTCTAGGATATAAGACATAGCATAAATGACTTTAAAAAGTTATGAAACATAACTAGAAGGATCACCTCCTTCTCCATTGGACTATTATATCATCAATTAGGTCTTGCATCCATCCATTTAACAATTACAAGTAAATACATGACATGAACCAGTCACATAACCATTCTTATAACTAGGATAAAACCATATAAATATCAGATATATGACAACCATTAAATCCATGTATAAATCAGTGCAAAAGTAAGATAACTTAGCTTTTATTAATCATAGGAAAATCTGACCAAGTTCGGGACTTCCAACCCAACCATAGACATGGCTAAACTAAATATCTCTTTCAGCTAGTCACCCCCGTGCCATATTCCAAGCATGAATGTTGGATCTCATAGAACAACCAATCCAAGAAAAACCAAGGGAATCCAAAGGTTAAACCACCTCCACCCTCACCAAATCATGATCACACCAAAAATGATGCTCTGATCACAATTGAACTGAACTTGGAATTCCATCCAGAATCCATCACTATCGTTGAGGAATTTTCCATCTCCTTGTTTCTCAGGCTTTACTGCAATCCAGTCTTGGATCACTAGGCCCTAAACCAAGACTAGTATCTTAGGCTTTACCACAATCCAAACCTGGATCACTAGGCCCTAAACCGAGACTTCTACCTCACGCTTTACCATGTATCTCGCCAAAACCGGTCAAGGGATTCCTAGGCCTTTGGGAATGAACCTTGAGACCACCTCCGCCCCTAATTTCGAAATCCATTTGGGAAACAAAGCTGAAAACCAAAATAAACATCCCAACACCATGACATCCGACAAAAGGTAAGGTTAAGTTGAAAATCATTGTCATAACCTGAAAAAACCATGCCACTGACAGCAAGAGAACCTTACAACAACATGCAAAGCCATGCATGTCCAAACCAACTAGGAAATCACACATGCAAAAGGTTATCTATAAGTATTCCTGTTGAAGTTGCCTGATCTTTCTTTCCTTTCCTTTCCTTGCTTTCCCTTTTCTTTCTTTTCCTTCCTTGATCGAAATCTAGAGTGCTCCAAGAAAACTGTAAGTGACTAAGAGTGAGAGAGAGAGAGAGAATAATGAGAGAGCTCCAAAGTTGAACTGACAAAAGGTTAGCAAAAATATTTCCAACTAATCCTCAGAAGCCTTTTTATTAATGAGGCCTCTATTTTCTTCATTTTCTATTATTTTCCTTCAATTTCCTCCTCACATGCAACCTGTGACCTTTCACCCTAATTTTCTCCTAATTTACTTTATTTCATAAATAAATGTGCCAAAAATTCCTTTTTTCCTTTTAATGCCTTTGCCTTAGCCTTTGCCAATTTTCCTTAGCCAAAACACACATCCAGTGATGCCCACTAGGATATCTTTTCCCAACATTCAGCTTGGAATAAGTGTCCCTTAATCGTGGTATGATTTTTCCATTATTAAATTTTATTACATGAAATTTTCACCATGGCTGCTACACTGATGTTGTATGTACTACCACGTGGAAGCCTGTGGGAGTGTCATGTGGTAGGCACACTTGTAAAAAATTTATTGTTTGGCGCAAAGTTTAGCGGGCTATAACTTTCGCATTCGGTGTCAGATTAAGGTGTCATTCACGTCGTTGGATTCATAATGATGATCTTTTCGATTTGAGATAGGTTTTGATGAGTTTTGATGACTTCAAACTTTTGGATTTTTAGGATCCTCCTAAATCAATTGTTGGCTTGAGTTTATCAGTAATTACTAGCTGATTACCATATTTTTTTTGTTTTGCTTTGCTTTGCTTCTATTTCTTGAGTTGTCTTCTTGAACAACATTCCTTTCTTTTTCTTATTGCTTTTTGTCTCATGATTGCTGCCCTCATCCACCTAAGTTAGGGTTTGTTCCCTCCTACGAGTGATTACCCCCATTGATAAGGGACAACCTTTAGCATTACCAGACTTGAGTGGGGAATTTTCTTTATTATTCACAAGAGCATTTTAGGTTTTTGCAGGTCGCATATCCATGTGTTGTAGATCTAAATTATTCTTAGGGATTGGAGCCTCCTCTATTTCATTTATCTCCCCATCTTCTTGATCCATTATTACTGTGTCTTCTCTAGAAGCTCCTTTGTTTGAATTAGGGTTTAGATCCTGCTTATCGTTCCCAGTTTGATTCTACAAAACATCAAATTAATTTGCCGATGATGAAGCCCCATTTTTATTTTGAGTATTTTGGTTCTTGTCTACTGATGCATTTCCTCTATTCCCACCTTTCCTTTTATTCTACCACTGCTCCTCTTGATCTAATGGAGGATTTGTGCCCTTTCTAGCAGGGGCCTTCTTATAATATCTAACAGAGTGACCATATTCATGGAAGAATCTACAATTAAATTGGATATTCTCATAATCAAGACTCTGGCAATGAGTCCAGCCCCCTAGAGTGAGGTTTATTTCTGAAGGAAAACTCTTCTCCATATCTGCCTCAACACATATTTTAGTGCATGAAAATTGAGATCCTTTTGGTTCATCCCTATCCAAATATTTTCTGACTCCATTTCCAATTGCTCTCAAGAAATCATCACTCTAACAGGAGAGAAGATGTCAAAGAATTTTAACCCATACTGCGACTGCATTCGGGATATCTTCATCTGGTTTGAAGTCTAAATACCACATCCAAAAAAATAGAGCATGTTTTTGAAAATCATGTATTTATCCTCCTTGAGTTCAAATAGAAAAGCAAAAAATCCATTTCCATATGCATACAATCTGATATTACCCTTCATCATTTACTTCCAGGTATTTTTGATCTATGCTTCCACAGATCAGGGGGATGGTCACATCCTCATGAAATTTCCAACAAGAACTCGATTAGAGAAGGTTAAATTTCTTCTTCGAACTCCCAATGGAAGAGCCACTGAGGGGAAGGATTCTGATTTTTTAATGAACTCCACTTGCACATTTTCGATCCTCGGCTTCTTCAAAATAGAAAGCACGAGGGCTTGGAAAGTTGCAACCTCGTCTGGGAGGGGGGGCGCGGGGATGTCATCGTGAGCACATGATCTGCTTAAGGTTTCTACAACACTACTCTCTATCGCTCCCCACTTCCAAAATAAGTTTAAACAAAAATGATCATCATTTCATTAACGAGAATTTGAACCTAGGTAGGGAAGATAACAAACATTCCACCCAACTACCCAAGGTAACCCAAATTGACTTAACGAAAATTTTAGGAAATAATATATCCAATATTTTTCAAATTAGTGTCATAAACTAAAATCTTTGCAAAATTCTAACAAATCCTAACATTACAAAGTTGAAAGACTTAGATTGGAACGATAAAACATCATATCTTATGTGTCATTTGTTAATACTCTATGGTCTAGTGCTAATAATAATTCCAAGATTTTAAAATATGGAATATTATGAAATATTGTCATGTTACATTTCTATTATATTAGATGGGTTTGCATATTAACATAATATTTTTTTAAATTTAAATAATAATATTTAACTTTTATTATAAAAAAAATAGAAATAATATTATTAAATTTTTGTTAAAAAATTAATACAAAAATCATTTGTTTTCTTAATTTATTTAAATTTAATTTAATTATTACAAAATATATATCAAATTTTCAAATGGTCTCCGGGACAAATTTTACACACAAATACAACTTTGTGAAGATGTGTTGATTCACAAATAAAGTATCTAAGTAGTTGCCCTCTTTTCTTGTAATACATTAAAAATACAACTTAAAATGACTAAATAGTTGTGCTCTCTTTTCTTGTTAGACAACTTAATGTTAGAATTTCTAAATATATATCAGTGTTTCATTGAAACTAAGAAGATCTAACAATCATAAGCTTCAAACACAAGTTCACTTAAAATATGACATTGTGATGGTTTGTTGGTCGCAAGATAAATTCATTACTAATGATTCCCACTCTTTTCATTAGACAACATATGTTGTTAATTTTTTCATAGGGCGACATTGTTCTTTATTTTGATAATTTCATTTCACCATTAATAAATTAAGTTCACCCCATATCATCATTACATTATTAAGATCCACACCATTATACATCAACATATGCAATTACATAAAAAGAAACAACGTCACCATCATCATAAATGCAACAGAATATAAAAGGAACAATAGAAGAAAGCATGCACACACATAGAGACACCAGTTTTGGTCTGAGACTAGGGAAAAACCCGTTGTGGGGAAAACCCTTGCAAATATTCTTATTCTTAGATCGTCATTAAATGATGCGGGAAAAGAGAGTACAATGATACATACCTTTATATATGCAGTGAAACAATAATGATATCTATGAAACAGATCTAATCATGCTAGGAATCAAAACCCTCATACCGATGGTTGTAATGTACTGTCACAAGCTGATGTCAACGTTTGTATATTGTTGTCACTGTGCTTAACACTATTGTTGTCATTTTTAATGAGCCCAATACATATGTTTGCAGAAGATACTAACAAATAAGATCTATAGAACTGTATAACAACAAAGAGAAACCTAGATCTACCAGATCATTGAAACTGAAGCCAAGATGTCAAACCCTAGATCAGAACTCTGGTCACTCTCATAAAAATTGTCAGTGTGTGATCGAAACTCCTTGGTCGTTCTCTCGAATACCGTGTGAGGACGACTGTGACTGCTCGATCGCCCTTAGGAAGACTCTATGCATGCGACTAGGGTGAAACACACCAAAAACCCTTGGTCACTCCCTTACAGTTGTTGTGCTAGCGTCCAGGATGGTTTGGACGCTCTCAGGACCACTATGTGCGAGCAGCCGGGGACTGATATTTCCATATATGCCTCCGAAGCCATAATCGCTCCCATAAGCCTTTGTCCCAGTGTCCAAGGGTCTTTGTTCGCTCTCATAGGCTTATGTGCCAGCATCTAGGTACTAAAATTCCAAGTTTTGTGTCAACGTCCGAGATCTAGAAAACCCTAACCCAGAGCGAACCTTTTGCGTGTGATTTCAGACTATTATTCAAAGTTATCCTTCCATCCAACCTCTGCGAATAAAGACAAAAGAGAAGAGAAGATGTGTCCGAATGATCTTGAGGACTCTTATATTTATAATCTTTCCTGAGGGTTCACTTAAGGTTAAGACTGACACAAGCAGGTACTCACTTGTCAAAGCCAACCCATTCCATAACACATGTACGAATAAAATAATTCATAACTCAACTTTTGCGTGACCAAATTGGGTGATCTTTAGGTAGATTTTGGTCCTCTCGAAAAGAGGAATCTAATGCAATCATTATCTCGGCCATTTGAGCTATCCAAGGTGGAATTTTACCATAGTTGAAAAAATTAACACTCCCTCTCAACTAAGGAGAATTCCACCTATCGATATTTTTCCATCGACTAATATGCTATTGTGGAATCTTCAAGTGCCATCACGTATCATAATAGATCATCTTTTTCATGTAGTCATCATGCCATGTACATCTCAAGTGTCTCATCATCACAAATCATCATTGTACATCTAGATCTATCTTTTGCTTATTCCTTCTTATCTTTGGATTGTTCCTGCTCATTTGCTGAACATTCTCGGATCTAGAAGAAGAAGAATTTGTTACCAAAGGGGAGAAAAATCTACCACCCTCTATCCATTAGGCTACTATCTGAAATATCTATCGACGAGATACTACTCGGAATATCATCAATTATCATCAGAGAGCATATCATTAGGGAGCACATCTCACCCTGGGATCACATTGGGGAGCAATAGCTTCCACCCATACTGAGCAATAGGATAACTCATCACACAGGGGAGTACACCCTTGAACCTGGATCACATAGGGGAGTACAACCTTAGCCTTGGAATTTAATCGGGGAGCTTACCCTCAACCTGTCTTATTTCCTACTGATCTTCCCAACGATGACCCAGAATAGTCATGTGGTAGAACACCTGCACCATAATTTCCATGGGTTGTACACCCCCAAGTACACTCTCAACTCATTGGCCAGACAAGAAGTGATACTCCCAACAAGCCCGGCTTGTGGATATGATTCCAAATAGGGTATACTCTGCAAAGACCAGACATGGGAGTAAAACCCTCAACCCTATGGGTAATAGATAGGGGTAACACCCTATTGTCCAGAGTTCCCTCAACCCCAGGAGCCCTCTATCTTGATTCCTCATCGTGGGAGCCCAAACAGGGTAGGAAGAGTTGGCTCAATGTTATCCCTCATCCAGAGGGGCTACATACATCAGTCCAAACTGCTTTATGAAAACCAAGAACTTTCTCTTTGGTAATTCCTTTGTGAATATATGTAATCTGCTTGTCTCAATAACAGTTGTTTCATGTTCATACAGAAAATCAAATCAAATATCATGGCAGATCATATATAATCATATAAATCACAAAAGGTTACCATAATCATCCTCCCTCTCAAGTAGGTACCTACCACAAGCCTGAGCTTGTTTCGAACAACTGCACTTGTCTCAATATATGAGAGTATCTCGGTCCCAATTATATATATGGGATTTTCTGCCAATAAGATCTCACTCTATGGCATCATAATGTATCCATGTCTTATCTAGATCATGCTCAAATAGCTCTCTAAGGAGCTTCTTCATCCTGCCTCATAGATAGGCATGCTAGCAACATCGTACTCATTCTCAATTGTACTATGGACCTCTCGTCCAAGATATCATGGAAGATTTCATACTAAAGCAACATCGAAATGTGCTTATCAACAATAATCTCAAATATCAACAATGCATCTATGCAAACACATATCATAGGAGAAATATCTCATTCTCAAAAATAAAACACCTCATGTAGATATTTCAAAGCATGCTTGGTGGAAAATCTATGCGAATGAAGCAGCTCAATCATGAATTTATTTAGGTTCTAAGCACATCGTATATATATATATATATATATATATATATATATATATATATATATATATAGATATATATATATGTATGTATGTATGTATGTATGTATGTATGTATGTATACATATACATATACATATATATATATATAGATGTTCAATACGGATGTTTATTATGGAACATCAATGCTTCAAACAACTATCGGATGCCATTTCAAGTTCAAACACCATCTTGAACTTCAAATTAGAGTATCCAATTATTAAAAAAGAACATTTTCCAATAGATTTGCAATATGTAATTTCTTTTCCAATTTCCATAAATCGATTCATAATGCCATGATACATCATTTCGAGCTTCATAAGCCATCTCCCTCTGATTTATATCATCAGAGGCTCATCACCTGTCACAAGTATATCATCAGGATATAAAACCAAAACCATAATCAATATCAAAGCCATACCTTGGAACTCATTATCCTGACTTCATCAAATAACTATAAAATCTATACGTATATGGATTTCAATGCTCTGAGCATAATGCCTTGCTAAGCCAGCATAATCAACCTTACATAAATCAATGTTATATCATCATATCAACAAAGTCATCTCATCAAAGTTTAGAAGTCAGATCACGACCCTTGTCAAAGTCATCATTATCTAATACTTTCAACCAGGAGACAGTTGGAGCTCATATCAAGTCATGACGTCCTTTCTTATTATGCCAACAAGTTGTCATCAACCATACATTATCAATCTAAACTTTATCAAGTCATTCTCATAATCATAATACAAGTCATTTATGTCACTAGGTGCAAATGCATACATCAAGGATGAGTCATGTAGGTTCCATTTTCATGTTGAATCAAAACTATCAGTACCTCAACCATTTTTCTAGGAATAAGGAGGCCAATCTCCACATAGGTCATCATGCCAACATAGCATCGATATAATGGAAAATCAACAATCATCAAATCAGATCATCAGGTAAAGTCCAAATTCGTTATCATAGAGATATCTATAATCAAATCATATCCTAGTCACCAATTAAAGGTTATTTTCAAGCATCATGACAAAACATTGTTCATATATATCAGTAAGCCAAAACATGCCAACCTCTTGTAGCACAAACAGAGTGACCTATCTATATTTATGTCCCAGTCACCTACAAACACAAGTTCAATCTGCATGTTCATGTTATGGAAAACATTCAAGATTTTCCTGCTAGCAGATCTTGTTGTTATCTGCAATACATCTATGGTACTGACATCTTCTAGGTGACCATCTGATTTCATGCACAATACTTCATTATATGATCAACAATTTAACTCAACAACTTCAGAAATCAGATTACAATGGCAGGATATGTTAGAAACATATTGATTCAGAGTTCATATAGTTTCAGAAAGCTTCAGATGATGGTCAACCATAGTCAAACCTTTGGTCTCTCCCTTCAGGTTAGCATGAGAGTGACTTTAGTTGTTTGGATGTTGTCTAGGCCTTAGCATGTGTGCGTCCAGGGATGAGATCTCCCTGATCAGTGACTGCGTCCAGAGAAGAAACCCTAATTTATGTACGAGCTTTAGATCTGAGACCCTGTTGAAGATCAATATTGTGGGATATATATACATCATACTTTAGCAACACATAATGAAAATAATAGTATGAGTCAGAGTCTTGAAAAGAGATTCTCCCTCTCACTAGGGATATGCATCATTCATCTTCATTCACATCATCAGCCTGTCTCTACTATAGTCAAGCAACAACAGATCTTGTTCGATCATAAACATATATCTATCATGGCTATAAGCATCATGACTTCAATCTTTCATAAAAGGTTAGACTCAAAGCAACAGATATATGCAACATCATATCTCAAAGATTATGAACACAGTAACAATTTATATCATGTCACATAATCAAGTTAGGACATTTAGCTATGCCATAGTTACTCATCCCATTAGTAGAGAGAATCCCAGTTCTACCAGATCACTGAAGTCAGCTAAAGCGAAGATGTCAAACCCTACATCAGAACTATGGTCGCTCTCATCAAAATTGTCTGTGTGTGACCGAAACTCCGTGGTTGCTCTCTCAGATACTGTGTGAGGGCGACTGTGACTGCTCGGCCACTCTCGGGAAGACTTTGTGCATGTGATTAGGGTGAAACACACCAAAAACCCTTGGTCGCTCCCTTAAAATTGTTGTGCTAACGTCTGGGATGGTCTGGATGCTCTCAGGACCACTCTGTGCAAGCGACCGAGGACTGATACTTCCAGATCTGCCTCTAAAGCCATAATCACTCCCATAAGCCTTTGTGCCAGAATCCAAGTGTCTTTGGTCGCTCTCATAGGCTTATATGCCAGCATCCAAGGACTAAAATTCCCAGTTTTTTTGCTAGCGTCCAAGATCTAGAAAACCCTAACCCAGAGCAAACCTTTCACCTGTGATTTCGAACCCTTGTGTGAACTCCTTCCGTCGAACCTTTGCGAACCAAGACAAAAGAGAAGAAAAGATGTGTCCAAATGATTTTATGCAGTTAGTATTCTTTCACGCTTTATGCAAGGACCATGAGAAAACCACTGGAATGCAGCCAAAATGGTTCTACTATATATCCAAGGAACAAAAGATTTTGGTCTTCTTTACAAAAAGACTAAAAACTTTGTACTTGGTGGATTTTCAGATGCCGACTTTGCTGGCAGTATTGATGATCGAGCATCAACCTCTAGTTATTTAATGAACATGGGGTCAACTATAGTATCTTGGAGTTGCAAGAAACAAGCTATAGTGGCCACTTCTTCAGCCGAAGTAGAATACATGTTAGCATGGGAAGCAACATGTGAAATTGTTTGGTTGAGCAGAGTTTTTCAGGATTTGGGCATTCCTCAAGCAGAAGCTACATCATTATTCATCGACAGCCAGTCAACCATAAAGCTTGCCAAGAATCCAGTTTTTCATTCCAAAACAAAACATGTGGACACCAAGTATAATCACATTAGATCGCTCATTGCGAAGGATGTCATCAAGCCAGTTTATTGTCCTTCAAAAGATCAGGTCTCTGATATTTTCACAAAACCACTTGGCATGATCAAATTTACTAAGTTCAGAGATGAAATCGGTATCTGTTGTAATGTATCTTTGGATCATAGGGCGGAATGTTAGATGATCCAAAATACAAAATTCGTAGTTCATAAAGTTAGGATAGAATATTTATTTATTTAGAATATTTAATTAAATATTGGAGACACATAGAAATAGAATATTGTTGTAAAAGATATGACATCTAGAATAATGTCATATCTTAGGCTCCAATTTAGGAGTAGAGTTAGTAGATTGGTTAGAACTGCATTTATTGTAAATGGACACTTGTTAATTTAATAAGTAGTCCATAACTAGAATAGGTTAGGAAATTAAGCTTATATATAGTTAATTCCCCTGATTGCAAGAGTGTTGGAGTGTGTGTGTAAACTCTTGCAAAATTATTATGTAATTTCTTTTCTGATTAATAAAATTGTGTGTCTAAGGACACTTCTGTCGTTACTTTCCTGAGGATTCACTTGGGGTTAAGACTGACCCAAGAAGTTACTCATGTGGTTAGAGTTGACCCATTCCATAATACATATATGAATGAAATAATTCATAACTCAACTTTCGCTTGACCAAATTGGGTGATCTTTAGGTCGATTTTGGTACTCTAAAAGAGGAATCTAATGCAATCATTATCTCAATCATTTGAGTTATCCAAGGTGGAATTTTACCACAGTTGCAAAATTAACATATGGCAAATTCTATGCAAACCCTATGAGTTTTCCCCAGAACATGGAAAAGGAGAGTTTTGAGGCCAGCTTGAGTAACGACGCAGATTTTCTGAACTGGAAACTAGGTTTTTAGTTACATTTTAGCTTCTATGATGTTACAGCATTCATGGGTTGTATCTAACTGATCTTTCGCTTAATAGAGGATGATAATAGTGTAATATTATTCTGACGTGTTGATGAACATATGAGGTTTGTTTATTTATTTATATTTCAAAATATTTTCAAAATCTATATGGATAGATAGTTATTTTAATAGTGGATAGTTTAACTAATAAAGGAAATGGTTTGCCTCAGTGTTTTTTTAAAGTGTTAAATCTATTCATGCGTTCAAAAATACTTTTGAAACAATAAAAAATCACAACCTTGCTCAAAATTATATTACCCAATAAAACCATTTCATATACTAGTTATATTATGCTTTTAATAATTGCTTTAACTCCCCATATTATACAATATTATTGTGATCGTTGTTCAAATGTCCTGATTCTTATCGAAACCAAATATCATAGATCATTTAATGCCAACAAATTCAAATGAAGATGCGGAAGGGGAAGCGATAGAAGTATGTTACAACCTGACAATGACAACATCTTGTAGAGTGCACCTTATTTAAACCCACCTAGGAAATGTAATGAAAACAAAGATTTCCTTGGGGAAATAAATGATACAAAGTGGGTTACTCTTTCCGCTTCAGAGCGTCTTAATTAGTTCATAGAAAAGTTCAAAGGGCACAGTTGAAGTCAACTTCTGGACCCATGCAACTACAAGCATGCAACCCTTTTACAGAGTAGCTTCTTCCATTGGTGGTCCTTTCATGGAAAATTCAACTATTGAAAGCTTAGATTTGGAAAAACGGTAGTATTGATGTTGAATGAATTGATATTTAATGCCTAGTTTATGGCTAAAACATGTTATCTTTTCGAGATAACTTATTTTCATGTTTACACCCAAGGCTTTCCTTTTTGAAATTGGTCAGGTCAGGCATTGTCTACCTTTTTCATCTCCTTTGGACATAGGAGTTGTCTATAATGCGACTTTTTGGAGATTCCGGTGACGGAATCCGGTAGAAGAAATTGAGGTTAAATCTTGATTTGTCGCAGTTAAAATGGTTTTTTAACTGCATATTTGGATTCAGCACCCTGGAAAACCCCTGGGACGCTTTGATTGTGCAGAAACTAGCTATCAAACTTGTGATTCCAATAAATCGCTGCCGGATTTTGCCCGGAAAAACCCACCGGAAAGACTTCCAAAAAGTCGCATTATAGACAATTGCTTGGACATATGTTTGTTCTATTGTTTTGCCTAGTAAGCCAATTGACGATTTATTCAATGCCCTGCATTCAAATGTCAATGAGGCATGAAACATAATGACAGATGGACAACTCCAATTTTAGAAGGCAGTTAGGCAAACACGTATTCCCTGCCAACTGTGAGACAATAAATATAATTGATTGTGCATTATCGTCACTAATAGCTTAGCTCCAAGGACTCGTAATGCGCACATGAGTGACTGGAGTCATTGCGTATTAATAGTTTTGGGTTTAGTAACGTGAGTAACACAACCCACAATATTCCTTCCTAGAGTTGGTTATACATTTAAATGGAATAAATGTAGACAGTGGAACCATAAGCATTTATCGTTTAACCTCCCTCTACATGATTTACGCATTATAAAAAACCATATTTTAAGATCTTTGTAGACACTTAATGTATTCCAATTTAACATAGTTTTAAGTGGTTGTGTTTTTAAAGATGTTGTCATATGTGTGTAATTTTTTTCCATGCAAAGATATATTTATATATATGAAAAATTTTCTGTCAATTAAAGTGTAAAGCACCTCATGATCCAATTAAACAATAAATAGTGTTTAATTTATTTTTTAATGGTTTTCAACTAATAAAAAACAATCATTCCAATGTTATTAAATAATTCATAAATATTAATAAATATTCATTATTTTTATTTCTACACACTCATTATATTTTAATGTAAAAGTTGCAAGTCATCAAATTCTTCCTATAATTGGGGAATTTTCCTCTGCCATGCCTCAAGATGTATAATTCTAAGCTAAGTCTTACTATGTAACCAATCCACCAATACTTTAGAGTCTCCTACCTACTTAAAAGCTTTAATCTGATTCCAATTTTCCAACCATAAAACACACCACATTGCAAGCAATTTTGTAATAAAATTTGTCCCTTGACCCAATCCCACCTTACGCTTTAGAGCTCGATTTTGCTGAAGAAAGATAACAACACCAGTAACCGAGAAGAGCCTTCGAACATGGAGATAAGTTGGGCCAACAAATGTAAGATATGTTGCGCATGTGACCTTCAACCATTTTAATGGCTTCTTGGGGTTGCCAATTGAGTTCGAGCTCAAGATCCCCAGAAGAGTTCTCGTTTCTTGCTCGTTTGGACCCTTCTCTTTGTAATTTTGCTCATACTGCCTGCATTCTAATCTCTTAGTGAAATAAATGGAACTACATTTCATTTAGATTTCGAAAAATTCATTGAAGAGAATTACTTTGCATTTCTTACATCACATTGAGATTTTCCCCTGGATTTTCATTCCTCCTCATCTTGGCTGAATTTTGAAAAAATCATTTAGCATAATTACTTTAAAAAAAACCTCAGGATTTTGGGTGCCCTTGGGGTTCTTGATGGTGCTAAATCCATTTCCGCCATAAAAAAATGATTCAAACACTCCAACGTTCTATTTTTTTATTAAATTACCGTATTCCGGCAAGAAAATTGTCGTTCGAGTGAATTTGTGGCATTGATAGACAACGTCATTGGAATCATATTGTGCGACCTATTTTATCTCACCAACAACCTCCACAATCATGCAAAATAACACAAAATCCACAATAATAGTTTTTCACGCGCATCTTTCACAAACAAAACAAGAATTATAATAATAAATATATCATTGGTAAGTCACAAACACAGTTTCTCAAAAAGGCAATGGGATAGAAATGTTTACCTATTGTAAACGTTTTTCCGCAATGTGATCGCAGAGTTGGAACTGGCGTTTCCAATGCTGGGAATATAAAGCCAATGGCCTTGATATGCATCTCTTAAGTCCTTTTGGTGACAAGCACACCAGTGTCAAAGAAACGCTGGAGTATGCATTCACACTATGTAAAATTAAACAACGTGAAATGTTAGCATATAAAATTGTGAAAATCTTGATTACTATTTTGAAAATCTATATTTAAAATTAAATAGGGTGTAAGATTTAGAGGTTTTTTTATTACAAATTTTATGTGCATGTAAAGTTTAGTAAAAATGATATTTGTTTGTCATCGTTATGATCAATGTAATTAAATTTATTTAGATATTTGTATCTTATAAATAAAATTTTATGATTATTTGTGTTATTACAAGACTTTTTTGAAATTATGTAGTTGATCTTCCCAAATCTTCTAGTACTTCCTTAATGTATCTTTACACCTTTTGGAGCAATTTGTTTATACTTTTATGGTGTGAGTCGAACAGGGACACTCGAGATTCCATTGTTGCTCAACGAATGTCATGTTTTTCAATGGGCAACTCAAACAATG
Source organism: Pinus tabuliformis (assembly GCA_031772625.1). NCBI lineage: Eukaryota > Viridiplantae > Streptophyta > Pinopsida > Pinales > Pinaceae > Pinus > Pinus tabuliformis. Next base: position 530,559,188 of record CM062819.1, on the reverse strand, counting down.
GTCAAGGGAAAAGTGATCTCACAACTGATCTAGAACAAGTGTGTGTTGCTTGTGTGCTTCTTTACGATATGTTGATGGTGTTGGACCTGCCAACATGTCAAGGGGATCTCCCCGGTAAAAAGTCCCAATTAGACCTCAGACCGTTTAGTGTCGGAGTCCCAACAATGGGTCATAAGGTAATTCCTTGACCGCGATGTCGCACAGAGGCAAGTAAGATAACGTTGTTAGTAGCAAGGGTGTGACTCATGTAGTGAGTCAAGGAATGAGTATGAGAGGTTCCAACACTTCAAAGGGAGAGGAAGGTGAATGTGAGTTCCAAGTTGAAAGGGATCAGTCCCAACTCATCTAGGAACACACAACACAAAGGACATGCATAGCTTCCGACATAATAGTCGACACGGATGCGACAGTCACAACATACAAAGTAAGATAACACGAACAACATTCACAGATTAGTCTGAGACAAGTGTGACGGTTTATATAACAAGGTTCAGGGAAAAGTCTATTTGATGTCTGGCAGAGCAGTCGAGACGGACAGTGACAACATTAACAACATATGCAACACATTAGCAACAAGATTCATACAATTGCATACAAATTAGTTCATATACAAGTACGTAAGTTAAACAACATATATCATTAAGGCAACCAGAACAGTCCAACTACAATAACAACATAGGCATCAAAATGTGTTGGCTCTTATTATTAAAGAAGTGTAAGTCACAATCATACAATATACCATGTAAACCTGCTAGCCCCAACAGTGGAACAATACAGCCACATCCGCCTGCTCCTCCAAAGAGATGTACTAGCTCCATGTAGTGGAGAAACCAAGGCACATTACAATATTGTCCAAGTCTTCTTCAAGATAGTCTTAGTAGAAGCTTGCCTAACCAAAAGCCTATACAATGAGTTATAAGGGACTATTTATAGCAAAGGGTGGGGTGACCCTTGACATTCCCCTTTGTGACCGTTCAACTACCCTCATGACTTTTCACCTACTCTATGATTGTTACATTCACTCTTGACACTTGACTTACACTCAACATGACTTAACATTACAATGCACATGTACCCATGTGAACAATGGCTTTAACAAGCCAAACTAGACACCCCTCCGACTTAGACAACTATAGAAGTCCAACTACTCAACATCCTCATGTTGATCACTAGTAACATATTGGTGCCAAGATTGGTAGTCTTTGATAGTGTCCGTGTGTTCCACTGTGACATCTGTCTAGAACCTGAACCTTGCCTCCATGGCATCCAGGTACACTTCTTGGGCTCCTCTGTCCAACTCATTTGAAAGTATGTGCATCATTGTCCTCAATGTGGCCGGACCAACAACATACTTTCACATGATGTCTGCACTGATAGGCAAGTCTGGACTGGTGGCGACGTGCATCAACTCGTCGAAGTACGAGTCAAGCTCCTGTTGGACCTGCTTCTTGGTCTTCGCTTGGGTGAGAGTCCCAAGTGATGGAATCGCATGTGTGTGCACCACAACCTCCATGCTCTTGAATACTTGTGCATGGGAAGCATGTATGCCAGTGATGAGTTGTAGAGGTCTTCATAGTTCTGGATCTGACTCCGAATACGTGCTTGCAGCTCGACTGCATTGGCCTTCATCATCTTTCGCAAATGAAGCAGGTCTCCTTTATACTTCATTGTCCATGCCTGCATGTTGTCAATGGAAACATGTATGTTCTTCAAGATGCGTGCTCTTCTCACACATCGATGCTGCCACCCGTGAAGATGAACGACTGCTTGATGCACGGTACCGAACTTGGAGTACAATGATCACATGACTGTGTCCAAGGACAATACTTCATCTAGTATTGCCTTCTTCAGTTTAGCTCGGCCAAACATTGTCACCAAGTCTCCTCCCTTCTTGACCACCTATAGTTCCTTCGCCATTCACTTATTCTCAACTATGAGGAAGAGAACACTGGAGCTAGTGGCTTCGTCATACACTCTAGTTGCATTGGCCAAAGTAGTCGGGTCCTTGTGCACATCGATCATGATCACTTGTCCTTCAACTTGCGTAGTGGATGTTTGGTCCTCCGAAGTCGGTACTCTGTCAGGCTGCACACCTCTATGTTGAGATTCATCAAAGGAGCTGTTGCACATCTTTGCTTTCGACTGACCACCAAGGATATTATTGCCTCCTTGTTCATTTGAGACTTGATCATCATCTGGATGCATTGAAGCGGGTGAGTCAACCTCTCTGTGGTGAGGCATAAGGTCAGTGTCATGTTCCGATTCTGGATGCTCCATGTATGCATCCAACTGTTCAAGAGTGTGTTCTATCTATTGACCAAAGTCTTGCCGCTGCGAGGGCTGACTCAGTTCGCTTGATGCCTGCTGTTCAGAAGAATCAACTACTTGTATGGGTGTTACTTCGTCTCTCTGCACGTGGTGTGCCCCTTGCTAAATCTGTTGTTGTTGTCCTTCCTTCTCATGTTGGTGCAGCTCTTGTTATTCTTGGAGTTGCTCCCTCAGCTCATGCAACTCCTTCTTTGCTTCTTCCATTCTCTTCTTATCCCTCTGCCTTTGCGCGATTCGCTTGTTGCACTATTCCTCTTATGTTGAATAGCCATAGCTGCTTGTTCTACAAGTGGATCTTCTCGAAAGTTGGAGCTTTGTTCCTCCACCATGCGGTCGAAAATCTTTCTCTTCCCTTTGTCGCGCAAAGGTATTCTTGGCTCTGCCTCTACTATTGCTGCTACAGCTGCTATTGTTGGTGTTCTCAGTGGTGCTGCTTCATGCTACCGTGCTAACCATTCTACAACGAAACCGACCTATTCATTGGGTCTAGAGTGATGGTAACAATACCTCCATGAGTTTTCCTCAGCCCAATGAAATTCCCCATGGATCCAATTGAACTGAGCTATCATGCATTGATCCTTCACAATGCAATGTGTGTCATACGGGTTGAAGCTTCGAAGGTCGAACGGGTACTTCCTCATTTGTTCAGCTTCGACATTTGCTTGCTTGACGCTCCGGATCTCGTATAACTCAATCCACAACGTAAGAGTGGGCCAAGGTTCCTTCTTCTTCGCTCCAGCCTAGCTGTTAATCCTGTTGAGATATGATACGCTACCTCCTGCATGACAAGCACGTCCAAAGCAAACTTTGGTAGAACATGTGGAGGCTTCTCCGCACTGAACACTCGAATGAAAGTGTCGTCCAATGAGGCATACCAATCTGCAATGCCTAACTATGCCTTCATCGCTTCTTCTGACATGTCGGGTGGATCCTATTCGAATATCAACCTGTACACTGGGGTGACAAGATAGTCGGACAACCGTTTAATCACTCCTCTGAAACTGCACTCGAAGAATAGCTTGAAATATGTGCTCACAACAGTCTCTATCGGTGACCAGGCCCACTCTAAGCCTGGGAAATCATGTCGGGAACAGACTGCATCTAGAATGTAGGTGAAAATGTAAATCTCTGCATGCATGCCTTTGGGTGACTGTCGAGCCTTCGTGACCTTCTCCTTCAGCCAGTATGCCAGATCAGTTGCACTGTTTTCCTTCTCTAGCCAGTTGGTCTAGCACGACCACCAAACTCTGAGGGAAGGTCTCATTGCTTGCTTGGCCACTCAGTCAACATGCGAATATGACCAAGTATTGGCATGCCTTCCTCAATATCTTCGTCTTATAGATCCGATTAGGAGTCATCTTGAAACGAGCTGGCTCCTTTACCCAGTCCTTCAGAATATCTCCGAAGTGGCCTCTATTGTTGGGAAAGTTGAATGAAGGGGTCATGACAGTCATGGGCTCATCCATCTGATACATCTCATCATAATCTCATGCCCAGAAGGTTGCAAGCTTCTTCCCACTGACACTACTCAAGGTCATCGTTTCGGGGTCAGTGTGGGAGACGATCTAGTGAATCATATCCACACATGGGAATGCGGGGTATCTGCATGCAATCCGGTACAGGGTGGACTTATGAATGTTCACATACACCTGAAGGTCTTCAAGGTCTTCCCCAAAAGTACCTGTGAATGTTTCATTCACCTCTTGCCACTTCAGTTTGATGTCCTTGTCTAGATACAACTTCGTATCTTCGTAGATCAGCATGCTAGAGGACACCTGTTCAACTGTTGTTCCAACTGCAACACCATCAGTGTCCTGGGATCCTATTCTCTTGGAATCCATTGAGATAGATGAACACCTGAAAGATCTGGAAAGAAGAAGCATGCATGGCAAGAAATATGTCAGTGAAAACAAAGCAAATATGGGAAAGGACACAACACATACCTGGGGAACTGATGAGAAATATTGCGCAAATTTCACTGGGAGGCTAAGTGACTCGCTGCAAGGACTGTGCAAAAGGAAGTTTGGATTGACTGGGAGACTAGACTGGCTATTGGATCTGCAAAACATGCAATCCAGTTGGGCAGTTGGCTGTTGGGATTGCGCAATGCGTGATTCCAGCTAGGAAAGATTGCTGGCCCAGGGACAGATTTGTGCAAATTTTTGGGCCAAGTAGCCACTGACCTCCAGAAATGTGCAATTCAGTCCAGGATGCCAGTGCTAGGCCAGAATGTGCAAATATGGAGAGGAAGGCAAGCCTTCCTTCTCCAGATTCCACAATGCAGCTTTGGTGAAGGCAGAGACCAGGCCAAGGTTGGCCCGGCTCGTCGACGGGCAACTGAAAGCAAGTAAGTCGATGAAATGCATGGCGACATTAAGTGATAGCAGAAGTGATAAACAGTGCATGCAAAACATGAATGGGAGATTGAGCAAACAAATCAACATGCATGTGGGTGAGGCCCTTCGCTAGTTGGGTGAACGTCGATGCAAAATAGTTTCATGCATGTGACAATAGTGAGATAGCAACGAAAATTGAAATAGAGCTAGGACAAGCTAGAATGTATGTAAATGATAGCAGGCATTCAAAGAAATAAAGCAAACAAAACTCACACAAGCGAATACACAAAAAGCGACAGAAATGCTGAAAAAGACAAGTTGAGGCCACTTACCTGTGAATAGTTGAGCTGGATGTGACAGAGAGTCCATGATGTGTTGTGGGATGTTAGAGTTCCAAGATCAATGTGAATGAATGAGCTCTAATGCGTCGAATAAATAATTTTGGTCTCAAGACGCGCATGCCACAAATCTAGGAAAAAGCAACACTTGGAGGGAAACTTCTAAAACAACTTTGCATGTAACCCCTCGTTGCTAAAAATAGCTCCCTGAATCATGGGATGCCTTTTGCATGTTGTCTCTTGCTATTCCGAGAAGATCAAGTCATGCATGTATGCAAGTCAAGTTTCCTTGGTCCTGGGTGGAACTAGTCAACCGAACTATCCATGCATGTCAGTGCTCAATTTCTTGGGAAAAATGCGCATTCATGACTGTAAGTTGGGCTAACTGCCCAAGGGGATTGTGCAATTTCTTGGCCCAACAGCTGACTGCTGCCCAGATTTGCGCAAACCCTGGGCTGAATAGCCTGTTGATGGGAAAAACTGCACAAATCTTGCTAGGAGGGTTGGCTGGCAGGATTGCGCAATCCTGGAGCCCAGCAGGCTGTCAGAGGGAATTGCGTAATTCTTGGAGGAAAGGTTGGTTTCCCTCTAGAAATGTGCAAATTTCACTGGGAAGTTGCTCAACCTATAGTTGGACCAAGTCCGGATGAGCAGCCTATGAGGGAAATGGATCAACTGTGATCGACAGGCTACCTTTGTGCGAGGAAAGCACTGAAGCTTGAGTACTTGATGAAGAAAGACAAAGTGTTGTGTAAGGTTGGTAGGGGAGGCTCCAAAACAGGCTAAGGAAAAATTTTGGAGGGTGGTTGTAGCCGCTACAACACTTAGCGACACACCGGTAGAACTCCAGCTCTCTGAATAGACCTTGTTCGTGAAAAACTAATCTAACACATCTGGAAGTATTGTTCAGTTCTTAGCTCATCTTGGCTTCACACTAGCTTAATGTAAGATGTAGCATCTTTGAGACTCTTGGTCGATTGACACACATTTCGAGGCAAGGAAACACAGTTATTTTGATTGGGGTTGAGGGATATATAGGTGCACAAGCAATATAGTTGTCAGAGTCTTAGTTTCACCTCTGGTGTTGCTCCACTGCAAGCAGGCCTCGACAATACCTGGTGGAGTCGCATAGCAACACAAGCATGGCTCCTTTGCCAGCGAGCCTGGTCAGTACCCCGGTGGAGTTACTTGTATCACCTCCTTGCGCAGGAAGCCTTTCTCTTCTTTCGCCTTATTCATTTTTCATTTTGAATTTTTTGACTTTTCATTTTTCATTTTCATTGTGCATAGCACTTATTCATTTCAGAGACGGAAGAGAGATCCTGACTTATTGAGAGTAGAGGAGGTTGTTCCAGTAGAGAAGTAGTTTATTATATCTCTGACGTGCTTGTTAAGGTTTCCCCCCTCACCTTACTCTACTTGATTGAGCTGACAAGGGTTAACCCAAAAACAATCGACTAGAGAAGGTGACGCTAGTTAGCGCGCAAGCGTTGTGCTTACACCAAGGTTCACTTCGAAGAGTACGTATTTTCCTTCGATGTATCATGGACTAAGAGTAACAAGTTCATCATACAGAGGCAAGATGATAGATAACCAAGTAGCAATAGTTGTACAAACCCCTTTGTAATTTACCCAACTTGTTTCATGAGTCACACATGGTTTCATGAAAAAATAACCTATGAACGAAACAAGCGAACAGACTAAAAATCAACAAAGCAAAGCAAGAGTAGAAGCAAAAATGAAAGCTAAGCAAGTAAACAAACAAGCAAGTAGACAAACAAGTAATCAAAACATGAAAGCAAACAAGCATGCAAGAAAAAAATTGAAAAAAAACCCTACTCCTAATCCTACACTAACTGTGCATGGGCCTGATCATGTGAAGTGATACTTCCAATGCAGCCACCGGTGCATTGGTAGACCCATGTGGGTGAAAGCTTGGTTGCGAGTAACCCAGTTGTGCGGACCAGCATACAAGAAAGATATAACAGTGAAGATAGCCACACTTCGTGTTTCAAAGTGCCCATGGGACATAAGTGAGTGCATGTGCATGACGAACAATCCGTGGAATTATCATGGTGTTGTGTGACACTACGTGCAACTTTGAAGCAAAAGCACACACTTGACTGAGACATGCAAGCAAACGAAAGAAACAAAGACAACTTGCATCATGAACGAGTGCTTGCAATGTAAGACTCCTCCAAAGCATGAGCAATGGCATCATGTAGTTTGAGTGGAGGAAGTGTCATATGTGAGTGAGATGGATCTTCAGTGCATATAGACGAGTGGTGAGGAGCCTTGGGTGATTGAACAGTTTCATGATCAGAAGTGAGACTAACCCCAAGAGAGTGAGGACCTGACATAACCATCAACTCGGGCTAAAGTGCCTCGATAGTCTTGGGTGTCTCAACTTCATCATCAGGTAGATCATCATAAACCGGTGGCTTCGAAAGATAAACTACGATAGATTCGTGATCATGATCAAAATTGGAAGCAAATGGATCACGACTGCCACAATCAGAAAAATCAATGAATTCTTCAGCATCCTCATGATCAGATGAATCAAACAGAGGGGTAGATGAAAAGCGAACGAACTCATCCTCTATATTTCCGGAAAAGACAGATGAAGGATCAAGTGGATCTTCAATGAATAACTTATCCTCTCCATTGTCGAATGATGGACTAGCATCTAGTGAGTCCTGCGAGTGATCAACAATGGGTGCATTTGTGGATGAAGACACACATGCAAAATCATGGATGGCAGGTTCACCAAAGAAGCTAGGAAAGAACGGAGGGGGCTCGGACGGAAGGGAGTCATCCTTCACTGAGTGTTGATGTTCAAGCTCCCACTCATACTCTTCATGAATGACAACGCATGTTGGTTGTGCAAAACCAATTTTGTAAGTGGGTTGTTCCTCGTTCACAACAAGTGAAGGGTCTGGGATGTACGAAGACAAGACAACATCATCTGGAGGAACACCTAAGTGCGAAGACGGAGGTTGAAGAAAAGAATGCATATGGGAGCTCAAAGGACTCACAACCATCGCTGCGCAAAAATTGAGTGGAGTGATGTTGGGAGGGTGTGAAGGGTGAAAATATGTGCGAACATGATCCTCAGCATCACTGGGCGATGGTGGAACTGTTGAATGAGAGGGAGGTGGACAGTCCGTTGAGACAGTGCCTTCTCCCACATGGGATTGCGCAGTTCCATCAACGAAGAAGGTTGAGCGAGGCTTGACATCAAGCTTTCTCTTGGGACGGGTAGATTTCTTAAGACAATACTCGAACCAGTCCTAGAGATAAGCGAACTTCATCTGGCTCCTCAGAGCTTGATATTGTAAGTCACAGAAGCGCTACCAAAAATCAATAATAGATTCATGCGAAGCCCTCCATTATTGTAACTGTTTCCGATCAAGATGGTCTGGATCAAAATGATAGAACGTGTCTTCAATAAGATCACATAAGTGCTCACATGAGTGCATGGTGTCAGCTAGTAGGCTGAGCACCCAATGAAATGGGGATTTGCGAAGTGTGAATGCAAGCAGAAGACCGATCTATTCGTCAATAAACTCATCTTCCTCATAAATCATGGAAAGGAAGTTATGTAAGTGCTCGGGCCGTGCCACTTCGCCTTCACCATCATACGTGTGAGTGGAAAAGAGATTGAAAAGCTTCCCCCAGATGGAGACATCTTCACGATTCGAAAAACACCTCGGGGGAAGAAGAATGCAAGACTACATGAAAGATATGAAAAGGTTCAAAAATGGATGAGAGGACACTGCTTGTCATCAGGCCCACCTTCTAGCGCCAGAAATGTTGACGGTGCTAGACTTGCCAACATGTCAAGGGGATCTCCCCAGTAAGAAGTCCCAATTATACCTCAGACCATTTGGTGTAGGAGTCCCAACAGTGGGACGTAAGGTAATGCCTTGACCACAATGTCGCAAAGAGGCAAGTAAGATAACTCAGTCAGTAGCAAGGGTGTGACTGATGTAGTGAGTCAAGGAATGGGTATGAGAGGTTCCAACACTTCAAAGGGAGAGGAAGGTGAAGGTGAGTTCCAGGTTGAAAGGGATCAGTCCCAACTCGGCTAGGAACACACAACACAAAGGACATGCACAGTTTTCGGCAGAGCAGTCGATACAGGTGCGATAGTCACAACATACAAGGTAAGATAACACGAACAACACTCACGGATCAGTCCGAGACGAATGTGATTGTTGATATAACAAGGTTCAAAGAAAGGTTTGTCTGATGTTTGACAGAGCAGTTGACACAGACGATGACAATATTAACAACATATGCAACACATTAACAACAAGATTCATATAATTGCATACAAATGAGTTCATATACAAGTACGCAAGTTAAACAACATATATCATTAAGGCAATCGAAACAACCCAACTACAATAAAAACATATGCATCAAAATGTGTTGGCTCTTATTATTAAAGAAGTGTAAGTCACAATCATACAATACACCATGTAAACCTACTAGCCCCAACAGTGGAGCATTACAGCCACATCCACTTGCTCCTCCAAAGAGATGTACTAGCTTCGTGCAGTGGAGAAGCCAAGATGCGTTATAATATTGTCCAAGTCTTCTTCAAGATAGTCTTAGTAGAAGCTTGGCTAACCAAAAGCCTATATAATGAGTTATGAGGGACTATTTATAGCAAAGGGTGGGGTGACCCTTGACATTCCCATTTGTGACCGTTCAACTACCCTCGTGACTCTTCACCTACTCTATGACTATTACATTCACTCTTGACACTTGACTTACACTCGACATGACTTAACATTACAATGCACATATACCCATGTGAACAATGGCTTGAACAAACCAAAATAGATACCACTCTAACTTAGACAACTATAGAAGTCCAACTGTTCGACATCCTCATGCTGATCAATAGTAACATATTGGTGCCAAGATTGGTAGTCTCTCATAGTGTCTGTGTGTTCTGCTGTGACATCTGTCTGGAACCTGAACCTTGCCTCCATGGCATCCAGGTACACTGCTTGGGCTCCTCTGTCCAACTCATCTGAAAGTATGTGCATCATTGTCCTCAATGTGGCCGGACCAGCAACATACTTGCACATGATGTCTACACTGATAGGCAAGTCTGGATTGGTGGCGACACACATCAATTCGCCGAAGTACGAATCAAGCTCCTATTGGACCTGCTTCTTGGTCTTCGCTTCGGTGAGAGTCCCAAGTGATGGAATTGCATGTGTGTGCACCAAAACCTCCATGCTCTTGAATACTCATGCATGGGAAGCATGTATGCCAGTGATGAGTTGTGGTCGGTCTTCATAGTTCCAGATCTGACTCCGGACACGTGCTTGCAGCTTGACTGCATTGGTCTTGATCATCTTTGGCAAATGAAGCAAGGCTCATTTATACTTGATCGTCCATGCCTGCATGTTGTCAACGACATCATGTATGTTCTTCAGGGTGTGTGCTCTTCTCACACATCGATGCTGCCACCCATGAAGATGAAACAACTTCTTGATGCACGGTACTGAACTTGGAGTACAATGATCGCATGACTGTGTCTAAGGACAATACTTCATCTAGTATTGCCTTCTTCAGTTCAGCTTGGGCAGACATTGTCACCAAGTCTCCTCCCTGCTTGGCCACCTATAGTTCCTTCACCATTTGCTCATGTTGTTGTGCCAACCATTCTACGGTGAAACTGACCTTTTCATTGGGTCTAGAGTGATGGTAACAATACCTCCATGAGTCTTCCTCGGCCCAATGAAATGCCCCATGGATCCAATTGAACTAAACTCTCATGCAATGAACCTTCACAATGAAATGTGGGTCATATGGATTGAAGCTTCGGAGGTGGAACGGGTACTTCCTCATTTGTTCAACTTCGACATCCGCTTGCTTGACACTCTGGATCTCGTATAACCCAATCTACAACGAAAGAGTGGGCCAAGGTTCCTTCTTCTTCTGCTGCATCCTAGCTCTTAATCCTGCTGAGATATGGTACGCTACCTCTTGCATGACAAGCACGTCCAAAGAAAACTTTGGCAGAACATGCAAAGGATTCTTTGCATTGAACACTCGAATGAACGTGCCGTCTGGTGAGGCATACCAATCTGCAATGCCTAACAATGCCTTCATCACTTCTTCTGACATGCAGGGTGGATCCTGTAAGAATATCAACTTGTACACTGGGGTGACAAGATGGTCGGACATCCGTTTAATCACTCCTCTGACGCTGCACTCGGATAATAGCTTGAACTATGTGCTCAAAACAGTTTCTGCTGGTGACCATGCCCACTCTAAGCCCGAGAACTCATGTCGGGCACGGACTACATCTAGAATGTAGGCGGACATGTAAATATTTGCATGCATGCCTTCAGGTGACTGTCGAGCCTTCTTGACTTTCTCCTTTAGCTAATGAGCCTGTATGCCGGACCAGTTGCATGGTCTTCCTTCTCTAACCAGTTGGTCCAATGTGACCACCCAACTCTGAGGGAAGGTCTGAGTGCTCGCTTGGCCACTCAGTCGACATGTGAATATGACCAAGTATTGGTATGCCTTCCTCAATATCTTCATCTTATAGATCCGATTAGGGGTCATCTTGAAACGAGTTGGCTCCTTTACCCAATCCTTCAGAATATCTCTAGAGTGGCCTCTGCTATTGGGCAAGTTGAACGAAGGGGTCATGACAGTCATGGGCTCGTCCATCTGATACATCTCATCGTAATCTCGTGCCCAGAAGGTTGCAAGCTTCTTCCCACTAACACTGCTCAAGGTCATCATTTCAGGGTTAGTGTGGGAGACGATCTAGTGAATCATATCCGCACATGGGAATGCAGGATATCTGCATGCAATCCGATACAGGCCGGACTTATGAATGTTCACGTACACCTGACGGTCTTCAAGGTCTTCCCCAAAAGTACCTGCGAATGTTTCATTCACCTCTTGCCACTTCAGTTTGATGTCCTTGTCTAGATACAACTTCGTATCTTCGTAGATCGACATGCTAGAGGACACCTGTTCAACTGTTGTTCCAACTACAACACCATCAGTGTCCTGGGATCTTGTTCTCTTGGAAGCCATTGAGACAGATGAACACCTGAAAGATCTGGAAACAAGCAGCATGCATGGCAAGAAATATGTTAGTGAAAACAAAGCAAATCTGGGGAAGGACACAACACATACCTGGGGAACTGATGAGCAAGATTGTGCAAATTTCACTAGGAGGTTGAGTGACTGGCTGCCAGGACTGCGCAAAAGGCAGTTTGGACTGACTGGGAGGATGGACTGGCTACTGGATATGCAAAATGCACAATCCAGTTGGGAAGTTGGTTGCTGGGATTGCAATGCGCGATTCCAGTTGGGAAAGATTGCTGGCCTACGGACAGATTTGCACAAATTTTTGGGCAAAGCAGCCATTGACCTCCAGAAATGTGCAATTCAATCCAGGAGGCCAGTGCTAGGCCAAAATACACAAATCTAGAGAGGAAGGTGAGCCTTCATTCTCTAGATTGCACAATGCAGCCTTGGTGAAGGAAGAGACTAGGCCAAGGTTCGCCCAACTTGCCGACAGGCAACTGAAAGAAAGTAAGTCGATGATATGCATGGTGACACTAAGTGATAGTAGAAGTGATAAACAATGCATGCAAAACATGAATGGAAGATTGAGCGAACAGATCAACATGCATGTGGGTAAGGCCGTTCGCCAGTTGGGCGAATGTCCGTGCAAAACAGTTTCATGCATGCGACAACAGTGAGATAGCAATGAAAATTGAAACAAAGCTAGGACAAGCTAGAATATATGTAAATGACAACAAGCATTCAAAGAAATCAAGCAAACAACACTCACACAAGCGAATACACAAAAAGTGATATAAATGCTGAAAATGACAAGTTGAGGCCACTTACCTGTGAATAACTGAGCCGGATGTGTCAGAGAGTCCTGGATGTGCTGTGGGATGTCAGATCTCCAAAATCAATGTGAATGAATGAGCTTTGATGCGTTGAATAAATAAGTTTGGTCTCAAGATGCGCATGCCACAAATCTAGGAAAAAGCGACACTTGGAGGGAAACTTCTAAACAACTTTGCATGTAACCCCCGGCTGCTAAAAATAGCTCCCTGAATCATGGGATGCCTTTTTCATGTTGTCTCTTGCTATTTCGGGAAGATCAAGTCATGCATGCATGCAAGTCAAGTTTCCTCGGTCCTGAGTGGAACTAGTCAACTGGACTGTCCATGCATGCCAGTGCTCAACTACTTGGGAAAAATGTGCATTCTTGACTGTAAGCTAAGCTAACTGCCCAACGGGATTGCGCAATTTCTGAGCCCATCAGCTAACTGCTGCCCATATTTTCACAAATCCTGGGCTGAAAGCTTTTTGATGGGAAAAATTGTGCAAATCCTGTTGGGAGGATTGGCTGGCAGGATTGCGTAATCCTGGAGCCCAGCAGGCTGTCAGAGGGTATTGCGAAATACCTAGAGGGAAGGCTGGTTTCCCTCCAGAAATGCGCAAATTTCACTAGGAAGTTGCTCAGCCTGTAGCTGGACCATGTCCGAATGAGCAAACTATGAGGGAAATGGATCAACTGTGATCCACAGGCTGCCTTTGTGTGAGGAAAGCACTGAACCTTGAGTACTTGACGAAGCAAGAAAAAGTGTTTTGTAAGGTTGGTAGGGGAGGCTCCAAAACAGGCTAAGGCAAAATTTTGGAGGGTGGTTGTAGCCGCTACAACACGATAACATCATTTCATCAATTATAACAATTTTTGGACTAGCCTGTGGTGCCTAACTAATGGTGAAACCATAGTTCCTAGTTAGCAATTTTGTTCCTTAATTTTATACTCTTATGATAAATATCCTCAAGCTATCTATTCTTAGACTTCCATAGGCTTTTCTTAGAAGACACAGTTCGCTTGGTTTACACTCAAATACAACTAGAAAATTAGATAGGCCATTTGAAAGAGTAGAATCTTCATAGAAATTCTCTTTTAATAAAGATATTAAATTGGATGAATGGTAAGGAGTGTTACATAGCTATATCACTAATATCCATTCAACATTTGTTAAGATATGTGCACGGTGGTTGTTTTTGCATTTGTGTGGAAGCAAAAAGTCATTGTTACAATGAAAAAAATGCTTGATAGATATATAATGAAAAGAATGCTCGATATATATAGAGAGAGAAATTAATAGATTGGACAAGCTTTTAGGTAGGTTTGGAGATCTCTAGAAATCTTAAGGGCTTGTTAACTATTTTTAAGGTTGCAGCAGCCAGGCCTTGGAATTGGATTAAATATTGTTATAGGCATATTGATGCATCATATTGTTCTTTAATGAGATTCTTCTTTTGGTGAAGAATTTGTTTCTCAGACCTTGGGCACTCTCTTAAAATAACAAAAGCTGCATATGTAACTTTAGCCTTATTAAACCATTGTTGTAGTCGTCCGATACCAAGGAGAAAAGATAAGGGTGACGAATGAGGTGATCGGTAACCCCAGTCCCGCCCTTAAATGATTAATGTAAATATATGTACAATAATATTTAGGCTCATGAGCTAAATTATATTATGTGGTCTGTGTGCTCATGTAGATATGTTAAATATATTTTTGGGGTCACTGTGCTTAGTTTTATATGTTGGTTTGGCTAAGTGGCCGGAGGGCCAAGATTGTAAATATAATGTAATTTTTGTAGAAATAATATATTAATAAAATGGTTGGTTGTGGAGCCCACTCCAGGGTAAAGAGTATGGGGGGCAGTACAACTCTATGGTAAAAAAGCAATTGGGTGATGTGACAAGTGTTGGTGAAATGGACACGTAGGGCCCACATGGTCTTAGGGGGTGCCACATTGCAAAGAGAGCCCATATGCTTAGTTCATATTAACTTCAGATAATTACAGACAATTAGATATGAGAATAGCACTACGTGATGCAAGCAGATCGAGAAAACTTCTCGCAGATGCAGAGCAGGGAGACTTAGTCTCGGACAGACTCAAAAGACTCAAACTAACATCACAGACTATAGAGTTAAAACTCCGTGGTGCAAGCAGATCGAGAAAACTTCTCGCAGATGTAGAGCAAGGAGACTTCACTTAGACTCAAACTTCTTAGACTCTCTAAAACTCTCCAAAAACTCCTTGCCCAAATGAACTTACAATGCTAGTATTTATAATATCCTAGCAGGTCGTCCGGTGAAAAATTTTACCGGGAACTTGAAACTAGAAGAATCAAACTTTCGGCTAGAACATCATGCAAGATGTCTATCACGAAAGGACTTTGTACAAAAAGTAATGAATAGTTCTAAAGATTCGGGAAAGTGGGGACAACCACTTGTTATCTCGTCCCTTGGAGGCTAAGCCATATGGGGACCGAATCATGACATATCTAAAATGAAAAGATGGTCGGAATCTAGGACATCGGCTCTTATATAAAAGTAATTAAACAGTGGAGATTTTATTCGGACTAAATCCCACGGAAACCAGAGAACAGTATATGTACAAATAAAGTAGGATATGAAAGGATTTCTTTTGATTGATCCTTATAAAAAAGTAATTACACAGTGGAGATTTTATTCGGACTAAATCCCACGGAAACCAGAGAACAATATATGTACAAATAAATTAGGATATGAAAGGATTTCTTTTGATTGATCCTTTCAATCAGTCGCTGTTAGCTCTATCATCATAATCATGTGCATGAGTATCTGGGACAATTGGATTATTATGGCCAAGTCTGATTTGGTCTTGTTCTACCGATTCATCAATTAATTCTTCATTATTTGGAGCAAGCACTTCATATGGGATAGATTCATCTAGCCAATATGGTGCTGTATCTCTGGTACAACAAAAGAATGGGAAGGTGAACATGAATGTTGGCCTGTCTTGTTCGTCCACTGATATCAATCCTCTGAATCTGACAGAAAGCTTAAAGGACTCATCTTCTTCATTAGGAATGACAATTGTGTGTCGGTGGATGAACTCAAACTCTAAGACATAATCATTCTGGACAGCTACATGCATTTCCCAATGGAAAATTCTGACAAACTCAGCAAAAGTCCTATCAAAAATATTTTTAGCTCTAGGCAAATACCTAAACATAAATAGCTTAAACCATGGACTCCACCAATTTTTAGAGGGATCGATAGCTGCTGCATAAAATATGACCTTAACCGAACCATGTATCCTAGCTCTCTGGTGAATAGAAAAATAATCTGACCATGTCCAGTCAGTATTTTGAATACATCCAAAATAAACAGGATCTGGTTCCCTAGACAATGCATAATAAACACGCCATGGCCTAATCCTATATGGTAACTCTTTTGTATATGACCATCTAGACTCCTCAGAGTCAAACCATTTTTGCAGAATGATTTGTCTCAGGCATAATGGTAAGACTTGGAACTGTTTTGATAGACATTCTAGACAAAACTCATAATGACAGTTACTACAGACTGTGACATACTTGACTCTTTTAGACTCGACATGACTGGACTGACTTGTAGAAGCTTCATGTTGATTAAGTGGTCTGAACATCTTGATTTCCTTGATTTCTTGAGCACCTTCTCTGGTAAGCATGTCAGCAAGATAATTTTCTGCACTAGATTTGTAAATAATATCAAAATCAAAACCTTCAAGCCATAGTGCCCATCTCAGCACTCTGGTACTACCTTGTTCTAGCAATCTTTTGTTTGCCAACATCTGTTTCATATGCTTTAGATCTGTTCTGACAATAAATTTAACACTTTTCAAGAACAAGTGAAATCTCTTTATTCCTCTCTTTACTGCAAGTATTTCTTTATGAGAAGAAGGATACTTTTTCTCTGTATTATCAAAAGATCCTGAGGAATAAACACAAACCAATTCTTTTCTTCCATGCTTTTGTAACAAAACTGCAGCCCAAGTGTGATCAGAAGCATCTGTTTCAAGTATAAAAGGAAGATTAGTATCAGGAAGCTTAAGTTTTGGCAAATCATTAAGCTTACTCTTAATACTAATTACTGTTGCTGTCATTTCATCTGTCCAACTGACAACTTTCTTCTTTAGTCTGTTCAGCAGTATCTTTGTATCCTCTGATTGTTTGGCATAAAAATTCCTTATATAATTCAGACATCCAAGAAATCTCTACAGTGTTTTCACATCAGTAATAATATCAAGAAATTTCAATAGATGGGTTAGCACATGTGGCTGAAGTTCTACATGTCCTTTTTCTATGTGTAGACCCAAGTAGTCAATCTTGAATTTCCCAATTTGAAATTTTTCTTCTATATCTGAAAGTACCAATCCATGCTTATATACAAGTTGGTAGAACTATTCTAAATGGACCTTGTGCATATTTACATCTCTACTAAATACAAGCAAATCATCAATATATATAATAATGTACTCTACCCCACCAAAAATGTCTTCCATTCTTTTTTGGAATTCAGATGGAGCATTTTTCAGACCAAAGGGCATCATAGTCCATTGATATTGGCCATGAGGAACAGTGAAAGCTGTTTTATATCTGTCAGCAGGAATAATACCAATCTGCCAAAATCCACTTTTAAGATCGAACTTGCTAAACACATTAGCATTAGCAATCTTAGCAAGTAACAATTCCTTGTTAGGCAAAGGATATCTAATAGGAAGAAGAGCATCATTCAATGCTTTATAATTAATCAAAAATCTTTTCTTACCTCTTTTCTGCTCACTGTGCTTATTGACATAAAAAGCAGGGCAAGCCCAAGGGCTCTTACAGGGTTCAATAAGCTTCTGTTCTAACAACTGTTCAATTTATGCTTTGTACAATTCTTGTTCTTTCAGACTCATATGATTTGCACTAGCTTTTTGCGGCCTAGGAACATATCCTTCTTTGTAAGGTAGTGCAACAAAATACTTTTCCCGAACCCAAAAGGCATTTGGCTTGCTGGAAGAACAATCTGCACGAAGCCTATCAAAAATCTGCTGCAAAGTCTTGGGACCATGTAACTCTGCATTTTTGACAATCTTATTAAGCTTGGTCAGATCTTGTAGACTATACTGGAGAGGATCCTCATCTTTAGGCTGCACATTGATTTTGTAGTCACTGGAAGCAGGGACTGTGATAGGACCAGCAGTGGTGGAGAATATAACATAATCTTGTCCAAAAGTGGCTGGCAAATATTTCTTCAGAAAATCTTGTCCTAACAGAACATCAGCACCAGTATCAAAACTATACAAAGTGACAAAAACCTGTACATCATTCAAGAAAATAGGAAATTCAGGAGCTATATGACTTATTTCCATTAAATCACCAGTGATAGCCTTGAATTGGAGTTTAGTAGGTTGCCAATAATAATGGGGGATGGCTTTATATTTGCAGCAGCTACTCATAGCACTAGAGTCTATTTGAGCATCCAAAGTATAAGATTTAATGCTAGGGACTTTAATTCTTATTGGAATAACCACTCTATCTCCAATGCCCATAACATTAAACAACTCAACATTTTTCTTTGGGGATATCCCTTCAATAACTGGAACATTTTTCATCAGTAAACTTGTTCATTTAGAATTACAATCATCATAATCAAAAATAAGTCTTTGAAGCTTGGATGACAACTATATCATTTCTGACCTTGTATAATGAATTGAAGATTCCAAATCTGTGATCTTCTTCTTGAGAGTATCAATTTGATTCAAACCTGGAGATACAGAAACCTGCAAAGGTTTGAACATTGAATCGAACTCTCTTTCGATGAATTCATCCTCCTCTCTTTCTTATTTTGAAAATCTTTCTTTCTTTTTAGATGGCAATTGTTTCTCAAGATTCTCAAGTTTTTCAGTCAATCTTCTTCTTGCTGTAAACTGGACTGGATCTAACTGTGCTAGATCAGCTTTGACTGCTGCAATCTTTTCTTATATATCTCCTGAAGATTTTAAACTGAACATTTTAATATCAGGAATGAATGTTTCATCAGAATCAGATGATTCTGAATCAATTGTTAATTTCCTGATTTCAGGAATTTCATTATCTGAAGATTCTGAAGAAGAACTTGAAACTTTAAAATATTCTCCATCAGAGTGAGATATGAGATCCCAATCTTGTGGATTGTGGATTGTAGAAAAGATATTCATTATCTTCATCTGCTTCTTATCTTTTATTTCTCTGCAAGTGTTAGCATAATGACCTTCTTTACCACAAATAAAACACACAACGTTTTTGGAAGGTTTTGATATTTTCCTAAATACTGTCCTTCTTCCTTTAAATGACTTTTGGAAGGAAAGTACTTTTTCTTTTTAGGAAAGTATTTATCAGTCTTGCAAGAGCAGGACTTGTCAAACTTTGTCTTTTTAGAAACCTTTCTTTCACCTTTCTTATGACAACCAAAATCATAAGTTTCTTTGAAATTATTGCAAAGCTTTGTGCTAAAGTGCATCTGTTTGGAAACATTCTTCTTAGCTTTGCTTTCTGCACATTATTTTTGCAAAATTGTGACAATCATTTGGTGAATAGCTGCAAATTATTGTCCTTCCAAATTCACTTTATGATCTGCTATGTACTGATTAATGAGGTCAGGAATTTTACCAGGCATAGACTGAACGTAATACCTTAGATAGGCAACATTATGTGGATCACTAGCCTGATACAAAAGTTTCTGCATAACACAAAAATACTCTTGCAAATAATCAATGTTGCATAGCTTCTGGGAGAGAAATAACTGTGAATGATGGGCTGAGTCTTCAGGAACTAATCCAACAAATTCATGTTTTAAGGCTTCAAACAATGCTCTTAATGGATCAGTACTATGTTCAACTATTTGATCTTTTTCTTCCTCTGCAAGCCTTTCCCACCATTGCTTTAGTATGCCAGTAAAAGACCATACAATTTGAGTGACTATATCAGACCATGGTGCTTTGGTTTCAGCTTTTCTCTGTAGTGCCCATGCATGGAAATTATGCAATACAACAATCACTTCATTATAATCAAGGCAATTAATATTTACTAACAATGAGTTTCGATAGCCTCTAGAAGCAGGATTGTCTAGCCTTACAGATGTGGATTGTAGATTTTTAGTATACCTGCTGAATGGGCTTAATGCTGATGCTTCATGTGCAGAGGTATCACCAACACCTCTTTTTCCTTTGTTGGAATAGAAAAAGGAATCACTTCTATCCCTTTTAGAACTTGGTTCACCTTGTGTTTGTTCACCAGTTATTCCTGACATGGCCATTATTGTAGGAGAAGATGATTGGCCATTTTGTTTTATTAAAGAACTAAGGCTGACATAGTTCTTTGGTAATCTTAGACTTTCAACAAAAGGAAGATCAGCTAGTCTATTCTTCATCAACTCTGTCTTTTCTCTAGCTAGATTGATTCCTTTTTGGATCTTCTCAAGTCTGGCTCTATTTATATTCTCTACCCCTTTAAAAAACATATGCTTTGATTCATCAGAATTGGAGGAGAATTTCAGCTTTGTACTTGAGACATCTACTTCTCTATAATGAGGTGGAGAAGCAGGAGTGGGGAGTGCATTTGTAAGATGTTCCAAAGACTTGGAGATGATACCCATGTTTGACTAGATATTATTTAACTTTTCTGTGTGTGCATCTTGGGTTCCCAATGTCTCAATATAACCAGTATGCATCTTTTTGATATGTTCTTTAATTTCTAAAACATCTTTGGCTATATCATCAATATTCTGAAGCATACAAAGGCAACGACAAAGGTTTTGGAAAGGCATGAGGCATTTATTGACATTTTGTTTATGAAAATAATGGAAAATAAGAGAAAAGGGAGGTGAAAGGTCATAGGTTGCATGTGAGGAGGAAAATGAAGGAAAATAATGGAAAATTGAAAAAAATAGATGCCTCAATAATAAAACGGATTTTGAGGACCAATTCATGGCTTTTTGTCAGTTCATAATTTTGTCAATTCTAGCTTGGAGCTCTCTATCTTACTCTCTCTCTCTCGTACTCTTGGACACTTAAAGTTTTTCTTGGAGAACTCTTGGAGGAGTGTGACATACTTTGAGTTTTGGAGCAAGAAGGAAAAGGAAGAGCAAGAAAGCGCAAGAGGACATCGGGATCAACAACTACATCGAGTTTTGCTTGTACGTACTAAGTTGCATGTATGATTTCCTTGCTAGTTTTGGCATGCATGGCACATGCATGTGGTTTCTTGGTTATGATTTGTCATTGGTGTAACACCCTTCTCCCACATCTACCCAAGTAACCAGCCAACCAGGGTAAACATGTGACGAGAAGTTACTATGATATGATTTGACCCCCTAAGCCATGTTAAGAAAGTGGAATCGATGGAAACAAACCATACATACCTTCAACAACAACAACAAGACTCTCAAGAACCATCCCAACCTCTCAGGTAACTAACCCCTAAGTCCCACTGAGTTTTTAGACCAATTAACCCTTGGAATCTCCCATGCTATGGGCATGCCAGTGTCCAAAGGGCTTTGGACGCTCCCACAACATGGCATGTCAGTGTCCAGGGACTATTTTGCTCGATGTTGTGCTAGCGTCCCCGGGATTTGAGACACTTTTTTAGGCCTAAAGCCCAAGTCACTGCCCAGAATTGAATGACACCTTCAGAACAAAAATATAGCAAGGGAATGATTATACAAATGCAATTACTTAAACAAGCCCTTGACTGGACCCCTACTAGCTAGGACATGAATTTCATCATACATATCACAAATATGAAATCTACAGGTGTAAACAACATAGTTAAGCATAGAGGTCTCATACTCATCTGAGAATCACTAAGAAACATTGATGCCTCAACACATTAGTTGTAGTTTCATCTATTAGGCCATAGATACATTTTTCATTTATTTACAAGTGAAAACATGATGAGATCCATACATAGCTACTGTCATAATACATGATCATAACCAACATAATAACCATGGAAATACCAAGGAAACAACAACCATATGATCCACATATAACTAGTACAATACTCATAGAATAAAAAGGAGAAATAACTTCATATTAATAATGCAAAGGCCAACCAGTTGTGGGACTTCCACGAACCACGCGACTGTAGACATGACTAAGCCAAAACTCTCTTCAACTAGTCAGCCTCATGCCATGTTCCAAGCATGAATGTGGGATCTCATAAAACATATCAATCCAAAACCATCTAGGGCTTCCAGAGGCCAACCACCTCAACCCATCAAACAGTGATTCCACCTCATGGTCAAACATCACAAAACCATCATCAGATTGGTCTCTACCCAAGCCTTCTAGAGATCCAGAGCGTTTGTTCCAACCAAGGCTTCCAGGACTAGTAACTCAACCCACAGGTGTCGTCGGACTTCCAAAGAGTTTGTCCAACCAAGGCTTCTAGGACTAGTAACTCAACCCACCAAGGGCTTCCAGAGTGTTTGTCCAACCAAGGCTTCCAGGACTAGTAACTCAACCCAAGTTGTTACAAGGATTCCAAAGCATTTGTCCAACCAGAGTTTCCAGGAACTAATAACTCAACCCAAACTAAAGGAAACATGAGAACCAACCAGAAAAACAAAGAAATGAACCCATAATACCATGGCTATCCAGGAAATGGCAAGGCTAGGAAAATCCACTATCAATCTAGGCAATCCTCCATGCCGATGACAAATCATGACCAGTAAACCACATTTATATGCCATGCATGCCAAAACTAGTGAGGAAAACATACATGCAACTCAGTACCTGCAAGTAAAACTCACTGTAGTTGTTGATCCCGATGTCCTCTTGCACTTTCCTACTCTTCCTTTGCCTTCTTGCTCCAAAAATCCAAGTATGCCACACCCTCCAAGAGTGCTCCAAGAAAACTCCAAGTGTCCAAGAGTATGAGAGAGAGAGTTCCAAAACTGAACTGAAAAAATCTATGTATTGATCCTCAAAAGCCTTTTTATTAATGATGCCTCTATTTTCTTCATTTTCTATTATTTTCCTTCATTTTCCTCCTCACATGCAACCTGTGACCTTTCACCTCCCTTTTCTCCTAATTTCCATTATTTTCAAAAATAAATGTGCCAAAATATCATTTTGCCTTTCCAAAGCCTTAGCCATTTCCTTTGACAATTTCCTTAGCCATTAATCAACCGCAAGTGATCCCCATCATTATGTTTTTGCCCAAAATTAAGCTTGAAATAAGTGTCCCATCAACTATGGTTATTATTTTTCCTTTATTAAATTTTATTACATGGAATATTCGCTAGGGCGGTTACAATTGGCATGGAGGATTGCCTGGATTGACGATGGATTTTCCTAGCCTTGCCATTTCCTGGAGCCATGGTGTTGTGGGTGTCTTTCCTTTTGTTTTTTGGTTGGTTCTCGTATTCCTTTGGTTGTGGGTTGAGTTACTAGTTCCTGGAAGCCTTGGTTGGACAAATGCTCTGAAAGCCCTGTAATAGTTTGGGCTAAGTTACTAATCCTTGAAACCTTGGTTGGACAAACGCTTTGGAAGCCCTTGGTGGGTTGAGTTACTAGTACTCGAAGCCCTAGTTGGACAAACGCTCTAGAATCCCAACAACAGTTGTGGTTTGAGTTACTAGTCCTAGAAGCCTTGGTTGGAACAAACATTGTGGAGCCCTTGACACCTTAGGTAGAGACCAATCTAGTGATGGTTAGTGATGTTCAACCGTGAGGTGGAATCATTGGTTGAGGGTTGAGGTGGTTTGGCCTCTAGATACCCTAGCTTGGTTTTGTTGGATTTTTTCCATGAGATCCCACATTCGTGCTTGGAATATGGCACGAGGGTGATTGGTTTAAAGAAATATTTGGTTCAGCGAATCTATGGTCGGGTGGTACGAGGAAGTCCCAGACCTGGTTGCATTTGCATATGTTAATAAGAGATTCTTTTCTCTTGTATTTGATGGGTAAATATATGTGTTTATATGTGGTTTTTATGGTTGTTATATCTTTGTTATTTATGGTGGTTATATGATGGTTATGACCATGTTTTATGACAAAGTTGATGTATGGCTCCCATCATGTTTTGATTTGAAAATGAATGAATAATGAATATATGACCTAATAGATAATAATGCAGCTATTGTGATAAGGCATCAATGTTTCTTGGTGATTCTTAGATAAGTATGAGACCCCTATGCTCAGATCTGTTGATATGACCCGTCGATTGCATATTTGTGACATGTTCGACGAAATGTCTATCATGGTTGGTAGGGGTCAGATCAAGTTTTTGTTCAAGTATTTGGATTAGTATCATTGTTTCTATGTTATTTTTCATTTATGGAGGTTTCATGAAGTTTTGGGCAGTGGCTTGAGACCTAGCCCTGAAAAGTGGCACAAAATCCGGGGTCGTTGGCTCAAAACTAGTTGAAAAAGTCCCCAGTCGCTGGCATGCCCTTGCTGTGGGAGCGACTGGAAGGTCCCAGTCGCATGCATTCCCATGTCATGGGAGCGACTGAGGCTCTAGGTTAGTAAAATGTCAAGTTACCTTAGGGGTTGGTCACTGGAAAGGGTTGGTTGGATCCTAAAGGTACTATAACATGTGTAGAAGGTCACATTGGTTGTGTTTTGTAGATTCCACTTCCTTAATTGTACATGGGGACTTGAATCAAATCATAGCAGTCTCTCATCACATGTTTACCCCAATAGACCAGTTAACTTGGGTAAATGTGGGAGGAGGGTGGTTACAAGTAGCTCTCAAAGGATTCTAAAATGGCGTTGAGTAGGAAATCAATTGAGGATGAAAACAAGGAACATATTTTTCTTGATTACAGGAAGTGGATCCTCATGAGAGGACACACATTACTATGATGAAACACTATTTGAAGTTATAGGTTCTAAGGAAAAATTTTTGAGGAAACTTCTTAAATTCCCTCAGGAATGGTCAAAGATAGACATGAATGTAAGTAGTTGGATGGTTGGAAAGGTAAAATGGTACCCAACAAAATCAGATTAAGAAAATTGATCTTTGGCATTGAAGGCCAAGTAACATCAACAATTAGAATCAATTGTCTCATATGTTCTAAATAGTTTAATTAAGGAAAAGGAAACAAAGAAAGAGATGACGTGTATATGCCTCAACTTTGATCAAGGTGCAAAGATGAATTACAAGTTTTTAGTTTTAGAGAATGTATGAGAAAAGTTCAAGTAAGTTTACTACAACGCTTTCCACTACAAAAAAACAAGTATTTACCTTTAGCTAATGTATGAGAAAAGTTCAAGTAAGTTTAATATAACACTTCCAACTACCAAAAAAAAACATGTATGGTACAAACTTATGGAAATTGGAATCAACTTAATTATAAAAATTGATAAGATATTTCCAATTCACCTTCCAATAAATTATATACCACAAATCTTGTTTAAATGAATAGTTATATTAGTAAACTATTGTGGGAGCTTCTTGTAGTTACTTATGGTTATTTATATTGGATAGAAAGTGACTCGTGCTTTTGAGACTAATAAATTATTTTGAAAGTTCATAAAGGATGTATTAGGAAAGTTTTATGAAATGATATATCCAATAATTTTGCATATTAAAGTCATAAGATAAAATTTTGACAAAGTTCTAATAAATTTTAACACAACAGATTTTAAAGACTTAGATTAAAGTGATAAAGCATCATATATATATAGTCTATGTCATTTTTTTTTTTTTAATTTTATCTTTTTAAAAGTTTATATGTAAATCTTAGTGAATATATAAAACAGGTCACCATCTACAAATAAATTTTCTTAGTTTTTATTTAAGCTTTCATGAAACACGGCATTGTCTATGAACCGATTTTCATGTATGCCTTTTTTTTTTTTAATAGTTTTTATTTAATCTTTCATGAAACATGACGTTTTATAGGAACTTCTTATTATATTAGAAGGGTTTATATATTAATATGATATGATTTTTAATTTAAATTTATGAATTATTTTTTGAAATAATATTATCAAAGTTTTGTTTAAGAAAAAGTAATTTAAAAATAACATAAATTTTTTTCTTAACCATTTAAATTAAATTGAATTATTATAAAATATATATTAAAATTTCAATTTCCAATAAAATTAATAATTTTTATAAATATATTGATGTAAAAGATATATTGAAAAATAAATTGATTGAGTAATTTTTTTCTTCTTACACAACTTAATGTTAAAATTTCCAAATATATATCAGCTAAACCTAAGCACATCTAAGAATTATAAGCTTCATACCCAAGTTCACTTAAAATATAAGATTGTGATGGTTGGTTGGAAGGTTCTCTCTTTTCATTAAAATAGGACATTGTGGCGGTTTGTAGGTTGGAAGATAAACCAAGTCTAATCACACTGTTTTTTTCCCTGAAAATCATGGAAATTCTGTGAAGATTTTGAAAAAATCTGGCAGGGATTTTTGTAAATGTAGATTATAGCAGTCAATCTTCAAGGTTTTGGGTGCCTCAGAGGTTTTTGATGGTGCTGAATCCATTTCCACCATGGAAAAACAAGATTCAAACACTGCTAATGCAAGATTTTTTGAAATTTGTTTGCTCGGATTCCAACCACTTTTGACCGTCCAAGCATTTCCTCTACCTCGTTAAACACTTCCAAAAGATAAAGCCATTACTAATAATTCCCTCTCTCTTATCATTAGACAATGTATGTCATATTTATGCACACCTTGAGTTATCCCTAGAATATGGAAAAGGAGAGTTCCAGCTTGAGTAACGACATGGATTTTCTGAACTAGAAACTAGTTTCTTAATTACATTTTAGTATCTATGATGTGACGGAATTCATGGATTGTATCTAACTGATCTTCATTAAATCATGGCTAACTTCTATTTGGAATATAAGATGATGGTATTTGAATTTGGTATATTTTGGTAATATTTTGAAATTTGATAGATAAGAGTAGGTAATATTTCAAAATATATCTAAATATTTCTATTTATGAAATTCTGAAATATTCTCAAAATCTATAAAATTACTATTATGATAATTGTGCAACTATCCTAGTCTTCTACTGGGAAGCCTTATAGATATGTGAAGGGACCCCTGTTTTTGGTTAGTTTTATCTGCACAATAAGTAGGTTTCGGTACTTAGTATGCCTTACTGAGTATTGATTTCATCTGCTTGTATGCACTGTGCTGCCTCAGGTTTTTCTTTATTTCTGTTTGTGTACTAATGGCTAGCAGTAAGCACTGTGCTGCCTCAAGTTTTTCTTTATTTCTGTTTGTGTTCTAATGGCTAGCAGCAATCACTGTTCGTGTACTAATGGCGAGCAGCAATGACATTTAGGCAGTAGTTTGTGGGTATGGGTTTACAATTTGTGAAAAAAATGTAGGAATGAGTTTTGGCTGTCATATGTTTATCTTATAAAAGTATCATATGGTTGTCTTATAGAAGTATTATGATATGTGTAAATTTTGTATCTCACTAATGGAAAATTCATTTTTAATAGAAATTATTATGATGGTTACTCAAATGTCTGATTTTCATTGAAACCAAATACCATAGATCATTCAATATTAACAAATTCGAAACGAAGATGCGCAAGGGGCAGTGATGAGAGTATGTTGCATCCTGACACCGGGAACATCTTGCAGAGTGCACCTTATTTAAACCCACCTAGGGAATGCAGTGAAAACAGAGATTTCCTTGAGGATACAAATGATACAAATTGGGTTACTCTTTCTACTTCAAAGCGTCTTAGTTAGTTCATGGAAAAGATTAAACGGCACAACTGAAGTCAACTTTTGAACCCATGCAACTACAATCATGCAACCCTTTTGAACTTTTCCAAGTGTGTGTTGCTTTAAGATAGCATCATTTCATCAATTGTAACGACTTTTGGAGTAGCGTAAGGTGCCTTACTAATGGTGAAACCATAGTTCCTAGTTAGAAATTTTGTTCCTTACTTCTTATACTCTAATGATAAATCTCATAAAGCTATATCTATTCTCAGACTTCCACGGGCTTCTCTTAGAAATGCATTTTTCGCCTGGTTTACACTCTAATACAAATAGAAAAATAGATTTGCCATCTGAATGAGTAGAATCTTCATAGAAATGCTCTGTCAATAAAGATATTAACTTGAATGAGTGGTAAGGAGCGTTACACAACTATATCAGTAATCTCCATCCAACATTTGTGAAGATATGTAAACTAAGGTTGTTTTTGCATTTGTGTGAAAGCAAAAAGTCATTGTTACAATGAGAGGAATGCTGGGCAGATATATAGAGAAATTAATAGATTGGACAAGCTCTTAGATAAGTCTAGAGATCTTTAGAAATCTTAAGGGATTATCTGCGATTTTTAGAGTTTCAGCAACCATGCCTTGGAATTGGATTAAATATTCTTATAGGCATTTTGATGTGTCACAATTGTTGTTTTAATGAGATTCTTCTTTGGCGAAGAATTGGTAGCCTTAGTGGTTATTGTGGATGCATTCCATCCAGGGCTGCAACTACCTTTTATTGGATAAAAGAAGTTTGTCCAAAGTTTTAGTGGTGTATCTACACCATTAACAACATTCATGAAAAAATGAGATTGTTAATGGAATGTGGTAGTGCAAAATGGAATTGAATTGTTGAAAAAGTCATTGAGAAGCTAGCATTGGCATTGCCTGATTCTGGTGAAGTGTTCCAAGTAGATAGTGATGCCGATGGGACAATGATTAAAAGAGTGCCTAGTCAAAAGGGAAAGCCAATTCCATTCTTCAGTGAGAGCTTGAATGATGTAAAGAAAGGTACTTTGTGTATGATCAAGAGTTGCTATAGCTCTGATACCACTTGTTATAGAGCTAATCTGAAAATATATGATATTGCAAATAAACCCAAGAAATAAAAAGATTTGAATAGAGATAAAAATGCTTCTTTATTGATCAAACCCATAAGGTAGGGCAACACCATACATTCACTTCTTAAGGAAGGAGAACACTCCACAAGCAATATGCCTATTCATACAATATTCCTTGACATCTCTCAATGGGGAGTCTCTAGCCTCTATATAGGCCTCATACATACAATACCATGGGTCATTACCATGGTTCCCTCAATACCATTTATTTAATACCATGGGCTTATTACATTATAGCTAACTATTTGTGGTCTCTTATATGATATGAGTTAACCACCTTATTTTTTACTATGGCACATCCCATTATTACGTTATTCCCTTTGGCACCCCCCTTTGTACCCCATATTATCCCCCCTATGTATACTACATTCCACCCCCCTTAACATGTTTCGTCCCCGAAACATGGGAAGAACACAAATAATAAGATCTACTCAAAAGAGTAGTCCACTGGTACCATGCACATGCATCTAGCCATCCAAGAGAAAGGTGAACCCTCGATCTCGCTGGTGTCTCGCTTGCTTGAGATGGAAGTTGACCCTAGCGGCTCTTTTGTGTTGATGTGTAGTAGGTGGATTGTCGTCCCTCTCAATTTTTCAAGCAGGGGTTGTTGTCCTTGTGGCTAATTTGTTGCCATCTTGTTGGTTGTTTTCTTGCGGGGTGATGTGGGTGGTGATATGCTAAAATTTTAACCAACGGTGTCTTTTTCTTTAATTCACCACTTAATGGAGCCTGATTGGTGGCTGGTACATGTTGTGGTGCCTGTTGTTGTTTCTTATCTTCCAATATTACTTCAACCACTGAGTCTTCATCTGATGTATCAGTACCTGTAATATTTTTTGTTCCAGCGTCCTTGGATTCGACCATCAAGGGCTCATCATCTGATGTGTTAGTCCCCGAAACATCTTCTGCTTCAACCTCCTTGGACTCTACCTGTTTATTGATGGAAATATCCTGTAATGTAATTTTCTTCTTTTTATACCAGAGCTTCAGGAATTTCTTCTGCACATTAATATTGATAGTACCCACCAATTCCATCCAAGGGTATCCCAAAACAACATCCACATTAGCCATATCTGAAACATACAAATCAGAATGAAATACATACTTGTCCATAGAAATCTTCAAATCTTTATAAACTTGCACCTCCTCATTATTAACCTGTGTGTGCTCCATTTGTTTTGCTGGGACTTGCAAGTTTTCAGCCAAATTGACATTTATAAGATTCTGCTTGCAACTAGGATTTATAGACACAATGATTTTCTCCTTCTGAAGCAATACATGAACCTGCAATAAAGAGATACCAGTAGGAAATAACCCCACATGTTTCTCATTATCTTGTTTTCTGGCATGAGACCATCTGTCTAAAAGTAATTTTTCAAATTCTTCATTTGAAAAGTTGTACAACTTATTTTTGTTCTGTAATTCCCACCATGTGGCTGCCTCATCTGAAAAATGAGCCACTACCAAAAATCTCCAATGTTGTGCCAACACTGGCTTTTTTGCTTTTGTGTATTCTTCAATAGTAGGACCATTATCTTTTCCTATAAAATATAGAATCGCCATGAAGAGGGTTTGGGAAAAATTCACTTACTTGGCGAAAATTTGCAATTGTCACAATTTCGTCAATATTGTTCAGAATCCCTATTATGACCTATTTTCGGAAATTGAACAACCATTCTGCATCTTCCTAGTAGGAGAAAGGAAAAGGAAATAAGAATAAGATTTCAGATCCGCGCTGCAACTGTCCCAACGTCACAAAAAATTTCTGAAAAAAGAGCTGATTTTAAATCAGCGATATCTCCCTCATCCGGACTCCGATTCAATTGATTTTTTTTTTTGAACTTGGGTATTTTTCACAAACAATCCAGATTTGCAATTAGATTCTGCAGATTTTGCACCAGAATGTACAGATCTGCTCCGAAAACTCACCGCCCTAAAAATTGTTTGCCACCCAACTGATTTTTAAATCACCAATATCTCTCTCATCCGAACTCCGATTCGGCCGATTTTTTTTGAACTCGGGTATTTTTTCACAACAATTCAGATCTGTAATTAGATTTTGTAGATTTTGCACCAAAACGTACAGATCTGATCTGCAAACTCGCTGCCCCAAAAAATTCCTGCAAAAAAAAAATTCTTCACTTTGCCCAAGAAAGTGTTCTGATACCACTTGTTATAGATCTACTATGAAAATATATGATATTGCAAATGAATCCAAGAAATAACAAAATTTGAATAGAGATAGAAATGCTTCTTTATTGATCAAACCCTTAAGGTAGGACAACACTATACATTCACTCCTTAAGGAAGGAGAACACTCCACAAGCCATATGCCTGTTCATACAATATTATTTGACATCTCTCAATGGGGAGTCTCTAGCCTCTATATATGCCTCATACATACAATACCATGGGTCATTACCATGGTTCCTTCAATACCATCTATCTAATACCATGGACTTATTACATTATTGCTAACTACTTGTGGTCTCTTACATGATACAGGTTAACCACCTTATTTATTACTATGGCCCATCCCATTATTACTTTATTCCCTTGGATACCTCTCTTTGTACCCCATATTATCCCCCCTAGGTATACTACAAGAGTTTATCATACAGGCATTGAAGTGGAGGCATTACTTGCTTCCCATGGATTTTGTCCATTATATTGATCATCGAGTACTAAAACAACCAAGTAGAGTTAAATCAGCGATACATGAAGTGGACACAATTATTGCAAAGTTACACATTTGTGCTAAAGCATAGGGACCTCTGGCAGATCAAATAGGGTTGTCGATGCATTGAATAGTGAGACAACATTATTGACTACTATAATAGTGGAGAGAGATGGTAGGGCTGGAAGAACTGAAGAACTTGTATAAAATAGATGCAGATTTTGTTGATGGTTGGAATGCCAATAGAGAACCATTGAGTGTTGACCAAACTCCGTCCTTGGACTACTTTATCCAAGAAGGATTCTTGTTTAGAAATGATCCGGATTTAACCAGGAACGCAATAGACTACAGAGATAACCATAAATACAGAGATGCGATAACCATAAAAACAGAGATGCAGCAGAAATAATACTTCATTTCATTAATGGAGAATACTGAAATATGCTTACAAATAGAAATAACCCAGCTAGGGCGATGGTAGCTTATCTCTAAGAAGAGATGTGTCGGCTACATGCCTCTGAACTGTTTCGAACTGTCTTTACAATGAGGCTCGAAGGCCTATTTATTATTGAGAAACAATGGAAAACCCTTAACATTCCAAAACCTAACCCTAGAAGATGAAACGCCAAACTGTGGGCCTCGTTTGGGTAAATTGGTACATCAACTTCCCGGGGTCGTAAATTTGGCATACGATCTCCATTTGACGCGCATGATAGCCCGTTGGAAAGATCTTTCCGAGGACTACGACAAAAAAAACTCCCCAAAAAACGTCGTTTAGGGCCTCAAAACGGCTCCGGAAGTTTAGGACCCGAAGAACTGCTAAAAATAGTAAACTGCGCTATAATTAAGGAAATTGAAAAACTGAAAGAGACAGTTGTGGGGGTCCAAATGGGATAGGTGGGTGGCCACCAACATCCACCTGGATCATTCCTCCCCCCTTAGGAAGCAATGGTCCCCATTGCGTTGAGTTCCTCCTTGAGATGAGGAAACTTCTGCTGAGCTGGGTCTCTAGTGAGCTGTTTTGCAATCTCTGATGTGTCCAGAAATGGTGGGAAGCATGGTCGACGATGGTCCACATTGAACAATCGGTGCAAGTGAAGGAATGGAGGAATGCTGTGCTTCAAAGCATTGTTGCCCACCTAAAACTTGTGTGGTACCCCTCTGGGTAAGGAGAAGTTGTTCCTGTGTTCTGTCATGACTGTATCCCTATGTTGTTGCTGCTGCGTGGAGGAACCCTTTGCGGGGGTCATGGATGTAGCAACGATCTTCCCCTTACTTTGGGAGCGAACCAGACAGAAAATAAATTTCCTAGTCTGTGAGATGAGCTTGCTGCCTTTCTTAGCAGTGATCAAAGAGGTGGTGGTAGGTGGAGCTACCTCTGGTATCCTATATAATGAATTATCCAAAGAAATAATGACAGCGCGAGGCCTTGACTCATACATGGCATGTCGCCTCCACAAGTATGGCTGGCCTAATAGTACATCACAAACATCCAGAGGTGTAACATCACACAATACCTCATCTGTGAAGGGCTTGATGCTGTAGGGAAGGCGGCACTGCTGGTGAACTTTGAGATCTCGTCCTTCGTGAAGCCACCCGATACTGTACGGTTGTGGGTGTGGCGTAGTTGGTAGGCCCAACCGCTTCATAACCTCTGCTGAAACGAGGTTCTTTTGGCTGCCACTATCGACAATGAATTGTAGCGGCGAACCCTTCACCCACATTTGTGAGTGGAAAAAACGTTCCCCCTCCTCTGGCTCTTCGGGCTCATTCTTCTGGATCTTGGCAGTGGCAACAGTGGCACTAGGATCCGCATCAATGATTTTCTTCCCTTTGCCATCCCCCTTGTCGGGTTCCGGCTCAGAGTCAGAACATGCATCTGATTTGGAAGCCTTCAACTCGGCCACCAGCGACTGCTTGGTCCGACACTCGTGTTATGAGTGGGACTCTTGTGGAACTCACACCACTTTCTTGTGTCCTTCTTCAGCTTCGTGGTGTTGTTCTTTTCTTGTAGCTTAGAGGGGTTGTCTTGGGTCACCCCGCCTTGGCTTTGTCCTTTGGGCTTCGGATTTGTAGATCCAAAGTCTCGCTTCTTCTGTTTGAACTTTTGCTCGATTTTGACAGCGTATCGGTATGCTGTGCCGAGTGAGGAGATGTTCAAGAACTCCATCTCTTCTTGGATGTATCTGTGTAGGCAGCCGCGGTATTTGAGTACCAGATGCAGCTCAGAATCTTTGATACCCAACTATGTGCGAAGGGTATGAAAAATATTTGTGAACTCTGGTACATCTTGGTCTCGTCCCTGCCGCAGTGTGGTCCATTTGATGTATTTGTCCTCATAGCTTTTGACAGGGTAGTACTGCTCCTTGATGGCATCCCGGAAGTCATTCCAAGTGGGGGCGGCTGAAAACAGTGAGCCTGTACTTTCATCCTTCTGCTCGCAGTATGTTTCCCACCAGTCCTTGACGTGGGGGGCTGCTTTGGGAAGAGCGAAAACAATATTTTCCCGACTTGAAAATTCATGAACAGAAAAATACCCATCTAGCAGATTTAACCATTTATCTACGGCATCTGCGTCTATTTGACCCTCGAAGATGGGGATTTCAAAATTAACTTGTACCTTAAACGGTGTGGCGTTTCCAGAGTAGCGTTGGAAGCCGATGCGTCGCCTCTGGGTAGCTGCTGAAGGATCTGCGCAAAGCTATCCATCATCGCGTTCCTTTGCCGCTCGAGGGTTTCTTCGAGCAAGATTCTGATAGGATCTCCTGCCCCCTCGTCTTTCTTCTCATCCGCCATGGGAGGTCGTCAAGATTTGCGAGGCTGGTCTTGCAAAGGTTCGAACAATTCAAGCCCTAACTCCTTATATCCCGACCTCGTTGGGGACATACAAAGAAAAACAGAGAAAAAGCAGACCGCTCTGATACCACTGATCCGGATTTAAGCAGGAACGCAATAGACTACAGAGATAACCATAAATACAGAGATGTGATAACCATAAAAACAGAGATGCAGCAGAAATAATACTTCATTTCATTAATGGAGAATACTGAAATATGCTTACAAATAGAAATAACCCAGCTAGGGCGATGGTAGCTTATCTCTGAGAAGAGATGTGTCAGCTACATGCCTCTGAACTGTTTCGAACTGTCTTTACAATGAGGCTCGAAGGCCTATTTATTATTGAGAAACAATGGAAAACCCTTAACATTCCAAAACCTAACCCTAGAAGATGAAACGCCAAACTATGGGCCCCGTTTGGGTAAATTGGTACATCAACTTCTCGGGGTCGTAACTTTGGCATACAATCTCCATTTGACGCGCATGATAGCTCGTTGGAAAGATCTTTCCGAGGACTACGACGGAAAAGACGGTTTTTTATCCAAAAAATTGCGGAAGGTAGATTTCCCAAAAAACGTCGTTTAGGGCCTCAAAACGACTCCGGAAGTTTAGGACCCGAAAAACTGCTAAAAATAGTAAACTACGCTATAATTAAGGAAACTGAAAAACTGAAAGAGACAGTTGTGGGGGTCCAAATGGGATAGGTGGGTGGCCACCAACATCCACCTAGATCAAGAAACAACTGCTATATATTCCAAGAGGGTCAATGAGAGAAAACCTCATTTGATAGATGCAAAATGGTGGCTTAAGAGTGAACTCTGGCATCAATAAGGCCCATGCATTAGTTGAAGAACGTTGCTATTGGCCTAGGATTGCCGAGATGTGAAGAAGTGTGTTGAGAGCTGTAGGATTTGTCAACATGCCAAGGAATGAAGTCATAATACTATATTGTACACACCATTACCAATTTTGGAAGTGCCATGGGAAGAACCAAAGAAGTAATGTCTGTATCTTTGTATTTGTTGATAGAATTTTGAAAATGGCACATTTCATTCCATGTAAGAAAACAAGTGATGTAATGAACATAGTTCTTTTATTATTTAAAGAAATTGTTTATTTACATTATTTGCAAATAAGCATAATTTCAAACAATGATATCAAATTATTGGTCATTATTGAATTGACATGAAATTGTAGATCAGTTCTGCATATCACCAAGAGATTCAACCAAAGTAGTTAAAAGAAGCCTTGGAATTTTTCAGATGTTTGCTTGGGTAGAGAGCGGAATAGTGGGATATGGTGTTCACTCAGGCTGCATTTGCATACAAAAATTCAATGAACGGGTCTACAAGAAAGTGTCCTTTCCATATTGTGAACAGGAGATCACCAAGAGGAGTGACTGATTTGGCAAGATTGCTTGAAGTAAGCAATATGAAGGTAGATGCAAAGTCATCTGTCAAGCATATGAGGGAAGTGCATGCAGGTGCAACAACAACAACAACAAAGAAACCTAGGTTCTAAGAAAAACGATGATGTGGAAAGGCGAGTAAAGAGGTTTTTGATGAAGGAGAACTTGTATTGATAGATGATACATTTGAGAAAGAAAAGGTTTATGAAGGGCACATGGCAAAGATAGGGGCTTGGATCTTGAAAAAGAACTAGGGTTGGGTTGCATAAGGATTTTGATATTTCCCCAACATTTAACGTGGGATTGTTATAAATTCTATGAAAGCGTGGTGGATGACGAGTATATCGCTGGTTGAAAAGAGAATATCCCAAAGTGTGAAAGGGATGAGATAGTAGAAGTTTTAGAAGAAATGATCACTAGAAGAACTAGAAGCCAAAGGGTAAAAGAATCCTTGGTTTGTTGGCAAAGCTATGGAGTGGAAGAAACCTTGTGAATTTCAGAAGCAGAGTTGGAACCAATCATTCAGTGTTGACGTGGTTATTCCACTAGTCTTGTAAGTGGGAGATAGCTTTTCTTTTTACCTGGAGAATCTGATACAAGGGCATCTGCTTGAGCCCTGGGGAAATATCTGTCGTCCACCCAATAGACATTCAACATCTCCAAAGCTATTGCAGGGGGTCTAAAAGTATGCGGTAGAGTTGTCCAGTCATCCACCCAACCCTCATGGCTTGGTCCTCAAGCCTTCGGGATTGTTTTATTTGGTGGCTGAGAAGTAGTCAGGTTGCCACAAAAGAATTGACCATTCAAGAGCTTGCCATCCGATGGCCTAAAAGCCATTGCGGGGTTTGAAAATTTTACGGTGGAATGGAGGAGGGGCTGCGAAAATGATCCTCGACTATCCTTTCTACCCTAACCCGATGTCACATATCTTTGTTGTGATTATGGTTCATGCCATTGATAATTGATGCGGTGGCTTAGGTCAAGCCTATGTGATGTTTGGTACTAAATCATTGTTGGGTTAATTTTCCATTTGGCTTTCAACTTCTATTGGCAGCAGGATTTTTTTGAATTGACGGAATCGGTAATTGGGTCAGGCTTCTACTTGTGTACGGATTTTTTTGAATGGACGGAATCGGTAATTGGGTCAGGCTTCTACTTGTGTGACACTCACTATAGAATTGACGGAATCGGTAATTGGGTCAGGCTTCTACTTGTGTGACACTCACTATAATCTTTAGGAATACCAACGCAGCCCTTAGGGGCACAAGGCTAGCCAAGGATTTGAACCAGCGACGTTTGCAAAAGCTTTAAAACCAACTGATCTACACCCCTGGGTTTCGTAGATTGGAAAACGTACTTAATATAAATTTGAAACCCAAAGCTTTAAAAATACATGCACGAGAGGAACATTGCATATACAAGAAGGTTTGGTGAAAGCATTATTCAATGGAGAAGAAGAAGGACAAGAGAAAGTTCCAAGAAGTAGAAGAAAATACAAAGGAGAAGGGAAGAGGAAGAACAAATGAAAAGAGGAATAGCCGCAGAAGGGAATATGGTAACATGAGATAGAGGAAAACCGGGTTGAATTTAATTAATCTTTTGATTTACCATCGAGTTGTTGTAAACCTCACCGAGACTTCAGACCAAAAAGGATTTTGAATCTAGTAGTTGTAGCAAAAGAAGCCGCCCATTGAGACATTAAGCATGTAATTTCATAATTTCATAATCTGCAACGTAATTGAATCAAATATTGTGCATTATGCGTATACAGTCTTCCATGCATGTCTTTGTCTTTTAATGTGATTCAAAGCTGTTAACTGTTTGAATTTAGTTTTGGCAACCCTGGTGGTGGTGCATGCCAATCAAGGCTACATTGAATTGGACAATCTGAAGATTGAGGTTGAATTCTGACAATAAAGTTATAGTCAAATGAATAATCCAGAGTGTCACAATGATTACTTATGATGCTTGAGGATGAAAAACAATTAAAGTGCTGAATTTATATTGCAAAATTAGGTGTGTGGATGCTTTGTGAGTTTTAAGAATAAATGGTCACTGTGACAACCTACAAAGAGTTTCCATCTCGGCCTAGGTTGTTCATTCCTCCGGCGACTATTTGGAACATCTGGCATGATTGAAGTGCTTGCAAATGTGCAAGGTCTTGCGCAGTGAACTTAATGCTTTAATATTTCAGGCAGGAGTTTTGAGAGGTTCTTAATGCTTACTTTACATTAGCCAAAGACTAAAAACATGCAATGAACCTATCGAGAAATGTGGAGCTCCAGAAGATGTCTGTGACATTTGATGAAACTGCAACGGGTAAAACATGAGGATGACTAGCCACTTATGACCAGCTTAATTATTACTGTAAATTTGATTTTCCAATGGTTTTGTGTTAATTTGTTTTGGCAGAGGTAATGAGATTGCAATGGGGGTTAAGGATAAACAACAAAATGAATCCAAAGTCATCTTAAATCCGAAACTTCAATATAAGTAACAAGGAATAACATTCTAATCTAGCAACTCTACTGATTATAATGTAGACAATTTCTATTTAAAAATCTATTTATTCTCGACATTCTCCCATATAAAGAATTATTATTAGATAAAAAGTATATAATAAATCATTAATAAATTGCAAAAAAAATTCTCATTGCATTAAATAAATATCTGAAAGTTAACTGATACAGATAAAAGGTTTGTAGATGTTGAGCATTTCACTGAAAAGTTCAATTGGTTTCCACATATTTCCTTTTAAATCATTTTAATCTAATCTCATTTGAGTCACTTCCAAATTAGTACAATTGAAAAGCTTCAGATACTTCAAATTTTCAAGCTCTTCTATTTGAAACGGTAAGGATTTTAACTCACGGCAGCTTCAATTTTGGTCCAACTCAAATTGAGCAACTCAAGTTGTCACAACCGCTACAATGATACCAGTATTGATTTGGTCTTTGAAGCAGATAAATCCAACACTCTGAAGGATTGTTGAGGAAAAATGATATTACCTCAAATTAATATTCTTCTGCAATGGCTAGCCGTAGAATAGATGTTGACAAATGTTGAAGCATTTCTTTGGTTGATACACAGTTTTTTTCATTTCCCAGCATATAAATTGCCATGTCACGGACGACATCGTGAACTTGAATTACACCTCAGATTTGAAATACAACTCTCCTGAACTGTAACCAGCAACGATCTAC
Organism: Pinus tabuliformis; assembly: GCA_031772625.1. Lineage (NCBI taxonomy): Eukaryota > Viridiplantae > Streptophyta > Pinopsida > Pinales > Pinaceae > Pinus > Pinus tabuliformis. The sequence goes on along the minus strand of CM062819.1, from coordinate 530,520,300 downwards.
AAGGGACTTTACATAACTATGCCCATGTTCAATAAATCGTCATTTTCTTTGTTCTTAACCGGGCCTTCTGCAATCCACATCTGCACCAATTCCTTTCGAGTAATTAATGCATCCAGGTAAAACATGGCACAATAATGAAAACCATTTTCCAGATTACCATCTCTCAAACTATCATACCTCCATTGAAATTGCTGATACAAATCTTGATCAAGACGACGATGGCTACTTGGAAAATTTGAATCCACTTTATTCATCTGACTTAGAGCTGCCTCTTGACAGTCATAGTTACTTTGGATTCCTGTCACAGTATCCATTGCTGTATGAGAGTAGAGTAGGTCACAGCAGATAATGGATATAAAAGCAGCAGAGCCCACTGAAACAGAGAAAATAGAGCGGAATATGAATACAAAGCCAGGGAGCAAAGCCAAGAAGAGGCTGATACATGGATATATACCCCGAGGGGAAGGAGGAAGTTAATTTATGGGAACGGGGATTGGATTTAATTGGATGGAATGCTGAAATATATAAAGGAGAAGCAGTTGTTATGTTTCCAGCCAAATCCAGGAGGAGCATAGCAATAAGAAAAGTTTGGATCATTTTTTTACACCAAAACGTTTATTCCATTACATCATTTCAGCAACTTTAACTCATTACACTTCCTCTTAATGATCTAAAAAAGTTTATTCCATGCCTCCATGATTCATTCATGTTTATTGTATTCGAATTTGTAGAGTATTTTAATCAGTGTGTGAGGTTTCCAGTGAGCACTCAGCCAATAATTTATCCAAAAGTGTATACATTACTCTCTCTGGCTGACAACTTTATTTGATTACTCCATTCACTGACCAAAATTAGATATTCCATGTGTCCATGATTCATTGCATCGAAGCTTTTAAGTTATTAAAATTTGTAGATTATTTTACTCACTCTGAGATGTTTTCAAATTTCAATGAGCACTCACACAATACTGTACCAAAAAGTCTATCCATTACATTATTTATGCAACAACTTTAACTGGTTAGACCTCGACTCACGGACCAAAAAGTTATTTCAATCTCTCGATTCATTCACACAACGTTGCCCTACAGATTTATGTTATTAAAATAAATTGTGGTTTATTTTGCTCACTATGTGAGATTTTCAATGATCACACAAAGAATATTGTACTAAAAAAATTTATCATTTAGAGTGAGGTCTCCCCCAATCGAATGATGTGGGAAGTGATAAGTGCATCACAATTTCTCCTTGGAAGTGATAAGTGCTAAGTGCATGACAATTTCTCCACTCGGGTTCTAGGTGCATGATATGATTATGTTATAATATTTTGAAAAGGTTTCTATGTATTGTTCTCTCAAGTGGCATTTTTTCATTATTGAAAAAAAAAGTGCACCACAACCTTGTGCAATTAATGAGTTTTTAATTTAGTTTGAACTAAGGAGTGGATGCATTTTATGGTACTATTAAGTAGACATCGTTGCTCGCATGAAGGATAGGTGGGATGGTGATGGCCATGATCGGGGTTGAAATTTCAAAATAGATCTACCAGTTAAATTTAATGGTTTTCACAATTCCCCGTCTTTACAATTTCAAAAAAAGATCATGACAGTTTTGTAAATTTTTAAATTGTATTTGATAGATAAATCACCCCCTAATGGGCAATTTGCCTGTCAAATTATATCCCTAGCCATGATGCACACTCCATTATTTCCAAGATTGGCGTCGCATTTGGCATTGTCCTCAACCTTCATTGAGATATTTTTTTTTTAATTAATGTTTCATAATGCAATTTTTGTGACTCTCTCTTTCTTTGTTGTTTCCTTGCAAGCTCCCTCATATGTTGTCTTCCCTACAAGTGGGAGCAAGTTATCAGTCCCCTGGCTCTTTCTCTACTCTTTAGTCTGCATTTCTTGCTCTAGGGGAAATAGTGATTTGGTTTCATGTGAATATGATCATGGTTTGTTGATGAGCAAAGGGGAAGTGGTAGTCGTGGAGTTTTGGAAGGTTCTCCTGCTCATTATAGAGTTGAGACCTTAGTGCGGACCTTCTGAGCATAGATTTTGAAGTCGGTCTAGGGCTAACTCTGTGAGTTCCAGGCAAATTTGACAGTGGAGCATGCTTGTCTTTTAGATTCTCAAGTGTTAATGGATGCCAGTGACTATTTTCACGGCCGGGAGCATTCCCAAGGAACGCAGAACTAGTGTTTGTTGACAATTGCCTTATGTTGGTTGAGAAGGGTTCTAATGGGCTAGAAAGATGCCAAAGGAAAAGTTATGCTCATGCTGGACAAAGTGGTTTTGAACTAAAAAAAATGTAGTTCCGTCTTAAGTGAAGTAAAGACCAATTAGCTCAAATTCCAAGTCCAAGTACTGGCAATAAAAGGCACTCCAGTCCCATTGAGGTGGATGTCTCCACTTCCACTTACTTATCTCATGATTATAGTTTCACAATTTTTTGACTTAGCTTATTTAGCTAGACATAGGAACGTGGGTCTGAGTGGTGAAGTTCTTAGTCATTTTGTTGTTATTCCCATGTCTAATTCCTTATATACCATTGCCTTTTACTTGAAACTCTAGTTCAATCTAAAAGTATGTTTTGGACTTGATTCTGGCATGACACACCTTCAATTTAGTTATATATACCTTTCACAATTCACCTTCAAACCATCTAATCCTATATAATTTTATTTTTTTGCCACTCTTGATGCCATAAAGAGGAGAGTTCTAGAGACACTACCTAAGCTAAATTATGTATATACCCTTCCCTTGAAAAGGATCAATCATGTCTTGTTCTTCTTGCCTCTAGTAAAGCCTTGTCGAGACCTTTAGATACCATCAGAAAGAGAAAATATGACAAGGGATAGTGTTGCTTATGTCATCTTGTGGGTCTAACAAATTAAGATTTTGATTCATTGATTAAGACTAGAAAAGACATTGATATTAGGCAACAATCCAACTCACAATATGAGTTGAAAACCTAATGTGAATCAACACAACCAGTTTTCCTAATCATATGCCTTATAGAGGTCCAACTTCAAAACCAAGGCTGATAACTTCTTTGCTTTTATCGTGTGAACCTCTTTTTATTCTACCCTAATGCATCACGGATTTTCCTTCCTTGAAGGAATCTACATTGCTTAATGGACACTGACTCGGAAAGAATCTTATTGACCCTCAAAACAATGATCTCAACTATTATCATGTAAAATAGTTGCAAATGGAAATATGTATGCAACCCTCAAAGGACCATAGTTTAATTTTTTGTTAAATATTTTTTAGATGGCCAAGGTTCTATAAGTGTCTACTAAATGGATGGAGGTCATATATATTAAACATATAGGAAGGAAAACCATGAGGAAATTCCTTCTTACAAAGGTCAAAAGATAGGCCGTATTCTAGTTCAAAGATGAATACTTTGACCCATTGTTATTAACCAAGGGAGTTAATAAAGTTCAAACCAACCAAACTTAACATTTTCTTACCCTCCCTTAGGTTATGAGAGCCACACTTAATGTTTCCTTGCCCCTCAAAGAGTTTTTTTTTTCATTTTCAAGTGTTGTGTCCTCTCCTAAAATTGAATTGAAACATTAGTCGAGATCACAAATTTCCTCTCCTTATCATATCCTTATAGACATAATCAACTCCTTTCTTATGGGAATTCTTCCCCAAATCTAGTAGGAATATTTGTAATAGTTATAGTTCCAATTGATTGATGGGAGCTTTGATCATAAAACTCTGTTGCTAGTGGTTCGGTCCACTTTTAGACATTCAAAATACTAGAATTATGAAAAAAATGAGTAAATCAAGAGGAAAATTTTCTTTAAAAATCTTGTCCTATTAGAGCGATTGAGTTTGTCCACTTCTTAACTCACTATTTCAAAAAAAAAAATACAAATGATATTTTGTTAGAAAGAAAGCCAAATATTCTACATTTTCATTTTTTTAAAATCATTATTGGAATTTGGTTAGGAATGTTTCAACGAAATTGCAATTTTGGATATAGAAGAAGAAAATAATAATAATAATAAAATTAATGCAAAAATTGATTACCACAAGAAAAGCTTGTGTAATGTTAACACCCACTTTCATCAATTCAAAATAATTCATGTTAGGTTTTTAGGTAAAACATGCTAACTTCGCTACGTATTATTTTCAATGGCTAATAAAAACACTACTTAAACTATTTGTTATTGCTTTTTTTCAAGTGATTGCACTTATGGTTGGTGTGATGAATATCAATGGGTAGCTTCTTAATATCAATTTTAAGAGAATGCAAAGCACACTAGTGTAAAGGATGTTCACAATGTATTGAATGAATTATCCAAGTGATTGAATTTCTAATTAAATTGTTCTCATCATTCTAAAGGAGTTGGACACATCCTTGAAAATAAAGCTATAACCAATAGTGGAATGTACTAGGGTGCAATTATAGATGATCATATAGAGATCTCCCATTACATTAATTCATTGGATCCCTCAAAGTTCCTTTCAATTATTTGGAGTTTTGTTGAATCTTCCATTGTGGAATGTGACCTTAAAACCATCGTAGCTTTTGCGCAAGCCTATCCTTGTTTAGGGGTTTGTATTTTTTGAAAACTTTATGCATTCAAACTAAATCTTTATATAATTAGGGCTTTATAATGTCTATTCCCACTCAAGAGGTCTTATCGAGTTAGTAATGAAAGTGTCAAGATAGTGCACTATAGTAGCTCTCAAGGGTATCTAAAATGTCGTTGAGAGGGAAATCAACCAAGGAGGATGAAAACAAGGAACATAATTGGCTTGATTACAAGAAGTGGATCTGCATGAGAGTACACACATTTCCATGATGAAACACTATTTGAAATTGTAGGTTCTAAGGCAAAGCTTTTGAGGAAATTGCTTAAATTCCCTTGGAAATAGTCAAGGCAAACATGAATGTAAGTAGTTGGATGGTTGAAAAGGTAAAATGGTACCCAACAAAATCAGAGGAAGAAAATTGATATTTTCCTAAGAGAACAAATCCATTGAAGGTCAAGTAGCATCAACAATTAGAATTAGTTGCCTCATACATTCTAAATAGTTTGACTAAGGATAAGGAAACAAAGAAAGAGTTGATGTGTATATGTTTCACCTTTGATAAAAGTGAAAAGAAATATTACAAGTATTTACTTTTAGAGAATGTATGAGAAAAGTTCAAATAAGTTTACTACAACAATTCCAGCTACAAAGAACAAATATTTACCTCTAGCTAATATATGTGAAAAGTTCAAGTATGTTTCTTGCCCGTTGAGATCTTACTTATGCTAAACAGAAGACCTAGGGAGGAAACGATAGGCCACAGTCAGTCCCACCTACCTGCCTGGGGAAGAATATCCAATCAAAGCTGAACGCTACGGAACAATCTTTGGATTGTACCTACCTGCTGCAACAACTAGGGCCTACACCAACCAGCCCACCAACAACGGAATGACACCATACCAGCTAGGTGCACCCATCTCGTGACACAGAGATACTAACACTCCTAACTACAAAGAACATATATGGTACAAACTTATGGAAATTGAGATCTATTTAACTATAAAAACTGATAAGAATATTTCATATTCTCCTTCCAAATATTTGTAAGCCACAAATCTTGTTTGAGTGAATAGTTATATTAGTAAACTATTGTGGGAGCTTCTTGTACTTATGGTTATTTATATTGGGATAAAATTGTGAAGGTGCTTTCTAGACTAATAAATTATTCTTAAAGTTCATAAATGTTATATTGAGAAAAGTCTTATGAAACGATATATCCAATAATTTTGCAAATGAAGGTCATAAAATAAAATCCTTACAAAGTTCTAACAAATCTTAACACTACAAATTTGAAAAATCTTAACACTATATATATAATGCTTTATCATTCCAATTTAAGTTTTTCAAATTTATAGTGTTAAGATTTGTTACAAAGTATATATATATATATATAGTATATTTATATATATATATATATATATATATATATATATATATATATATATATCGAGTAAAAAGCACCATCTATATATTTCATTTTTCTATATAAGTCTTCCTAAAACATGACATTGTCTACAAAGAAATTTTCAATTTATATGTTTTTAGTTAATGCTCTGAAGTCTAATTAGTTGATTAACTACAAGATTTTAATATTTTAGGAACTTCTAGTGTTAACTTTCTTATTATATTGGAAAAGTTTCTATATTAATATAAAGTTTTCTCAAATTTAAAATATGATTTTTAATTTAAATTTATTAAATTAAAATTTTGTTTTAAGAATTAAAAATACATAAATTATTTTCTTAATCATTTAAATTAAATTAAATTATTTTCAAATATATTTTATATATTAAATTTTCAATAAAATTAAAAAATATAATTATGTAAAGATGTATTGATTGAAAAAATAAAGTGACTAAGAGATCTTTATTTTTTCTTATTAGACAACATATTGTTAGAATTTCCAAATATATATAAGCTGAAACTAAGAAGATCTAAGAATAATAAGCTTCTTACAGAAAATTCACCTTGACATTGTGATGGTTTGTTGGTTGGAAGATTCCCTCTCTTTTCATTAAAATATGGCATTGTGGTGGTTTTTGGTGGGAAGATAAAGCCATTAATAGTTATTTCCTCAACGCATGTCAGATTCATGCACACCCTCTTAGCTATCCCCAGAATATGAATAAGGAGAGTTCTGAGGCCAGCTTGAGTAACGACATGGATTTTCTGAACTGGAAACTAGTTTTTTAATTACATTTTATGTTGGGACTGAATTCATCGATTGTATCTAACTGATCTTTCCTGAAATTCATGGTTAACTTTTAAGTAGGGAATAAAGGATGATGGTATTTGAACATAATTTGATTGCATATTTGGGCAATTGGCAATCTGATTGATAATAGTGGATCAGAATTCAGAAAATTTCTAGTCATCAAATATATTCTTAAAATCTATAATATAACTATTCTGATGGTTGCTCAACTATCCAATCTATAAATATTATTATTGTGATAGTTGCTAAAATGTCCCGATTCTTGTTGAAAGGCATTACCATATATCTTTCAATGCCAACAAATTCCAAATGAAGATGCACAAGGGGAAGTGACGGGAATAAGCTACAACCTGATAGCGGGAACATCTTGTAGAGTGCACCTTTTTTGAACCCACCTAGGGAATGCAGCGAAAACAGAGATTTCCTGGGGGATACAAATGATATAAACTGGGTTACTCTTTCCACTTCAAAGCCTTTTAGTTAATTCACAGAAAAGTTCAAATGGAAAAAATGAAAAACTTGTACAAAATAAATGCAGATTTTGCTGATGGTTGAAATGCCAACAGAGAACCACTGAGTGGTGACCAAACTCTATTCTTGGACTACTTTATCCAAGAAGGATTATTGTTTAGAAACAACAGCTATATAATACAAGAGGGTCAATAAGAGAAAACTTTGTTCGATAGATGCAAAATGGTGGCTTCAGAGGGAACTCTGGTATCAATAAGGTCCATGCATTAGTTGAAGAACGTTGCTATTGGCCCAGCCAGGATGTGAAGAAGTGTGATGAGAGCGGTAGGATTTCTCAACATGCCAAGGAATGAAGTGAGAATAGTGGATTGTACACACCATTGCCAATATTGGAAGTGCCATGGGAAGAACCCAAAGAAGTAATGTTTGTATCTTTGTATTTGTTGATAGATTTTTGAAAATGGCACATTTCATTCCATGTAAGAAAACAAGTGATGTAATGAACATAATTGTTTTATTATTTAAAGAAAATTGTTCATTTACATTATTTGCAAAGAACCATAACCTCAAACAGGGATATCAAATTTATTTGTCATTATTGGATTGACCACCAATTGCAGTTCAGTTCTGCACATCACCCAGAGATTGATGGAAAAACCAAAGTAGTTAAAAGAAGCCTTGAAAATCCTCGGATGTTTGCTGGGGGAGAGAACGGAATAGTGGGATTTAGTGTTAACTGGGGGTGAATTTGCATACAACAATTCAATGAACAGGTCTACAAGAAAGTGTCCTTTCCATATTGTGAACATATGAGATCACCTAGAGGAGCGACTGATTTGGCAAAATTGCTTGAAGCAAGCGTTGCAGAGTCATTTGCCAAGCATACGAGGGAAGTGCATGCAGGTGCAGCAACAACGACACCAAAGCAACCCAGGTTCTAAGCAAAATGATGATGTAGAAAGGTGAGTAAAGAGGTTTTTGACGAGGGAGACCTTGTATTGATACATTTGGGAAAGGAAAGGTTTATGAAGGGCACTTATAATAAGCCGAAAATGACAAAGATAGGGCCTTGGATCTTGAAAAAGAACTAGGGTTGGGTTGTACAAGGATTTGGATATTTCCCCAACCTTTAGCATGGGATTGGTATTAAATTCTATGAAAGCATGGTGGACGACGAGAATAGTGCTGGTGAAAAGAGAAGATCCCAAAGTGTGAAAGGGATGAGATAGCAGAAGTTTTAGAAGAAATGATCACTAGAAGAACTAGAGGCCAAAGGGTTAAATAATACTTGGTTTGTTGGCGAAGCAAAGGAGTGTAAGAAACCTTGTGAATTTCAGAAGCAGAGTTAGAACAAATCATTCAGCGTTCACGTGATTATTCCACTAGTCTTGTAAGTGGGAGATAGCTTTTCTTTTTACCTGGAGAATCTGATGCAGGGGCATCTCCTTGGACCTTGGGGAAATATCCGTCGTCCACCCAATAGACATTCAACGTCTCCAAAGCTATTGCAGGGGATCTAAAAGTATGCGGTGGAGTTGTCCAGTCATCCACCCAATCCTCATGGCTTGGTCCTCAAGCCTTCGGGATTGTTTTATTTGGTGGCTGAGATGTAGTCAGGCTACCACAGAAGAACTGACCATTCAAGAGGTTGCCATCCCATGGCCCAAAAGCATTTGGGGGTTTGAAGATTTTGCGGTGGAATGGACGAGGGGCTGCCAAAATGATCCTCGACTATCCTTTCCACCTTAACCCGATGGCACTTATCTTTATTGTAATTTTGGTTCATGCCTTTGATAATTGATGCGGTGCCCTTAGGTCAAACCCATGTGATGTTTGGTACTGAATTATTGTGGGCCAATTTTCCATTTGGCTTTCAATTTCTATTGGCGGCAGGAGTTTTTTGAAGTACGGAATCGGTAATTGGGTCAGGTTTCTACTTGTGTGACGCTCACTATAATCTTTAGGACGGAATCGCTAATTGAGTCAGGTTTCTACTTGTGTGACACTCACTATAATCTTTAGGAAATTCCAAAGCAGCCCTTTGGGGCACAAAATAAGCGAAGGATTTGAACCAGCGAAGTTTGCAAAAGCTTTAAGACCAACTGATCTACACCCCTGGGTCTTGTAGATTGGAAAACGTACTTATAAATTTGAAACCCAACGCTTTAAAAATACATGCAGGAGAAGAACATTGCATATACAGCAAGTTTTGGTGAAAGCATTATTCAATGGAGAAGAAGAGGGACAAGAGAAAGTTCCGGGAAGAAGAAGAAAATACAAAGGAGAAGGGAAGAGGAAGAACAAAGAAAAAAAGGAATAGCAGCAGAAGGGAATATGGTAGCATGAGATAGAGGAAAACCGGGTTGAATTTAATTAATCTTTTGATTTACCATCGAGTTGTTGTAAACCTCACCGAGACTTGAGACAAACAAGGATTTGTATTTAGTGTTTAAAGGAAGAGTTTTAAATCTAGTAGTTGTTTTTAGCAAAAGAAGCCCATTGAGACCTTAAGCATGTAATTTCATAATTTCATAATCTGCAGCGTAATTGAATCATTGATTGTGCATTATGCATATACAGTCTTCCCTGTATGTCTGTGCCTTTTAATGTGATTCAAAGCAGTTAACTGCATACGTTGTTTGAATTTAGTTTTGGCAACCCTGGTGGTTGTTGGTGGTGCATGTCAATCAAGGCTACATTGAGTTGGACAATCTGAAGATTGAGGTTGAATTTTGACAATACAGTTATAGTCAAATGAATAATCCAGAGTGTCACAAGATTACTTATGATGCCTGAGGATGAAAATCAATTGAAGTGCTGAATTTATATTGCAAAATTAGGCGTGTGGATGCTTTGTGCGTTTTAAGAATAAATGGTCACTGTGACAACCTGCAAAGAGTTTCCATCTCGGCCTAAATTGTTCATTCCTCCAGCTACTATTTGGAACATTTGAGATGGTTGAAGTGCTTGCAAATGTGCAAGGTCTTACGCAGTGAACTTAATGCTTTAATATTTCAGGCAGGAGTTTTGGGGGTTCTTAATGCTCACTTTACATTAGGCAAAGACAATAAAAACATGCAATGAACATATCGGGAAATATGGAGCTCCAGAGGATGTCTGTCACATTTGATGAAACTGCAACGAGTAAGACATGGGGATGACTAGCCACTTATGGGCCATGGCCAACTTAATTATTACTGTAAATTTGAGTTTCCAAGGTTTTTGTGTTAACTTGTTTTGGCAGAGGTTAGAACTTGAAAGTACAAAGGCAAGCATGCCAGTAATGAGTATAATGAGATTGCAATGGGGTAAAGGATAAACAACAAAATGAATCCAAAGTTATCTTAAATCAGAAACTTCAATATATGTAACCAGGAATAATAATGTAAGACAATTTTAACATTATAATGTACACAACTTTCTATTTAAAAATTATTTATTCTCGAAACTCTCCCATATAAACAATTCTTACTAAAATAAAAAGTATATAATAAATCATTAATAAATTGCAAAAACAAATCTCAGTGAAATAAATAAATATCTGAAAGTTAAATGATACAGATGAAAGGCTTGTAGATGTTGAGCATTTCACTGAAAAGTTCAATTGGTTTCCATGTATTTCCTCTAAAATCATTTTTTTATTTTGCTCAAAATAAGATCTTGACATTTTGAAAGTAATCTAATCTCATTTGGAGTCACTTCCAAATAATACTATTAAAAAACTGTTACGATTTTAATTCACTACAGTTTCAATTTTGGTCCAACTCAAATTGAGAAACTGAAGTTGTCACAACCGCTAGAATGATACCGGTATTGATTTGGTCCTTGAAGCAGATAAGTCCAACACTCTGAAGGAATGCTGAGGAAAATTGATTTTGCCTCAAGCTAATATCCTTCTGCAATGACTAGCCGTAGAATGGATGTTGAGAAATGTTGAAGCATTTGCCTTGGCTAATACACAGTTTTCTTCATTCTCCACAATATAAATTGCCATATCACGAATGACATCGTGAACTTGAATTACACCTCAGAGTTGAAATACAACTCCCCTGAACTGTAACAAGCAACGATCTACAATGGACTTTACACAACTATGCCCCCTGTTCAATAGATAGTCCTCTTCTTTGTTCTTAACCATGCCTTCTGCAATCCACATCTGCACCAATTCCTTTCGAGTAATTGATGCATCCTCGTAAAACATGGCACAATATTGAAAACCATTTTCCAGATTACCATCTCTCAAACTATCATACCTCCATTGAAATTGCTGATACAAATCTTGATCAAGACGACGATGGCTACTTGGAAAATTTGAATCCACTGTATTCATCTGAATTAGAGCTGCCTCTTGACAGTCATAGTTACTTTGGATTCCTGTCACAGTATCCATTGCTGTATGAGAGCAGAGTAGGTCACAGCAGATAATGGATATAAAAGCAGCAGAGCCCACTGAAACAGAGAAAATAGAGCGGAATATGAATACAAAGCCAGGGAGCAAAGCCAAGAAGAAGCTGATACATGGATATATACCCCGAGGGGAAGGAGGAAGTTAATTTATGGGAACGGGGATTGGATTTAATTGGATGGAATGCTGAAATATATAAAGGAGAAGCAGTTGTTATGTTTCCAGCCAAATCCAGGAGAAGAATAGCAATAAGAAAAGTGTGGATCATTATTTTACACCAAAAAGTTTATTCCATTAAATCATTTCAGCAACTTTAACTGATTACACTTCCCCTCGATGATCAGAAAAAGTTTATTCGATGCCTCCATGATTCATTCCTGTTTATCTTATTCAAATTTGTAGATAATTTTAATGAGTGTGTGAGGTTTCTAAAGAGCACTCAGCCAATACTTTATCCAAAAGTGTATCCATTACTTTATCTGGCCAACAACTTTATTTGATTACTCCATTCACACCAAAATTAGATATTCCATGTGTCCATGATTCATTGCACCGCAGGTTTAAGCTATTAAAATTCGTAGATTATTTACTCACTGTGATATGTTTTCAATGAGCACCACACAATACTGTACCAAAAAATCTATCCATTACATTATTTACGCAACAACTTTAATTGACTAGGCCTCCACTCACGGACCAAAAAGTTATTTCAATGTCACGATTCATTCACACAGCCTTGCACTACAGATTTATGTTAATAAAACAAATTGTGGATTATTTTGCTCACTATGTGAGATTTCCAATCAGCACACAAAGAATATTGTATTAATAAATTTGTATCATTTAGAGTGAGGTCTCCCCCAATCACGTGAGGTGGGAAGTGATAAGTGCTCCACCACCTCGCGTAATCAATGAGTTCTCTATTCAGTTTGAACAAGGAGTCGATGCTCTCGAGGATATAATGACATGATGATGAGTGTAGGATTTATGGTATTATTACGTAGACATCGCTGCTCGCATGAAGGGTGGGATGGTGATAGCTATGATTAGGTTGGAATTTGCCGGATTTTACACATTTTCGTTTTTACAGTTTTAAGAAGGATGGTAATGACTATGATTGGAATTTCAAAATAGATTTACTCGTTAAATTTGCTGGATTTTACACATTTTCATTTTTACAGAAAGGTCTTGACTGTTTTGTAAAAAGGTCTTGACGGTTTTGTAAATTTTTAAACTGTATTTGACACACAAATCACCCCTTAATGTGTAATTTGTCCGTCAAATTACATCCCTGGTCATGATGCACACTCCATTGTTTCTAAGGTTGGCGTCATATTTGGCATTGTCCTCAATCTTCATCGAGGTATGGTTTTTTATTAGTGTTTCATAATGCAATTTTTGTGACATTCTCTTTCTTTGTTGTTGTTTCCTTACAAGCTCCCTCATATGTTGTCTTCCCTGCAAGTGGGAGCAAGTTATCAATCCCTGGCTCTTTCTCTACTCTTTAGTCTGTACTGCTTGCTCCAGGGAAATAGTGGTTTGGTTTCATGTGAATATGATCATGGTTCGTCAATGAGAAAAGGGGAAGTGGTAGTCGTGGAGTTTTGGGAGGTTCTCATGCTCATTACAGAATCAAGATCTTAGTGCGGACCTTCCAAGCATAGATTTTGAACCCAGTGTAGGGCTAACTCCGCGAGTTCCAGGCATATGTGGCAATGGAATATGCTTGTCTTTCATATTCTCAGGTGTTAATGGATGTCACTGACTATTTTCACAGTCGGGAGCATTCCCGAGGAAGACAAAGCTAGTGTTTATTGACAATTGCCTTATATTGGAGATTGAAGATGTTGTTGGGAAAGGTTATAATGGGCCAGAAAGATGCCAAAGGAAAAATTATGCTCATGCTGGACAAAGTGGTTTTGAACTTAAAAAAACGTAGCTCCGTCTTAAGTGAACTAAAGACCAATTAGCTCAAGTTCCATGTCCAAGTAGTGGCAATGAAACACACTCCAGTCCCATTGAGGTGGATGTCTCCACTTCCACTTACTTATCTCATGATTCTAGTTTCACAAATTTTTGACTTAGCTTGTTTAGCTAGACATAGGAATGTGGGTCTGAGCAGTCAGGTTCTTCGTCATTTTGTTACTATTCCCATGTCTAATTCCGTAGATACCATGCCTTTTAATTGAAACACTCGTTCAATCTAAAAGTATGTTTTGGACTTGATTCTGCCAGGACGCACCTTCAATTTAGTTATATAGACCTTTCACAATTCACCTTCAAAGCATCTAATCCTATATAATTTTATTTTTTTCCCACTCTTGATGCCATAAAGAGGAGAGTTCTAGAGGACTACCTAAGCTATATATATATATATATATATATACTCTTCTCTTGAAAAGGAGAAATCATGTGTTTACAAATCTCGTATGCTTCTACAATCCCCACTTAAGGATTAGTGCCTACCCTTATTCTTTCACCATTACTTATCTTCTAAAGCAAACATTTCCCAATTATAGGGAAGGAGAGAACAATAGTTTTCCAAATGATAGATACATTATGGATTTTCTTAAAGGGAGTTTCAATCCATTCTTCTATTATAGTAGATTCAATGTATCTATGGATGATAACATTACTCCACAACCTCTTATTGGATATCAACCTCTGTAAGCACTTGGCTACTAGATCCTTCCCAAAATAGTGGATGTTTTTAAGTCTTTATCCTCCTAAGCCTTTGGTCTTTTTATGGTTTGTTATGTTTTTTACTAGAGAGATACCCTTACTCTCTTTCTTCCTTGACCACAAGAACCTAAAACTAGTTTGTTTGACTTTTTTCCTAAACCCCCTTAGGAATGAATGTCAAAGAGTGCTAGTACACTAGAAATACTTCCAACGTTTATTTGACTATAATAAGTATCCCCCTTTTAGATAATCATATATTACACATAAATTAATTATTGTTTCAACTTTGACAATTAACAAGTTTCAATCATTAATCCCATAGTCATTTGGCTTGATATAAAAACTCAGGGATCTGAAAATTAGAGGTCAATTGAAGGAGTAATTGTAGATTGAATCTAACTTGATCATTTTCCACCTTAGTAAAAGTAATATAAGCCTTTTGCAAATTAACCTTCATACCAATAGCAATGTAGTATAGTCTTAATACTTATTTTAAGTTGGTATCTCTCACTGATCCATCGCGAAATACTAGAACATCATTCAAAAAAAGAAAATGTGACAATACAAAGATATTTCAAGTTCGATACCTTTCCAAGACCTTGTTCTTCTTTCCTCTAATAAATCCTTATTGGGGCCTTTAGCTACCATTAGAAAGAGAAAATATGCTAAGGGATAACACTGCGTAAGTCATCTTGTGGGTTTAAAAAAATAATATGTTGATTTATTGATTAAGACTGGAAAAGACATTAGTGTTAGGCAACTCATAATCTAGCTCAAAATATGAACACAAAACTTCATGTAAATCAACACAATTAGTTTTCCTAACCATATGTGTTGTATAGGTCCAACTTCAAAAGAAAGGTTGATAATTTCTTTGTTTCTATCGCATGTATCTCCTTTTGTGCTACCCTGATTGCGTCATGGATTTTTCTCCCTTTAAGGAACCTAAATTTCTCAATGGATATTGACCTTGAAAGAATCATCTTGGCCCGTAAATTAATAATCTCAACTATTATCCTATAAATATGGTTGCACATGAAAATACGTATGAGATCGTCAAAGGAACCATAGTTGTCCTTCTTCGAGATCAATGCCATAAAAGTATAAATGAAGGCACCTAGAATCTTCTCAGTGATCCTTGACTCCTCTGTTATCCTTAATAAATCATCTTCTATCAAATAATAGAAACCCAAGAAAAAAATATGTTGTCCAATCATTGAGACCATAACTTGTGTCCTTTTGAAGACTATGAAGAAACACTCACAATTCTTCTTTTTGTAGAAATTTCTGTTTTCCCACCCCGGTTTTCAGTTTCTCCTTATTTCTCCCATGTAGTTAAATTCCCATTCCCATAACCATACATTTAACAGACTGAAAAAAATAAATATTGTTGAAAACACAAATTCTGGAAATTTTTCAGAATGCTGGAAATTGCAGAATTAAAAATCAGCAATCAAAAACAGCCATTAAAACACATTAAAACACTGATATTTTTGGTCAACTTGACCCTGGAAAAACCCCCTACAACTCTTGGGGAAAACCAGTTTGAGAGCTCTTCTTTATTTCTGAAAATTGCCTTTTTACAGTGAGAATTATTCAGCAAAAAAATCAGCAAGCAAATTTACAACTTATCTCCTTTCCCGTGCCTCACAGCAATCTGGAAATTACAGCAAACAGGACAGCAATAAATGTTGTACGGCCTCCGTTTTGTGTGCAGAAAAATCAGCAAACTGCTCCTCGATTTTTGTGCAAAAATCTGCCTTTCACTGTGCTGAATCAGCTGTACAAATCTGCTCAACTGCTGCCTTGGAATGTGTGCCAAGCTGCTGTCTCCTTCTCCTCCCTGCTCAGAAATCTCTCTTGCTCTCTTGCTCTCCTTCTCCCAATCTGCTCATGAAAGAATGAATGACGTTTTCCTCCTTTTCCTTTAATATAACTCCAAGTGACTTTTGGGTGATCCAAGTGACTTTTGGGTGATCTCTAAATCCAATGGCTGAAATAGATTTAGATTAATGGCTGAGATTAAATGCTCATTTAAATCTCACTTTCTATTTTTTAATTCACCCCACTTTAATAAAGACCCACTTAGTCATTTATTTCCAAAGTCACTTTTCCTTTCTAATTTTTCATTGACTTTATAAAAGTTACTTTAAAATTAGACTTAGTAACTTTATCACTTAAAGTCACTTTTAAATTAGATTTAACTTTATAAAATTATAAAGTCACTTTAGGAGAAAAATTAAATTCTTTTGGACACTTTTCCCTAGGCCAAAAATCAAAGCCTAAGGGAACCACCTGTCCTCCGGTACCAAATTTCAACACTCCCTCTTACCGAGGAAGGTGTTCCTCACCACACCCATCTTGTCCCTGAAGTAGACATGCTTGCCCCGTGGTAAGGCTTTGGTAAGGATATCTGCAACCTGCTCATCAGTGGAAATATACTCAAGCTTCACAACTCCCTTCTGAACATAGTCTCTGATGAAATGATATCTGATCCCGATATGCTTTGACCTGTCATGAAATACTGGATTCTCCGTGAGTTTAATGCAACTCTGATTATCACAGTAAATCACTGAAGGTCTCAACGGCTGACCAAATGAGCCAAACAACATCTTGCGAAGCCAGATGGCCTCACAACTAGCTAGACTGGCTGCCATATACTCTGCTTCCGCTGAACTCAGTGCTACTGACTGCTGCTATCGCTGAACTCAGTGCTACTGACTGCTGCTTCCCGCTGAACCATGACACTACTGCTGAACCCAACCCAAAACAGCACCCTGAAGTGCTCTTCCTATCAGAAGCACAACCTGCCCAATCAGAATCAGTGTATCCTGCCAATCTCACTCCATCTCCCTGCCTGTAGTCCAGACCATAATCCACTGTCCCCTGCAAGTACCGCAAAATGTGTTTTGCAGCCACCCAGTGAACCTTCCTAGGCTCACACATAAACTGACTCATCGTGTTGACTGCAAAACAGATATCTGGTCTAGTGTTGACCAAATACATCAAGGAACCAATCAGCTGCCTGTACAATGTGGGATCCACCAACTCGGAATCCGAAGCATGAAGCTTCTTCCAGTTGGTGATCATCGGTGTCGACATGGGTCTACAATCCTCCATGTGGAATCTGCTAAGGATGTCCACAATATACTTCCCCTGCCCCAGGAAGAAATGCCCCTCCTCCTGCCACACCTCCAAACCCAAAAAGTAATGCATCAAGCCGATGTCCTTCATCTCAAACTCCGCCGCAAGATCTCTCTTGCAGTGCTCTATGAGTCTCTCTGCACCTGTAATGATCAAGTCATCCACATACAGCACCAGAATGAGAGGCTCCTCACCAATCACAATAAAGTAAAGGTTCGGATCTGCCTCACTCTTTGTGAAACCCATCCCCTGCAAGTATGCATCTATCCTGGAGTACCAAGCTCTGGGAGCTTGCTTCAGGCCATAAAGGGCCTTCTTCAATCTGCACACATGGGACTCCTTCCCATGCACCTCAAAGCCCTGTGGCTGCTCAATGTACACCTCCTCCTGTATGAAGCCATTGAGAAATGCGGTCTTCACATCCATCTGGTGGATCTTCCAACCCATCTCTGCTGCTATCGATATAATGGAGCGGATCGAAGTATATCGAGCCACGGGTGTTGTAGATCTGATATGAAAATATAGCTCTCATACCAATTGTTGTAGATCTAACCCAAAAATATATGATAACAGAAATAAACCCAAGAAAGAACAAGATCAAAATAGATAGAAATGCTTCTTTATTATCAGAACCCTTAAGGTAGGGCAACACCATACATTCACTCCTTAAGGAAGGAGAGCACTCCACAAGCCATATGCTTGTTCATACAATAATATTTCTCTTCATATCCTCCATGTGGAGTCTCTAGCCTTTATATAGGCCTCATACATACAATACCATGTATCATTACCATGGTTTCCTCATACCATCAACTAATACCATGGGCCCCTTACATTATTATTAACTACTTGTGGTCCCTTACATGACATGGGTTAACCACCTTATTTATTACTATGGCCCATCCCATTATTACATTATTACCTTTGGTACCTCCCTTGGTACCCCATATTATCCCCCCTAGATACATAACAACGGAAGCGAAGGTCTCCTCATAATCAACTCCCTCTACCTGGGAGAACCCTCTAGCCACAAACCTCGCTTTGAATTTCTCAATGCTGCCATCTGCAGCATGCTTTACCTTGCAAAGCCATCTGGAAGTAACCACGGATTTGCCCTCAGTTCTCGGCACCACCTCCCAAACATCATTCTTCATGATAGAAGAATACTCCTCCTGCATGGCCTCTCTCCAGACCTGCTGGCTAGCTGCCTCCTCATAGCTAGAAGGCTCAGAGTCAAGGATGCTGGTAACCATCGCCATATAGCTACAAAACCTCTCAGGTGGTCTACTCTCTCTGACCGGCCTCTTCGGCTCAGCAACAGATGTGGCATCTCTCAAGGTGTCTTGAAGCCACTTGGGCTTCCTATTCCCTGAGCGCACTTCTCCCACCGGAGAATGAAACTCCTCCTCCTCATCATCATCAGTAGCCTGAACTCCTGACTGTCTGTCTACTGTCCTCCTGCCTGCACCTGAACCTGTAGAAGCTGAGGTACCGTGTGAACTGTCCATCAGTGGACTCCCTAGTGAACTGCTCTGCATGCTGCCCGGAGCACCACCCCTCTGGCTCGATGAGCCACTGCTCACTGACTGACCTGACATCCTCATAGATGTACCTCCGGATCCTCCTGATCCCTGCCCACTGGATCCCTGCGACTGACTCAACTGCTGCTGAGGGTCTGGCTGATCCAGATACTCTAACTCCCGTGACCTCCTAAAGGCCCTATCCTCCTCGAACTTCACATCCCGTCTGACAACAACTGTCCTCTGTGCAGGAATGTAAATCCGAAAGGCCTTTGAGGTCTCACTGTAGCCCACAAAGATACCCTTCTCTGCGGTGGGCTCTAGTTTGGTCCTCTTCTCCTTGGGTATATAGGAGTATGTAATGCATCCAAAGATATGAAGATGACCAATATCAGGCTTCTTCCCAGAGAAAGCCTCCTCCGGAGTCATGTGCCCCAAGGCACGATGCGGACTCCTGTTCTGCAAGTAAACAGTTGTGTTGCAGGCCTCTGCCCACAAGAACAATGGCAACCCCTGATCATGTAACATGGCTTTGGCAGCCCCTATGATGGATCTGTTCTTCCTCTCCGCAACCCCGTTTTGCTGGGGGTTGTAAGGAACAGTGAACTCCCTTCTAATGCCTGCCTCCGCACAATAGTCAACAAACTCTCCAAGGGTGTACTCTCCTCCATTGTCCGACCTCAAGGACTTGATCTTTCGACCTGTCTGAGTCTCCACAAGAGCTCTGAACTCCTGAAACCGCTTGAAGACCTCACTCTTGGTCTTCAAAAAATAAATCCAGGTCCTCCTGGAGCGATCATCAATGAATAAGACATAGTACTCATATCCACTCAAGGAAACATGAGACATCCGACCGCTCACATCGGAATGAATCAAATCAAGTATCCCAGTCGCTCTGCTGTCACTGCTGGGAAAAAGGGATTTGGCAAACTTGCCCATCACACAACCTCTGCAAGTATCAAAGTGATCAGTACTGAAATCTGGCACACCTGTAGTGATCTCCCGCAATGTCCTCAAGGCTCCATGATACATATGTCCCATCCTGCGGTGCCAAATCTCACACAGCTCAGAACTGCTAGCTCTGCTGTCGGTACTACTGCTCAATGCCAAAAGGGGCTGAAATGCAAACTTGTACACCTTTGCATGGCGTACACCTATCACTCTAGCTGAATCAGCTGGAGTGCCCCTGGGATACATCAACACCTGTCCTCCCCTGAACAGTACCTCATATCCTCTGTCCTCCAAAGCTGAGACGGATATGAGGTTCTTCCTCATCCCTGGCACATAAAGAACCTCTGACACCTTCAAGGGAGGTTTGGACTCCCTCTGAAATGTCACTGTCCCCACCCCGACTGCTCTAACAACTCTGTCATCACCGAGTACTACCTCAATATCAGTGCCACTCTCTGAAAGCTCTGAGAAGTACTCACGGACTCCTGTCATGTGACGTGAAGCCCCACTGTCCACATACCAGATACCTGTAGATTCTCCGCTAATCGAGGGAAAAGCATGCTCCCTCTGAACCTGTGTGGCAGGTGATCCTGCATTAGAGGACTCACACGTAGTGAACGCAAACTCTCGGTCAAAACGACCAGCAAAGTCCTCAATCTCTGCTGAAGCTGCCACGTCCTGGTTCTTCCCCTTCTTCTTCTTCTTCTCCGGACACACAACTGCATAGTGTCCCATCTTTTGACAATTCCAACACTTCACCTTGGAATAGTCCTTCTGTGTGTTCCCCTGTTTACCTTTACCTTTGCCTTTGCCCCCACCACGGCTTGTGGAAGCCTGCTTCTTCCTTTTGCCTTTCTTGCCTCCTGCCACCAGTGCTACGTCCTCATCCTGCTCAACTGGCTTGGCTGCCCCAAGTTGTCCTTTCCTGATCTCTGTCTGAATGCAATCATCCCAAAACCTCTCCCATGTGGGAAGGGTCTCACGTGCACAAACCCCATTAGCAAAGTTCAACCATGAACAGGGGAGGCCATTCACTGCAATACGCACCAACTCAGTGGATGGAATGGCCTCTCCAATCGCTGCCAACTTATCTCTCACATTAGTAATCTTTGTGAGATATCCAGCTGCACTATCATTACCCATCTTAATGTTTTTCAGCTTCTCCTTCAGGACCATCTTCCGGTTCTCATTGGTACTCTGGTAGAGATTGGACAATGCTGTCCACATCTCATGGGCATTGCTCTTTCCTCTCACATGAGGAATGCAATGGTCTTTGATTCCATCTAGAATCAGCCTCTTACCCTTATTGTTCTTCTTTTTATACTCAGCCAACTGAGTAACATCAGTGGGCACAAAAACAGGGTTCTGTGCGGTATGCACCATGATATCCCAGACTTCTGCCTCCTCAAAGATACTCTGCATTCTCTCCTTCCAAACGCTGTAATTTATATGCCCGTCCAGCCTATCCTCCACCCTCAATCCCAATGACATCCTGCTGTCCTAAAACTGAAAAATAACACTGCTGTAGTAAAGATAAAACTGTTGTTTATGAAAAAATCAGCTTGCTGGAATTTTCTGAGTGAAAAATCAGCAACTGTAATTTTTCCTTTTGCTGTCCCAAACTGCCCTTCAGCACTCAAGCTCTGATACCATGTAGAAATCTCTGTTTTCCCACCCCGGTTTTCAGTTTCTCCTTATTTCTCCCATGTAGTTAAATGCCCATTCCCATAACCATACATTTAACAGACTGAAAAAAATAAATATTGCTGAAAACACAAATTCTGGAAATTTTTCAGAATGCTGGAAATTGCAGAATTAAAAATCAGCAATCAAAAACAGCCATTAAAACACATTAAAACACTGATATTTTTGGTCAACTTGACCCTGGAAAAACCCCCTACAACTCTTGGGGAAAACCAGTTTGAGAGCTCTTCTTTATTTCTGAAAATTGCCTTTTTACAGTGAGAATTATTCAGCAAAAAAATCAGCAAGCAAATTTACAACTTATCTCCTTTCCCGTGCCTCACAGCAATCTGGAAATTACAGCAAACAGGACAACAATAAATGCTGTACGGCCTCCGTTTTGTGTGCAGAAAAATCAGCAAACTGCTCCTCGATTTTTGTGCAAAAATCTGCCTTTCACTATGTGCTGAATCAGCTGTACAAATCTGCTCAACTGCTGCCTTGGAATGTGTGCCAAGCTGCTGTCTCCTTCTCCTCCCTGCTCAGAAATCTCTCTTGCTCTCTTGCTCTCCTTCTCCCAATCTGCTCATGAAAGAATGAATGACGTTTTCCTCCTTTTCCTCCTTTAATATAACTCCAAGTGACTTTTGGGTGATCCAATTGACTTTTGGGTGATTTCTAAATCCAATGGCTGAAATAGATTTAGATCAATGGCTGAGATTAAATGCTCATTTAAATCTCACTTTCTATTTTTTAATTCACCCCACTTTAATAAAAACCCACTTAGTCATTTATTTCCAAAGTCACTTTTCCTTTCTAATTTTTCATTGACTTTATAAAAGTTACTTTAAAATTAGACTTAGTAACTTTATCACTTAAAGTCACTTTTAAATTAGATTTAACTTTATAAAATTATAAAGTCACTTTAGGAGAAAAATTAAATTCTTTTGGACACTTTTCCCTAGGCCAAAGATCAAAGCCTAAGGGAACCACCTGTCCTCCGGTACCAAATTTCAACACTTTTGAAATTTCATCCATCAATCTCATGTTCCCTGCCTCATCAAAAAAACTAGAAAAGTAGAAAGCCATCTTAACTACCACTATAATGTTTGTTCTATCCTCCTCATATATATTCCCAAAATGAGACACTCTTGAAGCAACAATGTCCTTAAAATTTGTGTTGTAGATCCATCATCTATGTATATTTCGCATATTATATTTATGTTTCTCTATAATTTGTAAAATTATGAAAATTATTTGTGTTCTCATCACCCTTAGACAACCACAAAGCCTTACTCTATAGCCTCTAGAGTGCCTCTTTATTAGTAATATTTTTTTCTCTTATTTTGTTCCAATGCACTCAATGTTGTTCTTGAATTGTTTTTTGTATGTTATATTATCTGCATAGTTAGCCTCACACGCAATATGTATGCATCAGGTGCAACAAATGTGTTATTTGGGGATGGGTGGGAGGTGGGCAGGGCGGGGGGCGAGGGGGGTGTAGTGTTATTCGATAGGCCCCGCCATCTGGGGTGGTTGCATGGGGGTTCATTAGGTCTTTCCTACCTAAGGGTTCAAGGGTAGATCCTTGGAAGAAATGTTCTTGAGGGGTTTTGTGTCCTCTTTTAGCAGTTTTTAGCGCATAATTTTTCAACTCATGGTTTTCTAATTCCAATTAAGGAACTAAGGTTATAATCTAATCCAAGTCAACAAATTACGGTTTGCGATGTCATGAGCTCCTATATAACATATTATAAATGGTGAAGTTAATAATAACTAGAATTAGTTGTCTGGCTCTAAATGTTTTCATGGTTGTTTTAGTTTAGGGTTTTCAAGGTAAATCTATGAGTATTATGTGTGAATTCCATTGCTTACTTTACTATTTTATAAAGAATCCATTTGTGTAATGTTTATTGTAAAGGTCTAAAACTTACAAAATCTTTAACAAAAGACTTATCTACCTCTTCAATATAAAATTCAACAATTTGAATTTCAATCGATATTGTTGAAAATTGCAGCAAGAAATTTCTCAATTTGATTTTTCCTTAATTAAATTGAGAAATTTTGAATTTCCACATCAGTAGACAGTATGGATGCAGTTAACTAAGGTGACATGGCACTTGTCACACATTTAGCTTAGTAAATTCGAGTTCGAGGAGTTAGAGTGTTGAAAATAGCAACGAGAAATGATAAAAATAGAATCCATAATATTCCAATTTTAATTTGTCCTTGAATTAAAATCGAATTTAGTCTCACCAATTGCTTGGAATTAATTAATTAATTCATTATGGATTAATTAGTTGGAGAAATTCAAGTTAAAAGTCTTTCTGAAGTTATGCAAGAGTTATCCCTTAAATTAAGGAGATTATCCCTTAATTAAGGAGATAAGATTGAGTTATATTTGAGTTGTAATTAGTTAACTCAGTTTACTGAGTTAAGTCCAGTTAAATTAGTTCCAAAATGTTTGAGGAACTAATTGTGAGTTATCAGTCAGTTGATGCATGCATGCACTCAACTAGTGTACTCCAGATAACTGAAGATTCCCTCATCAGAAACTCATGCATGTCTATTTTGAGAAAGACCTAGTTGAGCTAAATGTCAAGGACAGTGTACTATCAGTTGCATGTTTTCTCCTATAAAGGAAACTCATGCATGCAGTCAAGGGAAGGTTCCTTGAGGATTGCACAGTTCTAACAGTGTGTTAGCGCAGTGTTACACTGGGTGAAGATCATCCCAGAGGCAACTATGCAAGGAAATAGGAGATTGGAGGCCAAAGGAGAAGGCTTGTGAGAAGCTTTGATTGCCTGTGAGCATCCAGGAGGATTGTACTGAGAGCTGGCTAGCTATGAGAGCTAAGGCTTTGTATAATTCTGATATATTTCCACCTTGTATGATAATACAGATAGTGGGGTTTTTAGCTGAGGCTTTCCCCCGAGTATTTTCTGTGTTTCATGTGCATTGATTCTTCTTCTTATGGTTATATGTGTTCAGCTCTGATTCAGCTTGATCTTTAAGCTTCCGCAAGTTTGATAGTAGAAGTAGATTATAGTATTTTGCTTTGGTATATTGCATTATCGGGTTAATCTACAGTCAGATTTTCTACATGTTCTTAGAGCGAGATTTGTAGAGAATTTTCAGAATTTCTACATGGTATCGGAGCTATGAATAGTATATGGAGAAGAGAATTCGAAAGTTGAAGTTCGGGGTTGCAGGTGCAAATCGAATTCATATCATACTTCAAGGTTGGCCAATGGCGTTCTATGGCTTGAGACTCAAGTATGCCTTGGAAGGCAACTCGAATTACATAGCATGGAAAGATCACATGGAGGTTTTATTAGAAGACAATGGCTTGAAGGATTTCATTGATCAAGAAATCCCAAAGCCAGGTTCAACTAATGCACAAGAGTTGGCTAAGTGGAAGAAGTGTGTGGTGAGGGCGAGACAGATCATCTTTGAGGGAGTTCGAGACCATATGGTCTCGAGTCTCCATGAGAAGGATACTCCATATTCAATGTGGAAGACATTGAAGGACCTCTACCAAAATAGTAGGGACCAGAGGAAATTCGCGCTCAAGGATAAGCTTCGAAGAATCAAGATGGAGAACGACAATACTATTTCCACATATCTGAACAAACTCACCACTTGCAGAGATGAGCTTGGTAGTGTGGGAATAATTATTGCTAATGATGATATGGTGAGCCTCACTCTCCTTGGCCTTCCAAAGAGCTGGAATAGCTACTAGGACTTTGTGAATGGAAGGGAGAAACTGTCAAATTGGGAACGATTGTGGTCGAATCTCATGCAGGAGGAGATCAAGAGGGGCACACGAGATGGTTCTTCATCCAAGGACGATGATGAAGAAAATCTAGCCTTAACGAGTAAGACAAGGAAATGGAAGGGGAAGGATTCCCATTCCAAATCGAATTCTGCTCATGGAGGGAAGAAGGGTGATAAGTCTAAAGTGAGATGCTTTAATTGTCTAATTGTCACGAGATCGGTCATTATGCGACTAATTTCCCATCGAAGAAGTCCAAGAAGGGATCCTCGAAAGGATCGGAAGGTGAGGCATTAGCCTCTCAGTTCGAAATGGAATTTACTCTCATGGCATGCATGGTGTCATCGATGATGGGTTGTGGTTGGTATCTTGACAGTGGAGCCTCATTCCACATGATCGACGATAAAAGTTTATTCAGTGCCTTGGAGGAGAAAGACCTCAAGATGTGCATAGAGATGGGTGACGATGAAAGGTATAGTGTTTCAAGAGTGGGCATTATTGCTTTTCAAAGGGAGCATGGAGCTTCTATCACCCTGACCGATGTGAAGTATGTGCCTGGATTGAAGAAGAACTTGGTATCGGTTGTGATGTTGGAGGACAAAGGCTACAATGTTGTCTTTCGTAAGGGAAATGTTTTCCTTAGACACATCACCACGAGACAGGTGAAACAGATCGGTTCACGAGTCAAGAACCTATATGCTCTTAGGGTTCAAGATGCATGCAAAGCCTTGAGGAGCAAGGCAAATGTTAGAGACTTGGTGGTTGAGAGGGAGAGTAAATTACCTCTCAACATGCAGTCCCAAAATAAGTCTCAGACAATTGTGGAGGAGCCACAATTAGAGTCAGCAGAGGGATCACATACAACCATACCTCCAGGTGTGAGGTGGGGCGATGTGAAGTGATAGTCTCATGAAGGCTGAAATTGGGTAGGGTCCATTGAGAGGTTTTATCTCATGGATCATACCTTGCTACGGGAGCCCAAAGTACATAGTAATGGGAGGAATCAGTGGGATTGATGCAGTTAGAGATCAAAGTGACAGAGGCTAGAGTAGTCAAATACTGAAGAGCGCAGAGAAGGATTGACAATAGTGCAGAAAGGCAGAGTCAGCCGAAGCGCAAAGTTTTCAGTTGATAGAGGCAATAACAGTCAGAGACTTTGATGATAGATGCATCATACTGACTCAGGTTGGATGTTTTTTTGTTTCTGGATTTGCTGGAGCAACAACACTTCAAAGAAGTGTTGCATGCATAACATTCCAAAGGTTCACGATCAGGATTGAGTTGAATTCCTTTCTTGTTGAAAGGGAGTGTTGAAAATAGCAACATGATAAAAATAGGATCCAGACTATTCCAATTTTAATTTGTCCTTGAATTAAAATTGTGAATTAAAATCGAATTTAGTCTCACTAGTTGCTTGGAATCGATTAATTAATTCATTATGGACTAATTAGTTGGAGAAATTCAAATTAGAAGTCTTTCTGAAGTCATGCAAGAGTTATCCCTTAAATTAAGGAGACTGTCCCTTAATTAAGGAGATAAGATTGAGTTATATTTGAGTTGTAATTAGTTAACTCAGTTTACTGAGTTAAGTCAAGTTAAATTAGTTCCAAACTGTTTGAGGAATTAATTGTGAGTTATCAGTCAGTTGATGCATGCATGCACTCAACTAGTGTGCTCCAGATAATTGAAGATTCCCTCATCAAAAATTCATGCATGTCTATTAGGAGAAAGACACAGTTGAGCTAAATGTCAAGGACAATGTACTATCATTTGCATGTTTTCTCCTATAAAGGAAACTCATGCATGCAGTCAAGGGAAGGTTCCTTGAGGATTGTACAGTTTTGACTGTGTGTTAAAGTAGTGTTACACTGGTGAAGGAGATCATCCCAGAGGTAACTGTGCAAGGAAATAGGAGCTTGGAGGCCAGAGGAGAAGGCTTGTGAGAAGCTTTGATTGCCTGTGAGCATCCAGGAGGATTGTATTGAGAGCTGGCTAGCTGTGAGAGCTAAGGCTTTGTATAATTCTGATGTATTTCCACCTTGTATGATAATACAGAAGTGGGGTTTTTAGCTGAGACTTTCCCCTGAGTATTTTCTGTGTTTCATGTGCATTGATTCTTCTTCTTATGGTTATATGTGTTCAACTCTGATTCACCTCGATCTTTAAGCTTCTGCAAGTTTGATAGTAGAAGTATATTATAGTATTTTGCTTTGGTATATTGCATTATCGGGTTAATCTACAATCAGATTTTCTACATGTTCTTAGAGCAATATTTGTAGAGAATTTGCATAATTTGTACATAGAGTTCAGTTAAGCATGTGCGATTGTAAATTTTTTGCAATCAAGGTTAGTTATTTCAAGTTGCTTTCAGATAAACTAGTTCTAACTGTTGGAGGAACTAGTGGAAGGTCAGTTAAGAAGTGGGACTTCAGTCAAACTCTGTGATCATCTAGTTAACTTATTAATCAACCCAAATAGCTAGTGCATGTAGAGAATTCGAGTTCCCCAACTGTGGTGGAGATTCCAAGGCAGTGTAACATCAGTTGTAAACTAGGATTGAGTGTACAAGTGTTGCATCTAGTCAGATGATCAACCTTGGGAATTACACAATCCATTTTGGAGAAATTCCTAAATAATTGGGGCCTAATTTCTCAAGGAATTGTGCAAGGAAATAGGGGCTCAAGCAAGGGTAGAAATTGACTAAGTCTGGGTCAGAGCTTCTCAGCGAGTAGAGAGATAGGTTATTCACTTGCAAGTTGTGCTCAGTTGAGAAAAGCAATTATAATACATCTCTATTCATCATATTAATGCAAGTAGGCATTGGGGTTTTTAGCAGATTGCTTTCCCTGGAAAAAATATTGCGTGCATGTGTGTTATTTCTTATTGCATGTCTGAGATAATTGTTCTAAATTGTGAACTGATTTCTGCAGAGCAGTAGAGTAGGTTTGTGTCTTGTGATTTTGATTAAAACTTCATAAGCAATTGCAAATCTATATCATAATTTCTACATGGTATCAAAGCAGGATTCACATTAGAGAAGGAATTTCGAAGTTGTTTCTTAGGAGGTTCGATTTTGAAGTTCAGTGTAGCAAGATCTCTTTAGAGCTGAGAAGGTGACCTTCAATGGGTTGAGGCTAGAGTATGCCTTGGAAGGCAGCTCTAATTTCATCGCATGGAAGGATCTCATGGAGGCGGTATTTGATGACAATGAATTGCTAGAATAAATCAAGACAGATGTTGCAAAACCACAAGCATTTGATGCCCAGAACCTTTCTCAGTGGAAGAAATACGTAGCCAAGGTGAGAAGAATAATCTTGGAGGGAGTATGGGATCACATTGTCTCAAACCTCCACTAAAAGGAAATTTTGTTTGCAATGTGGAAAGAACTGACATAATTGTTCGAGAATATTAGTGAACACAGGAAGTTGGCGCTCATGGATAAACTTCAAAATATCAAGATGCAGAAGAATGACATTATTTTACAGTATCTGAGCAGGTTCACGGAAGTTTGTGATGAACTTGACAAGGTTGGTGTTAATGTTGGAAAAGATGACTTGGTAAGCCTAGCCCTTCTAGGCCTTCCCAAGAGCTGGCATAGCTACCAAGATTCGGTGAACGAGAGGGAGAAACTACCAAATTGGGAACACTTATGGTCTGATTTGGTACAGGAGGAAATAAGGCGGAATACCAGAGATGATACTTTATCCAAAGGCAAGGATGAAGACAACTTTGCATTAGTTGGAAAATGAAAGAAGGAAAAAGAGAAGAAATCTCAATCCAAACCAGAATCTAGCCAAGGGGGCAAGAAGAAGGATTTGTCCAAAATAAAATGCTTCAATTGTCATTAATGTGGGCACTATGCCACGAAGTGTTCACGCAAAAAGGTAAGAAAGAAGACCTCAGGAGGAGCAGCATGTGAAGCTTTGGCTTCACAGTTTGAGCTTGACTTTACCCTTATCACATGCATGGCCAACACAGTGATGAGGAGCGTGTGGTACTTGGACTCAGGTGCATCATTCCACATGATAGGGTGTATAGATTTTTTCAATGACATGGAAGAAAAATATTTGCAGATGCACATTGAGTTGGGGAACGACGGAAGGTATAGCGTGACTAGGGTTGGTATAGTCACCTTTCAGAGGGAGTCGGGCTCCCCTCTCAGGCTCAAGGATTTCATGTTTGTTCCGGGCCTAAAGAAAAATCTCATCTCTGTTGCAATTTTGGAAAATCGTGGTTATGATGTGTTCTTCAGCAAAATAAAAGCATTCCTGAGACACGTAGCCACGGGAAAGGTGAAGTAGATCGGGGTTTGTGTGAAGAACCTGTATAAGCTGGATGTGGAAGATTGTGATGCATTAAGCACTAAGGCAGAGAAAGTGCAGAGTCACGATGTCAGTGAACTTTGGCATATAAGACTTGGTCATTTGCATCATGGCACCCTGAAGACTATGCAACAAATAACCACGAGCCTCCCAAAGTAGCACTCGAGCAGCAGGATGTATGCAAAGGATGTACCATAGGGAAGTACACAAAATACACATTCCATTATCAGGATAGTAAAGCACATGCAGTCCTTCAAAGGATCCACTATGATTTGTATGGACCTTTCTCAATATCCTCCATTGCCAAAAACAAATATTTTTTCATTTTTATTGATGACTTCTCACGGAAGTGTTGGATCTTCTTCATGCGGAATAAAGATGAGACATTCTCCAAGTTCGTAGAATTTAAGGCACTAGTTGAGAAAGAAACCGACAATAAGGTGAAGACTCTCAGGAGCGATGATGGATGTGAGCATGTGTCAAATGAATTAAAAAATTTCTATGTTAAATAAGGCATTCGATGAGAGTTGACAGCACCTCACAACCCACAACACAATGGGGTGGATGAGAGAAATAATTGTAGCATTGTGGGAGTAGCGAGGGAAATGTTGCATGACCAAGGCCTACCACTACATTTGTGGGCAGAGGCATGCAACACAACATTCTATTTGTAGAATCAGAGTCCTCGTTGGATTATGGGCATGATTACACCGAAGGAGGCTTTCTCGAGGAGAAAGTCGGATGTGTTGCACTTCGGGGTTTTTAGAGCCTCTATCTATTGCCATGTCTCCGAATAGTTAAGGAAGAAGTTTGAGAAGACATCAGAATTTGGGGTATTTGTGGGTTACAGAGAAACTGCCCACAACTACCGTGTGTACTTTTCATCCCTCAGAATGACAGTTGTACGAAGGGATGTAAAATTTGATGAGGGTAAAGCGATGTGGTGCTCTCTTGAGAGGGAGCTTCGGATCCCACCAGAAGAGGATATTTTATCTCCAAAGGAG
Source organism: Pinus tabuliformis (assembly GCA_031772625.1). Lineage (NCBI taxonomy): Eukaryota > Viridiplantae > Streptophyta > Pinopsida > Pinales > Pinaceae > Pinus > Pinus tabuliformis. The sequence continues at coordinate 530,489,572 of CM062819.1, read as the reverse complement.
GATCCTTAGGAAGTTGTGGAGAAAGCACAAATTGAGGAGAAGAGAGTGGAGACATCCACTCAAGAAGAATCGTCCAGAGAAGGCAGAAAAAGGACCAGGGAAGCTGATAGACTTGTGCAGTATGTAAGGGATAATGTGGGAGCTCCTTCAAATTTGTGCAGGAAGAGAATGTCACCTAATCGGTACATTGGCTACATGGCTCTAATGACTGAGCTTGTAGAGACTGGGCCATCCTCTTTTGAGGAAGCAGTAGAGAAACCTCTATGGGTTGATGCAATGATGGAGGAATACAAATCCATTGTAAAGAACAGTGTTTGTGAAGTGGTCCCAAGACTAGCAGATAAATCAGTTATGGGTTCGAGATGGGTCTTCAAGGTAAAGCCTGCAGTAGATGGAAGCATACAAAAGTATAAGGCCAGATTTGTGGCCAAGGCGTACTCTCAAGTAGAAGGAATTGACTATGAGGATACCTTTGCTCCTGTAGCAAGTTACTTATTCATTAGATCAATTCTTGCTCTGGCTGCGCAGATGGGGTGGAAGATCCACCAGATGGATGTAAAAACAACATTTCTCAATGGATTTATTGAGGAAGATGTGTACAACGGGAAACTAGAACGCTTTGAGACATTTGATCGAGAGTCTCATGTGTGTACACTGAAGTGAGTGTTATAAGGTCTCAAGCAAGCACCCTGTGCTTAGTACATCAGGATCGATCGTTATCTCACTGGTTTGGGCTTCACCAAAATTGAAGCGGATGCAAACCTCTATCACATCTTGGTAGAAGGTAAATTTATCATTATTGTCTTATATGTTGATGATTTAATTTTAACTGGTGATGAGCAGTTGATCAGATTTTGCAAGGAGGACCTTGCAAGAGAATTTGAAATGAAGGAAATGGGTCTCATGCACTACTTCCTTGGGTTAGAAGTATGGAAAGGTGATGGGGAATTGTTTGTCTCTCAAGGAAATTATGCAAATGGGATACTACAGAGATTCTGCATAGAGAGTTGCAAACCCATGGAGACACCTATAGTGACCAACAAGAAGAAGGAGGATTCCACTTCATGTGAGGAAGTGGATGCTACCATTTATTGACATCTAATGGGTTCACTGATTTACCTTGTGAACACACGACAAAATATGTTCTATGCATTCAACCAACTGAGCCAAGCCATGGTTAGGCCAAAAAAATTATTTTGGAATGTAGTTAAGCATGTTTTACGGTACCTCAGAGGCACTACCTAGTTTGGACTATGGTATAGATAGACAGAGGGAGTGAAGTTGTGTGACCTCACAAATGCAGATTTGGCAGGGAGTTTATCAGGCCAAAAGAGTTCATTAGGTGGAATTTTTAGTGTTGGGTCCGCAATGGTTTCCTGGAACATCAAGAAGCAAATATTTGTGGCACTCAACTCGGTAGAAGTAGAATACATGGTTGCAAGTCAAGCAGCGTGTGAGGCAATCTAGATAAGAAAGATACTTGTGGGATTGTTTGGGTAGATGATGGATCTAACTGTGATATATTGTGATAATCAGAGTTGCATCAAGCTCTCTGAGAATCTTGTATTTCACGATCGATCCAAGCATATAGATATTCGGTATCACCATCTACGAGATTGTGTGCAAAGGCAGATAATGTTGCTTCAGTACATTCTGACAAAGGAACAAGATGTTGACATTTTGATAAAGGCCTTGTCAAGAGGGATTTCAAGTTCCACAAGTTCAGGATAGGGGTAGTTGATAATCCCTTTCTTACTGAGAAGGAGTCTTGAAAAATGCAGTAAGAAATTCTCAATTTGATTTTGCCTTGATTAAATTGATAAAATTTGAATTTCTACATCAACAAACAACTTAGATGCAATTAAATGAGGTGGCATGGATCTTGTAACTCAGTTAGCTCTGTAAATTTTAGTTAGAGGAGTTAGAGTTAAGTTACACATGTATGATTTCTAATTTGTAGCAATCAAGGTCAATTATTTCAAGTTATTTTCAGTTAAACTAGTTCTAACTGTTAGAGGAACTAGTGGATGGTTAGTTAAGCAGTGGGAGTTCAGTAAAACATAGTGATCATCCAGTTAATTGATCAATCATCCCAAAATAGCTAGAGCATGCAAAGAATTAGAGTTCCCCTATTGTGGTGGAGATTCCAAGGTAGTGTAACATCAATTGTAGACTAGTCTTGAGTGTACAAGTGTTGCATTCAGTCAAATGCTCAACCTTGGGAATTGTGGAATCCATTTTAGAGAAATTCCTAAATAATAGGGGCCTAATTTCTCAAGGAATTGCGCAAGGAAATAGGGGCTCAAGCAAAGGAAAAAGTTGATTAAGTTTGGGTCAGAGCTTCTTAGTGAGCAGAGAGATAGGTTATTCACTTGCAAGTTGTGCTCATTTGAGCAAAGAAATTGTAATACATCTCTATTCATCAGATTAATGCAACTAGGCACTGGGGTTATTAGAAAAATTCTTTCCCCGGAAAAAATATTGTGTGCATGTGTGTTATTTATTATTGCATGTCTGAGATTATTGTTCTAAATTGTGAATTGATTTTTGCAGAGAAGTAGAGTAGGTTTGTGGCTTGTGATTTTGATTAAAACTTCATAAGCAATTGCAAATATATATCACAATTCTATAGATATTATTCCATTCGCATGCTTCATTCACTCATTATGTGTCCAAATTGATTTCACCTATTTAGTATCCTTGAGACTAGAAGCAAATTGAATTCCAAGTGATTCTCGCCTTGAGGCATCAAAAGGTTTTCACTTAGTTTTTAACCAAACCAACAAAGTCTTTATCCTCAAGCTAGGAAAAAGTAAACTTAAGTGGACTTATAGGCTTGTATTCCTCCTTAATTAACTAAATAAAATATGAAAACTAATATAATTCCTCACTAACCTCAACCTGTATGCTTATCCTAATTTAATCATGAAATACTATGAACATATACAAAAACATATAACTATGGATCTAACCTATTTAAATTCCTATGAAAAGCATCAAAACAATAAAGTAGATATAACAAACAAAAGATAGGAGACAAGATAATTTATGTTGTAAAAACATAGTGTTGGAAAAATCCATGGAAGCAAGCCTTTTATTCTTTAACAAACTCTCTCAAATACAACAGCTAGAGCACACACATGTATGGAGTTAAAATGGGATCCATACAACCCTCAAGCATATGAATGAATTGGTCTAAGGACCCATAGGGTCTAGGCTAAAGATGAATACCATAATCGACCATCCACCTTCTTAGATTCAATAATATTTGCCTCAATTTATTGTAACCATGAGAAACCTAGATGATCAATCATAAAGAAAAATCAAGTGTGGAGTTCATGCAATATATAAAGGTTAACGATAAGATCATCAAGAGATAAGGGGGAATTGGTGGATAAGAATAACCTACGAGTTTATGTCATCATTAAATGAGATATGGGTGAGCACCAAATAATTCCCAAAAAATATCTCCATGTGTACATGTATAGTATTACAAAAGCCTAGTGATGCCATGTTACATGTATAAGTGCCCCACAAATGATGTTATAATGATCATCATTGTGACACTGAGTATGATCCAAAGGAGGCAATATATGGGGTTAAATGTATATGATATGGCCCCAAGGAGAGGCATATGTGGGGTTAAATGTACATGTAATGTGAAAATGTATATGTAATAGGGCTAGCCTAATAATGAAGTGACCACATGTGCAATTTGTGAATAGGTATATGTAGGGATAATGTAGTCATTATTGAGAACATGTCATTTCGATGTATGCGTGTATTTGGGTATTTGGAGGAGGTTCTCTTATCTTTAAGGAGTTATTATGTAACTTATCTCTCTTATCTATGTTGGAGTCATGCTCCATACTCACATTATTGTACATGATGTGTACTTTTGTTCTTTTATGTATTTGGACCATAACATTTGGTTTTAGAGTTTGTTAAGTTATGGTATGTTCTATGCTTATAACAGTTTACTTCTTTTTCTTATTATATTCCACCAATTAGCAATCACATGTACATAAAGTAAAGTGCAGATAGAACATTAAACGATCGACAGAAAACAAGCCAAGACAAGAGACACAAGATGTGGCGGCTAGCCAGGGACAAACCCCACAATGTGTGGGGAAACCCTTTGATCAAATCTTCTTTTATATTCAATAATTCAGCAGAGAGAAATAGTACAATAAATCTGATTCATATCAGCAGTAGCAAACCCTAGATCAGTAGCATCAGCATTAGCGGTTTCATTATCAAACTTGGGCAGACCATATCTCACAAACCGACAGTCGGATTGACTTCATTCCACCACCAAAAGTTTTGGCTTCCAGAGGAGGTTCAGATGAACCTACAGTGCAGTTCATATGAGGAGATCTTCTAGGCCACGCAATTCAATCTTTACTTCTGCAGTTGCAGCTTCAGTTTCAGCAGTTTCCGGCTTCAAACTAGGACAGTCGATATCTTGCAAACCGTTCGTCGGATTGACTTCATTCCACCACCAAAAGTTGCGGCTTTCAAAGGAGGTTCAGATGAACCTACAACACAGTTCCAAAGAGGAGATCTTCTAGGCCACACAAGTCAATCTTTACTTCTGCAGTTGCAGCTTCAAATTCACAGCTTCCAGCTTCACATGTGTGAGAGAGAGAGACCCATTTCAGCGCAGTAGAGAAGAGACTCATATCTGCGCAGTAGAGAGAGAGAGATGTGATGAGATGAGTGAATCCAAATGAGGAAAAGTCCTCTTATATTTATACACAACGTTGGTGGGTGAATAGATGCGACTGTTGGGCTTCTGAGCCTACATGAGTTGTAGGTCGGCTTGATAATAATTCCATAATCAAAATAAATTCATATCTCCATGAATACTTATCGGAATTGGATGATCTTTATATCAATCCTACACCTCTTGACGAGACGAATCTAATAAAAATATTATTAGCCATGAATAAGATGACCCACATGAAGTTTTGCCCTGGTTGCCAATTTTAACACTCCCTCTGAACCATGGAGAACTTCATCTGCAATCTGTCTATCGGTCGTTACTATTCATCCATCAAATGCACTGCCTTGTACAACCTGACCCTTGCCCTGCTCTGCTCTATTTTGCCTGTTCTGCTTTGTCTTGTTCTGCCCTGCACTGATCTGTACTGTTTTGTTCTGTTCTGCTCTGCTCTTGCATTGTTCTGTTCTACTCTGCTTTTGTCCGAATTATGAAGAATAAGAAATGATCGAGGATGTATCATACTGGCTCAAAGTCAGTCTCAGAGTATGTACCACTGGTCCCAGACCAGTCTCAACCAACCCAAAGTTAGCGTCATAGTGAGTACAACTCCAATGGTCCTAGACCAATATCATCCTCCACTGACTCAAAGTCAGTCTTAGAGTATGTACCACTGATCCCAGACCAGTCTCAACCGACCCGAAGTCAGCGTCATAGTATGGTACAACTCCTACCACTGGTCCCAGACCAGTATCATTGATCCCAGATCAATGGAGGTCATCCTAGCGTAGGGAGTACGGTAATTACAACGATGCGTCCATCGGTACTACTATGGTCCCTAACTTCATTTCCCTGCTCATTGATCAGATGAGAGGTACTTCCCATGAGTCCCAGACTGCATGGGTAGGATGCCTCGACAGGAGAACTAATCAATCCTGTCCTCACAGGAGAACACATCAATCCTGCTACAATTTCCATGGAGAACACATCAATACAGGCCTCACAGGAGAACACATCAATCCTGCTACAATGTCACCACGGGGTGTACATGTATACCACCAGGGGATAGTGAATAATCCTGTGGTCATATGCTGCTCCAAGAAGCACCCCGCAACCCCCTGGAGCTCTAAGAGCTCAATGCATCATACATGACCCTCATTGGAGGGTCTTTGAACAACTCCAAGTTATTCACGGAAAGTCAGAAATTTTACTTTCCCAAGGGGTTTTGTCAGAATGTTGGCGACCTGTTCATCTGTACCGATATGATGGAGCCTTATAGCTCCCCGTTGCACCATATCTCGAATATAATGGTATCTGATATCAATATGCTTGGAGCGATCATGGAATACGGGATTCTCTGACAAACGAATCCCACTTTGGTTGTCACAAAGGATTACAGTGGTATCCAATGTGAATCCAAACAACTCACTGAAGAGCTTTCACAACCAAACTGCCTCACAAGAAGCCATGCTAGCAGCAATATACTCTGCTTCGGCGGTGCTCAAAGCCACTGACTTTTGTTTCCTGCTCATCCAGGATATCGAAGCAGATCCCAAGGAGAAACAACACCCGGAAGTGCTCTTACGGTCCTCCACATTGCCTGCCCAGTCAGCATCTGTGTATCCAAATAGTCTCACATCTCTGGCAATGTATCTTAACCCATAAGTGATAGTGCCACGAAGATATCTCAGCAGATTCTTGGCACCAATCCAGTGTATGTGGTGGGGTTCAACCATATGCTGGCTCAACGTGTTGACTGCAAAGCATATATCTAGACGGGAGTTCACTAAGAACATTAATGCTCCGACGAGTTGCCGATACTCGGTAGCATTTCGTAAAACAGGTCCAGCAGCACTACCGCTTAACTTCTTGAAGTCAAGCTCCATCAAAGTAGTTACAGGCTTGCATTCCACCATTCCGAATCTTTCCAATATCTTCACCACATATTTTCCTTGAAATAGGAAAATTTCTCCTGGCTTTTGCCACACTTCAAGTCCTAGGAAGTAGTGCATCAGTCCTAGGTCTTTCATTTCAAATTCAGAGGCCAGCTCCCTCTTACATTTGTGAATGAGAGGGTCTACACTTGTTAGAAAGAGGTCATCCACATACAACACCAGTATGAGAGGCTTGTCATCTTCAACCTTAAAGTAAAGGTTAGGATTGGCTTCACTCCTAGTGAATCCCAGCTTCATCAAGTAGCTATCGATCCTCTCATACCATGCTCGGGGAGCTTGCTTCAGCCCATAGAGAGCTTTCTTCAACCTGCATACATGAGATTTTCGATCATAAATCTCAAATCCTTCGGGTTGCTCCACGTAGACCTCTTCTTTGATCGAGCCATGCAAGAACACAGTCTTGACATCCATCTGATGTAGGTTCCATCCTTGTGAAGCGGCAAGGGCTATGATCGAGCGGATGGTCGTATATCTGGCAACAGGTGCAAATATCTCATCATAGTCTATAACTTCCTTTTGGGAGAAACCTCGAGCAACAAAACGAGCCTTATATTTTTCTGTGCTTCCATCTGCTGCATGCTTTATCTTGTAAAGCCATTTGGAAGTAACAACAGTCTTGTCCTGGGGTCTGGGAACTACTTCCCAAACATCATTCTTTATGATAGACTCATATTCTTCGGTCATAGCATCCTTCCATACTTGATGCTTGACGACATCTGAGAATGACGAAGGCTCATTTTGTATGATCGTGCTCATGATGGTCAGGTATCCTTGATACCTATTAGGTTTCTTACTTTCACGAAAGGTTCCTCAGGGTGCAGCATGTCCTTCAGCATCATCAAGTAACCCCTTAAGCCATGAAGGCCTCTTCCTAGAAGAGGAAGGCTCATATGGAGGAGGATCAATCGGATCCCTGGGTTCTTCTACATCAAGCATTGATTCATCATCCTTTTCTTTCAGTTCCCGAGTGTCAGCTTCTTAAGAGCTCCTCAAAGTCAGAAGATTGATCACCTTGCTGAGAGCCATATCTTCGTCAAAGGTGACATCATGACTAATTATGACTTCCCTTTGACCGGCTACATAGTTTCTATAGCCTTTAGTATTTTCACCATAGCCCACGAAAATTCCCTTCTTTCCAGATGCTCCCAATTTATTTCTTTTCTCTTTCGGCACATGAAAATATACAGGGCTTCCAAAAATTTTAAAATGAGAAACATCAGGTTTCTTACCGGTGAATTTTTCTTCAGGAGTCTTGGAACCCAATGCTTGATGAGGGCATCGATTTGCAGCTTCAGCCCATAGAAACTTAGGAAGACTTTGATCATGTAGCATGGCCCGGACAGCTTCCATAATTGTGCGGTTCTTCCTTTCTGCCACACCATTTTGTTCAGGAGTATATGGTGTAGTAGTCTCCCTCTTGATGCCAGCCTCTTTACAAAAATCATGGAACTCATTAGATTCATATTCAGTCCCATTGTCAGTTCTTAAGATCTTGATCTTCTTTTTGGTTTGATTCTCGATTAGGGCTTTGAAGTGTCGAAACCAAGGGAACACTTCATCCTTACTTTTCAAGAAGTATATCCAGGTCTTTCGAGAATGGTCATCTGTAAAATTGAGATAATATGAGTGTCCTCCCAAGGAGTTCACAGGCATCATACCTGATATGTCTGAGTGAACTAGTTGTAATATATCGGAGGTCTTGCTTTGACTTGAAGGGAATGGTCCCCTTTTGAGCTTTCCTTCGGCACATCCCGGACATACACCTTCTTTCTCTACTTGGAATTCAGGCATCCCTGTTACCATCTATCTTACATCGGGTAGAGCTTTGTAATGAAGGTGGGCAAACCTCTGATGCCAAAGTTCGGACTGAAGCGTTGTGTCACAAGACATGACACCTAGCGGACTTGCACCGACTTGATATAAAGAATCAACTCGAAACCCAAGAGTGAAAGCATCTTTAACATTATTTTTCCATATGCGTACCTTACCATCGCTGAAGGTTACCTTATAGCCTTTGTCTTCCATTGCCGAGATGGATACCAGGTTCTTTTTGAGATCAGGTACATATAATACATCTTGTAAGTGAATCGTATTACCTTGATTCAGTTTAAGAGAAACATTGCCTACACCTTTCACTGGGTATTTCATGTCATCTCCAAGGACAATTTCCAGGTTAGTTTCTTTCTCTATCAGATTATAGAGTACTTCTTTGTAACCAGTGAAGTGTCTTGAGGCACCACTATCAATGAGCCAAATTCCCATTGAGTCCGAAGGAGCGGAGGTAGATAGAGCAGCTGGTAGATAATATTCAGCTTGCTTATCGTCAACAGTGTTAGATTCATACCTGGAATTTCTAGCCTTCTTGAATGGTTTCCCTCTTCCTTGATTTCCCGCATTCCTGTTTCCTTTGTTGTTGAATTTTCCATTCCTTCGATTACCATGAGAGGGATTTTGATCATTGTCACGGTGGGAGTCCTTTCTATCAGGGCATTCCCTTGCATAGTGACCTGCTTTATTGCAAATGAAACATCGTCCTTTTCTTCCACCCTTAAATCCAGCCTTTCTTTTCGATTTAGACCCAGAATTATTTCTTTTCTTAGCATGAGAAGAAAAAGCAGCAGGAGGACCTTTAGGCAAGGGCATTTCCTGCTCTTCTACCCTTGTTTGTTCTTAAATGCATCTAGCCATTAATTCCTCGAAACTAGGAATTACATTATTGTTCAGAAGAGTAGTCCTGAACACATACCATTCAGATGGTAATCCTCCGAGAGTTGTGAGTGCCATTTCTCTGTCAGTAATGGTTTCCCAAATAGATAGGAGATCGTTCTTGATCTCGGTGATTCTTAAGAAGTATGCTTGCATACTTTCATCTTTACCCTTCTTGATTTCCCTCAACTTATTTCTAAGAAACAAAACTTGATTTGCATCATTAACTTTAAATAAACTCACCAGTCTGTCGTAGATTTCCTTGGAGGTGTCTAGATCAGAGATGTAGGCCACCAAGCGCTTGTCGATAGAGTCCCGGATGATCTTCTTTGTTTTGACTTCTCCATTTTTCCATTTGTTCCAGGCAGTAGCAGATGCATTTGATGAAGGCTCAACAATATTGCCTCTTACATGGTCCAGCACTCCTTGATCTTCAAGGGTTAGATCGATAGACATCTTCCATCCGTGATAGTCAGCTTTCTCACGGAGCTTGTCTTCGGTAGGAAAGAGTGTTGAGGACCCCATAGTTCTTTTAGGATAGCCTTGCCAATCTTCTCTTCAATGATTGCTTTTGCTCTTGCTTGGGCTTTGTCTTCACCTCAGCTCTGATACCATGTTAAGTTATGGTATGTTCTATGCTTATAACAGTTTACTTCTTTTTCTTATTATATTCCACCGATTAGCAATCACATGTACATAAAGTAAAGTGCAGATAGAACATTAAACGATCGACAGAAAACAAGCCAAGACAAGAGACACAAGATGTGGCGGCTAGCCAGGGACAAACCCCACAATGTGTGGGGAAACCCTTTGATCAAATCTTCTTTTATTTTCAATAATTCAGCAGAGAGAAATAGTACAATAAATCTGATTCATATCAGCAGTAGCAAACCCTAGATCAGTAGCATCAGCATTAGCGGCTTCATTATCAAACTAGGGCAGACCATATCTCACAAACCGAAAGTCGGATTGACTTCATTCCACCACCAAAAGTTTCGGCTTCCAGAGGAAGTTCAGATGAATCTACAGTGCAGTTCAGATGAGGAGATTTTCTAGGCCACGCAAGTCAATCTTTACTTCTGCAGTTGCAACTTCAGTTTCAGCAGTTTCCGGCTTCAAACTAGGGCAGTCGATATCTTGCAAACCGTTCGTCGGATTGACTTCATTCCACCACCAAAAGTTGCGGCTTTCAAAGGAGGTTCAAATGAACCTACAACGCAGTTCCAAAGAGGAGATCTTCTAGGCCACGCAAGTCAATCTTTACTTCTGCAGTTGCAGCTTCAAATTCACAGCTTCTGGCTTCACATGTGTGAGAGAGAGAGACCCATTTCAGCGCAGTAGAGAAGAGACTCATATCTGCGCAGTAGAGAGAGAGAGATGTGATGAGATGAGTGAGTCCAAATGAGGAAAAGTCCTCTTATATTTATACACAACGTTGGTGGGTGAATAGATGCGACTGTTGGGCTTCTGAGCCTACATGAGTTGTAGGTCGGCTTGATAATAATTCCATAATCAAAATAAATTCATATCTCCATGAATACTTATCGGAATTGGATGATCTTTATATAAATCCTACACCTCTCAACGAGAGGAATCTAATAAAAATATTAGTAGCCATGAATAAGATGACCCACATGAAGTTTTGCCCTAGTTTCCAATTTTAACAGAGTTGTAGTCCTAGGGTTTTTTTGCTCCAAATATATTGGAACTTTCACTAAAAACATATTTATGAAAATCTTAGAAAACAAAATTTTGAGAATACTGAGGGAAAATATCAAAGTACAAGTATTAAAATTTTCAAATTTTGGTTCACTATACTTTTAGATATATACCTTGTGAAAGTTAAGTTTTGTGACTAGTCCTAAAATTAGTTTAAGACAAGTTGTATTGGAATTTGTTGTCACTTTTTTCCTGTGTGGCTTCAGGCTACAAAACTTTGAACGTTATAATGATAGATATTATGGTAGAGGTGTTAAAATTTTCGAATTTTGATTCACTATAATTTCAAAGATAATAGCCTTCTAGTCCTAAAATCATCTTTTAAATGAGTCATCTTGGTAGGTTCATTGCAAAATTTTCCCAAAGAAGCTTTAGACTGACATTTTCATGTTTTTTTGGAGACATATTTAAGTACCTTAGGTAGAAATTTCATAATTTTATTTAGAAAATTGGATATGTGACATGTACAAGATTTCTCTTGGGAAGGGGTAAAAAATCAGCAAGTTTGGGGAAAGCTGCCATAACTTTCACTTGGCACACCAAATTTTAGTCAGACATATGGGATTGTAGAGAAGAAATATCAAAGTACTACAAGCCAAATTTGTATACTTGGAAGGGCCAAAATTTTAGAGATACACCAAAAGAGAGGTTAACCAGGACAAACTCCATAACAAGGTTTTAAAAGGTATGTTAACTTCAAAGTATCATAACTTTTTATTTGAATATCTAATTGAGGTGATTCAAAAGACATTCAAAAGAGATAAAATAGAAGAATATACTGAAAAATGATGATAATCATTATTTTTAATATATTAAATTTCTAATTTGAGGATTTTAATTAGACATCAATTAAGAAGCAATGGCAATACCTAACTTCAATGGAGATGAAGGATGAAATTTTTCCTATCATAATGATTAAGGATAATAAAAAAATTATATTCAAGTCCTTCTGGGATAGGATTTTATTTTGAGGATGATTTTCTATGTGTTGGAAAGGCATTGATGAAGATATTAGATTCCAATCCACGTGTGGAAATTTTTAAGAATTGTTCTCAAAAAAAAGGATCAAGGACTCAAAAATGGGGTTCATGCATAAAATTGAAAATGAATTAAAAAAAATTAAAGAAGAGATCAAGAATAAGGGTGATGAGTTATTTAGGCTACAAAACCTTAACAAAGCACTCATTAATGAGATTGAACAATTAAAATAGGGAAGGAGTAGCAAGGATAACTTGAAAAGGGATTATTCAAGGGAGGGATTGTAAAATAAAGATGAATAAATATGTAGATTATGCAACCATAATAGAAAACTACTAGATGTCATAAAGAGACTGAAAGAAGAAAATAAGTTTTGACAAAGTGAAGAAGGAACAAGGTTCTTAAAGGAAGAGACTACCAAAAGACTTAAAGAGTATATTTGCAAGAATATTGAACAAAACCTAGACACGTATGAGGTAAAATCATAAATGCATTCTAGAATTGAAGAAAGACATTGGAATTTGATAAAAGGGGTCATATTACAAATTCAAAAGGAGGAAGAAGACAAGATTCAAGAAGGTCAAAAGGACGTACTTGAAGAAGTTGAGCTCCATTTAGAGGATGTGCATGTCAAATATAATGATATTATCTCTAAGGCTAGAGTGATCAAAGACCATGCAAAGAGGATAGACAAGGCCATTGTCTTAAAAAGAAGATAGATGAAAAGGGCATCCAAAGTGAAGGAAATATGTGAAATGTGAAACCATATTGACATCCTCATTACCAGGAATTTTTTTAAGGAAGACAAGAAGATCAATATCAACATTATCAAGGAAGATAAGAAGATTTATATCAACATTATCAACAAAGACAAGAATATTGATATCAACATTATCAAGGAAGAAGATGGAATATTCATCAATATTCATGGAACAGGGCATCACCAAATTGTTATTCAGTATGAGGTTATGAGAGACCAACAACTTCTACAAATTGTCGAAGTCATAGAAACAATCCATAGAATCAAAGGAAACAAAATTATGCAACAACCAAACATCAAGGAAAAATGCCAAAACAAATTGAAATTAGATGGATGGATCATGATCAATGGAAATAAAAAGAAATAATATAAAGAAATACTATTATTTGGTTTCATCACGTGTAACACCCTTAATTGTAAATCTTTGAGTATGAAGAATTTTAGAGGATACAATAGTATGATCCCAAGGTGGGAATATATGGGGTTAAATGTATAAGATATGGCCTCAAGCAAGGTCATATATCAAGTTAAATCTACATGTAATGTGTAAATGTATATGTAATAAGGTTTTCCTGATAATGAAGGGACCTATATTTGAGTCTAAGCAAAGATGGACACTTGCTTGTGGCAATGTTCTCACTGAAATTTGCACAAGAATCAATGTGATCAAGTGGGATCTATTTTAATAGGTGCTTTCTCCTACACTTTTATCAAAACCAACTATGCTCCTTCCTTCTTATTCATTTGAAGTGTGTCCAATTGAGAACTTAATGAACTAAGTATATTAGTCTTGAAATCTGCTAACATGTTCCCAATTTTAGCTCTATTGGCTCTATTGCCAATAGTTTTTCTAAAATTTTTCCAATATCTCTCTTGCATCTCTCCTAATATTCAATGTTCCTCAAGAATATCTTCGACACAATTCAGCTATTTCATTGTAAGATTGTTGGGAGTCATCACCTCTATCCATGACGTTTAAGATTTCAATATAGTCATTACGAGTTCCATGTAACAACAAGACCCTTAGTGTGTCTAGAGAAAAGTCTCCTTGTCTTGCTCATTATAGATTGTAGTTGAATTATTTAACATAATCTCCTAGGCTTTCATCTTCATTTTAAGTCATTCTAAATGCTTGCTCCATGTGTTCCTCATCCTTGCAATAATATTGGTATTTCTCCAATAATGTTTTCTTCATTTGTTCCCAAGTGTAAATCTTATCCCTTACAAGACCCATGAACTGGCACTATGTAGTGTTCTTTAGCATGACAAGAAAGACTTTCAAAATTTTAGCATCTAATAATTCAAAGAGGGAGGTGCCTATATCTTATTTGGATAAGCCATGGAAGTTTGCAAGGTTGAATGTGGAATGATATTCATCTTATTTTCCTCATTTTGTATTTGAATGGGAATCTAAAGGAAAATGTCTCTTCCTTAATAGGGATTTCATATGTTGTGTTCTTGTGAAAAAAATCCTTTTCCTATGAAGGTGCTTTCAAGAGAGTCGAGAAATAACAATTCTCTAGAATGGAATCTTCCTTCTATCTGGTCTTCAGGGAATGAGGCTTGCATAATCTCAATCTCTTGAATGGAAGATTCAAACTTCTTCTTGGCAAGAGAGTTAGTTGTCAGAGTAGGTAATTGGGCTGAGTGTGCCCCTTTTCCTCTTGTGATTTTCCCGAATTGTTAATTTTGTGGGGATTTTTGACAAAACTAACAAATATACCTTGTTGATCTCTAATTATGTGCATGGGAATTTAAAGAGACATACTTTTTTAAACAAACTAGCTTAAATAAAAATGCATCACAACAAGCTTCTAAAATAAATACACAAACTAAATCAAATCAATCAATAAAGCAACTATTGTATTATTGATAGTTCGCAAGAAATGGTGCCAAAATGATGGGTTATATAATTACCTTCAATTACTTAATAGATAACTGATAAAATGTACATTTAATTTTCAATCTGATGTTCATATGAAACCTTCAAACTATCATGCACCGTATATGTTAATACAATTGTTAAGTGCTAATGAAGTTGCAATGTTGATTAAGTATTATAGAATTGGATGTTAATGTGTGTTTTCAAAGCATCAAGCAAAGAAAACCACACTTGCAGGAAATGAAAGATCATGCTTGTCAGAATGCAAATGTTAACTGTAGCACTCATGTATAAAAATGAAATCACTCTTGCTTGAAATTAAACACACCTTCTAGGAAAGTAAATCACCCTTGCTAAAAACTAAGCACAGTAGTAGGGAAGTAAATTACTCTTTCTAAAACGTAAGCACACTAGCAAGAAAGTAAATTGGTGACTTTGTCATGTTGTTTGTTCGATCCTTAACTCTATAACAAGAATACATGTGTTGAAATGAATTGATTAGATAAGAAAGCTATAATATAGGAAACCAAATTCAATAACTTGAAATAGGATTGAAACTGTGAATGGAAAATAGAGTAAATTACTAACATGATCAAATCGAAACAATAATAACAATTAGAAATAATGTAACTTATTGAATCAACTAAACTGCATATGCAGAAAAAGCAACCCTATCTATAATACAAGCAATACTTGTCTTAAGGAGTAGACCAATGTTGTGAAAAGCGCGAGCGGGATTAAATCGGCGACGGGAATGAAGCGGAAAAAATCGGAAAAATCGGGGAAAAAGTGGAAAAAAGTGGGAAAAAAGCGTTTGGTACAAAAATATTCATTTTTTTTTCATTTTTTTTCAATTTTTTTAATATCTAAACCATCTACAACATAAAATAAATACATTGACACATAAATATGATAAAAAAACTAATATATAAGATGTTTAATATCATTTCTAGCGCTAAAATCACACATAACATTGAATCATGTCCTGAATAGTAAGTCCTGACTCCTGAGTCCCAGCTCAGCCTCAAAATATCAACAAAAAATATGATAATGTATCTCATCATGTCATAATGTCATAGACTCATATACAATAAAATGAAATTCTAATCCTATTGATTTCCTTTGCCCCTCTTGCGAGAAAATGTCACAGCTTTCCCTTTCCCTCTAGATGTAGATGATGGTGCCTGTGCTGGTGGAAATGACAGTGGAGTATGATGTGCTCTAGAAGCTGAAGAACTAGAAGTATGAGCTACAGGAGGTAGACCACGTCCTCTACTGGTGGCAGTGGTAGCCCGGGTAGATGGTGTCACCTCCTCCTCTTGCTCCTCCTCCTGCTCCTCCTCCCCCTCCACTACATCCTGCACTAACCAATCATCAGCAGAATCCATGAGAGGCCTCTCAGACTCAACCCTCCATGCAGCAGTGGTGTCAATCCCATCCAATGAGATGGCATCCACATTAGGTGTCCTCTCAAGTTGCCTCACCCACAATCGAAGATTGTAGTAGACGTAGACCATGTCATTAAGTCGTTGGGACTCCAACTTGTACAAAGATCATGAAATAATAATTAATAATTAATATTATAAAAAAAATATTGTTTAATGAATTCAAAAGTTTATTTGGAAATTTGCAATATTTTAAATGTTTAAGTGTTAACCTGTTGCGCTTCTTGTTGTGTATTTTTTCAGATACACTCCAGTTGCGCTCACATCCTGAGGAGCTGCATGTTTGGCTGAGGATGCGTACGACAAGCTTTTGAAAAAGGGGTACTCTGCCACCATACATCTTCCACCATGCATCTACAACAAAATTACAAATAAAATTTTAAATAAACATAAGAAAAAAATGGAATTTGAAGAGACGATGAAATTTGAAACAAAGTTACAAACTAAAAATACCTGGCATTTTAATCATCCTATCAGTGACAACCATCTCAAAGCCAAATGTGCCACCTGCCATCTTATATGTCTCAATTTGTTTAGAGATCTCTATACGTTGTTCTGGAGATCCCACCATCTTCTGGACACAGGATAAGAATCCATCCATGATCTCAGCATCAAAATCAAACCCACATGCATAAGAAAATGCAGGGTTCAGGAAAAGCCCAGTAGCATGAATGAGATGATGGAGTGTGTTGTTCCATCGCTCATCAATCACTCCCCATAGAAGGAGTTGTTTCTGAAACCCATCATCTCCCTTATCATCATAGTAGGCCCGAATGGCTTCTTTGGCCCTGTCCATGGCTTCATACAAATATCCCATTGCGGGCTTCTCACCATCAACCAACCGAAGAACCTTTACCAAAGGTTCAGTAACGGTGCACACCTCTTGCACTCCCGCCCAGAAGTCTTCCTGGTATGAAACTAGTCTGCATACGGCCTCTCCTTCTGGTTTGCGGCTCATTGACATAGCACGCCACTCCTCTGAAAGAAACATTCTCTTCACATCCCACATAGAATTCAAGAGGGATTGAAGAGATATGAAACTCGTGGCAAACCGTGTAATGGTGGGGCGCACCAACTCTTTGTTGTTGGTGAATCTTCTCATCAAGCTAAGCACAGATGTATGATTATATATAAATTTTGTGATGCTTTTTGATGAGTCAACAATATCTTTGACAAAGGGAATTTTCCCTATGTCCTCTAACATCAAATCAATACAATGGGCAGCACAAGGTGTCCAAAATAAAGTAGGATACCTGTCCATAAGCATTCTACCAGCAGCAACATAATTTGCAGCATTGTCCGTTATGACTTGGACAACATGTTGTTCACCCACCTCCAAAATAAACACATCCAGCAAATCACATAAAGTTCTTGCATCTTTGATTTGATGAGATGCATCAACAGATTTGATAAACATAGTCCCCTTGGGACAACTAATCAAGAAGTTTATAAGGGTTCTCCCCTTTTGGTCAGTCCAACCATCTGACATAACAGTGCATCCTGTTTGTGCCCATGATGCCCTAAAATCCTCCAATCTTTGGGTGCAGTCACGCTTTTCATCTTGAAGAATCCGGCCTCTGAAATCATGATAAGAAGGGATTTTGTACCCCGGGCCAACACTGGCAATAACATCAACAGTAGGTTGGAAAAATGGATTATTCCTTACAATGCTGAAAGGAATATCACTCCAGAGGAGAAATTTTTCCATCAACCTGTCAGCTTGTTCTTTTTCAGTTCTTTTTAGCATTGAACTGATAGATGGTTGTGAACCAGGGGTGGTTCGAGGAACAAAAAATGATGATGCAGCTACCGGATTGACTGATGCTGCAGTAGAACCAGTGCCACTTGGCCCACTTCCTTCAGCTGACCTTTTTAGTTGCCTTTTGAGTTCTTCTTTGGCCTCTCTAGTGTGCTCTAATTCTCCCAATGCTCTCATGGCTCTTTGGATAAGTTCAAGATTTGTATTTATACAGGGCCCCACATCATGTCCAGGGATTTGTGCAAGGTGAAACTTCAAACTGTACACCCCCCCGCGTATCTCCTTTCCACACAACTTGCAATTCAAGTTTTGTCTATCATTCGGAGCTTTAGGTTCACCATATTCCCAGAAAGGATCCAATTTCCTTGGCATGTTTGTTTTTGAATTTTGAATTTGCAAACCTATGGGAAAATAAGGATTAGGAAATAGGAATTTAGTATTACAATTTAGCATTTACAAAATTACAAGTTACAAATTTCCAGAATCCAAAGTTCCAAACCCAAGTTACCCAACCAAATGGAAAATGCCAAAAACAATGAAAAAACATAAACAATGTTTAAAAAAAATGAAAAAAAAAAAAAAAAAAAAATTGGTTCCCATAGTCATACCAATTTACCCATATCAAATCAATGAAAAAGTACAAAAGATTCTTTAAAAACAATGAAAACAAAAGGAAAATGGTGCCCATATGAAGTTTCCCAACCAAAAACAATGAAAAACAATGTTTTTAAACAAGGAAAACAAAAAAAAATTAATCCACATACTGTTTTTATGGAGAAATTTGGTGGTCTCCTCTTGAATTTGTCCTACAAGCACTTAGATTTGCTCACAAACCCTCCATCTGCTCTCTCCAAGACGTTCTCCTCCTCCTACGCGCACCCACAGTCCAAATGAACAAAAAAAAAAAAATCAAAAATCGGATTATAAAACCCGCTACCCCGACACCCCACGCTTTTTTTGGAAAAAAGCGTGATTTTTTGGAAAAAAGCGCGATTTTTTCTAAAAAAGGCGCTTTTTTTTTCGGAAAAAATCGGCAAAAAAATTTAGCCGCTTCTTTCCCATAAAACGCGCGATTAAATAGTCTTAGGGAAAAAAGCGCGATTTAATCGCGCTTTTAACAACACTGGAGTAGCCCCTACCTTCTTAGACAAGGCACTAGTTAAGTGTAGAGCAGAACACCTATGCTATGAGCACATGTCTCACATGCATAGAATATAATGTAAATAGGAATCATAAAGCTTGTATTAATAATAATCAAAATGCAGTTACAATATTCTAGTTTTTCCCCCTTTTGCTCAACTAGAGTAGGGTCTTTATACATGATCCTTCAATCTTGTAAATTAACCATGGAGTCATATGATAGCCATGAGAATCTCATATTCTCATGTTGTATCCTTCCATTACAACAACATTGCCAAAATTTAGAATGGTCAAACAATTACTAACTCACTTAGCCGTTGCGACAAGCAGGAGGTTGGGTCAAAACAGATACAGTTAAATCCTCGATATTGGACAAGGCCAACCATCTTAGTCATTTCCTTCATTAGGAAGCATGTGTTTGATCCTTTTGTTGAGAAAATGACGATGATAGTTGTGCATTTGGTGGTTGACCTACACTTTAGGATTTTTTTTTTGTTACAATTGTCCGTGGAGTTCCAACATTGTGGATAAGGAGTTGCAATAGTTATCATTAAAAATCACTATGCCAAGGGTTTTGTAGCAACATAATGAACATAATAGAATGACCTATGAACATAGGTAATGCAGGAGCATCTTTGGCCAAAAGTAATATATATTGATCAATTTTAGTTAGTAGCTTTGAGAATAAAATAAGAGTGTTTCTACATGATTACTGTGATGCCACCTTGTTGTTACAGTGTTGTGACACCATTGTTGTGACATTGCCCTATTGTTACCATTGTTGTGATAACATTAATGTTACAGTGCATTGTGTTTTTGTGTGGGTGATTTTTTAAATTATATTTTATATATATAACTTGTCAGTTGGATCTATTTTAAGTGAATGGGATAAATGGTTATTAATATCTCCACCCAAGTTAAATTTTTGTAAATGATATGTCTGGTCTTTTAAATAAGTATATTGTGAATTGACAAGGTGCCACACACACATATATATATATATATATATATATAATTTCCTATCACAATGTAAATTGATATTAGCAAATGGTTAGGTCTAATATAGTAATGGAACAAGGAAAGTCTTTAACTATGTATATTATATTAGATGTTAAGATTTACATACTAATCTCTTTCCTTGTGTTATGGGAGTGTGGCCATCATGAAATCAAAGACTATTTGCAGATAAGGAGATGCCAACCATTTATGTATACTCTCAAGTTGTGGTTCTATTTAATTTTTTGAAGAAAATTCTAGTTCCTAAATCATCATGGTAGATACAAGAATTGTTGGTTGAAAAGTGAGAGAGTTGGGGCTTCTTCGATAGTGCATGTCAAGGAGATGATAAGCAATGTGGTTTGGGTAGATTATTTTTTCTATCTAATTCACATTATTATACTTTCAAGGAAAACAATGGAAATGGTTCAAACAATCCAACAAAGTTGTTGGCCTTGAAATTCCTACTAAAATTGGCATATAATTATGGCTTGACAGATTTAGAAATCTTTGAGGATTCATTGGTGGTTGTCAAGATGTTGGGAAATTATTTGGTTAATAAAGTGGCACTACATGTTAATTTAAACATCCATAGGAAATAATGACAACATTTGAGAAATGTATTATAAGTCATATTTGTAAAGAATTGAATACAAAACATGATCAATTGTTAAAGGAAGGATTATTGTTTCCTACAAGGGAAGTTCTAGAGGTAAAATTCATTTGAGGGGGAGACCTTGGATTCTGAACAATTCTTATGGATATGATCCTTGGGACGTTATTTCTTTTTTGTCTATTTATTCAAATGTTGACAATGATAACTTATGTTTATAACCGAATTATTGTTAGTTGTTGCATATAGCAAAGGTTGGATTATGTATCTAGGCTAAAATATGACGATAATAATAAAATTAGAAAAAATGATAGGTAGTTGAGGAATTTTGATGGATTTCCATAGCCAATGAAGAATGCATTTTTATACTCTTTATGAATATAAAAGTGTGTTTTTTTTGTGATATATATAGAATCCCTTACTACAAAAATGTTTTGAACATTGAGAGAGCAGGCCTACAGGAGACCTTGATACAAACCAAAGGCCTCAACTTGATTATTTGATGTTGTTTTGAGTCCCCATGAAAACCAAATTTTCAATTTTTCTCTAGGGCAATAGATTGAACCTCCCACTCTTGTCGCCCCTAAAGATAAGAACGATTATAAAAATTATGAAAAAATAATAATATTTATGGGTTGGGATAGGCTAAAAATAACTTCGCGGAACTTTATAGCATAAAGTTACTTATCCTTTTCGCTTTTGAAAAAGGGTGCCGGTAGATGCAAATATTTGGGGATTCAAAAGTAATTATTGATTGGTTCAATGAGAAGTCCATATGTCTCACACACACACACACACATAGAAATCCA
This sequence comes from Pinus tabuliformis, assembly GCA_031772625.1. Lineage (NCBI taxonomy): Eukaryota > Viridiplantae > Streptophyta > Pinopsida > Pinales > Pinaceae > Pinus > Pinus tabuliformis. The sequence goes on along the minus strand of CM062819.1, from coordinate 530,468,087 downwards.
ATTTAGGGAATTATTATGTTAAAAGCATATTTTGATCACATTTCTTATCAACATATTTACCGGGAAAGGAACACACTTTCTGATCAATGATCCAAAGAGGGCGCACTTCAGGACTGTGGTACTTGGTTGATATCAGAACAAAATGGGACAGAGTTCCATCGGTATTATCACTGGCCTTTCCTTGATATCACTGCAGATACTACTGTTATGGGATAAATTTTTTGTATATATTTACATATTTATATAACTGATGCATTTATGATAGAACAAACATAGGACAACTTTCTAGCACTGTACCTGATACTCTTTTTGTATGTATATGATACAACTCTGGACTTTCTTTGATATTTTTCTAACAATTAAACTTTTCAGCAGATGATTGTTGGATAACAACAATCAATCTTTGGTATGCTATCTAGCATCTACAGAATGTAATTTTTAATATTTCATACAATGAAAATTACGATTTTTCCTCGAGGAAAGAAAATTCCAACTTTATACACACACACACACACACACACACATGTATATGTATATGTATATGTATATGTATATGTATATCTATATATATATATATAAAGCTGGAATTTACTATTGAATGAAATATTATTAATTTTTCATCATTTTTATAATTGTTCTTACCTTTATGGGTTGTAGGAGTGGGAGGGTCAAGCTATTGCCCTAAAGGAAAATTGAAATTTTTGTTTTCATGGAGACTCGAAGCAGCATCAAATAATTAAACTAAGGCCTATTGTCTGTATCAAGGTCTCATCTAGGCCTCCTCTCTCAATGTTCACAAAATTCTTGTATCAAGGGACTCACATTTCCTAATTTATTATCTTTAGTTTGAATCCTACCATGAGGACATCAAATTTAAGGTCTTTCTTTAGAGAATTTGGGGTTTATTGCATCGTTTTGAATATTATATCGTCATTCACATCCTTGGGCACAATAAATCTAAGACAAACCACCTAGGAAATTGCGGTATATAGTTTCAACAAGGAGAGATTTTGATTAACAAGAACAAAAATTATTACCCAATCCCTTAATAAAGAGTGTCATGCATATTCCATCCATCTTGTCACTTGTCTCTTGGCCAAATGTTTTGGATGATGTGAGAATTTTGATGTGGTGGAAGCTCCGTATCATGAAACTAAGGTGTTGGATTGTTTTATGGTTCATTAGAGGATCATCTTTCACTACTTTGATGATTTTATAAAAACCCCATGGTAAGAACTACCTACAGGGGGAATATTTGATTATGTATGTTCCAATGGTACTAGTGATAGGGGGATTATGTCAACAAGTACTAGATTTTATGGTTCCTTGACGTATTTAATCATGGCGATGAGAGGTGAGTTAAGATGTAGTTCTTTCCCTCATTGGGCAAAGGCATGCTAGTCTAAGCCACACATCACTATACAAGTTGTGATAAGGGAGAAGATCATGGGTAGTCACTTTAGAGTGGTAATTCCATCATGGGAGATGATGTCACGAAGTGTTTTCAAGTTGAGGAACCTCATGGTAATGATCAATTGTGATTTGGAATCATGGAAATGATTAAGTTCAACTAGGCATAAGTACCTCCATGTGTTATTTGAAGGAATTTGAATTACTCCTATGCCCATTTTTTTTTATCTATTTTGGGTTGTATCTTTCCATTCTCTAAAAGAAAGGGGATCTGAAGGCAATTAAAGTGTTTTTTAAATCACTAGAGGGGATCAAGATTTAGAAGTTGCAACAAGATTTGTAGGTTTGTTGGAGTGTCTATTTACAAGGTCATCCATCATGATTCACAAGCTTGTTATATGGTGTGTTTACTAGGGTCGTCGATGTGGCTAATTTCCAAGGTGCATACAAGTCCTTTCAGGATGTAAAAAGGAGGTGATGAAGACAATTGTATTATGTTGCTAAAACTTCACTACAATCAATTGGTTTCTTCCCTATCTCCAATAATGGAGCAAATTATAAACCAAAAAAAATAGATGAATAGGATGGAAGTTGAATACAGGTTTATCAAGAGCCAATTGGAAGAAATTCATTTACAGATTTCTCAGATTTTCCAAGATCCTTCTCACTCTATCAACCCAGTGAATCTGGAGAATATTGGCCTTCCAGACATCAATGAGCTTGCAAGACAAGCTATGGAGATGGACTTTGAAGACAAAGGCACAAAAAACTTAGCCTAGTTTTATGAAATGAAAATTTTGCATGTATTTGGGGTCTTTCTTAAAAGTCTTTACATATAGATGTTTTAGTCTAATTTGTATTGTACATAGGAAATAATTATGTCAAATGGTTGGCTCAACTTCAAAATGCAAAGATTGCAGAGCCTAATATGTCATTTTTTTCTCCTCTAATGTGTTGTCGCATGTCTTATGCAAATTTTTGATATAAAATTTCATGATTATGGCTTGTGCGTGTGCGCGCACACACATTTCAAATTTTTGATGTAAAAATAATTAATTAATTAAATTTCCATATTGAATTTTGAGAAATAAAATTTTATTATCCTCCATTAAGAAGTACTTAACATAATTTAAGATATATTAAAATAATACAATTTAAAATATTCTATTAAATTAAATTACCATAATTAAATTTTAAATTTATAGAACCCAAAATAAAGTAATTTTCTATTAAGAAGTATATTCTTTAAAAAAAATCAAGAAATTAAAAATTATAATTAAACATTCCGAGAATGTATAAATAAGATTGTGTGTGTGTAAAAATAAAAACATTAATCTCTTCTCAAAATGTCTAAATAAAATTATAAATAGATATCCCCATATGTAGAGACAGGGGATGGGATAGGTGGTGAATGATTGGTTGGTTTACTCATCCAACAATTAAGGGATGGGATGTGTCAAGCCACAAACACCCTCCTCCCCTATGCACCCACCAACTGACCCCTAAGTTTAATTAAGGCTCTAACTCCATAGTGCCTTGTCATGCTCGTTCATTAACTGATTATATTTTCATTGAATCATTATAGGTATTTTCATGCACTTGGGAGTAAGGGTGATTAGGTCATGCGCATGGTCATGTTGCCACTAGATTTAATGGTTTTTATGGGCCTTGGTTGTCCAATTTTGGGGCATTTGGCATTGTCGGCCTTCTCTTCGCATCTAACAAGTTTCTCCAGAGGCTTCATTGTTTCCTTTCTTACCTTTGCTCTCGTCAACTTCTTAATAATTTCTTACTATTTTCAACTTCCTTTGCTTTTCCTTCACTCCACTTCCTAGACTTTTTGTTACTCATCATGCGGAAGCATGTCATCATTTTTGGTCTTTGTCCCAACTTTTCTTCTAGTGTTTCTATCCCCCTTGTTGTATATTTGTTTGACTATGACTCTCATCTCATGTTTGAGGTGGCAAGGATGTGTTGCCAATGTACATTTTTGTTGATGTCTTTTCTGGTCAAGGAAAAGAGTTAACTTCCTAGAGCTATTTTCAAGTTCCCTCTACATTTTTATAGAAGTGGTACTCCTCCTTTCACATGCTCAAATAACTCAAATAACTAAAATATTCAAATATGAACATTAATCACATGCACATGTGAGTGGACTAGGTGTTTTGAAAATAATGATATCATAAAATAATATGCTTTCAAGATTCATTTCTTTGTACTTATCCATTCACATATCATGAGGAGATACATTTGAAGTGAATTCAATAGAAAAATAAAAAGAGTATGACCCATATATTCAAAAATCTATAAAATGATGTCATGCATATAAATTCATAAGAGCATAGGAAAACATTCATAAGATTCTTACTGCTTATTAAAAAGTCTCAGAACCATAAATAATATGCCCTTCTGAAAACATCTCTCTACGAAAGTTAAAAAGTTAGTCTACAAATTTTAAGCTTTGAATAAAGTGCCTAAAGCACTTCACAAAATGATAATACTTAACATCAATATAAAGGTGTGTGTCTCTAAGGGATTGCAATTGGGCTCTGGTTGACCAATAAATATGAGGATAAAAAATTGCAGAAGGATGACAATTGGAATAAACTCTCTCTTTCTCCCTCTCTCTTGACAGTTGTTGCATAAGAATATGTATGGCTTTTGGATGTTCATTAATCTATCTTCTCAAGTAATTACTCAAGATAAACAATTTCATTTAAGGACTTTTTAATCCAATCTTCAATATAATCCTTATTATTTAAATCTAAATGCAAATATCTCTTCCTTCAGGTCCCTCACACTTGACTGTAGTTTCTTTGTTACAACGAATTGTTTCCTCATTGTCATTAATAAACATGACCAAAAATTTCTTGATTTGGTCTTGCAGAAAATCGATGAAGTTGTCGAAGTTAGTGCACAAAGGTACTTTAATGATATTCAGTTCTTATTTTAAAACATATTTAGGGACCAAAATTTAATCCCTAATCATTCAAAGGCCCTAGAAATCTTCTACAACTTTAATGGTTTTGAAAATGTCATTTCTCCCATGATCACCAAAACTTGATCATTCTATGAAAGTGTCCTATAGCGTTTTTATCCCTGTAGACCAACCTACCTATTTGTTCAATTATTTTTCCTCCAGGGAAACCTTACTAGGTCCCTACGAAAATCACTCAGAGTATTGATGTTAGGCCCCTGCCCCTATACTACTAGTGTAGGGGCCTAACAATTGATCTTGTTGATGAAGGTAGATAAATCATTATCAGCAAACTTTTAATCATGTCTATATCTTGCTTTAAATACTTAGTAAATGAACAAATTCTTCAAGATATATTCTCAAATGTAGAGAAGCCTCACATGCTTCTTCGATAATCTCAAGTTGCTTATTTATATTCATCGCGGCATAGATTTGATGCCTATTAACAATTGGTGTTTCCTTTCTCACTTTCTATGGTGTGCCAAGTGTACTTACTATTGTAACTTTCGATGATTAGATGTCCTGAGGGGTCATGAACATAGGTGTAGGAATGAGAAATTCTTCAAGCTCACTTACTTTCTTTTTAATCTCGAATTTTTTTCCTCTTTCTCAATGATAGAGTGAGAAAGTTCTTCCCTTTTAGTTTGGTGTAATTTTAGGAGCCCTACAGTTCTAAATCTATGATGTCTACCTTAGATTTCCACTAATTTGTAATTTTCTTATTCCTCACATGCACCTTTCCAAATTGTAGCTTCTTGGTGGCCCAATCATAACAGATATGTGCATGGTCAAGGATTGGTCCTCAATAATTACCATCTCTTTAGCAACCAATTCTTCAATTCACTTATGGGACTCAATCATGCGTGATACCACCCAATTTGAAATACGAGCACTATCTGCTTCCATGTCTATGGGTCCTTCGACGTGTTGGGACCCTTTCTTACTCAAAATTTTACTTTTAGATGAGGTCACAACTTAGGATTTTTCCAGGGTAACTCAAGTGGGTCGTTCTTCTCCATCACCTCCATTGAAACATCATTCATTATTCTCTCCTTGAATTCTAATATTATTCTTTATTCTATGAGATGAGGAGGAACTCTGACAAACATATGGAGATGAAGTAGGTTGAGCACTAGTAGGCTTCTTTCCTCTCCACTCATTTCTTTCCTTAATATTAGTATATTTATCTCTAACACTGCATCATCAATGGGTGTGAGTGTTTCCTTTTCCCTAGATGAACCGGTTTGATTCTCTACACTTATTTTTGAGATTCTTTTAAACATGTTTCAATATCTTAACAATGTCAAGCATCTTGAGAAAACCCATCTAGCTTCAGCTAAATTAAAATATTTCAGTAGGTAAGAGAATTATACAAGATGATAAAAAATATTTACAATAATCTCTCCTATAGTGAATGGCAGTGTTATGAACTACTTCTCCTTTCTTTCAAATAGAATCAACCAAGGGTGATATTCTCTGCAAAGTTCAGCACCAAAATATCTATATAAAATTAACATGGGTAATAATAGGGGTCTATCTTGATACCTGTTGGTTCTTAAATTGTTCCATGGGGACCACTCAAGAACGCATTCGTTGAGGATTCAAAAATCCTCCCGCTTTAGGCACTTTAGGGTGGCCTCCTGTACACCACAAGGGGTATTCCCTGACTACAATTGTATGATTTTTAATATGCAAATAAAATAAGACTAGTTGTTGATAAAAATGAAGACATTGTAGAAATAAGATGGTTTAGACAGAAGAAATTTAAATCAACTAGTTGTTGATCAATGATATATCTCGCACATCAAAGACGAGTACTCAAATTATAATGATAAAATGAAATAAAACAAACATAAAAGAAAGAAAACATAAATATGTATAAATGTTTAAGACACAACTGTTATCTCAGTGGTAAAAATGAAGAGAACGTTGCAACAAGTGCAAACATTTTTTCCTTCTCAGGCTAATCCCTCGATAAGTTATGAACTAATAATAAATATCAGAACAATAAAATCATAAGAATTAGCATGATACCATAATCAATTTAAGATCCATTTTATATCGTAAACACAAAATTATTATTAACGCGGCAAAGAAAACAAAACGCAACAATTTTAGAGTTTATCGAGTAAGAGATCGCTTCTCAATTCGAGAGGCAAGCTCATGGAAATTCAATTTCAATCAAATGCTCAATATTTTAATCACTAGATTCAATAATAAATACCAGAAGACCAAGCAATTAAAAATTGGATGCTACAGAATACGAAACAAGTTCAACATTCTATACATTTAAACTGTTGTAAACAAACACATGGCAAAAGTGATTTATCAAGGACACATGAGTATATCATTATATCAAAAATAGACCTTCTTATCAAGTATGTTCAAATCCAATAACATCAAAAATAGTTATTATGTCAACAACCCCCTCTAAACGAGAAACAGGGTCTTAAATAAAGTTTTCAAAAACTAACTATCATAGTAACTATTTTTAAGTTATTCAACATTCAAAGTGAAATAACTTAAATTAAAGTAAATAAAGTAAACTTTCATGAACTCCTTCGTGATTTGGATGTTTTAGCCCTTTTGGATGTGGCAGCGGAACATTGGCCTTGAGATCCGTGTATTCTTGCCATAGGCATCTGAGGTGTAATTAATGCCACTTCATCCCTATCCTCTTTTTGATATGTAACTTTTTGCATCGGTTGGATTGGTTATATTACTTGAGTGCTAGAAGCAACTTGTTCTAGGATAAAATTTCGGTTCACTTGCTTCTTAACCTTTATGATTTTTTCCCAATCAGTTAGTGCTAACCATGGTACATTCTTGTACTTTATTATTGCCACTATTAATTTTGACATGATCTACTAGCGAGTTGTAGGGAGGTTTTGGATCAGTTTGTTTATCCCGGCCAACATAGTGAAGTCCCTAATAGGGCATTGATAACAAAATGGGGTGAAACAACTTCTTCACTGTGTATTAATAAACAACCAAGATCTTGTTCATTAGCCTTTAATTTGTCACGAAATTATTCATTTGATATCATCCAATTATCTTCCCCCAAAAGTAAGGAACTCTAAACCTGCCCAAATAATTCCAGTCATTTTTGAAATTTTCAATTTTCTTAGTAACTCTCTCAAATTATTCCCTCAAGGGTTGCATACAGTTACGCTTTTCTTTGATCATAAATAATAATGAATATATTTACCTTATGACATAGTTGTATATTTATTATTTAGTAGAGTATTCAATAAACTTATATTATTTATTATTTTAATGATCAGTACATTTAAATAAGGAATATGATATTTTAAAGAATTAAATAATGAAAATTTAACTTACCAATGGACCATTAAGTAATTACCTATTGTAACCAAATTATAAAAATAACAAGGATTTATTACCATTCACTTGTATAATAATAAATCATTTAATATATATTATATAATGACCATTATAATTAAAATATTAATATTATACTATAGAAATAATATTAATAATATATCTATTTTTATAGATAATTAATAATAATAAATCAATTAATATATATTATATAATGAGCATTATAATTAAAATATTAATATTATACTATTTTGTTATTATTCAATTTATTAATAATAAATCATTCAATATAGATTATATAATGACCATTATAATTTAAATTATTAATATTTGAAATAATATTAATAGTATTTTTATGAATTCCTTTATTTACCTATTTTAAATATTTCTAGAAATATTAATTAAACTATTTTAGTAGTTTGACCATGTTCATTAGGTAAAATTAGCCGTTAGCATTATAGCTGTTGGAGTCTCTGCACGCTCTATTTAATCTAGCTAAGCCAGATTGGTTCTTCAACTTGTCCTGACGATGAACCACACTGGTTGGTTCGAAACGCGTCGACAAAAGATTGGTTATGTGATTTTGCCGAAGACTATCTTAACAATGTTATGGATCACAGAAGTCTAAATTCCTTAATGATTTATATTTTTCAATATTTCCTCAAGCACAGAGGAAGTACTCTTGGCTTCTAGATTAGCACTTTGGATTATCGCTTTCTCACAATCTGAGAGAATCACCACATAATACTGAATTGTAGATATTTTTTGGTTTATCTCTCTCCATATCTCCTCCTCCACTTATATAAGAACTTGCCTCTCGGTGGTAGTTATTTTGATCACTTCTTGTAAGGACTTAACTTCATTTTGTGTCTCCTTAAGTGTATTGTGTATCTGTTCCATCATGGTATTTTTGCGTTGCAACTGTTTGCTTCTCTCTTTTCAACCCATTCTTTTTCAAACTTTGTTTCATTGAGTTCTTGTTCCAATTGTGATATCTTTAATTGCAAGAGCTTCATGCTTTCAGTATATGACGTTTGAGGAGCAGTGAAAGCTTGATCAATAGTAGTGTTACATTCTGAAATTGTTTTCATTTGTTTTTCGTCTTTTGTTACAAAGTCCTCCTTCGGGACTTCTAACTAAGAATTTTTTTTGCTAAATTCTTTCTCCTTGGCTTGAAAGGATGCATGCATCTCCTGTAACTGATTTTCAATATCTTCTCGTCTTGTGTAGGCTTGTATCAAAATATGGGCATCATAATCAGGGATCTTCGCTATAGCCTATAGAGTTTTAATTTATTTTTCCTTTTCTTTTAATAGCATTTTAAAGGGCCCAATTTCCTTGGGCTACCCGACTTTTCGAATTACCATATCTTCTAATTCCTTGATTATGTTAGGTTTGGTTGTCAGAGCCACTTATGCGATATGCAACTACTCATAAGCCTTTTCCAGCATAGCCTGTATTTTTCTATTGCCAGTTGTGGAATCTAATAATCGTCTAGCGACGATTTCCCATGTCTGTTTGCGCTAATTTTCCATTTCCAAATCTAATAACTTACTTAAATTAATATCCATAGAAGAGGCACGGGAACCTATTAGATGTTAGTTCTCATTCACTTCTGACTATACCACTGTGATATTAAACGTGTTTGTTTCAAAATCTACAGAAGAAATAAACCTTGGTCTTACAGTGAGGGCCATTTCTTTCAGTATTGTCTCCTCCACCAATTGGGCTTGTTGGAGAAACAACATTAGTTTTGTGCCCAGTGTGTGTGTTGATTTTTCTTTAATAAAATTGTGCTTGACATCTAATGCTCATGCACCAAATTCTCTCGGCCTAGTTTCATCAATCGTTTGTTGCATTTCTCTGATTAATTGCTTGACTGTTTGGTCGAACACTTCAGTATCCACATCACCTTCTCTTTCTTTTACATAGCGCAAGGCTCCTTCTTTATCCAAAACATCATATTTTATCTTTGTCATTGGAGCAAGTGTGGTTTCCATAGGTTGTGTAGGTTCTATTTTTAGGACACAAACTTCAACGGGTATCAAAGCTTGGCCACATGTTTCCTTGTCACCTATTGGTATATGGCTTTGTTCTATGGTTACATGCATCATTACTTGGATGTGACCACAAAGTGGGGAGTATTCGCCAACTTTTCCATCTCTGGTCTTCTTTCATAAGTGTAGGTTGATAGCCCTGCCTGTTATTTTAATCCAAAAATTATTGCAAGTGGGTCATAATGCTAACATTCATCATGCATCAATCCCAATAACAACATTTCTTTTTCATTTTGCATTTTTATTTTTAGCAATGAGAGGTTGAATAGAGTAAGGATAACTAAATAATGCTCCCTTTTTCTTTCATGCAAAGTTTGACTCATTAACAACTATCCTTTATCTCAACACCTCATAAGCAAATATTAATGGTGTAATAAACTTGGCAAATTGAAAAGGCTCCCTTTCAAAACCATACAGTCTAATCAAGGAAAAGTATGCGTAAAGGAACCATATCCCTATGCTTTATTCCTTGGTAAGTCTTAGAATTGTCCTCTTCTCTTCGCAAATCTATCAGAGGCTTCTCCAACCAATTTAACATTCAGGTAAAAGGAAAAATGATCAATGTATTGAGTATAGGAATTAGGGAGATGTCTTGGGTAAATTATGTCTGTCCATTGATAAACTTCCCTCTCTTTTTTGCTTTCATCCTTGACATTCGTGGGGAGCTTAGTAGACAAAAAATAAGAAAGGTAGTTAGATAAAACTAAATGAACAATATATGTGTAATGGTGGTAGGATTTAAATGGGATAGCAGTTGTGAGGTCAACTATAATAGTTTTGGTTAAATATTTCGGGAAATCGATCACCAATCTATTAGGATTCAGAGTAATAAGCCAAATAGCTAGGAAAATGGATTCATAAATATTGAAGTTGTCAGTTAAGCTGAAAATAATAGCAAAAATTGATGTTAAGGTTTGGTAAAAGGGTTTCAATAAGTTAGCATGAAGAGGGAATTCCAATTTTAGGTTTGGGCCAGGGCTTTGGAGTAAGCCTTTGAGGAATTCGGCTTTATCTTCCTTTTCCCATGTGATAAACCGTGGTCTAACCCTTTATCAGTAACGTTTCTCATGGAAGCTAGTATTCCTCGCATTTTGGACATAACGTCCTAATTAATTTGGAGGAATACATGTTGGTCTATGGGAGAGGTGATGGTATGAGGTTTGGAATTGAAATATTTAACAACCATAAGAGTATAATCTGAGTCAAAATATACAGGAGGGAGCACAGCAGCTAAAACCCCATATTTATTAAGGCATTAATATTCCTGAGAGCTATGAGGGGGGCAATTTAGGGTCCTTTTTAAAGTGAGGACGTGTGTAAGATGGGTCTGGGTATCTCTAATACTAGCCAACTCATTGATAAGCGTTTCTTTGGACGTATCGTCAGGAATTTCTTTCTTTCTTTAGATTCAGATAGGCGGAGAACTGTAAAATGAGTTGGAACGAAAAAAGAGAACTTGCCCGGTGAGGATGATAATGGTTCGAGCTCAAATTTCTGACCTGCATGGGAATGGCTCCTATTATAATTCTCGGGCTTCGCATCGACATGCAGGAAAAATACATGGATGTGAGGAAAATAACAGTGAAAATTTGGTGAAGTGTTTAATTAGGGTAGGACTGCTCTTAATGGAAGTTCGATAGGCGTCGCATCATGACTTGCCAGCTCAAGGACCAAGGATGGGTCTCATCCATCGGTCATGGCGAACTGGATAAACTTCGTGCAAGACTGGGTCTAATGGTTATTGATCATGCAAGGATGCACGGTCAAGATCTCATCGTGGGTAGGGGGTGCGCTAACGCACTCACATATTTAGGCCTAATGTGGTAATCTGATCGTTCGATAAATATTGGATAGACAGCCCGGATTCATCGGGGATAATTTGAGTGCTTATCATACGTGTACCTTAGCACTTGATGAGGCATTGGGACTGTCGGTTGGGATAGAAACAATCTGATCGCCGAGAAGAGGGAAGGGGGTTAAACTCATCGGGAAAATGGGTGTGACTAAAACACATGCAGGTTGCGGCTCGAGGAATGACTACATGCTATTGATTCCTTTGTAGGGCACAATAAGGTTTAAAACTTTCTGGTTCTATATCTACGTTCTGAATATATAAGAATTGCTCATGAAAGATTAGAACATGAACACATTTACTATAAGCGGTGTACTAATATTTTTAAACTTAGGAGCAAAGAAGGGTTTCGTGATAACAATAACCATAGGAGTATGGTCTTCCCTTTCTTTGTGCATGCCCTTTCCCCATACAAAATTTTGGGCCTCTGCAAATATCTTTTTGGGCTCATGCCCTTTTACCATATGGTTAAACTCTCAGACGAATTGGTCCTGAACTTGGAAAAAAAATGGGAAGTGACCTTATGCTCCCATATAATAAGATACTAGAATTGCATTGGTTATAGATAGAGATTCATGTTATTCTTGTAGGGTAGTTTGTGGAATGAATTACAAGAAATAATGGCCATCACCAAGTAGGCCATCATAAAGAGGATTTGGGTCTTACAAAAATTGACCAATTAAAAGGAAATTACAAATGAAATGACCTTTTCCCAGTGAAATATGACATCCTTCTTGAAAGAGAGAGAGATTATATATAGAGCTGACTTGGATACATTGGTAGTTGATTCACATCCCATTACTCAAATGAATAACAAGGAAAAATCCTTATAAGGCTAATCAAGTATATAAATATCGATAAAATGAGAGGCTAGATGTGACCTTTAAAAAATGTGATAAGAAATTGTGGATGATATTCATCCCGTCACCTTAGGAATCTAGAAAAGCATCAACTTTAGATAATTTGAGCTACCTAGTGGGTTCTAGAAGCTTCAATATCTTTCTGAAGACTTGTTGTAGCGACTACAACCACCCTCCAAAATTTTGGCTCGCATGCAAATTTCAGAGCCTACCTTGGATCCTGTGATCAGTCATCCTTGGTAACTTATTGGTAAGCTGATGATTTCAAGCTCCCTTCCTTGATCATAAGAGTTTTATGTGTTCTCCTCTTTATGCAGCATGTGTCATCATCGGGCGTAGGGGTTGTTGTTTGTCATGCAAAGGGAATGTTGTTTTGCTCCAAGGGAAAGCATGTGTGCATGAGTGGTTGTCATCACATAAACATGTTTCAATCTCACTTCACGCACTCTTGTCATGAAGTTTGTTGCATCAAGAAAAGTATGCCTTATGCATTCTGGATGGTCTACGTTGTGTCACTTAGTGTCTGTGTGTGATCACAGTCAAGTCCTATCAATGTTTACATATGTTTCACTAATCTCACACTTATCCATTTTCTTGAGCAACCTAGCCTCATCTAGCTTTCCAGAACTGTGTGCTTTGCTTCTGGAACCATCAAGCTTCCTCCCTTGCCTGCTAAAACCCCACAGCCCACAGAGACCCCAGCCAACACTGCTCTCGAAAAATGCGCAGAGAAGTCAGCGAGCCAGCACTGCTCTCCATAAATGCGCAGAGCGGTCTAGATGCACTGCACTCGGAAATTCCACAGAAATGTCCTCCCAGGACCCCCATCCCACAACAATGTTTTGTGCCTCAAAACTGCGCAATGTTGTCCAAGCTTCCCTATCTGTCTTGCATGCAGAAACTACGCAAATGGGCCTCCGAGGCCCTCATTTCGACAGCAGTGACTGTCTACTGAAATTGTGCAGATCTACCTCTCAATGACTACATGAAAGGGTGACATGCTGAAATTTCTTCCAAGGAGTTTAGGAGAAGGACCAAGGAACCAAGTAATGGAAAAGTTCAAGACCGCATGCAAACTCCGTCGGATGCATCATCATCTTGAGGGTAAGTATAGTAAGTAAAGAACACCTTTCGAAGTACACGTCTTAGTTGAGTTTGTAGGACTTCTTGTCATTGTCATATCATCTTGTCCTCAATAACATGCATGTGCGCAAACACAAAAAGTCATTTTATGTGTTTCTTCTACATGTCTTACTTCCTTTTCACTTGTTTGACCAACTTTCGTCTTTGGCTATTGATTGTTATGTCATGCTCGCGACCTCGTTCTGGTGATGTTGAAGGTTGTGTTTGAGTTTTTCTCGCTATGTAAACATCTATCGCAAGTCTCACACACAATGTTGTAAGCACTGTCACGCAAGTGTCGTCACGGTCATCTGAATGTCTATGTCAAGTGTCACACTTGTGGCTCGCACCCGTCGACAGTCACACTAAGTGTATGTTGTCTTGATGGTTCGAGGTGTCTTGTTGTCGAGTCATGTTGAGTGTGTGTTCGCAAGGTCAAGCATGCATAAGTTCACTCACTCACACACTTAATCATTTTGTTGAAACTTTGTCAACCAGACTACCCCCCAACAACCAGACCTTCGTTGAGCTGCACCACGCAGCCTCAGTCCTCAGTGATCATGTACTGCTTCCCAGAATTGCACAGAGCTTGAGGTTGCCTCCCAGCTAGTCTGCACTATGCAATCTAGGAGTCAACCTGACTGACTTTCACCCAGAACAGCGCAAAAGTTTCTCAGCAAGCCATCTCAATCTACATTACCTGCAAGCAAATCTACCAAGCTTCCAGCTGGTCAATCAGAGAGTTTGACCAGGCAGTGACCCTGGGCCTCACTCCTCCAAAAAATTACGCAGAAGCTTCCAAGCATGCCCACTTCCGCTGACTGGAGAAATCTTGCAGACATGTCGAAAAGACACCAGTTTCTTGTCACTGCACTGCCCTAAAAAATTGTGCAGTTTTCTGAGCCAGTCACCCTGTCAACCGACTTGTTGCTCCTCCTGAAAACTGTGCAGTTTTCATAAGCAGTCTCCCAGCTGCCCAACATCCTACTTAGCCCAGAAATGCATAGGGATGTCCTACAGGCCAACCTCCCATCTCTGCATATTTTTTTACAACAGCCTCCCACAGCCCGTTGCCAGCCTCCCCAACGAAATTATACAATTTTCACTGCCAGTCTTCCCCCGTTGCTCGCACTATCTCCCTATAAATAGTGTAAAGATATTCCCTCCAGCCAAGCCAGATCCCACAGAAATTCACTACTGATCTAGACTTCCCATCTTAGCCTCCCAGTGATCTCTGTGCAATTTTCATTAATAATTCCCTGAAGCCTGCATCCCGGCCTAAAATGTGCTTTGCGCAGTCTAAGAGCCTTGTCCTCTCTCCTGGTCACCTGCACCCGAAAGCAAAAGATGATGCATCATGGTAGACTAGGAGATTTCTGGATTTGATGTTATCTCATCATGAGTGACACATGAGACATGGCATGATGACAAACCGGATGAACAAGGAGAGCATGCTAGGAGACTTGTTTGCGAACGGACGAACACACGAAGTGTACCAAGTAGCAAGCGAAGGAGACACATGCGCATGCATGAACTATCAAGAAAACACCAAGATTGTCGAAGACTTCGTAAACCTTGCCATGCAGAGGTGAAGCTATGATACACTAAGAGCACACTCATCACTCAGCATCACTGTAGCTCGACATGGACACCACCATCAGCATGAACATACCAACACTGTCGTGTCGAGTCATGTCATGAGTCGTCTCAGCTGCATCACTACTGTGGGTCATACTGTCGTAATGAATGTAATGTAATGTGGAAGTCTAAGAGACCCACATGTAAAGTTGAAGATTCATGTAAGTTAAACAGTCATGAGGGACGTCGAACAGTCACAAGGGTCAGTTTCACCCTTGACTATATATACCCCTCATTTGTACATGCAAAATACTTTTCACCTTGGCTCCTCCCACATAGCCTTGAGAGTCTATAATATTTTCTTTGAGGAGCGAGTAGTGGCTCCAACGCCCCACTATCGGGGTTACTGATGTAATGGTGTATGGATTTGTCTTGGAACTTTTGCTTAATTCAGAAGTTTGTTAACAGGCTAACACATTTTCACACATGTATTGTATTCGTTTGTAAGACTATTCTTTGGACGCTTGTAATGCGTGTTGCTTTAACCTGTATTAAGACAATTGAACTATTTCGGTCGTTTTAGTAAATATTTTATTGGAAATGTGTTGTATCAGTTGTTAATTTTGTCTCACTCATGTGGGCTATCCCGCTGGACACTTGACAGATTCATTCTTGTAAACTTGTTATAACATCATCGCACTCGTGTGGACTATTCTGCTGGGTGTTGTATGTGTTATCTGTTCACCTTGTGTTTGTGACTTCCACATTTGTGTGGACTACTCCGCCAGAAGCTGCACATGTCATGTTGTGTTGTGTGTCTCTAGTAGAGTTGAGACTATTCCCTTTAAACCTGAGACTCACTTCCACCCTCTCCCTCTGCAATGAAAGAACTTTGACATAAGCGACACTAAACACTCACCAAACACATGAACCTCATTGTTCGAAGACAAAGAAAACCACTTTCGTGTGCTAACAAGAAAGAGCTAAGGAATATCTTTAAGATAATGGCAACCAGGCCATTGTACTGGATGGGACTCCTACACCAAACGGTGTGAGGTATTGTTGGGACTTCATACCGGGGAGATCCCCTGAATGTTGGCAGGTCCAACACCGTCAACAAGACTTTAGGAGTAAGCATAATTGGATTAATATTTAGGTTGAGCTTAATGGTCGTGGTTTTAAGGTCAAACTAATAGGCACACCAGTAAAATATTTCCTTGAAGTCAAACACTTTTGGGACACATGCAATATTAGCCAACCTCGTATTCCAAATCTTGTTATTTTGTTTCTTCTCCAGAGCCAAATTAAAACCCATTGATATGAAACTAATTAATGGAAGCTTTTATCTTGGTGATACAATGAGTTGGTTGTATCCCCACAAATTGGCTTCTTCTTCCTTTTCGTCACACTGTTGCTTAGTTGTTTAATGTACTTAGAATAAGTGATAGATAAATGAAGCTTTGGTGGGACTCCTAGTTGTTAAATCCTTGATTTACAGTATCATTTAGTAGGATGTTACTTTTTTGTATACCACCTTCGTCAATTCATCTAAGAATGATAAGGGGAATTATTAACTTATAGAAAGCCTTTAAGAGGTGTAATGGTAGATAATTCCTGTAACACAATATCAAGTACCTATTTTTACCTCAAGGATTGAACTTTCTTAAATGAGCTTTTATTTATCCTTGAAAGGAGCCAACAGTTGATTTCCACTAAGTATGAAGCAAAAGCAGGGAAATGAATTTTATGGAATTTCATGTGCGGAGATTTGATATGTGTTGAAAGTCAATTCTGCAGAGAAATGGATGTTTCAAAAGTTGAGTTGCGTAGAGGATCAAATTGTGTTGGAAGGTTGAGTTGTGCAAAGCAAATAAATGTGTGGGGGGAATTGTTTGGAAGGTTGGGTTATGTGGGTCTTTTGCACACATAGAAAAATGGCTAAGTATGTAAGAGTGTAGGGAGTAGTATGCAGAAAGGCATATGTGTGAAATGCAGGGAAATGAAATGTTTCCTCACACTACACACATGGAAAAATGACAAAGTATAAAACTGTTGGGTGTGGTATATAATACACAATTATGATAGTGCAAAAATAAGTCAACATTCAAGTCCAACTGTAAGATAGTGACCCCATGCAGTTTACTAAGAACACCAGAATCTGACCAGTTTCCTTCTCCATTGGGATATGAAGTCGAAATTCTTTGATAAATGCATGTGCTAAAAGAATCAGTATAGAAGTTGAATATGTAAAAAGATTATATACTTATACGATATAGAGAGATATTGAATACTCTCAAGTAAAGAAGTGCTTGAGATGATGCCCATTAACAAGCAACTTTAGCACTTGATTGTACATTCCTTTAAAATGTATGAATTGCAACCATTAATTTTTCTATGATATATGGTCCCATCCATGTAGCATCAAATTTTGTATGCATTGAAGGCTTCTCTTTATCTTTGTTCCATAATAAGATGAGTTCGGATTTGGCAAAAACTTTATTTATGGATCCTTTGTTAAAACTTATAGTTACAACTCCTTTCCTCCTTCATATGTTTCTAAATCTTGTTCTCGCTATTATTCCAGCTGAACCAATTAATGAAGTCTCATCTGGATAGGTGTGACTCATTCTTCATCATGTATCTAAGTTATTGTATCCAATGAATTGATCTCCATATGTATGGGAAATATTGTATATTTTATGTATACCATATGGAATGGATATTGGTCGGTACTTTCTTTCAAAGAGACTCTAATAACCCACAGGGAACTTAGCATTTTTAAATGTCAGTTCCTTGGATTCTTTGCTACTATTTTCTTCAAAATATTTATCATAGTTTTGTTCGTTGATTTGTATAGACCACTATCTTGCGGATAATAGTTAGAATATTGTCTCGTGAGTTTCTAGTGTCTTCCATAAAACTCTGTGTATTTAGATCCAGTGAATATGGATCCATTGTCTGTAATGAAATAACCTGGAACACCAAACCTCGTAAGGACAATTTCTTCTAGAAATTGTATAATGTGCTTAGTTTTTCTTGTTTCAACACTATTGATTTTCGAAAATTAGTGAAATATTATTTTGCAGCTATAATATGTGTGTGTTTAGCACTCAACTTATGATTTATGGGACCAATAACATCTAAACCCCATTGAGGAAAATAAGTGTATACTGCAATTTTATTTAGGGGCATGGAAACTTTATTTCCCTTCCTGAAATATTTTGGCATGGTAGACATTTACTTTTCAAGGCATATGTATCTCTAAAGAATGTGGGCCAATAGAATATGGCTCTAAGAATTATATGTGATGTTATAGTCATGGAAAAAATTCCTCCACAAACTGCTTTGTGTGTTTCTCTAATAATATCAAGAGTCTTTAAATTGGGAAGACATATTAATAACACTCCATCATGATTCCTTTTGAATAATATCCTAGACACCAATACATAAGAATTAGATTTCATTTTAAGTGTTTTTCTTTCCTTGTCTATCATTCCATTTGGGAACTATCTTGATCTTAAATAGAATATTATATCCTTATGCCATTCAAATGTCAATAATGATTCATCTTAACTCTTTTCACTATATGATACTATATTCACATCTTCAACCCCTCCGATCAATTTATATATTCCTTTTCATTTTACAACCTTCAAGGGTTTTATTTCATTGTCATATTCTTTTAACTTGACGAACCAACTAATTGAATCTCCCTTCTATAAGTTGTTGTGTTAACATCATTTTAACTTATGGATATTGTACATAAGTATCACATGGGATGTCAAGATATAATTTTTAAAATATGTGATTACTTTAATTAGGCCATCGGATTACTTTTCTATCAAAGAATAATTCAATTCATGTTCTTGTAGTGATTTGCTGATAAAATAAATTGGATTCTCTTCTTTTGACTCCCTTCTTTAGGTTAAGAATGCAACTATAGTCTCTTTAGATGCAAAGGCGTACAAGATGAAATCTCTTGTGAATTCAAAGCTGGCCAATACCAAAGTTGAGGAAATTTCTAAATTGATATCTCGAAATGCTTTCTGGGTGTCATCTATCCATTCAAATTATATAGCCTTTCTCAACAACTTGTTGATGGGTCTAACAATAGAGGTATGATATAGAAGAAAAATCATTACAAAGTTGATTTTTCCAAAGAATTATCGTATTACCTTGTGCATTGTTAGGGATTTCAACTCAGCCATAGCTTTAACTCTTCAAGTTCTATATACATTCCCTTTTAGCAATATAGCCGAGTAATTTTCCTTCGAACACTGCAAACATGCAATTTTTAGGATTAAGACACACTCCATATTACCTGAATCTTTCAAAAATTTATTGTGACTGCACTCAATGAGATGTTATGAGCTTAAAATAAACATTCAATTTTTCTTCATAATCTTTCATTATTTTCCCTATCATCTCCTTAAGTGCATGATACATGGATCTCTGAAATGTTTCACTTGTGTTCTTTAGTCTAAATTGCATTCAAGTATAAGCATAATTTCCCCATGGCATAGTGAATGTAGTTTTATGTCTATTATCTTTAGCTACCAATATCTGGTTGTATCCTAAAAATCCATCCAGCATGGACATCACTACAAACCCCGTGACTAGTTGCAAGAGTCTTTCCATATTTGGCAGAGAGTAATTATCTTAAGTGAAGCCTAGCTAAGATCACAGAAATCAATACACAACCTTATTACCCCCATTCTTCATTCTAGCTACAATTGGACTGAAAATCCAATCTAATTTCCTTATTGGGAAAATAGTGTTTTCTTTCTCCATTTTGTCGATTTCTAATTTGACCGAAAGATTTAGTTTGGGATTAATTATCTTTGGCTTTTGTCTCATTGGTGTACACCCTACTTTAGAAGAATGACACTATGAAGAATTATTTTATCATAATGACACGATGAAGAATTATTTTATCATATTCCTTTAAATATTGATAAATCCATGTAAAAAAATTTATATTTTTTAAAAGGGTCATTTATTGATTAATTCCATGTTGAGTACAATTGCTTCCAATATTCAACCACTTTGTTGCTTTGGAGTCCCAATATTTATCTTCTTGACATCTGGAATTTTCTTGACAGATGGTTCTTCTAAAAATTGAGGACTTTTAATCTGATCATTTTGATTGAAGAGTGAGTCAAGGCATACTAGCATTTTACTATTTTCTAGCACGTCTTCATCTTCGCTATCTTCTTCAGCAAGGAACTTGATGATATGTTCTTCATTGTCAAAAACTTGTTAATGTTCTTCTTTGTCTAGAATGGATGGATGGATTAGGATTTCAACATGATATAAATAAATTTTTGAATACAAGTTAAATAAGGAGGTTATTGCCGCCAAAGAATCAATTTTTGATTTTGATCACTTGCAGCAAAAGATATCTTGAAGGAATAAAAAATTTGTATTAATTCTAAGACTCTATGTGTAATCTTTCAACTTCTTCTTCAATCAATGCTTCATATTCATCCTCATTGTTTGTACAATTTAATTGCAAATGGAAAGCATTTGGAAACAATTTTTCATGTGGGATTTCAAGTATCACACTTGTTCTTAATCCTACACTTGAGGAAGCATTGTCAAAGAACATTTTCCAATGACCTTGAAGTGAAATTTCACTACTATTATCTACAATATATACAACATTCAGTATGGTTTAGTTCCCTTGTCCAATGTCAATATAGCTAACCACTAGATAAAATTCTTTTTTGTCGAAGAAGAGAAGGTTCTTCAAATCTTGAGGTATTCTCGTCAATCAACTATCCTCGTTTGTAAGCATCATAAAGCTCCCATAATTCATCATATATCCTCCTAAGTGAAAACTCCATTCTCTTCCCAAAACAAGGCCATCTTAAATTGGTAAGTAGACCACAACTATTGTAAAAAATATTGTAATATGTGTTTTTGAGCTTACTGATGCATTGAAGTCTTTGATTTCAGCATAAGTTGGCACTTTTCTTGAATCAATTACACAAATGCTTTCTCAAATATGATAATATATTGTTCAATTTAATTTAATTGTTGTCATAATGTAAACATGCATAATATTGTTTGTTGTACCACTGTCCACTAAACAATTATGCAATATAAACTTTGGTGTTTCCAAAGATATATAAAATGGAGTTAATTTACCTCAAAACACAAAAGTAGAAGCAGGATGTGTTTGTTGATGACTAATGACAACTTCTTCCACTCTTGCATTGGATGTATCTTCACTATTGAAGTCCTTAACAAGATTCTCTCTTTGTTGAGGAATATTCACTACCTCTCATAAAGGAAATAATTTGGAGCATGTATAAGTCATCCTTTTATTATAATTCATCTGCATTTGATCGCTTGCATTGTTACCCTTATTCTGAGATGGTCCATATTAATCTTGCTACACATTCTTTTGAGATGAGTTTTCTGCTTGAGTTCATGTGATTGTGTGTGGAATTGGACCCTTTTCCTTTTGCTTTATTCAATTGAGCTCTATCCTAGTCCATAAATTCTTCATGCTCTTGTATTAATTCTTATTCAAATAAAAATATTTGGTCATACCCCATTTCTAGATTCTAGGATGGTCAAATTATCTTCAATAGCATCTTGAGATGTTTCAACAAACGAGTCTTCTTATTCCAATTCTTCGTCATCTATTATCAAAGCACATGGGTCTTGAAACCTCAGGGGCCTAGGTCCCTTAGAGGTGCATTATCAACATTCTAGTTTATGTTAAGTATGTCTCTGAAACCATATGTCAAGCCTTCAATTTTTTTTTTGTGGTCAAGGTATTTGCTCGTATCCTCTTATAATTTTATTATCTCATTCTACATCTATTTCATTGTCTTGTTTAATTATGCAATCTCCAAATCAATATTTCAAGAGGATGGCTCATCCAATACAAAAACCTTCTATACATTAGGAGGGACCCCATGGTAAATTCCTCTCCTAATTGTTGTATCTTGAGTATTTTGAATTGGTGCTAGTCTTTTTGGTTCTAAAATATTAAATTTAGATAGCTCCCTTTAAAATTTTCCCAAAATGATTTCGCAATCAGAATTACTTTATAACATATATTCCTCTATTTCTTGCGCCTTCCTCATTATAGCATCCTCTAATGTGCCAATATGAGAAATTTTTTTCACATACTTAGCATTAGCCAATATTACATTCTTATAAGACCAAAATATGATTGGAGCATTCAAGGAGTTTCCTGAGGTATCTGCTATAGTGTTTTGAAAAATTGGAGATTAAAATCTTTGATCTTTGCATTATTTTCAAGATGGATTTGGGTGAATTGTGTGAGCAAAGTACGATATGCAATGAGTTGGGCATATCTACTTATAAAGGTAGTTTCTATGCCATTAAAAGAGGTAATTGAAGCAACGCAAAGGGAAAGATAACAATCATAGGTGGGTCTAACCAATGTTTGGATAAATACCCTAACCATGAAATTTTCATGTATGGTTCCATGTATGTCACAAATGGCCAAGAACTGACCCATATGTTTGTCTAGATTCATAGCACCATCTCCATTAAACATGGGAAAAACTCCAATAAGTAGGGTAGGAAAGGGGTGTTACTCCCCTTCTAAGGCAAGAGGACTTACTCGAAATTTTCATCTTTGATTTCTTGTTATTTCTTTATTTCTTCCTTCTCTCCTTCCTTGTCTTATTTTGTCTCTTCTTTCCTAATGGTCTACCATTTTTTCCTTTTCCATCAGAAAGAAAAGAAATGTTTCCTCATTCTTAGAAGTATTGGATTTTTAGTAATCTTTCTACTTTGGCTTCTCATCAAAGGCATTTTCAGGTTCTTGGATTCCTCTAGCTTCAATATTGATCCTTTATTAGAGTGTCCTTTCTAGATTACGTGGTGTTGGTAACTCTTACTTAGCCAAATCTTGTTGGGATCTTTTAAACTCTTCATTGGTTCTCAAAGTTCTCAATACCAATTCATATAATTGATTCAATGTGCTTCTTTGATCTTCAAATCAAATGAGAAGATGAGGTGGGATTGGATCAAGAGGAGTCATCTACTTGGCATAGAAAATTGAGCCATTCGCATCGCTAGTATGGTCACAAAAAGTGTTCATGTATTTTCTAGTCAGGGAAAAGAGTCAACCTCTTGGGTCTTGTTTTCAAGTTCCCCCTGCATTTTTATAGAGGTGGTACTCCTCTTTTCACACACTCATATATTCAAATAACTCAAATATTGAAATATAAACAATGAGCACATGCACCTATGAGTGGAACAGGAGTTTTCAAAATAAAATAAAATAATGTGCTTTCAAGATTCATTCCATTGTACTCATCCATTCACACATCATGATGAGACACATTTGAAACAAACTCAATATATAGAATAAAGACAGTATGGCCAAGATATTAAGAGAGCTCTAAAATGATTCCATGCATTTAAATTCATAAGACATAGGAAAAAAATATGATATTCCTACAGCTAAAGTCTCAAAAGCAAAAATGAGATTCTCTCTAAAAAATATTTCTCTGTTAGATTCAATTTTTTTTCATATTTTAAGTTTTAAATAAAGGAAAGTGTCTAAATCATTTCACAAAATATTTATACTTAACATGAAATGTAAAGGCATTCATCCCTAAGGGACTGAGATTGGGCTCCTGTGTAAAACTAAATATGAGGGTACAAAATTGCATAAGGATGATGAGTGGAATGCTCAAAGAAGTTATTCATGATTAACAATTTCATTTAAGGATTATCCATATTTATGAAGGAATGAAATGAATTACACATTTAAAAAAAATGTAGAGATACAAAAAGAAACCTAAATTAATAAATAGCAATTGTTGAAAATTGTTTACATGCATAAAGGAAACAAACTAGCTCAAGTGACGGTAGCTTATCTCTGAGAAGAAATGTGACGACTACATGCCTTCTGAAATGAGTTAAAATGAGTCTCTTAGTCCTTTTTATCATCAATAAATAATGGAAAACCTTAAACATCCAAAAACCTAACCCTGGGAGATGAAGCGCCAAAAGCTTGTGGGCCCCTCTAAGGTTAGTTGGAACGTCAACTTCTTGGGATCATAAATTTGTCATACAATCTCAGTTTGGTGCGCATGATAGCCCATTGGAAATTTCAATCCGAGGACAAAAGTTGTTTAGGTCCTTAAACAGATTTGGAAGTTTAGGACCCAAAAACTGCCAAAACTAGAAAAATTCTGAAATAGGACACTGTGTTGGAAATTAGGAAATAATGTTGGGGGTCCAAGTGGAATAGGCAATTCGCCACCAATATCCACTTGGATCGATCCTCCCCCCTTAGGAAGCAATGGTTCCAATTTTGTTGAGTTCCTCCATGATATGGGGAAACTTCTTTTGAATTTGGTCCCTAGTGAGCCATTTTCTTTGGTGCAAGAGTTGGCCATCTTTGACAACCCAATACAGTTATATCCTTTGTTGGTGAGTGTTTTTAATATGTGTATCCATGATACAATTAGTTGTGTCTTGTTCGATGCAATCTAGAATGAGCTCTATTGGTGTCAATTGCTCAACAATGTATCATGTGTCCAACAATGGTGGAAAGTATGGTCGAAGGCGGTCCACATTGAATACGGGGTGCAGGCCAAGGAATGGATGGATACTTAGATCAAAATCATTGTCACCCATGGCCTTGGTGACGGTGTAAGGCCCATACTTAAGTGGTTGAAGCTTCTGATGAGCTCCAGTAAGGCATTCCTTTTGTAGATGCAACCACACCTTGTCACCCACTTGAAACTTATGTGGAACCCGATGCTTATCATGACATTGTTTATACTTGGAATTGGCTTTATCCAAGATATCATGAACCCACTGGTAGATGTTATGGATACGTTCAATAAACCTAGTGGTTTTATCAGCTTCGGATTATACATGTGTATATTTTTCTTGTGTAGTTAGAAGAAGCATGCCAACATCAATCGAGAACAATGGTTGAAATCTCAGGCCCACTTGAAAGGGGCTATGGCCAGTCAAGCTATGGAGATATATTGTAGCTTTGTTGCACATAGGGAATATTTTTATCCCATGTCCATGGATGCTTGGATTTGTACATGCGTAGTATGTGCACTATCATCTTGTTGACAACCTTTATCTAGCCATCATTCTAGGGTTGGAATGTGGTCGACTTGGTGAGATTTGTGTCCAAAAATGACTAGAGGCTCGACCAAAACTAGCTTGGGAACATACTATCCCAATATGATATAATGGTTTGCAAGATCCAAAAATGTACCCACACTCATTCAAAGAAGAGTTTGGCAGTGTATTTTTTTTTATGATACTTTTCTTACAAGAAGCCAATATAGCCATCTTTGAAAATCTATCAACGACCACAAATATATTATCATTACCATGATTGGTAGAAGGAATTCCAAACATATAATCCATGTAGATGGATTCCCAAGGTTGGCTAATAGTAGAAAAAGGATAGTATAGGCCTTGCTTCTTAATGGTTGTCTTGGCGATGGCACAAGAAGTGCATGATCTGATATATTTTCCAACATCCTGTTGGAGTTTTGGCCAACAAAAATACTTCTACAATAATACCATTGTTTTTTCAAGGCCAAAATGTCTTGCGGCCTAATTGTAATGTGCCTCCCAAATCAGTTTGGCACTCTCACTTGAAGGAACACAAAGGTGCCCCAGGTAGCATAATAGTGCATCTTGGAGGTGGAAGTCTGGTGTTTTCTTTCCATCCATCAGCATTTGGTATGTGGTGGAAAATTTTGGATCATTTTTTTTTATAGTTGCATCCATCTATAAGTCTCGTGCCCACAATAGTTTAGAATATTGGCTAGTGCCACAACCAAGGGCTAACTGGGGCAATCTGCAACGTTATTGGTGTTTCCCTTCTTTTATTTAATGTTCAAATGAAACTGTTGCATATATGTGGACCATTTCTTATGGAAATAATTTTGTAACTTTCATTGCCTCTTTATAAACTGCAAAGGTTGGTGATCTATGTGGATGATCTTCTCTTTCACTAGGATGTAATGTTTCCATTGTTGAAATAATGCACGATGCAATACATCTCCTTATCATAGGTGGGGTATTTTTGAATCATATCAGAGAGTGTCTCACTGTGATAGGCCATCATATGCCCTTGTTGGGTGAGAATTGCACCAATAATATAGTCGGAGGCGTATGTCTCAATTTCAAATGGTTGTTGCAATTTTGGCAATGTGAGTATTGGTGTAGAGCAAAGGTAGTGTTTTAGCTCAACGAATTCCTTCTATTGGGACTCAAACAAAAAAAAACTTTTCTTTCGCTTCGCCCTTCGTAACTTGACTAAAAGGCCAAGTGATATGAGAGAAACCCAACATGAACCTTCGATAGAAATTGGTAAGGCCCAAAAACTTGTGAAGCTCTATTAGATTTGTCGGGGTTGGTCAATCCCAAATGACTTGGATCTTAGTTGGATCCACATGCATGCCTTTCTCATCAATGGTGTAGCCTAGAAATTGGACTCGTTTCATGCCAACGGAGCATTTCTCTAAGTTGGCACATAGTTTGTGATGTCGCAGGGTTTGAAGGACCTGTCAAATATGTTGCAAGTGCTTTACCCAATGCTTGTTCAAGATGAGGATGTTTTCCATATATACAACCATGAATGAGTTGGTGAAAGACCATAATATGTCATCCATTAGCCTCATAAAAGTTGCAAGGGCATTTTTCAACCTTAAGGGCATGACCAACCACTCAAAAAGGCCCTCCTTGGATTTGAAGGTTGTCTTCCATACATCTGTGGTTTCTATTGGATCATGGTGATAGCCATCTTTCAAATCAATATTGTTGAAGTACTTGGCCCCCTCTAGATGGTTAATAAGGTCATTAATCCGTGGGATCGGATACCTATGATAGTGATTTTATTCACTTACCGATAATCAATATAGAGTCTCCAAGTCCCATCCTTCTTCTATACAAGTACAATTGGGCTCCCACAAGGTTGGAAATACCCTTTTTGTAGCAATTCCTAGATCTACCACTTGATTTCCTCATTTTCCAAAAGGGAGAGGCAGTATATTGGCCCATTGGGTAGGTAGAGGTTCTCCAAAATTGTCTTGGGAAGTTGATGTTCCAACTAACCCCAATGGGGCCCACAATCTTTTGGTGAGAACCTCTACCCACCAAATAATTAAGCAAATCAATGCATACTATCACATACAAGAGCATTATGTGATAGTATTCCATAACATATTTATCCTTTCACACCGACTTATCTTGATTTCCTTGATTATTTTTCCTCAAGGGATACCTTGTTAGTTCCTTTAGAAAAAACTCATTATTGATCTTGTTGGTGAAGGTTGATAAATCATTATCAGCAAATTGTTGATCATGCTCTAGATATTTCTTTAAATACTCATTAAATGAACAAATTCTTTCATATAAATTTCTCAAATGTAGAGAAACCTCCCATGCTTCTTCAACAGTCTGAAGTTTCTTATTTATATTCATTATGACATAGGATTTGATGCATTTTAAAAATTGTGTTTCATTTCTCACTTTTTGGGGTGTGTTGAGTGTACTTACTTCTACAACTTTGGGTGCTTTGATAACCAAAGGGGTCATGAACAAAGGTGTAAGACTGAGAGCTTATTCAAGCTCACTTATTCTTCCTTTCAATCTCAAATTTGTTACCTCTTGCTCAATGACCAAGGGAGAAAGGGAATCCCTTGCAGTCTGGTATAATTTTAGGAGCCCTATAGGTTCAACCCCTAAAATATTTACCTAAAATTTCCATTGATTAGTAACTTTCTTATTTCTTACATGCACCTTTTCAAATTGTAGATTCTTCATGGCCTTATCATAATGGGTATTATGCATGGTCAAAGCTAGGCTCTCAAAAACAATCAACTCTTCAAAAACCAAATATTGAATTAACTTCTGGGTCTCATCCATGCACGATACCACCTAATCTGGTATATTGACATGTCTATTTCCACATTTATAGTTTCTTCTGCATGTTGGTTGTTATGAATATAATTCATGTGAAAATAATAAATATAAATATAAAACCTCCAAGGATGCTCGTTGTGTATGAATCCTCCAATGCATGAGCGATGGGATCACATGATTCTGATGGAGGATGTGAAATTTGTGGATTAGATTGATCTTCAATGCACACAGGAGAGAGTGATGAGGAGCCTCGGATGTTTCAAAAGATTTTTGATCAAGAGTGGAACTGACCTCAGGACAGCGAGGGCCTAACATAACCATCAATGCAAGCTCAAGTGCTTCGATAGCGTGAGGGGTTTCCACTTTATCAGTAGATAGATCATCAGAGGCTAGTGGCTTAGAAAGATTAATAACGAGTGAATGAACATCGTGATTGAATGAACGAGTGAAGAGATCATGAAAACCACGATCATAAAATTTGGGATCTTCATCAGCATCCTCATGATATGACGAATCACGTAGAGGGGTTGATGAGAAACAAGAATGTTCATCCCCTGTGTTTCCGGAAATGATAAATGAAAGATTGAATGGATTTTCAATGAAAGATGTGTCCTCTATGAAATGCAATGACAGACTAACATCCGGTGTGCCATGTGAATGATCGAAAGTAGAAACATTCGACGATAAGTTTTCACAGGAAAATCAAAAGTTGCAGAATCACAAGGGATGTCAGGATAGAGCAAATGAGGCGTGGATGGAAGGAAGCCATCCTTCACCACAGGTTCTTCTTTAGATTCCCGCACACACTCATTATGAATGATAGAGCAAGTTTGTTGCACAACACCAACTTTGTCGACAACTTGATCCTCGTGAACAACAAGTGTGGAGTCTTTAACCGGAGAACACAACACAGTATAATCCAGAGGATCAACAAAAGGAGGGAACGAAGGTTGAGGAAACAATTCCATGTGACAACCAACAATCTTGCAAGCCAAATCTGCGCAGAAATCAAGAGTAGGTGGGGTGAGAGGATGTGACAACGCAACAGATGTGCATGCACCTTCTCCCACCTCGCACTGCGGAGCTAGATCTGTTTGATGAGAAGAAACAGACAATCACTTGCGACAACGACCTTGTCTATCTTAGATTTGGAAGCTCTAACACTAAGTTATGCTAGGAGGAGTTCGCATGATTCTAAGATTTGTGGATTTTCGGATATGTGAATTCCACCGAGAAATTCCCAATCAATTTCATCTTCAGGAAATTGAAATGCAATATTAAGAAATCGTATGTGAAATTTCTCAATGGATTCATTAGGTGATTTTCGCAATTCTAGAATTTCTTTATTGAGTGCTTTACGGTCAAAATGATGGAAAGCATTGTCTACCTCTCCAATGAACTAATTAAGAGAGTGAATGGATTTATCGGGCAATGTGACACACCATTGAAATGAGTTCCCTCGAAGTGTGAGTGCGAATAGCGAGCAGGTCATATAATCTTCATGGATTCCATACCTTTGACAGAAATCTACACAAACATCTCTATGTATGAGTTAGGTTACTCCGCCTTCACCTTTGTATGTGAAAGGTGACAAGAGATTCCAGAGATTCTCTGTGATTTCAAAGTCATTTCCATAAGACATACATCTCGAAGGACAAATTGTAACATAAGTCATGACAAACGTGTGAAGATTCAAAACAGACATTAAGGACTCAACTTGTCATCTGACCCTCCTTCTAGCGCTAGAAAAATTTGACAGCTTTGGACCCGCCAACATGTCAGGGTATCTCTCGGGTAAGAAGTCCCAAATAGACCTCAAATTGTTTGGAGTAGGAGTCCCAACAGTGGGTAGTAAAGTTATGCATTGACTACGATAGTGCGCAGAGGTAAGCAAGATATCCTTGTCGAAAGCAAGTGTGTGACCTTGCAACGAGTCAAGATAGATGCACGAGAAGGTTCTTACACACAAAGGGGGAAAAGAAGTGTATCCCTTAGAAGCCTGTAATAGTACGCAGCCTGAATGGAACACACGAGTGAATGAAATCACAAGCTGGAAAGCAAAATATTCAACAATCGAAAGTGATGGGTTAAACCAACAACATGACTTCAACAAGATTCATACAATTGTATACAAAATAGTTCATACACAAATGCATAGGTTAAACAACATACATTGCTAAAGTAACCAGAATAATCAAACTACAATAAAAACATATGCATGAAGACGTGTTGGCTTTGTTATATTATATAAAAGTGAAAGTTCCATCCACACATACAATCATGACAACCACTAGCCCCACTAGTGGAGCATTACAGTCAACACCGCCTGCTCCTCCAAAGAGATGTACTCACTCTACACTGTGGAGAAGCCAAGGCTTATCACAATACTCTCCAAGACCTCTCTAAGAAATGCCTAGCAAAAGCTTTGATCCCAAAATCCTGTTCTATGAGTTATGAGGTTCTATATATAGCAAAGGGTGGGGTGACCCTTGACATTCCCCTTTATGACTCTTAGACTACCCTCATGACTCTTCAACTTCGTTACATATAACTCTTCACATTACATAAGGTTGTTTTCATTCCACTAATGACACTTGGAATTTCACTTTACATTACATATGATTACACAGTTACGACTCATAGTAGTGAGGTGGCCAAGACAACTCATAACACAACTCGACATGACACTATTGACATGTATTAGCTGACTGTGGTGTCCATGTCAATATGTTGTGTTGTTAAGTGATGGATGTCTCATTGAATGCTCTTTGTCTTCATCTCTGCATAGCTTGGTGTTGCGGGGTCTTCAATGGTCTTGGTTTTCGCAAGATGGTTCCATACATGCATTTCTTTCACTTGTTGTTTGATATGCTTCGCATGCACATTCAACTGTGAGCAAGTCTTCTAGCATGCGCTCCTTCTTCATCCCATTCGTCGTCGTGCCATGGTTTGTCAATGTACATGTTCCTGCAATTCACTCATGATGGGACGACGTCAAATCCAAAACCTTCTAACCTTGCATGATACATTGTTCTCGTGTTTTGGGTTGAGGTGTCCGAGAGGGAGGACAAGACACTGAAATTGCACAGAGCATAGAGCTCAAGCTGGGATGAGGGGCTCTGGAGTACTGTTGGGAAAAACTACACAGATGTTACAAGGAGACAAATTTGTGCAATCGGGGACAGTAGTGATAGGTACAAGGTGGAACCCAGCAGGTCAGGACTGCACAATTCCTGGGAGGAAGACAAGGCAAGGTGTTCGGGAGAACTGCTAGACAGTTCTGCACAATTTTCAGGATGAGGGTTGGGTAGGTCCTCCAAGGTCCAGTTGGGAACTTACGCAGTTTCTCTGGGGAAGACAGAGTTGTCAACAAGAAGCACTGGCAGAAATTTTTGCACAGTTTTCCATGGCAAGGTTGGATCAGGCTGCGGGGAGCTGCTGGTCACAACTACACAATTCTGAGGGTCAGTTTGGGACAGGCAGTAGGGGCCTTCCCGACATGACTATAAAGTTTTCGAGATGAGTGTAGAGCAGGGAAATAGGGAGAGTGCCAGTGAAAACTGTGCAATTTTCAGAGGGAGAGTAAAGCAAGCCAACAGGGGGCCTGCCAGTTAGATCTGCGTAATTTCTCGAGATAGTGCAATGGCACGGAGCAGAGGCTTGTTTCACATGTCTGCGTAGTTTCTGTAGGCAGTGCAGGACGGGAAGCTGGGAAACTTATGCAGAGTTTTGGGGAGAAATGTAGCCCCGGGTCACAATGTAT
This sequence comes from Pinus tabuliformis, assembly GCA_031772625.1. Classification (NCBI taxonomy): domain Eukaryota; kingdom Viridiplantae; phylum Streptophyta; class Pinopsida; order Pinales; family Pinaceae; genus Pinus; species Pinus tabuliformis. Next base: position 530,436,223 of record CM062819.1, on the reverse strand, counting down.
TTTAGGTTTTTCCAGTTGACCAAAGGGAGGCTTGATGACTGATCTTGTGGGAATCACAGAATCGATTGGTCTTGGGGAAAACTTCTACGCGGTTCTGGGAGACAGTGAACTTTCTCACTTCCAAGATTGTGCAGTGCGGGCTGCCTCGGAGGACAACCTCAAGCTTTGTGCAGTTCTGGGCAGCATATCAGGGTCACTAAGAGTTGAGACTGCACAATGCAGCTCAGTCAAGGTCCAGTTAAAGGAGGGTTGTCCGGTCAACAGATTTTCAGGAAAAATGGCTAATTGTGGGAGCAAGTGAACTTATGCATACATGACATTGTGATCACACACTTAGCATGTTTCGACAACATGACGACACTAACGATCGGGACAACATAGCAAAGCATGATCCTCTGTGGGACTGTCTATCGGTGAGAGCGACAAGTGCGACACTTGGTATAGACCTTGGGACGAATGTGATGACACTTGTATGACAGTGCTTACAACTTTGTGTGTGAGTGCGATGGGTGTTCACATAGCCAAGACAAACCAAATACACAAAGAAAAACCTTTGAAATCACTAGAACCGGATCGTAAGCATGACATAGCAATCAACATGCCAAAGACGACAAGTTGCTCAACAAGTGAAAAGGAAGCAAGACACATAGAAGAAACACATGGAATGACTTTTAGTGCTTGCAAACATGCATTGTATTGAAGACAGAATGATATGACAATGACAATTAGTCCTTCAAGCTACACTAAGAGTTGTATTTCAAAAGATATACTCTACCACAGGGGCTTCACTCAATGAACCTCTGACCTGTCACGTGCGTTCGTGGCATATTAAAAAATACCCTTAATTTGACTACATATTGGAAAAAGCTCCTAAAAATCACATTATTTAACCCCTACCAATACAAACCCAATACACCTTCCAATTTAAAAAACCCCTACTTCCACTAGATATTCTAGGTATCCATTTTTCATTAGCATTTTTTATACCCCTTTATATTTTTTTCATTAACATTGAGCTCCATTTTTTATACCTGCCAATATAAAAACCCTTTACCCCCTATATATCCCCCACTATATTATGTTATTTTTTTCTCAATATATATCCCCCAATATGAACCCACGTGGTATGGTATTGCTCCTCTAGTGAAGCCCCCGTGTACTCTACTTGCCATACTTACCCTCGAGATGATTATGAATCTGATGGAGTTTGCATGAGGTCCCGATATTTCATCATAACTCGGTTTCTTGCTCCTTCTCCTCAACTCCTTGAGAGTGATGCAGCATGTCACCTTTTCCTATAGTCACTGAGAGATAGATCAACGCAGTTTCAACGGGCAGTGATTGTTGCCGGAATGGGTTCCTGGGAGGCCCATTTGCGCAGTTTCTGAATGCAAGACAGATTAGACAGCTTGGACAACACTTCACAGTTTTCAGGCACAAAACATTGTTGCAAGATGGGGTCCAGGTGAGGAAACCTCTACACAGTTTCTGAGTGCAGTGCAGCCTGGGCAGCTGAGAGGCAATACTGCATAGTTTCTGGATGTAAGGCACTGTTGTGGGATGGGTCCTAGGAGGAAACATCTACGCAATTTCAAGTTGTAAGACAGACTGACTGTTAATTTTAGGTATGTTCTATGCTTAGAGCAATTTATTTCAATTTTCACAGTTAGTTCCATATCTTTTCCAGATTAGTAATCACATCAACATTAAAGTAAACTGCAGATAGAACATAAACATAAATCGCAGAAGACAAGCCAAGACAAGAGGACGCAAGATGTGGCACTAGCCAGGGACAAACCCCAATGTGGGGAAACCCTTGATCAATTCTTCTTATATGTTCTTCAATAGTTCAACAGAGAGAGAGAGAGATAATACGTTTACAACAGAAGTCAACACTTTGACTTATCTAGATAAGAGCATAGATCATCTCTAAGAAGATGATACATGAGATCAGTTGAAGACATGCTGCTTCAACTGATTCTCCAAGGTGACTCCTTCACCTATAGTTGTGCTGCATTTCGTCATCATGCTGCACCTCACTGTGCTGCACCCATCATCACTCTGCTGCATCTCATCACGCTTCATTAATCATGACTGTACCCATCACTGTACTGCATTATGTGCCACCGCTGCACCATGTTGCCATCCTGACCTATGTGTTGGTTGCACCTTGCTTGCTTGGTGTCCCTTGCTTGCTTCTTGTCCCTAGCATGCTTGTTGTCCTTAGCATGCTTGTTGTACCTTGCATGCTAGCTATAACATTGCATGCTTGGTGTATTTGCTGCTAAGTACCATACAACTATCCCAATGTTAGTTAGCTATCCCTTGCATTCTGCTCTCCTTTGGAGACAGATGCTCCGGCGGTTTTGGCAGTTCCCAACAGTTCTAGCAGTTTCGACTATTCTCGGAAATTCCGGTAGTTCCGGTTGTTCCTAGCAGTTCCAGCTTTTCCGGTAGTTCTGACTTTTCTGGCGTTTCTGGTAGTTCCATCTTTTCTGGCAGTTTCGACTTTTCCAACAATTTCGGCTTTTTCGGCATTTCAGGCTTCTCCGGCATTTTCGGCTTTTCTGGCAGTTCTGGCTTTTCTGGCAATTCCGGCTTTTCTAGCTTTTCCGGCTTTTCCGGCAATTTCGGCTTTTCTGGCATTTCTGGCTTTTTCGACAGTTCCGACTTTTTTAGCAGTTCCGGCTTTTCCGGCGTTTCCGGCAGTTCCGGCTTTTCCAGCTTTTTCGGAGTTCCATCTTTTTGAGCAACGTAGAACTTATTCTCCCATGACTGCATTTAGATCTAGGTCATGTTATCTAGGGCAGTGTATACCCTAGGGCACTCCCTCTAGCTCTCATCTTCATCAAACCCAAAACAGGATGAAGTGAGATCACAAGAGTGAGTGTGTGTGTCCCTTGACTTCAAGTCCTCTTCTATTTATACTAAAACGTAGAGGTTGAATAGACATGACCGTTGGGCTTTTGAGCCTACATAAGTTGTCGGCCGATTTGACAATTTGTCCATAATCAAAATAAATTCATATCTTCATAAATACTTATCAGAATTGGATGATCTTTATATCAATCCTACACCTCTCGATGAGAGGGATCCAAGAAAAATATTAGCTGCCATAAATAAGATGACCCACATGGAGTTTGGCCCTAGTTTCCAATTTTAACACTTGCTCTCAACTAGGGAGAACTCCATCCGCTGATCCATATGTTCGACTGTACTATCTCTGCCATTAGTGCCCTGCATTCCTCTGCTCTGCTGAACCATGAAGAAGAATAATTGATTGAGAATGTGTCATACCATTCTCTATTGACCCGAAGTCAGTTTCATCTGAAGAGAGTGTGTCACATCACTCTTACTAACCCGAAGTCAGTTTTATTGATCCCAGATCAATATCACAAGAGAGTGTCTCAAACCACTCATACTGATCCTAGATCAGTTTCATTGATCCCAGATCAATGGAGGTCATCCTAGCATAGGGAGTACGGTCGATACAACGATGCATCCATCGATAGAACTACTATGGTCCCTATCCTCATTTCCCTGCTCATTGATCAGATGAGAGGTACTTCCCATGAGTCTCAGACTGCATGGGTAGGATGCCTCAATAGGAGAACGAATTATCCTGTCCACAAGAGAACGAATCATCCTGTCAGTGGATGCCACAGAGAATGAATCATCCTGTTCCACAGTCGCCACGGAGAACGAATCATCCTGTTCCACAGTCGCCACAGAGAACGAATCATCTTGGCCCATAGGAGAACGAATCATCTTGTTCCATAGTCGCCACAGAGAACGAATCATCTTGGCCCACAGGAGAACGAATCATCTTGTTCCATAGCGCACCACTAGGGGAGGGTGAGTCGCCCTGTGGTTGTATGTTGCTCTAGTAAGTACCCCAAGCCCCCCAGAGCTCCCAGAGCTCAATGCATGCAACATGCATGACCCTTATAAGAAGGTCTCTCAATGACTCCAAGTCGTTTGGGAAAGTTACAAATTTGACCTTTCCCCGGGGCTTTGACAAAAAATGTCTGCAACCTGTACATCAGTCTCAATGTGATGGAGCCTCCTTGCTCATCAACTTACCATATCCCAGATAAGGCAGTATCTGATGTCTATCTGCTGGAGCAATCATTGAATACGGGATTCCTCAATAATCGAATCCCACCTCTGGTTGTCACAGAGAATCATAGTGGTATTCATCATGTGTACAAACAGCTCACTTAAGAGCTTCTGCAACCATGCAGCTTCACATGAGATCATACTCGTAGCTGTGTATTTAGTATCGGTGGTGCTCATAGAAACTGATTTCTGCTTCTTGCTCATCCATGATATCGAAGCAAAATCCAAAGAGAACCAGCACTGAGAAGTGCTCTAATGATCCTCCACACTGCCTGCCCACTCAACATTCGAATAATCATGCAGTTTCATATTTCCGGCAGTGTATCTCAATCCATGAGAGATTGTGCCCTGAAGATATCTCAAAAGATTCTTGGCACCAATCCAGTGAGGCTCAACCAAATATGAGCTCACCATGCTAACTGCAAAACATATGTCCGAACGGAAGTTCACCAAGAACATCAACACAAATGAGTTTATGAAACTCAGAGGCATTTCTCAAATCTGGTCCGACATCACTACCATATAACTTCTGAAAGTTAAGATCCTCGAGGTAGTCACAGGCTTGCAGTTTATCATTCCACATCCGGAATCCAACTCCCCCTTATTTCTGCAAATGAGAGGGTCTACACCTGTCAGAAATAGGTCGTCCTCATAAGGTGCTGGTATGAGAGGTCTATCATCCACAACCTTCAGGTAATGGTTTGGATCGGTTTCACTCCTAGTGAATCTCAACTTCATCTGACAGCTATCAATCCTCTCATACTATGCCCATGGAGTTTTGCTTCAAGCCATAGAAGGCTTTCTTCCACCAATATACATGAGATTCCCGATCATGAATCTCAAACTCCTCGGGTTGTTCCAAACCCGTGGACCTGCTACATGAGGGGAATGGTCCCCTTGTAAGATTTTCCTTTGGTACATCTCAGACATGTACTTTCATGCTCTTTTTGAATTCAGGCATCCCTGTCACCATCTGACTCACAGACCTTCGGTGCTATGTGTTAATGGACATGGTCCCTAGTGGACTTCCTGCAACTTGATACAACCCTAAACTCAAAAACATCTTTGAAAATTCTATTTTCAAACACGTACCTTTCCATCGATGAGTGCCACCCTGAAACCTTTGACTTCCATTGCTGAAATGGACACCAGGTTCTTCTTGCGATCAGGTACATAAAAGAGATTTTGTAAATGAATTGAGTTACCCTCATTCAATTGAGGGATAACATTCCCTACACCCCTTTCGGGATAGGTGGCATCAGCTCCAAGTATAATCCCACGATTGTTTCCATCTCTACCAAATTAGAAAGTGCACCCATCTATCCGATGAAGTGCCTTGAAGCACTACAATCAATAAGCCAGATTCCCAAAGAATCTGAAGGAGAGGGCCAATACAAGATAACGCTTCTTTATCTTATCAGAAACAACATTTGATTCTTCATATCTGGGGTTCCTTGCTTTCTTTGAAGAGTCGACCATTTCCTTGATGACCTGCATTACCTGTCATTCCTTTGATCATTGAAGATATCCCTAGAATGATTGTTATCTTCATCAAGAGATGTGTCTCTGTCATTCGGACACTCCTTCGCATAATGGCCGAACTTATTGCAACCAAGGCATCCGCCTTTCCTTCCACCCTTAGATCCGAATTTCCCAATGAAGTGATCTTTAGGTAGGCCATTAGAAACTTCCGCTGCGCCATTCTGATAATATTCTCTGCTTCGACCTCACCCTCAGTGAATCCACTAAGGGATGAGGAATCCGCTGATCCTTTTGTCCTTTCCCAATTGTCTTCGGTGATGGCTCTTTCACTCTTGCTTGGGCATTGTCTTCACCTCATCTCTGATACCATGTTAATTTTAGGTATGTTCTATGCTTAGAGCAATTTATTTCAATTTTCACAGTTAGCTCCATATCTTTTCCAGATTAGCAACCACATCAGCATTAAAGTAAACTGCAGATAGAACATAAACATAAATCGCAGACGACAATCCAAGACAAGTGGACACAAGATGTGGCGCTAGCCAGGGACAAACCCCACTGTGGGGAAACCCTTGATCAATTCTTCTTATATGTTCTTCAATAGTTCAACACAGAGAGAGAGAGAGAGAGAATGTGTTTACAACAGAAGTCAACACTTTGACTTATCTAGATAAGAGCATAGATCATCTCTAAAAAGATGATACATGAAATCAGATGAAGACATGCTGCTTCAACTGATTCTCCAAGGTGACTCCTTCACCTATCATTGTGTTGCATTTCGTCATCATGCTGCACATCACCGTGTTGCACCATGCTACACCCATCATCACTATGCTGCATCTCATCATGCTTCATTAATCATGACTGTACCCATCACTGTACTGCATTATGTGCCATTGCTGCACCATGTTTCCATCCTGACCTATGTGTTGGCTACACCTTGCTTGCTTGGTGTCCCTTGCTTGCTTCTTGTCCCTAGCATGCTTGTTGTCCTTAGCATGCTTGTTGTTGCATGCTAGTTGTCCCTTGCATGCTAGTTGTAACATTGCATGCTTGGTGTATTTGCTGCTAAGTACCATACCACTGTCCTAATGTTAGTTAGTTGTCCCTTGCATGCTGCTCTCCTTCGGAGACGGATGCTCCGGCTATTTTGGTAGTTCCCGACAGTTCTGGTAGTTCCGGCTATTCCCGGCAGTTCCTAGCTTTTCCGGCTTTTCCTGCAGTTTCGGCTTTTCTGACTTTTCCGGCTTTTACGGCTTTTCCGGCTTTTCTGGCAGTTCCATCTTTTCCCGCAGTTTCGTCTTTTCGGGCAATTCCGACTTTTCTGGCATTTTTGGCTTTTCTGGCATTTCTGGCTTTTCCGACAGTTCCATCTCTTCCTGCAGTTCCGACGTTTCCAACAGTTCCAGCTTTTCCAACAATTTCAGCTTTTCCAGCAGTTCCAGCAGTTCCGGCTTTTCCGACATGTTGACCACTACGTGTCAACTACCCATAGCAGTACACCCCCTTTTCTTCGCAAAAGGGATAGCGCTTGATTGACGTGTTCGTGCCATTCGACAGTCATTGTCGACCTGATCATGTTATGTTGTAAACCCAGTCTGCATGTGTGAATTGTAAATAATCTTAGCAGAGTTGAGTCATAGATGTAAATTGCCTAGGTGGACCTAATTTTCTAGTGATAATCTACGTTCCGGAAGGTTTTTTGTCTCACCGATCCATGATCGGCAGAGTTTTCCTTCAGCCTAACCCCAAAGCCGGAATGAATTTTGTCATTAAAATCTTAGAAGAATCCTAGTGTGTTAATCTGTTAGATTATAGTTGTCGCAAAACTGGGTGGTTTATGAGGGTCTATGTCAAATGGGCTTTCCCCCTTGAGATGTAAAATTGTAAAAGTCATTGTGTAAAGTGTCTTGAGGGTTAGAAAATGTTTTAATTCCCTCATAAGTCCTAAGTCCTAGGTCCTAGGTGATTTTTCCAAAGGCTAAGTTCGAGGATCCATTCAATAAAAAATTAAAGATATAAATAATTAAAAAAATCAAATAAATAAATAAATAATAAAATTAATAATAAAATTAAAAAATAAAAATAAAAAATAAATAAAATAAAAAAACTTAAAAAATAATAAAATAATAATATTTTGAGTAAATAAATGCAGAGTTTCAATTTTTTAATGCATTAAAAATTCGACGAATGAGATTAAGAGATATCTTGATCTTCATCGACGGTTGAGATCATTTTGACGTGGATCACTTGAACTAGCTGTTGGGAATTTTTCCTTTAAATAGGGTGCTAGGGGTCATTTGAGATGAGATTCGATCTGTGAGTCTTGTGCTAAAGAAGCTCTCTTGTAAACTTTTTCTGGTGCTAATAAAGAAAGAGTTTGGGGTTAAAAATCTTGCTGGTGTTACTCTTCTGAAAGTGCTGTAAGATGATTTATTTTTCTGCATAATTTTATTTTCAGCTATTGATTTTAGCTTGATGAAGATTGATCCAGGCACAGGTATCTTGTCTGATCTCTGGGGTTTGAATGATAGTTTAGATTCTGAAATATAATGGCAGGTATCTCCATTTGATCTGGATTTCACTATCGTTTTTTCCCTCTATGTTAATGGTTGATTGTAAGCTGTGCATGAAATCTTAGTTTTCAGGTTACCGGGCGTTAGGGGAAGTTCTCCGCTGAACCAGCCAACTCCCAGATTGTGTTTTCTGAAAGAGCCCAGCCAGTTCTTGATCCCGGGCTTATCATTTGAAATTTTTTATTAATGCATGCAGGGTTTTCTGAAGCACCTCACATTAAGTTTGAAATTCTGAAAATATAACTGTGGATTATTGACAAATCTGGTTGCTAAAGAGTTTTAGATCTGTAAATACTGTAAATTCTTAGCTGGGTTTTAGGTTTCAATATTGTTTTCTGCACATATTATTTTCTGGGTTTTCTGTTCCTTGTCATTACAAGTTGCAGGGTTTTCTGGAGATTTCCGAGGGTTTATCCAAATTGTTTTGCAATCGAGGGTTTCAGATCTTGTCCAAATCTGGAGAAATTTTTTTTGGGTTTATTAATAAATCTTGAAGTAGAATATAACATTTTAATCTTGAAATTTTAGGGTTTTTTTGGCAGCGATTTTCCATTTTTGTTTACTGCCTAGGGTTTGTCCGACAGAATTATTTTCAAAATTTATTAAGAGTTTTGTGACTGTGTGTTTCATTTCTCTCCTCAACTGCCTCATTTTTCTATTTCTCCTGCATATCTCCTTCCAGTGAGCTGCTATCATATCCCAACGTGCAAAACTACGTTCTGCAGATCCATCTCTGTTGTTCCTGGCACACCTGCGTTGAACCCTCTCCGTTGTGCGTCCTCATCACCTGTACGTTGTTGCCTCCAACTCCAAACCTTCAACCATCGATTCCTTCACACTGCAACTGCGTCCTCCTTGTGCCTCGCACGTTCTCAGCGTCTCAAAATGCAGTTTTCTGTTTACTGCTTGCACGTCCCACGCTATTTCAGCTGCAGTCGTTTCTCTCTCCCTTCTCAACGCAGCGCCTCCCGTGGTCTTCTGTTGCCAAGCCACGCGTGCTTCATTCCTACACTCTCACTCACGCTACTCCAGTTTTGTTATCCATCAGTTTTCTGCAGCCAATCCACCTGCAAAACGCATCAAACTTGTTTACCCTTCCACGCTGTCATCTCCTTTGCCGCTGTTCAGACCTGCAAAACACAACGAAGGCAAGTGCACAGTCGATTTTTGTTTTACGCATGGGTATAAGGATTATTTTTGTTCATATTTCCATTATATGCCTTGCTTTAGTTTAGATTTAGCTAGCTCTATTATTCTTTTCTTTTTTAGATTTAACATGCGTTTGATTTTTTATTTTGTATATATAGATGTGTATGGTTTTATAACTTTTTGTGTTTTGATTTAATTAAAAAAAAAAAAATTGAAATAAAATTTTCGATTTAGATTAGTTTAGTTTTCTTTTTTAGTTTTAGTCTAAGTTTTGATTTTCATTTAGCCATGGACCCTTTTTATTCTTTTTAGCTTAGGTTTTGTTTAAGTTTTATTTTGTTTTAAAAATCAAAAAATGATAAAAATAAAAAAATAAAAAATAAAAAGAGTTAAAGAAAATAAAAATAAAAAAGGTTTTGTTTATTTTCTAAGTTAGTGTTAAGTCTAGATTAGATTTAAGTTTTTAGCTTTAGGTTTAGTTTAGTTTAATCCTTACTTTTATTTTTTATCTTTTTCTTTTTAATTTAAGTTTTGGTTTTATTTAAAAATATAAAAAATAATTAAAAAAAAAAAGTTTAATCTTTAGTTTTTATTTAGTTTATTTTTTTTTTTTAATTTTAATTTAGGTTTCATAAAATTTTTAAAATTTTTGTTTTCATTTAAAAATATCAAAATTAAAAAATTAAAAAATGCCATAAAAGGTTTTTTTTTTTTTTAGATTTAAGTTTTAGACTTTATATTGTTTTATAGATTAGGTGTTAGTTTAGATTTAATTAGTTTTGTTTGGTTTGAATTTTGAATTCAACAAATAACACTTAAAATAAAAATAAAAAATAAATTAAAAATAATAATAATAATAATAATAATAAAATAAAAAAGTTCTTTTAGGATTCAGTTCTAAATTTCAATAACTTTAGTTTTATTTATATAAAAATTAAAAAAGCTTTTGAAAAAAGCTTTACAAAAAAAATTGAAAATTTCATTTTTGGTGTCTCTATGTTCGATTTCTCTATAGTTAAACGCACTTAATGTTTATCTTGAAGTTAGCTATGTGAAAGTGGTATCTGATTCAGCATCTAAATTTTATGATCATTTAAAGCATTTAATTTTTCTTTAAGTTTAATTGCTGGATCATCGTTAAAGCATTGTGAATTTACTGGATATCTTGCATTGCTTGGGTTATTTAATGATAAATGTTTGTTTTACATGGTTCATATTTTTGCAACATCTAATCATTTAATCATTAACTCCATAAGGCACTGGTCTATTAAACTTAACAAAATCAATTTAGTGCTTGTTTCTTCGTGTCTTCCAACCCAACTAGTCCACAGTTGGTCTTCATCATCTCATAGGGTCTACCCCCCTTAGCCGTGGGAGACAGGATTAAACGGAGAGATCGGGGATCAGAGTGATAGCCCCCGATCTGAGCGTTGTCGTGTCAATCTGTGCGACAACACGGCAGTTTCGGCTTTTCCGGCAGTTTCAGCCTTTTCGGCAGTTCTGGTTTTTCCGGCAGTTCTGGCTTTTTGAGCAACGTAGAGCTTATTCTCTCGTGACTACCTTTAGATCTAGGGCATGTTATCTAGAGCAGCGTATACCCTAGGGCATTCCCTCTAGCTCTCATCTTCATCAAACCCAAAACAAGATGAAGTGAGATCACAAGAGTGAGTGTGTGTGTCCCTTGACTTCAAGTCCTCTTCTATTTATACTAAAACGTAGAGGTTGAATAGACATGACTGTTGAACTTTTGAACCTACATAAGTTGCTGGCCGACTTGACAATTTGTCCATAATCAAAATAAATTCATATGTTCATAAATACTTATCGGAATTGGATGATCTTTAGATCAATCCTACACCTATCGATGAGAGGGATCCAAGAAAAATATCAATTGCCATAAATAAGATGCCCACATGGAGTTTGGCCCTAGTTGCCAATTTTAACACTGACCAGTTGAGGGACAACACTGCGTAGTTTCTTATGACAATGGGTTCCAGATGCAGAAGGGTACTAGAGGAAACCACTGAACAATTTTAGATGCCAAGGGAGGTTGGGGTCTCTACACATTGCGCAGTTCCAACAAGTAAGGGAAAAAGCTTGAGGGTTGCAGAAGCAAAGTGTGCAGTTTCGGAAAGCTAGGTGAGGCTAGGTCACTTGGGAAACCGGGTAAGTGTGAGATCAATGAAACCGATGTAAACAGTGATATAACTTGACTATGATCACACACGAACACTTAGTTATACAACATAGACCATCCAAAACATATAAAACATACTCTGCTTGATGCAACAACCTTCGTGACAAGAGTGCGTGAAGTGAGTGTGAAACATGTCTATGTGATGAGAACAACCCATATGCACGAAGATTCCCCTTAAAGTAAAACAACATCCCTTTTTCATGACAAACAATAATCCCTATGCCCAAAGATGACACATACTGCATAAATATGAGAACGTGAACAAATCTTAAGATCAAGGAGGGAGCTTGTGGTCATTAGCTTATTAATAAGTAACCAAGGAATGATCGATCACAAGATCCAAGGTAGGCTCCGAAATTTGCCTGCGAGCCAAAATTTTGGAGGGTGGTTGTAGCCGCTACAACATCCATATAAAAATACTTGTTGCATGTGTATTATTTCATTTTGCATGTCTGAGATTTTTGTTCTAAATTGTGAATTAATGTCCACAGAGCAGTAGAGTAGGTTTTTGTCTTGTGAATTTGATTAAAACTTATGAAAAGTTGCAAATCTACAACATAATTTCTACAAATAGTGTGCCTAGGGTTGGACCTACATGTGACCCGAATGCACCATGGCATTTTTTTAACCAATTTTAGAATTTGTTACATAAATTTCCCAAGATGTTTTCTTTTAGAAATTGTATGCTTGGTATTCACAAAAAAAAAATCCTTTAATTTTATTGTATTGTAGGAACCACAATACATATGACAACTAATTTAGTTACAAAGATTCAATCATTTTGACAATAACAATCTGAATGCACTACTAAAGACTACAATTTCCACAAAATGAACATTATATTTGAGTTTTTGCAATCAAATAAGGCATTAAAAGTTGAAACAATTAAAATGAAGAAATTCTAATTAGAATTTCAATAATCTGCATCATAACAATTTCAGCAACGAGGAATGCAAATCAAAGAAATCATTAAGTTGAACTCCAACTCAATATTCTATGAAATCATTATGAGTAATGAAATTCCAACTTGACATTTCAATGTTATTCCATTCATAAATTTGGCCAAGTTTAAGCTTAAAATCTTAATGATAATTGTCAGGCCAGGAGTAACTCCAGACTTGGCAGAAAAACTGATTCGTATATTTCATTAGGTCGCTATTGTTTATATACATGAATGTGACTGATCAGTTCATCTTCTTGATGACTGTTCACATTCCGGGTTCACCCAACCGCTGAGGATTAGGTGTCAACATTCCCCCCCTTAATCTGAAGGGATGTTGGTGAGTCCAAGCATCGTTCTGAATCTTTCAAGCTTTTCTCTTCCAAGCGCTTTGGTGAAGATGTCTGCAATTTGCTCATTTGTGGAACAATGACGGAGATGGGTTGTTTTGGCCTCAACATGATGTCGGATCAGATGATATTTAGTATTGATGTGCTTAGTACGATCATGGAACTTTGGGTTCTTGGCCAACTTTATTGCAGAGGTGTTATCAATCATGAGTGGAGTTGATTGTACTTGTTTTACCTGCAAATCTTCAAGAATTTTCCTGAGCCACACAATTTCTTTCGTTGCTTCAGCTGCTGCCACGTATTCTGCTTCTGTTGTGGAATTTGCTGGAACTGATTGTTTGCGTGATCTCCAGGAGACAGCTCCTGATTCAAGACTCATAGCATATCCTGAAGTAGATACCCCAGTTTCTTTGTCTCCATCGAAGTCTGAATCAGAGTATCCAATCAAGCTGAAGTCGTCCACCTGTGTATACTTGATTCCAAGGTCTTGAGTTCCCTTCAAGTACCTTAGAACTCTTTTTGCAGCAGACCAATGTCCCTCACAAGGTTTTTGCATAAACCTGGAGAGGATTCCAACAGCAAATGAAATGTCTGGTCTGGTAGTAGTGAGGTAGATGAGACTTCCTACAAGCTGTCTATACTTTGTTGCATCCTCAAATTCCTTTCCTTCAATAGATGTGAGCTTTAAGTTTTGTTCCATTGGAGTAGAAAGAGGATTGCACTCTGTCATGCCAAATCTGTTTAACAAATCTCCAATGTATTTCTTTTGAGAAAGAAATATGGATTTTGGATGTTGGGTTACTTCAATTCCAAGATAGTAATGAACATAGCCCAAATTAGTCATTTCAAAACTTTTTCCTAATTCTTTCTTTATGGATGCAATATAGCTTTCATTGTTCCCTGTCATTAAAAGATCATCTACATATACCACAAGATATACAACTGTTTTGCCAACTTTCTTAACAAATAAAGTTGCATCATCAAGATCAAAATGATTGAAGTTGAGTTTCAGAAGATGCTCAGTTAGTTTTTCATACCAGGCTCGTGGTGCTTGTTTGCGGCCATACAAGGACTTCACAAGTTTGCATACTTTATGTTCATGTCCTTTCACAGCAAATCCTTCAGGTTGGGACATAAAAACATTCTCTTTTAGATCTCCATTCAAGAATGTAGTTTTTACATCCATTTGATGGAATTTCCAACCGTTCTGAGCAGCTAGTGCAAAGAGTGTCTGGATGGTGGCCCATTTTGCTGTGGGGGCAAAAGTTTCCTCATAATCGACCCTTATGTGCAAAACCTTTTGCCACAAGCCTAGCTTTGTGCTTGTCAAGTGAGCCATCAGCTTTGTATTTGTTCTTGTAGACCCACTTGCAGCCAATTGGTTTGGTTCCAAATGGAGGATCAACCAGCTTCCAAGTGCCATTCTTTATGAGGGCATCATACTCCTTTTGCATCGCTTCTTTCCATTCATCATGAGAAGCAGCTTCTTTGAAGGAAGTTGGTTCAAAATCTGTAGACAAGTTCAATTCACAATCATAAGTAACATCCATATCAACAGGTGAATTAGAGTCATCTACATCACCTCCATCTTGTCGGTTTGTATTTCTGGTTCCTGTTTTTCCAATTTCATCAGGATGAACACTTTCAAGTGTCTTTGTCAGCCACTTTGGGGGACCTTTCTGAGATGGTCCAGGCTGCTCTGTTGATTGAGTTGGGACTGAATCAAGATTGAGTCTCCCAATTCTATCAATTATATCACTTAAAGGATCATCCGGTGTTGGAGTTTCATGCAGGGGAGATTGTTCTTCAGAAGAAGATTCCACATGTTGATCTAGTATAGGAATCCCCCCTTCAAGATGTGGAATCTGATTATCAAACTCTTGAAATGATTTCGCTTTTGTGAATCTATCCAAGTGATCAAGTTGCCGCTCAACAACACTGTCAGATTTGGATGATTCAAGAAAAATGACATCTCTAGATACAACAAACTTTTTATTTGCTTCATCATAGAGACGGTATGCTTTAGAGGTGTTTGAATACCCCAGGAAGATACACTTACAACTTCTAGCACCAAGTTTGTTTCTATGTACCTTTGGTATCAAAGCATAGCAGGAGGAACCAAAGATCCTGAGATGTTTTACCGAAGGAACATGTCCATACCACAATTCATAAGGAGTCTTGTTTCTTATAGCATTTGATGGACATCTATTCTTTATATATGCAGCACATAGAACAACGTCAGCCCAAAACATTATCTTTACATTTTTTAAGAAAAGCATGGATCGTACCATATTCAATATTGTTCTATTCATTCTTTCTGCTACACCATTCTGTTGGGGATTATAAGGTACAGTTGTTTGATGTTTGATCCCATGTTGGCGAAGATAGTTGTCAAATTCATTTGATGTATATTCTTTTCCATTATCAGTGCGAATAGACCCAATATGAGATTGTGCATCATTTTCAATCCATTTATGAAAATTCTTGAATGTTTGAAAAGCATCAGATTTGTTCTTCAATAAATAAACCCAACACATTCCAGTGTAATCATTAATAAATGTCATGATATATTTATTTCCATTTGCAGAAGGAACAGGCATTGGACCACATAAATCTGAATGAATGAGTTCAAGCTTCCTATGTGCTCTTGAATGTGAATCATGAAAAGACTGTTTGCTATGCTTTCCTAGAATGCAAGCATCACATTGCTTATGTTTTCTAGGAATTGTAGGCAAACCAACAACACCATTTTCCTTCAATAAGCGGAGACTGTCATAGTTTAAATGTCCAAACCTAGCATGCCATAATAAACTTGATGGAAGTGTACCTTCTTCATGATGAGAAATATATGAGAAATGTTGTGCATGAGCAGAGGTTCCTTGCAGTTTGAGAAGCCTTTCTTCTTCTATTCCCCTCATGACAAGTGAGTGGTCAGAAGCTTTTCTTACCTCAAGCTTGCCATCAAACATATGAATGGAGTGACCTTGCTGGCGGATGTGGACCAAGGACAGCAAGTTTCTCTTGAGCTGTGGGAAATATAGAACATGATCCAGAAGAAAGTCTGGAAGACCAGGCAGTTTAAGCCTGATTGTGCCAAGCCCTGATGGCTTGATTTTTGACTGATCTGCAAAGTATACTACTCCATCAACATTGTCAGTGAAATCTTCAAAAAAATCTTTCCTATGAGTCATATGACAGGTTGCTCCTGAATCAAGCAACCAATCATTTTTCGAAGAAGCAAGTGAAGCATTAAACAAATCTTCATTGACTCCAATGTTACATTGTGCCTCAATATAGTGAGCGGATTCAGGGGCTTTACCTTTGTCTGTATCATCAGTTTTACCTTTTTGCTAGTTTCTTTTCTGCTCAATTTTATCCCATGGTAGCTTGCATGTAGAAGCATCATGTGATCCATTTCGTTTGCAGCGAATGCAATGCAGATCTACCTTTTCTCCTTGAGAATTTCTGCCCCCCTTCCTCTGAAATATCTTCCTCTTCCTCTTCGTCCACCTCTTCCTCTTGTAGAGTCTTGAGCAGGATGCTTTTCTTTATGAGAAAGGCACACAGTCTCTTCAGAAGATTCAGGGACTGTCTTCTTTCCAAAGGCTTTCTCTCTTTCAGCAAACTTTTTCACAAGAGAGTCAAAGGTTATATCTTTAAGATTTCCATTTGCTTGTAAAGACTCAAGATAATTGGAGTAGGTAGGATAGATTGCCTTGAGAAAAGTAATAAGAGGGATATCCAGCTCAACCTTAGTGGATTTAATATCATGCATTATAGACTTTACTTCAGATGCAAGAGCAAGAGGATCATTATTTTTCAGTTCAAGAGTGAAGAGTTTAATCATGAGCTGAACAACTTCAAGTGCAGAATGTGAGTCATAGAGTTCTTTCAGCTTTTTTAAAGCTTCAAAGGCAGTTGAATAAGATGAAATATGACGACTTACTTCTTCATTTACAGATGCTGCGATCAATGCATAGGCTTTGCTGTTCTTGTTTTCCCAAATGACAAGCTCTTTATCTGATGTAGGATGCACTGGGTATTTGTCTTCTTCTCCGACACACACTCCTTTCCACAACTCATTGTAGATGAGGGTGTGTTTTACCATCCGGGACCATTCATGATAGTTCTCCTTGCCAGTGAGAACTATTCCTACCATAGAGATGATTGAATGCATTCTGTAGAAAATTACTTCTGCTGACAAAAAAAAATGTGCTTTTGAGGAAAAAAAACTTTTGCTGCTAAAAGAATGATTCTGATTCTGCTATGCCATTTATATGTTATTGACCATTGAAACGAATGCTGATAACATACTACCACTGTAACATATATCACCACATATATATCACTGCATAAACAATTTAAGTGCTTGTGTTAAACGCTGCCCAAACGTCCGCGGGACATGGTAATGGAACAATTAGATCGCAAACAATATGCTGTGCTATTACCGTCGCTCTGGTTGATTAAACTCAGATTGCCAACACAAGAAGCCACATGACTGGTCCACATGTAATTACTGAAGAGACTTGGGGAGTTCGCTACCAGTTTTACTCAAAACACCGAAATTCATGCGATAGCTGAATATGTTTTTACGAAAATATCAAAATCAACTTAAACGCCCACCGTGGGGCACGAACCCACGACCAAAAGGTTAAGAGCCTTGCGCTCTACCAACTGAGCTAGAGAGCACTACAGAGCATTGAACGACTTATTTGAAATCTCTAAAAAGAGGACGGATGTATTCACGTATCACGTTGGAGTTCAAATGATATAAGTGAGAGATCTTCTTGCCACGGACGGTTCCAACCGGAGACTAGAAATCCGCAACAATACTCAGCAGAAAATTTTTGTTTTCATGGCAACGGGTGGCGCAACAATTCTCAGCAGAATGGATTAAATTTTTGTTTTCATGGCAACGGGTGGCAGACATAAAACACCGCAACAATTCTCAGCAGAATGGATTAAATTTTTGTTTTCATGGCAACGGGTGGCAGACATAAAACACCGCAACAATTCTCAGCATTGTATACATTATGAATTCAATATAAGCAGCGTTGTATACATTGTATATCCAATAACTGAACCGACAGCGTCCAAGGCATATACAAACAACGTGTAAACAATGCATATACAAACCCGTTACCAGTTTTAATGCACTGCGCATTCAGAACGATGATACCACATTCTTTGTCAGGCAGCGTTCAACAGTCCAGCTGCGTCCTCCACAATGGAGATTTGCATCACCGGAATGGCACCAAAATCTGGATTCACGTCTCAAAAACCTTCCCAACTGGTAAAAGGATGAAAACCCTGGATCAGGCAACGTTCAACAATCTTGTCGATGGTGTTTTCGCTGCGCATGGAGTCTCTCAAAACGGTGAGAGCGTTAGGTGAGAGAACGTTAGGTGAGAGAGCGTTAGGGCAGCACAGGCGTGGCAGAGACGCAGGACAGAGGCAGCGCTCAGGACAGAGTGGCGCTCAAGACAGAGTAATGATATTTCAGGACAGAGGCAGTGGCAGGGAGTTACGACTATTTTAGAATTTGGCTTTGATACCATGTCAGGCCAGGAGTAACTCCAGGCTTGGCAGAAAAACTGATTGTTTATATACATGAATGTGACTGATCAGTTCATCTTCTTGATGACTGTTCACATTCTGGGTTCACCCAACCGCTGAGGATTAGGTGTCAACAATAATTAGCACCCCAATTTCAATAATGAAGAATGAAAATCAGAGCATTTGACTAACTAGGACTCTACATTCCATAAAGACACTACAAATAACAAAATCACAAATTGACATTTTTAACACTAATCCATTGATAAATTTGACAAATCTTAAACGTGCAATCTCAATAATCATGAGCACAACAATTTTGACAATGAAAAATGCAAATCCAAGAAATCACTAGCTTGATCTTAGAATGAGTATTATATGAAGAGATTCGAAGTAACAAAATTCATAGTTGACATTTTCAACACTATTCCATACAAAAATTCAACCAATCTTAAATTATAATTTTAAAAATTGTTAACGCGCAATTCTAATTATGATCCAATTCTAATTCAAGAGGATCCAAATCAAGACTAGTCAACAACGAATTTGTGATTGCATGGAAGTTGTCTCTAATGAACTGACATGAATCAAAACAAAAAGGCAAAGATCCTTCACTTACTTCAAAATTTGCTGCACTCTCCTCATCGATGTCATAGCTGATATGTGATGGCTGAACATTGTATTCAAGCTGCTGAAAATGAACTTTTTCCTCCCACAAACTAGTTGCTGATTTGTCTGTAAGATTAGCTTCTGTTTGGAGAACATAATCATCATCATACTGATCATAATGAGGCAAATCATCATCAAACATACACATCATATCAACAGCTCTCTCTTCTTCACAATGATCTATAAAACAATCACTACGACAACTAGGGTAAGAAACAAAATGTTTTGGATCAGCAACTTGTTCTTCTTCAATCAGCGAGCCATGAGCTTGAACATCATAATCATTCCTTGTGTTGATCTTGTCCATCATCTTTTCTACTGCACTTACCAAAATATCAAGCTTTACCTCTAAAGATGTTGATTCGGCCGGATCTATGTTTTTCATCTCTTCTTCCTTCATCCTTGCCCGTCGGATCAGCAGATGCGCCTCTACATTCACTGCACTGTTTTGCATCTCGTGAAGTGTTGCAATATCCCTTTCTCTCAACTGAAACTCCATCTCTGGATCAAAGGCACCCGGATAGTGCAAGAGAGCAGATCTAGGAGTAGGCCTTATATCAACTGGGATTGAATAATAAACTTGGTTAAATCTCGCTGAAAACTGTTGTACTGTCTCCCCTGGCAATCTTTTGAGCTGGTTATACTCTTCTACAATCAAGAAAAGGTTTCGCCCAATCATCCACCTATCGAGAAAAACTTTGACGAACTGCTGGAAATCTGAGATGCTCGCATCAGGCAGGGCTTTGAACCAACTCTTCACTTTGGCTTGCAAAGAAAGAGCAAAAAGCCTCATACTAACATCTTCATCATCAACTTCAAAAAGGTCAAGAAATAACTCAAAATTCTGCACATGTTGCTCAGCGTTGACATTCTTACATTCATCGTCAAACCTCGGCAAGTATAGATCATAATTTTTGGGGAAAGGATGAAGAAAAGAAGGTAAAACAAGAGGCTTATACCGATCTGGAATTCTACAAGGTATAGGGGTATTTACAGCAGATATAAAATCGATCTTGGTCTCTTGGGGCTCATCAATTTGAAGATGATCATTACAAAATTCGGAAAAAGGATCTTGATCAAGCTCAAAGGCATGCAAATCTTTGGTATTCACAATCTTCAAAGGGAAAGAGTCAACTGTAGGCCTGGGATCTCTTCTCAAATACAATATGCTTTGCAAAGCTTTCGTTACATTCTTGGGAAAAGAGAAGAAATAATTTACGACAAAGAACAAAATATCTTGGATGAAATTCCAACTTGAGTACCTGATCTTTCCATATTCTCCTTTCATGTTTCTGCTGGTCGGGATCATCCTCCAGTGGAGTCTTTGGATCTGATCTCGAAAATATTTTAGAGTCGCCAAGTGAATGATTTCAGCCTTGCCAGTGTCTGATCGTTGTTCACCATCAACAATCAGATCTGAACTTGATATATGTACTGGGGTAAAATGCAAATGAAGTGCTGTATTCACAAGCTCACGGAGATTGACTGAAGCAGCGTTTATCTACTAACGCTGATGTAAAACAAGAGCGTTTTCGAAGGCTTCTGGCGTAACTTCAGGCTCCGTCTAAGACTTATGAAATAACACTACAATGAGCAAATTACAAATTTGTTCTTCCCCAGTATGGTCGCCAATATGTTAGCGCTTGAGATTTCACCCTAGGCTGAGGAAGGTAAACCTTCAAGGCTACATCAAACCATTTCACCTCGTAGCTAGCCCTACGAGGTATGAGAAGGCTCTCTCGGGTCAGATTCGATAGATCTTTCAATAGGATTGGGCTGACCAATTAAAAATAAAGATTTTAGGCTAGTAAATTGATAGGGGGTTTGATTTGATGATTTGTGGGGGTTTTGGTGGCAATTGGTGGAAGTGCAATTCAAGGTGCGGGGATTGAGCACAGTTTTCACAGGGGGATCTAAGGGGCAAGGTAGGAATGAGTGCTGATGTCTTAATCTGAGATGGATGATCAGAGATGATAGAGGAGAAGCTAAAGAGGGCAAACACACAATTCGAATCCTCTCTAGACAGTAGAAAACATTAAAATTGAACAAACTAAAAAGCTGAGCATGTCAAAACATGAGTTCAAACTTTACCACTTCATCTGTCCAATTTAGAAGCATAAGAGAGATGTGAAACACATAAACAAACTTACAAGAACATGTAGAGAACACACCATCAACAATCAGATCCACAAGAATCCTCAAAGATGTCTGTAAAACCCTGGCTTTCCTTGCCTTCAATTGCAGAAATAGATGCACAATATACAATAAAGCTTCCTTACACAAGAGTCCAACCTTGAAAATGAGAAGGAGAGAGCATAATATAGACCTCCTAGACCATCTAACTCCTTTCCCCACCTCTAGGGGTCGAGCTCAGCTTCCTAGGAGCAGTTTGAACTAATTCTAAACTAAGAACTAGAAAATAGGCAGCCCAACAACTTGCCTCTATTACTTAGCTAACTCATCCATGCATTAATTTTTCACTATTTACATCAAAGAAGCTTCTAGAAGAGTAAAGAAAGATAAAACCTATCAAAGTGCCATGAAAATATTACATTCATCCATCATCTACAAGTAAAAATGGTCAACCATAGTCAAAACAGTGTTTTTTGACCGAAAATGGCAATTCTGGCAAATCTGGAAGTTCTGGTCGCGCCCCTGGAAGTTCTGGTCGCGCCCCTGGAAGTTCTGGTCGCGCCCCTTCACAGCTGTTTTTGAGTGGGTTCCACTGGTCCAAATCAGGTGCAAGATGGCTCATTGGAAATCTTGGCCTGTATACTTTCCATCCCAAGTGGAATTTCTGAATTTGGTGTTGATTTGACCCCTCAAAAACCATTTCTCCCAAGGTCACTTTCTGCAACTCAAAAAGTGGGCAGAAAGTCATTTTTTTGATGTATTTTGAGCTTTTGGAGGCTCAAAACTCAAAATCAGGCTTCTCCCAAGCATTGGTAATTTTTCTTTTTGCATGCCCTTTCCAAAAATGCCAAGTTTTCAAAATTCCGAGCAGTCCTCCAAAATGGTCTCACCCGGGGTGAGACCAAACCGTGGGCAAAACCTGTAATTTTACCAAAAATTTCCAAAATGCTCCAAAATTCTCAAAATTTTCACATTTTGATGCTAGATCAAGGCTGATCAGTACCATGATGAGTGAGGGAGGCTTCAGCCAAGATACGGAGTGGGTTTGTCCTTTTCTTCCTCTTCCGGGCCTCAGACAGCTTCCTTTGGAGAATTTTCATTTTAGCCTTGCAAACATGTAACCACTATGATGACCACCTTTGCCACCCTTACGAGGCCTCTGCTGTGTCTCAACCTCTGTAGAAGAAGACCGGTCATCACCTTGCTCATTAGTCTCAGTGGTTGACATGGTGTTATTGAGCAAGGTGGAATAAACAAGTCAAGATGACCGCTGCCCTGCCTGCAAAATGCTGTGAAGTATGCTGTTTTCAAGGGGAAACATCATGAGGGACATGTTAGGGGAGGGAATTTACATATTGGAAAGGGAAATATATATATATAAGCAGGGAATTCTGAAGGAAATCATCACCCAATGCTAAACATGTCATTCCATCTTTCGTCATTTGCAAATGAATACTGTATTAGGGAAATATGTTTTATGATCACCAAGGGAAAGGACAATATAGATTTTCATCATGGAGGGAATGAGGGCATAAGTATAAGGGAATAGGGTAGCATCAATCATAAACCTTTAACAGGCTGCTCTCCTTAAATTTTGCCTTTGCATGTCATCTAAGAGCATACTCTGTTTTTTCATAACTTTTGGAATGGCCATTCAATGCTTTTGGGAAACAGTGATTTTGTATGTTTGATCACCAAGGGAGGGAAGGGTTACTGTGATAGGTTTGCAATGGAAATAGAGTATGATGTCTTGTGAGTTAGGGAGATGAGGGGATATAGAGAAATAGGTTTAAGGAGACAATAAAACCCATCACCAAAATCTGCCAAACAATTTTCATAACAGCAGTCTTTCCATGGTGCTGGCAGTTTCATTTTTGCATTTGTCATTGGGAATTAGGATTTCACTGTATGTTTTGACATTGGGGATGGAAATTCAATTGCATAGGGAGTTTTGCATGAAGGGAAATGCAATTTGAATTAGGTTTTCATATGGGGAATGGATAGGGAAAAACAGAGTTTTATGGATAGAGAGATGATACCATGCTAATGAGAAACCCTAACACAGCAAAACTGTTTCCTTTGACAATTATGCAGCTGTATTTTTGATGAATTTTGTGATGACTTTAACACAGCTTTGAATCTTTGACATATACACAGCAAGATGACACTTTTCTTTATTTTTTTTATAAGGCTATGCAAATGACATTTTCACTGTTTTTACAATTTCTTGTGTGCATGCCTTGTCATCACTTTTCTTTTTGTTTTTTACAATGTTTTCTTTTTTACTTTGCTGTGTATTAACGTATGCAAATTTGTTGTGTAGAGAGGGTAGGGTTTTAATCATATAACATGGGGAAAAGGTAGGGTTTGTATGGTTAGAAGGGACTAGGGTTTGATAGGATTTAGGGGTAGGGTTTGTATGGTTTAATTTGAAAGGGAAAAGAGATGAATGGCATGAAAGGGATTTAGGGAGATAGATGGAGAAAGGAAATTAGATTTTGGGACTAGGAAATACATTAACAATCCTTTGCCAACCATACTCTATAACAGCAGGTCTTTAAACAATACTTGCAGCTTCATGAATGCTTTTTGTCATAGGGGAAATAAAGCTTCATTTACATGTTGACAAAAGGGAAGAGGGATTTCAATTGCACTGGGATTTTTAGGGAAAGGATAAGCAATTGAATTAGGGTTTTAATGAAGGGAAGGGTAGGAAAACAGAGTTTGAGGTTAGGGAAATATACCATGTTCTTATGCCAACCTTACCACAGCAAAATGTTCATTTTGACAACATGTACAGCTGTATATTGTTAACTTTGTCATGACAGCCACCTAGTTACCTTGCCTCTGATTTTTACACAGCAATATGTCTCTTTTGCTCTTGTCTTGTCTAGGCTATGCATAGTGATATTACTTTGTTTTTTGTGATATTCATATGCATGCATTTGCCATCATATTCCTTTTTCTTTTCACAATGTTTCTTTTTCATTTTGCTGTGTGACAAAGTGTTAGGTTTTGAGTAGGATGCATGGGAGAAATTAGGATTTGAAATAGGGTTTAGGAGGGGTTAGGGTTTTTAGGAAATTGGGATGGGGTCTAGCATTAATTTGCAAATGAGATCAATGAAAATGACACTCTAACACATGTGAATTTATAATGGGAAACTAATGGAAGGGAATAAAGGAAAAATTACCTTGAAAAACAAACAATACAACCTAACATAAGCTTGCAAAGACATCAAGTCACTTAACCTATTTTTCATTAATTTCTTGCATGATAAAATTACCATAACCCTCCTTATTCATCCATGGCATGATTATAAACATCATAAGGGAAGCATACCTTGAAGAAATCCGAGCAAATTTGAAAGAAAATTGAAGTTTGGGTGAGTTTTACGGCAGACAGAGTTTTTGGTCGCGCACGCTCTGAGAATGGTCGCGCTCCTCCGTTTGGTCGCGCCCGTGTTATTTAACACTGTGCGTTGGCCTCCGTTTGGTCGCGCCCACCCACGTGGTCGCGCACACCTGTGGTTTGGTCGCGCACGCTCAGAAAGCCGAGAATTTGCTGCAAATTGCCAATTTGCCTTCTCACCTCTTTCTCTTGCGTTTTCTTGCCTTCAAATGCACAATGAGGGTCTTCAAAGAGGGAATTTACCTTTATATGCTTACATTTGAAAAAATTTAACTCAAAAACCCACTTTATAATGTTTCCACTTGGACATTTTTTTTTTTAACACTGTTTTGGAGTCATTTTGTCCTGAAATGAGCCTTCTGATGCATTTGACTCCTTTCTTTTTGCAGGTTGACCACCTGAGGGACTGTAGTGAAGGAACCAGGGTTATTTCCGGCACTTTTACAAATTTTTGAGAATTTCTTTATTTTTTCAAATTTCCACATGGCCTTGGACTTAAAAACAGGGTTTTTAAACCCAAGGCATAAAATGAGCTATAACTGAAGAAAATGATAATGAAATGTATGTACATGACTCCTTCCGGCTTGCTGGGCACCTACTGACCATGACTCATGACCTTGAAATGATTTGACTCAAAACCCTAGACCTAAGACCATGGGACCTCAAGACAAAAACAAGAACAAGCCTGACTCAATTACATTGTTGTATGACCTGATCCAGCAAAGCCAAGAAGGGAACAAAGACCAGCTCCTCCATTCAGTGTTATGGCATGCCTAGCGGGATGCAAGACTGACACTGATGAGACACCTATAAATGCATATGCAAAGAGTTATTGATCACTGATGGAGGGCTCAAGACCGACACTAACATTAGCTCCAATGGGGATGGCAGCTCCTTGGAGGTGCCAAGAACCTCAGACCTCTTGGGAGAGCAGACCAGTGCCTTATTCATTGGGCAATGGAGTCATAAACTCAAGCTGAAATGCATGACTGAAAACTGACACAAACTAACTTAACAACAAGACTAAAAATTGACTCATAAAGGACTCATGACTCAACTAAAAACTGACTCGATACTTAAACACAACCGACAAACTGAAAATGATGCTCAAAGTGGAGCTTATTCAACACAACCTACCCTAACAGTTTCATTCATCAGCGGATCAAGTGAAATGAAACAACCAGTGCAACCAAGTAAGTATCTCGTCTGCTGTTTGAAACCTCCACACATGTTTGTTTATGAGCAACAAGAGAGAACTACTGAAAGGCAACTCTGATGGCAACTGAGAAACAGATCCGTTGAATGATATGAACTCTCTATCCGCCTCCAAAAACACTGCATAAGGATCTTGAAATTCAAGCTCACTGGAACTTAGCTCATCCAATGGATTACTTCTCTTTTCCTCATACCATGCATGCAAACTTTGATCTGAGCCTTGTGACGAGACCCCTGCTGAAAATGATGAAGAAACTGGCTGCCGGATCAAATTCATATCAGCACATTTTTCAAGCTCACACATAGTAAATGGAGAAAGACTTTGACTGCAAAACTCATCCAAAACATCAGCTATTGGATCATGAAAAACTTGAAAAGACTGCTGCAACCCATTTTCTATTGGTTCCAATGTGACTACATGATTTCCTACATGCTGCTCATTCTGTTCTTTAGGGACAATATGAAAATTCTGCCTTATAAACTGAAATGCCTCGAAACAAAAAGGTATAGAATCTTCCTGCATCATCACATCATGTATTTCATCTTCCACAACTTCATCTATAATCTGACCTTCATCCTCAACATTAAGACTGAGTGACTGTTGATTTGTTATAGGCTTTTCATTTGAAGATGTACTATGCAATCGATCCTTCAAAAACTGAAATGATTCAAAACAGAATGGTACGGAGTCACCTTGAATCATTAAATCATCTGCAATTTGACAATCAATGGCTTTCGGGGGTTGCAAATCTGAATATGAGGAGTCTTGAACAAAGTTTTCATCGCGCTCAAGAGGATCCAAATCAAGACTAGTCAACAACGGATTTGTGATTGCATGGAAGTTGTCTCTAATGAACTGACATGAATCAAAACAAAAAGGCAAAGATCCTTCACTTACTTCAAAATTTGCTGCACTCTCCTCATCGATGTCATAGCTGATATGTGATGGCTGAACATTGTATTCAAGCTGCTGAAAATGAACTTTTTCCTCCCACAAACTAGTTGCTGATTTGTCTGTAAGATTAGCTTCTGTTTGGAGAACATAATCATCATCATACTGATCATAATGAGGCAAATCATCATCAAACATACACATCATATCAACAGCTCTCTCTTCTTCACAATGATCTATAAAACAATCACTACGACAACTAGGGTAAGAAACAAAATGTTTTGGATCAGCAACTTGTTCTTCTTCAATCAGCGAGCCATGAGCTTGAACATCATAATCATTCCTTGTGTTGATCTTGTCCATCATCTTTTCTACTGCACTTACCAAAATATCAAGCTTTACCTCTAAAGATGTTGATTCGGCCGGATCTATGTTTTTCATCTCTTCTTCCTTCATCCTTGCCCGTCGGATCAGCAGATGCGCCTCTACATTCACTGCACTGTTTTGCATCTCGTGAAGTGTTGCAATATCCCTTTCTCTCAACTGAAACTCCATCTCTGGATCAAAGGCACTCGGATAGTGCAAGAGAGCAGATCTAGGAGTAGGCCTTATATCAACTGGGATTGAATAATAAACTTGGTTAAATCTCGCTGAAAACTGTTGTACTGTCTCCCCTGGCAATCTTTTGAGCTGGTTATACTCTTCTACAATCAAGAAAAGGTTTCGCCCAATCATCCACCTATCGAGAAAAACTTTGACGAACTGCTGGAAATCTGAGATGCTCGCATCAGGCAGGGCTTTGAACCAACTCTTCACTTTGGCTTGCAAAGAAAGAGCAAAAAGCCTCATACTAACATCTTCATCATCAACTTCAAAAAGGTCAAGAAATAACTCAAAATTCTGCACATGTTGCTCAGCGTTGACATTCTTACATTCATCGTCAAACCTCGGCAAGTATAGATCATAATTTTTGGGGAAAGGATGAAGAAAAGAAGGTAAAACAAGAGGCTTATACCGATCTGGAATTCTACAAGGTATAGGGGTATTTACAGCAGATATAAAATCGATCTTGGTCTCTTGGGGCTCATCAATTTGAAGATGATCATTACAAAATTCGGAAAAAGGATCTTGATCAAGCTCAAAGGCATGCAAATCTTTGGTATTCACAATCTTCAAAGGGAAAGAGTCAACTGTAGGCCTGGGATCTCTTCTCAAATACAATATGCTTTGCAAAGCTTTCGTTACATTCTTGGGAAAAGAGAAGAAATAATTTACGACAAAGAACAAAATATCTTGGATGAAATTCCAACTTGAGTACCTGATCTTGCCATATTCTCCTTTCATGTTTCTGCTGGTCGGGATCATCCTCCAGTGGAGTCTTTGGATCTGATCTCGAAAATATTTTAGAGTCGCCAAGTGAATGATTTCAGCCTTGCCAGTGTCTGATCGTTGTTCACTATCAACAATCAGATCTGAACTTGATATATGTACTGGGGTGAAATGAAAATGAAGTGCTGTATTCACAAGCTCACGGAGATTGACTGAAGCAGCGTTTATCTACTAACGCTGATGTAAAACAAGAGCGTTTTCGAAGGCTTCTGGCGTAACTTCAGGCTCCGTCTAAGACTTATGAAATAACACTACAATGAGCAAATTACAAATTTGTTCTTCCCCAGTATGGTCGCCAATATGTTAGCGCTTGAGATTTCACCCTAGGCTGAGGAAGGTAAACCTTCAAGGCTACATCAAACCATTTCACCTCGTAGCTAGCCCTACGAGGTATGAGAAGGCTCTCTCGGGTCAGATTCGATAGATCTTTCAATAGGATTGGGCTGACCAATTAAAAATAAAGATTTTAGGCTAGTAAATTGATAGGGGGTTTGATTTGATGATTTGTGGGGGTTTTGGTGGCAATTGGTGGAAGTGCAATTCAAGGTGCGGGGATTGAGCACAGTTTTCACAGGGGGATCTAAGGGGCAAGGTAGGAATGAGTGCTGATGTCTTAATCTGAGATGGATGATCAGAGAGGATAGAGGAGAAGCTAAAGAGGGCAAACACACAATTCGAATCCTCTCTAGACAGTAGAAAACATTAAAATTGAACAAACTAAAAAGCTGAGCATGTCAAAACATGAGTTCAAACTTTACCACTTCATCTGTCCAATTTAGAAGCATAAGAGAGATGTGAAACACATAAACAAACTTACAAGAACATGTAGAGAACACACCATCAACAATCAGATCCACAAGAATCCTCAAAGATGTCTGTAAAACCCTGGCTTTCCTTGCCTTCAATTGCAGAAATAGATGCACAATATACAATAAAGCTTCCTTACACAAGAGTCCAACCTTGAAAATGAGAAGGAGAGAGCATAATATAGACCTCCTAGACCATCTAACTCCTTTCCCCACCTCTAGGGGTCGAGCTCAGCTTCCTAGGAGCAGTTTGAACTAATTCTAAACTAAGAACTAGAAAATAGGCAGCCCAACAACTTGCCTCTATTACTTAGCTAACTCATCCATGCATTAATTTTTCACTATTTACATCAAAGAAGCTTCTAGAAGAGTAAAGAAAGATAAAACCTATCAAAGTGCCATGAAAATATTACATTCATCCATCATCTACAAGTAAAAATGGTCAACCATAGTCAAAACAGTGTTTTTTGACCGAAAATGGCAATTCTGGCAAATCTGGAAGTTCTGGTCGCGCCCCTGGAAGTTCTGGTTGCGCCCCTTCACAGCTGTTTTTGAGTGGGTTCCACTGGTCCAAATCAGGTGCAAGATGGCTCATTGGAAAGCTTGGCCTGTCTACTTTCCATCCCAAGTGGAATTTCTGAATTTGGTGTTGATTTGACCCCTCAAAAACCATTTCTCCCAAGGTCACTTTCTGCAACTCAAAAAGTGGGCAGAAAGTCATTTTTTTGATGTATTTTGAGCTTTTGGAGGCTCAAAACTCAAAATCAGGCTTCTCCCAAGCATTGGTAATTTTTCTTTTTGCATGCCCTTTCCAAAAATGCCAAGTTTTCAAAATTCCGAGCAGTCCTCCAAAATGGTCTCACCCGGGGTGAGACCAAACCGTGGGCAAAACCTGTAATTTTACCAAAAATTTCCAAAATGCTCCAAAATTCTCAAAATTTTCACATTTTGATGCTAGATCAAGGCTGATCAGTACCATGATGAGTGAGGGAGGCTTCAGCCAAGATACGGAGTGGGTTTGTCCTTTTCTTCCTCTTCCGGGCCTCAGACAACTTCCTTTGGAGAATTTTCATTTTAGCCTTGCAAACATGTAACCACTATGATGACCACCTTTGCCACCCTTACGAGGCCTCTGCTGTGTCTCAACCTCTGTAGAAGAAGACCGGTCATCACCTTGCTCATTAGTCTCAGTGGTTGACATGGTGTTATTGAGCAAGGTGGAATAAACAAGTCAAGATGACCGCTGCCCTGCCTGCAAAATGCTGTGAAGTATGCTGTTTTCAAGGGGAAACATCATGAGGGACATGTTAGGGGAGGGAATTTACATATTGGAAAGGGAAAAATATATATATAAGCAGGGAATTCTGAAGGAAATCATCACCCAATGCTAAACATGTCATTCCATCTTTCGTCATTTGCAAATGAATACTGTATTAGGGAAATATGTTTTATGATCACCAAGGGAAAGGACAATATAGATTTTCATCATGGAGGGAATGAGGGCATAAGTATAAGGGAATAGGGTAGCATCAATCATAAACCTTTAACAGGCTGCTCTCCTTAAATTTTGCCTTTGCATGTCATCTAAGAGCATACTCTGTTTTTTCATAACTTTTGGAATGGCCATTCAATGCTTTTGGGAAACAGTGATTTTGTATGTTTGATCACCAAGGGAGGGAAGGGTTACTGTGATAGGTTTGCAATGGAAATAGAGTATGATGTCTTGTGAGTTAGGGAGATGAGGGGATATAGAGAAATAGGTTTAAGGAGACAATAAAACCCATCACCAAAATCTGCCAAACAATTTTCATAACAGCAGTCTTTCCATGGTGCTGGCAGTTTCATTTTTGCATTTGTCATTGGGAATTAGGATTTCACTGTATGTTTTGACATTGGGGATGGAAATTCAATTGCATAGGGAGTTTTGCATGAAGGGAAATGCAATTTGAATTAGGTTTTCATATGGGGAATGGATAGGGAAAAACAGAGTTTTATGGATAGAGAGATGATACCATGCTAATGAGAAACCCTAACACAGCGAAACTGTTTCCTTTGACAATTATGCAGCTGTATTTTTGATGAATTTTGTGATGACTTTAACACAGCTTTGAATCTTTGACATATACACAGCAAGATGACACTTTTCTTTATTTTTTTTATAAGGCTATGCAAATGACATTTTCACTGTTTTTACAATTTCTTGTGTGCATGCCTTGTCATCACTTTTCTTTTTGTTTTTTACAATGTTTTCTTTTTTACTTTGCTGTGTATTAACGTATGCAAATTTGCTGTGTAGAGAGGGTAGGGTTTTAATCATATAACATGGGGAAAAGGTAGGGTTTGTATGGTTAGAAGGGACTAGGGTTTGATAGGATTTAGGGGTAGGGTTTGTATGGTTTAATTTGAAAGGGAAAAGAGATGAATGGCATGAAAGGGATTTAGGGAGATAGATGGAGAAAGGAAATTAGATTTTGGGACTAGGAAATACATTAACAATCCTTTGCCAACCATACTCTATAACAGCAGGTCTTTAAACAATACTTGCAGCTTCATGAATGCTTTTTGTCATAGGGGAAATAAAGCTTCATTTACATGTTGACAAAAGGGAAGAGGGATTTCAATTGCACTGGGATTTTTAGGGAAAGGATAAGCAATTGAATTAGGGTTTTAATGAAGGGAAGGGTAGGAAAACAGAGTTTGAGGTTAGGGAAATATACCATGTTCTTATGCCAACCTTACCACAGCAAAATGTTCATTTTGACAACATGTACAGCTGTATATTGTTAACTTTGTCATGACAGCCACCTAGTTACCTTGCCTCTGATTTTTACACAGCAATATGTCTCTTTTGCTCTTGTCTTGTCTAGGCTATGCATAGTGATATTACTTTGTTTTTTGTGATATTCATATGCATGCATTTGCCATCATATTCCTTTTTCTTTTCACAATGTTTCTTTTTCATTTTGCTGTGTGACAAAGTGTTAGGTTTTGAGTAGGATGCATGGGAGAAATTAGGATTTGAAATAGGGTTTAGGAGGGGTTAGGGTTTTTAGGAAATTGGGATGGGGTCTAGCATTAATTTGCAAATGAGATCAATGAAAATGACACTCTAACACATGTGAATTTATAATGGGAAACTAATGGAAGGGAATAAAGGAAAAATTACCTTGAAAAACAAACAATACAACCTAACATAAGCTTGCAAAGACATCAAGTCACTTAACCTATTTTTCATTAATTTCTTGCATGATAAAATTACCATAACCCTCCTTATTCATCCATGGCATGATTATAAACATCATAAGGGAAGCATACCTTGAAGAAATCCGAGCAAATTTGAAAGAAAATTGAAGTTTGGGTGAGTTTTACGGCAGACAGAGTTTTTGGTCGCGCACGCTCTGAGAATGGTCGTGCTCCTCCGTTTGGTCGCGCCCGTGTTATTTAACACTGTGCGTTGGCCTCCGTTTGGTCGTGCCCACCCACGTGGTCGCGCACACCTGTGGTTTGGTCGCGCACGCTCAGAAAGCCAAGAATTTGCTGCAAATTGCCAATTTGCCTTCTCACCTCTTTCTCTTGCGTTTTCTTGCCTTCAAATGCACAATGAGGGTCTTCAAAGAGGGAATTTACCTTTATATGCTTACATTTGAAAAAATTTAACTCAAAAACCCACTTTATAATGTTTCCACTTGGACATTTTTTTTTAACACTGTTTTGGAGTCATTTTGTCCTGAAATGAGCCTTCTGATGCGTTTGACTCCTTTCTTTTTGCAGGTTGACCGCCTGAGGGACTGTAGTGAAGGAACCAGGGTTATTTCCGGCACTTTTACAAATTTTTGAGAATTTCTTTATTTTTTCAAATTTCCACATGGCCTTGGACTTAAAAACAGGGTTTTTAAACCCAAGGCATAAAATGAGCTATAACTGAAGAAAATGATAATGAAATGTATGTACAAGACTCCTTCCGGCTTGCTGGGCACCTACTGACCATGACTCATGACCTTGAAATGATTTGACTCAAAACCCTAGACCTAAGACCATGGGACCTCAAGACAAAAACAAGAACAAGCCTGACTCAATTACATTGTTGTATGACCTGATCCAGCAAAGCCAAGAAGGGAACAAAGACCAGCTCCTCCATTCAGTGTTATGGCATGCCTAGCGGGATGCAAGACTGACACTGATGAGACACCTATAAATGCATATGCAAAGAGTTATTGATCACTGATGGAGGGCTCAAGACCGACACTAACAGATCACACTATATAATAATATTCACCCTGCAAAACCCTGCTCAATCTGACAATTGTATTGTCCAACTACTGATCACTTCATAATGCTATCCAACTTATTACTGTCCAAGTTGTACCAAACAAATCAACCTGCAATGGTCACTGTACTGCACTGTTGATGTGAGGATAAACATCATATGCTCATGAGACAATCAACCTATCATACTACCGCACTGTACCAAATTGCTCATAATGCTGCAAACATCTGGCACTGCTATCAAATAGTGACACAAAATCAGGGGCCTCAGGTCATCCCTATGTCCTACCTCTAATGCTCTCAAATTCTGCCTACGGAAATATACCAGCATATGTCTTTTCACTACTATTGATTAGTAGTCATACATTGTTGTCCATCTTTCTCATGTCAATAGACTATAGAACAAAGTGATACTTATTGTCCTGTGAAGTTACAATTATGTCACTAAGACAATACACCCTCTAGGTCATCACTATAAGTAACTTAATACAAATTCCTAGGCTATTATAGTTGTAAAAGTGTTACTATAGGTCAGATATATAGGTTAAGTTTGTATGCCAAGCTTATGTGTCAATGTGTGTCAAATCAAGTCAATCTGTCATGTTTATGAATCAATTCAATGGTCAAGTCAAAGTCAAATCATCATGTCAGAAAAGTGTCACTGTCATCAATGTTGTCAATATATCATTGTTTTATATTAGAGGAAAGATCTTACTGGAACAACTGAAAGAGCTACTTCAGAAACCCTTATTTGAATTCCAAACAGTTAAACTTAACAATCTTCCAACAACATTTTGTATTCAAGGTTCATGTCAAAGGTGTAGGTGTCATTGTTATGAATAATGAAAATCCTACGTTAAAACAAGGTTATACAAGTCACATTACAAACCCTAGCTCATTAACAAGTTTATACTTACATATAATCAAGTCTGGCATTGTCACATTAGTTCAGATTATTTGTTACAGTTATCAATTTCAAGTCAAATAAACTTCATACAACATGAGTCTTCACTTGGGTTACTACTCAGAAGTATACTTCAGTATGATCATAAATGTTCAGTGTGAAGCAAGACAAGAAACATGAACTTCATGTGACTGCTTGTTAAACCCTACCTCAGAATATTCCCTTCATATACTAGATATCCAATATTCATGCAAGGAGGACCCAAAGTCCATCATACCTTTTAGCTTGTGATGGTGGATGTGCGTGCACTATAATTGTTCTTGTATTTTACACTTCATGCAAAAACTTCAAATGCTGCTACAGGTTATAGTTACAAAGGTTGACTTCAAATCCTTTGCTAGACAACTGTACAAGTATGTGTATTCCTTTAATTCTGGGCCATGCACAAATCTCAGAACAACGAGACAGCAAGCCAATAGGGATACACATACTAGGCCAAAACACTTCAAAATGATTGTCATTGTACATGAGAATTTTATGCACTCTAGTGCCTTAGATTACCAATTGGAGTAGCTCTAAAACGAACCATTGTAGCATCAATTAGGCCACTGTAATTAAGCTCAAAAACTTCGCTTGTCAAGGAGGATGTTCAAGCCTTAAAATCATCACAAGGAATACTACTGCTTCTTCACTGTTCTTTTGTGCACAAATTCAAGTTTAGAGTAGAGGATGCATTCAAGCAAGACAACTCCCAAAAATAAAAGACAAAAAGATAAAATAGGCCAAGTACAAGTGTTACAAGAAGAGGGTCTACCCCAACGAAAACCCATGCCAAAAGAAAAAAAATCCTTTTCTAAGAGATCAAAACTACAAGCATACCTTGGTAGATCGATGTCCTTAAGAGAATGATGCCACAAATCCTACGTTGTTTTCTACCTCAGGAGATCCGAACTGTGCTACCTCAGATAGCCGAAAAAGTTCAGAGCTAAGCATAGAGAGATTTCGTTGGGATTTAATGAGTGAGGTAAGGTATAATGTTTTTCTTTTTATAGAACTTAAAGAGGCTTCATTTAGGTGAACGCTGGAGGGATTTTAGGAGTTGGAAAATCCAAAAAATATTCAAATGGTAATGTTATATTTCCTAAACAAGAGAACCGTTGGTCAAAAGGAGGCAATAATAGGTTTCTTACCCTAATACATGGTGAGAGCCATATCTTATGGATAGAACTATTCATGAATACCTTACTTAAAATATAGCGGTTCCTCTTATGTAGGGAGGTTACATTTTAATTTTCTACCTTAAGCCTTAAGTAAGAAGGTTGTTAGCCTTAATTATGAGATGGACATAAGATACTTTTCAAGGGTGCACAATACTTGTGATCCCTTACCTTAGAATGAATTCTTCATTAAAAATTATAAATAGCCCTTCCTAAATTAATGTTATGTCAAAAATCAATAAGCACCCTTTAATAATTAATAAATAATAATAACTAACCCCTAAGAACCCTATTTAAAATTTGAAATCAATGATTGGCTTAGTGCATATGGTCTTACCTGGTTGTGAAGTCAATGATTGGTTTATTGCCTTTGGTTCTTGCAATTATTCAACTTATACACAATGAGATTGCAGTGATAATCACTACCATATATTGACAATCGTAGGTGAGTAAGGTGTCATGTTACTATCCCTAGGGTTTTAGCTCACAAATATGGGTCTTCAACTTCAAACTCAATTTTCTCTCAAACTAGGAGGAACCATGGGGTGTACCACATACCAACATAAACATCTCTTCGAGGAGAATCTAATGACCTAGATCTCCAACCCAAACTCAATGGTTTATCCTTTCAAAAACCCTTGAAAAAGTTGGGGAACATCATCTACCCAGGGAACCCAAACCCTAGGACCTAGGTTTTCAACCATCCAACAGTGGAGCTGTCAACTTGATGTAATCTGACAATTATTAGGAAGCGCTCATTAACCATTTGACATCAATGACTAGTGTTTTTTGTCAAAGTCAAACCCAGTCAACTCCATGGGTTGACATCTATGACAACACCATCCAACAAATCCAAATCCAAGTGACGTTGAGTTACAAATGAGGCTCTCCTTTAATTTATATGAGCCTCTCACAACTTTGAATGGTCTAATTAGCCTAACAAAGTTCCTAAAAGTATTTTAATGTGCAAATAACAACCCTTTTGGTGACAAGCCCACCAAATAGCTAATTAAGTAAGGAATAAGCCATCCAATGCTAGCTGAAATGATAAAATAATGGTACAAAGGGCCCTTGGAAGGTGAAATATGAGTCCTCTAAGTACCATGATGAAGATGAGGGCTCCCAAAATGATGATCAAGGGTGTGGCCCCTTGATTTCCAAGCAAAACATCTAGTAGTGCTCCCAAGTGGATGTGGGGCACAATCAATGGTCTCATGGGTCTCCAGTGATTGAATATCATGTCTATGTCACATCAATGTGTGTTAGAAGATGACACAAGCCCTCCCATGTCTCTCCAGATGAGACAAAACCCCATCTAGGCCCTAGATCAAATTACAATGTCAAGTGAAAATGTGTGGCCGGCTAGGCAATGTGGTCCAAGTGCATCATCCTTCTGTATAATTGGGGCACAAACAAGAAATGTGAGGTGCTTAAGAAGCCCATGGCATGGAAATCAATGCTTTGTTGTGGTGGAGGCCCATGGCTCTCAACACTCACCCTATATGCATTATGACCCTCTGGAGGGCTTGGACCCCGTATAGGCAGACCAAGTCCAAATGGAGACCCACCTGCAATCTTAGATAAGATCCAATGCATCTCCTCACCTTCTAGTACAACCAATCATTAGTACAATTGAGTAAAAAACCTTGCCAATCAGGGGCAAAAGTGGACAGTTCATAGTGGGATGTCATTCCAAATGGGCTTTAGAAAGTACAAGACTTACCTTGCTCGAAAAGAGAGGTTAATAAAGGACCCTATTAGGTGGTTTCAACCTCTAAGGGAGTGGTAGGTCCATGGTACATCCATCAAATGGTAGGTGTCATGTGAAATAATGATGGAATGGAGTGGGGCAATAGGGAAGGCTCCAAGTCACATGCCATGGTACAAGGGAAGCTAGAATGAGGGAAGCCCACACCTTGGGTATATGAATGTAGGAGGGAGAAATCGTGGTACATGAGTTACCCCAACCTTTTTTTTCCACCCTTCTTCATATGCCTTTTTCCTTTTATTTATTTTTCTTTCTTTACTACTCAGGGCTCTAGGGGATGAGAGCATGATGTGTATGATGTAGCAGTGATTACCTGCTCAAGGTTGGGTTGTCCACCGCCCACCAGGGGTTGGGAAAATCATGGGTTCCTTAATGATGAAGGGGGCACACATAGAGGCCCTAGGAACCAAGGTGATGGCCATAGTGATAAGGGGGTAGAGCTCATGCTTGGCTTTTGCCCATGCACTAATTTTTTATGTCCCGACCATGTTCTGCATTTTGTGTTACATTTCTTGTTGTAAGTGGCAAAATTATGTTTTTATCTTTATTTTTAGTTGCATCAAACCCTAGGGTATTGTTCCAAGCCTGATCTAAAGTGTGGACAAGGTGAGGGGGAGGCTAACACCTTGTGGACCCAATGGACAAATGTGCACCCAAATGGGAAGAGTGTGAAAAGGGGTTGTAATGAATGGAGAGGAGTGAGATATGTGGTGTCGGAAAGTGGGACTATACAACCAAAAACAGGGTTTCCCATGTAGTGCCACTCCTAAAGCTAGTATCCAATAGAGGAGATCCCACGAGACTAGTATACAAGATTAACCACCAAGTTGGGACAAGGGAATAAGAGTACAATCCAAGTCCATTATTTCTATTGTATCCCCCCACTAACCCATTTCCAAATGTTCCCAAGAAAATCAAGCATAAACAATTGCATAATGAAAAGTCATACCTTTGGGGCTGGAAGGCCCACCTTCAAATATACGATCATAACATATGGGTGAGGGCACATAATGGCTGGCTCAGGTGGCGAAGAATGGTGGCACATCGAACTATCTAGTGGCTACTAGTGGTGGGTAACACTTGGCTTCAATTGGGACATGATCATGAACCATGTACTCACATTCTCAGTAGAGTGCCTGAACCATGTACTCAAATGGGGAGATCATGAGAACACCAACAATCTCTTAGGACCGTAGATCTATTACCTGCACATCAAACACTAAGCGCACGAGGCAACATGTTTTTGTGGCGTCCTTTGATCGCCCATGCCTTTGTTAGTCCTAAAAATGAACATAAAATAAAATCTATTATACAATGCAATTTAAATGCATATAGCATGATAACATAATATGATGTTAGGTTCTAATGCAAAAATCAACATGCAATGCGTCCTACTCTAACATGCATGTGATATCAAGAAAATGCTAAGTGTACATTGTAATCATAAAGCCATTGCAACCAACACATCATTAGACCAATATGAGAATACTTCCCTATATGATTACTTGTGCAATAAATGAAAAGCCAACATAGAAATAATCATATGGAGGATGATGCATGTGGGAGGTGGGAAAATATGATATCCATATGGTGTATAAAGAAAACTTGGATGAGGGGAAGGATACCAATTTAGAGGTTCAGAGCCTTTCCTACAAGAACAAAATGGATGAATAAATAACCAAGCTCAACAACTCCCTATCATGATCATTGTTCACAACTTCATGCTCCGTAATCACCCCAAGGTCATGACAGGAAGAAGAAGGGGACTCGTGACATAGAGATACACAACAACCAGATTGCTCGATATGATGGTCACATTGAAAAAGGGCAATGATTGTGTGCTCACAATCCTAAGGGTATGACTGGGAAGAAGGGATACCTCTAATGAGTGGATCTTCCTCAATGTCAAACTCAGGAGGGGGAAAGGGTTTATTTATGTTAGTGATAGTATGATAAAGGGGAAAGAAATGGCTCATGGATAGTGCAACTATTGAACTATATCTTTAGGATCCTAGAGGAGGCAAGGAAAAGCAAGGCTCCTACCAGTGTCATCATCGATATCATAAATGGGGCCAATTTCTTCCAACAGACCTTCTTCATGCATGGGAAAACAACGATCCTCCCTTTTAATGGTGTGAATAGGTATATCATTGTGAGTAATGCCCTAAAGAAAGGGAAAACCAACCTCAACCTCATTTTCCTTGTCAGTATCATAAATAGGGTCATTGTCGAAATGATGGTTAATATCCCATTTTCCCTCATTTATGTGGAAGAAGTTAGAAATGCTAACCTCACAAGGATCCACAATACCGATATCCTCTAGGGCCCTTTCTTGAATGAGAGGCCCCACTTCATCATGTTCATCCCTGTGGACTTCAATAGGGATTTCATTCATACCACATTCATAACTAATTCCCCAATCAATAGCCCAAAAAGCATCCACAAATTTTTCATCCGTTTGATTATCATGATCTTCTTCATAATCATCCCATTCTTTGTTCTCTATTTCATCTTGGCTAGGCTGCAAATCCTCTTCTTCCTTTTCCTTCCCTTGAACAATATCATGCAAGGTTTCTACCACATAGTTTTGGAAATAAATTTCGAGAAGGGTGATCATAGGATTTTATTTATATTTTCATCTCATCTCATAGAACCTTTCTCCTTGCTTATATAAATGGGAGACTTTGTATTCTTCTATAAGTTGCTTGCGAGACTCTCTATATTCCATTATCCTTTCTTGCAAAACCTAAAGCCTCCCGGGGTCAAGATCTTCTTCATCAACCTCAGAGGGCATACTTTCCATTTTATGAGTCTCTTCTTCAACACAATCCTAGAGGTATTCATCAATAACTTGATCTTTATGATTTGGAGAAGAATAAGAACACTCTTTGTCAAGCATATAACAATATTCAATAACTTACTCCTCCCGGAGGGCCATGTCCAGGGTGTGGCATATGTCTTCATTAGTCTGCAAACTTGGCCCTTTATGCAAAAGGAAGCACAAATCCAACATTGAGAAAGAAGAGATGCTTTTAGGTTCATATAATTCAATCCAACCGATATACAAAGCAATGGATAGGACAAACAACTCCATTTGGTCATAAGGTTGAGTTATACTTTTCCTTGAAGCAAATCTTATAGTGTGATTGGCTACAAAATGCGGATCCCCATTGAATGTTGGCATATTCTTAATACATTTTGATGTGGGATATTGCAAGGTCCTTTTCATCTCTAGGGTTGGAATACATGTGGTCAACATGTTGTTGGGATCTATAAATTAATGACATGGGAGTCGCCAGGGTGAATGAAATTGCCTTAACAAATACTTGCTTCATGCTACAAGCATTGACTTTGAATTTCGATGAAGAACTAGGGCTTTGCTCTTCCAATGGAGTAGCCAAAAGGATATGTCAATAATGTTGTAAGGGAACAAGATATGCGTCTCGTGTC
Source organism: Pinus tabuliformis (assembly GCA_031772625.1). NCBI lineage: Eukaryota > Viridiplantae > Streptophyta > Pinopsida > Pinales > Pinaceae > Pinus > Pinus tabuliformis. Next base: position 530,395,734 of record CM062819.1, on the reverse strand, counting down.
CCTAGGAAGAATGCCAAAAATGTTGCTGCACAAACTAGCAGGCCTATAAAACTAGAAGGCACACCAACACTATGGGATAAAGGCCCATTGTCACCACAGCCTATGTCCCCTTCTCTTCTCAGATTTTCACCGACTGGAGGACTCCCAATAACCCTTGCATGAGATAAATGTTCCTAGGATAGGCATTATGTGAGGCAAGGAAGCCCATTCAATGGAAACGCTCAATAAAAGTGCAAGCTTTGGGAGAAGCTAGGAAGGCTTTTCACGAAAAATCCCTTGTAGTAGATGGCTACATGAGACCTAGGGTTGAGATATCTAACGAGATAGAGGTACACCCAAGGTCAAGGTAGTGAAGAGAAAAGGTTGTTTAAGATTTACTCTAATGAGTACTCAAGCAAAAGCCTTTAAGGAATCCCTAAGTTGAAGGATTAACGTCTGTGGTTCCCTCTTGGTGCGATAGGTAGGGCATCAATTTATTTAAAATTCCACCATTGAAAATCGTTCAAAAATCGAGGATTCCTAGAGGAGACACAAATAAATAATTTTTCCAGGACAGAATCTTGAAATTCCTCCTCCCTAAAATGTCGCAGCAAGCCCTAGAAAACCTCCTTATCCTTAAAGGGACTAAGAAAAGAGAAAAAAAGGAGGTGAAAAGAATGATGTTTCTTTGAGTTAATGTGATTACGAAGGATTCCAAACTAGTGCCGGCCTATTGGGAAAATGGAGCCAAGACTTACTTTGATTTGATGATATTCACTCTTCAAGGAGACTTAATGCAACTACGCTAACCCTAGGGAGGCAACAACACAACTACAATAGAATTTTATACTTCAATCACAATGTCCAATGGAGTTTCAAGGATACAATACACAAGATCGACCTCTAGGAACATTCTTTCATCATTGCCTATGACTAATGCAAGCAATTATTCCAACAATTTGATGTTTTGATGAATTCGCATTAGAATTAGGGCACATTAAACATCATGAAATGAGATTCCATACATTACACATTTAACAAGGTAAAATATAACATCAAAGAGCACTTAGAGACAGTGAGAGTATATCCATCCATCAACATTGCAAAAAGAAGCTCCAAGTGTTGAATTTCCACGATCTTGCATCTAGGTTATAATCTTAGAATCTCTGACGCTACCAAACCAAGAATCTCAACAAGAACTACTTTGCACATCGAAAAATATAAATCAGTAAATCACATATGCATAAGTATACACAACTTTAAACAAAATATTGTACAAAAATGTACAACCCAATCTTCATTATATTAAACCAATCTGAATAACACAACAATCTATTGAATACAAGATACAATGATAATCATGCTGCAGGCTCTATGTCGTATCTTGTCCTGTCGTTCCTTCACTCCCGTTCTACTCTCTAGCTGCCCCTTAGTCTATCAAAGGACAACACATAAAGTCTCTAGGTGGGTTGCCTCCTATCACTGTTGCAATTCGCTTTTGCTACAACGAACACGGGCCGATCCAACACCTGAGCTTCAATCTGCCTTTTAGTAGCCTCTTTTGTCCATCCAAGAGCTACACATAAGGCTTCAACATTCACCTAACCTTTAGCTATCTACGTCACTTCAAGACTGCTTGTCAAGGGCTACTTTAGGTAGCCAACACGCTACCCTCCACCAATTCAATAGCACCTAATTCTTCATTGCAAGATCTACTCCTAATTGAGGTCTCCAACTGCCCAGGTTAACCTCAACACACGGCTCCCATAGGCTACAACAACTTTGTCCATACTAGGACATCATCCACTAGCATCAATTCATACCTAGCCCTGCTCAACTTCTGTGACACCCTAGTGCAGTCTGCTGCATGCTTAGCCCTAACTGCTGTTTCCTGCACTAATGTTCTTGAGCTCGCGTGTTCCTGCACTTGTGTGTTCCTACACTCACGTTCCAACACTCGCGTATTCCTGCACTCACGTTCCTGCACTTGTGTGTTCCTGCACTCGTGCGTTCCTGCACTTGCACATTCCAAAACTTGTGTGTTCCTACACTCACGCATTCCTGCACTCATGCATTCCTGCACTTGTGCATTCTTGCACTTGTGCGTTCCTGCACTTGTGCGTTCCTGCACTTGTGCATTCCTGCACTTGTGCGTTCCTGCACTCTGCATTCTTGCACTTGCGCATTCCTGCAATCTTGCGTTTCTTCACTCGTGCATTTTGCATTCGCATTCTTGCACTCTAGCTACCAGATTCTTCCGAGAGAGGCATACTTCATGCTTCAGGGATTGTTGCAGTGGTATCATTTTCCAATCCCTCCATGATTCCTTCTTGCCAGATGTGGAAGCACCCTTTCTCCCCCCCTCTGAATCTGCAAGCTCTTGCTAAAACTAGACTCCCTCTGAGTCTCTAGAACCTGTACCTTATTCTCAAGAACCTATACCTCCTCCTCTAAAGCCTGCACCTGCAACTGCTTCTCTGGAACCTGCACCTGCTCCTTCTTCTTCTTCCCATGATCCATTGGCTTGCTCGTCAGCGTGTATAGACCATGCTCTCTAACCCCAAGTAGAATCCCAACGGAGCTAAAGCCTCTAGGCCTGTGTCTTGCCTTCCCATCCTGGAACAAGACCTCAAACCCCTTCTTCTCGATCATTGAGATAGATATCATGCTATATTTGAGTCCTAGTACAAACAGTACATCTTGGACTCGCATCACTCATCCTGTCTCCATCCTGAATGGCACAACTCCTGATCCTTGGATCTCCTTCTGAGTCTTGTCGCCCAACACCATCTGCAACTTTGAGTCCCATTCAGCTAAAATCCCAAAAACCTCCTGTGACCCTGTCATATGTTCCAACGCACCACTGTCCACGTGCCATCCATCCTCGTCGATAGTAACCCTGCAAGAAATGATAGATCATGGAAAAGTCCTCCTCCTCCAACCTCCTGGTGAGAGCATCTATCTTAGCAGAAGTGGCAACACCATCAACCTGCTTCCCTTTCTTCTTCTCGTCATCTCTTTTCTTATTCATCGGACATCTCAACAAAAAATGACCCATCTCACCACAATTGAAACACTTGACTTTACTCAAGTCCTTCTTCTACTTACCCTTCATTCGTGTTGTAAGTGTGATGTCATCATCTGAAGACCTCTTCTTCGGATGAAGATCCTTGTCTCGCAACTCTTCCTGAATGAAGTCGTCCCACAACCTATTCTAGTTTGGTAACTTATCTTTGGAAACGGTCCCCTTTCAGAGAAATCCTCACCATATCAGAATCTGAAATAGTCACACTGATGACAGCAAGCTCATCTCTGACCTGAGATAATATCGTTAGATACAAAGTCACTCCTTCATCCTGTATCATCTTGGTGGACTTCAACTTATCCTCGAATACCAATACCTAGTTCTCGTTCTTATTCTGGAAAAAAAAATTGAAGAGCCATCCACATCTCATGTGTAGTGTTCTTCCCAGACAAATGAGGTATTAGGGGATCCTTCACACCATCAAGGATGACCAATCTCGCCCTCGTATCCAAATCCTCATACACTTCCAGCTCCTTTGGGTTAGTTGGCTTCTTGATGGCTTTCTTGGCGAATTCCCAGATCCTGTTTACCTGCAAGACCAACTTGATCCTTTCCTTCCATTGACTATAGTTGGACAAGTCCTCCAACCTGTCCTCATACTGGAGACCAGCCTGCAACTTCGACATTGTCACCTATAATGTGACCAATCCCCTCTTAAGTTGTACTTCGTTGTGCACAATATTTCACTCTCTTCCAAAGTAGCTTAGACATGCTTTGATAGTAGATACCATGTTGAATTTCCACGATCTTGAGTCTAGGTTAGTGATCTGGAATTGATCTAAGACAATTATAAGGTATTACAGACTCATGTGCATGGATGTGCCTATGTTATTTTATGCAACGGATCGATAAGATTGCGAAATACACAGGCAATGAAGCAGTTAAAGAAAACATAACAGGCAACACATATAAACACAACAAGTTTAATAAGGAGTTCACCCAATACTCCTGGGCTACATCTCCTAGTCCAGCCTTTAGTGGTGGCCTCTCTATTATGTTTTCAAGCAGAGATTTTACAGCAGTGAGCTCAATTTGAGTCTCACTCAGCAGATACAAATCAGTAACACTGTACTGGGATTCCCCAAGTCTCTGGAGTACACAGACTCTCCTCACTGAACTCTCGACCTCTATTGGTCACAGTAGTATGAGCCCAATCTGAGACTCATACATGACAGGCATTACAGAGGAGTGCGCTTGAACCTCTCAAGCCTTCTCTGGAGCACACAGACTCTCTGACTCTCTCTGTCTCTGTCTTGACTCTGGCTCGATGCTGCCTTTGCTTCTGCAGGTCAGCTCGGCTTCTCGTCTCTGCTTCTAACTTGCTTGCTGCTTTCTCTGTCAGCTTGTGGATTTTAAGCCAATCTGCTTCCTGACTATTCGTTTCTGCTTCCCGGCTTTTTGGTTCCCCTGCCTCTATCCATTTGAATCCTTCTGTCCTGCGTAATCAGTCACTGTATAATGCCTCACGAGGAGGTGGCCACCTATTTCATAACGGATGAGTGTCAATTCTCTTGGACATATTCGAAACAACCATTTATTCCGTTAACTACAAGAATGCCTGCGAAACACGACCTTTTGCCAACGCATCTTCCATATCAGACTTCAAATCCTATACAACTCTACCTGTTAACCTCGTCAAATCCGGTCATCCATCGGAACGTGTCTCTGTTGTTGATCTGGAGCCTCCAAATCCTACGGTCATCGTCCATATCGGGCGGATAAGTAACATGATGTTTACCTGTCCGATGTGAGCGGTTTTCTCTCTCTTCCGCCAGACGCATGGCAACCATTGTATGGCATCGGGCGGGACTCGGTTGAAACTGCTTACCGCTCGAAGCCCTTCCGATATCCTGCCGGTTTTTGTGGGACCCCGCTTCTGACAGAATTGGAACAATATCCATTGCATTTTATAATTTTTCGGGTCCGGGTGCTTGCGGCCTTTCCTTCTTTGAGGGGTTTGCCCTGCGATATGCGATATTGCTAATCGCATATCAGAAACTACCCCCGTTTCTCGAAATGGCCTTTGGATTTGCTAATTTGCGATAGCGCGCGTTACCATGGGCCGACGGTCTGCGCGCTTGACCGATGGTCCTCGTTGCTCCGTGCTGATCACCAATTGCAACTGTTACGAGGATACCTCCGATAGCTTGATCTTTATAAGACTTGTAGCCTTTGGCATAATTTTAAAGAGTTCATGAAAACTTAGAGAGTGTTCTAGGATCCAATTTGGATCACGGCCTTCCCACTGGAAAATCTTTTGGATCACCAAAAGTTGGTTTTTAAGCATCAATCAAGTGACGGTATAGATTCCTCGCTTGCCCAATTTCTATCCATCTTGCACTGCTTGGTTTTGAACTTTTGAGCCCAATCCTGAGGTACTCAACATCCCCTCTGCGCGTAGTTCTCACCTTCCAGTCCAGAACTGTATCTTCCTGCAATTCATTGAGATATTTAGGCAACAGATCATCAATAAAAGGCAATTGACTCTACTCTTCGGGATCTTCAATCAATGAAGGTTCAAACAGTCTCAAGCTTTTTGCATTAACTACTGAATAGATGTGCATGTAAGTTGGCAAATCAAGGCGAAAACCATTCTCACCGATTTTCTCAAGTATCTTGAAAGGTCCATACCTTATCGTCTTCAACTTCTTACCTTCACCTTGCATTCTGTGTTTGCTGATATACAGCCAGACTTGATCACCAACTTGGAAACTATGCTCAATCCGATGCTTATCATGCCTTGCCTTGTACTTGGCTTGGCTCTTTTCCAGTTGTTCTTATACTTCCTGGTGAATCTCTTGGATTTGTTCAATGAACTTGGTTGCCTTGTCCACATCACTGTGTCCATCAACCGTTATGTCTTCACCAAAGACAAAATCCAAGGGAGAACTTGGTATAAAACCAAAACAGGTCTCAAAAGGAGATCTCTGTGTAGAAGAATATTTAGCCTGGTTGTAAGCATGTTGCACATAACACAAATGTTCATCCCAAAGCTTGGGATGCTTGCTGCAATAGCCTCTGAGCAACTGGATCACTGTCCTGTTGACCACCTCTGTTTGGCCATCTGTTTGTAGATGAAACGTTGTGCTCTTCTTCTGTCTGGTGTCCATCAATTCCTACAGACTTGACCAAAACTTCCCAACAAATCAGGAATCTCGATCAGATACAATGGAAGTGGGTAATCCAAAATGAATCCATACATGTTGAAAGAACAACTTTGTTGTTTGTTCAACTGTACTATGTTTGTTACAGGGTATTAAAATACACATTTTGCTGAACCTATTCACAACAACATATAAATAGTCACGACCTTTTCTAGATTTAGGCAGTCCCCCAACAAAGTCCATGGAAATACTTTCCCAAGGATGAAAAGGAACTGGTAGTGGAGTGTACAAGCCTAGTTTTCTATTGTTGGGCTTGCTTTTAGCACACATGGTACACCCTCTTATATATCTAGAAACTATCTCATTCATTTTGGGCCAATAACAAAATCTTTGCAGCTGTGCAACTGTTTTACTTACACCAAAGTGGCCTGATATTAGAGAAGTGTGTGCTTCTCGAATTATCTTTACTCTTTCAGTTTGAGGAATGCATAACTTTCCAAAATGATACAAGAGTTGGTCCTTAACATGATAATCCAATTATTCTACTTGTTTGCCATGACTTAAAGTTGCATATACATCTTTGAAATCTATATCTTGAGCATATTGTTCAATGTAGCTTTCATGCAATACTGAATTATGCTTAAGTATAGTAGATGCATTTATGATTGGTCTGGAAAACATATCTGCAAATTTATTGTGTATGTCCTTTTTATATCTGATGACAAGGTGAAACTGTTGTAGAAAATCCATCCACCTATAGTGTTTTGATTGCTGCAACTTAGTTTGTGAGTGTAAATATTGAAGTGGTGGATGATCAGTATGTATAACTGTCTCTTTGCCCATTAAATAATGTTTCCACTTTTTCACACTCTGTACTAATGCATACAATTCTTTATCATATGTGGGATAATTAACTACTGCATAATTAAATGTCTCATAATGATAACATATGGGTTTACGTGCTGCATCAACACTGCTCCCATGGCATAGTCACTGGCATCCGTTTCAATCTCAAAGGGTATTTGAAGATTGGGCAGTGCTAGTACTAGTGCTGTACTAATCTTTTCTTTCAAGGTGTCGAAGGCTTTCTACTGTTTGCCTCCCCACTAAAACACCTTGTTCAATCCTGTTAAAGCATGTAAGGGAGCTGCAATCAAGGAAAAGTTAGAAATAAACTTTCTCCAATATTGTGCTGCTCCTAGGAAGCTTCTAACTTCTGTAGCAGATTTGGGTTTAGGCCAGTTTACAATGACTGCAACCTTAGAGGGATCTATTTTCATTTCACCACCCCCTACAATATGACCCAAATAATTCAAAGATGTTTTGCCAAATTCACATTTTGATAGCTTAACATAAAGATTTTCTCTTTTCAAAACATCTAAGGTCTGTTTTACATGCTTCAAATGTTCTTCCCATGTTTTACTAAATATAAGAATGTCATCTAAATATACAATGACAAAATCATCAATTAAAGGCCTGAGTACATCATTCATTACTCTCATGAAAGTAGCAGGAGCATTAGTCAAGCCAAAAGGCATAACCAACCACTCATACAATCCTTGCTTTGTTTTGAAAGCAGTCTTCCATGCATCTTGTTCTGCAACTCTGACCTGATGTTAGCCACTATGCAAGTCCAACTTGGAAAAGTAAACAACTTCTTTCAACTGATCTAATAGATCATCTATGCGAGGAAGAGGATAACGATTTTTGATCATTATCTTATTCAGTGCTCGGTAATCAATGCACATTCTCCATGAGCCATATTTCTTTCTCACCAAGACAATTGGAGACCCACATGGTGATGTGCTAGGTCTTATGAACCCTTTCTCGAGCAGCTCCTGTACTTGCTTCTTGATTTCTGCATTCTCTAAAGCGGACAACCTGTACATTCCGATGTTAGGCAATGGAGCATCTTGCTGCAAATTAATATCATGTACTATTTCCTTTTTGGGTGGCAGACCTTTAGGTTCTTGAAATAGCATATCATATTCTGAAACAACTTTTTCTAAATCAGCTTGCTGTTTAGCATTACAGCCTTCAAATACATTGGTTTTATCAAGTTTCTTTTCCTTTACAACCATCAGTAAAAATTGTTTGCATGAATTTACAATTCTTTTCATCCGCCCTGAGTTTATGAGAGTATAATTATTCTTGAGTTTATGAGCTCTTACAATATACTCAATTCCATCTTTAATGAGTTGATACTTGTTTTCAGCTCTATAGAAAATGGCTTTTTTATCATACAAGTAAGGACTTCCTAAAACAATTCCACATATATCCAAGAGAACAATATCTAACTCAACCTCATCTACAAAGCTGACCCAAAAGAAAACCTAAGTTTACGTTGTCTAGTCACTTGTAGCTTTGCTTTATCACATAACCAACCCAATGGATATGGCTTCTTGTGAGGTGTGGTTAGTAATCCCAGTTTCTTTACAATTTCTTCAGAAATTAAGTTTACTTGGGAGCCGCTATCAAACAAAGTATCAATATTTTGATGCTTGGAAATAACTCTAATATGAAAAAGATCATGTCTTTTCCTCTCATTTTCTTCATTATCAGTAGATTGTGCAGAATTACTAGTAGATGCTTCAGAATTTTTACCTTTTATACCTATGGCTGTGATTGTTGTTTCATCCCCTGAGTCTGACCCCAAATCCTTTTGAATAGCTGCAACAGTCTTCTTCTTTTTTCCATCGTACTTCTTGGGTTTCAGCTCTGGATGTAGAATCCAGCAGTGTTCATCATCATGCCCATCCTTCTTGCAGTGAGTGCACGAAGGTTTGGTCTTTTGTACAACATTTGTCTTCCTCTCTTTCCATTTTTGTTTTCTCTTTTCCTTGCTCTTGCTTGCAATGGGTTTTGATGATCCCCCAACTTATGGGTTCACATTTTTGCCTCTAGCCTCTAAATGTGTAACCTGAACAAATACCTCATCTATGCTAGTGGGATTAAACATGAGAATGGTATGTCTCAAATAACTATGTAGACCACCTATATACTTCAGCAAAGTTTCAGGTGAGTCTAAATAAATGCCTAGAATCAAAGCTCTTTTTCTAAATTCTTGGGTGTAACTTTGTACACTTTGCCCTTTCAATTGGCGAAGAGTTTGCCAACTCATCATAGCTTGCTGCATATAAGCTAGTGGATAGAATTGTTTTTTAATTGCAGAAACAAATTCATTCTAGGTAGAAAGAATTTTACCATGCTTCTTCAAATCAGCTTGTGTCCTGCCTTCCCACCATACCAGGGCGGTGCCTCCAAGGCGTAGGCTAGCCAGTTGAATCTTTCTCCTTTCTGAATTGATGTTTTGCACTCTGCAATATACATCAATCTGTCTAATCCAGTTATCTATCTTTTTTGCATTCAATTCTTTGTCATAAACTGGCAAATCAAACTTCACATCTAATTTAATCAAAGAAGGTTTCTTCTTTTCCTTTTCAGGGCTTTCTTTATGTGAAGGAGATGATGATGGAGGAGATGGTGGAGAGGGCTTCTCTTCTTTTCCTTTGCCTTTTGGGTGAGCAACTAGAAGAGGTTCTTCTACTCCTTTATCTTGTTTGGAGGTTGATGACTCTTCACCTCTACGTCTCTTAAATTCTCTATACATTTCTTTTACCTCTCATGGTCATGGAATTGTCCATGAACTGGGAGTCTGATTCCAAGGGGCTTTCTTCTGACATTTTCCTCTTTGGATAGACTCTTCCAATTTTTGGGTTAGCTTCAACCAACTCTCCTTCTCCTAATATAAGCTTTGATCTAGTTATCATTCAACAAAAAAGAATCCAGCACAAGCTTGTCCAACCTTAGCAACCTAGAGCTCTAATACCACTTGCTTTGGAATTGATCTAAGACAATTAATAAGGTATTACAGACTCATATGCATGGATGTGCCTATGTTATTTTATGCAACGGATCGATAAGATTGCGAAATACACAGGCAATGAAGCAGTTAAAGAAAACATAACATGCAACACATATAAACCAGTGTTGTTAAAATCGCGATAAAATCACGATTTTATCACTATCCCGCTTAAATCGCGATTTTTATCCCAAAAAATCGCGGGCTTTTTTTTATAACGATTTTTTCTGAAAAAATCGCGATTTTTATTGAAAAAAGCGCCGAGGCGCGGGGCAGCGGGCTTTAAGTTATGAAAATCGATTTTTTATTAGTCATTTCTGACTTTCGCCGCGCGGAGGAGGAGGAGACGCCTTGTGGAGGAGAGCTGAAGGGTTTGGGAGCGAATCCAAGTGGTTTTAGGAGAAATCCAAGACAAGATCACCAATTTGTCCATAAAAACGGTATGTAGATTAAATTTTTTTTGTTTTCCTTGTTATAAACTTTGTTTTTCATTGTTTTTGGTTGAGAAATTTCATATGGGCACCATTTGTTTTCAATGTTCATTGTTTTTAAAGATTTTTTTGTAATTTTTCATTGATTTGGGATGGGTAACTTGGTATGACTATGGGAACCAATTTTTTATTTTTTTTTTCATTTTTTTTAAACATTGTTTATGTTTTTTGATTTTCATTGTTTTTTGGCATTTGCCATTTGGTTGGGTAACTTGGGATTTTGTAAATTTGTAACTTGTAATTTTGTAAATGCTAAATTGTAATTTGTAATCCTAAATTCCTATTTCCTAATCCTTATTTTTCCATAGGTTTGCAAATTCAAAATTCAAAAACAAACATGCCAAGGAAATTGGATCCTTTCTGGGAATATGGTGAACCTAAAGCTCCGAATGATAGACAAAACTTGAATTGCAAGTTGTGTGGAAAGGAGATATTCGGGGGGGTGTACAGGTTGAAGTTCCACCTTGCACAAATCCCTGGACGTGATGTGGGGCCCTGTATAAATACAAATCCTGAAATTATCCAAAGAGCCATGAGAGCATTGGGAGAATTAGAGCACACTAGAGAGGCCAAAGAAGAACTCAAAAGGCAACTAAAAAGGCCAGCTGAAGGAAGTGGGCCAAGTGGCACTGGTTCTACTGCAACGTCAGTCAATCCGGTAGCTGCATCATCATTTTTTGTTCCTCGAACCACACCTGGTTCACAACCAACTATCGGTTCAATGCTAAAAAGAACTGAAAAAGAACAAGCTGATAGGTTGATGGCAAAATTTCTCCTCTGGAGTGATATTCCTTTCAGCATTGTAAGGAATAATCCATTTTTCCAACCTACTGTTGATGCTATTGCCAGTGTTGGCCCGGGGTACAAAATCCCTTCTCTTCATGATTTCAGAGGCCGGATTCTTCAAGAGGAAAAGCGTGACTGCACCCAAAGATTGGAGGATTTTAGGGCATCATGGGCACAAACAGGATGCACTGTTATGTCAGATGGTTGGACTGACCAAAAGGGGAGAACCCTTATAAACTTCTTGGTTAGTTGTCCCAAGGGGACTATGTTTATCAAATCTATTGATGCAACTCATCAAATCAAAGATGCAAGAACTTTATGTGATTTGCTGGATGTGTTTATTTTGGAGGTGGGTGCAGAAAATGTTGTCCAAGTCATAACGGACAATGCTGCAAATTATGTTGCTGCTGGTAGAATGCTTATGGACAGGCATCCTACTTTATTTTGGACACCTTGTGCTGCCCATTGTATTGATTTGATGTTAGAGGACATAGGGAAAATTTCCTTTGTCAAAGATATTGTTGACTCATCAAAAAGCATCACAAAATTTATTTACAATCACACATTTGTGCTTAGCTTGATGAGAAAATGCACCAACAACAAAAAGTTGGTGCGCCCCGCCATTACACGGTTTGCGACGAGTTTCATATCTCTTCAATCCCTCTTGAATTCTATGTGGGATTTGAAGAGAATGTTTCTTTCAGAGGAGTGGCGTGCTTCGTCAATGAGCCGCAAACCAGAAGGAGAGGCCGTGTGCAGACTAGTTTCATACCAGGAAGACTTCTGGGCGGGAGTGCAGGAGGTGTGCGTTGTTACTGAACCTTTGGTAAAGGTTCTTCGGTTGGTTGATGGTGAGAAGCCCGCAATGGGCTATTTGTATGAAGCCATGGACAGGGCCAAAGAAGCCATTCGGTCCTACTATGATGATAAGGGAGATGATGGGTTTCAGAGACAACTCCTTCTATGGGAAGTGATTGATGAGCGATGGAACAACACACTCCATCGTCCCATTCATGCTGCTGGGCTTTTCCTGAACCCTGCATTTTCTTATGCATGTGGGTTTGGTTTTGATGCTGAGGTCGTGGAAGGATTATTAACCTGTGTCCAGAAGATGGTGAGATCTCCAGAACAACGTATAGAGATCTCTAGACAAATTGAGACATATAAGATGTCAGGTGGCACATTTGGCTTTGAGATGGCTGTCACTGATAGGACGATTAAAATGCCAGGTATTTTTAGTTTGTACTTTGTAACTTTGTTTCAAATTTCATTGTCTCTTCAAATTCCATTTTTTTCTTATGTTTATTTAAAATTTTATTTGTAATTTTGTTGTAGACGCATGGTGGAAGATGTATGGTGGCAGAGTACCCCTTTTGCAAAAGCTTGCCGTACGCATCCTCAGCCAAACATGCAGCTCCTCAGGATGTGAGCGCAATTGGAGTGTATTTGAAAAAATACACAACAAGAAGCGCAATAGGTTAACACTTAAACATTTAAAATATTGCAAATTTCCAAATAAATTTTTGAATTCATTAAAGTTTTAAACAATATTTTTTTTATAATATTAATTATTAATTATTATTTCATGAACTTTGTACAGGTTGGAGTCCCATAGACTTAATGACATGGTCTATGTCTACTACAATCTTCGATTGTGGGTGAGACAACTAGAGAGGACACCTGATACGGAAGCCATCTCATTGGATGGGATTGACACCACTGCTGAATGGAGGGTTGAGACCGAGAGGCCTCTCATGGATCCCACTGATGATTGGTTAGTGCAGGATGAGGGGGAGGAGGAGGGGGAGGAGGAGGAGCAGGAGGAGCAGGAGCAGGAGCAGGAGGAGGAGGAGGAGCAGGTGGAGGAGGAGCAGGAGGAGGAGGTGACACCGCCTACCCGGGCTACCACTACCACCAGTAGAGGACGTGGTCTCCGTCTACCTCAGCCTCCTGTAGCTGCTACTACTAGTTCTTCAGCTTCTAGAGCACGTCAGACTCCACTGCCATTTCCACCAGCACAGGCACCAGCTTCTACATCTAGAGGGAAAGAGAAAGTTGTGCCATTTTCTCGCAAGAGGGGCAGAGGAAATCAATAGGATTAGACTTTCATTTTATTGTATATGACATTATGACATGATGAGATACATTATCATATTTTTTGTTGATATTTTGAGGCTGAGTTGGGACTCAGGACTTACTATTCAGGACATGATTCAATGTTATGTGTGATTTTAGCGCTAGAAATGATATTAAACATCTTATATATTAGTTTTTTTATCATATTTATGTGTCAATGTATTTATTTTATGTTGTAGATGGTTTAGATATTAAAAAAATTGAAAAAAAATGAAAAAAAATGAATATTTTTGTGCCAAACGCTTTTTTCCACTTTATTCCCGGCGCCGATTTAATCCCGATCGCGCTTTTAACAACATTGATATAAACACAACAAGTTTAATAAGGAGTTCACCCAATACTCCTGGGCTACGTCTCCAGGTCCAACCTTCAGTGGTTGCCTCTTTATTATGTTTTCAAGCAGAGTTTTTACAATAGTGAGCTCAATTTGAGTCTCACTCAGCAGATACAAATCAGTAAGACTGTACTTGGATTCCCCAAGTCTCTGGAGTACACAGACTCTCCTCACTAAACTCTCGATCTCTACTGGTCACAGTAGTATGAGCCCAATCTAAGACTCATACATGACAAGCATTACAGAGGAGTGCGCTTGAACCTCTCAAGCCTTCCCAATCTGAGACTCATACATGACAAGCAGTACAGAGGAGTGTGCTTGAACCTCTCAAGCCTTCTCTAGAGCACACAGACTCTCTAACTCTCTCTGTCTCTGTCTTGAGTTTGGCTCGATGCTGCCTTTGCTTCTGCAGGTCAGCTCGGCTTCTTGTCTCTGCTTCTAACTTGGTTGCTGCTTTCTCTGTCGGCTTGTGGCTTTTAAGCCAATCTGCTTCCTAACTATTCATTTATGCTTCCTGGCTTTTTGGTTTCCCTGCCTCTGTCCGTTTGAATCCTTTTGTCCTGCGTAATCAGTCACTGTATAATGCCTCACAGGGAGGTGGCCACCTATTTCATAACGGATGAGTGTCAGTTCTCTTGGACATATTCGAAACGACCGTTTATTCTATTAACTCCAAGAATGCCCGCAAAACATGACCTTCTGCCAACGCATCGTCCATATCGGACTTCAAATCCTATACAAATCTACCTGTTAACCTCGTCAAATCCGGTCATCCATCAAAACGCGTCTCCGCCATTGATCTGGAGCCTCCAAATCCTACGGTCATCGTCCATATCGGGCGGATAAGTAACATGATGTTTACCTGTCTGATGTGAGCGGTTTTCTCTCTCTTCCACCAGATGCGTGGCAACCATTGTATGGCATTGGGCGGGACTCGGTTGAAACCACTTATCGCTCAAAGCCCTTTCGATATCCTGCCGGTTTTTGTGGTACCCTGCTTCTGATGGAATCGGAACGATATTCGTTGCATTTTATAATTTTTTGGATTCTGGTGCTTGCGGCCTTTCCTTCTTTGAGGGGTTTGCCTTGCGATATGCAATTAGCGACTTGTCGACTTGTCGCTAATCGCATATCAGAAACTACCCCATTTCTCGAAATGGCCTCTGGATTTGCTAATTTGCGATAGTGCGCATTACCATGGGCCGACAGTCTGCGCGCTTGACTGACAGTCCTCGTTGCTCCGCGCTGATCACCAATTGCAACTGTTACGAGGATACCTTCGATTGCTTGATCTTTATAAGACTTGTAGCCTTTGGCATAATTTTAAGGAGTTCATGAAAACTTAGAGAGTGTTCTAGGATCCAATTTGGATCAGTTAGAATCTTAGAATCTCTGACACTACCAAACCAAGAATCTCAACAAGAACTACTTTGCACAACAGAAAATATAAAGCAGTAAATCACATATGCACAAGTATACACAATTTTTAACAAAATATTGTACAATAATGTACAACCCAATCTTCATTATATTAAACCAATCTGAATAATACAACAGTCTATGGAATACAAGATACAATGACAATCATGTTGCAAACTCTATGTCCATCAAAGGAAAACACATAGAGTCTCCACGAGGGCTACCTCCTACCACTGCTGCAAGTCAGTTCTGCTACAATGAACACAGGCTTATCCAATCTACTCTTCTAGGTTGGCCAACACCTGAGCTCCAATCTACCTTATAGTAGCCTCTTTTGTCCATGAAAGAGCTACACATAAGGCTTCAACCTTCACCCAACCTTCAACTATCTATGTCACTTCAAGACTACTTGTCAAGGGCTACTTTGAGTAGCCAACACGCTACCCTCCACCAGTCCAATGGCACCCAATTCTTCACTGCAAGATTTTCTCCTAGTTGAGGTCTCCAACTGCCCAAGTCAACCTCAAAACACAGCTCCCACAAACTGCAACAACTTTGTCCATACTAGGACATCATCCACTAGCATCAATTCAACCTTAACACATCAATAGAATACATACCTAGCCCTGCTCAGCTTCTGCGACACCCTGGTGCAGTGTGTTGCATGCTCAACCCTCACTTACGCTGCCTGCACTGGTTTTCCTGAACTCGTGCGTTCCTTCACTTGTGTGTTCCTACACTCACGTGTTCCTGTACTTGCGTGTTCATGCACTCATGTGTTCCTGCACTCGTGCATTCCTGCACTCGCGTTCCTACACTCGTGCTTTCCGTCAATCGCATTCCTGCACTCACATTCTTGCACTCACCTGTTCCTGCACTCTAGTTGCCTTTCTTGATGTGAAGACTATGAAAGATGCTTCTTGGATGTGTCTAAATGCCTCACACTTTACCTATATTTATAGGCATCAAGTGGCTCCAACGAATTTGTCTTTGGGCACTACTTTAACTGCAAGTCGTACTACCCAACTAGACAAATTTACCCATCTTAACTCAAAAATTCATCTCTTCAACCACAACTCGGAATCGGATGATTTTCAATGTCAGATTCGTCTCGACGAGTACTATCATCCTCATCCATCACATGTCAAAATATCTCCATAGTTTTGTCCCCAACATAGATGAGTGCGAAACCCCAAGCTTGGGTTCCAAGCCCACAAGTGACTCTTGTGGTGCTCCACTCTCCAAACCCTGAACCTTAGGGCTTTAAGTACCTCCCAAGCTACTCAAAAATCAACACCAAGGAAAGATAGCGAAAATTTTCCAAATATCAAAGTGCATCCCAACATCCAAATTTCGTCCAAAATTGCAGGTCCAACTTATTTTTACAAGGGAGATTCAAATCCAAGCGATGATGAGTTATAAATGAGGCTCTCCTTTAATTTATATGAGCCTCTCACAAGTTTGAATGGTCTAATTAACCTAATAAAGTCCCTAAAAGTATTTTAATGTGCAAATAACAACCCTTTTCGTGAAAAGCACACCAAATAGCTCAATAAGTAATGAATAAGCCATCCAATGCTAACCGAAATGATAAAATAATGGTGCAAAGGATCGTTTGAAGGTGAAAGATGAGTCCTCTAAATGCCATGATGAAGATGAGGGCTCCCAAAATCATGATCAAGAGGGTGGCCCCTTGATTTCCAAGAAGAACATCTAGTGGTGTTGCCAAGTGGTTGTGGGGCATGTTACCACTCAAACTAGCAGGGGTTTTGAAAAGGGATCCTTGAAGGGCTACTAGTAGGCTAAGGGAAACAACATTGGAATTTCTAAGTCTAATTGTTAGAAACCCTTCATGTACTTTTCTGATTAATTAAAAAGTTATTTACCATGTAAATACTGAAAATAAATACAAGTACATGCTCAACACATTACAGATCATCAACTGAAGGAAACAAAACAAGCACACAAGTGACATTGTTGTTTTTGGATCAATGTCCCCGGAAAAACCCAATGCAGGAAAATTGGTGCAGCTATTTGAGGATTTTAATTATTAAGCAGTTTCAAAATATAATCTGGGTGCCAAAATTGGCTCACCCAACAGAGAATAATCTCGGCAATAGCACCTCTCAGTCGGAGACAAATGTTCCAATTGAAACCCCGATAAACACTCCGACAGCTCCCAGCTCCAATCTGCCCCACGAAAACCCCAACGTTAGCCTCTAGGGACTGCATCAGCCCTTTCTGGTCCAGCGTCTACCCAGTGTCACCCTAGCTCACCTTGCGTCAGCCTCTAGAGGCACTGCATTAGCCCTACCTTGCCCAGGTCCTGGGGTTTGGTATTGGATCTCTACCTTCCAAGTATTTTGGAAAGCCCTTGATGGTAAACTCCCTCAAGACCTCCAACTGGAAACCCCTCCTTTAAAAAATCACGGGCAAACTCAGCAGCTGGGCTTTTAGATGGTTAAATCTAGTGGGACGGACAGTCCTCCTCAAAGCAGTTCTCCTATCCATCCCAATCTATCAGCTCTTCGAAATGGTAGCGCCAAAAATGTCGTGCAAAAATGGTGGAAACGTTCAAGAAGTTCCTATGGGGAGGAGCTCAACAAATTAAAAATGGGCACTGGTTTCATGGCAAAACTTAATAAAGCATAAGATGGATGGAGGCCTGGGCTTGAGGGACCCCTACATCCTAAATAAAGTAATGGGGGCAAAATTATGGTGGCGTTGGATGAGTGGTGGGTCAGATCTATGGAAACAAATATGGATAAGAAAATATAATATGCATGTGAGAACAGAAGATATCCTAAGGTACTGGGATCCCCCCAAAGGGTCGGCCATATGGAATTTGGCGACCCAAAATAGAGACCATGTTCAACAACACTTTTTCTAGCAAATCAGGAACGAGAAAACAACCCTATTTTGGCATGAATCATGGCAACAAAGGGAAAAACTACAAAACATAAAAGACCTAAGAGTCCTCCTGTTATGTACAACTGGGAGGAATTTTCATACAGTGGCACAATTCTGGAAACTAGACCAAGAGCAGGAAGGTTGGAGGAAATGGCGGAAGATGACAGATTGGCCTCAGGCCCTGGAATAAGATCAATGGACACAGTTTGAGAAGAATCTTGAATCAAGGAAAATAACTATCATTAATGGATCAGATATCCTATGATGGGGACACACTACCAAAGGGACATTTACAATAAAAGAAGCATATGGAATAAGCGTTGGCTGAAATGGCGAAGGGCAGAACCCGATTTGGAAAACGATATGGGGTGGGGGCTAGTGGACAAAGGTGGCCTACTTCTTGTGGCTTGTAAGCAGAGGCTGCATTCTTACCTGGGATCAGCTCCAAAAAAGGGGATTTTATGGGTGGTTGCTTTGCAAGCTCTGTAATGCAAACAGTGAGGACCTTGAACATATCCTCAACACTTGTCCATATGCTGAACAAAAATGGAGACAAATGGAAGAACTCTTCAGAATAATGGATCGAGATAAGGATAGCATTTGAGAAACCATAATCCTCTGGAGAACAGGCATATTCTCCAGCCCAATCATAAACAGAGCTTGGGGTCTTGCACTGGGATTCATTCTTTGGGCCATTTGGAAAGAAAGGAATCGCCAAATCTTCAAGGACCAGCTTCCCCCTCAAGAGGTGGTGTGGGAAGGGATCATACAGAACATCAGGGAAACCATTCTGGCAGAGAAGTGGTACCCAGAGGGCTGGCAGGTCCCACCCCATGAGGCCAGAATCATTCAAAAATTAAACATAGCGCCGACCATGGTAAACTAGGCATCCTAGAAGGTAACAATGAGAGGAGTTACCTCCCTTAATTATTTTACAGCACCTTTGGAAGGATTTGTGAAGCTAAGCTTTGATGGAGCACCGAAAGGCAACCTGGGACTAGCTAGCCTTAGAGGACTTTTTCGGGACTCCAGAAGCCACACCAAGCTCATCTATGCTGAGCACTGTGGGGTTGCTGCAAGGCAAGGCCTCCAAACCAAAAGGGGCTACAAGAGTATTGTAGTGGAAGGGTATTAGAGGCTTGTTATCAACACGGTAAAAAAATTAAACCAATGAACATAATGGGAAAAGCTCAGCCAAAGCTGGAGAACAACAAGGCTAATCCAAGAGATAGGAACCCTTATTAGCAACTTCAACTATATAATGAAAAATCATGTCAGGAGGGATGGAAATAAAGCAACATACTTCCTAGCGAATTGGGGTTGCAGTCATCAGGATGCACCTCTTGAGCAGGCTTGGCTGGAACAACCAAAAGATGAGATGTTCCGACCCTTGAAGGAGATCTTGGAACAAGACGAGAGAAAGAGTGGTCAAGGCACTCAAACCACCGATCGGGGTGTGAGGCAGATGACAGACCCATTAAGGGGGTTATTATGACAAGTATAGACAAAGGGAATGCCACCACCTCCCACACGCTCGAAGCGCAGGGCATGGTGGCAGTCAGCATGATTATGATAAGACGACTGAAGGTGGCATATGATGCATAGGACAGGATTGACAGCAAAAAGGGTTAAATAGGAAGGAGGGAGATAGCGGAGAGAAGACATCACCGAAGGTGGCGCAGCGTTTTCCGAAAGGTGAAGAGACACAATGACCCCAAGCGCTGGTTAACAGGTATGTTCTTTGCCTGCACTTCATTTTTCTCCCCAACATCTGGTTTGTTGATTTGGGATTACATGAGGGCAAGGAGCTGGGGAGAGAGAGAAATTGGGGTGGTGGGAATAACTAGGAGGTGAAGGGTGACGGGAGTCATCGTCTCTGCAGAAGCTTTGCAAGGATAGTCCTTCGCTTAGGTAATGCATTCTTGTGCATGGGGTCTGTTGGGGTTTCATTCCGCTTTGGCATTCTCCTCTCGCGTATGGGGATCTTAGGGTCGAGAAGGGAAGGATGTTGGCTGAGTGAAACTTGTCTGTTCGTCTGCTTGGAAAATCTTAAGGGGAACGGGTAGGGTAGTGACAATTATTGTAGAGTTAATTTCAGTCTATGCCATGGAACAAGGTGCGAAGGCTAGGGCTTGGTGGAGGCCGGGGGTATTGAGGGCAGACACCAAGGCCCCAAGGGGAGTCAGTAGGGGGAAGGGTTTTTGTGATAGGAGTCTTCTAGAATTGGGGAGTTTGTATGTTGGGAAAGCCGACCAAGATGGCCTCGGCTGGCGGCAGGAGCGGGGGATGGTTCACAAAATTGGGGAGGGATACTTGGTCGAGGAAGGGGCTCAAAAGACAGAAGGTTGGTGGGTAGAGAAAAGAATGGAAGAGATGCAGTCAGGGGTACAGAGGACAAGGTCAGCAAACAAGGGGCATTGGGGTGAAGGAGGGGGACTCCTTTTGACTGGGCTTCTGGGTCTCTGAGCCTGTGGGTGGTCATTCAATTTGTGCCTGAAATCGTGGCCATTCTTAGCACAGGGTAGGGGGCAAGCAGAGGTGTCCGGGGCATCTTAGGTGGGGTTCTTTCGCGCTCGGGGGATTTGAACAGGCTGCATGGGGGGGTGAAATGCTAGATGAACATAACCAGTGGTTGTTGAAAACTATGAAAATAATGGATTGGAATTCTTGGTTGCTTGTTCCTGAAGCAGGGAACTCCCCTTGGAGGAAGAAAGCATTGAAGCTAGTTCCGGGTCACCATCAGCAACAGACTAGAAGGACACTGGACAACACAACAATGGCTCGAGCAGGGAAAGGTAAGGGCAGAGGCAAGAGACCGAGGGAGAGCGAGGCTAAGGCTGAGTTGAGAAATGCTGGAAAACGTCATGGAAGGAAATCAGTGGACAGACTGATCCAAGAAGCGGTGGCTGCATATGTGGGTGGCACCAAAGAGGAGATTCAACGGCTCATCGCAGAGTGGGAGGAGGACATCAACAGATTTGAGAACAAGGGGGCAGTGGACGTGGAAGAGTGGAAGGTCCTGGTTCTTGATCCGAGACACACTCGTGGTGGAGAAACACAATGTAAAGTTATAAACAGACTCTATACTTGCACTGGATGCTGAAATGCCTCCTAGGGAAGGCAATGGAACAAATCTGGATGACCGCCATTAAGGACTTTCCAGACTACAAGCAGGACTTTCAAAAGATCCAAGCTCTGCTGCAAATATAGGATGGTCATCTTGGCCGAATTGAGGAAAACTTCTCAAGCGTGTTCCTGCCGGCCGAGTTGCCTGAATCCAGTGCGAAAGACCTGGCCCCGGGTACCCTGACTGATCATGAGAACTAGAAGGATGAAGTCATAGTCCTTTTTCTTAAGTTTATATGCGGATAGCATTTACTTTCCATTTTGCAGTAGTTTATATATATAGAAAGACAACTGATGGTTGTGGACATGATAATCAAGTTTATATAGCTTGAATAGATAGACTAACTATTTTTTGCTACTGGATGGCGTATAACGCAGTTACGTGGTCAACAGACCTAGTTTCCCAACAGGCAGGTTGCGATCACCTAACTAGGCTAAGTGGTTGTAACCTGCTTGCATATATTATAATAAAAAAAGAAGGGTCTACCAAGCTTAACAAAAAAAAAAAACTCGTTGGATGATGAGAAGTGACTTTTAGTGGCCAAAAATTCGTGTAAGTAGATTAACCATTTTTTGGTACTAAAAGTGACTTAAATAAAATAAAGTAAAAAGAGTCAAATAAAAATAAAAGGGAGAAGCCTCTAGAATGGAAATAAAATAATAAAATAGCAGTGCCTTCTAAAAGGTTGGAGAGAGATCCATCAAATCTTTAAAAAGAGGGAAATCAAGCCATTTGGCATATTTTCTCTTGGAGAGTTTGAGAACTTGGTTTTCAGTCTAGAGAGCCCTAGAACGAAAACCCTTGGGTTTCTTGGTGTTTACCACCTTGTGTCAACTACCCGATAGTAGCATGCATTTTTTCAAAGATTTCCATCATGATCAAGCAGCGAGACATCTAGAAATCATCTTCATCTTTCAACAGTTTTGTCAAGGTTGTAAATCCAAATTCTATAGCCCTGTGGGCCATATGTAAAAAATGATTCTAGTATGTTTATAAAACCATGTAACACACCTAGGTAAACTTAAAAAATTTCAGCAAAGAGTTTCACTCTAGGGAGGTTTTTACCCTCAACTAATTATTTGTGTTGTTCCTAAACATCAAATAATTAGCAGAGTTTTCTCCCAAATATACCCCAAAGATAGGGTGGGGCTCGATGCTGATGTCTTAGGTGAGTCCTGGAGTAAAGAATCAATGTAAATTATCATACTAGATCATGTTTTGAGTCTTGCATAATTTGGTTAAATCTAAGTGTCTAATTTTAATTATTAAATTTCCCACTGGTCAGAATTTTAATAATTATTTTGATGTAAAATATAAAATGTAATGTCTATAGAAGTTGATGGGGGTATGAGTACTCATAATTAGAACCTCTACACCTCAAATTTCTATTTAAACACTTTTTGAGGGTTGAAATTATGTCTATCCCCTCAAATTATTTTTAATTTTGTTTTTCCGATAAAAAATGCCTAAATAATTACCCGGAAAACGGTAAAAAAATTAAAATGAGAGAAAATATAAATTCTTTGCAAGTGGAAAAATTAATTTTTTGAGAAGATTGACTTTCCTGAGAAAGGTTAGATTTGAAGGACTCATTTCCAAGATCGAAAAATCCCACAAAAAATTCATCGGGCCAGAAAAAATAATTTCTCAAGGAAAATCGAAATTTTTGGTTCAAGCGGTTAAATTGAATGAGGGGATTTCGAGAAGGAAACTTTAAAGAAAATATTTTGTAACCCTCCATCAAGTTAAAAATTTGATTTTTTGAGGAAAATCGAACTTTTGGAGCATGGTGGTTAACTGAAGGGGAATTTTCAGGGAGAAAAATTTGGGAAAAATACTTTTTGGACCAAGATCAAAGCCTTCTTCAACAAATTTGAATTTCTTCTTCCAGATCAAGGGTCAATATTAAATATTGGCATGGATCAAGCATCAACTAGTTGTTATTCTCTAGGATCAAGTCAAATTTGTGCACTTCCTTGGACCTAACCATTTTCAACTTGGAGGGGGATCTAGATCTCTCGTTTTTTTATAAATTGGGCCTAAGGCTCCTCATTGTAGACAACTTTGGATGGTGTAATTGGTTGGGGAAGCTCTGCAATATTTTCTCAGATTAATAATAGCAACAATCTTTGGGTCAAAGCTATGGTGTATGTCATCAGCTTGTCATAGTAAAATTATTTCAATGATTTGTGCTTGAATTTCAAGTTTAAATTGTTTCATTAATCTATTGGATTTATTGATCGCTTGTTTGCCACCTATATTTGGATTGGGGAAACACATTTGATTAGGCGGATCTAGTGGATCCTTGCTTGGACACTAGACTTCATTTTTGTTGTGCCATCCAATCCCTATTGAAACTAACAATATCTTTTGAGATTGTGTAGAAAATCTTATGTGATCAGATATCGAGCATTTGGAGTAATCCTTGTTTGGATCTCCATCTCCTTGGCACATAACAACTAAGAACCCATAGTGGTACTTCTCAAAGGCTCATCATAAGACGCTTTGAAGGGAATTTCTTGCCTTTTGCCCTACAAAGATCATCCATTTCAAATTCAATCTTTCACTTATTTTAAAGCACTTTCATTAATCTATCTGCTATTTGAATATCCTATTAACTGATCTAAAGGCGGAGTGTCCTCATACCCTCTAGATCAGCACTTGTAAATTAATTGTAAATATTTTTGTATATATATCTTGTAAATAGATCTAGCTTTTGTATATATCTTTTATATATTTGTTTGGGTTTTCTTCACACTTTTATTGCAGATCTGAAGACAAGGGTTTGAAGAAAGGTTTGGGCTTGATTTTCTGATAAGTGTTTGTAGGTGGATTCACCTAAGACTTGAAAAAGAAAATAGTTTTTTAAGCCAAATCACCTCCTTGGCTAAAGGGCTAGGCTTTTTGGGGCCTGTAGCTAATTTCTCGAAAGGCCGTTTCAAACCTTCTTTCTGAAGGCCGCAAGCAAGAGAAGGGGATTTCTTTCTTCTAAATCGAAATTTTTAAAGGGATTAAAATATTTTAAAATTTTATTGTGGCTTGGGAAATTTAATTGCAAATTTTTTGGTGCAGGCCTCAGGTATTTTAAAGCTTTCCCTTTGCTTCAAAATCGCATTTTGTTAAGGGTTAGTTATTATAAAATATTTTACAAAATTTCTCTAGGGTTTTTTACTTGGGTTTTCATTTTGTAGATGTGGAATAATTTTGGTAAAGCCGCAGGCTCCTCCTAGCCTCCATAGGCAAAGAGACTTGGATATGCACTATCGTCTTGTGGTTTCAAAAAAAAAATGAAGACAATTTTTAAGCCCTAAGCAATTTTTAATCTCAGATCATCTTAGCCACAAAGTTTTATTTCTATTGAAAATCATTTTGCCCTAACCCTGTTTCTTTCTACAGAGCAAATACCATTTTTGAAAATGATTTTCATCATTTTTCTTGGAGAAAATTCAATACTTGACAACCCTGCTATTGTTGCAAATTTTTTAGCTTGGCCGCAGGGATCTTTGTTGAATTTATTTAGCAGGACGCAAAGAATTTTAGTTTGAAATCAATTAAAAACTTATTACATTAACCCTTGCCTTGTATTGCAAGCGATAAATCACCATATTTGAAGAGGGTTTTCATCCAAATTTTCGGGAGGCAAATCATTATTTAAATACCCCCTTGATTCATTGTAAAATATTTAAGTGAACCACAAGCCTAGGAGGGCTAAGCAGCAAGCCTAGGAGGGCTTGTTCTTCTTCTATCAATTAACCGATTAAACCTTTGTAATTTTTTTTGCAGAGATCTAACATCATTATGGGAGGGGTTTCATTAAAAAGTTTTGGGAAAAAGAGGGATCTAACCCCTCATTATATTGCAAAGATCCAAACCAATTTTGGACGATTTTTAGAGTTCATCTTTTTGAGTAGAGGGATCCATTTTGAAGTATTGTTGTTCAACTGCAAAATCTTGAAGAAGCTGCATTGATCCTTCACCTTTTTCTTGAAGGTCGTGAGCTCCAAAGGGTATCTTTCCACCAGTACGAAAGTCTGATTGACGGAGGGTCTGCCACGAAACTCTGAGCCCTAAGCCTTAAGCGCCTTCACCTATAATTTTTAATAAAATTTAAGATTAAATTTTAATCAAATTTCGGGTTAATTTATGCTAGGCCATGAGGATATCCAGACCTATTTTTCCCGTAAGCCAAGTACATTCTCATCACTGGTATTATATTTTTTTCTTTTTTGCGTTAATCTTGTGCTTTCTACAGGAGAAGTTTTAATTGCATTGCAGAAATTCTTTACACATTTCAAAGCTCGAACTTTCAGAAATTTTCAGTGGTCTTTGGTCTCTTCGGCTGAGAGCTATTCTGAACAGTCATTCTTCTTTTGTTGAAGGAAGTAAGCTTGTGAAGGTTTAATCCATCATCATTGCAGGGTTTCAAGCTAAATTTTGAGTGGATTTGCGTTATATCTGAAAGAGAAATTGTTGTTGTGAAAATCATTCTATTCATTGCAAGTCTCCTCAAGGTTAAAACTTAAAAGAGTCCTTCTCACTGTCTAAGAGGGACTTCCTTATCTTTGTAAAATATAATAATAAAAGGCATCATTTTCTTGAGGGAGCTTGGGATTTTCCTCATGATATCCCTATCTCCTTCCTCGGAAGAGTTTCATGCAGTAGTGACTAACTTTTCTTTTCCTGCATTTGTTAGCTAGATCTAGATCTAACTGTCATAGTTTCGTGTTCATTGCACTCAAGATCTAATCTTTTGCATTGCTTCATTGTTGGATATACAGTGTTCCACAGGGATGCGTCACGCAGGGCCGGGTGCACGCACCCCTAGCACCCGGGACGAGGAGTCTCTTGGGTTGGGGAGTCTCGGGGAGACGCAAGGGGGTGTGTTTCCCCAGTGTGGGAGTCTAGACTCCCCAAAAAGGGTGCATTTGGGCATCCCCCTTCAAAAAGGGTGCTTCTGGGCGTCCCCCTTTAAATTTGTCTAATAAGACCCAAATTAAAAATTAAAATTTAAAAATTAAAAATCAAATCAATGTATTTGAATATTTCATTATTGATTTTTAATTTTTTTTATCGAATCTCAATGTATGTATGAATAATTCAATAATGAGACTTGAGTATGTCATATGATTCATGAATGATGTATGTATCAAAATGAATGATGAAGATGGATCAATGATTCAATTGTCTATTTAATATTTTTATGCTTTCATTATTGAACAATGAACAATGAATATGAACTTGAATTATATATATATCGATGTCTCCCAGCACCCCCAAAATTTCCCTAAAATTTGAGGGTACTCCCACACGTCCCCCCTGTGCGTCTCCCAGCACCCGCGTCTCCCCACACCGGAGTCTTGGTGGAACATTGTGGATATATCCTTGTTGCTATTATAGTTTGATTAGCCATTTGGTCTATGTTGCAATTGAGTAACTCTTGTCTCGTCTCATTTGTTTTTAGATTTGAACAACATATCTCTAAATTACTAATTAGCAATATTCTAAAGTAATTACTTGTGCTTATCTAACTTATATTTGCTTTATTGATCTCATAAAGAACATCATAAGTGAAGTGATAATCAAAATTCATCTCACATAAGAGCAATCCTTAACTAAGAGCACTTGCATTATTTCCTTAATTGGCAATTTCTTTAACACTTTGTTTCATTGAGCAATTCATCGATCTTGTGATTTTGGGATTGAAGTGTTATCATAATATACCTTAAAAATTTCTCCTTTTGAAGCAATTTGTTATTGTACCTCATTGAAGCATTGGAATTTGATATCTTGCATTTACCTCCTAGAGTTAGATTTTGCATCCTTAAAATCTACCTCCAAGCATAACCTTGGTTGTATACAAAGTTTGGATCACTTTCTCCATTTTTCAATCTAAGTGTTAGATGCTTACTCAGTGGTTAAAACAAATGACCTTGCAATTCTCTTGTGGGCAATCCCTTATAGGAACAGAGGCACTTGGGTCGTTAGAAGTTCTAGGTAGGTATCGTTAATGAGGCCTTAGCCTCCTTCGCCCACACTTCTTTCTACAACCTTGTTTAAGACTAGTTTCTGACAATTGTGTTGATTTGGGGTAGCATCAGATGTGCTCTAGCCATCAAAATTGGTGGAGAGGCTAAAGCACATGAGATCTCCAAGACCTAGAAATGATTTGGGAAAATTCCACCCGATTAGAGAGATATTAAAACAATTAATATTTTTAATGGATTCCTAAGTCTAAACTTGGGAAAATAAAAATATTAATGGGTATTAATATAAAACTGGGTGAGAATGTCCTAAATGACATGGATCAAGCCAAATCTAATCTTAGCCGTTGATTAGAGACTTAATCTCGGTCGTTGAAGACTCAACAGGAAAAGTATAAGAGGAGGCTTGAGGGTCAGTTGGAGACACACCAAGATTGATCAGTCAGTTCGATTTTCTGGAGCGGGGTTGCTAAAAAGATTCAAACAAGTGATCTGAGTTGTAGTGAGGGGCAGTGCAGAGAGGCACAGATAGTGTCGAAGAACCAGCGCATAGATTAAGGAGGTTACACAGAGGCTAGCAGGGCCTACGTGGGTGACACGGAAGGCTAGAGAGCCAGTGCAAAGCAGCAGAAGGTTAATGCAGAGGCCAGGAGGGCTGACACAGAGCCTCAAAGAAGCATTAGAGAGATTTTCGTAGAGCAAACTTGCTGAATATCTGCTTCCGGAGAGAGGTATTACCGCCAAATAGATTTCTCTATAGCGTGAGCCAGTTTGGCACCCTAGTTGTACTCAAGAAAGCTACTTAATAATAAAACCCTCAGAACTGCTGCATCGGTTTTCTCAAGTTGGATTTTTCTGGGGATGATTGTCCAAAAATAACAGTGTCTCTTATGTGTTTGTCTGTTATTTTCAGTTGATGGTCTGTGGATGAGTTGACACTGCATTTGTGTTATTTTCAGTATTTATATGGTTAAATAACTTGTTAAAGAAATAAACAATAAACCAGATAATGCAGGAAGAATTTCTGGTGTGTTAGACTTAGAGATTTCAACATGGTATTAGAGCGTTGCAGATCACAGGAGAATTGAAGGCACCAACTAAATTAGAAAATTTGCAGTAGAAACAGTTGTCCTGAGAGACAGAGTTGTTCCTAATAAGTAGAAAACAACAGAGAAGGAGTGACGCAGAGGACCTGCGTCATCATTTCAAGCCAGAGAGAGGGCCAGCGTAGAGGTAGTGAGAGGCAGAAGAGGCTCACGAAGAGCCATGTCATCCTACTCAGCTAGGTAGGAGTGATGTAGTTGGCTAGAGGTGTGACTTAGCCTTGCCGGGATTGCGAAAAGCTAAGAGGCTCAATTTCTTCAGCGGTTGGGGCCTAGGGAGCTGTGTGAAGATTGTGGGATGGGAAGCTGGTGGGGTATTGTTGTTGTGGAAGAAAAACAGTACCTAACGGGATAGAACCAAGGTAGAGGGAGTCGCTGCCTAGGCGGATTTCTAGCCAAGAAATCCAGATCCGTGTTGCCGGTGCAAAGAGGATCGGAGAGGAGCAATTCGACTGTTGGTGGGAAGATTTCTAGTAGGGAAATCGAGACTCAGAGGGAGTCTAGGAGAGAAATTCCAGGTGGGAAGTCGAGACTCAGAGGGAGTCCAGTAGAAGAGCGGAGATGGCAATGAACGGACTGAGTGATCAGGACAGGTTGGATGGGGCCTCCAACTTTGTCATCTGGAAGGCCAGGATCCTGTCTATTCTGGATATACATCGCATCAAGGGCTTCGCCATTAGAATCGTGGCTATCCCAGTTGACCCAGCTGATAATGAAAGGTAGGAAGATGCAACGGCCAAGGCCAAGTGCATAATCCTTGATGGGGTCAAGGATCATGTAGTACAACATATTGCCAATAAGAATACGGCAAAAAAGATGTGGGATACCTTGACGACATTGTATCAAGGCACTTCCGTGCAAAGGAAGATGCTGTTAGCGCTTGAAATTTCACCTCAGGCTGAGAAAGGTAAACCTCAAGGCAACATCAAACCACTTAGCCTTGTAGCTAGCCCTACGGGGCAGGAGAGGGCTCTCTCCGGTCTATCTCGATAAAGATCTTGAATGGGCGAGATAACCAATAGGGTAACACTAATTTTAGGCTAGTAAACTGATCAAAAGGGTTGATTTGGGATTTTTAGGGTTTTTGGTGGAAAATTGGGGAAATGGCAATTTTAGGTGTGGGGATTGGACACAGTTTTCGCAGGGGGTTCTTTGGGGCGAGGTAGGAAACAGTATTGATGCCTTTAATAGAGATGGATGGATGAGAATAACCGGTGAGGAGTTAAAGAGAGCAAGCAATAACCTTGAATTCCCTTTAAACAGTCGAAAACATTGATATTAAGCAAACTTAAAAGCAGAGCATGACAGTCATGAGTTCTACTTTAACACTTCATTTGCCTAATGTGCAGAAGGAAAAGTAAGGAAATGATTCACATAAAACACTTACAAGTACAAAGAGAAACACACCATCAATACATGTGACCACAAGAATCCCAAAAAGGACTGCAAAACCCTGGTCTTCCTTTGCCAAAAATTGCAGAGATACAGTGAGTAATACAATAAGAGCTTCTCCCTCAAGAGTCCAACCTTCCAACCATGAAAATGATTGAGAAAATACATAATATAGACCATGCCAACCCATTCCCTAGCCTCTAGGGGTCGAGCTCACTATCCTAGGAGCTGTTTCAACCAATTCTAAACTAAGCACTGAAAACTAGGCAGTCAAAACAATTTGCCTCTATAAGCTAGGAAACCAATTCATTCATTTAATTTTCACCTATCTCATGAATGAATCTTCTAGAAGAGATACATAAGTGTAAAAGTGTCATAAAATAACATCAGTTACAACAAGGAGGATAAAAATCAACTCCAAAAAGTCAAACACAGTGAAAACTGCCTTTTGCTGAGCTGTAGGCTGAAATCCTGAGCAATTTGCCTGACAGGTCGCGCGCCAAATCCTGACGGGTCGCGCGCCTTTGAGAGCACTTTTGGGGCACTTTCAGGTGTCCAAATGAGGCAAGAGTAGGCTTGTTGGAAAGTTTTGTGAGTCTACTTTCCAACCCAACTGGAATTTCTGAATTTGGTTGTCATTTGCCCCTCCAAAATTGTAATCTCCCAAGACTGCTTTCTGTGTGTCAAAAATGTGGCAGAAAGTCATTTTTTGCTTGTTTTTTGACTTTCTGGAGGCCCAAAACTTCATAAAATCTCTTGGAAATGGGTGAGCATGTGTAACTTTTCATGAAAAATCCAGAAATGCTGAGTTTTCCTGGAACAGAGTAGCCAAATGAAAGGGTCGCGCGGGGGGTGAGACCCGTTGAGGGGACAAAACCTGTTTTTGGCACAAAAAATTCACAATTGACAAAATTTTTTCCAAATTTCTTGAAATTTGGGCTGGGAGTCCCCAATAAAGTACCATGCTCAGTCAAAGAGGCTTTGGCCAAAATTTGGTGTGGATCGGGCCTTTTCCGTCATTTTAGTGCCTTGGCCAACCTCCTTGGATCTGGCGATTGCAATTTTGACATTTCTCTAAAACCATGACACCTGTACAAAAAGTGAAGGAGGTTTTTCTTCTTTGGCATGTTATGGACAAAAACCTCTCTCAGTTTTCCAAAATTCATCTTTTATTGCTCTGGAACATCATTTGAGTGCGACTTGTCCCGATGTGTGAAACAAGGAATTTTGTCGAAATGGAGGAAAATGAAGGGAATAGGAGGCTTCTAAATTCTTGGGGAAATTTTTGGGAGTAGGGAGGGATGTTAGGAAGCAGGGGAAAGTGGAATCTCAGAGATTGAGCGAGGGGAAGGGGTCCAAAAGGGCAAAACACAAGCCCAACCTAGAAAATTGCCAGGGTGTAGCTAGAAACTACGGTTTGTGCGAAAATGAGGAATTTGGGGAATCTCAGTGATGGGAAACATTTGGTAAGGTACTTTAAGGATAGGGGAAGGTGTATGAACATCAGGATTACAAGTTTTGCCGATGATTTGACCGTCCAAGAGAAATTAGCTTTCAAAACCCTAGGAGAGGGAAATGACCTTACCTAGGCGCAACTGAAGCATGAACAAGATGTAAAATGACTCATTAGACATTGACATGATAGTGACAACCCTATGAATGATGATAGACTCAGCTAAATAGTGACATAGATTGGCATTTGGGCAATTTTAGGAGTGAAAGCAAACCCTAGACCTAATGCCTAGTGACCAAATTTTGCTTGAAAACTCTTTGAAATGACAAAATTTGACCTTGACACTCTGAAACCACTTTGTAAGAGCATATTTGATCACTGGAGGAAGGCTGGAAAGACTGACACTAACACTGGCTCCAATGGGGATGGTAGCTCCTTGGAGGTGCCAAGAACTTCAGACCTCTGGGAGAGCAGACCAGTGCTTTTCAATCATTGGGCAATGGAGTCATTATTTGACAAACAATACAAGACTTTGACTCATTTATTGACTGAAACCCGACTCAAGCCAACACAATTATGAAACCAACATGACTGAAAACTGACTCACAAATGACTCATGACTGACTTAACTAAAACAAGAACTTACAAAGCTTATTGAAGGGCAACAGTCCATCAAGATTTGAAATCATGATGACAACCACCTGTGTTTCTTACCAGACAATATACATCAAACTATATCATAATGCCAATGTAACCAATCAAGCAGATGCCTTCTTGATTGATTCTCCCAATCAGATCTCATGATCAACAATAGATACTGATAACTGGGCATCCAAGAACATAGTTGACCATGGTTGCAACAAAACACTGTAATAAACACCTTCACTGCTGGCTGTAACAAATTTGCCATTGGATCCTGGAAAACATGAAGACTTGACATTGCCACCTCCTGCTGAAAGAACAAGGTATCCTTTGCTTCAAATTCTGATCTGCCTTCATCATGTGCTTCAGTAAAAGTATGCTCATGGGCTTCAAAAAATTCTGAACAAGTAGATGAGCAGATCTCTTCTTGGAAAAACATTTCAACACATGAAACATATGAAGAATCTGAAAGGTAATCCTGTATGCTATGATCTTTTGTAGTCTGACAATATGGTAGGTCATCTTCATATGATATCACAGCCGAATTATCATCTTTGTGAAGGAAAACATTATCTGTTTGCTGATCTACAAGACAATCATCTTCTTCAACAGAGGAAGAAGTTTCCCCAACACTTTCCTGACTATGTGTGCATTGCAAATCTGCTGTAGCTTGGGCTGTAACAAGACCTTTCAAAAGCTGATCTATCTCCTCTTCAGAAAAAGGAGACAATGCCTTTTGTTCTCTTCTGCTTAAACAGTGATTATCTTCATATGATAGGGCACTCAAACTATCATTTATTACTGAATTATTGAAAGGAGATTCATCACTTACTTGCACAAAGATCTCACCTTGATGTTCATGAACATCTGAATCCAAAACTCTGCCTATGATCTCAACAGTAGAGCTCTCTTTGATGGGCTTCAGCACAAGATATTCCTGGTCATCATAATCTAAATGTTGTTCTGAAGTAGTTGTCCTAACATTATCACATTCTGCAATCTGGTCTTCTTCTGTGGGCAGATCTGAAACAAGCTCTTCTCTTTCATCATCTTCCACTATATGACCATCTTCAAGCTGCTGATCTTGATTCTGCTGCAAAATTTCCTGATCATCTTGATGGGTATCCACTAGGTTCTCTTCATGTTGCTGAAATGGATTCTCATAC
Organism: Pinus tabuliformis; assembly: GCA_031772625.1. Lineage (NCBI taxonomy): Eukaryota > Viridiplantae > Streptophyta > Pinopsida > Pinales > Pinaceae > Pinus > Pinus tabuliformis. The sequence continues at coordinate 530,362,764 of CM062819.1, read as the reverse complement.
AGAGCCTCCATGATCTCAACATCCATAAAATTATCATCTTCATAATATTTCTCAAGGCTTTCAATAAAACTATAAGCATGCTTGCAACAGTCATGAACCAAATTTAATGATGGATAAGATGCTTGATATCTTTCAATGAACAAGGCATGAAAATCCTTTAAACAGTAAATACAGGCCTGCGGCAAACTTTCATACCAAGATTGGGCTTTACCTTCCAGAGTGGCCATGAATATCTTCATCAAGCAATCTTCAGGAAAATCCACCTTCAACTTGCGAATATGCATATGAAATCTAACTAGATGAAGAGCAGCATCCTTCTTACCATCATCGTTAAATGTAGGCAAATTCCTTGACCAATCTACCTTTGGAATTTTATTCGGAAAACCAGGGATGTGATCTCGGCTCAAGGGAGCATATCTTCTTGTGATTCGGTCCATCTTGAAAATCTCACAGCTACTGATCTCTTTGCAGTGAAGTCACCATGAAGCATTGATCTCTGGAGTTTTCAGTGAAGGAGTCGCCAGTGAATGATTTCAGCCTTGTCAGTGTCTGATCGTTGTTCACCATCAACAATCAGATCTGAACTTGATACATGTATTGGGGTAAAATGCAATCGAAGTGTTGTTTTCACAAGCTCACGGAGATTGACTGAAGCAGTGTTTATCTACTTCCACTAATGCAAAGCAAAAGCGTTTCGAAGGCTACCTGGCATAACTTCAGGCTCCGTCTAAGACTTATGAAACAAACACATCAATCCACAAACAAGTTTGTTCTCCCCAGTATGGTCGCCAGTATGTTAGCGCTTGAAATTTCACCTCAGGCTGAGAAAGGTAAACCTCAAGGCAACATCAAACCACTTAGCCTCGTAGCTAGCCCTACGGGGCAGGAGAGGGCTCTCTCCGGTCTATCTCGATAAAGATCTTCAATGGGCGAGATAACCAATAGGGTAACACTGATTTTAGGCTAGTAAACTGATCAAAAGGGTTGATTTGGGATTTTTAGGGTTTTTGGTGGAAAATTGGGGAAATGGCAATTTTAGGTGCGGGGATTGGACACAGTTTTCGCAGGGGGTTCTTTGGGGCGAGGTAGGAAACAATATTGATGCCTTTAATAGAGATGGATGGATGAGAATGACCGGTGAGGAGTTAAAGAGAGCAAGCAATAACCTTGAATTCCCTTTAAACAGTCGAAAACATTGATATTAAGCAAACTTAAAAGCAGAGCATGACAGTCATGAGTTCTACTTTAACACTTCATTTGCCTAATGTGTAGAAGGAAAAGTAAGGAAATGATTCACATAACACACTTACAAGTACAAAGAGAAACACACCATCAATACATATGACCACAAGAATCCCAAAAAGGACTGCAAAACCCTGGTCTTCCTTTGCCAAAAATTGCAGAGATACAGTGAGTAATACAATAAGAGCTTCTCCCTCAAGAGTCCAACCTTCCAACCATAAAAATGATTGAGAAAATACATAATATAAACCATGCCAACCCATTCCCTAGCCTCTAGGGGTCGAGCTCACTATCCTAGGAGCAATGTTCCACCAAGACTCCGGTGCGGGGAGACGCGGGTGCGGGGAGACGCACAGGGGGGACGTGTGGGAGTACCCTCAAATTTTAGGGAAATTTTGGGGGTGCGGGGAGTCGTCGAAGTATATATATATATATATATATAGAATTCAAGTTCATATTCATTGTTCACTGTTCAATAATGAAAGCATAAAAATATTAAATAGACAATTGAAATTTGAATCATTGATCCATCCTCATCATTCATTTTGATACATACATCATTCATATGACATACTCAAGTGACAAGTCTCATTATTGAATTAATTATTATTCATACATACCATGAGATTTGAAAAGCAAAATCAATAATAAAATATTCAAATACATTGATCGATATCATTCATCATTCAATGGTTCATCATTCTACAATCTACATTGATTTAAAAACTAAATTCATCATTCATCATTCTAGAATCTAAATTGAAAGCAAAACATACTAGTATATTTTCAAAGTTTGAACACTAAATCTATATAACTCAAAGTTTCAAAGTTCAAACTCAAAAATAGTTAAGAGTGAAATGGAAATGACTTTTGGTTGAAATGAAATGAGCTTTTAACTTTAAGGTTTAGGCTTTTAAGTTTTAGTTATTTAGTTTTAATTTTAATTTTTTTTTAGACTTTTAAGTTTTAGTTATTTAGTTTTAATTTTAGTTTTAAAAAAAAAAAAAAAATTGATTTTTGAATTTTTGATTTTGAATTTTGAATTTTTAAGTCTTATTAGACAAATTTAAAGGGGGACACCCAGGTGCACCCTTTTTGGGGAGTCTAGACTCCCACACTGAAGGGGGACGCCCAGAAGCACCCTTTTTGGGGAGTCTTGGGGAGTCTAGACTCCCACACTGGGGAAACGCACCCCCTTGCGTCTCCCCAAGACTCTCCAAAAAGGGTGCGTGGGGAAACGCACCCCCAAGAGACTCCCCGTCCCGGGTGCGTGGGGTGCGAGGGGTGCGTGCACCCGACCCTGGGGGACGCGTCCCCGTGGAACACTGCCTAGGAGATGTTTCAACCAATTCTAAACTAAGCACTGAAAACTAGGCAGTCAAAACAACTTGCCTCTATAAGCTAGGAAACCAATTCATTCATTTAATTTTCACCTATCTCATGAATGAATCTTCTAGAAGAGATACATAAGTGTAAAAGTGTCATAAAATTACATCATTTACAACAAGGAGGATAAAAATCAACTCCAAAAAGTCAAACACAGTCAAAACTGCCTTTTGCTGAGCTGTAGGCTGAAATCCTGAGCAATTTGCCTGACGGGTCGCGCGCCTTTGAGAGCACTTTTGGGGCACTTTCAGGTGTCCAAATGAGGCAAGAGTAGGCTTGTTGGAAAGGTCTGTGAGTCTACTTTCCAACCCAACTGGAATTTCTGAATTTCGTTGTCATTTGCCCCTCCAAAATTGTAATCTCCCGAGACTGCTTTCTGTGTGTCAAAAATGTGGCAGAAAGTCATTTTTTGCTTGTTTTTTGACTTTCTGGAGGCCCAAAACTTCATAAAATCTCTTGGAAATGGGTAAGCATGTGTAACTTTTCATGAAAAATCCAGAAATGCTGATTTTTCCCGGAGCGGAGTAGCCAAATGAAAGGGTCGCGCGGGGGGTGAGACCTGTTGAGGGGACAAAACCTGTTTTTGGCACAAAAAATTCACAATTGACAAAATTTTCTCCAAATTTCTTGAAATTTGGGCTGGGAGTCCCCAATAAAGTACCATGCTCAGTCAAAGAGGCTTTGGCCAAAATTTGGAGTGGATCGGGCCTTTTCCATCGTTTTAGTGCCTTGGCCAACCTTCTTGGATCTGGCGATTGCAATTTTGACATTTCTCTAAAACCATGACACCTGTGCAAAAAGTGAAGGAGGTTTTTCTTCTTTGGCATGTTATGGACAAAAACCTCTCTCAGTTTTCCAAAATTCATCTTTTATTGCTCTGGAACATCATTTGAGTGCGACTTGTCCCGATGTGTGAAACAAGGAATTTTGTCGAAATGGAGGCTTCTAAATTCTTGGGGAAATTTTTGGGAGTAGGGAGGAATGTTAGAAAGCAGGGGAAAGTGGAATCTCAGAGATTGAGTGAGGGGAAGGGGTCCAAAAGGGCAAAACACACGCCCAACCTAGAAAATTGCCAGGTTGTAGCTAGAAACTAGGGTTTGTGCGAAAATGAGGAATATGGGGAATCTCAGTGATGGAAAACATTTGGTAAGGTACTTTAAGGATAGGGGAAGGTGTATGAACATCAGGATACAAGTTTTGCCGATGATTTGACCGTCCAAGAGAAATTAGCTTTCAAAACCCTAGGAGAGGGAAATGACCTTACCTAGGTGCAACTGAAGCATGAACAAGATGTAAAATGACTCATTAGACATTGACATGATAGTGACAACCCTATGAATGATGATAGACTCAGCTAAATAGTGACATAGATTGGCATTTGGGCAATTTTAGAAGGAGTGAAAGCAAACCCTAGACCTAATGCCTAGTGACCAAATTTTGCTTGAAAACTCTTTGAAATGACAAAATTTGACCTTGACACTCTGAGACCACTTTGTAAAAGCATATTTGATCACTGGAGGAAGGCTGGAAAGACTGACACTAACAGATGCTACAGGAGAATCAACTGCGGTCGTATCAGATGCAGAAGGAGGAGCACGTAGATATATACCTCAGCAGGTTGCAAGAGATTTGGGACCAACTTACTTCCATAGGGGCCACGCCCAATTAGGAGTTCATGGTGAGGACTGCCCTGAATGTAGTCTCCAAGGATTGGGAGACATTTGTCCAAAGCATTTTGGGCAGAGCTACTCTTCCAGGATGGGAAGAGATGTGGCCAGCTCTTCGCCAAGAAGGGATCAGATGGCTAACCAAGGTGGGAAGTAGCAGCAGAGGAGGTCGAATCAAGAAAGAGGAGGAGGAGGATGCGGCTCCGGCATTTGCGGGATAGCAGGGGAAGAGGAAGAAGAAGGACATATCCAAGGTGAAATGCTTCCATTATGGGGAGTTGGGTCATTATGCAACCCAGTGTCCCAGGAAGAAGAATAAGGGAGAGGCTTCTGACTCCAAGGCAACTCCGGCAAAGGCAAAGAAAGAAGTTGAGACGGATGACGATTGTGCCATGATTGCTCATGCCCTCTAGAGAAGAGGTGGGGAGACATCGAGTTGTAGTCAGGAGGACTACAGAAGATGTGGGGTAAGATCCTTGAGGTAACCAAACTCTTGGATCATATCTGGCTACGAGAGCCCCGAGAGACAGTAGCAGGGTGATGGATGTCAGTAGAAGCAAGATGCGGATGGAGCGACAAGGCAATGCTAGAGTGCAGTGGTTTGTGGCAGCAGAGTTGGGGTTACAACAGTGCGAGAGGCACATAGATAGTTGCAGTAATGCAGTAAGGCATAGAGGTGGCTGCAGCAGTGCGAGAGGCATAGAGGTGTTGCAACAACGCAGAGGCAACAGAGGGAGCATAGGATAGCAGCAGGAGGCTTCTAGCTTGACAAGGACGTCAGTAGTTGGGTAGATTTTTTACTTACTTCTCAATAATTGAGTTGTAGTGCAACAATTCGCAATGGTAGTGCTATGGGCAGCACGATGCAGCATGATGAGAGAGAGTTGTAGTGCTGATGCAGTGTTGGGAGGAAGGACCAGCAGCAGCACAGATGCAGAGGGAGTTATAGTACAAATGTAGCAATGGCAGTGGCAGAGCCATGGGCAGCAGTACAAGAGGCAGTAGTGTAGTGGATGTTGGGCAACAGGCCAAGCATTAGCACAGGTACTGGTGTCGGATGATCAGGGTGATGTTCAATAGTGGAGCATTATTAGAGCACATTCCTCGCTAAGAGGGAGTGTTTATTTGGGGTAGCATCGGATGTGATCTAGCAATGAAAATTGGTGGAGAGGCTAAAGCACATGAGATCTCCAAAACCCAGAAATGGTTTGGGAAAATTCCACCCGGTTAGAGAGATGTTAAAATAATTAATATTTTTAATGCGTTCCTAAGTCTAAACTTAGGAAAATAAAAATATTAATGGGCATTAATATAAAACTGGGTGAGAATGTTCTAAATGACATGGATCAAGCCAAATATAATCTTAGTCGTTGATTAGAGACTTAGTATCGGTCGTTGAAGACTCAACAAGGAAAGTATAAGAGAAGGCTTGAGGGTCAGTTGGAGACACACGAAGATTGATCAGTCAGTTTGAATTTCTAGAGCGGGGTTGCTGAGAAAATTCGAACAAGTGATTTGAGTTGCAGTGAGGGGCAGTGAATGCATAGCAGAGAGGCAAAAATAGTGCCGAAGAACCAGCGCAGAGATTAAGGAGGCTACACAGATGCTAGTAGGGCCTGCGTGGGTGATGCAGAAGGCCAGAGAGCCAGCACAAAGCAGCAGAAGGCTAACGCAGGGGGTTTCAAAGTGATGCAGAGGCCAGGAGGTCTGACACAGAGCCTCAAAGAAGCGTTGGAGAGATTTTCGTAGAGCAGACATGCTGAATATCTTCTTCCAAAGAGAGGTATTACTACCATATAGATTTCCCTGTAGGGTGAGCCAATTTGGCCCCCTAGTTGTACTCAAGAAAGTTTCTTAATAATAAAACCCTGAGAACTGCTTCACCGGTTTTCCCAAGTTGGGTTTTTCTGGGGACGATTGTCCAAAAATAACGGTGTCCCTTATGTGTTTGTTTGTTATTTTCAGTTGATGATCTGTGGATGAGTTGAGACTGCATTTGTGTTTATTTTCAGTATTTATATGGTTAAATAACTTGTTAAAGAAATAAACAAGTAGGTGAAATAAGCCCGATAATGCAGGAATAATTTCTAACATATTAGACTTAGAAATTTCAAAAAATTGAGGAGAAGGCTTTCACCTTAGATTAGGCATTTTAATTAAAATTTACCAAGATCTTGCATATCACATAGTTAGATCTTGCATTCATCTTGCATTTTCATTTGGTTATTGTAACTAGAATTGTGGGCTAGTTTATTTACTTGCAAGCTTTCTTTACATTCTTGTACTTGTTAATTTCATGCTTATTGTATCTTGAATGCTATATCATTATTGAGCATCTTTCTTTGAAGTACAAATTATATTTTCTCGAAAGTTGCATTTAATTTTCATTGCTCATATTTCCAATTGCTATAATCTCTTGTACTAACGTTCTTTCTTGTATCATTTCCTATCTTGTAACTTGTAAATATCATCTTTTGCAAGCGTTTCATTCTTATTTGAGCATTATTTAAAGGCAATTGTATCTATTTGTTTATCTTCATTGAGTCTATATTTTGACATATACATCGTTCATTAATTCTCACACTTGCTAAATCATTCTCAATTCAAGTTGCCAAGAGAAGTAATTGCTTTTCCCTTAGTCTCCTAGAACTTGTTGTTTCCAGCAAGTTTTCCTTTCTTCATCATCTTTAGGGACTACCCCCTTAGCTTACTTAGGAGAGCTTAAAATGAGTGACTATGGAATATGTGACAACCCCTGCTCTAAGCGTTGCGCTATAAATATTTCACCTTATGGGTTTGGAAACTTTTCCCACATTTATGTGTACATTTTAGGCGACAACACTTGGTGTGTTGGATGAAACCCCAACTCACTATTGTGTAGATTTCATTCATAAATCTCCAGAGTTTCATTGTCATAAGTTGGTGAGAAGATCTATGGATTAGAGGGGGGATCACCTAGATCTCTAATTTGGGCTTTATTTCCAGACTTTCAGTTATAGTCGTGGGAGACCAAAATCAACATTGCAATAGTTATTTTGGAGGCCATTATCTTAGCTATGGTTAGCCATTTTGATATTTGTCGGAGTTGTAATAGGTTTTGATCTAGAATTGGCATATGATGTCATATTCTAGTTAATATAATAAGGCTGCATTTTGTTGCATATGTCTTGTGTTATTCACAAGTTGTAGTATTTTCTAAAATTTCTTGAGTAGAAGCACTGTATTTAATTTTGGGTTTCGTATTATTTACTAGCAATTTTTGTTATATGGGTGAAATTTTTATGATGTTTTTGGGTTAATAGTTTGTTGAAATTAAATATCTAATATTTTAAGGAAAACATTAAAAAGGGATATCACAGTTGTATCAAAGTTGATTTTCCTGTCAACCTGAGGGTTTAAAGGGTAATTTCATTAGTGTTCGAGGCAACTGAATTTCTTATACAGGGGCTAAATTATTATTTTTATAGAGGCCAAATTTATTGTATAGTTGGGTTGACACTTGAGATTGACAATGGTCAAAATCAATGGTGTGGATCAAAGAGGTTGAGTATATCTCCTTTGTGAGGCCAAGTTCAAATTTTTTTAGAGACCCCAGACAACTCGAGGACCTAAAGGAGATACTGCACGGTAAATTATGAGCTAAGATCGGGGTTGTCAACACACTCAGGCAACACGAGTATGCTAAGGAGGAGACACTAAGAATACGTATGATATGTAACGGGGTGTGCATGCAAGGAAACATGGGACAAGGCCACAATTTCATAGTCTTAGAAGGAGCTCGATCTATAGATCAGATGTAGTATGCAGATCCTGAGGATTGAAGTATGAGTATGATCCTGCGTTGAATCAAGTGAGCTCTAATTGAGTTGTGGCATTAATATTGTATCATCTGGAGCAAACATCATGGATCTATATGCAAAGTATAGTATGAGAAACTAGTGTGCGTGAAGTATAAATTGTAGGCCAGAAGGAGTGCACAATGTCTAGTTGTTGAGCTCAATCGTCCATAGAGTAACTGAGTGCATTATTTGGTGAGGTGAATCTATCAAAAGGGTGAGATAGTGGTGGAAATCATTGAGATCGTGGATCCAATTAAGTGTTTCCGATTTCTGGAGGACTAGCCACATCCAACTCTAGCGCAAGGCAGGGCCAGGAGACCAATTGCAGGCTCTCATGGGGCCACTGCGATCTAATATTGGCTAATGGGACACCCACAGTGTCATGAAAAGATGATGAAGCGAGCCCAGGATCTACATGATTGGGCAGATCACGAACAAATTGGACAGGGGAATGCATATGCAAGGGCTGTAGCAGCAAATTTAGAGTTTGTGGTATTGATCGGAGTCCTTGAGTTGTGACAGCAATCACGGGCAGTAGTCGTAGTCCATGGGATAAGGATGTAGGGGACAAGAATTACTAATTGGGAAGAAGGTGTTCCCCCAGTCAGCACATAAGGACGACCATCATCACGAGAGAGTGTTGATTTTCCGTGGTACTGGAGAATCTAGGTTAGGGTCTTATAAACACTAACGCTACCAATCCAAATACCACAACAAACTACTTTGCACAGTGGAATATAAACAATAGTAAATCACATGTGCACAAAATAAACAACTTTTTTACAAATTTAACAACCCAACTTTGTTATATTAACAAACTATAATACAATTGTCTAGGGCTCCCGTACGAGGGATAATGGCCCTCATACATCCACTGATATAGGATACAAACTAGGGTGTGGTGTTAGTCCTTCGACAACCAATCTACCCCTACAAGATACACTGACCGTCCAATTGATGTAGAGCTCCTCACAGCTGCCTTGGTTGTACCTTGAACACATCTACCTAGTCCTTTAGCTCCCGATTTGTAGCAACACAACTTTGCCTCTATCAATGATCCAAGTCCTTTAGGTCACCAAAGACGACTCCAATCTGCCCTCTAGCTAATCATTCGTCCATCAATGATTCAACACCTCGAGTCTTCACATCTGCCCACTTGCTGCTCCTTTCTCCTTTAAGAAGTCAACACCTTTGGGACTTCTTTCCCACTTGTTTCTCCTTAGTCCTTCAAGGACACAACTCTTAGGTACTTTCTTCCCAATATTGTCTTCCTATGCTACCCAATGAAGACAAACTTAAGACAGGAGGTTGCCACCTATCACTGTCAAATGCCCTTCTTCAATAATGAACTCGGGCTAGTGAAACTGCTCCTTTTGACCTCCTTTTGTCCTCCAAAGATCACTCTTAAGCATCAACAAATCTGCCTCTCCTAACAACTCTCTTTGTCATTAAGGAGATTGTACATAGGGCCTCATTGGGCATCTCCTTGCTACTCTCCAATAGCCTTCAAATTCCCAACAACAATGTTAAAAAAACCGTTGTTCTGTCTCCTTTAGGAACAACCACATCCCTAGAAAACAACATCAACCATGGAGGAGAGTCTTCATACCTTTTCTGCACCAATTATTCTAGGCTGGTGCTCCATTTCATTTCTGCACTTTTGACCCTAGTTACGGTTTGATGTAGCAGCTGCTACAGCCTACCAACACGACCTCAAAACCCATGCTCTTCCTTCTCCAAAGAACCTCTATCTACACTAACCCTTATCACTGCTCGGCCCTTAATATAGCCAATGTCACAGGGTTCACCAAATTTTAACCATGAGGTTCGAAATTCGGCAAACCTCAAATATATTTTGAAATTCGGGTCAAATTTGGGTAGGCTTCGATAATGTTCGGCTCATATTTTCCTTTTCATCTACCTTATGTTGTAGGGTCTGTTAGCGCTTGAAATTTCACCTCAGGCTGAGAAAGGTAAACCTCAAGGCTACATCAAACCATTTAGCCTCGTAGCTAGCCCTACGGGGCAGGAGAAGGCTCTCTCCGGTCAATCTCGGCAGATCTTCAATGGGATGAGATGACCAACTAGGTAACACTAATATTAGGCTAGTAAACTGATTGAAATGGTTGATTTGGGGGTTTTTTGGGTTTTTGGTGGCAAATTGAGGAATTGCAATTTTGGGTGCGGGGATTGGACACAGTTTCTGCAGGGGGTTCCTTGGGGCGAGGTAGGAAACAGTATTGATGCCTTAACTTGAGATGGATGATCAGGAATGAAAGATGAGGAGCTAAAGAGAGCAAACAATGACTTTGAATTCCCTTTAGACAGTAGAAAACATGGAAATTAAACAAATTTAAAAGCAGAGCATGGCTAGCATGAATTCCTACTTTAACACTTCATTTGTTTAATGTGCAGCAGTGAAGAAAGGAAATGAATCACATAACAAAGCTTACAAGAACATTGAGAAACACACCATCAACACGTGAGTCCACAAGAATCCCAAAGATGACTGCAAAACCCTAGTCTTCCTTAGCCAAAAATTGCAGAGATACAGTGAAAATATACAATGATAGCTTCTCCCTCAAGAGTCCAACCATGAAAATGAGCAAGAAAGTACATAATATAGATGATCTAACCTCTTTCCCTGCCTCCATGGGTCGAGCTCACTATCCTAGGAGCTGTTTGAACCACTTCTAAACTAAGCACTACAAAATAGGCAGTCAAAACAACTTGCCTCTATAAACTTGGAAACCAATTCATACATTCAATTTTTACCCTTTACATGAAAAAATCTTCTAGAAGTGTTAAACAAGAGTGAAAGTATCCAAAAAGTGTCACAATTACATCCAAGAGGACCATCATTAACCTCAGAAAGTCGAAAAGAGTCAAATCTGCATTTTCTGGGCTGAACTGGTCAAATCTGGCAAAATCTGCTCAACGGGTCGCGCACTTTGGAGCTCTGTTTGGGGCACTTCCAGTTGTCAGAATTGGGTGTAGGATAGCTCGTTGGAAAGGTCTGCGAGTCTACTTTCCAACCCAACTGGAATTTTTGAATTTGGAGTTCATTTGCCCAGTCAAAACTCAATTCTCCCAAGACTGCTTCTGCAACTCAAAAAAGGGGCAGAAAGTCAAATTTTGCATGTATTTTGACCTTCTGGAGGCCCAAAACTCCATAAAAACTCAAGTCCATCCATAGGCATATGTAATTTTGCATGACAAATCTAGAAATGCTGAGTTTTTGCAAAAAGGAGCTGCCATGACAAAGGGTCTCACCGGGGGTGAGACCCGTTGAGGAGCCAAAACCTGTAAATTTCCAAAAAATGCCAAAATTACCCAAAATTCTCAAAATTTTTTGGGATTTGTGCTGTGGCTGAGCTAGTGAGTGCCATGATCTTTGAGGGATTCCTCAGCCAAGATACGGAGTGGATTGGTCTTCTTCCTCCGCCTAAGAGCCTCGGACAACTTCCTTTGGAACATTTTCATTTTGGCCTTGCATACATGCATCCTTGCCCAATAATGATTTTTCATATTCCTCAGCAGCTTTTTCTCTTGGTTGGCCTTAGCCAACAGCCTCTCTAAGTGTGCATTCACCTGGATGAGCATAGACTCTCGGTCAGCAGGCAATGGATCACCGGGTCTTCTTCGGTTCAAGACTCGGTCACTACAAATCCTCCATAACTCATCAAGTGCCTGCTCATCTTCCAACTGTGTGTTGCGCTGCTCAAGGTAGGTGATGGTCCATTGGGCACCCTCCAGTTTCCTCTGCAAAACATCATTTTCAGCCCTGAGATGCTGAATGATCTCCTTTGCCTCTCGGCTAGGAGAACTGGCCTCAAGATCAATCACCTCAGTGTCTGGAACTCCTGATGGACCCTCATGAATCATGGGCTGTTTGCCCCTCTGTGGTACCTGTGCTGGTGAAGAAAGCGAGGCCCCTTCCACCTGATGTGGAGATAACACTCGCTGTGCTGATGATGAAGGTGAGACCCCTTCCACCTGCTGTGGAGATAGTACTCGCCTGGCTGCTGCAAATAAGGCCCTCTGGCCTCTCTGATAAGTGAGCTGAGGTGAAGAACTAACATGTCGAGTGACCGAAATATCAGGCTGCTGAGATGGTCCTCCCTCCTCCTGAATGACCTCTGGATGTGGCTGGGGTGGTGCTGTGAAAAACTCACGGGAAATGAACTCCTCCCATGAGATGCCCTGCTGAGTCAACTGATGCAAGACTATGAGTTGAATCAAACCATAATGACATAAGCTCCTGTACTGCTGGGCCGGGGTCTTCCTCTCCAACATGGGCACCATCCTTTGATGCTTTGGGAAAGGGGTAGGGTTTGCATTTTAGTGATTAGGGAGAAGGAAGGATTTGTATTTCATTTACAAAATGGGATGGTAAAAAAGATATACATATAAGTGTGAGTGAAAGGGGAAGGAGGGAAACAAACCAAAGGGAAAAACACCTTGAAACAACACAAACCCTAGCAAATTTTGCTCATTAACATTGCAGCCATATAATGTCCTTTCACTTACATGATTTGAGGTTATAATACAAGCATGAGGGCTTCATTTATCACCAACCACAAAAATAATGTGTAAAGAGCCTAACTCGAACAAATTAGATGATTTGGAGGGAGATTGGGAAATTTCTTTGAAGTTTGCAGCAAGCCGGTTCAACGGGTCGCGCCCCTCCCAACAGGTCGCGCACGTTGTTTTTCTGAACGCGGAAGAGTTTTTCTGAACTGCGGAAGAGCTTCCAACGGGTCGCGCACCTGGCCTGACGGGTCGCGTTTTGCAGGAGGCTTTTGGAGGCCTTCCCGATGTCAGAATCAGGTGCAAGATAGCTCGTTGGAAAGGTCTTTGAGTCTACTTTCCAACCCAATTGGAATTTTTCAATTTTGAGTTCATTTGACCTGTCACAACTCAAATCTCCCAAGACTGGTCAAAAAGTGCCAAATGAGGCTGCCTCAAGGAAGAGTGCTGTTGCAGTCAGCTTTTGAATGCCTTCCTCAACCCCAAATTGAGCTCATGATAGCTCATTGGAAAGATATTTATGTCTAGTTATCATTTTACCCATCAAGAAAATCATTTGGCCAACCAAGCTAGGAGAAAACTTTATTTTCCCAAGGTCACTTCAGAGGTGTCTTTGATTCTCCTGAGACAACGGTATTCTTGACATTTCTCTCAAAAAATGATACCTGTGCAAAAAGTGAAGGAGGTTTTTCTTCTTTGGCATGTTCTGGACAAAAACCTCTCTCAATTTCCCAAAATTCATCTTTGATTGCTCTGAAACATCATTTGAGTGAAACTTGTCCCGATGTGTGAAACAAGGAATTCTGTCGAAATGAAGCGAAATGAAGGGGATAGGGGGCTTCTAAATTCTTGAGGAAATTTTTGGGAGTGGGGAGGGATGTTAGGAAGCAGGGGAAAGTGGAATCTTAGAGATTGAGCGAGGGGAAGGGGTCCAAAAGGGCAAAACACAGGCCCAACCTAGAAAATTGCCAGGTTGTAGCTAGAAACTAGGGTTTGTGCAAAAATGAGGATTTTGGGGGATCTCAGTGATGGGAAGCATCTGATAGGGTATTTTAAGGATAGGGGAAGGTGTATGAACATCTGAATACAAGTTTTGTCGATAACTTGACCGTCCAAGGGAAATTGGCTTTAAAACCCTAGGAGAGGGAAATGACCTTGCCTAGGCACAACTGAAGCATGAATAAGGTGTAAAATGACTCATTTGACACTGACATGATGATGGCAACCCTCTGAATGATGATGCACTCAGCTGAATAGTGACATAGACTTGACATTTGGGCAATTTTGAAAAGAGTGAAAGCAAACCCTAGACCTAATGCCTAGTGACCAAATTTTGCTTGAAGACTCACTGAAATGACAAAATTTGACCTTGACACTTCAAAATCACTTTGTAAGAGCATGTTTGATCACTGGAGGAAGGCTGGAAAGACTGACACTAACAAGGTCCACATTGTGTTAGTTTTGAAGTTCGAATTTAATTTACTCTATTAAATTGGTTTGGGCTCTCAGGCATGCGGATGAAAGGTTTCTATGACAATCAATAGGATCATTTATATTTTATCAGTGTCCACTGTAATGAAAACATGCACATAATTCCAATATGAGGGCTATAGTGTCTCCAAAAGCTAGCAATTGTATGTAAAATGTGTGTTTAGAGACCATCAATGGAGTTGAACTTGCAAGGGGCCTTCCCCTTGTTTCTGACTCGCGGCACTCCTTGCGTGAAAATCATATGCTATCAAATGATTGTTTTACATTTACTTGGATTCTATAAAAACTGTTTATTTATCATGGAATCATGCTACAATCAAGTGGGGCAAGTATAGTTCACCTTATATGCAATATAAATTTAAATATGCAAGACCGGAAAGTATTTATATCTACATATTCCAACCATCAAAAAATACAATCAGCTACAAAACTTGGAAAATAGAATCAATTACAAATCTTTTATCCCACTTAAGATGGAAAATAGGACTAGCCAACTTTGTAGGAATGACGCTTTCGTAGATTAGGCAATACGCTTTATTCTTTTTAATTTGAATCACATTAAGATAGATTTATAATTTGTTGTTTTATATATATATATATATATATATATATTAAAGAAAAGTAATATGTTAATATTATAACCAATTATAAATTTAATTTAATTTAATTTAATTGATCACTTTTTAATTTGATTATACAATATTTTTTTATATATATTAAAAAATATATATTAAAATTATACTAAGTTATATATTAAATTTTATCTTATGATTATATATATAAAAGTTTAAGAGGCAATAGCTCCAAGGGATAGCTCACTTGGTCGAGCTCTCGTTGCTAAGTACCTTGTCTATTGGGAGGTCACGAGGTCAAATCTCCTTGATGCCCTTGGGGTTAGGCCCGATATATTAGGCTGTGTTCAATGGATCTGTGTGGATTATTGCTTGTGGACATAGTGGCCACTCAATGACCGTGAACCATGGTTGCCTTTAAAAGAAAAAAATAAGAGAAAACTTCATTTATTATATATATATATATATATAATATATATATATATATATATATATATATATATATATATATATATATATATATATGACTTTAATGGCAAACCTAATCTGAATCTTATTAGAAAATTCAAATTCAAATCGAATTTAATTGTTATCGAATTCGAACTCGAACCCGAACTAGGTGACATTGAATGCAACCACTTTTTAGGGCATTTGGCCTTCATTTTTGAGGCTACAAAGGAGCTCATCTCTTCTTCTAAGGAGACATAGAACCTCAGCCTATTGAAACTAAGAATCACTCACAAAATCATGCTCATATCAACCCATAAACTAGCACCAAAAACATCCAAAATTGTCCTCCTAGACTATAGCCAACATTTGCCCTCACACCTAGACCTGTCACAAGAAAAGAAGACCAAAACCATGTGAAAATTTCAAGTCTGAAATCCTATTACAGAAACTGAAAATTAATTTTCTAATTGTTGATTAATTTAACAATTTATCTATTATGGAAAATACCAAATAATTCACACTGCAACCTTCACAAATAAACTGCAGAAAATAATAGCGCTGGAAACTGAGAAAATACTAGTTGTACACATAAAAAATTTACACAGTTATTTTTGGAAAAACATCCCCGGAAAAACACTGTGGGAAAATCGATGCAGTAGCTGAGGGTTTTTATTATTATGTAGTAGTGAGATATTTTGAGTACAACTGGATGTCGAATCTAACTATCCTACAAAGGAAAATATTGGAAAAAATCTAGTGAGGAATTTTCCTCACCCTACAGGCAAATCCAGGCTTCTGACTGTAGCTCCAAGTGAGCCGTCCAAACTGGTTTGCACAAGCTTGCGTCACCCTTGCACAACCTCTTCACATGCACAGCCTGAATCATTTTCTCCTGTAGTTGTCCTATCTACCACTGGCTGAGAAACTGTCTCTTTGGCCTTCTGCAACCCTTTCTTGGCCTCTAGAACCGACACTCGGCTTCTCTCTAGCAAAATCGAACTACCTCTAGAGGCTTCTATGTCAGCCTCGTAGTGGCTATCTTTTCCTCTCTGCAAATGCACTCACTGGATATGGAAAGCTTCCTCTGGCCTCACTTTCTCTGCCCCTCTCTGTCTCTACTTCCTTCTGAAACTCGAACTCTTCCGGCAACTCGAACTCTTCGTTCTCCACATTTCATTAGTTTCAATCCCACTTCTTCACCCCTGTGAGCATCACCCGATGCAATGAGTGCTAAGTGAACTATTCAAAAATCATGAGAAATTAGTCAGTTACGACTACCTCTCATGGAAATGGTCATATGTTTGAATGACTTACTTAATGCAGTTGAATCCCAAAAATGATATCTAATATAATGCACTGCGTAAATCCCCCATACTTAAATTCAAAAAGAGTCAAGGGATCTCTACTTGAATGGTTCATGAGGCACAATACTTGCTAAGGTTTTGCAAATGGGGTAGCAAGCTAAGTGGGCTTGATTGTGGGGAAAAAACTCCACAGTTAAGCGCGCTTGAGCCAGAGGAGTTCTGGGATGGGTGACCTCCTGGGAAGTCCTGGTTACCGGGTGCAAGCCCCGGAAGTGATGATTGATGCTATGTGATTCGTTCTCCACATTTCATTAGTTTCAATCCCACTTCTTCACCCCTGTGAGCATCACCCGATGCAATGAGTGTTAAGTGAACTATTCAAAAATCATGAGAAATTAGTCAGTTACAACTACCTCTCATGGAAATGGTCATACGTTTGAATGACTTACTTAACGCAGTTGAATCCCAAAAATGATATCTAATATAATGCACTGCGTAAATCCCCCATACTTAAATTCAAAAAGAGTCAAGGGATCTCTACTTGAATGGTTCATGAGGCACAATACTTGCTAAGGTTTTGCAAATGGGGTAGCAAGCTAAGTGGGCTTGATTGTGGGGAAAAAACTCCACAGTTAAGCGCTCTTGAGCCAGAGGAGTTCTGGGATGGGTGACCTCCTGGGAAGTCCTGGTTACCGGGTGCAAGCCCCGGAAGTGATGATTGATGCTATGTGATTCGTTCTCCACATTTCATTAGTTTCAATCCCACTTCTTCACCCCTGTGAGCATCACCCGATGCAATGAGTGCTAAGTGAACTATTCAAAAATCATGAGAAATTAGTCAGTTACGACTACCTCTCATGGAAATGGTCATACATTTGAATGACTTACTTAACGCAGTTGAATCCCAAAAATGATATCTAATATAATGCACTGCGTAAATCCCCCATACTTAAACTATAGACTCTTTGGAAAAATCAAACTCTTCAAGTGTGTCCTTCATCTACCCATCGACTTCTTCTTATAATCTTCTGTTGGGGCTCCAATGGCCAAGATTAAAACTTAATCAAGGGCCCAAATTAATTCCATGTCGATCTCTGTGAGTTTCTAGATGATTCACAATTAATTAACCACTTTTCCTAAGTTTATACTTAGGAAATATTTAAAAATAGGCTAATAATCTAATTGAGACATTTCTAAGTGGAATTTCCAGAAACAATTTATGAGTTATGTAGAACTAATGTGTTTTAGCCTCTCCACAAAGTTTTGAGACTAGAACACCTTTGATGCTACAAAAAATAACACTTCCTCTTAGCGAGGAAGCTGTTCTCTCTAGTGCTCCACATTCTACCACAACACCCCGTCTTTGTACCACCCTCTGTCACGCCACCGATGTCTGGCTATTATGCCTCCCAACCACTGTGCAACTCGAATGTACTACTGCTGACACTGCCATACTGCTGCCAACCCTGCATCTTCACTGCAACTCCCTCTCAATTGTTGTTGCTGCAACTGAGAAGCATCCTAAATACTGAATCAATTGTGTTCAGTATGATGCATCTATCTCTTGAGTCCTAACCGCTACTAGCTACTGCACTATCCACCGAAGAATCTACGTTGTTGTTGACTCTACCACTGTGCATTGTTGCCAACACTGAACTGCGCTCCTCAGCATCTCACTACTACTAGTCTACCACTGTCACTCAGGAATCTGGCTGCATCTTTGTTACTGATTCATTCTGCTACTGAATATTGTGGGCCCTTGTAGCAAGGTAATGATCCATGAGGAGGAAACCTCAAGGATCCTGCCTAATCTTTACAGTTCTGGACTACAGCTCCAAGTTGCCCCACCTCACTCCTGGAGGTATGGCTGCCATCATAGCGAAGTCTTCCTCCAACCTAAAGGAATATTTGTCTATCTCAACTGACGTTGTCGCTTGGTCCTGCTTCTTTTGCTTTTCGTTCTTCTTGAGAGGACATTGCGTACTATAGTGACCGAACTCACCACACCTGAAACACTTGACCTTTGACAGGTCCTTCTTCTTCTTCTTTTCCCCCTCCCCCTGATTGGGACCCATGGATGTGTTACCACTCAAACTAGCAAGGGTCCTAGGAGGAGATCCTATAGAACAACTACTAGGTCAAGGGGCAACAAATGGAGAGATAGCCCAATGTCACCTCAGTTGAGGCTCTCTGCTCTTTACGAACTTTCACTGATGGGAAGAGACCCGGTATAAGAGGAATCACAATGATGAATGGATCAATGATCAGATAAGGAGTGATTCCTAAAGCCTATTCACAAGAGAGACTCAATTAAATAGCTTACTTGCTAGAGAAGCAAGGTGATGGGCTCTCTAAGAAGGGTTATGAGGATACCTTGGCCTAGGGTTGGAGGATATGCCTTGGCAAGGGGATCCTTAGACTTAAGGATCCTTATGGATAAATAGATTCTATGTAATCCTTGTGGAATTTAAGTTATAAAGTTGCGGGACCATATAGAACCTAGATGGACCCAAACTAGGTCAAGGGTATGGAGTTGATTGACCAAAGAGGGGATTGACCTAATTAGGGAACATAATAGGATCAAAGGAATAGTTTTCTTTTGAAATTTGAATGCAATGATATAAATGAGGACACTAACCCAAAATTAGCCTAGGGAGAGAAACAATCCTCGAGCTAGGGCTTGCAATATCTCAGGATTCCACCATCAAATTGTGCTCAAATTTGGAGGACCCCTTGAGAAAACCCCAGCGCATTTGTGAACCAATTTTCAAGTTGTTTAGATGGCTAAAAAAGATTTCGATTGATGCCCTAGGTGACCCTCTAGAGTTAGACCTAGAATTCGGAAAAGTGAAGAAAAGGGGTAAATTTGACCACCAAAGGGATACGAGGATCAATGCCTTATTTCTTGGGCTTAATGGAATCAGGATACACAAAGATCGAGAATTTTTGTGTGTTAAGGAGCCCTAATTGATCTTTGCTAGCCTCTCCAAGGGAAGCAACTAGGTCAATAGGGATTTATCCTTCAAATTTACCAAAGAGACGAAGTTTCGAGACTTAAAACCTATTAAGTGTCTCTAGGAACATTCACCCACTCTCTTCAAGTACAATACATGCATTAAATAACTTATTCAACGTTCCCATAAGAATTTAGCATTAACTATAACCCATACAAGAATAATGATAAACCAGTAAATAACAAGAATAGCATTAAAATTCGACTTACATGAGAGAGAGTATATCCATTCATCAACTTCATATTAGAAAGAAGCTCCAAAGAAAATAGCGAAAATCCTAACATCATAGTGCATCAAGAAAGCTCCAAAAAGTTTACCTAGCAAAAAGTGTGAAAATCTCTTAAAAGATGCCAATCCAATCCAAGTGATCATGAGTTACAAATGAGGCCTTACTTGTATTTATATGAGCCTCTAATAGTTTAATGGGTTTAATTGGCCTAACAAACCCCTAAAAGTGTCTCTAATATGTAAAATAACACCCTAATTGGTGACAAGCCCACCAAATAGCTCCATAACATGAAAAATAAGTCTCTCAAGAGGTCATAATAATCAATATATTGTGTCATTGGGCCTTTGAGGAGGCCTAATGAAGTCTTGAGTGTGTCATGATGTGAGAATGGACCTCAAAAATAGTGGACAAGGGGTTTGGGCCCTTGTTTTCTAAGCAAATCTACGTGGTGCTCCCAAGTGAGTATGGGGGCACAAGGACATCCTCATGGGTCTCCAAGTGGATTGAAAATTCCTATAGAACACAATGTTGCACGAAGCGGGAACAAAACGGGGACGTTTTTTGGAAGCGGGGATGCAGAAGCGTCATTTTCCAAAAATCTAGGAAGCAAAGCGTCTGCGGAAGCGTCTGCTATATATATATATATATATATTTTTTATATTTTTTTGCATTTATACTCAAAACAAACATCCCAAATACCAAATTAGTTGTAGAAGACATGAAAACATGCATATTTTTGCATAAATCAAGATAGATATAGCATCCATTGTACATTAATGATTAATTATTCGAGCATCAACCATCTAGAATCTAGATTCTTCTCCTCTTGTTTAGCCTTTGCCTCCACCTCGATTGTCTAGGGATATTAGTCAACATTGCCCAATTTTGATCAAACTACCTAATTCAAGACTTAAAATATGGTAGAAAAAGCTTAACATGCTTGATCGATGATTTTGACT
The DNA here is from genome assembly GCA_031772625.1 of Pinus tabuliformis. NCBI lineage: Eukaryota > Viridiplantae > Streptophyta > Pinopsida > Pinales > Pinaceae > Pinus > Pinus tabuliformis. The sequence continues at coordinate 530,342,081 of CM062819.1, read as the reverse complement.
TGATTGAAAGGTAATTTTTTGCTAAGGGCGTGACAAAAGAATTCAACAATTAACACCACCAACACTAGGGTACATATAGGGCTTGGTGCTCTTGATTAAATGCCACAATCCCATTGATCTTGAATCCCTGAAAATTGTTAAGTCTGCTGAATTTTGAATAGGATATGAAATTCTATTTTCTCCATATGAAGTCTAATGAGGCTAGAACCACTCTCAAACATCTTGAGTCATTTCATGGTAATGTTAAAAATTTAAGTAAAAGGATGAAAATGAAAAATAAAGGAGAATGTCACGTTTACTTTAAGAATTTAACATTACCATGAGAGAGCATCTGCTATATTTATATTTTTTTTGCCCTCATTCCTCACTCTAACCCAAGGTGGACCCACCCCAATATGCAAACTTACCTAAAAAAAAAATAAAAAAAATTGATTTTCTAACCAGTGCGGCGCACTTTCCGGAAGCTTGTATGGAACCGTACGATTCGCCCTCCGAAGCGTCGCGCTTCGTATGGCCGAAGCGCTGTACGAAACGCGTTTCGGAGGGATGCTTCCGAAATTTCCAAGAAGCATCAATATCAGTCCGAAATGCATTTCGGAATTTCGGAACCACGCTTCCTGGACGCATCCGTACGATACGCGCTTAAGGCATTAGATTCGGGGGGGGGATGTTTCCTGCAACATTGGTAGAACATCTATAAAGGCCAGGATGACGATATAAGCCCTCCCTCTATAGCGGGAGACATTCTTTTTTCCCTGGAACATCTACTAAGTGTAAGGTGCAACTGTGGGGTCAGATGGGCATGGTGAACTAGGTGCATCATCCTTGTCCAAAAGGTGGCATATGAGCAATCAATGAGTGGTGTTGGGGATCCATGAAGTACTCTCTACTATGGTGGAGGCCCATGGCTCTCAATGCTCACCCTACAAGTGCTAATGTGGCCCTCTGGAGGGCTAGGATCCCATATAGGGAGACCAAGCCCCAAATGGAGACCCACCTACAATCCTGCATAAGATCCAATGTGTCCCCTTGCCCTCCAATACAACAGATAATAAGAATAATCAAGTAAAAGAGGTTACAAGTCATGGAATCAATGGGGCACTTCATGGTGGCATACCCTTCCATGCTGGCCTTTGGCATGTACTAGTGTCTCCAATCGCAATAAGGGGGTTAATCAGGGACCCTATTAGGTGGTTTCAACCTTTAAAGGGGATGACATGTCTATGGTACATCCCACAAGTGGTAGGTGCCACATGATATAGTAATGGAATAGAGTGGGGGATTGAGGGAATCATCTAGACCACATGTCATGGTACAAAGGTAGCTATAATAGGGGAAGCCCACACCTTCGTATATGAGTGTAAGAGGGAGAAAATAGAGGTACATGAGTTACCCTAGCCTTTGTTTTTTCACCCTTCTTCATATGCCTTTTGCCTTTGATTGATTCTTCTTAACAACAACTCGGGGTTCTAAGGGATGAGATCATGATGTTGTTGATTTTTGGTAGCATCGGATGTGCTCTAGCCATAAAATTTGGTAGAGACGCTAAGGCACATGAGATCTCCAAGACCCAGAAATCGTTTGGAAAAATTCCACCCGAATGAAGAGATATTAAAATAATTAATATAATTAATAGGGTTCCTAAGTCTAAACTTAGGAAAATTAAAATATTAATGTGTATTAATATAAAATGGGTGAAAAAATTCTAAGAGACGAGGATCAAGCCAAATCTAATCTTAGTCGTTGATTAGAGACTTAATCTCGGTCGTTGAATCGTCAACAGGAAAAGTATAAGAGGAAGCCTGAGGATCAGTTGCAGACACACCAAGAAACTTGAGAGATCAGTTAGTTCGATTTTCTGGGGCGAGGTTTGCTAAGGAAATCAAACAAGTGATCAGTTGCAGTGAGGGGCAGCTCGGCAGGAGGCTGAGGAATACATATTAGAGAGGCAGCAGATTATTGGAAGAGGTAGCGCAAAGCCTAGGAAGGTTGACGCAGAGGCAGCAAGGGTTGACACAGAGGTTTGGGAGGCCAGCGAAGAGGACACAGAGGGCCAAAGGAGCTTACACAGAGGCCATAGAGGAAGACACAGTAGACGCACAGGGCTTCGAAGGCTGCGCTAGGGTGATTCAGCGGAACAGACTGAGAGTTGATTGGATGATGTAGAACCAGAGAGGGTGACGCAGTCCCTAGGAGGGTGATGCAGCTCCAGAGAATGCGTGGAGAAGCTTTCGTTTTCCAGCACAAGGAATAGCCAGAGTCACCGTAGGATTGTTCATCTGGTTGTTGATAAGCCGAAATATGTGTCTCCGAATAGAGGTATTCCTGCCAAGGATATTCTCTGAAGGGTGATCCATTTCTAGCACCCTACTTGTATTCATAATCTGCTTAATAATACAAACCCTCTATATGCTACAACGGTTTTCCCGAATTGGGTTTTCCCGGGGACGATTGTCCAAAAATAACGGTGTTCCTTGTGTTGTCTCAGCTTATTTCAGTTGTTGATTTGTATGTGTGTGAAGGCTGCAATTGTGTTTATTTCGATGTTTATATTATTAAATAACTTGTTAATGTAAATAACAAGTAGGAGATAATAAACCAGATATTGCAGTAGCGGTTTCTGATGTGTTAGATTTAGAAATTTCACATGGTATCAGAGCGATTGTAGATCATAGGACGACTGAAGACACCAGCAGAAGAAATATGAAAATTTGCAACAGAAGTAGTTGTCTTGAGAGACAATGTTGTTCCAGAGATGAAGAGGCAAGAGGAGTGATGTTGTGCAAAGCAGGTGACACAGAGGCTCACGTAGAACCTGCGTCAGCAGTTTGAGCTAGGAGAAGGGCCAGCACAGAGGCTCACACAAAGCCTGCATCAAAATTTTGAGCCAGCAGAAGGGCCAGCGCAGAGGCTCACGCAGAGCCTGCATCAGCAGTTTGAGCCAGGAGAAGGGCCAGCGTAGAGGCAGAGAGGGGCATATCAGACCTACGTAGTGCTCGATCATCTTTCTCAACCAGGAAGGATTGACGCTGTAGCCAGGAGGAGCAGATTCAACCCAAGTCGTGATTGCCCAGAGCTTGAAGGGCTCAGGTTCTTCAGTTGTTGGGGCTAAGGGAGCTATGTAGATTGTGATTTGACGGGCTGGTGGGACGTTGTCTCTGTTTGTGCATAACAGTGTCTAAGGAAATGAAACCAAGGTAGAGCGAAGCACTACCTTGACGAACTTCTAGCCAAGAAATCCAAATCCGAGTTGCAGCAGCAAAGAGGGATTGGAGAGGAGTGATTCGACAGTTGACAGGAGGATTTCTAGGAGGGAAGTCGTGACTCAGAGGGAGTCTAGGAGCAGAGATGCACAGAACGGATTGAGGGATCAAGATAGATTGGACGGGGCTTCCAATTTTGTCATCTGGAAGGCCAGGATCATGGAAATCCTGGATAAACATCGCATCAAGGACTATGCCTTGAAAACCATAGCTGTCCCAGTTGACCCTAATGCTAATGAGAAGTATGAGAAGGCCCAAGTGAAGGCGAAATGCATGATTCTAGACGGGGTCAAGGATCATGTCATACCACATTGCTGAGAATAGTGTTGGCGGGGGAGTGCCCCCCCTCCTCGATCCCGCTCCCAATTCGCTCTCTGAGCGGGAGTGACTCCGGAGCGGGTTGGGAGTGATTTCGGAAGCGCGCTCCCTAGAAAAAACGTTCCCTGCCTTTTCAGGGGCATTTTCGGGAGCGTTTAGCTTTTTTGGCAAAAAAAATTTGCAGTAATGTTCCAAATGCAATTTTTTTTCAAAGAAACAAATAATTTTTGAGTGGGGCAACTTAATGATCAAGCCTATGGCCCTAGTATTGATATGTGATTCATGGTAATGTTAAATTCTTAAAGTAAAAGTGACATTCTCCTTAATTTTCATTTTCATCCTTTTACTTAAATTTTAACATTACCATGAAATGACTCAAGATGTTTGAGAGTGGTTTCGACCTCATTGGATTTCATATGGAGAAAGTAGAATTTTAGATTTCATTCAAAATCCAGCAGACTTATCAGTTTTTCGGGATTTCAAGATTGCAATGTTTCCATTGAATTTTGTCATGTATTAGGGTATGGAACAAGTATATAATCAAGAGCACCAATCCCTCTATGTACCTTGATGTTAGTGACATTGGTTGTCGAACTCCTCCATCATGACCCTCCTAAAAATGTATGCATCACTCAAACAAAATCTTGACTTAACATGCTATGCTTTTTCTATCTTATGTTAATGCTTAGAGGGTGATATTAATGACAAAGATCCCTATACAGATACAGAGGTAATGACAAAGATACCTTTGGATATTAATACTTAGAGGGTGATATTAATGACAAAGATCTTGATTTTTCAACAAGACTAAAAAACTAGACATTTCTTGTGGTGGCAAGAGACCCAAGCATAAGCAATAGATAATAGATTTACTTGTCTTTTCTAGTTTCTAGTAGTTTTTATAACTATTGACTCTTTCATATTTATTATGATATTTTTTTAAACAATATATGACAATTTAAGTTTGAAGTTGGCAATTATAACTCATTAGTAATGAATTATGAATATGATGCTTCATGAAAGTTGAAAGTTGTTTCATTTCATTTTATAACATTTCATTTCATGTTAGATATTCTTTGTTGTAATGGTTACACTTAGCTTACAAGTACAACTTTGGTGATCAATGATGATAAATGTTATATATTGAATTTTGAAAGCTTGAAACTTTAAGATTGATGAATCACGAGACTCAATATGTTGTATGTTACTATGTTATTAACTTGTAGACGTGGTTGATGAAGATTATAACTTCTAGATGATTGTTGTTATATGGTTCAATCTATGTTTTTTTATGTTTTTTATATCTAATTCATAATTCTACATGTTTTTGTTGACATATATGTATCAAAATATAAAAATATAAAAACGCTCCGGGGTTCGCTCCCAAACTGGGAGCTTTTGAAACTGTCGCTCCCACACCCGTTTTTGCTCCCGCTCCCTGCTTTCGCTCCCACTCCCAAGTAACACTGGCTGAGAAGAACACAACAAGAGAAATGTGGGAGACCCTGACCACCTTATACTAGGGCTCTTCCGTGCAACAAAAGATGCTATTGGAGAATTTGTTGAGGTTATATCAGATGCAGAAGGGAGAGGAGATAGATTCCTTCCTTCTCAGGTTGTAAGAAATTCGAGACCAGCTTACTTCCGTGGGGTCTACACCAGATCCATAGTTTATGGTCAGGACTGATCTAAATGCAGTCTTCGAGGATTGGGAGACGTTTGTCCAAAGCATCTTGGGTAGAGCGACTCTTCCCAGTTGGGAGGAGATATGGGCAACTCTTCGACAGGAAGAGATCAGGAGGATGACCAAGGCGGGGAGTAGTGGTAAGGGAGTTAGAGTGAAGAAAGAGGAAGAGGAGGATGTGACTCTAGCATCTGCGGGACAGCAAGGGAAGAGGAAGAAGAAGGACATCTCCAAGGTCAAGTGCTTCAATTGTGGGGAGCTGGGACATTATGCATCTCAATTTCCTAGGAAGAAAGGTAAGGGAGAAGCTTCCGATTCAAAGGCAGCTCCAGCTAAGGTAGAGAAGGATGTCGACACTGATGACGATTGTGTCATGAGTGCTCACACGCCTCTAGAGAAGAGGTGGGGAGACATCGAGTTGTATTCAGGCAGACTACATGTTAGGGGCAGGGTCCTTGAGGTGCCCACACTCTTGGATCACATAAGGCTACGGGAGCCCTTAACGATAGTAGCATGATGACAGGTGTCAGGTGGAGCAAGGTGTGATGGAGTGAGAAAGAAGTGCTAAAGTGCAGAAGTCTGTAGCAGCGCAGTGGAGGTTGCATCAGTGTGAGAGGCACATAAGAGGTTGCAGCAACGCAGTGGCAGCAGAGGGAGCACCGGATAGCAGAAGAGGTAGCTTTAGCATCACGAGACTTCCAAACTAACAAGGATGTCAATGATTGGGTGAAGTCAGTTACTTACTTCTTGGTAACTAAGTTGCAGTGCAACAGTTAGCAGTGGCAGTGCTATGGGCAGTGTGATGCAGCATGTTGAGAGGGAGTTGTAGTAGACATGCAGCAATGGCAGTGGCAATGTCATGGGCAGCAGTACAGGAAGTAGCAGTGCAGGGGATGTGAGGCAGCAAGCCAAGCATCAACACAGGTACCGATGCGGAGGATCAGTGTGATGTTTCTGTGGTGAAGCATTACTATAACACATTCCTTGCTAAGAGGGAGTGTTGATTTTGGTAGCATCGGATGTGCTCTAACCATGAAAATTGGTCGAGAGGCTAAGGCACATGAGATCTCCAAGATCCAGAAATCGTTTCGAGAAATTCCACCCGGATGAAGAGATATTAAAATAATTAATATTTTTAATGGGGTTCCTAAGTCTAAATTTAGGAAAATTAAAATATTAATGTGTATTAACATAAAATGGGCGAGAAAGTTCTAAGAGACAAGGATCAAGCCAAATCTAATCTTAGTCATTGATTAGGGACTTAATCTCGGCCGTTGAATCGTCAATAGGACAAGTATAAGAGGAGGCTTGAGGGTTAGTTGGAGACACACCAAGAAACTTGAGAGATCAGTCTGTTCGATTTTCTGGGGCGAGGTTTGCTGAGGAAATCAAACAAGTTATCAGTTGCAGTGAGGGGCAACTCGGCAGGAAGCCAAGGAATACATATCAGAGAGGCAACATAGTACCAAAAGAGGTAGCGCAGAGCCTAGGAAGGCTGATGTAGAGGCAACAATGGTTGACGCATATGCTTGGGAGGCCAGCGCAAAGGACGCAGAGGGCCAAAGGAGCTGACGCAGAGGCCATAGAGCCTGACACAGTAGACTCAGAGGGCTTCAGAGGTTGCACTAAGGTGATCCAGTGGGATAGACTGTGAGTTGATTGGCTGATGTAGAACCAGAGAGGGTGACGCAGTTCCAGAGAGTGCGTGGAGCAGCTTTCGCTATCCAGCACAAGGAATAGCCGGAGTCACCGTAGGATTGTTCATCCGTTTGTTGATCAACCAAAATATCTGTCTCCAGATAGAGATATTGCTGCCAAGGATATTCTTTAAAGGGTGAGCCATTTCTAGCACCCTAGTTGTATTAAGAATCTGCTTAATAATACAAACCCTCTATATGCTGCTCCGATTTTCCCATATTGGGTTTTCCCGAGGACGATTGTCCAAAAATAACGGTGTCCCTTGTGTTGTCTCAGTTTATTTCAATTGTTGATCTGTATGTGTGTGAATGCTGCAATTGTGTTTATTTCGATTTTTATATTATTAAATAACTTGTTAATGTAAATAACAAGTAGGAGATAATAAACCAAATATTGCAGTAGCGATTTCTGATGTGCTAGATTTAGAAATTTTCACAGATGTGTAGTATATAACAGTGGATACCCCTTTAATATGAGGCAGTTCATTGCCCACTAGGGGTTGCGACAATCATGTGTTCCTTAATGATGGAGTGAGCTCGTCTAGGACCCATAGGAACCAGGGTGATAGCCATGGATAAGGGGTGGAGGTCATGTTCGGCTTTTGCCCACGTGCTAAATTTGTATGTCCCAACCATCTTTTGCATATTGTGGTACATTTCCTGTAGAAAGTGGCCAAATTATACTTTTTCTTTTCTTTTTAGCTGCATCAACCTTTGGGGCATTGTTCCAGGCTTGATCTAAGGTGTGGAAAAAGGGGAGGGGAAGGTTAAATCTATGTGGACCCAGTGGACCCATGTGGACCTAGATGGGAAAAGATATGAATAGGGCTAAAATGAGTGGAACGAGTAATGTATGTGATGGTGGGAAGTGGGACCATGCAACCAAATTTGGGATTTACCACGTATTGTCAACCCTAAAGCTAATGGATAGTAAAGGAGATGCCATTGTGTTGAACAATGTAACTAGGTTCGGTCTTCATAATTGTACATGAGTCAAAATTGAAATATATTTGTCAAAAGAAAGAGAAATATTTTTTTTATTATTATTAATTAAATTGACTTTTTAAAGCATGGGTTTCATGCTTGGGTCAATTATCATAGGTCAAGCCTCCATTGTAGGCTTTAGGATTTTTATTTAAGTCAAAAATCAAATTTTGTTTGGTCAAAAGACTCCTCCATCAAGTCTCCTTGCAAGTCGGCCTTCAAATTAATTGTCAACAAGTCGGCCTCACCAAATAGACTCATGTCAGCTTATTTCAGTGAGAAACTACTATATATATGTGTGTAACCTTCACTCAATAGAAAAAAATAAAGTTCGGTGTACCTCAGAGACATAAGTTCGGTAATTACCAGTGTTGTTAAAATCGCGATAAAATCGCGATTTTATCGTAAAAGCGCGATTTTTTCATTTAGCCGATTCAAATCGCGATTTTTATACATAAAAATCGCCACTTTTTTTTATAACGATTTTATCGAAAAAATCGTGATTTTTTGAAAAAATCGGAAAAAAGCGAGAAAAAATCGTTAAAATCGGGAAAAAATCGTTAAAATCGGGAAAAAATCGGAAAAAGCGGGAAAAAATCGTTTGGCACAAAAATATTCATTTTTTTTCAATTTTTTTCAATTTTTAAAAAAAAATGAATATTTTTGTGCCAAACGATTTTTTCCCGCTTTTTTCCGATTTTTTCCCGATTTTAACGGAGATTAAATCCCGATCGCGATGTGTGCAACACTGGTAATTACAAAGAGAAGACTTCAAATCAAATTCTGTAATTGAGTTCGGTTAGGAGAAGGTTCAATATGTTGCAGAGAAACAATTTCGATTAACTATAGGCAGTGAAGAGACACATATTCGGTGAAATATGAGTTCGATGTATTTCAGTGGAAGGAAATCAGACAAAAAGGTTGTATGACTACAGGCCTAACACAAAATCGTAGTATGGAATCATTACTAGGATAGTATCACAAAGTTGAAGATTGGACCACCATAACAAGAACCAAGAGATAATTGTATACAAGACTGTGTTGCTACTTCTACAGGACCAAAGCACGTAATTTACTGCAAGACGGTGTCATTACATAGAGGACCGAAGCATAACACTGAAACTTGTCAAGGTTGATCATATTGATGCAAGAAAGATATATTGAGCATAGACTGAAGAATGAAATACTACTCACAGAACTCAGAACTAAAGAATAAAAGAAGGATGACTTGATGCAGGGAGTCTTTGGTCTAGGTTGTGAGGGTCTTGGTCGTCTCACCTTGTTTTGAATCTGTTGAAGGAAGAATTCTTGACCAGGTTTTCCCCTAGAGTGGGGTTTTTCCCTGGCTGTGTTCCTACATCTCGTGTCTTTTTTCTATTTGTTGTTTGGCATTAGTCTTGATCATAAGAAAAGATAAATCAAAATAAGGAAAAACTAACAATGAAACATCACAAAATAATGTCATAATAAGAGAAATCAATAAACTTGGATTTTTCAACACATGGGACTACAATACAAGGTTAACCACGGAATCGGGCAGTGGAGACAAGAGTACAAACCTAGCCAACTCTTTCCGTCGAATCCCCCCACCAATCCATGCCCAAAAGTGCCCATGACAAGTAGGGAAAATTACTCAACTATACTAATGAAAATCCATACCTTCAGGGTAGGGAGGCCCACCTTCAAACATGAAATTATAACAAGTGGGCAAGGGACCACATGGCTAGCTTAGGTGGCGAAGATAATGGCACATCGAGCTATCTGGTGGTCAAAAGGGGCTGTTGGCTGTCGGCTGAGGACCATCTAAGAGAAAAAAATTCTCCTATATACACTACCCACAGGTTGCGGGTAACAGGATGCTAGGGCCACATTCTCCTCTTCCTTCTCACTCTTCACGGTCTTGTTGTTGCTACCGCAGATGGTTCTCTTCAGTAGAGCCCGCCTCAACTCCTCCTGTTGTAGATCAGACCACATCTTGTCCCATCCAGGCAAAGTGTCTCTGCCCAATATGCTTTGGACAAACATTTCCCAGTCCTCTGAGACACTGTTTAGTGCCAATCGTACAAGCTCTGTGGGTTGGGGTGCCTCCTGAATAGTTGCAAGCTGATCTCTGACCTCCTAAATTTTGGTGAGGAAGGGATCTATGCCTTCACCGTAGGCTTGGCTGCTAGAACTGTTATTCGCACCCCCTCATGGAGTGAGAAAAACTGCTCACAGCTACTGCCAATCTGCAACCTGAAAAACGAACCTCTAAAAATCAAAGTTCTCTGAAAGAAATTTTCCCTCTGCTATGTGTGCTTTTCTCTTCCACTTGACGTTGGTTCTGCTACTGCAAAACCCTCTGTGTCCAACCAAGGAATATGCTCAGTGAAAATATGAGTTGTTGTTGCTCCCTCTACCTGTTGGAATCACTATTCTTAGCAAATTGAATTTTTTGCTACATTGCAACTGAAAATCGAACCCTTGCCCAACAATTCGAACTGCCTAGCTAGGTACTGCGCAACAATAGAAAATTTCGGCATGCTGCACCCTCTGAACAACGAAATTTTCCCTCTTCCTCTTTTGATCTTCTCGGCTCATCTATCACGATGCTTCGATACCATGTGAAAATTTCAAGTCTGAAATTCTATTGAAGCAACTAGAAATTATTTTTGTAATTGTTAATTAATTTAACAATTTATCTGCTACAAAAAATACCAGATAATTCACATTGCAACCTTCACAAATAAACTACGGAAAATAATAGCGTTGGAAATTGAGAAAATACTAGCACATACACATAAAAAGTTTATGCAACTATCTTTAGACAAAAGTACACGGAAAAACACAATGCGGGAAAACTGGTGCAGCAATTGACAGTTTTTATTTTTATGCGGCAGTGAGAAATTCTGAGTACAACTGGATGTCGAATCTAGCTATCCTATAGAGAAAAATATTGTCAAAAATCTAGTGAGGAATTTTCCTCAACCCAAAGGCAAATACGGGCTTCTAACTGCAGCTCCGAGTGAGTCATCAAAATTGGTCTGTATCACCCTTGCGCAGTCTCTTTTCACGCACAGCCTGAATCGGCTGCTCCTGTAGCCTTCTTGTCTGCCACTAGCTAAGAAACTCTCTCTGGTCTTCTGGAACCCTTTCCTGGCCTCTAGAACTGAAACTCGACTTATCTCCAGAAAAATCGAAGTACAACTAGAGGCTTCTGTGGAGCCCCTGCGTTAGCCTCGTTTTGGCTATCTCTGCCTCTCTGCGAATTCACTCGCCGTATCTGGAAAGCTTCCTTTGGTCTCACTATATCTGCCCTTCCCTGTCTCTGCTTCCTTCTGAAGCTCGAACTCGTTCGACAACCGCTAGCTCTCAGGAAAAACTGAACTCTTCAAGTGTGTCAAGTGTGTCCTCCATCTACCCATTGACTTCTTATAAGCTTCTATTGGGGCTGCAATGGCCAAAATTAAAACTTAATCAAGGACCTAGATTAATTCCCTGTCGATCTATGTGGGTTTCTAGATTATTCACACCTTATATCAATTAATTCTGATTAATTAACCACTTTTTCTAAGTTTAGAGTTAGGCAATATTTAAAAATAGGCTAATAATCTAATTGAGACATTTCTAGGTAGAATTTCCATAAACGATTTCTGGGATTTGGAGAACTCATGTGTTTTAGCCTCTCCACAAAGCTTTGAAACTAGAACACCTTCGATGCTACAAAAACTAACAAACCAGACCTCTTTCTTAATTTTAACTAGGGTTCTTAGATTGTGGCTGCCTCAAACCTCCTTCTCCTATGACTTGTGCTCTTGGATGTGTCAAATAAGCTCCCAAACGACTTCTATTTATATGTTCCCATGGGTGATGTCTTTCCCTTCCAAGACATCACCCACTGATTACGTTTCTCCTATTTGTTAATTACTGAACAAAATTATTTATTGTTTTCTACAGTAAATACTGAAACGAATACACTGCAGCCTTCACCATTTAAATAAAATGTGGAAACAAGAAACTAAACATGAAAGAAATAAAACACATCTACACAGTTATTTTTGGACAAATGTCCCTGAAAAAACCCAGTGTGGGAAAACCAGTGCAACAGCTGAGGGTTTTATTATTATGCAGTAGTAATTTATGAATACAATCTCTGGATGCCTTCCCGATAATCTAGTTATAGAGAATATCACTCACAGAGAGATAAGTGAGGTTACCTCACACTATTACTCGAAATCTTGGTTGATCCAGCCACTGAATGAATTGCCTCTATGCAGTCGCTGCGTCAGCCCAGCATCACACCCTCTGGGGACAGCGTCACCCCTTCAACTGATCAATTTGCTGCCCAGGAACTTTGATTTGCACCTCTCGGTCTCACACCCCAGCTTCTGCAATCGATTCCTTTAGCAAATTTTTGGATTCCCTCTTGGCTTTTGCGCTGCCTCTGCGTGGCTCTGCATCAACCACTTTGGCTCTGCAAGATCTCTCTCTCTCTCTTCTCTGTTGAGTATTCTCAGACCGGGAGAGATTTCCCTTTGGATACTATCCCTGCACCTCACTGCAAAAAATCACTGTCGAAAATCTCTTTGGCAGCTGCTCTGCTTCAAAAAATCGAATTTTTGATCTCCTCTCTGTGTGTTCTCCAAGTGCACCTCAAGCCTGTTCTTATATCTTTTTGTTGGACAACCAACGACCCAAATTAACTTCTAATCAATGGCTTAGATCATTTTGGCTTGATCCTCGTCTTCTTCTAGAAGTTTCACCCATAGTTAGATTAATACCCTTTTGTTGATTTTGGGTAGCATCGGATGTGATCTACCTCTGAAATTTTGTGGAGGAGCTAAAATTCACGAAATCTCCAAGACCCAGAAAGAATTTGGAGAAATTTCACCTGGATGATTCGTTATTAAAATAATTAATATTTTAAAGGGGTTCCTAAGTCTAATCTTAGGAAAATAAAAATATTAATGGGTATTAATAAAGGTATGAGTGAGAAGCTTCTACAAGACAAGGATCAAATCTGTTTTAATCTTAGCCGTTGATTAGGGACTTAAGCTCGGTTGTTGATTCATCAATAGGAAAAGTATAAGAGAAGACTTGAGAATCATTTGGAGATATACCGGGCAAATACTTAGTAACCCGAGGGAAATCGATTCTCAACAAGAAGAAGTTCGTTTTCAGAAGGAGAGTAACAGGGTGAAGGAAGAGGAGGGTATCAGCATTAGTCAAACACTGAGGAAGAGGTGACATAGAGCTTTTGAGAGACAGAGCATAGGAAAGATCAGTGAGACAGCGCAACTGGAGACGTAGTACTCACGGGCTGACACAGAAGTAACGCAGAGGAGGGTAGAGGGTCTCTAGGGTGTCAGAACTTCTCCAGGAGGAGGAGAAAAATTGTCTCAGGTGTTTCTCTTAGAAGTGTCTCAATATTTTGTAGAATCTTTCTTTATAAAGAGATTGTTGTTGAAGATTAACAAATAAACCCTCATTTGCTGCACCAGTTTTCCCGCACTGGGTTTTTCTAGGCACAATTGTCCAAAAATAACTGTTTTGATGTGATTGATTCTTGTGCTTATATATCACTGTTATTTTTCTCTGTGCTATTATGTGATAACTGTAGTAGAATTTATTTTAACGTTGTTTACAAGGGAAGTAGAGAGAATCAGAGGAGTCAACAGAAGAGCAGTGAGATTGTCGTGAATGGGCTGAGGGATCAAGACAGGCTAGACAGGGCATCCAACTTTGTGGTCTGGAAGGCTAGGATCTTGTCCATTCTAGATAGACATCACATCAAGGGCTTCTCCTTGAGAGTAATGGCTATCCCGGTTGACCCGGTAGCTAATGATAAGTACGAGGAGGCAATGGCCAAGGCAAAATGCATCATCCTTGATGGGGTCAAGGATCATGTGGTCCAACATATTGCCGAGAAGGAGACGACAAAGGAAATGTGGGACAACTTGAAGACGTTGTACCAACATACTTCTGTGCAGAGGAAGATGTTACTTGAGAACTCCATGGTCGGTTGAAGGAGATCTAGGACCAACTGACTTCCATAGGAGCCACGTCGAATGAAGAGATGATGGTCAGGACCGCACCTAACGCAATCTCCGAGGATTGGGAGACATTTTTCCAGAGCATACTAAGCAGGGCGGATCTTCCAAATTGGGAAAAATTGTGGGTGGCTCTTCACCAAGAGGAGATCAGGCGGTTGAGCAAGGTGGGAAATAGCAGCAAAGGAGTCCGCATCAAGAAGGAAGAGGAAGAGGATGCACCTCTGGCATCTATGGGAAAGCAGGAGAAGAGGAAGAAGAAGGACCTCTCCAAGGTCAAGTCCTTCCACTATGGGGAACTAGGTCATTATGCGAACCAGTGTCCGAGGAAGAAGAACAAGGGAGAGGTGTCTCACTCTAAGGCAGCGCCAGCGAAGGCAGAGAAGGAAGTCGAGGAGGATGACGATTGTGCCATGAGTGGTCATGTACCTCTAGAGAAGAGGTGGGGAGACATCGAGCTGTAGTCAAGAAGATTACAGGTGATAAGGGGCAGGATCCTTGAGGTACCCAACCTCTTGGATTATACCTTGCTACGGGATCCCCAAAGAGAGAGTAGCAGAACTAGCTGATGTCGGTAGAAACGGATGTGGATGAAGTGGCAGAGAGTGCTGCAATGCAGGAGTCCCAGGGCTACACGAGGCTAGCAGGCTGCAACAGTGCGTGAGGCACGGGAGTGTTACACCAGTGCAAGATGGCACAAAGAGGTGTGCAACGTTGCGAGATGCAGAGAGTTGTTGCAACAACGCAAAGGTCATTGGAGGGAGCACTTGTTAGCGGCAGAGGGAGCTTCAACTTCGGGAGTGTTTCTAGCCTGACAGGGATGTTAGAAGTTGGGTGGATCAGTTACTTACTTCTCAATAACTGAGTTGCAGTGCAGTAGCAGTTGGATGTAGCACGATGCAGCATGATGAGAGGGAGATGCAGTGCAAATGCAGTGTTGGGAGGATGGACCAGCAGCAACGCGGATGCACGGGGAGCTGCCGTACAGATGCAGCAGTGGCAGTGGCAGGGCCATGGGCAGCAGTACAGGATGCAGCAGTGTAGAGGATGTTGGGCAGGGAGGCCTAGCATCAGCACAGGTACCGGTGCCGAATAATCAGTGTGATGCTCAATGAGGAGTATTACTAGAGCACAGTCCTCGCTAAGAGGTACTGTTGATTTGGGATAGCATCAGATATGCTCTAGCCATGAAAATTGGTGGAGAGGCTAAAGCACATGAGATCTCCAAGATCCAAAGATGGTTTGGGCAGATTTTAACCGGTTGGGAGATATTAAAATAATTAATATTTTTAATGGAGTTCGTAAGTCTAAACTTCGGAAAAATAAAATATTAATGAGTATTAATATAAAATTGGGTTAGAAGGCTCCAAAAGTCACCGATCAAGCCAAATCTAATCTTAGTCATTGATTAGAGATTTAGTCTCGGCCGTTGAAGGACCAATAGGAAAATTATAAGAGGAGGCTTGAGGGTCAATTGGAGAACACACCAGAGTGATTATTCATTCGATTTGATAGAGCGGGGTTGCTAAGCAAAGTTGAGTTAGTGATTAGCAACGAGGGGAAGTGAGTATTAGACAGAGAGGCAGAGACAGTGCCGAGAGACCAGCGCAGAGGTGGAGAGCGAGAAGCAGCAGCGAGAGCAGGCCACGCAAAGCCCAGCAGAGACAAAGCATAGCCCAGAGGGACTGCGTCATCCACGCAGAAGGCAGAGGGAGTGACGCAGAGGGTCCCAGAGGCTGCACAATGCCTCAGAGGGCTGACGCAGAGCAGTAGGAGGCTGACGCAGAGGCCAGAAGGGCTAGCGCAGAGCTTCAGAGTCGCTAGAGAGGGTTTCGTGGGATAGGTTTTCTGAATACCTGTTTCCGAATAGAGAGGTATTGTTGCCATGTATTTTTCTCTATTAGGTGAGCCGGTTAGGCACCCATTAGTACTCAAGGAAATACTGCATAATAATAAACCCTCAAAATAGCTGCACTGGTTTTCCCGCATTGGGTTTTTCCAGGGACATTTGTCCAAAAATAACGGTGTCACTTGTGTGTTTGTTTTCTTTAAGCTGATGATCTGTAGATGTTGAGATTGTATTGTGTTTATTGACTCTAAGGTAGCGCCAGCGAAGGCAGAGAAGGAAGTCAAGGAGGATGACGATTGTCACATGAGTGCTCATGTACCTCTAGAGCAGAGGTGGGAGACATCGAGTTGTAGTCAGGAAGATTACAGGCGATGAGGGACAGGATCCTTAAGGTACCAAACCTCTTGGATTATACCTTGCTACAGGAGCCTCAAAGAGGAGTAGCAGGACTGGTAGCTGCAGGTAGAGACAAATGTGGATGGAGCGACAGAGAGTGCTACAATGCTGGAGTCCTTAACAATGCGGTGTTGATTTGGGGTAGCATCGGATGTGCTCTAGCCACGAAAATGGTGGATAGGTTGGGGCACATGAGATCTCCAATACCCAAAAAGGGTTTGGGCAAATTCTAAACAGTTCAAGAGATATTAAAATAATTAATATTTTTAATGGAGTCCCTAAGTCTAAACTTAGGGAAATTAAAATATTAATGTGAATTAATATGAAACTGTGCTAGAATGGTCCAAAAGACATGGAGCAAGCCAGATTTAATCTTAGCCATTGATTAGGGACTTAATCCCGGCCATTGATATGTCAACGAGAAAAGTATAAGAGGAGGCTTGAGGGTCACTTGGAGAACACACCAGAGTGATCAGTCATTCTATTCTCTAGAGTAGGGTTTGCTAAGAGAGATAGAATCAGTGATCGGAGTTGCAGCTGAGGAGCATTGAATACAGAGAGACAGAGAGGCAGAGATAGTGCCGGGAGAGCAGCGCAGTAGCTATGGAGAGTGATGCAGTACCAGCCAAAGCTCATGCAGGGCCACGCAAAGGTAGCTGGGAGCTGCGGAGAGCTTCAAAGAAGCCAGCATTGCTGACGCAGGGCCTCCTAAGGCTGACGCAGACCCATCCAGGGTGACGCAAGGCCAGCGTTAGGCAGAGAGGGGCTAACGAAGTCCAGGAAGGCTGACGTTGGGGTTTCAGGGGCAGATTGTAGTTGAGGAGCGGCCGAAAGGATTATCTGGGGTTTCAACCGGGAAATTTGTCTCAAATTGAGAGGTATTACTGCCAAGGAAATTCTCTATTGGGTAGGCCAGTTTCGGCACCCAAATTGTACTCTGATATTGCTTAATAAGAAAACCCTCAAATAGCTACACCGGTTTTCGCACATTGGGTTTTTCCGGGGACATTGGTCCAAAAATAATGGTGTCATTTGGTGTGATTGTTTCTGTTTCCTTCAGTTCTTGACATGTAATATGTTGAGCATGCACTAGTGTTTATTTTCGGTGTTTACATTGTAAATAACTTGTTAAGTAATGGAACAAGTGGGTAGGAATAAATCAGATAAAGTGCATGGAAGGTTTCTAACTAAGTAGACTTAGAAACTTCAACATGGTATCAGAGCGTGATTGCAGATCACAAGGGGACTGAGGAAATCAGTCGAGTGGAGCAATAACAACAGAAAACAGTTGTCCTGAGGTGACAGAAGTTGTTTGTAGCAGAGCAGCGACAAGGGAAGGGTGACGCACCGCCTATGTCATCAAGGGTGAGCTTGGAAGAGGCAGCGCAGAGGCTAAGGAAGGCAAAGGGAGCCTCATGTAGAGCCACACAGAAGCTAGGAGGGCTGACGCAGTTGGTTGTGGAGGTCGGGTTGCTGGTGCCGGGATTGCGCAGAGCCTAGGAGTTCTCACCCTCATGTTGTTGGGGTTTATAAGGTTGTAGGAATATTGCAGAGTGGAGCTGGTGAGGTACTGTAGTCTGAACAGTACCTGACAGAGCAAGGCCAAGAGGAGGGAGTTACTACCGAGGGTTTCTGGCCAAGAAACCCGGATCAGTGGTGTGGTTGCATAGACGATCAGAGTAGGGGTCATCTCAACATCGGCAGGAGGATTTCCAAGAGGGAAATCAAGACTCAGAGGGAGTCAGATCAAGAACTTCCAAGAGGGAAGTAGAAGAGCATCATGGCACTACACGGAGTAAGAGACCAGTATAGACAGAAAGGAGTGTCGAACTTCGCAGTCTGGAAGGCCAAAATCTTATCCGTACTTGACAGAAATTGTGTCAAGAACTTTGCCTTAAAGGTTATAGCTATCCCAATCGACCCCAATGATAACGACAAGTACAAGGAGGCAATGGCGAGGGCTAAGAGCATCATCCTTGACAAGGTCAAGGACCATGTAGTACCACACATTGCTGAGAAGGAAACGGCGTATGAGATGTGGGAGACCCTTAAGAAATTATATCAGCATACTTCTGTGCAGAGAAGAATGTTACTAGAGAATCAGTTGAGGTCGTATCAGATGAAGAAGGGAGAACCGATTGACACCTTCTTCGGAGGATTGAACGAGATCCGAGATCAGTTGACTGCTATAGAAGCCACACCAGATCTGGAATTGATGGTGAGGACGGCCCTGAATGTAGTCTCAAAAGACTGGAAGGTATTTGTCTAGAGTATACTGGGCAAAGGGACACATCCACCTTGGGATGAGATGTGGGCTGCTCTTTGCCAAGAAGAGATCAGTCGATAATCGAAGACGGGTAGCAGCGGCAAGGGGATCAAAGTCAAGCAGGAGGAGGAAGATGTTGCCCTAGCATCTGAGGGAAACCAGGAAAAGCGGAAGAAGAAGGATCTCTCCAAGATCAAGTGCTTCCACTGTGGGGAGCTAGGTCATTATGCGACCCAGTGTCCAAGGAAGAAGAGTAAGGGAGAGTCTTCCGAGACTAAGGCAACGCAAGCAAGGGCAGAGAAGGAAGTTTTGACAAACGATGACTGTGACATGAGTGCACACGCAACACTTGAGCGGAAGTGGGGAGACATCGAGCTGTAGTCAGGCGGACTACAGGCGATAAGTGGCAGGATCCTCGAGGTGCCCAGTCTCTTGGATTAGACCTTGCTACGGGAGCCCCGAAGAGGAGTAGCAGGATTGGCTAAGTCGGGTAGAGATGGATGCAGATGGAGCGGCAGAGAGAGCTATAGTGCAGGAGTCTCGAGACAGCGCGACGCTAGCAGGCTGCAGCAGTGCAAGAGGCACAGGGCTGTTGCACCAGTGCGGGATGGCACAAAGAGGTGTGCAACGGTGCGAGATGCAGGGATTTGTTGCAACAATGCAGAGGTTAGAGAGCGAGCACTTGTCAGCGGCAGAGGGAGCTTCATCATTAGGAGGGTCTCTAGCCCAACAGCGAGGTCAGAGTTAGGAGATTAGTTACTTACTTCTCAGTAACTGAGTTGTAGTGTAGCACTGGGCAGCATGATGCAACATGATGAGAGGAGGTGTAGTGCGGATGCAGCGCTGGGAGAAAGGACCATCAGTAGCATGGACGTAGAGGGAGCTGTCATACAGATGAAACAGTGACAGTGGTAGAACCATGGGCAGCAGTACAAGATACAACAGTGCAGACGATGGTGGGTAGCAGGCCTAGCATCAGTGCAGGAACCGATGCTGGATGATTAGAGTAATACTCAGTGAGGAGTATTGCTAGAGCACAGTCCTCGCTAAGAGGGAGTGTTGATTTGGGGTAGCATCGGATGTGCTCTAGCCACGAAATTTGGTGGATAGGTTGGGGCACATGAGATCTCCAATACCCAGAAAGGGTTTGGGCAGATTCTAAACAGTTCAGTAGATATTAAAATAATTAATATTTTTAACGGAGTCCCTAAGGCTAAACTTAGGGAAATTAAAATATTAATGTGAATTAATATAAAACCGTGTTAGAATAGTCCAAAAGACATGGATCAAGCCAGATCTAATCTTAGTCGTTGATTAGGGAATTAATCTCGGTCATTGATATGTCAACGAGAAAAGTATAAGAGGAGGCTTGAGGGTCACTTGGAGAACACACCAGAGTGATCAGTCATTCTATTCTCTAGAGCAGGGTTTGCTAAGAGAGGTGGAATCAGTGATCGGAGTTGCAGCTGAGGGGCATTGAGTACAAAGGTACATAGACGCAGAGATAGTGTCAGAAGAGCAACGCAGTAGCCGGGGAGAGTGACGCAGTAGCAACCAGAGCTCATGCAGGGCCACGCAGAGGTAGCCAAGAGTTGCGCAGAGCTTCAGAGAGGCCAGCATTGTCGACGCAGAGGGCCAGAAGGCTGACACAGGGCCTCCTAAGGCTGACGCAGACCCATCCGAGGTGACGCTTGGCCAGCGTTGGGCAGAGAGGGGCTGACGCAGTCCAAAAAGGCTGACGTTGGGGTTTCTGGGACAGATTGTAGCTGAGGAGTTGTCGGAAGGATTATCCGAGGTTTCAGCCAGGAAATTTGTCTCAAACTGAGAGGTATTACTGCCACGGAAATTCTCTGTTGGGTAGGCCAGTTTCGGCACCCAAATTGTACTATGATATTGCTTAATATGAAAAACCTCAGATAGCTGCATTGGTTTTCCCACATTAGGTTTTTCCAGGGACATTGGTCCAAAAATAATGGTGTCATTTGGTGTGATTGTTTTTGTTTCCTTCAGTTGCTGATCTGTAATATGTTGAGCATGCACTAGTGTTTATTTTCAGTATTTACATTGTAAATAACTTGTTAAGTAACGGAACAAGTGGGTAGGAATAAATCAGATAAAGTGCATGGAGGGTTTCTAACTAAGTAGACTTAGACACTTCAACATGTGAGGCTAGCAGGCTGCAATAGTGCGAGAGGCACGAGAGTGTTGCACCAATGCAGGATGGCACAGAGAGGTGTGCAATGGTGCGAGATGCAGGGAGTTGTTGCAGCAGTGCAGAGGTCAGTAGAGGGAGCACTTGTTAGCGGCAAAGAGAGCTTCAGCATCGGGAGTGTTTCTAGCCTGACAAAGATGTCAGATGTTGGGTCAGTTACTTACTTCTCAGTAAATGAGTTGCAGTGCAGTAGTAGTATGCATCATGATGAGGGGGGTGCAGTGCAGATGCATTGCTGGGAAGATGGACCAGCAGCAGCACGGATGCAGAGGGCATGTCGTACAGATGCAGCAGTGGCAGTGGCAGGGCCATGGGTAGCAATACAGGATGTAGTAGTGCAGAGGATGTTGGGCAGGGAGATATAACATCAACACAGGTACCGATGTCGGATAATCAGTGTGATGCTCAGTGAGGAGTATTACTAGAGCAAACCTCGCTCTAGAGAATAGAATGACTCATCACTCTAGTGTGTTCTCCCACTGACCCTCAAGCCTTCTCTTATACTTTTCTCGTTGGTCCATCAACGGCTAAGATTAAATCTCTAATCAACAGCTAAGATTAGATTTGGCTTGATCCATGACTTTTGGAACCTTCTAACCCAGTTTTATATTAATACCAATTAATATTTTATTTTTCCTAAGTTTAGACTTAGGAATTCCATTAAAAATATTAATTATTTTAATATCCCCCAAACCGGTTATAATCTGCCCAAATCATTTTTGGGTCTTGGATATCTCATGCGTTTTCGCCTCTCCACCAATTTTCATGGCTAGATCACATTCGATGCTACCCCAAATCAACACTCCCTCTTAGCGAGGATTGTGCTCTAATAATACTCCACATTGAGCATCACCCTAACTATCCAGCTTCAGTCCCTGTTCTGATGCTAGGCCTCCCCGCCCAACATCCTATGCACTGCTGCATCCTGTACTAGTGCCCATGGCCCTGCCACTGCCACTGTTGCATATGTACGGCAGCGCCCTCTGCATCCATGCTGTTGCTGGTCCATCCTCCCAGCACTGCATCCCCTCTCATCATGTTGCATCATGCTACTGCATATTGCTACTACACTGCAACTCAGTTACTTAGAAGTAAGTAACTGATCCAACCAACATCTGACATCCCTGTCAAGCTAGAAACACTCCCGATGTTGAAGCTCTCTCTGTAGCTAACAAGTGCTCCCTCTATTGACCTCTGCATTGCTGCAACAACTCCTTGCATCTCGCACCGTTGCACACCTCTTTGTGCCATCCTGCACTGGTGCAACACCCCTGTTCCTCTTGCACTATTGCAGCCTGCTAGCCTCGCACTGCCCGAGACTCCAACATTGTGGCACTCTTTTTCGCTCCATCTGCATTCGTCTCTACCTGCATCTGCTAGTCCTGCTACTCCTCTTTGGGGCTCCTATAGCAAGGTATAACCCAAGAGGTTGGGTACTTCGAGGATCTTGCCCCTCATCGCCTGTAGTCCTCCTGACAACAGCTCAATGTCTCCCCACTTCTTCTCAAGTGGCACATGAACACTCATGGCACAATCGTCCTCCTCCTCGACTTCTTTCTTCGCCTTTGCAGGCACTGTCTTCGAGTCTGAAGCCTCTCCCTTGCTCTTCTTCCTAGGACACTGGTTCGGAAAATGACCCAGTTCCCCACAATGGAAGCACTTGACCTTGGAGAGGTCCTTCTTCTTCCTCTTCTCCTGCTTTCTTGCAGATGTTAGAGCCGCATTCTCTTCTTCCTCCTCCTTAATTTTGACCCCTTTGCCACTACACCCCGCCTTGGTCAGCCGTATGATCTCTTCTTAACAAAGAGCCACCCACAGTTCTTCCCAATCTAGAAGACTCGTCTTGCCCAATATGCTTTGGATAAATACCTCCCAATCCTCGAAAACAACATTTAGTACGGTCCTCACCATCAATTCCACATCCGGCGTGGCCCCAATGGAAGTTAGCTGGTCACGGATCTCCTTCAAACGATCGAGGAAGACATCTATCTGCTCTCCCTTCTGCATCTGGTATGCCCTTAGCTGATTCTCCAGGAGCATCTTCCTCTTCATGGAAGTATGCTAGTACAATATCTTCAAGGAATCCCACATCTCCTTTGCTGTTTCCTTCTCAGCAATATGTGGTACCACATGATCCTTGACCCCATCAAGGATGATGCACTTAGCCTTCGCCATTTCCTCCTTGTATCTTTCATTAGCTACCAGGTCAACTAGGACAGCTACCACTCTCGTGACAAAGCCCTTGAGGCAATGTCTGTCTAAAATGGACAAGATCCTGGCCTTCCAGACCACAAAGTTGGAGGATCCGTCCAACCTATCTTGATCTCTTAGCCCATTCACGGTCATCTCGCTGCTCTTCTTTCGACTCCTCCGAGTCTCTCTACTTCTCTCCTAGAAGTCCTCTATTCGACTCCTACTGTGTCTCTCAACTTCTCGTCTGGAAGTTCACGGTTCGACTCCCTCTCAGTCTTGATTTCCCTTCTGGAAATCCCTCCTCCTTGGTCTTGCCCTGTTAGGTATTGTTCGGACCACAATACCCCACCAGCTTCACTCCGCAAATTACTTGCAGCCTCCTATACCCCAGCAGCTGAAGGATTGAACCACTTGGCTCTGCGTAATCCCGACACTGGAAAATCAGCGCCCATAGCCAACTGCATCAGCTCTCTTGGCCTCTACATGACCCTGATTCTGCCTCCCTTAGCCTCTGTGTTGCCTTTCTCTGGGCCAGAATGATGACGCAGTCTCTCTGCGTCACTCCTTTTGTCGCCTTCTGCACAAATCAACTTTGTCACTTGGAACACCTGAATTGCTGCTACTGCTCTGCTAGCTGATGCCTATAGTTATCTTGTGATTTGCAACCACGCTCTAATAGCACGTTGAAATTTCTAAATTTAACCTATTAGAAATTCTTCCTATACTATCTGGTTTATTTCTTCCTACTTGTTTAATTACTTAACAAGTTATTTACCATGTCAATACTGAAAATAAACATAAGTACAATATCAACATCTACAGATCATCAACTAAAAGAAAACAAGCACACAAGTGACACTGTTATTTTTGGACCAACGTCCTGGGAAAAACCCAATGCGGGAAAACTGGTGCAGCTATTCAGAGGGTTTTATTATTATGCAGTTTTCAGAATACAACTAGGGTGCCAGAAATGGCTCACCCAACAGAGAATGCCCTCGGCAGTAGTACCTCTCCTCAGAGACAGATATTCCGGTTGATCAATCACCGAATGAACAATCCCACAACAACAATTGCAGCTCCCACTGCTCTGCGTCACCCTGATAGGGACTGCATCAACCTACCCGGCTCACTAGCACCCAGTCTGTCCCACGAAATCCTTCCAGCACTACCTCTTGGCCCTGTGTCAGCTCTGCTAGACTCTGCGTCAGCTTCTGGAGCTTCTACGTCAGCCCCTAGACCCTCTGCGTCTCACATGCTGGCTTCTCCTGGCTCTACACAGCGCCTAGCTACCTCTGCATAGCACCTAGCTGCCTTTGCGTCGACCTCTCCCGGCTCTGCGTTGTCCCTCGGGTACCAACTCTGCCTCTCTACTATGTATTCACTACCCCTAGCTGTTGATCACTGATTCTATCTCTCTTAGCAAACCCTGCTCTAGAGAATAGAATGACTGATCACCCTGGTGTTTTCTCCCACTAACCCTCAAGCCTCCTCTGATACTATTCTCGTTGGTCCATCAACGGCCGAGATTAAATCTCTAATCAACGACTAATATTAGATTTCGTTTGATCCATGACTTTTGGAACCTTCTAACCCAGTTTTATATTAATACCCATTAATATTTTATTTTTCCTAAGTTTAGACTTACGAACTCCATTAAAAATATTAATTATTTTAATATCTCCCAAACCGGTTAGAATCTGCCCAAACCATTTCTGGGTCTTGGATATCTCATGTGTTTTAGCCTCTCCACCAATTTTCATGGCTAGAGCACATCCGATGCTACCCCAAATCAACAATGATCAATTCAAAGACCAAGTTGAGCTGCCACATGGGCGTTGAAGGATGTTCAACAACTAATTGTTGCTATTCCTCATCTTTGACCGTTCTAGACCAACTTGAACATTGTGAACCAAATCGACCCCTTAGTGGGCAAATTAATTTTTGTAATGTAATATTTTATGAATTACCAAGTCTCCAACATCTGGATGACTAGTAAAAAACATAATTTCTGGAGGAGTCCAACTAGCCATTAGATAGCCATTAGAAAATGTTCATAATGGAATGTCCCAAGGAGATTTTTGCCCTTAGGGTTTCAAAAGCAAGGGATATGTTGCACTAAAAACATAGTATCATTTACAACTTTCCCAATGACATTTAAAATGAAATAGTGAACAAATAAGCAACATCAATAAGATACACAAGCAATATGAAAACTTCAATCACTTACATTAGTTTCACTTTAACAACCATTTACTAGGGTTGTGACACCCTAACAACAACAATCCTTTCAATACAAATAATATAGTTGCAACCACGTATTAAACACTAGTCAATTCAATTGTTTCTACTATCAACTTATAGCACTGTTCTCCAATCAGGGTCTATTACTCCTAATGCGGTCTTCCATTGTGACTTACTCCTAAAATTTGGTATTGTCATTCACAGAAGACCCCTTGCTACCTTAATTTGCGTCGGTGGTCTAAGGTGTCTTGTAGCCTACTGGGACTCAAGGAATTAGATTGTGCTTCTTCACAAATGTATTGGGTCTACATCTGTCAGTGTTGACTGGGATAGGGGCCTCAGGGAGACATTGTCCTTAATAGGGGTCTAAATGTTTTGACTTCTCTTCAATCTAATTCACTAGCTGAGACAGAGGCCTTCGGAATCCTTATTGTCTAAACAAATAATTTGCTACTACAACAGGGCTTTTTCTATCTATCACGAGTTGACCTCAAGAGAGCCAATCTGCAGCTTTAGGATTTCGGCCCTGTAGCCTACAGTCTATGGTCTACAGTGGTCACATAAATACTTCATTGCCTGAACAAAACTTCGGTTGCAAAGGGATACCTCCAAGATGACCTTTGCTCCACAAAAAGACCACAAGAAAATCCACCTCCTTTCTTACCAAACCAGACCAGAGATGCTCCAAAGATTATGTTGTAAGAGGTGTAAAGGAGAGAGGGGGATTAGCTAGGGTGGGATCACCTCCACTAAAACTAATCAAGGGAAAATGGGTCTTAAAACCCTCAAAGCCACAACTCAAAAGAAACAAAGATATTCCAATCCAAATCAATTATGAGAAAATGATTCCATCTCTCCTTTATTTATATATTCCTCATGGGGCTCTTTCTTCCTTAATCTAATGTAAGGGGTTACAAGTGTAGCCCCCAATTTGGGCTTTTGCCCCATCTACCCCAAATTTTACCTAATGTTGCCCCAAAACATTGGATAATGGGTTCCCCCCTTTATCAATGACTATAGCATATGAGTTTGGATAGGCTATTTCGTCCCCCTTAGGGCAATTAATTAGAAAGGGACATTTACATATAAAAGGCTAACCTCCCCTCTAGAAAATGTTGTTTTTGTCTTGTGAAGTAAGTGCCATCAATAAAGAACTCTCATTTTGCAAATCTATGTTCAAGTCTTTTTGTTCATTGTGTGGGATGGTTTTTACTAGCATTTTCTTTATTGTTTAATTCTTGTATCTAAGCTTTAATCTAATAATTTTTCTAATAAGATCGATCACACAAAAGCTAATGGGTTGAGCAATCGAGGGGCTACATAGTCTCATTGAGAAGGAAAAATAGAGAGAGAACCCACTTTCTTTTCTTGTTTGCAGATGGATCACTTCAAAACAAGTTGGATCATTCCAGCAGGAAGCTTCAAACAAGAAGGGGTTTGTACTCAGTCATAAGGCCATCACCTGGTTTTTGAGCACATGTTGCTCCATTACATCATAAAAGGAACCCTTGCATGTTCCAACGCCAATGAATAATGAATTGCTTCATCATTAAGGGGTAATTAACTTCTATATCATTCAAAGCAAGCTCAAAGCCTTAAGCTATGAGCAATAATACAAAGAAAATTAAAAAAAAAGTAAAAACCGCACAAAAGGGGTGGAAAAACAAATGCTAACTTAGTAACTCATGCATCCATGATTTCTCCCTCCCCACATTTGTACACTTAGGATGTGGATCCCCATCATGCTGGTCCCTTTAACCATGACACCTGGCTATGAAGCCTTCTCCCCTTTGTACCAACAATATGATTAAATAACACCTATCAATTTAAGGGTGCACTAAAGAAACATTAGTTCCCCTTAGCGGCTAGAGACACCTAAAAGCATTGTCCATTAGCCAGTCCTACCCAGGGAGAAAACACTATTGCTTGTTCAAGGCCCTAATTTTGGAAGGGAACCCTTATTTGAAGTATAAAATAGGCCATTACATTCAAGCTTGGTTCACTTAGATGCAATAATGATTATTGCCCCTAATGGCAGGATACTTTCACTCTACTCTTCGTTGTGATTGTCAGGTGGTTTCAAATCCATGTCTTGAGCACCTTACCCACAAGTACCCAAGCCATTTGAGAAATATATTGGCACTCACAAGTGAATCATTGAAAGCCTTGGGCATCTGAGCAGCAGTAGCGCATCACACATGCCCATGGGTACCTTCTGCACCAAATATATTTTGACACTTTGCACTACATTTGATGATTCTTCAGGATGATGCACCTAGACCCATCATGCCCCTAGGCTAGCCTCAACACCATATGAGGGATGACAGTTGATTCAGGGCCCAGATGAGGATGGTCTCACCTTCAGAGACTTAGGAGGGCTAGCAGCACCTGTAAAGCCTTCAACATTGGAGCACATATGGACATTATGATCAGTTGGAGACCCAGGAGACCACTTCATGGTGCCCCAACTGGATTTTGGGACTACAGCAAGCAATTTATAGAAATTTGAGAACCAATCCTCAAATGATGATTTTTAGATGCTACTACATGACATTTGGCACCTTATAGCACCGAAACTTGGCATTCCGAGCTCATTCTATTGATGACATCAGAATTAGAAGCCTCACATTTCACACGTGTGGGATTTTCTTTGCATTTATGATGAGAGCTAGTGGGTTGGCTTGTAACTCAAGGGATTATTGTGATTTTACTTGTCATTAGGGGCTTGCAGGCTAATAATTAGACATTTTTCTCCTCATGTAAATAGAGAGGAATTTTATTTCTAATCATCATCACTTGTGACAATTCGGCATCTCTTGGAGAATTTCGGCCTTCTTGTACCTTTGGAGAGATGTGATCCATGGAGCGTTTTCAATATTGGAGCTATATTCTTGTCTTTGGGGAACCTGCCTTGGATTAATTATTGGATTGTAGATGCATATTGTACCTTATTATTGAAAATTTCTGATTTTATGTCTAGTGTGTGGAATAAATTGATGATCTAGGTTTTTGCCCTAATTTATTGAATATCAATTGTATGGAAGATAGGTCATATTATTGCATGTGTTACTCATTGTATGATATGTAAATGAAAATCCCCTTGGTGATCTTACATTAGCTCTCTCAAGTGAATTTTGATCCCTCACAAAGGTAATAGTTAGGGTTTTGATGCTAGGGCATCAAAATATCCTTACTCCTGCACAAGTTTTAGCCATTCTTAAAAATCCATAGACTCCATCAACCCTAGGACTAGACATTGGCTGTGTCGTATTGATGATCAAGTCAACTTTTATCTACAAATTAAATTTCTGTCTCCTCTTCTCTAATTCGACCCTCTTAAGACTAAGTGACCCAATTAGGGCTTAGAGCGAACTAACTTGGAAGAGGAATTTCAGGACTTGGACGGATTCAACAACGAGAGTTGAAGTAGTTGCCTCGATATCACTCTTCTTAGTGGCCATTTTCTCCATTGTCATCGATAATTTCTCTTGCCCTACATGTTTGCCCTAGGAGAAACCCTAGTTTGGTTAGGCTACAAATTGAGGACTTGTTGAAGGTTTCATGTGCCTTTGTCTTGCTAAAATTCATAGCTGTAAGCCTTGTCTTCACACCTTGACCTCGGGATATTCCATTTTCCAAGCTATTTCACGAACACTAGGTCTAGTGCGCCCTAGTTTTGCTTTCCTAAGGGATGCAAATTGTCTCTTCTCCATTGCTTGAACCTTGTTCCTAAGTTGTGTCATCCCTTGGAAACCTTTTGTGTCACCTTATACCTATAAACCTAGAATATCTCTTAGGTGACCTATGTATCGGGACTCCTCCCATTGGCGAAAATCCATAAAGATCAGGGGGTTCTGGTTGTGGTGACAGTGCGCCATTACCTTATTGTTGTCACTTAGTCTAGCGCTTTCCTTGTAAGGTACCCCTCTACAAAGCTTGCTAGATTGTGCGGCAAACAATTTTGGTGTTGTTGCTACACAAACTAGCAGGCCTAGTATATAGGATAGAGCTAGAAGATACAACAACAGTTTGGGACAAAGGTCTGTTAGTTTTTGTAGCATCGGATGTGTTCTAGTCTGGAACCTTTGTGGAGAGGCTAAAACAAATGAGATCTCAAAAACCATAAACCTTTTTTGGAAATTTCACCTAGAGATGGTTCAATTAGATTATTACTCGATTTTCAAATATTCCTAAGTCTAAACTTAGGGAATATGGTTAAATAATCCGTATTAATTGAGATAAGGTGATAATTCTCTAGAAACTCACTTGGATAGAGAGGGAATTAATTTGGGCCCTTGATTAAGTTATAATCTTGGTCGTTGGTGCTCCAACAGAGGATTATAGGAATAAGTTGATGGGTAGATAGAGAACACACTTGAGACACTTGTGGGGTTCGATTTCTTTGTTTAATGTTCCAAAATAGGAAAAACAGTGATATGCAAGCAAATAACGATTTTTCACCACAAAAATTTCAAAACAATTAAAACACACACATAACAATCAGAAATATGGAAGTAGCTGAGCCATTTTATCATAAACTAGTGCAAGAGTACAAAAATATGGAAGGAATGCACCTGGGCTTGCCTCAAAGGCAAGCGGAGCAAATCCCAGGTGAGGCAATGACAATCCAGAGCTACAAATAACTGTCCAACTGTTGCACTGCATAGTGCCCAATAATTATGCATTGTCTGCTGCAAAAATATGGCTCAAAACCTCGCCTTTGATGTTCAAAAAATTCTGCAAAATTATTTCTAGGCTCCTCAGGGAAAACCCATGAAAACCCAGAACATGTTTGGTCTAGTTTTGACCTTCCAAAATTGAGCTCCAAAAGGCCGTATTCCCTCCAAGACTGTTGAAGCATACTACCTAACAATACGCTAGCAAAATCCTCCTCAAACACTCCGGAAAGGTAGCAATCACTTCCACTAATGCTCCCCACTGAATGATACCTCTTTCCTCGAGCCCAAAAACTCACCCAAATAGTAGC
Source organism: Pinus tabuliformis (assembly GCA_031772625.1). NCBI lineage: Eukaryota > Viridiplantae > Streptophyta > Pinopsida > Pinales > Pinaceae > Pinus > Pinus tabuliformis. The sequence continues at coordinate 530,311,962 of CM062819.1, read as the reverse complement.
AAATCACTAGAGCTTCTCTCCCAGAATTTCTCTCGGCAAAATCTCCCCTGAAGAATGCAAAAGATCTCAACTCAGTTTCTCCCACTGTGTCCCCCAGAAATATGCACCACCTGGAGACATTAAATACAAATGATGGAAATCACACTGAAAATCTCCTCCAAAAAATTATGGATGAACCCTCTCTAGGGTGGCACTTGAATTCCCATGAAGAAAGGGTGAGTTCTCTACTTGAAGAACTCTTGCTAAACAACAAGTGACCCAGCCAAGCAGCTCGAGCAACGAAGATGAAATTCGATATGCCAAAGATGATGAAATGAGGAGTGTTTCCTTCCTTTTATAGATTTCATGGAGCCTTTTTCCCTCATTTTCCCTCCTTCGTGGGTCCCTCACTAACCCTTCGATTTCCCTCTCATGCACTTCGAACCATTGGCTTAGGGAGTGTGTATTTCCTAGTGTGGCGGCCTCCACATGCTACTAACAAACCAAAATAACTTCTAACTCCTAAGTCTTCTAAATAAAATCGAATGGGCCCCATCTTTTCCAAAATTGACCTCAAAATGTAGAAATTAATCTTGTTCCAAAATAATTTAGGAAAGGACATTACAGTCCTTCCCTCTCAAATGTTGCTTGTCCCCAAACAAATTCAATGTTGGATGCTCAAGTATACACTGTTGAATTTTCTAAGTCTATCCATTAGAAAATTAATCTGTATTCTGTTGGTTTATTTCTTCTACTTGTAAATTCTGAACAAGTTATTTAAAACATTTAAATACCGAAATAAACACAATACAGTCACAACATCTACAGATCATCAACTGAAAGAAAACAAGCACACAAGTGACACGGTTATTTTTGGACAAATGTCCCCGAAAAAACCCAACGCGAAAAAACCAGTGCAGCTATTCTGAGGGTTTATTATTATTCAATGTTTCCTTGAGTACAACTGGGTGCCTAACCGGCTCACCCAACAGAGAAAAATACACGGCAGTGATACCTCCATAATCGGAAATAGGTATTCAGAAAACTTGTCTCATGAAACCCTCTCCAACACAACAAAAGCTCAGCGCTGGCCCTTCTGGCCTCTGCGTCAGCGCCAGGACCCTCCGCGTTAGCCCTCTGAGGCACTGCGCAGCCTCTGGGATCCTCTGCGTGGATGACGCAGTCCCCTTGGCCTCTGCGTTCTCTCTGTTGGGCTCTGCGTGGCCTGAACTAGCTGCTGCTCTCACTTTCCTTGCTTCTGTGTTGGTCTCTCAGTACTGTCTCTGCCTCTTTCTCCAATACTCACTGCCCCTCATTGTTGATCACTTATTCACTTTTGCTTAGCAACCCCGCTCTAGCAAAATGAATTACTAATCACTCTTGTGTGTTCTCCAATTAATCCTCAAGCCTCTTCTTATACTTTTCCTGTTGGTCCTTCAACAGCCGAAATTAAATCTCTAATCAACGGCTAATATTAGATTAGTTCAAACTTAGGAACTCCATTAAAAATATTAACTATTTTATTAAATTAATTAATATTTTTAATGGATTTCCTAAGTCTAAACTTCGGAAAAATAAAATATTAATACCATACAACCTGTCCAAACCATTTCTGGGTCTTGGAGATCTCATGTGCTTTAGCCTCTACACCAATTTTCATGGCAAGAGCATATCTGACGCTACCCCAAATCAACACTCCCTCTTAGCGAGGAGTGTGCTCTAGTAATACTCCACACTGAGCATCACATTGATTATCTGGCACTGCTCCTTGTGCTGATGCTAGGCCTCCCCGCCCAACATCCTTTGCACTGTTGCATCCTGTACTGTTGCCCATGGCCCTGCCACTCCCACTGGTGCATCCGTACGACAGCTCCATCTGCAACTGTGTTGCTGCTGGTCCATCATCCCAACACTAAATCCCCCTCTCATCATGCTGCATCGTGCTACTTCCAACTACTACTGCACTATAACTCAATTACTGAGAAGTAAGTAACTGATCCACCCAACTTTTGACATCCCTGTTAGGCTAGAAACACTCTTGATGATGAAGCTCCTTGCCGCTAACAAGTGCTCCCTCTACTGACCTCTGCTTTGTTGCAACAACTCCTTGCATCTCGCACTGTTGCAAACCTCTCTATGCCATCCTGCATTGTTGCAGCACTCTCCGTGCCTCTTGCTCTATGGCAGCCTACTAGCCTCACGATGCCCGGGGACTCCTGCGCTATAGCACTCTTCGCCGCTTCATCCGCATCCATCTCTACCGACATCCGCGAGTCCTGCTACTCTCTCTTCGAGGCTCCCGTAGCAAGGTATAATCCAAAAAGTTGGGTACCTCAAGAATCCTCGCTCTCATCGTCTGTAGTCTTCCTGACTACAGCTCGATGTCTCCCCACCTCTTCTCTAGAGGTACATGAGCACTCATGGAACAATTGTCATCCTCCTCGACTTCTTTCTCCACCTTCGTTGGCGTTGCCTTGGAGTCAGAAGCCTCTCCCTTACTTTTCTTCCTCGGACACTAGTTCACATAGTGACCCAGTTCCCCACAATGGAAGCACTTGACCTTGGAGAGGTCCTTCTTCTTCCTCTTCTCTTGCTTTCCCGCAAATGCCAGAGCCGCATCCTCTTCCTCTTCCTTCTTGATCCTGACCCCTTTCCTGCTACTCCCCATCTTGGTCAGCTGTCTGATCTCTTCTTGTCGAAGATCCACCTACAGTCTTCCCAATCTGGAAGACTCGCCTTGCCCAGTATGCTCTACACAAATGTCTCCCACTCCTCGAAGACTGCATTAAGTGCGGTCCTTACTATCAACTCCTGATTCAATGTGACCCCTATGGAAGTTAGTTGGTCACAGATCTCCTTCAACCAACCATGGAAGACATCTATCTGCTCTCCCTTCTGCATCTGGTATGACCTTAGCTGATTCTCTAAGAGCATCTTCCTCTGCACGGAAGTATGCTGGTACAATGTTTTCAAAGTGTCCCACATCTCCTTTGTTGTTTCCTTCTTGGCAATATGTGGGACCACATGATCCTCGACCCCATCAAGGATGATGGACTTTTCCTTAGCCATTGCCTCCTCATACCTTTCATTAACTACTGGGTCAACTGGGATAGCCATTACTCTTAAGGTGAAGCCCTTGATACGATGTCTGTCTAGAATGAACAAGATCCTAGCCTTCCAAACCGCAAAATTGGACGCACCATCCAGCCTATCCTGATCCCTCAGCCCATTCACGATCATCTCTCTGCTCTTCTTTGTCGACTACTCCGAGTCTCTCTACTTCCCCCCTGGAATTTCTCGGTTCGACTCCTGCTGAGTCTCTCTACTTCTTGTCTGGAAGTTCTCCGTTTGACTCTTGCTGAGTCTCTCTACTTCCCGTCTAGAAGTTCTTGATTCGACTCCTCCGAGTCTCTCTATTTCCCATCTGGAATTTCTCTTCCGAACTCCCTCTAAGTCTTGATTTCCCTCCTGGAAATCTTTCTGCCAACTGTCAAGTTGCCCCTCTCCGGTCGTCTATGCAACAACACTGATCCGGATTCCTTGGCTAGAAATCCGCCTCGACAGAAACTCCCTCTACCTTGGTCTTGCCCTGTTAGGTATTGCTCTGACCACAGTACCCAACCAGTTTCGCTCCCGCAAACTGCCCACAGCTTCCTTTGCCCCAACAATTGAAGGATTGATCCTCTTGGCTCTACGCAATCTCAGCACCGGCAAAACAACTCCCTCAGCCAACTACGACAACCCTCCTGGCCTCTGCGTAAGCCTGTTTCTGCCCTACTTAGCCTCTGTGCTGACCTCTATCAGGCCCAGATTGATGATGCAGTGCCTCTGCGTAAACCCTTCATCAGTCACTTCTGCAAGGATCAAGCACTATCACTCAGGACAACTAATTCTACTGCAAATTCTCTCCTTAGTTGATGCCTTCAACTCTCCTGTGATCTGCAACCATGCTCTGATACCATGTTGAATTTTCTAAGTCTATTTGTTAGAAAATTAATCTGTATTCTGCTGGTTTATTTCTTCTACTTGTAAATTCTGAACAAGTTATTTAAAACATGTAAATACCGAAATAAACACAACACAGTCACAACATCTACAGATCATCAACTGAAAGAAAACAAGCACACAAGTGACACCGTTATTTTTGGACAAATGTCTTCGAAAAAACCCAATGCGGGAAAACCGATGCAGCTATTCTGAAGGTTTATTATTATGCAATATTTCCTTGAGTACAACAAGGTGCCTAACTGGCTCACCCAACAGAGAAAATACATGGCAACAATACCTCTATATTCGGAAACAGGTATTCAGAAAACCTGTCTCATGAAACCCTCTCCAGCAAAACAGAAGCTCAACACTAGCCCTTCTGGCTTCTGCGTCAACCCTCTGAGGCATTGCACAGCCTCTGAGACCCTCTGCGTCACTCCAGCAGCCTTTGTGTGGAATATGCAGTCCCTCTGGCCTCTGCGCTGTCTCTGCTAGGCTCTGCGTGGCCTGAACTGGTTGTTTCTCTTGCTCTCCATGCTTCTGCGCTGGTCTCTCAGTATTGTCTCTGCCTCTCTGTCCAGTACTCACTGCCCCTCACTGCGGATCACTAATTCACTTTTTCTTAGCAACCCCGCTCTAGCAAAATGAATGACTAATCACTCTGGTGTGTTCTGCAATTGACCCTCAAGCCTCTTCTTATACTTTTCTTGTTGGTCCTTCAACGACCGAGATTAAATCTCTAATCAAAGACTAAGATTAGATTTGGCTTGATCCATGGCTTTTGGAACCTTCTAACCCTGTTTTATATTAATACCCATTAATATTTTATTTTTCCTAAGTTTAGACTTAGGAACTCCATTAAAAATATTAATTATTTTAATATCTTCCAAACCGGGTACAATCTGTCCAAACCATTTCTGTGTCTTGGAGATCTCGTATACTTTAGCCTCTCCACCAATTTTCATGGTTAGAGCTCATCCGTTGCTACCCAAAATCAACATATGCTCGCCCTCACAAGTAGCATCCTCATCCGACAAGCTCTTCCAACGTACCAAGTATTCTCTGATCATCTTGCTTTTGAGCGTCCTTTCCCTTGTCTCCAAGATGGTTTCTAGTTCCAAAACCAGATGCTCCTCATCATCAAGTGGAGGCAATTCCACAGTTGTTGTAAAATGTTGCCCCAACACTCTTTTGAGGTATGAAACATGGAAAATATTAAGGATCTTTCTCCCTAGCAGCAGCTCCAACTCATAAGCTACCTCTCCAACCCTCCTGATCACCTTGTAGGGCCCATAAAATCGTGGATGCAATTTTTCGGCCCCCTTCTGTTTCAAAGTGGACTATCAGTATGGCTACAATCGAAGGTACACCAAGTCCCCTTGGTTAAAATTCCTCTCAACCTGATCCCTGTCAGTGTATATCTTTTGTTGATTCTGAGTTGTCTACAAATTATCTTTAAGAGCCTTGAGGATGTCTTGGCTCTTTAGGATCCAATCTTTGGCCTTTGGGGCCCCGCTGTCTCTAAAAACAATGTCAGCAAAAGATAAAACATCATAACCATATAGAGCACGGAAAGGAGTCATACCTTTGTAGCAGTACTCTCCCAAGTGCAGCAATCAAATCCAAGCCCCTTGCTGCCCTGTCATATAGTTCCTGAGATAATCCTCTAGCCATTTATTTACCCTCTCTGTCTGGCCGCCAATCTGTGGATGGTAACTGGTGCTCTAGGTGAGCTCAATGTGTTGAAGAATCTAGGGAAACTAGGTTTAGTATGATTCTTCTTGACTTGATAACAATTTGTGAAGTCTTTTTACAATTTGTCTTGTTAGCTTAATCTTCTTGTTCTTCTTATTAATGCATGTGTGTGTGCTTCATCAAATAGCTACCAAAACAGAAGAACAAAAACAAAAGATGTTGGCTTTCTGCCAGGGCCAAAACCTCTCTTCTGTTGAGAGGAAAACCCTTCGGTAAGTTTTCTCTTATTGAAGCTTCTTATTGATCAATGCCAGACTCTAGACCCTTGACTAGAATATCCTCCAAGCACAAGTCAAGTCCTTCCTCCTCTTTACACTTGGTTTCCCTGGCACTTTGTCTTCCTCCTTCTGGCACTTCATCTTCCCCTTCTTCCGACACTTTGTTCTTCCTTCAACTGTTGATGTACCTTGTTGCACTTGCTCTAGAAGAGACACTTGTGATGATTCCCTTCCCTTGTGATGATCCCTACCTCCTCCTTGACCAAATGAGCTCTTCCTTGAGGTGTAGATGCAAACTTTGTAGGGCTATTCTGCAGCACTAATTCTTGCACGTGTGGGAGGTTTTCTTGATGTAATATGGTTCCTCTCTCCTTCCCTTCAAGACCCTCCTCCTTCGATTAAATAGGAGGCCTTGTAGGCCTAGATTCAAGCCCAAACAATGAGATATGCTTGACTATAAGTTGTTGTTGTCATAACCGCAGGCAGCCCTCTTTTTCCTTTTCACGTGTGATTGGTATTGGCCCTAGAATAGTCCCAAAACCTTCGTTGTCCCTTCTATCTCCTTCGCTACACTTGGAGGCTCCTTCTTCGTCCTTCGCTCACCTTTTCTCGACTACTTTTCTTCATTGATTTCAAAGGTAGATGGATGGGACGTTGGAGGAGTGGACAACCTCTATATATAGAGGACTCGTCTAGGCCAACTTGTAGGCCTACTTGAAGACTGTTGGCCGACTTGTCTTCTTTGCTTCAATTTGCTTCATTTAATGGTGCCATTACTAGGAGGAGGCTTGAATTTGCTTGGAGGTGCATTCTTTGACTCTCATACATAAATATACATGCTGTAACATTCCCTTAAGGTATTCAACATAATTCTTTTGACTCTCTGACTCACCTATAGCACTTTAACATGTGCTAGATCTACTTCAATGAGCAAGAAACTCCTTGACATATATTATAAAAATAATATTTCTTTTCTTGAATAAATACAAATGTCAAAAGCACATTTACGAAGACCAAACTAGTTACATTTCCTTCAACACAGTGCCCACTAGCCTGAATAGCTCCTGCCAGAATCCCCCCATAAATTGGCAGTCCCAGTCACTGACTATAGTTTTAGGGAGTCCATGCAAGCGAAAGACCTCCCTAAAGAACAACTCTGCCACCTGAGAAGTCAAATACCATCTCGGAATGGCAAAGAAATGTGTGAACTTGGTCAGCCAGTCGACCACCACAAAAATGCAATCCTTCCCCTACACCGAGGGAAGCCCCGTGATGAAGTCTGTAGAGATACTCTCCCATTTCCCCTCAGCAATGGGGAGAGGCTGCAACAATCCTGCTGGATGGGTCAACTCCCTCTTGTACCTATGACAAGCCTCACACTCCTGCACATATCTCAATACGTCCCCCTTGAGGCTTTTTCAAATGAAGCGCTCTCTCACTGCCATGTAGGCCTTTCTGAATCCTTGGTGCCCAAACAAAGGGGAATCATGAGCTGCACGAAGGATACGTTCCCTCAACTGTGACCCCGAAACTAAAAATATGCGCCCTTTGTAGTATATAACCTCGTCCATCACCTTGTAGCGCTCATCTACATAACTTCCCTCCAAGATCTCATATGCTCGTCAATCCTTGGAGTACTCCACTAATAGTTGTGCCTTCCAGTCATGGCAAATGCTCATGAGTGAAAGTCCAGCGGGCCTCCTGGATAGTGCATCGACTACCACATTGTGCTTCCCCCGCACATACTCAATATCAAAATCATAGGCCTACACCTTACTAACCCATATTTGTTGTCTATCGTTGAGGCTCTGTTGCCCCATGAAGTGGCGAAGACTATTGTGATCTATCTTCACCCGAAACCGGTTACCCACCAAATATTGTCGAAACTTGGCCAATGCATGCATTATGGCCAACATATCCTTGTCGTATATGGAATACAATCTCTCATAAGGTAGGAGATTCCGACGCTAGAAAGCAATAGGGTGGCCACCTTGGGACAAAACTGCCCCAATCCCCTCACTTGATGCATTGCACTCCAATCTGATTGGTATTGGCCCTAGAACAGTTCGAAAACCTTCATTGTCCCTTCTATCTCCTTCGCTGCACTTGGAGGCTCCTTCTTCGTCCTTCGCTCACCTTTTCTTGGCTACTTTTCTTCACTGATTTCAGAGGTAGATGGATGGGACGTTGGAGGAGTGGACAACCTCTATATATAGATGACTCCTTTAGGCCAACTTGTAGGCCAACTTGAAGACTGTTGGCCAACTTGTCTTCTTTGCTTCAATTTGCTTCATTTAATGGTGCCACTACTTGGAGGAGGCTTGAATTTGCATGGAGGTGTATTCTTTGACTCTCATACATAAATATACATGCTGTAACATTCCCTTAAGGTATTCAACATAATTCTTTTGACTCTCTGACTCACCTATAACACTTTAACATGTGCTAGACCTACTTCAATGAGCAAGAAACTCATTGACATATATTATAAAAATAATATTTCTTTTCTTGAATAAATAAAAATATCAAAAGTACATTTACAAAGACCAAACTAGTTACATTTCCTTCAACACTAAGCCCACTAGCTTGAATAGCTCCTGCCAGAATCCCCCCATAAATTGGCACTCTCGATCACTGACTATAGTTTTAGGGAGTCCATGCAAGCGAAAGACCTCCCTAAAGAACAACTCTACCACCTGAGAAGTCAAATACCATCTCGGAATGGCAAAGAAATGTGCGAACTTGGTCAGCCAATCGACCACCACAAAAAAGCAATCATTCCCCTACACCGAAGGAAGCCTCATGATGAAGTCCATAGAGATACTCTCCCATTTCCCCTCAACAATGGGGAGAGGCTGCAACAATCCTATTGGATGGGTCAGCTACCTCTTGTACCTATGACAAGCCTCACACTCCTACACATATCTCAATACGTCCCCCTTGAAGCCTTTTCAGGTGAAGTGCTCTCTCACTGCCATGTAGGCCTTTATGAATCCTTGCTGCCCAGACAAAGGGGAATCATGAGCTGCACGAAGGATACGCTCCCTCAACTGTGACCCCGAAACTAAAAATATGCGCCCTTTGTAGTATATAACCTTGTCCATCACCCTGTAGCTCTCATCTACATAACTTCCCTCCAAGATCTCGCATGCTCGACAATCCTTGGAGTACTCCACTAATAGTTGTGCCTTCCAGTCATGGCAAATGCTCATGAGTGAAAGTCTTGTGGGCCTCTTGGATAGTGCATCGACTACCACATTGTGCTTCCCCTGCACATAGTCAATATCAAAATCATAGGCCTACACCTTACTAACCCATCCTTTTTGTCTATCGTTGAGGCTCTGTTGCCCCATGAAGTGGCGAAGACTATTGTGATCTGTCTTCACCCGAAACCAGTTACCCACCAAATATTGTCGAAACTTGGCCAATGAATGCATTATGGCCAACATATCCTTGTCATTTATGAAATACGATCTCTCATAAGGTAGGAGCTTCCTACTCTTGAAAGAAATAGGGTGGTCACCTTGGGACAAAACTGCCCCGATCCCCTCATCCGATGCATCGCACTCCAATGTGAAGGGTTGCATGAAGTCTGAGAGAGCTAATACAGGGCAACAACTCATCACCTCCTTTAGGTGATCAAATGTTGTCTGAGCTCCATTTGTCCATGTAAAAGCCCCCTTCTTAGCCAGATCAGTGAGGGGTGCTGCCAACTATGAGAAGCACTTAACGAACTCTGGTAGTAAGTGTGAAAAATCGGTTACCGATTCCTACTGCAACAACTGATGTTAATTCTTCTAATTGTTAATTCGATTAACCAATTTACTTGATGTGTGATACGACAAATATCGAATTACATACACTCGACACAAATAAAAACTGCAGGAAACTAAATACAACACAAGAGAGAAATAAACATCACACACATGTACACAGTTATTTTTGGACAAATGTCCGTGGAAAAATCCAGTGTGGGAAAACTGGTGCAGCAGCTGAGGGTTTGTATTATTAAGAAGTAGTAAATTTGAATACAATTCGTTGGATGCCCAACTGGCTATCCAATACAAAGAGAAACAAGGCAAAAATATCAGCGAGATGATCTCACCCTATCACTGGAAGAACCAGCACTGATCTGCACTAGATATGAGCCTTCACGCTGCCTCTGCGTAGTTCTGTGTCAAGCCTATGCAGTCACTATCACTGCAACTGGGACTACGCTGCACCTCCTTCTGATCCTCCATTGACTGGAAACTTCAACTCTCATGCCTCCAGGTCTCACAACCTAGCTTTCATCTCTGGAACTTGACTTCCTCAACAGAAATTTGATCTCCCTCTAAAGCTTTGTGCTACCACAACGTAGCTCTAAGTTGCCCTGCATCAACCTCTCTGGACGTCTCTCTACCCTCTCTGCCTTGTACTCTCCAGCCCAAGAAAACTTCCCTCTGGATACTATCCCTGCCCCTCACTGCAAGAAATCACTTCAAATCTCTCTGGCAACTGCTACGTTGCTCTCTTCAGAAATTTGATCTCTGATCTCTTGATGTGTTTTCCAAATCCCCATCGATGTCCTTCTTGTAATCCTCCAGTTGAGGAATCAATGGACCAGATTAGATTCTAATCAATGGCTTAGATCATTTGGACTCGATCTTTGTCTTCTTCTAGAAGTTTCACCCACAGTTAGATTAATACCCCTTAATTATTTTAATTTACTAAGTTTAGACTTAGGCACCCATTAAAAATAATTAATTATTCTAATAAAACTGTCTGCGCGTGGAATTTCCCAAAACGATTTCTGGGTATTGTGGAATGTGTCCAAGCCTCCCTGCAAATTTTGAGGCTTAGAGCATATCCGACGCTACTAGAAATCAACACTCCCTATTAGCGAGGAATGTGCTCTAGTAATGCAACCTGTTGAAGCATTACCCTGACTCTGAAACATCTCCCTCTGTGTTGTCAATGTCTGACATTACTGCCCAAAAACTACTGTGTAAATGCTACATCTATACTGTTGTTGACCTTGTCGCTGTCAATATTGCATCTGTACTGCAAGTCTCATAAATATTGCATTTATGTTGCTGCTAGCCCTACCACTACCAACACTACAACCTTCTCCAGCTGCTACTGCTACTGTAACAACAACGGAAAAGCATCCAAAATTACTGAACATGTGTTCAGCATGATGCATCTGTTGCTGGAGTTCTGACAGCTGCTAGTCTCTGCACTGACCCTCTGAGGCCTCTATGTTGCTGCTGAGCTCTGCTCTGTGCCAACTGCACTGCTGCCAACTCTGCTCTGCGCGCTGCTCAATCTCTGGCGCTCCTAGCCACTGCAACTATCACTCCGGAACTCCTCTGCACCAACTGACACTGGTCCATCTGACTACTACTGATATGGGCTCCCGTAGCAAGGTATTGATCTAAGAGGTGGACTCCTCAAGGATCCTGCCTTTCTGTAGTTTTTTCGAACTACAATTCTAGATCACCCCACCTCTCCCTTGGAGGTATCTTGGCAATCATGGCAAACTCCTCTTTGATCTTTGCGGATGCAGCCTTCGGATCATGCTTCTCGTCCTTGTCCTTCTTCCTGAGAGGACATTGTGTAGCGTAGTGACCAAATTCACCACACCAGAAGCACTTGATATTCAAGATGTCCTTCTTCCGCCTTTGCTACTCCTGCTGCCCCTTATCCTCCTCCTTGGGCTTCGTCCCATTGCTGCTGTTGCTATCAAGTTTACACTTGACCAAGTCTCTGCTCATCTCTTCTTGCTGAAGAGCAGTCCACATTCCTTCCCAATCCAGAAATCTCTCTTTGCCCAAGATGCTCTGGACAAATACTTTCCACTCCTCTAAAACTGAATTCAGGGCCAACCTTACCATCTTGGAAGGCTGAGGTGTCGACCCCACAACTGCCAACGAGTCTCGGGTTTCCTGAAGCCTCATCAAGAATGGATCAATGCATTCCCCTTTCTGCATCTATGTGGATCTCATCTTCTACTCCAAGTACATCTTTCGTTGCTCGGAAGATCCTTCGTATAGCGTGGCCAATGCTTCCCACATCTGTTGGGCATTATCTTTGTCGACAATGTGACACACTACGTGATCTCTCACTCCGTCGAGGATCAACCGCTTGGCCTTTTCCATCTCTCCCTTGTACTTCTTGAGCACATCCGGATCCGTGGGCATAGCTACCACACCATCGACATACATTTTGGGAAAGTGCTCATCCAGAAGACATGCCATTCTTGCCTTCCAGATCACATAGTTGGATGCACCATCCAACCGATCCTGATCTCGCAACCCATTAGTTGCCATCTCTACCAACTAAAATGTCGAACTGCCTCCTCTCTCCTCTGCGCAGCACTAGGCTAGCCTACGCACTCCCTACTGAAGTTAGTAGATCAACTCCTCTTTGTTGATGCCTAGCAATAGAGAAATCAAATTCCCTAGCTAGGAATTCTCCGAGGAAGAAATTCCCTCTAGTGTGTCTCCTCCTCTCCCATTGACGCTATTATGCCAGCAACTGCTGCAAAATATCTGTGTCCCAGCTGAAGATCTGCTTTGCAAGGAAATATATGTTGGTCCCTTCTGCCTCTGGAAAGCTTCGATCTAGAGATCGAATTTCTCTGTCGACTCACTAAGAGAAATCGAATTCTCCTCAAAACTTCTACCTCCTTGGCCCACGAACGACGCTACCTATGGGGTTTCGAATTGTTGCCTCTGCAGTAATTTCAAAATCCTCTTCCTTTTTGTTTTTGAGCACTTCTTCCCACGATATGTGCTCTGATACCATGTGAAAATCGGTTACCTGATTCCTACTGCAGCAACTGATGATAATTCTTCTAATTGTCAATTCGATTAACCAATTTACTTGTTGTGTGCTATAGAAAATATCGAATTAAATACACTGCAACCTACACAAATAAAAATTGCGGAAACTAAATATAGCACAAGAGAGAAATAAACATCACACACATCTACACAATTATTATTGGACAAATGTCCCTGGAAAAACCCAGTGTGGGAAAACCAGTGCAGTAGCTGAGGGTTTGTATTATTAAGAAATAATAAATCTAAGTACAATTAATTGGATGCCCAACTAGCTATCCGATACAGAGAGAAACTGGGCAAAAATAATAGTGATATGATCTCACCCTGTCACTGGAAGAACCGACACTAATCTGCTCTAGAGATGAGCCTCTGCGCAGCCTCGGTGTAGTTCTGTGTCACTGTAGTTGGGATTGCGTTGCACCTCCTTCTGATCCTCTGCTAATTGGGAACTTCATCTCTTAGGCTTCCCGGTCTCACACCCTAGCTTCCTACTCTGGAACTCGTCTTCCTCAGCAAAAATTTGATCTCCCTCTGAAGCTTTGTGCTGCCACAGCGTAGCTCTGAGTGGCCCTACATCAGCCTCTCTAGACGTCTCTCTGCCTTCTCTGCCTTGTACTCTCCGGCCCAGGAAAACTTCCCTCCAGATACTATCCCTGCCCCCACTGCAAGAAATCACTTCGAATCTCTCTAGCAACTACTGCACTGCTCTCTTCAGAAATTCGATTGATGATCTCTGTTATGGAACCAACTCAAGAAAAGATAGAAAAGAAAGATCAACGCCTTAGAATTCAGCCTCTTCGAGGGGGCAACCTCCTTTACATTACATAAATGAACAATTCTTGGATGATACAAATGACAAAACCTCCTTTCTATATATAGGAGTCTAAGGAGTCACAATATAATCTAGCCGACCTAACAATAATAATATAAAGCCCAAAAATAACAATAGAGGGATTCTATGGGGCACAAAAATAACAATATGGGGGTAATAGGGGCACAACAATATAAATAAGGGGTATAACTACAATAGTAATGGGGTAATCACTAGTATTATAGGGACCCAACATGCCCCTCTCCTTCAAAAAAGTGTTGTCCTCAACGCTTGAGCAGTTCTGGATACTTCTGCATAAAATTCTCATCCTCCCATGTGGAATCTTCAGCGGATAAGTTCTTCCACTTGATAAGATACTCTGAAATTGATCGATTTCGTAGCTGTCGAGTTCTTGTTTCTGTGACTGCTTCCGGTTCCAATATAATTTTTCCTTCCTCGTCAAGTTCTGGCAATATTGTTTGAACTGGGAGCTTGTCGCCTATAACCTTCTTTAAACATGAAACATGGAAAACTGGGTGCAATCGAGAAGCTGCAGGAAGCTCCAATTTGTATGCCATAGTACCAATCTTTTCCAACACCTTGTACGGACCATAATACTTTGGTGATAATTTATTATCCTTCTTAGCTTGCTTTAGGGACATTTGCTTATATGGTTGTAGCCGTAGGAATACCCAATCACCTACATCAAAACTTCTTTCACTGCGATGTTGATCTGCCTGTTGTTTCATTCTATTTTGTGCCAACACGAGGTTATCCTTTAAGAGTTGGAGGACTTGTTGTTGATGTTCGATGTGATGTTCCACTGCCTGAACCTTAGAATTTTCTCTTAAATATGATGTGATGGATGGTGGTTGATACCCATAAAGTGCCATAAATGGGGTCATTTTTGTTGCTGTATGGAAGGAAGTGTTATACCACCATTCAGCCAGAGGCAACCATTTGACCCATTGTGTCTGTTTATCAGATACAAAGCAACGAAGATATCCTTCCAAACATTTGTTTACTATCTCAGTTTGCCCATCAGATTGAGGATGATAAGATGAGCTATGAGCTAACTGAGTACCAAGACAAGAAAATAATTCTGTCCAAAAATTTCCAGTGAAAATGGGATCTCTGTCACTTACAATAATCTTTGGGTTTCCATGTAGCTTTTGAACTGTTTCCATAAATGCAGTAGAAACTGTACTGGCTTTAAATGGATGTGATAATGCACAAAAGTGTGCATACTTGGTAAGTCTGTCAACTACCACCATGATGACACTCTTTCCCTCAGACTTGGGTAAACCTGTGATAAAATCCATTGAAACCTCCTCCCAACGTTGGCTTGGAATGGATAAAGGTTGTAATAGACCCGGTGTCTTAATTGTTTCAACTTTATTTTGTTGGCAAACCAAACATTCCGCCACAAACTTTTGAATATCTGATTTAAGGCCATCCCAAAAAAATTCCTTCTTAACCCTGTGGTAAGTTTTTAAAAATCCTGAGTGCCCTCCTAAGGGAGAAGTGTGCAATTCCATAAGAATCTTTTGTTTTAGCTGGGAATTCTTACAGAGGTATAAGCGATCTTTGTACCATAACGAATCATTTTGCCAGCTAAATGTATCAGAAGTACTGGAATCTTGTTGTAGCTTTCGAATAAGTGCCCACACTTCTTCGTCATTCTTCCATTCCTCCTTTGCTTCGTTTATCCAATCTGGTTGGATAATAGAAATGGCACACAACAATGCTTCCACATCCTCATCCTTTCTTGAGAGTGCATCTGCCACCACATTTTGCTTCCCTTTTTTGTAGATGATTTCAAAGTCATAACCCAACATCTTTGTGACCCACTTTTGTTGCTCTTCAGAGGATAATCTTTGTTCTAAAAAGTATTTAAGGCTATCATGATCCGTTTTTACCTTGAAGTGTCTTCCCATTAGGTAGGGTCGCCATTTCTTAAGTGCATGGAGTATTGCCAACATTTCCTTCTCATAAATAGCTTTGCTTAAAAACTTTCCCTTGATTGGACGACTTTCAAAAGCAATGGGTCTTTCATCTTGCATTAGAACAGCACCAATTCCATTTCCTGAAGCATCACATTCCACAATAAAGGTTTTTGTGAAGTCCGGTGTAGCTAAGACCGGTGCTTGGCACATTGCCTCTTTAAGATGTTTAAAGGCCTTTGTTGCTTCCGGAGTCCATGAAAATGAATCTTTCTTCAATAATGTTGTTAGAGGTGCTGCTATTCTCCCATAATTCTTAACAAACTTGCGATAATACCCTGTCAACCCAAGAAATCCTCGCAGATGCTTTATGGATGTGGGGATTTTCCATTCCTTAATGGCTTTAATTTTGCTAGGGTCTACCTTAACTCCTTCATGAGATACAATATGACCCAAATATTCCACCTCCTGGACTCCAAAGAAACATTTGGATCTTTTTGCATATAATTGTTTCTCCTCCAATAGTTGTAGCACCTTGTCAACATGTTCAACATGATCCTTCCAAGACTTGCTGTAGATTAGTATATCATCAAAAAATACTAACACAAATTTTCTAAGGAATGGTTTGAAAATTGAATTCATCAAACCTTGAAATGTTGAAGGTGCATTGGTAAGGCCAAAAGGCATGACCAAAAATTCATAATGACCCTCATGAGTTCTAAATGCCGTTTTCGGAATGTCTTCAATCTTCATTCTGATTTGATGATATCCCGAACGAAGATCCAACTTGGTGAAGTAAATTGATCCATGCAATTCATCCAGTAATTCATCAATGACAGGAATGGGGAACTTATCTTTAATAGTGAGCTTGTTGAGCTCCCTATAATCTGGACACATGCGCCATGATCCATCCTTCTTGTGCACCAATACTACTGGAGCTGAGAAAGAACTTTGACTCGGTTGAATTATACCAGCCTCTAGCATTTCTGCAACCATACGTTCAATTTCACTTTTTTGGACATATGGATATCTGTACGGCCTGATGTTTGGAGGAACACTTCCTGGAATCAGATGAATAGCATGATCATGATCACGCATAGGTGGGAGACCTTTGGGAGTCTCAAATACCTTGGAATGATTGTCCAGGACTTTTTGGAGATCTGGAGAAATAGATGATTCCAATGTGGAAACATCTAGCGAACATAATTGTGCAATTACACCTCTTTGCTCCTTTTTTAGAAGCTTTGTCATGCCATTAGAGCTGATTATCTTTCCTGGTTTCCCTGCAATACCCCTTAATTCAACTTCCTTTCCTTCCACAGAAAATTTCATGAAAAGTTCTTGAAAATTAAAAGCTATTGTACCCAAGGATTGTAGCCATTGGACTCCTAGTACAACATCAGCACCTCCCATTGGAATGGAAAGCATTGGGCTAGTCAATACATATTCTCCCATGGATAGCTTGATATTATGGCACTTTCCAGAACAATTTATTGTTCCTCCATTTGCAATCATCACTTGACACTCTGGTGCTGGATATAGGAAGCAATTCAATTCTTTTGCTACCCTACAATGAATAAAATTGTGGGTGCTTCCTGAATCAATCAACACTATTACCTTTTTCTTCTTGATTTGTCCTTCTATCTTGATGGTTTGAGGAGTGGTAATTCCCGCCAATGCATTACAAGATATGGTCGGATTTATTTGTTCTTCATCTAGGCTTTGTTCCTGGAATATATCCTCTTCTTTTGACCTTTCTTGCTCCTTTTCTTCTTCCTCTTCACAATCTATGTAGAATAATTTCTTCTCAGCACACTTATGACCTTTTGTGTATTTGCTATCACAATTGTAACAAAGCCCTTTTGCTCTTTTTTCTTCCAATTGTTGTGGTGTCAACCTTGTAGGTTGTGGAAGACTATGGGCAACAACACTTCCGTCTTTATAGTTGTGAATGGTATGCTTCCTAGTTGCCATAATTTTGCTTTCCATTTTTCTTGCTAACCTGAATGCCTTCTCTAATGAATCAGGTTCCCAAAGGCGCACATCATGTTGGATATTATCCTTTAAAGACCCTATGAACACATCAATCCTATGCTCCTCTGGAATATCTTTTACCCTTATGTTCAATTTTTGGAACTCCTCAATGTGCTCCATTATTGAACCCTTTTGTTTGAGACTTATCAATTGGCTAAAAAAAGTGTTGCTTTTTGTATCCTCATAATGTGCTATCAATTCTTCCGTAAAAATTGCCCAAGTGATAAATTGTTTACGAGAACAAAGCCATTGATACCATACAAACTGATTTGGTTCCAAATATAAAGTTGCCATACGTACCTTTTGTGTGTTTTGCACATTATTGAGATCGAAGAATTGCTCCATCTGTAATATCCATGTGGCGGGATCCTTGCCATCAAACTTCCTCATATCGATTTTTGGAACATGGTGAGTCTTTGATCCAACATTAGAGTCTATGGAATCATGATTAACATTTCTTTTGTTCTCATCATGAGTTTCCTTTAGTACTCTTTCACCTTAGTGACCATTTCTTGTAGCAACTTATTCATATTTATCTTCAATTCTTCCATCTTATCATCCATGCCATCAATTTTAGCGTCCATGCCATTCACCTTAGCTTCCATGCCATCCATCTTAGCTTCTACGCCTTTCTTTAAACAGTCCATCTTAGCTTCTACACCTTTCTTTAAACCATCCATCTTAGCTTCTACATCTTTCTTTAAACCATCCATCTTAGATTCTGTTCCTTTTTGTGCAAGGGACAGTTGTTGCACTTGGTCTTGTAATTTTGATATATCATGTTGCATTTCTTCCTCTTCTTCATGAGTCATGCTAGAGCTTTCAGGTTCCTTACTAGGTGTTTGCATTTTCTTTCCTCGGGGCATCAGTTACCGATAATAATTCTCTACTATGCCCTTTGAATTCCTTCAAAATAAATTTTCAAACCAAGCTTAAGCAAAAATTTAAAAAAATCTACACACTTTTTTTCACTTTGTAGGAGCTTGATATTGCCTCTGATGTATCTCTGTACTTTCCAATCATCTAGTTCTGAAATTGTGACCTGTAGTAGATCTCTGTGTCCTCTTTCCAATGCCACCAGTCTGATCCAAATTGGATTCTCCTATGCACAATCTCCCAAGATGACCTGATTATAGACCTTTCCAGAACAGTGAACTTGTATGAAGTGCCACGTGTACAATTTTCGACCTTTGGTTCTGAAAAAGATATACAAGAAACTACAGTCCGTCCTCTTTCTGTACCTTCTTACGAAATTTCAATCCGATCCCCAGAGAGAAAGTTATGACGATTTTCCCTAGGTCACCTGTTTTGAATGTAATTCAGGAGTCTGCAAAAAGACCAACTTCCTCAGATCATATCTCCGCAAATATCGCGCGAAAATATCTGAAATTCGGACCCAAGGTTCAGCGCGATTTCTTCTCAAATGGGTTTTTTTTGCGACTTCTGAAACGTCACAGAAAAAAAGTTATAGCGAAAATGCCACGATGACCTGTTTGGAGCAGCGAAACCCTAGAATCCAAAGCTCTGATACCAAATGTTATGGAACCAGCTCAAGAAAAGATAGAAAAGAAAGATCAATGCCTTAGAATTCAGCCTCTTCGAGGGGGCAACCTCCTTTACATTACATAAATGAACAATTCTTGGATGATACAAATGACAAAACCTCCTTTCTATATATAGGAGTCTAAGGAGTCACAATATAATCCAGCCGACCTAACAATAATAATATAAAGCCCAAAAATAACAATAGAGGGATTCTATGGGGCACAAAAATAACAATATGGGGGTAATAGGGGCACAACAATATAAATAAGGGGTATAACTACAATAGTAATGGGGTAATCACTAGTATTATAGGGACCCAACAATCTCTTACTCGATGTGTTTTCCAAATGCCCATCGATGTCCTTATAATCCTCCAATTGAGTAATCAACGACCCATATTAGATTCTAATCAAGGGATAAGATCATTTGAATTCTATTTTTGTCTTCTTCTAGAAGTTTCACACACATTTAGATTGATACCCTTTAATTATTTTAATCTCCTAAGTTTAGATGTAGGCACCCATTAAAAATAATTAATTATTTTAATAAAACTGTCTCCGGGTTGAATTTCCCAAAACGATTTCTAGGTATTGTGGAATACATGTGTCCAAGCATCCCCACAAATTTTGAGGCTTAAAGCACATCCGATGCTACTAGAAATAAACAGTAAGTATAGATGCCCAAGAACCCCCTCAACATTGTCACATCTGTAGGCACTGGCCAATCTCGAATGGCCTTGATCTTCTCCTCGTGCACCTTGACCCCATCTACGCCTATGATGCGTCCCAAGTAGAGCATCTCTGTCAGCCCAAACTCGCACTTGGACATCTTGGGGTAGAACTGCTCCTCCTTCAAGATACGTAACACCGCCTCTAGATGTTGCAAGTGCTCCTCCCACATCTTGTTGTAAATCAAGATATCATCAAAGAATACCAGCACAAATCTCCTCAGTTGACCTCTGAACACATGGTTCATGCATGAATGAAAGGTTGCAGGTGCGTTGGTCAATCCAAAAGGCATGACCAAGAACTCGAAATGCCCATAATGACATCTGAAAGATGTCTTTGGAATATCCTGCTCCTGCAACTGAATCTAATAATACCTAGATCGCAAATCTATCTTGGAGAAGTATTTGGCTCCTCTAAGCTCATCCATCAACTCATCAATACACAATTGTAGCCTTCACACACATATAGATCAACATCTAAAATAAACTGAGACAACACAAGGGACATCGTTATTTTTGGACAATCATCCCCAGAAAAACCCAATATGGGAAAATCGGTGCAGCATATAGAGGGTTTGTATTATTAAGTAGATTCCGAATACAACTAGGGTGCCAGAAATGGCTCACCCTTCAGAGAATATCCTTGGCAGCAATACCTCTATCCAGAGATAGATATTCTGGCTGATCAACAACTGGACAAACAATCCTATGGTGACTCCGACTATTCCTTGTGCTAGACAGCGAAAGCTGCTCCACGCACTTTCTGGAACTGTGTCACCCTCTTTGGTCCTGTGTCAACCAATCAGTGCTATGTCTGTCCCACTGAATCACCTCAATGCAGCCTCTGAAGCCCCCTACGTCTACTGCGTCAACCTCTATGGCCTCTGCATCAACTCCTTTGGCCCTTTGCATCCTCTGCGCTAGCCTCCCAAGCCTTTGTGTCAACCCTTGTTGCCTCTGTGTCAACCTTCCTAGGCTTTGTGTTACCTCTTCCAGCACTCTGATGCCTCTCAGATATGTATTCCTCAGCCTCCTACTGAGCTTCCCCTCAATTTCCTCAACAAACCTCACCCCAGAAAATCGAACTAACTGATCTCTCAAGTTTCTTGGTGTGTCTCCAACTGACCCTCAAGCCTCCTCTTATAGTTTTCCTATTAATGATTCAACGGCTGAGATTAAGTCCCTAATCAATGGTTAATATCAGATTTCGCTTGATCCTCGTTTCTTAGAACTTTCTCACTCATTTTATATTAATACACATTAATATTTTAATTTTCCTAAGTTTAGACTCAGGAACCCCATTAAAAATATTAATTATTTTAATATCTCTTCACCTAGGTGGAATTTCTCCAAACGATTTCTGGGTCTTGGAGATCTCATGTGCCTTAACCTCTCCACCAATTTTCATGGCTAGAGCACATCCGATGCTACCAAAAATCAACAAGGATGAGGTTTTTGGTCGATTCAAAGAGTTCAAGGCTCTAGTGGAGAATCTAATAGGAAAGAAGATAAAAGTGTTGTGCTCAGACAATGGTGGAGAGTATGTTGACAAGGAATTCACCGATTTTTGTGCCAAGGAAGGCATCAGAAGAGAGTGGACAACTCCCTACAATCTGAAGCAGAATGGAGTAGCAGAAAGGAAAAACAGAACTATTGTGGAAGCAGCTAGGACAATGTTGTATGATCAGGATATGCCCAAATTCCTGTGGGAAGAAGCATGCAGCATGGCAGTTTATGTCCAGAACAGGAATCCTCACAGGGCACTGGGAAAAATCACTCCGGAAAGGGTCTTCACCGAGAAGACACCTGAAGTCAGTGATTTTAGGATATTTGAAAGTTTAGTTATTGTCGTGTACCCGAAGAAAAGAGAAAGAAATTAGATCAAGCCGCTGAGAAAGGATGCAGAGGACATCATTGGTGCACCTAGGAATGATAAAAGGGAGCGAAGACAGCCAGACAGATACCAGGCCCTAGTAGCTCAGGTTAGGGAACCTTCTAGTTTTCAGGAGGCCATTCAACATCAAGTATGGGTAGATGCTATGGTGGAGGAATACAATTCTATAATGGTCAATGATGTCTGGGAAGTGGTACCTAGGCCTCAGGACAAATCAGTGGTAGGTTTGAGATGGATCTACAAAGTCAAATATGCTACAGACGGTAGTGTGGAGAAATACAAAGCCAGGTTTGTGGCTAAGGGGTATGCTCAGAAGGAAGGGATAGACTACGAAGAAACCTTCACCCCAGTAGCCAGGTATACTTCTATTAGAACTGTGATATCTCTTACAGCACGGATGGGGTGGGAGGTTCACCAGATGGATGTCAAGACAACATTCTTGAACAGGGTAATAGAAGAGGAAGTATACATTGAACTACCAAAGGGTTCTGAGACACATGAGAATAAATTTCATGTATGCAAATTAAAGAAAGCCTTGTATGTGCTTAGACAGGCACCTAGAGCATGGTACGGTAGAATTGATGGCTACTTGCAGAAGATGGGGTTCATCAAGAGTGACACAAACCCTAATCTCTACTGACTTTGATCCCTCCTTGTACAGGCAGCTTATAGTGTTCCTGATGTATCTAGTCAATATTAGGCCAGACATTTGTTACACTGTCAACACCCCCAGTCAATTCATGGTGCAACCCAAGAGGGTGCACTGGGAAGCAACTAAACATGTTCTCAAGTATATACAGGGAATAGTCGAGCATGGACTATTGTACACCCAAGGCAATGACATCTGGTTGTGTGGGTTCACTGACGCAGATTGGGCTGGAAGTTCAGTAGATCGGAAAAGTACAATTGGGTACTATTTCAACATTGGATTAGGAATGATCTCTTGGTGTAGTAGGAAACAAAAATCCGTGGCTATGAGCTCAGCTGAAGTAGAATATATGGCAGCTAGCACAGCTTCGTGCGAAGCCATATGGCTTAGGAAATTGCTTGTGAAGGATGGAAGCGACCAGGATCTTGTGTGATAATCATAGTTGCATCAAGCTCTCTGAGAATCCTGTGTTTCATGATCGGTCGAAGCACATTTATATCAGGTGTTACTTTGTTAGAGACTGGGTACAACGAGGAGCAGTACAGTTGAGGTACACACCTACAGGAGAACAAGTGGAAAACATCGTCACCAAAGCTTTAGGAAGAACAAAGTTTGTTTATTTTAGGGAGAAGATGGGGATGGTGAAGAATCCATTTCAGTAGTAGAAATGGATGTGTCGGGAGTTGCTGTGCAGCAGTTAGCACTGGTAGTGCTATGGGCAACATGATGCAACATGTTGAGAGGGAGTTGCAGTACAGATGTAGCAGTGGCAGTAGGAGTGTCATGGGCAACAGTACAGGAAGCAACATTGTAGTGGATGTAGGGCAGCAGGTCAAGCATCAGCGCAGAGGACCGATGCGAGAGATCAGTGTGATGCTTCTATGGTGAACCATTGCTAGAACACATTTGTTGCTAAGAGGGAGTGTTGATTTTGGGTAGCATCAGATGTGCTCTAGCCTTAAAATTTGGAGGAGAGGCTAAGGCACATGAGATCTCCAAGACCTAGAAATCATTTTGAGAAATTCCACCCAGATGAGGAGCTATTAAAATAATTTAATGGGTTCCTAAGTCTAAACTTAAGAAAATAAAAATATTAGTGGGTATTAATAAAGACAAGGGTGAGAAGCTTCTAAGAGACAAGGATCAAGTCTATTTTAATCTTAGCCATTGATTAGAGACTTAATGTCGGTCGTTGATTCATCAATAGGAAAACAATAAGAGAAGACTTGAGGATCATTTGGAGACACACCGGCAGATACTCAATATCTCAAGGAAAATCGATTCTCAAGAGAAGGAGATCGATTTCAGAGGGAGAGTTGCAGGGTGGAGGAAGAGGAGGGCATCAACAGTAGTCAGTGATTGAGGAGGAGGTCACGTAGGGACATTGAGAGACAGCGTAGAGTGAGACGTAGTCCATAGGAGAGACACAGTCCTCACGCAAGCTGACGTAGAGGGACGCAGAGCCGCTTAGAGCCACGTTGAGCCATGCAGAGTGACACAGAGGTGACACAAGAGTGGGAGAAGGGTCTTCAAAGTGTCAAAGGTTCCAAAGGAATGTCTCAGGTGTTTTATTTCAGTTCTCCGTAAAATCATTCCTTGTAAAAGTGATTGGTGTTGAATATTAATAAAACCCTCATCTGCTGCATCGGTTTTCCTGCATTGCGTTTTTTCGGGGACAATTGTCCAAAAACAATTGCGTTGATGTGATTGATCCTTGTGCATTTATTTTCTCAGTGTAATTATGTGATAACTACAGTAGAATTTATTTTAATATTTGTTAAAGGGATTTCGTAAATAACTTATTGTAAATAATAAGTAGGTGAAATAAATCAATTGTTGCAGTAGAATTTCATATTAGAAATTTTCACACTTTCTCCCTACTATGTCACTCCTGGGCTGACTTACGCACTCCTTGATGGAGCTGGAAAGATGTTGCTCCTTTGCTACTTAGCAATCGAGAAATGTTGATTTCCTTGGCAAGAAATCATTGAGGAAGTATTCCCTCACTATGCTCTGCTGCTTCTTTCTTCTGACGTCTTCTCAGCCTGGCTAAGCTGCCTACTGAAAAATTTGTGTCCACCAAATGCTCCTCACACCGAGGCTCAGCGTTGCTTCCTCTACCATTGCAAAAATCGAACTGGAATCTCTTTCTCTCCTTCAAACTCACTCGGAGAGAGACTTCCTTGTATTTTCGACCCTCTGGCAGGAACCGCGCAAATCCTCTGGGGTTTCAACTTGCTGCCTCCTGCAGCTTTTCGATTTCCCCCTCTGCTCAGCGCTGGGGTTTCTGGTTCTGCTCCTCTTGCTTCTCTTGCACTAGCTCTGATACCATGTTTAAATTCCTACATTGGAATCCCTACTGCAACAAACTGATGTTACTTCTCCTACTTGATTAAATCATACAAGTTATTTACTGTCTTCTATGGTAAATTTTAAAGTAAATACATCTACAACCTTCACTTAATTAATATATTTGCAGAAACAAAATACTAAGCAAGAAGGAACAATGCAACAATAGGACACAGTTATTTTTGTACAATTGTCCCAACAAAAACCCAATGCGGGAAAACTAGTGCAGCAACTAAGGGTCTATTATTGTGCAGGAGAAAATTCTGAATACAAATCTAAGATGCTCAACTAGCAATCCTTCGCAGAGAAAATACTGGTGAAATGATTTCACCCTGTCATTGGAGAATCAGTGACTGATCCTTCAACTCTGGAGGCTCTGCAGCACCCTCTACGTGGCCTCTACGCAGAATTGCGTCACCTCTCCTGGGTATTATGCTGCCTCTCTTCTCTGGATCCTCTGCTAGCTGAGAAGCCAACTTTTCTGCCTCCCAGACTCACACCCTGGCTTTCGACAACTGAACTTCAAATTCCGTAAGCAGAAACTCGACTTCCCCTCACTGATTGCATTGTCTCAGCGTCAACACTGCATAGGACAACATCAATGTTTCTTTGGATGTCTTTTTATCCTGTCTCTACCTTGTACTCTCCGAAAATTCCTTCTCCCAGTTTCTCACTTCCCCTCTGCTCCAAGATCTCCTTAATCGATTTTCCTGCTAAGAACTTCTCACTTCAGAAAATCGATTTTTTCAATCTCTGTGTTTTTCAAATGACCCTCAAGTCCCTTCTTATATATTCCTGTTGCGCAACCTAACAGCCTAGATTAAAACATAATCAAAGGCTTAAATCTATTTGACTTGATCCATGGCTTTTTCTAGAAGTTTCACCCATGATTAGATTAATACCCATTAATATTTTAATTTTACTAAGTTTAGACTTAGGAACCCCATTAAAAATATTAATTATTTTAATAAAATCACTTATGGGTGGAATTTACCAAACTCTTTTTGGGTTCTTTGAAATACATGTGCCCAAGCATCCCTGCAAACTTTGAAGCTTAGAGCACATCCAATGCTACCACAAATAAACACCTTTTGCAAGGAAAGCAATAAATTGGTTCGTGTTGTAAATTTCCTTACATGGAAGAAAAGGACTGTGTTGATTTTTGGTAGCATCGGGACGTGCTGTAGCCATGAAAATTGGTTGAGAGGCTAAGGCACACGAGATCTCCAAGACCCAAAAATTGTTCCACCCGGATGGAGAGATACTAAAATAATTAATATTTTTAATGAGTTCCTAAGTATAAACTTAGGAAAATTAAAATATTAATGTGTATTAATATAATATGGGTGAGAAAGTTCTAGATAACGAGGATCAAGCCAGATCTAACCTTAGCCATTGATTAGGGACTTAATCTCGCCCGTTGAATTGTCAACAGAAAGTATAATAGGAGGCTTGAGGTTCAGTTAGAGACACACCAAGTTGATCAGTCAATTCGATTTTCTGGGGTAGGGTTTGCTGAGAAATCAAGTTAATGATTTGTTGCAGCGAGGGGCAGTTCGACAGAAGGCCGAGAATACATAGCAGAGAGGCAAAGATAGTGCCAGAGAAACAACACAGACGCAGAGGCAGCCAAAGTTGACACAGAGGTTTGAAGGGCCAGCGTTGGTGATGCAGGGGTTGAGAAACTGACGTAGAGCTAACACAGGCAGACAAGGAGGCTAGCAGAGTTGACGCTGGGCAGAAAGAGCTGCGTTGTGGTGTTTTCATGGGGCAGACTAAGAGCGGAGAAGCAGACGCAGAGCCATAGAGGGTGATGCAGTCCTTGGAGGGTGACGCAGTTCCAAAAGATAGCTTGGAGCAGTTTTCACTGTCCAGCTAAGGAACGGTCGAAGTTGTTGTGGGAACAATCATTCGGTTGTTGATTAGCCAGAATATCTGTCTCTAGAGAAAGGTACTTTTGCCAAGGACTGAAGGGTTGGCCATTTCTGGCACCCTAGTTGTATTCAGAAAACTACATAATAATAAAACCCTCATATATGTTGCACCGGTTTTCCTACATTGGGTTTTTCTGGGGACGATTGTCCAAAAATAACAGTGTCCCTTATGTTGTCTCAGTTTATTTCAGTTGCTTATATGTATATTTGTGAAGGATGCTATTGTGTTTATTTCAATGTTTATATGATTAAATAACTTGTTAATATAAAGAACAGGTAGGAGATAATAAACCAAAAATAGCAGTAGGGATTTCCGATGTGTTAGATACAGAAATTTTCACATGGTTTTAGAGCGATTGCAGATCATAGGAGGAATGAAGACGTCAGTAGAAGAAATCTGAAAAATTTGCAGCAAAAGCTACTATCCCGAGAGACGGCGTTATTCGAAAGCTAAAGCGGCAGAAGAGGTGACGCAGAGGATCACGCAGAGCCTGCGTCAACATTTTGAGCCAAGAGGGGTCAACGTAGAGGCAGATGGGAAAATCAAGCCTACGCAGTGCCCGGTCATCTTTCTCAGCCAAGAAGGATCGAAGTGGTGGCCAGGTGGAGAAGATTCAACACAAGCCATGATTGCACAGAGCCTGAAGTGCTCAGATTCTTCAGTTGTCAGGGCTAAGGGAGCTGTGCAGATTGTGATTTGAGGAGTTGTTGGGACGTTGTTTCTGTTAGTGTAGAACAGTGTCTAAGGAGACGAAACCAAGCCAGAGGGAAGCACTAGCCAAGAAATCTAGATCCAAGTTGCAGCGGCAAAGGAGGATTGGAGAGGAGTGGTTCGATAGTTGGTAGGAGGATTTCCAGAAGGGAAGTCGAGGCTCAAAGGGAATCTAGAAGAGGAGTAGAGATGGCAGTCAAGATTGATGACGATTGTGCCATGAGTGCTCATGCGCCTCTAGAGAAGAGGTGGGGTGTTGGGAGTGGGATCCCCCAAGAGTAGTTTTGGGGCTAAAAGCCCATGTTTAAGTCAATTTTTGTAATATTATTGTAAAGACTCCACATTTTGTAGTCGCGGAGCGCAAAGGTGTTATGTGTCATAAAGGGTAGTCCGCCCTTAGTTTTGTAAAGTAAAGTCAGCTGTAATTGATCTACCCATGGTCCGCAGACCATGGGATTGTATAAAAAGAGCTAAGCTCTAAGTAGTTTGAGACACAACATGTAAGAAAGTCATAGCTTTAGAGAAAGAAGTCTAAGTCTTGGGTTGTAGTGTAGGTTGAGGCTCTGCAGCTGAGTGCATAGAGGCCTAGGATAGAAGTTTGCAGCTGAGTGCATAGAGGCCTAGGATAGAAGTTTGCAGGGTGAACAGAGTCTATAACACTTGGAAGATATTAATAGAAAGGAGTTATTCTGCAATTTCTGTGTATTTGTTCTGTTGATGGGTTTGGATATTTTGCGTATGAATTTCCTTTATGATGCTTCCATGATGCGTGAGAATGAATACAGTTACATTGAATAATTAAATGCAATTACGAATATCTGAGTATGCGGTGATAACTTTAAGTATTCGGCAAGATAAGCAAATCACTTAGGGTAATTGAGGAATTTGCACGACGCTCTGCCATAACAGCGCAAAAGTACCTGAGCCCCAAGTTAGGGCTGCACGAAGGTCGATCGTATACTTTCGCGAAGGTATTGAAAGCCGGAATAGAGGGTTTGTCTTACAAGCCCTAGAACGGGATCACCTGCACGAAGGCAGGGATAGAAGAAATCAAACGACATCATAACCATCTCAGGGTGCGGAAACTTGGTTCTAGCATCCCCCCATACTGCTTCGGGTGAGACTTCGATCCGCTCTACGCGGGCTGATGCCGAAAGGGCCAATAGTGTAGGGATTTGTTTGGCTAATTAACACTAAACCTGGGTCAGGCCCCCTCAAGCCAACAAATGGTTCCGTTGCCGGGACCGGTATCTGCATAAGAGATGTGTGATGTCGTATCACTGGAATCCAACTAAGAAGGAGATTGGAGATTGGTTAGATAGAAAAATCCACGAATTCACGGCACAAGAGAACGGAAACCGCCACTGACAAAAGAACAATGGTTGGATAGATACCTATATACAGGGATCCACGAGATCTTTTTCTACTCCTTCCATATCAAGCTATACGAGTGGATTGCGAAGATAGCAGATAGCCAAGGTAGAAACTTGACGGTCCTATTGTGTGGACCCCGGAGCTAGTGCGAACATTGGAAGCATCGGAGGATAAGATTGCCCGCGCTGTTGATCATTGGCTCGATCGCGTCATAGGAGGATTTGTGACTGAATTCGCGGTCGACACCTCAATCAACTATAGCGAGGCGGAGCGACGCTTTTTCAAAGGACCACGAGGTAAGTACGTAAAATCTTTGAATACTTGGATTAAAATGTTGTTGTGCGAAAAATGAGTTATGCAGCTACCTTGATGTTCGGAACTATGCGAAGCAGAAAAACTTACAGGAACGAAGGGAAAAAGGGTCTGGAGTATAGCCCTTTGATTTCACCTCCGCGAAGTGACGAAGAAGGAATAATGAAGGTTTCTCCGCGAAGTGCTATTCAGTTAATAAGACAAGGATTCCCGCGAATACTGCCTCCGCCCACACCACCTCCAACTTCACCACCCTCACCTCCAACTTCGCCCGTACCACCTCCACCTCCACCGCGGTTCAGTATGGCAAATACAGTGAAGTTTCCTTTGTTCAAAGGCTTGGGAAATGAGGACCCGGACCAATTCTAGTTCGTTGTGAGGGTTGTATGGGAAGCTCAAGGTGTTACAGATGATCATATAAAGAAGGCGACACTGGTTAGTGCTCTACAAGATCGCACGCTAACCTGGTATATTAAGTACTCTAACGATAACCTGAATGCTGGAGTAGCAGACATCCAGGCAGCACTAAATAGGGAATTTAGTAGGCCTAAATCTGAGGCGCAGTCGATTGTGGGATTCAAAGAGATCGTGATGCAACCAAACGAGACGCCTTGGGAACTAGATCAAAGGCTGAAATGCACAATCCGCGAAGCCAACATGAATTTGATCGATAGACAACATTGTGAGTGGTTTGTGGCTTTGCTACTACCACACTTACGGAGTGCGCTATCGCAGTAGAAGATAACAACTCAGGCAAAGGCCTTGGAGATTTCCATGAGACTACATGAGACTTCGATGCAGTTCAACAGATCCATACGCAACTAAAGAATCTGTGCCTTGAGATGCAAAGTTTGAAGCAAGACAGGACGGTCCGACCAGATGTACGCAAGGAGGTATGGTGCTTGAAATGCAAGAGTCAAGGTCATGACAAAGACCATTGCCCGGTCTTTGCAAACTACATTGCAGGAGGAGGACCAATGCCTTTAAGGCCAAAAGCTCAAGCAGGACCTAGCGCGGGGGCCTACATTATGGTGCGTTATCTGTCAGGTAGCCAGAAAACATGCCATGGATAACTATCACTTTCTATAGAAGTATTTACAAGCACCACAACAGCTGTTCTACAACTTTTGTAGGTCTGTAGGACATGATGAGCATACTTGCAAGAGCTATGAATTGATGATAGATAGAACTCCGGCCGATAGGGTTCAGGCTGAAACGTGGCCCCTTGACCAGAATGCAGGAATGGCGTGGACAAGATTTCGAGGGTGCGGACGAGGCCGAGGCAGAGGAGGACCTAGCAGAGGTCGAGGAAAGTTGATTTGTTACAATTGCGAAGCAGGACACTATGCCCGCAATTGCACTAATCCAATGCATCTGTCGTGCAAGTATTGCATGTTGTTTGACCATGAAATAGAACACTGTCCTATGCTGATAGCTACGATACGTGACAAAGAGGCGCTACCACCTCCACCGACTTAGAACCTGTAGATGATGAGGTCTGAGCCACGCGAAGAAGATCCAAACGTAATTATAGTGCTTATAAGTCGAATCACGATGGGAGATGACAAAGGGAAATAGCCAGAAGACAGTCCGTGGCTCTGCAAAGCTCTGGCGAAGGAGGCTGAGTTCGATTTGGAGCGCGCACATGAAACCTGCATGGAAGCTAAGAAGAGCTTCGCTGAGGCCTCCACCTCAGGAAGCAAGGATAACTTGAGCAAGAAATAGACCCCTCTATGCTCACAACTTTCCTGGAAACCTATATGAAGTTGCTGCGCGACAGTAAGGTTGTGAAAGGATTACAGGAACTCATCAATAGATGTGTTGGAACCGCGTCAGGTGAGCCGCGCGTAGTACGAAAGATTGGCAAGCATAAAACAAGGACGGGACAGGAGATGAGACTGACTGCACAGATAGGAGAGTATGAAATGGATCAGGTCATTTTGGACCTGGGGTCAGATGCGAATGTCCTACCAAAACAAACTTGGGAGCGAATGGGGAGACCTGCGCTGCAATGGTCTCCGATTCAGCTAAGGATGGAAAATTAGCAAAAAATCATCCCCATGGGGTGGCTACAGGGGGTGACCGTGGATATTGAGGGAGCGAGCACACTGGCTGACTTTGAAGTAATAGAGATAGTGGATGAAAACAATCCCTATCCTGTGCTCTTGGGAATTGACTGGGCTACTAATATGAATGGGGTAATCAATTTGAAAAAGCGAAAGATGATCTTTGAGAAGAAATCGTTGCGTGTAGTACCCTTCGATCCTGCTGAAGGATCGCGCTATACTGAACCTATCCACGATTATGAGAATGATGACGACTTGGCCTATATCGATAAGATAACAGTGCAAGACCAAGATTAGGTGAATCCCACCGCAGATGGACGGATTGAATGGGATCGCGAGAGTTCTTGCACTTCGGACTCTGACGAAGAAATAGAACACTGGTAGAATCGGTTACATGAAGTAACTACGCTGAATTGCAACATGATGACCCGGTCGCTGCATTGTGTGTCGTTAGAGGTAAAAAATCTGCCTATTTATGATCGTCTGAATGAGGTGGATATCTTTTTAGATGCATTTGAAACGAAGGTACTAAAAAAGCAATGCTTCCAGGCCTTGCACTGGGCACTGCGCGCTACGCTCACAAGATGATGGGATACGCACAAGCGAAGCTTTGATGATTGGCACGAATGTAGAAGGATGATGAGAACATGATTTGGGAAGCCTAAGATGTGACTAACAGACAAGTATGAAGGGCACAACGATCCGCGCGCGCATCTGGCCAAATGGACATAGGCTTATGGAGAAAAGCCCCAACCTAAGTGGGTGCACCTGTTTTGTCATACCCTGGATGTTATCCCAATGAATTGGTATATAGAAACAGAGCTCCACCATGAGACAGGCGAATGGGATATCCTGCGCGAAGGATTCATGATAACATTCAGTGTTGATGACGGGTTTGGCAGTATTGATGAAGCGCTACAACAGGTGAAAACAACTATCTTTAGGATACCGCAAGATCCTTTAGACATGATTCAGCCTGAATGGGCTACTTAGCTGAGTCGCGTACTCAAATGTTATAATGTAACCGCTGAAGAAGAGGACAAGGATCCGCGGAAGATTAACATTCCAGAAACAAAAGGCCATCGCGAGGTTCAAGGACCGCAGATTGAGAACCCTGATATAACCATGCCGTTGAGAACGAAACAAGTGAACATTGGTACGGAGGAAGAACCCAAATTCGCAAAGATTGGAGACTACTGGGATGACGTGACAGTGGATAAGGTCGTTGAATTACTCTACGAATACCAGGACTTATTCCCTACCAAGTTTACAGATCTAAAAGGAATAATCGGGGACCTAGGAATGATGAAGATCATGTTAAAGCCCGACGCGAAGCCAGTTAAGCAAAGGCCTTACCGTCTCAATCTGAAATATAAGGAGAAGGTCCGCTTAGAGCTAGACAAGATGCTCATGGCAGGAATCATTGAGCCTGTGGAAGAATCTGATTGGGTAAGCCCAATGGTGGTGCAAGAGAAGAAGCAGAAGGATGAGATAAGGATATGCGTGGATCTTAGAAAACTGAATGACGCTTGTGTGCATGATTCTTTCCCGACTCCATTCACGAATGAAGTGTTGGACAATGTAGGCGGCCAGAAAGCATATTCCTTCACTGATGGGTTCTCTAGGTATCACCAAATCAAAATCGCACCGAAGGATAGGAACAAGACCACCTTCACAACTGAGTGGGGTTGTTTTCAATACACTATAATGTTGTTTGCATTGAAGAATGCACCTGCAATCTTTTCGCGCGTGGTGGTTGCGGCATTCAAGGAATTTATTCATAAGTTCTTGGAGGTATATTTTGATGACTGGACTATATTTGGGCTAGTTAAAAGCCATGTAGCAAGCTTGCGTCTGCTGCTAGATACCTATTGAAGATACCAGATCGCGCTCAATCTCAAGAAGTGTCTGTTTTGCGTTCCTTTTGGGAACCTATTGGGGCATGTGGTTTGCAAACAAGGACTGATGGTAGACCCCGTGAAGATCGCAGTGATACTAAACTTGGAAGCGCCGAGGAGTGTGAAACAGCTGCGCGCTACTCTGGGACATACGGGATATTACAGAAAGTTTATCAAAAGCTATGCCCAGATCACCACGCCTATGGAAAAATTGTTAAAGGATGTCACGTTCTGCTGGAATGATGACTGTAAGAAGAGCTTGGATATATTGAAAGAAAAGATGGTTACCGCGCTGATTCTAGTCTTCCCGGACTGAAAGAAAGAGTTTCATGTACATGTCAACATGTCATGTATAGCGTTGTGGACAGTACTAACACAGGCTAACGGAGAAGGCTTGTACCATCCTATCGCGTTCGCAAGCCGCAGATTATCCAAAGCAGAGAAGAACTATTCTACCACTGAGCACGAGGGGCTAGCTATGGTGTATGCGCTCCAGAAGTATAAGCGCTACTTGCTAGGAGGTCATTTTAGGATGTATATGGATCACTCTGCGCTGAAGTACCTGGTCAATAAGCCTGTGTTGGGGGGAGAATCTGCAGATGGCTCTTATTATTCCAGGAATACGATTTTTAAGTTGTTGTGAAGCCTAGACAATTGAACGCGAGACTAGACCATCTGTCGCACATCGAAACAGGGGAGGAACCTACTGTAATATCCCTTACCAGAGATATCCCTCAAATACAAGCAAACTCCAACCAGATAAATAACAACAGTGCAACATACAATAATGTATACATAGAAAATAAGCAGATACTCGAGAAATGCAGAGAGAAATGCTAAGCCATTTTATTATACTGAGTAATGGAAAGAGTACAAGAGGTGATCAGAAGGATAGCACCTTGACTTGCACAAGGCAAGTGAAGAAATACACTCAGAATGGTATGGAAATGGCCTCTCTCTGAACCGCGTCCAAACTGCCGGAGAACTGTTGTGCCGCTGCTACTGCTGGAATCAAACGAGGATTTGGGGTTGTTCCCCTCCTCATAAAATGCTGAAACTCTAGAATCAGCCTCTGCTCAATAGACCTAAAAAAACCCAGAAAGCTTTTCTAAAATTGCTGACCCCCGAAAATCACCCTCTTGGGGATCTACGCAATCCTTCAAGGCTCTGTGCTGCTCCTGAAGAGAAACCTCCAAAACTCTACCAAAAACTCTGCCAAGATCCTCCAATACGCAAGGGCTGATCCCTTGCTCAATCTCCCAACTCAAATCCTCCACAAAAACCCAATCCGGAGCTCCTACCCAAAAGAACTGCGTCCTCCCCTCTCAAGACTGCAAAGTCATCAAAATACCCAGCTCCTCCTCAACTCCAGAAATCGCTCCTCCTGCAAAATACTGATGGAACTACCCTTGCCTGAGCAGGCACTCGAAGTCCCCTGGGGCTAAGGGTGAGATCTCCAAACAGAGACACTCGATGCACTAAACAGTGTTGTAGACATGCTAAACAGCCAGCGTGCTCTAAGTCGAAGTGACTAGCTCAAATGAAACATAATCGAATGATCAAAATGAGAAGGCTCCTCTCTCCTTTATAGCATTGGCCTCTCTCAAAAACCTAGGCCCACCTCCTCCAACGTAGCCTCTCTCTTGCCACGTGTTCCTTCTCCATCTGTGCAGTCCCTCCAAGTGTCTGCATGGGCCCCTTCTCTACGTGGTCCTTGGGCCCCCTTAGCTCCCCTTTTAAGTTACAAAGTTGTGCTACTAGGGAGTGACTTTATTCATAAAGTGAGTTATGTCCCCCTTCCTCACTTTTTTATTTATAACTAACTATAGAAGGCAAAATTGAGCAAAATTGAATATTCCAATTAGCCATGGCTAATTAGGAATATTACAGTCTCCCCCGGAAAAATGTTGCTTGTCCTCAAGCAACTGAAGTGATGGATGCTACAAAATTTTCTCTCTCCCAAGTGTCATCCTCATCTGGTAAATTCTTCCACCTCACCAAGAATTCCCGGACCATCCTGCTCCGTAGCTGCCTCTCCTTGGTATCAATAATAGCCTCTGGCTGCAACACCAAATGCCCTTCATCATCTGTGGGTCGTAGCTCATCTGTCACTGTCACCTGCTGCCCCAATGCCTTCTTCAGGCATGATACATGAAAAACGTTATGAATCTTGCTGCCTTGGGGTAGCTCCAATTCATACGCAACCTGACCAATCCTGCATATCACCCTGTATGGCCCATAAAAGCGGGGCTCGAGCTTCTCAGCTCCCTTCTGCTTCAGTGACGACTGTCGGTATGGCTGTAATCGTTGGTAGACCAAGTCCCCTAACTCAAACTGTCTCTCCACCCAACCCCTGTCAGCATACAGCTTCTGCTGGTTCTGCGTTGTAGCCATATTGTCCTTGAGAGCTCGGAGGATATCCTGACTCTCTTGGATCCAAATCTTGGCTCTCGGAGCCTTGCTAGCACCAAACATCACGTCAGCAAAAGATAAAGGATGATATCCATACGAAGCATAGAATGGTGACATACCAATGGACATGTGATGTGTAGTGTTGTAGCAGTACTCCCCCAGATGCAGCCACTTCAGCCATGCTCGTTGCTGCCCACTGACATAGTTACGCAAGTAGCCCTCCAGCCACTTGTTAACTATCTCCGTCTGCCCGTCCGTCTGTGGGTGATAACTGGTACTCAGTGTCAACCCCGTCCCCCACCAACTGGAAAAGCTCTTACCAAAACCCGCCCATGAAACGACTGTCCCTGTCACTGATGATGGTCTTAGGAAGACCATGTAGCCTGAAGACCTCTCTGAAGAACAGCTTGGCCACCTGCGCTGCTGTGTAGTGTGCAGATATGGGAAAAAAATGTGCATACTTTGTCAGTGGATCAACGACGACAAAGATACAATCCTTGCCCTGCACCATGGGCAACCCTGTGATGAAGTCCATCGAAATACTCTCCCATTTCCCCTCCAGAATGGGAAGAGGCTGCAATAATCCTGCGGGATGGCTCATCTCCCCCTTGTTCCTCTGGCAAACCTTGCACTCCCGGATATGTTGGAGTACATCCTCCTTGAGGCCCTTCCATGAGAACCTCTCTCTAATAGCCCTGTAGGTTTTGGTAAACCACTGATGGCCGGCTAATGGTGAATCATGTGATGCCTGAAGTATCTTCTTCTTGAGCTGAGATCCCTCAGTCAAGAAGATCTAGTCCCTATAGTAGATGATCTCATCGATCACCTTGTACCTGTCATCCACCACCTGCCCATCCAGAATCTCACATGAAAATCTGTCTTTGGAGTACTCTACTAAGAGTCGAGCCCTCCAGTCTGTGTCCAAGCTCATAAGAGACAACGTGGCTGGTTTACGTGAAAGGGCATCTACTACCATGTTGTTCTTACCCTTGACATACTCAATGTCAAAGTCATACGCTTGGATCTTATAGATCCACTTCTAATGCCTCTCCTATAGCTGTTTCTACTCCAAAAAGAACCTGAGGCTGTTGTGATCAGTCCTCACCCTGAACCTGTTACCCACTAAATACTACCGGAATTTGGCCAATGCATGCATAATGGCCAGCATCTCCTTGTCGTATATAGAATACAACCTCTCATGCGGAAGGAGCTTTCGGCTCTCAAAGGCTATAGGGTGACCTCCCTGCATCAACACTGCACCAATCCCCTCTCCCGACGCATCACACTCCAAAACAAATGGCTGCAAAAAATCTGGCAATACAAGCACTGGGCAGCTGCTCATAACCTCCTTGAGCCTGTCAAAGGCTCGCTGCGCTGTATCCAACCAACTGAATGCCCCCTTCCTCGTCAGATCTGTCAGGGGTGCAGCAAGCTGTGAGAAACACTTGACGAACTTCCGATAGTAAGTACAAATTCCAATGAATCCCCGAGGTTCTGTCACGTTCCTTGGCTCCGGCCAATCTCTGATGGCCCTGATCTTCTCCTCGTGGACTCTCACTCCGTCCACCCCTATGATGTGTCCCAATTACAACATCTCCGTCAACCCAAACTCACACTTGGAGAGCTCAACATAGAACTGTTGCTCCTCCAAGATGCGCAACACTGTCTCAATGTGTTGGAGATGCTCCTCCCAAGTCCCGTTGTAAATGAGAATGTCATCAAAGAACACCAACACAAACTTCCTTAAGTGACTACGGAAGATGTGGTTCATGCAGGACTAGAATGTAGTTGGGGCATTGGTTAGCCCGAAGGGCATCACCAAAAACTCGAAGTGCCCATAGTGACACCTGAAGGCAGTCTCGGGAATGTCCTGCTCCCTCACGTGAATCTGATGGTACCCAGATCTCAAATCAATCTTTGAGAAGAACCGTACTCCTCTCAACTCATCCATCAACTCATCGATCCTGGGTATGGGGTACCTGTTCTTTAGGGTCTTCTTGTTCAAGGCCCTGTAGTCAATGAACATCCTCAATGTGCCGTCCTTCTTCTTCACCAACACCACGGAAGAAGCAAAAGGACTCGTGCTCGATCGAATGTGCCCAAGAGCCAGCAACTCCTGAATGGCCCGCTCAATCTCATCCCAATAGGCCTTGGGATGCCTATAGGGGGTAGTAATCACTGCCTGTATGCCCTGCTCAAGCTCAATGGTGTGCTCAAACCCCCGATCCGGTGGCTATCCCGACAGAATCTCCCCAAACACTATGGCATACTGGTCAAGGATGGACTGTATCTCTAGGTGCACCGTCTGCCCTGTAGTCCCTGCCTCAAATGCACGCAGCTCCACTGCCCACTCTATGTCTCCCTTCTGGAAGACTACCTCCATCCGATGAGCCGAAACAGTTTGAGGCGGATATGTGTGTTGTCCCCGTATCTTCTCATGCCTCCCTATCTTCTCATCATCCCACTCCATCTCTAGGGCCTTCCAATCTGTCATGACCTTCGCTAGAGTGATAAGCCACTGAATACCCAGTATCATGTTGGTGTTCGGAATATCGACCACGAAAAAGTGGTCAGTCAGTGTGTAGGTGCCCATCGTCACTGATAACTCTGGAACATAACAAGCACACACCATGGTTTGATCTCCCGGGACCAAAACTGAAAAGCCATCGAAGTTCTCTGTCTGTATACCTCTCCACTCAACCATTTGTGCATCGATGAAGTTGTGGGTTTCCCCACTGTCAACCAAAACTGATACTCGCTAGCCACATACTGTCCCCCGTACGCGCAGCGTCAGATACTTGGGGACTCCTCGCAATGCTGCAAGGGCCCCTCTGGTAGGTGCAAAGGCTGCACCACCTGCTGCTGGTGGTGGAGGTGGCAAAGGATCCTGCGCGACATGACTATCTCCTACCTCCACATCATCCTCCTCATCCTCTTCTGCACTGCTCTCGGAGAAGACCTCAATAAAATGTGCTTTGCTAGCAGCACACCTATGTCCCGGTGCCCATGGCTCCTGATAGGTAAAGCACAACTACTTCTTCTTCAACTCCCTCCTGGAAAGCCTATCTCTGGGGGTAAGGTGTCCGAGTTCTGGGTAAGGCATCTTGTAAGTCCCGGGCACTGCTAATAGCATCCTGGAGTGTGGCTGGTCTAGTGGATTTGACTAGACCCCGAAGTGGCTCTGCTAACCCCTCAACAAACATGTAGATCATCCGTACCGCGGATAGATCTGACACCATCACTGAAATCCTCAAGAAGTCTGCAATGTAAGTCTCTAGGTTCCCGATCTGTTTAAGCCTCGTCAGCTCAACAAAGTGTTGTTCCGGATCCCTCCGGTCAAACCTCTCCATCAATCTCCTGGTGAACTTGCCATATGTCGTCATTCTGGAGTGTCCAAGTGTAACCAACCCATGGAACCACCAGTCCTGGGCCTCACCATCCAAATGTAATGTCGCCACCTTGATGGCCTCTGTCTCCAACATCTGGTTAAGCTGGAAATAGATGTCTAGCTTCTCCACCCAAGACTTTGCCGAACTGTTTGATGAGCCATCAAACGTAGGCAAGTGAAAT
Organism: Pinus tabuliformis; assembly: GCA_031772625.1. NCBI lineage: Eukaryota > Viridiplantae > Streptophyta > Pinopsida > Pinales > Pinaceae > Pinus > Pinus tabuliformis. Next base: position 530,272,966 of record CM062819.1, on the reverse strand, counting down.
CTACTAGCTGTGCGGTCGGTGTCTCCATCATGATAATGCTAGTATCCTCTGTGATGGTTGCAGGGTCTACTATCCCGCTGGAGCTAAACAAAGTCTCTAAATGAGAGATCATCCCTGAACTCCTGCCCATAGGCCTGGTACTCCGCAAAATAATCACCCATATGATCGGGCTCTGCCTCCTGCTGTGCTCCGGCCCCCGTGTCTGCTCCTAGGAAAGTGGGCATGGTAGAGCGTATAGGGGCATGTGAGGCCACCTGCTGAGTAGTATCACGCTGAGTGGCACCCTGCTCTGGCAAATGGTGAGATGCACCCGATCCCTCTCCAACCTGGAAAACCCGTGGGCTCTCACGCTGTCTAGCCTCCACCGCCGTGAATCTCTGCCCCATCACCTCGATCTACCTTGACAGATCCTGCACTGATTTGAGGAGCATGTCCACAAATTTCTTCCCGTCATCATCTGCCATCGGATCCTCCTGCTCTATGTCCACCACAGGCTCCTCCTATTTTGTGTTCACCACAAGCTCCTCCTGTTTTGTGTCCACCACCCGAACACAGTCTCCCTCTCCGTAGGTGTTCTCCAACCTACGCTCAATATCTCTGTATTTCCTACCTCTATAACAGATGTAGGGCTTCTCCCTCGGTGTCATAGACTACTAGCTCCACAAGCTGAGCCATATCTATGTTCTGATACCACTGTAATATCCCTTACCAGAGATATCCCTCAAATACAAGCAAACTCCAACCAGATAAATAACAACAATGCAACATACAATAATGTATACATAGAAAATAAGCAGATACTCGAGAAATGCAGAGAGAAATGCTAAGCCATTTTATTATACTGAGTAATGGAAAGAGTACAAGAGGTGATCAGAAGGATAGCACCTCGACTTGCACAAGGCAAGTGAAGAAATACACTCAGAATGGTAAGGAAATGGCCTCTCTCTGAACTGCATCCAAACTGCCGGAAAACTGCTGTGCTGCTGCTACTGCTGGAATCAAATGAGGATTTGGGGCTGTTCCCCTCCTCAGAAAATGCTAAAACTCTGGAATCAACCTCTGCTCAATAAACCCAGAAAAGCCCAGAAAGCTTTTCTAAAATTGCTGACCCCCGAAAATCACCCTCTTGGGGATCTACGCAATCCCTCAAGGCTCTGCGCTGCTCCTGAAGAGAAACCTCCAAAACTCTGCCAAGATCCTCCAATATGCAAGGGCTGATCCCTTGCTCAATCTCCCAGCTCAAATCCTTCACAAAAACCCAATCCAGAGCTCCTACCCAAGAGAACTGCGTCCTCCCCTCTCAAGACTGCGCAGTCATCAAAATACTCAGCTCCTCCTCTACTCCAGAAATCACTCCTGCAAAATACTGATGGAACTACCTTGCCCGAGCAAGCACTCGAAGTCCCCCGAGGCTAAGGGTGAGATCTCCGAACGGAGACACTCGATACACTAAACAGCGCTGCAAACAGGCTAAACAGCCAGCGTGCTCTAGGTCGAAGTGACGAGCTCAAATGCAACAATCGAATGATCAAAATGAGAAGGCTCCTCTCTCCTTTATAGCGTTGGCCTCTCTCAAAACCCTAAGGCCTACCTCCTCCATAGTAGCCTCTCTCTTGCCACGTGTTCCTTCTCCATTTGCGCAGTCCTTCCAAGTGTCTGCGTGGGCCCCTTCTCTACGTGGTCCTTGGGCCCCCTTGGCTCCCCTTTTAAGTTACAACGTTGTGCTACTAGAGAGTGACTTTATTCATAAAGTGAGTTATGTCCCCCTTCCTCACTTTTCTATTTATAACTAACTATAGAAGGCAAAATTGAGCAAAATTGAATATTCCAATTAGCCATGGCTAATTAGGAATATTACACCTACTAACTTGGAAGAAGGATTGCCTGGCGCGCAGCTATTTGCAGTGCGTGTCACGGATGGCCATTTTGAGGATATAATACACTTTCTAACAACATGAACTGTACCAGAAGGATACTCTGTCCAACAAAAGAAGGAATTAGTGGTGCACACGACAGATTTTTCTATCATCGCTGGGCATCTGTACAAAATGGGTACTAATGAGATATTGCAACGATATGTACCTGAGTTCAAGAGAAGTAGTATCCTCGTCGATGCTCATGGGGGCGACGCGGGAGGACATTATGTAGGGAGAACAACCGCGCAAAAGATTCTACATGTAGGGTTGTGGTGGTCAACTCTTCATCAGGATTCAAAATCATATTGCAAGGCGTGTGATGTATGTCAAAGAATGGGCAGGCCATCGCGGAGGGATGAAATGCCTTTGAATCCACAAATGACGTTGCAACCCTTCGAGAAGTGGGCGATAGATTTTGTAGGACCCATTCAGCCACAAGGGAAGACTGGAGCAAGGTACATTATCACTGCGACGGAGTATTTGACTCGTTGGGCAGAAGCACAGCCAGTGAAGGATTGCACGGGCGCGACGGCCGCGAAGTTCCTATTTGAGCATGTACTGACGCGATTTGGATGTCCAAGGATCTTGATGAGTGATCGTGGTATGCACTTCCTGAATGAGACGATTAGCGCACTAACAGAGGAATTTCAGGTATATCACCAGAAGAGCACACCTTATCACCCACAGGCTAACGGGACAGTGGAGGCATTCAACAAAGTGCTTGAAAACGCGCTGACCAAGGTTTGCAATGCTCAGCAAAGTGATTGGGACCTACGCATACCTGCAGTATTATGGGATTATCGAACGACATGCAAGAAATTGACAGGACAAACCCCTTTTAGGCTTTTCTATGGTGTGGAAGCCGTAATGCCTATGGAATACATCGTGCCTAGTCTGCGCATAGCAGCGCTCACGGGTATGACGAATCGTGAAGCCCTAGAAAAGAGTCTCGCACAGCTGGATGAGCTCGAAGAAGAAAGATTTTTGGCTGGATTTCACCAGCAGGTCCAAAAGTAGCGCGAGAAGGCATAGCATGATCAACACATCAAGCTGCGCACATTTCAATTAAATGACCTAGTTTTGTTATATGATAGTAAGTTTGATAAATTTCTAGGGAAATTCAAGATGCACTGGTTAGGGTCTTCTGTTATTAAGGAGATTACCGACGGAGGAGCGGTACAACTGGTTAAGTTAAATGGAGCACCCTTCTCGGGAAAGGTGAATGGCAGTCGCTTGAAGCCATACACCGGCGGTCCGGCCATGTGACTAAATGAAAGTAACACAGTGTTAGCGCTCTAGGCAGCTGAAAGGAGGCGTGGGACTATAAACTACATTGCTCGGGTTGGAGAGCTGTGCAATTGGAAGATGGTGCGGAGTGAGGACGTGTCACTAGGTCCGCGACAGCGTGGAGGGAGCTACGCTACCCAGGGAGAAATCGCGTAGATCGGCTGGAAAGTGACCGCTAAAGTCATTGTTCATGAGAAGACGGCAAGAGTGAGGCCAAATGGAGCGGGCGACCGGCATTTAAGATGAAATTTGTGGCTTAGATCCTTGAAAATCTGCCGCCAATCCACCATTAATGAACCGATTTGGGGGGAACGGTTGGATTTGAATTCAAATTGCCCTATAAATTACAAGTGGCTACCCAGCGAAAAAAACTTGGCATTTTGAGTATTCAACGGTTGAGCTCTCAAGCGCCTATGAATTGTGAGCAATACGAGCTTCTGATAGTTTATGGGGTATTTGCGACTTTGCCAGCGAACACACAGGAATTCTTGCGGAAGATCATGTCCGCGCCCCAGAAGTTATCAATACACAGCAAGTAGTAGAGGAGCTAGCACAAGGAATGGAGAGGGAGGCCGAAGTAGCTGCCTCGGAAGTAGCTGAAGTATTGGCGAAGGTCCCTAAATCCCCAAGAACGTCGAGACCAAAGCCAACCCTGACCAAGGAGACCATGAAAGACAAGAGGGGCAAGCAGCCTACCATACCGGTGCACACGTTGCCAAGACGAAACCCACCAAAGCCCATTGCCCAAGAGAAAGGCAAGGCTATAAACCTAGAAGCAGAAGAGGAGGATATTGAAGACATCCCCATGGACGATGAAGATGTGGGAGTGGAAATAAAGAAGGTTGAAGCCCAGGGTGCGGACCCTATTACACGGTTGCCAGAGTATGTCCCTCCACGCAAGCCTAAGTCCAAGGTCCCAAAGGACATTGATGAAAGTAAGACTCCCCTGCAAACCCTTTTGCTACCAAATGAAATCACTTTCGACGATCTGTGTTTGGCACGAGTGCCGATTTTGAAGCTCAAAGACTAGGACTTCGTGGACCATGAGAAGTTCGCGCACCTGGCGACTGAACAATTGATGCGCTGCATCATAGACACAAATACAGGGATGACTGCATTGAAGCCGCAGAAGTGACTCAGAGGAGTAGAGAAGGCAGGATTACTCAACCTGCTCTGGGTGTTGCACTATAACTGCACCCCCATGACAGTTTTAGTCATCAAGCAGCTGCTGTGCTTGGTGCATGATGGGTGTCTATGGCTGGAGGAGCTGATACCCATCACCGATATGTTGATTCACCGCATAACGCGCCTGCCGTATACAGGTGAAAATCCAACTATGATCTTTGGCGGCAAGGGTGGCGAGCTGGCGCTCGCAAAATTAATGAAAGAAAAGTTCAAGCTGATGAAGAAGTCACGCGAGTATGCTATCTCTAGCATCTGCGACCCCACTGTGAAAGTGGCAACACAGATCTTTGGAGGGGAGGTGATGCGGAAGTTTCACGCTGATGAGGTACCAGCGCCTGTCGTCGCGCTCACACAGCAATGCGCGGATGGAATCCAGTTTAACTGCTCAGACTACCTTCGCGGAGAGTTCCTAGCGAACTGCCGTGAAGCGCAAGAGCAAAGCAAGACGTTCCACTACGCGTGGCTCTTGTTGTCGATTGTGCTCGTAGCGTGGGAGCTACCAGAGGAGAGCCAATTCCCCTCAGTCGCGCCAGACCTTCCTGAAGTAGCGAAGTACGCTTCGCTGTGGGCGACCAAGGATGCGGAGCGCGTTCGAGACAGTAAGATCTTCTGGATCTTGATGGAAATGAATATCAGGATGGCTATCAATCACAAGCCGCGATTGTCACCCACGATATATGCTAACCTGTAGAGCTATGCTGAGTTTAAGGTTGATTTCCATCGGATTGCGATCAGGGCACAGAAGGACCCTGCACAAGAGTGGTATGATTTTACGTACCTAGCCACAAATGATGCCATTAATGCGGTGTTGGACAAATGGCCAGCGAGTGGCGCACCTCGACAGACTTGGCGGTGGGTGGAAGCAAGTCCACCGCGCAAAAGAAGAAGGAAGAGGCCAAGCTGAAAATGGTGCAGCTGGTCGAAAAGAGGAAAAAGGAGGCCACTGAGAAGGCCCTAGGCAGAACAAGCAGGAAAACAGACAGGTGGCGCAGAGCGGGGCTCTGACAAAGGCGCGCGATCACCTTCACCTGAAACTGAAGAGGACACAGCGCAGCACGGCGCAGACCCTCAAGAGACGTCCGGCCGCATTAAGCACCCGAGAGAGCTGGAGAAGGGAGGGTCCAGAAAGAAATCCAAGGCAACCAAGACCTTGCTGGACCCTATCACACTAACGGAGGGTGACTTATATGACATCGGTGACACAGTTCGAGATGTCATCATGGAGGCCCTGTAGCAATTCGAAAAGCAGCAGCAGATCATCCTAGGGGCCATCCAGACAGGACTGCAGGAGTTGCAGACCCGTGCATTGCAAGTTGGTACGGTGTCTACTAGCTTGGCTATCAGCACATCAGAGGCTGCTGATATGTTGCGGACGAAGGCTTCCAATGCGCTAGTGCTGCTGGATGGAGCACTGACAACAGAAAATGAGTCTGATAGGCCCACTGTCAGCGCATTAAAGGGAGTGGGCTTGAACCTGGCAATACTCCTGCGCGAAGCACTCCACCTCTTGCAGGATGGAGTCATTGCAAAGCTGAGGGCCCGTGAGCACCCGCCCTCTAGGTGATCAGTGAACAGAAAATAAACAATGAGCAGACGGCCTTACAAAGGAATGATGCCATCGCCGCCGAGGCCAAGGCAACTAGCCAACGCAAGAAGATCATATAGGTTGTAGAGGAGGCCTGCAAAATGGTCCGGGAATTGGCCATTCCGAAGGAGGAGCCAGTCAGGAGGACTACATTCTAGGGGCAGGATCCTTGAGGTGCCCAATCTCTTGGATCACATCTGGCTACGGGAGCCCTTAACGACAGTAGCATGATGACAGGTGTCAGGTGGAGCAAAGTGTAGTGGAGCAGCAAGGCAGTGCTTGAGTGCAGAAATCTGAGGCAGCGCAGTGGAGGTTGCAGCAGTGTGAGAGGCACAGAGGTGTATGCAACAGTGCAGTGGCCATAGAGGGAGCACAGGGTAGCAACAGAGGCAACTTTAGCATCATGAGGCTTCCATACTAACCGGGATGTCAGTATTTGGGAGAAAACAGTTACTTCTCGATAACTGAGTTGCAGTGTAGCAGTTAGCAGTGGCAGTGCTAGGGGAAGCATGGGTAGCATGTTGAGAGAGAACTATAGTACAGATGTAGCAGTGGCATTGGTAGTGTCATGGGAAGTAGTACAAGGAGCAACAATGCAGGGGATGTGACGTAGCAGGCCAAGCATCAGCACAAGTACCGATACGGAGGATCAGCGTGATGTTTCAATGGTGAAGCATTACTAGAGCACATTCCTCGCTAACAAGGAGTGTTGATTTTTGGTAGCATCGAACGTGATCTAGCCATGGAAATTGGTGGAGAGGCTAAGGCACGTGAGATCTCCAAGACCCAAAAATCGTTTAGGGAAATTCCACCCGGATGGAGAGATATTAAAATAATTAATATTTTTAATGGGACTACTAAGTCTAAACTTAGGAAAATTAAAATATTAATGTGTATTACTATAATATGGGTGAGAAAGTTCTAAATAACGAGGATCAAGCAAGATCTAATCTTAGCCGTTGATTAGGGACTTTATCTCAGCCGTTGAATCGTCAATAGGAAAAGTATAAGAGGAGACTTTCGATTTTCTGGGGCAGAGTTTGCTGAGTTGACGCAGAGGTTTGGAGGGCCAGTGCTGGTGATGCAGGAGATCAAGAAATTGACGTATAGCTGATGCAGGTAGGCGCAAAGGTTTGGAGGGCTAGCGCTAGTGGTGCACGAGGTCGAAAAACTGACGTAGAGCAGATGCTGGCAGACGCAAAGGCTAGCAGAGATGACGTTGGGCAGAAAGAGCTATGGTGTTTTCGTGGGGTAGACTGAGAGCTGAGAGGAAGACACAGAGCCATAGAGGGTGATGCAGTCCTTGGAGGGTGACACAGTTCCAGAAGATAGCTTGGAGCATCTTTCACCATGCAGCTAAGGAACAATAGAAGTTGTTGTGGGACCAATCATCTGGTTGTCGATTAGCCGAAATATCTATCTCCGAAGAAAGTTACTTCTGCCAAGGAAAATCTCTGAAGGGTGAGCCATTTCTAGCACCCTAGTTGTATTCAGAAAATTATATAATAATAAAACCCTCGTATTTGCTGCACCGGTTTTCCGGCATTGGGTTTTTCTGGGGACTATTGTCCAAAAATAACGGTGTCTCTTGTGTTGTCTCAATTTATTTCAGTTGCTAATTTGTATATTTGTGAACGCTGCTATTGTGTTTATTTCGATGTTATATGATTAAATAACTTGTTAATGTAAAGAACAAGTATGAGATAATAAACTAGAAATAGCAGTAGGGATTTCTGATGTGTTAGATTCAGAAATTTTCACAGACTAACCTAAATCTTATTGAGAATGAGGTCATGGATCACATTAAGGAATCAATAACCCAACCTCTAAAAGAAGATACTCAACCTCATGCTCGATACATGAAGGGAGAAGTAAAATCCCAAACGATTCTTATAGAATCTATAAAAGACCCTCTAATCTCATATGTATCAGAATTGGAAACTGCAAAAACTATATATGACAAAATGGTAGAGTTGTTTTCTGTAAGTACTGCAGGAGAAGTAATCTCCTTAAGGCAAGAACTCTACAAACTAAAGATATCCAAGGAAGATGGAATAGCCTCATAAGTTGCGCAAAAGCTTCACTAGGCAAATCGATTTGCCGAGGAAAGAAGACGTTTTCAGTTCCAGAGGCTAGGCAGAGGTTCCACAGAGTCGGAGAAGCGTTTTCCCAGCCAGCAGCAGGCAGGATGACTTGATTAGCAGACAATTCAGCCAACACGTGTGGCAGGAAGCTTCAGCTTGACACAAAGTCTCTACAGGCCCAGTTGGACGACTTGCTTTTCAGTAGCAATCAAGTGTTGGGGTTGCTTGGAATGAGGGTAATTCCCTCAAGATATTTTTTCCAGTATTTTCTCTGCAGGATTACCATTTTTCAACATCCAGATTGTACTTAGGTAAATTCACTATTGCATAATAATAAAAACCCTCAGTTGTTGCATCGATTTTCCCGCATTGAGTTTTTCCAGGGACATTTGTCCAAATATAACTATGTTAATTTTTGATGTGTGTGTGCTAGCATATTTCTCAGTTTCTAGCACTATTATTATTCTGCAACTTTATTTGTGAGGGTTGCAGTGTCATTTATTCAGTATTTTTTGCAGCAAATAAATTGTTAATTAAATTAACAATTAGAAGAGTAATTTTCAATTGTTGCAATAAGATTTCAGACTTGAAATTTTCACAAGGTCCACTATAACCACGGCCTATGTCCCCTTCTCTTCTCAAATTTTCACCAACAGGAGGATTCCAAGTATCCCTCACTTGTGATTAATATGTCTACACTAGGGTTTAAAGTGAGGCAAGGATGGCTCGTTCAATGGAAAGGTTCAATTTAGGTGTGAGCTTTGGGAGAAGCTAGAATGAATTTCCAAGAAAAACCCCTTGAGATAAATACCATACGAGACCTAAGGTAGATATTTAATGAGATAAAAGTTCATCCAAGGTCTAGATAATCAAGAGAAAAGGTTTTGAATGATATGCTACTAAGGTACAAACCTTCAATAAATCCCCAAGTTGAAGGGCAACTTCAAGGGTTCCCACTTGGTATGATAACTATGGCATCAAAGAAAATGAAATTCCACCTTCAGAATTCATTTAAAACTTGAGGATGCCTAGAGGCGAGTCTAGGGAACAATCTCATCTAGACAGAATTCAAAATGTACTCTCCTAGAGGATTTCGCACCAAGCCCTAGAGAGGCTCTCTTAGCCTTGAGGGACAAGGAAAAAGAGAGAGAAGAAGGTGAAGAAAGATAGATTTGTCAATGAGAAGGTGATCACCATAGATTTCAAGACTAGTGCTTGCCTATTGGGAAAAATGGAGCCAAGAGGAACGCTAATGTAGATTCGCTAACCCTAGAGGAGGCATCTTCACAGCTACAAAAGAATTTTATACTTTTTTGTCAACATATGATGGATTTTCAAGGTTGTTATGTGCATTGTTAACCCCTTGGAAAATTCATTTATCATTATCCATGAGTAGTGCATGCAACACTTCCAAAGATTTTAATGTTCTCACAATTTCGTATTAGCTAGGGCACATTAAGAATCATGAAATGACATTCCATACATTACACATTACTCAATGTAAAATATAGCATCAAAATGTACTTACAAGAAAATAAGAGTATATCCATTGATTAATATTGCAAAAAGAAGCTCCAACAAAACATAGTGAAATTTTCCAAATGTCAAAGTGCATCCCAACATCCAAAATTTCGTCCAAAATTGTAGGTCTGAGTTTCTCAAGTAGAGAGATCCAAATCCAAGTTTTGATGAAATACAAATGAGGCTCTCCTTTATTTATATGAGCCTCTACAAGTTCGAATTAGCCTAATGAGCCCCTAAATTTACTTTAATGTGCAAAATAACAATAACTTTGGTGACAAACCCACCAAATAGCTCAAATGTGTAAAATAAGCCTTCCTAATGAAGCCAAAATGATAAAATAATGGTGCAAAGGGTCATTGGAAGGCTAGGATGAGTCCTCAATGTGCCATGATGAAGGAGAGGGCACCATAAATGACGATCAAGGGGGTGGCCCCTTGATTCCAAAGCAAAACATCTTGTGGTTCTCCCAAGTGGCTATGGGGCACAAGCAATGGTCTCATGGGATCCAAACGGTTTCACAACAGGTCGAAGCTACATCAGTGAGGGCTAGAAGATGACACACATCCCATGTCTCTTTGGAAAAAGACAAAACCTCATCTTGGCTTTGGATCAGATGCCAAGTGTCAGGTATCAATGTGCGGCCAATTGGGCAACGTGGTCCAAGGGCATCATCATCTGTGTATGATTGTTGCTCAAACAAGCAATGTGTGGTACTGAAGAGGCCCATGGTGTGGTAATCAATGCTCTGCAATGGTGGAGGCCCATGGCTCTCAACGCTCACCCTACAAGTGCCATTATGACCCTCTAGAGGGCTTGGACCCTGTATAGGGAGACCAAGTCCAAGATGAAGACCCACTTGCAATCCTATATAAGATCCAATGCATCTCCTCACCTTCCAGTACAATTAATCATTAGTGCAATTGAGTAAATAAGTTTGCTAATCGAGGGAAGAAGTGGGCACTTCATAGTGGCTTGCCATTCCAAATGGGCTTTAAAATGTACGTGTTATCTTTCTCGACAAGAGGGGTTAATAAAGGACCCTATTAGGTGGTTTCAACCTCTAAGCGGGTGACAATTCCATGGTACATCCATCAAATGGCAAGTGTCTTGTGAAATAATGATGGAACGAAGTGGGGACAAGAGGGAAGGCTCCAAGCCACATGCCAGGTTACAAGGGTAGCTATGATGGAGGCCCACACCTTGGGTAGATGAATGTTGGAGGGGGAAATCATGGTTCATGAGTTACCCCGACCCTTTGTTTTTCCACCGTTTTTCGTATTCCCTTTGCATTTTATTGATTTTTCTTCCTTTTACTACTCGGGGCTTCAGGGGACGAGAACATGATGTAACAATGATTACCCCCTTAATGTTGCGAAATTCATCGCCCACCAGGGGTTGGGACAATCATGGGTTACTTAGTGATGCAAGGGACACTCATAAGAGCCCTAGGAACTAGGCTGATGACCATAGTGATAGGGGGAGAGCTCATGTTTAGCTTTTGCCCACGCGTTAAATTTTTATACCCCAACCATCTTTTTCATTTTGTGGTACATTTCCTGTTGTAAGTCATCAAATTATGTTTTTATCTTTTTTTTATTTGCATCAACCTCAGGGCATCATTCCAAGCCCAACCCAAAGTGTGGAGAAGGGGAAGGGGAGGCTAACAGCTTGTGGACCCAAACTGAGATATATGATACAGGGAAGCAAGAAGACGTAACAAAATTTAGGGTTTCCCATGCAATGGCACTCCTAAAGCTAGTAGCCAATAGAGGAGATCCCACGAGACTAGGATACAAGATTAACCCCCAAGTTGATGTAAGGTAACATGAGTACAGTAAAAGCCCATTCTTTTCGTTGAACCCCCCTACTAATCCATGTCCAAATGTGCCCAAGAAAAGCAAGCATAAACACCCAATTACTGTTGATTTGTGTAGCTTGGCAGGTACTCGAAGCCCTAGGGTTCAAGGTTTGGAGGGAAAAGCGCAACAAGAATCACTTGTGGGCTTGGAACCCAAGTATGGGGTTTTGCACCAAATCGTGTTCTGGGCATTTCCGTGAAGACACTTCTACATGTGATGGCATGAGACGATAGAGGGATGAAAGGAGAATCCAACGCTTCGAGAATCGTCGAATTCTGAGTTGTAGAACTAGAGATATTAATTCTTGAAGGTAATTAAGGGGTTGATACCATAAGTTTCAAGGTCGACCTAAGGTGTTTTTAGGCTTGTGACAAGTTGGCAGCTCCTTATGATGACATTTTAGAAGCCCTTATGTATGGTATATATACAAGGTGGATTGAAGGAGTGAAGCCCTTCATCAAAGGAATTGTTGCTAGAGAGAAGTTACCAGACGGGAATAGGCTATGGGACAAATTCATTCAATAAGAATTGCGAGACGAGGATCTTCATCCAAAGAAGAAAACTTTCGATGATGATGTGGCACTTGCAGCGCAAATGAAGGGTAAGCAGAAGAAGGACTTGAGTAAAGTCAAGTGTTTCAACTGTGGTGAGATGGGTCATTTTTCGTCGAGATGTCCGATGAAGAAGGGAGATGACGAGAAGAAGAAAGGAAAGCAGGTCATCGTTGTTACCACTTCTGTTGAGATAGATGATCTCACCAGGAGATTGGAGGAGGAGGACTTTGCTATGATCTCTCATATCTCACAAGGTACTGTCAATGAGGATGGATGGTACGTGAACAGTGGTGCAACGAAACATATCACAGGGTCACATGAGGTTTTTGAGACTCTAGCTGAATGGGACTCTGGGACTCAAAGTTGCACATGGTGTTGGGCGACAAGCGTCAGTTGGAGATCCGAGGATCAGGAGTTGCGCCATTTAGGATGGAGACAGAACATGTGATGTGGGTCCTAGATGTACTATGTGTACCAAGACTCAGATATAGCGTGATTTTCATCTCGATGATCGAGAGGAAGGGGTTTGAGGTCTTGTTCCAAGATGGGAAGGCAAGACTCAAGCCCAGAGGCTCTAAGTCTGATGGGATTGTACTCGAAGTTAGAGAACATGGTCTCTACAAGTTGACAGGAAAGCCTGTGGATAATGGAAAGAAGCAGGTGCAGGTGCAGGCTTCAGAGGAGCAGGTACAATTCCCGAGAAGAAGGTACACCTTCAAAGAAAAAATTCCAGGTTCCAGAGACTTAGAGGGAGTCAAGTTCGAGAGGCAACTTGCAGGTTCAAAGAGAGACTTTGCAGCCCAAGAAGAGCGCATGGTCAGTGGGGAGCAAGGGTGCTCCTACAACAGCCAAGAAAGAATCATGGAAAGATTGGAAAGTTATACAGGAGAAGAAGAAGAAGTAGGATGCTTCTAGCAACAATGACAATTCCGAGAAAGGCGTAGTTCACAGAACAGGGATTGCTGCGATTGTGAGCGCCAGGAGTTGGGCAAGTGTTGCGAGCAGTGATGATGATGACGATTTACTTCCTAGTCTTGGAAGTACCTCCCTCGCTAAGAGGGAATGTTGATTTGTGTAGCTTGGGAGGTACTCAGAGCCCTAGGGTTCGGGGTTTTGAGGGCAAAGCGCCACACGAATCACTTGTGGGCTTGGAACCCAACTATGTGGTTTTGCACCAAATCGTGTTTTGCGCATTTCCGTGAGCACACTTCTACATGTGATGGCATGAGACAATAGAGGGAGGAAAGGAGAATCCAACGCTTCAAAAATCGTCGAATTTTGAGTTGTAGAAGTGGAGATATGATTTTTTTAAGGTAATTAAGGGGTTGACACCATAAGTGTCAAGGTCAGCCTAAGGTGTTTTTAGGCTTGTGACAAGTTGTCAGCCCCTTATGATGACGTTTTAGAAGCCCTTGTGTATGGTATACATACAAAGTGGAGTGGAGAACTTAGGAGCATCCAAAAAGTGCAACACACAAGGAGAAAACAAACTCGTTGGAGAGGAGAAATCTCTGAACTAGCCACAACAAAGGAGGAAGGGACATCATTGTAGTTTTAGGGTTGTTGAAGCCTCTTTGTAGATGCGTGGAGGGTTGTTATATGCCACAGCCAAACCAAGTTTGTTGAATGGTGCACGCAAGTCTGTTGGGGGCAGAAACAAGGCAACGGAGGGTAGTTTTGTGAGGGTTGTGTTGACCACTACTGGTCAACTTCCCATGCAGTACACCCTCTTTTCTTGGCAGAAAGGGGTAGCACCTGAACGACGTGTCCGTGCCAGCCTACAGTCATCAGCAGCTTGAGGATTTCAATTGTAAACCCAGTCTGCATATATGAATTGTAAATAATCTAAGCAGACATGAGTCAATGTATGTAATTTGCCTAGGTGGACCTAACTTTCTGTTGATAATCTACGTCCCGGAAGGTTTTTTGTCTCACCGATCCACGGATCGGCAGAGTTTTCCTTCAAACCTGACCCCAAAGCCGGGATGGATTTCGTCATCAGAAAGTTTGGGAGAGTCTTATATGTTAGTCTGCTAGATTATAGTTGTGTCGCAGAACTGGGTATTCTATGAGGGTCTGTGTTAAGTGGGTTCATCCCTTTGAGATGTAAATTGTAAAAAATCATGATGTAATGTGTCCTGAGGGTTGAGAAATGTTTTAAATCCCCTCGTGAGTCCTAAGTCCTAGGTCCTAGGTGATGTTTCCAATGGCTTAGTTCGATGATCCAGTTAAAAAATGAAATAAAATAATAAACATTTAAAAATTTAATAAAGAATAATAATAAAAGATTAAAAATTTAAAAATTTAAAAAAAAAAAAAAAAAAAAAAAAAAAATGAAATAAATAAATAAAATAATAAAAATTCAAAAATTCAAAAAATAATAATAAAAAATAATTTTAAAAAATTTTAAAAATAATAATAAAAAATTAATTGAATAAATCGACGGATGAGATCAAGAGATGTCTTGATCCTCATCAACGGTCGAGATCATTTTTACATGGATCAATCGAACTAGCCGTTGGAGCATTTCCTTTAAATAGGGTGCTAGAAGTCATTTTCAGATTCATTCGATCTGTGAGTCAGTACTGAAAAAGCTCTCGTGTAATCTGATTTTCTGGTTAATAAAAGAAGACTTTGGGGTCCAAATTGTGCTGGTGTTACTCTCTGGAATTGCTGTGAGATCTTAAAATTTTCTGCATTATTTCAGTTTTCAGCCATTAATCATAGCTTGTTTTTAGAGTAGTGTGAGCACAGGTATCTTGTTCACCTGCTAGGGTTTGAGGGCTGCTAGGGTTTCTGAAATAATGGCAGGTATCTCCATTATTTACTGAGATCTAGCAGTTTTCTTTCTCTCTGTGCTGATGGTTGCTTGAGATGTGCAGGAAAACCTGTTAATGGAGAATATTGGTGGGCGTTTGGGGAAGTTCTAGGCTGAACCAGCCGACTCCCACAGGCTTTTCTTTGCAGAGCCTAGCTGATTTCGGCCCTGGGTTAATCATTTTAAAGTTTCTGTTCTGATTTACATGAGAGATTTCTTGTTCTTGTTTGATAATCTGAAGTATAACTGTAATTCTTTCGCTGGATCTAGGGTTTTGATTTTGTTTACTGCAATTTTTTCTGTGGTTTTAGGTTAATTTTTAAGGGTTTTATTTTAAATCTTTGCGTGTAGCCGCCAGGTTCTTTGTTTACCATTCACAGGATGACAGGGAGCTGGAAGAAAACTTATTCTTACAGGACCTCTGTTCCAGCCATCCAAGGGTTCTAAGCATCATTGATTTTTCAGATCTGGGTCCAGCCTTTTACAGACAAATCATTTGTCAACCGACCTGCATAAACCCTTACTGCTCGTGGTGCTAGAACAACTGGGTAAATGCTTGAAACTACATTGATATCATATGCTGTTTGGAGAAATTGCGGCTGAACTGTACGTGGCAATCTTCTGTTCTTCGAAACCATTTCACCAGCATTTCAAAATCGATCCACAATCATCATGATTTGGATACCCATGCGTTTCACCAAAAATAAAAAAAAAATGTTGACATAAGCCTGAGGATTTAACATCGACTATCAGTTAAATCGTCCTCAGAATTTCTTTTAAATCGATTTCGAATTTTTTTTGGGGGCCGCAGACAGATATTAATACCGAACGTTTGATCTTTACCATGACGAAGGCCTGTTAAATGCATGCGTCCTGCCTTCTGCGTATTATCAAATAGGGATCAGAAGTGGATTTAAAGAACGTAGAACTGTTTTGGCGAAAAATATTGTGGTTATCAGTCACCAGATTACGTATCGCATGTGCTGTGCAAAGCATTCAAACACTGTGCAATCCAAACATCGATCTGCTCCAAGGTAAAGCCGATCCACGCACAGCCATCGAAGAAGCACCCTGCTGTCGGAAATCTGTTGGTGAGAGACGACGTGAGCCTTGCCAGGCAGCTACGCTGAACTCATTCGAAACCGTAAGTCAAAATCGATCCGGAACAGGTAATATTTCGCTGTTTATTTGTGTCATTGCTGTGGTTGATTTGCCATTTAGTATCGGCGTTAGCATAGTCGTAGGGTTTTCATTTCGATATTTTGTGGTCATGTGTAAGCTAGCGTAGGCGTAGAATTAGTTTAGGATTTGAATTGGTGATGTATTTTAATTTTTTAGATTTTAATGTATTTCTTTAGTTTAGGTTAGTTCCTTTTTAGATTTTAGATTTTAAAGTTTTTGAATTTTAGAATTTAATTTAAAGTAACTTAGATTTAAATCCATTTGTTTATTTTAGTTTAGTTTCAAGTTTTATTAGGTAAGTTGAATTTAGATGTTAAGCTTGGTTAGATTTTAAATTTTTTATTTTTTTTATTTTTTTTTATTTTTTGAATAAAAAAATAAAAAATAAAAAAATATATTAGTTTTATTTTTTAATGATTAGAATTTAGTTTTAGAATTTTAACTTTTTTTTTTAGGATTTTTAATTTCCATAATATTAAAAAACAAAAAATTGAAAAAGATTTAAAAAATTTTGAAAAATAAAATTTTGTGGAAAATCAATTTTGCCAGTTTCAGTGGTTTCTCATGTTATATCTTTCATGCTGAATTTTCAAGTCGAGATATGAATACAATATCTGGTTACTGATCTTTGTGGTGGTTTTAAAGAAATCATCTTTTAAGGCACTGGTCTTCTAAATAAATCGAGTCTTTTAGGTGCTTATCTTAATCGTATCTCGTGTCTCCCAACCAACTGGTCGACGGTTGGCCTTCATCAACCCACAGGGACTCCCCCCCTTAGCCGCGGGAGACAGGCTTAAACGGAGGGATCGGGGATCGGAGTGACAGCCCCCGGTCTGAGCGTTGTCGTGCCAATCCGCGCGACAACATTTTTTGGCGCCGTTGCCGGGGATAGAGTTTTTCTGTCCTTGGTTCTTACACTTCAAGCTTTTCTGTGTCTAACTTCTTGTTCAAGTGGCGACTCCACTTCCTATATTATCTTCAAGAGTGTACACTAGAAGACATCCAAGCAGTCTGTGCAAACCCACTCCTGATCCTGAAAAGGTTTACAGGGTGCGATCACACAAACTTGCTTCTCGTACACTCCTTGCAAATCTTGGACAAGAAGCCCTTCCTGATATCCATTTGCTCTTTAAGGGTCAAGTTAGGCGCATCACCATGAGTCTGTATGCCCCTTGTGATTTTTCTAACATTCCTGGATCTCCCAATGCTATTCCATCTGTTGGGTTAGACAAATTGCCTAATTTTCAAGGGGATAATGCCGTTACTGTTAATTCCCACTTGCGAGATTTCAATATATGGATGGCTAAGTATGCTAGATCTCCTGATTTTGATCATGAAGATGTCAGGATGTCTCTTTTTGTCTTGACTCTAGCAGGTGATGCTTATGACTGGTTTACAGAAAAACCTCCAAATACATTTAACTCTTTACAATCAATCATAAATTCATTTAGAGAAAAATATGGAGATAAGAGAGAGGGAAGACATCTTGTAAGAGCTCTTACTCTGATAAAGAAGAGAGAGGATGAAACTGTTGAAGAATTTAATAGAAGGTTTAATGGTATTATTAAAGAATTACCTCAAGACTATAAACCTACAGATAAAACTCTCCTAGATTTTTACATTGATGCCTTCAGTCCTGAACCATCTTATGAGTTAAGGCGTGCTAAACTTACTGATTATCGAGATTGCCAAGCCTTAGCTGTAGAGCTTGAAAAGGATAAGGCAGCTTCTGGGAAGTCTGAAATCCCAGGTTTTGATAGGGCTGCTACAAAACTAAAGGAACCTAAAGGAAAAGCAGCCCAAGAGCCAGAAAGTGAACTTGTTCTTAAATTGCTTCAAAAAATTGAAACTATGGAAATCAATCATAATAAGGAGATAAACACTTTGCAGAATAGATTGATTCAGATGGAAAGAACGCAATCGCAAAATTTTCAGCCTCGAAATAATAATAACAGAAATAATAATTGGCAAAGAAGGGGTCAATCTAGTGAGCAGAGACCCCCTAACCCGCTTACTAATCTGGTAGATGACGCCCCTCCTTACTGTCGTGCTTGTGATGCTTTTCACGAAGAGTCCTCTTGTCCCACTATCAGAAGACTCTTGGATAATGGAATGCTTGGGACAGGTGAGCAAATAAACGTAGTAGGGAGCAAATTTCCTGTGCCCATGAATGACTGGATAGAGGTTAAGGAAAGGAGCTATGATGTTGTGAACCCTCAATCTGCTTTTAGTATAAATAACCTTGAAAACGAAGATGACATTTTGGCTAGGCTATATGGTGAGAAACCCTCTCCTGAGAAAATTTTAGAAATTGCTAGAGATAGGGGTTTGACATACCAGAGAAGGGATAAAGATCAGAGCGGAAATCAAATTCCTCCTCGAACTTTAAACCCTGGTATAAACTCTGGAATAGATGTCGATTTGGGTAGTTGGTTTAATAATGCTAAAATTTGGGTTCCCGTATCTGAGATCGCTAAGATCCCTTCCCAAAGAGACAAGTTACTAAAGGCAATTCAGGGTCCTCAAGTCAACACTTCTCAGCAGAAGATTCGCGAGGTTGACTATCATGATGCTCCTATTTATTTGCAAAGCGTAGATGCTGATAACAAAGATCATCAACCCTTCTTTATCACCTTATTAGTCAACGGATATAAATTGAATAACTGCATGTTGGATTCAGGCGCATCTGCTTGTGTTATGACTAAAAGGGTCATGGAACAGCTTAACTTAAGAGTTTCTAGACCCTACTATAATATATGTGCTATGGATTCCAAGAAAATCGAAGTACATGGTTTAATCAAGGATTTACAAGTTCACCTTTCAGTTTACCCGGACATCATGGTTGTTATGGATATCGTTGTCGTCGATGTTCCTGATGCTTGGGGTATGCTGTTATCTAGAAAGTGGGCCTCTGATCTGGGAGGAAGCATTCAGATGAATTGGTCATATGCTATGATTCCTTCTCCTAGCGGTGATGGTTTTGTTAGGCTAAATAGAGAGCCCGAAAGGAAATTTCATGTTGAAAATCCTAAGAAGCCTCATAACGAAATAATTAGGGAGCAATCTGACATCGGGAACTATTCTATCATGTCTAATTTCATAATTCCTCCCGATGATAAGGTAAAAAATCTTAAAGATGAAGTCTGGTATATGTACTTCGATGGTGCGTTCTCTAGTCATGGTAAGGGTGCGAGAGTAGTGCTTAAATCTCCCCTTGGTCACATATTAAAGTTTTCCTATCGTTTAGAATTTGAAGCAACCAACAATGTCGCTGAGTACGAAGCTATATTGTTGGGTCTTGAATTGGCCAAAGCTTTGAGGATTAAATTGCTTAGCATCAAGGGGGATTCCGATCTGGTTATCATGCAACTTAAAAACAAATTCACATGTAGAAATCAGAGATTAAGAAACTATCGAAATGCTGTGTGGGATACTATGGAGCACTTCGATGCCCTTAACCTTGAAGCAATCCCTCGAGAACAAAATAGTTTGGCGGATGAGCTTGCCGTAGCTGCTACCACTTTCCAGTTGTCTGACGAGTTAATTAACGATAAAATTAAAATGGAAGTAATATTCAGACCATCTGTTCCAGACAACTCAGAGCATTGGCAAGTTTTTAATGATGAAAAACAAGTCGTTCGTTTTCTCAATAGTTTAGATGAGTTTGAGGATTTTCGCATAATTTCTCAGGAGGATGGATCTTTGAATCATGAACATATCATAAATCCTACTCCTAGAAATGTGGTTGCCTTGGAGCAACATTTTGATCGGCATGATGCCACGAAGCTTAGAGAAGAAAACAAGATGGACCCAGGCGAGTACCTCGAAATCAACATTGGTACTTCTGAAAATCCGAAAATAGTTAAAATTGGTAAAGGTACTAGTTTGGAGGAAAGGAAAAAGTTGACTGATTTACTTCATGAATATAGAGATGTTTTAGCTTTTTCCTATGATGAATTAAAAGGCTATAGGGAAGATGTTATGGAGCATACTATTCCTTTAAAGGACGAAAATGCTAAACCCTTTCGGCAGAAACTTAGGCAAATTAATCCGAAATTAGCCCCCTTGGTCCAGAAAGAGCTTGCTAAGATGCTTTCAGCAGGGATCATCGCTCAAACTAGGCATTCGACATGGTGTTCAAATTTGGTGATTGTTAGGAAAAAGAACGGTTCGATAAGACTTTGTGTCGATTTTAGAAACCTTAATCTGGCATGCAAAAAGGATAATTACCCTTTACCAAACATGGAAACTTTGTTGCAAAGAGTAACTGGGTCTGGAATGATGTCATTGCTAGATGGCTTTTCTGGGTACAATCAAGTTTGGGTTAAAAAGGAAGATCGACACAAGACCACATTCACAACACCATGGGGCACTTTTGAATACATTAGAATGCCATTTGGGTTGACAAACGCTGGGGCTACTTTCCAGAGGGCCATGGATTATGCCTTCAAAGGGTTAATCGGGAAAATCATCGAAATTTACCAAGACGATCTTACTGTTTTCTCTAAAGACGGTATCAGCCATATAGATCATCTTAGGAAGGTTTTTGATAGATGCAGAGAATATGGAATTTCTTTGAATCCGGCTAAATCTGTCTTTGGGGTAACTGAAGGGAAACTTCTGGGTCATATCATTTCTAAGGAAGGAGTCAAGGTCGATCCTGAACGAGTTGAAGCAATTCAAAAGATTCCTCTCCCGCATAACCTCAAGTCCCTTCAGTCTTTCCTTGGAAAGATAAATTTTATTAGAAGATTCATCCCGAATTATGCGGAAATAGCTAAGCCCATTCAAAGTCTTCTGAAGAAAGATGTGAAATTTGTCTGGCAGGAAGAAGGCAAAAGGGCTTTCCAAGAAATCAAGTCTGCTATCGCAAAAGCTCCTGTCCTTGTTAGTCCTGATTACTCCAAAGATTTCATGATTTTTTCTTTCGCTTCTGAGGATACAATTGCCGGTGTCTTGCTTCAAAAGAATAAAGATGGTCACGAGCAGCCTATTGCTTTCATGAGTAGAGCACTTCAAAACTCCGAATTGAAGTACAATACCATGGAAAAGCAGGCTTATGCCTTGGTTAAGTCTCTTAAGCATTTTAAAACTTATGTGGGTTATTCTAAGATCATTGCTTTCGTCCCACATTCTGCTGTTAAAGACATATTGACTCAAACTGATTGCTTAGGGACTCGTGCTAGGTGGGTTACTAAGATACAGGAGTATGATTTAGAAATTAGACCCACCAAGCTGATCAAAGGCCAAGGTTTAGCTCAAATGTTAACTGAAAGTAATGAAAAAACTCTTGGTTTGTTCTGCCTTGACGATCTAGCTTCGCCTGAGTTGAGAAGATTAGCTGAGCATGAGTGGTATAAGGACATAGTTTACTATTTGACAAATCTTGCATGTCCTAACCATTTAGTTGCTCATAAGAGAAGGGCTCTTAGACTAAAAGCCACTAAGTACTGCCTTATGAAGGATGGCCTTGGATGGAGAAATCCTGAGGGCATAGTGCTTAGGTGTGTTGACGATGTTGAGTCCAAAAGATTAATCTCCGATTTTCATTCAGGATTTTGTGGTGGTCATTATGCCGCTAGAACTACCGCCCACAAAATCCTGAGAGCTGGCTATTACTGGCCTTCGATTTTTTCTGATGTGCACAAGTATGTTAGAACGTGTCAAGCCTGTCAACTGTTCACTGGGAAGCAGAAGCTTGCTGCCCTTCCTCTACAGCCTGTTATCGTAGAGGCACCTTTTCAGCATTGGGGTCTGGACTTCATAGGGAAGTTCCATGAAAATTCTAGCAATGGCTACTCATGGATTTTAACTGCTACCGATTATTTCACTAAATGGGTCGAAGCCATTCCTGCTAAGAATGCCACTGAAAAGGTGATTATGGATTTCATTGAGAATAACATCATTACTAGATTTGGTGTTCCCGCTAAGATCACTACAGACAATGCCAAGGCTTTTAGTTCTTCAGAGTTTACATCTTTTTGCTTCAAATATGGCATTGTCTTATCTCATTCGTCGAATTACTATCCTCAGGGTAATGGTTTAGCTGAATCAAGTAATAAAAATCTCATAACCATTATCAAGAAGATAGTAGGAGATAACAAGAAGTCTTGGGACAGCAAAATCAAGTATGCTTTGTGGGCAGACAGAATTACTAAGAAGAAGTCTACTGGTAAATCTCCCTTTGAATTAGTTTATGGCTTGGATGTTACCTTACCTGTGCACCTAAAATTGCCAGCATATCAGCTTCTCCAAAATTTTTCCACCAATAAAGATGTTGTTCAGAATAGGATAGATCAGATTGTGGAATTAGATGAGGCTCGTCGGACAGCTTTTGAGGCTATATGTAAAAATCAATCTAATATTAAGAAAAGCTTTGATAAATGTTCTCGATCTAGATCTTTGCAGGTTGGAGATATGGTTTTACTCTGGGATCGCAAAAATGAAAAGCCGGGAAAACATAAGAAGTTTGATAGTTTGTGGCTGGGACCATACATCATCAGAGATATAGCTGGGCCAAACTCATTCTACTTGAGCAGATTGGATGGCGAACCACTTGATCTACCAGTGAACGGCCAAATGCTCAAGCTGTTCTTCAGAGATGATATCTGATGCCATGGGGCATCTTCTGTATTGTATTTCTATCCCTACTCCTTGTCTTTTCAGCATGTCATTTCTGTTTTTAGGATTAGATTTACTTTTCATGTTATTAGTTAGTTAATAAATGAAGAGCTTTTATCTTTCCTGTGCTTAATGTATATGATGATTTTGGACGGACGCTATTTATATTTTGTTGTGTGTTGCATGGATGCAGATTCTGGATTCTCACATTCCTACAGAGCAGCAACGTGTCCCCAAGTAGAGCCAGATGTTGACCACTACTGGTCAACTTCCCATGCAGTACACCCTCTTTTCTTGGCAGAAAGGGGTAGCACCTGAACGACGTGTCCGTGCCAGCCTACAGTCATCAGCAGCTTGAGGATTTCAATTGTAAACCCAGTCTGCATATATGAATTGTAAATAATCTAAGCAGACATGAGTCAATGTATGTAATTTGCCTAGGTGGACCTAACTTTCTGTTGATAATCTACGTCCCGGAAGGTTTTTTGTCTCACCGATCCACGGATCGACAGAGTTTTCCTTCAAACCTGACCCCAAAGCCGGGATGGATTTCGTCATCAGAAAGTTTGGGAGAGTCTTATATGTTAGTCTGCTAGATTATAGTTGTGTCGCAGAACTGGGTATTCTATGAGGGTCTGTGTTAAGTGGGTTCATCCCTTTGAGATGTAAATTGTAAAAAATCATGATGTAATGTGTCCTGAGGGTTGAGAAATGTTTTAAATCCCCTCGTGAGTCCTAAGTCCTAGGTCCTAGGTGATGTTTCCAATGGCTTAGTTCGATGATCCAGTTAAAAAATGAAATAAAATAATAAACATTTAAAAATTTAATAAAGAATAATAATAAAAGATTAAAAATTTAAAAATTTAAAAAAAAAAAAAAAAAAAAAAAAAAAAAATGAAATAAATAAATAAAATAATAAAAATTCAAAAATTCAAAAAATAATAATAAAAAATAATTTTAAAAAATTTTAAAAATAATAATAAAAAATTAATTGAATAAATCGACGGATGAGATCAAGAGATGTCTTGATCCTCATCAACGGTCGAGATCATTTTTACATGGATCAATCGAACTAGCCGTTGGAGCATTTCCTTTAAATAGGGTGCTAGAAGTCATTTTCAGATTCATTCGATCTGTGAGTCAGTACTGAAAAAGCTCTCGTGTAATCTGATTTTCTGGTTAATAAAAGAAGACTTTGGGGTCCAAATTGCGCTGGTGTTACTCTCTGGAATTGCTGTGAGATCTTAAAATTTTCTGCATTATTTCAGTTTTCAGCCATTAATCATAGCTTGTTTTTAGAGTAGTGTGAGCACAGGTATCTTGTTCACCTGCTAGGGTTTGAGGGCTGCTAGGGTTTCTGAAATAATGGCAGGTATCTCCATTATTTACTGAGATCTAGCAGTTTTCTTTCTCTCTGTGCTGATGGTTGCTTGAGATGTGCAGGAAAACCTGTTAATGGAGAATATTGGTGGGCGTTTGGGGAAGTTCTAGGCTGAACCAGCCAACTCCCACAGGCTTTTCTTTGCAGAGCCTAGCTGATTTCGGCCCTGGGTTAATCATTTTAAAGTTTCTGTTCTGATTTACATGAGAGATTTCTTGTTCTTGTTTGATAATCTGAAGTATAACTGTAATTCTTTCGCTGGATCTAGGGTTTTGATTTTGTTTACTGCAATTTTTTCTGTGGTTTTAGGTTAATTTTTAAGGGTTTTATTTTAAATCTTTGCGTGTAGCCGCCAGGTTCTTTGTTTACCATTCACAGGATGACAGGGAGCTGGAAGAAAACTTATTCTTACAGGACCTCTGTTCCAGCCATCCAAGGATTCTAAGCATCATTGATTTTTCAGATCTGGGTCCAGCCTTTTACAGACAAATCATTTGTCAACCGACCTGCATAAACCCTTACTGCTCGTGGTGCTAGAACAACTGGGTAAATGCTTGAAACTACATTGATATCATATGCTGTTTGGAGAAATTGCGGCTGAACTGTACGTGGCAATCTTCTGTTCTTCGAAACCATTTCACCAGCATTTCAAAATCGATCCACAATCATCATGATTTGGATACCCATGCGTTTCACCAAAAATAAAAAAAAAATGTTGACATAAGCCTGAGGATTTAGCATCGACTATCAGTTAAATCGTCCTCAGAATTTCTTTTAAATCGATTTCGAATTTTTTTTGGGGGCCGCAGACAGATATTAATACCGAACGTTTGATCTTTACCATGACGAAGGCCTGTTAAATGCATGCGTCCTGCCTTCTGCGTATTATCAAATAGGGATCAGAAGTGGATTTAAAGAACGTAGAACTGTTTTGGCGAAAAATATTGTGGTTATCAGTCACCAGATTACGTATCGCATGTGCTGTGCAAAGCATTCAAACAATGTGCAATCCAAACATCGATCTGCTCCAAGGTAAAGCCGATCCACGCACAGCCATCGAAGAAGCACCCTGCTGTCGGAAATCTGTTGGTGAGAGACGACGTGAGCCTTGCCAGGCAGCTACGCTGAACTCATTCGAAACCGTAAGTCAAAATCGATCCGGAACAGGTAATATTTCGCTGTTTATTTGTGTCATTGCTGTGGTTGATTTGCCATTTAGTATCGGCGTTAGCATAGTCGTAGGGTTTTCATTTCGATATTTTGTGGTCATGTGTAAGCTAGCGTAGGCGTAGAATTAGTTTAGGATTTGAATTGGTGATGTATTTTAATTTTTTTTAGATTTTAATGTATTTCTTTAGTTTAGGTTAGTTCCTTTTTAGATTTTAGATTTTAAAGTTTTGAATTTTAGAATTTAATTTAAAGTAACTTAGATTTAAATCCATTTGTTTATTTTAGTTTAGTTTCAAGTTTTATTAGGTTAGTTGAATTTAGATGTTAAGCTTGGTTAGATTTTAAATTTTTTTTTTTTTTTTTTTTTTTTTTTTTGAATAAAAAAATAAAAAATAAAAAAATATATTAGTTTTATTTTTTAATGATTAGAATTTAGTTTTAGAATTTTAACTTTTTTTTTTAGGATTTTTTAATTTCCATAATAAAAACAAAAAATTGAAAAAGATTTAAAAAATTTTGAAAAATAAAATTTTGTGGAAAATCAATTTTGCCAGTTTCAGTGGTTTCTCATGTTATATCTTTCATGCTGAATTTTCAAGTCGAGATATGAATACAATATCTGGTTACTGATCTTTGTGGTGGTTTTAAAGAAATCATCTTTTAAGGCACTGGTCTTCTAAATAAATCGAGTCTTTTAGGTGCTTATCTTAATCGTATCTCGTGTCTCCCAACCAACTGGTCGACGGTTGGCCTTCATCAACCCACAGGGACTCCCCCCCTTAGCCGCGGGAGACAGGCTTAAACGGAGGGATCGGGGATCGGAGTGACAGCCCCCGGTCTGAGCGTTGTCGTGCCAATCCGCGCGACAACAGGTTGAAAGTGGCAATGCATTGCTGTGGTAGGCTGCAGGCCTAGCCATTACAAAACAGAGCAGCGTGGAGGTGTTAGGGGTTGTAAAGTGCCCATCACAGCAACATGATTGGAGAGGAGTCTTCCTTACCTAGACCACAGATTTTTGGAGGGTTGTCTATGGACTGTTGAGTGGGTTGAAGGACTGTTGCAGCATGGTCACTTTCCCTAACCAAAACAGTCAAAGGACAACAAGAACAACAAACTTGGAGGGCAGTGTTAGATGTGTGTTGGGTCATAGTTTGTGACCGGATTTGGATCAGTTTACATTGCAGCCTGTAGGTGCCATTTGGAGGACTTTTCGTGGAGGTGAAAAGTCCATCCTAGGAGCAGAATCTACAGTGAATTATTGGGAATCATTGGACCAAAGGAGGGTAGCATGTTGATAGCCCAAAGTAGCCCTAGACAAGCTATCTTGAAGTGACGAAGAAGAGCTGAAGGTTGGGTGAAGATTGCTAGCCTGGTAATTTGGAGCTCCGAAATAGGCCTACCCAAAGAGCAGATTGGATTAGCCCATGTACATGCTACAAAAGTGACATGCAGCAGTGTTAGGTGGCATCCATCCTGGAGTCTCAATGTGTTGTCCTTTGAAGGACTAAGGGACAAATAGTGAGCAGTACGGAAGCGAAGGATTGACGAGACAAGATACAACATCGAGTCTGTGCAACATGTTTGTCATTGTATCTTGTATACCATAGGCCGTTGTATTATTCTGATTGGTTTAATATAACGAAGATTGGGTTGTACTGTATTGTACAATTTTGATAAAAATTGTGTATACTTGTGCATATGTGATTTACTACATTATATTTTCCGATGTGCAAAGTAGTTCTTGCTGAGATTCTTGGTTTGGTATCACTAAAGATTTTAAGATTGTAACCTAGACCCAAGGTCATGGAAATTCAACAATTACATAATGAAAAGTCATACCTTTCAGGATTGGAAGGCCCACCTTGAACATACGATCATAACAGGTGAGTGAGGGCACAATGGCTAGCTCAAGGGAAAAGAATAATGGCACATCGAGCTATCTAGTGGATGCAAGGGGCTGCTAGATGCAGACAAATATAGCATAAAATTTCTCCTATAGGGGTCACCCACTGGTGGTGGGTAAAAGACACCATTTCCAGGGACAAAGAAAGTGTTTCCTAATTCTAATTTGAAGATTTTACTTCACTCCTTTGAAGAGAACATCTCTAATGACAAGATAAATATTCTTCTAGCGACTCCAGTGGAAGAATGAAGCCCTAGTTATTCATTGAACTTCAAAGTTTAAATTATTGTATAGTGAAGCAAGCATCTTTTAAGGCATCTCTAAATTCACCCTAGTGACTCTAATGTCATTGATATGTAAGACTCAATGATTCGACTGAAATTACATGAGTCATTTCTCAACTTTGGATATCACAAGTATTCTTGGATATCCAAATGCATTGGATTGGAAGGTTAAGACCAATATCCCAATATTTGATGGTGATCCATCTTCAAAAATTGATCAGAAAGTAGAATTCATCAAGCATGCTACAAAGATCCACGTGGCATATCAAGACGTTCTCATTGAGTTGTTTATTATCTCTATCACATATAAGCATAGGGATTGACTTGATTCATGTGAACCTAGAAGCATTCCTTCTTTCACTGTGTTGATTGGAAGATTTTTAGAGGTATACGGGGCCAAAGTTTCATACTAATGACAATTTGATTGTTGTGATGGCCATCCTAGTTGTTGAGATCTTCTTCCCCAACCATCTATCTTCTCCTGCTACTTGCAATGTATCCCTTGGGGCATTGGGGACAATTATATGCTTGTGAAAGCTCTTGAGCGAAAATTCTTGAGCTTGATCATTGATTTCTCCATGTTCAGGCTACAATAAAGGATCCAAGGGTGTAAGTTGGATTCTTCTTTTCCCTCTTCATCCACGGCTCCATTTCATGATACATGGTCATCTTATTTTCCCACCTCCCACCCTTGTGATCGGTTGTACGGGTATTATAATGATTATAATGCTTCTTTATTTTATCCCATGATTTTCCATAGGAGCAAGAGGTATGATGTTGATCTAATGATATGGTGGTTACATTGGCTATACGCCTATACTTAGTTCATACATCATATGCATAGTAGATAGTGGCATTTCATATTGTGTGAGAATTCTAATATCATTCATATCATGTTTCATGCTAGAGTATATTGCATTTAGAATATATTTTATTTTTTGTACGGATTTTATACTCTGATGAGTGATACCCTATGCCCAGTGCACATGTTGCCAAACAAGTTGATTGCAATGTGCAAGTTACAGGTCTACGAGCCCAAGAATTGTTGGAGTTCTCATGAAATCCCAGTTCGGGCATATGGATCATGCACTCTAAGATGAGCTCATGTCCTCAAGTGGGAGCCAGATGTTACCCACCGAAATGGGTAATCCCTAGGAGGAATTTTTTCTCCTATCCCTAACAAACAGTCGTCCAGCCAACATCCCCTGACAAACACAACTAGTCGATGACGTGGCATTAATCTATGCCACCTACATTAACCATATACTTCTCACCCATCTGACAAGAGCACATGAAAGTTGGGATTCCGATCAAAAGGTACATTAATCATTTTGCAATCAAGCACTTAAGCATGTTTGTATCTGGGAATTTGATACAGATTATGGGGTAACCTAGAAAAAGGAGGGGTTTTGACTGTGCTTTTGTTCTCTCACTATAAATGGGGGGTTAATCTGTAATGTCCCAAACGAAATAAATTTGGAACATTCTCTTCACATAAAATTTCTACTCATAAACAGAAGATTGTCATGTAAAATATAACATATAAAATGTATGCAATTTGATAATACGATGAGAAAAAACAATCTCGGCTTTATTATGATATAAGAACTGGGGTTTTACATGCTAGAAAAACAGCTAAGATAGTTGGCCTCAACAGATCTGCAATAATGCCACAATGGGCCTCCCAAAACAAACTGAAAAACAATACACTACAACCTGTGAACCCTGAATGGATCCACCAAGGGAAGAGATGGGTGCTCGCCCACTCTCACTGAATCACCCGAGGGTTTCCGTCCTGGGGCTACTGCTAGAGTAGAGAACCAGGTTCTCAACCTCCCATACGGGAAACAATACTCAATCCAAGATGTCCTCCAATGGATCCTCCTCCTCTTTTATAGATTTAATGGACTCCTCTAGAACCTTCTATTTTATTATTATTTTAATCATGCAGCACTTTTCCCTCTTTTATTTCAATTAAAATATTCTTTTAATGAGCGAAAAGGGTAAATTGGCCACCACGTCTCCTCAAGTCACTGAAACTCAAATCTAACCATCCCATCCTGTAGATCTTCCCGTTCCGATTCCAACGAGCTATTACACTGAGGTGTTCCCCCAATTAATTTCCTCGGAATGCCACCTTAAGCATAATTAATTAAGTTATGCCCAATAAAAAATGTTGATTTCTGAAAGTTGTCGGAATGTAACGGAACAAAAGGCAAACTATGCATGTGATGGAATATGCCAAGCGAATGCCATCAAATCCCATAAAAACTCCTCAAAACTCCATCGAAACCCCTGATGACATAAACCTGCTCCACTAACCTAGCCATCTCCTGCCTTGGAAATCCACCCTGACTACACAATGAAGAAGAACAAAAATGGGGACATGACAGTCCTCCCGCCCCAAGATTTCTTTCCCTCAAGCAATCCAAATATGTGGACCAATCTGGTGGTCCGACGCAACTGAGACCCAATGCCAGGATCCTGTTATCACCCCAAGAAACTCTCCTAGGTTGTAGCTCAGAGATGCTCGAGAACATTACAAACTCAACAAAATGTTGGAAATGGATGAATGGAAGGAATGATACATATTCAAGCCAGATAACCACTTCTACTATGCTTAACCCCAGACATGGGTGAACACCCCAGACTACAAGGCTTTAGACCACCAATTACTCATAGTTTGAGGATTAAGTGAACATGGAGAATACTGACCACACCAGCAGATACACAAGACCATGTGATGGCCGGCTGCAACCAATAAAGAGGTCTGCAAATCTATTTCCTAATGCACAGATAGGATGATAGCTCTCTGGCACTAAGAAAACAGAAACCTGCATAACATATTCAATGATACATACTAGATTTCAACACAGAGGTGGGATGACAGCCCCTCTAATGCTAAATATCAAGAGCACATGAACAAATGCATAACAGGCATAACCTGGAATAGAATAGAAGTGGAAAGTGAGCAATTAACAGCAAAAGAAGCTTGTATTAGCTGAAAATGAAGACCAGATGCTGCAGGTATCACAGTAGTTACAGTCTCCATAAGTTGAACCTTACATCAAAATTACAACCATCAACCCTCATTACATCTTGTTTCTGGGTATATATAGAGTTTGTTTACAAAAATGCTGTTGTGCTATGCATGAAGGGGTCATAATGGACCACCAACCACATTAACTATCTAAAATGGGCCACTGCTATGATCTGCTGCTTCAATGAATGAATTTGACATTCTCTGGTACTCTGTTGTCCTTCTTGAGCAGATGGAGTGCAATATGGAAGACATTCCATAACTGATAAATGCTCAAATCTGCTCAAGGTTGTCCTTTTTTCTCCTTGACCATGCTTTCTTTTAAATGCGTTTGTTGATGGTTAACTGCGCAGAGTACTGGTGGATGATCACCTTCGTCCTTCAACAACGCAAAAGATTCAAGGGTGGCACAGACAGTATGGCGGAGACATCACTATAACAGGGACAAAACTCAGCCGTTGGATAGCATGGATTGACAGCGGGGATCGTTTGATAAGGAGTATCAGGAGGGTATGGAATCGGGATGGACGAGGGCCATCGGATCTTATACGGGCAGATCCTATGGTGATCGAGGGTCGAAAGTACGCGGGGGTTAACGAGCAGGGATGGGCGAGACAGCGGTAAGCGGTATTCCCCGCACTGCTTACGGGAGGAGGGTGGTAAACGTACAAACCCGCGCAATCACAATAGGAGGGCGACATGTGGCAGATGTGACGGGGCCAAAACCACTTTCCCCGCCAGGTAACGAGTGGCCAACTCATGGGCGCGGGAGGTGCGAAAGACGTTGTATCGTGCGGCAGAAACGATTGGAAGGTGGAAAGAGATAACGGGTTAACGAGCGGGAAAAGCAACGGAGACCGTTAGATCGGGATGCGGCAGATCAATCGTTGCAATTGCGGCAGAGGGCTATATGGGCGCGGTTTCATGGTTTAAGCGCCCGGGGTTTAAAGAAATACAGGTTCATGCCAATTTTTTGAAGGAAAATAGGGCTAGCAGGGGGAATGGGAGTGTGAACGAAGTGAAGGGGCAGGGGAAGAATGACAAATGTGAGCCCTCTTAGAACAGCAGCAACACGGCCATGCTTGCTTATGACTTTCAAATATTGAAAAAATGTAGTAGAGCTAACACTGGCTCCTTCTGGGGATGAGATCCTCCCTATGAGGTCTCAAGAACCTGCAGATCAATGCCTTTTTGATGAAAAACAAATTAACAAAATTCCTAGTGTTCCATTGGGCATGGAGTCTGATTAAACCTACACTAAGACTGATAAAATAAAATATTTACAACTTTAAGGCCACAGGACCTTAAATCACATAAATTTTCAGAAAACGCCCATTAACTGGGCCATCAAAAACTGCCTCTTCCCCCATACTTTTCAGTATGAAGGTGTTGTTCCCTTGAATCTGAGAAATGATGAAAGGCCCTGTCCAAAAAGCATTAAACTTTCCATGAATTCCTTTCCTTTCCTTTAGTGCATCCCACTTCAGAACCAAGTCTCCAACCTGAAAATTATCTGTTTTTGCCTTCTTGTCAAAGGCTTCTTTGATCTTTATCTGATGTGCTGCAGCATTTTCAACCAACTGTGCTCTAATCTGATGTACCTCTGCTAAATCATTGATCCTTTTTGCCATGTCTTCTTCATCATTCTACTCTTCTTGAAGGAATTTTGCCACAAGGAGAGTTAACTGAATTGGGAATACAGCCTCAGCGCCATACACCAGCTTGAATGGAGAATTCCATGTGGATTTCTTAATGGTCACTCTATCAGCCCACAATGCATATTTGAGCTTGGAATCCCAATTCTTTTTGTTGTCCTCTAACAGCTTTTTAATTATCCTTATCAGGCTTTTGTTAGAGGATTCTGCTAGACCATTGCCTTGAGGGTAATATGAGGTGGAATGAACCAGTTTAATACCCATTGAATTGCACATATCCACCAATTCTTTTGCTCTGAAAGCTGCTGCATTGTCAGTGACTAATCTATGTGGGCAACCAAACCTGGTGAAGATATTCTCTGTCAAAAACTTCATGACCACATTATGATCAGCCTTCCTGGTTGGAATTGCTTCAATCCACTTGGTGAAATAATCAGTGGCTACTAATATCCACTTGTGCTGGCCATTGGAATGTGGATTGATCTCTCCAATGAAATCCAAGCCCCACTGCTGAAAAGGGCCTTTTGCATGTATTGGTTTCAAGGGCAGGGATTTCAATTGCTGCTTTCCTTCAAATCTTTGGCACCTGTCGCAAGATTTAACAAATGAAAACACATCAGAAAATAAGGTGGGCCAATAGTACCCAGCTCTGAGAATTTTGTGGGCAGTGGTTTTCCAATAATGGTGCCCTCCACACATGCTAGAATGAAACTACTGCATAACCTTTACTGACTGTTCTTTGTCCAAACACCTTAAGAGCATTCCAGATGGATCCCTCCAATAGAGCAGATTTTTATTAATGCAATATTTAGCTGCCCTAAGCTCTATCGTTCTGGCTTGAATTGTGCTTAAGCCTGGAGAGATTTCTAGCTTCAGTAAGAATTTAACTATTGCAGAATACCAATCACAAGAAGCTACATTTTCTGCCACTCGCTGCTTTCTCTCTGGTTCAGCTGCTTCCTCTTCTTTATCTGTCTGACCAATTTCTGCAATTGTGCACAGAAAATCAATATCCAATGATCTACAATTTTCTTCAGCTAACAACCTGGCAAGACCCTGACCTCTGACAAGCTTGGTGGGCTGCAGTTCTATATTAAATTCAATTAGCTTTGCAATCAATTTAGCCCTTCTTCCATTAGCATCAGGTTGTGACAAGACATCTTTTATTGTAGCAAAGGGTACATATGCAATTATCTTGGAATGCAGAATGTAAACTCTGAAAGCTTTCAAGGATTTGATAAGAGCATATGCTTGTTTTTTAATAATTTCATACCTCAGTTCAGCATCCCTTAAGTTTTTGCTAAAAAATGCCACCGGATGCTCTGAACCTTCTTCATCTACTTGCAATAAAACTGCGGCAATGGTGTCTTCAAAGGCAAATGAAAATATCTGGAACTCCTTGCTGTAATCTGGACTTATTAAAGTGGGAGCCTCCATAATAGCTTTCTTAATGGACTCAAATGATTTTCTTGTTGCATCAGTCCACCTGACCTCTAACCCTTTCTTCAACATGGAGGTAATATGCTTCACCAGTTCTGCAAAATTTGGTATAAACCTCCTCACAAAATTTATTTTGCCCAGAAAGGACTGGATATCCTTCTTTGATCTCGGGACAGACAAAGTGTGTATTGCCTTTACTCTTTCTGGGTCAATTCAGACACCTGCAACAGAAACAACATGTCCTAACAGTTTGCCTTCTTCTAAAGCAAATTGTGATTTTTTAGGATTGACTGAAATCCCAAACCTTCTGCATTTCAGGAACACTCTCTTCAAATGCTGCAAATGGTCTTGATGGCTGCTGGAGTATACTATTATATCATCTAGGTAGATGAGGACAAATTTATCATTCTCTCCCACAAAGGCTATATCCATAGCTCTCTGAAAGGTAGCTCCAGCATTCATCAACCAAAAAGGCATCTTGGCATACATAAAAGTGCCCCAAGGAGGTCATCTGGATGCACAGCAATCTGATTAAACCCTGAAAATCCTTCCAAGAAAGACATTACTCTGGCTCCTGAGACCTTCTGCAGCAAATGCTCCATCTTGGATATAGGGTAGTTGTTTTTCTTAGAGAATTTGTTCAAGTTTCTGAAATCAACACAGTCTGATTTCACCACTTTTCTTCCTCACCACAACCAAATTGGCTACCCATTTTGAATATCTGAGAGGGACTATGATTTTGGTAGCCAACAACTTTTTAATTTCCTTTTCAATCATAGGGAGGAACATAGGATTTATTGGTCTCAGCTTCTGCTTGAAGGGGATGGTATCTTTCTCTAGAGGCATTTTATGCTGAATAATATTTTTATCATAGGTTTTCAGGTCACTATATTCCCAGGCAAACACATCAGCAAATTGCTTCATTAAATTGCAGTATTCAGCATTTTGGTCAACAGACAGATAAGCAGAAAGGTTTATGTACCTACGCTAACGTGGACTCCCTATATCGTGCTTACAGACTGCAGATTGATCTTCTTTTTGGGCAGCCTTGTAAGGCACATCATTCTGGTCAAACAGTCTTTCTAGAGGAATTAAACCCTTAGGAATATGATTGTTGGGAAGCTGGACAATGCTATCTTTGCCAATCTTATTTCTAAGCTGGGATTGGGGGTTTTCTTCCAAGGCTTCATTTTCTCGGTCAATTTGCATTTCAGAAAATTCATCAATGATTTGAAGGAACTTCTTTATTTCATCATCATCTTCAAAAACTTTCCAATGCTGGACATTATCAGGTAAGGATGGTCTATATTTCATTTGGACTTCATATACTAGTCTGGGAGGCATGGGAGGAATAAACATGCTAGCAGACACACCAAGGGAATCAACAAGCTGATTTTGGGCTCTAGGAATATATGAAATACAGAAATAATCAAAGGAATCTCTGATTCTCCATACCTCATCTCTGTATGCTTTCAGCCTTGGGTGCTTTGCCTGAAATGTTTTATTTACTTGTTGTACGATCAAATCAGCATCTCCAAACACCTTTATGTTCTTGATTTCTCTGTCTTTTGTTGCATTAAGGTCCAATAGCAGAGCTTCATACTCTTCTATATTGTTTGTGACTTGAAAATCCAGCTTAAAAGACAGCTGTGTGCTTTCTTGTTTTGGACATACTAGCACCACCCCTGCTCCTGCAATCTCCCTGGAACATGCTCCATCAAAGAACATCTCCCAAACCTGACTTCCTTGCTCTTCCTCGGCCTGATTTATTGGTTTCCTAAGCTACATTGAGGCCTTCTGAGATTCTTCTATTTGGAGAATACATGCTCCAAAATCAGTGTCCACAACATATAAGGGATGATTAGTATGATTCTTCTCATCACTGATTATGTATGCCAGTTGTGCTTCTCTGTACAATCTCATGCTTTCTCCTCCAAAAACTGAGATAGTAGCATAAGATAGATCATTATGTAATGTCCCACCTAATCTCTTAATCCATCCTCTGGACAACAACATGCCAAACTTGAGAGGGACATCTGCTACCACAATATCCATCATCATACTCTTCATGGGCAGCTGAGTTAGGGTAATGGCTAAATCTTTAATCAACCCTAGGCATTTCACTTTTCTTGAATTGAAAGAGAATAAATCATGATATGGTCTAGTGATATCAAGGCCTAACTCTTCCATGACAGCTTTAGGCATCAGATTGTGGCTAGCCCCTGTGTCTAGCAGGCAATTGTGGAGGATTTTGTCATGAATAGTTAAGGAGATATAAAATGATGGAGAATTATTATTAGCAGGTTCAATCATGGGGCTAAGCACAACAACAGGCTTATCATCTTGCAAATTGACAGAATCAGGGAGGTTTGTGCAGTTTCCAGCTCAAGAGCTTCAAGGATAGGCTTTCTAAATACTTCATTCTTTACCAACTCTACCAGAGGCACAGATATTTTTAATTTCTGGACTTCTGACTCAAAGCTGAAAAAGGAAGGTAACTTATCAGAACCTCTTACCTCTTGAACTGGAGCTTTGAGGATGACTGGATCAGCTACTGGTCTTCTCTGTCTAATATTTTGTTACTCTGTTTGGACAGCAACTCTTTGGGCAGGATTATATTTGACATTTTTTTTTTCATTTTTTTCATTTGACTAGTCTGCAGAACAGCCTCTCTGTCCCACTCCTGACGGTCTTGTTCCTGCAGCAATGATTCTTCATACGTAGCCAATGTCAAAAAAGCAGCACTGCCTTTATCTTCCATGTAGTGAATTTCATCCTCATCTTCAAATTGTTCCTCCTCCATGACTACATTTTGGAAAGGAGCTTTAACTTTTTGTTCTTCATTTGGTTCTTTTCCCCTCTGAATAATTTGTAACTGTTCATTTGCTCTTCTAAATGGATTGGGATTTCTTGGAGAAAATGTGTTCTGTTGCCTTGTCTTTCCTGAATTCCACTCTACCTTCAGCTTAGATATTTCAGCAGCCAATAACTCTATCAGCTTAGTCATTTTATCTAATTTAGGCTCTGAAGATGAGGCAGAGGAGAAGAAACCTCACCTCTCTGTCTCCTTCTATCAACGTGTGTTTTGAGCTTTTCTGTAGCCATAATATTAGATTCTACTTCTAGGGCTTCATCCTGCATGTCAGCTAGAGTGGCACATCTTCTTTCTCTCAATAACAAGCATAAATCAGAGTCAAAAGCATTGGCATAGGTGAGTTTGGCAGAAGTGGAGGTAGGCTTTACCTCAGCTGGTATCTTACTATACATACGGTTAAATCTTTTGTTAAAATCAGGCAATGATTCCCCATTTTCCCTCTTCAGGTTACCAAACTCAGTATGATAATATAGCAGATCTTTTTTATCTCCCCAATGCTTCAAAAATGCATCATCTAAGGCTTCAATATCAGCCACAGATCTAGGGGCTAGTTCTCTGAACCACTTTCTGGCCTCTCCATCAAGGCTTTGGACAAAAACTCACATCCATACATCATTTTCACTTATGTCTAAGTTATCAGCATAACCATAGAAAGCCTCAAGGTTTTTTTCAGTTGTTACTCCGTCTGTGCCAGTGAACTTAGGCATATACTTCTGATATTCTCCTGCAGGCATAGCGTTCAAAGGAATGGGAAAGACCAGAGGTCCATACCTGACAGCTACAATTCTTTCTATCTTAGTAGGTGCTTGCTGGCCTGCCATGACTGGGGTATGTGGAAGGATACTAGCAGATTGAATGGTAGGAAATAATGTGATGGATGGCAGAGACAAAGGGATGTTCTGGACAGTATGGGAAGCTTTCTTTGGACTGAAATTCAAAGGGGAACTAAATGGACAAGGAGCTTTAGTAATCTCTGAAAGAATTTCTTTACTAATAGTGTTGGGCTCTATATCCTCAAATTGTATATTCTTAGCTATAACCTTATCTTTTAAAGATGCATAAGCTTTCTTAGGCTTACCTAATCCTGATGCTCCTTTCTGCAATGTTTTTCTTGGTTTAACAATCTTCTCAGGGTCAGGCATTGGTTCAGCTGGTGATTTCTAAGGATTTCTTCGAGTATGTCTCACAAACTGAGCCGGGACTATACTGTGGAGTCGCCAAAGGTTGGTCTTCCTCCAGTGGAGTCGCCAGATAGATGATTACAACCAGAAATATGTCCAGACCTTGTCTATCATCAAAATCTAGAACTGTGTCGTTCTCCCAGGGAAGTTGAGCTTCAATCTCCTTTCCCCGGCAATGGCGCCAATTAATGTTATCACCCCAAGAAACTCTCCTAGGTTGTATCTCAGAGATGCTCGGGAACATTACAAACTCAACAAAATGTTGAAAATGGATGAATCGAAGAAATGGTGCATATTCAAGCCAGATAACCACTTCTACTATGCTTAACCGCAGACATGGGTGAACACCCCCAGACTACAAGGCTTTAGACCACCAATTACTCACAGTTTGAGGATTAAGTGAACATGGAGAATACTGACCACACCAGCAGATACACAAGACCATGTGATGGCCGGCTGCAACCAGTAAAGAGGTCTGCAAATCTATTTCCTAATGCACAGACAAGATGACAGCTCTCTGGCACTAAGAAAACAAAAACCTGCATAACATATTCAATGATACATACTAGATTTCAACACAGAGGTGGGATGACAGCCCATCTAATGCTAAATATCAAGAGCACATGAACAAATGCATAATAGGGACAGCCTGGAACAGAAGAGAAGTGGAAAGTGTGTAATTAACAGCAAAAGAAGCTTGTATTAGCTGAAAATGAAGACCAGAGGCTGCAGGTATCACAGTAGTTACAATCTCCAGAAGTTTGAATCTTACATCAAAATTACAACCATCAACCCTCATTACATCTTGTTTCTAGGTATATATAGAGTTGTTTACAAAAATGCTGTTGTGTTATGCGTGGAGGGGTCATAATGGACCACCAACCACATTAACTATCTAAAATGGGCCACTTCTATGATCTGCTGCTTCAATGAATGAATTTGACATTCTCTGGTACTCTGTTGTCCTTCTTGAGCAGGTGGAGTGCAATATGGAAGACATTCCATAACTGATAAATGCTCAAATCTGCTCGAGGCTGTCCTTTTTTCTCCTTGACCATGCTTTCTTTTAAATGCGATTGTTGATGGTGCGCAGAGTACTGGTGGATGATCGCCTTCATCCTTCGACAGCGCAGAAGATTCAAGGGTGGCACGGACAGTATCGCGGAGGCATGACTATAACGGGGACAAAACTCACCCGTTGAATAGTGTGGATCGACGACGGGGATCATTTGATAAGGAGTATCGGGAGGGTATGGAATCGGGATGGACGAGGGCCATTGGATCTTATACGGGCAGATCCTACAGTGATCGGGGGTCGAAAGTACGCGGGGGTTAACGAGCGGGGACAGGCGGGACGGCAGTAAGCGGTATTCCCCGCACCGCTTACGAGAGGAGGGTGGTAAACGTACAAACCCGCGCGATCACAATAGGAGGGCGATACGTGGCGGATGTGACGGGGCCAAAACCACTTTCCCCGTCAGTTAACGAGTGGGCAACTCATGGGTGCGGGAGGTGCGAACAACGTTGGATCGTGCAGCAGGAACGATCGGACGGTGGAAAGATATAACGGTTAACGAGCGGGAAAAGCAACGAAGACCGTTAGATCGAGATGCAGCAGATCAACGGTTGCGATTGTGGCGGAGGGTTATATGGGCGCGGTTTCATGGTTTAAGCGCCCGAGGTTTAAAGAAATACAAGTTCATGGTGAAATATAGGTTCATGCCGAATTTTTGAAGGAAAACAGGGCTAGCGGGGGGTATGGGAGTGTGAACGAAGTGAAGGGGCAGGGGAAGAATGACAAATGCGAGCCCTCTTAGAACAGCAACAACACGGCCAGGCTTGCTTATGACTTTCAAATATTGAAAAAAATGTAGCAGAGCTAACAGATCCCATACGAACCACTGGGTGACGCTCTGCTCCTGTGTCAACCCACCATGAACGGACTCCTCGATGCCCGGATCCCAAATCAATCTCCGATTGAACCATCATCAGCAAATCCCCCTGGATCCCAATGCCTCCAAGGAGCATCAAGGCTCCACGGCTCTTGCTGTGCTATAACTTCGGTTGTGAATGTTGCTCCACCCACCGCGTACCAACTCATCACCTCTCTCCAATCCAACCCTTTGGTCATAGAGTAAGGTCAATTCATCATGTTGAAGCCGTGCTGAAATATTGATGAGTGGTCAGCCTACATCCTGCTGCCAACTGAAGCATGTGATATCCCTCACCTTGGAGGGCTTCTGCAATACAATGATCCTGACCAAAAATGGCACTCCAACAAAAGGATACTAGCTCATGATCTCTCACCAATCCAGCGCATGGACACCTATGCAAGGGATATGTCTACTATGCTGAAATCGGTCCATGCTCAGCGATTGATGCACTACCTGGACAATCCAAGCATGTCCAAGGAATCCTGCCTCTCTCCCTCTAATGGGTAAAAGTGGGGAAACCGTGCTGCAAGACCCGTCTATGTACTCCTAGAGAGGGTTGTTGCCTGAAAATGCCGCAACTCGTCTGGCTACCACTACATCTATTTGTACCTCATCAATGGGTAGTCCCAAAGATGGATGCACTGCCATCCCCCTCGCCTGGTAGGAAGCTCCACGCTCCTCCAGCCCACTAATCTCCTACCAAATTGTCCTATCATACTCCAGCATCTCTTGAGGACAAGTGTCAGCGAATAATGTCATCTTGCCAGTTGTCTGTACATCTGTCTGCTCCTCATCAGTGGCTGACCCCAAGGGTGGCTGCTCATCCTCCACCATCACGGGTTCAATATGAACCTCCAACTGGCTCTCCCAAGAAGGCTCATCATGCATACTGTGTGCCTCATCCTCCTCAGCTGACTCACGCGCCATCATATGCTGCTCATGCTAACTCGTCACTTGTGACACGCTATCCTGAATGTCTCTCCTAGGACCCACGAACTGCTCATCATATGAATCTGGCCTTATGCCAATGACTCGACATGACTCATGCTCCTCTATGTGCTCTCTATGCTAAGTCATTAGCCGCTCATCTGCACTCTGATCTCTTTCCCACTTGGGAACCATCGGTTGCTCCACATACTCCTCTACCACACATGGATGTGTATCCGGGCTACTGTCATCCACTGCACATGATGGCTCGTGCTCCTCTAAGGTATCATCATATGAACCCATGGACTCGTCCAGCAAAGAGTCCTCATCCTGACAGACATAACAAATATCTCCCTGCTCTCCACTGTCATCTCCTCATTGTCACTCAAGCATGAGTGGTCAGGTCCCCAAGGTCCTTTGCAAATGAAGCAAAGTCCCTTCCTCCTCATCTCATTCTTGCTGCATGAGCCCCCAAACCTGAGCTGCTCCTCCCTGGTCAACTGTCTCCTGAACAGCCCAATGTTCTGCTCAACCAGCCTCTCGGCTAGATCATAAGCAATAGGGGAGACCAACTTCTCTCTCCTCCAAAGAGACAACAATCAGGACTGCAACTCTCGACAAATGGCATCACGGCTCTCATACATGAGGACAAGATGGATTGCATATGTACTATGACTCTATCGGGATGATGTTTCCTAATGCTGAAGAAGCATTGGAACATCTGTAGGATCATGTTTTCACACTCCAAATCAAACAGGATCTCATAAGTCCTAGTCATGGCCATGCCTCCCAGAACATCAAGCTTCTTCCCAAAGGTAGAGCCTGCATTGTTGTCCAAGTCTTGGAAAGTTTCTATCATCAGTATGAAAACTCTCCTCATAACATCATCATTGCAAGGAGCTATAGGGGTGGTCAGTCTCGTGATGTTATTGAGACACGAGGCAACCGGAAGTGTGACCCCTTCACAAGGGTACTCCAAAAACATGGGTTGTATTAAAGCTAGCATGGCAGGTTTCAAAGCCCACAACAACTCCTTCCCTTCTAATTGGTTCACTTCATAAAGAAGTTCATCCAATTCATCTAGTTTGAAAAGGGCTTTCCATGTGACTCCCATGTGTTTCAAGTCTGAACCAAGTGCACGGACTTTGTGTCCAATCTCCAGTTTCTTCTGAAAATCATTAGGTTGTTCTTTCTAAAAGATGGCATAAACCCTTCTTGAAAAAGGTTTATTGTTTTGTTTTGGTCTTTGGTCCAGATTATTGTCCATTGACCTATGGTTGTGCTGATTTAAGAGTTGTTTCGAATACTCCATTAGTAAAAACAAGGCATCATACAAGACATATACAACAATAATGTTCTCAAGACACCTTCTCAACAATACTCAGGGCAGCATACATACAAAACCCTTCAACTCAACCATGGCTGGACAATTATATCAGCCTTTATGTAAAAGAGACTCTACTAACAATATATCCGAGGCTACGGAAGCAGTGATACTATATACTCTTTGATCATTAGGACACCTAATGACCTCACAGGGCATTTACTTCCTGTTGACCACTACGTGTCAACTACCCATAGCAATACACCCCCTTTTTTCGCAAAAGGGATAGCACTTGATCAACGTGTCCGTGCCATTCGACTGTCATCATTACCCCGATCATGTTATGTTGTAAACCCAGTCTGCATGTGTAAATTGTAAATAATCTTAGCACATCTGAGTCATGTATGTAAATTGTCTAGGCAAACCTAATTTTATAGTGATAATCTATGTTCCGGAAGGTTTTTTGTCTCACTGATCCATGATCGGCAGAGTTTTCCTTTAGCTTAACCCCAAAGCCGGAATGGATTTTGTCATTAGAATCTTAGGGGAATTCTAGTGTGCTTCGAGTTTATGTAAAAGTAATTTGGAAATAATCCTAATTATTCGGTTAAGTTATTTCAAATTGCTTGATCTACTAGATTATATTTGTGTCGCAGAAATGGGTGGTCTATGAGGGTCTATGTCAAATGGGTTTTCCCCCTTGAGATGTAAAATTGAAAAAGTCATGATGTAAAGTGTCTTGAGGGTTAGAAAATGTTTTATCCCCTCATAAGTCCAAGCTCCTAGGTGCGCTTTTTCCCAAAGGCTAAGTTCGAGGGTCCAATAAAAATAATAAAAGATATAAATAATAAAAAAATAAAATTAAATAAAATTTAAAAAAATAAACAAAAAATTTGAAAAATAAAATAAAATAATAATAAGTCAAAAGTTTTGAGGAAATAAATGCAAAATTTAAATTTTTAATATATTAAAATGCATTTAAAAATTTTGACGGATGAAATTAAAAGGGATTTTGATCCTTATCGACAGTCGAGATCATTTTCACATGGATCGCTTGAACTAGCCATTGGGAAATTTTTCCTTTAAATAGGGTGTCAGGGGTCATTTCAGATCATTCGATCTTAGAATCGTGTGCTAAAGAAAGCTCTCTTGTAGTCATTTTTTATGTGTAATAAAGAAAGACTTTGGGGTTGAAATCTTGTTGGTGTTACTCTTCTGGAATTGTTGTAAGATGTTTTATTTTTCTGCATAAATTTGTTTTCAGCCATTGATGATAGCTTGACGAAGAGTGATTTTAAACACAGGTATCTTGTTTAGTCGCTAGGGTTTGAATGGTAGTTAAATTTTTGGATATGATGGCAGGTATCTCCATTACATTTGGATTTTAGTATCATTTTCTCCTTCTTCGTTAATGGTTGATTTAAGCTGTGTAGGAAATCCTTTCTTTTTTAGATTACCGGGCGTTCAGGGAAGTTCTCGGCTGAACCAGCCAACTCCCAGATTGCATTTTCTAAAGAGCCCAGCTAGTTTTGATCCCGGGCTTATCATTTGAATTTTTCTTATGAATGCATGAAGGGTTTTCTGAAGCACCTCACATTAAGTTTAAAATTCTGAAAATATTTCTGTGCATAATGATAAATCTAG
The DNA here is from genome assembly GCA_031772625.1 of Pinus tabuliformis. NCBI lineage: Eukaryota > Viridiplantae > Streptophyta > Pinopsida > Pinales > Pinaceae > Pinus > Pinus tabuliformis. Next base: position 530,229,593 of record CM062819.1, on the reverse strand, counting down.
CTATTTAGAGCCTTTAAACTGTGAATAGTGCAATTATTTAGCAGGTTTTAGGGTTTTTTTTTTGTTTCTTGTGCATATTATTTCTGGGTATTCTGTTTTGCCATTGCAGGTTACAGGTCTGAGAAGAAATTTTTGTTAGAAGACAGATCTAGGCCCTGGAGGGTAAGATCTGGCCTCAGGGTCAGTTCTTGCAGGGTTTTTCTGAAGAAATTCGAGGCTGTCCAAGCTATTTGTTTGTTGGGGTTTCATTTCCCTAGGAAAAATTTCGAAATTTTTTTAGGCAGGCTCCTGAGTTGTTCCCAACTTTTATGTTGCAGTCCCTCAGTTTCTTTACGCTGGTCATTTCACACCCTAATCCACTGTTCATCTCTTCCTTCACGCGTGATTGCTTTCTCCCTGCGGCTAGCTTTCCCTTCTCACCGCAACCTCCACATTTCTGCTACCAAAACCCTCACGCTATGGCACGCAGTCTCCATCCTTGCGTTTTCCTCACTAATCCTGCGTACAAAACCCCAACTCCACGATGCCCATACGCCCCTAAAACCTGCAATCCTCTGCAGCTACGATCCCTTTCCATCACTCATCTACATTCCTCATTCCCTCGCTCAATCAACCTTCATCCTGCGCACACTCCTCTCCTCACGCTGTCAGCCTCAACGTATCTCTCCCATCCTCAACCTGCAATAATGTCCTCGCATCATTCATCTTTCGCCTTCTGCCAACTCCATGCTGCCATACTGCTCCTGTACGTGGCATTCAACTCCTTGCCCATCCGCTGCCTTATCTCTCCCTCATCTGCTTCCTACCCAAGTGTTGTTGCCCAAGTCCCTCACGTTGCCATGCTTCCTCTGCTGCCCTTCACGTGTATCTCTCCATCTTGCTCTCAAACCTGCACGCACCTGCAACTGCATCTAATGGCTTCATCTGCGTTGTGTCCTCGTCAAAGCTCCCTCACAGTCCCTCCCGCCGTCGACCTACACACCTGCAAAATCACAAGCATAAACACTATTTCGATATGTATGCTATGCGGCTAGCTTTTAGATAGGCGTATGTATAATTTTTTTTGTTTGGTTTCGTTTGATTCTTTTTGGTTTAGATTTAGTTAAATTTTTTAATTTAGGGTTTTGTTAAGCTAGGTGTTTTTAGTTTGATATATTATTATAGCTTAGTTAATGTATTTTCATTGAATTTTTTCGTTAAGGACTTTCAAAATTTCAATTCAGTTTTGTTTATTTTTTTTTATCGTTGTTTTAATCTTTCATTTAAAAATGGAAAATTCAAAAATTAAATTTTTTGTTTTCATTAGATTTTAATTCTTCTATTTTATTTTTTTTAATTTAGAATTAAAAAAAAAAATTAAAAAAAAAAAAGTTAAAAAGGGTTAGTCTTTAGGTTATATTTAATTTAGACTTAAGTTTAGATTAGATTTTAATTTTATTAGGATTTTAGTTTTGTTTTATTTTAATCCTAAAATTTTATAAAAATATAAAAATAAAACAAATTAACTAAAAATTGAAAATTCATTTTTTGGTGTCTTTTTTGGTATCTATGTTCCACTTCTCTATATTTAAACATGCTTAAATGTTTATTTGAAGATTAGCTATATGAAAGTGGTAACTGATTAGCATTTAAAATTGCATGGTTATTTAAAGCATTTATTCTTTTGAATTTTAATTGCTGGAATATTGTTAAGGCATTGTGCATTTATTGATTATCTCGCATTTGGTAAAATTAATCGTTGCTTGGATTATATAATGCGCTTTACATGTTAGAAATCTTGTAAATATTTTTAAGCAATCATTAAATTACTTCATAAGCAGCAGCAGTTAATTAACTCCATAAGGCACTAGTCTTAAGCATTTAAAGATCTAATCAAATTCTAAAATTGATCAAGTGCTTGTTTCCCCCTGCTGTGTCTCCCAGCCCAACTGGTTCCCAGTTGGTCTTCCTTTTTCCCATAGGGTCTACCCTCCTTAGCCTGCTTCAGGGAGACGGCTTAAACGGAGAGATCGGGGATCAGGGTGACAGCCCCCGGTCTGAGCGCTATCGCGCTGCCCAGACAGTCTGTGCGACAACATTTTTTGGCACCATTGCCAGGGAAGGAGTTTTTTGTCCCTGGTGTTTCAACGACATTTCATCTTCATTCTTCTCTCTCATCTGGAATCTGGAATCTTTTCATTTGAGCCAGCAGGACAACATTTTTTGGCATCATCTCATCTTTTACGTCATTTATTAGCCTGTCAAAGGGCCAACATTCTTTGGCATCATTTGATCTTTTCATCACCTTATCTTTCGTCATATCAACAACAATTTTTCAGTTTTTTTCTTGTTTGGGTGGCGACTCCATTTCTTTTCATTTATTTTTCCCAGACAAGAAGCCTCCCTCATATCTACTTGTTTGTTGCTTTTTGGATCCCAGAATTAGATTCATTGTTCAAGTGGCGACTCCACTTCTTTCATCTCTTGATTTTCTTGAGCAGAGATCTCTTTCTATCATCCATTTGGTCCCCCATTATTCATCATGGATTATTCGTTTACCCCATGTCATTTTACTGATGTTCTCCATGACGTTCCGGAAGTGGCCATTTCTAAATTACCTTTGTTCTCGAGTGGTGATTCAATCACTATTAGAAAGCATCTAGGCAGGTTTACTCGTATAATGATCATATATTGTATACCTCCTCAGTATGATCATGAAGATGTCAAAATGCGTCTATTTGTCTTTTCTTTAGAGGTGATGCTTTGAATTGGTTTAATAATTGTCCTAAAGATTCTTTCACTTCTTTACAAGACATTGTCAATGCTTTTAAAGATAGATATGATTATCAAGATAGCTCGCCTTGTGCCCCTAAAATTGTGCAACAGAATGAAAGTAATCTTATGAAAGGTCCAGCTGTCAATGAAAGATTTCAAGACAATTCTTCATATCAGAATGTGCCATCCACCTGTACCATTGCAGATCAAATCCAGGATAGTGGAAAAGCAGGGACAAATTGTGAAATCGATGAAAAGGAAAATCAGAAGCAAATTATAGAAGTAATGTGGCTGGTAAAAAAAACGGAGATCAATCAAACTAATTATGCCAATGATGTGAGAATTTTATGCACCCGCCTAGAAAAACGTGATAAGGAGATGGAAATCATGAGAATTAAGCACTCTAATCACGTAACCGACATGCAGAGTCAGTATGCTAAGGAAATTGAGACCATAAAAACTAATCATGATAGGGAAATTAGTTTTATGCAAAGCAAGTTATCAGGCTTAGAGGAAAATATGACGACCATGGAAGCTAATCAGATATGTCTTCAGAATAAGTTATTGACCATGGAAGAAGACCATGCCAGGGAAATCAGTACTATGAAAGTTGAACACTCTAGCCAGATAGATGCCATTACAATACAGGTACATAAATTTCAACAGCGGTCAGAGGATGAAAGAAACCAGGAAACATCGACAAATCAGAAGCCTCCTTATTTGCTGCAACAAGCTCCATCTTATTATGAGGAGGTCATTGGTTCGATTGAAAAGTGGTTAATTGAAGGCGATCCAGATAAAATTAAAAATGATAAAGATCAGATGCAAAACGAAGAAAGACATGTCACACATATCTTACATACTTCATCTAAGGGTTTTGAAGCAGAATGTTCCACATCATCAGTGATACAACTTTCCACGAAGAAAAAATGCAAAAGAAAGAGAACGAGAAGGAGATTTGATGCATCAGATGGCCGCGAGCAACTTTATTTTCAGATAGGAGAAAGTCTTACCATATGCAGAATTGGACATGGCACATCCGACAAGCAGCCGACAAATTTTCCTGAAAGCAGGCAAATGCTTAGTATACACTATATTGAACACATCTGATGCCATGGGGCATCCTCTGTATTTCTAACCCTACTCCTTGTTTTTTCAGCATTTTCATTTTTGTTTTAGGATTAGATCTACTTTTCATGTTACTAGATAGTTAATAAATGAAGAGCTTATATATTTCATGTGCTTAATGTTATATAATGATTTTTGGATGGACGCTACTTCTGTTTTGTTGTGTATTGCGTGGATGCAGATTCTGGATTCTCACATTCCTACAGTGCAGCAACATGTCCCCAAGTAGAGCCAGATGTTGACCACTACGTGTCAACTACCCATAGCAATACACCCCCTTTTTTCACAAAAGGGATAGCACTTGATCGACGTGTCCATGCCATTCGACTATCATCATCAGCCCGATCATGTTATGTTGTAAACCCAGTCTGCATGTGTAAATTGTAAACAATCTTAGCACATCTTAGTCATGTATGTAAATTGCCTAGGCAAACCTAATTTTCTAGTGATAATCTACGTTCCGGAAGGTTTTTTGTCTCACCGATCCATGATCAGCAGAGTTTTCCTTCAGCGTAACCCCAAAGCCAGAATGGATTTTGTCATTAGAATCTTAGGGGCATCCTAGTGTACTTCGAGTTTATGTAAAAGTAATTTGGAAATAATCCTAATTATTCGGTTAAGTTATTTCAAATTGCTTGATCTGCTAGATTATATTTGTGTCGCAGAACTGGGTGGTCTATGAGGGTCTATGTCAAATGGGTTTTCCCCCTTGAGATATAAAATTGTAAACGTCATGATGTAAAGTGTCTTGAGGATTAGAAAAAGTTTTATCCCCTCATAAGTCCTAGGTCCTAGGTGTTTTTCCCCAAAGGCTAAGTTCGAGGGTCCAATAAAAATAATAAAAGATATAAATAATAGAAAATAATAATAAAAATAAAATAAAATTTAAAAAAATAAATAAATAATTTGAAAAATAAAATAAAATAATAATAAGTCAAAAGTTTTGAGGAAATAAATGCAAATTTTTAATTTTTAATATATTAAAACGCATTTAAAAATTTCGACGGATGAGATTAAAAGGGATTTTGATCCTTATCGACGGTCGAGATCATTTTGACATGGATCACTTGAACTAGCCATTGGGAAATTTTTCCTTTAAATAGGGTGTTAGGGGTCATTTCAGATCATTCGATCTTAAAGTCGTGTGCTAAAGAAAGCTCTCTTGTAGTCATTTTTTATGTGTATAAAGAAAGACTTTGGGGTTGAAATCTTGCTGGTGTTACTATTCTGGAATTGTTGTAAGATGTTTTATTTTTCTGCATAAATTTATTTTCAGCCATTGATGATAGCTTGACGAAGAGTGATTTTAAACACAAGTATCTTGTTTAGTTGCTAGGGTTTGAATGGTAGTTAAATTTCTGGATATGATGGCAGGTATCTCCATTGCATTTGAATTTTAGTATTGTTTTCTCCTTCTTCATTAATGGTTGATTTAAGCTGTGCAGGAAATCCTTTTTTTTGAGATTACCGGGTGTTCGGGGAAGTTCTCGGCTGAATCAGCCAACTCCCGAATTGCATTTTCTAAAGAGCCTAGCCAATTTTGATCCCGGGATTATCATTTGAATTTTTCTTATGAATGCATGAAGGGTTTTCTAAAGCACCTCACATTAAGTTTAAAATTCTGAAAATATTTATGTGGCATAACGATAAATTTAGCTATTTAAAGCCTTTAAACTGTGAATAGTGTGATTATTTGGCAGGTTTTAGGGTTTTTTTTTGTTTCTTGCGCATATTATTTCTGGGTATTCTGTTTTGCCATTGCAGGTTATAGGTCTGAGAAGAAATTTTTGTTTGAAGCCAGATCTAGGCCCTGGAGGGTAAGATCTGGCCTCAGGATCAGTTCTTGCAGGGTTTTTCTGAAGAAATTCGAAGCTCTCCAAGCTATCTGTCTGCTGGGATTTTATTTCCGCAAGGAAATTTTCGAAATTTTTTTAGGCAGGCTCCTGGATTGTTCCCAACTCTTATGCTGCAGTCCCTCGGTTTCTTTACGCTGGTCATTTCGCACCCTAATCCACTGTTCATCTCTTCCTTCGTGTGTGATTGCTTTCTCCCTGCGGCTAGCTTTCCCTTCTCACCTCAACCTCCACCTTTCTGCTGCCAAAACCCTCACACTGTGGCACGCAGTCTCCATCCTTGCGTTTTCCTCACTAATCCTGCGTGCCAAACCCCAGCTCCACGATGCCCATACGCCCCTAAAACCTGCAATCCTCTGCGGCTACGATTCCTTTCCATCACTCATCTACATTCCTCATTCCCTTGCTCAATCAACCTTCATCTTGCGCGCACTCCTCTCCTCACGCTGTCAGCCTCAGCGTATATCTCCCATCCTCAACCTGCAATAACGTCCTCATGTCATTCATCTTTCACCTTCTACCAGCTCCACGCTGCCATACTGCTCCTGTACGTGGCATTCAACTCCTTGCCCATCTGCCACCTTATCTCCTCCTCATTTGCTGCCTGCCCACGTGTTGTTGCCCAGGTCCCTCACGTTGCTACGCTTCCTCTGCTGCCCTTCACGTGCATCTCTCCATCTTGCTCTTAAACCTGCACGCACCTGCAACTGCATCCAACGGCTTCATCTGCGCTGCATCCTCGTTAAAGCTCCCTCACAGTCCCTCCTGCCATTGACCTGCACACCTGCAAAATCACAAGCATAAACAGTATTTCGATATGTATGCTATGCGGCTAGCTTTTAGATAGACATATGTATAAAAAAAAATTGGTTTCATTTGATTCTTTTTGGTTTAGATTTAGTTAAATTTTTTAATTTAGGGTTTTGTTAAGCTAGGTGTTTTCAGTTTGATATATTATTATAGTTTAGTTAATGTATTTTCATTGAATTTTTTCTTTAAGGACTTTCAAAATTTCAATTCAGTTTTCTTTATTTTTTTATTTCGTTGTTTTAATCTTTCATTTAAAAATGGAAAATTCAAAAATTAAATTTTTTGTTTTCATTAGATTTTAATTCTTCTATTTTATTTTTTTAAATTTAGAATTTAAAAAAAAATAAAAATAAAAAGTTAAAAAGGGTTAGTCTTTAGGTTATATTTAATTTAGACTTAAGTTTAGATTAGATTTTAATTTTATTAGTATTTTAGTTTTGTTTTATTTTAATCCTAAAATTTTATAAAAATAAAAATAAAAAATTAACTAAAAATTGAAAAATCATTTTTTGGTGTCTTTTGTGGTATCTATGTTCCACTTCTCTATAGTTAAACATGCTTAAATGTTTATTTGAAGATTAGCTATATGAAAGTGGTCACTGATTAGCATTTAAAATTGCATGGTTATTTAAAGCATTTAATCTTTTGAATTTTAATTGCTAGAATAGTGTTAAGGCATTGTGCATTTATTGATTATCTCGCATTGGTAAAATTAATCGTTGCTTGGATTATATAATGCGCATTACATGTTGGAAATCTTGTAAATATTTTCAAGCAATCATTAAATTACTTCATAAGCAGCAGCAATTAATTAACTCCATAAGGCACTGGTCTTAAGCATTTAAAGATCTAATCAAATTCTAAAATTGATCAAGTGCTTGTTTCCCCCTGCTGTGTCTCCTAACCCAATTGGTTCCCAGTTGGTCTTCCTTTTTCCCATAGTGTCTACCCCCTTAGCCTGCTTCAGGGAGACGGCTTAAATAGAGAGATCGGGGATCAGGGTGACAGCCCCCGGTCTGAGCATTGTCGCGCTGCCCAGACAGTTTGTGCGACAACACTCCCAATGACTCATGACACACTAATGCTCACTGTTATGTTAATGATTTTTCTGAAAGTAAATGGGTATACTATTTTTAAGGTAGAAGGCTTATACAACAGTCAAAATGTACTCAAAAAACTTCAAAGACAAACCCTATGGACTCTTATTGTTCATATCAGACCCAAAAATTAACATCTAACACCCAACAAAGCAGCTTCATTTGAAAAATGGACATACAGTGACTATATAGGAGAGAGGGAACATGGTATTAGATAGTTGTCAATAGCAGTATGAATTACAACCCACTTGGAATAATATACCAGCACCTTGCAGTGTGAGCATCGTACTTTGCCCCATATACTCTGTTAAGCAAAAGGGGATCTTTGCACACACAATTTCTGTCTCTGCCTATTGATTTCCATGCCCTCTTTCATATACTCTGTATTAAGCATGTAAGGATTTCAACCAACTCTCCATCATGCACTGCAGATTTTTGTCTTGGAGTGTTCTCTTTGCTAAAACTGCTTCAGTGACATTACTACCCTTCGTAGCAAATTTGCAATCTGCTACTCTACTGGACATTCAAGAGTGTATGATGGTCCACAAATTTTATTCATGCACAAATGACTCGTATCACACCTTTGACTTCACTCTCACATAGGTTCAAAATTCTTTGTGCGTAGTTGCCCCCGACGGTCAACTCCACCACAGGTGTCACGCCCCTACACCTGCGGTAGTCTTTCAACCACTTATAGCGAAGTGCGGCACTACGAATCATTTTCTTTTCACCAATACTTACGATTGTAGACTACACCTAACATTCCACTTATCTTACTTAGTTTGTGTTTCGCAACCAAGTATTATTAACGTGTTCCTTTATACAAGTGAAAGTCCATGACATTCACATAAACAACATTATACAAGAGAAATGCACAACAGTGTAAAGGGAGGGGCAATTCCCTGTAATATGAGTCTGCCTGAATCAATGTATTATACAATCTTCACTTTTACAAAGTACAAGTTAAATCTTGGGAAACCCCAAATTTACACTTCGCCAATTTTCAACTTCGGCAAACTCGGTTGCCCAGCTCATCGACGCCTCCACACGGTTGTTGCACGACTCACCAACCCTTCGTTCACCTCGTCGCATGATCGTGTTGTTTGCCCAACTTGGGCACGTCTCGTCCTAACCAAGTCGCCACACACGGGCGCCTCCGCACGAGTCAAACCTCCGTTCACAATCTCAACACTTCACCAAAAGTCACACCGTGCACACTTGCACGACGGGCGGGCGCTCACCCAAGTCACCCAAAAACTCGTGCCAAGTTGTCGCACAAACCGGGCACCCACGCCTTTGTTTCACCGTCGGGCGCTCCTTCACACAACCAGGCGCCACACCCGTGCACGCCCTACTCCAACTGGCGGGCGACCTCCACCCGCGCCCTTCACCCAAACCAAGAAACACGCTCCCTTCGTGCGGCCTCGCCCAAGAACGGGCGCATCACCCAAGTTCTGCACCTTTACCTCTTGCTGCGTCCACCTCTTCGATCTGCGCCTTCTTTACATGTTGAGCGAAGTCGTTGAGCGATGTCCAAATGAGCTCTGCACCTTGTTAGTTTATACGAGTGGTAGGGCGAGGTCTTGGCTGCCCAGCAGACCTTCCCACACCCTCAACTTCATCGCAAAAGCCTTCAAACATGTGTCGGCCTTGCTACTTTGTAGGTCGGCCCGTGGGTTGAGCGTTCATGCTCCCCACACATCTATAAAACCGTCGCTCCTCCTCTTATGCACCCACATTATAACATAACGCCATCGCATCACAGGTCTGAGCTTGCACTTCATCGTTTCAAGTTGTTCGTTCATGCCTCCAACCGCTCTCCTTCGTTCGGACGCAGTCGCACTTCATGCTGGAGCGCGCGTAAGGACTGTAGGTCCTTACATCCTCCTCCACATGAAGTCGTTGTTGTCCTCGACAACATACCATCCTGGTAGCCATCCACCAAGATCATCAATATCTGTCTCATCCATTATGTCAACTCCTCCACATACTGCAACATATGTAGAACCACCGTCTCCATCATGTCTCATCCCGGCAACCATCTGTCACCAAGATCACCATACCAAGGTACACACCCCATCGGTATGTCATATATCGGAAATCATCTTAATCCATGACCATCGACCATCTCGTCGCAATCTTCACATGCTTCTCCCCATCATGGAAGGCTAGCCCTTCCATCTCAAGCTATATGCTTCCTGCAACATCTCGTGTCGACCTCATCATGTGTCGTCCTCGTGTGCACTGCTGCCATGATACTCCAACATAATGCTAACACATCTTTGTACATGCCGGCCCCCATGTCTGAACTAGTCGGGTGATCAGTCCAACTATCACGCTCAAACCATGAGAATGCACTTCCTCATGCCACCATCAGTTGTTTCTCAGAACATCTCGTCACATCCTCAACTTGATCAAGAATCCATCTCCATACAAGTGTAAGCCATGCTCAGGTCCATGAAGTAGTCCTCATCTCATCTGCAACATGCTGTCCATGATGTCTGGTACTAACGTGCTGCATGAATCAGCCATATCTGTCCCAACATCATCATCCATCTGCAAAACATCCATCTCCTCAATATGAAGAGATCATCTCATCAATCTCTGACTCTCGATGTGCCAAATCCAGGTCCATGAAGCAACCTCCATCATATCTGTATGTGCCATCCCTCAAGTCTGCCATAGAAACAAGTATACACCTGTCTCATCTATCCATGTGCTGCCCTTAATCATATATCAATAAGCTCCCATGTGTCAAAAGTGGTTGAATCTCGGCTCAACCCATGCCCAAGTGTTGCCACCAAGGCATCATTATCATTGTAACTCCCTCACTCCAAAGCGTCTCATATCGATCCTCCACATCAAGTCGCTCTTCCAAGCCATTCCCATACATGTACTTGAAAGTATGCACCCCATTCTGCATCAAAGTCCCTAACCTCAGCTCCTGAATGCTTCAGATCCTCCAAGTCCACCATATATGAAGTCCCTAAAAGTCACAACCTCATGTCATCATGAGCTCCATGAGTCATCTCCAACCAACATCTCAGCAAGCATACAAGTCTCGGCCCAAAGGTCTCTGCAAGATGCCTCAGCTCTCCATGTAGTAGGAATGCTCCATAGTCTGCTCACAACTCCATCCAAGTCCATGGCCTTGTTGTACAAGAGTGCACAACCTCTCCATCGGCTCATAAGTAAAACATCTCCATGTCACATCAGCAAATCCACCTGCACAACATCCCTGCCTTGGCACTCCTCATTGGATGCCCATAAGTGACACCTCTACAAGTGCTCCTGCACAATGTCCCTGCATAGACTGCCATGCTCCATGTTTCCAACCTGATGTCCATGACTAAGTTGCCCATGTAGTCAACCAAGTAGACCCATCACAACAATCAGTCATCCTCATCCAAGTCTGCAATCTTCGGTCTAGTGAACTCAGTCACCCAACCATATCATCATCATCACGAGTCCCTTCCATCATAGCTCCCCCACTAAAGATTCCACCAAGACTATCTCTTGGTCTCGGCCATGAGAAGTCCACCCAAGTAACATCATACCTCAAGTGTGTGTCCTCCTCCAATCTGTCCATGAGTCATGTCGGGCACTTAGCCAATTCTCCATGTGGCTAAAGCATGACCCAATCGTCCCTTGTCACGAGCCCTTGTACCTTCTACCATAAGGTCACAAACAACCCCAACAAGTCCTGCAACAGTCAACAATCCTTACTTCTCCATACAAGGTCTCATCATCAAACATCCCTAGCATCGGCAAACTGATTTTGCCCTTCCCTGCATATGGTCCATCTACCAAATGCTCAAGTGAAACACAAGTATCAATACTTACTTCATCATCATCATCATGAGGTTCCTCCATATGAGTATCATCATCCATCCATGTCTGCAAACTGCACGATCCTGGTCCAACTTGATCAACCTCAAGTTCATCCTCCATCATTGTCACATCTGCAACATCCTCAAACATCACAGCTTCCTCTTCCTTGTTAGCATAATCTACAACTTCATCTTGCTCCATTGTCCAACTAAGTTGAAGAAGTTCATCTTCAACATTCTTTTCCAAGACTTCAAGTTCCTTTCGAATCTGGGGGTTCTCTTCTTTCATCCGCTTCAACCTGTACAAGGTAAGCAAGAGCTTCCCTTTGCATTCTTCCAAACCTGCCATGCTTTGTCGTTCAGCTTGATCGAAGCACGATGCTTCCCCTCTGCTAAACCTGTTTCACCATTCACCTGAATCACCCTGATATTCCACCCGTCACCTGCAAAACTTGAGCTCCCTGCCAAGTCTTCGGTCTTTGTAGAATCAGCTCCTTGATTCAGTTCACCAAGTTTCCTGCAAAACTTGGACCAGCTCTGATACCACCTGTCACGAAGTGTAGGTGTGTATCAGCTTCAACGCTTCAACACCAGCACCAGCTCCCCGGCACTAGCTTTGATACCACCTGTCACGCCCCTACACCTGCGGTAGTCTTTCAACCGCTTATAGCGAGGTGCGGCACTACCAATCGTTTTCTTTTCACCAATACTTACGATTGTAGACTACACCTAAAATTCCACTTATCCTACTTAGTTTGTGTTTCGCAACCAAGTATTATTAATGTGTTCCTTTATACAAGTGAAAGCCCATAACATTCACATAAACAACATTATACAAGAGAAATGCACAACAGTATAAAGGGAGGGGCAACTCCCTGCAATATGAGTCTGCCCGAATCAATATATTATACAATCTTCACTTTTACAAAGTACAAGTTAAATCTTGGGAAACCCCAAATTTACACTTAGCCAATTTTCAACTTCGGCAAACTCGGTTGCCCAGCTCGTCGGCGCCTCCACACGGTCGCCGCACGACTCACCAACCCTTCATTCACCTCGTCGCACGATCGTGTTGTTTGCCCAACTTGGGCACGTCTCATCGTAACCAAGTCGCCACACACGAGCGCCTCCGCACGAGTCACACCTCCGTTCACAATCTCAACACTTCACCAAAAGTCACACCGTGCACACTTGCACGACGGGCGGGCGCTCACCCAAGTCACCCAAGAACCCGTGCCAAGTCGTTGCACAAACCAGGCGCCCACGCCTTCGTTTCACCGTCGGGCGCTCCTTCGCACAACCAGGCGCCACACCCGTGCACGCCCTACTCCAATCGGCGGGCGACCTCCACCCGCGCCCTTCACCCAAACCAAGAAACACGCTCCCTTCATGCGGCCTCGCCCAAGAACAGGTGCATCACCAAGTTCTGCACCTTTACCTCTTGCTGCATCCACCTCTTCGATCTGCGCCTTCTTTACATGTTGAGCGAAGTCGTTGAGCGATGTCCAAATGAGCTCTGCGCCTTGTTAGTTTATACGAGTGGTAGGGCGAGGTCTTGGCTGCCCATCCGACCTGCCCACACCCTCAACTTCATCGCAAAAGCCTTCAAACATGTGTCGGCCTTGCTACTTTGTAGGTCGGCCCGTGGGTTGAGCGTTCATGCTCCCCACGCATCTATAAAACCGTCGCTCCTCTTATGCACCTGCATTATAACATAATGCCATCGCATCGCAGGTCCAAGCTCACACTTCATCGTTTCAAGCTGTTCGTTCGTGCCTCCAACCGCTCTCCTTCGTTCGGTCGCGGTCGCACTTCATGCTGGAGCGCGCGTAAGGACTGCTTGTCCTTACAACAGGCCTTTGTGCCAAAGTTCCCACGTCCTTCCACATCGCAGAACTAGCTTAACCATTCCACACCTTTAGAACAGCTTGCCTTCCTATCTATGGCCACGTTGGTCTACAAACTGGCTCTCAAACCACGATTTCGATCCTCGGCTACCGGGTTGCTGCCACAACTGCGATCTCCACCCGGCAATCCGTCCATCCAAAACAATTCGACTTCTATGACTAGCACCCGATCATGTGCTTAAATGGCATTAACAACTGAAGTTTGGCTACGCTTACCCAATCATATCAGCGAGTCACACGACAAATTATTTCACCCACATACAAATGAAGTGCAACCTTCCAAATCTCTTCATGCGCACCTTTACGATGTTTAGATTGCTCTTGCACTCCACGTCTGAGCGTTCGCTTAATCGACCAGATCACTTTCCTTGCAAGCCGACTGTAGCTAATTTCTCAAGGGCGTTTAATGACTCTAGTCAACCAACGTCAGTGCTGTCGCGCGAAGAGAATCAGCTTCGCCTGGAGTTTAGAGCGTGTCATCGGCAGTCAACACTGGCTTTGACGTGTGTGATTGTCCAACAAAAAATTATGTCGGCCTCGGACAGCTGCACCAGCGTTATACGCCCCACAAATCGTCCCCTGTGGATTCGTTGGATTACCAAGACTGGACTTGGCTTGCATCTAATCGACCCTTGTATCTTTATGTGCGGCTGCCTCAACAAAATGTCCCCTGAATGTTTCACGCTCAGAGATATGCCACGACCCCGTCGACAATTGCTGCCTCCAACGTGACAGCTATGCTTGGAATGACTGCTATGCTTAGAATATGGGTGACAGACCCTGCAAAAAGCATTTCTCCAGGCAAAAATCAAATCACGATCTTCCCTGGAACACCGTATCAATTACCTCGACCTCCCCAAAGCGCCAAAAATGGCCTTGATTTCTCGGAAGATTTGATGGGAAAAATGCACAGAAGAATAATAAAAGAGTTTCGCTCCAGTCTCATGCAACAGATTTACGAATTTCCTGGCGTCTGAATTCCCTTCACAATTGCGACCTTGAAGAGGAAAAGGTGTGAACAAATGTGTTTTGATTTTTCCTTGCGACCACTTCACTTAGTCTCCGTGTTCCTGAATTTCACGTGGCTTAGATTTAGGTCCCAACATACAGATGGCATTCACCCCAATTCGACTTCTGTAGTGAAGGAGATAATGCGGCCCTTTATTCTGACATGATTCAACCACTAACTTTTCCGTCTTGACATTCACAGCTTCTTCAAGATCAATTTGGACGGTTGCCCTTTGAATATTTCCAGACTTAAATAAACTTTATAATATTATGACCCTTGAAAATATTTTAACTTCTACCCCTCTAACAACTCTAGCAATTTGGTGAGGAAATAAACTCTTGGCCTTTCAAGATAACCCATGGCTGAGCCAAGATCAAGGCTCTGATACCATTGTAATGTCCCAAAAGAAATAAATTTGGAACATTCCCTTCACATAAAATTTCTACTCATAAACAAAAGATTGTCATGTAAAATATAACATATAAAATGTATGCAATTTGATAATACAATAAGCGGAAACAATCTTAGCTTTATTATAATATAAGAATTAGGGTTTTACATGCTGAAAAATAGCTGAGATAACTGGCCTCAACAGATCTGCAATAATGCCACACTGGGCCTTCCAAAACAAACTGAAAAACAATACACTGCAACCTGTGAACCCTAAATGGATCCACCAATGGAAGAGATGGGTGCACGACCACTCTCACTGAATCACCCGAGGGTTTCTGCCTAGGGCAATTGCTGGAATAGAGAATTGGGTTCTCAACCTCTCATACAAAAAACAATACTCAATCCAAGATGTCCTCCAATGGTCTCCTCTTCCTCTTTTATATATTTGATGGACTCCTCTAGAACCTTCTATTTTATTATTATTTTAATCATGGAGCACTTTTCCCTGTTTTATTTCAATTAAAATATTCTTTTAATGAGGGAAAAGGGTAAATTAGCCACCACGTCTCCTCAGGTCACTGAAACTCACATCTAACCATCCCATCCTGTAGATCTTCCCATTATGGTTCCAACAAGCTATTACACTAAGGTATTCCCCCAATTAATTTCCTCGGAATGCCACCTCAAGCATAATTAATTAAGTTATGCCCAATAAAAAATGTTGATTTCTGAAAGTTGTCGGAATGTGACAGAATGATAGGAAAATTGTGCGGGTGATGGAATATGCCAAGCGAATGCCATCAAATCCCATAAAAACTCCTCAAAACTCCATCGGAACCCTTGATGACATAAACCTGCTCCACTGACTTGGCCATCTCCTGCCCTGGAAATCCACCCTGACTGCACTATGAAGAAGAATAAAAATGGGGAGATGACATAATCTTCGATCCTAGTGCAATGGGACCTCTTCTAATGGCCCAATGGGTATAGGACGAGCACTACTTAGGAAGCCCCGATCGAGATAGCATAGTTTCATCTATCCCTATTCCATACTTACAACTTTCCATCATGTTAGCGCTTGAAATTTCACCTCAGGCTGAGAAAGGTAAACCTCAAGGCTACATCAAACCATTCAGCCTCGTAGCTAGCCCTACGGGGCAGGAGAAGGCTCTCTCCAGTCTATCTCGTAAAATCTTCAATAAGATGAGATGACCAACAAGGTAACACTGATATTAGGCTAGTAAACTGATCAAAAAGTTGATTTTGGGGTTTTTTGGGTTTTTGGTGGCAAATTGAGGAATTGCAATTTTGGGTGCGGGGATTTGACACAGTTTTTGCAGGGGGTTCCTTGGGGCGAAGTAGGAGACAGTATTGATGCCTTTAGTGGAGGTGGATGATCAAGAAAGAAAAATGAGGAGCTAAAGAGAGCAAACAATGACTTTGAATTCCCTTTAGACAGTAGAAAACATGGAAATTAAACAAATTTAAAAGCAGAGCATGGCTAGCATGAATTCATACTTTAACACTTCATTTGTTTAATGTGCAGAAGGAAAGAAAGGAGATGATCACATAAACACACTTACAATAACATTGAGAAACACACCATCAACACATGAGTCCACAAGAATCCCAAAGATGACTGCAAAACCCTGGTCTTCCTTAGCCAAAAATTGCAGAGATACAAGTGAAATAATACAATGATAGCTTCTCCCTCAAGAGTCCAACCATGAAAATGAGCAAGAAAGTACATAATATAGATGATCTAACCTCTTTCCCTACCTCCATGGGTCGAGCTCACTATCCTAGGAGTTGTTTGAACCACTTCTAAACTAAGCACTACAAAATAGGCAGTCAAAACAACTTGCCTCTATAAACTTGGAAACCAGTTCATACATTCAATTTTTACCCTTTACATGCAAGAATCTTCTAGAAGAGTTAAACAAGAGTAAAAATATCCAAAAAGTGCCACAAGTACAGTCAAGAGGATCACCATCCACCTCAGAAAGTCAAACTGGAGCTAAACTGCGTTTTCTGGGCTAAACTGGTCAAATCTGGCAAAGTTCCCTCAACGGGTCGCGCACATCTTCCTCAACGGGTCGCGCACTTTGGGAACTCTTTTTGAGGCACTTGCAGGTGTCAGAATTGGGTGCAGGATAGCTCGTTGGAAAGGTCTGCGAATCTACTTTCCAACCCAACTGGAATTTTTGAATTTGGAGGCCATTTGCCCAGTCAAAACTCAATTCTCCCAAGACTGCTTTCTGCAACTCAAAAAAGGGGCAGAAAGTCAAATTTTGCATGTATTTTGACCTTCTGGAAGCCCAAAACCCCATAAAAACTCAAGTCCATCCATGGGCATATGTAACTTTGCATAGCAAATCTAGAAATGCTGAGTTTTTGCAAAAAGGAGCTGCCATGACAAAGGGTCTCACCTGGGGGTGAGACCCGTTGAGACCCGTTGAGGAGCCAAAACCTGTAAATTTCCAAATCATACCAAAATTACCCAAAATTCTCAAAAATTTTTGGGATTTGTGCTGTGGCTGAGCTAGTGAGTGCCATGATCTTTGAGTGAAGCTTCAGCCAAGATACGGAGGGGATTTGGCCTCTTTCTCCTTTTTTGTGCCTTGGCCAAACTCCTTGGATCCGACGATTGTAATTTTGGTATTTCTCTAAAACCATGACACCTGTGCAAAAAGTGAATGAGGTTTTTCTTCTTTGGCATGTTATGGACAAAAACCTCTCTCAGTTTTCGAAAATTCATCTTTTATTGCTCTGAAACATCATTTGAGTGCAACTTGTCCCGATGTGTGAAACAAGGAATTTTGTCGAAATGGAGCGAAATGAAGGGGATAGGGGGCTTCTAAATTCTTGAGGAAATTTTTGGGAGTGGGGAGGGATGTTAGGGAGCAGAGGAAAGTGGAATCTCAGAGATTGAGTGAGGGGAAGGGGTCAAAAAGGAAAAAACACAGGCCAAACCTAGAAAATTGCCAGGTTGTAGCTAGAAACTAGGGTTTGTGCAAAAATGAGGAATTTGGCGGATCTAAGGGATGGGAAGTGTTTGATAAGGTACTTTAAGGATAGGGGAAGGTGTATGAACATCAGGAAACAAGTTTTGCCGGTGATTTAACCATCCAAGAGAAATTGCCTTCAAAACCCTATGAGAGGGAAATGACCTTGCCTAGGCACAACTGAAGCATGAATAAGGTGTAAAATGACTCATTAGACACTGACATGATAATGAAAACCCTCTGAATGATGATAGGCTCAGCTGAATGATGACATGGACTGACATTTGGGCAAACCCTAGACCTAATGCCTAGTGACCAAATTTTGCTTGAAGACTCACTGAAATGACAAAATTGGACCTTGACACTCTGAGACCACTTTGTAAGAGCATATTTGATCACTGTAGGAAGGCTGAAAAGACTTACACTAACATTGGCTCCAATGGGGATGGTAGCTCCTTGGAGGTGCCAAGAACCTTAGACCTCTGGGAGAGCAGACCAGTGCCTTACAATCATTGGGCAATGGAGTCATTATTTTGAACGGAGAACACAAAACCTTTGACACATTTATTGAATGAAAACTGACTGAAACTTAACTCAAACTGACTCGATGGCAAACTGAAATAACTTGAAAAAACTCACTCAACAAACCAAACACAAATGACTCATGACCGACTTAAAACAAAACTTTACAAAGCTTTTGGAAAAACGGCAGCAATCCATCAAGATTTGGAATCATGATGACAACCACCTGCATACTAATGAAATATGTACAATCATGTATAATGAGCTTTCCAATGTAACCAATCCAGCAAATGGCTACATACCAAATTTCTGCTCTTGCTTATCTCGAGCAGGCGAAACGATGAACCTGTAGGCAACTCAAAATAACCACTGAAACCAAAGCTTATGATAATGAACCAGGCAACATTTATCTTTTCTAATGCTTGCAGAAGAATGCCAAAGGGATCTTGATAATCCTGAAGCACTACCTTGTTTGGAGATCCAGCTGCAAAAATATAAGTACTCGCTTCATTCTGATCTGAAAGAACAGTGGGTTGCTGATTGATAGGAAGGCACAGAGAAGTATAAGCTTCTGCCATATGAGTGTTGGCTGTAAATTCCTTGACCGTGAGAAATTTTGACATATTGTCTCTCTCAAGCTTATATTCCTCAATTTCATGGTCTAAGTCATTCTTAAACGGAAAACAATCCTCAAGATCATCAAACATGACAGCGTCATCATCTTCATGAAAGAAAATATTATCTGTTTGCTGATCTATAAAACTAATTACAAGACTGTCATCATTTTCAAAAGAGGAAGAAGTTTCACCAACACTTTCGTGACCATGTGCACACTGCCGATTTGCTTTAGCTTGGGTTGTAGCATGACCTTTCAAAAGCTGATCTATCTCCTCTTCAGACAAAGGAGATAAGACTTTCTGTTTCCCTTTGCTCAAACAAGTCTTGTCTTCTTGAAATAACATTTCAAAACATGAAAAATCTGAATGACAGTCCTGATCTTCTGAAACTTGGAAACATTGTTGATCATCTTCATATGAAATGGCAATCAAACTATCCAAATTATGATTGAAAGAAGAGTTTTCACTTACTTGAACAAAGATCTCATCTTGTTGTTCATGAGCTGGCTGAATTACCTCCTCATGCAGGCTCTGTTCTGATGACATAAGGACATTTGGATCAAGAACTTTGTCCATGATCTCAACAACAAAACTCTCCTTTTCAGGATTCGGCACAGGTATTCTTGGTCACCATGATATGAATTTTGATCTGAAATAGCTGAGTTGACTGCATTACATTCTAAAATTGAATCTTGGCTACCTTGCACACTGTCTTCTTCTGTGGGCAGATCTGAAACAAGCTCTTCTCTTTCATCAATTACAGCCATATGGCCATCTTCAACCTGCTGATCTTGACAAGTATCCTCTAAGATTTCTATGTGCTGTTGAAACGGATTTTCATACAGGGCTTCCATGATCTCTTCATCCATGAAATTATCATCTTCATAAAACTTCTCAAGGCTTTCAATAAAACTATAAGCATGCTTGCAACAGTCATGAACTAAATTCAATGATGGATAAGAGTCCTTATATCGTTCAATGAACATAGCATGAAAATCCTTTAAACAGTAAATACAAGCAGGCGGCAAACTTTCATACCATGATTGAGCTGTACCTTCCAGAGTGGCCAAGAATATCTTCATCAAGCAATCTTCAGGAAAATCGACCTTGAATTTGCGAATATGCATGTGAAATCTAACCAGATGTAGAGCAGCGTCCTTCCTACCATCATCGTTAAATATAGGCAGATTCCTTGACCAATCTACCTTCGGAATTTTATTTGGAAAACCGGGGATGTGATCTCGGCTCAAGGGAGCATATCTTCTTGCGATCCGATCCATCTTGAAAATCTCAAAGCTACTGATCTCTCTGCAGTGAAGTCACCATGAAGCATTGATCTCTGGATTTTTCAGTGAAGGAGTCGCCAGTGAATGATTTCAGCCTTGTCAGTGTCTGATCGTTGTACACTATCAACAATCAGATCTGAACTTGATACATGTACTGGGGTAAAATGCAATCGAAGTGCTATATTCACAAGCTCATGGAGATTGACTGAAGCAGCGTTTATCTACTAACGCTGATGTAAAACAAGAGCGTTTTCGAAGGCTTCCTGGCGTAACTTCAGGCTCCGTCTAAGACTTATGAAATAACACGTCAATGAGCAAAGGTTTAGATGTTCTCCCCAGTATGGTCGCCAGTATGTTAGCGCTTGAAATTTCACCTCAGGCTGAGAAAGGTAAACCTCAAGGCTACATCAAACCATTCAGCGTCGTAGCTAGCCCTACGGGGCAGGAGAAGGCTCTCTCCGGTCTATCTCGTAAAATCTTCAATAAGATGAGATGACCAACAAGGTAACACTGATATTAGGCTAGTAAACTGATCAAAAAGTTGATTTTGGGGTTTTTTGGGTTTTTGGTGGCAAATTGAGGAATTGCAATTTTGGGTGCGGGGATTTGACACAGTTTTTGCAGGGGGTTCCTTGGGGCGAGGTAGGAGACAGTATTGATGCCTTTAGTGGAGGTGGATGATCAAGAATGAAAGATGAGGAGCTAAAGAGAGCAAACAATGACTTTGAATTTCCTTTCGACAGTAGAAAACATGGAAATTAAACAAATTTAAAAGCAGAGCATGGCTAGCATGAATTCATACTTTAACACTTCATTTGTTTAAACTTTAATGTGCAGAAGGAAAGAAAGGAGATGATCACATAAACACACTTACAATAACATTGAGAAACACACCATCAACACATGAGTCCACAAGAATCCCAAAGATGACTGCAAAACCCTGGTCTTCCTTAGCCAAAAATTGCAGAGATACAAGTGAAATAATACAATGATAGCTTCTCCCTCAAGAGTCCAACCATGAAAATGAGCAAGAAAGTACATAATATAGATGATCTAACCTCTTTCCCTACCTCCATGGGTCGAGCTCACTATCCTAGGAGCTGTTTGAACCACTTCTAAACTAAGCACTACAAAATAGGCAGTCAAAACAACTTGCCTCTATAAACTTGGAAACCAGTTCATACATTCAATTTTTACCCTTTACATGCAAGAATCTTCTAGAAGAGTTAAACAAGAGTAAAAATATCCAAAAAGTGCCACAAGTACAGTCAAGAGGATCACCATCCACCTCAGAAAGTCAAACTGGAGCTAAACTGCGTTTTCTGGGCTGAACTGGTCAAATCTGGCAAAGTTCCCTCAACGGGTCGGGCACATCTTCCTCAACGGGTCGCGCACTTTGGGAGCTCTTTTTGAGGCACTTGCAGGTGTCAGAATTGGGTGCAGGATAGCTCGTTGGAAAGGTCTGCGAGTCTACTTTCCAACCCAACTGGAAGTTTTGAATTTGGAGGCCATTTGCCCAGTCAAAACTCAATTCGCCCAAGACTGCTTTCTGCAACTCAAAAAAGGGGCAGAAAGTCAAATTTTGCATGTATTTTGACCTTCTGGAAGCCCAAAACCCCATAAAAACTCAAGTCCATCCATGGGCATATGTAACTTTGCATAAAAAATCTAGAAATGCTGAGTTTTTGCAAAAAGGAGCTGCCATGACAAAGGGTCTCACCTGGGGGTGAGACCCGTTGAGGAGCCAAAACCTGTAAATTTCCAAAAAATGCCAAAATTACCCAAAATTCTCAAAATTTTTTGGGATTTATGCTGTGGCTGAGCTAGTGAGTGCCATGATCTTTGAGTGAAGCCTCAGCCAAAATACAGAGGGGATTTGGCCTCTTTCTCCTTTTTTGTGCCTTGGCCAAACTCCTTGGATCCGACGATTGTAATTTTGGCATTTCTCTAAAACCATGACACCTGTGCAAAAAGTGAATGAGGTTTTTCTTCTTTGGCATGTTATGGACAAAAACCTCTCTCAGTTTTCGAAAATTCATCTTTTATTGCTCTGAAACATCATTTGAGTGCAACTTGTCCCGATGTGTGAAACAAGGAATTTTGTCGAAATGGAGCGAAATGAAGGGGATAGGGGGCTTCTAAATTCTTGAGAAAATTTTTGGGAGTGGGGAGGGATGTTAGGGAGCAGAGGAAAGTGGAATCTTAGAGATTGAGTGAGGGGAAGGGGTCGAAAAGGGAAAAACACAGGCCAAACCTAGAAAATTGCCAGGTTGTAGCTAGAAACTAGGGTTTGTGCAAAAATGAGGAATTTGGCGGATCTAAGGGATGGGAAGTGTTTGATAAGGTACTTTAAGGATAGGGGAAGGTGAATGAACATCAGGAAACAAGTTTTGCCGGTGATTTAACCATCCAAGAGAAATTGCCTTCAAAACCCTAGGAGAGGGAAATGACCTTGCCTAGGCACAACTGAAGCATGAATAAGGTGTAAAATGACTCATTAGACACTGAAATGATAATGAAAACCCTCTGAATGATGATAGGCTCAGCTGAATGATGACATGGACTGACATTTGGGCAAACCCTAGACCTAATGCCTAGTGACCAAATTTTGCTTGAAGACTCACTGAAATGACAAAATTTGACCTCGACACTCTGAGACCACTTTGTAAGAGCATATTTGATCACTGTAGGAAGGCTGGAAAGACTGACACTAACACATCATACATTACAAGCCCTTATCTCACATACATTGTTCGGGTTCAATTAACCATTGGTTCTTTGGGATTTGGCATCCATACATCCACATTACCTGGGTCAAGCCTGGAACTTGGGCTTGGGAGGTTGATACAATTAAAAGAAAAGGAAATAGCATATCATGGCCACAAAACAGAATCAAAATGCAAAACATGGTTGGGGCATACAAATTAGCATGTGAGCAAAAGCCTAGCATGAGCTCTACCTCACTCATATGGCCATCACCCGAGTCCTGAGCACATGTTGCTCCATTACATCATAAAAGGAACCCTTTCATGTCCCAACCCTGATGAATGAACTGCCTCATCATTAAGGGCTAATTAATTGCTATATCATTCAAAGCAAGCTCTAACCCTTGAGCTATGAGCAGTAATACAAAGAAAAATCAAGAAAAAGTAAAAAGTGCACAAGAGGGGTGGAAAAGCAAAGGCTAAGTTTGTAATTCATGCATCCATGATTGCTCCCTCCTCACATTTGTACGCTTAGGATGTGGATCTCCATCATGATGGTCCCTTTGACCATGGCACTTGGCCATGAAGCCTTCTCCCCTCTGTACCAACGTTATGATTCACTAACACCTATCAATTGAAGGGTGGACTGAGGGAACGTTACTTCCCCTTAGGGGATAGAAACACATAATAACATTGTCCATTAGCCACTCCTACCTAGGGAGAAAACACCATTGCGAGTTCAAGGCCCTGACTTTGGAAGGGAACCCTTATTTGAAGTATAAAATATGCCTTTAGATTCGAGTTTGGTTCACTTATATAAATTAATGATTAATGTCCCAGATGGCTGGTTCCTTTCACTAGACCCTTTGTTGTGATTTTCAGGTGGTCCGACAGCCCATGTCTTGGGCACCTTACCCACAGGTACCCAATCCATTTGAGAAGTATCTTGGCACTCACATGTGAAGAGTTGAGAGCCTTCCGAGCAGCAGTAGCACATCACACATGCCCCTGCGCACCTCCTGCACCCAAGATTTTCTACCACTTTACACTGCATTTGATGATTCTTCAGGATGATGCATCTAGACCCAGCATGCCCCCAGGCTGGCCTTAGCACCATATGAGCGATGGCAGTTGATTTAGGGCCTAGATATGGATGGTCTCACCTTCAGAGACTTGGGAGGGCTAGTAGCATCTAGAAAGCCCTCAACATTGGATCAGAGATGGAAATTATGAGTGTTTGGAGACCGAGGAGACCACTTTGTGGTGCTCTACCTGGATTTTGGATTTTGGGACTTGATGGAAATTTGAGGGCCAACCCTCAAACAATGATTTGTGGATGCTACTACACCACATTTGGCACCTTGTAGCACCAATGCTTGGCATTTGGAGCTCATTATACTGATGACATCAGCATTAGAAGCCTCACAACTCACATGTGTGGGCTTTTCCTTTCAGTTACGATGAGAGCTAGTGGGTTGGCTTGTAACCCAAGGGATTATTTTGATTTTATTTGTCATTAGGGGCTTGTAGGCTAATAATTAGGGGATTTTATTTTGATTATTTTGATTTTATAAATAGAGAAGAGGACTTTCATTTCTAATCATCATCACTTGTGACAATTTGGCCTCTCTTGGAGAATTTTGACCTTCTTGTACCTTTGGAGAGATGTGATCTATGGAGCATTTTTTATATTGGAGCTATATTCTTGTCTTTGGAGAAGTTTCCTTGGATCAATGATTGGATTGTACATGCATATTGTCTTGTAAGTGCCTTATTATTGAAAATTTCTAATTTTATGTCTAGTATATGGAATAAATTGATGATCTAGGGTTTTTCTATTGTGCCCTAATTTATTGAATATCAATTGTATGGAAGCTAGGTCATATTATTGCATGCATTACTCATTGTATGATGTGTGAATGGCAATCCCCTTGGTGATCTTACATTAGCTTTCCCAAATGAATTATGATACCTCACAATATAATAGTTAGGGTTTTGATGTTAGGGCATCAAAATATCCTTACTCCTTTGCATATTTTAGCCATTCTAAAGAATCCATAGACTCCATCAACCCTAGGATTACACATTGGCCATGTCTTGTTGGTGATCAAGTGAAATTTTATCCACAAAATTTCTCTCTTCTCTTCTCTAATTCGTCCCTCTTAAGGCTAAGCAACTCAATTAGGGCTTAGGGTGAATTGGCTTGGAATATGAATTTTAGGACTTTGAGGGATTCAACAATGAGAATTGAAGTTGTTGCCTCAAAAGCACTCCTCCTAGTGGCCACTCTCTCCATTTTCATCCATAATTCTCTTGCCATAATTTTTTGCCCTAGGACAAACCCTAGTTTGGTTAGGCTCCAACTTGAGGGTTTGTTGAAAGTTTCATGTGCCTTTTTCTTGCTAGTTTTCATAGTTGGAAGCCTTTTTTCTTTGCACCTTGACCTTGGGACATTCCCTTTTTCCATTTAATTTTTGAAACCCTAGGTCTAGTGTGTCCTAGCTTGGCCTTCTTAAGATATGCAAATTGCCTCTTCTCCATTACTTGAGAGTTGTTCCTAAGTTGTGCCATCCCTTGGAAGCCTCTTGTGTCACTTTATACATATAAACCTAGAATATCTCTTAGGTGGCCTATCTAGTGGGACTCCTCCTACTAGTGAAAATCCATAAAGAGCAGGGGGTTTTGGTTGTGATGATAGTGGGCCATTACCCTACTGTTGTCACTTAGTCTAGTGCTTGCCTTGTAGGGTACCCTTCTACAAATCCTGCTAGATTTTGTGGCAACATGCCCTTGTTGAGAAATCTAGGACATCAAGGTTGAGTGATTTCTCTTCTATCAGTAACTGCTTGTGAATGTCTTTTACTTCTTGATTAGGATATTCTTTTAATTATCTTATTATAATTTTATTCTTCATCAAACAACTACCAATGCATAAACCATAAGGAGACAAGAGACACAAAATATAGGCTATCAGCCAGGGCCAAAACCTCTCACTCTTGAGAGGAAAACCAGAACAATTTTTTCTTCTTATAGAGATTCCAATCGACGAATACCAAGACAAAGACCTATGACCTATTTGCCACTCCAAGACCAAGACACAAGTTCTTTCTCTTTGCTGCTTTTCTTCCTAGCACAAGTCAACGCAAGTCAAACTTCTCCTTCTTCTGCACTTCTTGGCTACTCTGAAACTTCGACCTCTTTTCCGCATATCTGCACCTCGTACAACTGTAATACCACACATGTTAGGAGTAGAGACAAGTTTGGAGGTGATTCCTTGCTTCGCTATACTTGGAATCTTCTCTACATGAACTCGGGCAACATTAAGACAGATTTGGAGATCCTTTTATTGTCCCTTATTACAACAGATGTACCCATTACAGAAACCCTAGTTTCTGCCACACGTGTGAAGTTGTTTGCCCAAGAAAACATCCCAAACCAATGCCAAAAGACCTCGTTGCTCCTTTCCTCCTTGCTGGTTATAAGGCTTCTTTGATGACCTTTTCGCACTTCCTTCAATTGTAGACCTTGACCGAAAATTTACGCTCTGAAATGAGGCAAAGTTGCCTATTTATAGTTGTTTTCCATGCTAATTAGCCGACGTGACATATATGTGAGTCGAAGTGTCCTTTGGTGAGGATATTATTATCCTTCTTGAAGCCGACTTGTAGGAGGAGACTTTGCTTGGTCTTGGAGGGCCTTACTATACATTTAATGACTCTTATAAAAGTGTAACATGCCCAAGAAGGGTCCTTCATACATGATTTTGTCTGTCTTTGACTTTATGACCAATCCTAAGGGCTCACAATGGGATCCGTTACTAAAAATAAAATTCCTTGCTCGTGAAACCTATGAGACAAGCATTACAAAGATAATTTTGTTTTTCTTCTTTACATCAATTACATAAAATCACATTTACACATGTCATTATGAAGACCGAACCTATATACATTTTTCAACACTCCCTCTTAATTAGGGAGGTATTCATAATGGTACTTGGTCATTCTCAATCTGAAGAATTTCTCATAAGAAGAGTCGGATTGGTAACCCATCTGTATAGCATCATATCAACCAGCATTGTCACATAGCAAGGCCTTGACTAACAACTCTATCTCTCCATGAGATCTAAGCACAATGCTGGCGAGACCAATGATGTATAAACACCCTCATCATTGTCTCTCTCGGAACATACCCCACTCGGGTTCTCAAGGTGTGTTCCACCAGGACTATTCTTATCTTGGATTCCCATCCCTCAAAGAATATCGGTCCTCTACGACTACTCTTAACTTGGATGCCCTAACACATCCTCAAAGAGCATCAGATGCCTAATGTTTACCCAATCCTCCATTCTGTCTTCCTAGGTGAAAACAAGAATGATGTGTCTATCTGTCGCTCTTAATTTGGGAGGACATATCTATTCCAATAAAGGAATGTACTCAATCCTATGGAAGGAATGTACCTAAAGCTCGCTCTTGGCTTAGGAAATTTGCTTCCAAGTTTCTACCCAAGTAAGAAACTTGCTTCCAAGTTTCTACCAAGTAAGAAACTTGTTTCCAAGTTCCCTCTTAATTAGGAACCTACAACATCTCCTCAGGTGGAGATAATGGGACAACCAGCTGCTTGAAGAACTCCTCCTCACGATGTCATGAACTTATTTTCATTATCTAGGAGTCTTCATGTTTAGGACTTCTCCATAGGGAACATACCATCCATCACTTTCATCCATGAATCAGTCATGTCATCATCGGAAATTGATCCATATGTTCATATTTGGCCTTCCTTCATGCCATGTTGCCTTCTTCATGCCATGTTTCCATAAGGATCTTCATCCTACTACATGGGCATCAATGGTGGAATATATCCATAGATCTTTCCTTGGCAGCCCTCCATAAGCTCATCCAGATATTTGTTCAAAAATAAGAAATGAACACTTGAATAAAAAATTACCTTTGTGATGGTCTTTCATCATGACATCTTCTAGTTTATCAACATCCTGCATACATATCAACACATCTCCCAAATATATATATTGTCGAGGGTCTCTTTCATTTTTAGACTCCATCAGAGTCTTCATATCTTTCATGGAGATATCCTAGTCAAATATTCTTGGTCTTTGGATGTTGATTGCCTTTTTCCATGGTTGCATATCCATGATCTCTTCCTTCCTTTCTTGACACATATCATTCTCAAGAACTTCCAATCAGAGTTCCTCCAATTAATGTCAACTACCTCATACTTCATATCAGGACATATTATGTTGATTTTGGCTAGTGCATGTGTGACCCATGCATTTATGCATTCCTTCGAGGGAGGAGATCCTTCCTTTTGATTATGCTCTCAAGATAGAGCATTGATCCATGTTACCTACAACCATATGACATGGCTCTTCAATAGTGAATACAAGCATACATACCTCATTTTCCTTTGGGTCATCCAGACTTCCTGCAGCAGTTTCCTTGACTGAAAAGAGCTTCAATCCCTTGATCTACTTTACCTTTTATGTCATCATACCATCATCCCGTGAATTCCACAAGTTTGGAATTCTTGATGAAACACTTGCTTCCCTTCTTGATCGCTGAACCTTTTGATGAAGATTCCATCAGAGAATCTTAAGGATCTAGAGTATCCCCATCCAGCAGATTTTTCCTTTTGACAGATGTATGATGAGCCTAGTTTTGGATGACCTTTTTCCTTCTTTTCCAATGAGATTCCCAAGAGATATATCCTTGACTCCCATAGATTCTAACTATCTTTCATGCTTTATGATGATGTCTTGAGCTCTTGCTTTCAATGCTTCTATGATGCCTTGATGAATCCCATTATTTTACTTAGTGAATCATGATAGCCATATCTTACAACATAAGACTTAGGAACTTGAAAAGAACTTATGTGAGGAAGACTATCTCAGTAATAGAGATCTCTTACTTCGTCTTTCTTAGACTTCTTCTTTTCAGCTTCCTCTACCTCTTTGGTGATATGGGCTTCTTCTTTTCCTCTTTTTTTGTTGTCCTTCTTGGTCTTAGGACAATCTCTTTTGTAGTGTCCATATTCTTGACACCCATAGCATTGGATCTTAGCCATGTCCTTTTTCTTTTTCCGAGAATCAGACTTCCCAAATTTTCCTTTTCTTCTTGTCATTGTAGCATAAGCTTGATTTTTCTCACCTGCTTCCACATCAAATTTGGCCTTTAGTCTAGATTCTTCAATCTTGCACAATGACCATAGATCCTAGAATGGAGTAGCTTATTTCTTCCCATAAATACTTGAAGTAAAGTTACCCCACTCCTCTGGTAGTGCATTTAATACAATTTTAGTCATTTTTTTATCAGACATGACTTCTTCCATATCTTGTAGTTGATCCCAGATTTCAGATATCCTCATAAAGTATGAGGCTATTCCATCTTCCATTGACATATTCAACTTGTATAGTTCTTGTCTTAATGAGATGACTTATCCAGCAGTTCTTACAAAATACAACTCTACTAGTTTGTCATAGATTTTTTTTGAAGTTTCGAGTTTGGATACATATGGGATGAGGGGATCCTTAACGGATTCTATGAGAATCCTTTGAGCCCTAACTTCCCCTTTCATATACTTCGCAAGATCTTGAGCATCTTCCTTTCCTGGTTTAGTGATAGATCCTTTGACATGTTCCATAACCTCATTTTCAATGAGATTCAGATTTATCCTTTTCTTCCAAGCAAGATAGTTTGAAGCCCCAACCAATTTGTTGCTTTCCTTGCAAAAAGTCATTTTGACAGATTCAAATGTGGACATAAATATACTTACTTGATAGGATGCTCCTTCTCCTAGATGCTCCCTTGATGTTGATAATGATATAGACAATAGAAAACTTCTCCTTGATGAAGATAGTTTTCTTCAATAATGATCCTTCCTCTCTGTAGATACTTCTTTGTAGACTTCTTTGATCTATTGTTATGATGCTTCTTTTATAGATCTTGCTTCAAGATGATCTTCGCTTTGATGCCTTTCTCAAGATTTTATCTTTGAGTGTCCCTTGATAAGATGCCCTTCCTTGATTTAGTCACCTTAGCTATGATTCCATGTTGAGAAATCTACGACATCAAGGTTGAGTGATTTCTCTTCTATTAGTAACTGCTTGTGAATGCTTTTTACTTCTTGATTAGGATCTTCTTTTAATTATGTTATTAATCAAACAACTACCAATGCATAAACCATAAGGAGACAAGAGACACAGACTATAGGCTATCAGCCAGGGCCAAAACCTCTCACTCTTGAGAGGAAAACCCGAACAAATTCTTCTTCTTATAGAGATTCCAATTGACGAATACCAAGACCAAGACACAAGTTCTTTCTCTTTGGTACTTTTCTTCCTTGCACAAGTCAACGCAAGTCAAACTTCTCCTTCTTCTGCACTTCTCAGCTACCCTGAAACTTCAGCCTCTTTTCCACAAATATGCACCTCGTGCTACTGTAATACCACACGTGTGAGGAGTAGAGACAATTTTGGAGGTGATTCCTTCCTTCGCTATACTTGGAAGCTTCTCTAGATGAACTCGGCCAGCATTAGGACAGATTTGGAGATCCTTTTCTTGTCCTTTATTACAAAAGATGTACCCATTGCAGAAACCCTAGTTTCAGCCACACGTGTGAAGTTGTTTGCCCAAGAAAACGTCCCAAACCAATGCCAAAAGACCTCGCTACTCCTTTCCTCCTCCTCACTGATTATAAGGCTTCTTTGATGACCTTTTCGCACTTCCTTCAACTGCAGACCTTGACCGAAAATCTGTGTTCTGAAATGAGGCCGAGTGACCTATTTATAGTTGTTTGCCATGCTAATTAGCCGACATGACATTTAGGTGAGCCAACGTGTCCTTTGGTCTTGAAGCTGACTTGTAGGAGGAGACTTTGCTTGGTCTTGGAGGGCCTTCCTATACATTTAATGACTCTTATAAAAGTGTAACATGCCCAAGAAGGGTCCTTCATACATGACTTTGACTATCTTTGACTTTATGACCAATCCTAAGTGCTCGCAATGGGAGCAATTACTAAAAATAAAATTCCTTAGTCATGAAACCCATGAGACAAGCATTACAAAGATAATTTTTATTTTCTTCTTTACATCAATTACATAAAATCACATTTACACATGTCATTATGAAGACCGAACCTAGTTAAATTTTTCAACAGCCCTTACACTGTGTTTGCCAATCCTAGCAAGTTGCACAGACCTTTGCAACCTTGCTAATCTGATTGGTAACGATGACTAAACATAGGGGAAAAGGGCACGACACAAAAAAAGATGATGAGCTGGTTGCATTGACTTACAAATTTCACTTGGTGAGATTCTACGCCTTTCATGTGCTCTCAACAACAACACATGTCCCCAAGTAAGAGCCTATGTTATCCACCAATATGTCACGGCGGATTTTTGACAAATTTCTTCATTACCCCTCGTGTTTTCTTGAGTTTTGGATCCATGGGAGTTCTTCTGAATTATAAATTTCTAAATATTACTTTTCAAATAGATTCTAGTATTAAGGACACTGAGTTCTCATTTAGGCTTGATGATACAGCTAGCATTGGGAATGCTAATGGGTGGACCTCCAAATGGACAAGTTTTAGGGACAAAGGCACTTGAAATAGGGATTGGGGTTGCTTCTAGAAGAATACCTTAGATTAAGGCCAAAAATAGGCCATCTTATACATGCCAAGGAGACAAAAGTCTAAAAGGGAAAACTTTTTCAAGAGAGCCAAGGCTATGATTATCACTACACTTGTGTTGGTTGCTTTGCTATACAACATTCATGGATCTGATATAGCATATAATCCAATTGCCAAGTCATATGTAAGAGCGACTGTAGATTCTATTTCATATATGTGGACAAGATAAAAGTATCTAAGGTGGAGGACCATCTATGTTCGGAAGCAGAGACTCTGTTATCAGTTGTGATTGTGCAATGTTGTAATCACACACTTCAAGCAAAGTTTCATTTGTTTGGATGGACAGTTTCGTGATTACTGTATAGGATTTGGTAGAAAAGGGGAGATGTCACATGCCATTCTATGGGCTACTTCACAGTGGCATACAATGTGTAGGCAATGTACCTGATAATGAGGCATTGTTTGTTTTGATCCTGGGGATTCACAGAAGGCAGGATAAAGCTGATATCCATATGTAAATTTTAGATCAACACCTGTGGAACCCTTCGAGTGGCACCTCAAATATTTTAGGAACTTGGGACAGCTGATGAAACAGAGAATTCTGAGTATGAAGCCAAGCAGAATGAAGATTTGAGGAAGAGAGTTAAGCCCATGCCACACCTTATCATCTTCAGTTAGTGGATTTTGGTATTGGGGGGTTTGATCTACAAGGTTCTGATCATGATTTTCTTTGGCAATGTGTTGAGGAAATTGTAACATATTGCAATGTAAATTTCAGTATAGCAGACATGGGTCTCTCAATGGGTATCCAAGGAATGAATGTTGCCAAGGAAAACTTAGATATCATTATTTTAAATGATAAATTTGCTACTGTCATGATGATGGTTTGGTAAATTCATTGATTCCCAGCTTACTGAAGACATCAGAACATTTTTAATATTTTTGTGTCTGCTGTTTTATTCCTCTAACTGCTGACCAGTTTCTCTTGGTTAACCTTATTGTGGATACTTTTGGAACTGCAATAGAGACTGAAAAAAGCACCATTCAAAACATGTTGTGTCAACTCCATGGAGATACTTATAGGGTTCTTGATCTAACACAGGAGGAAATAATGCAAATGAAAAGAAGAGAGCAAGGAATGAAAACAGAATAGTATTATGGATCGTTCTGGAGAAGATTGCCATTTTGGTTTGAAGTATGGAAGATTTTATTATTCTGAAAATGCAAGTGTTGGAAGAGCAATAAAGGCCAAGGGCCAAGTGTCTGTATTCTCCAATTCACCTATTCAATTGAAGAAGCTTCATTCTCTGGCCCAGGCCTCTCAGACTCCACGTTGTCAAGTAGAGGATTGTAGGAGCTCACTTGTGTGAAAAAACAAACCACCACCACAAACACAAGGGTTGTGAAGTCACTCCAAAATTGCCCTAAAACGACTCGTGATCACAAACATATATACATGTAGCAATCTCCTTGGGCGAAGTTTTGACCATGCCGAACTATGATATAAAGGATTAAGCCAACCCTTCAGAAAGATTTGCTACATAATTAAAAGAACTACCCCCTGGAAGACCATAATGATCACTTGCAAGAAAAGTACCAGGTCTGGTGACTGAGTTTTAAAGGTTGCATGCCGCACACATGGTCTACAAAATTAAGCTTGGGGGTTTCTAATTTTTAAAGGGTGTTTGCCACGATGGTTTTAATAGAGATTTAGATCCGCATGTCCACTTTAAGGGGGCATGGTTATCTTGATTGGCACACCTAGAGAAGTTTTTGGACATCTATGCTTTGGGGAACACTTGAATAGCCTTTGAAGGCTGAGCATGCACCTTGGAAGCCCATTTTCCCACTGTGGAGGGCACTTAGAGAATGGGTTGTTGGCATTGTTTGTGGAGAAGTCCACTTTTGAAGCACCTTTCGAGGTTAGATGATATGCACTCAAGCCCTTATTTGATGAAATTATCCCTCTATGAGGCTTGCTGATGTAAAATTTGTACATGTGGCATAAATGGGCCTTATTTTATGTAATTTAGATTAGTTAATTGGACAAGAGGAGTTTTACCCCTCCATAGGCTACAATAGGGGATTTTAGCTAAAGAAATTGATACTTTATTGTAAGAGG
This sequence comes from Pinus tabuliformis, assembly GCA_031772625.1. NCBI lineage: Eukaryota > Viridiplantae > Streptophyta > Pinopsida > Pinales > Pinaceae > Pinus > Pinus tabuliformis. Next base: position 530,195,912 of record CM062819.1, on the reverse strand, counting down.
AACCTAAGCATCTCCCTATAAATAGAGATGCTTTTCCTTTCACTTTTTGACGGTGGAATCGGGGGAGAAATCCCTTAGCAAGTCTAAACTTTCTCAAATTTGCTGGGGTACTTTTGTCTTTTCTATGGATGGAAAACTAAGGCGCCTTTATTGAGGATACTATTTGTGGATGAATTTTACAATTTCTTTGGTGAGCAACAATTTCATAACTAATAGGTCCCTTGAAGTTTTGTGGATTTATTTTATTGGATGTATTAAGTGCAGATGTGCTTATCTAGTGGTGAGGGTGCATTCTCTTTATATTTTTCCTTGGATGGATCCTATCTTGTATACCGTTGTAAGAGTTCTAGTGGAGAACCTTTCCTTGAAGTTGTCTTGAAGCTTGTGAAAGTCATAGGAGGATCCTCTAGGGTTAGTAGTAGACAACCCTAGTCATCACCCTATGAGAATATCTTTCAAGGTTAGTCATCACCTTGTATCCATTCATTACCTTCTCAAGCGAAACTTGGTTGACCCCATATTCCCAATGAAAAGACACTATTCTCTAGTCCTCCCATCATCTTTCATACACTAAACCTTTTTATTTTAAAAAAATAACGTTTTTCCTAGATTACTCTTCAATCACCTTCATCTTCATTGCCCTAAAATCTTGGTAATTTTAACCTAGGAATACCTACCCTTGAGCCAAACGAGAGTTGGCCTGAAGTGAGAGAGACTTAATGAAGTGACAGTGACCCCCTTTTGAGTTACACTCTGATCTCACTTGAGATTTCAAATTTTGGAGCATTGGCATATGGTGAAAGGATGTTAGCTTTGAAACAATGAATAAGGAGAAAGGAGGAGGACCCCAACAAAATCCTATCAATGGAGGCTTCTAACTATTATGGTTAGAAACAATTGTAATGGACCTAAGAAAATGATGGATAATGTAGATACCCATGCAACAATATGCTCGACTACATATGCCAAATGTTGTGATGGAAACCATGGGAGTTTGAGTCACCAAGCCACTCATTCACCAAGGGACCTACAAAATAAAGTAAGGTTGCAAGGTAAAGGGGCCATAATATTATGAATGAACAAGCCATGTGCAATGTTCCATAGATTCATAAAATTCAAAGAAAACAAATGGTAAAACTCCCAAGTAGGCAAGGCCCCATGGGCACACCAAAGAGTGGGATCAATATGATCAAGGCAAAAACAAGGCAACAAATCCTCCACTATACTAATTTAACAAGATGGATGTATATTGCACATTAAGCCAAGTAATCGAAGGTATTGCTCTCAGTGGATCCCATGAGGTGGGCTTTGCCTATAGACCTAAGTGATACTAAGACTCATCTACATAGTGCGTTAATGTGACAAGGCAAGTTTGGCAGGTGTTTTTTGCACAAGGATGATCTCAAATAATTCAATTGACTAAGGAGGATGGTAAGAGACACAATCAAGGGAGGAGGTAAAACTACACAAGTTTAAAACATTTCTAAAAAATAATCCTATAGAGAAGTAGCAAAAATGTTAATTTTTCTATGCTACAACATTAACATTTAAGTATACATTAAAATATCATTTAGCGTGGTTAACTCAATGACTGTCACCAATGTTGCCAATGGCCATGCATTTGGCTAGTTTTTGCAATTACGTTCTCAATAAGAATAAACTAGGTGAGATGCACTAGTCTATGTTGATGCGCTTACTAGGTGTGCTACCCATGGATGTGGGGAAGCATCACTTGGGTTTCCCCTTGAGGTTTTCTTTGGGGAAAAAAATAAAATATCATTTATATGGAAGCCCTTAGGCATAAAGTATAACAACTTGTCAATTTTGTGAAAATTCCAAAACCTAGAATCCTATTGTAGCAACTAATAATATTTCTTCTATTTGTTAAATTAATTAAACAAACTATTTTGCAATTTCCTACAACAAATATTGAAACATATACACTGCAGCCTTCACAAAACAAATACTGCAGAAGAAAAATAAATGTTGAAAATTAGAGAAATTCTAGCACACACATAAAGATATTGCGAATTGCTGATAAAACAATAGCTAAAGGGCCCGATACAACCATCAGAGTCAGAATAGTGAGTTGCGCAATAACTTCTAGATCCATTTGGTTTTCTTTCACCCTCCATTGACTGGATGTATGAATAAAATGTTGTCGGGATCAATCACTTTTCTTCTATTTTGTCTTCTTCAAACTCCTACCCATTTGTGTAGTTTCGATCAGGAACCTATGGCCTTGAGAAACTGATATCTTTACAATAATACATAAAAGAGATAGAGAACCCTTCAATATCTAGATAAGAAAATTTGATATTGGAGAGGAATAAATGGATTAATCCATGTAACGCATTTATTCAAACTAATTGGGGAGGGAATGAAGAGATAATTATAGAGGTTCAATTTTTGATAGCTTTTTTCTTTGCTTTTATAGCAAGTATTCAAGCTCTCAAATTAGGTAAAGCACTGTATGACTAATTTTTCTGCTTTTCTTGGCCTGGCAATCGGCGAGGCTAAGCAGGTCAGAAAAAATAGAGGAAAAGAAATAGCTATTTTGAACGAAATGAACAATACGATTGACTAGATTGTTCTTTATCCAACTGAATAATTGCAATATCCATTATATTGTCAATACAATCCATACATACTATGGTATACACCTTTACTCCACCATTCATTTTGTTACACATGAACTCTTCCATCTTGGAGAGATCGTTGAGCGAACCAAAGCGGTGGATTGGTAATCCATAGTATGGATCATCCGTACCGAGGATTTGAATCCCTCTCTCTCCGTTCGTCCACTATTGATCCTGAAAACGAATAACCTCAAATCTTTCTATGGAACGGAAAAGACCCATTAACCTAGAGACTTTTTTCACTATTCTTTACGTCTAGGATTATGTCCTGGATCATTTGATAGAAATCCAAAGATAAAAAGAGAAATGAAAAATACCACTACTGCGTAAAACAAACATCTTCAGAGTAAGCATTACGTAATCTTCGGAATCTTAATTATAAGTATAACAGAAGAGATCATCAATCTTTGTACCATATATGGATACTTGAATACCAAACAATAGTATGATTGTTACAAGTCACGAAATTATTTCTCCGAATCACGTGTGAAAATCAATTTGAAAGAAGGAGAGAATTTTTCTCTTTGTTTTCCAAATGGTCTTTTTTCCCTCCTTTTTTTGGATCAACCAAGTATTTATCAACTCTTTATGACAATAAGTCATTGGTATCGATCGTATCAATACGTGACCCAATATCTAGATCCGAAGTGAGCGGTGGGATCAGAAGGAATTGATGAAGGTGAGTGGAAAAGTTTTTATCCGGGAGCAGATAAGGTATCTGAATCTGTTATTGTTGGGTGGAGCAAGGATAGAACTTCTGTCTCAAAAAAAATGGAAAGAGTTATACAAAAATTGGATCAATGACAACGATCCAAAAACTTGAAAAAAAGGGGATACTTTTTATCGAAAACTTACAGCAGCTTGCAAAACAAAGGCTAAGAGAAAAAAGAGAACATAAATAATTGGCATTACATCGACAATTGGATCAGAAATTGCATAAGCCTCGGGTAATTTTCCAAAAAAGGGATTATTTGAATGAATAAAGGCATCATCTAGACAAATATTGAACATAACTAGCATTTTTCTTCTCCAACAAAAATTATGGGGAGGGGGCGAGTAAACCCAGAAAAGTCTTTGATTGATCGAATCGATCGAAGCTCTTCGGCAATTTTGACTGGAATTGGGGTTGGAAGGGATGATTCTTTCATACATATAATATTTTACCCAATCTAATAGAAAATGATCAATGAATGGATATTCTTGTCCCATTTTCTATTTCTCCTATTATGTCAAATTCCATCAATAACCTATTTTGTTGATATAGTTATTTTTGGACAATTGTCCCCAGAAAAACACAATGTGGGAAAACTGATGTAGCAGATGGGGGTTTCTTTATTAATTCTTCAGCAATAATTCAAGTACAAGAATTCAGATAGCAGAACAAAGGAAAAATATTGAGAAATTTAGTAACAAATTTCTCACTCTCCATAGCGACTCCTTGACCCCGAGATGGACCCTCCACCCATACAGTGGTGTCTCTACGTCACCCTCTGCACAGTGCTCTAGCAGATTGTGTCTCTCCTCACACTATCTCTTCCTGAATTCATCCTGCACTTCTTGAACCACTGTTGATACTGTCTCTCTCTCCCCTGCAACTCACCCTCTAGATCTATCTCCTCTGCTGAACTTCAGCCACTGAGAAAATCGATCTTCCTGAGCAACTGAGTAACTACACTGGTGTATTCTCCATCTACCCATCGAATTATTCTTATAATCTTCTATTGGAGCACCAATGGCAAATATTAAAACATAATCAATGGCCCAAATTATTTCCCTATCGATCCATGTGAGTTTCTAGAACATTCACACCATAACTTAATTAATATTGATTAATTAGTCATATTCCCTAAGTTTAGACTTAGAAAATATTTTAAAAATGACTAATAATCTAATTAAGTCGTCTCTAGGTGGAATTTCCAAAAAATATTTATGGGTTTTGGAGATCCCTCTTAGCGAGCGAGGACTGTGTTCTAGTGTTGTTACCTCTTGTAGCAACACCCTATCTCTGCATCATCTCCTTTCACGTTGCCGATGTCTGGCAATTGTTGCCCACCAACTACTGTGCAACTCTGATGTGTTGCATCTGTGTTGTTGTTGACCCTGTTGTACTGTTTCCAGCTACTGCATTTGCACTACAACTCCCTCTCATCTGTTTGTGCTGCAACTCAGAATCCATCTGTTTCTGCTACTGAAACGAGTTCTCCACCATACCCATTTGTTCCCTAAACTGGATGAAATTAGCTCTCCCTAGAAATTTCGTGAGTATGTCTACAATGTGATCTCCTATGGGAACAAACTGCAGTTGGACTGCTCCACGCTAAACGCAGTCTCTGATGAAATGACATCTGATATCGTTGTGCTTTGACCTATCATGAAATACTGGATTCTTAGAGAGTTTTATGCAACTCTGATTATCACAGTAAACATTGGTCACTCCCATCTTCTTCCTAAACAAACTCACAAGTAGCTTCCTAAGCCATATAGCTTCGCATGCAGTCGTATTGGATGCCATAGATTCTACATCCGCTGAGCTCAGTGCTACTAACTTCTACTTCCTACTGCACCAAGAGACCATCCCTGATCCAACACTGAAGCAGTACCTAGAGGTACTTTTCCTGTCCACTGAACTACCTGCCCAATCTGCATCTGTGAATCCACATAATCTGACGTCATCTCCTCGAGTATATTTCAACCCATATCCGACTATTCCACGCACATATCTAAGAATGTGCCTAACTGCTGCCCAATGTACCCTTTTCGATTCTACCATGAACTGACTAAGGGTATTGACAGCGAAACAAATGTCTGGCCTAGTGTTAACAAGATACATGAGCGACCCAATGACTTGTCTGCTATGTGATCTCCTGTGGGGACATACTGCAGTTGGATTGCTCCACGCTAAACGCAGTCTCTGATGAAATGACATCCGATATCATTGTGCTTTGACCTATCATGAAATATTGGATTCTTCGAGAGTTTTATGCAACTCTAATTATCACAGTAAACATTGGTCAGTCCCATCTTCTTTCTGAACAAACTCACGAGTAACTTCCTAAGCCATATAGCTTCGCATGTAGTCGTGCTGGCTGCCATATATTCTACGTCTACTGAGCTCAGTGCTACTGACTTCTACTTCCTACTGCACCAAGAGACCATCCCTGATCCAACACTAAAGCAGTACCTGGAGGTACTTTTCCTGTCCACTCAACTACCTGCGCAATCTGCATCTGTGAATCCACATAATTTGACGTCATCTCCTCGAGTATATTTCAACCCATATCTGACTGTTCCACGCACATATCTAAGAATGTTCCTAACTGTTGCCCAATGTACCCTTTTCAATTCTACTATGAACTGACTAAGGGTATTGACAGCGAAACAAATGTCTGGCCTTGACTTAACCAAATACACGAGCGACCCAATGAGTTGTCTGCTATGTGATCTCCTATGGGAACATACTGCAGTTGGATTGATCCACGCTAAACGTAGTCTTTGATAAAATGACATCTGATATCATTGTGCTTTGACCTATCATGAAATACTGGATTCTTAGAGAATTTTATGCAACTCTGATTATCACAGTAAACATTGGTCAGTCCCATCTTCTTCCTGAACAAACTCACGAGTAGCTTCCTAAGCCATATAGCTTCGCATGTAGTCGTGCTAGCTGCCATATATTCTGCGTCTGCTAAGCTCAATGCTACTGACTTCTACTTCCTACTGCACCAAGAGACCATCCCTGATCCAACACTGAAGCAGTACCCGGAGGTACTTTTCCTGTCTATTGAACTACCTACCCAATCTGCATCTGTGAATCCACATAATTTGACGTCATCTCCTGGATTATATTTCAACCCATATCCGACTGTTCCACGCACATATCTAAGAATGTGCCTAACTGCTGCCCAATGTACCCATTTCGATTCTACATTTCGATTCTACTATGAACTGACTAAGGGTATTGACAGTGAAACAAATTTCTGGCCTAGTGTTAACCAGATACATGAGCGACCCAATGAATTCTCTGTTATGTGATCTCCTGCGAGAACATACTCCAGTTGGACTGCTCCATGCTAAACACAGTCTCTGATAAAATGACATCTGATATCAATGTGTTTTGACCTATCATGAAATATTGGATTCTTAGAGAGTTTTATGAAACTTTGATTATCACAGTAAACATTGGTCACTCCCATCTTCTTCCTGAACAAACTCACGAGTAGCTTCCTAAGCCATATAGCTTCGCATGTAGTCGTGTCGGCTGCCATATATTATGCGTCTGCTGAGCTCAGTGCTATTGACTTCTACTTCCTACTGCACCAAGAGACCATCCGTGATCCAACACTGAGCAGTACCCGGAGGTACTTTTCCTGTCCACTCAACTACCTGCCCAATCTGCATCTGTGAATCCACATAATTTGATGTCATCTCCTCAAGTATATTTCAACCCATATCCCATTGTTCCATGCACATATCTAAGAATGTGCCTAACTGCTGCCCAATGTACCCTTTTCGATTCTACCATGAACTGACTAAGGGTATTGACAGCGAAACAAATGTCTGGCCTAGTGTTAACCAAATACATGAGCGACCCAATGAGTTGTCAGCTATGTGATCTCTAGTGGGAACATACTGCAGTTGGACTGCTCCACATTAAACGCAGTCTCTGATGAAATGACATCTGATATCATTGTGCTTTGACCTATCATGAAACACTGGATTAATAGAGAGTCTTATGCAACTCTGATTATCACAGTAAACATTGGTCACTCCCATCTTCTTCCTGAACAAACTCACGAGTAGCTTCCTAAGCCATATAGCTTCGCATGTAGTCGTGCCATATATTCTGCGTCTGCTGAGCTCAGTGCTGCTGACTTCTACTTCCTACTACACCAAGAGACCATCCCTGATCCAACACTGAAGCAGTACCCAGAGGTACTTTTCCTATCCATTGAACTACTTGCCCAATCTGCATCTGTGAATCCACATAATTTGACGTCATCTCCTCGAGTATATTTCAACCCATATCCGACTGTTCCACGCACATATCTAAGAATGTGCCTAACTGTTGCCCAATGTACCCTTTTCGATTCTACCATGAACTGACTAAGGGTATTGACAGCAAAACAAATGTTTGGCCTAGTGTTAACCAGATACATGAGCGATCCAATGAGTTGTCTGCTATGTGATCTCCTGTGGAAACATACAGTAGTTGGACTGCTCCACGCTAAACACGGCCTCTGATGAAATGGCATCTGATATCATTGTGCTTTGACCTATCATGAAACACTGGATTCTTATAGAGTTTTATGCAACTCTGATTATCACAGTTTACATTGCTCACTCCCATCTTCTTCCTAAACAAACTCACGAGTAGCTTCTTAAGCCATATAGCTTTGCATGTAGTCATGCTGGCTGCCATATATTCTGCTTCTGCTGAGCTCAGTGCTACTGACTTCTACTTCCTACTGCACCAAGAGACCATCCCTGATCCAACACTGAAGCAGTACCCGGAGGTACTTTTCTTGTCCACTGAACTACCTGCCCAATCTGCATCTGTGAATCCACATAATTTGACATCATCTCCTCGAGTATATTTCAACCCATATCCGACTGTTCCATGCACATATCTAAGAATGTGCCTAGCTGCTGCCCAATGTACCCTTTTCGATTCTACCATGAACTGACTAAGGGTATTGACAGCGAAAAAAATGTCTGGCCTAGTGTTAACCAGATACATGAGCGACCCAATGAGTTGTCTGCTATGTGATCTCCTGTGGGAACATACTGCAGTTGGACTGCTCCACGCTAAACATAGTCTCTGATGAAATGACATCTGATATCAATGTGCTTTGACCTATCATGAAATACTGGATTCTCAGAGAGTTTTATGCAACTCTGATTATCACAGTAAACATTGGTCACTCCCATCTTCTTCCTGAACAAACTCACGAGTAGCTTCCTAAGCCATATAGCTTCGCATGTAGTCGTGCCATATATTCTGCGTCTGCTGAGCTCAGTGCTACTGACTTCTACTTCCTACTGCACCAAGAGACCATCCCTGATCCAACACTGAAGCAGTACCCGGAGGTACTTTTCCTGTCCACTGAACTACTTGCCCAATCTGCATTTGTGAATCCACATAATTTGACGTCATCTCCTCGAGTATATTTCAACCCATATCCGACTGTTCCGTGCACATATCTAAGACCGTGCCTAACTACAGCCCAATGTACCCTTTTCGATTTTACCATGAACTGACTGACGGTATTGACAACGAAACAAATGTTTGGCCTAGTATTAACCAAATACATGAGCAGTGTTGCACGAAGCGCCCCCCCCCCCCCTTCCAAGCCCCGAAGCGCGTCCCGTACGAAAGCGCCTAGGAAGCTTGGCCGGAAGCGCGCTTCCGAAATTCGGAAGCACCGCTTCGGCTTTTTTAGACGCTTCCTGGAAATTTGGAAGCGCTGGCGCTTCCGAAGCGCCGAAGCGCGCTTCGTACGGCGCTTCCCAGACGCTTCCCAGACGCTTCCGTACGCTTCCAGAAAAGCTTCCGGAAAAGCATTTAGAAAATCGTTTTTTTTTCAATTTTTTTTTAAATTTTAGGTGAGTTTGCTTGTTGGGGGTGGGTCCACCTTGGGTTAGGGTGACAAATGAAAGCAAAAAAAAATATAAATATAGCAGATGCTCCCTCATGGTAATGTTAAATTCTTAAAGTAAAAGTGACATTCTCCTTTATTTTTCATTTTCATCCTTTTACTTAAATTTTTAACATTACCATGAAATGACTCAGAATGTTTGAGAGTGGTTCCAGCCTCATTGGACTTCATATGGAGAAAATAGAATTTCATATCCTATTCAAAATTCAGCAGACTTAACAGTTTTCAGGTATTCAGGATCAATGGGATTGTGGCATTTCATTAGATTATATCAAGTATGAAGGTATGCGATTAGCATTTAATCAAGAGCACCAAGCCCTATATGTACCCTGGTGTTGGTGGTGTTAATTGTTGAACTCCTTTGTCACGCGGCACGCCCTTAGCAAAAAATTACCTTTTAATCAAGTCAAAATCATCGATCAAACATGTTAAGCTTTTTCTACCATATTTTAAGTCTTGAATTAGGTAGTTTGATCAAAATTGGGCAATGTTGACTAATATCCCTAGACAATCGAGGTAGAGGCAAAGGCTAGACAAGAGGAGAAGAATCTAGATTCTAGATCATTAATGTACAATGGATGTTATATCTATCTAGATTTATGCAAAAATATGCATGTTTTCATGTCTTCTACAATTAATTTGGTATTTGGGATGTTTGTTTTGAGTATAAATGCAAAAAAATATAAAATATATATATATATATATATATATATCAGACGCTTCCGCGAACGCTTCGCTTCCTAGATTTTTGGAAAATGACGCTTCGGCGTCCCCGCTTCCAAAAAACGCTTCCGCTTCGCTCCCGCTTCGTGCAACATTGTACATGAGCGACCCAATGAGTTGTCTGCTATGTGATCTCCTGTGGGAATATATTGCAGTTGGACTGCTCCACGCTAAACGCAGTCTCTGATGAAATGACATCTAATATCACTGTGCTTTGACCTATCATGAAACACTGGATTCTTAGAGAGTTTTATGCAACTCTGATTATCACAGTAAACATTGGTCTTCCTGAACAAACTCACGAGTAGCTTCCTAAGCCACATAGCTTCGCATGTAGTCGTGCTGGCTGCCATATATTTAGTGTCTGTTGAGCTCAATGCTACTGACTTCTACTTCCTACTGCACCAAGAGACCATCCTTGATCCAACACTGAAACAGTACCTGTAGGTACTTTTCCTGTCCCCTAAACTACCTGCCCAATCTGCATTTGTGAACCCACATAATTTGACGTCATCTCCTCGAGTATATTTCAACCCATATCCGACTGTTCCACGCACATATCTAAGAATGTGCCTAACTGTTGCCCAATGTACCCTTTTCGATTCTACCATGAACTGACTAAGGGTATTGACAGCGAAACAAATGTCTGGCCTAGTGTTAACCAGATACATGAGCGACCCAATGAGTTGTCTGTACAAGGTGGGGTCAACTTCCTTGTCCCCTAATGCATCTATCTTCTTCCAATTGGTGATCATGGGCGTTGTCATGGGTCGGCAATCCTGCATTCTGAATCTCTTCAGAATATCTGTAGCATATCTCCCTTGCCCAAGGAATATCTCCCCATTCTTCTGCCATACTTCCAATCCTAGAAAATAGTGCATCAACCCCATATCCTTCATGTTGAATTCTGCTTCAAGGTTCCTTTTGCAGTCCTTTATGAGCCCTAATGATCCTGTCAAAAACAAGTCATCTACATACAAAACCAAAATGAGAGGCTCATTCTCCACCATCAAATAGTAGAGATTGGGATCTGCATCACTCTTGATGAATCCCAACTGCTGCAAATAATTGTCAATCCGACCATACCACGCCTTGGGTGCCTGTTTGAGCCTGTATAGGGCTTTCTTCAACCTGCATACATGAGTGTGCTTCTCATGAGTTTCGAAGCCTTCAGGCTACTCTATATACACCTCTTCTTCTATCACCTCGTTCAAGGATGTTTTCTTGACGTCCATCTGGTGGATATCCCATCCGAACTACGTTACTATGGATATAACGGATCTAATGGAGGTATATCTGGAAAGTGGGGCGAAGGTCTCCTCATAGTCTATCCCTTCCTTCTGTGCATACCCCTTCGCCATGAATTTAGCCTTGTACTTCTCTACACTGCCATTTGCTGCTTACTTGATGTGTTATAGATCCATATGGAACCTACAACTGATCTGTCTTCTGGTCTAGGCACTACCTCCCAAACATCATATGTCATGATAGAACTATATTCTTCTACCATGGAATCCACCCACACTTGATGTTGTGCGGCTTCCTGAAAGATGGAGGGTTTTGTAACCTGAGCTACCAAAGCTTGATACATGTCAGGCTTCCTGTGTTATCTCTTCTCTGTCCTAGGAGCTCTGACAAACTCCTCTGCGTCCCTCAAGGTCTGACGCACTTCTCTACTGCCTCCTCTCAAACTCAATGCTCCCACCCACAACTATTGTAAATAATATGCAATTAGTCCTGATCTACGGATTAGGCGAACCACTCCTTTCTACGAGGGTTATGGGTGGGTTAATTAGGTGGACCTTGCTAACTAGCTCGCTTGTTCGCTTTCCCGCCTGCCTAAGATCGACCACTCTTCTGGAAGAGGTGCTTGTGCTTTCATTCGCCTTTGTAGTGCGTGCCATTCACCCTTCACCTGCGACCTTTTTAATAATCATTCAAGTTCTATAATGAATTTATAGGATCACCCTATCGTTTGATTAGTCTGCGTCATCTGATTCCTAGTAGTAGTAGCACTAAACTAGCGAATGATTCAACATCTAGATTACCCAGTTTTGTTGAATTGGATTGGACTAGTACCACTTCATGCGCACGTGGGGGCAAGGTGAGTCCCTGGGTCTAAGTTGATATAGTAAAAAACCTAATTATTCTAAATAGATATAGTACCAAAAAAAATAGAAGTATGAGCAAAGACCCTCTTTTGCAAACAATCAGTCGAAGGTGATAGGCCCACACAGTCCTGTAATAGCGGGGTGCCCTAACGGATAACCACATTCCACTTCAATTGGTGCAGGTCGCTCGCCCAAGGCCGAAGAAACACCCAAGTCTGCAATACTATTCCCTTAAACAAATTTTACAACACAAGGGTGTTTCAAGTTTGGTGGGAAGATACCAGCCCTGTCATTATAATCTGTGAAGGAAAACCAATGATGACCTCTCCAACAGTAGGCCTAGAAATACCTAACGGAGCCACCACGGTATCACATGAGATGCGTAAGGAAAGATATATTATACCAACCAGACATAGAATGCCCTAGGGACAACTTTTACATATACTTCCATGTCAAACTTGAATGACATACACATGTTCTTTTCTTTTTCTTTTACCCTTACTATCGGGAATGCTCATGAAAAGACGTCTTCTGGATGGGCATAGCTCAATGAGTCATCCTAACTAGAATTTAGAAAGCCATGGGTAGCAGGCCCACAAGACTCCAAGAATAGAGGAATCCACATAACATAGTCAACTTATAGACACAACTATAGGTCAACCATCCAATCAAGTAAACAAGGTATGGACAAAACTGGAATGAATGGAAGATCAAGGCCAAGGCAAACCCAAATGGCACAGGTCTATGAGAAAACCTATCGCTACTAGCATGGCAATAAGTCCTAGGTGCATAAGGTGAAAACAACCAGCCAACCTTCATCACCACCGTCAACTTTTGCAAAACACCTAGCTAACTCATCAATGCAACAAAAAAAAGTAGCATATGCCATCTAAGCAGGCTAGCTGACCAAATCCACATATTAATGTATCACAACAGATCCTCCAATAAAACCAACTAAACCACCATAGCATGAGCACTAATCATGAGCATATACAATATAAACACTGAGCATACAACCATTGTATCTATTAAAATCATAAATGAGCACAACCATGGTATAAATCGATCAAAATTGAGTAAGAAGGAACTGGCTCTGTAACTATGTTAAATCAGCATATGGAAAAAAGGAGCCACATACAAACACCATATGAAATGTGGTCCAATAGGCACAATTGTGAAGCTAATATCTCCATTCCATTCACCAAGATTGGCCACACCAACCACCTTCTCCACTTTTGAGTTTATTACTTTGAAGGATCTCTAGGATGGGTAAAATTGAAATCCAAGTTCTACAACCACCTCTTCCTTCATGAAGTTACAGGTTGCACCACTATTAACCATCACAATGATTGATTGTCCGTACAACTTTGGTTGAACAAAGCTAAGTCTTGTTAAGTATTGCTCCTGATATATTGTAGACATATCCTTCACTACAACATTCAAGGCTTGCAAGACACCAACAGTATATTATCCAATATTTTTTGCTACATTAACATTTTGTTGCTTCAATGGACAATTCTTAGCATAGTGATTGGCTCCATAGAGCCAACAATAAATGGTGCCATGTCCATTCTTTTCCTTAGGCACATCTGTCTGCCTAGTCTTATCCTCACTAGAATTTCCAAACGTCTCCATCTTTTCTTTGAACTTCTTTTTTCCATGATGCTTCTCTCCTGAAGTGCCTTCATTTTCCTCTTTACTCTTTCTTGTCCCAATCTTGCACGTTTTGGTGTTGTAGCTCACTCTATGCCCAAGGCTACAAACCCTTGATAAAATGATACAATTGATCTTCATTAGTCATCTCCTTGATTTCCAACATAAGGCTTAAAAATGCATTGATGGAATCTTGAATCTTTCCTATGCATTTAAGATCCATCAATTGATTTTGTGCAATCCAAGTTCGATTTCCAGACCCAAATTTAGCCTTCAAGGCCCAGTTGTCAATCTTCATGACATTGTGTCCTGTTGCCAAGTCCTCCACCAGAGCTTCGTAATACCCTTCCAAAACATCGCAGTAGCATTCACCTTTATTTCTTCTGAACTTCCATTCATCTAATCAAGGTATTGCTAAACGTACCAATAGAAATGACCAAGTAACTTAGCATTACAAGTGTCATTATATGGTTTGGGCTTTTTCATCTTTATTATCATAGGAGCCACCAAACTACTTCCTTGATAAACATTTCACTTCAGCAAATTGATGGTGTCTTCTTGGTTGCTGACCTTTACGGAAAAAAAATGAAACAAGGCTTCTACAATATTTAACCTCTTATTAATGCTATTACCTAAGGTCACTGTGTCTGAGCACAACACTATAGCCTCTTGACACTCCACCAAAGTACCATCACAACTTTCGCTGATCTAAGGCAACCTTTGTTCCAAAGCTTCAATATGATCCTAATTCGGGAAGACAATAGTAGTTTACCTACTGTTCTTTCCAAAGTAAGGAGTCTAGTGCAACCCAGTTGGTCTAACTATTGTCACTACCCTCATGATGTGAACCAAACTCAACATCAGAAAACACCATTGGCACTTTCCCAAACTTCATCACTTTTCCCAAATGGATGCTTTCTCAAGCCTTTAAGCACACCTAAAACAAAACACATCAACAAGGTGTCGTAAGGGCGCTCTCAATTATGGGGAGAGGTGTTGTAAGGCCGCTCTCAATTATGGGGAGAGGTGCTAGAAGGCTGCTCGACTGAAGGGAGAGGAATCAACTTTGATTGATGCCCCCGTATCTTCTTAATACACTTATTTTAGATAGGATTTTGAACCACCCCACAAACATGGTGACAATTCAACCCACAAGCCTGGTTTTATGTATTCAGAACCCCCAAACCAATTTTTGGGTTTCTGGCTCAACCTCACCCCATGGGAATTTGTATGGCTATGATCACTATGCCCCTCACTTATTTAGAAACTTTTCATGAATATGATTTATAACCCCTCCCTTTGGACAGAGAATGAAGAAATTTTCGACAAGGTTTAGGGTAGACATACCCATCTAGTTTTCCCAGGTTTCCTAGTTCGACCATAGCTTGCAGATAATTATTGTTCAAACAAGGTTGAGACATACCGTGATTGAAGCAAGGAAGGATCAGGCCATCCCTCAAAAGGAGGACAAGGGTGAGCCTACAATATGGCAGTGTTGTTGGACCTACAAGTAGAAACATTACTTTTTACAGCCCAGTTTGACTATAGTTTAGCAATTTTAACTACACGAAGACGAAGTATAGAGCTTTTACGGGATTCGCCTGGGGACACAAAGCATCAAGACTTTTGGGGAGTCAAGAAATTAGTATTCTGTTGTTTTGGGATTCGGGATACTTACAAAAGATTTCAATCTCATATATAGGATCGAGAAAACCCCTTGTTTTATGGATCAACCTATCCCCCGTGCCTTTTTTTGGATATTCTTTATAATGATGGCAACTTGCTTAACGTGTTCCAGATACGATAAGTGATTACATCCTGAAGGTTTATTATGTTTTATGCATATCATATCACTAAGGGGATGACTTTTAGAAATGAATCGAGTTCCCTAATGAAAAATTAGAGTTCTAGACCTCTCAGACCTTTATTGGACCCTTGACGACCGAGGTTTTGATTGATTCACTTCGTGTTTGAGAGGGTTTTTGGGATCAACCAGACAATAGTAAGGGAGATCGAGCTATTGAGAGGGTTTTTTGGGATCAAGCAGAGCATATTATCAGAATGGCGCAGCAAAACTTCTGATGGCCTACCTAAAGATCACTTCATTGGGAAGTTCGGATCTAACAGTGGAAGGAAAGGCAGATGTCTTGGTTATAAGTTTGGCCCTTATGCAAAGGAGTGTCTGAATGGCAAAGATGCAGCTCATCAAGGACACGGGCGACTCTTCAAGGAAGCAAGAAACCCCTGTAATGGAAGTCAAAGGTTTTAAGGTGGCATTCGTCAATGGAAAGGTACGTGTTTAAAAATAGAACTTTCAAAGATGCCTTTTAGTTTAGGGTTGGAAGTCCATTGACTCATAACACCGAAGGTCTCTGAGTCAGATGGTGACAAGGAAGCCTGAATTCAAAAGGAGCATGAAGCTACATGTCTGAGATGTACCGAAGGAAAATCTTATAAGGGGACCATCCCCCTCATGCAACAGGTCCATAGGTTTGGAACAACCCGAGGAGTTTGATTCACGATCAGGAATCTCTTGCATCCAGAGCCCTCTATGGCTTGCAGCAAGACACCCAAAGCATAGTATGAGAGGATCAGCAGTTGCCTGATGAAGTTGAGATTCACTAGGAGTGAAATCGATCCAAACCATCCGAAGGTTGTGGATGACAGACCTCTCATACCGACACCTATGTCTGATAGGTGCAGACCCTCTCATTTGCAGAAGTAAGAGGGAGTTGGATTCCAGACATATGTTTTGCAGTTAGCATGGGGAGCTCATATTTGGTTGAGCCTCACTGGATTGGTGCCAAGAATCTTCTGAGATGTCTTAAGGGCACAATCTCTCATGGATTGAGATACACTGCCGGAAATATGAAACTGCATGATTACTCGAATGCTGATTGGGCAAGCAATGTGGAGGATCACTAGAGCACTTCTTAGTGTTGTTCCTCTTTGGATTCTGCTTCTAAGCAGGAAGCAGAAGTCAGCTATTATAAGCACCGCCGAGATCGGATACATATCTACGAGTATGATCTCGTATGAAGCTGCCTAGTTGGGGAAGCTCTCCAGTGAGCTGTTTGTACACATGATGAATACCACTAAGATTCTCTATAACAACCAGATGTGGGATTCGATTATTGAGGAATCCCATATTCGACGATTGCTCCAGCAGATAGACATCAGATACTACCTTATCTAGTATATGGTAAGTCGGCGAGCAAGGAGGCTCCACGCACTAAGATGATGTACAAGTCGCTAAAGCCTAGGGGGAAATATCAAATCTATGATTTTCCCGAACGACTTGGAGTCGTCAAGAGACCCTTGTACAAGGGTCCTGCATATTGCATACATTGAGCTCTGGGAGTTCTGGGGGCTTGCAGTTCTTACTAAAGCAACATACGACCATAGGGTGACTCACCCTCCCCTGGTGGTACGCACTGGGGCAAGATGTGTTAGACCAAACAATGCGCAGCGGAAATAAAAATAAACATACATACACAGCACATACAAAATCACAAAACCATAACACAAAGATTTTAATGTGGTTCACCCAATCAATCTGGGCTACGTCCACCAGAACAGAGGCATTGGCAATCTTATTATTCAACAGGAGATTACAACAATTTTAATTCTTCACACATACTCTCAGCTCACCCTATTTTCTCTACACTCTCACAATCCTCTACGGGATTACATTTCTTATAGCTGGAGTATAAAACTGAATCATAAATTCCCTCACAACAAATATAGGATGCATTAACTCCTCCTCAAAAAATACTGGAGCTAATATAGCAACTAATCTTATTGTTGTCACATACATGAGATTTTTGCCAAATTAATTAAAACAGAAAATCTCAACAATCTCCACCTTGACAACAATTAGCCTGATACCCTGTTCATTTATTATTTTTATCTTTTCTGCAAGCAAAGAGAAGCCAGACACCAACATAGCTTCTCTAACAAAACTAGTTTCATGAACATGTCTGCACAGTTTTCCTTCGTATGCACTTTTTCAAGAGAAACACCCCTTTCAGTGATAACCTGTCTTACAAAATGGTACTTGATAGGTATATGCTTTGATTTACTATGATAGGCTGGATTCTTAGCCAAATGAATTGCACTTTGACTATCACAAAATAACTTGATGTTGTCCTGTAACCTACCAAACTCACCAATCAAACCTTTCAAACAAACCGCTTCTTTGCAAGCATGCGAAGCAGCTATATATTCTGCTTCAGTAGTGGATAAAGCAACAATATTTTGTAGCTTTGACATCCAGCTAATAGCTCCACCTGCAAGAGTAAAGACATAACCTGAAGTTGATCTTCTCTTATCCAAATCACCTGCAAAATCGGAATCAACATATCCAAAAACAAATTCACTACTTCTGTTATAAGTGATACAATAATCACTTGTGCCTCTCAAATATCGAAGCACCCATTTCACTGCTGACCAGTGTTCTTTTCTTGGATTTGCCATATCCCTGCTGACAACCCCAACTGCATGTAAAATATCTGGTCGAGTACAAACCATCACATACATTAAACAACCTACTACATTGGCATATGGAATTCGAGACATATATTCCTTTTCTTCATTTGTATTAGGACATAAACTTGAAAAAAGCTTAAAATGGGAAGCTAAAGGGACTGAAACAGGCTATACATTGTTCATACCAA
Source organism: Pinus tabuliformis (assembly GCA_031772625.1). Lineage (NCBI taxonomy): Eukaryota > Viridiplantae > Streptophyta > Pinopsida > Pinales > Pinaceae > Pinus > Pinus tabuliformis. The sequence continues at coordinate 530,177,451 of CM062819.1, read as the reverse complement.
ACCTCAAGAGTATTTTCTCAATATACTCTTATTGTGATAGCCACAGCTTACCATTGCTCCTGTCTCTGAAAATCTCCATGCCCAAAATTTGTCTTGCTGCTCCTAGATCTTTCATATCAAATGTCCTAGCCATCTGAGCCTTTAACCTGTTGATCTCTACTATGCTTTTGCTTGCTAAAAGCATATCGTCAACATACAACACTAAGATAATGAACATGCCATTACTTAATTTCTTAAAGTAAACACAATGATCATATTCACTTCTTATATAATTTTGACTGAACATGAAAGAATCAAATTTCTTGTACCATTGTCGAGGCGATTGCTTCAGACCATACAATGATTTCTTGAGCCTGCAGACAAATTTCTTATTGCGATCTTGAACAAACCCTTCCGGTTGTTCCATGTAAATCTCCTCATCTAAATCTCCATGTAAAAATGCAGTTTTAACATCTAGTTGCTGTAATTCTAAATCAAGTAAGGCAACTAATGCTAACACAATTTGAATTGAAACAATTTTTACAACTGGTGAAAATATCTCATGAAAATCAATGTCTGCTTTCTGAGAAAAACCTTTCGCGACCAGCCTTGCTTTGTACCTGTCCTTTGAACCATCAACACCCCTTTTCAATTTGTACACCCATTTACATCCCACAGTTTTTCTGTCTTTAGGAAGTTCTACCAAATCCCATGTGTCATTCTTGTCTAATGCCATCATCTCGTCCTTCATAGCTTCTTTCCACTTTTCACTTTTAGAACCTTCTACAACTTCCCAATAGAACAAAGGTTCATCATCATTAGCAGTTAAAGCAACTGAAGTAACATAATCATCATACCTTCTAGGAGGACGTTTAATTCTCGTGGACCTCCTTAAAGATGTTTCTGGTACTTCCACAATTTGCTGATTATTATCTGTAGGAACTTCTTCATGATCTGCATCTGAAACTTGTTCATGATCTACATCTGAAACTTGTTCATGACTAGCATCTAAACCATGTTCATCTTGATCATCATCAGTATTTGAATTGGTTTCAAACTGAATGTGTTGAAGCTTAGATACATTATCCCGTTTCAATTTATCATCTACATCTGAACTTTCAAGTGAGGATTCATTAAATTTAACATCTCTGTTAATGATGATCTTGTGAGTAGTAGGATCCCACAATCTGTATCCCTTAGTCCCATCACCATATCCAACAAAGAAATATCTTTTTGATTTAGGATCTAATTTAGAACGGTGATGTTTTGGAACTAGAGCATATGCATCACAACCAAAAACTTTCAGTTTAGAATAATCACAAGGATGACCTTTCCATACCTCTTGAGGAATCTTGCATCCTATTGCAGTTGATGGTGATCGATTTATCAAATAGCAAGCTGTAGCAACCGCTTCTGTCCACAATTCCTTCTGCAAATTGGCGTTACTCAGCATACTTCTTGCTCTCTCTAAAAGAGTCCTGTTCATGCATTCAGCAACTCCATTTTGCTGAGGAGTATACACAGTGGTTTTATGTCTTTCGATCCCAGCTTCCTTGCAATAATTATCAAATTCCTTTGAAGTAAACTCACCATCATTGTCAGTTCTTAGACATTTAATAGTTTCTTCCAGTGATGTTTTCAACTAATGCTCTAAACTGTTTGAAAACTGTAAACACATCAGACTTCTTCTTTAACATGTAGACCCACACTTTTATAGAGAAATCATCAATAAAAGATACAAAATATGACGAACCTCCATATGAGGTTGTAGGAGACGGACCCCAAACATCAGAATGGATATAATCAAGGATTCCCTTACTAGTATGTTTTCCAGTTTTAAACTTCTGCTTGCTTTGTTTCCCAAACAGACAATGTTTGCAGAAATCTAACTTATCAGACTTTAAATTAGGAAGTAACTTACGATCAGATAAAATCTTTAATCCTCTTTCGCTCATATGGCCCAACCTTTGATGCCATAAACGAATAGAATTACTGTCGTTTTCAGACACTGTAGAAACATGATCTGACTCTGTTCTTCCTTCTAACTGAAAAAGATTTCCGACCTTCTTTGCTTTCATTACTAATGAAATGAGGTTTTCTCTTAGTTCAAGTACATGTCTTACATCAATTAAAATTTTATTTGTCCCATCAAACATTTTAAGCTGAATGGTTCCAATTCCCACAATGTTACATGTGACATCATTTCCCATGCAAACTACTCCATCATTGATTGGTTTATAAGTTTTAAACCATTCCCTATGAATACACGTGTGATTTGATGCACCAGAATCTAACAGCCAATGTTGATCATGACTAGACAAATCAACTGATAACACTTCATCACTCATACCTGTCTTGGATGCCGAACCTGTATTTGTCGTGTTTGCTTCTTTCTTCTCTGTTGAAGAGTCTTCTCTGGATACTTGCTGTCTCTTCCAACAGTCCTTCAAATGTCCCGATTTGCCACAAAACCAGCACTTTACCTTACTCTTCTTCCCTTTCGATTTTGAACGCAAGTCGCTGTGCTTACCGGAGCGTCTTTCTCTAGAACGACCTCTAGCCATCATTGCTTCTGATGTAGAGGTTTCGGAATTTGACCTCTTCCTTGTCTCTTCGGACAACAAAGCTCCAACAATATCATCAAATTCAAGGGTTTCTGATATACTTAGACTTATAGAAGTAACAAAATGATCCCATGACTCGGGCAACGAGCATAATAAAGTTATAGCTTTATCTTCTGATTCAAATTTTACTTCTATATTTTCTAATTGCACCAGGAGAGTATTAAAGACATTCAAATGATCAGTAATAGCTGTACCTTCCTTCATGCGCAGACTGTACAATTGTCACTTCAGAAGAATCCTATTGGTTAAGGATTTTGTCATGTACAGCGTCTCAAACTTTGTCCACAAACCAGCAGCAGTTTTCTCTGACACGATGTTAAACAAAACATCATCCGCCAAACACAGTCAAATACCGCTCAAAGCTCTTCCATCCAATTCATTCCATTCATCATCTGTCATGGTGTAAGGCTGTTTGGATTTTCCCAACAGCGCCTTCGCCACGCCTTGTTGCACAAGTAGATCATGCATCTTCACTTTCCAGATTTCGAAGTTATTTTTGCCATTGAACTTCTCGATCTCAAAACGAGCACTTTGAGTTTTTGCCATGTTGTAACAAACAGAATCTCCAATTCCAAATTAAAAAATGCCTTTTCTTTATACTATAAAATGCCTCTGTCGTACCGTGTAATTACAATTTGAAAACAAAACAAAAATTGCAGGTTTACCAGAAGGAAAAACTGCCTGGCGCTCCTCGACGGCGGAAAACCCGCGCCTGAAATTCCTGGCGCTCCTCGACGGCGGAAGACCCGCGCCTGAAACAAAATCCGTGCAAGGCAGGAAATTGGCGCGATTAACCCTTTCGTTTCCGCGCCAATAGCCTTTTCTGGCACGTTGGCGCACTGGTGCAATTGTTCCTGGAACTTCCACGCCAATTGGCGCGACTGTTACTGAATAAACCGCGCCAGCCCTTCTTTAGCTCAAAAATTGGCATTGCTGTTCCAGCCAAAACCGCACCAACCAAAAAAACTTCACTTTCCGCGTCTCTGTCACATGTACCAGCTCCACAACCAGAGACCTATAGGTTATGGGCCCTCCACGCTTCCGCTGCACCGCTCTGATACCAATTGTTAGACCAAACAATGCGCAGCGGAAATAAAAATAAACATACATACACAACACATACAAAATCACAAAACCATAACACAAAGATTTTAACGTGGTTCACCCAACCAACCTGGGCTACGTCCACTAGAACAGAGTCATCGGCAATCTTATTATTCAACAGGAGATTACAACAATTTTAATTCTTCACACATACTCTCAACTCACCCTATTTTCTCTACACTCTCACAATCCTCTACGGGATTACATTTCTTATAGCTGGAGTATAAAATTGAATCATAAATTCCCTCACAACAAATATAGGATGCATTAAATCCTCCTCAAAAAATACTGGAGTTAATATAGCAACTAATCCTATTGTTGTCACATACATGAGATTTTTGCCAAATTAATTAAAACAGAAAATCTCAACAAGATGATTCACTCTCTTGTGAGACAAGATGATTCTCTCTCTTGTGGAACAAGATGATTCGCTCTCCTGTGAGGCCTGGATTGATGTGATCTCCATGGCGATTGTAGCAGGATTGATGTGTTCTCCTGTGAGGCCTGGATTGATGTGTTCTCCATGGCGATTGTAGCAAGATTGATGTGTTCTCTTGTGAGGACGGGATTGATTAAGTTCTCCTATTGAGACATCCTACCCATGCAGTATGGGACTCATGGGAAGTACCTCTCATCTGATCAATGAGCAGGGAAATGAAGTTAGGGACCATAGTAGTACCGATGGATGCATCGTTGTATCTACCGTACTCCCTACGCCAAGATGACCTCCATTGATCTGGGATCAATGATACTGGTTTGAGACTGGTCTGGGACCAGTGGTACACTCTTTGAGACTGTGATATTGGTCTGGGACCAGTGGTAGGAGTGGTACCCACTATGACGCTGACTTTGGGTCGGTTGAGACTGGTCTGGGACCAGTGGTACGCACTCTGAGACTGACTTCGGGTCAATGGAGAATGGTATGAGACATTCTCAATCAATTCTCCTTCTTCATAGTTCAGTAGAGCGGAGCAGAGCAGAGCAGAGACAGCAGAGCTGAGCAAAGAAACGCAGAGCCTGCTGAGTCAGCTGAGCTGAGAAGAGCAAAGCAGAGCTAACAGAGCTGGGCCGAGCAGTGTAGGGCACTGATGGCAGAGATAGTACAGTCGGACTTATGGATCACCGAATGGAGTTCTCCCTAGTTCAGAGGGAGTGTTAAATTGGCAACTAGGGCCAAACTCCATGTGGGTCAGCTTATTTATGGTAGCTGATATTTTTATTGGATCCCTCCCATCGAGAGGTGTAGGATTGATCTAAAGATCATCCGATTCCGATAAGTATTTATGGAGATATGAATTTATTTTGATTATGGATTTATTATCAAGCCGACCAGCATCTTATGTAGGCTCAGAAGCCCAACCGACGTGTCTATTCAACCTCTACATTTTTAGTATAAATAAGAGAGGATTTGGAGTCATTAGAGGACACACTCTTTAGGTGATCTCCTCTCCACGTCTTGGGTTTTTGGAGAAGGAGAGATACTAAAGAGTATGATGCCCTAGCTACAAGTATGATGCCCTAATCCAGCAATTATACGCACAGTTAAGTGATGCCCTAGATGCAGTTATACGCTGGGAATGAAAAGGAACCACAGTCAAAGCATATGGAACAATACACAGTTCATAATGGAAGTGAAACGGTGTTTATATGCTGGACATATTACGCTGTTCATGGTTCATGATATATACGTGACATTTCTACGCTCTCTACACAGTCAACGCAGAGAGACCTTACACGCAGTTGGACATTGATACGCAGTCAATGTAATAGAAGAATATACGCTGGCTTAATAAGCCCTAGCCGCAGTCACAAATGAAAACACTTGCATATATGCTGCAATGGAAACAGAACTTGCCCTAATTATACACAGGGCAGGGATCCTTACACGCAGTTAGATTATGGAAGACAATATGTTGTAATAGGAAAAAATTCATGCGTTGTAATGAATTCATCTAGCCGTTGTTATGGGAGACAATTCATACACTAAAATGGGTACATCTAGCCGCAGATCATGGAGATAGTAATATGCATTTTATGGATGTAATATGTTGTTCTAATTGGATGTGATACGCTCTTCATAATGGATGTGATTCACTGTTCTAAGTGGATGTTTTATGCTGTCATATAAGATAAGTTCACGCAGTCATATATGATATGAGACACGCAGTCATCATGATGCCCTAATCACTAGAGAATCCTTTCACGCAGTTAATATACACAGGGCAGAGACACGCAGTCAACGTGATACCATAATCACTGTCAAAGTGAGGTAGCCGCAGATCATACGTGAAGGAGCCACAGACTCAGCATACCTGTGTGTATCCTCGAATGAAGAAAGCAGGATGTATGTGATCTGGGCACATCTATCTCAGATAGATGAGGCATAAATAACTTCGGTTAAGGACACAGTGTATGAATCATCCTCGGTTTGTCAAAACTCAATAAAGATCACGTTGATAGCATCATAACAGTAATGTGGATTTACGCTAATTCAGTAAGTCTACATGATGATGAAAATCCTTGGTGGCATACCTGTAGCAGCCCTATCACAATGAACAACAGTGATAGAACTATAATAAAGATTATGTTAGAAGTTACTGTCCTAGCATAACTCAGATCGATGATAGTCTGAGATCCTTGGTATACCAGTAAAAAGACAGTCTCAACATAATGAGAATGATAAACAGTCTCAGATCATGATGATGGAAGATGCAGCATGATGATGCACAGGCAGCATGATGACGATGATTCATACTAGCAGGGGCAGCATATGCACACGCAGCATGATGACGTCGATTCATACTAGCAGGGGCAGCATATGCACAAGCAGCATGATGACAATGAGTCATACTAGCAGGGGCAACATAATGACGATGATGTATGGGCAGCATAGTATGATGCAGCATGATGGTGCTACACAGTAAGGTGCAGCAAATGGACAAGGCGCAGCACTATGATAGGTGAAGAAGTCACCTTAGAGAATCAGTTGAAGCAATATGTCTTCAACTAATCTCTGTAGATATCATAAGTCAAAGTATTGACTTCTATTGTAAATGTACTCTCTCTCTCTTTCTGTGCTGAACTTTGAAGAACATAAAAGAAGAATTGATCAAGGGTTTCCCCACACATTGTGGGGTTTGTCCCTGGCTAGCGCCACATCTTGTGTCCTCTTGTCTTGGCATGTCTTCTACGATTTATATTTATGTTCTATCTACAGTTTATCTTAATGCTGATGTGATTGCTAACTGTGAAAATTTAAATAAATTGCTCTAGCATAGAACATACCATAACTTAACATCTTCCCTCCTACCCGCTTGGGAGCGGCTATCGTATACCATCTGTCATATGTTCCTCGTTGTTATGGTGTTCATTATTGTGGTTGTTGTAGGGTTTCGGGTTCAGTGCAGATGCAGGCAGGTCGGTCCGGTTCCTAGGTTTCTAGTTTCCGGTTTGGGGGTTTTGATGAGTGGAGAGAGCGTTGTGAAGTATGTTCAGAGGGGTCTCGATTTCTTCTTATTACAGTATCCCAATTAAGGTTCTTTTTATCCACGGCCTGTGCATTTAACAAGTGTAACATACCTGACTGGTAAGGGGGGGTTATCCCCCATCGATGATTAGTAGATTTAGTTAGTTAGGTTTTAGTTAATGGGTGGTTCAAAGGGCGAGTTGCCTTTTTCAAGCAAAGAATGAAAGAGAAAACGAATAAAGGGGATCAAAGGTAGGTAGGTCATAGGCCTAAAGTGAAATCTTACTTTATTTCTCTTCAAAGGTCGTCACTTAACTAATATTCAGAGAAAAGGTCGCTAGTCAGCCTCTATATGTCGGAACTTTACCTCCAAAGGCCAGAATGATAAGCCAGCCAGTAATGACCAGTAAACAACTATCATAGTACTACCTGTTGGGTTGTAATAAGTAAGTCGGGTCCTAACTAACTGGTTATGGTAGGGCGGTTGATCGGAAGGTGCTTCAAATCAATAAATAGAGAAGAAGTTGGAAGGGGAAGGTGAAAGAAAGGCGAGCAAGCTAGAGTTGAAGAAGTCGTAAAGACATCTTTGTTGGAGGGAAGGAGAAAGGTTGATTTAGTCCATTAAGTCATAAAAACCTTTTCAATTTAGGTTCTGGATCAATAAAAGCACCTCCTTTTTAGGGGGGGGAGAATATTATTCATTCATTTGGGTTACATAACTCCAACTTTTCTATAGTAAACTCATAAGGAAGGTTATTCTAGCCATTCCGTCCACCACCCCTCCCCTCAGACTTGTTATATAGTTGCTTCTCATGGCCAGGGGTAGGGTTACAGGGCAAGTATTTATATAAATTGATTAGATTGACAAGCTCTACGGAAACAAAATCTTGAAACTAATATGAAGCTGAGAACTTGTATTTGAAAGTGAAATTCTCTTTTCGAAAAATTCCATTTTAACACGATTCAGGGAGGATACTAAGATTCTGCAATTGTTGCTTGCTAGCTTTGAGTTAGTTATTGGCGTTGTTACAACATCATTTCTACTCATGAAATTTTTGGTTGGTCCAAGAAACAACGACGGGCTGGGAGAGAGAATAAAACAAACAAGCAGGATAGGTTTTATTACTTATGTGATTATGACTGGATAGATTTTCACCCCTAGCTACAACTCAAGCCTGGGATCGACAATTTCACCGATTGATCAATTTCTTTATTAATTGATTGACAACCAAGAGATGCGGGAGAAGGTGATTCAACAAAAGAACACGACAATGTTTGGACTTATTGAGCTTGCCGGCTAGATGGATGTGCGGAGGAAGGCGTGGTCCACTAGACAAAGGACGATGATATTTTGTGGGGTTTGAAACAAATAGATACGTGGAAGGACAGGTAGATTTGTGGGTCCAAGTGAGCAATTTATTTTTTTTGTTACGGCCAATAGATGAGGGGGAGACACGAAGATGCTGCACCATCTTTGGAGTGAGGTGAAAGGAACGGAATGACAATTAATTGATTGAAACTGAGACTGAGAACTAACTGATGATATCTTCTTTATCTCCTCGAACCACCAATCATGACACCACCAAGAAGGAAATACACGGGGGGGGGACATCCCACCAAGATATTATACCACATCACATTATATATGTTGATTCCACTTCGGGTTTACAATAAATTTCATCGATTTTGAAATGCCCAATTGCTTCTTCTATCCCGATCTATTCTCTCTATAACATCCCACCGAGACCTAGGGACGTGAAAAGTGTATTGTGGCAGAACCTCCCTGTTGATCAATCTATCTGTTATTGCTTGCTGGGAGGATCCACCCCAGTTAGGACAAGAAATGAATGAACTATGGGCTAGTCAAATTGGGATGGATAGGATAATAGATGGTTGATGTCCTTTATGGGCATGAAAAACATGGACGAATGCGCACTAGGGGATAGTATGAATGAGATAATTGCCTAGATTATTGATTATTCACAAGCGAGAGAATTAGTTAGTCCAATCCCCTAGGGAGCGGATAATGACTTGACATCGTAGATTTGGATATTGAATGAAGAAGGAGAGGTCCTTACTGTCGCTCAGCCAAGCCCCTAAGGGAAGGAAGGTAGGTAAGACCTTTCGCTATGCTCAGCTTTGGCTTTGAGGGGAAGAAACGGGCATATGTAATTACACTTTTCTTTCTTCTTTCTCTATTTACGTAAAGAAATCTAATTATATACGTAATTACGCCAGGAGTTTATTGTGGTCAAGCGTGCTTTCGCATCCTCTTAAAGCATTAGTAGAAAAGAAGTCAAGTTGCCACATTACTACTATTCGGTATGATAATGGTGGATAATTCTACTCCAAATAATTCAATCACTTTTGTGCTAAACACAGGATCAAAATATAATTAACTACACACTACACTCCACAACAACATGGAGTGGTTGAGAGGCGAAATCTCACTATCACAGAGATGGCCAGGTGTATGATGCAAAACATGTGTGTGCCCAATAGGGTTTGGGCTAAGGCAGTGTTCACAATAGTATATTTGCTTAATCAATCTCCAATGATGTGCTGAAGCAAAATACCCCAGAGGAATCATGGTCTAGGAGGAATGCCATAGTCAGTCATCTTAATGCCTTTGGTTCGATTGCCTATGCCTAGTTCCATATGAGAACAGAACCAAGTTAGACCCTAAGAACTTACTGATGATCACAGGGTACACCAACAATCATAAAGCTTATAGGTTGGTCGATGTTGACACCAATCAATTGAGCTTTAGTCGATATGTCGTAATTGATGAGGAAGTTGGAACATTCCAAGCTTCTCCCGAGTTCAAAATTCTCACAAAGTAGTGAATTGCGACTAAGAATTGAGGTGTCAAGCTTTAGGTAGCTCCCCTTGAAAGGGGGGAATATTTTGAGAATGACGAGTCTCCCAAGTCCAAGCCAATCAATTTTGATGTAGACAACTGGAATCAACATTCGTATGACACAGGTATAGGTAGCCTAAATCAACATTCAAATGACATAGGTACAAGTAGCCCGAATTAACATTTGGATAACACAGATACATGTAGCCCAAGTCACGGTGACAATATTGACTTGGATGAGTAGGATCCCAAGAAGAGGCCAAGGTGTTGGCACAACACCGTTAGATATATTCAGGTAGGTGAAATGATCAAGGTATGATCATCGAGAGGTAAGGAAAAATAGAAACCAAACATGGTTAACTTTGCTTTGATGGCCAATGCTCAGGAAGTATATGAGATAAAGGGTTCAAGGATGCAAAATGGAGACCTGAATGGGAGAAGGCCATGACAGCTAAACATAAAGTCTAATGAAAAATCAGACTTGGGATCTCACATCTCTACCACTAGAGAAGAAACCCATTGGCTGTAAATGGGTGTATAAGGTCAAGTACAAGACAGATGGCACACTTTACAAGTACAAGGTATGGTTGGTCGAAAAAGGGTTCTATCAACGAGAGGGAATTGACTATGAGGATACCTTTGTTCCTATAACAAATATGAGCACCATCCAATTATTTATAGCAATGGAAGCACAGTTTCGTTGGAAGGTCCATCAGATGGACGTGAAGAGCACCTTCCTCAATAGATATTTGGAGGAAGAGGTCTATATGTATCAATCATAGGGGTTTCAGGTTCTAGGGAAGGAACAACTTGTTTGAAAACTGGAGAAGGATTTATATGGCCTAAAGAAGGAACCCAAAGCATGGTACATTAAGATTGACAGGTACTTTGATGAACGGGGTTTCCAGCGGAGTCCATCAAATTCCAATCTATACATCAAAAGCATTGGTAATGACATCATTCTATTGGTAGATGGCATTATTTTTACATGTAGTGAGGCAAGTGCTATTGAACAGATAAAATCTAATATGAGTAAAGCTTTTGACATCACTAATCTAGGCCTCCTACGTTACTGTCTCGATGTAGAAGTTTGGAAAATAACTAGTAGCATTTTTGTTGAACCACCAAAAATATGTCAGGAGTTTGCTTGACAGGTTCAGAATGACAAGTTGCAAGATCTCGTATACACTTATGGAGAAAGCACTAAATCTTTAAGCCAAGACCGACTCTAAGGCAATTAAAGAGTTAGTCTATAGGAAACTAGTGGGAAGCTTTATAGACTTTACAACTACTATGCCTGATTTATGTTATGTTGTGAGCTTCATTTCTAGATTCATAACAATGTTGAAGGTAGAGCATTGGAATGCAACAAACATGGTGTTGAGATATGTGAAAGGGACACTTGACTTCGACATTTTATACAACAAAAGAAAATACCCTAGGCTATGTGGGTATAGAGATTCAGATTGGGAAGGTTGTGTGGATGAGAGAAAAGAAACTTCTAGATACGTTTTCAGCCTTGGAGTAGGTGCAACCACATGGACCAGCAAGAAGCAACATGGAGTATCCCTTTAATCAACATAAACAGAATATTGAGTAGCAGCAAAAGGAGCGTGCAAGGCAATTTAGCTCAGGAGGATGCTTTCAAACATGAACATGCAACAAACAGAGCCAACATCCCTACTCTGTGACAATAAAGAGGTGTTCAAACTAGCCAAGAATGCAAGGCTTCCACAAGTATACCAAGCATGTTGAGATACATTTCCATTTCATCAAGCAACTTGTAGAGGATGGATCTATTGAGTTGCAGTACTTCCCTACAGAAGACCAAACTGAAAATATTTTCAGCAAGTCTTTGGGTGTTTGAAAATATGTGAAATTCCGAGATAAGCTTGTTGTAGTTAGTAGATTGATCATTAAGGGGGGGTGTGAAAGTAAATGTTATATTATAATGATCAATTATATATTAGAAATAGGTATTAATAAAGTCACTTTGACATTGGTTATTTTATGCTTTTTTGCTTTATTTCGCTCTTGTGTGTTTATCAATCTATTCCACATTCATAAAGTGATCGAATCAACTAACTTGTAACCATTTATAAGAAAGCTTTCACTTTCGCATTTATGCAATACAATATGGAGAACTCTTTCGAGTTATCTTGGTTTCTTTATGTTTTCGATTTTTGTGATATGGTTGAGGTCCAAGCTCCTTAGGATAAGGGACCAAGAGAAAGAGACCTCATTGGGTTGAACCAAAAGTTTCCAAACACCAAAAAGCCAAATGAGTTAAGTGGTTTGCTTAGATTGAAGTATCCACGAGTTATTCAACAACCTGTTTAGTGCAAGTTTATGTACCGCCATATGTGAGTATTGTTGATGCTTTTTCAACACCTTGGTATTGTTTAAATTCCAATTGTTACACTAGGATATGAGATTGTATGCCCAACTTCATGGAAAGATTGTAAGGGATTCTATCCTTGACATGTTTAATCACTAGCTTATATAGGTTGACCAATCTATATCTATCTTTGAACACCGGACTTGTGTTAAAATTGGCAACTAGGGCCAAACTCCATATGGATCACCTTATTTATGGCAGCTAATATTTTTCAGGGACTCCTCTCTTTGAGAGGTGTAGGATTGATCTAAAGATAATTCGATTCCGACGAGTATTTATGGATATATGAATTTATTTCTAATTACTCGATAAATTGTCAAGGTCGGCCAGCAGCTAAGTGTGTGGCACACATGCCCAATGTTTCATATAAATAGAAGAGAGGTTGAGTCATTTTAACACCTCATCTCATCATCTCTTCTTCTCTCTCACTCTCCTTTCTTGTTTGGGTTAACAAAGGAGCAACTAGTGGGAGAAGAAGGATGCAGCCACAAGGAGGAGGACGCGACAAGGAGAAGGATGCAGCAAGGAAGGGATGCAGGTCTATTCTGCGTTGACCTAGGGTGCAGCCAACAAACAAGGACAACGTTGACCAACGAGAAGCCTCCTTTGACTGCAACCTTGTGTGGGGAGTCTCCCTCAAGCAAGTCGCAAATCAGATCTACTATTTGGAGGGCTGATTTGACCACAAAGTGACCAACGCAAATCTAGTTAGCGTTGACCGCAGGGCTGCCTAGACGTTGACCAGATTTGACCTTTTTCTCTAGATTGTTTTGGGCTGTCCTTCATCTCTGTTGAAGGCTGGGTTGACTAAGGTTGATTCTAGACTATTTGTGAATCACCTGATCCACTTTGCAAGCGCTGGTTAGGGCATCGTTTACTGCTGTCATAAAAATTACAGATTTGAACTATTGTACTATTTCTCTCTCTACTGAACTATTGAAGATTAAAGAAGAATTGATCAAAGGGTTTCCTCGCATTGGGGTTTGTCCCTGGCTAGCCGCCACATCTGGTGTCTCTTGTCTTGTCTTGATCGATTTATTAATGTTCTATCTACACTTTACTTTATGTTTATGTGATTGCTAAATCAGTGGCTAATAAGAAGATTTGAGGTAAACTAATCTAAGCATAGAACATACCATAAATAAACATGGTATCAGAGGTGAGGTGAAGACAAAGCCCAAGCAAAAGAAAGAGCACGAGCAATCACTGAAGGCTGTTGAAGCAATCCTAAGACTTCATGGGGTCCTCATCACACTTCTCCGCTGAAGACAAGCTCCGTGAGAACTCTAACTATCATGGATGGAAGATGTCTCTCAATTTGACATTAGAAGAGCAGGAAGTGTTGGACCACGAGAGAGGCAGAATTGTCAAGCCTCCATCAAATGCATCCACTGCTGCTAAGAACAAGTGGACCAGGGGAGAAGTCAAAGCAAACAAGATCATCCGGGACTCTATCGACAAGCGCCCGGTGGCCTATATTTCCTAGCTGACCACCCCCAAGGAAATCTACGATAGACTAGTGAGTTTATTTAAAGTTAATGATGAAAATCAAGTTTTGTTCCTTAGAAATAAGCTGAAGGAAATTAAGAACGACAAAGATGGAGTATGCAAGCATATTTCTTAACGATCATCGAGATCAAGAATGATCTCCTATCAATTAGGAAATAGTTCCTGACAGGGAAATGACTATCACAACTCTCGGAGGGCTCCCATCTGAATGGTATATATTTAGGACCACTCTTCTCAACAATAACGTAATTCCTGGATTTGAGGAATTGATGGCGAGATGCATTCAAGAAGAGACAAAGATGGAAGAGCAGGAAATGTTTGCACTTAGAGGCAATCCCTCTGCCTTCTCATCTCATGCTAAAAGGAGAAACTATTCCGAGGCTAAATCCAAAGGAAAGGTCGGACCGAAGGGTGGAAGAAAATGATGATGTTACAATTGCAACAAAATGGGCCACTGTGCGAGGGAGTGCCCTAATAAGAGGGACTCACATCATGACAATGATCAAAAGCACTCCCGTGGCAATCAAAGGAATGGAAGGTTCAACGTCAAAAGGAATGCCAGAAATCAAGGAAGAGGTCAACCCTCCAAGAAGTCAAGAACCTCCAGGTATGAATCTAACGTTGTTAACAATAAGTAAGATGAATATTATCTACCAGCGGCCCTCTCTACTACTACTCCCCCAAACTTGCTGGGAAATTGGCTTATTGATAGTGGTGCCTCAAGACACTTCACTGGTTACAAAGAAGCTCTCTCTAATCTGATAGAGAAGGAGACCAACCTGGAAGTTGTTCTCGGGGACAACTCCAAATATCCCGTGAAAGGCGTAGGGAATGTCAATCTTCAACTAAATCAAGGTAATACAATTCATTTGCAAGAAGTCCTATATGTACCTTATCTCAAAAAGAACCCGGTGTCCATTTCAGCAATGGAAGACAAAGGCTACAAGGTGGCCTTCATCAATGGCAAGGTACGTGTAAGGAAAAAGAATTTTAAAGATGCTTTTACTCTTGGGTTTTGAGTTGATTCATTATATCAGGTCGGAGGAAGTCCGCTAGGTGTCATGTCTTGTAACACATCTCTTCAGTCTGAACTATGGCATTGGAGGTTTGCTCACCTTCATTATAAAGCTCTACCCAATGTGAGACAAATGGTAACTGGGATGCCCGAGTTCAAATTAGAGCAAGAAGGTGTATGTCCGGGATGTGCCGAAGAAAAGCTCAAAAGGGGACCATTCCCCTCAAGCCATAGCAAGACCTCCGATATATTTCAGTTGGTTCACTTTGTAGTATACCTAGGGGGGATAGTATGGGGTACACAGGGAGGTACCCAAGGGAATAATGTAATAATGGGATGGGCCATAGTAATAAATAAAGTGGTTAACCCGCATCATGTAAGGGACCACAAGTAGTTAGCAATAATGTAATAAGGCCATGGTATTAAATAGATGGTATTGAGGAAACCATGGTAATGACCCATGGTATTTATGTATGAGGCCTATATAGAGGCTAGAGACTCCCTATTGAGAGATGTCAAGGATTATTGTATGAATAGCTATATGGCTTGTGAAGTGTTCTCTTTCCTTAAGGAGTGAATGTATGGTGTTGCCCTACCTTAAGGGTTTGATATTAATAAAGTGAAGCATTTCTATATTCAGATCTTGTTATTTTTTAGTATATTTCTATTATCATATATTTTCATATTAAATCTATAACAAGTGGTATTAGAGCACTTTCTTGGGCAAGGCGGAATATTTTTTTACTTTTATTTTTGCGGGAACTTTTTGGGGCAACAAGTTTTCAGATCATATCTATATGTCCTTGGGAAAAACTTGCATAATATAATTGTAGATCTAAGTTCCTTGCAAAAAAATACCCAGTTTGAAAAAAAAAATCAGCCGAATCGGAGTCCGGATGAGGGAAATATCGCTGATTTAAAAATTAACTGTGTTGCAGACATTTTTCGAGGCGGTGAGTTTGCAAACCAGATCTGTACATTCTAGGGAAATATTTGTAGAATATAATTGCAGATTTGGGTTGTTTGTGAAAAAATACCCAATTTGAAAAAAAAACGGCCAAATCAGACTCCGAATGAAAGAGATATCACTGATTTAAAAAAGCAGTTGTGTTGCAAACATTTTTTGGGGCGTAGAATTTGCAGATCAGATCGTACATTCTAGTGCAAAATTTGCAGAATTTCATTCCAGATCTAGGTTATTTGCAAAAAAGTACCCAATTTGAAAAAAAAATCGGCCGAATTGGAGACTTGATGAGGGAGATATCGCTGATTTAAAAATCAACGTGTCGCAGACATTTTTCAAGGCGGCGAGTTTGCAGATCAGGTCTGTACATTCTAGGGCAACATTTGTAGAATCTAATTACAGATCTAGGTTTTTTGCGAAAAAATATCCAATTTAAAAAAAAAAACAGTCGAATCGGAGTCCGGATGAGGGAGATATCGCTGATTTAAAATCAGTGTTTTTTTTCAGAAATTTTTGTGACGACGGGCCAGTTGCAATGCGAATCTGAAATTCAAGTGCCTAGATCGGGATTTCTATCTCATGGGAAAATCCAGAATGATTGTTCCATTTCCGAGAACAGGTTATAATAGGGATTCTGAGCAATATTGATTGAATTGTGGCCATTTCAAATTTTTGCCAAGTAAGCAATTTGTTTAAAAAAAAAACCTCTTCATGGCTTATAACAGTAAGTTTTTTAAAGGAAAATATGATTGGTCTTCTATTGAAAATTTTATAGCATATCATAAGTTGGACCATCCAGGGTGTTGGAAGGACAAAATAGGGTCTTATTTGAAAAATGAGGCTTATATATGGTGGAAATCACTTGACAGTGAGTTTATGAAGTTATGTAGTGCTGATGAAATAGAAGAACTACTTTTGGACGAATGGTCTCATACTAGAAAGGAGGAAACCACAAAACCTAGCAAAGATTTTATTTTTACAGGAAAGAAGGAAACCAAGAAACCTAAAGGGTTATTTTCTGTTGGTATCTCCTTATTACAGGTTCATGGATTGATTCAGAAGGAGAAGATCATTGTGTCTATAAATCCTAGCTGCAAGCATAATTTTATCAATGTTAATTTAGCAAAAAATTGCAAGTTCTAGCAAAACACATTGAAAACACATAGGTTGATAATGATGATGTTCAAGTTTATAAAAATTTGAAGCTTTCTATGGATAAATATGTGTCGCATTGTGATTTTTATACTTCAGATATGGATAACATGGATGTTGTTTTGGAATATCCTTAGATGGAATCTTTGGGTACTGTCAATATTAATGTGCAAAAGAAATTCATGAAGCTCTGGTATAAAAAGAAGAAAATTACATTGCAGGATATTTCCATTAAGACCCAAGCAGAGACTATGGAGGCAGAAGCACAAAGCTCTAATGACACTAACACATCAGATAATGAGCCTTCAATGGTCGACAATCAAACACAAATATCAAACCAAGTACCAGAAAAACAGGTAGTGCCCAAGGAGGCTAAAGCAGAAAATGTTACAGGTACTGATACATAAGATGAGGACTCAGTGGTCGAAGTAATATTGGAAGATAAGAAGCAACAACAGGTATCAGATACTAATCAAGCTCCATTAGGTGGTGAATTAAAGAAAGATACACCGTTTGTTAAAACTTTAGCATATCACCACCCACATCACTCCGCAAGAAAACAACCAACAAGATGGCAACGAATTAGCTACAAGGACAACCACCCCCCACATGATAGATAGAGAGGGGCAACGATCCACCTATTACACATCAACACAGAAGAACCTCCAAGGTCAACTTCCATCTCAAGCGAGCGAGGCACCAGCTAGATCGAGGGTTCACCTTTCTCTGGGATGGCTAGATTCACGTGCATGGTACCAATGGACTACTCTTTTGAGTAGATCTTATTATTTGTGTTCTCCTTATGTTTCGGGGGACGAAACATGTTTAAGGGGGGTGGAATGTAGTATACCTAAGGGGGATAGTATAGGGTATAGAGAGAGGTACCCAAGGGAATAATGTAATAATGGAATGAGCCATAGTAATAAATAAAGTGGTTAACCCGCATCATGTAAAGGACCACAAGTAGTTAGCAATAATGTAATAAGCCCATGGTATTAGATAAATGGTATTGAGGGAACCATGGTAATGACCCATGGTATTGTATGTATGAGGCCTATATAGAGGCTAGAGACTCCCCATTGAGAGATGTCAAGGATTATTGTATGAACATGCATATGGCTTGTGGAGTGTTCTCCTTCCTTAAGGAGTGAATGTATGGTGTTGCCCTACCTTAAGGGTTTGATATTAATAAAGTGAAGCATTTCTATATTCAAATCTTGTTTTCTAATCTGATCTAACATGCAATTATATGAAATGATACCAATATACCCAATAACTATAAATAATCATCAGAAATAACAAGATCTGAATATAGATAGAAATGCTTCTTTATAGATCAAACCCTTAAAGTAAAGCAACACCATACATTCACTCCTTAAGGAAGGAGAACACTCCACAAGCCATATGCGTGTTCATACTATAATCCTTGACATCTCTCAATGGGGAGTCTCTAGCCTCTATATAGGCCTCATACATACAATACCATGGGTCATTACCATGGTTCCCTCAATACCATCTATCTAATACCATGGGCTTATTACATTATTGCTAACTACTTGTGGTCCCTTACATGATGCGGGTTAACCACTTTATTTATTACTATGGCCCATCCCATTATTACATTATTCCCTTGGGTATCTCTCTCTGTACCCCATACTATCCCCCCTAGGTATACTACACACTCAGACATATATGGTATGATGCCTGTGAACTCCTTGGGAGGATATCTATATTACCTCACGTTTACAGATGATTATTCTCGCAAGATTTGGATATACTTCTTGAAAAAGAAGGATGAAGTGTTCCCCTGGTTTCGTCACTTCAAAGCCTTGATCGAGAATCAAACCGAAAAGAAGATCAATATCTTAAGGACTAATAATGGGACTAAGTATGAATCCAATGAGTTCCATGACTTTTGCAAAGAGGTTGGCATTAAGAGGGAGACTACAATGCCATATATTCCTGAGCAAAATGGTATGGCGAAAAGGAAGAATCGTACGATTATGGAAGTTGTCCATGCTATGCTCCATGATCAAAGACTTCCGAAGTTTCTATGGGCCGAAGCTGCGAATATCGCCGTATATGTACAAAACCGATGCCTTCATCAAGCATTAGGTTCCAAGACTCCCGAAGAGATGTTCACTGGTAAGAAACCTAATGTATCTCATTTTAGAATTTTTGGAAGTCCTGTATATTTTCATGTGCCGAAGGAGAAAAGGAATAAATTGGGTGCATCTGGAAAGAAAGGAATCTTCGTGGGCTATAGCGAAAACACTAAGGGCTATAGAATCTATGTGGCTGGTCAAAGCGAAGTCAAGATTAGCCATGATGTCACCTTTGATGAAGATATGGCTCTTAGCAAAGTTGACAATCTTCCTACTCTAAGGGAATCTAAAGAAGCAAACACCAGGAAACCGGAGGAGAAGGAAGATGAGACAATTCCCGATGTAGAAGAACCTATGGATCCTATTGATCCCCCTCCACAAGAGCCTTCCTCTTCTAGGAAGAGAGCTTCATGGCTCAGGGGGACACTTGATGATGCCAAAAGACACATTGCACCTAGAGGGACTTTCCGTGAAAATAAGAAACCGGCCAGGTATCAGGGACACTTGACCATCATGAGCATGAGCATACAAAATGAGCCTTTGTTGTTCGCAGAATCTGTCAAGAATCAAATATGGAAGGATGCTATGACTGAGGAATATGAGTCCATCATGAAGAACGATGTCTGGAATGTCGTCCCCAGACCGCGGGACAAAGTTGTTGTCACTTTAAAATGGCTTTACAAGATAAAGCATGGAGCTAATGGAAGTGCTGAAAAATATAAGGCTCATTTTGCCTCTCGTGGCTTCTCTCAGAAGGAAGGCATAGACTATGACAAGATATTTGCACCTGTTGCCCGATACACCACCATCCGCCCCATCATAGCCCTTGCTGCTTCGCAAGGATGGAGCCTACATCAAATGGATGTCAAGACTGCATTCTTGCATGGTTCGATCAAAGAGGAAGTCTATGTGGAACAACCCGAAGGATTTGAGGTTCATGATCGGGAATCTCATGTGTGCAGGTTGAAGAAAGCCCTCTATGGGCTGAAGCAAGCACCTCGAGCGTGGTATGAGAGGATCGATAGCTACTTGATAAAGTTGGGATTCACTACAAACCTCTCATACTGGTGTTTTACGTTGACGACCTCTTTCTAACAGGTTCAGACCCTCTCATTCACAAATGTAAGAGGGAGTTGGCTTCTGAGTTTGAGATGAAGGACCTAGGACTAGATGTCTGGCAGAAGCCAGGGGAGATTTTCTTATCTCAAGGAAAATATGTGGTGAAGATATTGGAGAGATTCGGTATGGTGGACTGCAACCCCGTGACTACCCCGATGGAGCTTGACTTCAAGAAGTTAAGCGGTAGTGCTGCCAAACCTGCTTTACAAAATGCTACTGAGCATCGTCAACTCATCGAAGCATTGATGTTCTTGGTGAAATCTCGTCCGGATATATGTTTTGCAGTCAACACGTTGAGTCAACATATGGTTGAGCTTCACCACACACATTGGATTGGTGCCAAGAATCTATTGAGATACCTTTGTGGCACAATCACGCATGGGTTGAGATACACTGCTAGAGATGTAAGACTACATGGATATACTGATGCTGATGGGGCAAGCAGTGTGGTGGACCGAAAGAGCACTTCCGAGTGCTGCTTCTCTTTGGGATTCGCCTCGATATCCTAGATAAGCAGGAAGCAAAAGTCGGTGGCTTTGAGCACCGCTGAGGCAGAGTACATTGCTACAAGTATGGCCTCTTGTGAGGCGCTCTGGTTGCGGAAGCTCTTCAGTGAGCTGTTTGGATTTACATTGGACACTACTGTGATCCTTTGTGACAACCAGAGCAGGATTCGTTTATCAGAGAATCCCGTATTTCATGATCGCCCCAAGAATATCGAAATCAGGTACCACTATATCTGGGATATGGTGCAGCGGGGAGTAATAAGGCTCCAACATATCGGTACAGATGAGCAGGTAGCCGACATTTTGACAAAGCCCCTGGGAAAGGTCAAATTCTTGACTTTCCGAGAACGACTTGGTGTCATTGAGAGACCCTCTTATGAGGGTCGTGTATGATGCATAAATTGAGCTCTGGGAGCTCCAAGGGGGGGCGAGGTACTTCTTGGAGCGACATACGACCACAGGGCGACTCACCCTCCCCTAGTGGTGCGCTATGTACAGGGTGAAAGGTTCAACCTTCCCCTGTGACACCTTGTGGCGAATTTGGGACAGGATGATTAGTTCTCCTATCGAGGCATCCTACCCATGCAGTCTGGGACTCATGGGAAGTACCTCTCATCTAATCAATGAGTAGGGAAATGGGGTTAGGGACCATTAGTAGTATTATCAATGGACGCATCATTGTATCTATCGTACTCCCTATGCTAGGATGACCTCCATTGATTTTGGATCAATGATACTGATATCGGATCAGTGAGAGTGGTATGACACACTCTGAGACTAACTTCAAGTCAATGGAGGATGGTATGATACATCCTCGATATTCTTCTTTTTCATAGTTCAACAGAGAAGAACAGAGCAGAGCCGACCAGTGCAGGGTAGTGCATTTGATGGCAGAGATAGTGTCGATGGTCAGACGGATTAGCAGATGGAGTTCTCCCTAGTCGAGAGGGAGTGTTAAAATTGGAAACTAGGGCCAAACTCCATGTGGGTCACCTTCTTTATGGCAGCTGATATTTTTCCTAGACTCCTCTCTTTGAGAGGTGTATGATTGATCTAAATATCCTCTGATTCCGATGAGTATTTATGGAGATATGAATTTATTTCTAATTACTTGACAAATTGTCAAGGTCGGCCAGCAGCGAAGTGTGTGGCACACATGCCTAGTGTTTCATATAAATAGAAGAGAGGTTGAGTCATTTTAACACCTCATCTCATCATCTCTTCTTCTCTCTCACTCTCCTTTCTTGTTTGGGTTTAAAAAGGAGAAGAAGGACACAGCCACAAGGAGGAGGACGCAGCCACAAGGAGGACGTAGCAAGGAGAAGGACGTAACAAGGAAGGGACGCAGGTCTGTTCTGCGTTGACCTAGGGTGCAACCAGAAAACAGGGACAGCGTTGACTAGTGAGAAGCCTCCTTTGACTTCGGCCTTGTGTGGGGAGTCTCCCTCGAGCAAGCCGCAAATCAGATCTGTTGTTTGGAGGGCTGATTTGACCACAAAGTGACCAGCATAAATCTGGTTAGGGCTGCCTATACGTTGACCAGATTTTACCTTTTTCTTTGGACTGTTTCGGGCTGTCCTTCATCTCTGTTGAAGGCTAGATTGACTAAGGTTGATTCTAGACAATTTGTGAATCATCTGATCCACTTTGCAAGTGTTGGTTAGGGCATCTTTTACTGCTACCATAAAAATTACAGATCTGAACTATTGTACTATTTTGATGAAAATGACATTAACTCAATAAAATATATAAATCACACATAAAACCAGAAACAAAATATTGGCGGAAAAAGGCTGAAGCCTCATGCTTCCTCATACACTCTCATTCTTACATTACAAAAATAATTGAATATAGTGTTACAAATAAATAGATGAGAGACAGTGTTCTCAAGATAGTGCGTGCTATCTTAGACACCTTTGGTTGAGATAATTTCTCCTTTGGTTGAGATAATTTCTCACCAGACACACCAATATAGGAGTTACCTAAACTAACTCCTATCTTAGAGGAACAACCCAAGAGTTAGGCATAAATTCCTAACTTGGAATATTTAATTAATTAATTTATTTTGGATTTATTATTGTTTTATGAGAGAGGCTAACATTCCCCCCTTCAATGATAAATCCAAAATAAGAATGAGGAACCATCTTCCAAGTTCTCATGTTGATCCTCCAAAACATTGCCTGAAAAAACCACCAAATCTGGATGCTGAACAAACCACAAAATGAAGAGACTGAGTCAGCTGCATGACTGATTCATCTCAGAGGGACGCTTGACAACTCCATCATGTGCCAAGCCGCAAAAGGATCCAACTGTCCTTTGCTTGAAAACAGCATCCGGTGTCCACTGACACAATTTGATGAACGCCCACTGGCTGATGATGTCGAAAAACAACTCAATGTTGCTTTTGCTATGATGAAAGCTGCTCACTGCTGCTTTGGCTGTCGATCGCCCACTGGCGAATTTGCTGATGCTCACTGCTGATGACAAATGCCCACTGGCTGATGGAGATGCCCACTGGCTGCTTCGCTGATGTTGTCGAGACTTTCAGTCTGACAACCACTTGTCAATTTCATTGAAATTTTCCCCCCTTTGTCAGCTGAAAGGAGAGACAATCTTCTCCAAAATATATCTGAACTCCCCCCCTTCAGGTGTAGGAGAGTTTCACTGTTGTACTCCCTCGTTCAACTGCAGGAGAGTACCATCATCGATTCACTGCTGGCTGCACTATGTGTGAATGTAGTCGGTTGTAGAACTGAGATAACCGTTTGACTGTGGATGACCATTCCCAAGGATCGATCCATTCATAATGTATCCTCAATCTGCCTGATTTTTGTTGGTTGCGACATTTTTCTGAGGAATGATTGTGCTTGCCACAATGGCAACACGGATGGAGATCAAAACACTGATCTTCCATATGACCGGCTCTTTGACAATGAGAGCACGTTGATTGGACTTCAACTTTAGGTTGTGTGCAATTCTGTTTGTCGGCAACTTTCGCAGAACCTGCTGAGGTGAGTGGTTCAAGAAATCCTGCACTCACAAACTTAATTGGCTTGGAATAATCTGGGATTTGTAAGTTGGTGTCATCAGGGACATATCCTAAGCCACGTCTATTCTTGTTATTTTGAATTTCTTCCCAGGGCTTGATGATGGGTTTGGAAGAAATTTGAATTTGATCATGAACAACTTCGACACTTGAAGTTGTTGGGATGAATGACTTATCATCTGGATGGTTCAAAGACTTTTCTTGCAATTCATTCCTTTGAAGTTGGGACTCAAGCTGAAGAAACTCAATGGTTTCATGTGTTTGTTGTAGATGCCGTGAAATATCAGCAAGAGTTTCTTTGCTGACGTGCACCATGTCTTCATCACTGGATTTGATCAAACTGTGAAGAATGTTTAATAACTGAATATGCTGCGCCATCTGAACTTGCTCACTTGAAGTCAGGCTCTCTTGTCGTAGATGTCGTGCTTTGAACTGTTTCACTTTACTTGAATGACAGGCTCACTTGCTATGGGACTTGACTGGCACGCTCGCTTGATTTGTTGATCTCAACTTGCTTGATTTGTGTTAGAGTTGAACTTGTTGTGGTTGCTGTGATTGTTGTTTCAAGGAGTTAAAACTCATGGACTCACTTGATTGTGCTTTAAAGGAAGGGTGTCGAACACTGTCGAAAATGCACCCAAAAAAGCTTACAATGGTTTTAATGACTCACATAAAACAAGGAATTCACTTGTCTTAATTTGACTAAGTGCTTGACTTCTGATCAAATCAAAACATGGGTGTCGGTTTCAACCGAGAATGCACCCGTACAATGCAATGTAATTGGAATTTGATTCACAAGTTCTTAAATTTGTTTGCAAGAATGTTGAAGTAGACTTTGCTTTGAAATGCTTTAACTTGATTAAGTGAAGTTGCTTGTTGATGTAGAATGTTGATGTTGACAATCTATGATTATGAGTTGTATTTGCACAGATGCAAGTGTCGAGTTCAATTGTCCTTCCTTGACGCTATTCTTTTACAAGTGTTGTGCTTGTTTGCATTGAACTTTATGTGTGTGGTAAATGCGATCATTTATGTGTCACAACTAGACACAAATCATAAGCAACAACATGAAGCCATAAAAACACTCGCCATCACAAATACACATGGTGTACCTTAGATCCCCTTATTCAATTTCGGGCGGATCTAGGACACATCAACACTAAAAAATGATATCTTTATTAAACTTTGGAGTATATAATCGCTTAGCTTCACAACATCTTCATGAAATCAGAGTTCTAGAACGTTTTGAAAGAAAAATGTCTTCAAAAAACTGACTCAACCTTCTAGAAATAAAATATTCACTTATCTCTCCAAATACAAAATACTTATAACTCCAAAAATTACAAAATATACTCCTTATTTCTCCATTACAAATAAATAATTTTATCCACTCCTTATCTCTCCTAAAAATCACTCATTTAAAAAATATACCTTTATTATTCCACTCACTTATCACTCAAAATAAAAACACACCTTATCACTCAAATAATTTCTTTTAAACTCCCATTGAATAGAATTTTTATGAAATTCTTCTAAAAAGTGAGTTAAAAAGTGAATGAAGTCACTTTAAAAGAGAACGTGTCTCCTTTAAAAATGTAAGGCACACTTTTAAAACATATTTTTAGAAATTCCATACGGCAGCATATGGTGAAGGTGAAACAAACGACAACTTGCTCGAAGAGAAGATTCTAAACCTTCATTTCTGCTGCGCTAAATCTGATATGTAGAAGACTCCAAAAACATTCAGAAGTATCCACGTGGATTCGAACCTTCGCTTTGGTGTGAAGCGAAATCTGATGCGTAGACTGAAGCGCAAGAAATTGTAATCCCTGTAGTAAGATTTTTCTGTGGAGCAAATTATATGGTGTGATTTTTATGAAACGAATTTGGTAGAGTGGCTTCAAGTGCAAAAGACGCAACAACATTTAGATCTGCCACCGGCATAGCTGAAATGATGGACTCGGCCACAATTTTAAAATTCCCGTACTTCTAGTCGTTTTGGGTTTCGGTAGACTGCGTTGCCGTTATTGTAAATGGCGGAAGATTGAATGTGAAGAATAGCAACAACAGAACTGAAACAAAAATGCAATGGATAATGAAATTGATTTGTAAAATAATTTAACTGTAAATGGCGGAGATTGAACCTTTTTTTTTGCAGGCATGCAGGTCAACTGTGACCTTTGTTCCATGACGAAGTCGGTCAGAGGGATACATGGAATTCGTTTGAAATGTTGCCCCTCTCTCTATTGGATGGGGCTGCGCACACCAAACTTGAGAGATCCAACATCGAAGGTTGATGATTTAAAGCGTAAAATGCAAAAAGAGTGTTCTCATGTACCTGGCCCTCGTCAAATGCATTCTATGCCATTGTCAGGTCCTATGGTTAACTCGTCGATGCCATTACAGCAAACAGATGGCTTATCGACACAATTGAGCCATCCTCGACACACAATTGAGTCGTCTAGGAGTAGATTTCTCCACGGTCTTGCCTCCAAGACAGCAAGCAGTAGCAACGGCTGTAGCAGATCCCGCAATGGAATATTTCCAACGAATTCGGTCAATGAAGTAATCATTCCATGAGTGTCTGTCCCAGTTGTAATAATTCACAGCAAAATAATAAAACAATGCGCAGCCAGTGTGCTCATCGACCGTGATGTATCCAGCATTTTGTTTGAAATTTACGTTTGGCTGACCAGGCAGTCTACCAATTAAATCCTTGGCCGAACCTCCACTAATTTGCACAGTTATGCCAACGAATACATACATAATCAAGAACAGCCATCGCTGCAATTTAATTGCAACTCCTTTTAATATGCACGCATAATAGAACTTCAAGCACAACTAGATGCTAGAAATGAAGAATTTTAATCTCACCAGCTCCGATACCACATGATGAAAATGACATTAACTCAATAAAATATATAAATCACACATAAAACCAGAGACAAAATATTGGCGGAAAAAGGCTGAAGCCTCATGCTTCCTCATACACTCTCATTCTTACATTACAAAAATAATTGAATATAGTGTTACAAATAAATAGATGAGAGACAGTGTTCTCAAGATAGTGCGTGCTATCTTAGACACCTTTGGTTGAGATAATTTCTCCTTTGGTTGAGATAATTTCTCACCAGACACACCAATATAGGAGTTACCTAAACTAACTCCTATCTTAGAGGAACAACCCAAGAGTTAGGCATAAATTCCTAACTTGGAATATTTAATTAATTAATTTATTTTGGATTTATTATTGTTTTATGAGAGAGGCTAACATATTTCTCTCTCTGTTGAACTATTGAAGATTAAAGAAGAATTGATCAAAGGGTTTCCCCGCATTGGGGTTTGTCCCCGGCTAGCCACACATCTGGTGTCTCTTGTCTTGGCTTGTTTTCTGTCAATCTATTAATGTTCTATCTACACTTTACTTTATGTTTATGTGATTGCTAAATCAGTGGCTAATAAGAAGATTTAAAGTAAACTGCTCTAAGCATAGAACATACCATAAATTAACAACTTGGAATCCAGATTATAGTTTTGGCATCAAAACGGTTTGTCACTATATTAATGCCTTTTAAGAAAAAGGTGATGGCCACAAACCAGGGTGTTTCAGATAGCAACTTGCCTTAACAAAACAACACCACAAATCACCATAAGGAATGGTCGTTGAAGACAAGTCAAATTTCAAACCTTGGATTATCTAGTTTATATATGGCTATAGAGCCTCCCAAGCCTTCCAGATACTCTAAGCAACAAACACTCCTTTCACCTTAACATTGGCTTAGGTGATAGAGAGAGTTTGTGACTCTAGGGTCGTCCATGACACCTTAGCTCCTTGGTAGATCCAATTTCGAAGAAGTTGCTTCTAGGCTTCACTCCCTTCTAGCACTCAGATGTTTCATTTAGTACATACGACATGGACCTAGGTGTGGCATATGATTATCCCCATACATCTTACACTCTAAGAGTTTTACAGAGGCACCATTGACACGATGGAAACTCTTGCCACACCCCCAGGTTCGTGAAAAGGAAGCTATAAAGGGACTTTTTAAGTCATCGATAAGCTCTAATAGATCAAAGCCTTAATGCATATATGAAACTTGGTAGCCAAAGCCATAAGCTCAGTTAACCACTTCTTAATTTTCTTCTCAAGGCACTCATTGATCATGTCTGAAAGATCCTTGAATGCCCCCCCACAATAAGAAGGGGATGTCAAGAAACTAAAATATATTGTTTGGTTGGTTGCATGCCATTTAGGGAGGTCGCAAGAACTTTTCCTATAGTACCGGGTCTAGCCCATTAGATTTTAGATCCAAGGGTAATAGACAACCCATAGTGTTATCCATGAATTCATGTTCCTCAAGAAAGATGAATAAGGAATTATTTGCAAAGTGGATATTTACAAGCTGCCCAACATTTTACTATGGTAGAGGGATATCTTTTGTTAGGCCATGATTAACTTGATGCAAAATAAGATAGCCCAAGGCCTCCACTACCATAATGTAGAGAATCAAGGCTAATGGACATCCTTTACAAAGGGATCTTCATATGACTGATATCTATTGATGGCTAGGCAAGTCGACACTTCTACAAAGAGGGTTTCCAAAATCTAAGAAAGAAAGGGCCAACCTCTAGGGCCTTAAGTGTGGCCAAAATGAAAGACCATAAAAACCTAGTCATATGCCTTCTCAAAATCAATTGCCATGAAGAAGGTATCAAGGTATAAACGTTGAGCTCATTCCATGTCTTCTCAAATTGTAATAACATTGTCCAGAGTGAATCACCCGTTATCAAATATTTTTATTCTAGGTGTATAATCTTAGGCAGAATATGCTTAATTCTCATAGTGAAGGCCTTGGCCAATACTCTGCAAAAGATTCAAGAGTGTGATCAACCTATAGCCAATAATGAGTTCAAGATCCCTAAGCTTCAGGATGAACTGGATGATGCCTTTATTGATGTTGGAACCTAATGATTACCTTATGAACTCCCTCGTACAATCCATGCAACTTTTCCTCGATCATCTCCATCAAAGCAACTGTCAATTTTTGAATGCAACCAAGCTGTCGTAAGGCCTAAAGACCATAAGGGAGAGGAAGGTTTTTGAGAAAGTTATGACCTTTGGATTAGGATTTCGTCTCATAGTCACCCATGTTGTATTAGACAGTCATCCTGCAGTCGCGACCCCATGTAAAAGAGACCAGCCTCAATGTCGTAAAAATAAATTCATCTAGTTCTTCATTTCCGGATGTTATTCTCTAGTTCCTCATTCAGTGGTTCATGGAATGGGGTATCCTCTCAGACCTTCACTATCACATTCTGCAATTCCCTGAGTAAAGAAGAAATGTTATTCTTCGGTTAGAGGGTGTTCATTCCCTAGGATCGAGTTGAGAACCTGTGGCATTTTGAGGCAAATCTGAGTGCCAGTGTGTTACTATTCACAAGCTGACGAGTTGAACCATATTCACATTTGTATTTCCCTTATCCGTTGTTGTCTCCATTGGGAAGAGGTTGTGGTGAGTAGAGTAAATATTTTAACAGTATGATTCCCTCCTATAGAAATAAGCTCAAATTATAAATTTCAGTGATTCGATCATACAAAATATGTGTAGTTTATAGAGGTCTAAGTGGAGGGATAAATCCCCCCACCAATATGTGTATTTCTCCGTAGGTGTTGAAACTCTAAGAGTTGGGATAAGGATGGGATTCTCTATGGGCCAAGTATCCGCAATGGGAAAGCCACCCAGTAAGGGATTCTCAATGGAAGGCACACCGAGGAAGGTAGGTTATCTTATAAATGAATTAGTGGGATAGACAAGTAGCAATGGGCAAACTAGAAAGGTCTCAATTCACAAGGAAAGGTAGGTCTATGGGCCAGGTATCATTAATGCCCAACTCTGGAAGGAAAGGAAGGTCTCAATTCACAGGGACAAGGAAGGTTTGGGCCACTTATATAGGAAAGATCTAATTTACTCTTTACTCCAATCTGGTGAGTGAGCTAGGTAAGCTAGGTTAGCTATTACTTATGAGCCCACCCACCAATAAGTGCCCTTGTGGAGCCCGGAACTAGAAAAGAGTGAACAGGCCAAGACTACAATTGATTAGGAACGTTAGCAGAAAGGAAGCATTGAAAGACGCATGCAATTCAATATTTAACCTCACCAATTGGTGGGATTTGCTCGATTGCTAAGTTATTTAATTCAGTCATGAATTATATATGATATTATGCCATTTTGTATTTTATATTATCGTCATTATATCTCTAGTTACCAAAAAGCCTAGAGTTATTCCCCTCAAAGAGAAGAGCGAAGGAAAGGAAAGGAAAGGTCAGTGCCCTTACCTTAAATCAACGGCCCAAGGCAAGACATTCACTGAACCATTGCTCTCAAATACTAAAATTTGTTGGATCATATTACATCGGAAGCTTTGGTCTTGCTTCCTTTGGTGCTGGTGCTGGATAAACCAATGGATTTTCTCGGGCAACAAGAGAATACCCTGGTTGGTGGGGTGAAAGTTATTGATAGGGGGTGGGTAAAGTGCTTGTTGCCTTGATTCGGGAAGGAAAGGGAAGTCGTTTATTCGAGAAGGAAGGGGAAGTCGTCTTCTGTGCCTATTGTTTCTAAGTGCTTGCCTTGATTCAAGAGGGATAGTGAGTGAGCGCCTATATTTCGTGCCTGTTGTATGTAGCTAAGCGCCCTTCAGGAAAGGAAAGGCCAAGTGCTTCTCGTCTTTCGTGCAAGCCAAAGTATTGAAGCTTTATATATGTGCATTCACCAATAGAAATATTGAGTCTTTTAGGCAGAGGGGGACGCGTGAAGCCTTAGTTTAAAAATCTTCCAAGGAAAGGGAGCCTTACAACACTACGAACGTGAATTAATGCCTTGAAGAACCACATGAACTGGCACCCAATATAACAAGATATAATGTTGGATGGGTCTTTCGATGCATTGATTGATTGATTGATCCATTAATGGATGGGATACACTTACCTTGAATTTAATGATAGCCAAATGGCAGGGATGTTGCATGCCTCTTACTTGAATTTACAACTAGCTACATGGATGTATGGATCGAGGGATGGAGCCATGGAAACGATATTAATTTTTGAGAGATATAGTTGGTTAGTGGGGAGATACAATGATGTGAGTGTTGGCCAGACTTAGAGGATATTTCATATGTGGAATGCCCTGCCCAACTTGAGAAATAGTGCCTTACCTATGGAACCCCAAACAAAGCACCCTTTGTCGAACTTAGAAACCTATACCCTGCCTAAGCTTAACAGATACACTTTGAAAGAAAGGGCCATAAGTGCGTGCCCTATTTATTACGATATAACACACACCAGTTTCTAATTTCACAGGAAATATCATACATATTTACTTATGATTTTTATGAACCTACAGGCCCTGGTCAACCCTAGAAGCCTTCTTACCTACTGCCAGCGGGGATTGGGTATAAGCAATCAACAAACCCACCATAGCCCAATACACATGAAGGAACACTAGGTATTTTTACTTTTTAAGGAACGGAGAAAATCAATACAAAAACCTATTAATCTAACTAGAACGTTGGAAAGGAACTTGCCATACAATAATCTCAATACCCCGCTAAGCGACAGAAGACAACGAAAGGCCCATTGCTTCTAGTTAAACCAGTTTATGAATGCTTTATAATGCTTTATATATGTGCATTCACACATAAAGGCATAGATGAATTCTTTTACGAAGAGGGTTATATACTTCATTGAACAGTGTTGCAAGCAGCCTTGCTACAAACCCTTTTTATTGCTCTCAGAACCGTTTACTAGTATGCCACAAAAAATCACAACACACTATTATGGTGGTTGGATTCATGCATCAATTTAGTTAGTTCTTATAACACTTCCATTTATACCTAGCCCTTTTCATTGAGATGCCTTCCTCTCCCTAGTAAATAGGGCGAGTCATCCTTCCTTGGATTTAGTTTTACTCATGCTTCTTACTTTTATTTACTACTAGCTGCTTAGTGGATTTGAGTGGGGACAAACAATTATTCATTGTTGTTGGGAAACGCAATTAGGAATTGTTGCTTAGTGGGGAAAAACAGTGCTAGCGAGACTTCTCATCTTTACTTGGAAACTATTGTATTTAGTGGTTGTGGATTCCCTGAAACCACCGCAAAGCAACCTATGCCTTAGTGCCTTACCTCCCGAGACCCAACACCCATGACTCGCCCTATCATTGTTGATTTGGGGTAGCATCGGATGTGCTCTAGCCACGAAATTTCGTGGAGAGGTGGGGGCACATGACATCTCCAATACCTAGAAAGGGTTTGGGCAGATTCTAAACAGATCAGGAGATATTTAAATAATTAATATTTTTAATGAAGTCCTTAAGTCTAAACTTAGGGAAAATAAAATAGTAATGTGTATTAATATGAATCTGTGTTAGAGTGGTCCAAAAGACATGGATCAAGTCAGATGTAATCGTAGCTGTTGATTAGGGACTTAATCTCGGCCGTTGATATGTCAACAGGAAAAGCATAAGAGGAGGCTTGAAGGTCACTTAGAGAATACACCAGAGTAATCAGTTATTCTATTCTCTAGAGCGGGGTTTGCTAAGAGAGATAGAATCAGTGATCGGGAGAGCAGCTGAGGGGCATTGAGTACAGAGAAACAGAGAAGGCAGATATTGTGCCGAAAGAGCAGCGCAGCAGCCAAGGAGAGTGACGCAGAGCCAGCAAGGGCTCACGCAGAGCACCAGAGAGGCCAGCGTGTCCCACGCAGAGGCCCAGAAAGCTGACGCAGGACCTCCTGGGGCTGACACAAGCCAAGAAAGGTTGACGTAGGGCCAACATGAGACAAAGAGGGGCTAACGCAGTCCAAATTGGGAAGACGCTGGGGTTGCAGAGCAGTTTGTGCTGAGGAGCTGCCGAAAGGATTTTCTGGGGTTTCAGCACCCAGATTGTACTTTGATATTTCTTAATAAGAAAACCCTCAGATAGTTGCACCGGTTTTCCAGCATTGGGTTTTTCTGAGGACATTGGTCCAAAAATAATGGTGTCATGTGGTGTGTTTGTTCTTGTTTCTTTTAGTTGTTGATCTGTAATATGTTGAGCATGCACTAGTGTTTATTTTCAGTATTTAATTTGTAAATAACTTGTTAAAGGAAAAATAACAAGTAGGTAGGAATAAATCAGATAAAGTGCATGAAGGGTTTCTAAACTAAGTAAACTTAGAAACTTCAACATGGTATCAAACACAGATTGCAGATCACAGAAGGACTAAAAGACATCAACCGAGCGGAGAAATAGCACCAGAAAACAACTGTCCTAAGGTGACAGAAGTTGTTTCTAGCAGCGCAAAAGCCAAGGAGTGTGACGCAGAGCCAGGCAGAGCCATGCAGAAGATGTCAGGAGCTGTGCAGAGCCTTAGAGAGGCCAGCTTTGCTGACGCAGAGGGCCAGAGGGCTGACGCAGACCCATATGGGGTGATGCAGAGCTAGCGTGAGGCAGAGAGGGGCTGACACAATTCACAGAGAGGCAGTTGCTGGAGTCTAGAAGGCTGCAGAAATATTGCAGAGTGGAGCTGGTGAGGTACCGTAGTCAGAACAGTACCTGACAGAGCAGGGCCAAAGGAGTTGTACCGAGGGTTTCTAGTCGAGGAACTTGGATCAGTAGTGCAGTTGCACAAGATGATCAGGGTAGGGGGCATCTCGACGAGCAGCAGAAGGATTTCCAAGAGGGAAATCAGGACTCAGAGGGAGTCCAAAAGAGAACTTCCAGACGGGAAGTAGAGACTCAGAGGAGTCGAACAGAGAACTTCCAAGAGGGAAGTAGAGGAGCGTCATGGCACTACACGAGGTAAGAGACCAGGATAGACTGGACAGAGCATCGAACTTCGCAGTCTAGAAAGCCATAATCTTATCAGTGCTTGACAAGAATCGTGTCAAGAACTTCGCCTTGAAGTTTATGGCTATCCCAGTCGTCCCCAATGATAATGACAAGTATGAAAAAGCGATGGTGAGGGCCAAGTGCATTATCCTTGACGGGGTGAAGGATCATGTGGTACCACATATAGCCGAGAAGGAAACGACAGTTGAGATTTGTGAGGCTCTCAAGAACCTATACTAGCATACTTCTGTGTAGAGAAGAATGTTGCTCGAGAACCAGATGATGTCGTATCAAATGAAGAAGGGTCAATCGATTGACACTTCCTTGGAGGACTGAATGAGATCCGAGACCAGTTGACTGCTATAGGAGCGACACCGGATCAGGAGCTTATGGTGAGGACAACCCTGAATGTTGTCTCAGAAGATTGGGAAGTGTTTGTCTAGAGTATCCTGGGCAAAGGGACTCTCCCACCTTGGGACGAGATGTGGGCAGCTCTTCGCCAAGAAGAGATCAGACGGCATTCGAAGACAGGTAGCAGCAGCAAAGAGATCAAGGTCAAGCAGGAGGAGGAGGATGTGGCCCTAGCATCTAAGGGAAAGCAGGAGAAGCGGAAGAAGAAAGATATCTCCAAGATCAAGTGCTTCCACTGTGGGGAGATGGGTCATTACTCGACCCAGTGCCCAATGAAGAAGAGTAAGGGAGAGTCTTCCGAGACTAAGGCAACACCAGCACAGGTAGAGAAGGAAGTTTTGATAGATGATGATTGTGACATGAGTGCACACGCGCCACTTGAGCGGAAGTGGGGAGACATCGAGCTGTAGTCAGATAGACTAGTAATGAAGGGTAGGATCCTCGAGGTACGGGAGCCCCGACGAAGAGTAGTAGGACTCGCTGGGTGGGTAGAGACGGATGCGGATGGAGCCGCAGAGAGACTACAGTGCAGAAGTCCCAAGACAGCGCAGAGCTAGCAGGCTGCAGCAATGCGAGAGGCATAGGAGTGTTGCACCAGTGCAAGAGGACGCAGAGAGGTGTGCAACGGTGCGAGATGCAAGAGAGTTGTTGCAGCAGCTCAGAGGTCAGAGAGGGAGCACTTGTTAGTGGCAGAGGGAGCTTCAGCATCAGAGGGTGTTTCTAGCCCAACAGGGAGGCACTGGGGAGATCAGTTACTTACTTCTCAGTAACTGAATTGCAGTGCAGCAGTGGGCAGCACGATGCAGCATGATGAAAGGAGGTGCAGTGCGGATGCAGTGCTGGGAGAAAGGACCAGCAGCAACACGGATGCAGAGGGAGCCATCGTACAGATGCAGCAGTGGCACTGGTAGAACCATGGGTAGCAGTGCAGAGGATGTTGCCGAGGAAGGCCTAGCATTAGCACAGGTATCGATGTCGGATGATCAAAGTAATACTCAGTGAGGAGTATTGCTAGAGCACAGTCCTCGCTAAGAGGGAGTGCTGATTTGGGGTAGCATCGGATGTGCTCTAGCCACGAAATTTGGTGGAGAGGTGGGGGCACATGAGATCTCAAATACCCAGAAAGGGTTTGGGCGGATTCTAAACAAATCAGGAGATATTAAAATCATTAATATTTTTAATGAAGTCCCTAAGTCTAAACTTAGGGAAAATAAAATATTAATGTGTATTAATATGAATCTGTGTTAGAGTGGTCCAAAAGACATGGATCAAGCCAAATCTAATCTTAGCCGTTGATTAGGGACTTAATCTCGACCGTTGATATGTCAACAGGAAAAGTATAAGAGGAGGCTTGAGGGTCACTTGGAGAATACACGAGAGTGATCAGTCATTCTATTCTCTAGAGTGGGATTTGCTAAGAGAGATAGAATCAGTGATCGGGAGAGTAGTTGAGGGGCATTGAGTACAAAGAAACAGAGAAGGCAAAGATTGTGTCGGGAGAGCAGAGCAGTAGCTAAGGAGAGTGACGCAGAGCCAGCAAGGGCTCACGCAAGGCCACGCAGAGGCAGCCAAGTGCTACGCAGAGCACCAGAGAGGCCATCGTGTCCCACACAAAAGCCCAGAAAGTTGATGCAAGGCCTCCTAGGGCTGACGCAAGCCAAGAAAGGTTGACGCAGGGCCAACGTGACACAGAGAGGGGCTGACACAATCCAAATTGGGTAGCCGCTAGGGTTGCAGAGCAGTATTGTGCTGAGGAGCTGCCGAAAGGATTTTCCGAGGTTTCAGCCAGGAGATTTCTCTCAAACTGTGAGATATAGCTGCTAAGGAAATTCTCTGTTGTGTAGGCCAGTTTCAGCACCTAGATTGTACTCTGATATTGCTTAATAAGAAAACCCTCAGATAGCTGCACTGGTTTTCCCGCATTGGGTTTTTCTGGGGACATTGGTCCAAAAATAATGGTGTCATGTGGTGTGTTTGTTCTTCTTTCTTTTAGTTGTTGATCTGTAATATGTTGAGCATGCACTAGTATTTATTTTCAGTACTTAATTTGTAAATAACTTGTTAAAGGAAAAATAACAAGTAGGTAGGAATAAATCAGATAAAGTGCATGAAGGGTTTCTAAACTAAGTAAACTTAGAAACTTCAACAATCATCAAGCATTGAGGGAACTTACTACAACACCTATCATGCTTGACCCAAACAAACACACTTTGAAAGGTACAACATCCAAGAAAGGGAAAGAACACACACTTGAACTTTTTTCACAGGTAAGGCAAGGCACAACACACTGCCTATATTACTTATGATATTTACTGATACAATACATGCCCTGACACAAATCACTTTTTTACTTTACGCCCACCAATAAGTGCCTTTTTGGAGCTTGAAATGACCAAAGAGATGAGTCACAGGGCGAGAAGAGAATCATCATTGAATAAGAAAGAGTTAAAACCCACTATACTCTAACAATAAAGAGATTGTTTAAGGAATTGATACTTTTATTGAACTAACCCCATGCACCAGTTGCAGTGGGTCTAGGATTACTTCAAGATACACGAATTGATATTGGTGGGACAAGATAGACAAACATACAATTGTGGATGGATCGAGGGATGAATGGATCAATGAATGAATCGTGGCATGGATCATCATACCACTCTTACTTTAATTGAGAGCTAGCGAGTGAGTCACTCTTTGATTAGAGAGTTGGCTTTATTCATGCCTCTTGCCTTTAATGCGAACTACCACTCTTACCTTTATTATAGAGCTAGCCAGTGAGTCGCATGGATGGAACAATGTTGGTATTACTTCCCTTCTTTCCTGAGCATTGGGGGATTGACTCTTTCCTTAGCATTGTGGGATTAGATGGAACAGTCCTAGTATCACTGAACTCTTTCCTAGGCATTGGGAATGGAATTATATTCTTTATTGGCTGGGTGGGCATTGTGGGATGGAAGGAACAGCGTTGGGCAGTGTGGCATGCGATTGGCTCGTTACTTTCCTGGGCATTGTGGGATTGACTCTTTCTGGCAGGGGCAGGGGCAGGGTTGAATCTTTATTGGGTGAGCGTTGTGGCATGCTACTATGTATAACTTCTTCTATTCTTGACTAGGCGTAATCCAATGCCAGTTAAGTTGCGGTAGTTCTATAGTCACCAAACCTCACAAAATTAATGGATCCTCTACCTCACTCACTTCAATGCCTCAACCTTTCAACACACACTCACCCGTTCAAGTTACACTTGCAAGAAAGAAAACACCTCTATTACTTATGATATTTTATACTACATGCCCTGATACACCCCACCTAATTAGCTTTTGAATTACCCAAACACACGAAGGAAGCAACCTCTTGCTTACTTACTTACGATAGTGATTGGTCGAACAGGAAAGCAAGATCACATGTAGTACCCCTATCTTGGAGACCACCAACCCCCTGACTCTTTCTTACTACCCACTATACACCATCATGTAGTACTCTCTATACATAGTACATTAGTGATACAATGTCTTGAACACTTATTGAATGAACCACTATGATTATTGTCCCAGCTGAGCATCAGGATATGATTCATTAATTTGAACAACCCATTGGCTAGGATGCGCAAGCAGGCTCGACTATAAGGGAGAGGAATCAACCTACCCTTATTTTGATGCTTGAACCTCATAGTTAATCTTTTCTACCTATAACACACCCTTGATTAATTAATCGCTTAGGAATACTGGTTAGAACTTATCTTATCAGGCAAGATGGGAGGGTAGGGATTATCCAACCTTGCTCTGACCTTTCTTACTACCTTCACCCAACAACCTACGGAGTGTTGCCCAACCTTTTCTGAATCTAGGAACACCTTCATACATACGAGAGCCCTACCTTGGTTCCACACAAACTATTTACCCAAGAACTAGCACCTCTCCCTATATCCATCTCTTCATGAATCTTAGTAGCTACCTACTGATACATGCCTTATGTAGGGACAATATTAACCTTATTCTTACTTGATTACTGCCTTCACCCTAGGAGAGGAGATTGAGCGTTGTCCTAACCCATTAGAAGTAGCCAGGAAGGAATACTCAAGTAGATATGCTCTGAAACCTTTCACCCCCTTCCTTTTGTCAACTCTTTACCCACCTTAGGAACTAGACCTCCCTATACCACTTTCATTAATTTCTTAGTAGCTACTGCACTATACCTCCTCCTCTTATCAAGACGGTGGGATCCACCAACCTTATCCTTACCTTTCTTAATGTCTTTCCACATAACCGGTTATTCAGTGTCACTTGCCCTTACCTAACAACAAACACTTGTTTCACAGCGAGGAATTGTCTTAGTAGCTACCACTATTGATCTTCTCCGGTTGGGGGGACTAGCTAAAACCCCATATACGATTGATTAATCAAGACAACCAACATTCCAAGATATGCCCTGCCCATTTTCCTTTCGTGTTAGTGTTTGCCTGCCTCCAACAACCTGGTGCCTTCATATGTGAGGGAATCTTCTAATGAAGCTGCTTTAGATCTAGCCTTTATATATGTTCTTTCTTCATACTACTCTGAATGAATAAGGCACCCAGGCCCAAGCCAGAGAAAATTTGGAAATGAATCGATTTGACTTTCGAATCTTTTGTTTTATATACGTAATTACTGCGGGCGAGAACCCGTTTGTTTCCACCCTTGTACCACACCTCGAGCAAGGTTCACGCACCTAGAAACTCGTACTTCTTGGGCCAATTATGAAATTAATTACCACCTTTCTTGATAAATGCTTTAACTCATCGATTTGGCTGAAGAAAAATGAGTGGGGCAAACCTGGTGGATGATGATATTGCCTCAGAAACCCTCAAAACAAGGAATTGATTTATCAAAACATGCATTTAAGAAGGTATTTTGGATTGAATGGAACCACTTCTTGGGCAACCCACTTCATGCCTTTATAAAATGCATGTTTGGAGATGTCTCTCGGATTGACTCGTGACCAACCTAGCTAGCCTGGGTGCCTATTTCAGATGGGAATCTTCCTATTGCGCACCTCAACTGTTGATATTACCTTTAATATTTATTGATATTACCTTTGATATTACATTTGATATTTAGGTACGTCATCTTGGGTCGGTCTTGGAAATAAGAAATTCCTGGCTAGATTAAGACTTATTAGTTTATGGGCCTTTATATACGTGCATCTTGAAAGTTATATCTCTAGGTGCCCATATGACACTTCTTATGGCTATTCTTTTGAAACCACCCACACTTTTTGCCCTTTTGCATTACTATTACTGGGTGCCACACGTGGTCAAGATAGTGAAGAGGCGAGTCTTTTACAAAAAGAATTTGAGTTAGGACCAACCCATAGAACCCACTCATTCTAGGAATAGAACTACCTGACTTTCTTTTACTCCCGCTAACAACCCAACCTTCTACTCACCAAAATACCTAAACCTCTTCTACCTATACCACTTGGATTTGTGAATCTTACGAGGTACAACTATTAACTTCTCTGAAATTGGATTGGATTGGATGGAATGAGACTACTTTTCTTCGGTACAAAACACCTACCCACCTGAAGATCTAGACTTGGTCTCCTTATACCATGAACTGCATGAAATCGCTTAGGAAGTACAAATATTTCCCTCTTTTCAAAACCGGATCACACCCTCTTCCTATAGTTAGACCCAATACGTAAAACCATCATGTAATACACCACGTCTTATTTCATACTTACTCAATTATTATATCGAGTATCACATATAATCTTCTAGGTACTTCTATTTCCCTTTTAGGACTGGATAACCTTTACCCTTGACTTGATTATTGTCTTCTCACCCTAGGATATGGAGTGATGCCTTTACCCAACCAATTAATTCAATCAGGAATATCAGTAGGATACAACATCTATTAACCCTTTACTTACTCCCTGGCCTGATTAATTCTTCTGGGTACTATGTATTATAATATATTCGTCCAACCAAGCCTTTATCAATCTTAGGAGGGAGGTACGAGGCATATATGAACCCTTTACTATCTGCCTACCGAACTTCTACTTACGTGCATGACCTGTTTTGTTTACCAGACTTTACTTACCATTTCATTTTAGTTGATTGAGGGAGTATTGTCTACCCTAGAGGAGAGGCATAGTGCCAACCTTAAATGCGGAGCATTCATCAATTTGTCTTAAGCCAAATTATAGATCGTACCCCATCTGGATCATATGCCTCTGACCCACTCAAAACGAGGGTTGAATTTATAACAAAATGCATTTAATAAGGTTTTTCTGATTGACCAGAATTACCCGACCTGGGTGCTAGCTCCCAACCTTATGCGAGTTCCATATAGGAATCTTATCACGAAACCTTGTTTTGCATAGGATTTTTCACCCACCCTTCCCAACCTTCCTTGTTTCCAACCCCCAACTTGGTGCATGAATACAAAGCCTAAAAGAAGAAATGAATTCACAGGTTGATCAGGCTTTAGAGAACAGACTTATTTTTCGTCTTTTAGAACCTTCGGGCTTAACGTGATCGATAAAGGGGATTCTTTTACAAAATACAGAATCACAGATAAGGGGATGCCACAGCTAGGATTGCCAAGATTGTCGCTTGCTAGCCTAGCTAGTACGGCTGGATTGGATCAACGACTTTTTGTTAAAATTGGAAACTAGGGCCAAATTCCACTTTGGACAGCTCATTTGATGAATATAATGATTTCATTGAATTCCTCTTTTCGAGAGGACCAAAATTGACCTAAATATTATCTACTTTGGACAAGGGAAAGTGTATTTTTGAATTATGAGCCCACATGTGCATATTTGATCAGGTCGGCCCTAAAGCAAATTGGACACCCTTGGAAGGCTATAAATACAAGTGACCTCTACCTCATTTGGACATCATCATGGATCATTCTTCTATTCTCTTTCTTTTTTTTGGCTCGCACAGGTCTGAGGCACGTTCGCAGAGAATTGGTTCGCACGATGGAGAAATTGCAAGGTCCGAAGCTCGCATTTCTATTTTAAGACTTTGGGCCTCAGTCACGGGGATGACACAGAGACACTGACTGCAGTTGCTCATTGGCCGGCTCAGTGGTGCGATTGAATCTTTTCAATCGCTCGGACATCTCGTCCTCCATGCGACTGGAAACTAGGGTTCTAGA
This sequence comes from Pinus tabuliformis, assembly GCA_031772625.1. Classification (NCBI taxonomy): domain Eukaryota; kingdom Viridiplantae; phylum Streptophyta; class Pinopsida; order Pinales; family Pinaceae; genus Pinus; species Pinus tabuliformis. The sequence continues at coordinate 530,136,184 of CM062819.1, read as the reverse complement.
TTACAATCGCTAGCCTGACAAAGGATACTTTCGGCTGCAGTCGCTGGCTTACAAGCTCAAGGGAACAACTCAAGTCTCAGTCGCATGCATGAGCCTCCTCCATGTGACTAGGACCTAAATGTTAAAATTTCAGTTTTCCGAAGTTTTCGCTCGTTGACCATAGTGTTCGGCAGTTGACCGCAAATAGTAACAGTTCATTATAGGCTTTTGAATCAGGGTTTTGAGTATGAGCATTGTTGGGTTCATTTCATGGATGTTGCATAGTTGATTTTGTTGGATAGTTGTATGGATGAAGATACGGATCATTGTATTCTCTTTTGTTGAGTCATTCAATGACAATCTAATAAGAAGAAGAATTTGAAAGGGTTTTCCCCATAGTAGGTTTTCCCTAGTCTCTGACCAATCCTGGTGTCACTATGTGTGAATGTTTTTCTTCTATTGTTCCTTTATGTTCCACTGCATTGATGATGATATTGTTCTTTCTATATAGTTGCATATGTTGTTGGATAATGATGTAAATCTGAATCATGCTATGATGTCATGGGGTGATAATAATATGGAAATGATAAAATGCAATTATCAAAGCAAAGAACAATATAGCCCTAAGAAAATTAACATGGTATCAGAGTTGGGCAAAAGAAAAGTCATTGAAGATCACCCCTATGAAAATGCCTTTGATGGAAGCATGAGAATATGGAGGAGACCTAAAAGAATTCTAGGATTTGAAGGAAACCCTAGGAAATTTGGCTATTAGGATTTGATGGATATTATGAGGTTAGGGTTTCAAAGAAACTCTAGTTTATGGAAAATATTTGAAATTTGAAATCTAGAAACCCTAGCATGGTCAATGTGAAGATGCTCAAGTGCTTGTGACAGATTTGATGAAGCCCTAGATGGGATAGTTTCTATTAGGCCTAGTTGTTGATGAAGTTAATGAATATATATTGAAGGCAACAAGTGGCCAATGGATAGTGATGGCTCTTGAAGGCTTGTTCAAGAGTGAGATGATCACCTCTCATTGAAGATAAGAACTTTCCGATTTATGATGCTCCTTTATGTCTTTATTTTTTTTTAGTTTTATTGATCTGATTATTGTTTTAATTATTACTTATACTTCCTGCATGTATATGTGAGTATTTGGATACCTCTAACTTCTTGATGAGATGTGATAAGTGGATCCTTCTTGAGGATCATCTGAGATGCAGGAAAAGATGTCTAGTGCAGGAAGAAAAGAACTACAGTTGTCCATGACAAAGAAGTTGACAAAGTGCTCCCACTGCCAATGTCAAATAAGAAGGTGCATAGGTATCTGAATACTACAAGGTATGTATGGTGTATTGTTTCAATGTTATGTTTCAACTGCAATATTGATGGCAAGGTAAGCCCTAAGGTTTGATGAGAATGTCCCCTTCACAAATGGCTCATACATACATATGAAAGTGATTTGGATTCATGGTTCTTATGATGAAATGGTGCACTTGGTATTGAACAAGTATCTTACTTCTTAGACATGATGAATTTCTTGATTCTATGAAGCTACTTAGAAATATTGATTTTTGATATATTGATATACATGATAATTAAACTCAAGCTTCTATGATCCATATTTTGATTATTTGAAGACATTTTCAGAAGAAATCACATTGGTAGAATTAGGTCGACGCGCTTCGAACCAACTAGTGTGGTTCATCATCAGGACATCTCTTCAAATAATTGATATACATGATGTTTGGATGGCATCAATTATTTTGGATATCTTGATCTCATAAAGAAGGCTTGCACATTGATCCTTATATATGGTAGCTTGATACTATTGATAATGCTTGTGATAAGCATGATAACCATGATGATAGAAGTGTAACAATGAGATTGATATTCATGATCTTCTTGTTGACCATGGTTAGGTTTTGATGAGCTTAGTAATTATGACATATGGTAAAATTGAATGACCTTGATGAAAGTACTATTGTGTTCATGATCCTTGAAGTATGATGTTACACCTGTCTGCTGCCCTAATCATAAGACTCTAACTTTTGATGAAAGTTTGATGTCATGTTCATATAGGATGATGAAGTAGTTGATGCTGACATGGATATATGTTTTAGAACCTGATATAGTTCAATTCCATGATCTAACAGTTCCATTGATGCATGACAGTGTTACATACAGGTTGATGCCTTGAATATTAATGGATGAAAGGGCTGCTCATTAAGAGGGAGAAACTCTCCATAAGATCCTATATCACTTGCATTATATGTATAGAAAATTATTTATTGTTGAAGTAAGATTTATGGACATGAATAGACAAATATCTAATATTTTTGGTCTACAGCAAAGTTCTGGTCTAAGAAGAAAGAGTTTTCCTTAATCTACGCCTCAACCACATGGAAGCAAGCGTAAGAGTGCCACTGTAGCCTCTCAACCGTACGGAAGAAGGCCTATGAGTGCGGTTATGCTTGTAGGACACAAAAGCGAAGTTTTGTGCATGAAATCATAAGTTCACTTGAAGGATTTCAGTCCTACAGACATGGAGTAGACAACAAAAAATTCTATGAGCAGGGAAGTTTGAATGTTTGACTTGCTATAATATGAATGTGTTGACTAAACTTGTGTTTGCAGAGGACCAGAATATGCATATCAACATTCCACTAGGATTTAACCATTGAGGCTTTTGTATGACAATATTTGATAACAGTTGCAAGGGTTTGACTAGACTTGGATGATTGATATAGATAAGAAGTGTTTGGAGTTTTGATATGATGTTTGATAATGATTTAGAACTTTGACTTGATTTTGAGATATGCTTTGAGCTATAAATCTCATTGTGATAGCAAATTTGGGATTTGACCTGATGACTAATGATTTGTTTTGATGACTGATGCTTTGCCTTGATAACAATGCTATATGGACATAGTGACATTCAATGACCTATATTGGTGTTCAATAGTTATTCCGTGTTGACATCATTAGCTCTGACACATTGGTTGAAGTATAAACAATTGTGATTCAGTATGCAACAATCTCACTATGAATGGATGAAACTTGTATGACTCAATCTTGGTATACGCATGAGACTTATATGACTTCTCCCTGATGTATCCATTCATATTTAGTAGCAGAAATTATTCATGCTATGATCATGATAAAGTTTGATCGGATAGTACTTTGTAAATGAAAAGATGTTGTAACTTGATATTTGGATATAAGCTCTACCTGTCACTTGGTCCAAAGAATTTTTTACAGTGATATAGATGAGTTTGATATTAGTTTTGATATGCCATATAAACTTTGATAAGTTGACTTAGTTGATTTGATTGCACAATATTGATTTATGTAAGGTTGAGTATATTGGTTTGGTAAAGTGTTATGTTTGCAGAAAGCATTGTATGAAGCAAGCACCCCGAGCCTTATATGTCCGCATCGACAATTATGTGGTGAAGCTAGGATGATGTGTCGATCCAAACCTCTACTTCAAAAGTGGTCCAAGGTATGGCTTTGATTTTGGTTTTTATATACTGATGGTTTATTCTTGACAGGTAATGAGCCTCTGATGATCAAAGTAAGAGGGACTTGGCCTTTGAAGTTTGAGATGATGAATCATGGCATGATGAATTACTTTTTGAAGTCTGGAAAAGAAAATCTATATCGTGAAGCTATTGAAGAATTTTTGAAAAGTGGAAATGCAAATCCTTGGACACTCCAATTAAATTTCAAGAAGTTATGAAGAGATATTGTTGAACCTAATTTGACAATTGATAGTTGATTGAAGCACTGATGTTGCATGTGAGAAATCATTTGTATGTATGTTTTGCATAGAATCTAAGTCAAATCGTGATTGAGACCCTTCATACGCATTGAGTTTCCACTAAGCTTACTTTGGGATATTTGCATGGAATGATCTATTTTTTGGTCTGGGACATTCTTCTTGTGATAAGTGATGGCATGGATGTGCTGATGTTGTTTGGGATCATTTTTGATGAGATAAGGACATTTGATATCTGCCATCATTTTTTTGATGAGAAGTACTTAGCTTCGAGCACGACCAAGGTTGAGTACGATGTTGCTAGCATGGATAGCTATGAGACAAGATGAAGAAGCTCTTTGGAGAGTTGTTTGAGCAGGTTCTGGATATGACAGGAATACATTGCAATAATAATGAGTGGGATCCGATTGGAAGAGAATATTGTATATTGCTAAGAATGAGATACCTTCATATATTGAGACAATGTTGTGGTACGAGACAAGCTTAGGCTTGTGGTTGCTACCTCCGTGAGAGGAAGGATGAATATGGTATCCTTTTTGTGACATACATATTTTTGTTATTTGATTTGATGACCTGTATGAACAAGAGATTGTTGCTATTGAGACATGATGATTTCCAGTTATGAGCACAATGATATATTTTTTATCTATAGAGAGCATCCGTAATCGAGGACAGTGAGCCAACTCCTCCCCCCTGTTTGAGCTCCCAGGATGTGGAATTGAGATGGAGGGCTCCTGGGGTTGAGGGATCTCTAGACAATAGGGTTTCACCCCTATCTGTTACCCACGGGGTTGGAGATGTTGCTCCCCTATCTTGGTCTTTGTAGAGTATACCCCAGTTGGCATCATACCCACAAGCCAAGCTTGTTGGGATTGTCCCTCCCCATCTGGCCAATGGGTTGAGGAGGCTTGGGGCATGTGATCCTTACCTTTTGGTAAGTTGGGTATCTAGCCCAAGCTCGGATTATGATGCAAGTGTTCTACCACATGACTCTTGAGGGTCATTACTGGGAAGATCGATAAGTAATAGGATGGGTTGAGATGTGCTCCCCTATATCACCTATTGCTCGATATGAGATTGTAGATGTTTAGATCCCCCATGAGGTTTCAGGTTGAGATGTGCTCTCTCATATGTTTCTGGGTTGAAATTAAGCTCCCTGATGTTGTTCCGGATTGAGCTAGGATCTCCGATGTGTGAAAATTTCAAAATTGAAATCTTGTTGCAGCAACTGGTATTATTCCCTCTAACTAATAAATTAATTATTCAGTTTATTGCTACGACAACATCGAAATAAACACACCGCAACATTCACAAATAAAAACTGTGAAAATAAAATAGCGCTGGAACTGAGAAATGATAGCTCACACACAAAAAATTAACATAGTTATTTTTAGACAAATGTCCCAAAAAAAACCCAATTCTGGAAAACCGATGCAGCAAATGAGGGTTTTATTTTATTATGCAGCAGTGAAATCTGAGTACAATCGATGGATGCCCAACTAGTAATCTAAACAGCAAGAAAATCTGGGTAAAATTATCTGAGGGAATTACCCTTCGTCCACAAGCAATCCCAACATAACTTCTCTTCAGAAACTCAACCTCCTCAACCCTTCGCGTCAACCTCTGCACTGCTTTGCGCATACCCTATGGTGTCTATCCTCTGAACTGCGTCTAATGAAGACGATTTTCTTGTCTCTGCTGAGGAAATCACTTATCTAACACTCTGGACCCTCTGCCCAACCTCTGGAACTAAAAATGAATTTCTCTCTAGCAAAATCGAATTGTTCTGAAGCAACTGCGCAATTCTTTGCGCTGCCTCACTAGGAATAACTCAACCCCTTGCTGCTACCTCTCCGGATCTGGAAAACTTTCTCCGAATCACTGTCTTTGCCCCTCACTGACCTTTCTTAGATCTCTAGCTCTCCGGCAACTGCTACTGCTCTCTGGAAATCGATCTGCCAAGAAAATCGAACTAAAGAAGTGTTTTCTCCAAGTGCCCATCGAATTCCTCTTATAATCCACTGTTGGAGCATCAACGACCAAGATTAAATCTTAATCAATGGCTAGGATCATCTTGAAGTCGATCTGTGTGAGTTTCTTGATGATTCTCACCTTGAATTAATTAATTCTGATTAATTAACCATATTCCCTAAGTTTAAACTTAGGAAATATTTAAAAATTGGTTAATAATATAATTAAGCCATCTCTAGGTGGAATTTCTAGAAACGATTTCTGAGTTTTGTAGATCTCATGTATTCTACCCTCTCCACCAAATTTTGTGGCTCGAACACATCCGATGCTATAGAAACTAACACCCCTCTTAGCGAGGACTGTAACACCTTGGCTTTGTATCACCTTTGTCACACTACCGATGTCTGGCCATAATGCCCACCAATCACTTTACAACTCTGATGCTATATCAGTGCTACTGTTGGCCCTGTTATACGACTGCCAACACTGCAACTCCCTTTCATCTGTTGTTTCTACAATTGCATAAACTGCAGCTGAGAAGCATCCAAAACACTGAATCAATTGTGTTCAATATGATGCATTTGTCTCCCGAGTCTCTGGATGCTACTAGTGACTGCACTGTCCACCAAGGAAACTGCGTTTCTGCTGACCCTGCACTATGCCACTCTGCACTACTACCAATTCTGCGCCGCGCTCCCCAGTACCTGACTGCTACTAGTCTGCCACTATCACTCGAAGTTTGATTGCATCAACTACCACTGATCCATCCTGCTACTGAATATTGTGGGCCCCCCGTAGCAAGGTAATAATCTATGAGGTGGACTCCTCAAGGACCCTGCTCAATCTCTCTAGCTCTCTGGGGCTACAACTCCAAATCACCCCACATCACTCCTGGAGGTATCGCTGTCAATATCGCGAAGTCTTCCACCAACCTAGAGTACAACTTGTCGATCTCAACTGGCACTCAAAGGAAATTCTTTCTTATGCAAGCCCGAGTTTCCAAGTTCTGTAAGATGTTGAACAAGGGAAGTATTTAATATAGGCTTAAGTGACACACACCAATCATGGAATACTATTCGTTCGTCCTTGGATACCGATCGCTGCTATCTTATTGGAACACATCATAATGGGGTGTGTGCTACTATATATTCCCTCCAATTCACTATAGAATTGAGATCGTCCAATCACTACTAGACTACTAGTTTGTATCTTTGTCCACCATTTACTCCAATCCACTTATCCCCTTTGCTTACGGTAGGGGCGACATAGCAATACATGTTCCACACCCCAGGTCAATGGATTCTCGATTGATTGAAGGGTTGTAAGAGTGTTGGTCTGTTAATTTATGAAATTTATTTCATTTCTTTTGCATTTCTTCCTATCATGAATTCTCTGTGTGTCATACAAGATTCGATGTGACCAAATTAGATGTGAGTTGATAGTCATTCTTGATATATTGAATGACGCTTTCTCATATACATAAGTATGTAATTATGCTTTAACAAACAATGTTGCTATTATATATGTAATTATGCTTTATTATATACGTAATTACGTCGGCATAAAACCTGATCCCTTAAATGGAACATTTGGCCTAAGCGTTGGCTCTCATATGATATTGCTTCGGTTAAAAGGATTAGGTCATATCCCTTCGAGCATTAGGCAGTAGTACATATCCCTTCAATCGGTCATTAGAACTGGGTGGGAGAAGGAAAGATGGGTGGGATAAGGTAGAAAGGATTGGGCAAGCAGAAAATAGATTCATTGATATTTAGTAAGGCTCCTATAAATCCCAATATCTACCTTTGCGCTTCACGCCTTAATGTTTGGAGGGTTGCGCTTCATGCCTTACCCATCCCTTAGCTAGAACATTTGGCCTGAGCGCTGGCTCTTATATGAGCTTGCTTTAGTAAAAAGGCTTAGCTCATATCCCTTTGATCATTAGGCAGTAGTACATATCCCTTTGATCGGTCATTAAGACGAGGTGGGAGAAGGAAAGATGGGTGGGAGAAGGTAGAACGGACTAGGCAAACAAGAAATAAATTCATTGATATTTAGTAAGGCTCCTATAAATCCCAATATCCAGCTTGGCACTTCACGGCTTAACGTGTGGAGGGTCGTGTTTCACGCCTTACCTATCCTTCCCAATCTAAATATCCAATCCTTGCCCCAATTGATCATTTCCTTTCCCCAATCGATGATCGTTTCCCTGCCCTAGCTATTCCAATCAAAATATCCATGCATGAACAGATGTACTATGATGATAGGATTGCAATAACTTATGATAGGGTTGCCTGTGCTAGTATTGCCTATGCTAGGGTGGAAAGCGCTCCTTCCAATCAAAATATCTTGACCGGTAGTTCCCGCTGGAATACAGGGTGTCCCTCATATATAACCCGTAGCAAGCCAGTACCCGTAGATCAGTATACGCAACTGTATTCGGGCTCCACAGGACACCTCATGATGAAAGAAAGAATCTCTCCATTGATCAGCTTCTCTCGACCAGCTTGCTTCCTTGATAAGCTTCCTTGTCCTCCTTATGTCAGGCAAGCCTTTATTCCTCAATAAGATTCAATAAAACCTCTTACCTTCCTCTTATCTAGGATTGCAAGACCTTGTGCTAGGATGGAAAGCAAGAGTATGTCCTTAAAGAATAAAAGAACATTAGTACTACGTAAGGATTAGTAGTACGTGGGGTGGCTTGTCTTGCTAGGGCTAGGAAAGTAATTAATGGAACAATCCTCAATGGAACGCTGACTATGGTACGCAAGCTCTCCTTCCGATAAAAATATCCCTCAAATCCAAGAAGCTGAGGATCGGACTCCGTTGAGCATAGCGACTGACCTCCCCTATATATAAGTAAACAGAGTGTAAGTTGCACTGGTGAACTATTTCCTACACACTATCCTCTTTCCTCAAGTACACGCGAGTTAGGCCTTTCCTATTTCTACGTTGGCTGTAGAGATGGGAGGGCGAGGGATGAGGACGATTGTCTTGGCTGTCGAAAGAATATTCCTTCCTTGGCTGTCGACTGGTAGATTCCTTCTGTCGACTGATAGATTCCTTCCTTGGCTGTCGAAATACCTACGCGGACCTTCGGCGCTTGGCTGTCGAAAAACGATTCCTTCCTTACCTAAATACCTATTGAAATTGCATGAAAATGCACAACTACTTTAACCCCTTTAAGGTAATAAGAGGCAAGTCAGAGAACCTTTACTTCTAATTGGGCAAGTCAGATAAACCCTTGTAATTAGGCAAGTTAGAGAGTAGAAAGAATCTATCCTTTCCTTCTCCTATTGCTAAGAAGGCTCTCCCTCGATCTGATAGTAAGCCAGCCAATGGGGGAAAGCCAGCGGAAAAGCCAGCCATTCGTCATGTATGAACCTGCCTCATTGACTACTTCTGCACAACAACATATATAAACAGATTCACAATGGTATTTAATTAATAGCAATTACGTAATTGAATCAATCAAGCGTTTCTTGAAATAACATAGATAATATGTCGATTAATGCATCAAGTGAATTAAAGGTAGTATTAATGCATCAAGTGAATCAATTGTTTTATTAAAATTTATAGCTCAAGTAGCATTGTATACAAAGAGAGATGCCACCCTTCAGCGGTAGATATCTCATTTTCCCGGTATATTGGTCGCTGGATAGACTCCTATTGAAGGATCTAGCCACTAGGGTTCGAATGGTGCATAAATTGAATCAATCCTTGATGTATTTCCTTCTCCCTGAGCTGAGTTGTTCATATTCAAAGAGAAATGGTTCGATTTTATCTAAAAGAAAGTCTACATACCCACTCACCCATTAGCGGTATTTTCCAGATGTTGAAAATACTCGATCTATTCCCCGAAGATGCAAGAAGGCATGGTTATCCACTTTACTCTACTTTTCTGGAGTCATGTGCTCACCCAAGCTATTGTAATCAATTCTATTGGGATAACAGTTCCAATGGTAGAACTTTGGTCTCTGAAACCATAGGTTATGGGTTTGAATCCCCCTTCTCCCACATGCATGCGAAGCATCAACAAGCACTTAACACTTGCACTACTTATCCATCACAACTGGACTTCTATTATGGCCCGCATTTACCCGACAATTTTTTTTATGGGAATTGCACCTTGACCCCCATCAATAATCCTTTTCACCACATTGCCTCGTTTGCCTAGTCCGAAATAGAGATTGAGGTCGAAGGGCAGGTGGGGAAGTGGGGAAAAACGACCCAAATATATCTTAGAACTTTGTAACAATCAAAATCGCTAGCTACAGTAACTTAGAAGGTTTCTCCGATCTAAAAACAAATTATAAAATGTGTATGCAAGGGTTGGAGTTAGTTTTCCTGCTTAAAAGTAGTTCAGAAAGACGAAGATCAAGTGGGGCCGACACGGTCTTTCACTGTGGCACCAACATTCGCAAGGTGATTCAGTAGTTGCTCCAATTTGAATACCTGGCCCAAGAAGGTGGTAGGACATGTGTTGAGCAGATGGGAATGAGGGCAGTGGGTGTAATATGCATCTGCCCAATCTCACTGCTAGGCCTGAGCGCAATGGGGGAAAGTCGACCGAATGGAGTGAGAAGAGAGTAATCCAACTTGGTGAAAGGGATAACTATGGGAAAAACTGAAACCAATATAATATATTGAGGACCAAGTTGTAAATATCGGCCATAATGTAGTTCAAAGTTACATGATGCAAATTGTGGAATGAAACAACCCGACGAATTACCAACTAATATGAGTGGACCTTATTCCCAAATACCCCGCATCTTTAAACCAAACAAAGTGGTTTGGTTTGTTGTTGTATGCCACTATTCGAATCCGAACAATCCCGAGGTATCATGTCATACACCTCACACAGACTTTGACCGGTCATATAGAATACAAAAGTAGCAGACAACCTACCCTTTACCCCTCCGAACTTGACTTTCGGATCGATGAGTCATTATTCATTATGCGTGAACAAGGGGTTTCTCAGGACCATCACTACTGGGATCAAGGACTGTTCTAACACTTCTACGGGAAAGTTGATTTAACCCAATCCTTCCATTCCATTTGACTCAAAGGAGTGTGGGTGACACTTCTAATAGCGGCCTTGGAGTTGGTATCTGGTAGCATACCACAAGCCTTAGGGAACCTGCCACTTGGCTCATTGAAATTTCATTTATCAAATTGCTTGGATTGTGATTGTCAAAAAATAGGTTACATAGCTACAACACTCATTTCTCCCAACTAAACGAACCAACAGAACCTCTTGAACTTTAGAAGTATTATGTTTGGAACCATTGATGGCATATCCAAGTGTCTATACTACCACCATTTCGTAGATCTATGAAGCTTAGAAGTAACAGGATGAGTGAAATGATGATCTTTCGATTGCTTGATGATTCATAGCAGCTGCGGCTTTTATGCCCTGTCATACCACTTCCATTTCGGTGGATAGCATAACAACTTTGGTTGCTGGGTGTTTATACCCCTCACTCACTTGTCTCCCAAGGCATTTCCAAGAGGGGTGAATGAGGAATACCAATTGAACCTTGTTTCCATCTTATTTTATCTTATCTTATCGGAGAAGCCATGATGAATCAAAGTGCTCAGCAGATAGATGGAAACTGGATCATGCTCATTGCTTATGATAGCCCACAGGTTTGTTCTGCACATCTAATTGAGAGGGCTAGTACTTTGGATCAATACTCTTCCAATATTCATCCCTCTTTTGCCAACCCTAATGATGTTATAAATCTCTGGTGTGTAGTTGGTCTACCATTAGGACGTCCTAAGCACGCACAATGTGTCCTCCTAACTGATTATCAAAGGAGATTACACTTGGTCAACTGGATTGAGGAGGGATTGACTTCCTGTTCTCTTGCATAATACGTAGGTGATTGAAATGGATGGCAAAGATCAATTGCTAGAAACTGATTTTTTATCGGGTGATTATGCAATCAAATGCAGTTGGAGCAGTTGTTCTCAGGCCGAAATAAAGGCACATGACCTATAAGCAAAGGAGTGGGTATAGGTCTTCAGCTGATCTTCTAGATCTTTAGATTTTAGGAGAATCCATCAGTAAAGGAATCAATCTCCTACCCCCCTCAAATACTTATTCTGTGAACGGTGCAAGTCTTCGGCGCATCAACGCAGACCCCGCTTAGGATTCTTTGCAATTACAATTTGGACCTTAACTCAACCGGATCAATAGCCTACGTTTAGGAGCAAGGCAGGAAAAACTTTGCTAAGCATAATGAAGGAAATGAGCATTTGTGTATTCGAGCGACAATCATCTTTTCCTCGCCATCCGACCCCTGATCGGGTCAATTCTTACGTTGGCAGCTTATGCCTACAGTTCCCCTTATTTCATCATTGTGCGGGCAATAGAGTATGAGTATGAGTTTTGTTGGTCCCTTCACCTGCGCATTGGCAAACATATCCAAATAGTTTGTTTCATTTTGTATAGGTTGCTTTTGGCCAAAGAGGAGCTACTAAATGATTCTCAGAAGCATTAGCCCTAATTGTGGGAAATACATCGTCCATATTGGTAGCCAGTCTGGGCTCTTAATATGCAAGTTGATCCAAAGTCATGATCTTACCTTGCTGAGGAAACATCATGGTGCAGAAGATTGAGGAGGAAATCGCCTTCATGGCGTACATATAGTTGCGCCCAAGGAAAATGTTGTAATCAAGTGGAGCATCAACAACTTCAAATAAAGTGTTTTAGGAAGCTCTGATCCCTTCTGTCCCTTTTTCACTTTTGTTTCCCTGTCCCTCTAGCTTCGAACCTTCTAGTCTTAATCCTTCTTCGTCGTGCTCCCATTCTTCCGTGTTAGTAAAGGAACCTAATAATACAATTTTCCAAAGCTTTTGCCTCCCTATCCAGAAGTTGGAGCACCGACAGGGATAAGTGAATAAGACCACAGTTAGCGCATCATCCTAGTGAAGGGACCTCATACCATGAATCAGTAAGCACACGGCAGACCCATAATTCATCAAGTTATATAAGACCCATAGGTTAAACCACTATATCTCAATCAATATCATGTAAATCAAACCAGCACACAAGTAAGCAACATCGATATTTGTCTGAATAATGTGAGCGGGATCTATCGATGCATGTAGATTATTATGGATGTCTATTTTTATTATGGGAGAGATATGGACCCATTAGTATCTTAGTAATCTATACGAGGGGCCAAATAAAGTTGTCCTCGCATTATGCAAATTGTTAATCCTAAAATAGGAAGCGCATGCGCAACCCCATGAGTGGTAAGCAAGTAGTTAGAGTTGTGAAATACTTACAGTGCTACCTTTGCTCTTGGTGTTGCTTCTTCAACATGTGCTAAAACAACTAGATCATATGAATCTACAAAGTTGACTGTTGCATCTGGTTATGCATATAGTGATGCTACTGTATATGGCTTTGGATCAGGATATGCTCACAGTGATGGGCATGGAACTCAAATGAAGATTAGTTCTAGTAGCTTTGCTCTTGTTGTTGTATAAGCTAGAAGGTATGATATCAGTTATGCTGCTAGCTATGGGTATGGATATGCATGCTATGCTAATGGTGTTGATACCTATGCTTAAGCTAGTGCTTACTCAACAAAATCAATTTCTTATAAAGCTACTAGGTCAACTACTGGATCAACTGTTGCTCTTGCTTATGGCGTGACCTATGCCTATGCCTCAGGTTATGCCCTAGGTTTTCCAACCCTTGCTTCTATTTCTCCTTCTATACTACTAGATGAGGTGCTTGCTTTGGATCTCCATCATTATTTTAATCTGAGCTACAAGCTCTGCCTTAACCTTTTCTATAGTCTTTATCACCTCCAGTCCCTTTGCTTTTGCACCCAGCTGTTGCCTATTTATATCCATATCGAACCCTCCTTCTACTGGTAATGGAATGGGTATGGATCTTAAGCTCGCTCATGAAGGTCAAGATCTTGCTCTCAATTTGTATCCGTGCTTGGGACTGAATCCAATTGGATAAATTAATCAACGATTTATGAGTTACCTCTATTCCCGAACTCATTCCCTTTGGAGAGAACAAGGATGGTTAGAATGGTGGTTAGAACGACGAGTGGTTGGTGCAAATTCCTATCTTTCTTCCTTCATTCCATTGCCTAAAGATAAGATGCACCACTTTTCTGTCAATTTATTCAACATGCATGATTCAGTAGTCAAAACAACTTCGTCACTTTCATGTACCCATCAGACAACCCTTTCGAGGGTTCCTTAGGGATCGATTCAATCCACGTAGATTGACTGAACGCGAAAACCCGTGAACTGACTCCAGTTTACCTCACATAGGCAAGAGCTAAGACAGAAGGAAAACAAGGTGAAGATTGAGTAGCCACAACAGCAAAGGACATAAGGACATGGACAGGGGCAACCCGCTATATAGATTGAGATTGATACCTTGCAACATCATAATCCATTGAAGTTTACCCATCGACATAGAGAGAGGTGGAGGTACCAAATGCAATAGATCTACCATCCTAGGCATCAGAAGTTTAGGTAGTTTCAGTCGTTCCAATTCCAAGTAGTGCATAAGCATCACATGCATCAGTAGAGGTAGCAAAGGCATATACATAAGTCATTTATGTTGGTTCTTATCTAGGTCCTACCTTATAGCCTATAGCAACATACCTAAGAGCACCAATACCTTGCTAGGGCAAGCAAAGGAAGTATAAAATCCTAACAAGGAAGGATGGCTCACCAATCTAAGTGGGTGAGGAAAACTCACTCACATAACAAACGGAGGGTGAGGAAGGATGGTTGACATTTCAATTTTATTGAAGTTGATTAGAGAATTTGTAGGGAAACTCCTATCGTAATTACATAGATCAATAATAACGGAGACGATCAGATTTGAACCGAAACCAAGAAAGTGAGCCACTAGATAAGTATTCATTCCCAACTTTTTTGTATGAGAGAGATATGCCACCAGCAATAGATGAATGCCTGTCCTTACCTGCTTGTGCAAGCCACTGTCCTTTGTCTTTGGCTTTCCCCCCGAAGTTGTAGTGTATACCTGACCCTCATATCTAATATGTTAGTGTATCCCTGACGCTTAATATATGATTGAGTGTATTCCTCACTTCTACAATCGTTTATGTATCCCTGTTAATAAGGGATTTATCGATGAATAGGTTGTTGATGAGAATCTTGCTACTGAAAGGGTTACTTTTGTCCTTTATATGGGTCTAGTTTTTGTGTTCATCTTGCTGATAAGTCGGTTATAAAATGAATCGACATGGTTGTGTAGGGTATAGTAACCATAATCTATTACGGGGTGTAGTAAGCCTTCATGGTAAGTGACCTTACTAAAAATATAGGTGAGTTCTTCCTTTATTCGTTGAGTGATTTCCGTCCCCCTCCTATATAATAGGTTAGGTATAACTCTCCAAACCCTGAAGTCTCCTATAGGTAGTTGAGTAAATCCTTCTACTACTATTACCAACCCTAGACTCATAAGGCAGAATAATCTAAAGTTCCTAAAGAAAAATGCATTATATGAAGTCGTAAGACCTAAAGACCATAAGGGAGAGGAAAAATAGGCTCTTTTTGCGGAACACAATAGGTTATTTTCCGGGGGCCTTCAAGCACTTGCTAGAAGATCAGGAAGAATTGGTTGTACGAGCAAGGCAAGGTAAGGAAGTCAGCAAGGTTGTTTCGTAAGTCAGGCAGTGTAAGTTCCGAGAAGGTGAATTGTTCAAATAAAAGCTAAATTTCAAATGAACTGCGAGAGCATAGTCTACCACTTCGTGGATGAGGTTATATCTCTTTACTGAAGGTGCTCTCCAAGGGATAAAGCGTAGCCGATAAGGTGTGGTAATGGTAAGGTGAGCAAGAATATTAACTACTTCGGTTTGTTGTCAGGTACCCTAGTATTTGAGCTCTACCCCTCCCCTATGAAAGACTCAAACTAAAATCCAAATAAGCAATTGGTCTAGGGCACAAGCCGTACTTTTCAAGTCAAAATATTCCCCTCAAAGAGATTTCTATCCGGTAATGAAGTATCAATTGTACACGAAAGTATCCCACCATTGCATTGGTCATACTGGCAAGTATCTAACATGGGATTCTCACCCATGAACAGTAAGATGCATGACGAGTAAGATGAGGTGATAATGGTCGAGTGATGTTCGTATTTGGGTTAACTAAGTTTTGATCAAAGGTTTGATGGTCGAAAGCACGAAGAGCACTTTCCCTCCTACATTCAACTGATGAACAGGATACTTTTTCTTGCCGAGAGAAGGTTGGATGTCGGCCCTTCTCGTTATAGACGTAATTCTGATTTAGCATCGTTTCAGTGGTAGTTAGAGAAACCATAATTGTGTATAATGAATAAATGAATCATTAAAGAGCTAATAAAAGTCTCTTTAGATTTAAAGAGCTAATAAAAGGCTCTTTAGATAAGAAAATAAGGATAAAAATCCTCTCACTTATGGTCAAGTAGCTTTCCAGCTCTTGTAGCAGCACACTCAGGCATCATCACGCTAGGAAAAATACACTTCACACGCATCAAATTTCATTCCTCTCCCTTATGGTCTTTAGGCCATACAACACCTAAATAACTTCGAAACATATCTAAGCTTATTTATCAGGTAACTCTGACAAGCAACTCCGAAGCCCATCCTGCACAAAAATAATGGTTCAGCAAGCCTGCCCACCTTATTATCTTGTTTAGAAGGGAGAGCTAGATTTAATCCAAATTGTTTCCTCTCATCAACTTCAACTCATCATTCTGGGAGATAGACTTAGAGTTGGTGGCACCTAGGTGCTTACTTTAATTATTGGTGAGCTACCCTGCACTCAATAGAGGACATCTCCTCATTGGTCACTGAGTGAGTGGTTTCCCTCTGTGTTCAACGACAAGCCATCTATTCACATATTGGGATTCATGATGTACCTTGGATTCCATCTTCCTCGTTGGTGGAATTTCTCGCCTCTGTTGATCAATTTCATTATTGATCATCGCTCAAGGGGTCCTTTTCGTGTGCAATTTACATTTAGTGCATGTGAGAGTGTTAAAATTTGGCAACTAGAGCCAAACTCCATGTGGGTCATCTTATTTATGGTAGATGATATTTTTCTTGGATCCCTCTCTTTGAGAGGTGTAGGATTGATCTAAATATCATCCGATTCTGATAAGTATTCATGGAGTTATGAATTTAATTGTGTTATAAGACAATTCATCAAGGTTGGCTACACTTCTATCTTGATTTCTCTCCACTGGTCTTGGGTTTTAGTGGAAGAGAAATCTAGGAGTGGAAGCCCTAGACGTTGGAGGAAAAGAGGTCACCCTAGCCGCAGCAAAGAAGGCAGGCCAGCGAAGCAATGG
Source organism: Pinus tabuliformis (assembly GCA_031772625.1). Lineage (NCBI taxonomy): Eukaryota > Viridiplantae > Streptophyta > Pinopsida > Pinales > Pinaceae > Pinus > Pinus tabuliformis. The sequence goes on along the minus strand of CM062819.1, from coordinate 530,119,106 downwards.
AAGGCAGCCCAAAACGTTGTCCTAAAGGCAGCCCTAGACATTGTTCTAAGGCAACCCTAAACACTGTCCTAAAGGAATCCCTAAACATTGTTCTAAGGCAGCCCTAAACGCTGTCCTAAAGGCAGCCCTAAACACTATTCTAAGGCAGCCCTAAACACTGTCCTAAAGGAAGCCCTAAACGTTGTTCTAAGGCAGCCCTAAATGTTGTCCTAAAGGTAGCCCTAAACGCTAGTTTGAGGGCTCAAACATGCCCAAGACAACAGTGCTAGTAAATGGGACAGTTGGGCTACATGGTGCTGCTAAGACACATGGGACAGCAGCAAGGTATGGCAAGACTAAGTGGACATCAAAAAGGGGGCAACAACAAGGTATAGCATGACTGTTAGGGACAGTAGCTACAACAATATATCTAGGCAGCAATGGCAAGGGACAGTTGCATAGTAAATGGGACAACAAAGGAATGCTAAGGCAATGTTCATTGGACAACAGCATGATGAGACAGAACAATGGTGGGACAACAATGACATTGTGCAGCAGTGGCAGAATGGGACAGCAATGACATTTTGCAGCAATGGCATAATGGGACAGCAAGCATGGACAGCAGCAAGCATGGTGCCGCATGGCAAGCATGGACAGCATGGTGCAGCATGACAAGCATGGACAGCATGGATAACAGTGGCACGCATGGTGTTGCAAGCACATGAGACACGTTGTATGACAACATGGTTCAACAATGACACATGGGACAACAGTGTAGCATAAGGTGCAACAATATGATGTGTACAACATGGTCATGAGGTCCAGCATTATGATGATAGGTGCAGCATGATGACGAGATGCAGCACAATGATAGGGGAAGGAGTCACCTTGGAAAATCAGTTGAAGCAGCGTGTCTTCAACTGATCTCATATACCATCTTTTTAGAGATGATCTATGCTCTTATCTAGATAAGTCAAAGAGTTGACTTCTGTTGTAAATGTACTATCTCTCTCTCTCTCTGTGCTAAACTATTGAAGAACATATAAGAAGAATTGATCAAGGGTTTCCCCACATTGGGGTATGTCCCTGGCTAGCGCCACATCTTGTGTACTCTTGTCTTGGCTTGTCTTCGGCAATTTATGTTTATGTTCTATCTGGAAAAGATATTGAGCTAACTGTGAAAATTGAAATAAATTGATCTAAGCATAGAACATACCTAAAATTAGCATGGTATCAGAGTTGAGGTAAAGACAAAGCCCAAGTGAAAGAGCAATCACCGAAGACAGTTGGGAAAGGACAAAAGGATCAATGGATTCCTCATCCCTCTTCAAATTCACCAAGGGTGAAGTCGAAGCAAAGAATATTATCCAAGTGGCGCAATGGAAGCTTCTGATGGCCTACCTTAAGATCACTTCAATGGGAAGTTCGGATCTAAGGGTGGAAGGAAAGGCATATCCCTTGTTTGCAATAAGATTCGGCCATTATGCGAAGGAGTGTCCAAATGGTAGGGACACATCACTTGATGATGATAACAATCATTCCAGGGACATCTTCAATGATTAGAGGAATGACAGGTAATGCAGGTCATCAAGGAAACGACCGACTCTTCAAGAAAGCAAGGAACCCCAGGTATGAAGAATCAAATGTTGTTTCTGATAAGATAAAGAAGCGTTATTTTGTATTGGCCCTCTCCTTCAGATTCTTTGGGAATCTAGCTTATTGATTGTAGTGCTTCAAGGCACTTCATCAATAGAAGGGTGCTCTCTCTAATTTGGTAGAGATGGAAACAATCGTGGGATTATACTTGGAGTCGATGCCACCTATCCCGAAAAGGGTGTAGGGAATGTTACCCCTCAATTGGATAAGGGTAACTCGATTCATTTACAAGAATCTCTTTTAGGTACCTGATTCACAAGAAGAACCCGGTGTCCATTTCGGCAATGGAAATAAAAGGTTTCAGGGTGGCATTCATCGATGGAAAGGTACGTGTTTGAAAATGGAATTTTCAAAGAGGCTTTTACTCAGGGTTGACAATTTGTATCAAGTTGCAGGATGGTCCATTGGGGACCATGTCAATTGTCACATCTCATCTATAGCACCGGAGGTCTACTTTATGGGACCCTACCCGATGTGAGTCAGATGGTGACAAGGATGCTTGAATTCAAGAAGAGCATGAAAGTACATGTCCGAGATGTACCGAAGGAAAATCTTACAAGGGGACCATTCCCCTCATGTAGCAAGTCCACAGATTTGGAACAACCCGAGGGGTTTGAGATTCATGATCAGGAATCTCATGTATGAAGGAGAAAAAAAAGCCCTCTATGGCTTGAAGCAAAACACCCCGGGCGTAGTACGAAAGGATTGATAATTGTCTGATGAAGCTGAGATTCACTAGGAGTGAAGCCGATCCAAACCATTGCCTGAAGGTTGTGGATGATAGACCTCTCATACTGGCACCTTATGAGGACGACCTCTTTCTAACAGGTGCAGACTCTCATTTGCAGAGTAAGAGAGAGTTAGATTCTGGATTTGGAATGGTGAACTACAAACCCGTGACTACCTCGATGGAGCTTAACTTTAAGAAGTTATGTGGTAGTGATGCCAGACCAGATTTGGGAAATGCCTCTGAGTTTCCTAAACTCATTCGCTTTGATGTTCTTGGTGAACTTCCATCCGGATATATGTTTTGCGGTTAGCATGTTGGGCTCATAATTAGTTGAGACTCACTAGATTGGTGCCAAGAATCTTCTGAGATATCTTCGGGGCACAATCTCTCATGGATTGAGATACACTGCCGGAAATGTGAAGCTGCATGATTATTCAAATGCTGATAGGGCAGGCAGTGTGGAGGATCTCAAGAGCACTTCTGAGTGCTGATTCTCTTTGGGTTTTGCTCGATATCCTAGATGAGCAGGAAGCAGAAGACAGTTTCTTTGAGCACCACTGAGACCGAATACATAGCTACAACTATGACCTCGTGTGAAGCTGCTTGGTTGCGGAAGCTCTTCAATGAGTTGTTTGTACACATGATGGATACCACCGTGATCTTCTGTGTCAACCAAGGGGGGATTCAATTGTTAAGGAATCCCGTATTTTATGATTGCTCCAGTAGATAGACATCATATACTACCTTATCTGGGATATGGTACGTTGATGAGTGAGGAGCCTCCATCGCATTGAGACTGATGTACAGGTGGCAGACATTCTGTCAAAGCCCCGGGCAAAGGTCAAATTTGTGACTTTCCTGAACGACTTGGAGTCGTTGAGAGACCTTCTTATGAGGCTCCTGCATGATGCATGCATTGAGCTCTGAGAACTCTTGGGGGCTTGGGGTACTTCTTGGAGCAACAAGCGACCATAGGGTGACTCACCCTCCCCTAATGGTGCGCTGTGTATAGGGTGAATGACTCAACCTTCCCCTGTGATACCCCGTGGCGACTTAGGGACAGGATGAGTGGTTCTCCTGTCGAAGTATCCTACCCATGCAATCTCAGACTCATGGGAAGTACCTCTCTAGCCAATGAGCAGGGAAATGGGGTTAGGGACCATAGTAGTACTATCGATCGACGCATCGTTGTATCTACCGTACTCCCTATGCTAGGATGACCTCCATTGATCTGGGATCAATGAAACTGATCTGGGATCAATATGAGTGGTTTGAGACACTCTCTTGTGATATTGATCTGGGATCAATGAAACTAACTTCAGGTCAATAAGAGTGGTATGACACACTCTCTTCATATGGAACTGACTTCAGGTCAGTAGAGAATGGTATGAGACATTCTCAATCAATTCTTCTTCTTCATGGTTCAGCAGAGCAGAGTAGTGCAGGGCACTGATGGCAGAGATAGTACAGTCGGACAGATGGATTAGCAGATGGAGTTCTCCCTAATTGAGAGGGAGTGTTAAAATTGGCAACTAATGCCAAACTCCATGTGTGTCATCTTATTTATGGCAGCTGATATTTTTCTTGGATCCCTCTCATTGAGAGGTGTAGGATTGATCTAAAGATCATACAATTCCGATAAGTATTCATGGAGTTATGAATTTAATTGTGTTATAAGACAATTCATCAAGGTCGGCCAGCAACCAAATAACCCACACATGTGCTTCACGATTTAGTATTAAAGTAGGTGACGTGATAGTCATTTCTACACACACTTCTATCTTGATTTCTCTCCACTTGTCTTGGGTTTTAGTGGAAGAGAAATCTAGGAGTGGAAGCCCTAGACGTTGGAGGAAAAGAGGCTGCCCTAGCCACAGCAAAGAAGTCAGGCGAGCGAAGCGATGGAAAGCAGCCCTAAACGTTGTCTTAAAGGCAGCCCTAGATGTTGTTCTAAGGCAACCCTAAACGCTGTCCTAAAGGAAGCCGTAAATGCTATCCTAAAGGCAGCCCTAAACGTTGTCCTAAAGGCAGCCCTAAACGTTGTTCTAAGGCATCCCTAAACATTGTCCTAAGGCAGACCTAAACGTTGTTCTAAGGCATCCCTAAACATTGTCCTAAAGGCAGCCCTAAACGTTGTTCTAAGGCAGCCCTAAATGCTGTCCTAAAGGCAGCCCTAAACATTGTTCTAAGGCAGCCCTAAATGTTGTCCTAAAGGCAGCCCTAAATGTTGTTCTAAGGCAAGACTAAGGGGACAACAGCAAGGTATAGCATGACTGTTAGGGACATCAGCTACAACAATATATCTAGGCAGTAGTGGCAAGGGATAGTCGCATAGTAAATGGGACAACAAAGGAATGCTAAGGCAATGTTCAATGGGACAAAAACATGATGAGACAAAACAACGATGGGATAGCAATGACACTGTGCAGCAGTGGCAGAATGGGACAGCAATGACATTGTGCAGCAATGGCACAATGGGACAACAAGCATAGACAACAGCAAGCATGGTGCACCATGGCAAGCATGGACAACATGGTGCATGGCAAGCATGGACAACATGGTGCAGCATGACAAGCATGAAAAACATGGATAGCAGTGGCAAGCATGGTGTTGCAAGCACATGAGACATGATGTATGACAACATGGTTCAACAATGACACATGGGACAGCAGTGCAGCATAAGGTGAAACAATATGATGTGTACAGCATGGTCATGAGGTCCAACATTATGATGATAGGTGCAGCACGTTGAGGTGTTGCATGATGACGAGATGCAACACAATGATAGGTGAAGGAGTCACCTTGGAGAATCAGTGGAAGCAGCATGTCTTCAACGGATCTCATGTATCATCTTCTTAGAGATTGTCTATGCTCTTATCTAGATAAGTCAAAGTGTTGACTTCTGTTGTAAATGTACTATCTCTCTCTCTCTCTGTTGAACTATTGAAGAACATATAAGAAGATTTGATCAACGGTTTCCCCACATTGGGGTTTGTCCCTAGCTAGTGCCACATATTGTGTCCTCTTGTCTTGGCTTTTCTTCTGCGATTTATGTTTATGTTATATCTGCAGTTTACTTTAATGCTGATGTGATTGCTAATCTGGAAAAGATATTGAGCTAACTGTGAAAATTGAAATAAATTGCTCTAAGCATAGAACATACCCAAAATTAGCAAAGAGACATACTCAGTAGTGTGTTTGTGAAATATATTGACAAAGACCTAATACTCAAATAATGTTCCTAATACTTGCTCGTGTTGGTTGATGGGGGATGCTCTAATGCCCTCTTTCTAGCGAATCTCATCCTATAGACATCAGCTCATCTCCTCTGGGATCACTATTTAGAGCCCTATATAGTACCTTGGGGTTGTCAGTCATCAGTGGCAGATTCTATGAGTGTTCGATGTCAAGTCATTTATGCACACTTACAAGAATGTACTGTGTACCTTGATACTCATTATCATTATCGGCCAGTTGTCCCATTTTTGTTTACGGTATTCATTAATGACCAATATGGTGAATGGTTTCTTCCATGTTTGACTTCAAATCATTTATCCACACGACATGAATCCATACATTTTGGAGGATTTGGATTGAATACCTTGGGCTTGTAGTAGCATTTTTCTTCTTGCTACTACCCATGCAAGTTGTACCACACAATTATATGACATCGGTACTTTATGGGAGGATGAACTTCTGATTGCATTCATCATCAGACATTCTCCTTCTATATGCTGAGGAATAGATCCACATTGTATATTATCATGGCTATGATTTCTATTTGACATGGACCCACCATGTATCATTTTTGTGGCCATGATTTTACACTCTACATGGATCCACAGTGTACTTAATTGGCGGCCATGCTTATTTCTACCTGAGCATGGGTATGCCTGCTTTGGAGAAGAGAGTAATCTAGTAACTTGTTTTTTTGTTCACAAGTACCTTGCCTGACGAAGGGATTCATCGCTTACTCTTCCAAGAGCAAGGACAAGCGATTTTCAATTCCTTTTCTTTTCTAGTTTTCAGTGCAGTCCACGTGGGTCCACTCATTAGACTTCCAATCCTTTTTTAGAATGCTTGTCATCCATCAGTTATTCTTCTAACCTCATAAATTGGGGGAGCATCTATTATAGTATTATTAGGTCCACCACTACCTAAAACATGCCATTAGCCCTTTGAACCACCAGAGTCACTTCAATTCTTATTCAAAATGACTTTTGCTAGACTCAAAATTTCCTGTCTTTTTCTCACAAAATCCTCGTGCTCTAGTTCCTCCTTCCTATGTGGAGCCTATTCCATCTAATATTATAGTACTCTATATTTCACCATGCCAATATCTTCCAAAGCTACCTCAGGAAGCTATTCTTCCCGTTCTACTAGTGCCAGGTCCGACACAAGGAAAGTCTCTTGTTCCCACCCTGACCCTTTCATTGATGACCTTGCGTGTGTGGCCACTGCTCGCATGACCTCTTCCTCTCCAAAACAATTGATTGACGCAACCTATGGGAAATTTACACAATGAATAAAAGGCCATTCCCAATGGTTATCTAGCTTATCTCAGCATATTGTCCTAGACACATATCCGTTTCTAGAATTTGTCGACCTCTGCACCCTGAATTATAACCCTACTTCCTCCACCATAACCTCTACTTAGGGGCAAAATGTCATTCTCACTATCAACGCCCAATTTGTTTTGCAGATGCTCAATACATCCTTAGGTTCCATCATCTTCTCTCATGAGGATCACACCATAAGATTGACAAACCTGGATCAATCCTGGAAAGGGGCCATTTTACAGAGGGTACATTATAACTAAGGCTTACCTAAAGTTCTTCCTACCCCACTTGAGGATCAATAATTTTATGGGTCCAAGAATTTTTTCCAGAATCACTTAAAATCTTGGGTAAGGGGAGTGATGCCAATCTAGATGAACGGATGGTTGCAATGGTCGATGCTTACAATGCACCTAATATCCCTTATTTTAGTTATGTTGAGGCCATAGCCATAGGTCTGAGGCAATTAGCAAATTTTAAGATGACTGGCATATTTAAATACCCCTCATACTCTATATACATGCTCATTTATCATAAGAGCCATTGTATAGAATCTCTAGATTTAAAGAAAACTTATAAAGGTTTTCCCAATAGGAGCATTGATTGGTTGCACCACGTTAAAAAAGGGGAATATGGATCCTCTTTCCAAAAATATGTGTCAAATTTTGCTATATGTAGAAAGGCACCTGACAAGATGCCTTCAGATATAAGGCCATATTAACAGTTGGGAGATGCTAACAGGAAGGGTTTCTAGTTCCTGATTTCATGGTTATGAGATTGTATGGAACATTGTAAAACCCTACAAGCTACCTAAGTTGCTTACACAGGAAATATTTTGTTATAATATGTAAGACAAATGGTAGAGGTTGACGACCTTCAGTTTACCAAATCCAAGAAGAAAGGAAGGATTATCTTCCCTGCAACCATGGGAGTATATGCAATTAATGAGAAAAGAGGCTAAAAGGATGCCATAGAGACTCTAAAGGGGAAAAACCTCCCACTGGACCAACCTTGGAAGTCTAATTCACACTTCCTTGGGGGTTAAGAAGGGGAGGAAACAACACAACCCCCAAGACCATGAATCTAGGATAGAAATTGAGAGGCTGATAAATAAATAGAGTTATGAGGAGGTAGAAGCCATCCCGAGGGAAAAACATAATCCCTCAACGATTGCAACTCAGGTGCTCTGATCTCCTCAACCACAAAAAGCCTGATATATAGGCCTATCATAAATTCTATAGGCCTTGAGGTGCCATAGTGACAAAAGAGGACATGAAATTCAAGGCCCCTTGAGAACCAAGCGAAGAAGAAGTCCAACATGAGAATTTTCATAAGCATAACACAGGGACCGGTGGAGGATGAGGCTATATCTAGGGATGAAAAATGCCTCATATCAAAGTATCCCACAAGATCAAGATGATGAATTCTCTAGGCTGTTTAATTAAGTATGTGAGGATGATTAGGATGAAGATGAGGGATGGTGCGGGAAGAGATAGGGTAAACTCTATCAATGAAGGAGCTAGTGGAAAAAGTTGAACAAGGCACTACTCTCCCACTTGAGGAACTTGTTGCATCTCAGCCACAAGAGCTCTTGCCTTAACCTAAGACCATCCACATGATGCAACAAGCCATGGGATTCTTAGGAGATAGAGGAGTGGGGAAAGAAGGCGAAGGTATCAAAGAGCCAATTTAGGTGGAGAAAATACCAAAAGGCCTAGGTCTAGGAGCAGACCCTAGTGCACCTACTATTAAAACAACAAATTTACTCTTTACATTTACTCCTCCAACCCTCATTTACTTAGGAATTTGGAAGATCAAGTCAAACCATACCCGTTGAGTGTAAAGCGACTTCTAGCAGCTCACATGCTCATCAATATTTTACCTTTGGTTCTTAGTTTGAGACCTCAATACATCCAATCAGTGGGGAAAAATATGTATCAGGGCAATAAACAGAACAGGTGGAAGAATTTAGGAAAGGGACCATCAATGAAGAGGGGGAAGTACCCCAAGACCTTGAGGATACCATTGGCTTAACATATATTAGTGGGGGAGATGACACTCCAATGGATGTCCTAACACCGTTGAAGCAAGTAGAAAAATGAAAGCATAAATGGAGCTAAGCCAGGGAGAACCTAAATCAAAGAGAACAAGGGTTACATCTCAGGTTTACATCTCCTAGGTAGGAGACAACAAAGAAAGGTGAACCAAATATGCCAAAGCCAAGAAGTACACAACAAGGGGAGGTTTCATCACCTCATACCCTACCTTCTCCTTCCATAGAAAAATGATTCTAAATTACATATTCTGAAGGGGTCCCTAACACACTTGCTATTAGCTCCTCTCAAGAAGTAGAGCACCAAACCTCATGCGAAAATGTAATTCATCCCATGGAGACATGTTATCCCTTTCAAATATTAAGATAATAAAATAGGTGGATGGAAAGACAAGGGTCAGTGACTTCAACAAAAACACTGGATGCCCAAGCTCAATCAAGATTGTTGCCCAGATATAATGTGGAAGTTTTTGGTTATAAAAGTGTAGAAAATTGATTCAAAAAAGTAGCCACAAGATTGGATAACTCTCCAAATCACATTTGAGAAAACTGGGGTCCCACCTAAGGATGAGATTGATATAGCACAGGGGTCCGGCAGCATAGTCTTTGACAAGTATCTAAAAGTTGCATCCTCTAGTGAGAACTACAAGAAAAAGTTGGATTCCATCTCATTAAGCAACCAATTATTAAATGCTAGAGTATAGCCCTGGAGGCAGAAAAGGGTTGACTACAGGCTAGTTTAGCCTCAATTGGAAAGTGCAATAAGGAATCAAATGAGGTCATTTCGCTCCTCTAGGAGAAAGAGGACAAAATATAAGTGTCAGATAGCTCACAAATGGCCCTTATGTTTCCAGTCACTTAGCAGATGATAGACAACAAGCAGAAGTCGATCGAATCGAAGCGGTCAATTTATTGATAAGGGAAAATGTGTCCTTAACAACGTAGAACTAGGTGATGGAGGGGTGAATGTCTGATCTAGAGTTTGTGTAGGTTAAAGTAGCATACCTATCATTGAGATTGGAGGAGGCCAAAGAATTGATTAACCCCCTCAGACATGAAATCAATGAGGCTATGAAGGATAAAACACTAGCCTCCTCGATGACAAATCCACCCCCATCCACAGAGCCAATGTCACAGCTTCAACAACAAATTTCTCAATTGACAAAGGAGGTGTCAGAATAGAGGTCCAAGGCAAGAGACAATTCCATGAAGGTTTTCAAAATGGATATCTTGTAGAAAAGAAGATAAAATATAAGAAAAGAAGGATGCACAAGCAGGCTCAACCCTAAGGGAGAGGAATGAAAATCACTCGACTAACAGGAGAGTAACGAAGTCGCTCGACCAGAGGGAGAGGAATTGGAAGCTTGTTTTTTAAAGCTGAAGATACTACAATTGTACAAGGCAAGGAATCCTTTTTACGTATCCGTGAAGAGGTAGCTTAGTTGCCATTCATTAGGTTCCTACATAGGTGGCTCTCAAAGGTAGTTTTGCCCCTAAGATAAAGAAATTTTGGCTGCTGGGAGTTGAACCCATTGCCCTTCACTATCCTTTATACCTTCACTCATCCCTTTGGTGGACTTCATTACCACTTGTTGAGATGATTAGAAGGCCCCATTTATCTTATATGATTCAGAAGGCAAGTTGTTATCATGCATAGGCTAACTTTACTTAGTGGCTTCCAAGATCATGTTGGTATTTCTAAGTCTAACACGTCAGAAATTCTTCTTGCATTATCTGTTTTATTTCACCTACTTGTTTATTCTTTAAGAAGTTATTTAACCATATAAATACTAAAAATAAACACAAATGCAGTCTCAACTCATCTACAAATCATCAACTGAAATAACAGACAAACACACAAGGGACACTGTTATTTTTGGACAATCGTCCCTGGAAAAACTGGTGCAGCAGTGCTGAGGGTTTTATTATTAAGCATATTTCTTGAGTACAACTAGGGTGCCAAACTAGATCAACCAACAGAGATTTCTATCTGGCAGTAATACCTCTCTTCGGAAGCAGATATTCAACAAGTCTGCCCCACGAAAATCCTTCCAACTCTTCTCTGAAGCTCTGCATCAGCCCTGCTAACCTCTACGTAGCCCTAGAACCCTTTACGTCAACCCGTTGCTCCTCTACATCAGCCTGTTGCTCCTCTGCGTCAGCTCTCTGGCCTTCTACGTCACCCACGTAGGCCCTGCTAGCCTCTGCGTAGTCTCTCTAGCCTTTTGCGTGGCTCCTGATGGCTCTGCATAGCCTCCTCAATCATTGCGCTGGCCCTCTGGCACTATCTCTTCCTCTCTGCTATGCACTCACTGCCCCTCGCTGCAACTTTGACCACTTGTTCAAGTTTTCTTAGCAAACCCCGCTCCAGAAAATCGAACTGACTGATCAATCTTGGTGTATCTCCAACTGACCCTCAAACCTCCTCTTGTACTTTTCCTGTTGAGTCTTCAACGAACGAGATTAAGCCTCTAATCAATGGCTAAGATTAGATTTGGCTTGATCCATGTCATTTAGAACATTCTCACCCAGTTTTATATTAATACCCATTAATATTTTAATTTTCCTAAGTTTAGACTTAGGAACTCCATTAAAAATATTAATTATTTTAATATCTCTCTAACCGGATGGAATTTCCCCAAACCATTTCTGGGTCTTGGAGATCTCATGTGCTTTAGCCTCTCCACAAATTTTCATGGCTAGAGCACATCCAATGCTACCCCAAATAAACACTCCCTCTTAGCAAGGAATGTGCTCTAGTAATGCTCCACCACTGAACATCACCCTGATCATCCGGCACTGATACCTGTGTTGATGCTTGGCCTGCTGCCCAACATCCTCTGCACTACTGCCTCCTATACTACTTCCCATGGCTCTTCCACTGCCACTCTACATCTGTACTGCAGCTCCCTCTACATCCATGCAGTTGTTGGTCCTTCCTCCCAACACTGCATTTGCACTGCAGCTCTCTCTCATCATGTTGCATCATGCTATCCATAGTACTACCACTGCTAATTGTTGCACTACAACTCATTTACTGAGAATTAAGTAACTGATCTACCCAACTACTGACATCCTTGTCAGGTTAGAAGCCCCTTGATGCTGAAGCTACCTCTGCTGCTATCCTGTGCTCCCTCTGTTGCTTCTACGTTGTTGCAACACCTTTGTGCCTCTTGCATTGCTGCAACCACCTTTGTGCCTTTCTGCACTGCTGCAACCAACTCTATGCCTTTTTGCACGGCTACAACCACCTCTGTGCCTCTCGCACTTCTGCAACCCTCTCGCACTTATATTTTGTCCTCTTTCTCCTCTCGCACTTCTGCAACCCTCATTGTTGCTCCATCTGCATCTTGCTTATACCAACATCCGTCATCCTGCTACTATCATTCGGGGCTGCCATCGCCGGATATGATCCAAGAGTTTGGGTACCTCAAGGAAGTTGCCCCTCATCTTCTGTAGTCCTGCTGACTATAGCTTGATGTCACCCCACCTCTTCTCTAGAGGTGCATGAGCACTCATGGCACAGTCATCATTCGTTTCGACTTCTTTCTCCACCTTAGACGAAGTTGCTTGGAGTCAGAAGCCTCTCCTTTATTCTTCTTCTTGGGACACTGGGTTACATAATGACCCAGCGCCCCACAATGGAAGCACTTTACCTTGGAGATGTCCTTCTTCTTCCTCTTCCCCTGTTGTCTCGCAGATGCCAGAGCCGCATCCTCCTCCTCCTCTTTCTTGATTCGACCTCCTTTGCTGCTACCCCCCGCCTTGGTCAACAGTCTGATTTCTTCTTGGCGAAGAGCTACCCACATCTCTTCCTATCCTAAAAGAGTCGCTCTACCCAAAATGCTTTGGACAAATGTCTCCCAATCCTCGGAGATTGCATTCAAGGCAGTCCTCACCACGAACTCCTGATCCGGTGTGGCCCCTATGGAAGTAAGTTGGTCCTGAATCTCTTGCACCCTACTGAGGTATAGATCTATCTTCTCCCCCTTCTGATACGACCACAACTGATTCTCCACTAGCTTCTTCCTCTACACAGAAGTGCCTTGATACAATGTCATCAAGGTATCCCACATCTCCTTTGCCATGTTCTTCTTAGCAATATGATGTACTACATGATCCTTGACCCCATCAAGGATTATGCACTTTGCCTTTGCCATTGCATCCTCATACCTTTCATTTTCAGCTGGGTCGACTCAGATAGCCACGGTTCTCAAGGCAAAGCCATTGATGAAAGGTCTATCTAGAATAGATAGGATCTTGGCCTTCCAGATGACAAAGTTGGAGGCCCCATCCAACCTGTCCTGATCCCTCAGTCTGTTCATTGCCATCTCCACTCTTCTCTTGGACTCCCTCTAAGTCTCGACTTCCCTCCTGGAAGTTCTCTCCTAGACTCCCTCTGAGTCTCGATTTCCCTCCTGGAAATCCTCCTGCCAATTGTCGATCCACTCCTCTACAATGCTCTTTGCAACTGCAACTCGGATTTGGATTTCTTGGCTAGAAATCCATCAAGGTAGCGGCTCCCTCTACCTTGGTTTTGTCCCGTTAGGTACTATTCTGCTTCAACAGCAACAGCACCCCACCAACTTCTACTCCACAATGTTCCCACAGCTCCCTAGGCCCCAGCAGCTGAAGAAACTGAGCCTCTTAGCTCTGCGCAATCCCGGCAAGGTTGAATCGCTCCTCTGGCCAACTGCGTCAAGCCTACCTGACTGAGTAGGATGACGTGGCTCTTCGTGAGCCTCTTCTGCTTCTCTCTGCTTCTGTGTTGGCCCTCTCTCTAACTCAAAATGATGATGTAGGCCCTCTGCATCACTCCATTGCTGCCTTCTGCTTAAGAACAACTCTGTCTCTCGGGACAGTTGTTTCTGCTCCAAATTTTCTGATTTAGCTGGTGCCTTCAACTCTCCTATGATCTGCAATGCTCTGATACCATGTTGGTATTTCTAAGTCTAACACGTCAAAAATTATTCCTATATTATCTGGTTTATTTCACCTACTTGTTTATTCTTTAACAAGTAATTTAACCATATAAATACTAAAAATAAACACAAATGCAGTCTCAACTCATCTACAAATCATCCACTGAAATAACAGACAAACACATAAGGGACACCGTTATTTTTGGACAATCGTCCCCGGAAAAACCCAACTTGGGAAAATCGATGCAACAGTTATGAGGGTTTTATTATTAAGCAACTTTCTTGAGTACAACTAGGGTGCCAAACTGGCTCACCCAACAGAGATTTCTATATGGCAGTGATACCTCTTTGGAAGCAGATATTCAGCAAGTCTGCCCCATGAAAATCCTTCCAGCACTTCTTTGAAGCTCTACGTCAGCCCTTCTAGCTTCTGCGTAGCCATGGAACCCTCTGCATCAGCCCTCTGCTCCTCTGTGTCAGCTCTCTGGCCTTCTACGTCACCCACACAGGCCCTACTAGCCTCTGTAGTCTCTCTAGTCTTTTGTGAGGCTCCTGCTGGCTCTACGTAGCCTCCTCAATCACTACACTGGCCCTCTGGCACTATCTTTGCCTCTCTGCTATGCACTCACTTCCCCTTGCTGCAACTTTGATCATTTGTTCAAATTTTCTCAACAAACCCCGCTCCAGAAAATCGAACTGACTGATCAATCTTGGTGTATCTCCAACTGACCTTCAAGCCTCCTCTTATACTTTTCCTGTTGAGTCTTCAACGGTCGAGATTAGGTCTCTAATCAACGTCTAAGATTAGATTTGGATTGGTCCATGCCATTTAGAAGATTCTCACCCAGTTTTGTATTAATACCCATTAATATTTTAATTTTCCTAAGTTTAGACTTAGGAACTCCATTAAAAATATTAATTATTTTAATATCTCTCTAACCGGATGGAATTTCCCCAAACCATTTCTGGGTCTTGGAGATCTCATGTGCTTTAGCCTCTCCACCAATTTTCATGGCTAGAGCACATCTGATGCTACCCCAAATCAACAGATCATGGCTAAAGTAGTGGCTCTGAGGATCCATGAGGTTGCATGGAAGGTTGTTCAATAGGAACAGACAAGTTTTGTGCTGGGGTAGTTTATTCTAGACATTGTGGTTTCAGCATGGGAAGCCCTAGAGTTGGCTCATGAGACGCGCCAAAAATCTACTTTCTTGAAGATTGATTTTTACCAAGCCTATGACCAAGTGGATTAGACTTTGATAACTAAGATATTAACCTACGTAGGGTTTGGACCTAAATGTGTGGTTACGGTGAACACTCTATGCACTAATGCATCAACTTTTATATTAGTCAAAATTTCACTGTCCCCTCAAATTTTACAACACCGATCTATTCGTCAACGGTGCCCCTTGCCCCATATTTGTATGTTTTGACAGTTGATGCATTGGGATATTTGTTGGAGGCCACTTGCCTTTAGGGGAAAGTTAGGGGTATTTTTCTCCCTGATGGTTCTGAGATGTTGAAAAACCATTTTGTTTATGATTTGTTATTATCAGTTAATGCTCCCTTACTGCCTTATCCTCATAGCAATGCTCTATATTTTATTCTCTGACATATCCTCTAGATAGGCCCCCCCATAAAAGCCTTGTCACCATATGGTAATCGGGGGTTTCCCAACCTATTGAAAACTTGAACTTGAACTTGCACCTACGGTGTTGTCCCCACTGGCCTAAAAAAAGAAATAAGTTTGTTCACTCCTGTGATGCTGGCCAACGAACAACAGAAAGGGAAAAGTTGTCTGCAATGCCCTTGCAGCTAGTTATTCCTGACTTTCTTTTTTCTAAGTGGGGCTTAGATTTCATAGGCCACATCAATCCCCCCTCCTCTGCTGGCCATATATTCATCCTTACATCTACTCACTACTTCACTAAGGGGTCTAAAGATGTTCCTTTGAAGAATGCAAAAGACGATCAGGTGATAAACTTCCTTGAAGTTAACCTTTTTTCCAGATTTGGTCTCCCAATGGAAATTGTCTCTGAGAATGGATCTGCCTTCACCTCTAGGAAATTGACTTTGTTTTGCAGTAAGTTTGGGGTGAATCATTCCACTTCTTCCAGTTATTATCGTCAAGTTAAATGCCAGGTTGAATCCACAAACAAAAAGTTGATTAATATCCTGAAAAAGATTATAGGATACAAACCTCATCAGTGGCATACCCAACTACCTTACACTCTACGAGTTGATCGCACTAAAACCAAGGTTACCCAATCCACGTTCGATGTCACAACCTGCCATGTTGCAAAACCCCTTTCCAATGCAAGGCTATGTAGCCACTCTAGGATCCACTCATTCTAGTCAAATTGTTACTCCTATAGTCATGCCTCATGGGACCTTTTAGATCCTTTACATGAACGATTTGGACGTTCATCTCCAAACCCGAAACCTTCAATACGACATGCCTCTTGAGTCAGTGCCAATTGAATCTATCAACCCTCCACTTGCTAGTAGTGAGCCTTTGTAGATTCAATGACCTAATGTTGATCCCCTTCCAAAGGTACCAAATATCCCTTTACGTTGCACTGATATTAACCCTCGTGCGAGGGTTGGACACAGTTACAACATAGTTGATGACTTAGCCCACTCTCCTGTTGCTATTTCTTATTTAAAGGTTCTTCAGACCTATGCTACATAATGGAAGGCCTTACTATATTCTTTGGGTGTGGTTGATCCTTCATATGCTCGCCTTTGACATCAACAAAGTTGAGCCTTGTCTCCCTCCCTTAGTGGCCTTTTAGGTTCCAATTACAATTAATAATGTTACAATCCATCCTTGTATCATTGATGAAGGTGCATGCACTTATGTCATGTCAGCATTTTTCTAGAAGAACTGAGGATGCGTAAGCAGGCTCGGCCACCGGGAGAGGATCTCCTAAGCTTCAACCATCTACAATCACCCTTTGTGCATATGACGGTCATCCTTATCATCCAGAAGGATTAAATAGAATATTCCCATCCAATTAGTAGGTAAATAGGTTCTCATCGTTGTTGAGGTTGTGGATGCTCTTTTAGACTACAATACCTTATTAGGTCATAGTTACATATATGCCATGAAGGTGGTTGCATATTCAATCTTTTGTCCCCTGAGCTTCCCCCATAACATGAAAATTTACCATTGTCCAGCTTACCTATTATGACCACAAGTATCAAACCAATCCTGAGAGTGTGTTATCTACTTTGGACAGGAAATAAGTGATTCCCTCATTCTCATATGTATGTCCATGAGTCTCCAAAGACTCAACATTCCTTGGCACTTATTACGGCCCACCATTGATAGTGACACCTCATGGTCCATCTAATATCTATATTGTGACATCATCCAAGGCACACGTTGCTTCTGATTCTTACATCTATGGAGAATATTCTAGTTCCATGCCCAGGTGACTCAACATTGAAACTAGAAGTCAAAAGAGCAATAGTAGCTCGAGCAGAGATAACATAGGCAACAGGAGTTTCAGTCGACTTAGTTTATATGGAACCACTAGCAAAAGTGGAGGCATCAACCGTAGAGGAAGCACCAAAGCCGCAATAGTTGGAGGCAACAGTTCCTTATCTAGAATTGAATCTGCTTGAACTCCAACTGCCTCCGCTACAAGCGGTGCTAGTGTTACTTAAACTCTTATGCATGTTGGTAGATAATGAACTGATTCTACATCGCCTGGAACTAAATACGGGGATATTGATCTTAATCTCAATCTACATATTGAATTTAGAAAGGAAAGACAGTTGGATTATTATACGAAATATGACAGATTATTTCCACAGATTCTTCTAAGAAATATTAAAGCATTATAACCATTAATTTGGGATAGTGCTAAGTATAATGACACATACACAATTTTCTCTCTTAATCTAGGAGTTACATGTGGAGATTACTAGACAATATTGTTGACATCTCCATCACGCATTCAATGTCCAGAAAATGGCTTTAGTGCTTCTTCAACATGTGCTTCCACTAGGTCACTTGCATAAGCAACAGAATCAATGGAATAATATACAACATAACCAAGGTCAAGATCAGAAGTTGTTTCATCATCGACATAATCAACAAGGTCTGCCTTTGCCTTAGATGTTGCTATTGGTCCATCGACTATATCTACAAGTGCTTATGTCTTTGCCTTTATTACTTATGCCGGTAGTGGATATGCTATAAATGTACCAAAATTCGGAACATGCTACTCTGTTAAATATACTAAATCCACTAGATCAACTGCTTTAACAACATCTACTGAAATAGCAGAAGGAACCCTATAAACTAATGCATAATCTACTGTTGCTTATGATGCTTTCTTAGTTACGGGTACTGGTGCTAGAATATGACTAATGCTTACTCTGCTACTACCTTTGCTTCTATCCCAACCTATGTCTTGGCTTATGCTACTAGTGGTGCTGGATATACTAGTGTTATTGTTATCGGTTCAAGGTCTTCAACTTCATCACTAGAATCAACAGCTTCTTTGAAAGGTGCTTCAACTTGGTCTACTAGGTATACTTATGCTTATGGTTCTAGGTCTTGATCTTGACGTGTTGGTGGTGTTTCTTCGACCGCTTAATCAACAGCTTCATCAACCTTCATATACATCACATGCTGCTAGGTCTACTGAATCAACCGTATCAACTGCTTCAACGACTACTTTATAATGATCACTGTTACTTGGCTTTGTTCCTGCTTCTTAAGTTGTTGGATCAAAGATTGGTTCAAGTGAAACAAAAAGAACTAGTGTTGGTGGTGAGAGGTCTTACAATGACCATTACCTTTACACACCACAAATAAGGCTAAAACGTCACAAACTACGATGAAATTAAAGAGGTCGCGTTAAGCCAACATGTCATACCCAAGTGTGGTATTAGTCCCACTAGCCAGCCACCAGGACTGGGTTAGGCTGGGCTGGTGTACACTTCTAAACATAAGTCATAGCAAGGCCCTCCCATTCGGAAAGGCAGACCTATTTGATACAGTTTCTTTGCTCCTGCTATTACTATTTTTTCTTGGACCATGTACACTAGGAACTCTTTAGTTGCTCGACAATAAGGGCCACCATCGAGAGGAACTGCCCTAGTCCTACTTATAAGGATAAGGAAGGTTGCCTACTGGTATGACGGGGATTCTCATTCCTACTATACCTACTACTACCCACTTCATGGAGGCCTTTTGTGCCCACTGAATTAAGGGGATACAAAAGGAGATTGGCACAAAAGGAAGGGGATAAGGAGATCGAAGGAAGAGATCCAACTATCCACCACAAGAGGGAGGATGAGATCTTATCTCGCACCACAAAAGAGAAGGAGGGAGAAGGCTCCCTTTCTTTGGCCAAAGGGGGTACAAAGGGAGGGAGATCTATCTGGCTAGTTCACCTCTGACACCTCTAAAGAAAATCAGGCCAAATTGGTATGGTTTTAAGCCGACCCCGAAGAGCTGGGCTTAGGGAAAGCCACCTCTGAGCTAAATAAATAAATGGGCTCTGAGCTGAGGCCACTTGAATTGAAGGAGCCACATAAGCCTCCTACTCTATTTGTTGAACCATGCCCAACATGTCATACCACCTTTCTGAGCCTACCCAGTTTGTTCTTTCTTACTGGACGCTTTGCATTAGTCCGCTACGCATTGTGGAGGTCCCAATATAGGTTCTTGGCTAGCTCCAATCATTTTATATCCAAATAGATAAATAAGAATATCCAACAGCAGATCGATATTGAGGTGCATATATAGCTCCATATTGGGTGGAGGAGGCATAGATAGTAGCATCTAAACCAATAGGATTGGAAGTTGGATATGAAACCTATTATTATTGATCAGTGGAACCGATTAGCATACTAATGAATAGAACCTAATTTTCACATATTATGCAAGGCTATGAACCTATTATCAATTAATGGGTAGGATCATAAATAGCTTCAATCATCACTCCAGTAAGCACATATCCTACACCATAGGATATGCGCTTCAAATAAGGCTAAAATGTCACGAACTACAATGAAATTAAAGAGTGGCACGTTAAGCAGGCTCAACCAAAGGGAGAGGGAAAAAGAAGGCCTCAACAACCCAAGTGTGGCATTAGTATCACTAGCTAGCCACCAGGACTGGGCTAGGCTGGGTTGGTGTACACTTCTAAACATAACTCATAGCAAGGCCCTCCCATTTGGAATGGCAAGCCTGGGTTGGTGTTTCTTTGCTCTTGCTATTACTATTTTTTCTTGGACCATGTACACTAGGAACTCTTTAGTTGCTCGACCATAAGGGCCGCCATCGAGAGGAACTGCCCTAGTCCTACTTATAAGGATAAGGAAGGTTGCCTGCTGGTATGACGAGGATTCTCATTCCTACTCTACCTACTGCTACCCACTTCATGGAGGCCTTTTGTGCCCACTGAGTTAAGGGGATACAAATGAGATTGGCACAGAAGGAAGGGGATAAGGAGATCAGAGGAAGAGATCCAGCTATCCACCACAAGAGGGGGGATGAGATCTTATCTTGCACCACAGAAGAGAAGGAGGGAGAAAGCTCCATTTCTTTGGCCAAAGGGGGTACAGAGGGAGGGAGATCTATCTGGCTAGTTCACCTCTGACACCTCTAAAGAAAATCAGGCCAAACTGGTATGGTTCTAAGCTGACCCCAAAGAGATGGGATTAGGGAAAGCCACCTTTGAGCTAAATAAAGAAATGGGCTCTGAGTTGAGGCCACTTGAATTGAAGGAGCCACATAAGCCTCCTACTCTATTTGTTGAACCATGCCCAACATGTCATACCACCTTTTTGAGCCTACCCAATTTGTTCTTTCTTACTGGACACTTTGCCTTAGTCCGCTATGCATTATTGAGGTCCCGATATAGGTTCTCGGCTAGCTCGAGTCATTTTATATCCAAATAGATAAATAAGAGTATCCAACAGCGGATCGATATTGAGGTGCATATATAGCTCCATATTGGGTGGAGGAGGCATAGATAGTAGCATCCAAACCACTAGGATTGGAAGTTGGAAATGGAGCTAGATCAATGTCAATCAGATCAAGTGCAATGGGTGCTGCTTCAACTAAGTTCTGAATGGTCTATGACCTTACCTTTGCCTACTTTAGTGGGACCAATTAGCATACTAATGAATAGAACCTAATTTTCACATATTATGCAAGGCTATGAACCTATTATCAATTAATGGGTAGGATCATAAGTAGCTTCAATCATCACTCCAGTAAGCACATATCCTACCACCATACCACAGAATAGAGCTACTCCATTACGACCACAAGCTCTCAGGAGCAACAATCTTACATAAAACATAGTGCACAACACGTGCTACTCACATCATGGAGCATACCATGGATATTGGGCGTCCGCATCGCGTACCATAGGTGATCCTGCTTCCACTATGTAGTAACCTGGCTTAGATGGTACGACTGAACCACGATAGCATGCTTAGCAAGGTGATGTTGGTGGATGGAATGCTTTGACTAGCTAAATAAAGGCGTAGAATAGTGTTCCTACCTTTGTTTTCGCTTCCTTTGTTGCCCCTGCTTAGGGGTAAACTACCTTTTATCTTAGTGAATATGCTTTGAAAAGGCTACTAATAACTCCCACCCACAACCCGTGGATGCGTGTTCTTGGAAAAGGTTATAGCTCCTCAACAACAACAAGCATTGGCTCCGCATATTACTTTGGATATTTTGATAAGCAATAGAAAAGAACGGGGTTTGACAAAGTGGTGGTTATGCGGAAGTTGGGATTGAAATTGATGCTTGCTTTGTTGTTGGATCAACTGCAACTAGCTTTGGTAGTCGTAGATAAGAAGTTGGCTTGGCTGGCTCTTTATGGCTTGGCTTGGTAGCTGTTGACCTTGGTATGGTAGTAGTACTGTGGGATAGCTTGGCTTAGACTATGACGAGTAAATTTCTACTTTATAGGAATTCAGGATCTTTATAATTCCATTTAGAGATCAAGATACACTGACAGTTCAAAAGCAATAGTCAATTGTCATAAAGGTAATTGGGGATCTAGACTCAGTCGTGGATGTCAATCGATATCGATACAAAGTAGTTAGAGATAAAGTATCAATTATATATCTTGTTAACCGAGATTCAAATTAATCAAAATTAGATCCAATTGTAGAAGGCCTAGATCTCGTTCCAGGTGCAAAAGCATAGGTGGGAACAAGAGTATAGCCAACCCTTACCCAAAACTAGTAAAAGATCCAGCGGAAGCGAGAGGGTAGATACCACATAATAAGCGAAGGTGGTAACAGAAGAGGAGAAGGTAGCAAAGAAGGAGACATAGGGTAGGACATGGGAAAAGGCATAAGAGGCTATTAATGCGGATCAAATTCCACTAGTTATGAATTTATATCAAGAGGTTGTAGCCCTGGTTTTCTCACCACTTGAAGCGGGAGAGACAAAGGTAGAGAAAAAGGTGAAAGCATCTGAACTAGTTGCATTAGAAATAGGCGCAGAAACTTGAACAAATCCAGTACAAGCACGAATAGCAGTAGATCCAATTGACTCAGTAGTAGGTTTAGTAGCGCAGACAAAGCCACCATTAGCATATGAGCCAAGATCAGTATCCTAAGAAGTTCCATACTCTCTAGTTTACCCCATATCTATTATCTAACCGTAGCATATCTTCTTCGAGATCAAGACCTAATTGTAGTGGTCGTCTAGGTTGAGCCATCATCATCTACAACAGTAGTTTCAGATGTTGATCCAGTCAGTGATTTAGTTGTTGATTTTGTTGTCTCAGGTGCAATAGATTTATGAGACCCACTAGGTAAAGATCCATATCCATTCGTTGATCCAGTCCTTGATGCAGTTGTTGAAGTAACAAAGACAACACCAATAGTAGATCCATACCTAGAACTAGTAGACCTAGAAGCATATACACAGATAGTTGGATATTGAGATGAACATAAAGACGCAGAGCCAACAATATCGAAGATAGAGGTAGCAGCAATGGAATAGTAAAGTATTGGGTGATTGTACCTCGCCCTTAATATTGGTAGTGTTGCTTCATTAATAGCATAGTCATGGTAAGAAGAAACTCTATGTACTGGAAATGGATCAACTACTTAACAAACTTACTCAACAGGATCAACTTCTATGGAAGGTATGCTACAAGATTTGCATCCCGACTACGATCCTCTAACTCATGAACATCTGACTCTATACCACTAGCATCTGTCTCTCCTAACTCTCTAGCCGCCTTTGTCATTAGCACTAGTACCTCAACAATATATTATAATCCTATCATACCAAGTCACTGCATAGCTACATCCCTAGGCAATGAGAAATGGGCAAGTGAGGATAGACTTGATAAAAGGGGCGTAGAATAGTGGAAAGAGAAAATGAGTGATAGATAAGTGAGAGCTTAGGAGTGCATGGAAGAGTGCGATTGGCGCACTGATGTTGGGTGAGTGAACTCATTACTATACAAGGATAGACCATATAGGGATAGATAATATTATACTATTCATCATAAGATCGAACCAGGTGAATTCACTTAATTGATTGTTAATTTTGGGTAGCATCGGATGTTCTCTAGCTCCGAAATTTTGTGGCAGGGATAGAACACATGATATCTCCAAGACCCATAAACCGTTTGGTGAAATTCCACCGGGATTGTATTTTATTAAAATAATTAATATTTTTAATGGGGTTCCTAAGTCTAAACTTAGGAAAATAAAAATATTAATGGGTATTAATAAAAATATGGGTGAGAAGCTTCTAAGAGACGAGGATCAAGTCTGTTTTAATCTTAGCCATTGATTAGGGACTTAATCTCGGTCGTTGATTCATCAACAGGAAAAGTATAAGAGGAGGCTTGAGGGTCAGTTGGAGATACACCAAGTTGATCAGTCAGTTCGATTTTTCTGGGGCGTGGTTTGCTGAGAAAATCGAACAAGTGATCTGAGTTGCAGTGAGGGGTAAAAGTAGAGATTTGGATTGGAGAGGAAGTTCCGAGCCAAAGAGTACGTAGCAGAGAGGCAGCTTGAGCATTAAGGAGGCAGTGCAGAGGCCTACGCAGCCCAAGAGGGGCTCACGTAGAGCTGACGCGGGTCAGGAGGGTATCTTCTAGTGGCAGTGCAGAGTATTCGTCAATAGTCCAATATTTTGCTAGAGAAGCGAGATTCTGAGCCGGGAGGGCTGAACAACAGTCTTCATCCAGCAAATCGATCAAGCAGAAGGGTTGACGCAGTCTTCTAAAGGCAATACGCTGGCCCACGCAGTGATTGCATAGGGACTTCGCAGAGTTTGCTGCGAGGAGCTAGATCGCTGACTGGATCAGTTGTGACTTGAAGAACGAGGTAAACCCTCGTATGCATTTCTTGCTGTCGTAATTTCCCTGAAAGGTTAGTCGGTGTGAGAGACAAACTATTGTACTCAAATTCTATTTGCTTAATAATACAAATCCTCTATCTACTCCACTGGTTTTCCCGCATTGGGTTTTTCCGGGGACGTGTTGTCCAAAAATAGCGGTGTCCCTTGTGTGTTTGTCTCATTTATCATTTCAGTTTATGATCTGCAGTAGTGTTTTTCATCACTGTTTCTAAATTAAATAACTTGTTGAATGAAATAACAAGTAGGAGATGCTAAACCAATGACTGCAATAGAATTTCTGTTTGTAAAGATTCAAAAATTTTCACATTGATCAATACCCCTTTTGCCCACTCTCCAGTGATTGTTTCCTGTGGTTGGGGACCTGAGGCTCCAACAACTGGATCAATAGCTTAAACTGCTACTGCTTCTAATGGATAAACTGGGTAAGTTGCTGGTATATAAACTTGGGCACTGTAGGCAAAGGCGCCTGGACCATAGACTGCAAAGGAAAAGGTATCATCATAGGAAGAAGTCAAGCAAGCAGACAGATTTGATCTTGTACCAATATATGTGCGTGTTTCAGGTGTGACATGACTTTATGCCCTTATTAGTTTATGTCCCAAGCTCCCAGCAACCCTAGTTCCAACCCGTGTGAAAGCATCTGAGCAAGCAGAAGTCAAGGCATAAGTTGAAGATTCAGAGCTATCTGCTTCAAAACCAATTTATCCAGTTGATTGAATTTATCTAGTCAAAAATGCAGTTCCAATTCCAGTTCCATATTCTGTAACAGAGCCTACATCCCTTCCAGATTGATAACCGTATACTAAGCTTCAGTGTAGATAAAATCTCCACTTAGACCATCATATTATAAGAAAACCTAGTGATAAATGGAACACTGCTTTTTCAACATTATAAGGGTTGTATGAATGGAAAGTCATGTCTTTTGACATAAAGAATGCTCCAAGCTTCAAGGCGTATGGATTCTATTTTTGGGAGTGGTTCAAAATTTCTTCTTGTATATATAGATTCTATTTTCATAGCCAGTGAAAATGAAGAAGAGCATGTACAACACTCTCTTCGGAGACAAAATGCAAAAACATGGTATTTTTTTTATATGACAGTCCTAATAAGTTCATCTAGTTTCAAAAAAATATTGAGTTGCTGACAAGTAAATCCTCCGGAAATAGCTTGGGAAAAAGAGTACAGGATGGAATTAAAACTGTACAGCAGATGTAAGGAATATAAAACAAAAGGTGCAAAATTGTCCTCCCTTCAAAAGACCTGGTAATGGTAAGTGAATCCTTCAAACTGATGATTCATATGAGTTTTGGGAGTCATGAGCATTGTTGGACGTGGTAGAGTAGGCACCTCTATATTGTGTCTAACAATCCTTTATACCTTTACTATATCTAAGGACCCCACCACAGTTCTACTTGGTATTGTAATACCTACAAGTGTTGGTCTCCTTATATCACTCCCAATTGTCTAGGAGTCTCTCTGTAATGTCCCCATTTTCATTCTTCTCCGTAGTACAGCCAGGTTGGGTTTCCAAGGTAGGGGATGGCCAAGTCAGTGGAGCAGGTTTATGTCATCAAAGGTTCTGATGGAGTTTTTAGGAGTTTTGTGGGATATGATGGCATTCGCTTGGCATATTTCATCAGCGGCACAATTTGCCTTTCGTTTCGTCAAATTCTGACAACTTTCAAAAATTAGCAGTATTATGGGGCCTAAATTAATTATGCTCAAGGTGGCATTAATTGATGGAATGCCTTAGTGTAATAGCTCTTTGGAACCGGAGCAAGAAGATCTACAGGATGGAATGCTGAGAAGTGACTTCCAGTGGCCAAAGAGAGTATAGTGGGCGATTTACCTTTTCCTTGATTAAAAATGACTTTAATTAGTCATTTAATTAAGGAAAAATAATTAATTGGAGGAAATAGGCCAAAAGTGACTTAAGTGAAATAAATCACTTAAGATAAAGTGAATGGAGGAGATTTTAGAATAATAATAAAATAATAAAATAAGATGCTTCTAGAGGCTTGGAGATCTATCCTTCAGATCTATAAAAGAGGAGGAGGAGGTCATTTGGAGACATCTTGGATTGGTGATTTCTTTTGTGGAGAGGTTTGAGAACCTGGTTCTCTACTTCAGCAGTAGCCCGAAGACAGAAACACTCGGGTGATTTAGAGAGATTGGGCGAGAACCCATCTCCCCTTGGTGAATTCATTCAGAATTCATAGGAGCTCTTATTGGTTGCAATTTCATTTTGACAGGCCAAGTTCAGTTCTATAGCAGACACATTTTAAGGCTCTATCTAATTTGCGGTAGTTGTTCGAGTTTCTCAGCTATTTCTAGCTATTTCATATTGTTATGTACTCCTATTTTTGGTTAGTATAATAAAGTTGAGATCTCCTTCTGCTCATTATCGTTATTTTCATGTTCTATGATGTTGAATTTTACATATCAATCTTCTATTAAGTGAATGGTAATTGTATGTGGAGTGTTCGTTCCAAAAAATTTTCATTTGTGTCATTACACTGTCTACCTATACTTGGTCTTAGTGCCTAATCTCTCTACATATGCCTTACTTGTAGCTAAATATAGCCAAAAGTAATAAATCCACATATCCCTCTCAATTATCACTATTGTCAATTGAGCTCGATCTATACCATAATGTGTATTGTATAATCTCTCTACCTAATCCTGTGAAATTGTATCCCCTGTGGTATCTTCTCTATACTGGGAAACCGTAGAGACGTTATGTCTATGATTGGCCCTATACTAATACCCTATGTTGGACCTACCATGATCTTCTGTGTAACTAACTATTCTACCTGATCATAGTGTCATTGTAGCTAGATGCACACCATGCCTATACTCTCTCTAGTAAGACAAGGATTACATACGTGGTAAGTGTTCAAATTCTAGCATATTTCACAGGCAACTCATCTCTAAGGTCCTGTACCTTGATATCTCTCTATGCTACCACAACTACCATCATTACAAGATCACTTAGCCTTGTGCTAGCCTATCTCTCTGCCTCCAACTTAGTCACCCTATCTTGCAGAGTCCTAGCCTCTTACTTAGCTAGTGATGCCCTCTAAGCCAACCTAAAATCCATGCCCTCGATGTAAATTCTCAGTTTCCTCCAGGCCTTTGGAAAAAATGCATATCACATTCACATACCATAAGTTAGTACTTTTGACTACCTTGAGCCTATGTATGTGATTTTGTATGGGAGTGTTCTTTTCTCATGCCTTATCTAGATCTACATCTCTTCTACATGGCTCTCTCTCTAGTAGCTCTAAAACAATCTCGATGGTTGCATCTCTGCATCTCATCTAATCTACTATGTAGACAACCATAACCTCTATAGGCGTGATCTTGATGTGTATAACCTATGCTAGCTATGTTGATATCATAGCTAGAGGACTTGCACCATTTGTAGCTTCCTGTGGGGCACCCTAACCCTGAGCACCTACTCACCTCTACTCCTCTATTACCTCCTATACTTGATCTATCCATATATCATCTGCATACTCTTGTTATAGCTCACCCCATACCCTGTAAGCCCTTGCTTGAAGCCATATGAGCTTGTTTTTTTACTGCAAGCCACCACTGACTGTAATCACCATTCTTTCACGTAATTTTCCCAAACCTAGTCAGTGAAGAATAGGCCCAGCATACGTGCATTAATAAGGGTACACGCGGGGGAGGATACTGATAGTAGCCAAATTACTAGCTATTCCTAAGGCAAAGGAAGCCCAATGATAAGCCATCACTGGAGTCAAACAAGCAGTGGTCAACTGCAGGTGATTCATAAACTTCGATCTTCCTCTCATATGCAGAATCAACTACTAAAAGGAAATGCTAATAACTTTTGGGAGATTTTCAATGCCTATATTTCCTTTCGCTTCTCCTTGAGTAGGGAGGCAGCTTCTCCAGCTATCTGTAGATCTTTCCCTTCTGCAATCAACTTCATTTCCAATACTCATTTTTCTGCTTCCAGCGCTTGCACCTTGACCTTGGAAAATTCTTCATCTACCCATAGGGAGGGATTTTCCTTTCTTATGTACAAGTTCATCTGCCACCAGGCACCCATATTGTACATGTTAAAGTTGTTATCAACCAATCCTTGCCTTCTATTTTTAGGTAAGGAAACAAATTAAATATCATCCTTGGTTATGGCTACATCTTCTATCCTATAGAATGTGAAATACGGGGGGACTTGGGTTTCTTTTGTTGAGGCAGAGAGAAAACATATAAAATAACATTGGCAAGATCCATCTCAGCAGCCATTATTGACCTTACCTCCAACGAAAAATGTAAGTTAGCCAATTTCTCATCAAGTGGTCTGTTCTCATGATCCTTTGGCCTAGTGAGATGATTTCCATTTGCTACTGGCAATACATAGTAAGGGTCATGATTCCAGGGTCTATCCAATGGGAACTTCACTGTCTCAAGTAATTGAGTGACCTCCTCCATTTGATATTGTGAATTCATACCCTCCAATGGCAATGGGATAGGTGAAAAAACCCTTCTTGTGCTTGCACGAGGAGCGGGGTTCATACCTTGGGGCATTGAGCCTACATTAGCGACTTTCCAACACCACGTTTCCTTGACTAAGCCACCGTAGGTCACACTACAGTGTCTACTTATGCATGCTTAGATAAGAAAATTATCGTTAGCCAAAGAAATGGATTTACCCACCTAAACCCAGTATCTATTGTTTATTTTTGGTAGCATCAGATGTGCTCTATCCATGAAAATTGGTGGAGAGGCTAAAGCACATGAGATCTCCAAGACCCAGAAATGGTTTGGGGAAATTCCACTCGGTTAGAGAGATATTAAAACAATTAATATTTTTAATGGAGTCCTAAGTTAAAATTAAAATATTAATGGGTATTAATATAAAACTAGGTGAGAAGGTTCTAAATGACATGGATCAAGCCAAATCTAATCTTAGTCGTTGATTAGAGACTTAGTCTTGGTCGTTGAAGACTCAACAGGAAAAGTATAAGAGGAAGCTTGAGGGTTAGTTGGAGATACACCAAGATTGATCAATCAGTTCGATTTTCTGGAGTGGGGTTTGCTGAGAAAATTTGAACAAGTGATCTGAGTTGCAGCGAGAGTAGTGAGTACATAGCAGAGAGGTAGAGATAGTGTCAGAGGGTCAGCGCAGTGACTAAGGAGGCTACGCAGAGGCAGCAAGAGCCATGCAGAGGCAGCTAGAGACTGCGCAGAGGCTGAGAGGCCTGCGTGGATGACGCAGAGGGCCAAAGAGCTGACACAAAGAGGCATAAGGCTGATGTAGAGGGTTCTAGAGTGACGTTGAGGCTAGCAGGGCTGACGTAGAGCCTTGGAGAAGTGCCAGAAGGATTTTCGTGGGGCAGACTCGCTGAATATCTGTCTCTGAGAAAAGGTATTATTGCCATGTAAAAATCTCTATTGGGTGAGCCAGTTCGACACCATAATTGTACTCAAGAAAGCTGCTTAATAATAAAACCCTCAAAATTGCTGCATCGGTAGCAGGGCTGATGCAGATCCTTGGAGAAGCGTCAAAGGATTTTCATGGCGCAGACTTGCTGAATATCTATCTCTGAGAAGAGGTATTATTGCCGTGTAAAAATCTTTGTTGGGTGAGCCAGTTCGACACCCTAGTTGTACTCAAGAAAACTACTTAATAATAAAACCCTCAGAACTGCTGCACCGGTTTTCCCAAGTTGGGTTTTTCCGGGGACAATTGTCCAAAAATAACAGTGTCCCTTGTGTGTTTGTCTAGTATTTCAGTTGTTGATCTGTAAATGAGTTAGGGCTGCATTTGTGTTTATTTTCGATATTTATATGTATAAATAACTTGTTAAGGGAATAAACAAGTAGGAGAAATAAACCAGATAATGCAGTAGGATTTCTAACGTGTCAAACTCAGAAATTCCAACATGGTATCAGAGCATTGCAGATCACAGGAGAACTGAAGGCACCAACAAAAATCAGAAAATTTGCAGCAGAAATAGTTGTCCCGAGAGACAGAGTTATTCCTAAGCAGAAGGCAGCAGAGGAGTGACGCAGAGGGCTTGTGTCATCATATCGAGCTATAGAAAGGGCCAGCACAGAGGCAGAGAAAGGCGGAAGAGGCTCACAAAGAGCGACGTCATCCTACTTAGTCAGGTAGGCTTGACGCAGTTGGCCAAGGGAGTGATTCAGCCAGTGTCGGGATTGCACAGAGCTGAAAGGCTCAGTTTCTTCAATTGTCGGGGCCTAGGGAGTTGTGGGCAGATTATGGATTGGTAAGCTGGTGGGGTGTTGTTTCTATCGAAGCAGAACAGTACCTAACGAGACAGAACAAAGGTAGAGGGAGTCACTACCTTGACGGATTTCTAGCCAAGAAATCCAGATCCGAGTTGCAGTTGCAAAGAGGATTGGAGAGGAGCGGGGATCCTCAGAGAGAGTCTAGGAGAGAACTTCCAAGAGGGAAGTCGAGACTCAGAGGGATTCTAGAAGAGGAGCGGAGATGGCAATGAACGGACTGAGGGATCAGGACAGGTTGGACGGGGCCTCCAACTTTGTCATCTGGAAAGCCAGGATCTTGTCTGTTCTTGATAGACATCGCATCAAGGGCTTCTCCTTGAGAACTGTGGCTATCCCAGTCAACCCAGCTGATAATGAAAGGTATGAGGATGCAATGGCAGAGGCAAAGTGCATAATCCTTGATGGGATCAAGGATCATGTAGTGCTGCATATTGCCGAGAAGAACACGACAAAGGAGATGTGGGATACCTTGATGACATTGTATCAGGGCACCTCCGTGCAGAGGAAGATGCTATTGGAGAATCAACTGTAGTCGTATCAGATGTAGGAGGGGGAGCAAGTAGATCTATACCTCAGCAGGTTGCAAGAGATTCAGGACCATCTTACTTCGATAGGGGGCCACATTGGATCAGGAGTTCATGGTGAGGACCGCCCTGAATGCAGTCTCTGAGGATTGGGAAACATTTGTCCAAAGCATTTTGGGCAGAGTTGATCTTCCAGGATGGGAAGAGATGTGGGCATCTCTTTGCCAAGAAGAGATCAGATGGTTGACCAAGACAGGAAGTAGCAGCAAAGGAGGTCGAATCAAGAAAGAGGAGGAAGAGGATGCGTCTTTGGCATCTGCGGGACAACAGGGGAAGAGGAAGAAGAAGGACATCTCCAAGGTGAAGTGTTTCCATTGTGGGGAGGTGGGTCATTATGCAACCCAATGTCCCAGGAAGAAGAATAAGGGAGAGGCTTCTGACTCCAAAGCAACTGCGGCTAAGGCGAAGAAAGAAGTCGAGACAAATGACAACTATGCCATGAGTGCTCAACCTCTAGAGAAGAGGTGGGGAGACATTGGGCTGTAGTCAAGAGGACTACAAAAGATGAGGGGCAGGATCCTTGAGGTACCCAAACTCTTGGATCATATCCACCTACGAGAGCCTCGAATGACAGTAGCAGGGTGACGGATGTCAGTAGAAGCAAGATGCAGATGGAGTGACAAGGCAGTGCTAGAGTGCAGAGGTCTGTAGCAACGTAATGGGGGTTGCAACAGTGCAGAGAGGCACAGAGGAGGCTGCAGTGGTGCGAGAAGCACAAAGGTGTTTGCAGCAACGTAGAGGCAGCAGAGGGAGCACAGGATAGCAACAGAGGTAGCTTCAGCATCAGGGGGCTTCCAGACTGACAAGGATGTCAGTATTTGGGTAGATCAGTTACTTACTTCTCAGTAACTGAGTTGTAGTGCAGCAGTTAGCGGTGGCAGTGCTATGGGCAGCATGATGCAGCATTTGAGAGATAGTTTCAATGCAGATGTAGTGTTGGGAGGAAGGACCAACAGCAGCACAGATGAAGAGGGAGCTGCAATATAGATGTAGCAGTGGCAGTGACAGAGCCATGGGCAGCAGTACAAAAAGTAGTAGTGTAGTGGATGTAGTGCAGCAGGCCCAACATCAACACAGGTACTGGTGTTGGAGGATCAGTGTGAGGTTTAGTGGTGGAGCATTACTAGAGCACATTCCTCGCTAAGAGGGAGTATTGATTTGTGGTAGCATCGGATGTGCTCTAGCCATGAAAATTGGTGGAGAGGCTAAAGCACATGAGATCTCCAAGACCAAGAAATGGTTTGGGGAAATTCCACCCGGTTAGACAGATATTAAAATAATTAATATTTTTAATGGGATCCTAAGTCTAAACTTAGGAAAATTAAAATATTAATGGGTATTGATATAAAATTGGGTGAGAAGGTTCTAAATGACAAGGATCAAGCCAAATATAATCTTAGTCGTTGATTAGAGACTTAATCTCGGCCATTGAAGACTCAACCTGAAAAGTATAAGAGGAGGTTCGAGGGTCAGTTGGAGATACACCAAGATTGATCAGTCAGTTCGATTTTCTGGAGCGAGGTTTGCTAAGAAAATTCGAACAAGTGATCTGAGTTGCAGCGAGGGGTAGTGAGTACATACCAGAGAGGTAGAGATAGTGCCAGAGGGTTAGCGCAGTGACTGTGGCGGCTACGGAGAGGTAGCTAGAGACTGCGCAGAGGCTAAGGGGCTTGCGTGGGTGACGCAAAGGGCCAGAGAGCTGACTTAGAGAGGCAGAAGGTTGACGCAGAGGGTTCTAGAGTGACGTTGAGGCTAGCAAGTCTGACGCAGAGCCTTGGAGAAGCACCGAAAGGATTTTTGTGGGGAAGACTCGCTGAATATCTGTAACCGAGAAGATGTATTATTGCCATGTAAAAATCTCTGTTGGGTGAGCCAGTTCGGCACCCTAGTTGTACTCAAGAAAGATGCTTAATAATAAAACCCTCAGAACAGTTGCACCAATTTTCCCAAGTTGGGTTTTTCTAAGGACGATTGTCCAAAAATAACGGTCTCCCTTATGTGTTTGTCTAGTATTTCAGTTGTTGATCTGTAAATGAGTTAGGGTTGCATTTGTGTTTATTTTCGATATTATATGTATTAATAACCTGTTAAAGGAATAAACAAGTAGGAGAAATAAACCAGATAATGCAGTAGGATTTCTAATGTGTCAGACTTAGAAATTCCAACATCTATAAGTGTCGGCTCTTCGAGCTCCTATACAGTCTTTGTTGCCTACCTTTGCTAATACCACTAGTAAGTTGACAAGACCCACCTCAACCTTTACAAGTATGTCGACTCAAGCTAGTATTGGCCAACTCTTAATAGCTACTGCACCTCTTTGTGCCTGCATAAAAGCTACCCCTACGGCATTGATTAGATACACCCAGAGCTCCTAGACATTGAATTGATCCAAGAACTATTATCGAGATTTTGGCTTAACACTCTGTCATCGGGCCTTTTGCCAGCTCCTAATAGGCTAGTAGTGGGGGTCGAACCTTAAGAGCGGCGTACTCCCTTGTGGCCACTACTTCTATATCCATACTACATTTAGTAGTTCACCTATACCTGTAGATAATAACTACTGTACATATTTGTAGCCGCTCCCTCATATATATACCCGTACTACAATAATTACTTCCACTTACGATTGGTTCCACCTAAGAAGTTAGTGAAAGGAAAAGGGATTCGAGCTCCTATACAGTCTTTGTTGCCTACCTTTGCTAATACCACTAGTAAGTTGACAAGACCCACCTCAACCTTTACAAGTATGTCGACTCAAGCTAGTATTGGCCAGCTCTTAATAGCTACTGCACCTCTTTGTGCCTGCATAAAAGCTACCCCTACGACATTGATTAGATACACCCAGAGCTCCTAGACATTGAATTGATCCAAGAACTATTATCGAGATTTTGGCTTAACACTCTGTCATCGGGCCTTTTGCCAGCTCCTAATAGGCTAGTAGTGGGGGTCGAACCTTAAGAGCGGCGTACTCCCTTGTGGCCACTACTTCTATATCCATACTACATTTAGTAGTTCACCTATACCTGTAGATAATAACTACTGTACATATTTGTAGCCGCTCCCTCATATATATACCCGTACTACAATAATTACTTCCACTTACGATTGGTTCCACCTAAGAAGTTAGTGAAAGGAAAAGGGATTTAGGCCGAACCAACAAGTTCACTTACGCTTGGTTCACTGTTGCTAATATAGCTGAAAGAGCTGAGCTAGCTAGTTCTTGGGCTCGTAAGTAGTAAACTGGACCTTGTGTCTCTATTAGGCTTGATCTCGATATCGGGTTGGTGGGATTATAAGTTTTGAACCGAACCTCCTCTCATGCTAGTTGGTACCCTAATAAGTTGTTACCAATCCAAGGAAAAATAAAAGAATAAATTCAAGCAAAGCTAGAGCTAGTCATCATACTTAAACTGAGAACAGGAAATTCGAAGTTGGGTCTCAGAGGTTCGAATTTGAAGAGAAATGTAGCAGGATTTCTTCAGAGTTGAGAAGATGGCTTTGAACGGACTAAAGCTAGAGTATGCCTTGGAAGGCACCTCAAGTTTTGTTGCAAGGAAGGACCGCATGGAGGAATTATTGGATGAAAACGGGTTGCTAGTAGAATACATCAAGATAGATGTGGGAAAACCTCAAGCATCTGATGCTCAAAACCTTGCTCAGTGGAAGAAAGATGTAGCCAAGGCAAGGAGAATCATCTTGGAGGGAGTACGAGATCATATTGTCTCCAATCTCCATGGAAAAGAAACTTCATTAGCGATGTGGAAATCACTAACAGAATTTTTCGAAATAGTAGTGACCACAAGAAGTTGGCGCTTAAGCATAAACTTTGAAGTATCAAGATACAGAAGAATGACACAATTCCGTAGTATTTGAGCAAGTTTATACAGTGTTGTGATGAACTTGGCAAGGTCAGTGTTAATGTCTCTGAAGAAGACTTGGTTGCTCTAGCCCTTCTGGGCCTTCCCAAGAGCTGGCATAGCTATCAAGGTTCGATGAATGGGAAGGAAAAACTACCGAGTTGGGAGCGCTTATGGTCCGACTTGGTATAGGAGGAAATAAGGTGGAATACTAGAGATGGGACTTCATCCAAGGGCGAGGATGAACAAAACTTTGCATTGGTTGGAATGGCAAAGAAGGGAAAAGGGAAGAAATCCCAATCCAAACCAGAATCCAATCAAGGGGGCAAAAAGAAAGATCTGTCAAAAATCAAATGCTTCCATTTGTCATGAATTTGGGCACTATGCCGCGAAATGTTCACACAAGAAGGCAAGCAAGAAGACCTCAAGAGGAGCAGTAGGTGAAACTTTGGCTTCACAGTCCAAGCTTGATTTTACCCTCATTGCATGCATGGCCAGCACAGTGATGGGGAGCGCGTGGTACTTGGACTCAAATGCCTCGTTCCACATGACGGGAAATAGAGACTTTTTCAGTGACCTGGACGAAAAAGACTTGTAGATGCCAATTGAGATGGGGGACGATTGAAGGTACAGCGTGACCAAGATCGGTACAGTCACCTTTTAGAGGGAGTCAGGCTCCCCCCTCAGGCTTAAGGATGTCATGTTCGTTTCGAGCCTAAAGAAAAATCTCGTCTCTGTTGCAGTTTTGGAAGACCGTGGTTATGATGTGATCTTCAGCAAAGGAAAGGCACTCCTGAGACACCTAGCCACGGGACATGTGAAACAGATCAGGGTTCGTGTGAAGAACCTGTACAAGCTAGATGTGGATGGTTATGCTGCATTGAGCACAAAGACAGAGTAGGTGAAAAGTCGCAAAGTCAATGAACTTTGGCATAGAAGACTTCGCCATTTGCATCATGCCACTTTGAAGATCATGCGGTAGATAACCAAAGGCCTCCCCAAAGGAGCACTTGAGTAACAAGATGTATGCAAAGGATGTACCTTAGGGAAGTACGAAAAAGCCACATTTCATGATCGGGACAGCAAAGCACATGCAGACCTTGAAAGGATCCACTTTGATGTCTGTGGACATTTCTTGATAGCCTACAATGCCGGCACAATATTTTGTCATTTTTATTGATGACTTCTCATGGAAGTGTTGGATCTTCTTCATGTGGAAGAAGGATGAGACATTCTCCGAGTTCGTAGAATTAAATGTTGATTTTTGTAGCTTGGGAGGTATTCCAAGCCTCGAGGATCGATGGTTTGGAAGGAGCACCACAAGTGGTCTTGTGGGCTTAAAACCCAAGCTTGGGGTTTTGCACCCAAAGTTGTTGGGCCAAAACCTTGATAATTTTGCAACATTTGATGGATGAGGATGATAGTAGACAATGAGACAAATCCAATGCATCAAGAACCATCCAATTCCGAGTTGTCGTTGAAGAGAAATGGATTTTTTAAGTTTATGTGTCGGTTTGTGCACCATAATACAAGTCGGCCTTGTTGTTGGAGAGCCCAAGAGTGGGCTAGACGTTGCACATAACACATGTATAAATATAGGTCATATGTGAGGTTATTTCAAATATCAAAGGTGCAACACATCTAAGAAAGCTATGTTTTGGCCATAAAAGAGAGGCCCAACGAAGGTGAAGGAAGGCATAGTTTATGCATCCTTCTAGAATATTTGGGTGCCGAGAACCTACAGGCAGAAGGCCAAGGTCATGGAGGGAAATTCTGGGCAAGCAAAGGAGTGAGTAAGGGTCTCACTATAGGAGAAATACATCATTGTTTGGGCCGCAAGTAGAGGCATCTTCAGCGAAGAAGAGAGGAGTCGTTTAGGGCTCTCTTGTGATTGTTTGAAGAATGTGGCAATCTACAGGTAGGCCGAAGAGAAGGGAGTTGTTCTAGGCATATTTTGGAGTGGTCTTTCTTAGTATAATAGGTCGAGGAGATCACAGACCTATGGAGACTAGTCCGCAAATCTGTGGTGGCTGTTTGGAGGGCTAAACAAGTCTAATCAAGGTGTTGTAGGTGCCTATCAAGACAACGAGTGACAATGGCTTGTAGATTCAAGGAGGCCGCAATCTTTTGTGAAGGTTTTGATAACATATGGTAGGTTTTTGTGGGCTACAAGGATGCCCTAACCAGTGACCAGACTTCAGTCCATGGACAAGAGTTGAAAGGTATGTTATTTCTCTAGTTTTGCCTTGTGCTGGGTCGAGTTTTGGACTAGTTTGGATGATTGGTGTATTGGACACTTGTTGGACAGGGAGCACATATCTTGGAGAACTATTGTAGGAGTTTTGAGGAGACTACATTAGTGTGCTTGCATCCCTTGGAAAGAGATCAGTAGCAGCATGTTTCAAATGTTCTCTTGATGGTGTCCTAGGAGAGGACTGATTGATGGAGCCTATTAGCAGCCAAGAGGAAGGGTTTCCTAGGTGTTGGACGCCCTAACTAGGAGCAGATGCTACAACAACATTGGTCACTCGTAGTCTATTGGAGGGCAATGTGAGAGTGGACAGATCTTGGAGGACTATTGTAGGAGTTTTGGAGGAGACTACATTAGTGTGCTTGCATCCCTTGGCAAGAGATCAGTAGCAGCATGTTGCAGATGTTCTCTTGATGATGTCCTAGGAGAGGACTGATTGATTGAGTCTATTAGCAGCCAAGAGGAAGGGTTTCCTAGGTGTTGGATGCCCTAACTAGGAGCAGATGCTACAACAACATTGGTCACTCATGGTCTGTTGGACCTAGGATTGGGAATTTATGGTCTAGTGGAGGACAACGTGATAGCGCCCAAGTTGGAGCCCGTGTGCACCATATTCATGGACTTAGGTGGTTGCTAGAGTGGCAGAATAAGAGCGCAAGGGTCCGATCAACCAAGAGCAGTTTGAGTAGCCCTCGACTTGTGTGTGGAGAAAGACATCTGCAACAGATGATGGGCATTCCTCCGAGCCAGTGTTCATTGTGGGAGATGGACATCTTGCAGTGATAGGTGGTAGCCCTTCATGCCCTATGTTGGTCTTCATTGGAGCAGTGCAAGAAGACCATAGTGGGCTGAAATCCCTGAGTAGCTGAGCAGCAGCAGTGGGCAGTTGTGAGTTGTTCACAAACAGAGTTGTGAACAACTCAACAGGAGTCTCGATGTGTTGTGCCCTTGATGGACTAAGGGACAACTAGCGAGCAAATTGGATAGTCGAGGTTCAATGGACAGATGGACTTGGATCGTTGATAGAGGCAATGTTGCATATCAGGAGTCGAAGGACCGAGTAGGTACAAGGGTACGACCAAGGCAGCTGTGAGCAGCTCTACATCAGCTAAACGGTCAGAGTATCTTGTTGAGGGTAGATTGGTTGTCGATGGATTGACACCAAGCCCCAGTTTTGTCTTCTTGTATCAGTGGATGTATGAGGGCCATTATCCCTAGTATGGGAGCCCTAGACTGTTGTATTATTCAGTTTGATTAATATAGCAAAGTTGGGTTAATGTACCAAATTGTAAAAAGTTGTCTATATTTTGTGCATGTGTGATTTACTATTGTTTATATTCCACTGTGCAAAGTAGTTTCATTGTGATTCTTGATTTGGTAGCTTCAGAGATTTAAGATTCTATCCCAGACACCGAGATCGTGGGAAAACAACATTCAAGGCATTGGTTGAGAAAGAAACGGGCAAGAAGTTGAAGGCTCTCAGGAGCGATGGAGGTGAGTATGTGTTGAATGAATTTAAAAAATTATGTGCAAAAGAAGGCATTCGATGGGAGTTGATAGCACCCCACAACCCACAGTAGAATGGGGTGACTGAGAGGAAGAACCATAGCATTGTGGGAGCAAAAAGGGCAGTGATGCATGATCAAACCTACCTCTGCATTTGTGGGCCAAGGCATGCAACACAACAGTCTATTTGCACAACTGGAGTCCTCATCAGATTCTGGTCATGATTACACCAGAGGAGGCTTTCTCATGGAGAAAGTCAGATGTGTCGCACTTCAGGATTTTTGGAGCCTCTATTTACTACCATGTCTCCTAAGAATCAAAGAAGAAGCTAGAGCCGACAGCAAAATTGGGAATATTTATGGGTTATACAAAAACTTCCCACAACTACCGTGTGTACTTGCCATCCCTCAAAATGACAGTTGTGCGGAAGGATGTAAAATTTGACGAAGATAAACCAATGAAATGCTCTCTTGAGAGGGAGCTTAAAATCCAACCAAAAGAGGAGCTTTTATCTCCAAAGGAGGAACCTCAAGAAGTTGTGAAGCAACCACAAATTGAAGAGCAGGGAGTGGAGACTTCCAATCAAGTAGAATTAGCTAGAGAAGGCAGGAAAAGGACCAGGGAAGCTAAGGGACTTGTGCCTGATACAAGGGAGAATGTGGGTGCTCCTTTAAATCAGCACAGGCAAAGAAGGTCGCTAGATCGGTACACTAGCTACATGGCTCTAATGACTAAGCTTGTAGAGACTAAGCCATACTCTTTCGAGGACGCAGTACAACAACCCGTGTGGGTTGATGCAATGGTGGAGGAATACGAATCCATTGTAAAGAACAATGTTTGGGAAGTGGTCCCGAGACTAGCAGAAAAAACAGGTATGGGTTCAATATGGATCTTCAAGGTAAAGCATGCAGCAGACGGAAGCATAGAAAAGTACAATGACAGATTTGTGGCCAAGGGGTACTCTCAGGTTGAAGGGATTGACCATGAGGAGACCTTTGCTCCCGTAGAAAGGTACTCATCCATTAGATCAATTCTTGCTATGGCTGCACAAATGGGGTGGAAGATCCACCAAATGGATGTGAAAACAACATTACTCAATGGAATTATTGAGGAAGAGGTGTACATCGAGCAACCAAAAGGCTTCGAGACTTCTGATTGAGAGTCTCATGTGTGTAGACTCAAGCGAGCGTTGTACAGTCTCAAGCAAGCACCCCATGCTTGGTACACAAGAATCGATAGCTATCTCACCAGTTTGGGCTTCCCCAAAAGTGAAGCGGATGCAAACCTCTATCATATCTTGGTAGAAGGTAAATTGTTGATTATTATCTTATATGTTGATGACTTGATTTTAACTAGTGATGAACATCTGATCAGATCTTGCAAGGAGGACCTTGCAAGAGAGTTTGAAATGAAGGACATGGGTCTCATGCATTAATTCCTTGACCAGATATGTGCTATATAGTCAACCAATTGAGCCAAGCTATGGTTAGGCCAACATAATTATTTTGCAGGGCAGCTAAACATGTTCTATGATACCTCAGAGGTACTACCCAGTTTCGACTATGGTACAGACGGACAGAGGGAGTGAAGCTATGTGGCTTCACAGATGCAGATTGGACCTTGCAAGAGAGTTTGAAATGAAGGACATGGGTCTCATGCATTACTTCCTCGAATTGGAAGTATGGAAAGGAAATGGGGAACTATTTATCTCTCAAGGCAAGTATGCCAACGAGATACTTCAAAGGTTTTGCATGGACAGTGGCAAACCCATGGAGACACCTCTAGCGAAAAACTGGAGGAAAAAGGATGCCACTTCAGGTGAGGAAGTGGATGCTACTGTTTACCAAAAGTTAGTGGGTTCACTAATGTATCTTGTGAACACACGAACAGTTATGAGCTATGCAGTCAACCAGCTGAGCCAAGATATGGTTAGGCCAACCAAATTATTTTGGAGGGCAGCTAAGCTTGTTCTACGGTACCTCATAGGCACTACCCAATTTGGACCATGGTACAGATGGACAAAGGGAGTGAAGCTATGTGGCTTCACAGATTCAGATTGGGTGGGGAGTCCTTTAGATTGAAAGAGTACATTAGATGGAATTTTTAGTGTTGGGTCCGCAACGGTTTCTTGGTACAACAGGAAGAAAATATCTATGGCACTCAGCTCGACAGAAGCAAAATACATGGTTGCAAGTCAAGCATCATGTGAGATGATCTAGATGAGAAAGATACTTGTTGGATTGTTTGGTCAGATGATGGATCCAACTGTGATCTACTGTGATAATCAGAGTTGCATCAAGCTCTCTGAAAAATCCTATTTTTCACGATCGATCCAAGCATATAGATATCTAGTATCACCATTTACGGGATTGTGTGCAAAGGCAGATAATGTTGTTGCAATACATTCCGACAGAGAAACAAGATGCTGATATTTTGACGATGGCCTTGTCAAGAGGGAAGTTCGAGTTCCACATATGCAGGATTGGGGTGGTTGATAATCCCTTTCTTGCTGAGAGGGATTGTTGAAAATGCAGCAAGAAAATCTCAGTTTGACTTTGCCTTGGTCAAACTAGAGAAAATTCGAATTTCCATTTCAACAGAAATCTTGGAGGTAGTTAATTGAGGTGACATGGCACTTGTCACTCAGTTAACTCAGTTAATTCGAGTTGGGGAAACTTGAGTTCAGTTCAGTATGATTGATTTCTAATTTGTAGCAATCTATTTCAGTTAAATTGAGTTATGGTCAGTTAAACTAGTTCTAATTGTTGGAGGAACTAGTGGAAGGTCAAGTTGTGGAAGTGTAACTTCAACCACACTCAGTGATCAACCAGTTAACTAATCAATCAACCCAAAATAATTGATGCATCAAAGAATTTGATTTACCCAATTAAGATAGAGATTCCCAGGCAGTGCACTATCAGTTGTAGACTATTCCAATGTGTACAAGTGGTGCATGCAGTCAAAGGATGAGCCTAGAGGATTTGTGCAATCCAATTAAGGGAATTTCCTAAGTAATAGGGGATAACTTCCTCAAGGAATAGCACAAGGAAATAGGAGCTTGGAGGGCTTGAAAATTAGCTAAGTGTTGACCAAAGTCAGCCAGTCAGGAAGAGAGATAGACTATACAATTGCAGGTTGTGCTCAGGCTTGAGCAAGCATATGTATTCATATCTATTATTTTGTTAATGCAATACAGATAGGAAGGTGTTTTGAGCAGTTGCTTTCCCCTAGATAAACCTTTTTGCATGTGTGACGTTTCCTTTTGCATGTCTGTGATTTGTGTTCTAGATCGTGAATTGAATAGCAATAAAGTAGCTTCGATTCATGTGATTTAGTAAATTTCATGAGCACTTTTGAACATATAGTGTAATTTCTACACATTTATGCCCAATCTAGATATTTAGACACTATTCTTCCTGAGGCTCCTCGTAGTCGCTCAGTCGATCAACCTACATTGGGGGCATTCCACGTTGTTGATGGTGTTATTGGATCAATCGCACAAGCCTTTCAAAATTAGGATAAAGGACCTTTTCCACTGGTACCAACATGTATGGCAACCATTACTATGGAGCCAGTACTTAATATGCCCCAACTTCTTATGGGTATCCCTCAATGCCTCATAATCCTACCCAACTGTTGTATGAACCATCACGCAAATCCTCTCAGGCAAGTGCCGGTACCTATTATTATGCGCCACAACCGCACCCTCATGTGCATGGTCCCTCATGTAACTGTCCTTATTGTAGCGGTGCCTCTACATCATATGGCATCCCCCCAACCAAAACCCATATTCTCTTTTTGCTTGTCCTGAGCTAGAAGCCCCAACACTGAGTCAAGTCGGGTTACCCCCCTCCCATATTTCTCTAGTTTAGCCCAACCCTCCTCGACAAGGACAAGTTATTTCCCAACAAAATGCAAAACCAACCCCAAATACAAAGAATAACAATAAGGAGAAGGGTAAGATGCCTAATAAGAATCCCAACCAAGGGAATGGAGGCAATCCTCTCAGTTAGCCTACTAATGCTAAGGGTAATCAAAATGTAATGAATTAGAACTAGGATCCTAATAATCCATCCAAGCAAGGGAAGCTTAGAACTAAACATGCTTGCTTTATTTGCAGTGTATATGATCATTACACTCATCACTGTGCTTTGTTTCTCAAACTCCTTTGTTTCAAAGAAGCATCGGATCAGGCTAGAGATAACTCCACAAGGACAACCTAGCACCCACCCTAATCATCATCTTTCTTCCCAACCGATAGTGTTTATAAATCCTTTCCCACCAGAGGGGTTAGTGAACACTTCGAAAGCCCCATCTTCGAACCAAGCATCTACTTCCAACCCACCTAGAGATTCCACACTTTAAAAAATTAACATTAACTCCACAAAGGTTAATCATCAGACTTGTAACTGACAGTATGGAATGCCCTAGAACTTGTGCCAAGGAAATCCAATGACCCCCCATCCACCAATAGTGGTCACTTGCATATTCTTTGACCTAATGTTGATTCTCCTTCTAAGGTACCAAAGGTCACTTTATGTCATTAAGTAAAATGAAGGAATTGTAAAATGCAGAAGAACATAGATTAGCTAGAATGGTGTTAGCTTATCTCTAAAAAGAGATGCATTGGATATGCTCATTCACAAGAGGAACATTACAAAGAGGCTGAAAAGGCCTTTTATCATAAATCCTAAAAGGTATAAACCCTAAACATCCAAACCCTAACCCTAGGAGAACATTGGATTCTATCTCCTCTTATTAATGATGCTCTTCCCTCTCCCATTGGTCGAGCGATAAATCCCTCTCCCAGTGATCGAGCCATGCTTACACATCCCTCTTCTTCACAAATTTTCCTAGATGAATGTCTCTAAACTGCCCCATTATAATAACAGGAGTTAGGTTCTTATCAAGCTATTGTGTAACATAGCGTATCTACTGCATGATGTAACTTATCCCCTAAAAAATTCCTCTAAACTGCTCCATCGAAATAGCAATAATAAGGATATTTCCGAGCTATCCTCTTCGATGACAACCTCTAAGCTGCCCCATCAACCAGCACCATATAAAAAATCTCTCTATCCGCATCTATTACTAGATTACTACCTTTGAACTGTCTCGTCATAATAGCACCCAATCAGGAATCCCAGACCAATTCCCCTAAATGATTGCTTATTGACTGCTCCATCCTAATGGTACCCAATCAACAGGGTTATCTCCCTCCTACCTGCCCCAGATAAATGCCTATAAAAGTTGCACCAACTAATGGTATCCAATCTGGGTCTCTTCCCGAACTATCTTTCCTAGATAATTTCTCTATGAATCTCCCACCCCAATAGCACCTCTTTAGGGCCTCTCTAAATTCACGAGTCTTGTGCCTATGACGTCAACAATTGCTCCTGTGGAAGCTTGTCATCCCATGAACATGAAACAGAGAAAAGAAGTCAATCTCAGTCTGCAAGGCATGTCTCGATCTCTCCCCAATAAAACTAGTTAGAAGCTACTCGAGTGTGGTCCAACAGGTCTGAATTCGATATGACTAATAGGATCAGTAGCGACTGCATATCGCCTAAAGGTATTGATTCAGTCTCTTAGTCTCGTGTAAAAGCCCACCTAACTAAAGGCAAAAAAAAGACAGTTAATGAGAGCACATCTCACCTAAGAAAAAAAGCACTCAATTACCCTCCCAATGAAAGGCAGGAAAGAGATAGTTAACGGGTTCATTTCATCTAATAAGATACTAAATTTCCTAGGTACTAACCAAAGGTATTATTCTTATATGTGAAGCTCGTTACACTAGGGGAAGGATATCAATGGTTACTGGGTGAACCTCGCATAATAATATAGGTACTTAACTACTCGAATGTAATCCAAATGGTCTTAGTTCGATGTGTTGTTAAGTGTGTGTAAGAAGGAAGCCAAGTGCTTATCAGTAGGTATTGGTCTAGTGTGTCCTTACTAATATGGTATATTCATGCCTACTCCAAGAAGTGATTCGTACATCTTGATTCAAAGTGTTTACCTGCATAGTGTAATTACGTCTATCCCAAGTGGTGACTTAGCAGGTTGATTCGGTGTATTACCATC
The DNA here is from genome assembly GCA_031772625.1 of Pinus tabuliformis. Classification (NCBI taxonomy): domain Eukaryota; kingdom Viridiplantae; phylum Streptophyta; class Pinopsida; order Pinales; family Pinaceae; genus Pinus; species Pinus tabuliformis. The sequence continues at coordinate 530,074,265 of CM062819.1, read as the reverse complement.
TAGATGTGTTCTTTCCTAACCCCGATGTGACCTCGCAAGTCTGGGATTGAGGTGTAAAGCCAAACCAATTCTCAATGAATACTTCATGACTGCCTCACTCTCAAAGCAATACTCAAAGTTATCTTCTCCGGTGTCTCCCATTGGTGAATACTTCATGACTTCTTCACCCCAAGAGTAGTACTCAGGGTAATATCTCCTCGATGAATGGAGAGTAAGGAAGTAGTGGAAAGGGCCAAGGGGTGGGGGGCTTGAGACAACGATGTTTTGAGGAAGGAACATTCTTCTACATGTTTATTATCATTGGATGGAACCAGAGTGCGAATCATGGAAACTAGACCGACATCAACAAAATCTTTGGCGGTTTTTTTGAATCCTCGTTCATCCGATTGACTTGTCACAGGGGCGGCCTATGTCCCCGTATAGTACTATATATTTTGTTTCGTACCATTTATGTAACGTTCAAGATAAGCAATACATTTCAGCCACCATCGACTTAATTAAGGTTGTCGCTTGTGTAACCTCTGGTCTTTTTCCCATAAAACTAAATAAGTAGACTAATTTTTTATGGCCTTCTAGGTAATGTTGTCCGGCTAAATTGCCATACAGTCTTTCCATACATAGAGACAACCCAAATCTGGTTCATTGGTTGAAAGTGTATTTCGAGCCAGGGTTTGGAGAGACAGACAAAATCGGATCCATCAACGTTGGTTGCTTGGCCAAATGGAATGAGAGTAAGGGAAACACCATAGTATTATATTCTATTAGAAAACAACTCTCCCGTCTCCACCTAGATCCACCCAAATTAGCTGAGGAATAACATTCACTTTACCCCAAGCCTTGGTTTCCCATCTATTAGAATCTGATCTGCTTCCAATGGCCCTATCTCAGCCCTTATATTATATTACCGCATCTCAATTCTATTTCCAATATTGGTGTTGTGGGATTTGAAAACAAACGCAACGAGCATTCAAACTAGCAGCTTATTTCGCCCACCTATTTCATTCTATTTAGCCAAGGCAACTAGTATCGTATCGTACGAAACAAGCTACTTCCTCATTATATAACTCCCAGGACCTCATTTATTATGCCTTGACCATACTTCATTAATAGCTCTTGGCAACAATCATTACACTTTTCGACAAGGCAGGGCTAGGATCAAACCTTTATACCCTTCTATTAGATGTACGCATGAACCCACAAAAACAACATCAAACATTGGGATCAGCCCCTTGGGGGGAGGGGGTTACATAACTTGCTAACTACCCATGATACGGCACCTCCTATGGCTCCCCCTACCTTCAACTATTAGAAACTTTTAGTGTACCCAGAAATACAATAGTTAACATAGGCTCACCTACCTGTTCCACCCAACCTCAGCTTCCCCTAAATACAATGATTTACACACACCCACAATCACACTTAACTTGCCTACCATTATACTCTTTAGGAGGCTACCTTCACCCCAACTAGACACATCCTCAATTACCATAAAAACTACTCCTCTGCTATCCTTTAACCCATGCCCCTTCCTACAGGGATGCATGGATCCCTCTGTATTTCATCCCTTTTATCCCACAAGATTGAGACCCGATCAGCCTACTGGTCTTTCTCCAAACTAACAACCAAGATTGAAGAGGGGGGGAAACAGGTCGATGCAACAACACATGGTATCCCCCGTGGAATGGTTGGGACTAATGGGACCCGACTAGATGATCTTGGGGGAAGAGAAAGAGTGAGGAAGCCCTGCTTTGGGGTTTCTGTATTGCTAAAGGTTGTCCATCCAAGGTCGAGGGAAATAAACTCCCAAGAGATGTTTGGCTACATAGCTAAGGTTGTAAGGTACTTGAAGGGCCAGGGGGATCCCAACCCTAGGTCCGTCTCGATCTAGCCCATTTGTAAGTCTTGTGATCTAGCCTCACTGGTCCAATGTCTAAAGTGTTATAGACCTTTACATGTTTCTTGTTGCTTGATCTGACGAGGAAACCTGGAAGTAAGAAGTCATCTAGTTGAGATGGGGAAGTCAAAGACTGATATCTATGTTTGAGGATCCCTTCCATGAAGAGTGCAAGGCATCTCTTATTGGGGTGGAATTAAGACCAACCTTATCCTAAATCTAGCTCACATATCGCTAAGGAACTGATTTAGGGCTTTCGAGCCGACTTACTTATATAGGAAGGATTCTAGCAGCACACTCTCGCTTTTTCCGAAGGTGGTAGAATTTTCATATTAGATATATATCCTCTCTACTGCTGGCTGGAACAAGAGTGAGACAAACAAACTATCTCTCTTCCTTAAACCAGAGGAGGGAGGCATGGACAACCCTGTGCTTTAGCCGCCTCTAGAGCAATAGTTCGCTTGCTTCAAGCCTAAAGAGGGAAGTTAGTTATGTAAAGGGTGTAGTTCTCCTCTAATCTCAAAGGTGTTGTTCCTTTCTTCTGCCTTGCTTTACATAAGTGTTGTAGTAATTGGATTTCAAATCCCATGTGTCAGGGGGTCTGACGAACGTTGCTCCGATGTGAAATGAGGGCATTAGAAAAAGGAAGGTCCAGATCGAATCAAATTATGGATGGATGAAATTGAGGTTACAAAGATTTTCTCAAAATTCATTAATTAAGTGGGGGTGCCACTTAATCAAGATCGGTACTTTCCCTCTTCTCCCCTTGGTCCCTCTTCCCCTGTTTGACTAGTACGTCCTAGTCCACTTTTGCTCGTCGTTACTTACTTTCAAGAAAGAAAGCAAGTTAGTTCATTATTCCCAAGGCAGGAGACCTGTAAGGGAGCCCATTGGTTGGGACTGGGGACAATGAACCTTTTCTTCGTAATAAAAGGAACTACTTTATGGATGGTTCCTTAGGATTCTTGGGTTGCCTCCATCAACTAGGAGGGAGTGGGTGGCAAGAGAGGCAGGGATATGATCAACTCACTCATTAGCTGTAAAACGACAGATATCACTCGCAGCAGATTGGGAGGAATTCCAACTAGTTGTTCGGTGAAATAGAGTATAGGTGAACAACGAAACGATATGTGAAGAGAGCCAACATCCATCTGTATCTAGTCAGTACATACATGAGGGCTTGTGCTTGGCTCAATTGGTCGGTTAGGATCAGATGCGCTAGGATGAAGTGATGAGCGTAAGCAAATCTCGCACTTGTGTTTCGAAGCATATATCTCCCAGGCAAGGGCTACCAAAGGAATGAAATAAATCTCTTCATTTCGGGGTAATCTCTCCGTTTGGGTAAAGGCCCATGGCTGGATCTCACTCATTCTAATCCATTTAGTTAGGTAGGAATAAAGTATCTCACTTGGGTTAGGGCCCCTCCTTACAGATATAAAGGGTGGCTCTTTACTTTCCTTCATAGAGACCTCATTGCTCTTTTACTTTGTTGTTTATCATGTGCTCGACTCTAGCTCATCATTGTCCTATTGAGATTCATACACCTAGTGGTTCAGTGTTCCAGTTTCCTATGCCAATTTCCCATACATGTGTGAGTTGCATTAGGCCTCAGGAGGGGGTTTCCATTTAGGTAATCCACTACATATTCCAATGATTGATCAGTGATTCTAGAGATATAGTTCCAGAGACTACCCTTGGGCTTCACGATGTTCTTGGTTCCTCAGTGTTTTATTGATGTCTGAGTTCCAGTAGATAATCTCCTATTGACACCAGCACAATTATTCTGAGGGGGGTCGGTACCTTGGTCCCATTATCATCATTGGCGAGTTTCCTCAGATCAAGCTGAGAGAGTCATCATTGCTCTCAAACTTGATATTTTATCATGTGCACGACCTCAGCGCCTTATTCGCATGCCTGAGATCTGTACCTTTTGTTCCTTGTTCTAGTAATAGTTGCAATGCCTTTGTGGTTTGATTGATTCCCAACAGCTTCTTGAGCACATAGTTCTAGATTCCACACTTTTAGTTAGGCTCCATGGGGCCCTTTCCTGTTTAGCAGGGCTCTTGTGATTGTTCCATACCTCCCCTTGGGGGCATCATACTCCACTGCTGGACACATCTCTATTGTATCGTTGTTTAGAATCATTGCAACGCAGAGGAAACTAAAAGTATCCTCTTCCATCATTACACCTCTAGTAGAGGAGGCAATGCTCATATCTCACTACCTTTACTTTCATTTTGGATGGGAGAGTTGCATTCAAAAAGTTTTCGTCTCCTTCGGTTTCAAAAAAGGAGAAATATGAATGAGACCTTCTCCACTTTACTTTATGAGATGAATGAAGAAAAGACAAAAAGAAGCTAAACTTTATGAGACCTCTTATGTGACAAAGATGAATCCTAATTTCCCTTGCCTAATCTCCCCGGTCATCCATCCTTGGCCAGCCCATGAATCAATCTGTGGGAGTAACAATACTTGATCGGAATCAATTCAGTGTTTAGTGATTCTTCCTAGCCTGATCTCCCTGGTCTGATGGAATAAATCCTAATCTCCCTATAATCCATCATGAAGACTGATCTCCCTAGCCCAACTACCCGGATCATGGAATAACCATCCCGATCTATTACATGAATCCAGATCATGGAAAAGAGGATCATGGAAGATAAGAACCTAAGCCTAACTACCCGGATCATGATAGAAGGCCTACCTATTGAACTCCTTCCCGACCACCCTAAAGGGATTCTTTATTCCTTGAAGCCAGTGTTGTAGTAGTTGATACCATTACTTTCTTAGAAAACAACATCAATGATGATTGAATTCACCTTCGGGGCCCTAGGAAAAGGAGACCCCTAGCGATAGTGAACTAAGTCAGTTGTATTAAGACGCCTGTGATACGAATAACTACAACATATGAGTGAATGAGAACAGGTCATATTATGTATGTAATAACGATTCATTGGAGAACCTAGGGCTAGAGCAATAAATGGGATATACCATCCGTGATCCACCCTGGATATCCTCTAAACGAGAAATCGTGTAAAAGTCATTCTTAGGTTGAGGTTGAGTTAGTGAGCCATTTTGTGGTTGAGTTAGGGTTAGTGAGCCAAAGACGAGCGAGGTGAAGAGAGCGTCAATGGACTAAGTAGTTCTAAGGTTGAGGCAAAGTTAGTGATCCATGTAATAAGAACAGAGTGCATGACCGATAGGGCCAACAGGCCTTGGAGGACCAAACCCGCGTATGTGGCAAAATACGAGGATGAATCTGTGGCTGCTAGGGGTGAAAGGCCAATCAAGATCAGATATGGATGGATGGTTACTTGCTAGTGAGCTAGGGAGGGGCGATGGCTGGGCAAAAGCTAGCTAGCTGGGGTTGGCACTGGAACACCTTTTTCACTAGGAAATGTAGGGAAGGGAGGGATTCTTATATGCTTTTTTACTTGCGGGGCATGGTATGGTGCACTCTAGGGTAACCCCTATTAGTTGTTGCTGACCCATTCTACTTGCCTATTTACCCACCCAACCTTGTTTCCCAATTATCGCCAACTTGCTTGCAACTAATGGACACAATCAACGGTTTCGAGTCAGCTACCCAACCTTATACTTATGGCAACAAGTAGTAGTGTCCCGTAACTGCTTGAATAAAACCCAGTGAGTGGGCAACAACAAGTAGGTTCAAGCATTTCGTAGTTGTTGCCTCTCCCTCCTACAACCCTTCTTACCATTCGTACTATAGATGAATTAGAATACTAGCTATGTTATAGCTTGACTAGAATGCTGGCAATAGTATATATTGCTTTTACCCCTAACTACCCTAGCTGAATCATGTTGAAATTTCTAAGTCTATCCGTTAGAAATTTAATTTGTATTCTGCTGGTTTATTTCTTCTACTTGTTAAATTCGAACAAGTTATTTAAAACATATAAATAATGAAATAAACACAATACAGTCTCAACATCTATAGATCATCAGTAGAAAGAAAACAAACACACAAGTGACACCATTATTTTTGGACAAATGTCCTCGAAAAAACCCAATGCGGGAAAACCGGTGCAGCTATTCTGAGGGTTTATTATTATGCAGTATTTCCTTGAGTACAACTAGGTGCCAAACTGGCTCACCCGACAGAGAAAAATATACAGTAGCAATACCTCTATATCCGGAAACAGGTATTTAGAAAACTTGTCCCACAAAACCCTCTCCGGCACAACTAAAGCTCAACACTAGCCCTCTTGGCCTCTGCGTCAGCCTCCTGTTGACCTGCGTCAGCCCCAGGACTCTCTGTGTCATCCCTCTGAGGCACTACGCAGCCTCTGGGAGCCTCTGTGTCACTCCCTCTGCCCTCCACATCACTCCCTCTACCCTCTGTGTGGATGACGTAGTTTCTCTGGGCTCTGTGCTGCCTCTGTTGGGCTTTGCGTAGCCTTGACTGATTGTTGCTCTGGCACTCTCCGCTTCTGTGCTAGTCTCCCACTATTGTCCCTTCCTCTTTGCCTCGTACTCATTGCCCCTTGTTGTTGATCATTGATTCAACTTTGCTTAGCAACCCCGCTCTAGCAAAATGAATCACTAATCACTCTAGTGTGTTCTCCAACTGACTCTCAAGCCTCCGCTTATACTTTTCTCGTTGGTCCTTCAAACGGTCAAGATTAAATCTCTAATCAACGGCTAAGATTAGATTTGGCTTGATCCATGACTTTTGGAACCTTCTAACCTAGTTTTATATTAATACCCATTAATATTTTATTTTTCCTAAGTTTAGACTTAGGAACTCCATTAAAAATATTAATAATTTTAATATCTCCCAAACCGGTTAGAATATGCCCAAACCATTTTTGGGTCTTGGAGATCTCATGTGCTTTAGCCTCTCTACCAATTTTCATGGCTAGAGCACATCCGATGCTACCCCAAATCAACACTCCCTCTTAGCGAGGACTGTGCACTAATAATACTCCTCATTGAGCATCACTCTGATTATTCGGCACTAGTACCTATGTTGATGCTAGGCCTACCCGCCCAACATCCTCTGCACTGTTGCATCCTGTACTGCTGCCCATGGCCCTGCCACTGCCACTGTTGCATCCATACGGCAGCTCCCTCTGCATCCGTGCTGCTGCTAGTCCATCCTCCCAGTACTGCATCCCCTCTCATCACGTTGCATCGTGCTACTACACTGCAACTCAGTTACTGAGAAGTAAGTAACTGATCCACCCAACCACTGACATCCCTGTCGGGCTAGAAACACTCCCGATGTTGAAGCTCCCTCTGCCACTAACAAGTGCTCCCTCTACTGACCTCTGTGTTGCTGCAACAACTCCCTGCATCTCGCAACGTTGCACACCTCTATGTGCCATCATGCACTTGTGCAACACTCCCATGCCTCTCGCACTGTTGTAGCCTATTAGCCTCATGTTGTCCCGGGACTCCTGCACTGTAGCACTCTCTGCCGCTCCATCCGCATCCGTCTCTACCAACATCCGCTAGTCTTGATACTCCTCTTCGGGGCTCCCGTAGCAAGGTATAATCCAAGAGTTTGGGTACCTCAAGGATCCTGCCCCTCATCGCCTATAGTCCGTCTGACTACAGCTCGATGTCTCCCCACTTCTTCTCAAGTGGCACATGAGCACTCATGGCACACAAAACAAACAAGATCCTGGTCTTCCAGATGACGAACTTGGATGCCCCATCCAACCCGTCCTGATCCCTCAGTCCATTCATGGCCATCTCTCTGCGCTTCTGTCGACTCCTCCGTGTCTCTCTACTTCCCGCCTGGAAGTTCTTTGTTCGACTCCTGTTGAGTCTACTTCCCGCCTAGAAGTTCTCTGTTCGACTCCTGCTAAGTCTACTTCCCGTCTGGAACGTCAAGTTGCCCCACTCTGATCATCTGTGCAACTGCACCACTGATCCAAATTCCTTGGCTATAAATCCGCCTCGGCAGCAACTCCCTCCGCCTTGGTCTTGCCCTGTTAAGTATTGTTCTGACCACAGTACCCCACCAGCTTCGCTCCGCAAACTACACACAACCTCCTATGCCCCAACAATTGAAGGATTGAGCCACTTGGCTCTGACCAATCCCGGCACCGGAAAATAAGCTCCCTCAGCCAACTACGTCAGCCCTCCTGGCCTCTGCGTGGCCCTGCGTGAACCTGATTCTGCCTCCCTCAACCTCTGCGCTGGCCTCTCTCTGGCCCAGATTGATGACGCAGTCCCTCTACGTCACTCCTTCCTCTGTCGCCTTCTACAAGGATCAGCTCTGTCACTCGGGAGAGTTGAATCTGCTGCAAATGCTCTACTTGGTTGATACCTTCATTTTTCCTGTGATCTACAACCACGCTCTAATACCATGTTGAAATTTCTAAGTTTATCCGTTAGAAATTTAATCTGTATTCTGCTGGTTTATTTCTTCTACTTGTTAAATTCGAACAAGTTATTTAAAACATATAAATAACGAAATAAACACAATACAGTCTCTCTAGTCTCTGCGTTGCCTCTGTTGGGCTCTGCGTAGCTTGCACTAACTGCTGCTCTGGCTCTCTCTGCTTCTGTGTTGGTCTCCCAGTATTGTCCCAGCCTCTCTGCCTCGTACTCACTGCCCTTCACTGCTGATCACTAATTCAACTTTGCTTAGCAACCCCGCTCTAGCAAAATGAATGACCGAGATTAAATCTCTAATCAACGGCTAAGATTAGATTTGGCTTGATCCATGACCTTTGGAACCTTCTAACCTAGATTTATATTAATACCCATTAATATTTTATTTTTCCTAAGTTTAGACTTAGGAACTCCATTAAAAATATTAATTATTTTAATATCTCCTAAACCGGTTAGAATATGCCCAAACCATTTATGGGTCTTGGAGATCTCATGTGCTTTAGCCTCTCTACCAATTTTCATGGCTAGAGAACATCCAATGCTACCCCAAATCAACAAATCAGTCTGAGTAGCTTAATCTGGCTACTATACTAGTTACACACTAAAGTCAGTCGGTACAATCTTCCAAGATTTAGGCCAGTGTTCCGAGCTATGGTTATAGTCCAGTCTTCCTTGCTATGGTTACACGGTCCAGTCTTCCAGGAAATAGGCCCAGAACTGGGGACTCGTATTTCTATGCATTTGGCTTTACCAGAATCTATATATGAGTGAGTTAGTTTGACTATATATGCTAGAGTTGGTTCAACAACCCAACTATGATAGCTAGTGAGTGAGTTACACTTTGTTATATGTATGAGTAGTTTCGTTAAGCCACCCTCCTTCCGAACCCATATGAATATGTGAGCCATCCTTTCTGGATGAGTTCATTCAACTTGATATTAGATTTCGTGGCTAAGAAAAGTGAAAAAATAAGATATGGATGACCTAGGAACTACCAAATCAGTCATAAAGGTATGTTTGAAGACTTGGAACATGGTTGTAGAATCACTTTTTTACAAACTCTGATGTGGCTGGATTTATTACTGACTGGCTGGGCTGGCTTTGTATGGCTTTGTCCGGTACTAGCTGGCTTTCTTTCATGCAATGTTGGTTGAATGGGCAATGGAGCTTTCTTGTCTCGAGACAGGGCAGCTCCCACTCCATGTAGGAATGTCTGGTATGCTCTCTCTTGTATGGCCAGCTTGTCTTGAATAAACTTAGGAAGCAAGTGTGGAGGCTTGATGGCTCCAAATATTCTAATGTAGGTACCATTTTCTGTAACGTACCAATCACCCAATGTCCCCATTATCTGCATTGCTTTATCTTTCATACATGGTGTTGGTTTGCAGAATATCAATGTGTACAATGGGGCCATAAAATGCTCACATATCCTTGTGTAGTCCACTCTATCTTTATATTCCCAGAGCACTTGACAATACACATGAACTGGTGCTTCACTTAGTTGCCACTGCCATCCCATGCTTGGTAAGCTATTGGTGGCACATATTTAATCTAGAGACGACAATGTGATATTTGGCCCTAGAGACGACATCTCTCAGGATCGCAGACAAGAATATGGAGGACCAATTGAAGATTGTCCCAACTTTCATCACTTGGAAGAGCAAGCAAATCCAAGCCTCTTGAAAGTTGAATGAATTTTCCTCACCATACAACCTACTTATTAAGGCCACTACATATCGGTATGGTGTTTGTAGATAGGCTGTCAAGTATACTCCTGATCATCGTGACCTGAAGGCTTTATCAACAATCCATCATCCATATTTGTCTCTGGATTCAAGATGCGCAAACAGGCTCAACCATAAGGGAAAGGAATTTATTTCTTGCTTGACCTTTAAGGAATAGACCAAGGGTTTTAACGCTCGCTTAATGTTAGGAAAGCAAGGATGCATAAGCAAACTCTCAATTTAAGGAGAGGATGCATAAGCATGGCTCGACCAATGGGAGAGGTGTAAAGTCACTTGACCAACGGGAGAGGTACGAAGTTGCTCGACCAATGGGAGATGAGGCACAAGCAGGTGACTATAGTAAATTGAAGGAGAGGAATGAAAATCGCTCGACTAAAAGGAGAGGAACTTGTAGTAAACATCTAAGTTGGAAGGCTAGAATGATGCGATGGCCTTCCCCTCGTCATTCATTATCAACGGATTCTCCACGTTTGTATGGCTTATTAGCCATGAAATAATATTTGCACATGGCATCAATGCCAGCATAGCTGCCACCCCATGAAGAGAATACCTTATGATTGCCTGATATACTCCGACATCAGGATTGATTGCACATCCAAATGACTTCATTGAAAGGACGCAGACTTTGTTCTTTACATATTTGGAAGATTTTATGCTTGTAAGGTGAAACAAGAGTCATTGTGAAGGCATCTACAACTCACCTTGGCAACTCCATTGCTATAAGGTACAAAAATTTCATCTGTTCTTGAAATCTCATCCTAATTTGTATATGGTGAAATATGGCTTCTTGGGAATTCCATGAAATGTATCCTGCTTTGGATATTAAGGACATTCCAGGATATCCAAATCAGCTTCCTCCAAAATATGAGAAGAAACCTTCCAAGGTTTAATGGTGATTCTTTCTCTGCTATTCCAGATATATTGTCATTTATAAGGCATGTTTCCACATTTGATGAAAGACATGAGGAACTCTTAACAAACTTATTTTTCTACTCTTTGGGGCAAGAGCAAATGGACTGGATCAAATATTCTTGCAGTCCAAGGAGCATAACATCTCTTAAGGTTTTCATTGAAGAGTTTCTCAAACATACACCTATTAGGATCTATTAGCATCCCTATAGGAGGAAGGTCTTCTTGACTTTCTGAAAAGTGATAAAGGCATTGTTGATGAGGTAGCCGCTAAAGAAAATGGTGATGGTGATGTCCCTTCAGAAAACCAGGTTAGTAGTGAAGCACATGATGGCATCAAGGCTGATCAGTCCGATGGACAGGAGACTGAAGATGAAAGATCAGTTACAGATCATGGTTTTGGCACTGAAAAAACAGTCATGCAACCATATGGCAGCCTTGGAGATGAAGACCCTATGCAACATAATGAGCAACCCTCTGAGAATAGTAATAGCTTCAAATTTCAAGTAAACGGTCTCAACTCATACTCAGTACATGTTAATTGCCCTCTTCTTTTCAATGATGATGCTAACTTGAAGCATATGCCTGATTTCATGCCAGAAGAGTTGCTCCGTCTTATTTCAGATAGGTGTCATAGAAAAGAGAAGAAAACTTCAGAAGAGAACAGGTTTGTCTTATTTACTTCAAAATGGGGATCTTTCTTCATGACTTCCGATAATGACCCTTCAGAAAACCAGGTTAGTAGTGAAGCACATGATGGCATCAAGGCTGATCAGTCCGATGGACAGGAGACTGAAGATGAAAGATCAGTTACAGATCATGGTTTTGGCACTGAAAAAACAGTCATGCAACCATATGGCAGCCTTGGAGATGAAGACCCTATGCAACATAATGAGCAACCCTCTGAGAATAGTAATAGCTTCAAATTTCAAGTAAACGGTCTCAACTCATACTCAGTACATGTTAATTGCCCTCTTCTTTTCAATGATGATGCTAACTTGAAGCATATGCCTGATTTCATGCCAGAAGAGTTGCTCCGTCTTATTTCAGATAGGTGTCATAGAAAAGAGAAGAAAACTTCAGAAGAGAACAGGTTTGTCTTATTTACTTCAAAATGGGGATCTTTCTTCATGACTTCCGATAATGACCCTCTTTATAATTCAGATGAAGAAAATTGCAAAAAATTACTAAACAAAGGCCTAAATATTATGTTAAATGGGTGATTCATGATAAAAAAATTATAACAGAAAATAAGTCTTATAGTAACTCTGATACCCTTGAAAATGAATAGAGTGGGACTGCTGACAGCCCTCTTTTGCATTCAGAGACTAATAAAATAGTAATGAGAACTGGCTGGTGCAATTTGATAGCTTTCCTATGGATAATCCACATAATGATGACAAAAGGGACCCAAATTTGAGGAAAAGTCAAATTTTTTGCTCAAAATCCTGCTTTGGAGAAGATACTAAATTCTGTGAGGAACCTTTGATCATCTTAGATATTTGAATGCAGATTTTCACAGTTGTGAGTCAGTGTGGAATAGTTTCTGGAGATAACTGTGTTATGAAGAGTTGAAACATCTGATGTTTCGAGTGAACACTTCTATTTATTATTAGTCTTATTATAACAAAATTATAATTTAATAATTGAGGATATTAATTATTTCTTAATAATATCATTAATATTAAAACCCCCTCTTTTTAATAACAATAACAAAACCATTAAAATATTCTATAATATTACCTTTAGTTATTTTATTTTATTGTAACTATATTATCATTAAATTTTAATAATACTCCCCCAACAACTAACAATAATAATAATATTACTGTTAATTACTTTTATAACTATTTTGGGGATTTTAATTATTTTATTAATAAATGGTATTCCCCTGATTTGGTCCCTCCTGGTTTAATTTTATAATTTTCCCTGACATTTCTTTCTCGGCACTCTGCTTATAAATTGGTTGTGGGTCTCTCTTCCTCTTCATCTATATTTTTTGCTTCTAGTCCCTGATAATGGGAAAAGTGTACATCCGAATCTTCGGATGTTTCAACTCTCATAACACAGTTATCTCCAGAAACTATTCTACACCATCTTAGATCTGACAATAAACCCTCCTGTAGTCAAAAGAAGTTTCACAAGTTCAAAAGCATTTGACTGTGGTGAAAGTCTTGTCAATTGTGGATAAAACTTCCTCCATTGATGATAAAACTTATGTTCCAGCACTTGAGTCTGACTACTGAAATTTGATGATGGTGGTGGACAGGTTATGTTCCATGATCCTGTTAGCACACCAACAGAAAACACTGCGACAGAAGTTCGCTTGGGGAACAAAAGTGACCTAGATTTGTCGAAAAGCCACTTCACAGCTTCAGCTTTGAAGAAGATCTAGCTTCAGCCCATGGTTCCATTTGTAATATTGATAGATTTCTTTATGATCAACCTGACACTACAAGAAGAATATTAAACTTTGTAGACCCTACTCAAGTTTTATTGGAGAATTTGATATAAATTTGAGAAGTTGCAATGACAATATGCCAGAAGATAAAGTTACTTGTGAGACTTATTGGAAGCAAATACAGTTTGAATATCCTTGTATTAAAGAAGCTCAGATGGAAGGGATCAATGATGCTGCAGTGGATAGTTTATCTCTTGTTATAGAAACCGAAAAATGTATTCAAGTTAAATTTTAGAGGGTCACACCACTGCAGCAGATGAGTAGTTCTACCCTCACTGGGCATGGATTTTGCTAAATCTGGTTTTAACTCGGCAGAGGATGGTCCGAATGTATAGACAAATTTACTTTAAAATAAAAAGGCCAAAGCAAGTTGAAGTGACAGTCATGATTGGTCATATCCTTGCAATGCTTACCAATCATTTTTGGACACTTCTAATGCAGGATATAAGCCAACAATTTCAGTTTTCTGGCAAAGTGAAGGAAGTTGAGTATAGGAGTGGAGGCATTCAACCAACCAGAACCCCTAAAGAGGTACCTTGCTTCATGACCAAGTTGTGAAAATTCCAAACTGGAATCCTATTGCAGCAACTAGAAATTATTCTCCTAATTGTTAATTTTATTTAACAATTTATTTGTTGTTTGCTACAGCAAATATTGAATAAATCACACTGCAACCTTCACAAATAAAATACTGCGGAAGAAAATATAACGCTAGAAGCTGAGAAATGCTAGCACACACACATAAAAATAGCACAATTATTTTTTGACAAAAGTCCCTGGAAAAACCCAACTTGGGAAAACCGATGGAACAACTGAGGGTTTTATTCTTAAGCAACAGTGAGAAATTTTGAGTACAACTGGATGCCGAAATATGGCAATCCTATAGAGAAAAATACTTGCAAAAATCTAGTGAGGAATTTTCCTCACCCCACAAGCAAACTCCCGGCACAACTTGCCTTCAAAAATTCGGCCCTCTGACCCTCTGTGCTGCTCTGCGCACCCTGCTGGATGTCTAGCCTTAAACTGGTCCCTGATGAAGTCATTCTGCCTTCTGCTGAATGGAAAGACGCTTCTCCAGCACTCTGGGACTCCTTCCTGGCCTCTGGAACTGAAGACATCTCTCCCTTTCTGCAAATCGAACTTGCCTCTAGAGGCTGCTATGCTACCCCCCAACATCAACCTCTTTGTGGCTCTTCTGCCTCTCTGCAAATGCACTCGCTGGATCTGGAATGCCTCCTCCAGCCTCACTGTCTCTGCCCCTCTCTCACTGCTTCGATCTCTAGCTCTCTCTCTCCGGCAACTGACTGTTGCTACTCTGGAAATCGATCTACTCAAAAATCGAACTGTTGAAGTGTATTCTCCATCACCACATCGACCTCCTCTTATAATCCTCTGTTGGAGCACCAACGGCCAAGATTAAAACTTAATCAATGGCTAGGATCATCTCTGGATCAATCTGTGTGAGTTTCTAGATGATTCTCGCCTTGACTTAATTAATACCAATGTTCCACCAAGTTTCAAGGACGCTGAGGCGAGGGAGCGGGGATATGCAGGAGCGGCCTATGAAAAAGCTCCCCACCAATTTTTAGGAAACGTGGGGGGACATCGAGGTCTTAAAAACTTATAAATATAAAATATAAATCGATGAATCATATAAATTAAACAAATTTAAAACGAAATGCATGATCATTGATATCATTATCATATAAATTATAATCATACATCATACATGTAATTTTGTAACTGTACAGTGTAACTACTAGTCTACTAACTTACTAACAATGCACAATGAAAATAAATTATAAAATTATAAATGTTTAAAGCTTTAAACTTTAAACCATATTGATGTTCCACTTCTAACTATGAACATTGAATATTGAATAATATAAAAGTCAACTCTGATACATGAGCAGCAACGTTCCATTCAACGAAGGAGCAGATAGAAGGTTGCTTGGCGATGGCGGAAATGTTTAGTTCAACGAAGGAGCAAACAAAAAATGAAATGTGAAATGAACATAATGTAAACCCTTCACGGTCGGTCAACAAATATTAAAAATTACGATTTTTTTGTTTCATAAAAAAAAATTGCGAATTTTTTCTAGGGAAACGACCCCTCAAGACCCTTAAGACCCCTTTAACCTAGGAAACAACCCCAATTGGAGGAAACAAGCCCTTTCAAGTTTCCTCGCATACCCTATTTTTTGGGAGCGTGGGGAAACATTCCCCTTTCGTCCCCAAATCCCTGGAGCGTGAAGGAGCTAGGAAACTCTACCACCAAGTGGGGTACGCGACCCCACAGAACATTGATTAACACTGATTAATTAACCATTTTCCCTAAGTTTAGACTTGGGAAATATTTAAAAACTGGTTAATAATCTAATCAAGTCATTTCTAGGTGGAATTTCCATAAACGATTTCTGGGGTTTAGAGATCTCATGTATTCTAGCATCTCCACAAAATTTCAATGCTAGAACACATCTGATGCTACAAAAGCTAACACAAATAAATATTAACATTAGTTCCATCTTACAAGCACTCATAGTTTAATGTGGCACTATTTTAAATGATGATTGTTACCCTTCATGTTAGCAGGGATACATAAAAAAAAATGCAATGTCAATTGCCTTGTAACAACCATGTGAGGCCCCATATGAGGCATCCTAGACCTTGTGTCTTGTTGTCTGTATCTTGTTGTTTTTGGTCGGACCATGGTCGATCACTTGTAGTTCATGTCTGGTTCCTTTCATCCTGTATAGGATTGGAGGGCCTTAAATGGGCTTATTTGAGAAGTCAGTGTTTTATGGGAGCCTATTTTCTTGTAAGGGTGATCATCGGTGTATGGGTCAGTCCAGCCTACATCAAGGTACGTCTATGTGTTACCACATTGTTATAAGTCTATAAAGTCTATAGGTGGCCTTGGGTTTGGTGCAATATATTTCAAATAGTTTTGATGCATGGTAATCTCATATTGACAACTTTCACAGTTCCCGAGGAAATTCACATTTCCCAACGCAAGGGGTCCTCGAAGTCAAAAAGTGAAAATGGTCTCAGATTGTTCAACTTGATGAGAAGATTGCATGCCACATAAAAGTTTTCCGAACAGTGAAGGCAATGGAAAGTTACAGATGGTCAAAGGTGGTCAACCAAGTCATATAGGTTCCAAGTAGCAGAACATGGCCAACGTTGGGCAATTTGGTACATGCATTACGTTAGAAGTGATCTGAAAAATGAGAGGAACAAAACCCAAGTCTCAGAATCCTCAAATTCCTCAGGGCATTAGAGAACTAGGACAGTGGACTTATGACATGGTAAGTTCAAGGATGACGTGGCAACACTAAGTAAGAGGTGGAAATTTTAAGGCATAACCAGTTTAAATCAAGGCTAGTTTTAGCAAACCCAAGTGTCAAGTTGGGAAAATTCATTAGGGTGTTGGAGATCTAGTGCACAAGTGGCTAAGTTGAAGGGCCTTCAGAGGATGGATGCTATGTGCTCAAGCCCATTTGATGAGGGTGTCCCTCTTGAGGCTTGCTGATGTGAAATTTGTACATGTGGTATAAATGGCCCTTATTTTCTGTAATTTAGATTAGGTAATTGGAGAAGAGGACTTGTGATCCCTCCATAAGCTACAATAGGGGATTTTAGCTAAAGAAATATGTATTTTATTGTAAGAGGAAGTTGGCCATATCCCTATAAATAGAGATGCATTTCCTCTCATTTTTTGCTAGTGGGATTGGGGGAGAAATCCCTTATCAAGTCTAAAATTTGTCAGAGCACATTTATCTTGGATTTGTGCTACTCCCTATAAATAGACATGCATTTCCTCTCATTTTCTGCTGGTGGGACCCTGTGAAATTTGTTAGAGCACATTTGTTTTTTATTTGTGCTATGGATGGACAACTAAGGCACCTTTATTTAGGAGACTATTTGTGTACGAAGTCTACTATTTATTTTATGTTTCATGGCCAGGGTTTATGGATGAGCAACAATTTCATCACTAAATGATCTCTCGAGGTTTCATGGATTTATTTTTTGTATTCATTAAGTGCAAATGTGCTTATCTCGTAGATGCATTCTCTTTGTATTGTTCTTGGATGGATGTTATCTTGTAAACCTTGGGAGGAGTTCTAGTGGAGAACCTTCCATTGAATTTTGTCTTGTAGCTTGCAGAAGTCATACTCTTCTAGGGTTAAAAGTGGACAGCCCTAGTCCTCACCCTATAGGAGAATCTTCTAGGGTTAGTACTGGACAACCCTAGTCATCACCCTATATCCATTATCTTCTCAAGGGAGACCTAGTCGACTTCATATGCCCAATGAAAAGACACTAGTCTCTAGTCCTCCCATCATTCATACCCTAAATTGTTTTCTTAAAAAAAGCGTTTTTCCTAGATTTACTCTTCATATAACCTTGAGCTTTTCTCCCCTAAAATCCTATCAATCTTCACCTTGGGATTCCCCCCCCCCCCCGAGCCCGAGGAGAGACATCTTGAGGTGAGAGAGGCTTGGTGAGGTGATAGTGACCCCGCTCTTAGTTATGCTAGGGTCACACTTGAGCTTTTGGACTTTTTCTCAAGAAGTTCGAGTTTGTGTGATAATGTTTTTGGCATTGTTGCAAAGGATAAAATATATTTCTTGAAAGATGAGATTAGATGAAGTTTTGCTCTTGAAAATAT
This sequence comes from Pinus tabuliformis, assembly GCA_031772625.1. NCBI lineage: Eukaryota > Viridiplantae > Streptophyta > Pinopsida > Pinales > Pinaceae > Pinus > Pinus tabuliformis. The sequence goes on along the minus strand of CM062819.1, from coordinate 530,056,218 downwards.
GTGATCATCCAAGTGATTTCATGTATGTGGGGTGAGATAAGAATCATTGTGAAAGCATCTACACCTCACCTTGGCAACTCCGATGTGATAATGTATGAAAATTTCATATGTTCTTGAGCTCTCATGTTAAAATTTGTATATGGTGGAAGATGGCTCCTTGGGATTGCATGGAATGTATCCTACTTTGGATATGAAGGACATACCAGGATACCCAAATCAGTCTCCTCCAAAATGTGAAAAGAACCTTCCAACGTTTAATGGTGATTCTTTCTCTGCTATTCCACATACCTTGTCATTTATATTGTATGTTTACATTTGACGAAAGACACAAGGACCTTTTCATAAGATTATTTTTCTCATCGTTCAGAGAAAAGCAAATGGACTGGGTTCCAATATTCCTGCAGTCCAAGGAGAATACCTTCTCTTGAGGTTTTCATTGAAGAGTTTCTCAAGCATATGCATATTAGGATCTATTAGCATCCCTACAGGAGGAAAGTCTTCTTGATTTTATAGAAAATGATAGAAGGCATTATTGATGATGATGATGTCCCTCCAGAAAACCATGGTAATAGTGAAGCACATGATGACACCATTGCTGATTAGTTTCATGGCCAGGAGAGTGAAGATAAAAGGTCAGTTTCTGATCATGGATTTGGGACTCTGGCACTGATAAAACAGTCCTCGTGCAACCATATTGCAGCCTTGGATATGAAGACCCTATGCAACATAATAAACACCTAAATGACAATGATGATGTCCCTTCAGAAAACCATGGTAGTACTGAATCACATGATGGCCAGGAGAGTGAAGATAAAAGCTCAGTTTCAGATCATGGATTTGGTACTCTGGCACTGATAAAACAGTCCTCAAGCAACCATATGGCAACCTTGGATATGAAGACCCTATGCAATATAATGAGCAACTTGGAATAATAATAGCATCAAATTGCAAGTAAATGGTCTCAGATCATACTTAGTAAATTTCGATTTCCCACCCCTTTTCAGCGATGATGCTAACTTGAAGTGTAGGATTGATTTCATGCCAGAAGAGTTGCTCCCTCTTATTTCAGATAGGTGTCACAGAGAAGAGAAGAATTCAGAGATGAGGTTTGTCATAATTACTTGAAAAAGGAAACTTTCCACATAACTTCTGAAGATAACTCCATTATAAATCAGATGAAGAAAATTGCAAAAAGAAAATACTGAACAAAGGCCTAAGAATCAGATGAAGAAAATTGCAGAAAGAAAATACTGAACAAAGGCCTAAGCAACAAGCGTTATGTTAAATGAGTGATTCCTGATAAAACTTCTCCCACGGAAAATCAGTCTTACACTAACTTTGGTGCCATTGAAAATGGATATAGTGGGACTATTGACATGGCTGGTGCAATTTAGATACTAAAAAAAATAGTAATGAGGCATGGCTGGTGCAATTTGATAGCTTTTCTGTGGATGATCCATATAACAATGGCAAAACTCATTAAAGTCCAATTCAACCATAACTTGAAATCTATGTCATATTTCAATGTGTTATCTACCTTGTCATCTGTAAATTGTAATGTTGATTATGCAATGACCTTGAAATCCAGATTTTTGAAAAGGAGATTTGGTTTCTTGTTTTGTACTTGACCTAACCATAATTTATCTCAAGCTTTCTAAGATGTTAACAAAAGACCTAAATGATCCTTCAAACCTCACATAAAAGGTTATGAGTCAGATTCTCCATTAATTTTGTAGACATGGAAATCTTACTAACCCTTAAAGACCCACATGTATAAGAAGATAAAATTCTTTACTCCACTCTCATTTAAAATTTTGATTAAGAATCTATATCCCAATGAAAAAGACTACAAAATATTTTCAAATTACATCATAAAATCAAAGTAAAAAATAATCAACTAATATATATCTAAATTTTACAAATTCAAAACAAAAAACTAACCATATTAAAATGATATATATAATGTTTATATTTTTAAATTACACAAAGTTTAATCCTATTTATTTTTATTATTAAAATCCTGTATTACGTTAAAAATTCAGCAAACTCAAAGCTCAGTCACGTTTAATATATACAGAACTTATCATATGATATTAATTCTAATTTTTAGTAACTAACCTAATCAACTACTAACCAAGAAAACCTTTTAAAATATGACCCCAAGACAAAATAAAAACGAACGACATGGAAATTGTAAAACCGCTAAAAAGCAAGGCACACGGCACATGTAACCTACACGGTTCACATAACATTTATAACCTGACATGCTATAAACCAAAACCAAATAAAAAAATAAACTAATTCTATATTAATGGTATGCCATCATCAGAGCTCATCAACGCTATTTGTGGGAGAAGGCATACTTGGCAACAAAACAAATGAACATTAGTGGGTCCGAGATGAATATGGCTCATAACTAGGCGGCCTGACAGAGAGTAATAATGGCAGAATGTATCGGTGCATGCATCTGGGCTAATCTGGTTCATGGAGGCTGTACCAACTAGCAATGTCCCATAGTTCGGGTTCAGCAATGAATTAGGTTCGGTTTGAGTTTGAATTTTATGATGAGGTTCTAATAAGGTTAGCCATTAGGTTAGTATATATATTACAAGGTTAGGCTGTGACATGAGGTTATGAGTTTTGATTTACGCACTTGGTCAATGGCTATGAGGTTCGATGAGATTCACTTCACTGAACTTCAAACAAATTTTAAGGTTTGCCAAAATTCGAACCTCAAGGTTAAAATTCGACGAACCTTATGACATAGCCGACCAAAACGATGGAAATGAGAAACCCGCCAATTCAGCATCCAAGATGATCCGGAAGAACTCCATGTCATTTCAGACCCTGTCGTAGGAGGAAAATAATTCTATAGGCCCAAAGAGAGAGACAGTGTGGCAAATTGTGACTGTACATTCTACTTTCTCATATGTGGACAAGATAAAAATAACATCTGAGGTGGAGGACCAGATTTGGTTGGCAGCAGAGTCGGTGCTATTAGCTTTGATTGTGCAATGTTGCAATCACACACTTAGGCAAATTGTCTTTTGTTTGGCTGGACAGTTTCTTGTCTATTGTGTATGGGCTTTGGTAAATGAGGAGAGATGTTGCATGCCATTCTATGAGCCGCTTCACAGTGGCATACAATGTCTAGGCCCGGTTTGCTTTGATCATGGAGATTCACAGAAGGCGGGATAAAGCTAATATCCCATATGCAAATGTTAGCTCAACACCTGCAATGTCCTACTTTTGCAACCCTTCAGGTGGCACTTCAAATATATTAAGAACTTGGGACAGTTGATGAAACAGAGAATTCTGCATATGAGGCCAAGCAGATTGAAGATTTCGGGATGAGAGTTGAGCCGATGCCGCAACTCATCATCTTCAGTCAGTGGATTTCGATATGGGGGGTTTGATCTACAAGGTTCTGATCATGACTTTCTTTGGCAATGTGTTAAGGAAATTGTAACATATTGCCAATGTAAATTTCAGTATAGCAGACATGGATTTCTCCATGGGTATCCAAGGAAAGCTCAGATACCATTATTTTAAATGATAAAATTTGCTACTGTCATGAAGATAGTTTGGTGATTTCTATCTTACTGAAAGCATTGCAGCATTCATAATTATGTGTCTGATGTTTTATTACTTCTGACCAGTTTCTCTTGGTTTACCTCACCGTGGATAATTGTGGAACTGCAATGGAAACTGAACAGGGCAGCATTCAAAACACTTTAGAGATCCTTACTCCTGGGTTCTAGATCTAAAACACGAGGAAATAATGCGAACACAGAGACGAGAGCAAGGACTCAAAACATAATAGTATTATGTATAGTTCAGGAGAAGATTGCGATATTGGTTTGAAGTTTGGATGACTTTATTATTATGAAAATACAAGTGTTGGGAGAGCAATAAAGGCCAAGGGTCAAGTGTCTTGTCTTCTCCAGTTTACATAATCAATTGAAGAAGCCTCATACTCTGGCCTAGGTCTCTCAGACCCCACATTGTCAAGTAGAGCATTGCAGGAGCTCACTTGTGCAAACAAACAAACCACCACCGCAGACACAAGTGAAGTTCACTCCAAAATTGCACTGAAATGACATGTGATTACATACTTATATACATGTAACAATTTCACTGAAATGACATGTGATTACATACTTATATACCTGTAACAATTCCCTTGGATGAAGTTTTGACTAACTTGTGACATAAAGGACTGAGCCATCCCTTCGCAAGGTTTTGCTTCAAATTAAATGAAGCGCTGTCCCATGGAAGACCACAGTGATCAGCTGAAGGGAGATTATTAGAATAGTGGACGAGTTATAAAGGTTGTTTGGCTCACACATTGTCTACAAAACTGAGCGGGGGATTTGACCCAATGACCCAATGGTTTTCTTGGAGATTTGAATCTACATGTGAGTTTGGTTATTTAAAAAGTTTAGTTATTAAAAAAAAACAAAACGAAACAGAAATGACCCTTCAAACAGAAATTTAAAAAAATAAAGAGGGAAATAACCTTTCAAACCCATACATGAAAGGTTATTGGTTACATTCTCAATTAGTGTAGTTGACAGGAAAATCTTACTAAAAACCCAGTTTAATGTTTTCATTAAAAATCCACATCTATAAGAAAATAAAATTATTTACTAAACATTTTAATTTAAATTTTTTATTAAAAATCCATATCCAAATTAAAAAATATTATATACCATTTAAATAATTTTCAAATTCCATTCTAAAGATCAATAAAAAAAAAATAATCAACTAATATAGGTTTAAATCCCACATATATATATATATATATATATTACAAAAAGTTTTATACTATTTATTTTATTATTAAAATCATTTATTACGTTAAATTAACCAAACTCAAAAATCCGATCACATTTAACATTATACAGGACTTTTATCATAGGATGTGAATTTTAATTAAATAACCTAATCAACTGACCCAAAAAAAAAAAATGACGCAAGACAAAATAAAAAACTAAACCACTGGAAATGGGAAAAACGCTAAAGCCAAAGCACGTGTCACATGCATTGTTCACATAACATCAATAACCTCATGCTACAGACCAAAACCAAATGAAAACAAAACAAATTATACATCAAATAGTATGCCATGATTACAGCTCCTCAAGCTCTATTTCTGGTAGTAGCCGTGATTGCCAACGAAAATACATGAACATTAATACGGCTCATAACTACAGCGCGTGACAGAGAGTAATCATGGCAGAATGTATGGGTACCTGGATCGTGGCGACTCTCGTACGTGGAAGTTGTACTAACAAGAATGATGGAAGGTAACGGAATGACAAACCCGCCAAATTCCACATCCAAGATAGTCTCGAAGAACTGCTAACTACGGAACAGCCTGTCATAGGAAAATAAATTTCTATATAAATCCAAAGACAGTGACAGCGTGGCAAATTCTATCAACAGAAAAGGGACCAGGCCAAAGCTAATACCCATCAAATCTAAAATCGCTTGCCGAAGATTATATTACGAGCGATCCAAAAAATACGAAGAGTTTTATGTGAACTGTACCTACTGAAACGAGACGTAGAAATGTAATCTCCTTGCCTCCTTCTGTCTTGAAGGGCAGCTCTCCCTGGAAGACAGTTAAATCAGATCTCATTTCAACCTTAAAATAAAATATCCTTAAATAGTCAAAATCTAAATAAGCAAGTGAACCATCAAATAAATTGGAGAAATCATTATTGAAAGCACATTACCTGGAATACTTTCTCCTATTGAAATCCCAATGCCCTTTCTCTGAATACCTTCAATGACCTTTATTTGAATACCTAAAAACCCTGCAATAAAAATAAAAAATAAAAACTCAACAAACAATCCAACAACCCTTTAAACTACATGCATAGCCATCTAAGATTCTAAACCTGTATCTGCCAGAGAGCATTCTCCTTTTTGTAATAAAGGACATCCCATATTTATTGGTAAAACATCTATATAAATATGTCATATCAGCTCAAATTGAACAATAAAAACATACCTGCTCTGTTGATTTTCCTCCATGGAAATCCGAAATCATGCATTACATCTCTTCTGCTCAGCCTCAAAATCAAAATAAAATCCACCAACCTATCCAAACACAAGGAAGATAAAAAAAAAATGGACAGACACCAGCAGAAAAATAGAAAAATTATAAAGAAAATGGACTGTTGAAACCAATAAAGAAGCATGGCCATGCCTTGGACCAAACAAACAACAACATGAAGCAAATTCCGAAAACAGAAGAGATGAGGTTAAACTCATACGATGCTGGTTCTCTGAAAGTGTTATATATCCGCCTTAATTCAAACGGTCACAGACTTTCTCCAAATTCTAGTGCTTTCTCACGTCCGCTTTTATGTATATTTTAAATTTTAATTTATTTCATATCCACCGCCATGGCCTTGCATCTGAAGGGTTTTTCGAAAAATATGAACTCGTATACAAATTCAAAATAATCCGAACGGCTATAAATCATCCCTTGTTATGGTGGCAACCCATGCATTATGCATTTAACAGGAAATTTATCCATGTATTTTACAGAGAAGTCAAACACTTGCAGGTCAATTCTAAATTTTAACTATACTGGTAAATAATAAACTCGTATTGAACTAATCTGAATAGTTTTTTTTTTAACAGAATGTGTGTCCAATGAGGATGTCGGACCCTTTAAATACGGCGTTTCCCAAAACTCAGTGATAAGAAGGCTTGGGGCTTCATTTAGACGAGAATGATGAAGAATTGATTTGTTAAGTCATGGAGACTGATGAAGAATTGAATTGGTTAGTCAGGGTTGTATTGCTTTGGATTATATTTTTATTTAATGTTATTTAGTAATAATTTATTTTAATTTTAAATTTATTAAGTGTTTAGATAATTTAGAAGAAAATTTGTGGTTTTTTTTCCTTAAATTTAATATATATATGTTTTGCATTTTTGTTTGATATGTATAATATTAATTATATATATATAATTTGGTAAAAAAATATTATAAATAATAATTTTGTATATGTTTATTAATTGAATTTAAATATAAAATTATGAAGTATAATAATTAAAAATATAAATCATTATTATTTTAATTTTATAATAAAATGAATCTTAATTTATATCATTTTTTATATGTTAAATATTTTATATTTTTATTTTTATATTTGCTATATTTTACATTTTTATTTTTATATGTAAAATATTTTTATATCATTTTTTATATGTTAAATATTTTATATTTTTATTTTTATATTTGATATATTTTACATTTTTTTTTATATGTAAAATATTTTTATTCATAAGTATATGTTTATTAATTGAATTTAAATATAGAAATTTGACATGTTATGAATATGAATTATCATTATTTAAAATTATTTTAATGTAATAGCTCTGATATGATTTTTACCTAAAACAAATTATTTGTAATTTTATTAATAAAAATAAAATTGCAATGCATCACATCAAATTAAATTAAATGGATTCATTTATTATTATTTTTTTTCCGAAGGTGGTAAAACCTATCAACTCAGGTGTCAAACCAACAGTGAGGACAGCCATCTCTGGCTGCTATCCGCGAATGCTGGGTTTGACTCATCACTGTTAAATAGGAAAACCACGCCACCTGACATAACCCTGCTGGTGGTCCGTAATCGGGAGCAGGCTCTCACTCCTGCCAGATGCCTCTGGGTCTTGGGCCGTTAACCTGTGTCCTTACGTCCGAGGAAGACGAGCTCTTAGCCAAGCAGAAGCAGTTTTACGGCATACTCCAGGCCGGGATTCATTTATTATTATTATTACTTTATTTTTTTAATCCATATTATGTTTTATTATTTTATTTTCTTTATTACATTTTATTTTAATTTCGTGTTTTTTGTTTTCTCAAAAATTTCACCCAAGCTACTAGAGTGAATGACTTTGGAATTTGTGTGAAGAGCCTATTTCAGCATTACTTCAGTATATGTGTCATCCCTATTTGCACATAGTTGTGGTTGTAAAGTTGAGTCGCGGTTGACTTGTAATGGTGAGGTAGTGTGACTAGTTGAGTGGTGAGAGATGCGACCAATTGAAAGGTGTGACAAGTAAAATCCACAAGTCAGAGACTAGGAGACAAAACCCATGCAAAGGATCCTTTTACAATCTAGTGGAGGAGCCTTGGCATTGGCAACTTTGTGTAACAAGGTGTTGTTTCCCATATAGGTGATCATAACCATAGTGTTTACGGTTGATCAAGCATAATATCAAGCATAGTTTTGGGGAAATCTAATTTTGGTATACATGGGGATGCAGTGTCTAGCCATAGCCATCTGATTTGCAATTGTGGTTTGATCTCATTATGTTACTCATATGGAACGAATGTATTTTTTTTTTAACATGAAACTTTAAAAGGTCATTAGAAGGTCAACAATATTGCAACTCCTCTGTTTTGGTACCATTTTATATTTCAGAGATATCACCCACTGATATTAAATCATTTTCATACCACATCTCCTTTGTATATTTGTTCGTGATTTTTTTGGAGAAAGCGTTTAATTCCTCTACTCACACGACAAGTGTTAGGTTAACAAAGATGCATTCTCTCATTTCCATTGTTGGAGTGGTATGTACTATCGTGAATGGTCGAGAAAGATTATTCACATCGTTATCTTCAATGACTTATGGAAGGGTTCTATGAAGGAGAAGACGACAATCTGCCTGCCAAGCCCACATCAGATAAAGAGCTCGTCATATGGGAGAACAAGAATAACAAGCCCTATGCCCCGATTGTCGCTTTTGTAAGTGAAGAGATCAATCACCGGTTAATTTTAATTACAAATGATTTTGATGTATTAAAAAAGTTGAAAGATTTATATGACTCACACTCATAATTGGAAGAGTTCAGTTGATGATTAAGCTCTTCAACCTAGAGTTGAAGGACAATGATCCCTTGGTCCTAGCCTTAGAAATTAGAGTCATCATGCATGATGTATAAACCACTGGAATTAAAATAGACATCCCTCTCACAGTCTTTGTCAAGCCCCTCTCTCCTACATATTCTCACTGTCTTGAATCCTTACAGGCTAGTGCTCAACTCAAGGACATTACTTTTGACATTCTTGTGGAGAGGTTTGCAAGACGAGAGAAATCTTGTGGGAAGAGGAAGGCAACTTCTACGTCCCTTGAAGAAGCTATGTGCCTGACACAAAAAGAGAAGAATCATATGCAAGTTTCTTCTAGAGGAAGAGTGTTGGGTCCCTATAATACTAGTGATTACCCCATTACTATTGTAGTTATTCCCCTTATTTATATTGTTGTGCCCCTATTACCCCCATATTGTTATTTCTGTGCCCCATAGAATCCCTCTATTGTTATTTTTGTGGCTTTATATTATTATTGTTAGGTCGGCTGGATTATATTGTGACTCCTTAGACTCCTATATATAGAAAGGAGGTTTTGTCATTTGAATCATCCAAGAATTGTTCATTTATGTAATGTAAAGGAGGTTGCCCCCTCGAAGAGGCTGAATTATAAGGCGTTGATCTATCTTTTCTATCTTTTCTTGAGCTGGTTTCATAACATTTGGTATCAGAGCTTTGGATTCTAGGGTTTCGCTGCTCCAAACAGGTCATCGTGGCATTTTCGCTATAACTTTTTTTCCTGTGACGTTTCAGAAGTCGCAAAAAAAACCCATTTGATAAGAAATCGCGTTGAACTTTGGGTCCGAATTTCAGAGCTTTTCGCACAACATTTGCGGAGATATGATCTGAGGAAGTTGGTCTTTTTGCAGACTCCTGAATTACACTCAAAACAAGTGACCTGGGGAAAATCGTCATAACTTTCTCTCTGAGGATCGGATTGAAATTTCGTAAGAAGGTACAGAAAGAGGACTGACTGTAGTTTCTTGTATGCATTTTTCAGATCCAAAGATTGAAACAGTAACTCGTGGCACGTCGTACAAGTTCGCTCTACTGAACTAGTCTATAATCAAGTCACTGTGGGAGATTTTGCATAACTCTTCCTTGGAGAATCCAATTTGGGTCAGACTTGTGGCATTGGAAAGAGGACACAGAGGGCTACTGCAGGTCACAAATTCAGAACTAGATGATCGAAAAGTACAGAGATACATCATAGGAAATATCGAGTTCCTACAAAGTGAAAAAAGGTGTGTAGATTTTCTTAAATTTTTGCTTAAGCTTGGTTTGAAAATTTATTTTGAAGGAATTCAAAGGGCATAATAGAGCATTATTATCGGTAACTGATGCCCCGAGGAAAGAAAATGCAAACACCTAGTAAGGAACCTGAAAGCTCTAGCATGACTCATGAAGAAGAAGAAGAAATGCTATATGATATATCAAAATTACAAGAACAAGTGCAACGAGTGTCACTTGCACAAAAAGCAACAGAATCTAAAATGGATGGTTTAAGGAAAGATGTAGAAGCTAAGATGGATGGTTTAAGGAAAGGTGTAGAAGCTAAGATGGATGGCATGGAAGCTAAGGTGAATGGCATGGACGCTAAAATTGATGGCATGGATGATAAGATGGAAGAATTGAAGATAAATATGAATAAGTTGCTACAAGAAATGGTCACTAAGGGTGAAAGGGTACTAAAGGAAACTCCTGATGAGAACAAAAGAAATGTTAATCATGATTCCATAGACTCTAATGTTGGATCAAAGACTCACCATGTTCCAAAAATCAATATGCGGAAGTTTGATGGCAAGGATCCCGCCACATGGATATTACAGATGGAGCAATTCTTCGATCTCAATAATGTGCAAAATGCACAAAAGGTACGTATGGCAACTGTATATTTGGAACCAAATCAGTTTGTATGGTATCAATGGCTTTGTTCTCGTAAACAATTTATCACTTGGGCAATTTTTAGGGAAGAATTGATAGCACATTATGAGGATACAAAAAGCAACACTTTTTTTAGCCAATTGATAAGTCTCAAACAAAAGGGTTTAATAATGGAGCACATTGAGGAGTTCCAAAAATTGAACATAAGGGTAAAAGATATTCCAGAGGAGCATAGGATTGATGTGTTCATAGGGTCTTTAAAGGATAATATCCAACATGATGTTCGCCTTTGGGAACCTGATTCATTAGAGAAGGCATTCAGGTTAGCAAGAAAAATGGAAAGCAAAATTATGGCAACTAGGAAGCATACCACTCACAACTATAAAGACGGAAGTGTTGTTTCCCCTAGTCTTCCACAACCTACAAGGTTGACACCACAACAATTGGAAGAAAAAAGAGCAAAAGGGCTTTGTTACAGTTGTGATAGCAAATACACAAAAGGTCATAAGTGTGCTGAGAAGAAATTATTCTACATAGATTGTGAAGAGGAAGAAGAAAAGGAGCAAGAAAGGTCAAAAGAAGAGGATATACTCCAGGAACAAAGCCTAGATGAAGAACAAATAAATCCAACCATATCTTGTAAGGCATTGGCGGGAATTACCACTCCTCAAACCATCAAGATAGAAGGACAAATCAAGAAGAAAAAGGTAATAGTGTTGATTGATTCAGGAAGCACCCACAATTTTATTCATTGTAGGGTAGCAAAAGAATTGAATTGCTTCCTATATCCAGCACCAGAGTGTCAAGTGATGATTGCAAATGGAGGAACAATAAATTGCTTTGGAAAGTGCCATAATATCAAGCTATCCATGGGAGAATATGTATTGACTAGCCCAATGTTTTCCATTCCAATGGGAGGTGTTGATGTTGTACTAGGAGTCCAATGGCTACAATCCTTGGGTACAATAGCTTTTAATTTTCAAGAACTTTTCATCAAATTTTCTATGGAAGGAAAGGAAGTTGAATTAAGGGGTATTGCAGGGAAACCAGGAAAGATAATCAGCTCTAATGGCATGACTAAGCTTCTAAAAAAGGAGCAAAGAGGTGTAATTGCACAATTATGTTCGCTAGATGTTTCCACATTGGAATCATCTATTTCTCCAGATCTCCAAAAAGTCCCGGACAATCATTCCAAGGTATTTGAGACTCCCAAAGGTCTCCCACCTATGCGTGATCATGATCATGCTATTCATCCGATTCCAAGAAGTGTTCCTCCAAACATCAGGCCGTACAGATATCCCTATGTCCAAAAAAGTGAAATTGAACGTATGGTTGCAGAAATGCTAGAGGCTGGTATAATTCAACCGAGTCAAAGTTCTTTCTCAGCTCCAGTAGTATTGGTGCACAAGAAGGATGGATCATGGCGCATGTGTCCGAATTATAGGGAGCTCAACAAGCTCACTATTAAAGATAAGTTCCCCATTCCTGTCATTGATGAATTACTGGATGAATTGCATGGATCAATTTACTTCACCAAGTTGGATCTTCGTTCGGGATATCATCAAATCAGAATGAATATTGAAGACATTTCGAAAACGGCATTTAGAACTCATGAGGGTCATTATGAATTTTTGGTCATGCCTTTTGGCCTTACCAATGCACCTTCAACATTTCAAGGTTTGATGAATTCAATTTTCAAACCATTCCTTAGAAAATTTGTGTTAGTATTTTTTGATGATATACTAATCTACAACAAGTCTTGGAAGGATCATGTTGAACATGTTGACAGGGTGCTACAACTATTGGAGGAGAAACAATTATATGCAAAAAGATCCAAATGTTTCTTTGGAGTCTAGGAGTTGGAATATTTGGGTCATATTGTATCTCATGAAGGAGTTAAGGTAGACCCTAGCAAAATTAAAGCCATTAAGAAATGGAAAATCCCCACATCCAGAAAGCATTTGCGAGGATTTCTTGGGTTGACAGGGTATTATCGCAAGTTTTTTAAGAATTATGGGAGAATAGCAGCACCTCTAACAACATTATTGAAGAAGATTCATTTTCATGGACTCCGGAAGCAACAAAGGCCTTTGAACATCTTAAAGAGGCAATGTGCCAAGCACCAGTCTTAGCTACACCGGACTTCACAAAAACCTTTATTGTGGAATGTGATGCTTCAGGAAATGGAATTGGTGTTGTTCTAATGCAAGATGAAAGACCTGTTGCTTTTGAAAGTCGTCCAATCAAGGGAAAGTTTTTAAGCAAAGCTATTTATGAGAAGGAAATGTTGGCAATACTCCATGCACTTACCCCGGATGCGGGTGGTTGTTAGTTATAAGAGGCTTATGGCTTGTCAGCAGGGCATGTGTCCGCCCGGACAAGCCACGTACAACAGGAGGACTCGCCCTAAATGTTACAGCACGCAGCATTTAAGGATGAGGGATATGGCTCATGGCAGAAGTGTCCCTTCGACATTAACTGCTCGCCTTGATAACCGGAACATGGCGCTTCAAAGCCAGAGGTTCTCGGACATTCTCTTGCATTTCTCGTTTGCTCCTGCTCTGGTCTTGAGGGAGGTGGCGGAGGCTCACTGTTTCGGCTCCTATTCAGGTTCTGAGAGCGATTGTGATGGTTTAGAGGCCTTAGATTCGGGCAATTTGGGGGCATACCCGCAGTCTGGTAAAGAGACTAGGAGCTTGGCGGTGTTGCATACCTGCTACCCGCAGTCTAGTTTGAGGATTAGGAGTCTGGTTCAGAGGGACACCACGCGTGAGCACACTTGCCACCCGCACATTTCCAACATGCAGCGAGAACGCCAACGAGGAATCAGTCGGCGTGGTAGTTATAGTGGCAGAGCCCCGTCTCAGAGGCATGCCCCATCTCCCTCTTCCTCAATTGAAGTTTCTTCTGAGCGCAGACGAACCAGGGGAAGGCCTTCGGGTAGAGGAAGAGCGGCGGATTTTCAAGAGCGAATGGAATTTGGGCACTCTGAGCACCCAATGATAAGATATCGCATTCCATGTACATTGTCCAATTCCACTTTCTTTGTAACGGTTTCGGTGGAGCACTGCAGCAATCCATGGGGTGAAGATGAGGCTCCTCGTGCCAGCCCTCCGCGAATTCCTGGGATGGCACCCACAGTTGACATGCAACTTCCCGCCATTGACATTCTGCGCCCTGTTCAAGACAGCCTCTCCCCAGATCCTGGAGCAGGCCCGAGTGAACCTGTGCAGCGCAACGTTGGTAAGGCCATCCACCAGCCTCCCCGTTGCAAGATGGAGGATGACCCGCAAACCACTGATGATGAATAGTACGCCCAGCTCGCGCTCCAGGTTTCTCAGCAAGGAATTTTCTCTTTGTCTGCTCCCTCCGCTATCTTATATGTGTCTGCACTTTGTCATTATGTATCTCTGTCCTTCTCTGTTACAGTGTCGGTTATCTACAGTTGTTTCAGACTCCATGTGTTTCTGTTGTTTCAGTCTCCATGTGCTTCAGTCCATGTGTCGGTTTCATGAATGTCGATCTGGTTTCAATCTTTTGTAATCCTGGAAATGAATACTCCTGAGTCTACTGTCTGTCCTACGACAGGTTTTACAGGGCCTCGGCTCTGTTGTAATACTGCTGATGTAATTTTTGCTCTTGCTGTAATATAATAGCTCAGTCTTATTTAGAAAAAAAATACTCCATGCACTTAAGAAATGGCGACCCTACCTAATGGGAAGGCACTTCAAGGTAAAAACGGATCATGATAGCCTTAAATACTTTTTAGAACAAAGATTATCCTCTGAAGAGCAACAAAAGTGGGTCACAAAGATGTTGGGTTATGACTTTGAAATCATCTACAAAAAAGGGAAGCAAAATGTGGTGGCAGATGCACTCTCAAGAAAGGATGAGGATGTGGAAGCATCGTTGTGTGCCATTTCTATTATCCAACCAGATTGGATAAACGAAGCAAGGGAGGAATGGAAGAATGACGAAGAAGTGTGGGCACTTATTCAAAAGCTACAACAAGATTCCAGTACTTCTGATACATTTAACTGGCAAAATGATTCGTTATGGTACAAAGATCGCTTATACCTCTGTAAGAATTCCCAGCTAAAACAAAAGATTCTTATGGAATTGCACACTTATTCCTTAGGAGGGCACTCAGGATTTTTAAAAACTTACCACAGGGTTAAGAAGGAATTTTTTTGGGATGGCCTTAAATCAGATATTCAAAAGTTTGTGGCGGAATGTTTGGTTTGCTAACAAAATAAAGTTGAAACAATTAAGACACCGGGTCTATTACAACCTTTATCCATTCCAAGCCAACGTTGGGAGGAGGTTTCAATGGATTTTATCACAGGTTTACCCAAGTCTGAGGGAAAGAGTGTCATCATGGTGGTAGTTGACAGACTTACCAAGTATGCACACTTTTGTGCATTATCACATCCATTTAAAGCCAATACAGTTTCTACTGCATTTATGGAAACAGTTCAAAAACTACATGGAAACCCAAAGATTATTATAAGTGACAGAGATCCCATTTTCACTGGAAATTTTTGGACAGAATTATTTTCTTGTCTTGGTACTCAGTTAACTCATAGCTCATCTTATCATCCTCAATCTGATGGGCAAACTGAGATAGTAAACTAATGCTTGGAAGGATATCTTCGTTGCTTTGTATCTGATAAACAGACACAATGGGTCAAATGGTTGCCTCTGGCTGAATGGTGGTATAACACTTCCTTCCATACAGCAACAAAAATGACCCCATTTATGGCACTTTATGGGTATCAACCACCATCCATAACATCATATTTAAGAGAAAATTCTAAGGTTCAGGCAGTGGAACATCACATCGAACATCAACAACAATTCCTCCAACTCTTAAAGGATAACCTCGTGTTGGCACAAAATAGAATGAAACAACAGGCAGATCAACATTGCAGTGAAAGAAGTTTTGATGTAGGTGATTGGGTATTCCTACGGCTACAACCATATAAGCAAATGTCCCTAAAGCAAGCTAAGAAGGATAATAAATTATCACCAAAGTATTATGGTCCGTACAAGGTGTTGCAAAAGATTGGTACTATGGCATACAAATTGGAGCTTCCTGCAGCTTCTCGATTGCACCCAGTTTTCCATGTTTCATGTTTAAAGAAGGTTATAGGCGACAAGCTCCCAATTCAAACAATATTGCCAGAACTTGACGAGGAAGGAAAAATTATATTGGAACCGAAAGCAGTCACAGAAACAAGAACTCGACAACTACGAAATCGATCAATTTCAGAGTATCTTATCAAGTGGAAGAACTTATCCGTTGAAGATTCCACATGGGAGGATGAGAATTTTATGCAGAAGTATCCAGAACTACTCAAGCATTGAGGACAACACTTTTTTGAAGGAGAGGGGCATGTTGGGTCCCTATAATACTAGTGATTACCCCATTACTATTGTAGTTATTCCCCTTATTTATATTGTTGTGCCCCTATTACCCCCATATTGTTATTTCTGTGCCCCATAGAATCCCTCTATTGTTATTTTTGTGGCTTTATATTATTATTGTTAGGTCGGCTGGATTATATTGTGACTCCTTAGACTCCTATATATAGAAAGGAGGTTTTGTCATTTGAATCATCCAAGAATTGTTCATTTATAGAATGTAAAGGAGGTTGCCCCCTCGAAGAGGCTGAATTCTAAGGCGCTGATCTATCTTTTCTATCTTTTCTTGAGCTGGTTTCATAACAAAGAGGTAGTAGAAGAGTATGTGGAAGGAAGAACAACAAAAGGTGGGGGGGTAAATATCATCAAGAGGGAAAATATGATCTCCAATGTCGTCATTGTAATAGAGATGGACATGATTTGACATCCACATGTAAAACCCCTTGAGAAAGAATCAAGCAAGAATGCAAAGAATACAAGGGTAAAACAATAGATCTAATGAAAGGTAAAGCACCTGAATTTATTGCAATATTAGAGTTAATGAAGATCTGTGTCATACTTCATTTGCTTCTTAGAAGGATGCATGGCTACTTGATACAAGTGCAACCTGCCATATGACCTTCTGGAAAGACTTCTTTGAAGACTTTAGTGATAATGTAGATGGAGCAGTATACTTCGAAGACAAGTCAAGTCTCAAGCCATCTAGACTTGACACCATCAGGATTAAACTACCTAGACTTCTTGACTTTCTTTTGCATAATATACTCTAGCTTCTAGAGGTATGGGGAAACTTCTTGTCCCTTGTTCACATTTTTCAACAAGGACACACCATTCACATGTTTGATGGAAAAGTTGAGATAAGAAAAGCACTAGATAACACAATTGTCATGATTGGAATATAGGAGGAAAGATTGTTGAAGTTGTAAGGAACATCTACTTGTGCACATAAATTTGCATACAAATCTCAGTACAATGAAGGTATATTGCCATCCAATGTTCTATGGCATGTAAGATTTGGACATTTTAATTATGACAATATTCATTTATTCAAAAGAAATTGTGTTTATGGTTTGCCAACTGTTCCAAGGAAACTGAATAAATGTGATGCTTTTATCCTAGGAAAACATAGCAAACAACCATTTCATGATTATGTTTCCAAAGCACGTAGAAAGCTTACGCTCATTAATTATGATTTGTGTGGCCCTATGCCTATGCCTATTCCTTCTGCAAATGGAAATCAATATATTATGAATTTTATTGATGATTACACTAGGATGTGTTGGGTATATTTGTTGAAAAGTAAGTCATAAGTTTTGAAACTTTCAAAAACTTTTATGTATGGATTGAAAATGGCGCAAAATCACATATTAGATCTCTTTGTATTGATCATAAAAAAGAATATACTTCAAATGAATTTGAAAACTATCTTCGCCAACATGGGATTCAACATTAAACAATTCTCCCATACAATCTTCAACAAAATGGTGTAGCTAAAAGAATGAACATGACTATCTTAAATATGGTTTGCTCAATGATGTTTTTCAAAAATGTAAAGTTGATGTTTTGGGCTGGTGCAGTTCTATGTGTAGTATATATCAAAAACAAATATCCATCTCATGCTCTTAAAAATAAGGCTCCTTATCAAATGTGGTATGGCCACATTCCTTTGGTAAGGCATATCATGATCTTTGGTTCCACATGCTATGCCTTGATTCTTAAGGAACAAAGAAACAAAATTTGATGCATGAAGTCAAAAGGGTATATTCTTGGGGTACTTAGATACCACCAAAGCATATTGTCTCTACGATGAGGTAAATAAAATGTTTATATTGTCTAGAGATGTGATTTTTCTTTAATCTTCCATGACTAATAATATTGTTGAGCGACATCTAAATCATTTAGACAAATTTAGTCATGCAATTTTTTTTCATAAATTTGATAATGAGATTCAACATCTTGAAGGGGGATCCCCTATCCTATATCAATATATGGAATCACCTTCTGAAGCACTTTCTCCCGTTCATGAAGTTCTAACCACTTCTCTAGATTAGGAAGATCCTTTGAGTGATGTGATTGAGAGGATTGGAAAGCTAAATCTTGATCCAACTCCATCTCAATCAACAAAGAAGCCTAGACCATCTCAAAAAGGACCTCCAAAATTGCTCATTAAAACACTTGAAAGTGTTAATCCTGATGAGGATGGAAAGACAAGAACTAGAAGTTCCACCAGGCAAAATGGAGGCGATATAAATGATTTTGATTTAGTTGAAGAAATGGATGTTTCTTGTGATTTTGAATTAAATTTGTCTGCTAATTTTGAACCAACTTCCTTTAAAGAAGCTACTTCTCATGATGAATGGAAAGAATAAATGCAGAAAGAGTATGATGCTCTCACAAATAATGGAACATGGAAGTTGGTGGACCCTCGATTTGGAGCCAAACCAATTGGCCATAAGTGGGTCTTCAAGAACAAGTATAAATTAGATGGCTCACTTGGAAAGCACAAAGAAAGGTTTGTGGTAAAAGTATTTTCACGAGAAGAAGGGGTTGATTATGAAGAGATATTTCTCCCCACAACAAAATGGGCCACCATCCAAATTCCCTCTACCTTTGCAACTCATAATGGATGGAAAGTTCATCAAATGGATGTAAAGATTGCTTTCTTGAATGGAAACCTAAAAGAAAATGTTTTTTTCCTCATCCATAAGGTTTTATTGTGAAGGGAAAAGTAAAAAAAGTATTCAAACTCATGAAATTCTTGTATGGTCTGAAACAACCAAACGAGCCTAGTATGAAAAATTGACTGAGCTTCTTCTAAAATTAAATTTCAAACACTTAAATCTTGATGATATAACTTTGTTTTTCAAGAAAGTTGGCAAAATTGTTGTCTATCTTGTGATATATGTAAATGATATATTGATAGTAAGGAACCATGAAAATTATATTATATCCATAAAGAAATAATTGAATAAAGGATTTGAGATGACACATTTGGGACACCTTCATTACTATTTGGGCATTGAAGTGACCCAACATCCAAGACATATATTACTCTCTCAAAAGAATCACATTGGAGAATCGTTGAATAATTTTGGCATGGATGAATGCAATCCTTTGTCCACTATTATATAACAAAATCTAAAGTTGACATCTAAAGAAGGAAATAAATTTGAGGATTCAACTAAGTATAAACAACTTGTGGGAAGTGTTATCTACCTCACCACTACCAGACCAGATATTTCATTTGCTATTGAAATCATTTCCAAGTTTATGCAAAATCCTTGTGAAGGACATTGGTTTGTTGTAAAACAAGTTCTAAAGTACTTGAAAGTAACTCAAGGCTTTGGACTCAAATATTTATAGTTGGATGACTTCAACTTCATTGGATATTTTCGTTCTAACTTTGTTGGAGATAAGGAAAATGGAGTATCTACTTTAGACTATGTTATGAGTCTTGGATAGGAGTTACCTCCTAGAGGTCATGTGAACAATGAGTTCCAAAAAACCCCACAACAAAGGCATAATGTGTGTCAACTATAGAAGCAACCAAGGAGATTGTGTGGCTGAGGAAAATTCTTGAAGATTTGTAGGACAAAGAAGTGAACTCTACTCTTCATCTGATTGAACATACTTCTGCAATTAAATCAACCAAGAATCCCAAATTCTATGATCAAACCAAACATATCAACACAAAGTATCGTTTTATTCGACATCATGTAGAGCCCAAGTCCATTCACTTATGACATTGTTCGAAAAATGATAAAATTGTAGACATCTTCACCAAAGCACTTGGAAGAGAAGAGTTTGAAAGAATCGTAATGATGCTTGAACTCACAAACACCTTGATCTAGGTGGATATTGGTTGGCACCTGCCTATTCCACTTGGACCCCCAACATTGTTTCCTTTTAGTTTCCTACTTTCAATCATACCTTTTATTTTTAGCAGTTTTTTGGGTCCTAGACTTCCAAAGTTGTTTTGAGGCCCTAAACGAAATTTTTTTTGGGAAACATGAAAACACAATAAAAATCCTCCTTTTTTGGTCAAACATTAGTTTCCTCGGATAGACCTTTCTAATGGGCTACTGTGTGTGTTGAACGAAGATCGTATGCCAAAGTTACGACCTTAGAAAGTGAACATTTCAACTAACCCCACTGGGGCCCACAAACTAATGTGCTTCATTGTAACCCCATTCAGAAGGCATGTAGCCATCACATCTCCTCTTAGAGATAACTTATCATCACCCGAGCTAGTTTGTTTCTTTTCTACATGTAAATAGTTTTCAGCAATGTTGTTTATTAATTGAAGTTCCATTTTGTTGTACCTCTGTGTTGTTGTTTAAATCTGTATTTCATTTTGTTCCTTCATAAATTCAAATCACACCCCTTCAAATTAAAGGGGGGAATGTTAGACACCTAATCCTCAAGGATTGGGTGAAAATATGTAAATAGATAAATTTGATCAGTTAGAATAGGAAAATACCTTGGAATTGGAATCGCAAAGGTCACCATTCTTCTTGTATATAATGATGTTCACCTTAATGGAAAACATACGATTGGGAGTTACCTTCATTATTTTTTAAATAAAGGATGTGAGGAAGGTAGTCATGTCTTTCTATAGTATGAAAGAATATGTGACTAAGGGCATTGAGGGGTGATATATATTTCTTAAGTTGCATGACTCTCCATATGATTTTTTAAAGTTAAATGGAGTGTTGTGGACTTAGACTTGTTTAAGATTTATAAAGATACAATCTTCTCTTATAAATATTTGGGATTTATCAAGTTTATTTTAAAAAGCAGTGAACTCATAGTTGATTACTAATTGGTGGCTAATTACACTCATTAATTTTTTTTACAAGATTTTGGTACTTGAATTGTGTGACTTTAATATATGTCACTTGAGATTATAAAAAAAAATAAGATTTATCAAAAAAAGTTTATTCTTGATAATGTTGTGGTTGTTTGGAAAAATATAGAATGGGCTATATGCATGGGGTCTAAAATGTATTTCATCAAGTTGAACTTTGAAAAAGTAGATGACTATATTGAATGGCCTTTTATCTTGGTTTTGTTACGTACACATTGTCTTTTCCAATTTTTTCTTTGAGATGCAAAGACTTTATTTTCCTTAATCAAGTAATTGATTATAAGGAATTTGATTTACTGAAGTTGAATGGAAGATGTTGCATTCTAGCCCAACCTTTTATGTGTTAGATGTAGAGGCCCTAAGTTACTTTCTTCATAGAAAAAGCTCTCATGGTCTCACTGAAAGTATCCCCCTACTTGGACCTAACACTAATCAAATGGTTGATGGACATCTTGTTAACCATTATTTTTTACCACCTTGGAGGAAAAATTGTTGATGGATGACACCATGGAATTTATTCATATCTTTGTTGAAGCATTATCCTCCAAGTTGCAAATGACAAAGACAAAATGCTATAGGTTGGCATAGATATACATTCTTTCTTAGTTATCCAGCTAGGGTGGTGATGGATTCACAATGATTAGGTGTCTAAGTTCCTAGGGATCACCTTTTCCTTCTAAATTTTGTTGAAATTCCTTTAGGATGAGGTATTGCAACAAATGGCTCATAAAGTTGGTAAGCGGATTTGTCAACCTTTGTCTCTAATGGCTAGATTCCATATTTTATCGAAGATGTTATCTATTACTCATGCACATACTAGTATTCATTTTGGATTCCATCTATTGTGCCCTATCAATGGCTAGAGAATCTTCCTCGGGACTCTCTCAACCAACCTATAAGAAAAAATATGATTTAATCAAGTCAGCTAGGGGTTCTATTGCAACCCTAAGGAGTGGGGTAGTTCATAAATTATGTATTTTTTCAGAGAAACTTAGGGATTGTGTGCAAAGTGGTTGGTTTGCATTATGGAGGCATAAGGGCCATGAGAACTAAAAAATGCTTCCATCCAATTGTTGAAAATGCAACAAGATGATGGAGCTTAGTGAAAAGAAGTCGCCTTCACTAAGTGGGCCCGCAGGCTATTTTTGGCGCAAAGTCTATTTTTAGACATATGGATCATGGTCTATGAGTTGCAGGATGCTATTTGTGGATGATTGGTCATGTTGGTAAAAATAGATGGACTTCTATTTTTAGACATATGGGCGGAGTCTATTTTTAGACTGCCAGGCTAAAAATAGAACAGTCAAATATTATTAGCTCTTAATAGTATTTGGACTATAAACATTATCTTATCCTCTTGGAGCACTTCAGTTCGAGCTACGGATGTGGCACATGCAACTGCCGGAAGGAAATACGATTTTCTTATGGGTCAGTTGAGCTATTGCATGATGGACTTCAGTTAGTACTCAAGTGATTGAGTTTGGTGGAGTTGATTGAGGAGTTGATGGAGTTGTGTTCAGTTTGACTTGGTTGAACTAGTTGTATTTAGTCTAACTGCAGAATACACTAGTGATGAGTGATGTGAATTAATTATTAATTAATTCACTAATTATTAACTCATAAAGAAACTAAAGAATACATCAGTTAACTCAGTGCATGGATAGTTCAATGGAGACAGGTGTTAGATGTGGAGACTACTATCAGTGGTGACTATAATTGTGCATGAGATTTGCACAATCAGTGATTGAGATTGCCAATGAGGATTGCGCAGTACAAGCCAAGGAAAACGAACTTGGATCATTCCTATTCTCACATTGGATTGCGCAGTAGAGGCAGGCAAACAATGGAGGAGATTTGAACCTGTGACTTGATTCAGATCTGAGCTAGTTTGTGTGTAACAGGTGGAGATAGTACTGAGTACTTGTGAGGAGTTTTGTACTATGTATTGTTACATGTTCTTTATCATTATAATATATAGATAGTTGGGGGTTTTCAGCTGTATGCTTTCCCCGGTTACATACTGTGTTGATATGTGTGATTGATGTTTCAATGTGCGCATGCAATTATTTTTGATTCCGCAAATTGATGATCAATGTAGAGGAGGTTATGTATTATTCATGCATTCCACAAATAGTGTATAATCGAGATAATCTCTGTGAATAAGGGTCATATTATTCAAAATTTCTACATGGTATCAGAGCAAAGTTTATCATCAGATCTATTATTTAGAAAGTGATTACATTTTATTTCTTCAGGCAGAGTCTGTAATCGGGCCAGGTAGCCTTTGGATTCATCCTTCTTTTGGAAGGTGAGATATCCGGTAAAATCCCATACAATCAATCTCTGTACGAGAAATACTTTGTTCTCACGAATTTTAGATCAGAAGCGATTGAGTTTTGAGCTGGTGGAATTCGAATTTGCAGCAGTGTTTTCTTGGTGTCAAAGTTGAAATGTCTTTCAACGGATTGCAATTGGAGTATGCCCTTGAAGGCAGCTCGAATTATATTGCATGGAAGGACAGGATGGAGGCGGTGTTAAATGACAATGGGTTGAAGGAGTTCATAGATTTTGAGGTCCCAAAGCCTACTGATGCTGCTCATGTTGAGGCTTGGCAAAAGAAGACAACAAAGTGTCGAAGGATTCTGTTGGAGGGCGTGAAGGATCACATTGTATCCAGCCTGCATGGAAAGGCTTCTCCATACTTGATGTGGAAAGCGTTGACAGATTTATTCCAAAGCAAGAGCGACCAAAGGAAGTTGGCGCTCAAGGATAAACTCAGAAACATTAAGTTTGAGAATGGAGACAGTATGCCCAAGTATCTCACGAAGTTCACCCAATGTCGGGATGAGCTGTGAAGTGTGGGGGTGACTGTCGATGATGAGGACTTGGTGAGCCTGGCTCTTCTTGGTCTTCCGAAGAGTTGGAATTCCTATCAGGACTCTGTCAATGGTCAGGAAAAATTGCCAGGATGGGAGAGACTTTGGTTAGATCTTGTGCAAGAGGAGATCAAGCAAAATACCAGGGACGGATATTCATCAATGGAATCTGATGAAGAAAATTGCGCTTTGGATGCCAAAGCAAAGAAGGGGAAGGAGAAGGGTTCTCTTTCCGAATCCAGTTCTTCCAATGATGGGAATAAGGTTGACAAATCGAAAGTGCGATGCTTTCGTTGTCATGAGGTGGGCCATTATGCTGCAAATTATCCACGGAGGAAATCCAAGAAGGGATCCGGGGAAGGATCTGAAGGTGAGGCACTTGCGTCACAGTTTGAGTTGGATTTCACACTCTTTGCATGCATGGTTTCATCCATGGTGGGAAGTGGTTGGTTTCTTGACAGTGGAGCTTCTTTCCACATGACCGGTGATAAGAGTTTGTTCAGTACTTTGGAGGAGAAAGATCTTCAGATACTCATAGCGATGGGTAATGATGAGAAGTATAGTGTCTCAGGTGTAGGCACGGTTATTTTTCAGAGGGAGCATGGAGCTCGCCTTATCTTGACCGATGTCAAGTATGTACCAAGATTGAAGAGAAACTTGGTGTCGATCGCGATGCTGGAAGACAGAGGCTATGATGTAGTCTTTAGTAAGGGAAAGGTTTTCCTTGGACACATCATCACTAGACAGGTGAAGCAGATTGGTTCACGGGTCAAGAACCTGTATGCTCTTGAGGTTCAAGATGCATGCAAAGCCTTGAGCAGTGAGGCAACTGATGGAGACTTGGTGGTTGAGAGGAAGCATATATTACCTCTCAACCTGTAGAGCCATAAGAAGTCTCAGACGATTATGGAGGAGCCACAATTGGTGCAGCAGCTTCAGGAGGTTGTGGAGCAGCCACAACAAGGGAAGCTGAGAGGAGATTGAGTAGAGACATCTACTCATGCAGAGACCTCCAGTAGGGGGAAACTTCGAGCCAGGTGGGCTGAGGGATCACATGCAGCCATACCTCCAGGTAGGAGGTGGGGCGATATAGAGTGATCATCCCAAGGAGGAGGGGCAGGATCCTTGAGGTACCCAACCTCTTGGATGAGACCTTGCTACGGGAGCCCCGATGTGGAGTAGCAGGAACTGACTGATTGGGTAGAGACAGATGCGGATGGAGTGGAAGAGAGAGCGACAGTGTAGGGAATCCCAGGACAGCGCATAGCTAGCAGGCTGCAGCAATGCGAGAGGCACAAGTGTTTTGCACAGTGCTAGGTGGCACAGAGAAGTGTGCAATGGTGCGAGATGCATGGAGATGTTGCTGTAGCACAGATGTCAGAGAGGGATAACTTGTCAGCAGCAGGTAGAGCTTCAACATCAGAGTGTGTTCCTAGCCCAATAGAGTGGTCAGTTGGGAGTGTTTTTGTTCCAAGTGTTGTTGGAGCAAGTGGACCGGGCAAATGTGTTGCATGCAGAACATTCCAGAGTTGCAGGATAGGGGTTGCAGATAATCCATATCTTGTTGAGAGGGAGTGTTGAAAATGCAACAAGATGATGGAGCTTAGTGAAAAGAAGTCGCCTTCACTAAGTGGGCCCGCAGGCTATTTTTGGCGCAAAGTCTATTTTTAGACATATGGATCATGGTCTATGAGTTGCAGGATGCTATTTGTGGATGATTGGTCATGTTGGTAAAAATAGATGGACTTCTATTTTTGGACATATGGGCGGAGTCTATTTTAGACTGCCAAGCTAAAAATAGAACAATCGAATATTATTAGCTCTTAATAATATTTGGACTATAAACATTATCTTATCCTCTTGGAGCACTTCAGTTCGAGCTACGGATGTGGCACATGCAACTGCCAAAAGGAAATACACTTTTCTTATGGGTCAGTTGAGCTATTGCATGATGGACTTCAGTTGAAACTCAAGTGATTGAGGTTGGTGGAGTTGATATAGGAGTTGATGGAGTTGTGTTCAGTTTGACTTGGTTGAACTAGTTGTATTTAGTCTAACTGCAGAATACACTAGTGATGAGTGATGTGAATTAATTATTAATTAATTCACTAATTATTAACTCATAAAGAAACTAAAGAATACATTAGTTAACTCAGTGCATGGACAGTTCAGTGGAGATAGGTGTTAGAGGTGGAGACTACTATCAGTTGTGACTATAGTTGTGCATGAGATTTGCACAATCAGTGATTGAGATTGCCAATGAGGATTGTGCAGTACAAGCCAAGGAAAACGAGCTTGGATCATTCCTATTCTCACATTGGATTGCGCAGTAGAGGCAGGCAAACAACAGAGGAGATTTGAACTTGTGACTTGATTCAGATCTGAGCTAGTTTGTGTGTAACAGGTGGAGATAGTACTGAGTACTTGTGAGGAGTATTGTACTATGTATTGTTACATGTTCTCTATCATTATAATATACAGATAGTTGGGGGTTTTCAGCTGTATGCTTTCCCCGGTTACATACTGTGTTGATATGTGTGATTGATTTTTCAATGTGTGCATGCGATTGTTTTTGATTCCCCAAATTGATGATCAACGTAGAGGAGGTTATGTATTATGCATGCATTCCACAAATAGTGTATAATCGGGATAATCTCTGTGAATAAGGGTCATATTATTCAAAATTTCTACACCAATTACATCTTGCAAGGATCCCTAGTAGGTAAAAGGAGTTGAATAAATGCTAACTATCATACCTTATTGCAGTGAACTCCAACAAAAGTCCAAATCCAAGGTACCTTTGTAGCTTGAAGTATTTAAAAGGCCCTAAAGGCTATAAAATACTTATTTTCCTAGAAAAGTGACTCATTTTGTAGAAATTTTTTCCTTTGGTGATCATTGCATCCAATGGTCTCCTTTAATCCAATATGAAGATAAGTCTTTGGGAGAAATAATTGGTTTCTCAATAAAGCCTATATTTGAAAAAAAAAACATTGTGAAAGAAGCAATCTCTTTGAGGACCTCACACACCAATTGAAACCATGGGTTAATGTTGAATAATGTTGCAATGAGCATATTTATGAGTTAATCTTAGATTACCCATTTCTCAAGTTAGGCATGCCCTATCCAACTACTTGGTAGAAAGACTGAAGGTAGACTTAATCAAAAGGATTTAAAAGATATGTAAACATTGTTATGGGTGATGATGACTCAACCCTAGGGTAATTAGTGATGTTGAGTTAAACAAACTATAAAGGGTGGCCTATAAATAGTCTACTTAGCTTTTTTAGCTCTATATAATGTGGCAAGATTTCATTGAACTCATAAAAGCCATGTTTGATTGCCTCATGCTTCTAAGTAGCCCTTGTCTTGGTTAATGCCTTAAGTATAGTTAGTTTCCCAACCTAGATGCATTTTCTACCATAAATATGAAAAATTCAAGCATTTGTTCTAGTTTTGTCACTATACTAAATTAGTGTGGATTTAGACCTCAAACCTATGTGGTTACCTTCTCCTTACATCCATAACTGGTGAGCTCCAGTATTGTAGCAATAATGCTACAACTCCTGGGGCTTCCTGTCTCTTAATTATATCAACCCGGTAGTTCGTACAAACTTGGAAGCGACGGTGATGTATGCACATGTACTAGCTCTTGTCGCAGCTGTCACTTGGTCAGTTGGCACAAGTCCGCTAGGGCTCAAGCCAACTTCTATAGGCTCACAGAAGAAGCTTTATCAATGATGGACGAAAGCTAGCTCAAAGAAGACTACTCTACTTGGCAAGAATGAACTGAAAGCAAATCAAAACATGGAAACCCTAGGAAACCCTAATTTAACTAGTCTAACCTCTATGATGCAAAGAATGTGAAGGAAACTTCTACCAATGATGCCATTACCTCTAATAAGTGAAAATGCATGAATCTAATCTACTTGCATCTTAAAAGACATGTTTTTGTATTTTTTCTTTAAGTGGATGGAGTGATTGTGATTTTGTGCTTATTAGGGTTTGGTTGTGCAGATGTGATGCGGAAGGAAGGAAAGCTTGGGAAAGGTTGGGGAGGCTAGGAGAGGTTCCCAGAGATCCTTAGCATCAGTCCACAGAGGTTCCTCACGTTCAGAAGCTCAGCAACCGAGTGAGTGGCCTCCTACAGGATGTCTGCAGGGGATTCTACAGGATACGCAGGGGTTTCTACAGGATGTCTACAAATTGCTACAGGATGGCCTACCGTGGGTGTTTGAAGTGATGGTGGAGTGATGGAATGGTAGGGGGAGATGTGTAAGGTAGGAATAAGGCTGGTGATGGCTCAGGAGTGGAGAAGTAGGATGGAGAACGAGTGTGTGACGTGGGTTGATGGATGAAAGGTTATAACAACGAAATGTCTAAAGGATGGAGTTACGTGAGGAGTGGAGGAGTTTAGGAGATAACAGGGCGGAGCAGAGGTCGAGGATGTGGTTGTATGCGTGATCAAGACGAAGAAGGAGGTAAGAAAATGATGAAAAGCAGTGTAAATGAAACAAATGCTTATGACTGTCACCAAGATGAAAATTCATTAACCTAAACTACCTGAACTCAATGAACAGCAAGATAAAGCGTGTAAAGGAATGTGCATGAAGTGGTGATGAAGGTGTATGGTGCAAGAGTGAAGTGCATGGAAAGATCTATCATAAACGAGACTATGTTGCAGCATGTATAAAGTGAAGAACTGCGTATTTTTGTGGCTGGTATGGGCTGCACTCCAATCTCCAAATAGAGATGGCAGTGGAGACCTTCTCAACCTTTTTGCTGGAGCTCCAATGTATTATCAACCTGCTAATCTAACTAAACAACCGAAATCAATTCAACCATAAACCAGTCCTATCTATGCTCATGAAAAACGACTAAATGACCAAACTGTGAATTCGAATTGCATGTGGAAGGAACCAAACTCAAAGTGCTGGAACGAAATGCAAACACATTACAACACTGAGGAGATCTATTGCTCTCAGGTTGGGCCCTAACCTGAGAGCTATAGCTCCTTGAGAAAACTCAGAACTAGATCAAAATCTGCCTTCTTTATTCATAATCTGATGTCATGCCAAATTGGCTTACAAAAAGGAACAAAGACCGAGTTGTGCTCAAAAATTACAATAGTAATGCGAGAGTTTCAACAACCTATCAAAGGCTACGGCCTCCATACTTATGCAAAAATGATCATCCAACAAGTGTCCTTGATTTTAGGAGCTCGGCTGTCCAACTGAAGTTTAACTTGCTGATCCTGTAGGACAGTCATAATTGCTGTTCATGTAGAACAGTTATAACTGCTGTTCCTGTAGAACAGCTGGCTGCTTCTAAGCTTGGTGGGGAGATGGATTGGAGCTCAGAGCTATGGTGGGAATCACGAGGAGGGTCCCAAGACTATGGACATCCTCTCCTAAAAACCAGCAGTGCCACCTCCTTGTCTCCTTTTCACGTGGTCTTTTCTCCCTTTTAATGCAAAAACATGAAATCATAATGCATTAGTCACGTAGAGAAAGTGTCTACCCTTCTTCCTACAAACAACACGAATAAACTAAGAAATGCATGGATAAGCAGTAAAAAGTGAATGGTTTGAGCAAAACAAGTAGGCCAAATGAGCCCAAATTATACCAAAAATTGGGGCTCATCAATAACCTCTAGTGTGATCTCCTCAATGATATGCTCCAATGTTCAATAGGATTTCATGCATCGTGGCAACTTGTAAGAATAGATTCTTTATTTCTAATTGGAAGAAATAGTGGGAAAAAATATTTTTTTAAATGTTCATTTTTTATATGTGTCACTCTTTCTAAGTGCAAGCTAGGAAAGTGGACCATGAGTGAGTGCATTTAAGGAAATTGTGAAAGTACGAGAGTAGATCCTTAAACTATTAGGGTTTCTTAGAGATTTATTACTTGCCCTTGATTCAACACATTCGCATAGACAATGCAACATGACATGTCCCAAAGTAAGCCACTTGGTCAGAGAGTGTATTTAAAGCACCATAGGTTCCGCTCCTCCTCAACAAATAAAAGAAAAGTTCCCCAAACTTAACTTGGTGATTAACAAATATCCTAAACAACAAAACAGTGACATATAAGACCCTAATATAGTTAGTGACAAGCTACCTATATGAGATAAGTTTAGAACCTAAATAATTGTAACAATCTTTCAAATATGATATTTGCAAATATTACTTAGTATTAATAATATTTATTATAGCTAAGTGTATTTTAAATTTTATTTTATTTTTATATTTCTATAACTAATTATATAATCATTTTTATATTCCATTTATAATACATTTCATATTTGAAAATCATATTTTTTAATACTCTATAAATATAATCCACTTAATAAGTTTAATTTAATACTATATATATACTTTTATTTTTATATTTTATTTACAATACATTTCATATTCAAACATTATAATTTTTAATAACTATATAAATATAATCCAGTTATATATATATATATATATATATATATATATAAACTAAACCTCTCTAAATTTAATAGATTAAATGTTAATAATGTTAATTTTATTAAATGTAAAAACAAAATTTCAATTTTCAACCAAATTTAAAAATAATTATTCTTCACATTTTGTGTCTATAATTTTTTGGAATTCTCGAGGCACGGGTTTAATCGCAAGGGTTTTAACTGCAAGCAGTTCGTAGTTCTACCTTTTTCTTTCCTGCATATAGCGTTCACACCCCCCAGCTTCTAACTCGTTATCTCATTGCAAACTCACCAATTATTAATTCAGCTTTGAATAGACGTGTCAATGATGCCCTTGGCTCCTTCATTCTCATTTTGCCAATATTTGTGAAGTTGTTTACATAAATAAATTGGTTTGAACACTGGAATTTGGTGTTTTTTTTTAAATATTTGATAATAGGAGTGCTTGAATCTTGTTTTGATAGTGGAAATAGATTTAGCCCCATTAAAAAAAATCCAGTGATACCCAAAATCTTGAAATATGATAACTATACTTATATCTAGCATTTCCAAAAAAAAATGCCAAATTTTACTAGAATCTAACTAAAACATCTATTGTTTTCTAAACCAATTTACTCCATTGAATTGCCAAATTTTACCAAAATCTAACTAAAAAATCTATTGTTTTCTAAACCAATTTACTACATTTTTAGAGCTTCTTTATGCTCACGACTTTACAATATCGAGCTCTTTAATAATTCTTTGATGGGTATCTTCCTAGCAGCTTGGGGGTGCTCCCTGATCTTTAGTCTCTGAACCTTGCTAACAATTTATGGTGTGAAGTGTTCCCGACAACATCTGCAACTGCATGAATTTAAGATCTCTAACTCTCGAATTCGACAATCTTTCAGGTAAAATCCCATATAGAATTTCCAATTTGGTTGAATTGCAGGTTCTTCTTGTTTATGATAATTATGTCACCGGAAGGATATCTGCTTCCTTTGGAAAGTGTAGTGATTAGAAGCGTTGGATCTGTCTGATAATCACCCCGAAGGCTCCCTACCTCTCAAGCTAGGGCACCTTTAAATTCTACAACATCTAAGTTTGTTCAATAATACCTTAAAGGACACAAGTCCTTCCACTCACGACGCCTGCAAAAACCTTGTCTAGATTGTCTGGTTTAAAAACAACATCGGAGGTTCTGTTCGTGTGGAGTTCAGGGAGTTTTCTTAGCTACAAGTGTTATTTCTCTATAAGAACAACTTTTGTGGAAGCATTCCACACAGTGTTTCTCCATGCAAATTTGCGGTTAGACTGGAGCTCTCAAACAAATAGTTTACTAGTAGCATACCATTTGAGTTCGAACCTCTTCCCTTAGAGAATCTATCCTTGTTAATTAACAAACTGACAGCAGGGATCCATGCAAAGTCTATGTCACTATTCTAATCTTATGCTTCTTACAGTGTATTGGTAATCCTCTTTCATGATTGATTCCTAAAAGCCCCGACTTTATCCCTAGATTTCAAAAGCTTACCATCCATGAAAATCAACTTTTGGGTTGTATTCCTTCGCGCCTTTTCAATTGTTCAAACTTAGTTAATATATCGGCCTCTAGCAATCAACTAACAAGGTGAATACCCCCATAAATAAGCAAATTAAGCAAACTCAAGTTTATGTTATTTGGTGCTCATCGTTCCTTCGAAAGCTTGTCATTTCTAGAAATAACTTCAGAGGCTCCCCACAAGAAATCAGCGAACACGAAAAGTTGGTGTTGTTTTCATTATTTGGTAATGTTTTCACTGCAACAGTTCCAGTAGAGCTTGATAGTCTTACAACTTTATATTCGTTGAACCTCAAGAGAAATTACTTCAGCAACCTTGATCCTTCATCGCTGAGCCTCCTCACTTAGCTTCAAGGAATCTACTTGCATAGTAATTCCTCAACTAGAACAATTCCAATCGAGGTTTGTAGTTGTAGAGAACTTGAGGAGTTGACACTTGAATAAACCCTCAAAACCCATTCCAGACTCCAAAATAGTGACATTTTTCACAACAAGCTTACAGGTTCATTCCTTTGTTGATCTGGGAGGTTAGTATCCTATTGGGTATTTTGATTGGGATTCGTTTTGAGGTTAGTGTGGTTAAGGCGTTATTATAAAGTTAAACCCATCCCACACCTTTCAATTCTTCTGTTATGGTGGTCATGGTTCTAATTGTAGGGTTGAAATGGTGGCCCTTTGGGGGTGATTGTTTAGTTAGCTATAGAGAAGACTTTAGTCATTGGTGACTCAAAATTCAACATCCAATGAATTTAGGGGAGAAATGCTCTTGAGGTTTCTTCTTTATACAACTAGATGGAGAATATTAAGTCATTGTTGCCCTCATTCTCTGAAATCTCCTTCCAATATGTTTATTACGAACAGAACTTTAAGAAAAGTTTCTCGTCTACTGCGGTTGATGCACGTCGAACATCTGGTCAATGGTTCCGCATGTTGAGTGGGATAATCTGCCTTTCATCTCGCTTTGTTTTTCATTGTTTGGCTTCCGAGGTGGGCCCTTTGTATTTTTTAATGGTTTTATCCATTTAGGCTTTATTCTCGTTGAATGAAGTTTTCTTTGTCATTGGCTCTTTGAGGTAGGTCTCATATGACAATGTTAGTTCTGTTAGCGCTTGAAATTTCACCTCAGGCTGAGAAAGGTAAACTCCAAGGCAACATCAAACCACTTAGCCTCGTAGCTAGCCCTACGGGGCAGGAAAGGGCTCTCTCCGGTCTATCTCAGTAAAGATCTTCAATGGGCGAGATGACCAATAGGGAAACACTGATTTTAGGCTAGTAAGCTGATCAAGAGGTTTAATTTGGGATTTTTAGGTTTTTGGTGGAAAATTGGGGAATGGCAATTTCGAGTGCGGGGATTGGACACAGTTTTCGCAAGGAATTCTTTGGGGCGAGGTAGGAAACAATATTGATGCCTTTGATAGAGATGGATGGATGAGAATGACTGGTGAGGAGTTAAGGAGAGCAAGCAATAACCTTGAATTCCCCTTAAACAGTTGAAAACATTGATATTAAGCAAACTTAAAAGCAGAGCATGACAGTCATGAATTCTACTTTAACACTTCATTTGTATAATTTGCAGAAGGAAAAGTAAGGAAATGATTCACATAACACACTTACAAGTACAAAGAGAAACACACCATCAATACATGTGACCACAAGAATCCCAAAAAGGACTTTAAACCCTGGTCTTCCTTTGCCAAAAATTGCAGAGATACAGTGAATAATACAATAAGAGCTTCTCCCTCAAAAGTCCAACCATGAAAATGAGCAAGAAAGTACATAATATAGATCATCTAACATCTTTCCCTACCTCTAGGGGTCGAGCTCACTATCCTAGGAGCTGTTTCAACCACTTCTAAACTAAGCACTGAAAACTAGGCAGTCAAAACAACTTGCCTCTATAAGCTAGGAAACCAATTCATTCATTTAATTTTCACCTATTTCATGGTTGAATCTTCTAGAAGAGATAAATAAGTGTAAAAGTATCAAAAAATTACATTATTTACATCAAGGAGGATATCAATCCACTCCAAAAAGTCGAACATGGTCAAATCTGCGTTTTTCTGAGCTGTACAGTGAAATTTTGAGAAAATTTCCTGATAGGTCACGCGCCTCTGCCTGAAGGGTCACACGCCTTTGAGGGCACTTTTGGGGCACTTCCAGGTGTCCAAATTGGGCAAGAGTAGGCTTGTTGGAAGGTCTGTGATTCTACTTTCCAACCCAACTGGAATTTCTGAATTTGGTGGTCATTTGCCCCTCCAAAATTGCAATCTCCCAAGACTGCTTTCTGTGTCTAAAAAATGTGGCAGAAAGTCATTTTTTGCTTGTTTTTTGACTTTCTGGAGGCACAAAACTTCACAAAATCTCTTGGCAATGGATGAGCATATGTAACTTTTCATGAAAAATCTGGAAATGTTGAGTTTTTGCAAAATGGAGTTGCCAGGATGAAGGGTCGCGCGGGGGGTGAGACCCGTTAATGGAGAAAACCTGTAAATTGCCTGAAAAAACCAAAATTTACCAAAAATGCTCAAAATTTCTTGGGATTTGTGCTGTGGCTAGGCTATTTAGTGCCATGCTCCTTCAAGGAAGCCTCGGCCAAGATGTGGAGGGGATCGGGCCTTTTTCTCCGTTTTTGTGCTTTGACCAACCGCCTTTGGAGCACCTTCATCTTTGCCTTACACACGTGCATCCGTGCCCAATAATGATTCTTCATGTTCCGGAGCAGGCTCAACTTCTGGTGTTAACTCACAGTCATCACTTTGCTCATAGTCGGTTTCGGTTTCTGACATGGTTTCAGGGGCAAAGTGGCTGAAATGTACTGCTGTTTCTGCTTTGTAAACTGCTGATTAGAATGCTGTTTCAAGGGGACAAGGAGCACGAGGGAAATTTTAGGGGAGGGATACTTTAAAGGGAAAATGGGAGTAAATATATAAAACATGGATTTTAGGGAAAAAACATTGCAAAATCATTGCATATGCATCATTATATACATTTGTTTACATGGGTATTATGAGAGGTAGGATTAGGGCTTGATTTTTTTATTTTTTAGGGAAGAGGGGTAGGGTTTAGTTTTTCTTTACACATTTAAAAGGGAAATTTACATAGGAAGACAAGGAAAATGAAACGGGAAATGGGGAAAAATGATTACAAGGGAATACCTTAAAACATCATAAAACCCTAGCCATTTTTTACAATTTTAAACCACAGCCACATGGAGCTTTTCTCTTGCAAATATAGATCTTTAAAAATGCAATCACGATTTCCTTTGACCATAATAAGCAACAATTTTTAAGTTGGAGGGCCTACCTTAGGCAATTCGGTGATTTTGGTGGTTCCTTGGATGAATTTGCAGACAATTTGATAAGGAGGGCGCTGACGGGTCGCGCGCCTCACCCAACGGGTCACACGCCACTGACGGGTCGCGCCCGTTAAAAAATTGCACTGTCGGAGGGCGCTCAACGGGTCGCGCGCCTGGTCTGACGGGTCGCGCGCCTGTCCAGTTCTCAACTTCGGCCAATTTCTCACCCAATCTCTCTTGCAAGTGACTTAGGTGCACAATGAGGCTCGATGGAGGGAGATTGGGCTTTTATAACCTTGATTTGAATTAATTTCATGCCCAAACCCACTTTATAATGTTTTTCTTTGACACTTTATAAACTTGATGTTTTTGGTTTCCTTTTATCTTGAAATTGACTAATTTGATGCTTTTTCTCGAT
Organism: Pinus tabuliformis; assembly: GCA_031772625.1. Taxonomy (NCBI): domain Eukaryota; kingdom Viridiplantae; phylum Streptophyta; class Pinopsida; order Pinales; family Pinaceae; genus Pinus; species Pinus tabuliformis. Next base: position 530,020,549 of record CM062819.1, on the reverse strand, counting down.
ACTTTTTGCGGGGATAACATCTGAGGGATCCTGGCAAGGGAGCCAGGGTTACATGCTGTCCTTTGAATCATTTGAATTTTTTACAATTTTCACAAATTTTTTGAGAAATGACTTTGGCTTTAAAAACAGGGTTTTTAAATCCAAGGTGAAAATTTAACTGTACAAGATAGAATCTTTTGAAAAAACACTTTAAAAATCATCCCTCTGGCTTGCTGGGTACTTATTGACCTTCAGAGACATGAGCTTGAAGACAAACTTGGCCAAAAACCCTAGACCTAAAAATTTGATCTCAAGACAATAGACACGTAACCTTGACAAAGTTTAATGACTGAAACAAGCTGATCCAGCAGTGCCCAGAGGGGGACAAAGACACCAGCTCCTCCATCAGGGTTATGGCATGCCTAACGGAATGCAAAGAATGACACTGATGAGACACCTATTTATGCAAATGCAAAGAGCTTTGATCGCTGATGGAGGGCTACTAGACCGACTCTAACAAGTTCATCCGTTTTTATCTATTTAGTGTCATTTTGATAAATTTTTGGAACCTGGGCGCCCTCTGTGTTGTTTAGTTCGAGGGCTATTTTTGTAATGGCGGAATATGTAGTTGGGCTCATAGATTACATAAAAACGACCATGTAACTCCTCTTTTTCATTAATGATGGATGTTCATTTTTTTCTTTGAAAAAAATGTTAGATAGCTAATCCTCGGGATTAATCTTGGGTTAGTTTGAGTAGTTATTGGAGTCTAAGAAGACCCAGAAACTAATTCAATTGTTTCTTGCATGTATTAATATGTACACAATGTACATCATTGATTGAGATCAATTAATATAAATTTATTTGGTTTCCAATATTTGTGTCTTATAGTGGTATCAAAGGACAGGTCGAGGAATATCAGAGCAGAGGTTTATTTGCCCTGTTGAGTTGAGCCACAAGTTTTTGTGGCCTTCTTGCATGCTCCAATTCATGCTTTTTTTCCTGTTGTTTTGGCGTGTAGTGGTTAGAGCAATGTGTGAAGGATTCAATGTTGATTGAATTGTGGATGAATTGAAGGTTCAATTCTCATAATGTATTGATGTTGCGCCTAGGCGTGAATTCGTACATAATTGTGTAAGTCGAATGCAATCGGAAGCGAAGAGGCCTGTGATAATTTCGCATCAGAAACGAAATCGGACTACTTGTAATATTTACATCCATGCTGGGATTTCTTCAGATACTGACTGGTATGTAACACAATCTTTAATGGTTGGAATAATCCTCTAGCGTTTTTGACATTTTATTGTATCTTCCAAGTTTCTGAATCCTTGGAGACTGTCAATTAAATTGTTTTGGAGTTTCTATTAGTATTTGTTATTAAAATAAAAATTTGGCGACAACACAAGCTTAGATGCAGGAATAATGAGGGTCTTTGGCTGACTTCCTTAGAAGATATCTTGAATTTTGTCTAATCAGTGAAAATTTTGTTTGGACAAAGGTTTATGGCGTATCAGTGGTGTGTAGTATTTGAATCCGCTCCTTTAGAGTGATTATTTTTATTTTTCCTTGTGTGTGGGGACAATTAGATTTCTGGGAGATGCAATCAGTGGTATGCTCTCTGCAAAGCAGTGACAACTGGTTGTGGATAAAAAAGTAAATAGTTGGATGGATTGAACCTTGCATCTTGTGGTTGCTCTAGAATTTGCTCATTTACATGGCGCATTTTATTCTCCACCTATTCAAATATCAAACTCCATGACCAGAACAGTGATAGCCGAAAGACTGTCATTGACCAGATAGTTACTGAAACATATTTTTTTCATAAATAAGTTAAGCAACCATACCTGCACGATACTCAAAAGGTTGGTCTTGACAACAAATTGGACCTGTTTAGGTGCTGAGGCATTCAAATGTTTGAGTTGGTTGCAAAATTGTGTTGGTGGCGCTCAGTGAGAAAAGTGATGGTGAAAGGACAAGTTTTTTGGTGGTTTGCGTGGGAAGTCTCTATGTAAGGCCCGCTGAATGGAATCATTTGGAATTTGTTTGCATTGTTTGCCAAAAAAAAAAAAACGTTGATCGGGGTCTACGTGCCATGATGGGATCAAAACGTCCAAAGTCATTTCAATTGTGTAAAACAGTGTCCATTTGAAGGTGTTTTAAACTTAAACTTTATATATATATATATATATATATATATATATATATATATATATATATATATATATATATATATCTTTTCGAAGGAATTTTAAATTAGTTTATTTAAAATTTCTCCTTTCAAGGTCTACAGATGGGTTGTTTTTACACTAACAAGAGCTATGTTGGTTGGTTTCTGGTTACAATTCTAGCTTTTCCACATTGGTTTTGAGGTCTAGATTGTGGTAGCATACATGTTTGAAGATGCCACCACCCTGCCAATGGGGGTTTGTGCAGAGAGGTGTGCCCCTCCTACTAAATGCAGCTTGTTGGTTACAAGATGAATATGGGAGCTTGCTTGGTTTCCTGGGTTATGTGAGACTAGTTGTTTGTCTAGGTGCATATAGGTACATAATAAACATTAAATACTGAGATAAACAGTTGGATATGTTGTGTTTGGGGTGCATACAATGTTACCATGTGTTTATTTGTTTTGCAATGTTTGGTAATTTGGGATAGTTATTGGGTATCTTGGAATAGTTGTTGTCTCTGAAATATTTTACCACAAAATTTGTTAAAGTTGAAAATTCAAAGTCTAAATTGAAGATTCGAAGTTAAATTTATGGTTTCAAAGTTTAATTAAAAAGTGTGGCATCAATGTTGTAGACGGATGCATGATCAGTTGAACTCGACGCCTAGTTAAATCATTGTAAATTTGTTTGTATTGGGTGCATTTTTTGTGGTAGTTGACACCCTTTTTCAAGTTGATTGCTGGAGAAAATGGCCAAACTCGATGATTTGTTACAGTTATTGAACATTGTAATGTCGTCTACTATTCATAACAGTTTCCAAGTGAGTAAGGACATGCTCTTTGACATCCAATCATATTTGCAAAATGCTAAAAGCAAAATTGATTTCTTGGAACTAGAGTCCCAATTTCAATGAGATGAACTATATGAAATACAAAAGAAGAAATTTGAACTTGTTCTTGTTTAGAACAATAGTTTGTTTGAACTTGGTCATCAGTTAGAGAATGATCATAGTAATAAAGTGATTGTAGGAGAAAATTTGGATGCAGTTAGAAGTTCTGATGTGAAACCTGTTAGAAGACCATGGGAAGAGATTACAAACAATAAACACATAATTGGTTTGGGTTACAACAAGGATATTTTCGATGTATATTTTCATATTTCCAATTTTTTCTAAACCTATACAATTCCAAAGTGTTGTATTTTTGGATGGTGTTGTTCCATAGCAAGTTGATAGATGCCAATAGTGTAATAGAGTTGGACATGTGAAATATTGGTGTTTTGATCTTCACAAGTGTGAGCGTTGTGGAAAGCACAATCATCAGACAATTAGATGTTCCAGAAAGAAGATTGTTGCAAGAGAGCAGCTAAATTTTGGATGGATTGCTTCTTGGGATTGGACAAAAACAACCAAGAAGATTTATAGGTCATATCAAAGAATATGTTCGAGAGTGATTACCAACCTTGCAATGATGAATAATACTTCTCACCCTGTATATGAAAAAGGGGGAATTGTTGATGGTCTACTATAGGTTCGAGTTCAAGACGTCAATCGAGCCTTAGTCAGAGTTGAGTTGATTGAGTTGTTTGTAAATGAGAACTTCCATCTTTGGAATTGTTCAAGGAATTGTGGTGATAGTTCCCGAGTTTGTGGTCACCTTAAAACCACATTTTTGGTTGTTCTAAGAACTAGTACGAAGGTTCCAGAGTTGGTGTTGGTTGAGACCTTGAGTTCTCCCACCTTGCTTTGTGGTCATCCTTAAAAATCGTTTCTTGAGAGACATTCAACTCTTGGTTGAGATACATCTTTTCATTCTGAGCTCTCATTCTTGGACTTTGGTACATCCCTTCAGCTTAAAGGGGGAATGTTAGATAGCTAATCCTCGAGATTAATATTGGGTTAGTTTGAGTATTTATTGGAGTCCAAGAAGACCCAAAAACTAATTCAACTGTTTCCTATATGTATTAATATGTACACATTGTACATCATTGATTGAGATCAATTAATATACAGTTTATTTGGTTTCCAATATTTGTGTCTTACAAAAAAAATCTTACAGGTTCATTCCTAGATCTGTGGCTAGCTTGAAGAGATTACAGATAAGCTTCAATTTGTCTCATAAACTATGAAGTGGTCCAAAACCATCTAAGCTGGGATGAATGGAAATGGTGCAGTTGCCGAATCTATCTAATAATGATCTGTTGGGATCAATTTCCTCTTCTCTGAGTGATGCATCAGTAGTCAGGTTGTCAATTTGTCCATAAATTCTCTGCAAGATCATATACTTGTGGCTCTATCACATTTGCAGAAATTGGAGGAGTTTCTAAATCAGTTAAACAATCTCTTAGAAGGAGAGATACCCGGTCACAATTAGGAGAACATAAGTTGTTGATAATTTTGGATTTATCTTCACATATGCCCACCAGAACATACCATCTAAGTTGGGAAACTTCAGAAGCCTGAAATTTCTCAGCCTTTCGCCCAACGAACGTCAATATCTCATTCCTCAAGTTGGCATTTTGACAAATTTTAATTCGTCCAGTTTTGTGGGAAACAATAAACTTTGCGGTGTGGTTTTCCCAGGGCGGGTTGGTGTGAAATTATTTACAAAGTTTACATATATGGTGAAGGTAATTCAGGGAGAAGATGTGTTCAGTTTTGACATAATCCTCATGGAGTTATTGACAAGGAGAAGACTATAGAGTCTCATGACTGTTTTGTTTATGACACCATTTCCATCCATTTTTCCTCTTTTTATCATTGCTATCAACTCAAATAAATAGTAAACTATAAATTTTGACATGGTAAGGTACTCAGATGTCTTATTTTTCATATTTATTAATATGCCTTATTATTAAGTTAAAAGATTTTAATAGCTACCAAATTAACATGATTATGCAATTGTTTCATGATTTTGCAATTATCTCCATGGTTTGCAGTATTCCAGTATGCCAGCCAAGAAAAGAAACACATGGGTAGATGGGGATTGATCTCCTCATGGATCTCCTCCTATTCGCCTGAGTCAAATTGTCAAGGAAATCACCTAGTGGCGCAGTAAAAAAAGCAGGTCAATATGTGGATAAATAGAGCAACAAGAGTTCAAATAGATCACGACTCTCTGATTTGCTTTCCAAATAGAAAATCAACAAGAAATGTTATTTCTTTGTTATAAGGTTAGAATTCAGATTAGGGTTGATTTAAGTTTTTAAGGAATAAAAGTCTCAATCCATTGAGCACAAATTCTATATATATAACTCTATAAACAGAAAGCCACGGCGCATATATGTAGTCTTTAATTGACAGTTTGAAGTTTCATAACTCTGTTCTTTTTAATTGAAGAAGCATTCTCGTCAATCTCATGCGCAATTATATGTTGAATTAAAGTATAGAAAATGGTTGTTTTGTGGAGGGCCCTTGCAGACAGTCTAGGTTATTTTATTTTTATTTTTATCTTAGTTCATTTCGTTTTCATTATTTCCATAATTGCATTATTGCAACTTCAATTTCTTTGTAATTTCTTGTTTACACTCTTTCGTTTGTTTTCTATCAATTTCAAATCATTTGTATGCTTTCTAAAATAGTATTATGTACATAATCCTCTTCTTTTCATAGCGAATATGTTTTATTAGATCACATTCCTTCTGCTTTTATTTTGTTACTTCAAGTAGAATTTTTAATTGTAGTATGTAGATCATAACATAGATTGTTTTATAAATTTATTCTTGAATAGAAGTGATTCTTTGAAGAGCAGAAATAATTGTCTTTCTAGAACATAAGTAGTTTAGTTATAGATTCCAGAATAACTTTCTTTCTTTTCAAAAACACAATTTATTTTAAAGAAGTATTTTTTCTTTTCCATCACCTTGCATAGTAATTCTTTTGAAACTAACAACAATCAGTTAAATAGGATCATGATAGGTTGTCTTACTTTCCTTTTCAAGAGTTGATTGTATGATTTTAACTGTAAATCTTCAGTTTCACTAGGAACATAGGAATAAATAAAATCCTTAAAACAAACACAATTATCATCTTAATAAACTCAAAAAGGCTTCTAGCATATATAGTGCACTTTCACTTCACAAGTTTACCAACTTCGGTCAATAATTTATGTAAGAAATTTAAGAACATTGAATTGACTAAACATTTTGGCGTCATTTCCGGGGAAGTGTAAATAGAAGTCTTGATTTCTTTTAAATAAATAAAAACATGATATGCATAGGGAAAGAGACTCTAGGGGTTGATTTGTACGTAGAGGAAAGAGCTTAATTCCAACAACATCACTTACTCCACCACGACCTCATAGAGCCACACCACCCACACAAACTCAAATTCCATCCAGAGCATGCCAACGTAAACTTCCTGAGCTATTAAGATCCGAAATCTAACCTAGAGATTCACCAGCTTCATCAACAAAAGCCATAATAGAAGAAGATCCTGTATCCCCAATAACAAGAATAATTTTCCTATCTTTCACCTTAGGACAACTTTTAGCTCAAGAGTTGGAAGTTTCTACTGAAGAAGAGGAAGAAGAAATCTACTTCAAACCATTGATAGAAGAACCAGGGGAACTAGAGGAGGTTGAAAACCCAATCTTAGAACCAGAATCAGAACCCTATATTAGTTATGAAGAATCTACAATGGTTGGAGAAGGGGAAGGAGAGGTACATAATTTGAATGGTGAAAAACCTAGGATTCAAGGGGGAAGAGGGGGTGGAAGACAAGGTGGAATAGGAGGTGGAAGAGATGGAGGAATAGGAAGAGGAGTGAATCTAAATCCAAAACCATTTGGATTTCCAATCCTCGATGAAGATACAATTGTAACAATGAAAAATATCTCACTCCCTATCCTTCCAAACTTTCATGGATTAAGAAGTCAAGATCCTGAGACATTTCTCTTTGAATTTGAAGTCTTGTGTAGATGATATTATTATCTAGATGATGCTAAAAAGTTGAAATTATTCTTTGCAACCCTTAAAGATGCAACATTAAAATGGTTTACGGGTTTAGGAATCGACTCCATAAGAACATGGGAACAAATGAAAACTACATTCTTAGAGAAAAATAAGGATAACTGTATGCCCGATAACATTAAAGATGAAGTCTTTAGAATGACACAAAAAGAAGATGAAAATCTTGAAGATTTCATTGAAATATTTGCTTACAATGTAAAAAGGGAAAAAATGAATAATCTAGATGAGGAAACTTTGAAAGCTCTCTTATTGAAATCAATTAGAGATGAGTGGATTGAATTTATCAATCTAATGGGTAAGCGAGACATTTATCAGTTATCCCTAGGAGAAATTTGTGAGTTGTGCATACACATTTCAAGAGGCAAAGCAAGAACCGAGAAAAATCCAAGAGATCCTCTTTTATCAAGGATTAATAAATCCGCAACTGGAAAAATAAGTACAGCAAAATTAGGAAATTTGCTTGATAATTTTAAAACATATATTTTAGGGAGTCTTAGTGAACAAATTGACACCCTTAAAATACAAAACAAGAAAAAAGCTGAAAATGTTGCATTGTCCATTTTTTGTCCTAAGTGCAGAAAGAAACATGCCTTGAGAGAATGTCCTCTTGATTTAAAAAGTACATAAACTTGTATTATTTGTGTGGAAAATCATGATACAAAAGAAAGTCCCTCAATACCAAAACTTAAATTTTTTTATCAAGAAGAAGGAATACCAAATCAGGGAGATCCTCTCTGTTTTATTGCTAAAAGACCTTGGCAGAATCCACAGCCAAATACATCTCAAGGTTTGAATACTCAACTATTTGCACAATCTTCGAAAAGTAATTGGACTACCCCAATTCCTTGGCAATCTTGGCCACAACCTTGGTCACAAGGATGGCAAAATCCTTATGGAAAATTCCCTCAATATCCTCAATATCCTTAATTTCCTCAATTTCCACAATTTCAACATTCATATCCTACTTTTCCTCCACAATATTATCCTCAGCCTATTCAACAAACTCAACCTCGCAATGTGACCCACAACTTTCATTACCATTTCCTCAAAGACCAAATCAATTTCCTTCCCAACAACTTCCAAAACCAAATAATAATAAAAATTCACAACCTCTTTACAATATGCAAGGACAAAATTTTCAAACCTACATGATAACTCCACTAGATCTAAATATTGTTCAACTTAGATCTGGTAGAATATTATAAAAGAATCCCCCTTCAGTTGTTATTCAAGAAATTGAAAAAGAAAAGATCCCTGAAGAAGAAAAGTCTTTTAATAATAAAAAGAAGAAACTCAAAAACAAGTTAGGACTCCAACACATTCAAATAACTCAACTCCTATTATGAAACAACCTTCAATATCTGTTTCAAAACCACATTTCCCTGAAAGATTAAAAATTAATGAAGGGGTAGAAAAACAAATTTTATTGCCTGATTATGGCATGTTAGATGAACTGAAGAATGTTTGCATAAAGATTCCTTTGCTTCAATCCATTAAGGAAATACCAATTTTCGCAAAACAATTAGGGGATTGAGCATAAAAAGAACTGGAAGAAAGAGAAAAGAAATCAAAAGAATCCAACTTGTTGGAAAATTTTCAGATATCATAATGGGTAAAACAACAATTCAAAAATATCTTGATCCAGGAAGTCCCATTGTGAAAAAACACATCAATGGTGTAGAGATCCCATATACATTGATTGATCTAGGATCAACCATAAATATCATGAGTAAACAAACTATGAATCAACTAAAACTTTCTAATCTTCGATATACACCTACACTACTACAATTGATAGGTAGATCTGTAATCAAACTTGATGCTGTATTAGAAGACATATATGTATCCTTAGATTCTTGGGAATAGCTTGTTGATTTTATGATTTTAACACCCAAGAATAACTTGGGAGGACATCCATTGATTCTAGGAAGACCATGGCTAGCTACAGCCGATGCTTCCATAAGTTGTAGATTTGGTGCTATGTGCACTTCTGATGGGAGTACAACAAAGAAATTCACACTATATTCACCAGGAAAAACAACAGTGGATGTTGAAAATGAAGAATGGATAGATAATGACTTTGATATAAGACCAATCTTTGCTACTTCACAATTAGATGAAGCAGATCAAACTTTAAATTTAATGGAAAACAATGAATCTTCATCATATTGTGAATCTAGTCAAAGTTTTCAAGGGAAATGCAATATTTGAATGTCAACAATAATTTGGAATAATTTCAAAAGAAAGAATTAATCAAGATGTTACAAGCATTCATCTTCTTATGCATGGGAATATACTGACATGAAGGGAATTGATCCTAATACTTGTAAACATCATATCTATATTGAAGAAAATGCCAAACTAGTTCGAAAACCTCAAGGAAGAATGAAGCCAAATCTAAGGGAGACTGTTAAGGAAGAACTACAAAAACCGTTGAATGTCAATTTCATCTATCCAATATCAAATAGTCAGTGGGTTTCACCCTTTGTAATTATTCCTAAAAAAAGGAAAATGGAGAGTGTGTATTAACTATAGGGAACTGAATAAATCCAATTTAAAAGATCACTTTCCACTTCCTTTCATATATCAAGTTTTAAATACATTGATAGGAAAGAAATATTTTTCTTTTTTAGATGGTTTTAGTGGGTATAACCAAATCCAAGTAGCCCCAGAAGACCAATATAAAACCACCTTTACCTGTCCATGGGGAACTTATGCTTATTGGGTACTTCCCTTTGGATTATGTAATGCTCCTGCAACATTCCAAAGAGCATTATTAGGCATTTTTTCTGATCTAATTCATGATTATGTGGAAGTATATATGGACGATTTTACAATTTTTGGAAATTATTTTGAAGAAGCTCTTAAAATTTTGGAAAAAAATATCACTAGATGTAAAGAGGCAAATCTCTCATTAAGCCATGAAAAATATTTTATGATGTTTACTGAGGGAATCTTTTTAGGACACCATATTTCATGAAATGGAATTAGAGTGGACACATCTAAAGTAGAAGTTATTTCTAAATTATCAATTCCAACCTCTCAACGAGATGTTAGAAGTTTTCTTGGTTTCACTAGTTATTATAGAATATTTATAGAAAACTTTACAAAAATTGCATCTCCACTTTTCAAACTACTCACAAAAGACTGTGAATTGAATTGGAATTTTGATTGCCAAAAGGGCTCTAAGTCATTAAAAGAGAAAATCTCTGAAGCACCCATTCTTAGAGGACCAAATTGAAAATTACCTTTTCACATTTTCACTGATGCTTCAAACACAACTTTAGGAGCTATACTAGGACAAAAAGACCTTAACTCCATCTGCCATTTATTACACTAGTAAAAATTTGAATCCTCCAAAGATAAATTATACTGTCACAGAGAAGGAGTTTTTAGTTGTTGTTCATGCCATCAATAAATTCAGACATTATATCACAGGCTATGAAACTTTTGTACATATTGATATTCTTCAATTAGATACTTAATGAATAAATCAATCACTAATGGCATAATCACTAGATGTTTGTTGTTGCTACAAGAGTTTAACATTACTATTTTGGATTGACTTGGAAAAAAACACAGTTGCTGACTTTTTATCAAGGATTCAAAATGATAACAATGACATGCCTGTAAAAGATAATTTTCCTGATGAATATATTTTTGCAGTATCTACTAAATCTCCATGGTTTTCAGATATTGCTAACTATTTGGCTACAGGAAAATTACCATCATACCTGTGTCCTCGAGAAAAAAGGAAGGTAATTCAAATTAGTGCATCTTATTCATGGATAAATGAAGAATTCTATAAAAAAGGTCCAGATCTGATCATCCGAAGATGTGTGAGAAAGGATGAAGTACTAGATATATTGAAATCTTGTCATGATGAGCCACGTGGAGGACACTTCGCTGAAAAAGAAATTCTTACAAATTCCTTCTCTTAGGATATTATTGGCCTTCCCTTTTTAAGGATGCCAGAGAGTATGTTAAGAGATGTGATAGTTGTCAAAGGATGGGGAAACCTATTCCTTCTGATGAGATGCCTCTACAACCTCAGATACTTATTGAGCCTTATGGAAAACAGGCTCTGGATCTTGTTAGTCCAATCAATCCACCTTTGAGACAAAAGAGATACATTTTTTTTGCACTGATTATGTTACAAAATGGGTAGAAGCTAAAGCACTTCTTTCTGCTACTGAAAATGTTATAGTTTCATTTCTTTTAGAGTATATCCTTACTCGTTTTGTTGTTCCAAGAGAAATTGTAACAGATCAAGGTACTCAATTCACATCCAAGTTGGTATAGAAGATAATGGAGGAATACAAAATCAAACATTGAAAGTCTACTCCATATCATCCTCAAGAAAATGGATAGGTGGAGTCCACCAATAAAGTCATTGAAGCAATTCTCACCAAAATTGTGCATTTGCATAGAAGAGATTGGGCAGAAAAGCTTCCAGAAGCTTTATGGGCATACTGTACCACATGGAGAAATACTACAAGACATACTCCTTATGAGCTTGTTTATGGAAAACAAGTCATGTTTCCTATTGAGTTTCAAGTCAAAACTTTCAAGACAACAGTCAAATTGGGTCTTGATCTTTCAGAAGCACAAAAACAAAGAATGGAGCAACTAAATGAACTTGATGAGATAAGACAAGATGCAATCCAAAGAACCAATCTAGTTCAACAACAGAGATCCAGATGGCATGAAAAATATATCAAAGAGAGAAAATTCCAGCCAGGATATTGGGCATTACTGTTTGATTCAAAGTTCAAAGATTTCCAAGAGAAATTTCAAACTGGTTTGGGCCTTACGAGATTGAAACAATGTTTGAAAATGGTGCAGTTAGGATCAGAACTATTGATGAAGAAAGGATCACTTTTCTTGTGAATGGTCATCGACTGAGAATCTATCATAAACCATTGACCAAGGAAGAATTTATCAAATATTTGCAAGATAATACTGATTTAAAGTTGGTGAAGAAGGATTTTCCTTCTTCTCCAACTTGATCTCCAAAAGTCTTTTTCTTTCTGAAAAAAATAAATAAAAATAAAATAAATAAAATAAAATAAGATAATATATATATATATATATATATATATATATATATATATATATATATGAAAACCAGCAATGGTTGACATGTTTATACAGAAAATCTAAGGTGAAAATTAATTTTTGACACCTTAAATTTTCCTCACATATTTTCTAAACCCATTTTCTTCATGTCCCACTCTTTTCTTTTCAAAAATAAAATAGATATAAAATTATTGATTTTTTGCAGCTCTAACAAATTTATGCAGCCAATTTGACAGAAATTTTTGATGGAATAATTGAAAGAGTTATTGAATCCCTCCACTGCAAAGCACACGAAAACAATACAAGGGACAACAACCAAAGGTTAGAAAGCAATAATTCAAAGGTATGAAATTCTTTAATTTGATAATAAGGATCAAAAACATTAATTGTATGAATTATATAGACATTGTATTACCAAATTCAAAATCATTATTACTAAGAGTTGATAGTATTGTGTCAAATCGGATCTAATCTGCCATTCACTCCTAATCATTATACCTACGCTTCAACCCACATCTCGATTTTATTGATCTGATCGCCAAAATCATTCTCATTCATGCTCTCAACGGTCAGAGTCTATCACACCTCTTCATAGCGTTACCACTTACACTCCCATCATTCACACTCTTGCCCTCATTACTCTGAAACCCTATGAAACCCTCATACCCTGTTAAACAAACGGTCTTGAGACAAAGCTTCTCAACCATGGGAGTTATAGTCAGAACAGAACCAACAGGAAGAACATTTCTATAAGGATATCCACAGCCAAGGGAATTGTTGCAGAAAGCACAATGGCTGGAGTTTGTGGAGAAATTTGACGGTTTTCACAAAGAAATAACCAAATCCTTCACCATATCCTTTGATGGGATGGAAGTTGAGATAGGGGACATAAAATTTACAGTGAAAAAATCCTTTGTTGTCGAAGCTACTGGATTTCCTTGAATTGGAGAAAAATGGGTTAAAAAAAGAGGTATTGAGAGAGAAGTTTGGAAGGTTTTTCTGAAGAACCCTAGCCTGGACACCACCATTTTCAAGAAGGGCATTTTGAGCACAACATTGAAAAGTAAGTGGAGAAATTTACTCCTGATAATTCAAAATTTTGTTACTTGCGAAGGGAGGTTTGGATGCTTGTTTTTCTATCATATCCGACTATTGATGAATTTTATTGATGATAATGAAATAAATCTTCCATATTTCTTACTTAATAGTCTAAGAAAGATGTCAGGGAATGTTCAAAGGAAAATTCAATATATAAAGAACACCATGTATCAGTATGGTCTTGTTAAAATCCTTATTGAATTTTATCTTAAAAATATGGGTGATAATTGGGAAAGCTTTTTAGTGAGGAGTCATTTTAAGGAAGATAACCATGAACAACCAAGAAATGACAAAGATAGAAGATGGAGAAAAAGAAAAATTGAAGAACTAGTGGAACAAGAATAGTCGATCAGCAACAAAACCAAGAGAGGGAGAAAAAGAAAAATTGAAGAACCAATAGAACAAGGACAACAACAGTCACATGAGAAGTTAGAGGATGACATTCCTCTTACAAAATTTTTAGAGAATATAAACAAGAAAGATGTTAGAAGAAATAAAGCCAGCCAAAAGACAGAGAGAACACCCAAAAAAAAGAAGCCTAAGATAGAAAGAAAGAAAAAGAAAATTCAAATGCATCCTGTGACAAGCTTAAGAAGAAGTACCAAACCCAATCCAACAACAAAAGAATGACCTTCAAAAATTATGTAGCATATCAACTTAGTAGTAGAGGAAGATTCAAGGGTTTCTTCGCCAACTTTCAGCACACCTCCTGAGAGTCTAGGCCGAAGAACACCTGAAATTGATCCTATACAGTAGGAGATTTATGACTATATTGAGTCCCTGGAGAAAAGAGATGTTGCAAAAACATCAACTTCAAATCAAGAAGAAGTCCAGTTTAGTAAAGCACAAGAACCTCCAATAATAAATATTTTAAAACAAGATTTTTTCGAGCTAGAGACACTAAACAGTTACATTCAGAAGGAGAATCAAACCCTAAAGGTGAAGAGTGAAATCCAAATAGCTAAAAGTGACAATATCATTTTACACCTAAGTCTGTGGTATAACAAAAATAAGAATCTGAATTAGAGAAACAAATCTCTACAAAGACAAGTCATCAAACTGAAGTACAAAATTCTCATGAAAAAGCCAAGGATGGAAGTGGTTGGAAAGAAAGGGAAAAAGATGAAGTTGGATGTACTTGCAGAGGTCTCAAAAGAATTGTAGTAATTAAACATGAGACATCAGTTTTTTGTTTTGCATGAGGACATGCAAAGACCTCAGCATGGGGGAATGTAGAGTCTCATGACTGTTTTGTTTTTGACACCATTTCCATCCATTTTTCCTCTTTTTATCATTGCTATCAACTCAAATAAACAATAAACTATATATTTTGACATGGTAAGGTACTCAGATGTCTTATTTTTCATATTTATTAATGTGCCTTATTATTAAGTTAAAATATTGTAATAGCTACAGAATTAACATGATTCTGCAGTTGTTTCATGATTCCATAGATATCTCCATGGTTTGCCAGATTCCAGTATGCCAGCCAAGAAAAGAAGCACATGGGCAGATGGGGATTGATCTCCTCCTATTCGCCCCAGCCAAATCATCAAGGAAATTGCCCAATGGCATAGTCAAAGAAGCAAGTCAATAAGTGGACAAATAGAGCAATGAGATTTCAAATAGATCACGACTCTCTAATTTTCTTTCCAATTAGAAAATCTTCAGGAAACGTTATTTCTCATTTATAAGATTAAAATTTAGATTAGGACTGATTTAAGTTTTTTTAAGGCATAAAAGTCTCAATCCGTTAAGCACGAAATCTATATATATAACTCTGTAAACAGAAAGCCACGACACATATATGCAATCTTTAATTGACAGTCTGAAGTTTCATAACTCTGTTCTTTTTATTGAAGAAGTATTCACATCAAATCTCATGTGCAATTAGCTGTTGAATTAAAGTATTAAAACATTTTGTTTTGTGGAGGGCCCCTGCAGACAATCGATGTTCTTTCTTTTATTTTTAGCTCAGTTCATTTCGTTTTCATTATTTCCAGAATTACATTATCACAACTTCAATTTCTTTGTAGTTACTTGTTTACACTCTTTCATTTGCTATCCGTCAATTTCAAATAATTTGTATGCTTTCTAAAATAGGAATATGTACATAATCCTCTTCTTTTCATAGCGAATATGTTTGATTAGATCGCATTCCTTCTGCTTTTGTTTTGTTACTTCAAGTAGAATTTTTAATTACAATATGTAGATCTTAACATTGATTGCTTTATAAATTTATTCTTGAATAGAAGTGATTTTGTGAAGAGAAGAAATAATTTTCTTTCTAGAACATGAGTAGTTTCGTTATAGATTCCAGAATAACTTTCTTTATTTTCAAAAGCACAATTTATCTTAAAGAAGTAGTTTTTATTTTCCATCACCTTGCATAGTAATTCTTTTGAAACTAACAACAATCAGTTAAATAGGATCATGATAGTTTGTCTTACTTTCCTTTTCAAGAGTTGATTGTAGGAATTTAATTGTAAATCTTCAGTTTCATTAGGAATGTAGGAATAAAGAAAATCCTTAAAATAAACACAATCATCATCTTAATAAACTAAAAAATGCTTTTAGCATATATATGCACATTCACTTCACAAGTTTACCAACTCTGGTCGATAATTTATGTAAGCAATTTAAGAACATTGAATTGACTACAAAATTTTGCGTCGTTGCCGGGGAAGTGTAAATAGAAGTCTTGATTTCTTTTAAATAAATAAAAACATGATATGCATAGGGAAAGAGACTCTAGGGGTAGATTTGTACATAGAGGAAAGAGCTTAATTCCAACAACATCACTTACTCCACCACGACCTCGTAGTGCCACACCACCCAAACAAACTTGAGTTCCATCCAGAGCAAACCAACATAAACTTCATAAGGTATTAAGATCTGAAATCCAACCTAGAGATTCACCAACTTCATCAATAGAAGCCATAATAGAAGAAGATCCCATATCCATAACAACAGGAATAATTTTCCTATCTTCGACTGGAGGACATCTTCTAGCTCAAGAGTTGGAAGTTGCTACTGAAGAAGAGGAAGAAGAAACCTACTTCAAACCATTGACAGAAGAACCAGAGGAACTAGAGGAGGTTGAAAACCCAATATTAGAACCAAAATTAGAACCCTATATTAGTTCTGCAGAATCTACAATGGCTGGAGAAGGGAAAGGAGAGGTACATAATTTGAATGGTGAAAAAACTAGGATTCGAGGGGGAAGAGGGGGTGGAAGACAAGGTGGAAGACGAGGTGAAAGAGATGGAGGAAGAGGTAGAGGAGAGAATGTAAATCCGGAACCCTTTAGATTTCCAATCCTCGATGAAGATACAACTGTAACAATGAAAAATATCTCACCCTCTATCCTTCAAAACTTTCATGAATTAAGGAGTAAAGATCCTGAGACATTTCTCTTTGAATTTGAAGTATTTTGTAGATCATATTATTATCTACATGATGCTCAAAATTTGAAATTATTTCGTGCAGCCCTTAAAGATGCAACATTGAAATGGTTTATGGGTTTAGGAATAAAATCCATAAGGACATGGGAACAAATGAAAACTACATTCTTAGAGAACTATAAGGATTACTGTATGCCCCATAACATTAAAGATGAAGTCTTTAAAATGACACAAAAAGAAGTTGAAAATCTTGAATATTTCGTTGAAAGATTTGCTTACAATGTAAAAAGGGAAAAAATGAATAATCTAGACGAGGAAACTTTTTAAACTCTCTTATTGAAATCAATTAGAGATAAGTGGATTGAGTTTATCAATCTAATGGGTAAGGCAGACATTTATCAGTTATCACTAGGAGAATTTTGTGAGTTGTGCATGCACATTTCAAGAGGCAAAACAAGAACCAAGAAAAATCCAAGAGATCCCCTTCTGTCAAGGATTAATAAATCTGCAGTTGGGACAGTAAGTAGAGCAGATTTAGGAAATTTTCTTGATAATTTTAAACAAATATTTTAGGGAGTCTTAGTGAACAAATTGACACCCTTAAAATACAAACCAAGCAAAAAGCTGAAAATGTTGCATTGTCCATTTTTTTCCTAAGTGCAAAAAGAAACATGCCTTGAGAGAATGTCCTCTTGATTTAAAAAGTATAGAAACTTGTGTTTTTTGTGCTGAAAATAATGATACAAAAGAATGTCCCTCAATACTAGGAATTAAATTTGTTTATAAAGAAGAAGGAGTACCAAATCAAGTAGATCCTCTATGTTTTATTGCTAAAAGACCTTGGCATAATCCACAGCCAAATACAACTCAAAGTTTTAATACTCAACTATTTGCACAATATTCACAAAGTAATTGGACTACCCCAATTCCTTGGCAATCTTGAACACAACCTTGGTCACAAGGATGGAAAAATCCTTATGGAAAATTCCCTCAATATCCTCAATATCCTCAATTTCCACAATTTCCACAATTTCAACAATCATATCCTACTTTTCCTCCACAATATTATCCTCAACCTATTCAACAAACTCAACCTCACAATGTGAACCCACAACTTTCATTACCATTTCCTTAAAAACCATATCAATTGTGTGCCCAACCACTTCCAAATCCAAATAATAATAAAAATTCACAACCTCTTTACAATATGGAAGGACAAAGTTTTCAAACCTACATGATAACTCCACTAGATCTAAATATTGTTCAACTTAGATATGGTAGAATATTAGAAAATAAGTCCCCCTCAGTTGTTATTCAAGAAATTGAAAAAGAAAAGATCCCTAAAGAAGAAAAGTCTTTTAATAATAAAAAAGAAGAAACTCAAAAACAAGTTAGTACTCCAACACATTCAAATAACTCAACTCCTATTATGGAACAACCTTCAGTATCTGTTTCAAAGCAACATTTCCCTGAAAGATTAAAAATTGATGAAGGGGTAGAAAAACAAATTTTATTGCCTGATTATGACATGTTAAATGAACTAAAGAATGTTTGCATAAAGATTCATTTGCTTCAAGCCATTAAGGAAATACCAATTTTTGCAAAAAAATTAGGGATTGAGCATAAAAAGACCTGGAAGAAAGAGAAAAGAAATCAAAAGAATCCAACTTCTTGGAAAAATTGCAAATATCATGATGGGTAAAACAACAGTTCAAAAATATCCTCATCGAGGAAGTCCCATTGTGAAAACACACATTGTTATAGCACCACTTACCACTCTTGGTATTTGTGATGCTTTGTTTATGGCCTAGGGCGATCCCTCCTTCCCGACTTGGTCCAAATATATAAAAAAACAATGTTTTATTCCTTGTACACTACTTTGCCCTGAACTAAAAGCATGGAAAATTTTAGGGGCGAATTTTCGCCCTTGGGCTAAATTAAGGGGTTTTATATTTTTATTGGGCGAATATTTTGTATCATAGTACATTGTTACAAATCGCCTCAAATTTATTTTATAAAAAAATTAGGTATGGAGGTTAGCCCACCTTATTTTAAGGGAGAGGGTAAAAAAAGTAAATTTAACCCTTGAAATTAGGAGCTACAATCTTCCATTCGCCCTCATTTTCAAGAAAATGTGTTTATGATAGTTATAAATATAAATATAAATATAGTGGAGGTATGGTAAATAAATAAAAGCTCTTTTTATACTTACTCCAAAGGTATGGTAAATAAATAAAAATACAAATAAACTAGAGGTATGGTAAATAAATAAAACCTCTTTTTATATTTAGTCCATAACCCTCTTTCTATTTAAGAAGGCCCAAAAATGAGGTTTCATTTAAGTGAATCCTATGGGCCAAATACCATATTTATAAAAAAGGTATGGTAAATTATTAAAAATATAAATAAACGAGAGGTATGGTAAATAAATAAAACATTTTTTTATATTTACTCCATATGTCACCTTATATTTATGAACACGGAAGTGTGTAAATAAATAAAAATATAAATAAAGTGGAGGTATGGTAAATAAGTAAACCTCTTTCTATATTTAGTCCATAACACTCTTTCTGTTTAAGGAGGCTAAAAAAAGAGGTTTTATTTAATTGAATCCTATGGACCAAATACCATATCTATAAAAAAAAGTATGGTAAATTAATAAAAATATAAATAAACGAGAGGTATGGTAAATAAATAAAACATTTTTTACATTTACTCCATAAGCCACCTTATATTTACGGACACTCAAAAAATGTGTTATATTTAGGTGAAGCCTATGGGCCAAATACCATGGGCCAAATTATTATTAATACCATGCAAAAAAACATTAAACATTATCAACCCTAATATTAGTATTAATAAAAATAAAGATGGCACATGGTATTGACCCATGGTATTCACATGGAATGCAGCCTATTTAAAGGGGGGAATTAAACTAGCATAGATCCATCTTTACTTTGGATCAAATATCGTGATATGCAAACTAACATAGAGTGAAAAAATATTTGATCCCTCTCGGGGCTTGGTAGATCAAGAGTAAAAATGGATCTTGTAATTTAATGTCACTTAAACATTTTAACTTGGTTAAAATAAAAAAATAAAAGAAAAATCAATTATTAATTTTATTATTTTTTATAAATTATTAATAGTAGTTTTTAAGCTCCAGATTTATGATAACCCATGGTATTGACCCATGGTAATACCATGGTATTCATGTGAGCATAGACTATTTAAAGGGGAAATTCTATCAGCTTAGATCCATCTTAATTCCAGGTCTACCAAGTGCTGGGAGGGATAAATAGATTTCATCCCTCTAAGAGTTGTAGATGTGGAGTTAAGATGGAAATATGTTGGTTTTTATGATAATGAAGATATTAAATAGACTTAGGAAATTATATTGTAAAAAAATATCTTAAGTTGAATGGTTAAAGCTACATTTAGTCACTTCACAAAATTTAGTAAAAAATACTGATATCTCCATTAATATTGGTTTTTCTGATTTAACAAAAAAAAAATCCAAAACAATGAAATCTTAACTCTTTCCGCATCACCCTCGCAGAAAAGAGATAGTCGCTGCCCAGATTTCCCATCATTTTTCAAACATTCTCAATATGATATCTTCATGAAAAAGTTAAGGCACTGATCTTGGATTAGTTGTTTGAAAAACATGGTAGTTTGTACAACCTTGTATCTTCTCTACTATTCTTAGTTTGTCGTAATAATCTGTAGGGGTTGGGTTACTGCACCATATTGTCCTAAAAGGCGGAGATTGTGCACCAAAAAGGAAATTAATCCACATGTTACAACGTTGTTAAAAATGGTATGAAGGTAGTGAATTATGCTAATAAGAAATTTAGATTGGGAGAGACGTAATTAAATTTTATTATTTAATTGAAGATTTCCAATTAAAATAATAATAAATCTACATTTATATATTTATATATTGATTGGAAGGCTTCTGACAATGGTCACTTCTTTCCATTAGATCCCCTTCAGGCCTTTGGGATACCTACTACTTCATTATATTATATAGTTGGGGCTTGCTACTTGTTGGCATGTTGGGGTAAACAAACTTGATGTGTTTTTTTTTTTTATCTCGCAGTTGGAGTCTATGGAATAAGAAAGAAATTTGATAGCTTGGCAAAAGTGGTAGCTTGACAAAAGTGGTAGAGAAAACATTAATCTCTCCTACCAGGACAAACATGGCCACTAAAATTTGCAACATTGTTTGTAGGAAGTGAAAATTGTGTTTCTTTTTTCCAAACATGTATGTTAGTATATTACAGTTTAATGAATATGTTTTATTATTATCATATATGGTTTCATACTTTAACAAAACATTCACCAAGACTTCACAATGTTTTATTATTCAGTGAAAGATTTTCCAAGATCTTACAAGATTTTATAATTCAGTGAAAGATTCGCCATGACTTTACAAGATAATATAATCTGGTGAGAGATTCGCCAAATATATATATATATATATATATATATATATTAGTGATAAAATTACCTCCCATTTTTCCTATGTATCATGGGGATTCGCCCATTTATTATACATATAAATTTAGCGTGGTTCTTAAAGTTTTCCCTGGCTAAAAGCGTATATGTATTAAAACACTTAAAATAAATAAATTTCCTTAATTATGGGCGGAGTTCATGGGTGGTCCAACTTTTTACCAACTAAAAAACTAATTGGGAGTGGTATAAATAAGACCTCTATGGGAAGGCCTTAAGGAGGAGAAGAGATAGAGTTATTATACTGAGATTATCCTTGACTGAGTCTGATGAATCCCTGTGCGTCATGCACTTCCCCAAGCTTCAAGAAACCCTTGTTTCCTTGATTATAGATATCCTCCTTTTTCTTGAGATATCATGGTGTTGGTGATGGAAGAATATTGTTGAAGGCTGGGATAGGACAAATCCGAAGGACGGTTCCGCTTGGAGCCAAAAGAAGAAGACACAGGTGAATTCTCTCCATGTTATTTATAGCTTACGGCGATAAAACAAATGTTGTCTTGTTTCCGAAATTAACTATGTTTATGCATCAAATTATGTTTTAATTCATATATGAATGTCGTTTTGATGTATGATCCATCATTTGTTTATATGATATAAAGTCAATTTCGTGAATATGCTTTACTTATATACTGCTATGCATGTTCGAATTGAATGATTTTTAGGTTTGAAGAACATTGGGAGTTGCAGAGGGTCTAAACCCTGTGGGACCTACTCGAACGAAGGAAATCCGGGTACGGTCACTTTTACGTAGTTTGATAATATAAGCATATTTCCTGAGCTGTATGAGTATTTCTTGTTGTAGTTTGCTTCTGCTATGTTGGGGTTCTAACCCAAAGCCCTAGGGTGCTTCCACCTGAAACATAATTGGCGACTCCACTGGGGATAACAATCTTGTTATTCCTGGATTGGGTTGTTCATTATCAATCAAGGCTCAGTCTTTGGTTTGCTTGTTGTTATAGTCTTATTTGGTCTACTAGAGTCCCAGGCCTTAAGCCTGATCTTTTGGATCAGACTTTGTTTTTTATTTTTTCTTGCAAAATTTTGTATACACTCTTTACTTTGTTTACAGTAGTGTATACACACTTGTTTCTGTAAAGTGAACTCGCATATACACGAGTTTCCCGTGTCAGAAGCGCGTGTACACGCTTCTATGTTTGAATACAGTTGCGTATGCAAAGTTTTGAATTGTTTTTTCAAATCTTTCAGCCCAGATAGTTTTGTTGCCTGGTATTTTTCAGTCTCTATGTGGTCAATTGTTGTCTGAAGAATTTAATTATTCTGCAAGCTTACTGTTTCGAAGTCTCTTCCTCATTGAAAATATTTGGCCTAGGTTTTCTCTTTTAGCAAGTTTGTAATTTGAGTTTTGGCACACAAGACTTCGTCCAGAAGTTCTTGCTTGTTCTGGTTCTCCAGAACACGAGATTGTTTTCAGTTTCAGTGTCAAGCCTAGATTTCGAATCTACTTGCTCTGCTCTCCTTCGTTTTGTGTACTCATAGATTTTCTTGGTTTTTGAAAGTCTTTTTGACGAATTTGGAAGTATTTATTTCCTGGCTTCTTGGTAAGTTTTTTCAAGCTCTTTGCTGCTATTTGGGTTGTTTTGTACAAGTTGAAGTCTTTTTGCTCAAGTTTTCGTTCATTTTCGAGTTTGTAACTTGCAAAGACTCCTTGTGATCTTTCTTCGATTTTTTGAGTTTTAGTAGCATTTTGGTGATTTCAAAAAGTTGTTTTGGTTGCTTCTTTAAAAAAGAAAAGATCTAAAAAACTTTGTTTTTGTATTTCTTTTGCCAAGTTTTGTTTTTGGTTTCTTTTTGTTTTTAAAAGTGAATTGCGATCTTTTACAATTTGTCCTTCTTGTTTGGAGAGAATTTTGTGTTCAAAATTTGTGTCCTCTTCAGTACTTAAGTTGGCTCATTGTTAATTATAAACAATTGCTTTTTCTTTTTGAGTGTTATTTAGGATCTTGCATCTCCATTATATCTTGCATTATGGTAGTTTGCATGGTTAAATCATTCATAGTCTTTTAGTTTTTGGGTGTGTGAAGTGTGTTTCAAGAAAAGAAAAGAAAAAGTACTTTGCTTTGTAGAAGTTTTATAGAATCCATATAGAGATCTCTTTTCATCAAAGAAAAAATGATTGCATTCATGTAGTTAGTTTTTCATTGATTTGTGTTGCATCATACAAACATCATGTACTTTGCTTTGTAGAAGTTTTGTAGAACCCATATAGAGATCTCTTTTCATCGAAAAAAAAATGATTGCATTCAGGGAGTTAGTTTTTCATTGATTTGTGTTGTGTGATACAAACATCATTGGTTTCACTCCCATCTATACCCTTGACTTAAAGAACAACATTAAAATCAAGCGATTAATTAAAATAAACTAGAAATTTTGTGTTGTCGTCAGAATACACAAACAAGTTTAGGTTTATTAGGGCCTTGGATTAGGCGAGAGGAGAGTTAACTCTCCAAGGCCACTCAAAATTACAAAACATAGAAGTTTGATTAATGAGAAAAATCCAATAGCATTAGGGAGACTGGGAAAGCTCCGTAACTGGGAGTAAAGCACGAGGAAGAGTGAAGATAAGGACGAGAGATACCCCCTCTCTTACTTGTCGGATCCCGCCTCACGACTGTTCTGCCTGGCTTCTGATACGAGTTGGTGACCGTAGTTGCCTATCTTAGAGACCACACAGGTGGTTGTGGAGGGGAATCCCGTGGCACTTGAGGTTGACATTGTATCACATTCAACAGTACTTTTGGAGGGTACCCTTGCGAAGCTTGGGTGCTTGCACTAGTAAAGGCTGTTTTCTAGAGGTTCAGCGTAACTGCCTCTGATACCTTCACTAGTAGGCCTGGGGCATAATTACGCCAGTCTATTTTCGGAAGGCCCTTGTTATTAACTTTTTTTATTTTATTTTGGTGTCTGGTCCTAATCACCTAGAGCAGAAATACTCGAGAGTTGTTTGATTGCTGATATCTTTAGGGACTTTTTAGTGAGTGTTCTTTGCTCCTAGTCAGCCTAGCTTTATAATTTTTTGAGTCTTTAAGTAGATCTTTTAAATAATTCAAAGTGGTTGATCGACCATCTTGACGGTCTAGGAGACTTCATGGGCTATCACCTACGAGTCCTGAGCCTTCTCCTAGAAGGCATAGGATCGATTCTGCCAGTGGTTTTCAACCAATGGTAGTAGGCGCATCGGAGATTGATCCTCTGCTTGGGGTCATTAATTCACAAGATAGACCTGGCACCAGTAGAGAGTTAGAGAGGAACACACCAGTTCTTTCTCGAGTACTTTTTCAGTCGGAAGATAATATCGAAGTTGAAGAGCTTTTAGAGTCGGTTGTGGCTCTGAATTCTCCTCTTCCTCCTGATCATCTAGACATTATATTTTATGTCGAAACCCCGACTCATAGGGCTTCGAGCCCATGTTTACATCCATCTGTTCCTTTGATGAGCACTGCTGGAAGCATGGCATCTACGACGAGTGTTGCGAGCATGCAGACTCCCATATCTATACAAGGAGGAGGAACTATTTCCATCCCTTCTATTACTCCCAGCACGACTATATTTGGGTCTACTTCCATTCCGTCAACGAGTGGAAGTTATCCGACTATTGCATCCGGTTTTGGATTTATCCCTTATGGAATGTCGTCTCACGGGATTCCTTTAGTTCCTTTAGACGTACCATCGACCGCCTCTACATCCATGATGAGTGGATTCGCTTATTTTCATGGTTTCCCATTTGGGAGTGGTCATATACCACATTCCAATCCGACAGTAGGGTCAATGCCTTTTTCTTTTACAAGTCAAGGTAATAATCCATTCGAGAGTTGGACAAACCCTGCAGTTAGTGGGATAGGAGCTGTGAATCAATTTTTCGGCCAAAAAGGGAATGTGTCGTATTCTTCAGTTAATTCATTTTAGAATTTTCCACCCTTTTCTAACGCATGGAATCCTTATCAGGGGCTATCAACTCCTTTCAACACTTCGTTAGGGGGTAACTTCACTGGTTATGGATGATTTTCAGCAGGAGTTGGTCAAACTCCGAATTTTGCTGGACCACAAGGAAAACCTTTTGGTTTAGTAGGCTCTACGAGTTACTTCAGGAAACCTAGTGTTTTTCAAAATCCAGATCATTCTTTTCAGACCTTTGGGAACCCCGCCCGCACTGGATGGAATTCCCAAGGTCCACCACGACTCCCTTTTCTGGCCATGCTAAACTTGCCAGACTTAACTAAATTGACAAATGATCCAATTCGGTACAATCTAACTTGGCCTCTAGTCCCAACTAAACTTCCCTCGGATATCCCAAAATTCGAAGGGAAGAGTGGTGAAGATCCAGGAGATCACGTAACCACATTTCATTTATGGTGCTCATCCAACTCCCTGATAGATGATTTGATCAGGTTGAGGTTTTTTCAATTCACCCTAACTGGAAATGGGGCCAAATGGTATATAGAGTTGCCAGGGGGAACCTTTACTTCTTTTTGTGATTTGGCCAATGTCTTTTTGAACCATTTTCAGTTGCCTGTCCGATATGAAGCCGAAATTGAACTTCTAGCTAACTTTCAGCAAGACCCGCAACTCACATTTCGAATCACATCCGGGGATGGAGGAGGAGGAAAAGGCTTATCAAAGATGAAATCTCACCAGAGTTCCTTCTCGAATGGTTTCTCAAATCATTACAACTTGAGATCTCAAAGGATGTGTCTCTGTCCGGCGTTTATTCGTAAGAGCAGGCCATTTTCTGAGCCCAGCAATTGGAACTAATATATTCTCAGTCTGGGATTCTTTAGAAAATTCCACCTGATGCTACTAGATCTAAGGTTGATTTATCCAAACCAAAACCAGGCCCCCACTCCGATGGTATAGTCGAATCGATTGATGTTAACACGATGAACCTATTGAATCAATTACAACAGTTGTCTCTACAAACTCCTTCTTCTAACCAGGCAGCACCGTCTACACGTACACCTTCCCAACCTACATCTATAAATGTTGTCCAGACCTCTAACCCCAAAGGAAGTCAACAATTTGATGGGAAGAGGAAAGGATGAAAGAAGAAGAACTAGGAAGGGAAAGGAAATGTAAACAAACCTAGCAATGCTGCCGGAGAGGGTAGGTAAGAGTTTAAGAAAAAAGTAAAATTTCCATTCAAGTTATGTAATGGAGACCATCTAACTCACCTCTGCCCCAAGATGCAAGATGCTCAGCGCTTGTTAGTACATCAAGGGTCCTCTAGCTCCCAAGCTGTTATGACTAACCCTTTTCCCCAAGGGTAGCAATTACTTGCTGGCGCGAATTCTAACGTTGGTACCTCCGCAGTGGGGCAACCAAGAAGGGGAAATTTTTTCAAATGTTTATATGATGAACTCTCATATCGACGTCGCTACATGAGCACGTGATTATGGTGAATTGGAAACATATAAGGCCAAATCTGTTCCCGAAGCCACATAACCACTTCATATTGAGTGGCGCTCTGTTGAGTCTATACCTCGGATACCGAAAGGCTCTGCAAAGCGCTCGACTATTAACCCTAATGCTAGGGTAGCCCAGAACTACTCGATTGTAGAAGATCTGGCTCAAATTCCTTGTGCTATGTCAGCATTGGAGGTAATCCAGTTGTGCCCTGCTCAAAGAAGTGCTTTGCTTTCGGCAATTGGCGCAGTAGATCCAAAGAATTCTTTAGTGCTCATTTTTGATATGTTGAATGTCAAAAAGGGACTTCCTCACCATATGGCTTTCCAGATAAATTCCACATACCAAAAGACCAATATTTTTCGGACAGTTATAGATGAGGGAACTTCCACATGCCTGATGTCTATGTCATGTTGGAAGGCCATTGGATCACCTTCAGTTGTTCCTTCACTAACTCTTTTGACGGAAATTCTCATAGGCTACATGGGATTATCCTGGCCTTTCCTATTTGTGTTGGGGGAAAGGTAGTGAATATTGAGGTAGAAATCGTCGATGCGAACCTGGACTATAACCTCCTCTTAGGCAGGAATTGGATTTACGAGATGGATGCCATAGTTTCATCATTATTTCGCATCCTCTATTTTCCTCATGAGGGGAGGATTGTTAAAGTTGATCAGTTGGATTATTCTCCAGGTGACTCCCACGCAATTTCAGATTCTACCGTTCCATTAGTGGACAATCCCTGTTGACCTATTGAGAATTTAGGAGTTGGGATGTACTCTTCTTTAATGGGTATATTTTACCTCCCTCCTCCTACAGCGAAAATTAATGCGATTTCATCCTCTATGGGACCTTCTCGGAAAGAGTTCTTTCGAACTCATTATTTTTCAGACCCTTGGCCCTTACCTTCATCTACCACCACAATAGATGGAGGGTACGTAGGTGGAATGGCCTTTCCCATGTCTGCAACGGAACTCACTTATCAATCTATTGTTAACTCTGTAGACAACCATCCCACTCCTTTTTCACAAGAGGAGTTAGATGGCGATGTGGCTCCGGCTTGGACCCTCGATTCTACTTTAGCTCTGGATTGCTTGGATACAGTCTTACCATCTGAAGAACCAATTTTGGAAGCAATAATGGGTGTGGATCAACCATGGGAGGATTTACATCATCGTTCATATTTTCTCGCTCCATTGCGTGAATTCGAATCTAGTTTGTCCAATCTGTCTACTAGTGATGTTTGTACAGTTTCAAACCCTTTGGCTCCAGCACAATTTTCTGCCGAAGGTAACATGATAGTTACCTCACGAACTGTACTTGTAAACATTTATAGGAATCATAACGTAATCGAGAATGTCTTCATCGGAGCTGATTGTTCCCCTGAAGAAATTCAAAATTACACCGATCTATTTAAAGAGTTTTGAGATGTGTTCACTTGGTCTTATGAGGAAATGCCTGGAATTGATCCATCTATAGTCCAACATGAGATCAAGACATGTGAAAACGCCGAACCTATTCGTCAAAAACTTCGACCAGTCAATCCTTAGAAAGAGGCAGTTATTAAAGCTGAAGTTGAAAAGTTTCTTAAGGTAGGTTTCATATACCCCATTCCTCTAACTGAGTGGGTTTCCAACCCAGTCCTGGTAGATAAGAAGCAAGGAACAATCCGAGTATGTATCGACTTTAGGGATTTAAATAAAGCTTGTCCAAAAGACAATTACCCCACGCCTTTTATTGATCAAATTGTTGATGAATGTGCGGGTAATGAAATTTTTTCATTCATGGACAGATTCTCTGGTTACAATCAAATTACTATCCATCCAGAGGATCAGCACAAGACAACCTTTATTTGTCCTTGGGGCACGTTTGCATACAAGAAGATGCCTTTTGGCCTTAAAAATGTTGGAGCTACTTTTCAGCGGGCCATGTCTTATGCTTTCCACGACATCAAACATGTTATCGAAGCATACTTGGATGACTTAGCTGCTCGTTCTCGCAAGAGAATTGATCATCCCAGCCACCTTCGGTTAGTCTTTGAGAGATGTCGTTTTTATAAAATCTGGTTGAATCCGAATAAGTGTGTTTTTGTGGTCACATCCGGTTGGTTGTTAGGATTCATCGTATCGACTGAAGGGATTCGAGTTGATCCTTTCAAGGTTGAGGCAATAATTCAGTTGCCTCCCCCGTCTTCCATTTGTCAACTCTAAAGTCTCAAAGGTAAGGCAAATTTCTTGAGGAGATTTATAGCAGATTACGCTGAGATTACCAAAGGATTTATGCGTTTTCTTAAGAAAGGAGTTCCATTTTTATGGGACGATTTAACACAATGATCTTTTGATGCTTTGAAAAAAGCATTAATCTCTGCTCCATTATTGATTCCACCAGATTATGGCAGATATTTCCTTTTGTATCTCGCTGCAGCAGGATCAACCATCGGTATGGTTCTAGTTCAGGAGGATGATGGTCTCAGTGAGCATGTTATCTACTAATTGAATCAAGGCTTAGTAGGACCTGAGCTATGCTATTGTCCCATCGAGAAATTGGCCTTGGCGACTATCCATGTTGTCAAGTGGCTTCTTCATTACATTCTGCTTCACAAAACGTTCGTCTTGGCGGTTGTCAATCCTTTTCAGTTTGTCCTCAATAGGCAAGTGATTGGGGGCAAGTATAATTGATGGATTGTTATTTTGTAAGAGTTCGATCTTGAATTCTTGTCAGCTATATCTAAGAAGTCTTTAGTTTTTGCGAAATTGATTTTGGAGCTGCCTTGTGAGGAAGCTATTATTTATGAGGAAAATTTTCCCGATGAACATTTATTCCTCATTTCTTCTCAAGATCCCTGGTATGAAGATATCATTATATATCTCCAGACTTCGAAGTTTCCACCTGCTTTCTCCAAAGATGAGCGTTGAAAGTTACATCACCTTGCCAAAAACTATGTTATTATCAGTGATACATTATATTACAAAGGGGTTGACTCAATCCTTATCTGTTGCTTAACTTTGGAAGAAGCTGAGTTTGTACTTAATGATCCACAATGGAGCTTGTGGCGGTCATCTATCCGGGCTTGCAACAACCCAGAAAATTTTGCAAGCAGGCTACTTTTGGCCTTCAATTTTCAAAGACTGTATTGAAGCGGTCAAACATTGCCATCCTTGTCAAATTTATACTCAGAAAATGTGCATGCATCCAGCTCCTTTTTTTCCTGTTATCACTATCGGTCCATTTACGAAGTGGGGCATTGATTTTACTACTTGGAATCCACCTTCGGCAGGGAATCACAAGTACATCATTGTGGCCGTCGACTACTTTATGGAGTGGCCTGAGGCCATGCCTAATTTCAAAAACGATAATGAGACAACAACCTTGTTTTTCTTCAATTAGGTTATTTCACGATTTGGTATCCCAAGAGAGATTGTCACTGACCGTGGCAGTCACTTCCAAAATCAATTGATGACCGAATTGGCTCTCAAGTTGGGCTTCCAACAAGAGCATTCATCTCCATATTATCCTTAGGCCAAGGGGTAGGTTGAAGCTGTGAATAAGTCCCTTAAGACTATCCTGCAAAGGACAATTGATAAAACTCGATCCAATTGGAACATCATGTTGTACCCGACGCTCTAGGCATATCGAACCTCAGTTAAGACTGCCACCGGTTTTACTCCTTTTCAACTAGTTTACGGGTTGGAATCTATTTTCCTTATTGAATGTGAAATTCTGTCCCTTAAGCTAGTTGTAGAACTTCTTCCGAAGACATCTAGTCTCAAAGAACACCTCGTTCATTTGGAACATCTTGATGAGTAGTGTCGAGATGCAGCCATAATAAATGAAGCCCATAAGAAGAGGATTAAACTCAATATGATAAAGTCGTCCGTCCTCCGATTTTTTCTGAAGGCGACCTTGTCTTAGTCTATGAACAACACAAAGACGCCCGGGGGGTAGGCGAGTTCAAATCTATCTGGTATGGTCCCTTTATAATCAAGTGTGTTTTGTGAAAAGGGGCTTATGAATTAATTGATTTTGAAGGGAACAAGTTGGCGAAGCCCAGAAATAGGCTCTACCTTAAGAAGTATTTTGCTTAGGCTTCGGCCGATCAATTGCTTGTTTGTATATATTGTATCTTTGTACATATTTGTTTGGAATTTTTTGATATTGACATTTGTTTATTTGCTTTGGCAGGTATTGATGAATGATTCGATATATTTTGGATTCACTGATGGTGCAAGTAGGCACACTCGGAATCTTGCTTCCGCTGCTTGGGTGATTTATTATCCATCTGGAAAATTGATGGTGTCAAGGGAAGTATGTATTGGCCCTGCATCGAACAACATTGCCGAATATACTGTCATTCTTGATTTACTATCCAAAGCAATATTTTATGGGATCGATTCATTGGTAGTTTATCTAGACTCACAACTGGTGGTGTCGTAGTTAAATAACACTTATCGAGTTTGTGATCCTTATTTATATCACCAATTTTTGAGAATGAGAGTGTTGCAACGATTATTTATTTATATCACATATGTTCACATTCCACGATCTGAGAATTCATTAGCAGACTCTATTGCTAATCAAGCATTAGATTGGCACATTAATCATTCATCATATATATATATATATATATATAAAATAAAATTAAAAATTAAAAAAATAATAAAAATAATAAAAAAATAAATAATAAATAATAATTAAATAAATAAAAAAAATTAAAAAAATCGAATCTGTATATATATCATAAAATCGCCTGTATATAGATGGAGTGTTCAAAAAATAATATACAAAATTGGGACAGGATGCCCTCAAAATTTGGGCTTATGCCCATAATCATGTCCAGTCATACATAGATCTATCTATCGACCCGGCTTAGGATGAGCGGCTAAAAAGTTAACCACAACATTGGCTACACGCCGAAGTATCCGGACCCAGTCCCGTGGTACCCCTACCACACGACGCTGCATCTCCTCAGGTAGATCCTCTACAACTATCATAGGTACCTGGTGAGTTAGTCTCACCAAGTTTCTTTGAACAGCATAAAGGACTCTCTCTGTCTCAGCTTCTGCCTCTTCGGCCCATCTTCTGCGATGCCTATGCCTTGGAAATCTATCAGGTCTCACTGGACCCACATCTGAAACATGATCATTATATTTTGTTAGTATTTTATCTCATCAAAAATATTTTTTCTAAGTTCATTTCATATTAAAAAATCCAAAAAATCTTAAAAAATTCACAAAAACTTAAAAATTGTTACCTATGTCTCCCCATGCCGCATTTGGTGGTAACACTAAGTTTGGATCTCCTTGGAAATCCATGCGGCATATGGGTAGTCATCGACCGCGATGATCTGTTGATCCCACCAAGTGAAAAACTCATCATCAAAAGTCGTTCTGGGCACATCACCACCTCCAAGGTGCTTCATCAAGTCTGCCCATCTACCCATTCGTGGATCTCTAGGGCTATTGATGGACACTGATACTTTGGGACGTAGCCCAGGTACCTTCTCGAAGAAGAATGAACACAAGATGGTTCCATATCCAAAATTCTTCGTTTGACCCTTCTGTATAGAGGTCAATTGACTCTTCATGTTAGTCAGAAGAGGTGTGCACTAGTCAAATACTGTGGTAAGACATTCCACTGCCAGGCTCATAGATACTCATGATACCTGATGCAGGGAAGCTGACCCATTTACCCATGCAATGGTAAATAGAAAAATCCTCAAGGATAAACTTTCCACATGTTTGATTGGAATTTGACTTCTAATATTCTCTGGATGTCCAGGACAATATATATGGACATATTCTTCCACTAAAAGACTACCTCTCGTCTTGCCTGTCGAATGAACGACCTCCCCTCTTCAGGAGAGACCGGTAATAAAATAGATATCTTCGACCTCAATCCATAGAGGCATCTAGTTGATCATGAAAGCGTCATCCTCTGCGCTCCAGTAGTGGATCAAAAGTTCTAGCAAGCACGTATTGGATTTCATATTTGGCATTTTGAAGAACTTAAGTAAGCCACAACCTCTCAGAGCATCCAATGCATTTTGGTCATTCATTACCTCATTATTAATAGTGGTATGCTCTCTTTCCCTCCAAGTGATAGTCATCCTACAAAAAATTGGAGTTTCAACCGTTATTTCATATGTTAAAACTTTAACTCACGTACACGTGGGTTCCCTTTACACATAGTCGCGTGTAGGGCCATCGTATACGCGGGTTGCTCACATCCAACCCGCGTGTACACAAAATTGAATTTTTGGGCATAGTTTCCCATGGTCAAAACTTTGAAAAAAATTCTAAAAACTATCATAAAACATTGCAAGTAGGATTTGAGGATTACCTGGAAACTTTGGAGTGATTTGAACAATCCAATTGTTAAGAGGAAAGCTTGCTTTGTTTTGCTCCACAGCTCTTTGCTCCAAACATAAATGAAAAAAATGTGAGTCCAAAAGTCATTATATAAATTTGAAATTGCAAAATATTTTTTCAAAAATTGATTTTTGTCTCATGGATTTTTTTACCTGTGGACTTGAATTGTCGAGAGGGTTGTTTTTACAGGATATTTTGGAGACTTCTTCGAGATGTTGTTTCAGTCCCATGATTGCTGACCCGTCGTGGTAGGTATCATTCTCTCACTGGTATTTAGGTTAGGGAAAACCTTTTTCCACTGCATCTTGCATACTAGCTTCCATTTAGCGATACATTAGCCATAGGGTCGATCCCATCATATCTTGGTTAGCAAACCATTTTCACTCACCATTTTTTAAATCATGATGCGATGGTAGAGCCATCCTTTACATGGGCATCTTAGCTAGAACCTCGCTGACATTTGTTGCCCATGCTGCTATACTAATTAGGCTCGGAAGTCCTATTTAGTCTCGCCATGACTGATGCGTTGAAGACACATTCTCATTTCTTTCGAACTAATTTCTGGCCTTATACCCTAGACTCTCCTTTGTGTTGAGTTGTACTGCTACATTGCATTTTGACTATTTTCACCTTTTGGCCTTGAGCTGGCTTCACTTGGAATCATGTTTAAGCCACTTATTTGACCATGTCTTCTGCGAAGTCAACAGTGCAATCACTTAGCTTTTGCAACTTGACGCATCCTTTTACCCATGGAAAGAGCATTCCTTTGAGTGTCCTTGACCAGTTTCACCTCCCTGCATTGAGCGTAGGAATGTTCCCCTCCTAGGAACTAGATCATCTATTTCTATGACACTCGTTCTCTCCACTATACTATAACATTCTTTTATTCTTTTTCCATCTTAAAGAAAAAGACAAAAAAATTATATATTCCAAAAAGAGCGGGAACGGGATGACATTTCCATATTTTGTTGGTAGCTAGAGTCAGTCGTGTCGCCCTTAATCAAAGCACTCAAAAAGAAAGTCTCTCCTCCATTTGGGTGGGATTTAGTTTGACTTAGGAGCATCTTAACCTTGTTATTGAGTCAGTACTCCTCCTCTTGGTTACCTCTTCCAATCATATGGAGAGTTTGCTTATGCCTCTTTCATGACAAACTTATACATAGTTATCATATGCTGCCATATAGTCATCATTGAGTCGTGATTTTTTTCAAGGGAAGTAAACCTGTGTCAACCTCTTTGCGGTGTCTCTTGAATTATTTTTCAGTTGCCCATCCCTAGTTGTCAGTGTCATGTTTGTTATCAAATCAGTTATATTGGTCCTTTGCTCGTGCCGGTTTGACAAGGTCTCCATTGAATTCTTGCTAGCGGGTCTTGTCCTTATTGACTATGACATATTGCTCTGAGGGCAAACCTAGAGCCGCACCCTGGCCCCATTTTCATTATTGATAGGTCACCTTGTGCTCAGCGTAGACCATTATCATGGGTCTTTGACTGAGTGTTCTCCCTTGTGTTCGACATCAGCTATCATTATCACACATTGGGATTTGTGCAGTGCCTTGGTTTCCATTTGACCCTATTGGTGGATTCCTTGCCTCTGTGTCAGCTTTCATTATTGGTTGGTTCAAAGGGTTTCTATTGTGTCCTAGCTACATCTTGTGAATGTCGGAAGCGTGCTTCGGTTGTGTTACTACATCTTTTTCGACTGATTCCTTCCACATTATTGGCCTATGAGTTACACTCGCACTAGATTGATGAAGGATGCCTTAATGTCTTCCTTCTAGCAGATCTTTTCCTATCGACTACAGATCATTTGCTCTGGAAAAAGATTTAGAGTCCATTTGGCAGTACCTTGGGGTTTGCAGTCATCAGTGGCAGATTCCTTCGCTATCGACATTGGGAAACCATCATTGTCTCCTAATTGATAGATTCTTTCAATTGTTCGACTTTAGCTCATTCATTCACACTTGTTAGATTATATTAGGTACCTTGACTCTCATTATCATTATCCGTGAGTAGTCTCGCGTTTGTTAAAGGTATACGTCAATGACCGGTAATCAAATGATTTCTCATGTGGTCGACCTCAGATCAATCATTCCCATTGTGTAGAAATGTACCGTGGCGGTCGGTGAATACCTCGGGTTGCATCAGCATGTTTTGGTTCACTTGTCAGTTGCTCCTATTGCTGCTAGTTAACACCATCCACCTTATATGTTGCAATTCTTCACAACGATATCTTATATGTTGGCATCTGAGTTGCGATGTAGTATCATTTTATTCCATAATGTTCATTTGGTACTATTGGGATCAATTTTTGACATCATTGGTCAGCATCATCCTTCAACTTCATTGATCGTCTTCTTATATGTGATATTCAGACATGTACTTTTTCGATCACAATCAGATGATCCATTATGTACTTTCAATTCCTTTATACTAGTATACATATTGGATCTGCTTGTACTTGATATGCAGACATGCTTTACTTTCTCTGAGCATGGGTATGCCCGCCTCAGACAACAGTTTCTTTTTTATCTCTTTTGATGGCTTGGCAGGCTGAATTCTGGTGAAGTCCTTCTCAGTCTCGGCATGATTCTTTCCATATACTTAATACATTTTGGCCATCATGTACCCCTTCTGACCTCATATATTAGGAGGCATATGTTATAACACCATTTACCACTCTTGGTTTTTGTGATGCTTTGTTTATGGCCTAGGGCAACCCCTCCTTCTAGACTTGGTCCAAATATATAAAAAATAGTGTTTTATTCCCTGTACGCTACTTTTCCCTGAGCTAAAAGTGTGTACACGCGGGTCAGTCAATACCCAACCCGTGTATATGTATTAAAACACTTTAAAAAATTAAATTTCCTTAATTATGGGGGAATTTCATGGGTTTTACCTATTGATTACCTCCTATTGCCCGTGGGCCAACTGTTTCCCAACTAAAAAAATAATTGGGAGTGGTATAAATAAGACCTCTATGGGAAGGCCTTAAGGAGGAGAAGGCATAGAGTTATTATACTAAGATTATCCCTGACTAAGTCTGATGAATCCCTGTGCCTCATGCACTGCCCCAAGCTTCAGGAAACCCTTGTTTCCTTGATTATAGATATCCTCCCTTTTTCTTAAGATATCATGGTGTTGGTGATGCAAGAAGATTGTTGAAGGCTGGGATAGGACGAATCCGGAGGACGATTCCACTTGGAGCCAGAAGAAGGAGGCTCAGGTGAATTCTCTGCATGTTATTTATAGCTCACTACAATAAAAGAAATGTTGTCTTGTTTCCGACATTAACTATGTTTATGCATCAAATTATGTTTTAATTCATATATGAATGTCGTTTTGATGTATGATCCATCATTTGTTTATATGATATAAAGTCAATTTCGTGAATATGTTTTAATTCTATACTGTTATGTATGTTCGAATTGAATGATTTTCATGTTTGAAGAACATCGGGAGTTGCAGAGGGTCTGAACCCTGCGGGGCCTACTTGAACGAAGGAAATCCGGGTACAGTCACTCTTATGTAGTGTGATAATATAAGCATCTTGCCTGAGCTGTATGAGTATTTCTTGTTGTAGTTTTCTTTTTCTTTGTTGGGGTTCTATCCCAAAGCCCTAGGGTGCTTCCACCCGAAACACACACCAATGGTGTAGAGATCCCAAATACGTTGATTGATCTAGGAGCAGCCATAAATATCACGAGTAAACAAACTATGAATCAATTAAAACTTTCTAATCTTCGATATACACCTACACTATTACAATTGGCAGATAGATCTATAATCAAACCCGATGGTGTATTAGAAGACATATATGTATCCTTAGATGCTGGGGAATACCCTGTTGATTTTATGATTTTAAAACCCAAGAATAACTTAGGAGGACATCCATTGATTCTAGGAAGACCATGGCTAGCTACAACCGATGCTTTCATAAGTTGTAGATCTGGTGATATGTTCATTTCTGATGGGAGTACAACAAAGAAATTCACACTATATCCACCAAGAAAAACAACAGTAGAGGTTGAAAATGATGAATGGATAGATGATGAATTTGATATAAGACCAACCTTTGCTACTTCACAATTAGATGAAGAAGTTCAAATTTTAAATTTAATGGAAAATAATGAATCTTCATCATATTGTGAATTTAGTCAAAGTTTTCAAGAGCAATGCAATATTGAATATTTATCATCTCGGCAACTATCCTTGCACTCTATGGAAAAAATTGGCAATTCTACAATTGAAATATTTCTAGGACAAACTTCGAATATCAACAATAATTTGGAAGAATTTGAAAAGAAAGAATTAATCAAGATGTTACAAGAGCATTCATCTTCTTATGCGTGGGAATATACTGACATGAAGGGAATTGATCCTAATACTTGTAAACATCATATCTATATTGAAGAAAATGCCAAACCAATTCGACAACCTCAAAGAAGAATGAATCCAAATCTATGGGATATTGTTAAGGAAGAACTGCAAAAACTGTTGAATGTCAATTTCATCTATCTAATATCAGGTAGACAATGGGTTTCACCCTTTGTAATTGTTCCTAAAAAAATGGAAAATGGAGTGTATATTGACTATATGGAATTGAATAAAACCACTTTAAAATATCGCTTTCCACTTCCTTTCATAGATCAAGTTTTAGATACATTGGCAGGAAATAAATATTTTTCATTTTTAGATGGCTTTAGTGGGTATAACCAAATCCTAGTAGCCCTAGAAGACCAAGATAAAACCACCTTTACTTGCCCATGGGGAACTTATGCTTACTGAGTACTTCCCTTTGGATTATGTAATGCTCCTGCAACATTCCAAAGAGCAGTATTAGCCATTTTTTCTGATCTAATTCATGATTGTGTGGAAGTATATATGAATGATTTTAGAGTTTATAGAAATTATTTTGAAGAAGCTCTTAATATTTTGGAAAAATTTCTCACTAAATGTAAAGAGGCAAATCTCTCATTAAGCCATGAAAATTGTTTTATTATGTTGACTGAGGGAATTGTTTTAGGACACCATATTTCATGAAATGGAATTAGAGTGGACACATCTAAAGTAGAAGTTATTTCTAAATTATCAATTCCAACCTGTTAATGAGATGGTAGAAGTTTTCTTGGTTTCACTGGTTATTATAGAAGATTTATAGAAAACTTTACAAAAATTGCATCTTCACTTTTCAAACCACTCACAAAAGACTATGAATTCAATTGGAATTCTGATTGCCAAAAGGCCTCTGAGTCATTAAAAGAGAAATCTCTGAAGCACCCATTCTTAGAGGACCAAATTGGAAATTACCTTTTCACATTTTTACTGATGCTTCAAACACAACTTTAGTAGCTATACTAGGACAAAAAGACCTTAACTCCATCTTCCATTTATTACACCAGTAAAAATTTGACTCCTCTAGAGTTAAACTATATTGTCACAGAGAAGGAGTTTTTAGTTGTTGTTCATGTCATTAATAAATTCAGACATTATATCATAGGTTATGAAACTTTTGTACATATTAATCATTCTGCAATTAGATACTTAATGAATAAATCAATCACTAATGGCATAATCACTAGATGTTTGTTGTTGCTACAAGAGTTTAACATTACTATTTTGGATCAACTTGGAAAACAAAACACAGTTGCTAAATTTTTATCAAGGATTCAAAATGATAACAATGACATGCCTGTAAAAGATAATTTTCCTGATAAATATATTTTTGCAGTATCTACTAAATCTCCATGGTTTTCAAATATTGCTAACTATTTGGCTATAGGAAAATTACCATCATACCTATTTTCTCGAGGAAAAAGGAAGGTAATTCAAATTAGTGCATCTTATTCATGGATAAATGAAGAATTGTATAAAACAGGTCCATATCTGATCATCCAAAGATGTGTGAGAAAAGATGAAGTACTAGAGATATTGAAAGCTTGTCATGATGAGCCACGTGGAGGACACTTTGCTGACAAAAGAAATTGTTACAAATTCCTTCTCTTAGGATACTATTGGCCTTCCATTTTTAAGGATGCCAGAGAGTATGTTAAGAGATGTGATAGTTGTCAAAGGATGGGGAAACCTGTTCCTTCTGATGAGATGCCTCTACAACCTCAAGTACTTATTGAGCCTTATGAAAAACGGGCTCTGGATTTTGTTGGTCCAATCAATCCACCTTCGAGATAAAAAAGGTATATTTTTGTTTGCATTGATTATGTTACAAAATGGGTAGAAGCTAAAGCATTTATTTCTGCTACTAAAAATGTTATAGTTTCATTTCTTTTCGAGGATATCTTTACTCGTTTTGGTGTTCCAAGAGAAATTGTAACAGATCAAGGTACTCAATTCACATCCAAGTTGGTACAGAAGATAATGGAGGAATACAAAATCAGACATTGAAAGTATACTCCATGTCATCCTCAAGCAAATGGACAGGTGGAGTCCACCAATAAAGTCATTGAAGCAATTCTCACCAAAATTGTGCATTTGCATAGAAGAGATTGGGCAGAAAAGCTTCCAGAAGCTTTATGGGCATATCGTATCACATGGAGAAATAATAATGGACTCCTTATGAGCTTGTCTATTTAAAACAAGTCATGTTTCCTATTGAGTTTCAAGTCAAAACTTTCAAGACAACAGTCAAATTGGGTCTTGATCTTTCAGAAGCACAAAAACAAAGAATGGAGCAACTAAATGAACTTGATGAGATAAGACAAGATGCAATCCAAAGAACCAATCTAGTTCAACAACAGAGATCTAGATGGCATGACAAATATATCAAAGAGATAAAATTCCAGCCAGGATATTGGGCATTACTGTTTGATTCAAAGTTCAAAGATTTCCAAGGGAAATTTCAAACTCATTGGTTTGGGCCTTACGAGATTGAAACAGTCTTTGACAATGGTGCAGTTAGGATCAGAACTATTGATGAAGAAAGGATCACTTTTCTTGTGAATGGTCATCGACTGAGAATCTATCATAAACCATTGACCAAGGAAGAATTTATCAAATATTTGCAAGATAATTATTATTTAAAGTTGGCGAAGAAGGATTTTCCTTCTTCTGCAACTTGATCTCCAAAAGTCTTTTTCTTTATGAAAAAAAAATAATAAAAAATAATATATATATATATATATATATATATATATATATAATGGAAACCAACAATGGTTGGCATGTTTATACAAAAAATCTAAGGTGAAAATCAATTTTTGACACCTTAAATTTTCCTCACATATGTTCTAAACCCATTTTCTTTATGTCCCACTCTTTTCTTTTCAAAAATAAAATAGCTACAGAATTATTGAGTTTCTGCAGCTCTAACAAATTTCTGTAACCAATTTGACAGAAATTTTTGATGGAATAATTGAAAGAGTGATTGAATCCCTCCACTACAAAGCACCTTAAAACAATGCAAAGGAAAACAACCAAAGGTTAGAAAGCAATAATTCAAAGGTATGTAATTCTTTAATTTGATCATAAGGATCAAAAACATTAATTGTATGAATTATATAGACATTTTATTACCAAATTCAAAAACATTATTACTAAGAGTTGATAGTATCATGTGAAACCGAATCTAATCTACCATTCACTCCTCATCATTATACCTACGCTCCATCCCACATCTCAATTTTATTGATCCGGTCGCCAAAATCATGGTCATTCATGCTCTCAACAGTCAGATTCTATCGCACCTCTTCATAACCTTACCACTCACACTCCCATCATTCACACTCTCGCCCTCATTACTATGAAACCATTTGAAACCCTCATACTTTGTCAAACAAACAGTCTTGAGACAAATATTCTCAACCATGGGAGTAATAGTCAGATCAGAACCAACACAAAGAAAATTTTTCGAAAGATATCCACAGACAAGAGAATTGTTGCGAAAAGTGCAGTGGTTGGAGTTTGTGGAGAAATTTGACGGTTTCCAAAAAGAAATAACCAAATCCTTCGCTAGATCCTTTGATGGGGTGGAAGTCGAGATAGGGGACATAAAATTTAGAGTGACAGAATCCTTTGTTGCCGAAGCTACTGGATTTCCTTGAATTGGATCAAAATGGTTTAAAAATAGAGGTATTGAGAGAGAAGACTGGAAGGTTTTTCTTAAGAACCCTAGCATGGACACCACCATTTTCAAGAAGGGCATTCCGAGCACAACATTGAAAAGTAAGTGGAGAAATTTACTTCTAATAATTCAAAAATTTGTTACTGGCAAAGGGAGGTTTGGATGCATGTTTTTCTATCATATCCGACTATTGATTAATTTTATTGATGATAATGAAATAAATCTTCCATATTTCTTACTTAACAATCTAAGAAAGATGCCAGGGAATGTTCAAAGGAAAATTCAATTTATAAAGAACACCATGTATCATCATGGTCTTGTTCAAATCCATATTGAATTTCATCTTAAAAATATGGGTGATAATTGGGAAAGCTTTTTAGTGAGGAACCATTTTAAGGAAGATAACCAAGAACAACCAAGCAACAACAAACCCAGAAGAGGGAGAAAAAGAAAAATTGAAGAATTAGTGGAACAAGAACAGTCGGGTAGTAGCAAATCCAATAGAGGGAGAAAAATAAAACTGAAGAACCAGTAGAACAGGGACAACAACAGTCAAAAGAGTAGTCAAAGGATGACATTTCTCTTGCAAAATGTTTAGAGAATATAAACAAGAAAGATGTTAGAAGAGAGAAAGCTAGCCAAAAGACAAAGAGAACACCCAAAACAGAGAAGCGTAAGATAGATAGAAAGAAAGAAAGAAAAAATTCAAATGCATCCCATCACAAGCTTAAGAAGAAGTACCAAACTCAATCCAACAACAAAAGAACGACCTTCAAAAAGTATGTAGCATATCGAATTAGAAGCAGAGGAAGATTCAAGGGTTTCTCCACCAACTTTCATCACACCTCCTCAGGGTCTAGGCCGAGTAACACCTGAATTTGATCCTATACAGCAGGAGATTTATGATTATATTGAGTCCCCGAAGAAAAGAGATGTCGCAAA
This sequence comes from Pinus tabuliformis, assembly GCA_031772625.1. Taxonomy (NCBI): domain Eukaryota; kingdom Viridiplantae; phylum Streptophyta; class Pinopsida; order Pinales; family Pinaceae; genus Pinus; species Pinus tabuliformis. The sequence continues at coordinate 529,978,527 of CM062819.1, read as the reverse complement.
AACATCAACTTCAAATCAAGAAGAAGTCTAGTTTAGTAAACCAAAAGAACCTCTAATAATAAATATTTTAAAACTAGAAATTTTCGAGTTGGAGACACTAAATAGGTACATTCAGAAGGAGAATCAAACCCTAAAGGTGGAGAGTGAAATCCAAATAGCTAAAAGTGACAATATCCTTTTACACCTAAGTCTGTGGTATAAAAATAGGAAGTTGAATTAGAGAAACAAAGCTCTACAAAGTCAAGTCATCAAACTGAAGTACCAAATTCTCATGAAAAAGCAAGGATGGCAGTGATTGGAAAGAAAGGGAAAAAGATGAAGTTGGATGTACTTGCAGAGGTCTGAAAAGAATTGCAGTAATTAAACAGGAGACATCATTTTTGTGTTTTGCATGAGGACATGCAATGACCTCAGCATGGGGGAATGTAGAGTCTCATGACTGTTTTGTTTTTGACACCATTTCCATTTATTTTTCCTCTTTTTATCATTTCTATCAACTCAAATAGACAATAAACTATATATTTTGACATGGTAAGGTACTCAGATGTCTTATTTTTCATATTTATTAATGTGCCTTATTATTAAGTTAAAAGATTGTAATAGCTACAGAATTAACAATATTTTGTAGATGTTTCATGATTCCGTAGCTATCTCCACGGTTTTCCGGATTCCAGTATGCCAGCCAAGAAAAGAAGCACATGGGTAGATGGGGATTGATCTCCTCATGGATCCCCTCCTATTCAACCGAGCCAAATCATCAAGGAAATTGCCCAGTGGCGCAGTCAAAGAAGCAAGTCAATACGTGGATAAGCAGAGCAACGAGATTTCAAATAGATCACGACTCTTGATTTTCTTTCCAAATAGAAAATCATTGAGAAACATTATTTCTCTGTTATAAGATTAGAATTTAGATTAGGATTGATTTAAGTTTTTAAGGCGTAAAAGTCTCAATCCTTGAGCATGAATTCTATATATATAACTTTGTAAACAGAAAGCCACGACACATATATGTAATCTTTAATTGATAGTCTGAAGTTTCATAACTCTGTTCTTTTTAATTGAAGAAATATTCTCATCAATCTCATGCGCAGTTAGCTGTTGAATTAAAGTCTTAAAACCTTCTGTTTTCTGGAGGGCCCCTGCAAACAGTCAATGTTCTTTCTTTTATTTTTAGCTTAGTTCATTTTGTTTTTGTTATTTCCAAAATTGCATTATCGCAACTTCAATTTCCTTGTAATTACTTGTTTACAGTCTTTCGTTTGCTATCTGTCAATATCAAATCATTTGTATGCTTTCTAAAATAGGACTATTTACATAATCCTCTTCTTTTCATAACGAATATTTTTTATTAGATCGCATTCCTTCTACTTTTGTTTTGTTACTTCAAGTAGAATTTTTAATTGCATTATATAGACCTTAACATAGATTGCTTTATAAATTTATTCGTGAATAAAAGTGATTCTTTGAAGAGCATAAATAATTGTCTTTCTATAACATAAGTAGTTTAGTTATAGATTCCATAATAACTTTATTTCTTTTCAAAAACATAATTTATCTTAATGAAGTAGTTTTGCTTTTCCATCACCTTGCATAATAATTCTTTTGAAACTAACAATAGCGAGTTAAATAGGATCATGATAGTTTGGCTTAATTTCCTTTTCAAGAGTTGATTGTAGGAATTTAATTGTAAATATTCAGTTTCATTAGGAACATAGGAATAAATAAAATCATTAAAACAAACACAATCATCATCTTAATAAACTCAAAAATGATTCTAGCATATATAGTGCACTTTCACTTCACAAGTTTACCAACTCGAGTCGATAATTTATGTAAGCGGAACATTGAATTGACTAAACAAAGACCCACCAACATTAACTCATCCAAATCCGGTTAGAAGTGAGAGCAATTAGTTTGCAAAAATGGATAGAAACTATTTCAATAATGAAACCAGATTGCAATGAGGTTACTGAAGATATCGTTGTTATGTACTAAATCAATTCCAAAGTATCATTCAAACATGAACCAAGTGTTGCTCTGGCCCTGTATATAAAAGAGAACCACATGCGGGATGAAATAAAGGGACTCATATTAATACAAGCAATTGCTCCCTGGTACCAAAAAGTAAGTCTAGATATCTCACCAAATGTCTAAATATCTTATTTATAAATTTAGTTTAAGTAAATTAAAATATTGTAAAAACTAGCGTAACCACATTAATAATTGTGGTTAATATAAGTAGTAGGCGTCAATTTTTTTTTTTATTATTATCCAGAAGTTGATTTGATTGCAATGAAATTACATTAATTGGAAAATATAATTTAAACACTCTATATATATATATCTATATATATATATAAGTTTATTCTCCTTAGTAATGAAACCACTAAAAAAGAATATAGGTATGTTTCTTCTTATTCGTGGACAAGACAATTAATCCAAGCTTATCAACATTCAATACAATGTTCATCTGGGGCAAAACGTCTCAACACACCGAGGATTTTGGACATGAATTCATGTTGTCTTCATGGTTTTCGTACCCACCTTCCTTACTTGATTACATAGCAGATCAAATTTATGGTTGTGTAATTGTTTCAACTGAAACATAATCCCTTTGACAAGCCTATGTACTAATCAATCTAATCACTTCAAAGTGCTCGGTTTTCAACAAATAAAATCTCTACAACCATAATTTAATACATTTGAATATCTTTATTATTAATCTAGGTCACGTTTCAACAGCTACACCAAACATCAAATGAGTTCCAACACCACTTTTCATGAATATTTTTTTAATAAATTACAACTACAGACATGTTTCAGAATTTGTTTTTAATAAATTAAAGAGAGGAATAGACTTAATAAACTAAACGATTGGCATACTTTTTTATATTTTCCATGGGAGCATGTATTAGACTAAGATTATTCACTTGGCTTGAAATCTCAACTATTCATTTTAATAAAAATATAAATTTCTCAAGCCTAATTCCAATATAGACCACTCCTATGATGTAACTAAAACATGGACATATATCACCACACCAAAGCTTTTCTTCTAGCATTTGATTTTTGTGACACTATCACATCTTACCAAAGTATTTTTTTGTATAGCTAGCATTTGTGGGGAAAAATAACATATAGCTTGGGTAATGGCTGGTTGACATCCTGACCATAGATGGGGATCGTTTTATGGGGGATTTTTTCCATGTGACTTAATGGAATTAATAATCAACTTCTGCTATAAACCCGGTGACATAAAAGTTAGTTGTAGTTGTTATTGTTTTTTTTGTTTTGTTTTGTTTTGTTTTTTTTTATGTAACATATTGTATTTGTGCAAATAATTTTTTGTTATGGCATAATATATTGCAAAAAACATGAACCAAAATTTTCTATTTGTGCAACCTATTGTGGAGGATTAATTTTTCTTTCAGTGTGATATGTTGCATGGAGTTTTTTTTCATGAAACATATCACATCTCCTCAAACTTTCAATTTCTTAACATAACACACCACACCAAATTTTACTTCTGGGCAATGCACGACACTAAAAATTTACTTTCATACAAGACATCACACCAAACTTTATTTAAATATATATATATATATATATATAACTCTCAAAATGATAATAATGAAAACTAAGTTTTTATTAGTTAAAAATTTATAATATAAAAAATATACATTTCATAATAATAAAATAACTATAAATTTGGAAAAGAATGGAATAATAAATTTTGAAATTGAAATTTGAGGAAAAAATTGAGTTCAACAAAGAGATAAGAAAGCCATTACTAACAAAAAGGCTATGTACAAATTGACCTTAATGTAGGAAGAGGTAACGTTCCTAATCACATCAAACTTTCTTTTTAAAGGATATATAGTTCTTAAAATGACAACAACGAAAACTAATTTTTTTATTGGTTGAAAATTTATAATATAAAATTTACATTTCATAATAAAAATGGAGGAAAATATTGTCATCTCCAAACAAAGTTTCAAAAAACAAAGAGATAAGAGTGACCATGGGTTGCATTGCTAATAAGATGACAATGCAATAATTGACTTTAATGTGTATAGAGGTTATGCAAGAATTCACCTTAATCTAGATAGAGGTTAGGTAAGAATTAAGACCTTAATGTAAATAGAGGTTATGCAAGAATTGGCATCAATGTAGATAGAGGTAATTGCTTGATTCATAAATTGTTGTGGATATTCCATTAGACAATTCTTCACAACAAATTAGATAAAAGCATATCTAAAAATCTAAAATCTACACTAAGAGGATTTATTTCTCTTTACATTTCGGGATCTATAAATTACTGTTTATTGCATATGCATGCAAATTGTAATTATGCAGAAAATAGAGAATAATGAAATAAAAAATAAAAAACCACAATTGGCATAAGATATAACTTCGGAAACCCTTTTGAGAGAAAACTTATCTGAAAGGTGGGGTTGCTCGACTCTTTTTCCCTAAATAGAAAATGTCTGCGAGTACAAAGAACTACGTTAGAGAAAAGGAATATTATAAATTAATAGTGGAAATAATTAAATAAGATTAGATTATCTCATCAAATTTTAGAGGGAAAAAAATACTTTTTCAACTCGTATTTTCAACTTATCTCCCTACAATTTCACTCAAATTTTGAGTAGGAACACTCGTTGGATGCAAAACTTGATGCAAAACTTAATTCCACATCCAAGGAGTATCCATGTTGCATACTTCAATGGACCTTGCTACACACAAAAATGAAAAATACATGAAAAACGTGATTGCAATCATGTTTTTCATGTATTTCTCATTTTTCGTGTAGCAGGGTCCATTGGAAGTATGCAACATGGGTACTCCTTGGATGAGGAATTAAATTTCGCTTCCAACTAGTCTTATCGCTCAAAATTGAGTATAATGATGGGAGATAAATTGATTTTTTTTTTTTTTTTTTAATCCAAAAATGGTGAATCATCCCCCATGGTTGACATTATCATCATAAATCCTATTGGTTCTTATAAAGTTGATTTTGGTTGTACATTTCTGTTTTGAGGTCCATTTTAGACCTCAAAATTTTTCTAATGAGACATGTGGTGTGTGGGATACTACAATGCACAAGTCCTCTTTATTCTCTCTCCATATCCCTCTCGACTACTTTACTTTCCTATCGAACAAATGCACTTGAAAAGAATGGAACTCATTTTCCTCTCAGTGGCCCAATTATAACACACCTTGATAGCCTACTAGTGGTTAGGTTTGACTCATTCAACTCTTAACTAGAGTTACAATATGAACTATTCTAGAGACTTCTTCACCATGATCACATCGCTAGCCCCTTCTCCATGTATAATGGAGGTTGATGCGACATTCTCTTGAATTATGGTGACCAAAATAGGAAGGTCAACTTTCGAGTGGCATAACTTTTGCATACATACTCAAATTGAGGTGATCATTGGAAAGTCTACGTGTGTAGAATAGGAAAATAAGATGTTGCACTAAAGCATCAAATTTTTACCCCCCAAAAAATTTCATTTGATACCTAAAAGCGCTCTCGCAAAATTTCAAACCTCAATTTTCCAAATTGGGCCCCTCTAGTAAAAATAGTTATGTCAGTTGATTCCTTCACTTTTTCCACTCTGATAGCATCGAGATGTAAAAAAAACAATATAGTGATAAAATCAAAATCACACCTCCCCATTTTGGGAGGCTTTTGGTCCCCAAAAGCTTCTATTGTTTGAGGTGAGAAAATTTTTCCTCCACCATGTCTTTGGTGTAACATTTAGTGCTAATTTTCCACTTCTCAATTCTATATCAATTACATTATCCCAATTCAATTATTTATTTGGCAATCTTTTCAATACCAATTAATTCTTCCATTGACCAATAGTGATTTAAGTTAGAATAGTAAATGCAATGACAATAAAAGGCGATCAAGAGCATCAACAAGAGACACCAATTCAGTCAAAGACCACGGAGTAAGACCAGAAGGGGGAACCCTTTGAAATTCTACTCCTATTATATTGTATTCAAATATTCAGCAGAGAGTACAATGAGTCAAATTCAAATCCTTGACTTGTCCAATATAGCAACCAACAAAAATTTAATATGCCAATAATGAAATAGTCAAATCTGGTCAGTTGCCATAAATCTACAATTCTATCCAAGTCAACAATGGTCAAAGTGTTCCCTAACCAGTCAAAGTCAATGGTCAAATCTTCCCTCCAATAATTCGATCGGAAACCCACAAATTCAGCCTCCAAAGTTGTAAAGTCAACCCAAAACAGTCAAAGAAAGTCTAGACAAACTTGGTCAAAGTCTACAATTTTTCTTTGTGGTCAACCCTGAAGTCAACGCCAGTCAAACAATCCAAATCACCTCGATTTTTGTGCCAATCAACTCGGCCTCAAGAAATCATAATTTTCCCAGTAAAATTATGAAGTCAAACTCGGTCAAACTAAAGTAAAACCTTCTAGCAAAAAGTTAAATCAGAAAAATGCCTCCTCGGACCTTTCAAGTGTGAAAATAAAGTTGCCTCAGACATGTGCAAACCAATCAAACTTGAGAGAGAAGAAGAGTAGTTGTGATGTGATGTCCAAATGAGTTTGAGGTCACTTTTATTTATATGCAAGTTTGGAGAAGCAATTTGTCCTTAGGTTGACCTTGACAACTTGTGGATTTGACTTTAAAAATACACTTTTCCTTATCCAAATTCAGTGCTTCATAGGTCAATTTTGGTCCTCTCGAAAAGAGGAATATACTCCAATAATTGGAATTTTTCATAGAGCTACCAAATTAACACTCCCTCTCATCTAAGGAGAAATTCAAAATGCATCATGTGATCATAGTAAATATCTCATTCATCAAATCATCTCGACTCAGATCTATCTATTTAATCGTTCTCAAATCTAAAGAAAAAGAGTCATAGGGGAACTAAAACTACCACCCTCTATTAAGCAAAATGTGAGATACAACTTACCGAGCAAGGATCTCAACCGTCCCATTGTGCAATCAAGGGGTGAGATACTACTTGCCATAAGAGTTGAGGATCACATCCATCCTATAGCCTATTGATCTTCCCAAGAATGATCCTCAAGAGTCATATGGTAGAACACCTACATAATATTTCGAGCTTGGGTGAGATACCCGACTTACCAAAGATACATATCACATGCCCCAAGCCTCCTCAACCCATTGGCTAGATGGGGAGGGACAATCCCAACAAGGTTATCCTCTACTAGACCAAGATAGGGGAGATACTCGACGTGTCATAAAGGACGAGGATCACACACACCCTGTGGGTGAAAATAGGGGAGATACTTAACTTACTTCAAGAGTAGGGATCACACACACCTATTGTCTAGAGATCTCTAAACCCTAGGATCCCTCAATTCTCTATTCCCATTTTGGGAGCTCTACTAATGGAGAAGAGCTATGCTCAATGTTCTCGATCAACGAAGTCCCTTTTCCAGAGGGGTAGCATCCATCAGTCTAAGCTACTCTTTGAAGACCAAGAACTTCCCTTTCAACAAAGCCTTGGTGAGAATATTTTTTATCTGTTCGTTTTTTGATATGTAGTGGATTCTAATGGCTCCTCTCTACACCATGTATCAAATGTAATTATACCTTATCTCTTTATTTTTTGACTTTTCATGAAATATGATATTTTCTACCTTTCAAATCCCACTTTGTTGTTGCAATATATCACTGTAGTGTCCAAGACCTGCTCAAACCACTCTCCAAAGAGAGTTATCAACCAAAATTCCTCATAGCTAGCCATGCTAGTGGAAATATACTCTACCTCGACTGTCCTCAAGGATACAAACCTTTGTTTCCTTCTCATCCAAGATATCATGGCAAATACAAGGCTAAAATAACATCCTGAATTTCTCTTTCTATCAACAACTTTTCCTACCTAGTCAAAATCGGTGTATCCATGAATTCGAACATATCTGATAGAATGTCTCAAACCAAGGGTAATAGTCCCATGAAAGTATCTCAAAATGTGTTTGGCAGCAACCCAATGTGCATGGAGGGGCTTAGTCATAAATTAACTCAAAGTTTTCATTACAAAGAATATGTTTGGACTACTATTCACAACAAACATCAAATTCCTAATCAACTATCTATACTTGGATGGATTCACCAAATTGAGTCCTGCAGATTCTCCAAATATCTTGTTGAAATTAATTTCCATTGATGTGGTTAGGGACTTTCATTTCATCATTCCAAATCTCTACAACAACTTCATGACATATTTTCCCTATGAAAGGAAAATCTTACCTGGCCTTTGCCACACCTCAAGGCCTAGAAAGTAGTGCATGAGTCCAAGGTCCTTCTTCTCAAATTCAAAGGCCATCTCCCTCTTACACTCAATCATCAAGGGATCACTATCTATCAAGAATAGATCATTAACATATAGAACCAAAATCAAAGGCATACCGTGGACCACCTTGAAGTACATGTTTGGATTGACATTGCTTCTAGTGAATCCAATATTCACAAGGTAACTATTAATACGGGCATACCATGCTCTGGGGGCTTGCTTCAATCCATACAATGTCTTCTTCAACCTGCAAACATGTGTCTTTCGGTCCTTTGCTTCAAATCCCTATGGGTTCTCAATGCAAACTTCTTCCTGTAACATGCCATGAAGGAATGTTATCTTCACATCCATCTAATGAAGGGTCCATCCTTGAATTGCAACAAGGGATACTATTGAGTGAATGATGGTATATCGGTCCGTGGAAGCAAAGATATCATCATAATATTCTTCCTCTTCCTATGAGAATCCTCTTGCCACGAACCTTTCCTTACATTTTTCAATGCTTCCATTAGCTCCATGCTTGATCTTAAGTAGCCATTTTGAAGTCACCATTAGTTTCCCCTTTGGTCTTAGAATGACATCCCATACATCATTCTTCATAATTGACTCATATTCTTCAGCCTTGGCATCCTTCCAAAATTGTTCTTTTATGACTTGTTCAAAGTTGGGAGGCTCAACTTGAATCATATTATTCATCGCTACAACATATCCCTGGTACATGCATGGCTTCTTGCTTTCTCTAAATGTTCCATGGGAGACAACATGTCTTTAAGCATCTTGTAATGTGTTATGAAGCCAAAGTGGTCTCTTCCTAACAAGGGGATCACATGGAGGAGGATCCAATGGTTCCATGGGCTCCATGGGATCATCAACAATGTCGTTCTCATATTATGGTACGAAAGGACCTTCTAGAATATCCATATCATCACTTTTCTTCTCAGGAAGAGGAGGCAGAGGAAGGTACCTTTCTTTTCCAAGGGAAACATATTCATTGAATGTTACATCCTTGCTAATTTCAAACTTCCTTGATGAGAAATATATATTATAAATGCTTTAGAATCTTCACAATACCGAACAAATGTACCTTTTATTTCGGTGGCTTTGTCTTGTTCCTTTTGTCTTTCAACACATGAAAATATACGGGGCAACCAAATATCCTGAGATAGCCAATGTCGGGCTTCACACCTCTAAATACTTATTTGGGAGTCTTATTCTCCAATGCTTGATGAGAAACCCTATTTTGAACATATATTGTTGTATTTGTTGCTTCATCCCAAAGAAGTTTGGCAACTTTTGATCATGGAGCATAGCTTGAGAAACTTCCACAATAGACCTATTCTTTCTCTCATCCAATCCATTATATTCTGGATTATAGGACAAAAGTATATGAACTCATTCGAAATGTATTCTCCATCATTGTCAATCCTAAAAACCTTAATTTTCTTCCCTGTTTGATTTTCTATCAAAGCCTTGAAGTCCTTGAACATATCAAAGGCCTCATCCTTATGCTTCAAGTAATATATCCATTTCTTCCTAGAGAAATCATCGATGAATGTTATGTAGTAGAGATATCCACCAAGAGTATGTACGAGAATTGTTCCACATATGTCAGAATGAATGAGTTTGAGGATGTCATTAGTTTTATTCTTGCCAAACGGGGATGGTCCCCTTGGCTTCTTCCCACTGGCACACCCTTGACATACTCCATCATGTTGACCTTTAACATAAGGGATCCCAAAGACCAAATTATTCAATTTTGGAAGAGCTTAATAATGCATATGTGCCAATATTCAGTGCCACAACTCACTTTAATGATTAGTTTCATGGATCATTTCTAGAATAGGTATTCCAGTGACCCTATAGAGTTCTTCTACTCTAGATGCCAATGTAAAGGCATCTTTCATTCACGATTTTCTCGGCCAAGTGAGGACCTTTCGTTTGATGAAGGCTACTCTCATTCCTTTATCTTCCAAGGTAGAATTAGATACAAAGTTCTTCTTTAGTTCCAAAACATACATCACTTCATGAAGAATAATGGATTCACCATAGTTCAAATCAAATTTGATGCATGCAAATCCCTTGATAGGATATTAAATATTTTCACCAAGAATAGTCTTCCAACTTTTCTCCCTCTCAACCAAATTTGAGAGGACCTCCTTATATTTATAGAAGTGTCTAGAAGCCTCACTATCTACTAGCCAACTATCATACGAATTTGGAGGAGAAGAACTAGAGAGGGAAAAAATAAGAATATACTCAAATTGACTAGTAGCAACATTATTTTCACACCTATAGTTTCTTTACTTCTTTTGATGACAGCGGTCTTCACGATCATCTAGAGTATCTGTTCTTATTCTTTCATTTCTTCCATCTTGATCACTTCTTCTATCATCCCTTCCTCTTTGATTATTGTACTTGATATTGTTGCTTCACGTGTTTTATCTTGGAGCATTTTTCTTCTCAGTGAAACCTCAAGCATAGTGGCCTTTCTTGTGATAGTTGTAACATTCAATCTGTAACAATTCCTTTTCCCCTCCATTCCTTCTATTGGTGTTCTAGGGAGTAATATTCCTTGATTTAGATGATCCTCCCTTTCCTTCCTTTTTCTTATCATGAGCAACAAAATCATAGGGATCTCCTTCTTCATTTTTTTGAATTCTACCTCTTGAAATCATCTTGGATTATTCTTGAGTGCATTTTCCAACTAGCTCATCAAATGGAGGGAAATTGTTGTTATTTGTTATGGTGGTAATGAAGGTTTCCCATATAGGAGGGAGACTTCTAAGGGTTACCAACACTAACTCCCTGTTAGGTAAAATTTCCCCAACTCTCTGCAGTTGACCTCTAAGACGACATATCCTTGTGATATAGGATTACAAGGATTATCCTCTATTCGTTTTCATATCTATGAGTTTATATTTCAAGGGGATTATTTCATTCAAATTTTTGACCTCATAAATACGGGATAGATTATCATACATATCCTTATATTTCTTCATATTTCCAACATAGTCAAGTAAATGATCTTGCAAACCATCAACAATAATTTTCTTTTCTTTTAACTCACCTTTCTTGTATTTTTTCTTTGGCAACAACAAGAGAATTTCCTGGGGGCTCAGGAAATTTTCCTTGTATGTACTCCAAAACATCATTTTCATCCAATATGATTTCTAACCTTATCTTCCAAGCAGTGAAATTCAACGAGTCTCTCAACTTCTCAACTTCCTTGAAGTATGAGGTAGACATATTGACCTGTTCAGATAGATGCTTTCAGACGTTCCAAAGATTATTTCTCTATGTTTGGTCTCCTTTGGGATTGTCCTTCGCCTTACCTATAATACCATGTTAAGTTTCCACTGCTCTATGTTATATCAATTACTTTAGCCATATTCAGTTCTTCAATTAACGATATTTTCAATAACAATTAATTCTTCCAATGATCAATAGTGATTGAAGATAGAAAAATAAATGCAAGGAAAATAAGAGATGACCAAAAGCATCAACAAGAGACACCAATTCGGTCAAAGACTAGGGAAAAAACCCATAAGGGAGAAAACCCTTTGAAATTGTTCTTCAAATGTTCATTAGAGAGTACAATGAGTTAAATTCAATAACAAATGTTAAAGTCGAAGCCTTGACTTTTCCAATATATTAACCAACCAAAATTCAATATGCCAGTGATGAAATAGTCAAATATGGTCAACTGTTAGAAATATGCAATTTTGTCTAAGTCAACAACAATAAAAGTGTGCCCTAACCAGTCAAAGTCAATGGTCAAAACTTCCCTCCAACAGTTCGGTTAACAACCCCCAAATTTGGCCTCCAATGTTCATCAAAGTCAGCCCAAAAGAGTCAAAGAAAGTCTAGTCATACTTGGTCAAAGTCTACAATTTTTCTTTGCAATCAAACTTATGGTCAACCCTAAAGTCAATTCCAGTTAAATAACCCATATCACCTCAATTTTTTTTCTATTCAACTCGTCCTCAAGAAATCATAATTTTCCCAGTCAAAGCAAGTCAAATGATGAAGTCAAACTCAGTAAAATTGAAGTCAAAGCTTCCAACAAAAAGTCAATGCAAAAAATTCCTCCTTGGATCCTCGCACATGTGAAAAGAGAGCTACCTTAGACCTGTATGAACCAATCAAACTTGAGAGAGAAGAAGAGAAGTTGTGATGTGATGTATAAATGAGTTTGAGGTCACTTGTATTTATACGCAACTTTGGAGGAGCAAATTGTCCTTAAGCCGACCTTGACAATTTGTGTACTTGTGGGCTTGACTTCAAAAATACACTTTTCCTTATCCAAATTCATTACTTAAAAGGTTAATTTTGGTCCTCTCGGATGGAGGAATCTAATCCAATAATTGTAATTTTTCACTAAGATGCCAAATTAACACTCCCTCTCAGCTAGGGAGAAATTCCAACTGCATCATGTGATCTTCGCAAATATATTGTTCATCAAATCATCTTGGCTCAACTCTATCCATTGAATCATTATCGAATATAAAGAAGAAGAATCATAGGGGAGCTATAAATATCACCCTCTATCGAGTAATAGGTGAGATACAAATTTCTGAGCAAGGATCACAACCATCCCATTGTGAAATCAATGGGCGAGACATCACTTGCTATAAGAGGTAAGGATTGCATCCATCCTATTGCCTACTTATCTTCCCAGCAATGACCCTCAAGAGTCATACAGTAGAACATCTACATTATAATATGAGCTTGGGTGAGATACCCGAATTACCAAAGGTAAGGATCACATGCCCCAAGCCTCCTCAACTCATTGGCTAGATGGGGAGGGACAATCCCAACAAGCCCTTCTTGTGGGTATTGTTAGTGTCGGTCATGATGCCCTCCATCAGTGATCAAAAAACTCTTTGCATATGCATAAGTAGGTGTCTCATCAATGTCAGTTTTGCATCCCATTAGGCATGCCATAAAACTGATGGAGGAGCTGGTCCTTGTTCCCTTCTTGGCTTTGCTGGATCAGGTCATATCAGTTAATGAGCTTGTGTCACACTTGTTTTGTTTTGTCTTGAAGTCCAAAGTCTTAGGTCTAGGGTTTCAGTCAAATCTCATTGCAAGATCATGAGTCAGAGGTCCATGAGTCCCCAACAAGCCAGAAGGAGGTATGTAAATATGTTTCATTGATATTTTTCATCATGTACAGCTTATTTATACCTTGGATTTAAAAACCCTGTTTTTAAACCCAAGGTCATGTCAATTTTGTAAAACAATAAGGAAATTTCAAAATGCCGGCAATAACCCTGGTCTCCTCGCCAGAGTCCATCAGATGGTCTACCTGCAAAAAGAACAGAGCTAAAGCACCCAAAAAGTCAAATTCAGAACAAAAGAAAACTCAAAACAGTGTTAAAAGAAAGTGTCAAGGCAAAACATTAGAAAGTGGGTTTGGTAAGTAAATTTTTTCAAATTGAGCTTATAAAGAGTCAAATTCCCTCTCAATACCCTCATTGTGCATCCAAAGAGCTTGCAAGAAGAAGTGATAGGGCGAAGAGGCGAAAGGAGGCAAAGTGCAGAGAAATTGAACCAGTTTCAGGTGCGCGACCCGTCAGAGGTTGTGCGCGACCTGATGGGCGGTGTGCGACCCATCAGGCGCCTCCCAGCAGTGTTAATTTGTAACGGGCGCGACCTGTCGGGCTGTGCGCGACCCGTTGAGTGCCCTGCGCGACCCGTCAAGCTGTTGACACCAAAACCTCCCCAAAATTTTGTCCAATCGCCCTCTAAGTTGCAAAATCGACCGAGGTAGGGTCTATACACTTGATGAATTGATGAATGGTGAATGATGAGCTTTCATTTATATGTTTTTATCACTAAGAATGCAAAGAAAATAGATTTTGGTGATTGCTTGTCAATGTAGGCATAATGCTAGGGTTTGGTGTTTTTATTTCAAGGTTTTAATTCCCATTTATGTTCCCTCCATGTTTCCCCATTGATTTCACAATTGTCATCATATGTCTCTATCTTATCTTATTTGCAAAGAATATGAAATTTTCCTCCTTCCAAGTATCAAACCCTATCCCTCCCTAAACACATTCCCAAAACCCTAATACCCTCCATTGTGATATAAAAACACACACAACAAAAAGAACAAAATGCTATGAAAGAAAAACAAAATGATTATGCAAAAAAGAAAGCAATATGATGATAAAATGCCAAAACAAGAAATAAAGAAAATGTGGCTGTGTATATAAACAAAAGCAAAGGAAATATTGCTATGTATATTTGATCAAAAGTAATGTTGCTGTGGTCCTAAAAAGCAAAAACCATGTTTTCCCTTCTATCCCCTAATATCCTTGTCAATGAAGCCCTTTTCCCCTAGCATCAAATGTACATGAACCCCTTTGAAAAAACAGAGTGTGCCTTATGATGTACATTGAAAGGCAGAAATCAAATGAGCAAGTTATCTATGCTGTCCCATCCCCCTGTTGAGCATACATGTCATTTCCCTTGGTTATTATTATCCATGTTTCCCTAATAAAAACATTTCTTTGCAAATGATTTCCCGCTGATTAAGATGAGATTATATGTTTGACAGTTTGTGAATTGTCCCTTGAAAATTCCCTGTTTTCATATGTTTCCTTTTCCTTATTAAAAAATCCCCTCCCCTAACATTTCCTTCATGATTTTTTCCCCTTGAAAACAGCATACAACTCAGCATTTTTGCAGGCAAGGGCAGCAGTTTACTTTGTCTATTTTCTCCACTTTGCTCAAAAGCACCATGTCAACCTCCGAGACCTATGAGCAAGGTGATGACCAATCTTCTTCTACAGAGGTTGAGGTACAGCGGAGGCCTCGTAGGGGGGGCAAAGGTGGTCATCATAAGAGAGAGGAGCCCACCTCATTGGCAGAATTGCAGGCCTGTCCTTTGGCAGTGAATTGCTTTCGGTATATGTCATGTTTTCAGTTTTGCGAGAGGCTTGCTCAGATCCAGCACCACAGGGAGTTGGCCCGCTTATTTGTTTTTCACCTTCATGATGGGCAGGTCACTCTGGCAGGAGTGAACTTTGTGTTGTCTCTGGAAGTGATTTCAGAGGCTACCGGGATACCAAATGTGGGTGAGGTGTGGCCCAAGCGCAAAGTGTTGGATTTTGTTCATTTTGAGCCATATGTCATGCCAGCCTTCATGAGACACTTGTCGGGGGTCTTTCCTTTCAGATTTCTCCGGAGGGAGTATGCTCCGATCTTGAAACTCATCATGCATTACTTTACATGTGAGGGCAGGTTTTCACAGGTGTACTCTTATCACATCCGCCTGTTGATGCACTTTACCCGAGTGAGGATGATGAACATCCCGGTTTTCTTCTTCCAGAATATTCAGAGAATGGTGCCTATGTTACAGAGGAAGACCCCAGCCCAGCAGTTTAGGAGTTTATGTCACTATGGTCTCATCCAGCTCATTGTTTCCCATCAGTTGAGTCAGCAGGGCATTCCATGGGAAGAGTTCATCTCCCATGAGTTCTTCACAGCGCCACCACAGCCACAGTCGGAGCCGGAGGTCATTTATGAGGAGGGAGGTCCATCTCACCAGCCCAAGATCATTGTTCCGAGACATGTTGCTTCCTCACCTCAGGTCACCTACCAGAGAGGCCACAGGGCCTTGTTTGCAGCAGCTCGACGAGTACTTTCTCCATAGCAGGTGGAAGGGGTCTCGTCATCGTCTTCAGGGCAGCGAGTGTTATCTCCACACCAGGTGGAAGGGGCCTCGCATTCTTCATCAGCAGAGGCAGTACGGGAGGGCAAGCAGCCCATGGTTGAGGATGAGAGAGCTGGTGATACACATGATGATTTCATTGACCTTGATGCCCGCTCTCCTTCTTCAGATTTTTATGAGATTATCAGACAGAGAGAGGAGGAGAACCTCGTGTTGCAGCAAAAGCTCCAAATGGCTCAATGGACCATCACTTATCTAGAGCAGCGCAACAAACAATTAGAAGAGGAAAAATAACTTGATGAGCTATGGAGGATCCGCAGTGATCGAACTTTGAACCGTAGGAGGCCCGGTGACCCATTGCCTGCTGACCGAGAGTCTTTGCTCATTCAGGAGAATGCTCGCTTGGAGAGGCTGTTGGAGAAGGCAAACCAGGACAAGAGGCTGCTAAGGAACATGAAGAATCATTATTGGGCGAGGATGCATGTTTGCAAGGCGAAGATGAAAATGTTCCAAAGAAGGTTGTCCGAGGCCCGCAAGAGGAAGAAGAAGACCAACCCACTCCGTATCTTGGTCGAGGCTTCTCTCACTCACCATGATGCTCATTAGCCTCTTCCTAGCAGCTAGCACAAGAAATTTTGAAAGTTTTGAGGCATTTTTGGCATTTTTGGGAAATTGACAGGTTTTGGCCTTTTAACGGGTCTCACCCCGCGCGCGACCCTACATGGGGGCAACTCAGAACGAGGAAAACTCAGCATTTTTGGAATTGTCATGCAAAGTTACACCTACCTGTGGACGGAATTCAGTTTTTATGGAGATTTGGGCCTCCAAAAGGTCAAAACACATGCAAATTTTGACTTTCTGCCCCTATTTTGAGTTGCAGAAAGCTGTCTTGGGAGAATTGAGTTTTAAGGGGTCAAATCAACTCCAAATTCAAAAATTCTGATGGGGTTGGAAATTAGACTCGCAGACCTTTCCAATGAGCTATCTTGCACCTGATTTGGACACCGGGAAGACCCCCAAACAGGCCTCTCAATGTGCGCGACCCGTCAGGCACATGTGCGCGACCCGTCAGGGAATTTTGCCTGTTTTGACCAGTTCGGCCAGAAAAACACTGTTTTCACTTGGTTTAATGTTTTGGGCATGTAAATGATGGATTTTTGTGTAATTTTCATGGCTCTATGATGCTTTTACTCTCCTTGATCACTTATAGAAGATTCTTGAATGTAAATGGTAAAAATTTAATGCATGGATAGGTTTCCTAAGTTTTAGAGGCAAGTTGTTTTGACTGCCTATTATCTAGTGCTTAGTTTAGAATTAGTTGAAACAGCTCCTAGGAAGCTGAGCTCGACCCCTAGAGGTGGGGAAAGGAGTTAGATCGTCTATATTATGCCTTCTCTTGCTCATTTTCATGGTTGGACTCTTGAGGGAGAAGCTCCTATTGTATATTTTACTTGTATCTCTGCAATTTGAGGAAAAGGAAGACCAGGGTTTTGCAGACATCATTGGGATTCTTGTGGACTCTTGTGTTGATGGTGTGTTCTCTTATTGTAATTGTAAGTGTGTTTATGTGTTCCATCTCTTTCTTTACTACAGCTTATTAAACAAATGAAGTGATAAAGTTTGAATTCATGCTTGCCATGCTCAGCTTTCAAATTTGTTTAATGTTTATGTTTTCCACTGTCTAGAGAGGATTCAAAGTCATTGTTTGCCCTCTTTAGCTTCTCTTTTTTCTTCCTTGATCATCCATCTCAGCTAAAGGCATCAGCACAAACTCCTACCTTGCCCCAAAGACCCACCTGCAAAACCTGAGCTCAATCCCCGCACCCTGAATTGCACTCCCTCCAATTGCCACCAAAAACCCCAAAAACTTTAAATCAACCCTCCTTATCAGTTTACTAGCCTAATATCAGTGTTTCTAATTGGTCAGCTCATCCTATTGAAAAATCCACCGAGTTTGACCGGAGAGAGCCTTCTCCTGCCTCGTAGGGCTAGCTACGAGGCTGAATGGTTTGATGTAGCCTTGAGATTTGTCTATCTCAGCCTAGGTGAAATTTCAAGTGCTAACATATTGGCGACCATACTGGGGAGAACAAATTTGTAATTTGCTCATTGTGGTGTGATTTCTTAAGTCTTAGACGGAGTCTGAAGATACGCCAGGTAGCCTTCGAACACGCTCTTGTTTTACATCAGCGTTAGTAGATAAACGCTGCTTCAGTCGATCTCCGTGAGCTTTTGAAACCCTCACTTCATTGACATTTTTATCCCAGTATCATTATGGACTCTAAGCTTTGGATGATAGGCTAAGAGTTTTCATACGGCTGAGCGGTTTTTCCTTTCCTAGTCCATTCGCGAAAACAAGCTGGCTACTGATCCAAGACCAATTGTTAGATCTAATTCATCGCCTGCTGTTATTAAATATTTTGAAGATCTTGATTTTGACGAAGGTTTTGAATTGTCTTTGTTTAAAACTAAGTCTGACAGTGCACTCGACTCTTTAGTCCTTGATCCTAATTTTGCAGCTTCCATTGATTACGAGAGACACAACAAGGTGATTGAAAATTTCATATTGAGACATCTCCAGACAGACATTCAAACCACTACCCTTGTTGATTTTCTTGAGAATATCTCTGATAATATTGGATCTGCTCTTAATCTCTCTGATAATATTGGATCTTCTCTTACGGCTCACCAGGAATCTTTCCCTCCTTTTATTTCCATTTCACCTATAGTAACTCATCCCGAAACCCCTGCTGGTTCCCCTTCATCCCATACACCTCACACTCCTCCCACCCCTTCATCTCCACAAACTTCTCTCCCCATTGTTACAGCCCCTGTTATCATACTCCCACCTCCCCCTCCTCAAACACATCCTACTCCCCCGCCTCCTCCGCCTAGAGCAATGGCTGCCCGGTTTGCTCCCCTTGTTCTTCCCCAAAATCTTCATGACATGCCAGCTGACTATCAAAGCAAAATACCCATGTTTGATGGCACTCCTCAAAGTGTTTCAGCGCAGCAGCATATAGACCGGATGACTACCTTTTTTGATCTATATGAGCTAGACGAGGAAGATGTTACAATGAGGTTATTCGTTCAGACATTTGGAGGAGAAGTTCGGAAATGGTTCAGAGGGCTGGCAGCTGGTAGTATCGTCTCCTTGGAAGCACTTGAAAGGCAATTCTTGGACCGATGGGAAATAAGAAAAGACCCGCTGCAAATCAATGCCGAATACAACAACCTCAAGCGAAATCCGGGTGAGTCGGTTCAGGACTATATAATCAGATTTAATTCAGTTTATAATGCTATCCCCGATGATTTGAAGCCATCAAGAAAGTCCGCATTGCTTAAGTTCCCGGATGGTTTTGATCCGGAGATGGCCTACTCACTGCGGGACCGAGATCCTCCTACATTGGAGGAAATGCAGAAAATTGCAGTCAGTGTGGAGGCTAATTTGAATGACAAAAGGGCAAGAATGAAGGCGGAGAAGAAGGTCACAATTAAAGAAGAGGCAGCATCCACTTCTCAGGTTCTTCGTACAGTTGAGGAGGTGAAAAGGACACTCCAAAATCTTAGTCTTGGCAAACCGGAACCTCAAGTTCGAAACCCAAATTTCAGAGGTCAACAACAGCAGCCCCAATATAGAATCAAACAGCGGGAAACACGAGCACAAGAGGCGGCCGTGCAGCAGCCAATCCAACCTCCACTTCAGCAAAATTATGTCACTCAAGAATCAGAGGATGAAGGTGAAGGTGTTGGTGAAGAAAATCACTTCTTCACTCCCGATGATCTGCCCACATACATCACGGAGGAAGAAGAGCTGATAGGTAATGCATATACACCTCAAGATGAGCATTACATTTTATCTAATGATGTTGTACTTCAAGATGAGTCTGAAGAGTATCAAAGAGGTTACTTACACGCTTTATCAGCTCAGCAAGGCCAGCAAAGGCAATTGAGAAACCGGACAATTCCCATAAATCCGATTCAAAAGAGAGCAGAAAACTTGGCAAAGAATGGTGCTGCTGTTCCACAGAGAAAAGGTAAAGAAATCATGGATCCTTCATCAACTCAATCAGTTCCAGCACACAAGATGGATCAGCCATCAAATGTACCCAAAGATAGAGCAGAAAAAAGAGACAATCCGGCAAAGGAAGGTGAAAAGAGTCAAGCATTCAGCATTGAGAATGAAGTCGCAAAATTGAAATTGTCCATTCCATTGACAGAGGTCATGAAGAACAGTACATATCGAGCACAAATTTCCAAGATGTTCAACATTGATCCAATGTTAGATGCGGTGAACGTAGAAGACGATCAGCCGGAATTGATCTTTGGGCCAGCTCTAAATGGTGAGTCTCCCGAGAGTGATGTTCCTCCATTCTATATCAGCTTGAGAATACATGATTATGTGCTTCATAATGCCATGTTTGATTCGGGAGCGTCACATAATTTAATGCCCAAGGCAATTATGGAGAAGTTGGGGCTTGATATTACTCGAAAGTACCATGATTTATATTCATTTGATTCCAGCCGGGTTAGATGCATTGGCTTGATTAAAGATTTGGTTGTTAGTCTGGATCAAATTCCAGCAAAGAACCTATTGATGGACGTGGTAGTGGCGGACATTCCTCCACGATTTGGCATGCTGCTTTCAAGGTCATGGGGATCCAAGCTCAAAGGTACTCTTCAGCTGGATTTTTCATATGCTACTATTCCGGTGTTTGGACAGATGAGGAAAGTGTATCGAGAGCAAAAGATGAAGTATATGATTACTAGCAAGGAAAAGCCAGTAAATCATCCTGTAAATTATGTACAAACAGATTTAGAATCTTATGTTTTATTTGCTGATAATTTTAATGAGGTAGATAGTCAGTTAGTTCAGGTAGAAGATATCCCAGGCATTGCAGAAAATTTCAGAGAAGTATTGAGAACGGAAAGTGAAGAAAGGACTGCTGTCATAAGGTCAATCGCTGAAACAAATGGGCAGCAAATCATGACTGCAACAACATCACAAGTGCAGCCCTTGGAAGATGATGAGGATGGTCTTTGGACCATGGATTTTGATGGTGCAGTGGGCAGCGATGGAGCTGGTATAGGTGTGTGGATTCGTAGTCCATTTTCAGTCCCTAACCAAGTTCCAAGCAAGGTACGGGTGTGTTCTTACAAATTGGCTTTTGATTGTTCGAATAATGAAGCGGAATATGAGGCCCTTATTGCTGGTTTGAAAATCCTTCGAAAGTTGAAAGCAAAGAAGATAGCGGTTTATGGCGACTCCGAATTAGTTATCAAACAAGTGAAGGGGGAATTTCAAGCCAAACACCCACGTATGCGGGCTTATCGCAATGCTGTTCTAGACATTTTGAAGCGGTTTTCAGAACATACCTTGACATGTGTGCCCCGGATTCAAAATGGTGTTGCGGATGCATTGGCAAAGGCAGCAAGTAATTTGAAAATACCAATGAATTCAAGCAACAAGTTCGAAATCTATGTGAAGCATCGTCCTACAATCCCGGATAATCAAAGGTGTTGGCAAGTCTTCCAAGATGACGAAGAGATCAAAGACTTCTTGCATGGAGAAGGTAAATTTGAAGAAATCTCAATAGATATGGAGCCTGAAGGAGTGAATCAAATGGATGTTTTGCAGCTGAAAGACAATTATATTCCTAAAGGGTTGATTCCTTTAGAAGAACTTTTTGATCAAGATGATGTGGCCCGCAAGCCAACTTTGATGCCAACAGACGAAGGTGTGGAAGATGTGAACCTTGGGACAGCCGAGAATCCAAAGATGGTGAAGTTATCAAAAGCATTGCCGCCCAAGGTAAAGAATCAATACATTAGATTATTGTCATCGTTTTCTAATGTGTTTGCTTGGGATTATTCAGATTTAAGGACCTATGATACAAGCATTATTCAACACACTATTCCCATAAAGCCAAATCAAAAGCCTTTTCGGCAAAAGTTGCGGAGGATCAATCCCAAGTTGCTGCCTTTGATCGAGAAGGAAGTCAATAGGCTCTACAAGTCTGGAATTATAGTCCCTATTCGCTTTTCTGATTGGATCTCCAATCTAGTGCCTGTGAGAAAGAAGACCGGTGAAATACGCTTGTGCATAGACTTCAGAAATTTGAACAAAGTATCTCTCAAGGACAACTATCCGCTGCCCAAAATGGACCACATATTGCAGCGGGTAGTGGGCGCTTCAAGGATGTCATTGCTAGATGGATACTCCGGCTACAATCAGATTTTAGTGCACGAAGATGATCGTGATAAGACAACCTTCACTACACCTTGGGGAACATTTCACTATGCCAAAATGCCATTTGGGTTGAAGAAC
This sequence comes from Pinus tabuliformis, assembly GCA_031772625.1. Classification (NCBI taxonomy): domain Eukaryota; kingdom Viridiplantae; phylum Streptophyta; class Pinopsida; order Pinales; family Pinaceae; genus Pinus; species Pinus tabuliformis. Next base: position 529,956,210 of record CM062819.1, on the reverse strand, counting down.
GCGGGTGCCACATTTCAGCGAGCTATGGATATGGCCTTTGCCAATGAAAAGGATATATTCTTAGTTGTTTATCTTGATGATCTAACCGTGTTTTCCAAATCAGATGAAGAGCATTTGTTTCATTTGACTAAAGTGTTCCAAAAATGCAGAAAATATGGCATTTCCTTGAATCCGAAAAAGAGTCTTTTTGCCATGAGTGAAGGCAAGTTGCTGGGACATATCATTTCCAAAGATGGTATTCGAATTGATCCTGCACGGGTGGAGGCAATTCAGCAACTAGAGCAGCCCCGAAACAAGAAGGAAATACAATCTTTTAATGGCAAATTAAATTTTCTGCGCCGCTTCATTCCTAACCTTGCAGAGCACCTTAGAGAGATAACCAATATGCTTCGGAAGGACAGCGAGATCAAATGGACCGAGGAGGCGGTCAAATCTTTCAATTTAATCAAGGTAATCTTGTCTTCAGCCCCAACCTTGATCAGCCCCGATTATACTCAGGATTTCATTTTGTTTTCTTTCGCTTCTGAGCATACATTGGCAGCCGTATTGATGCAAAAGAGAGAAGGAGTTGAGAGGCCAATTGCATTTTTCAGCCGAATCATAAGAGACGGGGCGCTGAATTATAATATCATTGAGAAGCAAGCGTTGGCACTGATTAAGGCTTTGAAAGATTTCCGGGTATACATACTCAACTCTCATGTATTGGCATATGTTCCTAGTGCGGCCGTAAAAGATGTCTTGGTACAAACGGAGCCGGAAGGTAGGAGGGGTAAGTGGATTGCTGCTCTTTTGGAATATGATGTTGAAATCAAGCCTACCAAGCTGATTAAAGGCCAAGGTCTCGCAAAGTTGATGGCTGAAACAAACCTTCATGCCCTTGACATCAACTTGATTGCTGCCTTATCCGATGGTGAGGAAGAAAATTCAGCGGTTCAGGTATCAGATATTTTTATTACTTCTCCTTGGTATGCTGATATAGTTTATGTGCTTCAAAATGTATCCGCACCTCCTGGAATGTCAAGAAACAAAGCAAGAACATTGAAGCTAAAGGCTGCTAAGTTTTGCATTATGAAATCTGCACTTTATTGGAAAGATCCCGGTGGCATCTTGCTGAATTGTTTGGTTGAAGAGGAAGCAAAGGCAACAGTAGAGGATTTCCATAAAGGCGACTGTGGAGGTCATTTGTTTTGGAAAAATACAGCCAATAAGATCTTGCGGGCTAGTTTCTATTGGCCTTATCTATTTTTTGATGTGTACAAAGCGGTGAAAAGCTGCCATGAATGCCAAATATTCCAAGGGAAGCAAAGGTTGCAGCCATTGCCTCTCAAACCGGTGGAAATCAGCACACCATTTCAGCAGTGGGGCTTAGACTTTATTGGCGAAATCCACCCAGCATCATCCGAGCAGCATCGATGGATCTTAACTGCCACCGATTACTTCACAAAGTGGATAGAGGCAATTCCCACTCGGCAGGCCACGGATTCGGTAATCATTTCTTTTCTTGAGAATAATATCTTGTCACGTTTTGGCTGTCCATTCAAATTGATCACAGATAATGCAGCGGCATTTAAGTCCAAGAAGATGGTTGATTTTTGCTATAAGTATAACATCAGCTTGGGGCACTCCACGGCTTATCATCCGCAAGGTAATGGGCTGGCCGAATCGTCAAATAAGTCACTAGTGAACATTATCAAGAAGATGCTGGAAATTAACAAGAAAAGTTGGCACAAGAAGTTGGTAAATGCATTGTGGGCTGATCGGGTAAGTCAAAAGAAGTCAATTGGCATGTCGCCATTTGAAATCGTTTATGGAATTGATGCAGTTTTTCCAACATCACTTAGTGTACCGGTCGCGAGATTGCTTCAAGAGGCGGGTGAAGATCCGGATCCAATGCAAAGGCGAATCAATCAAATGATTCACTTGCAGCAAACAAGGGAAGAGGTTCTCCAAAATTCTTTGAGGTTGCAAGAGCGCATCAAGAAAATCTATGACAAGAAGGCAAAGTCGGAAAACTTTCAGCTGGAAGATGTCGTTTTGAGATGGGATGCCCGAAATGAGGACAAAGGTAAGCACGGTAAATTCGATAATTTGTGGAAAGGTCCTTATAAGATTGCTGCATATCGTGGTCCCAATGCTTTCCTTCTCAAAGAGATGAATGGTGATGAATGTCCCGGTGGGTCGGTGAATGGCCGGCTTCTGAAAAGGTATCATGCTTGAGCAATTTCTGCTCCAATCATCCTCATTGTAATTACCGGTTTCCTTTCATATTACAGCAAGTGTGAACTGATCTCTCATCCTTAGTTTGGGGCCCGCGGTGAAGGCTATAATTCTAAGGATGGTGATTAGTTGGTGTGAAGTTTTCAGATTGTTTATTTTCTGCAAAAGTTAGTTTGTTTGTGTCGAAGTCCTTTGAAAATTTCAGTTCATAGTCAAGTCCAATATAGTCATTTCAAGTTTGGTCACGTGTGTACAAGTTGACTCCATTGCCCAATAAATAAGGCACTGGTCTGCTCTCCCAGAGGTCTAAGGTTCTTGGCACCTCCAAGGAGCTACCATCCCCATTGGAGCCAATGTTAGTGTCGGTCATGATGCCCTCCATCAGTGATCAAAAAACTCTTTGCATATGCATAAGTAGGTGTCTCATCAATGTCAGTTTTGCATCCCATTAGGCATGCCATAAAACTGATGGAGGAGCTGGTCCTTGTTCCCTTCTTGGCTTTGCTGGATCAGGTCATATCAGTTAATGAGCTTGTGTCACACTTGTTTTGTTTTGTCTTGAAGTCCAAAGTCTTAGGTCTAGGGTTTCAGTCAAATGTCATTGCAAGATCATGAGTCAGAGGTCCATGAGTCCCCAGCAAGCCAGAAGGAGGTATGTAAATATGTTTCATTGATATTTTTCATCATGTACAACTTATTTATACCTTGGATTTAAAAACCCTGTTTTTAAACCCAAGGTCATGTCAATTTTGTAAAACAATAAGGAAATTTCAAAAAAATTTCAAAATGTCGGCAATAACCCTGGTCTCCTCGCCAGAGTCCATCAGATGGTCTACCTGCAAAAAGAACGGAGCTAAAGCACCCAAAAAGTCAAATTCAGAACAAAAGAAAACTCAAAACAGTGTTAAAAGAAAGTGTCAAGGCAAAACATTAGAAAGTGGGTTTGGTAAGTAAATTTTTTCAAATTGAGCTTATAAAGAGTCAAATTCCCTCTCAATACCCTCATTGTGCATCCAAAGAGCTTGCAAGAAGAAGTGATAGGGCGAAGAGGCGAAAGGAGGCAAAGTGCAGAGAAATTGAACCAGTTTCAGGTGCGCGACCCGTCAGAGGTTGTGCGCGACCCGTCAGGCGCCTCCCAGCAGTGTTAATTTGTAACGGGCGCGACCCGTCGGGCTGTGCGCGACCCGTTGGGTGCCCTGCGCGACCCGTCAAGCTGTTGACACCAAAACCGCCCAAAATTTTGTCCAATCGACCTCTAAGTTGCAAAATCGACCGAGGTAGGGTCTATACACTTGATGAATTGATGAATGGTGAATGATGAGCTTTCATTTATATTTTTTTATCACTAAGAATGCATAGAAAATAGATTTTGGTGATTGCTTGTCAATGTAGGCATAATGCTAGGGTTTGGTGTTTTTTTTTCAAGGTTTTAATTCCCATTTATGTTCCCTCCATGTTTCCCCATTGATTTCACAATTGTCATCATATGTCTCTATCTTATCTTATTTGCAAAGAATATGAAATTTTCCTCCTTCCAAGTATCAAACCCTATCCCTCCCTAAACACATTCCCAAAACCCTAATACCCTCCATGGTGATATAAAAACACACACAACAAAAAGAACAAAATGCTATGAAAGAAAAACAAAATGATTACGCAAAAAAGAAAGCAATATGATGATAAAATGCCAAAACAAGAAATAAAGAAAATGTGGTTGTGTATATAAACAAAAGCAAAGGAAATATTGCTATGTATATTTGATCAAAAGTAATGTTGCTGTGGTCCTAAAAAGCAAAAACCATGTTTTCCCTTCTATCCCCTAATATCCTTGTCAATGAAGCCCTTTTCCCCTAGCATCAAATGTACATGAACCCCTTTGAAAAAACAGAGTGTGCCTTATGATGTACATTGAAAGGCAGAAATCAAATGAGCAAGTTATCTATGCTGTCCCATCCCCCTGTTGAGCATACATGTCATTTCCCTTGGTTATTATTATCCATGTTTCCCTAATAAAAACATTTCTTTGCAAATGATTTCCCGCTGATTAAGATGAGATTATATGTTTGACAGTTTGTGAATTGTCCCTTGAAAATTCCCTGTTTTCATATGTTTCCTTTTCCTTATTAAAAAATCCCCTCCCCTAACATTTCCTTCATGATTTTTTCCCCTTGAAAACAGCATACAACTCAGCATTTTTGCAGGCAAGGGCAGCAGTTTACTTTGTCTATTTTCTCCACTTTGCTCAAAAGCACCATGTCAACCTCCGAGACCTATGAGCAAGGTGATGACCAGTCTTCTTCTACAGAGGTTGAGGTACAGCGGAGGCCTCGTAGGGGGGGCAAAGGTGGTCATCATAAGAGAGAGGAGCCCACCTCATTGGCAGAATTGCAGGCCTGTCCTTTGGTAGTGAATTGCTTTCGGTATATGTCATGTTTTCAGTTTTGCGAGAGGCTTGCTCAGATCCAGCACCACAGGGAGTTGGCCCGCTTATTTGTTTTTCACCTTCATGATGGGCAGGTCACTCTGGCAGGAGTGAACTTTGTGTTGTCTCTGGAAGTGATTTCAGAGGCTACCGGGATACCAAATGTGGGTGAGGTGTGGCCCAAGCGCAAAGTGTTGGATTTTGTTCATTTTGAGCCATATGTCATGCCAGCCTTCATGAGACACTTGTCGGGGGTCTTTCCTTTCAGATTTCTCCGGAGGGAGTATGCTCCGATCTTGAAACTCATCATGCATTACTTTACATGTGAGGGCAGGTTTTCACAGGTGTACTCTTATCACATCCGCCTGTTGATGCACTTTACCCGAGTGAGGATGATGAACATCCCGGTTTTCTTCTTCCAGAATATTCAGAGAATGGTGCCTATGTTACAGAGGAAGACCCCAGCCCAGCAGTTTAGGAGTTTATGTCACTATGGTCTCATCCAGCTCATTGTTTCCCATCAGTTGAGTCAGCAGGGCATTCCATGGGAAGAGTTCATCTCCCATGAGTTCTTCACAGCGCCACCACAGCCACAGTCGGAGCCGGAGGTCATTTATGAGGAGGGAGGTCCATCTCACCAGCCCAAGATCATTGTTCCGAGACATGTTGCTTCCTCACCTCAGGTCACCTACCAGAGAGGCCACAGGGCCTTGTTTGCAGCAGCTCGACGAGTACTTTCTCCATAGCAGGTGGAAGGGGTCTCGTCATCATCTTCAGGGCAGCGAGTGTTATCTCCACACCAGGTGGAAGGGGCCTCGCATTCTTCATCAGCAGAGGCAGTATGGGAGGGCAAGCAGCCCATGGTTGAGGATGAGAGAGCTGGTGATACACATGATGATTTCATTGACCTTGATGCCCGCTCTCCTTCTTCAGATTTTTATGAGATTATCAGACAGAGAGAGGAGGAGAACCTCGTGTTGCAGCAAAAGCTCCAAATGGCTCAATGGACCATCACTTATCTAGAGCAGCGCAACAAACAATTAGAAGAGGAAAAATAACTTGATGAGCTATGGAGGATCCGCAGTGATCGAACTTTGAACCGTAGGAGGCCCGGTGACCCATTGCCTGCTGACCGGGAGTCTTTGCTCATTCAGGAGAATGCTCGCTTGGAGAGGCTGTTGGAGAAGGAAAACCAGGACAAGAGGCTGCTAAGGAACATGAAGAATCATTATTGGGCGAGGATGCATGTTTGCAAGGCGAAGATGAAAATGTTCCAAAGAAGGTTGTCTGAGGCCCGCAAGAGGAAGAAGAAGACCAACCCACTCCGTATCTTGGTCGAGGCTTCTCTCACTCACCATGATGCTCATTAGCCTCTTCCTAGCAGCTAGCACAAGAAATTTTGAAAGTTTTGAGGCATTTTTGGCATTTTTGGGAAATTGACAGGTTTTGGCCTTTTAACGGGTCTCACCCCGCGCGCGACCCTACATGGGGGCAACTCAGAACGAGGAAAACTCAGCATTTTTGGAATTGTCATGCAAAGTTACACCTACCTGTGGATGGAATTCAGTTTTTATGGAGATTTGGGCCTCCAAAAGGTCAAAACACATGCAAATTTTGACTTTCTGCCCCTATTTTGAGTTGCAGAAAGCTGTCTTGGGAGAATTGAGTTTTAAGGGGTCAAATAAACTCCAAATTCAAAAATTCCGGTGGGGTTGGAAATTAGACTCGCAGACCTTTCCAATGAGCTATCTTGCACCTGATTTGGACACCGGGAAGACCCCCAAACAGGCCTCTCAATGTGCGCGACCCGTCAGGCACATGTGCGCGACCCGTCAGGGAATTTTGCCTGTTTTGACCAGTTCGGCCAGAAAAACACTGTTTTCACTTGGTTTAATGTTTTGGGCATGTAAATGATGGATTTTTGTGTAATTTTCATGGCTCTATGATGCTTTTACTCTCCTTGATCACTTATAGAAGATTCTTGAATGTAAATGGTAAAAATTTAATGCATGGATAGGTTTCCTAAGTTTTAGAGGCAAGTTGTTTTGACTGCATATTATCTAGTGCTCAGTTTAGAATTAGTTGAAACAGCTCCTAGGAAGCTGAGCTCGACCCCTAGAGGTGGGGAAAGGAGTTAGATCGTCTATATTATGCCTTCTCTTGCTCATTTTCATGGTTGGACTCTTGAGGGAGAAGCTCCTATTGTATATTTTACTTGTATCTCTGCAATTTGAGGAAAAGGAAGACCAGGGTTTTGCAGACATCATTGGGATTCTTGTGGACTCTTGTGTTGATGGTGTGTTCTCTTATTGTAATTGTAAGTGTGTTTATGTGTTCCATCTCTTTCTTTACTGCAGCTTATTAAACAAATGAAGTGATAAAGTTTGAATTCATGCTTGCCATGCTCAGCTTTCAAATTTGTTTAATGTTTATGTTTTCCACTGTCTAGAGAGGATTCAAAGTCATTGTTTGCCCTCTTTAGCTTCTCTTTTTTCTTCCTTGATCATCCATCTCAGCTAAAGGCATCAGCACATACTCCTACCTTGCCCCAAAGACCCACCTGCAAAACCTGAGCTCAATCCCCGCACCCTGAATTGCACTCCCTCCAATTGCCACCAAAAACCCCAAAAACTTTAAATCAACCCTCCTTATCAGTTTACTAGCCTAATATAAGTGTTTCTAATTGGTCAGCTCATCCTATTGAAAAATCCACCGAGTTTGACCGGAGAGAGCCTTCTCCTGCCTCGTAGGGCTAGCTACGAGGCTGAATGGTTTGATGTAGCCTTGAGATTTGTCTATCTCAGCCTAGGTGAAATTTCAAGCGCTAACAGGTATGATGCCAAATGGGGTATACTATGCTAGAACAAGATAGGTAGAGATACTCGACTTCTCATAAAGTAAAATGATCACACACAACCTATCGTTGATAATAGGGGAGATACTCGACCTACTACAGGAGTAGGGATCACACATGCCTATTGTCTATAGATCCCTCAACCCAAAGACCCCTCAATGCTCTATTCCCACCTTGGGAGCTCTACCAAGGAGGAAGAACTATGCTCAATGTTATAGATCAATGAAGCCCTTTTTTTGGAGGGTTCACATCCATTAGTCCAAGCTACTCTTTGAAAACCAAGAACTTCCTTTTTGGCAAAGCCTTGGTGAGAATATATGTTATCTGCTCGTTTGCTGATATGTGGTGGAGTCTAATGACTCCTCTCTGCATCATGTTCCTGATGTAATGATACCTGATCTTTGTATGCTTGGAATTGTCTTGAAATACAAGATTTTTTACCAATCGGATCCCACTTTTGTTATCAAAATATATCATTGTACTGTTGAGGACTTTCTCAAACTACTCTCCTACGATCTTCCTCAACCAAACTGACTCACATCTAGCCATGCTAGTAGTAATATGATTTTCCTTGGATGTACTCAAAGCTACAAAATTTTGTTCCCTACTCATCCAAGATATCATGGAAATCCAAGGCTAAAACAACATCCTTAAGTGCTCTTTCTATTAACTATGATTCATGCCCAGTCAACATCGATGTATCCATGAAGTCAAACATCCCTAGCAGGATATCTCAGACCAAGGGTAATAGTCCCATGCACGTATCTCAAATTGTGTTTGGAAGCAACCCAATGTGCATGGAGGGACTTAGTCATAAATTGATTCAAAGTGTTCACTGTAAAGAATATGTCCAGGCGAGTGTTCACAAGAAACATCAAAGCCCAATCAAATGTCTATACTTGGATGGATTCATCAAATCGGGTCATACAACTTCTCCACATAGCTTCTTGAAATTCATTTCCATTGATGTGGCCAGGGGCTTGAATTTCATCATTCCAAGTACCTCCAACAACTTCATGACATATTTTTCGTGTGAAAGGAAAATCTCATCGGGCCTTTACCACACCTCATACCTAATAAAGTATTGCATGAGTCCAAGGTCCTTCATCTTGAATTCAGAGGCCAACTCCCTATTACACTTGATCATCAAGGTCTCACTACCTGTCAATAATATATCATCAACATATCAAACCAAAATAAAGGCATGCCTTGGACAACCTTAAAGTATAGGTCGGGATCAATACTACTTCTAATGAATCCAAGCTTCACTAGGTAATTATCAATATAGGCATACCATACTCCAGGGGCTTGCTTCAATCCATACAATGCCATCTTCAACTTGCAAAAATGTGTCTTTCAGTACTTTACATCAAATCCTTGTGGCTACTCAATGTAAACTTCTTCTTATAACATGCCATGAAGGAATGTTCTCTTCACATCCATCTAATGAAGGGTCCATCCTTGACTTGCAGCAAGGGATACTATTGAAATAATGGGGGTATATTGGGCCATAGAAGAAAATATGTCGTCATAATATTCTTCGCCTTTCTGGGAGAATCCTTCTGCCACAAACCTTGCCTTATATTTCTCAATGCTTTTATTGACTCCCTGCTTGATCTTGAATAGCCATTTTGAAGTCACCATTGACTTCCCCTTTGGTATTGGAATGACATCCCATACATCATTCTTCATAATTGATTTGTATTCTTCAGCCATGGAATCCTTCCAGAAATTTTCTTTTATGACTTGTTCAAAGGTGGGAGGCTTAGCTTGAATAATATTACTCATTGCTACAACATATCCCTGGCACTTGCAAACTTCTCTCTTTCTCTAAATGTTTCACGGGAAACAACATGTCTTTCAACATCTTGTAATGTGTCATGAAGCCAAAGTGGTCTCTTCCTGGTAAGGGGATCACATGAAGGAGGATCTAAGGGGTTCATGAGCTCCATGGGATCATCAACAATGTCTCTCTTAGATTCCAGTACACAAGGACCTTCTATAATATCCATATCATCACATTTCTTCTTAGGAGGAGGAGGTAATAGAAGGTCCCTTTCTTTTCCAATGGCAACATCTTCATCTAATGTTACATCCCTTCTAATTTGAACATGCCTTTGACAAGGAATATATATTCTAAATGCTTTATAATTTTCACAATACCCATTAAACGTACCTTTTCTTTTGGTGGCTTCCATCTTGTTCCTTTTGTCTTTCAGGACATGAAAATATATGGGGCAGCCAAATATCCTAAGATGGCCAATGTCGCACTTCACACTTGTGAATACTTCTTCAGGAGTCTTTTTTATAGGCCATTTTGTCACATCTGGTCAATAGGCCTACAAACTAGATCAATCAATATCCATGAACACCTTGTCATCATCCTTACCCAAATCTGTAAGCATGACTCTCCCATATCCCTGAGTTTCTGACTTTGACTACTTCATTTTCAGTGCTTTTCAGGCCCACTGCACCCTGGCCCTTTAGGGGCCTGTGTTCAACAACAAGTTTCTCATATCTACACATCCTTTGATCAGTAACAGGTTGTCCCTTGTTGGGGGTGCGATGATTCTAGAAAGGTTGAAATTTCTAAGTCTAACCTGTTAGAAATTTTCCTCCACTATCTGGTTTATTTCACCTATTTTTTTAATCACTAAACAAGTTATTTAACCATATAAATACTTAAATAAACACAATGTAGTCTTAGCCATTTACAGATCATCAACTGAAAGAAATAGACAAACACACAAGGGACACCATTATTTTTGGATAATCGTCCCTAGAAAAACCCAACTTGGGAAAACTTGTGCAGCAGTTCTGAGGGTTTTATTATTAAGCAACTTTTCTTGAGTACAACTGGGTGCCAAACTGGCTCACCCTATAGAGAAATCAATTTGGAAGTAATACCTCTCTTAGGAAGCAGATATTCTGAAAGTATGCTCCATGAAACTCTCTCCAACACCTCTCTGAGGCTCTTTTTCAGCCCTCCTAGCCTCTACATCAGCTTAGAACCCCCTGCGTTAGGCTACAAAGGCTTTGCACTGGCTCCCTGGCCCTCTGCGTCACCCACGCAGGCCCTTTGGCCCTCTGCGTAGTCACTTAGTCCCTCTGCGTGGCTCCTGCAGGCTCTATGTTTGCCTCTCTACCTCTACAATGGTCTTCCAACACTATCTCCACCTCTCTACTATGCACTCACTGCCCCTCGCTACAACTCTGATCACTGGTTCGATTTCTCTAAGCAAACCCCACTCTAGAAAATTGAACTGACTGATCAATCTAGTGTATCTCCAACTGACCCTCAAGCCTCCTCTTATACTTTTTCTATTGAGTCTTCAACGATCGAGATTAAATCTCTAATCAATGGCTAAGACTAGATTTGGCTTGATCCATGTCATATAGAACCTTCTAACCCAGTTTTAAATTAATACCCATTAATATTTTTATTTTCCTAAGTTTAGACTTAGCAACTCATTAAAAATATTAATTATTTTAATATCTCTCTCACCGGGTAGAATTTGCCCAAACCATTTCTGCATCTTGAAGACCTCGTGTGCTTTAGCCTCTGCACCAATTTTCATGGCTAGAGCACATATGATGCTACCCCAAATCAGCACTCCCTCTTAGCGAGAAATGTGCTCTAGTAATACTCCACCACTGAGCATGACCATGATCATCCGGCACGGTACCTATGCTGATGTTTGGCCTTGCTTCCCAGCATCCTCTACACTGTTGCATCCTATACTGTTTCCCATGGCTCTACCACTGCTACTGCTACATTTGTACGACATCTCCCTTTTCATCCGTGCTACTGCTGGTCCTTTCTCCCAACACTGCAACCCTCTCTCATCATGCTGCATCGTGCTTCCCATAGCAGTACCACTACTACTGCTACACTGCAACTCAGTTACTGAGACGATGGTAACTGATCTACCCAATTAATGACATCCTTGTCAGGCTAGAAACCCTCTTGATATTGAAGCTCTCTCTGCTGCCTTTGAGCTGCTGCAACAACTTTGTGCCTCTCACACAGCTGCAAACACCTCTGTGCCTTCCTGCACTGCAGCAACCTCCTCTGTGCTTCTCGCATTGCTGCAACCCCCACTGCACTACTACAGATCCCTGCACTCAAACACTTTTTGCCACTCCATCCGCATCTGCTTCTACCGGCATCCGCCATCCTACTACTATCACTTCGGGGCTCCCGTAGTCGGATATGATCCAATAGTTTGGGTACCTCAAGGATCCTACCCCGCATCTCTTGTATTCCTTCTTAGTACATCTCGATGTCACCCCACCTATTCTCTAGAGGTACATGAGCACTCATGGCAAAATTGTCATCATCCTCTACCTCCTTCTCCACCTTCACTGGCGCTGCCTTGGAGTTAGAAGCCTCTCCCTTATTCTTCTTTCTGGGACATTGGGTTTCATAATGGCTCATCTCCCCATAGTTGAAGCACTTAATATTTGAGATGTCCTTTTTCTTCCTCTTCCCTTGTTGCCCCATAGATGCCAGATCTGCATCCTCTTCCTCCTATTTCTTGACTCGGGGTCCTTTGTCGTTACTTCCCACCTTAGTCAACCATCTGATCTCTTCTTGGTGAAGAGCTGCCCATAATTATTCCCATCCTAGAAGATTATTCTGCCCAAAATGCTTTGGGAAAATGTCTCCCACTCCTCAGAGACTGCGTTCAGGGTGGTCCTCACCATTAACTCCTAATTTGGCGTGGCCCCTATGGAAGCCAGTTGGTCCCGAATCTCCTGCAACCTGCTGAGGAAGTGATCTATCTGCTCCCCCTTCTGCATCTGAGATGACTGTTGGAAATAATACTAAGAGGGGGGTGAATCAGTATTATCAATTCAATAAATTTTCATTTCCCAAACAAATTTATATACGCTACTTCTGTGAAGTGAAATAACATGTACACATTATTGTGATTAGAGAAACCAACATATGCCCATAAAACTTATGATTTAGTAAATTTATCATGTTTTTATCTTTAATCGGTGCATCAGTAACTTATTAAACAATGCAGTAGAAACAGAATAAACCATCACACATAAGCACCACACATGAACACCAAGATTTAAGGTGGAAACCCAATGCGGGGAAAAACCACCTGTTGTTGTCGGCTTTGTCTTTTAATAGTAAGAAAATCTGTTTAAAATCTTGTACTAGTGTAGTCTCATACCAGTTCACAGGCACCCACCTGCAGAAGGCTACAACCTTCTCTCATTTTCCAGTTTCTATTAGAAGAGATCTACAACCCCCTAGCTCTTGTACTAGCCAATGTGTTTACTAGTACATAGGCACTAGCCTACAGAAGGCTATGACCTTCTCTCTTCTTCCAAGGACCATGTTTCATAAATTTTTAGACTGGATGCTCCTAGCACACAACAATACACAGGAAGGCCTCATTTCTTCAAATTTTCATACTGGACCCATCAAAACTTTCAAACTGCATCAACCAATAATCAGTTAATCTGAACAGTGAGATCACTATCACCAGAACACTGTGCTGAACCCAGAAACCTGCATCATCATTCAAAGCTAGTTGCAACCTCAATATCATGCATCAGAATGTATACGCTACTCTACTGAACCCAACCTGCGTGTATACGCTACTTCCTTTAATCAAATTTGTGTATACCATAAAAATATTGAAACATAAACCTTCTAAATCAACTCTGTACCAACTAGCAATATATTGAACATCTACTGTCAATTTACAGAGCTTTACATAGGTAGTAGCAGAGATCACCCTTCCCACTTATACAATCAATCAATCAGATATAAAACTCCTTATGCATTCAGTTTTACATTCAGATCTAAGAAGACTTCATTGACAGACAACAGTAAAACAACAAAACTGATCAGATAGATCAGTCAGATCTGAAGAATAGGTTTTTCTTTTGTATACGCTACTTGGAAGAGTGGAAACTGCGTGTACACGTCATTTTATTGAGATGAATGAGCGTATAGATTTTCAAATATTAACTCATGACTTTGATGCTATTTCGGACTTCATACAAACCTATATCATGACTTTTAAAGAATAAAACAGGTGTACATAATTAGATCTAACTCAACCAATATCAGATCATTCAATGATAAGTCATTTTAGGTCTCATGATCTTGATCCAACATTGAATTCAAGGTTCAAAAAATATTTCAATCAAATCACAAACATATCCCCCACAACATAAAATATACTTCAGATAGAAGTATTCCTTAAAAACCATTTCACTTGCACACTCTGGCCTTATGATCTTCTCCTCCTTATATATTTTTTAGGTTTTTCTCAATACCTCGGACCAAAACTACTTATGACCCGTGGTATTCTTGGATGGGATCAAATAGTCATTACTCCACTCAATATTGTGGGCTAATACCATGGTATTGACCCCTAGTATTGTCTCCTCTTGAATTTCCTTGATTTTCCAACATATACACGCTTTTCTTCTTGTGGAAGTGTGTGTATACGTATATGCTCTTTTTGTTATGTGAACTAGTGTGTATACATTTTTTTGACTAAGTGGACCTACGTATACATATTAAACTACTTTACACCATCATTTACCTTCAACTTATTCATTCTGATTAGTAGACTTAGTTCCATCTTCATGTTCTTTTGTACCAATGCCCTGTTGCCTTTGAATAGACTTGTTACACTGTAAGTTGCCTTTATCAAAACTGAACTGGCCTCTGAGTGAGTTTCCATCAAGGACAACATTTGTATCATAATGCCAACAATGTACCCCTTTGGACTTGATGGCAACCATGCTGGTGTTGATTACTGCAAGCTGTAGAAACTGTTAAGCAACACCAAAATACTGTAGAAGCTGTTAAGCAACACCAAAATACTCTCCCCCTTTGACATCAAGAGCAAAGGGCGGACCAAGATACTCTCCACCTTTGATATACAATATCTTGTCCATGCTCCCCTTGAGTGCATTCCGAGTTTGCAGAGATATGATTCAAAAGAATAACATGACTCTATAACTCAACTACGTGAGTATAACCTCCCTATGACCAATGACTCATACATACATCAATCACCCTACCAAGTGGGGATACACCATATTTTACTCATCCACCCAACCAAGTGGGGATATACCAATTATTTATACATGAAATAAATACAAAAATTATTACAACATCCATCCCATGCAAAGTGGGGATACGAATTACATCATATTTCCAATATGACTCATTCAAACATAGACCATGACAGAAGAAGTCATATCACACCCCAGATCTTTACATGACTTATGCAACAAATGATATAAGTATCTGAAGCGATAACTGAAGTCATCAACCATGATGCCAACAATGTAGAATGTGTGTGAAGGCTAATTCTCCCCCTGAACTTGTGCTACCTGTGAATTGTAAACATGTCATTCATCAAGGCATCTTTGTCAGTTAGATAAAAATCAATGAACAAAGCATATCGTCAGACTGTAATCATCAATATCAGACAGAGAACCCATATCAGAGTCTAACCCACTGTTTTTCTGTCAGAAAAACATATACGCTCTTTCATCCACAGAAACCCGCATGTATACGCGACTATACTTCATGAAACCTGTGTATAATGGCCTTCCTCTGAAAACTAGATTTAACAGCAGGATGATGATACAACTACTCCCAGCGTTTTTCTGAGATATTCAAATGTTTCTCTGGGAAGTGGTTTGGTGAATATATCAGCAACATGTTCTTTGGAGGGAACATACTCTAATTTAACCTTTTGTTCAAGCACTTGTTCTCGTAGAAAATGATACTTAATGGGTATGTGCTTGGTCTTGGAGTGCATGGCTAGATTTTTCGAAATACTGATGGCACTTGTATTATCACATACAATGGAGATAGGTGGAGTACATGTGATTTGAATGTCTTGCAATGTTTGCAACATCCAAAGTAGTTGTGTGCAGCAAGATGTAGTAGCCACATATTTTGCTTCAGCTGTCGATAAGGCAATTGAACTTTGTTTCTTGCTGAACCAAGAAACCAACTGTGAACCCATATAGAATGCACCTCCACTAGTGCTCTTTCGATCATCAACATTTCCTACCCAATCTACATCTGTATATGCATGAAGAGTAAGGTCTGTATCTTTAGGATACCATAGTCCAAAGTCCTGAGTTCCTTGAAGATATTTGAAAATTCTTTTGACTTCCTGGAGATGTGATTCCTTTGGATTTGCTTGGAACCTTCCAACAATTCCTACTGCATGCATGATATCAGGTCTGGTACATGTTAGATAAAGAAAACTTCCAATCATATATCTATAAGTTGGTTGGTTTACTGTTGGTGATTCATCGTTAGAACTGAGACTGCATCCTGTTACCATTGGAGTACATACTGGTTTAGAATCTTCCATTCCATACTTCTTCAAGATCTGCTTGAGATATTTGGTTTGTGAAAGAAAGATACCATCTTTTTTTGTTGTACTTGTAGACCAAGAAAATAAGTAGGTTCACCAAGTAAGGACATTTCAAATTCTTATTACATTACTGAAGAAAAATTCTGACTCATGGATTCTTCATTCCTAGCAAAGATGATATCATCAACATAAACAACAATAATTAGCAGTTTATCATTTTCAATCTTTTTGTATAAATTGCTATCTGCAGAACCTTTTTTTAAACCTTGTTGTTGTAGATATTTGTCAAGGCGATAATACCAAGCCCTTGGAGCCTATTTTAGACCATAGATAGCCTTTTTGAGCTTGCATCATTTCCAAGAATGAATCCTTCTGGTTGTTCAATATAAACTTCTTCTTCTAAATCTCCATTAAGAAAGGTTGATTTTACATCCATTTGATATACTTTGAATTTTCAAAAACTAGAGAGAGTAAGAAACATCCTTATGGCTTCAAGTCTGGCAACAGGTGCAAAATTTTCTTCAAAATCTATACCTTCTTATTGAGAATACCCTTTACAAACAAGTCTTGCCTTGTTTCTAATAACTTCTCCATTTTCATTCAACTTATTCTTAAATATCCATTTTGTTCCTATAACATTTTTATCATGAGGTCTAGGAACTAATTCCCAAGTATCATTCTTTTCAATTTGGTCCAGTTCTTCATCCATGGCCTTGACCGAACATTCATCTTTGTAGGCTTCATTTACATTCTAAGGTTCGGTGGAGGATAGTAATGCTAGATAACTTGAGGTCCCTGTAAGAGTTCTTCTTATCTGTACACCAACCCCTTTTTCTCCTAGAATTTGAGATTCTGGATGATTCTTCTAAACTTACCTGGATGGAGTCTTTCCCCTATCTATTGTATCTTCTTCTTGTGCTTCATTGGTTTCTTCTTCTACATCATTTTGATTTGATGCAGGAAACCATTCCCCATCTTCCTACTATCATATTCCTTTGTTGATTTCATTTGTTTCGGATTTTTGCATGCTTCCTCAATTACAACATCAATGCTTTCAACAATTTTTTGAAGTCTTTTATTATAACATTTGTATCCTTTACTTCTGGATGAATAACCAACAAGTATTCCTTCGTCTTCTTTGGGTTCGAACTTACCATGTTTTTCATGAGTCCTTTTGATGAAACATTTGCTTCCAAACACTCTAAAGTGTTTTACATTAGGAGGCTTACCATACCAAAGTTCATATGGAGTTTGATCGCTATTTACCCGAACATTCGCTTTGTTGAGAATAGTCATGGCAACAAATGCAGCTTCACCCCAGAAGGTTGCAGGAGTTCCAGATTCATAAAGCATTGCTCGAGACATTTTTTGAACTGTTATGTTCATTCTTTCCACCATGCCATTTTGCTGAGGATTTCTTGCGACGAAGAATTGCCTCTTTATTCCATGTTGTTCATAAAAGTCAAAGAATTCATCTGATATGAATTCTCCCCCTCTATCAGATATGAGACATTTGATTTTTCGATCTGATTCATTTTCAACTAAAGCTTTGAAGGCTTTAAACTTTTCAAATGCTTCATTGTTATTCTTTAGTAGACCTATCCAACACATCCTGGAAAAATCATTAATAAATAAAATAAATTATTCTTCTCCACGAGGTGATTTTTTCCTTGTTGGTCCACATAAATCAGTATGGATGAGTTCAAGAGGTTTACTTGCTGATCCTTCTTTTTCATTGAAGTGAACTTTGGTTTTCTCACTGACTTGACATGGTTTGCATATGGTATTTTCTGGGATGTTGATATCTGGAAGATCACGATCTGCCTTGAGCCTACATGCTTTTCTTATTTGAGAAAAGCTTAGATGTCCCAATCTTCTATGTCATAGGCATTTTTCATCTGTTTTGCGTAGATAGCATTGTTGTTGTCCTCCTTTTAGTATGTATAAGTTGTTTGGAGTTCTTGTACCTTTGATCATGGTCTTTTCTGTATCAAGCTCATGAACCACACATCTGTTTGATCGAAACACAACTTCATTTTCTTGATCACACATTTGACTGACACTCAACAGGTTATAATTTAAACCATCTACATACATGAAATTTCCATCTTTAACCTTTTCTTCCAAGAAGATATAACCTTTACCTTTAATGATAGCTGGAGTGTCATTTCCAAATGAGACATTCTTTTCATTTTCTAAAGAATTATATGAGTGAAGTTTCTCTTTATCACCTGTCATGTGTTTGGAGCATCCGTTGTCGATGTACCACTGATTTTCTTGTCCTTCTGCATACAGAGCTATGCCACATCTTTTTGATTGAGATTCCTTCTTTCTCCATATCTTGGGATTTAATGATGTTTTCTCCTTTTGAAGTGATGGCGAAATTTTCTCCTACATTCAGATTCTTCATGACCAAAGTTGTTACAAATCGAACATTCTACTTCATTTTCAAGAGGAGAAAAGTTATTATAGGAACTTTTCTTGATTCCTGTTACACTCCTTTGATTTCGTGCTTCTCTAGTCATGATGGTTTTGTAAGCAACACATTGAGCAACCTTATGCCCAAAGTTATGACATGAAAAACATTTCCCATTAAAGAAGTTTCTGCGATCATAGAATCTTTTGGCATTGTTTACTTGTTGGTTGAAGCTTCTACTGCTATTCATCCTTGGAGTAAATTGAGTATGATTTACCTGATGAGTAATTTTAGGCCTTTGTTGATGATTGACATATTGTTCACTGGTCTTTGTTGCATCAAGATAGCTTTTGGTGGAGGCTGACGACTTCTGTGATTGAGATGATTCTTCAGTATATCCAAGACCTATATTTATCAGAGGAGAACACTGAACTTTGATGATTTCATTTAAAGTTTCAGATCCTTTAGCAAATCTAAGATTAAGAGATTTTGTCTTCTCAAGTTCTTTTCTTAGACCCACAATTTCACATTCTAGATTTTCATTGTGTTTTTCTCTTTCATTGAGTTGGTGTGTCAACGTATCTATGATCATTTTCTTTTCTTCTAAACAGATTTTGATTTTAGCGATTTCTTCAAGAAAGTCTTCCTCTTCTAAGGCATCCAAAAAATCATCATTGTCATAAGCCATGAGTAGTTTATAATCTTGTTCAATTTCATCTTCATCACTATTGGATAACCCATCACTATCTTCATGTGTATAGTAACTCCTTCTATTCACACCCTGTTTTCTATTTTCTTTTGCACATTCCTTTCCTTTTTCATATTTATCTTTATGAGGGCATTTGGCAGCATAATGGCCGACTCTACCATAAGCAAAGAATTTGAAAGGTAGCTTACCTCTAAATCTTCCGGAACCCTGTTGAAGCTTCTTGACAAAATTTACCTCATCTTATTCTTCTGAAATGTGTTCTGATTCATTGTGCTCTTCCTTTTATTTTCCCTTTGCTGACGCTTTAAAAGCGGCTTCTCTCATATCTGATGGACCTCCTTTTCTCATTTCAAAGGCAGTTAGGATTCCATGGAGTTGAGTCACAGTAATAGTTTGAAGATCCTATTTTTCTTCTATGGCAGACACTTTTGACTCAAATTTAGAAGACAAAGATCTCAAGATTTTCTCAACTAAAGTAGCTTCCTTTATCTCTTCACCTAGATTCTTCATACAATTAACAATCTCATCTATACGTAAAAAGTAACTAGCAACACTCTCATCACTATGCATCTTAAGAGTTTCATACTGAATTCTGAGAGTTTGAAGCTTAACACATTTTACCTAAGAGTCTCCTTCGTAGCTCTGAATGATTTTGTCCCATATCTCTTTGGCTATATTGAGTTTCATGACTTTGACAAATTCTGATTCTGACAGACTTCCCAATAACGTATTGACAGCTTTGGCATTGGTTTCATATAACTTCTTACCTGCAAAGTATATAGGAATTGTTGCTGGAAATTGATATCCTCCTTCCACAATTTCCCAAACATTGGCTCCAAGAGATTGTAGATAGGCTCTCGTTCTTATTTTCCAATATACCAAGTTTCTCCCATTGAAGATTAGTGGTCTGATAGATCCCATGCCTTTGTCATTATTCATGTTGAAAGATCTTCCTTCAAGCGATCAAGCTTCTTCTGAAGGACCTCCTCTGATACCAATTGTTGGAAATAATACTGAGAGGGGGGGTGAATTAGTATTATCAATTCAATAATTTTTCATTTCCCAAAAGCATTTATATATTCTACTTCTGTGAAGTGAACTAGCGTGTACATGCTACTGTGATTAGAGAAACTAGTGTATACCCAGAAAACTTATGATTTAGTCAATTTATTATGTGTTGATCTTTAATTAGTGTATCAGTAACTTATAAAACATTGAAATAAAAACATAATAAACTATCACACATAATAAACACACATGAACACCAAGATTTAATGTGGAAACCCAGTGCAGGGAAAAACCAACTATTTCTGTCGTCTCTGTCTTCTTTAATAATAAGAAAATTTGTTTACAATCTTGTACTGGTGCATTCTCATACCAGTATGCAGGCACCCACCTGCAGAAGGATACAACCTTCTCTCATTTTCGAGCTTCTACTGGAAGGGAGATACAACACCCTAGCTCTTGTACTAGCCAATGTGTTTACTACTATGTAGGTGCCAGCCTACAAAAGGCTACGACCTTCTCTCTTCTTCCAAGGACCACATTTCATAAATTTTCAGACTAGATGCTCATGGCACACAACAATACAGATGAAGGCCTCATTTCTTCAAATTTTCATACTGGACCCATCAGAAATTTCAAACTACATCAACCAATAACCAGTTAATCTAAACAGTCATATCACTGTCACCAGAACACTGTGCTGAACCCAGAAACCTGCATCATCATTTAGAGCCAGTTTCAACCTCAAAATTCATGCATTAAAATGTATACGCTACTCTACTGAACCCAACCTACATGTGTATGCTACTTCCTTTAATCAAACTTGCATATACCATCAAAACTACTGAAACATAAACCTTTTGAATCAAGTCTATACCAACCAACAATATATTGAACATCTACTGTCAATTTACAGAGCTTTACACAGGAAACAACAGAGATCACCCTTCTCACTTATACAATCAATCAATCAAATATCAAACTCCTTATGCATTCAATTTTACATTCAGATATAAGAAGACTTCATTGATAGACAACAGTCAAACAATAGAACTGATCAGATAGATCAGTCAGATCTGAAGAAGAGAATTTTCTTTTGTATACGCTACTTGGAAGAGTAGAACCTGCATGTACATGAGCTTTTAATGATACGAACCAGCATATAGATCTACAAATATTAACTCATGACTTCGCTGCTATTTCAGACTTCAGACAAACCCAGATCATGACATTTAAAGAATAAAACAGGTGTACATAATTAGATCTAGCCCAACCAATATTAGATCATTCAATGATAAGTCATTTTAGGTCTCATGATCCTAATCAAACATTGAATTCAAGGTGCACAAAATATTTCAGATTAAATCACAACCATACCCCCTACAACATAAAATATACTTCAGATAGAATTATTCCTTAAAACCATTTCATTTGCACACTCTGGCCTTATGATCTTCTCCTCCTTATATATATTTTAGGCTTTTTTCAATACCTCGGACCAAAACTACTTAGGACCTGTGGTATTCTTAGATGGGATCAAATAGTCGTTACTCCACTCAATATTGCGGGCTAATACCATGGTATTGACCCCTGGTATTGTCTCCTCTTGAATTTCCTTGATTTTCCAACATATACACGCTTTTCTTCTTGTGGAAGTGCGTGTATACGTATACCTTATTTTTTTTTTTTCTGTGAACCAGCATGTATACAATGTTTTGACTAAGTGGACCTCTGTATACATATTAAACTGCTTTACACCATTATTTACCTTCAACTTCTTCATTCTTATTAGTAGACTTTAGTTCCATCTTCCTGTTCTTTTGTACCAATGCCCTGTTGCCTCTGAATAGACTTATTACACTGTAAGTTTCCTTTCATCAAAACTGAACTGACTTGTGAGTGAGTTGCCATCAAGGACAACATTTGTATCATAATGCCAACAACGACCACAACTGATTTTCCAGTAGCATCTTCCTCTGCACAGAAGTGCCTTGATATAATGTCGTCAAGGTATCCCACATTTCCCTTGTTGTATTCTTGTCGGCAATATGCTGAACCACATGATCCTTGACCCCATCAAGGATTATGCACTTTGACTTGGCCATAGAATCCTCATACTTTTCGTTATCAGCTAGGTCGACTGGGACATCCATGGTTCTCAAGGCGAAGGCCTTGATGTGATGTCTACCCGGAACAGACAGGATCCTGGCCTTCCAGATGACAAAGTTGGATTCTTCATCCAACCTGTCTTGATCCCTCAATTCATTCATTGTCATCTCTGCTCTTCTTTTTGACTTCTCTGAGTGTCTATTTCCTTTCTGGAAGTTCTCTCTTCAACTCCCTCTGAGTCTCTACTTCCCTCCTAGAATTTCTCTTCTAGAGTCCCTCTGAGTCTTGATTTCCCTCCTGGAAATCCTTCTGCCAACAGTTAAATCGTACCTCTCTGATCCCTTTTTCTCCTACAACACTGATATGGATTTCTTGGCTAAAAATCCACTTAGGTAGCAACTCCCTCTACCTTGGTTTTTTCTCGTTAGGTACTATTCTACTTCAACAGCAATAACACCCCACCAGCGTCACAATCCACAATCTGCCCACAACTCCCTAGGCCCCAACAACTAAAGAAACTAAGCCTCTCAGCTCTACGCAATCCCAGCAAGGATGAATATCTCCTCTGGCCAACTGCGTCAAGCCTACCTGATTGAGTAGGATGATGTGGCTCTTCGTGAGCCTCTTTTGCCTCTCTCTGCCTCTGCGTTGGCCTCTCTCTGATTCGAAATGATGATGCAGGCCTCTGCGTCACTCCTTATCTGTTTCTTTTTGCTTAGGAACAACTTCTGTCTTTTCGGGACAACTATTTCTACTACAAATTCTCTTTCTTAGCTGGCTCATTCAACTCTCCTGTGATCTGTAATGCTCTGATACTATGTTGAAATTTCTAAGTCTAACCCGTTAGAAATTTTCCTCCACTATTTGGTTTATTTCACCTACTTGTTTAATTAGTGAGCAAGTTATTTAACCATATAAATACTGAAATAAACACAATGCAGTCTCAATCATCTACAGATCATCAACTGAAAGAAATAGACAAACACAAGGGACACTGTTATTTTTGGAAAATCATCCCTGGAAAAACCTAACCTGGGAAAACCGGTGCAACAGTTTTGAGGTTTTCATTATTAAGCAGCTTTTCTTGAGTACAACTGGGTGCCACACTGGCTCACCCTACAGAGAAATCAATATGGCAGTAATACATCTCTTCGGACACAGATATTCTGAAAGTTTGCTCCATGAAACTATCTCCAGCACCTCTCCAAGGCTCTGCGTCAGCCCTCCTAGCCTTCATGTCAACCTAGTACCCCCTGTGTCAACCTACAGAGGCTCTGCGCTGGCTCCCTGGCCCTCTGCATCACCCACGCAGGCCCTCTGGCCCTCTGCGTAGTCACTCTGGCCCTCTTCATGGCTCCTGCAAGCTCTGCATCTTCCTCTCTGCCTTTGCACTAGTCTTTCGGCACTATCTCTGCCTCTCTGCTATGCACTCACTGCCCCTCGCTACAACTCTGATCACTTGTTCGATTTCTCTTAGCAAACCCCACTCTAGAAATCGAATTGACTGATCAATCTGGTGTATCTCCAACTTACCCTCAAGCCTCCTCTTATACTTTTTTCTATTAAGTCTTCAACGACTGAGATTAAATCTCTAATCAACGACTAAGATTAGGTTTTGATTGATCCATGTCATATAGAACCTTCTAACCCAGTTTTATATTAGTACCCATTAATATTTTTATTTTCTTAAGTTTAGACTTAGGAACTCATTAAAAATATTAATTGTTTTAATATCTCTCTCACTAGGTATAATTTCCCCAAACCATTTATGGGTCTTGGAGATCTCATGTGCTTTAGCCTATCTACCAATTTTCATGGCTATAGCACATCCGATGCTACCCCAAATCAACAAGAAATTCAGGAAAAATAAAAAGAATCTTGAAGCTTCATCTTCCAGAAGCTTCCCAGAGTTGTTACTACTAATTAACTTAGATAAGAACTTTGAATCCTATCTAATCCTACCTTGGAGATTTCACCTCTTATACCTTGAGCTCATCCTCCAATCAAGAGTGGATCTCAAGCCTAGATTGGTAAATGAATAAAATTTCCTAAACTACCATCCTCTCCTATATATTTACTGTCATCCACAAGCTAGAGGATGGATTTTGGATACTAATCATACCCTTATGTTGCTTATTTGATCACAAGAGAGCTATCATTCCCATTCATTAGGGTGACCTTGAGGTGTACATTATGGAAAGGAAGGACAAGTCAACTTGGGGAGATATCTACAAGATCAACTTCCACTTTTGGTTGTAAACTCTCTCCCTTTCATATTAATACAAAGAGTATATCGTTTTCCTATATGTGTTATGTTATGTTTACATTCATATATTTCAATGCTATGCTGATCCATTGAATAGAGTGATTGGGTAATGCTACATAGATGTCGTAGATATTTGGCTTGTGTTGATTGCTTGTGTAAATTCTAATTATAGCGATCGAAGCTACAATTGGAGCTTATAAGCCAAGAGTAGAGAAGAGCTTGCGATGGATCACAAGTAAGCATCTTTCCATTCTCAAATTTATCTAAGGAGAACTTTATAGTATTTTATTTCTGTTGTTCTAGACCAAGGCACTAGATCTAGGGAAGATACTTTTGTTCGTAGTTGTAGATTTTGTATAACAAATTGGCGACCATACCAGGGATCGATTCATTCCCTTAGTGGTTTCCTTGACTTTTTCCCTTTCTTGCAACTCTTGAAGAGACCTTCAGTGCCTCACTTAGTTTGAATTGACTTTAGGAATACCTTTCATTGAGTTTCATTTCATTTTTTTTGTCAGAAACCCTCTTTTCCTTAATCAACACACCTTGTGGTCTGCTGACAGTGCATTGCAGAGAACCTTGGACTTTTATGTACCTGCGTTGCAGAGCACTGGTAGCCTATGTGCACCTGCGTTGACCCCTATTTCATGCAAAAAAAATCCTTTTCATGCTTTTCCCTATGTCCTTGAGTATGTTTAGATCCCTCAAAAACCTTCATCTTGTTTGCTTTTGGTTTTGAGTGCCTTTGGTAGGAATTTGTTTAAATTTTTCATTATTCTTGTCATTAGGTCATTAAAAAATTGATTACTTGATCATTGGGTTGCTTTAAGGAATTTGTGTTTTAGTCATCATTATGAAAAGTGTTTTTTATCAGTGATTAGGCGAATATCTTAGTTTTCATCTGAAAATTAATTGGAATTAAAAATAAAAATATTATGCATCATGCATTGCATATAGGGCTTTGATTTTGATTGGAATAGTGAAGTTCTAGAGATCGTTTGTTGCATAACTTGTTTGTTGCATTGTTGATTTATTTCTTCTTCCCCTACTTAGTTAGGCCTTTCATTGTTAAAAGGGTAATGAAAAGAGTTATTTTTATCATATTAGTTTCATCATAGGTGTGTTCAGGTGACATTGATTTTTGAGCCTTGAAAACTGTAAGTTAATTCAAGATAATCTCTAAAATTCACCTGAATTAACCCAAGGAGCATTTGAAACTTAATGACACACATAAAGGTCTAGGCTAGAGTCATGTTCCAACATCTTTAAATGTAGGAGTTGTCGTTTTTTTTAGCGTTACATTCTGGGGGTGATATTCCATTCCATGTACGTAAGTGTATCAGACCATTCTCCACATCCCTCCGGGTATATTGGATGACACTCAACACATTAAAGTATATGGGAACTCTCTCATCATACGGTTACACATTAGACAACACTACTATAGACTATGCTTCCATGTACCTACGGGTATATTTTGGAAGTCCCCAATATCTTACTATCCTCACCATAGGTAATCGAGTCAGCTGCCTTGTATACTATGATACACTGAACACAACATTCGGGGAGATTTGCTGCCCGTACGTAAATCCTTGGTTTTCCAAGGTGGTATATTGTAGTTCACAACTGCTGGGTATATCCTTTTTTGCCTAGTTACCCCTTCATTTTATTTATGTCTTTAATTTCTAAAATCAATTAATTGACCTCAGAACAACATCCTCCCCATGGAATAGATCCTTAGTTGATCTTAGGTTGAGACTAATGGAAATAGTTCCTGAGACTAGCAGGCAAGGAAACCCCTCTGACAGGAATCCTGGTCCTTTTTCTTCTTTTTTAAATATTGGGCTCCTTATATGGCAACGTTTTCCCTTCCCAGATTTACCATTAGTTTTCCAATTTGGTTGTTTTCGACCCCTATGGTTCCAAATATCCAAACTACTCCTCAACCAAGTTCTCCTCCACCTGAACAACATCAACCTCAAGTTGATCCTAAAGTTGACCCTTTTCCTTCCTCACCTGTTGTTTCTTCATCCCTTTCTTCCTCCTCACTTAGTGAAATCCTCGATTCTAGTAACCAAGAAGTTAAGAAGAAGAAGAAAATGACGAAGAAGAAGAAGCAAAATAAGCAGGGGGGAAACCAAGCAACCATTGTTACCCATGAAACTAGTATGGAGAAACATTCTAATTAGCCCCGCAAAGTTAAATTCCCTTGCAAGTTATGTAAGGGTGACCACCTTCTTAGAGATTGTCCTGGTATTCCCATTGTAATGGAAGTGTGGTCCATCGGTTCACATCATCCTTTGTCATCAACTTCTAGAGATAATGTTGATGACAAACCACCGACTAGTGATCATAAGGTTCATGGAAAGAAGGGTAAAGTTAAGTTTCCCTGTAGGTTATGTGAAGGGAATCATTCAATTCACCTTTATCCTTATGTGGATGAAACCTCCAAAGTGTTGGAAAATCTTACTATTTCTCAACCAAAACTTTCAAATGGCTATCATAAATTTTCCCTTAATCCTCCACTAGTTGATGAAGTGATTGATCATAATCCAAATCCATTCAATCTCACTCTCTCTGGATGTGAATCCCATGATTCTATTCTCAACCAACCATTGGTAGAGAACATAGTTTACTTGATGTCCCCTTTAGTTGATTATACCTTTCCCATAGATATTGAGTCTCATATGGCTTAGGTCCTTCTCATTTCTTCAGGTTCCAATGAACTACGAGGTGATCCTCCCATTCCAATGTCATAAGGGGGAAATTGTCTTATTCCCACAAAACAAGGGAGAAATCCTCCCATTTCCATTGCAAAAGGGGGTAGTTCTCTCGTTCCCATGACACCCCATCCAAGTAGTATGGTCACTTCCTTTGATTGGAGTCGGTTGGAAGGATATTTTCTTCCTGCTTATGTTCCCTTCCAGTTCATATTATAGGATTATAATATGCTAGTAACTGGCACAGTCATAGATGAAGGTGCGCTAGTTAGTGTTCTATCTTTAAATACTTGGAAAGATTTCGATTCTCCACAGCTTGTCCCTATTACTAAGAATCTATTGTCTTTTAATAGAGGAATGAATCAACCATTATGGATCCTTATCCTTTGGATTTTAATTTACTCATTTGGCGTGACTATGTTTATGACATGGGAGATCTTGTCTCTTCACTCTTTTTTGTGATATGTTTCCTGCATGAAAGAAGAATCGTGACCATTGACCAACTTTCATTCATTGGTTCTAATTTGACTCCCATATCAACCACCTTCCCTAAAGGGTCCTTATATGTAAGTGGTATCTTCCCCGCCACTGATTAATTATGTGGCCACCTGTTCCATGCCCGCGTCTAATAATGATCTATTAGGTAGGTAAATCATTTAGTGGGGGCATTGGATCTCGATCTTTCCAATAGATCCTTTGATATGTGTCCCTTCCAGAACATTTGTCTCCCATCTGATGAGAGTTTCTTGGAAGCCATGGCCTCCTAGAGGTCATGATCAAGGTTCTCGAAGCAGAGGTCATTTTCTTGTGTCAAGCTCGTTAAAAAATGAAACAAGGTCACAGAGTAGAGTTCCTTGTCTTGTGCCAAGATCCTTAAAAAATGAAACAAGGTTCCCTGAGCAAAGTTCCCTTTCTTGTGTCAATCTCGTTAAAAAATGAAACAAATCTCCCTTCCAATTCGATTCTTTGATTAGATCTCATAAATTCCCAGTTGAGTCTTTCACTTGATCTCGTAAATGAACCTTCATTCCATCCACCTGTTAGTAATTTGTAGTCTACTTAGGTGAATGAAATGAAGCTTGGGGGGCATGTGCCTAAAATTGAGTCATTATGCTAGGGGCATGCAAACTTGTTTCAAGAATATTTTTTCTCTGTTTCAAGATTGTGTAAAATTGAAACCATTTTTATCCTATTCCTTGTGATTGCCATTTTTTTATCAACTTGTTTTTGCCATATGAATTTCAGTTTTATCATTCCATTGTCACCATCTGCTCGGTTGATCATACACTTTCACTTGGATATTTTACCCTTTTTTGAGGAACCATTGTGATGAGTGGTCTTATTAGCCAACCTCTTGACCTCTACATGTTTTGAGTAGTTCCATCATGACCAAAACCAGTTGCTACCCTTTATACTACTCATTCCTCAAGGAGGAGTTCTCTTTCAACTCTTTTCAGATTCCCAAAATATGAAAATATTTCTGAGCACTTGTCTTTTTGAACTCATTAAAGTAAATGAAAATACATCTACTTAGTATAATTTTAACCCTTTCCCTGATTAATATAGACTAATTACGAAAAAGGAATAACTTAGTCGAGCATGGCTAAGAGGTTCTCTTGAGTATTTTTTTATGCCTTTTCAGACTCAAGAGACTATTTATGAAAAGGAACCTTTAGAGTTTTCTTTTTCTCCTCCTTTTCAAACTCTCTAAACATGCCAAAGGAACCGACTTAGACATTCACTAGAGTCATAAAAACATCAAACAACGATGGACTCGTTGAACATGCTGAGGTTGAACCATTCCTTCTCAGGGTTGGTTAAACATACTCAGAAGGATTACATGCTGAGGCTGAACCATTCCTTCTCAAGCTTGTTAAAAAATAAAGAGTTTATGAGAAAAAAATATTTCGGCGTAAATCACATGATAGTACATTTGTCGACGTGTTTTGAACCAACGAGTGTGGTTCATCATCAGGACAAGTTGAAGAATCAGATCATGGCTACATCTTAAATAGGGAGAGCATACTTTCCAACGGCTAGGTTTGACTGAAAAACGACTATATTATACTAGACAGGGCAAATGGCTATAATTGACCCAGAAATTGGTATATTTGACTATTTAATTAAAATCATATTATTATGTTAAAAAGAATCTTATTTTAAGTAAAAAATTGACCAATTATGAGTCAAAAATCTAGGGAATGTGATAAAATTGTTAACTTGTATTATTAGAATAATCTTAGAATTATTCTTATTATTAATGGTTAGGGTAACTATTTAATATAAATTAATTAGTAAAACACTAATATATTAGTGTGTAAGGATTTAATATTAACTTAGAATAATATTGATTATTAATATAATAATTATTAATATATTATTAGTTAAATTA
Source organism: Pinus tabuliformis (assembly GCA_031772625.1). Classification (NCBI taxonomy): domain Eukaryota; kingdom Viridiplantae; phylum Streptophyta; class Pinopsida; order Pinales; family Pinaceae; genus Pinus; species Pinus tabuliformis. The sequence goes on along the minus strand of CM062819.1, from coordinate 529,926,719 downwards.
TTATTCCAATATTAATAACTATGGTTAACTAATTAGGGATATTAATAACTATGGTTATTCTTACATTATATCCCTAATTAGTTAACCATAGTTATTAATATTGGAATAATAATTTAACTAATAATATATCAATAATCAATATTATTCTAAGTTAATATTAAATCCTTACACACTAATATATTAGTGTTTTACTATTTAATTTATATTAAATAGTTACCCTAACCATTAATAATAAGAATAATTCTAAGATTATTCTAATAATAAAAGTTAACAATTTTATCACATTCCCTAGATTTTTGACTCATAATTGGTTATTTTTTTACTTAAAATAAAAATCAAAATAAGATTCTTTTTAACATAATAATATTATTTTAATTAAATAGTCAAATATAGTCGTCTCTGGGTCAATTATAGTCGTTTGCCCTGTCCAGTATAATATAGCCATTGGAAAGTCTGCTCTCCCTATTTAAGATGTAGCCATGATCTGATTCTTCAACTTGTCCTGACGATGAACCACACTCGTTGGTTCGAAACGCGTCAACAAATGTACTATCATGTGATTTACGCCGAAATATTTTTTCTCATAAACTTGATATGGATCACAGAAGCCTCAATTCAACAAATAAAGAGCTACTGACCAACAATGGTTGGGGAAATTGGGAAAATGGAATGCTCTACCTATTAATGGCAACGAGTCGCTCTTGAACATGACACTCTTCCACTTCATCTTCATGGCTATTGGGTTGGGACATCTGCTTGTCTTTTGGTTCATCATACCCATTCAAAGCCTCCATTTTTAGTTTTGGGTCAATGCTACCAACTCCATTCAGTGTCACTGATGTGTTCAAGAGAATTCATTCAATTGGTATCTGCTATGATACTCTTAAGCCTTCATTCCATTTCTATCGTTCCTGAACCAGTTCTACATCGATTTTATTTTGTCTCAGATCATGATACTTGTTTCGTGTCATTGATGGTGGATAAATCAAGGCCCTCCTCTGATGGGTCACTTCCTGTCGACATTAGCTCATTATCCAGGAAGTTGACTTAGAAACTCCTCATTTAGTACCTTGGGGGTTGCATACATCAATGGAAAGTTTTCCTTGCTCTCGGCAACAGGTTTTCATCATTGGCATTCGACCTAAAAATTCTTTTTGGTGTTTGAATTCAAATCATTCGTTCACACCATACGGATTGTACTATAATACCTTGAGATCCATTAACATCATTGATGGTTTCTCTCGCATCTGTTAACGACTTACAACAATGGGCGGTAATCAGATGGTTTCTACCATGTTCAACTCTAGCTCCTCTATTCACATGGTTAGACTCATACATTGGACGACCTAGTGAATGAGATAGAAGACCTCAGATCTATTTCCATCCATATGGGCTCCGATTTTAGGATGAATGCAAGATTGCATAGCATAATGCCTATGATCACAGAAAATCATCCAATCATGGGTCCACTCTCATCAGTGGACATGTCTTCTTAATCATTGTACATGTAATGTTAGCTTATGTTCTAAGCATGTGTATGCTTCCCTCAACAAAGATATCCTGATAAAATATATTGTAACATATGATGATCTGACTAGTTGTTCTTGATCCGAACTTGTCACAAGGTAAAGCACTTCAATCATCAGTTTCCATTTTTGACTTTGCGCTTTAGGGGGCAATCTGTTATAGGATATTTTGTCACATCTGGTCAATAAGCCTACAAACTGGATCTATCAACATCCATGAACACCTTTTCATCATCCCTACACAAAGCCCTAAGCACGACTCTCCCATATCCTTGAGTTTTTGACTTTGATTGCTTCATTTCAGTACTTTTAAGGCCCAGGGTACCCTGTCCCTTTAGGGACCTACGTTCAACAACATGTTGCTCAATTCTCCACCTAAGATGATCAGCAACAGGTTATCCCTTGTAGAGGGTGCGTTGATTTTAGAAATTTGGGAAAAATAAAAAGAATCATGAATCTTCCTCTTCCAAAAGCTTCTAAGAGTTGTTATAATAATTTACCATGGATAAGAACTTTGAATCATATCTGATCCTACCTTGGATATTTCACCTCTTATCCTTTGAGCTCATCCTCCCATGAAGAGTGGATATCATGCCTAGATTGGTAAATGGATAAGAATTCATAAACTATCATCCTCTCCTATATATTTACTGTTAGCCACAAGCTAGAGGTTGGATTTTGGAGAATAATTATACATCTATGTTGTTGTTTTGATCATAAGAGAGTTATCATTCCTATGCATTACGGTGACCTTGAGGTGTACATTATGGAAAGGAAGGACAAGTCAACTTGGGGAGATCTCTACAAGATAAACTTCCACTTTTGGTTGAACTCTCTCCCTTTCATATTAATACAAAGAGTATATCATTTTCCTATGTGTTATGTTATGTTTACTTTCATATATTTCAATGCTATGTTGATCCATTGAATAGAGTGATTGGATAATGCTACATAGATGTCGCAGATCTTTGGCTTGTGTTGATTGTTTGTGCAGGTTCCAATTATAGTGATTAAAGCTACGGTTTGAGCTTACAAGCCAAGAGGAGAGAAGAGCTTACGATAGATCACAAGTAAGCATATTTTCATTCTCCAATTTATCTAAGGTGAACTTTATAGTATTTTCTTTCTGTTGTTCTAGACCAATCCACTAGGTCTAGGAAAGATACTTCTATCCGCAATCATAGATTTCGTATAACAACCTTATTGTCCAATGCTTGATGAGGAACCATGTTTTGAACATATACCGTTGTATTTGTTGTTTCACCCCAAAGGAGCTTCATTAACTTTTGATCATGGAGCATAGCTTGGGAAACTTCCACAATAGACCCATTATTTATCTCAGCCGCTCCATTTTGTTCATGATTATAGAGAACGATAGTCTCCTTCTTGATACCTTCCTTCTTGCAAAAGTCTATGAACTCATTCGAAATGTATTATTCACCATTTTCAGATCTGAAAACCTTTATTTTCGTCCCTGTTTGATTTTTTATCAAAGCCTTTAAGTCCTTGAAAATATCAAAGGCCTCCTCCTTATGCTTCAAGTAATATATCCATGTCTTCCTTGAGAAATCATTGATGAACATTATGTAGTAGAGATGGCCACCAAGAGAATGTATGGGCATTGGTCCACATATGTTAGAATGAATGAGTTGGAGGATGTCATTAGTTTTATTCTTACTAGGGGGGAATGGTCCCCTTGCCTTTTCCCATTAGCACACCCTAGACATATTCCATCATGTTGAGCTTGAACATCAGGGATCCCAGAAACCAACTTCTTCAATTTCGGAAGAGCTTCATAATGTAGATGTGTCAATATTTGGTGCCACAACACGCTTTCATTATTAGTGTCGTGGAACATTACTAGAAGAGGTTTTCCAGTGACTCTATAGAGTCCTTATACTCTATATCTCAATGTAAAGACATCTTTCATTTGAGATTCCCTTGGCCAAGTGAGGATTTTTCCTTTGATGAAGGCTACTCTCATTCCTTTGTTTTAAAATGCATAAATAGATACTAGGTTCTTATTTAGTTCTTGAACATACATCATTTCATGAAGAATAACAGATTCACGAGAGTTCAAATAAAATTTGACAAATCCAAAGCCCTTGATAGTATATTCAGTATTGTCACCAAGAATAATATTCAAACTTGTCTCCCTCTTAACCAAATTTGAGAGGACCTCTTTATATGTAGAGAAGTGTCAAGAGGCCCCACTATCTACTAGCCAACTATCATATGAATCCAGAGGAGAAGAACTAGAGATGCAAAAAATAAGAAAATACTCAGATTGACTAGTGGCAACATTATTTTCATACCTAGTGTTTCTTGACTTCTTTTGATGAAGTTGGTCTTCTTCACGATCATCCAAAGTATGTCATATTATTTCATTTCTTCCATCTTTATCATTCCTTCGATCATCCCTTCCTCTTCGATTATTGTACCTGCTATTGTTGCTTCAATTGTTGTATCTTTAATCATTGTCCTTCTCTAGGCAATCTCGAGCATAGTGATCTTTCTTGTGACAATTGTAGCATTCAATGTGTAACAATCCCTTTTCCCTTCCATTCCTTCTTTTGGTGTTCTAGGGTGCAAGCCTCCTTGATTTTGATGATCCTCCCTTTCCTTTCTTTTTCTTTTCATGAGAAACAAAAGCGAGGGGCTCTCCTTCTTCATGTTTTTGAATTCTACCTCTTGAAATAATCTTGGATTCTCTTAAGTGAATTTTCTAACTAGCTCATCAAATGATGAGAAAATATTGTTATTTCTTATGGTGGAAATGAAGGTTTCCCATATAGAAGGGAGACCTATAAGGGTTACCAACACCAAATCCCTGTCAAGTACAATTTCCCCAACTCTTTGCAGTTGATCTCTAAGACGATATATCCTCATGATATAGGATTGTACAAATTCCCCTTTATTCATTTTCATATCTTTGAGTTGATCTTTCAGGGATATGAATTCATTCAAAATTTTGACCTCATATATGTCAGATAGCTTATCGTACATATCCTTAGATTTCTTCAAATTTCCAACATTAACAAGTAAATGATCTTGCAAACCATCGACAATAATTTTATTTGCTTTTCGCTTACCTTTCTTGTATTTGTTCTTCGTAACAATGGGAGAATTTTCCGAGGGCTCAGGAACTTTTCCTCGTATGTATTCCAAAACATCCTTGTCATCAGATATGATTTCCAACCTTATCTTCCACGCAACAAAACTTGATGTCTCCCAACTTCTCAACTTCCTTGAAGTATGAGGTAGACATATTGACCTATTCAAATAGATTCTTTCAACCTTTCCAAAGATGAGTTCTCTAGCTCTTGTCTCCTTTGGGCTTGCCCTTCACCTTATTTCCGATACCATGTTAATTTTCCACTGCTCTATGTTATATCAATTACTTTATCCCAATTCAATTCTTTAATTAGAAATATTTTCAGAAATAATTAATTCTTCATTAGGGGAATTTTGAGGTCTAAAATGGGCCTCCTAAGTAAATTATAAAATAATAGTGGAAATAATAAAATAATATTAGATTACATCATCAAATTCTAGAGGGAAAAAAAAAAAAACTATTTTTTTAACTCGTATTTTCAACTTATCTCCTTATGGGTTTACTCAAATTTCGAGTGGAAACACTTGTTGGATGCAGAATTTGATTCCTCATCAAAGGAGTGCCCATATTGCATACTTTCAATGGGCCCTGCTACACGAAAAATGAGAAATACACGAAAAACATTATTGTAATAATGTTTTTCATGTATTTTTGATTTTTCGTGTAGCAAGGTCCATCGAAAGTATGCAACATGGGTACTCCTTGGATGTGGAATTAAATTTTACATCCAACAAGTACTCCCACTTGAAATTTGAGTAAAACCTTAGGGAGATAAGTTGAAAACGTAGTTTTATTATTTTATTATTTTTTAATCTTTTTACCTTTTTACTCCAAAAATGGTGAATCATCCCCCATGGTTGACATCATAATCTTGAATCCTATTGGTTCTTATAAGTTTTATTTTGGTTGTACATTTTTCTTAGGAGGCTCATTTTAGACCTCAAAATTCCCCTAATGCCAATGATCAATAGTAATTGAAAATAGAACAATAAATGCAATGACAATAAGAGATGATCAAGAGCATTAACAAGAGACACCAATTTGATCAAAGACCAGGGAAAAACTCCACAAGGGGGAAAATAATTTGAAATTCCTCTTTTATTCTATTTTCTTCAAATGTTCAACAAAGAGTACAATGAGTCAAATTCAATAACAAAAGTCAGAGTCAAAGCCTTGACTTGTCCAATATATTAACCAACCAAAATTCCATATGCCAATGACGAAATAGTAAAATTTGGTCAATTGTCATAAATCTACAGTTTTGTCCAAGTCAATAGTAGCGAGTGTGCACTAACCAGTCAAAGTAAATAGTCAAATCTACCCTCCAATAGTTCGGTTAATTTTCCCAACTTTAGCCTCCAATGCTAGTCAAAGTTAGCCAAAAAAAGTCAAAGAAAGTCCAGTCAAAGACTATAATTTTTCTCTATGGTCAAACCTATGGTCAACCTTGAAGTCAATTCCAATCAAACAACTGAGATCACCTTGGTTTTTGTGCCAGTCAACTCAATCAACAATTCATAATTTTCTTATTCAATGCAAGTCAAATGATGAAGTCAAACTCAATCAAACTAAAGTCAAACCTTCCAACAAAAATTCAATGCAGAAAAATGCCTCCTTAGACCCTTGCACGTGTGAAAAGAGAGTTGCCTCAAACATGTATGAACCTTTAAAACTTGAGAGAGAAGAAGAGAATTTGTAATGTGATGTCCAAATGAGCTTGAGGTCACTTGCATTTATATGCAACTTTGGAGGAGCAATTTGTCCTTAGGCCGACCTTGACAATTCGTTTACTTGTGGGATTGACTTAAAAAATACACTTTTCCTTATCCAAATTCAGTGCATCAAAGTTCAATTTTGGTCCTCGAAAAGAGGCATCCAGTCCAATAATTGGAATTTGTCACTAAGCTTCCAAATTAACATTTAGCTTTGCCTAAAAGCTATCCTTTCAGCTCAATCTTCTAAAGGTCATGTTGCCCCTATATTGATTTTTTGGACCTCTTTTGAAAAAATGTATCTTCTGTTAACTATACCTAAGAATTTGGTGCAAAATCCTCTACAAAATGTATAATTTGTTCCTATTCCCAATCTAACATGGAAGGCTCATAGAGTTTCAGATTCTCCACATTCAAAACTGAGTAAATGCAGATGTATGGGGGAAAACTGAATCTATATGTGTTATCTCCCACCTTTTCTAGTATCTTAAAGGGACCATATCATAGAGCCTTAATTTTCTTATCAAGACCCTATAGCCTCTCACTATTCAATTGCAAGTATACTCTATGGCTTTCCTTGAATGACTTCATTGTTTTGTGTTGATCATTCCTAGCCTTATATTTTTCTCATGACTTTTGTAGTGTCTCCTATACCTGTATATGGATATGACTTATCTTCTCAACAATTTTTTTATCCCTCAAGGCATCTCCTTTAAGATTCTCCCTCATTCCTCCTTGTTTCCCGTATGCATTAATATACACAGTTGAAGGTGGAAATATCAAAAACAAGTTTCAAATGTGGACTTACTAGTAGAAGTGTAGATTTATTTAGGATAAGAGTGTTGTATATACACCATATTTTCATTATAGGTCTTCATATGCTTCTAATTGTAACCTCGTTGCACCAAAGTCTTGTTGACTACTTCTATCTGCTCATATGTTTGAGGATGGAATGATGTATACCTCTTCAACTTCATGTCCATCTTCTCCCATAATGTAGTACAAAATGCATTGAGAAATCTTGTGTCCCTTTTTGAAACAATGTTCCTCGATATCCCAAAGTGCACCCATAAATGTCCAAAGAACAATTTTTTTGCTTCTTTTCCACTAATGATCGTTTACAAGGCATCATAAAACACATCTTGCTAAACATTTAAAGTATCACAAACAAGTAGCCTTGTCCCTTCCTAGTTGTTGGTAAACCTCCCATACAATCCAAACAAATGTTTTTCCAAGGACATTTAGTTACAGATAAGGAATGATATAGACCTTATTTCTTGTTACTATGCTTGTTGATGAAATAAAGCACGCATCCTCTTATGAACGTAGCTACCTGCTCTTGCATTTTGGGTGAATATACACACCTCTACAAGCTATCCATTCTCTTCCCCACATCAAAGTGCCTACAACCTTGGAGGTGTGAGCCTATTTATTTAATTGCAATCACTCACCTTTAGGAACACATAAATTATCCAGCCTATAGAGTAACCCATCTTGGAAATGGTAGTCAACAATGTTGTCACCATTGTGCATGTGACTCTAGCTTTTCAACTATTGAAACACCTCCTTGAAGTCCTCATCCTCTAAATATTCCTCTTTGTATGCATGATGGGTAAATGGATCCATGTTCATCAAAGTTCCCAAAGCTGTAATCTTTGATGCAGGTGGCATTGAAAGCATGTTTTCCAACTTGTTTGTGTTACCCTTCTTATACTTGATCACTAAATGAAACTACTTTAGAAACACCATCCACTTGTAATCCCTGGTCTGTTGTAGCTTACTTGCAAGTATTTTAGTGGATGGTGATATGTGTTGATTACTATCTCCTTTCCCATCAAATAGTGTTTCCACTTATTCACAACTTTCACTAGAACATAGAGCTCCTTCTCATTGGTAGTGTTGTAACCGTGGAGACAACTCCTTGTTATAGGGAGTTAGTTCCCAGGACACCACTTAGAATCCATAATTTTTTTAAATATTATTTGGAGATAGGCTATTAATAAGTGTAATGAAAATTTAACTCAAAGATTTATTAATTATGACCATAATGTCCAATTTTGGGGGTTACATATCTAAAATTGGATATGATGGAAAGAGCAAACTAAGAGAAACAAGTTTTTAATAACTTGATCAAAACATAATTCAAATTCTAACGTTGAGAATGAAAATGTGAATGGAATTGGAAAACAAAGAATATGTGAATGAATTTATTGAAAAATATGGAGCACACATTAAGGATCTCTATTCAACTATAAGTACCATCTGAAACAAGCAATCACATGGGAAATTTTGTAATTCCAATTCAAGCAATCTTACTACGACATACGTCAATTTCAGTGGAATAATGCACAAAGAAGAATGAAATAGACTACAATTTCATTCAAAATTGGAGTGAAAATTGATTTGCATTAACTTATCTCTTAAAAATATAATGACATTGCACAAGTACAAAAATATCCAAATATTTGAACCCTTTCTCACTAGTTCGTTCTTTCTTTCATTTTACAAACTAAAATTGTACTTTTTGTTACCAATGTAACTGAAAAAATGGTTTAACTCTTAAGACTAAGTATCTTTTAACAAAAATTTTACAAGCCTCTTCAAAATAATTACATTCAAAATTTTCTCATAAACGAGAATTGCACAGTGTTAAGAAAATTAATTAGAAAATAAAATAAGTCTTCATATTTGTTGTGTCTTGGTTCCACTCGATCCAGGTTCCACCAAATTAGGTGCATTTACATTTTATGATATTAGCTTCATACACTTCCGCCACTCTACTTTACCAGGATATGGGTAAGCTACCATTTCTTTATAAGCTATATCCAAATTTGTGTATTTCTGATAATTTGGATTTTCCAAAAACAAGGTTTTTACTTGCCATGAAAGCTAGAACTCTTGTTGTAGATAATTAAATATGATCCGACTTTTTAGAAAACCTGATAAACCTAGAACTTTGTTAGACTTGTTCTTCGCAATCACCAAAGAGTTCACATACACTTCTTGAGAGAGCAAGTTTCCATGTTCATCCCAACAAGTTGGAAGCCCATCTCTCACCAATTTATCAAACCCGTTATCAAATGTTGAGATGCTTTTCTTAATGCTTTTACATTGAATATGGGCTTGATTATTGAGAGATTTTTTCCTTACTATTTTCTTTATCTCTACAATTCTGAGATATATATGCAACCTATAAAGCCAATAATTCATTCCATGCTCTTCATTCAAATATCTAATGAACTAATTTTCCATTTGGATTTTGTCATCTAGTTCAGTTTTAATTTGTCTTATAGCATGCTCAGGTTTAACAAGGAATTTTGTTCTCCAATAATGCTAATATATCCCCAAATTGTTTTTATTTCTTGTATGATTTCATCCCAAATCAACCATTTGACTTCTACTAGGGGCACTTCCCCTTTCAACTTGGTCTTCAATTTACCAAATTTTAGCTAATGTTGTTTGTCTTTCAACTGACATTTTATTTTTACTTTCTTCTGCAATCTTCAATAATTCTTCTTATGAGTTAAATGACCCATTAGTGTCATTTCTTCATTTTGCAGAGACTGAATTTTTTTTTTGAATAACTTAACTTGCGTCAATAAGAATGAGATTTGTAATAACTTTACTCAATTGTTCAGAATGATCTAGAAGAACTTGAATATCTAAAAAATAGAAGGGGGAGCATGGACAACCAATGATTTTTTGCAGCTTCTTTTAAATTTTGAATGTTCTTCTACAATTGAGATATTTCTTGTTCCTTTCAATGATCACCATTAACTTTTTATGTATCTACTTGTACAAATTTAGCTCTTTGGGCATATTTTGTCCCTGAGATCTTCAACTGCTTCTTCAAAGCTTGCACTTCTATCTCCTTATTTTGTATAATATTATTAATAACATCTATGTTTGTAGGATCAACTCCCAATTTAATGATCAATTATTTGTACTCTTCGATTTGCATTTCGTTGGCCCTGGAGTTGACTCTACGTCTTTCAACTGGCTAATAATCTTTTGGAGTAACTTTTGTGCTTTAGACATAGTCAAGGAAATTTTAGTAATGTTATGTCATAACATCTCTCCATCTTGTTTATGTAAAAGAATTCTATTGGAAAGAGGAATATCATTCACATTAATTAATAGATCTACTATTTTCAAATCAAGACCAATCTGTATGCTTTGAAGAGTAGGGTGGACAAGAGGCAACTTCAACTAATTCCTCTCCACATCCATAGATGTAAATAATCTATTTTGGTATTCCCAGATTGATTGTGACTAAGTCTAAGTTCTTAAAATTTCCCTTACCTTTTTGTTTCTTTCCCATATATGTTGATATTTCTTTTGCATAGACTCCACACCATTAGGGAAAAAATTTTCTACTCCTACTATTTCACCTGATGATGATTTAAGCCATTCTAGGTTTGATAATTCCATCTGAAAAGCAAGTTCCTTATATTGTGGTGCTTTTAATTGGATATCTTGACTTTCAATTTCCTCCTCTTCAATTCGAGCTTTCTTTCCTTCAGGTTTCTCAGGCATTTCAACTTCAAATTACTCTCATATGTCCCTTTTCAAATTCTTTTCTTTAAGCATGGGGGTCTCCACAATAATATTCTATTGGTCCTCTATCATCTCTGTAGCTTCTTCTTGAAATGTTTCTTCACCATTCCAGGAATATTTATTTGTTAACTTCTCAAGATCTAGTTGTATGTCATTTTCATATGGAAATGAACCACTTTTAACTCTCTTGTTTGAAATGATATGATATGGGTCATAGTGCCAATTTTTTCCTTTAATGAAATTCATCTTTTCTAGCATATTGTCTACCACTTCCAAAGATTTTATAGTATTGATAATACAAGCTCCTATTGTCTTCTTGAGCTTAAAAAGTATTCCTTGATGCTTGGGTGTAAAATGGATCTTATCCACATTAAGACTCTATCTAATGAACTCCAATGCAAATATTCTCATGGGTAAGAAAACATAAAACTAATATGGAGGGATCTTTGCACCATATCATGTGTTCATTTATCATGTCGAATGTGAAATGGGTCATTGTATTGACTAGCATGTTGTATGGATTTTTCTCGAATGCATAATAAATCAAAATGGAAATGTGTATCATAAATTTCAGCTTCTTTGTCTAGCAAAGGCATATTATCGTAGTTTTTGAATTTCGTTTGATAAGGAATCTTTAATTTTAGCCATTTTCAAAGGAAATAATTGACATAAAATAGAGGAGCATGGTTACCCAAAAATAATGGCGAGATTGGAGGTTGTGAGAATTTTTTTGTAAGGGTTCAACAATTTGAGCCGGTGATTGGGCATTGTTTTAGGTTTCAATGAAAATGACTAATTCCCATTTTTTGACATGAAAATACAACATTCTTACCCTTAGGAAAAAAATCTCAAATTGGTTTTTGTAGATTACATCATACTAACATGGTGCTGAAGTGGATGGCCACATTGTGCATGACATGAATTTTAAATGAAGTGTTCGTAGCTGACTGTATCACACTTGCCTATATCATGCTCACTTGTATCTAGTCCCACCTTCCATCACATGCCCACCAATGGTTTTGAGGACCCCCCTAGTTTTGAAAATGGGGGTGGGAGGGTCGCTCATTTAATTAGGACCATTGATCTTTCACAGGTGGTCTTGACACACATCCAAATGAGGGACCCACCCCCATGTTTAAACTTCGATGAGGTTAGGGGCCCCTCATGTTATCAAATGGAAGTTGTGTGACACTTGACGTTTGATATGATGTCTAACATGCACACCAGTTAACCTCAAATATTTTGGTGTTTAAAACCCACTTTGTTATGTTTTTTGAAGTAAAAAACTTCGTATAACCTACGACATGATTTTACCAAGAACGTACTAATTTTCTTGTTTGGTTTCTCTTCTTAGTTTTCTATTTTGATTTTTTCCTTTTTGAACATGTACAATATTTATAGGGAAAGAAATAAAGACATGTTGCTTCTACAACATGTAGGGTAGTTAATAATTTTCCCATGAAATACTTCTTAATGGTAGCATGTAGGATTTCCCCCTAGCATAAAGACCACTCCCATAGCATATCCACTCACATCCATCTCCACTTCAAAGGCCCTCCACTGACCGTTTCCCCACTAGAAACTCTTGCCACTAGCTATTATGGCATGAAGTGGTGTTACTATTGTTAGAAATGAGGTTATGAATTTACTCAAGTATTGTGTTGCCCTAATGAAACTTCTAACCTAAAAAACAATAGTAGGAATTGGCCTTTTCATGTTAGCCTCCATCTTGGTAGGATCTATCTTCATCTCTCCTCCACCTATCACATACCCTAGATAGACCAAATACTACAATGAAAACTCACACATTTTGATATTTACTGGTATGTGGTTTTTCTTTAATGTAACACCCTCCTCCCACATCTACCCAAGCAATCGGCCAACTGGGGCAAACATGCGATGAGAGGCCAAGACGATATGATTTGACCTCCTAAGTCACGTTAAGGAAGTGGAACTGATGGAAACACACCCACACCACACCATATAAACATTCAACATCAGCATTAGGATCCTCATGAACCAATCCAACCTTTCTTCCAACAAGCCCCTGGGTCCCACATAGCTTTTGGAATACTTGACCTCTGGAGGATCTCACGAGCCTGCAAGCCAACGTCCAGGGACTTTTTTGCACAGTGTTGTGCAATCGTCCTTGGGATTTGAGCCACTTTTTCAGGCCCAAAGCCCATGTCACTGACCATAATAGAATGACATCTTTAAAACAGTAATATAACAAGGAAATGGAAGTGAAAAAGAAATTACTTGAATAAGACCTTGACTAGACCCCTACTGGCCATGACAGGCATTTCGTCAAACATATCACAAATATGTAATTTATAGGTGTGAATAACATATCTGAGCATAGGGGTCTCATACTTAGCTGAGAACCGCTAAGAAACATTGATGCCTCAACACCTCAACTACCATTTCATCCATTAGGTCATAGATACATTATTCATTCATTTACAAGTAAAAACATGATGAGAGCAATACGTAGCTGTTTGGTCAATTTAGTGTCCTAAATTGCTCTACATAAATTATCAATCTGGGTATCGTAAACTGATGAAGTGTAGTGCACTATATGTGCTAGATGACCCTTCTTACCTCACTATTTTTGAGTTTTTTGTTGTTTTGGGGGTTTGATCCTTTAATTCCTAATGTTCTGCAATGTACTTAACAAAATCTTAAATCTACTGTTGCTAAGAATCTAAAGAAATGAAATGAGAGCTAAAAGTGCTTTAAGCCAGATTTGGAAGTAAAGTTTTAACCAAGAAAATGAAAACAAAGTTTCTCTTCCTGCTCTTATTATTGTTCCAAATCATGAACTAAAAGGACTTAAAAGTGAAATTGCAACTATCTATTATGAAAACAGAACTGAAAATGAAATATTGAAAGTGAGATTACAACTACTGATTAGTCTATGGCAGAATCAAAACTTAATGAAAAACTAAAAATGAAATTGCAGCAAAGCTAAATGAAATGCTAAGACTGAAAATGAAATTGCAACTAATCTACTATGGAAACTAAATGAAATGCTTTGTCACTCTGCTACACAATTTTGGGAGAACAACCTCCTTGTGATAACATTTTGAGGAACTCAATACTTCATTGTTCTACTAAAACTGAAAATGAAATTGCAACAAAATTAAATGAAAGACTAAGACTGAAAGTGAAATTGCAACTAGTCTACTATAACAGCTAAATGAAGTGCTTTGTCACTCTGCTATACAATTTTGGGAGAACAACCTCCTTGTGATAACATTTTGAGGAACTCCATACTTCATTCTTCTAAGAAAAAGTAAACATAAAAATGCAGAGAAAGACTCATTCATAAATGAAATATTTCACCACTTAGTTTTAAGATGAACCATCAACTGAAAGGGCTTTTAGAAACATTCACTTACAACATGAGCTAATAAACTAACAATAAAATGGCATTGATCAGTTTAATTAAAAATTTAAAGACTAATGAACAACAAACGAAATGAATTACTCTACGCTACTAAACTCAACTTCAAACTACTGATGGAGAACTGAAAAGAAATTAAACCCAAAATACTATTTTGAACTGAAATAAAACTATCTTGCGTTAGTAAGAAGATGACAAAAACTGCATTATGAACAAAGTTAGAAAATGGTTATAAACATCATGGAAAAAACACAGTAAATTTACAATTCAACTATGAAAGACGAAACAAAAATAAAATGTAACCTTAACCAGTGCAGGGGCCCTCTGTAAAGGTCTCAGGTTATATGCACTTAATCAACACTCCAACAACGCTTTCAAGTATCCATGAAACACAGTATTTATATTAAAAACAGAGAATGAGTTCTTCAAAACTACAAAGCAGTAACTTGAACTTAACACATGAGCCAAATCGAACTTGTTCTGTGTTCTTCACACAGGTATTTATAGAGAAATTATACAACTGTTTTAAGGAGAAAAATAAGCTACAGCAAAACACGTAGGTAGGCAAGTATGCAGAATTCTTGTCCTTGGTTGCTTGGAAACATAAATCTACGGTAATGGTTGTTGGATTTAGTTTGCGCAGGTGGTAGATGAAGTCCGTGGCCTCAGGAAACTGCTTTGGATCCCATCACTAAGAAACGTGTACAGAACAGAGTCCTGTTTGCCTTAGGTTTCTATGTTTGACTTCCCTTTGACCGGAGTCTTCCTTGTCGATCTAGGCCAGATGAATAGGATATGATCCATGCCTTGATGTTTTCCAAGCTACCCATGTAGTCATTTTCCCCTCTTGACACCTGGAACCTGCAAAAGCGTGAAAGTAGTTGTGGAACAACCGATTAGCTGCAGAATGTGGCTGCGTTCTGTAGCTAAAAGACAAAAACTTATTCAAATAGCAAACATAAAAGTATAACATGTAAATCACTGAAATATACTCCTTGAGGCAATGTATAATGGTTTTTGATGATAAGGATGCATTTTTCATGGAAAAACAAAGAAGGAAGGATGAGAAAAGTTGCTAAGGGAAAGGTAGTTTTGGAGCTCAACATACCCCCACTACAAGACTATTGCATGTCCCCATGCAATCAAAATTGTGAACTCCCTCCTCCTACTGCATTTTTCTGAGACTTCAGCCAAAACATCCAACCTCTTCTTGCTTTTCTCTACACCAACTGCCATCCTAGGCTTCCTCATGAGAAATCTATACTTGAGGTTAATAAGTGCCCTGTTTAGCTTCTTATTCTTCCTTTTTAGTTTTTTGTTCTTCTTGTGCCATAAACCCAAGTGAAGCATAGTGTTATCATGGATAATCTTATCCAACTTGTTCTGTTCTTTTAAGGCTTCATTTTCTCTTTGTATGTGCCTATTTAGAACTTCTAGCTCATAAATCTCTTGTTTAAGTGAGCTAGTTAGAGTTTCTTGTGATGTGGCAGGCTGCTCAGGATTAGCTAAAGTCCCTGGGTCCACTGATGTACTCTTTTTCTCCAATGACTCTATGTAGTCATAAATTTGTTGTTGGATTGGATCAATACCAGGGGAGGCTCTTCTTGGGTTGCTCTCAAAGTTATGTGGAGGAGAGTTCTGTGGGCTTTGCTCATATGGAATATTTTCAAGGGACTGACTTGGAGTTTCTCCCTCTAAATCTATGAACTGGGTCTCTTTTGATTTTTCTTTCTTCACTTTGCCCTGAGTCTATAACTCCTCCTCAAACTTTGGGAGCTTATGATTTCTTCCTCTATAACCTGTTTCCTCTTTCCCTTCTCTTTATCTCTCTTGAGCTGATCCCTGATTTTGATTAGTCTCTCAGAAAGCAGTTGTTCATCCTCCTTAGGTGATGAAGGTTCAGGAATATCCTTGTGGATTTCTTCAACCTTCTCTTTAATTTTTCTCCTTTGCTTAGTTTGCTTTCTAATCTCTGTTAATTTCTCAGAGATTGGCTCTTCTTCATCGTTTTTCTATGCTGAAGTTTTAGGGGTGTTTTGAATGGTGAGGCTGGTCTTCCTTCTCCTACTTCTCTTTACAGGACTTCCCTCAAGCAATTCTAGAGCATCTTGGAAGAAGTTTCTGACCAAAAAGTCCTCCCATGTGTCCCCTACACTTCTTAAGTGAAATTCAACTAAAACTTTTACTAGTCCATGGTGATAAAGAGTGGTTTCTATTGCTTCAACTTTCTTCTGAACATTAGTGGCCATTCTTCTCAAACTATTCAACAGGAAAAATGGGAGATTGAGGGTTCCATCTTCTAGAAAATTCATTAACAGTCGTATGTGATATACATACATGGAACCAAACCTCCCTTCGCATGTAATAAACTTTTGCAAAATTAATAACATGCTACTCCATTTGTCTTTAAGTGTAGAGATTGGAATCCCTTTTCTAAAAATTGAAGTGTCCATACCTGGATTTTTGAGAATGACCTTCCAGGATTCATCATGAAACTCTTTGTTCTTGAACCACCTCTCTCCTAGCCTTGGGAGCTCTGTTGCTTCAGCAATAAAGGACTCAGTAACTACAAATTTTATGTCACCTATTTCCACGTCCATTCCATCAAACGATCTGGCAAAGGATTTGGTGATTTCTTTATGGTAACTGTTGAATTTTTCAATGAAACTCAACCAACTAGCCTTTTGTAACATTCCTTTCAGCTGAGGATAACCTTCCATGTACTTCACCCCTATGGGTTCAGTTCTGACGATGAGCCCCATCACCTCTGTTCTCTGCTATTCTTCAAAATTCCCTTCACTGTTTGAGAAATGGAGTGACTGCGTAAAGAGGACTGTGTATACGGCAGTGAAACAACTGGTATATAGAAACAAAAATAACTATGGATATGGGGACAGAATGATAGAATATATGGAAGTAAAACGACTATGAGTATGAGATAAAATGACTGTACATACAGGGTATATGAAAACAGAGTAGTTATACATTAAATGTGTGGAAATAGAGTGTGCATAAGGTATATGAAAACGGAGTGGATGTATACATAAAATGTGTGAAAAATAGAGTGACTATCATACACAAAGAATACGAAAATAGAGTGATTGTGTGCACAAGGTAACAGAGTGTTTGTATGCACAAAAAGGATGCGGAAGTATAAGAGAAAAACTTGGTGTAATAAATGAACAATCAAGGTTTTGAAGAGTCGTATTCAAATAGGTTATGTCGTTAATCTAACCGTTTAATAGGTGTGTTGTAGAAGTCCGGTTAAGTACGAGTCATTGAGTTTAAAACAGAGATTTCATCATTAGACCATTTGGCATTAAAGACGGAAGGTGTGGCGGAATCATCATGGCAGTCAAATCTCATAATGATAAATCAAGGAGTCATGTGATTATACAAGTTATACAAACTTATGTTTTTGTATTGCTTTTTGAAATAAGTTTTTGTTTTTACCTTTAGAACCTTACCTTCTGCTTGCTAATCTCTTGTTGTTTGCTTCCACAGGTGCTTAGATGTGATTGGTCTTCAAAGTTGTTCTCTCCTCAATTACCTGCATATGAGATTTTATTATGAACTGGCCTCTTTGTGCTTGGACTGATAATCAAATTGTTGTTGCAGAATCAGATTGGCTACAGAACAGTATTAGCTATGGAACAGAAACAGCTGCAGAACGTGAAAGTAGCTGCAGAATGTAAAACAAAGAACAAAATATGGCTTATGAATGAATGGAATGGAAATGGCTGTATGAGTGAAAATATGACAAGATGATAAATGGAAAATAGAGATGGAAAAAATTTTGAAGAGGAAAAATTTATTGGTGGAATATGGTTGTGGAGTGAAGTGAAACTTTGCAAAAGTAAAACAGAGTGAAAATGAGATAAAACAATGAATTTTGCAGAATGAAAAGTGAGTCACCATTTTTTTCAACAAAGGAAATGGAAAATATAGGGTGTCAGAAGCTTCTGATTTTCACCCTGTATTTTCTGTATAAGCATGCCAATCAGTGATTGGTTTTCAACCTTATACAATTTTATTTATTTTTAGATAGGAAAAACAAAGACTAAGTTGGTGGAGAAGAAGGATTTTTCTTCACCAACTTCATTTCAGAATTGTTCTGAAAGATCTTGATGAACTCCTCCTTTGAGATTGGTTTTTGATAAATTTTCAATCTATGACCATTCACAAGGAGAGGAGTTTGACTTTCATCTATTGTTTTGATCCTTACCACTCCATTACTGAAAAAAATTTCAATCTCATATGGTCCAAGCCAATGAGTTTGAAACTTCCCTTGAAAATATTTAAACTTTGAATCAAATAACAGTGCCCAATCTCCCTCTTGAAACCTCTTGTCTTTGATGTATTTTTCATGCCATTTAGCCCTTTGTTGCTGAACTAGACAAGTTCTTTGAACAGCCTCTTGTTTTATTTCATCAAGTTCATTCAATTTCTCCAGTCTATGCTTTTGAGTTTTTGATAAATCCATCCCCAACTGGACTGCCATCCTGAAATTTTTGACTTGGAAATCGATGGGGAACAGGACTTGCTTCCCATAAACAAGTTCATAGGGTGTATGTCCTGTTGTGTTCCTCCATGTAGTTCTATAGGCCCATAAGGCTTCAGGAAGCCTTTCTGCCCAATCTCTTCTATGTAGATGCACAGTCTTGGTGAGGATTTCTTCAATCACTTTATTTGTAGACTCCACTTGACCATTTTCTTGTTGATGATAGGGAGGGGATTTCCTATGCTTGATTTTTTACTCCTCCATAAGCCTCTCCATCATGTTGGATGTGAATTCAAATCCCCGATCTGTCACAATTTCTCTTGGAACACCAAAGCGAGTAAAAATATCCTCAAAAAGAAAATTAATTACAGATTTTTCGTTAGCAAAAATTAATGCTTTGGCTTCTACCCATTTGGTGACATAATCAGTGAATACCAATATGTACTTCTTCTGCTTGGATGGAGGATTAATAGGTCCAATAAAGTCTAAAGCCCACTTTTCAAAGGGTTCGATAAGTACCTGAGGTTGTAATGGCATTTCATTTGAGGGAGCAGGTTTCCCTACCCTTTGGCAGCTGTCGCACCTTCTGACATATTCTTTAGCATCTTTGAAGATGGATGGCCAATAAGATCCTAAGGAAAAGATTTTATAGGCTGTCCTTTTGTCAGCAAAATGTCCACCACAAGGCTCATCATGACATGCTTTGACAATATCAGGCATCTCATCTTCCCTGACACACCTTCTGATCATAAGATCTGGCCTTGTTTTATACAATTCGTTAGTGATCCATGAATCTCTTGCACTATCTTGAATAATCTTTCTTTTCTCTTTAGGAAATAAATGTGAAGGTAACTTCCTTATAACCAAGTAATTAGCAACATCTGCAAACGAAGGAGTTTGAGTAGTTACTGCAAAGAGATATTCATCAGGGAACTTATCTTCAACCGGAGAGTTTTATTTGATATTCTGAATCCATGACAAGAAATCAGCAACTATGTTTTGTTTTCCAGGTCTATCTAGCACAGTAATGTTGAATTCTTGCAAAAGTAAAAGCCATCTTGTAACTCTGCCATTAGTAATAGGTTTATTCATCAAATATCTAATTGCAGAGTGATCTGTATGAACAAAGGTTTCATAGCCTGTTATATAGTGTCTGAACTTGTTAATTGCATGAACAACAACTAAGAATTCTTTTTCAGTCACAGTATAATTCAACTCAGTGGGAGTCAAATTTTTACTTGTATAGTAAATGGCATAAGGAATCAAATATTTTTGTCCCAATATAGCTCCCAGAGCTGTATCTGAAGCATCTGTAGAAATATGGAAAGGAAGTTTCTAATTTGGTCCTCTTAAGATAGGTGCTTCATATATTTTTGCTTTCAAGGTTTCAAATGCTAGTTGGCAATCAGGATTCCATTTGAATTCACAATCTTTTATAAGCAATTTGAAGAGTGGAGATGTTATTTTAGTGAAATTTTCTATAAATCTTCTATAATATCCTGTAAATCCTAGAAAACTTCTAACATCCTTTTGGCAATTTGGAATTGACAACTTAGAGATAACTTCAACTTTAGACTTGTCAACTTTAATCCCTTCTCCCGAAATGTGATGTCCTAAAACAATACCTTCTGTAAACATCATAAAGCATTTTTCATGGCTTAGTGAAAGGTTTGTTTCTTTACATCTTTAAAGGATTTTTTCCAAATTCTCCAGGGCTTCTTCAAATGTGTTACCATAAACTGTAAAATCATCCATATATACCTCTACACAATCATGTATTAGATCATAAAAAATTCCTAGTACTGCTCTTTGGAATGTTGCAGGTGCATTACATAACCCAAAAGGAAGCACTTAGTAGGCAAAATTTCCTCATGGACAAGTAAATGTGGTTTTATCCTGATCCTCAGGTGCTACCTGAATTTGATTATAACCACTAAAACCATCCAAGAATGAGAAATACTTTTTACCTGCTAATGTATCTAACACTTGATCTATAAAGGGCAAAGGAAAGTGATATTTCAAGGTTGCTTTATTCAATTCTTGGTAATCAATGCACACCCTCCATTTACCATTCTTTTTAGGCACAATTACCAAAGGAGAAACCCATTGGCTATCTGAAATTGGGTAAATGAAGTTTACATTGAGTAATTTTTGGAGCTCTTAAATTGGGTAAATGAAGTTTACATTGAGTAATTTTTGGAGCTCTTCTTTCACAATTTCCCTAAGATTTGGATTCATTCTTCTTTGAGGTTGTCTGATTGGTCTACTGTTTTCCTCAATATAGATATGATGGATACAAGTCTTAGGATCAATGCCTTTCATGTCGGTATACTCCCATGAAAATGCAGCAGAATGTTTTTGTAATATTTTGGTTAGCTCTTCTTGTTGTAGTTTCTCCAAGTTTTTGTTTATGTTCAATGTCCTACCTAGAAAAATTTCAATTGTAGAGCTACCAAACTCTTCCATAGAATAGAGAGACATCTGCCTAGATGACAAGTATTCAATATTAGATATTTCTTGAAATTGTGCATGATCATATTCTGAAGATGTTTCAAAATTTTCCAATGTGTTCAAAATTTGACTATCTTCACTAATTTCTGATATAGTAAAGAGAGGTTGAATATCATCTTCATCATTAATCCATTCCTTATCATCTATTTCTGTTATTGCTTTTGCTGGAGGATACAAAGTAAATTTCTTTGTTGAATTACCATAAAAAATATACATGTCACCAGATCTACAACTAATAAAAGCATCAGTTGTGGCCAACCAAGGTCTTCCTAATATGAGTGGGTGTCCTCCTAAATTATTCTTGGGAGTTAAAATCATGAAATCAACAAGATATTTCCAAGAATCTAAGGAGACTGAAATATCTTCTAGCACACCATCTGGTTTGATTACTAATCTATCTGCAAGTTGCAGTAAGGTAGGTGTGTAAAGAAGGTTAGGAAGTTTAAGCTACTCCATAGTTTGTCTACTCATAATGTTTATTATTGCCCCTAAGTCAATCAATGTATTTGGAATTTCAATCCCATTTATATGTGTCTTGAAAATTAGACTTCCTGGATCCACGTATTTCTGCATGGCAATCTTTCCCATCATGATGTCTGTTATCTTTCCTACCAGGTGAATTCTTTTTGTTTCTCTCGGTTTTCTTCTTGGTCTTTTGATGCTCAACTCCTTTATTGTCTTGGCTAGAATAGAAATTTCTCTAATGGCTTGTAACAAAGGAGTTTTGATACAAACATTCTTTAATTCATCTAGGAAATCATAATTGGGCAACAAGATCTATTTTTCTACCCCTCTATCAATTTGTAATCTCTCAGGAAAAGGAGGTGTAGAAGTAGATGTTGGTTGCTCAATTATAGGAGTTGTGTTTATTGATTCTTTTTGTTTTTCTTTTTCAATGTTTTGGTTTTGGAGGGATGTTCCCTCAAAAATTTTATTGACTTTCAAAGAATCCTCCTCAAAAGTGTCTTGTTCTTGAATAACTATAGAAGGTTTTTCCTTTTCTAATATCCTACCAGATCTAAGTTGAACATCATTAAGATCTAGAGGAGTAATCATGTAAGTTGGAAATTGTTGTCCTTCTACCATGTAAGCATTCTGAGGGTTTTTATTATTGGGGTTTGGTAATGGTTGGGCAGGTAGCTGATTTGGTTTTTCTTGAAATGGAAGTAAGAGTTGAGGATTTTGACCTTGTTGTCGAGGTTGTTGTGGAAATGGCAATGAAAGTTGATGGTTTTGATTTGGAAGTTGTGGCTGCTGATTTTGTGGGGGAGGATAATCTGATAAGATGCAGGATATTTGTAATATTGGGCAAATCTCCCATAAGTATTTTGTACCCCTTGTGCCCACGGTTGAGATTGAGTTTGAGGCCAAGGTTGCTGCCAAGAATCCCAGTTTGGTGGGGGTTGAAGATACCTTGGATTGTTGAATCCTTGATTTCGTGGCCCCTGCCAAGGTCTTCTTGCAACAAAACAAAGAGATTCTACAGGATTTGGGACTGTTTCCTCTGGAAAGACAACCTTAAGACCTAGGACTGAAGGACATTCCTTGGTCTCATGGCTTTCTGAGCAAATGATACAAGTTTCTACAATTTTTGCATCTAAAGGGAATTCCCTTAGAGCATGTTTCTTTCTGCATTTTGGACAAAAAATGGCTAAAGCATCAGCCTCTGTTTTCTGCTTGTTTTGAATTTTAAGGGTGTCTAGATGCTCATTAAGGCTCCCTAGAATGTCAGTTTTGAACTCATCAAACATATTGCCAATTTTTGCCCTACTTACAGATCCTGTTGCAGATTCGTTTGCTCTAATAAGAGAAGGATCTCTCGGCCCTTTCCCGGTTTTAGATTTCCTTCTTGAGAGATGAACACATAGTTCTGCTATGTCACTCAATGGAAGTTGAGAGATATCTCCCTTCCCCATCATGTTAAGGATATCTATCCATTCATCTCTAATGACCTTTAACAAAAGAGCTTTCAAAGTTTCTTCATCTAAATTGTTCATCTTTGCTCTTTTCAAATTATAGTTGAATCTCTCAAACAAATCCTCTAAGTTTTCATCCTCTTTTTGCATCATTTTGAATACCTAATCTTTATGATTGGTAGGCATATAGTAATCCAAGTATCTATCCAAAGATGCCTGTTTCATGTCATTCCAAGTTCTAATGGATTGAGTGACTAACCCCATAAACCATTTCAAAGCAGCCCCTTTTTTAGTGTTGAAGGGAACAATTTGAGTTTTTGGGAGTCTTCTAGATAGTCATAGGTTTTGCACAAGACTTCAAACTCAAACAAAAATGCTTCTGGATCCTCACTTCTCAACCCATAAAAGTTTGGGAGGATAGATGGTGAGATGTTTTTCATTGTGGTATGTGTTTCCTCATCCACTATAGGGAATCCAAATGAGTTATCTACTTCCCTATTTCCTCTGCCTCCTCCATTGTTACCTCTACCTCCTCCATTGTTTCCTCTACCTCTCCCTCTACCCGCTCCTCCAAACAGTGTGAATTCTCCATCTTGTTATTCTTCTGCCATTATAACTTCTTCAAAGTCAGTATAGGGCTCAACCTGCAAGGTTATTCCCTCTTCCTCTAGTTCTTCTATTAATGGACTATGAGAGAGAGTTTCTACTTTTTCTTCCTCACCAGGTATTCCTAATTCTTCAACTACAATAGGCTCCCCTGTAGAGGTGAAAAGGGTTTTCTCTTCTAGGTCTGTTTTAGTAGATGATGTAGAAGAATCTTCTAATTAAATTTCTGCCCCTTGAATTCCAGGAATCCTATGGCTAGGAGTATGAGTTTGGGATGGAGATGTGTCTTTTCTAACTCTTGGTGGAGTAGGTGGAGTTGTAGGAATCGAACTTCTGCCCCAAGCTATAAATCTACCCCTAGAGTCTCTTTCTCTGTGTATGTCATTGTTTTGTTTTGTTTTTGTTGTTGTTGTTGTTGTTTTGTTTTTTGTTTTGTTTTGTTTTTTTTTTGTTTTTTTTTTTTTGTTTTTTGTTTTTTGTTTTTTTTGTTTTTTGTTTTGTTTTGTTTTTTTTTGTTTTGTTTTTTTTTGTTTTGTTTTTTTTTTTTTTTTTTTTTTTTTTTTTTATGAATGTAAGAGATAAGGCTACCTAGCTACACTTCCCCGGAAATGGTGCCAAAGTGTCCTAAATTTCTCTACATAAATTATCAATCCGGGTATCGTAAACTGATGAAGTGTAGTGCACTATATGTGCTAAATGACCCTTCTTATCTCATTGTTTTTTATTTTTCTATTGTTTTGAGGGTTCGATCCTTTAATTCCTAATGTTTTTCAATGTACTTAACAAAATCTTAAATCTCCTGCTACTAAGAATCTAAAGAAATGAAATGAGAGCTAAAAGTGCTTTAAGCCAGATTTGGAAGTAAAGTTTTAACCAAGAAAATGAAAACAGAGTTTCTCTTCCTGCTCTTATTATTGTTCCAAATCATGAACTAAAAGGACTTAAACGTGAAATTGCAACTATCTACTATGAAAATAGAACTGAAAATGAAATATTGAAAGTGAGATTACAACTATTGATTAGTCTATGGCAGAATCAAAACTTAATGAAAAACTAAAAATGAAATTGCAGCAAAGCTAAATGAAATGCTAAGACTGAAAATGAAATTTCAACTAATCTATTATGGAAACTAAATGAAATGCTTTGTCACTCTGCTACACAATTTTGGTAGAACAACCTCCTTTTGATAACATTTTGAGGAACTCAATACTTCATTGTTCTACTAAAACTGAAAATGAAATTGCAACAAAATTAAATTAAAGACTAAGACTGAAAGTGAAATTGCAACTAGTCTACTATAACAGCTAAATGAAGTGCTTTGTCACTCTGCTACACAATTTTGGGAGAACAACCTCCTTGTGATAACATTTTGAGGAACTCTATACTTCATTGTTCTAAGAAAAAGTAAACATAAAAATGCAGAGAAACACACATTCATAAATGAAATATTTCAGCACTTAGTTTTAAGATGAACCATCAACTGAAAGGGCTTTTAGAAACATTCACTTACAACATGAGTTACTAAACTAACAATAAAATGGCATTGATCAATTTAATTAAAAATCTAAAGAATAATGAAAAGCAAATGAAATGAATTACTCTACACTACTGAACTCAACTTCAAACCACTGATGAAGAACTGAAAAGAAATTAAACCCAAAAGATTATTCTGAACTGAAATAAAACTGTCCTGCGTTAGTAAGAAGATGACAAAAACTGCATTATGAACAAAGTTAGAAAATGGTTATAAACATCATGGAAAAAACACAGTAAATTTACAATTCAATTATGAAAGACGAAACAAAAATAAAATGTAACCTTAACCAGCGCAAGGGCCCTCTGCAAAGGTCTCAGGTTATATGCACTTAATCAACACTTCAACAACGCTTTCAAGTATCCATGAAACACAGTCTTTATATTAAAAACAGAGAATGAGTTCTTCAAAACTACAAAGTAGTAACTTGAATTTAACACATGAGCCAAATCGAACTGGTTCTGCGTTCTTCACATGGGTATTTATGGAGAAATTATACAACTATTTTAAGGAGAAAAATAAGCTACAACAAAACACGTAGGTAAGCAAGTATGCAGAATTCTTGTCCTTGGTTGCTTGGAAACATAAATCTATGGTAATGGTTGTTGGATTTAGTTTTCGCAGGTGGCAGATGAAGTCCGTGGCCTCAGGAAACTGCTTCGGATCCCATCACTGAGAAACGTGTACAGAACAGAGTCATGTTTGCCATAGGTTTCTATGTTTGACTTCCCTTTGACTGGAGTCTTCCTCATCGATCTAGGCCAGATGAATAGGATACGATCCATGCCCTAATGTTTTCCAAGCTACCCATGTAGTCATTTTCCCCTCTTGACACCTGGAACCTGCAAAAGCGTGAAAGTAGCTGCGGAACAGCCGATTAGCTGCAGAATGTGGCTGCGTTCCGTAGCTAAAAGACAAAAACTTATTCAAATAGAAAACATAAAAGTATAACATGTAAATCACTGAAATATACTCCTTGAGGCAATGTATAATGGTTTTTGATGATAAGGATGCATTTTTCATGGAAAAACAAAGAAGGAAGGATGAGAAAAGTTGCTAAGGGAAAGGTAGTTTTGGAGCTCAACAGTAGTTACTGTCATAAAAAATATATATAACCAACATAATAGAAACAGAAATACCAATGAAATCACAACCATATGATCCACATATAAACCAATATAATACTCATATAAAAACAAGGAGAAATAACCTCATATTGATAATGTAAAATCCAAACCCGGGAAGGGACTTCCATGTTCCACCCGACTATAGAATGGTTGAGCCAAATCTCTCTTCAGAAATTCACCCCCGTGCCATATTCCAAGCATGAATGTGGGATCTCATAGAACACATCAATCTAAAACCATCCAGGGCTTCTAGATGCCATCCACCTCAACCCATCAAACAATGATTCCACCTCACGATCGGACATCACCAAAACCATCATCAAATTTGTCTCTATCCCAACCATCTAGGGCTCCAGAGTGTTTGTTCCAACTGAGACTCCAAGACTAGTAACTCAACCTGTAGTTGTCACCAGGCTCTAGAAAATTTGTCAAACCAAGGCTTCAGGACTAGTAACTCGACCCACTAAGGGCTCCAGAGTGTTTGTCCAACCAAAGCTATGGAACTAGTAACTCAACACAAGCTATTACAAGGCTCTAAAGTGTTTTTCCAACCAAGGCTTGAGGAACTGGTAACTCAACCCAAGCTAAGGAAACATGAGAACCAACCAAACAAAACAATGATAATAAACCCACATTCTCCATGGCTATCCAGGACATGGCAAGGCTAGGCAATCCACTGTCAATCCAGGCAATCCTCCATGAAAGTGACAGATCATGACCAATAATCCACATGAATATGCCACGCATGCCAAAACTAGTGAGGAAAACATACATGCAACTTGGTACCTACAAGAAAAACCCACTGTAGTTGTTGATCCTGATGTCCTATTTCACTTTCCTTCTCTTCCTTTGCCTTCTTGCTCCAAAAATCCAAGTATGCCACACCCTCCAAGAGTGCTCCATGAAAAATCTAAGTATCCAAGAGTATGAGAGAGAGAATAATGAGAGAGCTCCAAAACTAAACTGAAAAAAGGTTACCAACTCACCCTCAGAAGCATTTTTATGAATGAGGCCTCTATTTTCTTCATTTTCCTCCTCACATGCAACTTGTGACCTTTCACCTCCATTTTCTCATAATTTCCATTATTTTCATAAATAAATGTGCCAAAAATTTCATTTTTCCTTTCCAAAGCCTTAGTCATTTCCTTTGTCAATTTCCTTAGCCATTGAACAATCACAAGTGATCCCCATCACTAGGATTTTTCCCAATATTCGACTTGGAAGAAGTGTCCCATCAATCATGGTTATTATTTTTCCTTTATTAACTTTGATTACATGGAACTTTCACCAAGGTTATTACAAAACCCTCCCCTTGGGGGAACACTATCCTTGGTGTTCAACAACACCTATAACCACAAAAATGTTGTAAGCAAAATATATTGCTGATGGAGCTTTATAACTCAGCTCGTTGCAATATTTACAATGATAAACCTGTTGAGAATAAAACCAACTTGAAAACATAACAAACATAACATCATAATGACATGACACCCATACCGCTTATTGGAGCTTTATAACATAGCTCATGGTGATATTTACATCCATATACATATGTACATATACCAAACATCACCAAAACACACCCTACCAAAACTACTTTTCCTCAAATAGCAAACAAGGAAGGATACATAGCCTGCATATGATCTGCCATCTCCCATGTAGCTTCATTGGGCCTAAAGTTCTTCCATTTCACTTTAACTTGCTCGATTTCTCAATTCCAGAGCATGAGCACCTTTTTATGCAATATACATTGAGGCTTCGGTTGGAATTCTCCATCTGGTTCCACCTGTAATACAGAACATTCAATCACATGATCACCATCGCTAACATACTTCTAAAGCAATGAAACATGCAAAACATTATGGACTTTCATTTTCTAAGGTAGTGCAAGTCACTAGGCTATTGGCCCAATCCTCTCAATAATGCTAAAGGGTCCACAAAACCATGGTGCCATCTTGGCACATGCTCCAATCCATAAGGATCTATTCTTCGGTTTGATGCGCAAGTACACTTGATCCCCAACCTGGAACTCCTTAAACAACCTGTTTTGAACTGCATAGATCTTCTTCCTATCTTGTGCTACCTTTATATTCTTATTTATAACCTACATTTCTTGTTCCATGTATTCCAACATGTTTGGTCCAATCAACACCCTGTTAATTGGATCACTCCAACTGATACGAGTACTAGAAGTCTTCCCATACAATGCCTCAAATTGATTCATCTTCAAATATTCTTCATACCCATTGTTGTAAGTGAACTCTACTAGTGGAAGATACTCTTCCCACTTTCACTGTTGATGCATCACATACATCCTAAACATGTCTTCCAATATCCTGTTGACCCTCTCTGTTTGTGAATGATAAGTTGTACTGAAGGCCAACTATGTGCCCAAACCTACAAACAACTAATTCCAAAACTTGGAAGTGAACTTTGCATCCGTATTTGACACAATCTTCTTCAGAATACCCTATAGTCTGACCACATCTCTGATGAATACCTATGCTACATCGCTAGCTCAGAATGTAGGTTTCACTAGAATGAAGTGCACAAACTTTGTCAACTTATCCACAATAACCATGATAGGTCATGTTGTTTCACTGTCCTCTGAAAACTTGTGATGAAGTCTATGGAAATGACTTCCCATTTCCACTTTGGAATCACAATCGACTGTAGATGTCCACCTGTATGCTTACATTTTGCCTTCACACACTAACAATCAAAACACCTAGCCACAAACTCTGCTACATCCCTCTTTAGGTTCGGCCAATAATAAAATTTCTTCACTGGAGTCAATGTCTTATGATAACCTAGGTGACAGGAATATGGTTTCGCATGAAACTCCCTCAAGATCACCTTCTTGATCTCACTATTATCTGGCACATATATCTTGTCTCTGAATCTAACCAATCCGTTCATTGTAAGAAAATAATCCACATGATGTGCACCTTCACCTATACTTGTACCACTACATGTACCTATACCTGTACTGTCACCTGTACCTGTACCACCACCTATACCTGTACCAGTACTTTGCTGCAACCTATGCATAATCTCCATATATCTAACATCCTGTTGTCCTACTTGCAAGATCCTATCCTGTAAGTCTATCCCATAGGAGCTCATAGGTTCTAAGTGGTTTACCTATATCTATCTGCTATGAACATCTACCACTCTGTTCTCTTTACCTTTGATATATCTGTTTTCAAAATCAAACTCACTGATCATAGCCAAACACTGAGGCTACCTACCATTCAGATTCGATTGGTCAAATAGATATTATTACCCACTGTGATCACTCATCAACACAAATTCCTGCCCAGAAGGTAGTGTCTCCACATATTCAATGCATGTATGATCACTTCCAACTCAAGATCATGTGTGGGGTAGTTTTACTCGTGCTCATTCAATTTTCAGGACTCATAACATAACACCTACCAATCCTGCATAAGGACTCCACCAAGTCCTTTCTTGCAAGAATTTGTGCATACACAAACTCTTTGCCCGGATCTACAATATTTAACACTGGTGCATGTGTCAACAACGACTTAAGCTGCTCAAAACTAGCCTCACACTCATTTTTCCATTCGAACTTCTTACCTTTCCTTTGCGGTGATGTGATAGGATAAGAAATCTATGAGAAGTTCTTGATGAAACTCCTATAATAGCTTGCCAACCCCATGAAATATCTCACCTCATCTACATTCATGGGAGCTACCCATTTCATGATGGCCCTCATCTTTTCTTGATCTACTGCAATGCCCTCCTTAGAGACAGCATGCCCCAAGTAATGTACCTCAGTCTGAAAGAAACTACACTTGTTGATATTAGCATACAACTGATGCTCTCTCAACAACCTCAACATTGCTGCTAAATGCTCGACACACTCTTCCTCATTTTTAGAATATACCAATATTTCATCAATGAACACAATAACAAACCTATCCAAATACGGATGCAACACATTATTCATCAACCACATAAATGTAGCTGGAGAATTAGTCAAACCAAATGGAACTACAACAACCTCATAATACCCATACCTGGTCCAGAAAGTTGTCTTGTAAATGTCCACCTCTTTGATGCGTACCTAATGATATCCATATCTCAGATCAATCTTCGAGAACACTACTACTCCCTTCAGCAGATCGAACAAGTCATCAATCCTCAGTAGCAGATACCTGTTCTTGATGGTCACTTTGTGCAACTACCTGTAGTCAATGCACAATTTGAGAGTACCATCCTTCTTCTTCACAAACAATACCAGTGTGCCCCATGGTGATACACTTGGTCTAATGTACCCCTTGTCAAGCATTTCCTTCGACTACAACTTCAACTCTATCAACTCAGTTGTGCTCATCCTGTAAGGTGCTTTTGATGTTGGTGCTACCCTTGGCACTAATTCAATAGAAAAGTATACTTCCCTGTGAGGTGGAAACTATGTAATGTCCTCAGGAAATACATCCTTGAACTGTTGTAAAATTGGGTACCTGTTAAAAACATATGCATTGTCAACTTCCTTACCCTTGTCACTAGAAATGTGTACTCCAAATAACATACACCCTTTCCTATGGCTACGCTTTGATTACATAGCTATCACCATCCTAACTGATGTGGATTTCTTCTTTCCTTGCAAGACTCTTGGTTCCCCATTTTCATCCAAGCACTCAATAGCTTTGTCATAACAATCCACCTTGGTTCTATTAATATACAAACAATCCATGCCCAACAACATGTTATATGATCCCAACAATAATACATTCAAATGTGTTGTTGTAGGCATACCATTGAAATCAAATGCACAAGCTCTTACCCAATGATGAACTTGCTTCTTTGTACTTGTAGCCAATTGCACTAACCAAGATTTTGCATGCAATTCCTTACTCAAACCACACTTATCCACCAAGTCAAGACTAACATAACTATAATTAAATCCAGGGTCAATCAAAATAGAAATAACTTGATCACAAAGCCTACCGTCCATCTCAACAATAAATGCATGATGGTTTGTTGGTTTTTTATCCAATGTTCCATAAATACGAGGAACACTCTGACCAACATCCCCAACAGTATGTGCATCATGCGCACTATATATCCGAGGCCTACCACCCTGATACTGTGGACAAACTCTCCTTCGATGATCCCCTCCACAAGTCCAATGCCGCACAAGCTCCTTATTCTGCTCCTTAGATCGATGTCCATGTCCTCTATTTGATGCATTGAACCTCTTAGGTGGTGCAAAATTCTCCTTATTACCTGAAACCTGTGGTCTTACTCACTTCTTGTCCCATTTTACTTTATTCTTTGCATTTCCTTTCTAGTCTGGCTTAGTCTTCGATCTGCGCTTTGATTGCCTTAGCTTTGGAATGGTCTCCTCCAATGATTTAGGCTCATCAAACTCAATCTTGTCTTTGAATGCAACCAATAATCCACTAATGAACCTCTGAATATTGGCCTTTTCCTCTGTGAGATAATGCACATAACTCAGTAAATCCAAAAACCTGCTAGTGTACTCATCATCTGTCATTGATCTTATCTTTAGCTCATAGAATTATTTTTCCCTGTCATCAAAGTATCTCTCTGAAAAATACTCCTTCTTGAATAGTCACTCCAAGTCAAGTCTTCCTCATGAATACATCTGACATTCTTCACGTCTTTCCACCAAATGTCTGCTTTACCTTTGAGACTGAATGTAGTTACTCTGACTTTCATGTTCTCTGAATATTCATGCAACATAAAGAACTTCCTAATGTGAAGAAACCATACCTCTGCATCTAGTGGTTTCTTCATCTCTCCATCAAAAGTAGGTGCCTTTGCTTTCTTAAACTCATTCAGTAAGCATCCCCTATCACTCCTCTTGTAAGGATGATAATTTTGGCAATCATAGTGCCTATTTGAGTCAGAACTAGAATAATACCTGTGTTTATCCCTCCTCCTATATGGAGTGTCCAACAATCTTCCATCTCTAAATATGTCATCTCTATCTGACCTATGACCACCATGTGACCTATTGCCATATGCCCCATTAGTTCTATCCTCATACTCATAGCTGATCCAACGTGGTCCTTATTGCTGCAAATCTGACAAATTCTGAAGTATCACTGCATTTACCTCTACTAGCTTCTCTTGTGCTTGCATGATTATGTCATTATCTACCTTACAACTCATTATTTCTTCCTTCAATCTTATCAGTGTATCCACAAAATTGGAGGTGTTCCCAACACCATACTGCTCTTCTTATTCATAGGGAGAGTCTTTGTCGTCTACCATCTTGCCAACAATTTGATATTTATTCCTCCAAGGTATATCATGTAAGCTAAAACAAATCACAATAAACCAATGTACCTTAGTATAGCTTGGGGAGGATACCTTGTCTGCAAGATTAAAAAATAAGCTTGATACATGTATAACATAATCATAACAACATATATAAACATAACACATAAGTATATAACCATGCAACCATCATTCTAGCTAGGGTCCAGTCATCAATGCACGGCCTTATTAACAACGCATACCACGACCTCATGCATGACGACAACCATTACATCACAGTACACTTGAACACATGCAAACATGAACATGCATAAGTAACACGTAACCAACCACACACATGCATAAACACATATGATCAAGCATGAACGAATGATACTTGAAACCAAACCTACAAGAATGATACATGCAAGTGACATATAACGACATGTAAATAGTCATACACTTACGACAATGCAATCCACAATAAAAACATCAAATTCCACATGGTGACATCACTACAACCATGATCGACATTATGCAAATGCAACAATCACATGGAATGCAAGTGTAAGAGACATACATGCAACTGACATGCATACATGACCAACACAAAGCCCATCCAATCTGAGGGGTGAACCATGCTATGATACCACTCTGTAACACCTGCCTCCCACATCTACCCAAGCAACCAGTTATTCGGGGTAAACAAGTGACGAGAGGCCACTATGATATGATTCGACCTCCTAAGTCACATTAAGGAAGTGGAACTAACAAAAATACACCGTACAGACATTCAACATTAGCATTAGGACCCTTAGGAACTAATTCAACCTTTGTGCCAACCATGCCCTGGGTCCCACTAAGATTTTGTACAACTTGACCTTTGGATGCTCTCATGCTATGGGCATGCCAACACCCAGGGACCTTTGGATGCTCTCACAGGCCTGCAAGCCAGCGTCTAGGGACTTTTTTGCACAGTGTTGTGCCAACGCCCCCAAGATTTGAGCCACTTTTTCAGGCCCAGGTCACTTCCTAGAATAGAATGACATCTTCATAATAATAAGATAACTAGAAATGATAGTGAAAAATCAATTACTTGAATAAGAGCTTGACTGGACCCCTACTAGCCATGACAGGCATTTTGTCAAACATATCATGAATATGTAATCTACATGTGTAAATAACAAATTTGGGCATTAGGGTCTCATACTTAGCTGAAAATCGCTAAGAAACATTTATGCCTCAACACATCAACTGTTATTTCATCCATTAGGTCATAGATACATTATTCATTCCTTTACTAGTAAAAACATGATGAGATCCATACATAGATACTGTCATAAAACATATATATAACCAACATAATAGAAACAGAAATACCAATGAAACCATAACCATATGATACACACATAAACTATTATAATACTAATAGACATACAAGGAGAAATAACCTCATATTGATAATGAAAAATCCAAACCTGGGATGGGACTTCCACGTTCCACCCGACCGTAGAATGGCTGAGCCAAATCTCTCTTTAGTCATTCACCCCCATGCCATATTCCAAGCATGAATGTGGGATCTCATAGAACACATAAATCAATTAAACAATGATTCCACCTTGCAATTGGACATCACCAAATCATCATCAGATCAGTCTATATCCCAACCATCCAGGACTCCAGAGTGTTTGTTCCAACCAACGCTCTAGAGCGTTTGTCCAACCAAGGCTCCAGGACTAGTAACTCAACCCACCAAGGGCTCCAGAGTGTTTTTCCAACCAAGGCTACAGGACTAGTAACTCAACCCAAGCTATTACATTGCTCTAGATCATTTGTCCAACCAAGGCTCCAAGAACTAGTAACTCAACCCAAATTAAGGAAACATGAGAACCAGCCAAAACAAAATAATGAAAATAAACCCACAAGCTCCATGGTTATTCAAGAAATGGCAAGGCTAGGCAATCGACTATCAATCCAGACAATATTCCATGCCAGTGAAAGATCATGATCAATAATCCACATGCATATTGTCTAGTCAATTTAATGTCTTAAATTGCTCTACATAAATTATCAATCCGGGTATCGTAAACTGATGAAGTGTGGTGCACCATATGTGCTTAGTTAACCTTTTTCTTACTTCGTTGTTTTATAGATTTTATTTTGTTTTGGGGTTTTGTTTTTGTTGGTTTCCTAAAGTGTCTAATGCAAATGGAAATCCTATTCTAAGGTCTTAAGAATACTTTTAAAGGACAAGTATGGATAGAGATTTCAAGACAAGGCCTATGTCCCTAATGGTAACTTCCAAAACTTAGCACTTCAAAAGATCTTAAAACATGTTATTGATGGAATTAGTACTTAAACAAAAGTGTAAATATGTAGCTACTTCAATCAAAATAGAATGCAACAACCAATCAATGAGCTAGTGACTATGAAACCCAGTATCCTTGTTGTTGTATAAAAAGAAAACTGAACTTAAAGCAATTCAAAAACTGTAAGCAAAGTAAACTAAATCATATTACATCAACCCATATTCTGACCCCTCACCTTTCGACTCGCTCTGGCTATAGGAGGCAATCATAAACAAATTGAGTAATCTGATATCTAAATTGCATAAAATGAAACTAAGATCAAACTACGCATTCATACTTCAATCCCTCACCATTCGACTCGCTCTGGCTATAGGAGGTAATCGAAAATGACATGAGTAATCTAATCACTAACTTGCAGAAAAGTAAACTAAATCATATTACATCAAATAATATTCTGATTCCTCACTATTTGAGTCGCTTGGCTATAGGAAGGTAATCATAAACAAATGGAGTAATATGATATCTAAATTGCATGAAATGAAATTGCATAAAATGAAACTAAATCATACTACATCAAATAATATTCTGATTCCTCACTATTTGAGTCGCTTGGCTATAGGAAGGTAATCATAAACAAATGGATTAATATGATATCTAAATTTGCATGAAAGTAAATGAGCAAAACAAAACTGAAAGAAATAACAATGCTGGAATTAGAACTCAGAAAATAAATCAGCAGAAGGACAAGATGATTCCATCATGTCATTAGTCATTAAAAAGCTATGTGCATTACTAATCTACAATCAACCGGTTGAACACACTTGCATGAATTAAAATTGCATGAATGAAAAATCTAATCTATCAAACTTGAAAGCAATCAAATGACATAATGAAATCAAAGCAAAATTTACAAAATGAAATCTACTCTACCTTACATTCTAATATACTCCATGACATCTACTTCACATCTCCTTCCATGTTGAGAACATCAAAGCTTTATTCAAATTCTTCAAAATTACAAAGTACAACAAAGTTCTCCAAAGCTTTCAAAAGCCATCAAGGAAGAACTACAAACTCCAAGCTAAAGAACTCACAAGCTAAAAGACTTAAGAACTAAGAACTAACAAATGAAGGAGAGAGATATCCTATTTATACAAAAAGATGAGAGCCATCTCATTAATGAGAGTCCATGAATCTCTCCCTCTACCTCTAGAGTCCTAATCAAAATAGGAACTGATAAGACACATGTCTTCTTAGAGTTACAATACAATTAGGAGATGTGACACATATCCTCATGATCCCATGATTCTTTCCACTCAAATTCGAGTTTGGTCTTAGAGTGCCACATAAAGGTCTTCTAGAAGCCTCCTTTCAACCTACACATGTCAACAATATCAACCCATTTGTTAGGTATAAGCATATGCACATTATTTTCTAATTTTTAACCACAAATTCACTTAAAAGGCTTAGAATTAATAAAGATTGGAAAAACATAAATGTGGCCCAATGATAATGAAAGTGGGATGAATGTGGTGACATAGTAGTGAAATGGAGGTGATATAATGGACATAATAGTGAAAGTGTAATGGAAATGAATGACATTTTCAAGGCTCAACACATATTCCATGCATGGCAAAACTAGCGAGGAAAACATACATGCAACTCAGTACTTGCAAGAAAATCCCATTGTAGTTGTTGATCCCGATGTCGTCTTGCACTATCCTTCTCTTCCTTTTCCTTCTTGCTCCAAAATTCCAAGTATGCCACACCCTCAATAAGTGATAGATCATGATCAATAATCCACATGCATATTCCATGCACGGCAAAACTAGCGAGGAAAACATACATGCAACTCAGTACTTGCAAGAAAATCCCATTGTAGTTGTTGATCCCGATGTCGTCTTGCACTATCCTTCTCTTCCTTTGCCTTCTTGCTCCAAAATTCCAAGTATGCCACACCCTCAATGAGTGATAGATCATGATCAATAATCCACATGCATATTCCATGCATGGAAAAACTAGTGAGGAAAACATACATGCAACTCGGTACTTGCAAGAAAATCTCGTTGTAGTTGTTGATCCCGATGTCCTCTTGCACTTTCCTTCTCTTCCTTTTCCTTATTGCTCCAAAATTCCAAGTATGCCACACCCTCAATGAGTGATAGATCATGATCAATAATCCACATGCATATTCCATGCATGGCAAAACTAGTGGGGAAAACATACATGCAACTCGGTACCTGCAAGCAAATCCCATTGTAGTTGTTGATCCCGATGTCCTCTTGCACTTTCCTTCTCTTCCTTTGCCTTCTTTCTCCAAAATTCCAAGTATGCCACACCCTACATGAGTGCTCCAAGAAAACTCTAAGTATCCAAGAGTATGAGAGAGAGAATAATGAGAGAGCTCCAAAAATGAACTGACAAAAGGTTACTAGCTCATCCTCAGAAGCCTTTTTATGAATGAGGCCTCTATTTTCTTCATTTTCCATTATTTTCATTCACTTTCCTCCTCACATTCAACCTATGACCTTTCACCTCCCTTTTCTCCTAATTTCCATTATTTTCATAAATAAATGTGCCAAAAATGTCATTTTGCCTTTCCAAAGCCTTAGCCATTGGCTTTGCCAATTTCCTTAGTCATTAAACTATCACAAATGATCCCCATCACTAGGATTTTGCCCAACATTAAGCTTGGAATAAGTGTCCCATCAACCGTGGTTATTATTTTTCCTTTACTAACTTTTATTACATATAATTTTCACATGGGTTGTTACATTTAATGTCTCTAACAACCACGTCAAATGTGAGAGGTGCTCCTCCCTAGTATCACTACGTATCATAATATCATTCAAATAGATAAATAACAAATGAATGTATAAAAGGGCACAACATATTACTCATTAACCTCATGAATGTATTTAAGTATTGAAGTTTTTTCACAGTGCATTATATTAGATATAATTTTTTTTGGGATTCAACTGCATTAAGAAAGTCATTCATTTATGACCATTTCCATGAGAGGTAGTCAATTAATTTCTCATGATTTTTAAATAGTCCACTTAGCACTCATTGCATTGGATGATGCTCACAGGGGTGAAGAAGTGGAATTGAAACTAGTAAAATTGAATCACATAGCGTCAATCGTCACTTCCAGGGCTTGCACCCGGTAACCAGGACTTCCAGGGAGGTAAACCATCTCAGATCGCCTTTGGCTAAGCGTGCTTAACTATGGATTTTTCCCCACAATTAAGCCCACTTAACTTTCTACCCCATTTTCAAAACCTTAGGAAGTATTGTGCCTCATGAACCATTCAAGTAGAGTTCCCTTCATTCTTTTGAATTTTAGTATTGAGGGGTTTTTGTAGTGCATTATTTTAGATATCATTTTTTTTGGGATTCAACTGCGTTAAGCAAGTCATTCATCTATGACCATTTCCATAAGAGGTAGTCATAACTGACTAATTTCTCATGATTTTTGAATAGTCCACTTCGCACTCATTGCATTGGGTGACGCTCACAGTGGTGAAGAAGTGGGATTGAAACTAATGAAATGAATAACATAGCGTCAATCATCACTTCCGCGGCTTGCACCTGGTAACCCGGACTTCCCAGGAGGTCACCCATCCCCAGATCGCCACTAGAGAGATCCCACTTAACTATGGATTTTTCCCCACAATCAAGCTCACTCAGCTTGCTACCCCATTTGCAAAACCTTAGCAAGTATTGTGCCTCATGAACCATTCAAGTAGAGTTATCTTCACGCTTTTGACTTTAAGTATTGAGGGGGGTTTTTGCAATGCATTATATTGGATATCATTTTTTTGGGTTTCAATTGCGTTTAGAAAGTCATTCATCTATGAGCATTTCCATGAGAGGTAGTCATAACTAACTAATTTCTCATGATTTTTTAATAGTCCACTTAGCACTCATTGCATTGGGTGATGCTCACAGGGGTGAAGAAGTGGGCTTGAAACTAGTGAAATGAATCACATAGCGTCAATCATCACTTCCGAGGCTTGCACCCAGTAACTAGGACTTCCCGGGAGGTCAACCATCCTAGATCACCTCTGGCTCAAGTGCACTTAACTGTGGAGTTTTCCCCACAATCAAGCCCACTTAGCTTGCTACCCAATTTGCAAAACCTTAGCAAGTATTGTGCCTCATAAATGTAGCTGGTGATTTGGATATTCCAATTGGCATGACTAATAACTCATTCAATCCTTGCTTAGTTTTGAAGGTGTTTCTAGGCATCTTCTTCTCTGACTCAAACTTGGAAATACCCAGACTTTAAGACTAGCTTGGTGAATAATTTTGCATCCTGCAATTTTTCCAAACGATTATCTATCTTGGGGAGGGGGTACCTATTCTTGAGCATGATTTTGTTTAGTGCCTTGTAATCTACACACATCCACTGAGTCCCATCATGTTTTTGCACTATGACCCTAGGGTTGAACCCGCAAAGGTTCAAAGCCCTCCATTATAACCTTATACTATATTTGGAATATAGTAAAATTGCATGGCATTGATTATAACAAAATGTATTTATAAGCAATACTATTATTATAATCATATTCGCACAACATCGACGCACATGTTGCATCAGTTATAATGTTTGTCATATTGACAAGCTAGCAACCCAATCAAACAACAAACCTGTGACTCATTGGTTGGCATATTTGTTTTAACCATGGCATATTACGTTAAACCATTTTAACAATGAAAAATAGTCACAATTGCCCACCATGGATTTGTTTGTTGGTTTTCATTGTGATTATTTGTGGTGATATGTTAACATTCTAAGTAGGTCACGTGGTCAAACCCATGACCTTCCCCCTTTAGTCGTCAATTATAACAATAAAATTTATATAGCGAATCCACTAATTACAATCATAAAACCAAATTGTAGCCTATAGGTGGAGTATTGGCTTGTCTCTGCTGACATCATGGGTTCAAACCCTGCCAATTCAAACCATCCAATGAAATTTTAAACCATTGAAATTTCTGCATTGTTTTTGAGGTGCCACGTGGTTCCCATTTACTGGTCCACGTGGAAGTATCTCATAAGAAATAATTTTCAAGTCACCTACCACATGCTACCAACTCAATGCCCAAGTGTTTCCACATGCCCACACCATACCCTTCCACATCATCATCTCTACCACGTCATGACCTTGCCACATGTTGCTTGCTCATGATCCCTTGTCATTGTTTCATAATGCCACATGTCATCTTCAGAGCATGTTGTCGTCTTTCCATGTGTCACATGTTAGTGCTTCCATGTCACTATTTATTGTTTCTATTTCAACTCCATACATTTCCACATGGCACCTTCTAGCGCTACCACATTGCAGCTTTGCAGACTCATTTTATTGTTAGGCCTGAACTTCAGATGGTCATAAATTTTGCATACAGGTCTCATTCGACGTGATTCAAATTGTGTTGGAATCATATCATCAGGATCTTTAACACAATGTTATTTCCATCAGCTTTTCAGAACTTTTAAACAAAGTTTATTCCTTTTTAGGATCGTCCTTGATTAAGAAGATACGGTAAAAATACTAAGCTAACCTATTTAAAATTTATTTCGTGACTATTCTCAAAACCTAACTTCCATATGGTATAACTCTCAAATTATAGTGAACCAGATTATAAAAATGGAACCAGATATTCCCTGATATTTATTCTTAATGTGGTCCAAGTCTCATTTTATGAAACCTTACATAAAAATGTTATAGTGCAAATTCCAAACTGACCTATTTGAGATCAAATTCTGGATCATATAGAAACCCTAACTTCCTTGGAGTATATCTCTAAAAATATAGTGAACAAGGTATCAATCCTCAAATAAAACAAGGTATAGTGAAAATGTCGAACTGACTTGCTTGAGATATAATTTAGGAGCCTTCAAAAACCGTAACTTAGATCGTATCTCGAAAAATATAGCGAACCAATATCTAAAACTTGAACCAAAGATTCCTTGGAGTACCTTCTCAATATTCTCCAGGTTTCACCATTTGAAACCACAAAAAAACTATAGTGAAATTTCCATGATGACCTATTTGAAGCAGCAAAACCCTAAGATTAAGAGCTCTGTGTTGAAAATGGCAACAAGAAATGCTAAAAATAGAAATGCTAAAAATAACATTGCTATAAATAGCATTTCAGGATATACTCCAACTCTGTTGGAAATAGAAAAAAATAGAAATGCTAAAAATAGCATCGCTATAAATAGAATTTCGGGATAGATTCCAATTTTAATTAGTCCTTGAATTAAAATTTGAATTTGGTCTCAACAACTATTTGAAAAATAATTAATTAATTCATCTTGAGTTAATTAGTTGGAGAAAATCAAACATGAAGTCTATGTGAAGACATGCAACAATTATTCCTTTGATTGAGGAAGTTATCCCTTAATTAAGGAGATGAGGATGAGTTGTATTTGAGTTGTAATTATTTAGCTCAATTAACTGAGTTGAGTCCAGTTAAATTAGTTCCAAACAGTTGGAGGAACTAATTGTGAGTTCAGTCAGTTAATGCATGCATGCATGCAACTAGTGTTCTCCAGATAACTGAATATTCTCTCATAAATAACCAATGCATGTCAGTTCAGAGAAAGACCCAGTTGAGATTAAAGACATGGACATTGTACTATCATTTGGAGGAATTTTCCTATAAAGGAAACTCATCCATGCAGAAGGAATTATCTCCTTCAGGATTGCGCAGTTATTTTAGAGGTTAGTGAGCAGTGTGTGAGGTAATTACACATAGGTGGCAGCTTGAGGACCCAGGAGAAACTGCGCAAGGAAATATGAGACTTGGAGGGCAGAGGAGAAGGTTTGTGAGAAGCCTTTGACTGTCTGTGAGCAGCAGAGGGATTGTACTGAGAGCAGGATATCTTGTGAGTTAATGCTTTGTGTAATCTAGACATATTTCCACTTGTATGATAATATAGATATCATGGTTTTTAGCTGAGGCTTTCCCTAGAGTATTCTTCTGTGTTCATGTGTGATTGATTTCTCATTCTCTGTTATATGTGTTCTGATTGATCTAGCTCAAATTGATTAAGCTTCCACAAAGTTTTATTATAGAAGTAGATCTAGTATTTTGC
Source organism: Pinus tabuliformis (assembly GCA_031772625.1). Classification (NCBI taxonomy): domain Eukaryota; kingdom Viridiplantae; phylum Streptophyta; class Pinopsida; order Pinales; family Pinaceae; genus Pinus; species Pinus tabuliformis. The sequence goes on along the minus strand of CM062819.1, from coordinate 529,884,536 downwards.
TTTAGTATATTGCATTATCAGGTGATCTACAATGGGAATTTCTACACTCTGATACCAAATGTTATGATCCTTGTGCTTTAAAAATGATAAGATCCAATAATGTCAGTCCACTTCGAGGGGAAGCCTCCTTAGTATATATATAAGAGGTAAAGGATACAATTAAATAAAATGGCTCCATGAAGGGTTCTAACCTACATAACAATATAAAAATAGAAATATAATCACTCAATATCCAAGGATTAATAAGGGATTTTGGGGTTAATTTGGGAATTATATAGGTCTTGACATTGTCCTTATTTATTCATTAGATCCTAAGACATAATTTCTCTTGATATGCATCTTAAGTTGCACGCTTTGCCTTATCTTTGTTGGATTGAGTTGTGTCCTTAAGCTAAGTTCCCTTATTGATCCTATCCATTTGTCACCTCTAAGCCATAGAATTATAATACTTATTAGGTGACCAATAAAAGGAATCCTCCCTTGTGTTGAGAGTCCACTAAATAGCATGAGGTGGTGAGTTGTGGTGGAAAAGGCCCACTATATTGAGGTGTACTCAGAGAGTTACAACAATGATGGAGAGGAACTGGTGCAGGAACAATATGCATAGGGACATATACATCAGACGATTGGGGTGATACTTCAAATTATGAGAAAAAAGCCATTATTATTTCATATGTGTCAGGATTCCCTAGGTTTTATACTTTCAAAGTTAGAGGGGTTCTTTCTCCTCCAAGGCACTAAATAAATTTTTATCACTGGTCATGTGGAATGAGGCTCCAATGTCAAGATACCAGACACAACCCATCATCGATGACACCATGCATGCAATGAGAGTAAAGTCCATTTTGAACTGAGAGGCTAATGCCTCACCTTCCTATCCTTTCGAGGATCCCTTCTTGGACTTCTTCGATGGGAAATTAGTCGCATAATGTCCCATCTTGTGACAATTAAAGCATCTTACTTTAGACATGTCACCCTTCTTCCCTCCATAAGAAGAATTCGATTTGAAATGGGAAGCCTTCTGCTTCCCCTTTCCTTTCCTTGCTAAGGCTATATTTTCTTCATCATCATTCTTGGATGAAGAACCATCTCGTGTGCTCCTCTTGATCTCCTCCTGCATAAGATCCGACCACAGTCGTTCCTAATCAGCATTTTCTCCCTTCCATTCACAGAGTCCTGGTAGCAATTCCAACTCTTTGGAAGGCCAAGGAGAGCGAGGCTCACCATATCATCATTGGCAATAGTTATTCCCACACTGCCAAGGTCATCTGTGCAGGTGGTGAGCTTGTTTAGATATCTGGAAATAGTGTCACCCTTCTCGATCTTGATTTTTTTAAGCTTATCCTTGAGCGCCAATTTCCTCTGGTCGCTACTATTCTAGTAGAGGTCCTTCAATGTCTTCCACATTGAAAATGGAGTATCCTTCCCATGGAGACTCGAGACAATATGGTCTCGAACTCCCTCAAGGATGATCCGTCTCGCCTTCTCCAAACACTTCTTCCACTCAACCAACTCTTGTGCATTAGTTGAAGATGGATTTGGGATTTCTTGATCAAGGAATTCCTTCAAGTCATTATCTTCTAATACATCCTCCATTCTATCTTTCCATGCTATGTAATTTGAGCTACCTTCCAAGGCATACTCGAGTCTCAAGCCATAGAACACCATTGGCCAACCTTGAAGTATGATATGAATTCAATTTTCACCTACAACCCCGAACTTCAAACTTCGAATTCTCTTCTCAGTATACTATTCATAACTCCGATACCATGTAGAAAATTCGTGATAGGTTAACCCGATAATGCAATATAAATCAAAGCAGAATACTATAACCTACTTCTACTATCAATTTGCAGAAGCTTAAAGATAGAGTTGAATAATATAACCATAAGAAGAAGACTCAATGGCACAATAAACATGAAAATACTTTGGGGAAAGTCTCACATAAAAACCCTATCTATTGTATTATCATACATGGTGGAAATACATAGGAATTATACAAAGCCTTAGCACTCACAGCTAGCCAGCTCTCAGTACAATCCTCACAGATTCTCGCAGGAAATCTTGGCTTCTCTCCAGCCTTCCTCTCTGCCCTCCAAGCTCATATTTCCTTGCATTGTTCCTTGTGGATGAGCCTATTACCAAGTGGAATAACAACCTTCAAAACTGTGCAATCCTCAAGGATGAATCCTTGACTGCATGCATGAGTTTTCTCCATGAGAAAACACATGCAACTGATAGTACACTATCCTTGAACATTAATCTCAATTGGGTCTTTCTCAGAATAGACATGCATGAGTTTCTGATGAGGGAATCTTTAGTTAACTAGAGTAGCACTAGTTGAGTGCATTAATGCATCAATTGACTATTAACTCACTATTAGTTCCTCAAATAGTTTGGAACTAATTTAACTGGACTTAACTCAGTAAACTTAGTTAACTAATTACAACTCAAATATAACTCAATCTTATCTCCTTAATTTAAGGGATAAATCATGCATGACTTCAGAAAGACTTCTAACATGAATTTCTCCAACTAATTAATTTAAAATAAATAAATTAATTATTTCCAAGTAGCTATTAAGACTAAATTCGATTTTAATTCACAATTTAATTCAAGGAAAAATTAATTTGGAATATTCTTGTTGCCATATTTCAACACTCCCTCTTAACAAGAAAGGGATTATTTGCCACCCCGATCCTATCTCTATGGAACTCGAATTTACACTTTGACAATGCCTTTGTCAAAATGTTAGCATCTTGCTCCTCTGTCGAAATATATACTGCAGCAACATGATCCTCCTCGACCTGTGAAAAGCCACAGGCAACAAATCTTGCCTTATGCTTCTCCACACTACCATCAACAGCTTGATTTACCTTGTAAAGCCAATAGGAACTCACAACTAACTTGTTCTCTAGTCTCGGAACCATGTCCCAAACACTGTTACGAACTATGGAGTCATACTCCTCCACCATAACATCAACCCAAATCGATTGCTGCACTACTTCCTCAAAGGAAGATGGCTCGGTCTCAACACATTCCCCAGCAAGGGCCATGTATCCAGTGTACCTCTCAGGTGACCTCCTCTGTCTGCGCTGAGAAGATGGTGCTCCCACATTCTCTCTCGCATCCTCCAACAATCTGTTAGCTTCTCTTGTGTGCTTCCGTCCATCTCTGGAAGACTCTGCTTGAGTAGATGTCTCCACTCTTGGAACCTCTACATGCGGCTGCTCCGCATCAGTCTGAGGCTCATCCTCCTTAGGAACCAACAGTTCCTCCACAGCCTATAGTTGGAGCTCCCTCTCAAGGGAAACTCGCATGGCCTTCTACTCATCAAACTTGAGATATCTGTGAACCACTATCCTCTGACTCGTAGGCAAGTACACCCAATAGTTGTGACGTGTATCGGTGTACCCCACAAATATCCCCAACTCTGTTGTCAGCTCAAGCTTCTTCCGTGCATCCTTTGTCACATGGAAATATACTGATGAGCCAAAGATCCTGAAGTGACCCACATCTGGTCTCTTACCGGAGAAAGCTTCCTCTGGTTTCTTCATCCCAAGTATGTGATGCGGGCTTCTATTCTGCAAATAGACCACTGTGTTGCATGCCTCAACCCACAAGTGAAGTGGTAGGCCTTGGTCATGCAGCATTGCCCATGCTTCCCCTACAATAGTTCTGTTCTTCCTCTCGGCCACCCCATTCTGTTGTGGGTTATGAGGTGTCGTCAACTCTCGTTTAATTCCTTCTGCTGCACAGAAGTCCTTAAACTCTTGAGAGACATATTCTCCACTGTTGTCGCTTCTCAAGGCCTTGATCTTCTTCCCTAACTCTTTCTCGACCAAAGCTTTGAACTCACAAAACTTTTTGAAAGTTTGGTCCTTCTTTTGCATGAAATAAATCCAGCATTTACGAGAATATTCATCAATGAAAATCAAATAATACCTTTGCTTCGTTGTGGATTCCATCGAGAATGGTCCACACAAATCAGCATGAACTCGCTCTAAGATAACCTCTGCTCGATTGTCTCAATCATGAAAGGAAGTCTTGGTGTACTTTCCCAAGGTACAACCTTTTCATGTGTTAATTTTCTCAAGTTTACCTTTGGGAAGTCTTGTAGTTATCTGCTACATTATATTCAAAGCACCATGATGCAAATGGCCCAACCACCTGTGCCACAACTCGCCAATGTCTTGGCTTTGCACCAATTCTGCTTTCGTACTCAATGTTGCACAATCATCTACCTCTAGTCTGTAGAGATTTTTCACTCGAATCCCTATCCTCTTGGTCTGACCCATGGCTATGTATCTTAGGAATGCCTTTCCTTTACTGAAGACAACATCGTAGCCTTTGTCCTCCAACATTGCGGCCGATACCAAGTTCTTCTTCAATCCAGGCACATACATCACATCTGTCAAGGTGAGAGGAGCTCCATGCTCCCTCTGAAAAGCAACTGTGCCTACTCCTGAGACACTATACCTTCCATCGTCACCCATCTCTATGCGCATCTTGAGGTGTTTCTCCTCCAAGGAACTGAATAAATTTTTATCACCGGTCATGTGGAATGAGGTTCCACTCTCAAGATATGAGATACATCCCATCATCGATGACACCATGCATGCGATGAGGGTAAAGTCCATTTCGAACTGAGAGGCTAATGCCTCACCTTCCGATCCTTCTGAGGATCCCTTCTTGGACTTCTTCGATGGGAAATTAGTTGCATAATGTTCCATATTGTGACAATTAAAACATCTTACTTTAGACATGTCACCCTTCTTCCCTCCATGAGAAGAATTCAATTTGAAATGGGAAGCCTTCCCCTTCCCTTTCCTTTCGTACTTGCTAAGGCCAGATTTTCTTCATCATCATTCTTGGATGAAGAACCATCTTGTGTGCTCCTCCTGATCTCCTCCTACACAAGATCTGACCACAATCATTCCCAATCCGACAGTTTATCCCTTTCATTCACAGAGTCCTGGTAGTTATTCCAACTCTTTGGAAGGCCAAGGAGAGCGAGGCTCACCATATCATCATCAGTAGTAGTTATTCCCACACTGCCAAGCTCATCTCTGCAGGTGGTGAGCTTGTTCAGATATGTGGAAATAATATCGCCCTTCTCCATCTCGATTCTTCGAAGCTTATCCTTGAGCGCCAATTTCCTCTGGTCGCTATTGTTCTGGTAGAGGTCCTTCAATGTCTTCCACATTGAAAATTTGAGTATCCTTCCCATGGAGACTCGAGACAATATGGTCTCGAACTCCCTCAAGGATGATCTATCTTGCCTTTGCCACACACTTCTTCCACTCAGCCAACTCTTATGCATTAGTTGAAGATGGCTTCGAGATTTCTTGATCAATGAATTCCTTCAAGCCATTCTCTTCTAATACAGCCTCCATTCTATCTTTCCATGCTATGTAATTCAAGCTACCTTCCAAGGCATACTCGAGTCTCAAGCCATAGAATGCCATTGGCCAACCTTGAAGTATGATATGAATTCGATTTTCACCTGCAACCCCGAACTTCAAACTTTGAATTCTCTTCTCAGTATAATGTTCACAGCTCCGATAACATGTAGAAAATATGTGATAGGCTAACCCAATAATGCAATATAAATTAAAGCAGAATACTATAACCTACTTCTATTATCAATTTGCGGAAGCTTAAAGATTGAGCTGAAAAATATAACCAAAAGAAGAAGAATCAATGGCACAATACACATGAAAATACTTTGGGAAAAGTCTCAGATAAAAACCCCATCTATTGTATTATCATACATGGTGGAAATACATAGGAATTATACAAATCCTTAGCTCTCACAGCTAGCCAACTCTCAGTACAATCCTCACAGATGCTCACAGGAAATATTGGCTTCTCTTCAACCTTCTTCTCTGCCCTCCGAGCTCCTATTTCCTTGTGCTATTCCTTATGGATGATTAGCCTATTACCAAGTGGAATAAAAACCTTCAAAACTACACAATCCTCAAGGATGAATCCTTGACTGCATGCATGAGTTTTCTCCATGAGAAAACACATGCAACTGATAGTACAATGTCCTTGAACATTAATCTCAACAGGGTCTTTCTCAGAATAGACATGCATGAGTTTCTGATGAGGGTATCTTCAGTTAACAGGAGTAGCACTAGTTGAGTGCATTAATGCATCAACTGACTGTTAACTCACTATTAGTTCCTCAAACAGTTTGGAACTAATTTAACTAGACTTAACTCAATAAACTGAGTTAACTAATTACAACTCAAATATAACTCAATCTTATCTCCTTAATTTAAGGGATAACTCTTGCATGACTTCAGAAAGACTTCTAACTTGAATTTCTCCAACTAATTAATTATTTCCAAGTAGTTGTTAAGACTAAATTCGATTTTAATTCACAATTTAATTCAAGGAAAAATTAAATTGGAATATTCTTGTTTCCATATTTCAACACTCCCTCTCAACAAGAAAGGGATTATCTGCCACCCCGATCCTGTCTCTATGGAACTCGAATTTACACTTTGACAATGCCTTTGTCAAAATGTCAACATCTTGCTCCTCTGTCGAAATATATACTGCAGCAACATGATCCTCCTCGACCTATGAAAAGCCACGGGCAACAAATCTTGCCTTATGCTTCTCCACACTACCATCAACAGCTTACTTTACCTTGTAAAGCCAACAGGAACTCACAACTGACTTGTTCTCCAGTTTCGGAACCACGTCCCAAACACTATTATGATCTATGGAGTCATACTCCTCCACCATAGCATCAACCCAAATCGGTTGCTACACTGTTTCCTTAAAGGAAGATGGCTCAGCCTCAACACAATCCTTAGCAAGGGCCATGTATCCAGTGTAACTCTAAGATGACATCCTCTGTCTGCGCTAAGAAGATGATGCTCCCACATTCTCTCTTGCATCCTCCAACAATCTGTCAGCTTCTCTTGTGTGCTTCTGTCCATCTCTAGAAGACTCTGCTTGAGTGGATGTCTCCACTCCTGGAACCTCTGCATGCGGCTACTCTGCATCAGTCTGAGGCTCCTCCTCCTTAGGAACCAACAGTTCCTCCATAGCCTATAGTTGGAGCTCCCTCTCAAGGGAAACTCGCATGGCCTTCTGCTCATCAAACTTGAGATCTTTGCGAATCACTGTCCTTCGACTCGTAGGCAAGTACACCCGATAGTTGTGAGGTGTATCAGTGTACCCCACAAATATCCCCAACTCTGTTGTCAGCTCAAGCTTCTTCCGTGCATCCTTTGTCACATGGAAATATATCGATGAGCCAAAGATCCTGAAGTGACCCACATCTGGTCTCTTACGGAAGAAATCTTCCTCTGGTGTCTTCATCCCAAGTATGCGATGCGGGCTTCTATTCTGCAAATAGACCGCTGTGTTGCATGCTTCAGCCCACAAGTGAAGTGGCAGGCCTTGGTCATGCAGCATTGCTCATGCTGCCCCTACAATAGTTTTGTTCTTCCTCTCGGCCACCCCATTTTGTTGTGGATTATGAGGTGTCGTCAACTCTCGTTTAATTCCTTTCGCTGCACAGAAGTCCTTAAACTCTTGAGAGACATATTCTCCACCATTGTCGCTTCTCAAGGCCTTACTCTTCTTCCCTGACTTTTTCTCGACCAAAGCTTTGAACTCACAAAACTTTGTGAAATTTTGGTCCTTCTTCTGCATGAAATAAATCCAGCATTTACGAGAATAGTCATCAATGAAATTCACATAATACCTTTGCTTCGTTGTGGATGCCTTCAAGAATGGTTCACACAAATCAGTATGAACGTGCTCTAAGAACTGAACTGAGAGGAGCCAAATACTTTTCAAATATGATCATTGTTTAGGCTACCATTAGATTTGGGTTTGAGAGCAGGACATCCCGAAGACAAATTTTAGGTGCCATTATGGGAACTACGAGTTCTTAGTTATGCCATTTGGGCTATCTGATGCCCCTGCAACTTTCCTGTCATGCATGAACTATGTGTTTAATAAATAGTTGCGAAACTATTTATTGGTTTTCTTTGATGATATATTTTTCTACAACAAGACTTGGGAGGACCATTTCATGCACTTAGACAAGGTATTGGGGATTCTGGTCAAGCAATAACTATATGATAAGGATTCCAAGTGTGGGTTTGGAATGACAAATATGATCTACTTGGGGCATGTGATTGGTAACGATGGGGTTCAAGTCTATCAAGAGAAAATATGGGCAATCATCGAATGGTATGCCTTGAAAAATATAATTGAACTGAAAAGATTTGTTGGCCTCTGCACTTACTATAGAAAGTTTGTCAAGGGTTTCCCATAGTTAACCGTGCCACTTACAAACCTCACCAATTACAAGGATTTCAGTTGGACCGAGAGATCATAGGAAACATTTGAGAAGATAATGCAGTTGATGAGTTCGTGCCCTATGCTTGCATTACCAGATTTCACCCAACCTTTCGTTTTGGAGTGTGAGGCTTCGAGGACTAGTATTGGAGTAGTTTTGATAAAGGTTCACCACCCCATAACATTTGAGAGTTGCAAACTCAGAGATTATAAGCGACATTACTAAATTTATGACAAGGAGAGGTTGGCCATGATGCATGCGTTGGCGAAATTATGACAGTATCTAGTGGGGAAGAGGTTCAAGGTAAAAACATATCTTAACAACTTGAGATTCCTCATGGAATAGAAGGAGTTGAGTGAGAGACAACAAAAATGGATCAATAAATTACAGGCCTATGAATTCGAGATTGAGTATGTCAAGGAAAAGCGTAATGTGGTAGTATATGCCCTATCGATAATTCCCTCCACTCTCTCACTCATGGAGATAATAGATGACTAGAAGTTGATGCTATTTGTAAATTACTCCAAAAAAAAAAATCCCGTGAGATTTTGGAGTTGTTTTTATAGGATGAAAAATACGAATTCATGGATGACATCATCTACTATAAGAACTAGATCTATATTTTATTAGAATCATAGTTGAAATAAAAAATAATACAAGAAGTTCATAACGCACCTTTGGCAAGTCACCTAGGATACCTAAAAACCTACAGGAAAATTAGGGAGAGGTTCACTTGGAAGGGCCTCAAGATGGATCTATTGATATTTTTGAAAGAATGTAGCATCTTCTAGCAAAAAAAAAAAAAAAATGAACATACTCATCCGAGGGGGTTGCTACAACCACTTCATATTCTTGAGCATAAGTGGGAGAGTATCTCCATGGATACCTCTAGTACAGGGAAAGGACTACATATATTTAGTGGTGGATCAACTCATGAAATTCACACACTTATTTTCCATACTATCTAAATATTCAACATCACAGGTGGTCGAGCTATTCTTCAGGGAAGTCTTTAGATTGCATGGGTTACCGAAGACCATGGTGAGCAACAAAGGCAATAGTTTTATGGGAAAATTATGGTAGAAGTTATTTAGAGTTGTGGGGACTGAATTGACACCAAGCACTAGTTATTACCCATAGACAAATGGTCAAACTGATATAGTCAACAAGTTACTGGATGGATATCTCTGAAACTATGTATCTGACCAACAAAAGGCATGGGCTAAATGGTTGTTGCAACACCACTTTCCACATGTCCATTGGTATCACACCCTTCAAAGAAATATATGGATATGATGCCAAAATATTTTTAGATCGAATATTTGGGGATAACTGTGCCTATTTGGCTAAAGAATATATTTGGGAGAACCAAGATATATTGTTAGTTCTCAAGGACAACTTACGGATGGATCAAAATCAATAAAAAAATTGTATGCAAATAGGAACGGGGTGGAGTGAAATTTTGAGGTGGGGGACATGGTATACCTTTGTCTTCAACTCCATCGACAATCATCACTCGAAAAAAGGGGGAAGAAAAGTTTAAACCCAAGCTCTATGGGCCATACAAAATCATGAGGCGAGTTGGAGAAGTGGCCTATAAACTTGCACTTCTTGAGGGATGCAAAATTCATAATGTCTTTCATGTATCATGCCTCAAGAAATCCTTAGGGAAGTAAGTAGTCACCTCGATTGATCTCCCTCCATTGGATGAGGAAGGACATCTAATCTTGGTTCTAGAAGAGATTCTAGAAACAAGGGAGCAAAAGTTGAGGAACAAAATTATGAAAGAGTACCAAGTAAAATGGAAGGCCCTACCAATTTAGGATGTCACATGGGAAGGCGAATGGGTGATCAAACACCCAAAGTTGAATTTTCTCGAGGGAAAGAAAACTAGGCATGGAGGACTATAATGTCCTCGACCACTTAGAAGAAATAAAACAGGTTTTGCTAGCCTAATAAGTTCCCGTAGGTAAAGGCGGGGAATTTTTTTAATAACGGAACATGATTCCCCTAGGAAAACAATATATTTACTTAAGGGGTGAAAGGGGGATGCATCCTAAGCTAAGGAAAAGTAACTTTCATTTTAAAAAGTGCAAGTATTCTAAAGTGACTTGATAAAAATTAAAAGGGTAAAATGGTGGCAAAAGTGGCCACTCAATTATAAAAAGAGAAAAGTGAGGAGTCTATCCTCATTCTTTCACTTGCATTTTGAGAAAACATATCTTGGATAGTTTTTAGAGAGAATCTTATGGTTTCGGAAACCCTAGCCACCATTGTTGGCTCTGGTGTTGAAACTAGACACCCTAGTTAGTTTGAGAATGAAATCACTCAGATTTCACCACTGTGCCACCAAGGAAAATGAATTTGTAGAAGACAATGTAAGATAAAGGCACTATCATTTGATTGTTTTCTAATATCAATATTACAACCTTTCTTTTTAGGTTGGGACTTCATTCACAGAAAGGACTAAGGCTGCCATAATTTTGAAGTTGAGTTTCCTGTGGGAGGGACAAGATTGTCTTAAAGAGGAGCTCAAGTTCACCAATAAAAGGGACCGTATCATCCATAAATAAAGAGGAATGATTTCTGTAGGTACTTGGATGAGTTATATTGCTAAAGAGTGTCAAATCTAACTCTAAGAGAGGTTGAATTGTTTGGTATATTTATGGGTCATGTTCTCCTTTTTTTGGAATGAGTTTTCTCTCATAAGGGAGTTGAGTTACTTATCTTTGTGGTGCGTTGAGGCTGCTAATTTTTTGGTGTGTTTTATTCCTATCAGTCGACTATATTTGACTTCCATTCATCATTTTGAAGTGTTGAGTTGAGGACGATGTAATATGTGTGTGTTTGATAGAAGTCTAGATTGATTTCTTCTTTGTTGAAGGAATTCAATATAGAGACACAATTACCATTCTTGTTGGTTGTCTGCTCCATATATGAAGCTATATTCTGCTATAGAAAGGGTGCAACATACATAACTCTAGTAAAGACTATGATCTATGCTTGAGGAACCATGAAACTCTTCATACTTGCTAGATGTGTGACTTATTTACCTCTGTTTCCTATGGCTGAACATATGTTCATTTACTGGCACTAATGAAAGTTTAGTTGTACTACTGGTGGAATTATGATATTATCATATTCATTTACAACTACTATCTCTATCACTATTCATTGGTATTTTCTACTTCATCTCTCTTGTTACTACAAAATTATGTATTTCCTTTGGAATGTATACCTTTTTTTTCAATGCAAATTAGTTATCAGTTATTTCTAGATAATCCTATCAGGTCTACATGACATTGTTGGTGTTAGTTTTCATTATAAATCGTTAAAGAACCATCCTTAGTACATTGTCTTCAAACTATTCGTGAAACCTACAACAAACTAAAACATAAAACAAAGTGTGGTTTAATTCCAAGATATTTTTAGCGGGTGTCTTTCAAAATAACTCATTTTGTACGAAATTTGTTTGTGATCATTGCATCCATTGGTCTCCTCTAGTCTACTTTGAAGATAAGTTTTTGGATTAAATACATTTGCACATATTAATTGAAGCCATGGACTATGTTGAAAGACAATTTTTAGTTAAGTATTTCAAACAAGCCTACATTGAGTGAATTTAGGAGTTAGTGTTAGATGACTTGTTTCTAAAGTTAGGCATGGTCGATTGAACTACTTGGTGGAAATATTGAAGGTGGAATCACTCAAAAAGTTTAGGGAATACAAGCCTTATTATGGGTAACAATGACTCAACCCTAGGGTAATCAATGATGCCAAGTTAAACAAACTCTAAAGGGTGGTATTTAAGTAGTCTACCTAGCTTTCTCAGTTCTATACAATGTGGCAATATTTCATTGAAACCCAAATATCCATGTTTTCTTGGTCCATGCTTCTAGGTAGCCTTTGTATTGGCCAATGGCTTAAGTATTTTTGAGATTCCCAACCTCAATGATTTTTCTACCATAAATATGAAGCGTTCAAGCATTTGTTCTAGTTTTGTCACTATATTAAGTTAGTGTGTATTTGAACCTCAACCTATGTGGTTACCTCCTACTTGCATCCATAACATAGAATTTTACTCTCTTGATGATATGTCCAATATTCAATATAATTCCTTGCATCACAATGACTTGTTATATTGGAGCCTTACTTCTAATTTGGAAGAAATGGAAGGAAATTTCAATTTTAAAAATGTCTAATTTTTAATGTGTAAACCTTCACTTCTAGATCTTAAGTGCAATTTCTGGAGGTTAATTAATTTCCCTTGATCCAAGGTGTTCATATAGATGATACAACATGTCATGTCATGGAGCAAGCCACTTGGCTTGACATTGTAATGAATGTCAAAGCCAACATTGAAAGTGTTATACTTAGTGGCTTGGCTTCTCCTAATATAAATGATAAGTTCCCCAAACTTAACTTGGTGATGAACACATATTCTAAGCAACAAAACAATGACATAAACTTGAAATGTGAAGTTATAAATTTCCTTTTTATCTTTATAAATTTAATGCAATGCCACATTTTAATAATATTAGCCTACAGAGACGTACATACTCCACCCTTCTATGGATTTGAACTTATAACCTATTAAGGAAGCACATGTTCTTAATTATTAAGTTCATTAAAGCTATATAATTTCAAAAAGTTATTAAAAAAAATAATAATAAAATTAATATTACATATTAAAAATGTGTTTCTAACAGTAATAATAATTATTTCTTTAAAAGAAGAAGAAGACGAAGAGGAAGAGTAAATAAAATCAAAATTGAAAAAGATCCAACTTTATAACTTGGATTTGCACTCTCTTATCATCAATACATTTGCTTTGAATTTCATTGAAAAAGGTTTCATATTTTAAAAGAGAGTAGACTAATATGTTCATTCTTAATTAAACCATTAAAAATTAGAGAAAGAGTTAACTTTACAAAGTATTATTTCCATTAAAATCGCTATCGCAACCAAATTTAAAAAGAGACTATGGCTTAATAAATAAATAAATAGACAATAAGACGAAGTTAATTATTATAAATAGTTCATAAAGGGAAATATAAAATATTGAAAGCATTGTTTTACTATAGCTATTAAAGAAGAAAAAAAATATTGCTAAAATAAGAATGAATTATTATAACCTTCATAGTGAAATTGGATGCTAGACAAAACCTAAAATATCACAGAAATAAAGAATATATAATTTTTAAATACTTTAAGAATAAAAAATATATATATTTTTTCTAGTACTAAGAAAGTAAAAGATAAAAAACATTTTTTTTTTAAATAATCTATGTATCTACACATTAGGTTTCAATTTCAAATCTTGTATAACACTATCCATCTTCGTAACTTGTTGACTTGTGAAAACTAAGAAGATCTATGAAAGTTTCTTTGAAATATTTTAAACCATAAAAACAAAAAGTTAAAACAAATAAATAATTCCTTATTAATTATTTTAAGGTTAAATACACCAAAGTTTGTCTTCGTGAATAATAAAGTTCTTTTTTGTCCTCTTTGATTTGTAGTTTTCTATATTTTTCCAAGGAAGATATCACAGGAAAACTTTTGGACACTTAATCATGGATGGTACCTAGTGCAACCCATCAATGTTTATTATAACACTCAATTTCCATTAAGATATAGAGTTAGTGTAGAGTCAACTACCTCAAAAAATCAACCCTAAAACCACCCACATGAATTTCAAAGCAGTTAGCCACTCAAGTTAATTTTCTTTGTGGTTGTTATCTATATAATGTTTACAATAATTCTAATTTTTACTTCTAAAATAAGATATGTTTTCGTTGGAAATTTGTTCATGTTAATAATCATTATAATTATGTGCATTGAAATTGTATATTGTGAGTAGTCTTACATGCAAAATAATTATGAGAAAGAGGTAATGTATAGAGTATTCCTTATACTATAAACTTGCCAGCTTGAAATTACCTATGCGGTGCAAACCACAAATATTCATGTAATTATTTTTTATCTCATTTTGGTGACCCAATTTTTTTTTAAAGATTTATAGTGTAGAAATATTGGTGAATCTTTACAAATGATAAAATCTCATTTATCGTATATTTGATGATATTTTGTGAAAATATCCAAATTTATAAGGGTTTTATGTAATTTCAAGAAAAGTAGTGATTTGTAAAATAATTTATTCTATAGAAATTTTGACAAGTCATTTTTGGAATTAGAAAAATGGTAAAACTTTATTAGAAAAATAAATGGAAAATAGCAATATGTAGAAATCTAATCATTAAAATTTTCTCTAGTTCAATCCCATTGTTAGGCGAGGAAGCTCTTGTTGAGGCCGTAAGAGCGTGAAAGTTCTGAGTAGGTTCACCACTGGTTCACAAGGAGTTGGCTATCAGAGCCGAACGAAGAGACGCAGCAAGTAGCAAGCTCGTGACAGGAGCCCCTACTTAAAATTGGTATCAGAGCCAGTAACGTCTGGTTCATAAGGTCGGTATTCAAATCCTTATACTCATATAGAATGGAATCTTTCCGGAAATCTGTGTCTTTCCGAGAATTAGAAGAAAGAGATTCTAAGGCTGAAGAAAACCCTTTACGGGAAATGTTTGCTACTAGTTCCAGTAGAGTTTTAAATTCTGTTGAACTTTCATATGAAGAACCCCAACCTTCAGCCCGATGGGAACTACCAGCTATAGCTCCCTCAGAAGTATATAGTGACCTTTCAGCTTTCCATTTGATAGTCGCTACTAGAATAAGCATCAAAGAGTCTATAAGCCAAATTCAGGAGAATTCAGATAATATACAAACTATATCTTTGTTGAAACCTAAAGAACTACAGGCAGAGGCAAAGAAACTAAAGACAAACTATTTGCACTTAGGATGCATTCGAGTAGGGATCAATTCCTTAACCCATAAAGGCCTAAATACTTTTGTGCTTGCTACTGTCAGGGATATGACGCACAATAAGTATACAGATTCCCTAATAGGCGGGATTGTTGCTCCTCTCTTTTATGGCCCAGTCTATTTCAACTGTTACCCAAATTTCTTTGTTTATAATTTTGACGAAACCATAGATCAAATACTGCAACTCCAGATCCAAACAACTGGTTTTGATATGAAGAAGAAGAGAAATAATATTACCATCCAGACCAAAGGCTGTTTCTGTCACACTGATACCCTTTGGCCAGCCATCTGCCATAACCCCAGCAGAGACTCAAAGTCAAGCATAGTTTTCTTCACATATGCCAAAAACTAGAAGATTGAGCATCAGATCATCCGTTGGGAAGACTTGACATTTCCAGAACACTGGGTTGTAAATAATCCTAAGCCTCTCATTCCGAAAAATATTACCTCCGTTGATATCACAGAAAACCTATCTTCTACAGTTATTTCTTTTCCCAGAAGATCTACCATTGACCGGAGACGTATAGAGTTGGCCTGTAAACAATCCAAGTATTACAGAGATCCTTCCACTGTAGATACTACTTGTTCTACTTCATCTTCTTGTAGACATAATTCTTTGTATGAATTAGCCCAGCTTGTAAATTATTGTTCTTTAGAGGTCAAATGTCCAGATTGTCAAGAACATGTAAATCTGCTCACTCTAGTCGAGTCTGAAATCCATAACAATCATAATCCCAGGACTGGTATTGCTCCTCCTTCCACATCTATAAATTCATGCCCAAATCCCAAGTGCTCAGATATACCTTTCCCACATGAGAAAGATCCAGATCATGTACTCATGATGCATGAAATTGTAACATTAGAAGGAGAAGACCCAAGGTTGACTGAGATGATATGTCAAATGAGACCAGCCAAGCCCAGATATGGTTTGGGATATCTTGAGCAGGCCAATGGCCTGATACCAGAGTGCAGATTTCGCCCTGTTCCTTCTGACTGCAAAAAGCCTGCAGTAATGGAAATGCATAAATTTTTCTCTCTTATGGATGGATGCTTGAAATCTGAGATTAGTGCCCAATGGATGAAAGCTATGTTAAATTGGGATCTATACACTAATCCTCAGGCTTATGAATTTGATCAAAATTACACTCCTATAGAGAAGAAAAAAATTGTTGAAGATTGGAAACACTATATGGAGATGAATAACACTTGGATATATTTCTATTCATGGAAAGATAATACTGATCCATTGAATGTCTTTACTGGTTCTACTAGTGCTTCAAGCAAACATGCCTAGACTGCATTAGATGGATCCAAGGTTGAAACTCCTACAAACTTTCCTCCTTACAAAGGAATTGTTATAGGGGAAAATCAAAATGCAGCCAAAGCCATCCCACTGGTGTAGAAAGATGACAATGCTTCAGGCATTGATGGCCGCATACAGAAAGCCAGTGAACAAATAAATTGGACAAATACTGCAGTAAAAGGCTTAGAAATGAATGTTGCAAAATCAATAGAAGTCAAGGAACAAATTGATACTGTCCAAGTGTCAATTAATTATGTAAATAGATGTTTGAACAATGTACAGTTGAATCTAGTATGATTCGTTCTTATGCTAGAGATTCTTTGAATAAAATAGAAGGAGTCGAAGAAAAGTTAATTGATCATTTGGATACAACTAAACAACTTATAACTGGTTTAACGGACAAAGTCGAAAAGTTGAATCTGTTTAAAACTAAGAAACCAGTGCCAAACTCCTTTCTGGTAAAAAGAAGCATAAGAATCCAAGATCCTGTAAAATCTGTAGATAAATTTCCAGCATTATTTCCAAAAGAAGTAGCCACATATTCAGATTCAGAGGCTACAAATAAAATCACTATTGCATCCTTGTTTAAGGATGAAGAATCAGATATAGGGAAAGAACAGAAACAGCAAGATACCCAGATCTTTCCCATATATGAACCTCTTGAACATAGGTTCACCAGATATCCAACACCTGACATAGAAGGAAAAGGAAAGCTTCCTGAAGCACACACATTTTTTGCAGATTCCCATAGAGAATGGAATATAGATAGCATGAGTGTTGGCCAAATACGCCAAATGATTGACATGATGTATACAGAATATAAACTCATGTGTCTCAGGGGGAAATCTGAAATAGATGCTTGTAGGACTATTATTCAGTGTTTTACAGGAACACTCCTCAGGTGGTGGGAGACAGAATCATCTCCAAAGCTCATAGAAACAATGGAAGCAGAAGTTCTTAAAGATGAGAAAGGAGATGTAATACATAATTCTAATGGCTCAGTTATCAGCAACATGATAGGGGCATTAACATCAATGATTCTAGAACATTGGTGTGGAAGTGAAACAGAAATTGCTGATAAAAATGAAGTTATTTTGATGAATCTAAAGTGCCATAAAATGTCCCAATATGAAGACTTCCATAGAGTCTGGATGCAGAGAATCTATTAGGTAAAAGATTCAAAGAACCTGTTATGGAAACAGGTATACCTAGCAGCCCTGCCTTCTAGATTTGTTGATTACATTAGAATGCAAGAAGTCTTCCAATTGCCCTTTGAGTCATATACATGGGGAGAGATATATGTTATCATTACAAAAACATTGGTCAGTATTTGTACTAGCTCAAAGGTAAATAAGTCTCTAGAAAAGCTTTCCAGACTACCTGACAAGAAATCCATCTACAGTAAGTATGGATTAACATTGGATGATCCTTTGGTAAAACAAAGGAAGGCTAAGAAAAGATCCAGAAGAGAGTTTAAAGAAACTTTCTACAAAAACCGAAGAAATTATCCAAAGACCAAAAAGAGATATTCAAAACCGAGGCAAGGCCAAGCCTCGAGAATAAAAAGAGGGTATTATAAATACATTCCCAGAACACATTATTACAATCCCTCTGACATCCACCTGCACACTGGGAAAACTGGACACACATCCTCCCGATGTCCAGAGGGTGAAGAGTCAAAGCTAAACAAGGGAAATAAATCCCAAATCTTTGCCCAAAGAAACAAACAAGTAAAACAGGAAGGAAGAAGACCAATCGTATGCATGAAATGTGGTTCTCATGCTCACAGCACAGAACGCTACCCGAATGTCACAATCAGAGATATAGCTCAGCAGCATCAAATAGAAGAATCTTCTTATGATTCTTTCAGTTCTTCATCTACAAAAGAACTCCATGCTTATATGGAAAAATATTCAGACTCTAGTTCTTCAAAATGTTCATGTTCTGACTCTGAAGAATGTGCTTGTCAAATTCAATATAATTCTGATTCTGAATATTTCAGTGAATCTAGTTATGAAGAAGGGGAAAAGCCTAAACCCCAAAAAGAAAAAGTCCTTATGGCCGCAACAGAAGAAGAAGAGTTGAAGATCCTGTCCCAGATCTGTGCCATGGAGGATGGAGAGATGAAAAACCGCCTGACTGAAGCTTTTATGGATCAGCTCAAAGCAAAAGCTTCAAATAATTCAGGTAAGAAATCTTTATTTGTTGATGCTTCTTTTGAACGTAACACAAAATCATTTCAAAGGCATCAGCAGAAACCTGATAGAGTAAGATCACTTACTCTAGGAGAAGTCAGTCGAGAGATTCATAATCTCAAGACAGAAATTTCTGCAATAAAAACTCAAATTGCAGAAATGAGAAAAGAAAAACATGTTGCAAAAGAAGAAGATGATGATCAACCATGGAATACTGCCTCATATGGTAGTAACCAAGAAGTTCAAATTGTTGAAGGTATGAAAGATCCAAATTTTGGATTCAGAGATATGAGACTATTAACTATCTCATACCAACAACACCATGTTCTGATAAATATATGCATAAAAGGGCAAATGTTTGAAATGATTGCTCTCATTGACTCAGGAGCAGATATTAACATTCTAAATATGAAAAATATTCCAGCAAAATATTGGGTGACTACAGAAAGAGAAGTGGTAGGTTTGGGTAATAAAAAACTCAGATATGAAGTACCCAAAGCATCTGTTTGTTTTGATAGCCACTGTATTTATTTGAAATTTGCAGTAGCTGACATTCCAGTAGACTGCATACTTGGTAATGTCTTTCTTGCAGCAGTAGAACCTCATGGGTCACTCAGACTCAAAGGAGGCAAAGCTGGATATTTTATTTCTGTCCCCACTTCCAAAGGGACAAGAAAGAAAATTGAACTTCCATATATCTCCAATCCCAGAATTTCTACAATGGTACACACTGTGCAAGATCTGGATAGAGCCGAAGCCAGACTAACAGATCTAAAAGATCTGAAATCAACTCTAAGAGTAGAAGAACAACTTAAATCGCCCCAGGTCAAGACCAGAATTGGAGAATTGAAGAAACAATTAGAAGAAGAATGCTGCTCAGAGGAACCTAATGCCTTTTGGCACAGGAAGCAGCACACAGTCGAACTCCCTTACAAGGAAGGATATGCTGGTAAGCCTTGTAAGAGCAGAGCTATCCCAATGAGCCAAGAATACAGAAATCTCTGCGAGAAAGAAATTCAGCAGCTCCTCAGCAGAAGATTGATCAGAGAATCTGACAGTCCTTGGAACTGTTATGGGTTCTATGTGAACAAAAGAGTTGAACAAATCAGAGGCATCCCAAGGTTAGTCATCAATTACAAGCCCCTAAATTCAGTCTTAGCTGATGACACCTATCCAATACCACACAAAGGAGATTTAATCAGAAGGATAGCAGGAGCTAAGATCTTCTCAAAGTTCGACCTGAAAGCAGGATTTTGGCAAGTAGCCATTGCTGAAAAAGATAAATTCAAAACTGCCTTCAGTATACCAGCAAGACATTATGAATGGAATGTCATGCCTTTTGGGCTCAAGAACGCACCATCAAAATTTCAAAAGGTAATGGACAGTATTTTCAAGCCATACTTTGACTGGCTGATTGTATATATTGATGATGTATTAATATTTTCCAAGAATTTAGCTAAGCACAATGGCTTGGTGCTTAGCAAGAAGAAGATAGAGGTCTTTCAGACCACCATCAAATTTTTGGGTCATACAATCAGCAATGGTCAGATATCTCTGCAGAAACATGCTTTAGAGTTTGCAGACAAGTTTCCAGATGTCATAATAGATAAGAACCAATTGCAAAGGTTCTTAGTCTGCCTCAACTACATCAGCGATTTTTACCAGGACTGTGCCAGTGACAGAAGGATACTGAACAGGAGGCTAAAGAAGAATCCTCTAGAATGGACAGAAGTCCATACAAGCACAGTCCAGAACATCAAAGCAAAGGTAAAATCCTTGCCTATCTTTTATGTTGTTGATGATCTTGCTTTCAAAATTGTTGAATCATATGCAAGTAATATTGGATGGGGTGGAGTCTTGAAGCAAAAAGTTGGAAAAGATGAACAATTTGTTCAGTTTGCTTCTGGAGTATGGAACCTAGCCGAATTAAATTACTCCACAATAGAGAGAGAGGTCAAGGCAGCATGGAACTGCATCAGTAAGTTTGAAGTTTATCTTATTAATAAACCTTTTTTATTAAGCACTGATGCATCTGCTCTGCAGAAGGTGTTAACAAAAGACATCAAGAAGGCTGGAGAAGCCAAGTTTGCCAGATGGCAAGCTTTATTTGAAAATTTTGATTTTCAGGTAGAGCATATCAAAGGTAAAGACAATAATCTCCCTGACTTTTTAAGCAGAGAATACATTGAACCAAGAGATCATGTCATGATGATCGTCACCGAATGGGACCAGCACCAGAAACAAGAAGTCTTAAGGACTATCCCAGACGACCAAGACTGAGAGACCTATAAGAGAAACTGGAGACCCACTCGGCAGCTGAGAAACACAAAAGTCTTGGACGCCAACTTGCAGCCTCACACTGACATTCAACACTTTGTCCCAGAAAGAAAAGTGTACCCTAAAGGAGGCAAGTGGATTCATGATATGATATATGACAAAGCAAGGCGAGATGCTGACATTGCACAACGGGCTTTGGAGCAAAATTTTCATGACATTGCCACTATTTGGTACCATGGTGGACCCAACACAGGAATATATGAAAGGTATGTCTGCATCTACAGGACAAGAGACCTCTGGAACGAGCCAGGACATGTCAGGACCCAACCTGCAGCTAGGTGGCCGAGAAATGATCCCAAGATCATTTTTCCAGATACAGTGTACAACTTTGCAGACTACAAACAGCTCTGGTGGGACTTCCTCAATGTTGACGATAAGGTAGGAACCCACTACACTAAATTAAAATTCAGTACCATTGGTCACTATCAGGGATATCAGCAATGTAAATGGTTCAGAGATTGGTGGACTGATTATGGAGTGAGCATAACCACAATGGACCCAGTATGGCATGAAAGATATTGTAAAACCCATTGTAATATATGTAATCATCAAAACACAGAATGTATGCATCCTTCTTACAATACTGTCAAAGAAATGACAGAAAGAGAATGGACGACCTGTAGGTCATCTCCCTATAATAAATCCCTAGAAGAATATATGAGAGAACATATGGAGTGGCTTGTATTAACTAAAGTCCAATACCATATTGTACTAGGGAAACCGATGATTGCCCACAGGATTTACACAAAAGCCTGGGACAAAATGTTGTATAAAAGAGGTAGATTCCCTGATTTAACAGTATTTTGATGGTTCTCATGGGCTTTGCGATAAAAGTATCCATATTGTAAACACAAGTACCAGTCACAATCATTAATGCTACCTCCACAAAGCCCCATAAACCAACGCAGAGCTGCTCCCTTCAGAGTAGAGGGGAACAACTTCAATTTCTGGGGTCAGTAGTGTAATCATATCCCCTACATAAAACATCGAATTCAAAAAAGAATGCATCAGGATCCTCTAAATTTAACCCATGAAAGTTATGAATATTGTGTAATGGTATAGCTTTCATGGGAGCATTAACAGTTGTATCAAAAATAGGGTATTGTAATGTAGAGGTCTGGGGTTGTTGCTGATTATGAGCCATTTGGGAAAAGATATGCCAATATCCTTCAGGGATTTCTGGGGCTGGAGATTTGTTCCTGGGGGAGTCAGAAGAGACTTTCAAAATGATTTTAACAACACTACCTTGGTCCAGAATGCTGGGTGTCCTCTGTTCAACTACTACTTCAGGAGATTTGGGTTCTAATGAATTAATATTTTTAGCGCTACCTATTTCCCCTTCTCATTCACGGAGATTGCAAGAATTCCCTTCTTGTAAAGGGCTAAATTGCAAATTTTCAGTCTTCTTAAAACTCTATTCAGACCCTTTAGTCATGTTGTGAATCTTAGTGTCAGCTACAGATGGTGATCTTGCGGCCTGAAGGGTTATAGTAGGATTTCTTGTAGAAACGATTCAGGGTCCTCCTGATGACTGAGACTCACCTTTCCTTATGATTTAATCGATGAAGTTTGATCGTCCAAGGGGCACCAATCCCTTAGATTTTTTAGATCTGGGCGGAGGAATTAAATCTTTTTATACTCTTTTCTTCTTAGTCATTCACACAAAAATTCAAACATTTATTTCTACTTTAATTCCTATGCAATTTTGCTAAAAAGCGGGCAAGGGAGCAAGAACTTTACTTACTCGTACGCAGGTTCTTACCTTCCGTTTTTAATACCCAGTTCTTTCACAACAAACAAATATCAAACATCTATTCCTACGCAATTGTGCTGAAAAGCGAGCGAGGGAGCAAGCACTTTACTTACTCGTACGCAGGTTCTTACCTTTCGTTTTTAATACCCAGTTCTTTCATAGCACACAAACATAAAACACGCATCACCTTCTGTGAAATGGAAACACTCTCCCCGGCAATGGCGCCAAAATGTTGGGCGCAAATAAGGTGTCTTTTAGAACTCTTAAATGCCTCACATTAATTATCAACCTGGGTAAGTCTTTTTGTTTCAAGAGTGTACACAATATGTGCAAGTGATGTAAATCATTGAATCTACAGAGAGTAATGCTTTAAAATAACTTATTGATTTCAATACAAGAGTAAACGGATCAAACCATAAACTACCAACTTGTAACTTCAAGGAAATTAACTTATTCAAACATCAAAACTCAATCTTAATCAAAACCAAACTCAATCTTAATCTAATTGCAATTACATCAACCGAGTGCACTGTAGCGATAACAGAGCTCTTTCAGCTGAATCTAGACTTATGCATAAAAGTGATAAACCTGATTTAATAAATAACACTCTGGCTTTCAATTAATAAGAAATGATTCTTATTTAATAATTAAATCAATCTATGACATTAAATAAATGAAACCAATCAACATAAATAAGAACTAATACAATGGATACACAAACTCAATGTTGGTGAAAGTAAATCAATCGTAAAGCTACAAAATAGAGTAATTAAACTTGCAGTAAAATAAAGGTAAAAGTATAACACAGGGAACAGCAGTGAAATCCACCAGTGACCAGGCCCAAGCTGCCAATGATTACTGCTTGTTTACTTCAGACTATTGCGAATGAACAGCAACACGAATTATATATTATTCATCAAATCCAAATGTCATTACAGCACGATGTCTCCTTCAGAATAACATTCTGTGTATTAAAATTACAACTAAGGTGAAAAGCGAAAAGTTCCCTCTCCCTATTCTATTCATTTTCCCCCTTTATAATCAAAGAGGAAAAGAGATAAATGTGATTCCTCAGGATCAGGAGATCCTGAGGAATTCACAACCAAATACTATTATCAGACAATCTTTCATCTTGCGCTGATCCTCCTGATTTGCTTCTCAATTTGACCGCACAAGACGCGCGTTGTTTTCTCTGTTTAGCCTTTGTTGTTCAATAGTTTGAACAACAGCTGTTCCATTTGCTAATTTCTACATAAAAAGCAACGAAAGTTAGTTTTGATAGCCAAATCGCATCAAAAGTAGTTTCATTCATTTTCTATCAAAATCTTATCAAAACCTTATTGCATCATGGCAAAAATGCATAAAAAGGAGGAAAGAGATAGTGTAATCAAGAGTAAATTTATACCTGTTGCACGGCCCAACACCTATCTCTCCTAACTCTTTTGCCTGGGGATCTTCAGTCGCAGGCAGCTTCAATTGCTTCTTCAAGGCTGCTATGTCAGCATTCTTCTTCTTAATGATTTCTTCCATGGCATTTGAATTACCAAGATCAAAACCTCCTTTGATCACCATTTCTTCCAAATATTTAATTTTGTTCTCTTTAGGAAGATAGGAAAATTTCTCCAGTTTAAGTTGAGATTGAACATTGCTCAAAGAGAACTGTAATTTGGAAGCAGTGAGGGCAGTCTATGTGAAGGTTGAGTAGACCATTTCTCCAGTCTGCCTATGCATTTCCATTTGATCCAAAGGATGAACATCCTTTGCCTCAAAATCAAAGGTAGTCTACTTGAATTCATCTATTGATTTTGGTTGTGGAACATGTGCCTGTAATAATTCCATATTGATTCTTCCTTTCTCTGTTTCATAGGTTGAATGAGCCTATGCTGGATTGAGGAAGACTACTTCCTGAATTGAGCAGAAATGTCGTCATGAAGGGCTTCATTCCTCTATTTAATTTCCTTATATTTATGGAAAATATCCAGTTTCCTCTGTTATGTGAATGTCTCTGGTGTGTGATGTGTTGTAGCTAGAGTCTCTTTAGTAGTTGAGGATGATGGAGAATCAGTGGTACTACTGTCAAACTTCAAAGTTTGGAGTCCATAGAGCACAATGGTACCCTGTGTTTCCTTTACTAGTGGGAAGTTTATCTTAGAACTTGTCTTAGTCTTCTTTGTATATATCTTGAATTGTTTGGTTGAGACTTATGTAACTGAAGGAGAGTCCTCCTCTCTCGGTCTCTTCTCGATCTTTTCTCTAGGTATAGGAGTCTCTGAGGCATTCTTGGAAAGCACCTGCTCTTCGGCCTCCTACAATGTGTTCTCTACCCAATTCTGTTGGTGCATGTACTTCTTTATTTATGGTCTTTGGGTATGCACATAAGGAGTTGCATTTTGTTCCACTCTTAGCTTAGAAATTAACCCAAAGGGGTCATAAGACCATGTAAAGCTAAGAGGGAAATTCATTTGTTTCAGCAGGAGGTCTGCTTCCTCTCCTACTGCTCTACTATTATAGATAAAAGGTCTTATCCGTGTCTTAATTCTGAATTGAGATTTCTTCTTAGCTGCCACAAAATGGATGTTGTTTGAGTGGATTATTTGCCTGATGTACTCCAAGGAAAATATCCTCATTTGAAGGTACTTGGGCAGCTTATATGGCGGCAACTCTGAGCCATAAACCCTTATCTCTGTAAAAGACTGGTATAGGTACCATTCTCCTGTCTTCACCTGTTCATTGAGATGCAACACTTTCTAAATACCCTCACTGATTCTTGGACCCTGTTGGCCACTCAGCAAACAAGTTATTGGATACACAAAATCATCAATAAAGTCTGTAAAATTGTATTCTTGTGATTGTTTCTTGATGATGCAGGTCCAGAAAATAATGGACTGAGGCTCTCCTTACTGATTGAGTTTCTGCACTGCAAAGGGAAACTTGTCTTTCTGGAAGAAAATGAACATGTACATAAGAATGGAAGAATATTTGAACATTCATTTAGTTAAAAACTGAAGGAATTTTTCATGAATTACATCTGCAAGGAAGTGACCATAGTTAAAGGTGATTGATAGTCCTTCTTTTGTAGAAAGGGTGGATAGAAAGCCTAAAATAGGTTCATCTACCCATTCATCTGAAAAGTATCCAAGTAGGTAGGACAAGATAGAGATAATATGTCTGGTTCTTTGGGGGGAAATAGAAGAGGGATAAGGGGGATTCTTCTTGGGGAGTTAAGAATCTTCTAGCAAGAAAACCTCAAAAATCCTGGCTCTCTGGGGAAAGGTGAGTTTCTGATAGATTTCTTTAAGAGCTTCAAGGGAAAAGGGAGTCAGAGAGTCACTGTAGGGGACCTGCAACATTTGGTTTATACTTTCAGAGGTAATGGTGAAAATGATTTCACCATTAGGGGTGATGATAGCCCTCTTACTTGCGAGATAAGAGGCATGACACTTGAGGAAGAATTCAAAGAAATAGTAGGACTAGGGGAAAATGAACAAAGGTATTCTAGACTGCCAGAGCTTAATCTCGAAAGGCTAGTCAAGGTAAGTATCATGAAACCAGTAGTGTAATTCAAAGAGGTCGAATTCAAACTATGTCTCGGAAATTTTGAAATCTCAGTCAGCAAGGGGGATGTGATCTAAATCCACAGGAGGAGTGAGCATAGGGTTTACCACAGTGGTAGTTTTGGGGGCTATTGTGGTAGCAGAACAAAATTGGAGAGGGTGACAAATGCGAATTGCAGAGGTTCACCGTTAATTTTGCGAGAAAACTAAGAAGGGGCTTCCTCTGCAACCAATGGTTGATAGGCAAGAAGACAGAGGGCTCGGGAGTAGTGTAACAGTAGGAAAATGAGAAAGGGACGTGAGCGCGGGAGAAATGGAGATTTATAGATTCATAACTAGATCGGGACTGTTGGATAAACGGTTGTACAGGAGCAGCAATTACTCAGTGATGGGACGAAGGCAACTAGAGGGAGATGCAACGGAATTGGTGTAGTGGTCATTGACGTGGCGGCTCATGATAGGCGGATGGAGGCACGACGTCGTTTGTGGAAAGTGATAGGCGGAAGAGATACGTGGTGGTATTGGAGTGGTGGTTGAGTGGAAGTGGGGGTTGACGTAACTGGGAAGGCGGATTGCGGTGGGAGCGGAGGAAACCACTTTCGGAGGGGGTCAAAGCGGTATTAGGGGGGGGGGGGGTCTGAAATCATGAGGGGAGGACATGTAGTGGCGGGGAAACCACTTTTCGGACCCCCCCCCCCAACCCTTTCCCCTTATCGTTAAAGATAAATATAGAAGGGGGGTCCGAAAAGGCTTTAGAGTCGTTGGATGTAAAGGTGATTACGAACGGGGGTGTGAACTTGTGCACGGTTTACCACCAGCGAGATCAAACATTATATTTCACATACCTTATTACTGTAGGGTCAGACTTTGGACAAGTCTTAATATTACAAATAGCTCTCCATAACATGAATTTCGTTTTTTCCTAAAGTAATCTAACTAAAGCTAATTAGGGTGCATTTAAAAGTGCAAAACCTGTTTATTTTTCCATTTTTAAAGGACTTAAAAATATCTATCCAAACAACTAAACTAATCTAACAACTGCATTAATCCATATTAAACTGTTGGATTAATTTATTCACCTATTCTACCTATCTAATCTCAGCCAAGATTACATTGTTTGGCTAAGTTATTCACTCTAATCTAATTGACATAAATTGAAATTTGCTTGAACATGATTAAACTGTATGTTTCAAACAAAAATAAGTATTGTGACATTTTAAACAAGCTACACACAATTTCATGAATTTATTCACTACAAAATTATGGGACTATCAGTGGCACTTTAACTGGCATCACTTTCACATTTATTCTTTTTTTTGTGGGGTTATTTTATCATTTCTTTTTCTTTTTCTATTTTTCTATTTATATACCCTCTTTTCATTTTTTATTTTCATTTTTCTATCTTTTTTTGGAAATCATTTGCAGTATGCATTATTTACAATTTGAAATACTAAAAGATATCATCCAATCATCATTTGATCCTATAAATTATAGGACCATGTTGATGGTGTTGGACCTGCCAACATTCAGGGGATCACCCCGGTATGAAGTCCTAACTAGACCTCACACCGTTTGGTGTGGGAGTCCCATCCGGTGTGATGGCCCAGTTGCCATTGTCTTAAGGATTTAACTCAACTCTTGCTTGTTAGCAAATGAGAGTGGTCTTCTTTGTCTTCGAGAAGTGAGGTTCGTGTGCTTGGTCATTGCTAGTGTTACCTGTGTCAATGGTCCTTTCACTGTAGATGGGAAGGGTGAAAGTGAGTCCCAAGTCAGTTGGGAGGAAGCTCCAACTTTGCTAGGAACACACAACACAACGGGACGTGCACAACTTCCAGAGGAGCAGTCCACACAAATGCGACAGTCACAACACACAAGGGAGATAACATGTACAACACTTAGCATATGAGTTCTCACGAGTGCAATGGTTGTTACAGTAAGTTTTATGTGAAAAGTCTGTCTGATGTCCGGGGAGATAGCCACCATGGGCAAGACAACGTTAACAGCATATACAACACATTTTCATTAATAGATTATGCATTACAACAAGTGAAATAAGTTCAAGTGTTCAACACAGGTTAAAGAAACATGCATTATAAGTGTTCAAGATTAGTCTTACAACAGTTACAATACATGTGTGAAAATGTGTTGTCTTGTTAGTAGGCTTCTGAATTAAGTGAAAGTTCCAAGACACATCATTAAACCATACATCACTAACCTCGTGTGTGGGGCATTGGAGCCACTACTTACTCCTCAAAGAAAATATTACAGACGACCTTGGCTATGTGGGAGGAGCTAAGGTTAAAATTCCTTTGCATGTACGAATGAGGGGGTATTTATAGCTAAGGGTGAATCTGACCCTTGTGGTTGTTCAACTACCCTCATGACTATTTGACTTCCATGAATTTTTGACTTTACATGATTTTTTGTACAATCAAGTGGGTCTCTTGGACTTCCACGTTACATTACATTGATTGACAACATAGCCCACAGTAGAGATGTGGATGACATGACTCTTGACACAAATCGACATGACTGTGCTAGTACAGTCGTGCTGATGTTGGAGTGCATGTCGAGCTGCAGTGTTGTTGGGTGATGGATGTCTTCATGGTGTGTCATGGCTTCACCTTCGCATGGCAAGGTGCGCGGAGTCTTCGATGTTCGTTTTTTCGCTTGATGTTTCTTTGGCACGTTGCTCCTTGCTTGTATGTTGAAAGGCTTAACAGGTTCATATGTTCACAAAAGGTGCATGTTCGTCCGTTCATCCATCCGTGAGCACATCTTCCATGTTTGTTCGTTCGTCCGTCTGTGAACACATCTTTGCATGATCATCCATTCGCGAGCACATATCTTTGCATGCATTGTCTGTTTTTCCATTAGTGAACCTATCCTTCTGCATGTGCTCCCTTCGTTCATCCCATTCGTTGTCACGCCATGTTTGTTGGTGTACATGTACCTGCAGTCACTCATGACGAGACGACATCAAATCCAAAAACCTCCTAGTCTACGATGACTCATGATCATTTCAGATGCAGGTTACTGGGAGAGGAAACAAGGATGTGAAGCAGGATGATGGCTCCGACACTATTGATGAAAACTGCGCAAGGGTCACTAGGTAATGAAGATGGGCAATCCGAGTCGACAGTGACTATCCGCGAGGTCTGGGTCGGCTAGAGGGAAAAACTGGGCAAATTTTGGGAGGGACAGTCTGGGCTACGGAAAGGCAAGGTAGACAGAATCTACGCATTTTTTGGAACGAGCGGGTAGCGGGGCTTGACAAAAAAAAATTGTGCAATTTCTTGGAGGAACAGGTCGGGTTGCAGGGAGGTTTGGCAAACAGGATTTGCGCAGTGTTTTGGAGGAACTGGCCGGGAGCCTAGTAGCCAAAATTGTGTAATTCCTGGAGGGAACTGGAAGCTAGTTGTTGGGTCACTGTTAGTTGGAACTACGCAATTCCCAAGGGGAACAGGCAGTCAGTTGTCAGGAGCTTGGCAGCAAAAACTGCGCAATTCCTGGAGGGAATTGTTAGTCTGCTGTTGGTAAGAGAAATTGCACAGGTGCTAGGAGGTCGGCCTACTGATCATCTCTACGCAATTTCTGAGCTGAGCGGACTGTTGGGTAGCAGAAGGCCTGCTCATGAAAACTGTGCAATTGTTTGGATGATGAGTCAGTCGACTATTGAGAGAACTGACTGGGAAAACTGCGTAATTTTCTGAGGGAGACAGGGACGGGAACTTGGTGTCTGTCTAACCTGTCTGTACAATTTCCTCAGTCAGCAGAGCGGGTAAGGTCAGTAGCTTCTATGAAATCTTTTAAGGGAGTCAGTCCCAGAGTGGCTACCAGGTCTGAGTCTCCAAGTGGCTAGATGAAGGTTGATTGAATTCCTTGCGAGCAATGCAGTTTGGTGCTTCTGCGTTCTTCTGGGTGATAGTCAATCGAGTCGATGGCCGGATGATGGTTTGGCTGTCAGAGGGGAGCCTGGTCGTCAGAACTTCAGCAAAATGACTAAGTGTGTGAATGAGTGGAAGGTGAAAATGTGATCTTAGAAACACACACCCTCGTGACTTGATGACGAGCCGACTCAAACCAACTAGACACACATGTTCAACATGACTTACCGACGGTGAAAGCGAAAAGTGCGACACTTGTGATTGATAGTTGATCGAATATGACGATGCTTGTGCGAGAGTGAATGGGACTTTGTGTGTGAGTGTGAGAGATGTTTTCATATCGAACATAACATGTACACACAAAGCGAAGACCTTGAGCATCATCAGAACATGGTGGCAAGTAATACATTGACATCAACATGCAAAGCCTTGGGTGGAATAAACAAGCAAGGTGGCTACGAAGGCTCACATGAGCTCACAAATTGAACCCGAGTGTATGAAACCATCAAGTAAAAATCCCAAGGGAGGCTCTAAATTTGGGTACAGGCCAAAATTTTGGAGGGTGGCTGTAGCTACTACAATGCTTGGCGGCACACTGGCAAAACTCCAGCTTCTCTGTTTTGGTTCATTGATAGCATAGGGCCTTGGTCTTTCGGGGAGTATTGAAATGCTCTGTGGGTTACTTCGGCTTCCCCACTTACCCATGGACATACGTCGTTCACCTTTTGCCAACTCAGTCAAACACAATCAAAAGTTCAGCTTGATCACAGTGTTTCAAATCCGAGAAGGGTAGTTTAGCTCACGAGTTGAATATTTTCAAAGTATAAGTTTTCATCTCTGGTGTTTCTCTGCTGCCAGGAGGCCTGGACAGTACCCCGGTGGAATCACACAGGAACACACACATTGCTCCATTGCCATCGATCCTGGTCAGTACCCAGGTGGAGTTGCATGCTTCACCTCTCTACGCAGGAATCCTTTCTCTTCTTTCGCTTTTGTATTTTTTAATAGGACTGTGCATAGGCACTTATTTATTTTTGGGGTGGAAGAGGGATCTCGAATTATTGAGAGTAGAAGAGTTTGTTCCTTCAAATAAGCATGTGAGACCTCTAACATAGGTTTGCTCGTTTAGATTTTCCCCTTCTCAGTTTCTACTAGTTAGATGAGCTTGAACACAAAGAGCAGAAGGTTGAGTACGGCATGGGGATTCCTAGTGTGGACACAGGTTCATGGTTGGACCAAAAATTCCCTTCCAGATGGTTCGTGTTTTCCATCAAGACTTCATCGGTCAAAGGTTATAACCAAGCACAGAGAAGACGGACACAAGACTAGCCAAGTGCTGCAGTGTCACAAGCCTCTTCAAATTTCAGCCACATAGTCTATTCAAAAGCCAGAACGTAGTAGTTGGAAGCATTTATTTCTGGAAATAAAAAGAGTAATATACCAAGCAAATAAAACAAATGTAAACAAAAATAGTAAGCGGAGCAAACAAAGTGAAAACAAATATAATAAGCAAAGCAAACAAGACGAAGACAACAAGCAATAAGTAGACTATGTACATGGCATGGGCACGGCCCGACTTACTGAAAGTAATGCTTGAGATCTTGGTCGTTAACAAGAAGGTTTTCAGTCCTCCCATCAAGTGATTGTAGACGATACATGTGTGGGCCAAGCTTCTCGTGGACTGTATACGGACCAATCCACAGGGACTAGAACTTCATATGTTTTCCTTTGTCTTCATGGGGCTTATCCCATTTCAGAACTAAGTCACCAACACCGAAGTTAGCTTTCCCTGTAGAATTCTTATCGAACCATCTCTTGATATGGTTTTGGTGGAGTGTGAATTTTTCTTTTGCTTTCATCCTTTCTTCATGAAGCTTATGGAGAGCATCCATCCTATGTTGTACAAGCTGGCAAGGCTTGCCTTGGGATTCTTGGGAAAGATGAAGTGCAGGCATGTAGATATTTGGCGGAAGGATGGCTTCTTTTCCATAAAATAGGAAGTATGGTGAGGTATTCAAAGAGGGCTTGGGTGTTACATGGTCAGCCCATAATGCATTCGTCAAGGTGGTATATTAGTTATATTGCTCAGAGAAAATGGTCTTCTTGATTATGCGAATGAGGTTTTTATTTGTGGATTCTGTGAGACCGTTTCCTTGTGGGTAATAGTTATATGAATGCTTTAGCACAATACCATTCTGTAATGCAAAATCATAGAGTTTCAAGGACGAGAAGTACGTTGCATTATCAAAAAAAAGTGATACCGGAACGTCAAAGCATGAGACGATGTTCTGCTGGAGGAAGTTGATGACCTCATAGTCGTTCACTTGTTTGAGCATAATTGTTTCTGTCCACTACATGAAGTAGTC
Source organism: Pinus tabuliformis (assembly GCA_031772625.1). NCBI lineage: Eukaryota > Viridiplantae > Streptophyta > Pinopsida > Pinales > Pinaceae > Pinus > Pinus tabuliformis. Next base: position 529,851,930 of record CM062819.1, on the reverse strand, counting down.
AGTTGTTGTTAGGATGTAGTGGTGTTGCTTTGACAAATGTGGGAAGATTTCCCCAATGATGTACAGGCCCCACTGTTGGAATGGTTCGATCACTGCAACAGGGTGCAATGGGGCTGCTGATCTTCGTGTTGTGTCGGCGCATCGCTGACAGATCGAGAACTTGTGGTCATAAGCATGTGCATCCTTGAATAATGTGGACCTGTAAAAACCATCTCGCATAACTTTGTGCGCAATGGTATTTCCCACAAAGTGACCCCTAACAGGTCCGTCATGGAGATCTTGAAGTACCTTCTCTGATTCATGTGCCTCCAGGCACCTGAGAAAAACTTTGTTACTGTGCTTTTTGTAAAGCACTCCATGCACCGACTGATATGCTAAGGATTTGAGGCACAATTCCCTCTTTTTTCTGATGGAAAAGTGAGAGGGTATGGTGTCGTGCTCAAATTATTAGCACACATCTGCATACCAAGAGGTTTCATCTTCAGTGGGTGTTTCTCGCCTTATATCATACATCTCAATTTCCTACTCCCAGTCGGCGAGCTCTTCTTTGCTCTCCAGAGCGTGTACCACTTCAGCTGCAAGTCTGCAGAACCCATGTCCTTTGATCATGTGAACTGGCTTGATTTCAAGATCATACTCTTGCAAGCCTGTCATCTAGTTCGCACATCATTCACTCAGTTCTTGTTGTACAAGAAATGTGTGGATTGTTGGTGCGGGATGAAGACTGTGCAGTGGTTCTTCAGTAGTAGGGCCTGAAATGTTTCACCGCCTTGTATACTACATATGCTTGCTTATCAATGGTGGGGTAGTTGAGCTCTGGTCCCTGTATGCTTGTGCTCATGAAGGAGATGGGACGTTCATCGTTCGTTTCATCCTTCTGAGTGAGTACTATAGCTAGTGAATTATCGGAGGCGAAGGTGTATAATAGGAAGTATTTCATGAAGTCTAGGTTGTAAAGTGCAGGCGCTTCTACAATGGCTTGCTTGATCTGGGTGAATGCATACTTTTCCCTCTTGCCCTAGTTGTAGACTGTGTCTTTCTTAATCATGTCATGAGCTTGACTATATGTGCATAATCCGATATGAACTTCCGGAGGAAGTTTATCTTGCCCAAGAAGGACTGCATGGCTTTCTTGTTGGTTGGGTAAGGGATCTATGTGATAGTCTAGACCACATCCTGATCCACCTCAATCCCACTTTTGGAAACAGCGAATACGCTCTTTTTGGGATTCAAGGAAATCTCGTATCTTTGGCATTGCTCAAAAATTTTCTTCAGATGGCATATGTGTTCCTCTCGTCTTCTTGAGAACACAATCACGTCATCGAGGTATACCACTATGATCTTTCTGATGAGTCCGCGAAAAGTGATGTCCATGGCGTGCTGAAATGTTGCACCTGCATTTATAAGCCCAAAGGGCATTCGTCTATAAGCGAACGTACCCCACTTGGTACGGAAAGTAGTTTTGAGCCTGTCAAGTTCTGCTACCAGAACCTAATTGTATCCTGAGAAACCGTCAATACGGGAAAACATCTATGCCCTAGATACCGTTTGCAAAATAGGGTCTATAGACGGCACGGGGTAGTTGTCTTTATCTTAGGGGTTCAAGCGACGAATGTACTTTCCTCAGCTTCTGTTGATATGTCTTGACCCCTTCTTATGATGTCTTGGATGATCCGCATGTCATAAGTTTTCAAATCATCACACGTCCATGCTAACACATCTCAGTACTGTTTGAATAAGCAGATAAAGGCTTATCGCTCTCGCTGTGTACAACATGTACCAAGATTGACAAACTTTGGATCTTGTTCTGTTCCCAGGTTAATCAGTTCGTGCCTCATGTTGGAACTGTGGGTCTTGTTGTTCCTTGGCCCCAAAAAAAATTCTTGCAAGTCATAAATCTTTTCTACTATTGCCAAACCCTTTGTGATAAGGTGGCCTTTCCTGTTACCATCTTTAGCTTGCAGAGAGCGCTCATGCTCGTCATCGTCTATCGTCGCATCTTTGAAGACGTTAGCATTGGCCATGAAATGTAGTATCTATTTACCATCATTAAACACGTGTAAGTTAGTTATATTGTTTGGGATAGATGGTTTGTACAAAATCTCAATAGTAAATCTATCCCTAATCGGTGACATTCTCGAAGCTGCATTTGCTAGTGCATTGGAAGCTGCATTATGCGTATGTGGTACAGCAATGATATTAAATGCTTGGAAGTTTGAGATTAGTCACCATACCTCTTGCTGGTAACTTTTGAGATGTGGTGATAAATAGTGAATGGTGTTACGTACCTGTCGTACCACTATCTCTGAATCACCTACCACTTTGAGTGCGACCACATTGAGGCTGATGGCTTTCTGCAAGCCTAACATGAGTGCTTCATACTCAACAACGTTATTCGTGCACTCAAACTCTAAGTGACTTGAAGCCATATGCTTCTTGTTGTAAGGGTCAATCAAGACACACCTGTCTCCTAAGCCGTCCTGTGTCTTTTATCCGTCAAAGTACATGGTACACAACTTGTTTCTACACAGACCGCTTGTTGTGCTAGTACTACTGCTACTACTATTGCTCCTACTATTGCTACTATTGGTACAATGTACTATAGAAGTTTCATTACCATCAGTTGGGCAAGGAAGGAGTCCCAACTGCGTGTCTGGTGGGGTTGGAGCTGGTTGTGCAGGATAACGCCCTAATGTTGTTTCAAGGAGGTAGTTTCCAAACATGAGATCTGTGAAGGCCAACGTTCATTCTCGTCGTTAAGGGTAGTGACATTATGCTTCATGTACCTCTCGAACAACACCTAGATTTGGTTGCACTTGCCCTTGTATGGAAGCCACATGTGAGACCAGCGTGTAGCAAAATATTCGTCTAGCTTGCTCAACAATTCTCTACTGAGTAGTAGACCGTATACTTCTGGTATGTCCACAACCACTATGTTAATGCATTGGTAGACTCGACCATCATGAGATAGTTGGATGATCACGTCTCGTAGTTCACCAATGGCTGGTACTGATGTTCAATCAAGTTGGATGATTCACTTGGATGTCTTGCTCCATTGTCCATTGATCTTTTTCTCAATGGAGAGCGACATGACGTTGGTTGTCGTGCCAAAATCAACCAAGTAGTTTTGAACATTGCAGTTGAAAACTTCAAAAAATAACAAGAACGAATGGAAACCTAAGTTCGCTTCTTTCATCCGGAGTGTATTAAGCACAATGGAAAGTGATCCGGGAGGCGTTCTTGCTCCCTTGTCTGTAGATGTTGCGTTGTCCATTGCTATCTGTCCCAATGCGCGTAGCGAGATATCTCACTGACTCTGGATCTTTGCTAACTCGAAAAAACTGATGTTTGATCGATTTTTCTTCATGTCATCAAAAATGTTGTAGTCCAGAGGTGGTAGACTTATCGAGGTGTCCAACGTAGGATGGATGTTCGTGTTGTCCGGCATAGTGTTTTGCAACTTGCTGCTCATGGATGTACTCTTGTCCATCGTTGTCTTCCCGAACTTGTTTTGTGTTTTCTCCCTTGGGACGGCTGGTGGATCGGAATTCCTCATCAGCAGTCTCATCTTCTCTTACATTTCCCCAAGTGTGGGGGGGAGCCCCTTTACTCCTAAGATTGTAACAGTCAATTTTCTTCTGGGGCTGCTTCTTGGTATTCGTCTTTGACATCGTTCACAAACACTGATATGCATTCGCCACATGCCCAAAGCTTGATGGCTCATCAGTTGCAACCTCTTCGTCATCATCAGTTTCTTCCAGATACTCCTGCATATTTCTTTTCGCATCAAGTATATGACTACAGAAAGAGATTGCGACTCACTTCCAGTCTAAACAAGAGTTCTTGGGGTGATGTTCTTCATGGAAAGAATAGAACTTAGGATCTGCACATTATTCGACCTGCAACACAGCATCTGCACAGTTTTTGGAGCGAACTGGTTGCTGCTTGATGAGCTACTTTCCTGTCTCTGTCTGGGCAGATGGTTGTTTGCAAATGTGTCCATTTTTCGTTGTTTGAGCTTAGACACTTCTGAAGTCAAGTTCTTGACAAGGCAAGTGAGGGTCTCAATATCAGTTGCTTCCTTGTCTCTACCCTTGCTCGCCATTGCTTGGGACTTCCTACTTTCATCCTTGGATTCCTTTGTTGATTCGTCATCCTTGATGACTCTAACTGCACACAAGTCTTTTTCAACAACAATAGCCTCTTCTTAGTTTTCTAAGAGTGTTGGTTTCGCAGCTCGCTTAATGAACTGCGCAATGCTGGTTGGCACTGCGGACATGTAGTAATCAACAGTGATGGAGTCATGAGGTTTAGTGTCCGATGCAAACTTGTTCAATATGCATGTAAACCTTTGATTGGAGTCTTTCACTTTCTCTTTTCCCTTCATCTTGAGGCTTCCCAATTCTTTGAGTAGCATAGCTGGGGTCTTGTCATTAGTAAAAGTTTCAAGGAACATGTGTTTGAATGCACCCCAGTTCTGTATAGAGTTTGGTGGAAGGTTGTGATACCATGCAGCTGCGCGACTATCCAAGGTACATGGGAATAATCTACATGCTACGTCGTCATACCGTACCTCAAGGGTCTACAGCTGTAGGTAGAAGTTTTCCAACGGGTCTTCTTCCTTCATCGTGCTGTCGGGCCTAAACTTGATGTTAATTCTCTCCGCTCGCTTCGGCATCTTGTGCAAAACACCCGAAAGAGCCAATGGTCCCTGACGCATCCATTCAAGATTTGGGTCAGCCATTTCTTATTCTTCTTCGTCCTCCTCCTCTCTTTCAGAATTTGATGGTTCCAGCTCTAAGTCTGTTGGTTCATCTCTACCTCTACCTCCTCTGCTGCCTTCCCCTCCACCTCCTGTACCATAGTTCAATCCCAATATCACAAGAGTGTTTTGTTCACCTTGCTAGAAGACTGGAGGTTCCTCTCCGTCTTCAATAGCTTCTGCTAGACCTTCAAGTGTGGCAAGGACTGCTTCTTTAAGCGATGATACAACAACTCCTGTAGGAGTGGATTTTGGCTTTATTGAAGTGTATGGAAGATGTTGTATGCATGGGATCAGTCTGATTGCTTTCACAAACTAGCGAATTATGTGATGGACAGAGTGAAGTTGATGATACAGAATCTCGTGTTCAATCATGGGAGGTGAGGAGTAACCAACTGCAGAGTCGCATGTAGGTGAGAGGTAGTGCGAGTTACTTCCTTGACCATATGGTTGATGAATGAGTGTGAGAGGATGTTCAGCCATATACAACTGGATGCCCTCCTTCTAGCACCAAAAATGTTGACGGTGCTGGACGTGCCAACATTCAAGAGATCACCCCAATAGGAAGTCCCAACTAGACCTCACATTGTTTGGTGTGGGAGTCTCATCCGGTATGATGGCCCGGTTGCCATTGTCTTAAGGATTTGCCTCAACTCTTGCTTTTCAGCACAGGAGAGTGGTCTGCTTTGTCTTTGAGAAGTGAGGTTTGCATGCCTCGTGATTTCTAGCATTACTTGTGTCAATGGTCCTTTCACTGTAGAGGGGAAGGGTGAAAGTGAGTCCCAAGTCGGTTGGGAGGAAGCTCCAACTCTGCTAGGAACACACAACACAACAAGACATGCACAACTTCTAGAGGAGCAGTCCACATGGATGTGGCAGTCGCAACACACAAGCGAGATAACTTATACAACACTCAGCGATGAGGCCGCACGAGTGCAGGGGTTGTTACAGCAAGTTTTATGTGAAAGGTTTGTCTGATGTCTGGGGAGATAGCCACCATAGGCAAGACAACGTTAATAGCATATACAACACATTTTCATTAACAAATTATGCATTACAACAAGTGAAATAAGTTCAAGTGTTCAACACAAGATAAAGAAACATGCATTACAAGTGTTCAAGCTTAGTCTTACAACAATTACAATACATGTGTGAAAATGTGTTGGCCTATTACTAGGCTTTTGAATTAAGCGAAAGTTCGAAGACACATCGTTACACCATACATCACTAACACCGTGCGCGGGGCGTTGGAGCCACTACTTACTCCTCAAAGAAAATATTACAGACTCTCTTGGCTATGTGGGAGGAGCTGAGGTGAAATGTCCTTTGCATGTACAAATGAGGGGGTATTTATAGCTAAGGGTGAAACTGACCCTTGTGGTTGTTTGACTGTCCTCATGACTATTTGACTTCCATGACTTTTCGACTTTAAATGACTCTTTGTACAATCAAGTGGATTTCTTGGACTTCCACATTACATTACATTGATTGACAACATGGCCCACAGTAGATATGTGGACAACATAACTCATGACACGACTCGACATGATAGTGCTGGTACATTTGTGCTATTGTTGGAGTGCATGTCGAGCTGCAGTGTTTTTGGGTGATGGATGTCTTCATGGTGTGTCACAGCTTCACCTCCTCATGGCAAGGTGCGCAGAGTCATCAATTTTCATTGGTTCACTTTATATTTCTTTGCCAGGTTGCTCCTTACTTGTATGTTGGAAGGCTTGACAGGTTTGTCTGTTTGCCAAAGGTGCATGTTCGTCCATTCTTTCATCCGTTAGCACATCTTGCATGTTTTCTTGTTCGTCCGTCCATGAACACATCCTCGCATGATCATCCGTTCACAAGCACATCTCTTTGCATGCATTGTCTATTCGTCCATTTGTGAACCTGTCCTTTTGCATGTGCTCCCTCCATTCATCCCATTCGTCATCACGCCATGTTTGTTGGTGTACCTACACCTACATTTACTCATGACGAGATGACATCAAATCCAAAAACATCCTAGTCTACCATGACTCATGATCATTTCGGATGTAGGTGACTGGGAGAGGCAACAAGGATACAAGGCAGGATGATGGCTCTGACACTGCTGATGAAAACTACGAAAGGGTCACTGGGTGATGAAGATTGGAAATCCGAGTCGACAGTGACTATGGCCGAGGTCTGGCTCAACTGGAGGGAAAAGCTACGCAAATATTGGGAGGGAAAGTCTGGGCTGCAGGAAGGCAAGCTAGACAGAATCTACGCATTTTTTGAAACGAGCAGGTAGCGGGGCTTGACAGTAAAATTTGCACAATTTCTTGGAGGAACAGGCCGCGCTGCAGGGAGGATTGGAAGATAGGATTTGTGCAGTTTTTTGGAGGAACTGGCCGAGAGCCTGGCAGCCAAAACTCCATAATTCCTGGGGGAACTAGCAGCAGGAATTGCACAATTCCCAAGGGGAAGAGGCAGTCAGCTGTCAGGAGCTTGGAAGCAAAAACTGGGCAATTCCTTGAGGGAAATTCCAGTTTGCTGCTGGGAGCTGTTGGTAAGAGGAATTGCATAGATGCTAGGAGGTTGGAATAATGATCATCTCTACACAATTTCTGAGCTGAGCAGACTGCTAGGCAGCAGAAGCCCTGCTCATGAAAACTGTGCAATTTTTTGGATGAGCAGTTGGTCAGTTGTCGAGAAGACTGACTGGGAAAACTGCACAATTTTTTGAGGGAGACAGGGACGGGAACATGGTGTTTGTTCGACCTTTCTGCACAATTTCCTCAGTCAGCGGAGCGGGCAAGGTCAGTAGCCTCTGCAAAAATTTTTAAGGGAGTCAGTCCTGGGTGGCTACCAGGTCTGACTCTCTGGGTGGCCAGCATGAAGGTTGATTTAATTTCTTACGGGAATCACACTTTCAAAAGACTTGCTTGGTGCTTCTGCATTGTTCTCGGTGACAGTCAATCGAGTTGATGGCAGGATGATGGTCCATCTGTCAGAGGGGAGCCTGGTCGTCAAAACTTCAGTAAAATGACTAAGTGTGTGAACGAGTGAAAGGTGCAAATGTGATCTTACAAACACACACCCTCATGACTTGACGACGAGTTGAATCAAACCAACCAGACACACATGTTCAACATGACTGACTGACGATGCAAGCGACAAGAACGACACTTGTGATTGATCGTTGATTGACCATGATGACACTTGTGCGACAGTGAATGGGACTCTGTGTGTGAGTGCAACAGATGTTTTCATAGCGAACATAACATGTACACACGAAGCGAAGACCTTGAGCATCACTAGAACATGGTCGCAAGCAAGACATTGACATCAGCATGCAAAATCTTGGGTGGAATGAACAAGAAAGGTGGGTGTGATGGCTCACACGATCTCACGAAATGAACCCGAGTGTATGCAACCGTCAAGTGAAAATCCCAAGGGAGGCTCCGAATTTGGGTGCAGGCCAAAATTTTGGAGGGTGGTTGTAGCCGCTACAACATACCCTAACAAAACCGATGAGCGGTAGTTGAGGTGGCGTGGAAAATCATGGGTAGTTACCTTGCCAATTGTGTTGGAACCACATGGATTAAATATTGGAGCTGCTTTAATGTTACATTAGATATGTAGAAGTGAAAGTTCTTATAACATAAAAATTAACTTTTGTAAAAGAAAAAATTTGTTGTGCAGACATGAGTATCGAAACCTCACTTAATGTAAAGAACTAATGTTTCCTAATACTCTACTCATGTATTAAATTTTGGGGTATTGTTGATCAATGGTTCACATTATGTAGTGGCCTACTTAAGAATTATATGGTCATGGTAAATTTCCACCATTTAACATTTACCAATTAATTATGCTTTAATCAATTGACCCCACACAAAGTAACTTGTGAAAGGGGCCAACGTTGAATTTATTTTTTTTCAGTTTGTGCTTGTATGCATTGAAATTCGACATGGTTATAATAGATACATGTGTTGATGGTATGGGAGGGTTTGAAGACTCAAATACGACTTACACAAAGAATTTGACAAATAAATGATAAAATTATAACATAAATATCAAGGAGATGAAATTATCCATCTAAAATATCGATTTTATTGGGTGCTTACCATGTTAGACCTTGAGACCTATTCTTGGTTCATAAGTAAACTATTCAGGGTGGCTATATCCCTCTTGGATGTGAATTTTAAGCTACAATGATCATATGTGTTGGTTCAATGAATTATCAATGGTTCTTGAAACTAAAAAGCAATTATTATCCTGCCTATTTAAAGATTTTGTACTTTTTTAACTAGCCAAATCCCTTTGTGGTCTATCCCTTTGTATTTTTTCCTATGCGAGATTATCTTTTGTGGGGTTCACCTTTGAAACATACACTTCTATGGAGTCCCTTATTGTGTAACCTATGATTATAAACTATGAGTGCTCCATTTGAACTATGAATGTGCCAAAGTAGGTTGTCATATGATGTATCCTTCCCCTAGAATTGGAAATTATCACGAAACATTTCCCATAGTTCTAATCAATAATGCATAAGTCACCACATTTTTATAAGTAAATACTATTTCCCTAGAAATGGTTGTATGGTTTGCATAAATTTATGCTCTAATTACGAGAGTGGAATATCATGTGCATCATTTAGTGGTTTTGACAACTAGCTAGAAGTATGGGTGGGTTAGAAGTTTCACTAAACTATAGAAAACATGACTATTGCTATTACAGATACTAGTCATAAGAAGATGATCCATTTTACTAGTAAAATACATGAATGGGATCATCTCACCCACCATTTTCCACTCATTTATGACATGCATAAGTACTTAGCTCAATGAGGTTCCACATCGCATGAGCCTATTATTGTAAAAAGATTGTTTCCTCTACTATAGCAATAACTTGTGGTAGTGTTGATGGTGTTGGACCCACCAACATGTAAGGGGATCTCCCCTGTAAGAAGTCCCAATTAGACCTTAGACCATTTGGTGTAGGAGTCCCAGTAGTGGGTCGTAAAGCAATGCCTTGACCACGATGTCGCACAGAGGCAAGAAAGATAACTCTGTCAGTAGCAAGGGTGTGACTGCTGCGGTGAGTCAAGGAAGGTGTATGAGAGGTTCTAACACAAGTTGAGATGAGGGTGAAGGTGAGTTCCAGGTTGAAAGGGATCAGTCCCAACTCGGTTAGGAACACACTACACACAGGACATACATAGCTTTTGGTGGAGTAGTCCACTCGGATGCGGTAGTCACAACATACAAGGTAATATAACACGTACAATACTCACGGATGGGTCTGAACGAGTGCAACGGTTGTTACAGCAAGGTTCATTTGAAAGGTCTGTCTGATGTCTGGTAGAGCAGTCGACACGGACGAGACAACATTGACAGCATATACAACACATTTCCATTAATATATTATGCATTACAACAAATGAATCATTTCAGATGTAGAACATAGGTTAAAGCAACATGCATTACAAGTGTTAAAGATCAATCTTACAACATATACAATACATGTGTGAAAACGTTTTGGCTCTTATTATATAAAGAAGTGTAAGTTCCCATCATACAATACATCCATGTAAACTGGCTAGCCCCAGCAGTGGAACGTTACAACCACATCCACCTGATCCTCCAAAGAGATGAACTAGATTTGGGCAATGGAGAGGCCAAGGCGCGTTACAATACTATCCAATCTCTTTCCAAGATATTCTTATCAGAAGCTTGGCTGACCAAAAGCCCTTACAATGAGTTATGAGGGACTATTTATAGCAAAGGGTGGGGTGACACTTGACATTCCCCTTTGTGACAGTTCAACTACCCTCATGACCCTTCACCTATTCTATGACTGTTACATCCAACTATTGACACTTGACTTACACTTGACATGAGTCAACGTTACAAGGCACATGTACTAATGTGAGACAACATGGCTTGAGCAAGCTAAGCAAGACATCATTGACACTTCGTCCACTGTGATGAGACCAACTCTTTGACATGCTTGTTATGATGAAGGTGATGAGCTGATGCCAAGCTTGGTCGTCCGTGATGGTGTGAATGCACCTCATGGTGACATCTTGCTGAAGTGAACTCTTGCCTCTGTTGCAACTGGTGCATTGGTTCAGCCCCTTTATCCAACTCGTCTGCTATCATGCACATGGTCTTCTTGGGTGCGGCTAAACCGGCAACACACTGATGCATAGTGTCTGTGTTGATCTTCAAGTGTGTGTTGGTGGTCATGCGCATCAACTTGCCAAAGTACATGTTCATCTCCAGTTGGACTTGCTTCTTGTCTTCACCTTGGTGAGTGTGTTGAATGGGTTGGATTGCATGTGTGCGCATAATGACATGCATGTTGTTGAATCCCTTGCATGTGATAAACAACACTGCTCACCATGTCTACTCTGTGTTAGCTGCTGGGATAGATCTTTAACTTGTACGGTCGCAGTTCCATCCGTGAGTGCACGTTGCACCCATTGTTGTTCCTGTCCCTGTTGCAACTCATTCGTCTATCTGTGCAGCTTCATGTTCTTCCTTGAGTTTTTGCTTCAACACATGCAACTCCTTCTTTGTTCCATTCATTGTCACCTCATAGCCTGAGTCTCCAAAGTTTCTTTCGTTATCAGTGGATCTACTTGATCTTGCAACTTTGTCCCATCTTTGTGTTGTCAACAACCTTCCTCTTGCATTCGTTGTGTTCGTTGCATTCGGTATGTTGCCTTCAGCTGTTGTTCATGATGTTGCTCAATTTGATACTGTTGTTGTCATATCTTGACGTCCTTGTCTAAGAACAACTTGATGTCTATGTGAGTAGGCAAGTTCATATACACCTAATTGACTGTATCTCGAGGTATGCTCTAAATGGTATCTTCGACTCTGCTCTCTTGGAAACCATTGTACCTACACTACTAAGAGTCATATGAGCACCTGTAATACCTGGGGACATGGTAACACTCATGGCGAGCAATCTGTCAGTCGAAAACCAAAATGAACTTGAGAACTGACTTGCAACATACTTGTGTGACTAATCATGAAGGTTGCGCAATTTCAGCCAGGAGGTCGGGAGACTGACTGCCAAGACTGCACAAGGCACAATCTAGGCTACTCGGAGATTGAATAACTGCTGGAACTGCGTAATGCACAGTCCAGTCTGGCTGCTGATTGCTGGAATTGCGCAATGTGCAATCTCAGTTGGCAATGGTTGCAGTCTCAGTGACTGCATTACGTAATTTTCTTGGCCAACAGTCATTATCCCTCAAGATTGCACAAAGCAAGACTGGGGAATAGTTTCTGAGAAGAAATGTGCATTTCTGGAGAGGAAGGCAAAGCCTTCCCTCTCAGGATTGTGCAATGCTGTCTTGGTGAGGCTCTTGGTGAGGCAGAGTCCGGACCGAGGTTGGCTAGACTCGTCGACGAGCAACTGAAAGTGAATGTGAGTATGAATTCATGCTGATACTGAGTGTAAGCATAAGTGAATGATCATGCATGCAAATGGTGAATGAAAGATTCAGAAAATGGAACAACATGCATGTGGGTGAGGCGAGTCACCGAATCGGCGACCATTCGCGAAAAACAGTTTCATGCATGCGACAACAGTGAGATGTTGACGAAAACGACAAGCTAATTTACATGTAAACAACAACAAGCGTTCAAATAAATCAAGCAAACAGTATTCATACAAGCAAAAACACAAAAAGTGACAGAAATGCAACACGAGGCATGGGAAGCAGTCTTACCCCAAAATAGTTGAGCTGAGCGTGCCGACTGCACCTAGATGTGATGTGGGATGTTAGAGCTGCAAGGTTGATGTGAGGAATGAGCTCTGTAGCATCCAGTTGATGATTTTTTATAACATCGAGGTTGTGACGCGCATGCCACAAATCTAGGGAAAGCGACACTTGGTGGGATGTTTCTGAAATGATCCTTGCATGTAACCTCCAACTGCTAAACATAGATCCTTGAAATAAGGGATGCCTTTGCATGCTGCCTTGGGAGAAGTAGTCCATGCATGAAAATCTGTTTTGCAACCGTTCAACTCAGTTGCACATGCAAGAGGTTGTTTGACTGCTTGAAGTAAATGCACATTTCTGGCTGGGAGCTGAGCTGACTGCCCAAGAGATTTGCACAATTTTTTGGCAGAGCAGCTGACTTCTGCCTAGATTTGCGCAAATTTTGGGTTGAGCAGCCCTGCTGGGGAAAATTGTGCAATTCTTGCTGGGAGTGTTGATTGGCAGGATTGCACGATCCTAGAGCCCAGCAGGTAGCCAGACCGGATTGCACAATTTCTGGAGGGAAGATTGGTCGCCCTCTAGAAATGCACAATTTTCTAGGGGAAGTTGCTCAGCCTATAGTTGGACCAAGTCCGGGTGAACAGCCTGTGAGGGGAATGCATCAAGATGTGATCGACAGGCTGCCTTTTTGCAAGAAAAACACTAAAGTTGGTGAACTTGACGAAACAAGGCAAGTTTCTGTGAAGGTTCAAAGGGAGGCTCCAAAATGAAGCTACGGCAAAATTTTGGAGGGTGGTTGTAGACGTTACAAAAGGTAGCTAATCCCCCACCCCCGCAGGGGGGAAATGTTGAAATCTCTCAAAATGGGAGTTCTACCTCAAGTGAATTTGTTTATGTATGTGACAATGACACTAATTCATAAACTCAAGCTTGCAATTATGATGCATTAGGAAAGATTCCTATTACAAATAATCCATTGACTTCACAAATTAGTTCCCTCTCCACATAGAGAAGCCACATGTTGACCCTATTCCATGTGTCCCACATGTATTTTGAAGAAGTCCTCCAAAATTTCCTTTTACAAAGGAAGGCATTGTTGAATGCAATTAGTGACGTCGACATATCTGACACATTTCATTCGACTTAGACCAAGAAAGACCTAGGATTCATTTGAATAAACATTTATTGTTGTGTGGATGATGAAGGAGCCTCGATTTGTGTCATGTCTTCATATTATTGGAAATATTTGTGTTCTCCCTCTTTGGTTTCCTCATGCACCATGTTGTAGGTGTTTGATAGCCATTCATTTCAGCCAAAGGGAGTCATATCATCGTTTCCCTTTGAGTTAGGAGGCAAATCTATCAATGTAGAAGTAGAGGTTGTGGATTCACCTTTGGATTACAACCTTCTATTGGGAGGAAATTGGACCTATTCCATGGTTGTAGTAGTCTCATTAGTTAGTAGTCTCATCATGCTGGCAAAACCAAACTTTCTAGGCAAGTTTGTCCCTTCATTACATTACATCTTAGCTAAATTAAATATAAAAATTAACAATAAATAAATATAAATAGTTATTATTATCATTATTTTAATTATTATTTTTAAATTTTAATTATAATTATTAATAATTATAATAATTAAATATTAAAAAAAAATACAAATTAAAAACCTAAAACATGATTCATTAAACCATTCATATATTCCATTCATTCCATTATTTGTCATGTCTTCGACTCTCAACCCCTGCTACTTCGGCCTCCAGTTATTGAACCCTACAACATCGACCTCCGGATCTCGAACCCTCTATCATGCCTTCGACTCTAAAACCCTCCTACATTGGGCTTTGGCTCTCGAAGATCCAAATCATCTGGTCTAGCTTTCAAAACTACATCAAGGTAAATCCATAGCACCGTGATTATTTATTGAGGAATAGTTCACAATTCTAACCTAATGATTTTGTAATCAATTTTTTTAAAGCTTACTTTTCAGGTTCATGTGTTGCTTCATTATGCTTCTCCATTGTTTAAGTCTATTAAATATAGCTACATGGAATGCATATTCCATTTTCATTGGATTCCCCTGCCACGAAAATGGATTTTTCGGAAGGAATGTCAGGAAGAGTTGTTAGGTGTGTTTTGAAAGAGTTTTCCATGGATTCACGTCACTTTTTCAATATTCATCAGTTCCACACTGGATACCACCCAGCTTTCAATGACATTGGTAGATCTAGTTGGTTTTAGGAATCTAGAATTCCTTAATCATGACATACTTATGATATGAAACATGATCTATTTATTTTAATTTCTAATTTAAAGGTATCTAAGTTGAAAACTGGAGTATAAAAAATTAATGTATGTTTGATCAGCTCGGGGAGTAGAGGTGTTTGGGTGGGAATGAAAGAAAATTCCTAATTTTGGTTAACCTGAGGAAGGGGTCAGTTTTGGTTGACAAATGCTCGTGCATGACTCTGACTTGGCAAATTCATAGAATTCTACTGATAATTTTGGTTAACCTAGGGAAGGGTTTAGTTTTGGTTTACATACTTGTGCTTGACTATGACTTGGCATATTCAGAAAACTCTACTGATATTATTTGCAATGTAAAGAAAATCCAATAAAGGATTTAATCTGAATGCGGGAAAAAAGTATTCAATAATAATTTGGCATATTCACCTATAATTGCTCAAAAGTGTGAAGTGTATCGACCACCCAATTGTCCATTAATGAAAATTTTTGAGAATTAAGCTCAGTACTCACCCAGGGTCATGCTTGGGAGTCATACCAGTAATACTCACTACCATTTAATCTCATATTTGATATGCACTTCCTTGTCATATTTTCAATGGCCTGGCTATCTTTGCTAATTACAGAATCTTGAGTTTCACAATGTTCAATGCACTTGAATTGTTACATAGCTTGAATGTACTATGTTAGACACCACATAAATTAGTTAATAGATCATCTAATAAATTTTACCACCATTGCCCTACTGTAGGTCATCACTGCAATTTGCATCTAGCTTGGATGTTATTTCAAATCCCATTGAGGTAATCTAATTTGGGTTAACATTTTGCATCAAGTTTGGTTTTTAATTTGAGGGTTTTCCTTATATTTAGTTTTGATATTGTCTTTTAGAGGAGGCTACACAACCCCACTTGCAAATCCATCCAATGATAAATTGACACCACCTGCACTGTGAAGGAGTGATTAACAGACCCAAAATGGTAAGTTTAAGTAATTTTTTTCCATTTTTTTTAATTTGAATTTCAATTATTATTTGGATGCTTCTAAGCATCAACTTCTTTCACTTCATTAAGAGATCAACAGGTGATAAAAATTGACATTTACTAAAAGTATATATTTCACTTAAAATATTCTCTATCTTCCTGCCACATATAGCATAACCACTGAGGAATTTAAAGGATTCTTCGGCCCATATAAATTCATGAAATGTTTTTTGGTCCTTCAAGTGCTCATGCAAGTTAAACTCTTCAAAATTTTCCCCAAGGTTTGAAGTAATTTTCCCTCCAATCAATGCCAACTCTACCCTACATTAGCATATTTCATTTGGATTCTATTATATTACTTATATTGTCCAAAAGAAGATGATCATCCTATTGTTCTCAATAGTCACATGGATCTACTTAAATCTACTCCAAAGGAGAACCCATTGCATAGAGGAGAAACCAACAAATTGTTGATACGTGTGGAGATCCAAGAAATGAAACTTGGATTAAACCCAAATTTCTAAAGGAATCCAAACATGAAGCTATGCTTGACACAATTAAAGACATTTTCCATATCTAACTTAAGGATCATCCACTTTTCCTCATTATTCCTACTAAAGGGGATAGCTTCATGTATAAGGATGGTATTATCCACAATTCGTCTCTTCCTCACAAAACCACCTCAATTTTCTAAGACAATATTAGGGAGTATATTTTTTGATATATTAGTAATGATTTTAGACATAATATTGTAAGACAAATTGCACTATGATATCATATTGAATGTACAAAGGATGATGGCATTACCTCTTTTGGGACTATACTTAAGAAAGATTAATTTTTCCATCCTCTCAGGTGTAAGGAATAATGAACATATTGAAGAATTCACACCATCCACACCAACTAAAACTTAATAATATTCCAAAAATATTTGCAAAAATGAATATGGAAATCCTCTAGACTTGATATCTTATCAAGTTCAAAATGATTGATTATGTCCAAGATTTCCTCTTCTGATATAACCTACATTAGACAAGAATTGTCTTTGTTTCTTATAATACATTGATTATTTTCTTGTATAATATTTGTACTCACTCTATCTTGGCTCCTAGTTTTAGTATATATATGGTGGCATAGGGGTTATATTCTACTTCTTTGATTTTTTTATTTACACTTAGTATTTCTCCTTCATTGCTGGTGATTTCCTTGACATTGTTACACTAATATTGTACTTCAGCTTCCCATGTGAAAAAAATTAGTGTTTATATCCCTTAATTAGAGCCACAAAATCTTGGAATTTTACCCCCATTTTTATTCTTCTTCCCTCATCGTAGATTTGTAGTACTAGAAGGTTTATTTTTCTTCAATCATTAAATAAGGAGTGACTTATTCCTACTCCATGGGTCGTTGAGTCCCCCCTAGTTTATATTTTAGGTAGTTGATATCTTTACTCACTAAGTGATATCAATCCCTCATCCCAACCTTTAGAGTTAGCTTTCTATTTTTAATATTCTATTCCTAGATGTGCACCAATGAACCAACCACCCACTTGCTCCAAACTAAAGAAACAAGGTGAATAAGGAGGGGGCTTAGAGCCCAAAATTATTGAAATGAAAAAAAAAGGACCATAATCATGTTGTTTAATCATAGAAAAGGTGATGCTTCAGTGATTTGATCCAAAATAAGATATAATTTGAGAAGAAAGAGATATGTTACTTTCTATGAAGGAACTATATACCAATAATTGATCTAGATTAATGTGTCTAGGGCTAAGAAATCTATTGCTCCATGTAAGTTTCCCTTTTTGTACCAAGATATTCACTAAATCAAGCAATGAAATTAGTTCTCCATTCTCTATATGATTGAATCCCAAAACATCCCCCCTCACCTCTCCCCACTTTACTCATTATGATGAAGCATGGTGTTAAAGTGTCTTGCTACAATGTATTTGAACCAAAATCTTAATCCCTTAACTCCATTATGAATTTCCAACATTCTATTTTCTCATGATAAATTAGAGGCACATAAAGATTAACTCCATTGCAAGAGTGTTAGATGAGACATAACTAAGTCAACCTTTACTCCACTAAGTCAACCTTCCATAACTAAGTCAAACTAATAAGCATCAAGATTAGAGTTTCAATTTCTTTCTTCATCTTTCCTATAATTTTCGGTCTCCTATATTTTTCAACCTTGTAATACTCCAAAAAAATTCACACCTTTTGATAGAGGATTACTAGCTTCAGTCCTTCGCTTGGCTTGCTTCTCTTCTAGGCATAGGATAAGATTTTCTTTTATTTTTCTTCTTGCTTCTACACTATAGATCAAATGTCTTGTTACCCTTCAATAGGATGAATTCACTTGTGTATCTATAGTGTTTCAAATCTTGAACATAAGACTGACTTGTCAATTTGTTTGAGGCCTACTTGTTAAATTGTTTGAGGTTGAATTGAAGGATTAGGAAGTTGACTTGGTGGAGGAGGATAAAATAATTTCCTTTCTTGACATAAATATCCCAATAAGGGTCTATCATATAATAATAATGATAATGACTCAATATATAATTCTATAAGGCTACAATGGATGCTTTGACTTGTTGACCAATGACCCGAGCATGAAACCCATGTGTTAATAAGTCAAATTTCTTTTACAATAAAAAATTATTTTTCTTTCTTTTCACAAATACAATTATGAAGATCGACACTATTTACATTCTTCAACACCATGAACCTCTTCCTCCTCAATACTTTATTCATGTTGTATTTGATAAGTGGTTGGGGTCATGGACAATACTGTGAGTTTCATTTAGGCATCTTATTTTGCCAGAGAAATATCCACCTCCAACTGAGTTGCTAGACTTACATCCACTTCTTGTGTTTTCATTAAGAAATCCTTCATACGAAGCACTATATCAATAGTTTAGACACTTCAATCATATTCAAACTTAGGTATTTGCAGTGCTTTATAACTCAGATGATAATGTTTTAGTTGCAGCACCTACTAGTAGTGGTAAGACTATTTGTGTTGAGTTTTATTTACTATGATTGCATCAAAAATTCCCAGATAGTGTATTTTGATGTGTCTATATTTCTCCTATAGAAGATCTTGCCAAAGAGAGATATCAGGATTGGGAGCAGAAATTTGGAATAGAGACAAAACAGACCCAAAAATTCCTCCTACGCTTGACAAGACTCCTTTAGGCTGCAGCTACTTTAGATACTCTCCACTTATGATGAATTGCACTTTGGTTGGTGAGAATGAGGCTTCTCCTCACTCTAATTTATAGACTTCTCAAGGGATTCATCTAATCTGTTGTTGTGGGCTTGACAACTCATAAAATTACACAAGATGACTTGAACAAATCATGTGCAAACCCAACAACCATATAGAAAAATGAAAATCTCATCATAGACAACTCGGATTTCAATGATTTTCATTGCCTTTGGTTCCTCTCAAAGTCCTCTAACACCTACATGTGTTAAATCATTGAAATGCCTCATGGTTCCACACCCACCTACTATCAAATTATGTTGAGTTCTCAAGTTATCGAGTGATAATTTCATTGGATATGATGAATAGGTTCTCAAGCTTTTAAATATTACTTGAATATTTTAAATGCAAATAACTTCCTTATAACTCACTTGTACTAATATAATGTTCTTGTGGTTTCATCAAGACATTTCTCAACATCCCTTATGACACTTTCTAACAGTTTCTCTCATTTGGTGAAGTGTTATTGAACGTTCAACCAAACAAGTATTTGTCAGATCTATCTTCGTCGAGTGATAGAAGTTTAGATAGGATAGAATAAATTGACCAAACATATACTACGTCATCTAACAGGCGAATATCAACTAGAGTTGAAAAGATTAGAATAAAATTCCATAGACGCATGGAAATTTTTCTCGCTAAAGGGGGGCTATGTTCTTATGATAATTAAAGCATAAATGACATCGAGGTTCCCTTGAGGTACAAGCATATACTAAAACAATGGGCACCCAAGGATCTTGATCAAATAAACACTGATTTTTCTGTCAATAAAAGGATATATCACATTGCCCCATCGTCATTACATGGTCTGGGGCTATTTTCCATGGATGGCATAAAGGTATGCTACGAGGATTAATTGAATTTATGGGTATGTCAAAACCTGTTACAATTATAATGATTGGGTATGACTAGTCCAATATGCCAAAATTATGCGAAGATATGGAGTGGCCACAAATTATATACAACTAAAAGACAATGATGAAAATAAAGGTGCAACTATGTATATTGTTGGAAGGCCAAAAACAACGGGGAATATTGAAAGGTTTATAAATAGTACATGACCTGTCATCACAAATAAGAAACTCATTTGCATATTAGAGGGACGTGAAGGAAATTGTGGATTTGTATGTACCATTAAATCAATAGTTGCAGGGGAAGAGTTTCTCATTGATTACAATTTGAATAGAATAAATACAAATATTGCTATTATGGGGGTGGTATGTATTCAATTTTACCCAACTTGTAAGCAATGTCTATTGTATGTTATGATTGTCATTTACTACGTGAAGTTTCTATATAAATTTAGACATATGTCAATAGTGGTTTTCTTATTAATATAATGATGATTAATTATGGATGAATTGCAAATTACACTTATTTGATAAACAAGGTGATAAGGGGAAGGAACCAACCTTAGAGAATTCCATAGATGCTCATGAGGAAGAGCTTACTGATGATGCAATTTTTTTGTTTGTTGATCCAATGCAAGCAATAAGGAAGCTTAAATTTAAAGCATCCAAGAAACTTAATTCTTTAGTTTTGATTGGGCCTCAAACAGATGAAATCAAAGGCCAAATCAAAACCTTGTTGCAACAAGTTCGTTGATATGGGGTGAACAACTCATTTAATTATCCTAATTATTTGTTTATGATTTAGTTATCTCATCCTTTATAATAAAAAAGCTTTATTTTATAGGAGTTTTTGGCAGAGTTTGATCCTCATGCTACAACTATGGGTCGGGCTAGTGTTGGTAGTAACGATGATGCTCCACCTGTCAGTGAGTCACCGGTCATTGAGATCGATACAACTGCTCAACCACCCACAACAGGATCTGCACCTCCTGACCAACGTACATCAAGATCTACACATGATGTTGTGGATGCAGAGCATGATACAATTACACAATTTGAAATGAGATTTCCTAGATCTTCCCGTGTTACTAGCATGGGATCAAAATCGATCTCGTTTTTGGTACATGTTGACAATGTCCCTAAGAAAAATAGAGAAACTTCCAAGTATTTTAGAAATGTTTTAAATATTAAGTACAATTGAAATGAAATTAACGTATAGTATGTGATTATTTTAAACTAATGATAATTTCATTTTGCAGAAAATGATGTATTTTATAGGCATTTATATGATGTAACCTTGGAAATATTTGGGCCAACCATTCGCACAAACTAGAATCCCCAAGTTCCAAGTTAAAAGAGGAACTTATAAACCTGATGGTTTACATGTTCGGTGATGATACGTTCAACAAAGCTAGAGTTACTTCAAAGGCAGACCTACATTTAAAATATTTGTGGGACAATTTAGGTCTCAATTCGAAAGGGTCAAGTCGCATGAGCGCCCTCCATCCATTCTAGAGATGGAGTGAAGAGCGCTCGTGGCAGATGCACAAGAGAAGGCACTTCGAAAAGCAGGGAAGACTCCACCCAGACCAAGAAGGTATGAGGCACGTTTAATAATGTAATTATGATGCTTTATCATCATTGCAACATCTAATTAAGCTTTTCAAGGTTTTAAATATAGGCTCCTAGATACATCCAAAGACACACAGGCTAGAATAACCAAACATGGGCAGCATCATCTTGGCCCGGGTGGTTACTCAAAACTAGCCTCAAAAACTGCAAGCATATAAAAAAATAATTTGCATCCAAATTATAAATTGTTAACAATTTTAATTTGATATTGCAGAAGAAGAAAAATTCATGTTCTAATGCAAAATTGTAGGGTTCACAATCGAAAGAGACTCCCACAAAGGAAGACCTACAACTTGGTTTTAAGTACATCTATCAAGCCGTGGTTGAACTAAACACAAGCTTGGTGTCTTCACAGTCTTCCAACATCGAACGTAACACTCAGGAAAATAAAAGCAATGAATAGACTTTATAAATCATTACTTGTACAATCTATTGGTTATTATTTTTTTCCATAAAGTAATGTGCTTGACTGTAAAAATTAGGAAAACAATGTAAATACAAAACATGATCCTACTAACGATGGAGTGCCTGATCTTGAGACTAATGTTCAGCTCAGTACTGGAGGTATTTCATGTGTTATAAAAAAAATTGTAATATGGAATGCAATTAAAAATATTTAAATTTAAATGGTGGATTAATTATAACCTTTCTTGTTTCTACACTAGAGCATGTATGGGATGTGGCCAGAGAAAAGGAGGAACATATGGTCACATCTGAGAGTATTTTGCTTCCCTCCATTACCGAAGCAGGCATAGAACACTATACTAATCTTTTTATTAATAAAACATTTGTAATAATAATAACTATAAATATGAATTTGACATTTATTTCTTATTGCAGTTGATGCTCGACCCCACTTGCAGCAGCATATTCATAGCAATAGGTCAACAACTAGACATATTACACTAGATACCACAACAACCAAAGGGGACCAAGATCAAGACATCATGGCTAATTACATGTTAAAAAGGAGAAAGAAAGTTGATAAAAAATGACTGAACTTGTTTATTTAGAGCTCGTTTTTTTAGTACCACATTTTTTTTAGAGAGGTTGAAGGCCTCATGGCATGTGCACATGTGATTTTATACTATCTTAATAAAAAGTTGTGATTTCTCCATTGCAAAAAGTTAGAATGATTTTGTTTCATATTGTGTAAACATGTTTTTTGTGATACAAGGAGGGTGTATAATACCATATATTTGATAAATTTGTGGTATAAGTCAATTAACTCTATTACAAACACCAAGAGCCTATAATCAGATTCTTGTGTTAAACTAAGCCTTTACACAATCTGTGCCCATGATAATTCAACCATCTACTAATTTGTATACCTATCCCACTCCACCATACACTACAACACTCCTAATTTAGGTACTAGATACTCCTACTTCAATGCATAATCACAACAATTTGTGATTACGATGACAATTTAAGTACATATGTGTGTAATTTCCATGGTGGGACGTATAAATTGTTGTCTCCAAATTGCCAGTAAATCATTATAATAACCTTGAATGGGCTAGAACTGGTATGTCATCATCATCTCAAAATGATCCAGCAGATAAAAATTTGCCATGTATGTCATCATCACTTCACACTATATCATGGATGACCCTTTCTACATATTATATGCATGAATTTATGGAAGGCCATCCCCTCTACCTATCCTATGATTTATTGTGACAGCAAGTGAATAAAGGAAAATTGACGGATCTTTGTTGACAATATCCTCTACTTATAAATTGTACTTTGTTCACCTATTCTCATCAGTCATAGGCTAGGTAGAGGGGATGGTCTACCAAAAATTCATGCATATAATTTGTAGAAGGGGTCATCTATGAGACAGTGTGAAGTGATGATTACAGACATGGTAAAATACACATATAATGATAAAAAAAAAAAAGGAAATGCAGCACTAAGTTACAGACTACGATTGCTAAAGAGGAACCCTTGAAACAAAAACCTTTGTACTTCAAGTCCAAGAGATCTTTAATTAATTTCCAATGAACACAGTTACAATAGAGGTTTTTCTCTCAAATTCCAACCTTGATCTATTATAATTCCTATAATTAATACAAAAATTACATAAGTTTTGAAAACCACAATTCCTAGAAAGTTTTAATACAAAATACTAAAAATATATACATATCTGATCCAAAATAAATGGATCTTAAATCCTCTTCGTCCATCTTTATTTTGTTGTCAAGTTGAATTGATGAGGTGGCTCTCCAACTGAAAGATGATTGGATGTTTTTGTACAAAAAAAAAAAATATAAATAAATAAAAAATAAAATAAAAAATAAAAAAATAAATCTGGCGAATTTCTAAAAAATAAGCTTCAAAGATCCATTTGAATATCTCAGAACGTGATATTTGTGTAAAAAATGAAAGATTTTTTTTGTAAATGAGATCGTTCTCAACAAAAGTCTCTTTCATATTTGGAAAATTCATTTTCAACTTCTCAAAAACTGTGCCCAAAGTTGATGACTAAAACAAGAAATTATTTAATATTTAATCTAGAAAAATGGGTTGAAAAGCTTCCTTCGAATATTCCAAACCATGACACTTGTGTAAAAATTGAGAAAGGTTTTTGTTAATGAGTCCGTTCCCAAATTGAGAAAGGTTTTTGTTAATGAGTCCGTTCCCAACAAAAAAAACTCTTTTGGTTTTCAAAACTTCATTTCCATATGTTCGTAAATCGTGCCCAAAGTTACTGTTTTTTACATGAAAAAGCAGTCTTAAAAATAGAGTTTTGTCAACTGAAAACAAAACATGCTTTAGCACCTTTACTCTTTGACTACTAATTTTGTGTCATATAGGATCTCTGTTATCACATTTGTCTGAATTGATGCTTGGGATTTCGTTGCTCAGGAAAGCTTCATTTACTTGACAAAAAACTTTGCACCCCTTTCCAATGAAAACTCGTATATAAATTCCTTTGAATGATCTCACTATTCTCAATTTTGATGAAGCTGGTTTTGAAGTTATTTTCTAATTTTCTGAATTTTTGCCTTAACGTTGCCTCAAAAATGCATAATATCCATTCACTGACAAATTAACTAAGTATACATTATCGGGATAAAAACTATAAAACGCTGCCAAATAACCTGTCAGCACTTGCCCAAAAGAAAACAGAAACTAGTGCTGAAAAATTAACTGTTAGTGCCCTGTCAAAAATATTCAAAACGAATGCTGACGGACTAACTTGTAGCGTTGTTATAAAAACCTTCCTTAAACTTCTACATTTCCTCCACCAAAAGGTCTACATTGCTAGCCTAAGTTGTTTTGTATTATTTTTAAGCAAATGAACGCTTTGCTGACATCTAATCTGTCAGCTTTTTTTTTTTTTTTAATCTAGGATAATTGGTAACTAGTAAAAGTTATCCTGAACCGACCTAGGATCAATTCCAACTGGCTGCCATTATAAAAAGATCAATTTTCTTTTAAAAATTTTGAACTACACTAACAAATTCTGTTAACATGCCTAAATTTTTGGTCGAATATTTTAAACAACTGGCCCAATACATTACCCCTAATGTATTTATCCTACAACTAAATTGTGATAACACTCTTTATTTCCATGCATGTTTTCTCAAACCCTTTCATTATTTGTTACCCTTAATTACCATGTGCTAGCCATGCATGCAAGCCTTCGACTGTCATCCTTTGGCTAACTTTTTGTCGTCCATGGACCATGTTGAATGCCAATCATTTGTTTTAACGTAACCTAATATATCAAGTACAATTATGGGAGAAGAATTGTTGTGGATGCCTTTAAAGCATACAAATTGACCAGGAAATCATCAATTGAGGTTCTTGCACCTACAAATGAATTGGGGAGAGGCTCAAAAGATTCAAAAGATGAGGGTGGTATTGGTGGAGTTGTAAATAGCTGTCGACAGTCAGAATCCAAAAAAAATCAATTTTAGAAATTCTTGAATTTGAATATTTGAGTGATGGATTGATTAAATTGGAAGATGGAAATGAAGAGTATGTGGTTGTACAAAATCGTTTTCTCTGGTTTTAGTAAAATTGCAATTGCAACATTATTTTCAAATGATACTAGCGAAGTCAACCATTTAACTTTGATCATCCCTGTTTAAAATATTCCCAAATATATAATCAACATATACTCATAGATCCACTATTTCTAATACTAATAAAATACCCAGACAAGTGCAATGGGCTAGGTTAAATTGTAGTCTCTTCAGAGGCAGGTTGATATAACTAGAAAGTCCCATGGTAATGTAGATGGCATGACACGGTTTAAGCCAGAGTAGAAAGCATAAAAATGGCCAATTGTATATGGTGTTGGCGTTTATCTTTCTCTGGGTCGTTTCTACCTCAGGTACACAGGTAAAATCAGGGATCACCACATTTTTCTATGACTTTCCATGATTGATTGTGTCATGGTATTGATTGTGTCATGGTGATTCAGTTTTCTGTGTATTTTTCTTAAATATTTAAGAAAAAAACATTATCTAAATTATGTAATAACTATAATTCTTCACAATATTACTTTTAAATGTTTAGGATAATACCCTTACTTAAATTTTGTGGTAACGATAATTCCTCATTCTCCATAATGTTGCATCTTCGGATATCAAAAAAATGGTGAACAACACATGATGTTTTGTCTGTGCCTGGTTATTCTTGCAAATCTTGAGAAAGTTTGTCTTGGATCTCAACACATCCATCATAGTTTTGAAAAGTTTAAGCCTAGGGTTGATGATATCACTAAAGCAAAGTGTTACATTATTTGGAGTATGCACAATAGTGTTCATGTGATTGCTAATATTATGAATGTTTTAATGTATGTGTTATTTTGTTATGTGGGAATCTTAGATCGCTAGCTGGACGTGCAGGCCGAATTTACATTGTCCTTGATGTGATTATAGGAATGGATGGGAATCACATTCTCTCCCCCCAATCATCGAGTTTCTTTACGGGAGTGGGATGAACATTATATTTGATATTGTTCATCAACAATATGTCATTTTTCACTATACCATTTGGCCACACGCTGAGATGTTGGCTCTTCCTCTAGAGCACAAAGTCTAATGGCATATTTGTAGATCACATCTCTACCACGTTGGGATCTTATTATCGAAGAGGGAAGATATACTTTCCTGGGGCGGTCTCTCCCATGGAAGAGAAATCTATGTCAAAGAAACATATAGGTATATACACAACAGGTAGAGGTTGGGCCCTCACATTGACTGGTTGGCTAAAATATGGAGGTGGAATGTACCCACCAAATTAAAATGCTTTGCCTGGATTGTCATACATAATCGCAAACTTACATGGGATAATTTAGCAAAAAGCGGTTTTCAGGGTCCAAGGTGTTGTCCTTTGTGTAGATGTGCATTTGAGGAGACCTATCACCTACTATTGGCTTTTCCTTCTACAATCCACATATGGGAGGAGGTATCCAATGCACTTGGGGTCACACCAATGGTGGACTGGTATTCTATAATAGCATGCCTAACCAATTGGACACTCAGCCCCCAAGAATACAAGGTTATTCCTTTATATATATTTTGGGGTATTTGGCAATGTAGGAATGAAGTTTTTTTCGAGAACAAAACTCTAGATTTCAAATACATCTCCATGAAAATGTGGTATATTTTCTTGAAATCAATCCTTGTGAACCCGTTCTCTATAATCACAAAAGGGCTTATAAGAAGGTTGATAATCACTCCCCAGTGGGCTATTTTGATGGTGCCTCTGCAAATGTTTTGTGTGGATGCGGAGCTATTATCTCTATCATTCCCTCCATGGCCTATCACTTCTACTAGTCAGGGGGTTTTGGCACCAACACAAGAGCAGAGGTGTTAGTGTTATGAGGGGGAGGGGGGGTGGTATTAAGATGCGTTACCTGGCAAGCCGTGGAGGATATTTTGGTTACAAGGGACTCAAAGACTGTGATAGACTGGGAAAATGGAAGGGCCTATCTGCAGGTGCTTTCTCTCCTCCATTGGTTGGAAAAAATTGAGTTATTGAAGGCCTCCTTCACATCCATCCAATTCTGCCACATCTTATACGAAAAAAATTCCCCTACAGATCAACTATCCAAGGGAGGATCTTCTATGTCACTTTGGAAGTTTCACTATGAGTTTCTTGTCAATAGAACTATCCATTGTGTTGGAACTTTCTCTCTCTAGTGACTATGTTTTTTCGGCTATTTTTTTCTTTTTGTAATTTACAACGGACTACTGGTCTCTTCTATCAAATAGTGATATTGTTAACTGATGTAGTCTACTATTTTTTCTACAACTAGGCTTCTATTGACATCCCTGGAGTATACTCAATTGGTTCTCTATTAGATATTGCTTTGATTTTTTTATCCTTGTCTACTGGATGACATAGTATATATATATATATATATATATATATATTTCTATTATCGGTGTTTTTCCTCCTATGGAATTAGGCTACATGGAAGAGAAATTATGAATATGTAACACTCATTAGGTTTTATTAATGGAAGATGGTTGTTTTTTCTTTTGAAAAAAAAAATATTTTAATTAAATCACATATGCATTTAGTGTTTTCAATTAAGGGAACGACAATCAACCATAATCGTGCCTCTCCTTGCAGATTATCAAAATTAATTGTTGCATAGATATAATAATGGTGTCATTTAACTAATAGATAAAATGATAAACTAACCGATCCACAGCTTGCCATTACTTCTCACATTGATGTTGCTCCATAAAATATGGAAAATTTGTTGGGAAATCTTCTTCATTGCACTTTCTTGAGTGCAACAAGGATCCAGTTAGAGATTCCATACTTTGATGTGTCCTCTTATTTCATAGCTTGTGGCTAGCATAGTTGTTGACCCAATTAACCTATTTTCATTTGAACAGGCTTAATTTCTAACATAGGTTGTTTAAATTTTCTACCCAAAATAAGTCCATTTAATGAATAAGATAAATACAAAATACAAAATTTAATTAGTAAATGACATTATTGAAAATTCTAACATTTTTTTTGTCGATAAATGCTTTAACCTACTTAGATCCATCGTAACCTCGGATTTATCAAGCAGTAAGAGGGATCAAATCTCTCGAGGTGCAAACATCTTTTTTCAGTGCAAAACTTGAGGAAAGGTTTGCACATTGAGAGATTTGTTCCCTATTAACGCTTGATAGATACGGGGTTAAGATGGATCTAGGCTAATTTTAGTCGTGTGTGGCCATGGAAAATTTGTTGAACATCTAATTATTCTGATCATTTAAATATGCTAATTATATGTAAGATTAATATTTTCATTTCAACTTTAAATTTACTCAGTTACCTCATTTTGTTGAGATGATAAACATTGTTAATAACTTGAATGATGAAAAATGATGAAATAAAACTTGTGAATGAAAAATGGAAATGTAACACTATTGAATGATAGAAAATGTGAATAATAAGAATGTAGTCATTTACAAATAATCTTCATTATGATCAATCTCAAAGGATTTTCTTTTACTGTTCTTATTGTCACACATGTTAGTTTTGCCATCTTTTTATAAGGACCGTATGAAAAGGGTAGTTGCAATCATAGCCCATTCAAATCTTTAAGTCAGTATATTGTAGTAAATGTCACACCTTGTCTCTCTTGCTCTCCAATATTAATAGTAGCTTTCTGCAAAGTCAATCATTGTGAGTCATGGTGTGTTAAACCCCAAGTATGTTTCAATAGTAGTTGTTTCTATTGCTTCATTTGAATTCAAAGTGACTAACAATGATGAATGATGGAAAATTGGAATAATAAGAATGTAGTCAATTACAAATAGTTTACAGTTTCAAGAAGCAAACATTTCAGGTAAGTCAACATTTTATTTAAGACGAAAATTCAAGTATTTTATTTATGGTTGAATTATTCTAACACAAAAATCAATGCACGTTGTCAATATTTTTTTTGTGTTTACACTAAAATCAATGCACACTATTAATCTAATCACTTTGAAATTACATCATACATGTAGTTACATCAAATCAGAAATCAACATCTACATCGAAATCAATGCATCTAGTGCACGCATTCAAATAGGATTAAAAATCAATATCTAAATTGAAATCAATGCATCTAGTGCAAGCAATCAAATAGGAATGTAAATCAACATCTACACTGAAATCGATTCATCTAGTGCATGCAATAAAATAGGATTAGAAACCAGCATCTACTTTGAAATCAATGCATCTAGTTCAAGCAATCAAATAAGATTAGAAATCAACAACTACACTGAAGTCAATGCATCCAATGAAATCAATCAAATAGGATTAGGAATCAACATCTGCACTGAAATTAATGCATCCAATGCAATCAATCAAATAGGATTAGGAATCAACATCTGCACCGAAATCAATGCATCTACTTCAGTGAATAACATTGTATCTGCACCTCCCTCTCTCCCCCGTCTCTCTCTTTCTCTCTCCTCCTCTCCCTCCCTCTCTCTGTCTCTCTTTTTCCCTCTCTCGCCCCCTGCCATTTATATCTATATCTCCCCCCATCTCTTCTTCTTTGTATCTCTCTCCCCTTCCCACTCTCCCCCATCTCTCTCTTTCTCTCTCCTCCTCTCCCTCCCTCTCTTTGTCTCTCCCTTTTTCCATCTCTCTCCCCCCACCAGCTATATATATCTATCTCCCTCTATCTCTTCTTATTTGTCTCTCTATCTCACCCCCCTAAACACACAAGCCCTTTCTCTATCCATATCTATCTATCTCTCCCTCCCTCCCTCTCTTCCCCTCCATCTATATCTCTATATCCCTATGTATCTTCTTCTTTGTCTCTTTGTCTCACCCTCTAAACATATAATCTCTCTCCATATCTATCTATCTTCGTCCCTCCCTCCCTCCCTCTTCCTCTTGCCCTCTCTCTCTTCCCCTTCTCTCTCTCTCTTTCCCTTCTCTCCCTCTCTCTCCTTATTTCTCTCTTCCCTCCCACTCTCATCTCTCCCTCACTCTCTTTCCATCTCTCCCTTGTCACTCCCTCTCTCTATCCACCTTTCTCTCTCTATATCTTTCTTTTTCCCTCCCCCTCTATTCCCCTACAACTCCATATCTCTCTCCCCCCTTCTATCCTTCTCTCTCTCTTTCACTCCCACCTCCTTTTGTCTCTCCACCCCACCACTCTCTCTCTCCACCCTCCAACTTTGTCACTATATCCCCCTTCAATTCCATCCCATGCTCCCTCCATATCTCTTTATCTCTCTCCCATCCTTTCTCTCCCTCTCTCTCATACCTACATCTCTCCGCCCAACCTCTCTCCCTTTCTTTCTCTCTCTCTCTCTCTCTCTCTCTCTCTCTCTCTCTCTCTCTCTATCTATCTATCTATCTCTCTCTCTCTAAAAATTTGTCACTATTTCCCTCCCTCTCTCCTTCTCTCTCTCCCCCTCTCCTCTCCCTCCATCTCTTTGTCTCCCTCTCTCTCTTCCTCTACTCTCCCTCACTATCTCCTCTCCTCTCTCTTCCTTCCTTCTCTCCTCTCTCTCTCACTTATCTACATATCTCCCCATCTCTCTCCACCTCTATCTCTCTGTGTCTTTGTTCTTCCCTCCCTCTCTCCTTCTCTCTCTCCTCTCCTCTCCCTCTCTTCCTTCATCTCTCTCCATGTCCCTCCCACCTCTCTCTCTCTCTCTCTCTCTCTCTCTCTCTCTCTCTCTCTCTCTCTCTCTCTCTCTCTACCCTAAGCTCTATCACTATCTCCATTGTTAATTTGGTAGCTCAGTGACAAATTCCAACCATGGGACAAAATTCCTCTTTTCGAGAGGACCAATTTTGACTATTGAATCACTCAATTTGATTAAGGAAAAGTGTATTTTTGAATTAAAAGACCACATGTGCATATTTAATCAGGTCACCCTAAATAAAATTGGACACCCTTGGAAGGTTATAAATACAAGTGACCTCTACCTCATTCACATCATCATGAGACATTTTTCTATTCTCTTTATTATTTTTGTCTCGCACAGGTCTGAGGCTCATCCCCGGAGAATTGGTTCACGCGAAGGAGAAATTACAGGGTTTGAATCTCGCATTTCTGTTTTATGGTTTTGGGCCTCAGTCGCAGGCATTACACAAAAATATATAGATTATAGTTTCTCACTAGTAGGCTCATCCATGTGACTGGAAGCTAAGGTTTTTGAGTTACAGCCATTGGCTTAACAAAGGATAATTTCAGCTACAGTCATTGGCTCACAAGCTCAAGGGAGTGATTGGAACCTCTCAATTGCATGCATGACTCCTCCTCCTTGTGATTGGGGCCTAAATATTGAATTTTTAGTTTTTTGAAGTTTTGGCTCGTTGACGACAGTATTTGAAGTTGACTGCAGATAGTGACAGTTCATTTCAGGCTTTTGAGTATTAGCATTGTTGGGTTCATTTCATGAATATTGTTTAGTAGATATTGTTGGAAAATTGAATGGATGAAGATATGGATCATTGTACTCTATTTCTCTAAATCATTCAATGATAATCTAATAAGAAGAAGAATTTGAAAGGGTTTTCCCCATAGTGGGATTTACCCTAGTCTCCAACCAATCATGGTGTCTCTATGTGTGAATGCTTTTCTTTTATTGTTCCTTTATGTTCCACTGCGTTGATGATGATGTTGTTCTTTCTATATAATTGCATATGTTGTTGAATAATGTTGTAAAACTAAATAATGATATGATGCTATGGGGTGAATTTAATATGCAAATGATGAAATGCAATTATCAAATAAAAGAACAATATAACCCTAAGAAAAATTAACATGGTATCAGAGATGGGCTGAAGGAAAGTCATTGAGATCACCCCTATGGAGACACCTTTGATGGAAGCATGAGAAGATGGAGGAGACCTAAAAGAATACTAGGGTTTGAAGGAAACTCAAGTAAAAATGGTTTTGTGGATTCTATGGGGTTAGGGTTTGGAAAGAAACCCTAGTTTATGGAAAATATTTGAGATATGTAATTTAGAAACCCTAGCATGGCTAATGTGAATATGTACAGGCAATTGTGTCAGATTTGATGTAGCCCTAGATGGGATAGTTTCAATTAGGCCCTAGTTATTGATGAAATTGATGAATATATTGAAGGAAACAATGTTATATGGACAAGGGACAATGATGGCTCTTGAAGGTTGGTTCAAGAGGGAGATGATCATCTCTCATTGAAGATAAGTACTTTTCAATTTATGGTACTTCTTAATTTCTTTACTTTTATTTAGATTTATGGGTTTAACCATTGATTATGCTTCCTGCATGTATATTTGAGTATTTGATACTTCTAACATCCTAATGAGATGTGATAGATGGATCTTTCTTAAGGATCACCTGAGATGCAGGAAAATATGGCTAGTGTAGGAAGAAAAGAGCTATAGTTTCCCATAACAAATAAGTTGACAAAGTTCTCTCGTTGCCAATGTCAAATACGAAAGTGCACAGGTATCTGAATACTACAAGGTATATGAAAGTAAGCTTGTTGTCAATGTCAAATAAGAAAGTGCACAGGTATCTGAATACTACAAGGTATATGAAAGTAAGCTTGATTCACAGTACTTATGATGAGATGGTGCACTTAGTATTGGACAAGTATCTTACATTCTAGTCATGGTAAAGCTACATTGATATTTGATATATTGGTATACTTGATATTTGACACGTATATTTCATTATAGACATGATGGATTTCATATAGAAGGATATCTCATTGATCCTTATATATGGTAGCTTGATATTGTTGATAATTTTTGTGATAAGCATGATAACCATGATGGTAGAAGTGTGACAATATGATTATTACAATAGGACAAAATTGGATAACCTGATTTGATGATTGAATAAATGTAAAGAAGTGATGCAGTGATTGTAATCTTTGAAGTATGATGTCACACCTGTCAGCTACCCTAATCATATGATTATAACCCATGATGAAAATTTAATGTTATTTTGATGAAGTAGTTGAAGCTAACATGTTATGACCATGATGGATATACGCTTTAAGATTTGATATAGCTTGATTTATTGATCTAACAGTTTTGATACAAGAAAATATTATAGATAGGTTGATGACTTATGGCTGAAGGGGTTGATCATTAAGAGGGAGAAACTCTCCATAAATATTAGAGAAGAGATATTTTTCCTAACTCTAATCCTCAACTGCATGGAAGCAAGCTTAAGGGTGCGACTATAGCCTCTCATGCGCACAGAAGAAGGCCTATGGATGTGATTATGCCTATAGGTCACAAAAGTAAAGCCTTGTGCATGAAATTAGAAGTACACTTGAAGGATGATAGTCCTACAGATATGAAGTAGACATCAGAATGCCCTATGAAGCAGGGAAGTTTGAATGTTTGAATTACTATAGAGAATGTAAATGTGTTGACTAAACTTGTGTTTGTAGGTGACCCATGAGGCTAGTGTTAATAGCATTTGATAACAGTTGAAAGGGTTTGACAAGGTTGATTCTTATAGTTGAGAAATGACATGATGTTTTAGAACATTGACATGATGCTTAATATGTTTTTGGGTTATGGATTGATTGAATTCACAAAGATGACAAAATTAGGGTTTTGACTTGATGACTAATTATTTGACTTGATATTTGATGATTTTCCTTGATGATAGTGCTATATGAGCATAGTAACTTTCAGTGACCTAATATATTTTGTATTGGCCTCATTGTCCTTGGCACAATGGTTAAAGTATAAACAATTGTGATTTAGTATGAAGTATTGTCACAATAAATGGATGGAACATGTATGCATCTGCATCTAGTGACATAAGAGATTTATATTATGATCATGAGGATGAATTGATGAATTTTGGTTTCATATTGCTTGGTAAATGAAAATTTGTTGGCATGACAATAGATGAA
Organism: Pinus tabuliformis; assembly: GCA_031772625.1. NCBI lineage: Eukaryota > Viridiplantae > Streptophyta > Pinopsida > Pinales > Pinaceae > Pinus > Pinus tabuliformis. The sequence goes on along the minus strand of CM062819.1, from coordinate 529,817,621 downwards.
GTCATAACTTGATGTGAGCTCTACCTATCACCTGGTATAAGGAATTAATACAATTATATTGATGATTTTGATGTTAGTTTTGATTTGGCATCTAAAATTTGATAAGTTGACTTAGATTATTCGATTGCACAAAATTGATTCATGTAAGGTTGAGCATATTGGTTTGGTCAAATGTTATGCTTTCAGAAAACATTGTATGAAGCAAGCTCCTCGAGCCTGATATGTCCACATTAATAGTCATTTGGTGAAGCCAGGAAGATGTGCTCATTCAAAACTCTACTTCAAAAGGGGTCCAAGGTATGACTTTGATTTTGGTTTTATATAATAATGGTCTATTCTTGACAGAAAATGAGCCTCTGATGATCAAAGAGGGAGATGGCCTCTGAAGTTCGAAATGAAGAATCATGGCATGATATATTACGTCCTAAATTTTAAAATGATTTTGATCTTGCTTGATTGGGATTTTATGTTGAATGATGCTCTTATCATACACTTTGAGGTCCTCATATCCCCAACCAAAAATATCTAAGTATTCCTTCATGAGATCAAGGTACTTCTTTCTGTATTCATGTGTTAAAGATTTTGAAATCTTGACAATCTTAGGTTGTTGTTTTGTCCCTATATTGCAGTATTCTACTTCAGTTTTAGTGGGAACTACCTTGGGATTCTTTGCTACATCATTCTGGTCAAATAACTTCTCAAGAGGAACCAACCCTTTCGGAATTGTATTATTATTCAATTGTATAACCTCCATATCTATCATTTGATTTTCAAAATCATCTAAATTTGAACCAAAAACTTGTTGTTCATCCTCATCAAAACAGTTTTCTTCATCTATATGCAAATTGGAAAATTCCTCAGTAATTTGCAAAAAAAAATCAAGTTGCTTGTCGTCCTTGAACACTTGCCAATATTTTACATTATTTGGGATTGTTGGTCTATGTTTGACTTCTATTTCATACTTCCTATTAGGATAGATAGGAATCTTAAACACACTAGTTGAGGTGGCCAATGCATCAACTATCATATTATGCTCTCTAGGAATCAAAGATAAATCATATTCTGAAAATAATTGCAGCATTTCTAGGACAACATTCCTATAGGCCCTCATCCTATGGTGTTTAGTTTGATACACACCTTTAATCTAATTAATAATCAACTCCGAATCTCCATGGACTGAAATCCTCTTTGCCCCCATGTCTTTCAAAATCTGCAATCCCAAAATCAACGCTTCATACTCAACCACATTATTTGTACAGTTAAAGGCTAGCTTGTAAGAACATAGCCTTTACTTGTCCACCTTTTGGCTCATTATCCACACACCAACTCTAGCCCCCTCTTTACTAATTTCTCCATCAAAATCCATGTTTCAAAGGCCATCATCATCTTCTTTATGTTTTTATTTTGTTCCCTGCAATTCACCTTCTTTCTCCTCTGATATGTTGTCCCTATTTTGATTGTCTTCCTCCAAACACAAATCATTATACAATATGAAAGAATCCATATCAGAATGAACTGAATAAATAGGATGGTTATTAGGCCTTTCCTTGCCACTTACCATGTATTTCATCAAGTTTTATCTGTACAATCTCCTTGGTTGTCCAAAAACAGGAATTGTGGTATATGACATGTCCATTTGTAAAGTACCTTTCAACTTTGTGAACCATGACCTTGATAAAATCATACCAAACTTTGGAGGAATATCAACAACAACTATATCCATCACTAGGATTTTTGCTAGAATTTGAGTGAGAGAGACAACCAAATCCTTGATTAAACCCAAACATTTCACCTTACTTGAATCAAAGGAAAAGAGATCTTTATATGGCCTTGTTATGTCCAAACCAAGCTTATCCATGATAACCTTTGGCATTAAGTTATGTGATGCACCTAAGTCTAACATTGCATTATGTAGAATCAAATCATGCACATTCAAACTGACATAGAAAGGTGGAACATCTCCATCTTGAGAATCTCCATCAACTTTTGGACCAAATAAAAGTTCAGGATGATCATCATTCAAGTTAACAGTGTCTGAAACATCTCCTATCCTTAGTGATTTAACAATTTGACCTTTGTATGTCTCATTCTTGATTAGTTCATTAAATGGAATAGATATTTTGATTTTAGATATTTCATTTTCTAAACTGAAAGAAGACTGACTTTTCTCTACATGATGATTGTATCTCTCTTTTCAGGAATCTCTTTTAGAGGATCAACTTTCTTCTTGCCGGAAGTAGGTGCATTAGCTTGGCCTTTATTTGGAGGATTTACTGGAACCTTTCTATTTCTTAAGTTATATTATCTTTGTACCTCCATGATTGCATTTTGATACCCCTGCTTGTAATCTTTTGATTCCATATGCATGATATCTTCATGTGGCTGAAATAACAAGTCTTATTCTTCTTTTTTCAAAAAGATATTTTCCTTTTCTTCACCAAAATAATGAATCTAATCTTGGTCTTCTGTTGTCTCTTCATCCTCTGCAAAATTCCCTTGGAAAGGGCTTCTGATTTGTTGTTGATCTCCTTGATTTCTCTGCTCTCTTTGCTTCATTTGAACTTGAGGCCTCCGAAAAATTGGATTTCTTACTTGAGGAGGGTCTGTTGTTCTCTAAAGTCAATCTTTCTATCAACTTTTCCATTGTTTTAACCATGACATCCAACTTGTTATCTGATAAAGATGAAGCCTCCTCTTTGTTAGGTCCCTATAATACTAGTGATTACCCCATTACTATTGTAGTTGTATCCCTTATTAATATTGTTGTGCCCCTATTGTCCCCATATTGTTATTATTGTGCCCCATAGAGTCCCTTTATTGTTATTTTTGTGTCTTTATGTTATTATTGTTAGGTCGGCTTGGTTATATTTTCACCCCTTAGACTCCTATATATAGAAAGGAGGTTTTGTCATTTGAATCATCGAAGAATCACTAATTTGTGTAATGTAAAGGAGGTTGCCCCCTCAAAGAGGTTGAATTCTAAGCATTGACTTGTCTTTCCTATATTTTTGTGAGTTGGGTTCATAACACTCTTTAACTCCTCTTTTTTTAGCTTTCATTTTGGCCTTTTTGTTCAACAGATTCACTTCCACTACAACAACATTTTTTTGCATATCTTCCAAAGTGGTTGGGTTCCTTTCTCTAAGCTGATAGAAAATATCAGCGTCAAAACCATCTGGGTAATGAAGAAAATCCAACCCTGGAGGGGGTTTTATTTCAGACAGTATATAATTATATACTTTATTAAATCTTGCTGAAAAATCTTGTATTGATTCTCTTGGAGATCTCTTCAAGTTGTCATACTCAGCCAATATCTGTAGAGGGTTCTTCTTGACTTCCCATATGGAAAGGAAACTTTGTTCAAGTTGCTACAAATTTGCAATACTTACAGCTAGTAGACTTCTAAACCATTTCTTAACATGTCCCGAAAAAATCTAGGCAAAAAACCTCAATTTAGCATCTTCATGGTCTACCTCTTCTAGGTCCATGAAATCATTCAACTTGTCAAGGCATTTTTGTACTGTAATAAATCTTGTACCATCAAACTTAGGAAATCTCTAACCATAATTTTGTGGCAAATCATGTAGTGGACCTTGTACATTTAATGGAACATAATGGGCAACCATGACTGTATGAGATGGATTTGTACTGACTTTTGGGGTCTGAAATGAGGATGAGGAAGATAAGGATACTGTTGTAACAATTGATGAGGAAGGAGTGCTAAGAATAATATAAATAGTAGGAGAAAAACTGAATGGAATATTCAATGGAGCATAAAATGTTGGAGCAGAAACAGCTGGGACAAAATGTTGAAATTTGGAGGAATTAGAAGCAGCTTCTTGTAGCTTATAAATAAGATGTTCTAGTTTATGAAACGGTGTCCAAATATCCTTGTCTGCTTCTAATACACTTTCTTTCTGAAAAAGGAATAGAGGATTGTAGCTTTGCTTGATCAAAGATTGTTTATGTTAGACTATTCTATAATTTAGATCTGAATAAACTTTGTAAAAACTTAAGATCAAATTGAGTGTGGTTCATTGATTCAATTCCTTTAGGTAGGGACAAGGATCTTTTTATGACACTGATGTCTATTTATTTTGAAGGCTTCTTCTTTCTAAATAACTTCTCTGGACTAGTCAAGATCTCAAGTGGATTAGGATCTGGATGGTGCCTAGTGTGTACTCTTCTTGAAGCCAAATTCCCCTATAGGAATTGATTGTACCAGGTTCTAGAATCACTAACAATTGGGTAAATATTTAGCTTATAAGTCTCTAGTTCAATTTCACCGTCAGGAACCAGATTTGTCTCTAATAACAGATTTTTCCAGGGAATTTTTGAATCCTTCTGCTCCCCGACAATGGTGCCACTATGTAAGCACTTCATAATTCCTACAAGCTAAGGAGAGGAACCCAAAGGTAACCACAAACTACTTTGAAATTGGCATCTATCCCTTCTAGTTTCAGAGAGGGCTCTCTCTGTCCAAATGTTTAGTCGCTTAGGTCTTAGGCTAGGTATTAAGATCATAGGTATAGGTTTAACAATTTGTTGGCAGGGAAGAAGGAAAATCCATTAGGCATACAGTCATATAAAGTTGATTATTCTTCTAGTAAGAGGATGAAGGGATGAGGGATCTTTTGATAGGGGAAAGGTAGACAGTCTTGCTAGTGTTTTCAATTTAATTTGTTGTAGAAGGGTGAGTAGAGGAATGGTGGAAATGATATATAGAGCATCTAACTGAAGGATGAACTCTAAATGCCATGTAAGAAGAAAACATTAATTGTTTAGTAAGCTATAACGGAGCACTTTTGATAGTGAGTTCTAAGATGAATCGTTTGTTAACCAGACATGAATACATACATTCAAAGCATGGAAATTACAAGACAGAAAAACTTACATCATATTAAAGCACATCACCTTAGAAACTGACACAGGAATCCTTGTAAAATCAGACCTCAGTCATTTTCATTCACTACAAAATATCATAAAAAAACAATGCACAGTGTTTCTTCACCTAACCCTGACCAACCCTTTGCTTCATTAACATTACATCATAAATAGATAAAAAATAATTTGTTCCCACCTCTAGGAACTGAATTCCCTATAAGTATTTATGTTTCTTCCCTCTGCAACGAATATAGAACTACTTTTCTAAAAACTAGGACTTGCTTTAACTAAGGCTTCCTCAAACAAATTACATTAAACACAATGCCTAAATCAGGTCTCAAAGTTCTTAGACACTTCAGGACATTAACCATGACCATATAAATTAATTACATAAGATTTAGACATGAATTCCACGGTCAAGGGGTTGACTGTGTGGAAGCATTGCGCTACTTCCTAGTCCAGCAGACATGCAACATAGAAGCGCAGTGAGTTGATGGTTTATATAGCTCTAATCACTTTATGAACTTCTCAATGACTGATGCATGTGGGAAGTAGATTAGACATCTGGAAAGCTTCCATCTTTCAAAACTCCACCTACAGTAAAATCACATTGCCTGTATGAAAGTGCAACGAAATATGTCCTTCATGATTATGACTAATGTTGAGCTATCTGAATAGAATAAAAAACCTGCTAATGATTTTGACAATCTTGAAATCCCTTTTCGAGTCCCCACTCACAAAAAAATATGTCAAAAATTTACATTTTCATCAAACCCTAATGCCTTGCCAAAATGTAGCATGTTATGACAATTGATCCCTTTGGAAAGAATTTCGTAAACTTTAAAAGTCTGATTGATTGCTCTCCTAGAAGTGTTTATGAAAAATATAACCTCTCAACCTCCTTATTCCAACATCATTCAACTAGAATACTTGGGCAACAGGGAAAAAAACAAAAATGTTTCAATTACCTTCTTCAAGGCTTAGACTTTGGCTGCTTCAACCAACAAATCAAGCTTTCCCCTATCTTTCTCTTGTATCTCCAGAAATTGTTGTTTATCAGCCCTTAGCTCCTTCCTCAAGGTGAGGTTATGTCTACAGATGTTTTTGAGTTGCCTATGCAAAGGCAAAGTCCTTTTCAACCTATTTTTAGCATTTGAAAATTTTAGCTCACACATGTTCAAATGGTCATATATCTTTTGCCTAACCCTTTCATCTTGCTTCTTAAGTTCAATAATTTCACTTTTTGATTTTTTCAACTACATCATTAATCTATGAAAATTATGCTACCCTTCATCTACCTCAACCTTCTTCTCTTTCTGCACTGACTTTTCCTTCTTTAGTTGCAACTTTCTTGCTGAAGACATGGTCACAGGAACTCTTGCTGATGGAGCCTCTAACTCTTGAATTTCCTCTGTCAAAATATTCTTTTTACCTTTGGACTTTGTGACAAATGGAGTTTCCTTTATCGTTGGTTATGTTTCACCAATCTTAGGTGTGGTTCAAGCAGGTATTCTCTAGGTACAATATCCATATCCATTGTTTTTGTACTTTGGTTTTAAGAAATCCTTGTAGTTGATTATGTAAAGAGGCATACCTTAAACCACTACTCTCCTTGAAGATGAATATCTATAGCAGCTGAAATTGTGACATCTAATAATGGAAAGCTCAACTATCCAATTTTAACATCCACCCTGGTGAAATTCAAAGCAAATTCTTTGGTGAGCTACACACTATAACCCTGGATCTTCTTACAAAATCTGATGCAGCCAACATGTTCAAATGCAACTCTAATTTTTGGGTTTGAGTTTAATCAAGGTGAGGTCTTAGGGCTCAAACTTGACTATGTCTCCTCCCTTCTATTTCTTTCTATCTGGAGTTGTCATGACTTCACAACATAGATGAATCCTAGGGTTTTTCACTGCAATTTTAGTGTTTGAGCGTAGCAATAGGGTAAAAATGATGAAAATAGGAATTTAGATGAAAAAACCCTATATAGAAAACTCGGACAACAAAACTCATTTTTCAGACCCAAAGCAACATCTTCTTGTTTTTTTCTTACAGTGGAAAAATAAAAATGCAGGTGCAGCGAGAAAGTGCAGCACATGAAGGGAAAAAGTTTCTTAATCTTTGAGGGCAACATAAATATGATATAAGGCTCTGGGCCACTTAAATGGAATGTCAGGCTTTCACAATATTTTTAGAAAACTAAGTTTTATGTTTGACAAAGGTGACAACATAAAACATAGAAATTGAGGTAAAGCGCAACGTATTCTTCAGGTATAGAAAAGAAACGCATCGAGCTTATGAATTCGGGTTTGCAGGGATATTAATTCATTTTCCTCAACAGATAAGAGAAAATTTGAGAACATGCAATACAAATGATACAAGAAAATGAGGAATTGGCACTTGGAAATAACAATAACTACTTGGCTTTAAAAACATAGCAACTGTCTATGAGCGCAGTAATGAGCCTCATCATTGCGTAGTTATATGGACCTTAATTCACCTCCTAGCTTAGTCAAACCAACTTTTCTCATAACTTATTACATGTTTTTTATTATATTTTGTTTATGAGGTGAGTTAGAGTTGGATATTATGCTTTGTGGTCTAATATGCATTGAATGCATGATTAAAGGAGAAAATCAAGGAATTTTGGCAAAGACCAAGGTCAAAACTCGAATGGGACAAGGGAGAGGGATTATAGGAGGTAAATCCTCCTCATTTACTACTCCTCCATTCAAATATTCCTCCATTCATCACATCAGCTCGGAGTGCAAACAACCAAATCATGAGGACTAGAAGGCAGCCGAGCAAGTGAGAGACAAAGCACCAGTTTATCTCGAGTTTGGGAGACGAACCTCCCTAATTTTAAGGAAGTCATTGGGGACTTCAGATGTATAGGTAGACAGGCCTAGGACCTTAGTAGGGTTTGTATTTTTTATTTTAAAAATATAATCTATTTTCGAGCTGCAAAACTTATGACAGTTCTATTGATGTAATTTGTTGTTTTGGTAATAAGAATGAGTTTTGTTTTGAGCCAGCATTGAGTTAACTCAGAGGGGTGAAGCTCTTGGGTTAGGGACCAACCCTAGCAGCCAAGGCTCATCTTTATTGTACATGTATGTTTAGTGTAGATTCATAGTTTCATTGTTAATTTGCTTATTAGATGCATTTCCATTACAAGTAGTGTAGATTAGATTGGTTGTGTGATAGTTTGATTCCATTTGTGCCTTATTTCAAGTAGTAGGTTAGCAAGGACAAAAAGGATCACCACAAGGTTGTTAGCAAGTGTCTCGGCCTCACTTCTTCCCTCCGAGACCATGACTTGAGGAAGGGACCCTTAAGTAGCCCCAAAAACACAAATTTCTAGTTCTTTTATGAGCTTTGGAGCTTGATGTCTTTAATTTAGTATTTGGTTAATGTTGCAAGGTAGATTTCATTGTCATCTTCTTCATCTTCATTTCTGCAGTAGATCTCACTCATGCTTTCATTCCTTTCAGCAACTTTCTTCATGCATAGTATAGGTAGTTGATTCATTAATTATGCTTTTCCAGTTTATGAAAATGTATCTTGTTGCATAGCTTTTTGGAAGACACACATGTTTTATGCAGAGCAGGTGCTTTAGGAGGAGACTAAGACTTCATAGCCAGCAACCACCTTCCACTTCATCCACCTTAGCCATCCCTTGTTTTCACCATCACCTTCACTAGTTTTTCATCATTTTTCATTGAAATTCTCCCAAACACATTGAGCGAATCTAGCCATCTATCATCTTGGATATTGACTCCTAAGTGATCCTAGACCTTCTAACACTCCATTCCACCCATCACATACCTTTCCTAAGCCTCCCATCACCTCTAACACCTCACATTTAGCTCTCGGTTGTATCTTGTAGGTTTCTTGTAATTCCTACAAGATCATCCTATAGGTTTCTAGTACATCCTGTAGGTTTTCCTGAAACGGCCTGTTTTGAGGCCAAATTGATGGAAAACCTCTAGGAAGTCACCAAAAGCCTCCTAGGGACCCTCCACACCATCCAACCACTTCATAAACCTTCTAGCCATCCTCAAACACCCTTAATCCACCTGCCACATCCACAAGAACAATTAGTTTGCATACTTGATTTTGCATAAAAAGACCAAAAAAAGCAAAAACAGATTTAGTTTAGTCTCTTTACTTGCACATTAGTATTGTTTGATGCTTCTTACTTCTGCAACTTAGATAGTAGCATTTTTTTTATGTTGATTTAGCATTTCTGCTTAGCATAGCTTCTTAAATGGTTAATTAGGGTATGGTGTGGTTTAGCATTACATGTTGACCTTCTCCATTACTGCAGTAGAGTAACTCTCTTAGAGTAGATTTACCTTTCTTCCATCAAAGAATCAAGCTTCTTCTGACTCCATAAAATTCTGGCTTGGAACCCTAGTGGACTCTCGCTAGCTGAACAGTGACAACAGGCGGAACCATCACTTTTACTTGTGCATACAGCATTGTCACCTTCACGTTTGTATGAAACCCGGGTTGATAAGTAAAGTTGGTAGCCCATGAGTTGCAGCATCCTTGCTGTAATATGGGCACTCATCACTTTTTGGCGCCGTTGTCGGGGAGGTGTCTAAGTAGAATGTGATTACTGCTTTCTTTTCTTCTATTTCTTTTCTTCAATATTCTGCCATTAGTTTATTTCTGCAAAATTAATCTAGTTGTTTCCTTTCTTTCATTTTGCATTGTCTACTTTCCTTTCCATTTTGCAAGTAATATTTCAATTCAGCAAGTAGCTTTTTCATTCTGTCAGTAATTTTCATTCAATCAGCAATTCAATTCTGCAAGTACTTTCCAAGTTTAAAAAATACAAAACCAAACCAAAAATATTTCCTTTCATGCCTCGTAGGAATAGGGACAACTTAGGGAAATTTTTGCCAAATACCCCCACTGCATCCAATAGCCAACCTTCTCTCTTCTTCGGTGGTTGTGAACTGGAGGAACCCTTAGGTGAGCAACCTGACATATTTGAAGAACCTACAGGGGAAGAATAAGAAGAGGAACCCATTCCTACTGAACCAATGGCTGAAAACCGAAATGACAGAGGGAATAGAGAAAGAGTTGAGGGTGCCTTCCCCATCAAGGAAACCAATGGGGACACTAAGATGAAAAATATAAGCCCCTCTGCCCTACCTCATTTCCATGGCCTAACCACAGAGGACCCCGACACTTTCCTGTTTGAGTTTTTTGTTATATGTCGAACCTATGACTATATAGATGATGAGCAAAAGTTAAAACTATTTCCATCTACCCTCAAGGATGCAGCATTGCGCTGGTTCATGGGTTTACCTAGAGATAACATCACAACTTCGGCTCAGATGCAGCAGGCCTTTAACAACAAATATCGGGATCAAAGGATACTAAAGAACAAATTTTGAGGATGACCATAGGCAATGATGAATCCTTAGAGGATTACGAAGAAAGATTCCAGCTTAGTTACAAAAGGGCCAGGTGCACACTTGACCTTGAGTCACTAAAGTTGGTCCTTCTTAGGGGAGTAAGAGAAGATCTTATGGATACCTTACATTTGTTAGCAGGAGGAGATATCTACCAATTACCCTATGAGGATATCAAGACTATCTTTAGAAACCATTCTAAGGAAGCTAGGAAAAATGGTAGGGGTAGTCAACCTATGGCCAGTACATCATCTTCCAACTCATCCATCAAGGGTGAAATTGGAAACATGCTGGAAGATTTCAAAAGCGAGATGTTTCAAACCCTTGCCTTGCAAATGGACACCATGAACATTAAGAGGAAGTAGGAGGAAGCAGAGAGAGCCTTGGCCATTTTTTTTCCTAGATGCACCAGGAGGCATCCCAGGAATGAATGTCCATTGAAATCTATTGAAATTTGCTCGATCTATGAAGAAAACCACTCCACGAACAAGTGCCCTTCTTTGCTCGGACTCGAAGTTTGATCTAATAATGAGATCTTAGACAATTATTAAGGTATTACAGACTCATGTGCGTGGATTTGTCTATGTTACTTTGTGCAATGGATCGATAAGATTGTGAAATACATAGACAATGACGCAGTTAAAGAACATAATAGACAAACACACATAAACACAGCAAATTTAATAAGGAGTTCACCCAACACTCCTGGGCTACGTCTCCTGGTCTAGCCTTCAGCGGTGACATCTTCATTATGTCTTCAGAAGCAGATTTTTTAGAAAAGTGAGCTCAATTTGAGTCTCACACAACAAATACAGAACAACAAGGCTTTACTTAGATTCCCCAAGTCTTTATGAGTACACAGACTCTCCTCACTGACTCTCTGTCTCTGTTTGCTCTCTCTCTTAGCACTGCCTGCCTCTGTCTCTGTCAGTCTATGGCTTTAAAGCCAATTGGTTGTCTATTCGTTTCTCATTCTCGGGCTCTCTGGCTTCCCGGCCTCTATCCGCTTAGATCCCCCTCTGAGCGTTAGCAATCATTGTTAAACGCTTTCAGGGATGGTGGCCACCTTTTCTGTAACAAAATGGGTCATCGGGCCGTTGAAATCCCCAGCAACAACGTTCTCTGTGTTCATAGAGAAATACACTAAAACACATGAAATTCACCAAACTGTCGTTTATCGGATTTGAAATACTATAAATTCCCCTTATAACTCCTATCGGGTCTACCTTTTAATCGCATCGCAACTCCACCATCGATCTAGGAGATATAGATCCAACGGCTGTGGTTCATTTCAGGCGGCTCTTTCGCACGGGGGTTAACCACCCGATAAGGTGGTTTTCCTCTCTCCACGGCCTAGACACGTGGCAGCCAATGCATGGGATCGGGCAGAGCCCGACCCAAACCACTTACCATATTTGGCTCGCCCGAAATCCCACTTGTATCATGATTTCCCTTTTATATTTAAAATACATAAAAATATGAAATCCCACTCATATCGGACTTGAAACAATATATATTTGCATTAACAAACCCTTTCAGGTCTGATTCCATTGCATCAGAGCTTTATCCTTTGTATTTCATTTATTTAACGAAAAACGCAAATACAAAGGAAAACCATGTTTTCCAGATCTCAAATTATATATAATACCATCTATATTTCCATTGGATCCGGCTATCGTGAATCATATTTATATCAGCCCCGCTCCATTGTAATGCTCCGATGCGATGTTGCGATGCGATTGATCACAATCGCATATCGCACATACCCCGGGCCGTTTGTAATCGCTCCTCTGTAATCGCCGATTGCGATATCGCGATTCAACTTGGGTTGTCGATCTGCACGCTTGATCGATGGTCCTTGTTGACCGCGTTGATCGCTATCGCAATATCTATGTGGTAGCCTCTGATAGCTCCACTGATTGCGATATGCCAATCGGATCTGGACCATTGATCGGCCAGATCCGACAGCTCTCGTGCAAAGTTGTTTTAAACCTCTGATACTCTGTTTTTCCACTATTTCTTCATGTTTTTCACTCCCGATAGTGTTATCCACCTTTTTTAAAGGTTTTCTTTATGCGATAGTTTTGATATTTAGAAGACTTAGAGGGTTTTAGGATCCATTTGGATCACACCTTCCCACTGAAAAAGCTTTTGGACCTCCAAAAGTTGGTTTTTAAGCATCAATCAAGTGAGGATACAGCTTCCTCACTTGTCCAATCTCTATCCATCTTGCACTGCTTGGTTTTGAACCTTTTAGTCTAATTCTGAGGTACTCAACATCTCCTTTGTGTGTAGTTCTCACCTTCCTATCCAGAACTGTATCTTCCTGCAACTCATTGAGCTATTCATGCAACATATCATCAATAGAAGGCAACTGACTTTGCGCTTTGGGATCTTCAATCAATGAAGGTTCATATAGTCTCGAGTTCTCTGCATTAATGACTGAATAGATATGTATATAAGCTGGAAAATCAACGCGAAAATCATTCTCACCAATTTCCTCAAGTATCTGGAAAGTCCCATACCTTATTGGCTTCAGCTTCTTACCTTCACCTTGCATTTTGTCTTTGCTGATGTACAGCTAGACTTGATCACCAACTTGGAAGTTATGCTCAATTCGATGCTTATCATGCCTTGCCTTGTACTTGGCATGGCTTCTTTCCAGCTGTTCCTGCACTTCTTAGTTAATTTCTTGGATCTGTTCAATGAACTTGGTTGCTTTGTCCACATCACTGTGTCCATCAACTGCTATGTCTTTACTAAAGACAAAATCCAAGGGAGACATTGGTGTAAAACAAAAACAAGTCTCAAAAGGAGATCTCCGTGTAGAAGAATGTTTAGCATAGTTGTAAGCATGTTGCACATAACATAAATGTTCATCCCAAAGCTTGGGATGCTTGCTGCAATAGCCCCTGAGCAATTGGATTACTGTCTTGTTTCCCACCTATGTTTGGCCATCTGTTTGTGGATGAAATGTTGTGCTCTTCTTCAATCTGGTGTCCATTAACTCCCATAGACTTGAACAAAACTTCCCAACAAATCAGGAATCTCGATCAGATATAATGGAAGTGGGTAATCCAAAATGAACCCGTACATGTTGAAAGAACAACTTTGTTGTTTGTTCAGCCATAATCTTCTTGTTACAAGGCATTAAAATACACAATTTGTTGAACCTGTCCACAATAACATATAAATAATCATGACCTTTTCTAGACTTTGGCAATCCCCCAACAAAGTCCATGGAAACAATTTCCAAGGATGATAAGGAACTGGAAGTGGAGTGTACAAGCCTAGTTTTCTATTGTTGGGCTTGCTTTTAGCACATATGGTACACCCTTTAATGTATCTAGAAACTGTTTCATGCATTCTTGGCCAATAACAGAACCTTTGCAGTTGTGCAACTGTTTTACTTACACCAAAATGACTTGATATTAGAGAAGTATGTGATTCTCGGATTATGTTAACTCTTTCAGTTTGGGGAATGCATAACTTTCCCAAATGATATAAGAGCTGGTCCTTAAAATGATAATCCAATTCTTCTACTTGTTTGTTGTGACTTAAAGTTGCATATACATCTTTAAAATATACATCTTGAGCATATTGTTCAATGTAGCTTTCATACAATACTGAGTTATGCTTAAGCATAGTAGATGCATTTATAATTGGTCTGGATAACATATCTGCAACCTTATTGTGTATGCCTTTCTTATATCTGATGACAAGATGAAACTGTTGTAGATAACCCATCCACCTATAGTGTCTTGATTGCTGCAATCTAGTTTGTGAGTGTAAATATTGAAGTGGTTGATGATCAGTATGTACAATTGTTTTTTTGCCCATTAGGTAATGTTTCCACTTTTTCACACTATACTAATGCATACAATTCTTTATCATATGTGGGATAATTAACTACTACAAAATTAGATGTCTCAGAGTGATAACATATGGGTTTACCATGTTGCATCAACACTACTCCCATGGCATAGTCACTGGCATCTGTTTCAATCTCGAATGGTCTTTGAAGATCTGGTAATGCTAATATTGGTGTTGTACTAATCTTTTCTTTCAAGGTGTCGAAGGCTTTCTGCTGTTTGCCTCCCCACTGAAACACCTTGTTCAATCCTGTTAAAGCATGTAAGGGAGCTGCAATCAAGGAAAAGTTAGCAATAAACTTTCTCCAATATTGTGCTGCTCCTAGGAAGCTCCTAACTTCTGTAGCAGATTTTGGTTTAGGCCAGTTCACAATGACTTCAACCTTAGAGGGATCTATCTTCAATTCACCACCCCCTACAATATGACCCAAATAATTCAAAGATGTTTTGCCAAATTCACATTTTGATAATTTAACATAGAGATTTTCTTTTTTCAAAACATCTAGAGTCTTCTTTACATGCTTTAAATGTTCTTCCAATGTTTTACTGAAAACAAGAATGTCATCTAAATATACAATTACAAAATCATCAATAAAAGGTCGGAGTACATCGTTCATAACTCTCATGAAAGTGGCGGGAGCATTAGTTAAGCCAAAATGCATAACTAGCCATTCATACAGCCCTTGCTTTGTTTTGAAAGCAGTCTTCCATGCATCTTGTTCTGCAACTCTGACCTGATGGTAGCCACTACGCAAGTCCAACTTGGAAAAGTAAACAACTTCTTTCAACTGATCTAATAGATCATCTATGTGAGGAAGAAGAGAATGATTCTTGATCGTTATTTTATTTAGTGCTCGGTAATCAATGCACATCCTCCACGAGCCATCTTTCTTTCTCACCAAGACAATTGGAGAACCACATGGTGATGTGCTTGACCTTATGAACCCTTTGTCGAGTAGCTCCTGTACCTGCTTCTTGATCTCTGCATTCTCTAAAGTAGATAACCTGTACATTCCGATGTTAGGCAATGGAGCATCTTGTTGCAAATTAATATCATGTACAATTTCCCTTTTGGGTGGCAGACCTTTAGGTTCTTGAAATAGGATATCATATTATGAAACAACTTTTTCTAAATCAGCTTTTTGTTTAGCATCACAGCCTTCAAATACATTGGTTTTATCAGGGTTCTTTTCCTTTACAACCATTAGTAAAAATTGCTTGCATGAATTTACAATTCTTTCCATCTGCCCTGAGTTTATGAGAGTGTAGTTATTTTTGAGCTGATGAGCTCTTACAATATATTCTATTCCATATTTTGTAAGTTGATACTAATTTTCAGTTATATAGAAAATAGCTTTTCTATCATACAAGTAAGGACTTCCTAAAACAATACCACATATATCCAGGGGAACTATATCTAACTCAACCTCTTCTACAAAAGTTGACCCAAAAGCAAACCGAAGTTTACATTGTCTAGTCACTTATAGCTTTGCTTTATCACATACCCAACCTAATGGATATGGCTTCTTGTGAGGTGTGGTTACTAGTCCCAACTTCTTTACAATTGCTTCAGAAATCAAGTTTACTTGTGATCCACTATCAAATAAAGTATCGATCTTTTAATGCTTAGAAATAACTCTAATATGAAAAAGCTCATGTCTTTTCCTCTCATTTTCTTCATTATCAATTGATTGTGCAAAATTACTAGTAGATGCTTCAGAATTTTTACCTTTATACCTGTGGATGTGACTATTGTTTCATCACCTGAGTCTAACCCCAAATCTTTTTGGATAGCAGCAGCAGTCTTCTTCTTCTTACCACCGAACTTCTTGGGTTTCAACTCCGGATGCAAAGACCAGCAATGTTCATCATCATGTCCATCCTTCTTATAGTGAGTGCATGAAGGTTTGTCTTTCTGTACAATATTTATCTTCCTCTCCTTCCATTTTTGCTTCTTCTTCTCCTTGTTCTTGCTTGCAGTGGGTTTTGATGATCCCCCAATCTTTGGGTTCACATTCTTGCCTCTAGCCTCCAAATGCGTAGCTTGAACTAATACCTCATCTATGCTAGTAGGGTTAAACATGAGAATGGTGTGCCTAAAATAGCTATGCAGACCACCTATATACTTCAACAAAGTTTCAGGTGAGTCTAGAGAAATGCCTAGAATTAAAGCTCTTTTTCTAAATTCTTGGGTATATCTTTGTACACTTTGCCCCTTTAATTGGCGAAGAGCTTGCCAACTCATCATTGCTTGCTGCATATAAGCTAGTCGATAGAATTGTTTTTTAATGGCATAAACAAATTCACTCCAGGTAGAAAGAATTTTACCATGCTTCTTCAAATCAGCTTGTGTCCTGCCTTCCCACCACACTAGGGCAGTTCCTCCAAGGCGAAGGCTGGCCAGCTGAATCTTTCTCCTTTCTGAATTGATGTTCTGCACCTTGCAATATACATCAATCTGTCTAATCCAGTTATCTAGATTTTCTACATTTAATTCTCCATCATTTATTGGAAAATAAAATTTTACATCTAATTTAATCAAAGGGCTAGAAGGAGGTGTTGATGGAGGAGGCTCTTCCCTTTTCCCTTTTCCTTCTGAATGGCAATCTAGAAGAGGTTCCTCTGTTCCTTTTTCTTGTTTGGAGGTTGAAGTACTTTCACCTCGACCTTTCTTAAATTCTCGATACATCTCTTCTACCATGGCTCTCATGGTCATGAAACTATCCATGAACTGAGAGTTTGATTCCAAGGGAATTTTTTCTGCCATTTTCCTCTTAGGATAGACTCTTCCAATTTTTGGATTAGCTTCAACCAGCTCTCCTTCTCCTAATTTGAGCTTTGACCTAGTTAACATTCAACAATCTAGCACAAGCTTGTCTAACCTTAGCAAACCTAAAGCTCTGATACCACTTGATCTAATAATGAGATCTTAAACAATTATTAAGGTATTACAGACTCATGTGCATGGATTTTTCTATGTTACTTTTTGCAATGGATCGATAAGATTGCGAAATACATAGACAATGAAGTAGTTAAAGAACATAATATACAAACACACATAGACACATCAAATTTAATAAGGAGTTCACCCAACACTCCTGGGCTACGTCTCCTGGTCCAGCCTTCAGTGGTGACTTCTCTATTATGTCTTCAGAAGCAGATTTTTTACAAAAGTGAGCTCAATTTGAATCTCACACAACAGATACAAAACAACAAGGCTTTACTTGGATTCCCCAAGTCTTTTTGAGTACACAGACTCTCCTCACTGACTCTTTGTCTCTGTTTGCTCTCTGTCTCAGCACTGCCTGCCTCTGTCTCTGTCAGTCTGTGGCTTTAAAGCCAATCAGCGATGTCTGTTCGTTTCTCCTTCTCGGGCTCTCTGGCTTCCCGACCTCTATCCGCTCAAATCACCCTCTGAGCGTTAGCAATCATTGCTAAACGCTTTCAGGGATGGTGGCCACCTGTTCTGTAACAGAATGGGTCATTGGGCCTTTGAAATCCCCAGCAACAGCGTTCTCTGTGTGCACAGAGAAATACACTAAAAACACAGGAAATTCGCCAAACTATCGTTTATCGGATTTGAAATACTATAAATTCCCCTTAGGGTCCGCCTGTTAATCTCATCGCATCTCCACCGTTGATCTGGGAGATCTGGATCCAACGGCTATGGTTCATTTTGGGCGGCTCTTTCGTACGGGGGTTAACCGCCCGATAAGGGTGGTTTTCTCTCTCCAGGGCCTAGACACGTGGCAGCCAATGTATGGGAGCGGGTGGAGCCCGGCCCAAACCACGTACCGCCTTTGGCCTGCCCAAAATCCCACTTGTATCGTGATTTCCCTTTTATATTTAAAATACATAAAAATACGAAATCCCGCTCATATCAGACTTGAAACAATATATATTTGCATTAACAAACCCTTTCGGGTCTGGTTCCATCACATCGGCGCTTTATCCTTTGTATTTCGTTTATTTAACGAAAAACGCAAATACAAAGGAAAACCCTGTTTTCCAGATCTCAAATTATATATAATACCATCTATATTTCCATCGGGTCCGGCTATCGCAAATCATATTTATATCGGTCACGCTCCATTGTAATGCTCTGATGCGATGTTGCGATGCAATTGATCGCAATCGCATATCACACATACCCCGAGCCGTTTGTAATTGCTCCTCTATAATCGTCGATTGCGATATCGTGATTCAATTTGGGCTGTTGATATGCGCGCTTGATCGACGATCCTTGTTGACCGCGCTGATCACTATCACAATATCTATGTGGTAGCCGATAGCCTTCAATAGCCTCCGCCGATTGCGATATGCCGATCGGATCTGAACCGTTGATCGGCCAGATCAGACGACTCTCGTGAAAAGTTGTTTTAAACCTTAGATACTCTGTTTTTCCACTATTTCTTCATGTTTTTCACTCTCGATAATGTTATCCGCCTTTTTTAAAGGTTTTCTTTATGTGATAGTTTGATCTTTAGAAGACTTAGAGGGTTTTAGGATCCATTTGGATCAAAGTTGTATATCAAGGAGATGAAGGGGTCACTGAGTAGATTTTCTACATTAATGTTATGAAACCAGCTCATAAAAAGATAGAAAAGAAAGATCAACACCTTAGAATTCAGCCTCTTCGAGGGGGAAAACCCCTATACATTACGCAAATGAAAAATTCTTGGATGATACAAATGACAAGACCTCCTTTCTATATATAGGAGTCTAAGGGGTCATAATATAATCAAATTCGACCTAACAATAATAATGTAAGGGCACAATAATAACAATAGTGGGCTTCTATGGGGCACAATAATAACAATATGGGGACTACATGGGCGCAACAATATAATAAGGGGGTTGTACTAATAACAATAAGGGGTTACACTAGTAGTATAGGGACCTAACATGCCCCTCTCCTTCAAAAAGTGTTGTCCTCAACACTTGAGTAGCTCTTCATGCTTCTGTATAAAATTCTTGTCTTCCCATGTGGAATCTTCAGTGGATAAGTTCTTCCACTTGATGAGATACTTTGAAATTGATCGATTTCGTAGCTGTCGAGTTCTTGTTTCTGTGACTGCTCCAAGTTCCAATATGATTTTTCCTTCCTCGTCAAGTTCTGGCAATATTGTTTGAATTGGGATCTTCTACAACTTTTGAATGAGTGGCCACACTTCTTTGTCCTTCTTCCATTCATCCCTTGCTTTATTTATCCAATTTGGTTGGATAATAGAAATAACACAAATTAATGCTTCCGCATCCTCATCCTTTCTTGAGAGTGCATCTGTAACAACATTTTGCTTCCATTTTTTGTAGATGATTTCAAATTCATAACCCAACATCTTTGTGACCCATTTTTTCTGTTCTTCTAAAGATAATCTTTGTTCTAAAAAGTATTTAAGACTATCATGATCCATTTTTACCTTGAAGTGTGGTGAGCTCCAGTATTGTAGCAATAATGCTACAACTCCTGGGGCTTCCTGTCTCTTAATTTTATCAACCCGGTAGTTCGTACAAACTTGGAAGCGACGGTGCTGTATGCACAAGTACTAGCTCTTGTCGCAGCTGTCACTTGGTCAGCTGGCACAAGTCCGCTAGGGCTCAAGCCAACTTCTATAGGCTCACAGAAGAAGTTTTATCAATGATGGACGAAAGCTAGCTCAAAGAAGACTAATCTACTTGGCAAAAATGAACTGAAAGCAAATCAAAACATGGAAACCCTAGGAAACCCTAATTTAACTAGTCTAACCTCTATGATGCAAAGAATGTGAAGGAAACTTCTACCAATGATGCCATTACTTCTAATAAGTGAAAATGCATGAATCTAATCTACTTGCATCTCAAAAGACATGTTTTTGTATTTTTTCTTTAAGTGGATGGAGTGATTGTGATTTTGTGCTTATTAGGGTTTGGTTGTGCAGATGTGATGCGGAAGGAAGGAAAGCTTGGGAAAGGTTGGGGAGGCTAGGAGAGGTTCCGAGAGATCCTTAGCATCAATCCACAGAGGTTCCTCACGTTCAGAGGCTCAGCAACCGAGTGAGTGGCCTCCTACAGGATGTCTGCAGGGGATTCTACAGGAAACGCAGGGGTTTCTACAGGAAGTCTACAAATTGCTACAGGATGACCTACCGTGGGTGTTTGAAGTGATGGTGGAGTGATGGAATGGTAGGGGGAGATGTGCAAGGTAGGAATAAAGCTGGTGATGGCTCAGGAGTGGAGAAGTAGGATGGAGAACGAGTGTATGAAGTGGGTTGATGGATGGAAGGTTATAACAACGAAATGTCTAAAGAATGAAGTTACGTGAGGAGTGGAGGAGTTTGGGAGATAACAGAGCGGAGCAGAGGTCAAGGATGTGGTTGTATGCGTGATCAAGACGAAGAAGGAGGTAATAGAACGATGAAAAGCAATGTAAATGAAACAAATGGCTTATGACTGTCACCAAGATGAAAATTCATTAACCTAAGCTACCTGAACTCAATGAACAGCAAGATAAAGCGTGTAG
This sequence comes from Pinus tabuliformis, assembly GCA_031772625.1. NCBI lineage: Eukaryota > Viridiplantae > Streptophyta > Pinopsida > Pinales > Pinaceae > Pinus > Pinus tabuliformis. Next base: position 529,796,931 of record CM062819.1, on the reverse strand, counting down.
AGGAATGTGCATGAAGCGGTGATGAAGGTGTATGGTGCAAGAGTGAAGTGCATGGAAAGATCTATCATAAACGAGGCTATGTTGCAGCATGTATAAAGTGAAGAACTGCGTATTTTTGTGGCTGGTATAGGCTGCACTCCAATCTCCAAACAGAGATGGCAGTGGAGACTTCCTCAACCTTTTTGCTGGAGCTCCAATGTATTATATCTATCCTCCTATCAAACTGAAGCAACTGAAAGCAAATCACCATAAACTAGTCCTATCTATGCTCATGAAAACGACTAAATTACCAAACTGTGAATTCGAATTGCATGTGAAAATAAACAAACTCAAAGTGCTGGGACGAAATGCAAACACATTACAACACTGAGGAGATCTATTGCTCTCAGGTTGGGCCCTAACCTGAGAGCTATAGCTCCTTGAGAAAACTCAGAACTAGATCAAAATCTGCCTTCTTTATTCATAATCTGATGTCATGCCAAATTGGCTTACAAAAAGAAACAAAGACTGAGCTCTAGCTCATACTATCCAATTACAAGAGTAATTCCAAGGTTCAAAAAGCTTCTATCCAAGGCTACAGCCTCAGTATTTATGCAAAAACGATCATCCAACAGGTGTCCTTGATTTTAGGAGCTCGGCTGTCCAACTGAAGTTTAACTGCTGATCCTGTAGGACAGTCATAACTACTGTTCCTGTAGAACAGTTATAATTGTTGTTCCTATAGAACAGCTGGCTGCTTCTAAGCTCGGTGGGGAGATGGATTGGAGCTCGGAGTTCTTGGTGGGAATCACGAGGAAGGTCCCCAAGACCGTGGACATCCTCTCCTAAAAACCAGCAGTGCCACCTCATTGTCTCCTTGTCTCCTTTTTCGTTGTCTTTTTCTCTCTTTTAATGCCAAAAACCTGAAATCACCATGCATTAGTCACGTAGATAAAGTGTCTACCCTTCTTCCTACAAACAACACGAATAAACTAAGAAATGCATGCATAAGCAGTAAAAAGTGAATGGTTTGAGAAAAGCAAGTAGGCCAAATGAGCCCAAATTGTACCAAAAATTGGGGCTCATCATCACCCCCCAGCTAAACTATTTGCTCATCCTTGAGCAACTTAGTCCAAGTCCTCATCTTTCATTGCTTTCACTGCTTCTCTTGCATCCCAAGGCTCTGTGGTAGGGTCCTCTCTGTAGATGTGAAACCCTGCTTTTCTGTTTACCTCTTCCCATTGTTGACTGTCATCTTCCTTTGTATTTCCTTCAGTTAATCCTAGCAATAGCTATGGGCTGAGTTTAAGGCCAATCCAGCTGGCCTGGAGGCTTTGCATAGACTTCTTGTAAAGGTCAACCCTTGCCAAAGCTTCTCTCATCCGGATGGGGGTATGGTACTCTCGGATTTTCAAGCTGTGGGCCATGGTATTCCATCTGCGTGCACAAGCCTGGGCAGCACTTTCTCCCAACAACCTTTCCATGTCTTCAAAGTGAGCTATGGCCTGGGCTTGTTGGTCCATAAACCTCAAGGAAGCTGTGGGATCCGTAGCCAACTGTTGGTGGGTTGAGATGAGTGCCACCGGGTCCTCTAGTTCCGGCCTAATGAACAGTGGTTCGCTCACTTCTCGGTTCATGACCGATTTTTCTTCAGCTGCTCTTTGATCTTCATGGTTTAACCATGAGGCGAGGGCCATCAATTGCATATCACCCAAGGCAATGTTGGGATCCCATGTGACTTCATTAGGCAAAGCCAAGTTGTGGAGGTAAAACTCTGCCAATTTGGCTTTGTCTTCTGCCGAACTAGCAGTGCATAATTCAGAAAATTGTTGTGGGTTTTGGATGTGTGCAATACCTCTTTGGGCCAAGGTGTTTATTTGGAACTGAAGCCATTGATCCTTTAAAAACAAACCATAGGATTTTGCGGGCGTTCTGCACTGAATTGCTTCCATGGCCCAACTGGCCATGCAGGCCAATTGTGCTTCCTTTTGTTGCAGCTGCTCGTTTAAGGCTTGCACTTCAATTCTTGTCTGTTGTTCTGCTTCCTATAGAAGTGTCATTGGCTCTTCAAGACTAGTGGTCAGCTCCTTTTTTCCTTCTTGTTCATTTGTGATGTCCTTGGAGGATGTTCCTGCCCCTGCCTTTAGTTCTTGTAGCTGCAACCGTAACTTCTGATTTTCCTCCTGTAGAAGCGCCTGCTGGCAACTAGCCACATGTTTAGCCATGGTGAATTCACTCCTGACCTCCCTGAGTTGATCCTGTAGAGGGCCTATGTCCGCCACCCCCTTTGATTTGGCGATTTGCATCCATGTGTGGGAACGGACTCTTTCTTTCTCTAGTTCAAAAAATAGAGGTACAGTAAATTTTTGTGGTATGATTTTGCCTGCCTCTAAAAAGGTGTAATATGAATTCAGATTGGGCGAAGGGCTAGGTTCTGGTATATGTTCTCTTGTTGTTTCTTCAGGCGGTTCTGCCTCATCCTCCCTTGGTGATGAGGGCCCTTCTTCTTCCCTCTTTTCTGTTTCCTGTAGCCGGGCCAGAGTATCCTGTAGAACATTTTCAGCTTCCTGTAGCTGAGTTTGTTCTAACTTTTCTTGCCATGTATTCTTCTTTGGACTCCCCTTCTCGTAGGTAACTGTGATCTTGGAGGGTGATTTTTCCTTGGGAGAAGCAGGTGTATCTTCGATGACAATCGGGCTGCTGGATTGAGGTGGTGGCTTGCCCGTTTTTATCCTAACGCTTCTCCGAGCTTCAAAGTACAGAGGGGTCTCCCTCTTCCTCTTGTCTTTTTGCTTAGGTGGCGTGCTGAGGCCAGCTAATACCACTGCTGCTTCCCGTGCCAGAATATCCACCTTCTTCTCTTTGGGTTTTACCTTTTTGGGGCTTCCTGTAGAAGCCTGTTTTTGCAATTTCGTGCTTCCTGTAGAAGCCTGTGTCTTTGTTTTCGGGCTTCCTGTAGAAGCCTGTTCTCCAACGATTTTTGGGCTTCCTGTAGAAGCCTTGGTCTTTGCGTTTGGGCTTCCTGTAGAAGCCTGCTTCTCACTGATCTTCGGGCTTCCTGTAGAAGCCTTTGTTTTTGTTTTTGGGCTTCCTATAGAAGCCTGTTTTTCCCTGATTTTTGGGCTTCCTGTAGAAGCCTGTGTTTTTGTTTTCGGGCTTCCTGTAGAAGCTTGTTTTTGCTTTCCTGTAGAGACAGGTGTCTCCACTTCCACTTGCTTGCCTGCTTGAGTTTTGCTTTTTTCTTTGGGTGCAGGTGCTGTTGAGGTACTTGGGCTGACGTGGGCCACCTCTGCTTTGTCCATTCTACTCTTCATCCTCTTTTCCCTTGCTGACAGGATAGGTGTGCCACCTTTTTCTTGGTCCTTCTTTTCCTCATGCTTCTTCCTTTGTTCTTCGGCCACTGCTTCGTGTTCCTCACTGCTAGAGGAACCCATTTCTTCGATCAACATTTTGATATCCCCATCTTTGGTCAAATTGCGGAAGGATTCCCATGAGAGGGGGACCTTATATGAGTGCAATGCATCTTCCACAAGTAGCTTTATTAACCCATGGTGGGCTATCTGATCAGGTATGCCCTCTCTTAGCTTTGTAGCACACTCCATTAGGGACTGCAGGAGATAATACGGGATGCTCAGTTTTTTCTCTACAGGAAGGTCAATTCGGTGCCTCAACTCAGTGAGTAGCCGAAAGTGATATGCATACACGATGCTGAACCGGCCTTCACAAGTAATATATTTCGTGATTTGCAAACTGACTTCATTCCAAGGTGGTGATAAACTCGTTCTTCTCACCCCGTTTTTATCCTCCGAGAATTCTTCCTCAGGTGGAAAGAATTCCTTCTTTGCCTGCTGACTCAGCTTTCTCTCTTCTTTATCCCACGGCAGACCCATAGGAATTTATGTGATCCGACTGATATTTTCTGGGGTGAGGTTGAGGCTTAGACCTCTGAAGTTTACTGTGGCCAGTGTCTGGGATTTAGGCTTCAAAGCCTGCAAGAATTCCTCGGCTACTTCATCATCGTAGCCCTGCAGCTTATCACAAAAAGGCATCCATTGTGCTCTGGTGAAGATCTCTACCACTGCCGGGTTTCTCCTTAGTTTAGTTGAATCCATGGGCTCTCGTCTTATAAACCCACCCGGCATGATGAACACGGTCATTTTAACAAAAGGTGGCAGCTGCAAAAGGGATTTGGTCTATGGAGACAGAGCATGCACATACAAAATTTCAACACAGACTACTTATACCAACATCCTGTAGAATGGTAGCAACGGCACAGCAAACAAAAATTCCACCAATATCTTTATAACCCGACCGTGGACGATGGTCTTGCCACTTCTAATAACCAGTTAGATTAAGAGTTCAGGGTTACCTCCTTAATTGGCCACCTTTTTTCGCGAGGCACCCGCTTTCCTGTAGATGACTGCGTTCCTGTAGACTGCGCTCCTGTAGAACTGCGCTCCTGTAGAACTGCGTTCCTGTAGAAGCCGTGCGCAATTCTCGGGGAGGACTGTAGTTGGCCGCGCTCGCAGTGTGCTTGACCAGCGTTCTGGTAGCCAACAACTCGGCGTATCAAAGGTGCAGAGGAGATCAGAGTAGCTATCCGAGTTGAAGTGTTGGATGATAAATGCATGCGCATGATTTAGCCGATTGGATTTTGAATCGGCGCAATCCGTGGCGCGGGGGATGAGCTATCCCCGCCGGACCATTGGGCGACGTCATCCATCCTCCGCCTGCGTATTCACTTGCTGCTGCATTCATTCCCACAGATTTACCGCCGCCTTTCCTGTTAAACTCATGCTTCTGACGAGAGTGTTCCCACGTGCATGCCGTTCATTCTCTTTGTCGTGGCCGCCACCCAAACATCCCATTACACTTTAACTAGCCAACGTGGCCAGTCGACTGGCCATACGGCCGCTCAACCATTCAATTTTACGCTTTGCAAACAATTTCAAAGTTAGATTCATGCGATTTGATGGAAGGAAGGGTGGAGACACTTACCTGCACGGCTGCACACGATTTTTCCAGTTCTCGGACGATGGTGAGCGGATCTACCTGCTGCGTGCGACTTACACAGACCCGGAAGCTCGTGGTTACAGGCTGCCAACGCTGGAGTGGGTGGTTTTGCTTGCATGCGCCCGCGTTTCATTTCGGATGGCGGTTCTGTAGAAAATCCACTCGAGCAGGTTGAACTGCTACAGGATCCCCGCGAGGGGTCTCGTAACAGTCCTTTCTCCTTGGGTGCGTGCTGCACGATGGCGGTTCTGGCTTCTCGATCACAATCTCGGAGCTCTTGATGCATGTGGTATGAGATCCCATCATTTGTTAATCTTTGGAAATGGCTTTCCCGCGAGAACTCATCGATTTTCTTTGTTTGTGCAGGGACTTGGTCGCATGTCGACACGGGTGGTGGAGCATGGTGACAGCAACGTGCAAGGATGCCAACAGAGGCTTGCATGCATCCAAACCAATCCATGGTCGCGAAATCTCTTTTTAAGATGAATTCTGGCTGTCCAAAACTCCTACAGGAAGTTTCCTGTAGACACAGAGCTTCCTGTAGAAAGTTCGGCCTTCCTGTAGAAAGTCTGCAATTTCCTGTAGAAAATCCGCGCCTTCCTGTAGAAAGACTGCGCCCTCCTGTAGAAAGACTGCGCCTTCCTGTAGAAAGACAGCAGCTTCCTGTAGAAGGTTCAAACCATGATAAAATTGCACATACCTTGAAAAACATGCGTGCTCTTGGAGGAGGTACTGATGAGGTTCCTTGGCAACATGATAAGGACCCTTGGCTGTGAGTTGAAGGGCTTCCTCTTCTCCATAGAGCATCTGCAACCTGCAATTTTTACCATATTTTGCTTATTGTGTTTTCGTTTTTCTTTTTTTCTTTTTTTCTTTTTTCTTTTTTTTTTTTTTTTTGAAAGATAACAGGGGCGCCTCAAGGAGGTTTTCACCCGTGCCATCTGCCCTGAGCGCCTCAGAGAGGTTTTCACTCAAGGATCTTTTTCAACCTTTTCTCTTTTTTTTTTTTTTTTTTTTTTTAAACAAAAGCAATAGGAGCGCCTCAATGAGGTTTTCACCCCTACTACCTGCCTTGGGTACCTCAGAGAGGTTTTCACCCAAAGATCTTTATTTCTTTTTTTTTTCTTTTTTTTTTCTTTTTTTTTCTTTTTTCTTTTTTTTTTTTTCAGATATTTTTTCAGGGTGTGCCAGAGGCAGAGGCAGAACCCTTCTCTATGACCAATACAGATTTCTCCATAGTTTTGATAAACTCTTGTCTTGAGAGAGGTCTCCTGTAGATCTTCAATCGATGCCCATTGACAAGCATGGGAATGGCTTCCTCATCAATGGTTCGAATGAGGACAGATCCATTGTCATGGCATTTCTCCACTGTATATGGTCCTAGCCATCTGGTTCTCAGCTTCCCCTTGAAATCTTTGTATCTGGAATCATACAACAAAGCCCAATCTCCCGGCTGAAATTGCTTGTCATGGAGATGTTGGTCATGCCACACCTTCCTCTGAAGTTGAACCACTTCTGAGTGAAGGAGGGCCTGCATGCGGTGCTCGTCCAGGCCATTCAGCTGCAGCAGCCTTTCTTGTTGAGCATGGCTGAGATCTAGGTCCAGCTGAGCTGCCATCCTCAAGGTGTTGTATTCAAACTCAATGGACAGCAAAGCTTTCTTCCCATAGACCAGCTCATATGGTGTGAAACCGGTGGTGGTCTTCCAAGTGGTGTTGTAGGCCCATGTGGCTTCTACCAGGCGATCTGCCCAGTCCTTTCTGCTGCTGCTCACCACTTTAGTCAAGATCCCTTCTAATGCTCTATTGGTGACTTCCACCTGCCCATTTGCTTGAGGGTGATAAGGGGGGGAAGTCCTGTGCTTGATCTTGTGATGAGCTAGGAGATCTTCAACCAGGTTGGAGGTGAACTGGCTCCCTTGATCGGTGACCAGCTCTCTTGGATAGCCAAACTTATAGAAGATGTTCTCTCTTAGGAACTCGGCCACCTTTTCTTCTGTTGCTGCTTTGATTGCTTTGGTCTCTGCCCACTTTGTCAAATAGTCAGTACACACAATGATGTAAGTCCTTTGCCTCGAAGAGGGGTTGATTGGGCCCACAAAGTCCATGCCCCACTTCTCAAATGGCTCAAGAGTCACTTGAGGTTGGAGAGGCATCTCATCCCTTTGGGTCGGTCTCCCCATTCTTTGGCATTGGTCACACTGACTGACATATATTCTGACATCTTGATGAAGTGTGGGCCAATAGTAGCCTGCCTGCAGGATCTTGAAGGCAGTTCTCTTTGCTGCAAAATGCCCTCCACAAGGCCCATCATGACAAGTGAGGAGGATATCAAAGACTTCCTCCTCCCTTACACAACGCCTTAAGATCTGATCGGGGCCAAGCTTGAACAGATTGCCCCTGATCCAAGTGAATGAGGCACTTTTTCTGATGATTATGCCCTTCTCTCTGGAAGATAGGTGTGGAGGGAACTGTGCTGAAACAAGATAGTTTGCTATATCAGCAAACCATGGAGAGAGTACTGAAATAGCAAACAGATGTTCATCAGGCATCTGATCGTCCACTGTTCCATCCTCATCTGCAGACAAATCCAATCTAGATAAAAATTCAGCAACAACATTTTCTCTACCTGGTTTATCAACAATGGTTAGATCAAACTGCTGCAATAAAAGTAACCATCTAATAATACGAGCATTCACATCTGGTTTATTCATCAAATATCTAATAGCAGCATGGTCAGTATGTACAAAGGTTTGGTAACCAGTAATATAATGTCGGAACTTGTTCAATGCATGGACCACAGCCAAAAATTCTTTTTCGGTTACAGTGTAATTCAGCTCAGCTTTGGACAAGTTTTTGCTAACAAAGTAAATGGCATATGGAATTTTCTGCTCAACTTGTCCTAAAGCTGCACCTATGGCTTTGTTCGAGGCATCAGTGTGGATGTGGAAAGGTAGGGCCCAGTTTGGACCTCTCAGGATTGGGGCTGACACCAACTTGTCCTTCAATTCATTTAAAGCCCTCTGACAATCGTCAGTCCATTTAAACTCCACATCTTTTGCCAACAGACCAAACAATGGCGAGGCTAGCTTGCTGAAATCTTTAATGAATCTCCGGTAGTATCCTACTAATCCCAAGAAACTCTGGACATCCCTTACCTTTTGAGGAGGTGGAACCCTCTTGATGAGAGCAATTTTGTTAGGATCCACCTGCAATCCTTGGGAAGAAATGGTATGGCCTAGCACGGTCCCCTCAGTCATTAGGAATTCACATTTTTCAAGACTAAGGGACAAGTTCATCTCGGTGCATTTGGTTAGGACTTTCCCCAGGTTGGACAATGCTTCCTGGAAGTTGGCCCCATAAGGAGTAAAGTCATCCATGTATATTTCCACTGCATCATGGACCAGCTCCGAGAAGATGCTCAAGACAACTCTCTGAAAGGTAGCAGGAGCATTGCATAGCCCAAAGGGAAGGACTCGATAGGCAAAGGTACCCCAAGGACAAGTGAAGGTGGTCTTATCTTGGTCTTCTGGGCTGACTTGGATTTGATTGTACCCACTAAACCCATCCAGGAAAGAGAAGAACTTCTTTCCTGCCAGTCCATCCAACACTTGATCTATGAAAGGTAGAGGGAAATGGTCCTTCTTGGTAGCTTTGTTCAGTTCTCGGTAGTCCACACAAATTCTCCATTTCCCATTTTTCTTGGGAACCAACACTAGAGTGGACACCCATTCACTATCTAAGATGGGGTAGATGAATCCGGCATCCAACAATTTCTGCAATTCTTCCTTGACAATGTCTTTAAGAGCTGGATTCATTCTCCTCTGAGGTTGCCTAACCGGTTTACAATCCTCTTTGATGTATATATGATGGGTACAGACCGAAGGATGGACTCCTTTCATTTCCTTATAGCTCCAAGCAAAAGCATCTAGGTGATTGGCCAACAGACTACACAGCTCCTTTTTCTGGGAAGGAGGTAGGGAGGAGCTGATCTTCAATGCTTTCTCAGGGCCGAACTCCACATTCTTGACTCTAGGAGTAACAGGGTTGGTTGTACAGAGATCCACTAAGGTGCTAGCTTGGGCATCCTCCACCAATTCCTCTAAGGGTAGTGCACTGGAAGGTGGATTCTGGATCAAGGCCTCGATCAAGTCATCCTCGGTTGGGGGGTCTTTTCTAGTGGTATCTAAGGTGCACAGAGGTGTTGAGTACACCTCGTCTTCTTCTCCTTCTTCCAACCAGAGTGGTAAATCATGCTCTAAAGAAGGTTGGGCAGGAGGGTATAGGACTAGCTGCTTGGACATGGCACCATTTTTGATGGTCATGTTTCCTGCCCGACAACTTATATAAGCATCTGCAGTAGCTGACCAAGGCCTTCCCAAAATGAGAGGATATCCAGTAAGCTTGGCCTTTGGTTGCAGAACCAGGAAGTCTGCAGGGTATTCCTAAGAATCAATGGGGACCATGACATCCTCCACAATCCCTTCGGGAGTCACGGTGGAGCGATCTGCTAATTGCAGTACTGTCGAGGTCTTCATCAAGGAACCCTGAAGATTGAGTTTAAGCATGGTGTCCCTGGTCATCACATTGATGGCCGCCCCCAGATCAATCAAGGTGTGGGGGATAATGGTGCCATTGATGTGAACATCTACTACAGGACTTCCAGGATCTAGGTACTTTGGGCAGATGACTTGTCCTAGCAAAAGGTCAGACAGTTGTCCTATGACATTGATAGTTGAGGCATCTTTCTTCCGTCTGCTTGGGTGTTTGAAACACTTCTCCTTAACCAGCTTGTTATATATTGGCACATCCTTGATGGCTTGGAGAAGTGGGATTTTTACACACAACTGCTTGAGCTCACCCAAAAGCTCATCTTCTTCTGGGTTAGGTTGTGTGGTGGTTGTTAGTCTCTCAGGAAAGGGTGGAATAGCCTTTGGTTCACTTTCCTGTTTATCTTCCTCATCCTCTGGGGGAGGAGATTGGCGATCTGGTAGAGTCTTTCCAGATCGAAGGTTGATCTCCTAGATCTCCACAGCATAGGTAGGGCATGAGGTTTCCCCAGCGTATACCTGCTGGGCCTGTCTATTGTTGGGGTTCGGGTTCGGTTGAGCAGGCATTTGAGGTTGCCTTGGAGGAGCAGGAGGTAATGGAGGAGGTTGAACTGGTGGTGGAGGCAAAATGGCAGGAGGAGTGTTGTATTGGGGCCTCCACCCCGACTGAGGTGCATTCCATTGAGGCTGTGGCTGGGTATGTGAGTGATATGGATGAGAAGTAGGTTGAGTGGGGTACTGAGGTGGATAAGACCATGGAGGAGGCATGGACCATGAAGGATGAGCAGGGGGACCCCAGGAAGGCATAGGAGTTGACTGGTTGGGGTTGTAATAAGCTTGAGATGCCCCTTGCATCCCCTGCTGATAAGGTCTAGATCCTTGTGGCCTCCTTTGGTTGAGGTAATAGAGAGGCTCTGTGGGAGCTTCGGTCCCTTGGTACATGGCTTTAAACCCAGGTAAGGTTGGACACTGATTTGTGGGATGGTCCTCCTCACAAACGAAACACACTTCAACCGAATGCAGTGGACATTCGTTCTTAGGGTGCCTCCTTGTGCACCTAGGACAGAAGACAGCCAAGGCTGTCTCAGCCTCTTCTTTCTTTTTCTGAATCCTGAATGTATCAAGCTGCATGGCAATGGTTTGTCTCACCTCACTCTTAAGATCTTCTAATTGGTTTGCAAGTTCATGTTTGGAGAAAGGGACACTAGTTGAGAGGTGGGTTCCTCTACCTCGTTTCCGAGCTGCCCTGGAGTGGTTTCTAAACACAGTCTTGATGTCCTCATAAGGCAGTTGGTAAATGTCCCCCCCAGCTAACATGTGAAGGGTATCTAAGAGGTCTTCAGGGACTCCTCGGAGTAGGACCAACTTGAGGGATTCAGGGTCAAGTGTGCACCTGGCCCGCTTATAGCTTAGTTGGAACCTCTCCTCATAATCCTCTAAGGACTCATCATTTCCCATGGACATCCGAAAGATTTCCCCCTTTGTTTCCTTGGACCTACAGTAATCCCGGTACTTGGTGTTGAAAGCTTGCTGCATCTGAGCCCAAGTAGTGATACTATTCCCAGGTAAACCCATGAACCAGCGTAGTGCTGCATCCTTGAGAGTGGAAGGGAAAAGTTTCAACTTTTGCTCATCTTCAGTATAGTCATAGGTTATACAAAGGACAGCAAACTCAAACAGGAAGGTATCTGGATCTTCAGTGGTCAACCCATGGAAGTGAGGTAAGTCGGAGGGGCTAATGTTTTTCATTTTCATCTCCCCATTGGTCTCTCGGATGGGGAAGGCACCTTCTATTCTCTCATCTTCTCTTCTATTATCAGCCATAGCTTCAAATGGAGTAGTCTCTAACTCTTCTTCTACTATAGGATCTTTGGATATCTCAGGATGTTCACCTATAGGCTCTTCTGGGTCACTGTCACCAAAGAGGAGAGAAGGGTGACTCAGAGATGTGGTGGGGGTGTTTGGTAGGAATTTGCCTGATCTATCTCGGTTCCTACGAGGCATGAAATGGAAAAGACTTTCTTTTTTCTCTTTGATTGCTTTTGCTTTGCTTTTCTTTTGGTACCTGCAAAACTGAGACAGATTGATCTACAACTATCTATGAAAGATGCAAAATTAACTGAAAGCAGGAAAGGACTAATCTACTTTGCTCAAATGAAATTGCAGGAATGGAAATGCTAGTTTACGCTTGCAGAAAGGAAATGCTAATCTATGAAAGCAGGAAATGCTAATCTATGAAAGCAGGAAATGCTATGCTACTTTTGCAGAATGGAAATGAAGTAAACTACTTAGCAGAAGGTAAGAGTAAGAAAGTAGAAGAAAAGCAACAATTTCTAATACTCTGACCCTTCCCCGGCAACGGCGCCAAAAAGATGGTGAGCTCCAGTATTGTAGCAATAATTCTACAACTCCTGGGGCTTCCTGTCTCTTAATTTTATCAACCCGGTAGTTCGTACAAACTTGGAAGCGACGGTGTTGTATGCACAAGTACTAGCTCTTGTCGCAACTGTCACTTGGTCAGCTGGCACAAGTCCGCTAGGGCTCAAGCCAACTTCTATAGGCTCACAGAAGAAGCTTTATCAATGATGGACGAAAGCTAGCTCAAAGAAGACTAATCTACTTGGCAAAAATGAACTGAAAGCAAATCAAAACATGGAAACCCTAGGAAACCCTAATTTAACTAGTCTAACCTCTATGATGCAAAGAATGTGAAGGAAACTTCTACCAATGATGCCATTACTTCTAATAAGTGAAAATGCATGAATCTAATCTACTTGCATCTCAAAAGACATGTTTTTGTATTTTTTCTTTAAGTGGATGGAGTGGTTGTGATTTTGTGCTTATTAGGGTTTAGTTGTGCAGATGTGATGCGGAAGGAAGGAAAGCTTGGGAAAGGTTGGGGAGGCTAGGAGAGGTTCCGAGAAATCCTTAGCATCAGTCCACAAAGGTTCCTCACGTTCAGAGGCTCAGCAACCGAGTGAGTGGCCTCCTACAGGATGTCTGCAGGGGATTCTACAGGAAACGCAGGGGTTTCTATAGGAAGTCTACAAATTGCTACAGGATGACCTACCGTGGGTGTTTGAAGTGATGGTGGAGTGATGGAATGGTAGGGGGAGATGTGCAAGGTAGGAATAAAGCTGGTGATGGCTCAGGAGTGGAGAAGTAGGAGGAGAACGAGTGTATGAAGTGGGTTGATGGATGGAAGGTTATAACAACGAAATGTCTAAAGAATGAAGTTACGTGAGGAGTGGAGGAGTTTGGGAGATAACAGAGCGGAGCAGAGGTCAAGGATGTGGTTGTATGCGTGATCAAGACGAAGAAGGAGGTAATAGAACGATGAAAAGCAGTGTAAATGAAACAAATGGCTTATGACTGTCACCAAGATGAAAATTCATTAACCTAAGCTACCTGAACTCAATGAACAGCAAGATAAAGCGTGTAGAGGAATGTGCATGAAGCGGTGATGAAGGTGTATGGTGCAAGAGTGAAGTGCATGGAAAGATCTATCATAAACGAGGCTATGTTGCAGCATGTATAAAGTGAAGAACTGCGTATTTTTGTGGCTGGTATAGGCTGCACTCCAATCTCCAAACAGAGATGGCAGTGGAGACTTCCTCAACCTTTTTGCTGGAGCTCCAATGTATTATACCTATCCTCCTATCAAACTGAAGCAACTGAAAGCAAATCACCATAAACTAGTCCTATCTATGCTCATGAAAACGACTAAATTACCAAACTGTGAATTCGAATTGCATGTGAAAATAAACAAAATCAAAGTGCTGGGACGAAATGCAAACACATTACAACACTGAGGAGATCTATTGCTCTCAGGTTGGGCCCTAACCTGAGAGCTATAGCTCCTTGAGAAAACTCAGAACTAGATCAAAATCTGCCTTCTTTATTCATAATCTGTTGTCATGCCAAATTGGCTTACAAAAAGAAACAAAGACTGAGCTCTAGCTCGTACTATCCAATTACAAGAGTAATGCCAAGGTTCAAAAAGCTTCTATCCAAGGCTACGGCCTCAGTATTTATGCAAAAACGATCATCCAACAGGTGTCCTTGATTTTAGGAGCTCGGCTGTCCAACTGAAGTTTAACTGTTGATCCTGTAGGACAGTCATAACTACTGTTCCTGTAGAACAGTTATAACTGTTGTTCCTGTAGAACAGCTGGCTGCTTCTAAGCTCGGTGGGGAGATGGATTGGAGCTCGGAGTTCTTGGTGGGAATCACGAAGAAGGTCCCCAAGACCGTGGACATCCTCTCCTAAAAACCAGCAGTGCCACCTCATTGTCTCCTTGTCTCCTTTTTCGTTGTCTTTTTCTCTCTTTTAATGCCAAAAACCTGAAATCACCATGCATTAGTCACGTAGATAAAGTGTCTACCCTTCTTCCTACAAACAACATGAATAAACTAAGAAATGCATGCATAAGCAGTAAAAAGTGAATGGTTTGAGCAAAGCAAGTAGGCCAAATGAGCCCAAATTGTACCAAAAATTGGGGCTCATCAAAGTGTCTTCCCATTAGGTAAGGTCGCCATTCTTAAGTGCATGTAGTATTTCCAACATTTTCTTCTCATAAATAGCTTGCTTGAGATGTATCCGTAAAAATACCCAATTGCCTACATCAAAACTTCTTTCACTGCGATGTTGATTTGCCTATTGTTTCATTCAATTCTGCACCAAAGTGGCGTCATCCTTTAAAAGTTGGAGAACTTGTTCTTGATGATCGATGTGATCTTTCACTGCTTGAATCTTTTTCTTCTTGATATGTCCTTCTATCTTGAGAATTTGAGGAGTGGTAATTTCTTCCAATGCAATACAAGATATGGTTGGATTCATTTCTTGATGCTCGATGTGATATTTCACTTCTTGAACATTTTTCTTCTTGATATGTCCTTCTATCTTGATAGTTTGAGGAGTGGTAATTCCGACCAATTCATTACATGATATGGTCGGATTCATTTCTTCTTTCTCGATGTGACCTTTCACTTCTTGAACCTTTTTCTTCTTGATATGTCCTTCTATCTTGAGAGTTTGAGGAGTGGTAATTCTTGCCAATGCTTTACAAGATATGGTCGGATTCATTTCTTCTTTCTTTGAAGTTGGTTCCTAGTGTATATCCTCTTCTTTTGATGTTTCTTGATCCTTTTCTTCCTCCTCTTCACATTCAATGTAAAATAATTTCTTCTCAGCACACTTATGACCTTTAATGTATTTGTTATCACAATTGTAACAAAGTCCTTTTGCTCTTTTTTCTTCCAATTGTTGTGGTGTCAACCTTGTAGGTTGTGGAAGGCTAGGAGAAACAACACTTCCATCTTTATAGTTGTGAGGGGTATAATTCCTTATTTCCATAATTTTGCTTTTCCCTTTTCTTGCCAACCTGAATGCCTTCTCCAATGAATCAGGTTCCCAAAGACGAACCTCATGTTGAATGTTATCCTTTAAAGTCCCTATGGAAACATCAATCCTCTGCTTCTCTAGAATATCATTTTCCCTTATATTCAATTTTTGAAAGTCCTCAATGTGCTTTGCCATTGAACACTTTTGTTTGAGATTTATCAATTGGCTAAAGAAGGTGTTTCTCTTTGTATCCTCATAATGTGATACCATTTCCTCCGTGAAAATTGACCACGTAATAAGTGGTTTACGAGAACAAAGTCCTTTATACCATAGAAATTTATTCGGTTCTAAATAATTAGATGCAATACATACCTTTTGTAACAGTGGTACACCATGTAGATAAAAATATTTCTCCATCTGTAGTATCCAATTTACCGGATCCTTGCCATCAAACTTCCTCATCTCACTTTTTTCTTAATTTTAGGAGCTCGATCTTGAAACGACTGTAACTCTGTAATTTCAGATCTTTAAGTTCTAAGACTTCGGCCTATAATAGCACTCTGAGTCCTCTTTCTAACTCCACAAGTCTGATCGCAATTGGATTTTCGAAGAAAGATTTATTCCCAATCTCCCGCGATGACCTAATTATAAACTTGTTCAGTAGAGTGAACTTGTAGGAAGTGTCACATGTCACTGTTTCGACCTTAGGTTCTGAAAATGATACCCAACAAACTAAAGTCCCTCAGATTTCTATCACTTATTATGAAATTTGAATCAGATGCTCAGAGAGAGTTATGACGATTTTCCCCAAGTCACCTATTTGGGATGTAATTTAGGAGCCTGCAGAAACCCTACATTTCTTGGACTGTATCTCCGAAAATATAGCGAAACAAGATCTAAAATTCGGGCCCAAGATTCCCCGCGATTTTGGATCAAATGTGTTTTAATTTCCGAGTCTGAACCTTCGTAGAAAACAAATTAGAGGGAAAATTCCACGATGACCTGTTTGAGATGAAATTTTGGAGCTTGCAAAACCCCTAACTTCCTCAAATCATATCTCCTAAAATATAGTGAGAAAATATCTGAAATTTGGACCCGAGCTTCAGTCCGATGTCTTCTCAAATGGGTTATTGTTTTAGCTTATGAAACGTCGTAGCGAAAAAGTTATAGCAAAAATTCCATGATGACCTGTTTGGAGCAGCGAAACCCTAGAATCCAAAGCTCTGATACCAAATGTTATGGAACCAGCTCACAAAAAGATAGAAAATAAATATCAACACCTTAGAATTCAGCCTCTTCAAGGGGGAAACCTCCTATACATTACACAAATGAACAATTCTTGGATGATACAAATGACAAGGCCTCCTTTCTATATATAGGAGTTTAAGGGGTCATAATATAATCAGAGTCGACCTAACATTAATAATGTAAGGGCACAATAATAACAATAGTGGGCTTCTATGGGGCACAATAATAACAATATGGGGACTACATGGGCACAAAAATATAATAAGGGGGTTTTACTAATAACAATAAGGGGTTACACTAGTAGTATAGGGACCTAACAATTAACCAAAGGAGACCTCCTGGGCCTAGACCATACCAGCAGGGCATGCAAGGGTCGTCCCATGCATATTACAACCCCAACCAAACCACAACCTACCTTCTTGGGGACCCTCTTCTCATCCTTCCTGGTCTACACCGCCTCCGTGGTCCTGTGCATCTCAGTATCACTCCCAGCCAGCTAGCCAGTGATTTCAACCTTATGCTGCGCCACAACCTCAGTGGAATACACCACTCTAGGGGTGGAGGCCCCAATACAACAATGTTCCAGCTCTATTTCCTCCACCACCTGCCCAACCACAGCTCCTACACTCTGCTCCACCTAAGTAACCCCAGATGCCTGCCTAGCCAAATCTGAACTCGAACAACAGGCAGGCTCAGTTAGTATACAATGGAGAGACCTCATATCCAGCTTATGCTATGGAAATCTAGGAGATTAACTTGAGATCTGGGAGATTTCTCCTGGATAACCAACCTCCACCTCCATATAGGGAGGTTGAGGAAGAAAGAGAGGAAAGAAACCTTAAAGTAAATCCACCCTTTCCAGAGAGATTAGCCCAACCACTCCAGCCTACCCCAGAAGAGATTGAACTTCTGGGAGAATTGAAAAATCTATGTGTAAAGATCCCACTTCTCCAGGCAATAAAAGATGTTCCTATTTACAATAAGTTGATTAAGGAGAAGTTCTTCAAGCATCCAGGGAGGTGAAAAAGGGATGCCCCTACCATTAATGTCATTGGCTAGCTATTCTACTTAATGTTGGGGCAGGTAATCTGTCCAAAATATTTGGACCTAGGAAGCCCTATAGCAGATGTGCACATCAATGGCACCATTGTCCCACACACTCTAATCGATCTTGTGGTTGCCATTAATGTGATGACCAAGGACACCATGCTCAAGCTCAACCTCCAAGGTTCATTGAGGAAGACCACAACAGTTTTGCAACTTGCAGACTATTCCACAGTAACCCATGAGGCAATTGTGGAGGATGTGATGGTCTCCATTGACTCTTGGGAGTACCCTGCAGATTTCCTAATTCTCCAACCTAAGACTAAGCTTACTGGTTACCCTCTCATCCTTAGGAGGACATGGTTGGCCACTGCTGATGCTTACATTAGCTGCAGAGCTGGGAATATGACCATCAAGAATGGGCATATGTCCAAGAAGTTAGTCCTATACTCTCCTCCTCAACCTTCTCCAGAGCATGACTTACCTTTATTGTTGGAGGAGGAGAAAGAAGATGAAGTTTATTCCACCCAACTTTATGCTTTAGAAGCAACCATGGGAGGAGGACAATAGGATGAGGATGAGGATGACTTGATAGAACACCTACTCCAAAGTCCAACTCTCGGTTCATTACCCTTAGAAGAAGCAGTAAAGGAAACCCAGAACAATCATCCAATTGACTTATGCTTGGACGATTCCAACCCACTCCATGTAAAGACCATATAATTCAGACCAGAGAGAATCTTGAAGATGAATCCATCTCTTTCTTCTCTCCAAGAAGAGAAGTTATGCAACATGTTAAAGGAAAATCTAGAAGCCTTCACTTGGAGTTACAAAGAAATGAAGGGAGTACACCCCTCAGTGTATACCCACCACATATACATCAAAGAAGGTTGCAAGCCAGTCTGACAACCACAAAGGAGGATGAATCCATCTCTTAAAGATATAGTCTAAGAAGAACTGCAAAAGCTACTAGATGTAGGATTCATTTACCCTATCTCTGACAGTGAGTGGATCTCTCCTTTGGTGTTAGTTCCCAATAAAAATGGTAAGTGGAGAATTTGTGTCGATTACAGGGAGTTGAACAAAGCCACAAAGAAGGATCATTTTCCTTTACCCTTCATTGACCAAGTGCTAGATGGCCTGGCAAGGAAAAGGTTTTTCTCTTTCCTAGATGGATTCAATGGGTACAACCAAATCCAGATTTGCCCAGAAGACCAAGATAAGACCACATTCACTTGTCCTTGGGGTACTTTTGCCTATAAGGTCCTTCCTTTTGGCCTATGCAATGCTCCTGCCACTTTCCAGGGAGAAGTCTTAAGTATTTTCACCGAATTAGTCCATGATGCGGTGGAGATTTATATGGATGATTTTACACCTTATGGTTGTGATTTTCAAGAAGCCCTATCTAACCTAAGCAAAGTACTGCACAAATGCATTGAAATGAACCTGTCTCTCAGTCCTGAAAAATGTGAATTCTTAATGACTACAGGGACCATGCTAGGTCATTCAATATCTCAGAAAGGACTACAGGTGGACCCAAATAAATAGCTATCATCCAAAGGGTCCCACCTCCTCAAAAGCAGAGAGATGTCAGAAGTTTCCTAGGGTTAGTTGGATACTACCGAAGGTTTGTAAAGGACTTCAGCAAGTTGGCTTCTCCTTTATTTGGTTTGTTGGCCAAAGACTCTGAGTTTGTATGGTCAAAAAGTTGTCAAGAGGCCTTAGACATCCTAAAGGATAAGTTAACCACTGCACCAATTCTCTGAGGCCCAAATTGGGCCCTCCCCTTTCATATTCATGTTGATGCCTCACACAAAGCCATAGGAGCAGCCCTAGGTCAGATAGATGAAAAACTGCCTTATGTTATCTATTTTATCAGTAAGAATTTATCAAAGGTTGAACTAAATTATACAGTGACCAAAAAGGAACTCCTGGTTGTTGTGCATTCATTAAACAAATTCAGGCATTATATTACAGGCTATCAAACATTTGTGCATACTGACCATGCTGCAATCAAATATTTAATGAACAAACCAGATGTGAATGCTCGAATTATAAGATGGTTACTTTTATTACAACAGTTTGATCTAACCATTATTGATAAGCCTGGTAAGGAAAATGTTGTTGCAGACTTTTTGTCTAGAGTAAATTTTCCTGCAGGTGAAGAAGGAATGGTGGATGACCAGTTACCGGACGAGCACTTATTTGCTATTTCAGTTCTCTCTCCACGATTTGCTGATATAACAAACTATTTGGTATTAGCACAGTTCCCACCAAACTTGTCCTCCAAAGAAAAGAGCAAGATAGTCAGGAAAAGCGCCCCCTTCACTTCGATTGGGGGCAATCTTTTCAAACTTGGTCCGGATCAAATCTTGGGAAGGCGTGTCAGGGAGGAGGAAGTCTTTGACATCCTTTTGACCTGTCATGATTGGCCTTGTGGAGGTCACTTTGCAGCAAAGAGGACAACATTCAAAGTGTTAAAAGCAGGCTATTATTGGCCCACTCTTCATCAGGATGTGAAAAAATACACTAGTCAGTGCGATCAGTGCCAAAGGATGGGAAGGCCTACTCCAAGAGATGAAATGCCTCTGCAGCCTCAAGTGACTTCCAAACCATTTGACAAGTGAGGCATGGACTTCATTGGGCCTATTGACCCTCCTTCAAAGCAGAAACAATACATTATTGTGTGCACTGATTATTTGACTAAGTGGGCTGAAACCAAGGCAATTAAGGCAGCAAAAGAAGAGAAGGTGGATGAGTTCCTAAGGGAGAATGTATTCTAGAAGATTTGGGTACACTAGAGAGCTGGTCACGGACCAAGGCATCTAGTTTACCTCCAACATGATTGAAGACTTGCTCAGCCATCACAAGATCAAGCATAGAACCTCCACTCCCTATGATCCACAAGCTAATGGGTAAGTGGAGGTGACCAATAGAGCACTGGAGGGCATCTTAACCAAAGTGGTGAGCAGCAGCAGGAAGGATTGGGAAAAAAGACTAGTTGAGGCCACCTGGGCCTATAATACCACATGGAAGACCACCACTGGATTCACACCCTATGAGTTGGTCTATGGGAAAAAGGCCTTGTTGTCCATTGAATTTGAATATAACACATTAAGGATGGCAACCCAACTAGATCTGGATCTCAGCAGTGCACAGAAAGAGAGATTGTTCCAGTTGAATGGTTTGGATGAATTCAGAATGCAGACCCTCCTACATACAGAGGTAGTTCAACTTCAGAGGAAGATCTGGCATGATAAAAATATCAAGGAGAAGCAATTTCAGGAAGGCGATTGGGCGTTGTTATATGATTCTAGGTATAAAGACTTCAAGGGCAAGTTAAGGACAAGATGGCTTGGACCTTATGTTGTGGAAAGATGCCATGATAATGGTTCAGTGCAAATCAAAACCATAGATGAAGAATCCATTCCTTTGCTTGTTAATGGACACCGATTGAAAATTTACAAGAGACCTTTATCAAAACAAGAGTTCATTGATGATATCAATAAAACAGTGATGATAATGGAGCAAGTTCCAGCTCCTCCCTCATCAAATCACTGAGAAAAAAGAAAAAGAATAAGGACTCAGGTGAAAACCTCCATGAGGCGCCTGAGTCCCATCATTGGGTTGAAAACCTCTTAAGGCAGCTCAGTGGTGTCAAAACAAAAAAACAAAAAGAAGAAAAAGAGAATAAGAAAGATCCCTAGGTGAAAACCTTTCTTGAGGTGCCCAGGGCAAACAGCTAGGGTGAAAACCTCTTAGAGGCAGCCTAGTTGTTTTTCAAAAAATAAAAAATAAAAATTTAATCATGAAATTTCCATTTGCAAGTGGGCAAGAAGGATGGTCAAGGAGAAAAAGAGGATCCCAAGGAGACCCCTGCCACTCACATATTTATTTTTTCACTCATTACCATGCATCCCTCCATCATTTCTGTCATTTTTTCACTCCATTGCTTCAGTTTATAAAAATATTGTGTTTTCTACAGGATCCCCTGTATTCCTACAGGATCCCCTGAAAACCTATAAGATGATCTTGTAAGAATTACAGTGACCCAGAA
Source organism: Pinus tabuliformis (assembly GCA_031772625.1). Lineage (NCBI taxonomy): Eukaryota > Viridiplantae > Streptophyta > Pinopsida > Pinales > Pinaceae > Pinus > Pinus tabuliformis. The sequence continues at coordinate 529,775,697 of CM062819.1, read as the reverse complement.
ATCCTACAGGAAGCAGTCCAAAGGCAAATGATAGACTTTCTAGGCCCCTAAAATTCACCCTCTTCATCATCCATCACCACACTTTGTCCACCATCATCATCCCTGCACTCACCATTAAAAAATAAAAATCAGTTTCATGAGTATTTTTTTCCCAGTCTTCGAAAAAGGGAAATAGAGAGGAATAAAGAGCTTGACCTGATCCTTCTTTCCATCCATGTCACCATCCTCACAGCCCCAGCAAGAAGAATGATCAAAGATTTTTGAGAGAGAAGCGACTATAGGACATCTTGTAGGAAATCATGTAGCATCCTATCCCACAAAATACCAATCACACCAGCAACAAGCCTTCAGCATGATGATCCAGGAGCTCCAAAGCAACAACATCATATCTTCAACCACAGGTACCTGCAAAAACAAAGAAGCCATTAGCAGACAGAAAGAGGAGGAAGAAGAATAGCATGCAACAAATACACACAGCAGCACCTCTGGTCTTCGACAACTACAACATAGCATTGGAACCACAAGTAAGTATCTCGCTCGCTCTCTCATATGCATCATGTAGTCAAAAATTGTAAGGGTTGCGAGATGGTTTATAAGTGAAAAGGTGGTCAGTTAACTTGGCCACCTTCATTTAGTCAACATATGCACAACCGAGTGTCCTCTCACATGTGGTTGCAGTCAACTCAAAAACAAAGAAGTAGGACAAAGGTGATTAAAACTACGGATCCATAAGGTGGGAGATGATTACAAGGAGTGGGAAATGATGAGGTGGTAGTGGGGACCAACAGTCCAAAAATGGAAACGTACCTTTGCTACCAGCACACCACCTCACCCCGAATCACCATAAGAGGAAATAAAACATCGTTCCCATGCATTCATGCATTTCACTTCCTCAAAACTCACTCACTCAAGTCACTCTCATACCCAGGCAACCCACTGGAAGAAAAACTCCATCGTTTCACTGCACAGGAATTCCTACAGGATTGCACAGGAATTCCTACAGGATCATGCACAAGAATTCCTACAGGATACACAGAGACTGTCTACAAGATTGGCAGAGAAGAGTTCAGAAGGGATATCATGGGAGTTGGCCACTACAAACAATCTAAAGAGGTAGGCTCTATAACTACATCCCTCTTTGCAAGTAAATGAACCATAAATCCTCTAAGTTTGGGTGAATTTAGCAACTGTGTAAGGGAATTACATACACAGTCATCTCTATTTTGGTTCTGCATTTGAAAAATTGTTTCAACCCTCTCATTTTCTCCTCAAACTTCACCAGCAAGATGACAGGAGGGTTTAATAGAGGAGAGCCCACCAACACTATGAGAATCCAACAACACCCCCAAGTGCTTGAAATCCTTACAAGACATAATTGGGTGGGGTTTCTAGAAAAATCCAGAGGGTATGATGATGAGGTGGCTCAAGAATTTGCTATCTCCCTCAATCCACTCACCAGAATCCATGCCACTATGGTAACAAGGGGCCTCAATATAGATCTCACCCCTAAGCTCATCAACAGAGTCACCACACTCCCCCTAGGAATACCATGGAGAAAAGAAGACAAAGGAGATAGCCAGGTTGCCAAAAGAAAATTCTTTTTAGAAGGTGAGGAACCCACTGAGGACAAAAATGGAGTAAGGCGGGAAAGGCTACCAACTGATAAAATACATCTCATGTGAGGGTAGGTATAGTGTGGTCTATGGCTATCATTTCAGGATCCTTGAAGAATTAATATTTGGAGCAAAAACACCCCCTCACCAAAGGCTCAACATACCATACTTCGTGCTTCAATAACTCATGGACTCAAGCATCAAAGTGAAGGATGGAAATTCCGAACAGTTAGCTCACCATGGGTTGATTAGTATCCTCATAGAAGATTCCATCCAAAACCTCAGAACTCCTATAACATGGTTAGTTTTCAGAGACATGCCAGCAGAGGATGACATCAAAGCTCTCACTTATGATGTTATTCCTATTGTTAGTGAAGAGGAAGTAAAACGGGAAGAGGAAGATACAGAAGGAGATAAGGATGAGATGGATGAAGAAGGAGCTAAGACAGAGGAACATGATGAAGATGAAGAAGAAGAGGGAGAAGAGAAGGAGGATGATGAAGAAACAGAGGAGGAAATTAGGGAGGAAACTGATAGAGATGATGAAGATCTACAAGAAGAAGAAGACAGGAAGGACATAGAGGAAGAAGGCAATGGAAAAGAGGGGATAGAAAACAAGGAGGAGTCACCTAGGGTGTCTCTAGAAGCCACTGAGAGAGAGGCAGCAGCTGCCCTCACTACTCTTAGCACCCCAATCAAGAAAAAAGGAAAAAGGTAGAGGCAGACCCCATTATATTTCAGGACAAGAAAAAGCACAAGAATAAGACAGGGGAAGCCCCAAGCATCAACCAAAATTCCTATTGTGATTGAAGACTCCCCTACACAAAAAGACAAAATTCCTTCCCCTAAGTCCCCTATCACCTATGTGAGGAGGCCTACTACTAGATCAACTTCCTCCAAGGGAAAGGCAATCCTACAGGATACACAACAAAATCTACAGGAAGCAAAAACAGTCCTACAGGATACTCTGTTGAATCTATAGGAGGCACAAAAATTGGAAAGGAAGGTAGGGGAGTAGCAAGAAACTAAAGAAGAGGACCTAGAGACAAAAGAACCCAGCCCCCAACCTAACCTGGACTCTTATTACCAGTTTATTGAAGGAGGCAGGGTCATACCTCAAAAATTTTCCATCCCACTGTTCTTCGAGCTTGAGAAGGAGGCCAGAACTCACCAGTGGATGCAGATCGCCAAATCAAAGGAGGTGGAAGACATTGGGAACATGGAAGAGAAACTCAAGGAGATGGGCAGAGAGCTAAGTGGCTTGAGGGACAGAGAAGCTATAATGAGAAATCAACTAGAGACAGAAAATGCATGGTTGAGGGGACAACTGTAAGAAAGAGAGAATCAATTGGCATGTATGGCTAGTCTCTCTTTGGAAGAAATCCAATGTAGGATGCCAGCTAAATCCTATGCTCTCTACCTCAAAGAACAATGACTGCATTTTCAGATTAAGACCCTAGCACAGAGAGGCACCATGCCATTTCAGGACTACAAACAGTTTATTGATCTTTGTGATCAAAGTACACTAGAAGATAGGCCAAAATGGATGAGATTTATTTGCACTTCATGGCCCTCACAGACATGAATGTATGGGACCCTAATGCCAAGCTAGGAGATCTATAATTAATGGATTTGGAATCATGGATGAACCATGAGGAGTCAAGAGCTGCAGAGATTAAAAGGATATTGACAAGGGAGCAAACTGAACCTCTTCTGATCAGAGCTGAACAATCAAATCCCATGGCCCTCATCAGTACCCATAATTTGATTGCAAATGATCCTCAGCTGGCACCTAGATATCTTGTTGCCCAAGAGCAAGAAATTTCACATTTTGAGGACATGTTCAGGTTGCTAGGAGATGATAGTATACATGCTTGCCTGAGGAGATGGAACACCCTGCCATACAGCTTAAAGATAAGAGAATATCACTCTCCTCAAAGGTTGAGAGAGGCACTCAACAGGACACCTATGTATAAGCAATCTATGCAAAGGTTGAAGGTCAATTGGATAGGCCTAAAACTCAGTCCACCACTACTCTTAGGGATGATAGAAGGGAGAAAAGAAGAAGAAGAAAAGAGGCAGTGGGAAGAGGTAGAAAAGAAAGTAGGCTTCTATGAACAAGAAGAGGAGACCACAGCAAAGGCATGGGATGTCAGAGAGGCCACTAGAGCCATGAAGGATATGGATATTGATTAAGTTGCTCAGAGGATGAGCAACACTTTCAGTAGGGGGGTGATGATGAGCCTCATCATTGGGTAATTATATGGGCCTTAATTCACCTCCTAGCTTAGTCAAACCAACTTTTCTCATAACTTATTACATGTTTTTTATTATATTTTGTTTATGAGGTGAGTTAGAGTTGGATATTATGCTTTGTGGTCTAATATGCATTGAATGCAGGATTAAAGGAGAAAATCAAGGAATTTTGGCAAAGACCAAGGTCAAAACTCGAATGGGACAAGGGAGAGGGATTATAGGAGGTAAATCCTCCTCATTTACTACTCCTCCATTTGAATATTCCTCCATTCATCACATCAGCTTGGAGTGCAAACAGCCAAATCATGAGGACTAGAAGGCAGCCGAGCAAGTGAGAGATAAAGCACTAGTTTATCTCGAGTTTGGGAGCCGAGCCTCCCTAATTTTAAGGAATTCATTGGGGACTTCAGATGTATAAGTAGAGAGGCCTAGGACCTCAGTAGGATTCGTATTTTTTATTGTAAAACTCTAATCTATTTTCGAGCTGCAAAAATTGTGACAGTTCTATTGATGTAATTTGTTGTTTTGATAATAAGAATGAGTTTTGTTTTGAGCCAGCACTGAGTTAACTTAGAGGGTTGAAGCTCTTGGGTTAGGGCCCAACCCTAGTAGCCAAGGCTCCTCTTTATTGTACATGTATTTTTAGGGTAGATTCATTGTTTCATTGTTAATTTGCTTATTAGATGCATTTCCATTACAAGTAGTGTAGATTAGATTGGTTGTGTGATAGTTTGCTTCCATTTGTTCCTTATTTCAAGTAGCAGGTTAGCAAGGAGAAAAAGAATCACCACAAGGTTGTTAGCAGGTGTCTTGGCCTCACTTCCTCCCTCTGGGACGATGACTTGAGGAAGGGACCCTTAAGCAGCCCCAAAAACATAGATTTCTAGTTCTTTTATGAGCTTTGGAGTTTGTTGCCTTTAATTTAGTATTTGGTTAATGTTGCAAGCTAGATTTCATTGTCATATTCTTCATCTCTATTTCTACAGTAGATCTCACTCATGCTTTCATTCCTTTCATCAAATTTCATCATGCATAGTATAGGCAGTTGATTCATTAATTATGCTTTTCCAGTTTATGAAAATATTTCTTGTTGCATAGCTTTTTGGAAGACACACATGTTTTATGCAGAGCAGGTGCTTCAAGAGGAGACTAAGACTTCACAGCCAACAGCCACCTTCCACTTCATCCACCTTAGCCATCCCTTGTTTTCACCATCACCTTCACTAGTTTTTCATCATTTTTCATTGAAATTCTCCCAAACACATTGAGCAAATCTAGCCATCTATCATCTTGGATATTGACTCCTGAGTGATCCTAGACCTTCTAACACTCCATTCCACCCATCACACACCTTTCCTAAGCCTCCCATCACCTCCAACACCTCACATTTAGCTCTCGGTTGTATCATGTAGGTTTCCTATAATTCATATAGGATCATCCTGTAGGTTTCTAGTACATCTTGTAGGTTTTCCTGAAACAACCTGTTTTGAGGCTGAATTGATGGAAAACCTCTAGGAAGTCACCAAAAGCCTCCTAGGGACCCTCCACATCATCCAACCACTTCATAAACCTTCTATCCATCCTCAAACACCCTTAATCCACCTGTCACATCCACAAGAACAATTATTTTGCATACTTGCTTTTGCACAAAAAGACCAAAAAAGCAAAAACAGATTTAGTTTAGTCTCTTTACTTGCACATTAGTACCGTTTGATGTTTCTTACTTCTACAACTTACATAGTAGCATTTGTTTTATGTTTCTTTAGCATTACTGCTTAGCATAGCTTCTTAAATGGTTAATTAGGGTATGGTGTGGTTTGGCATTACATGTTGACCTTCGCCATTACTGCAGTAGAGTAACTCTCTTAGAGTAGATTTACCTTTCTTCCATCAAAGAATCAAGCTTCTTCTGACTCCATAGAAGTCTGTCTTGGAACCCCAGTGGTCTCTTGCCAGCTGAACAGTGACAATAGGAAGAACCATCACTTTTACTTGTGCATATAGCACTGTCACCTCCAAGTTTGTATGAATCGCGAGTTGATAAGTAAAGTTGGTAGCCCAGGAGTTGCAACATCCTTGCTGCAATACTGGTGTTCATCACGCAACGCATCCCCTGCAGACTTTGTGCAATGAATTTCAAGTGATGTCTAGCAAGCTTTCGATGGAACAAATAATGGCTCTCTGGTATTTTGGATGTTAAAACAAGCCTTTGAACTCCCAATGTGAATAAATCCTCCTTTCAAGTGCAATGATTGTGATTTTGAACCTTAATAATGAAATCACAACAACTGTGAGAAGTGCAACGCATGTCTCATAACCGTTGTACAGGTGATGATGTCATGGCACAATGTGATTTGACAACCTAACTAACTATCTCAACCCCACTAATTTGTGCCAATGATGAGAAGACAAGACTCACTATGACCTCACTCATGATTTTTTATGAGACATGACCCTAGACTCACTTAACTCAACCTTTAGGCAATCATAAACTATATTTACATCATCTTTCACACACTCTAACATAATTATATCAAAAATGAAATATTTCATTCTTTACGAAGACCAATAGCTTGAGCTCTAAGGGATAATATCCCAACCTTTACACATTTTCCAAAATAAACTTGAAAGACTAAACTTGTTTTTGACTACTATAATATAGGACACTAACACAAGAGAGGGTCAAATTCGAAGCTCCAAAGATGTTGAAACTCAGATTATGTTTCAATTATCACCAAGGTTGAAGTTTTATGTCTAAAGGGATATGTTTTGCCATAGGTTCAAGCGGTTATGGGGTCGATTTAATCCATAACAGGGCCGAAGTCTGAGGTTTGCTTACAGAGGCAAAAAATTAGTTCAGATATCTTGTCACAAGGATGATTTTTGTAGTCACGGAGAGGTCAAAATGCCACAGGGTCTAGGTTGAACTTCAAGTTTGTATTAGGTTGAAATATCTCCTAGTTTTGCATTAAGTTACCTCATATATGAGATCCTTAATGTGTTCATCCTTGGCTGAGTTTTTTACAATATATCTCTTCAAAAGGTCCTTCAAATACCTGGACAGAAGCACCTACTCAAAAAGATTCACCAAAAAAACCTTCACCCAGAAATAATATCCAAAAAGTGTCTTCCTTCAAAATCGTGCTTAGGTTCATGAGTTATCAACCTCTATCCTCTTCCTTAAGCCCAAAATTGCTCTTTGTTCTTCATCGAATTCTTGCCAAAATGGAGGACCTACAATTTGTATTTATACTAGCTCGTTCATGTTGAAAATACATGTCTTTTGGGATGGAGGGACGACATAAGCATGTAGGCTGACATATGCACGGTCATTTATAAATTTAAATAATCATTATTATTTGTGGTTTAAGCCTGTCATAATGCCTTAATTAGGAGAAAACCATATGATTAGTTTATATTACATACTTCATATATATAAGTAACTATATCTCAACCTTTGATAGAATCTCTTTATGATCCAAGCCATGTATTCTTATTTTTTAGGAAGGAACTCATGTTTGGAATTCTTCCGAGCATGATTAGATTAACTTTCTTAAGACAAATTAGTATATATAGATCATTATTATCAATATTAATTCGATGTCAATTGGAGGGTCATATTTTCTGCTAGGTAGGCATTATTGGTTGGGAAAGATAAGACATTTTTTATTGTGATTAAACATGGCTTGAATAATAGATGTCAGCTAGTTTCAGAGTTTTATTGTGTTCCTCATGGAGCTACAATATCAGTGGGAAGAGATCAATAAAAATAAAATTTTGGCAGGTTGACAAAGACATACGTGCTCACTTTCCAGACTTGGATTGTTGCCATCTTTGTGTTATACTAGCATTATTCCCAACGCATATCAGTGCTTTAAATATTGACAATGTCATGCACATCAGATTGAATTCAACTGATTGTAAGTGGAAGATGGAAATTTAAAAAAATTGATTCAAGGATTTCCCTATATTTCCAAATATCTTTCATAGATATTCACGGTCCTTTTATTGTGATAAGATAGGACAACCAAATAAGTAACTCTTTTTATAGCAGTTCTTCTCACCTTTTGAGCAAACAATGACAATAAAGACGACATCTCAACAAATTTTACATTATAGATAGACCAATTTCTTTTGATCAAAATGGTAGCTCTGTGCCTTAAATTTTACATTACATTTTACATTTTGTATTCTACATTTTTCCTTACATTACATTTTACATTTAATATTTTACGTTTTACATTGTCCATTACATTTAACATTTTGCATTTTGCATTACATTATGATTTATATTTTACATTTATATGTGTCTTAATTTGAATATTAATTAAACATATGAAGACGAAATATATATATATATATATATATATATCGACACTTCAAAAATGTTGACATATTTACTTATTTACATTACGCCTACACGTCTCCCCTATAGTAGGATGTAAAGTGCCTACCAGTGTAGATATTTAACTAAAGTTATTGTAGTAAACACCATACATTTTCTCTCTTGCTATCCAACATTAATAGTAGTGTTCTCCAAATTCAATAATTATGAGTTATGGAGTGTTAAACCCCAAGTAAATTTCAATGGTAGTTGTTTTCTATCACCTCATTTGAATGTAGAGTGACTAACAATGTTGAATGATGGAAAATGGGAATAATAAGAATGTAGTCAATTACAAATAGTTTACAATTTCAAGAAGCAAACATTTTAGGTAAGTGAACATTTTATTTAAGATAAAAATTCAATTATTTCATTTATGGTTGAATTACTATAACATAGAAACCAATGCACATCATTAATAATAATAAATTGTGCTTACACTGAAATCAATGCACACTATTATTCTAATTACTTTGAAATTAATGTATATCATACATCTAGTTACATCAAATCATAAATCAACATCTACATTGAAATCAATGCATCTAGTGCAAGCATTTAAATAGAATTAGAAATCAACATCTACACTAAAATCAATGCATCTAGTGCAGGCAATCAAATAGGATTAGAAATCAAAATATACAATAAATCAATGCATCTAGCACAAGCAATCAAATAGGATTAGAAATCAAAATCCACAATGAAATCAATGCATTGCAAGTAATCAAATAAGATTAGAAATTAACAACTGTGTTGAAATAAATGCATCCAATGCAATCAATCAAATAGGATTAGGAATCAACATCTACACTAAAAATCAATGCATCCATTTCAATGAATAACATTGTATCTCTCTCTCTCTCTCTCTTTGTCCCTACCATATATATTATATCTCCCTCCATATATCCTTCTTTATCTCTCTATCTCACCCCCCCAAACACACACACACACTCTCTCTCAATATCTATCTATATCTCCCTCCCTCCCTTTTTATGTCTCTCTCTTCTTCCCTCTCTCCCCCATCCATGTATGTATCTATATCCCTCTATCTCTCCTTCTTTATCTCTCTATCTCACCCCCCAAACATACACTCTCTCTCCATATCTAGTTATCTCTCTCCCTCCCTCTTCCTCTCTCTTTCTCTCTCTTCCCCTTCTCTCCCTCTCTCTCTCCTTATCTCTCTCTTCCCTCCCACTCTCCTCTCTCACTCATTCTCTTTCTAAATCTCCCTTGTCACTCCCTCTCTCTCTCCACCTTTCTCTATCTTCCCCTTCTCTCCCTCTCTCTTTCCTTATTTCTCTCTCCCCTCTCGCTCTCCTCTCTCACTCATTCTCTTTATAAATCTCCCTTGTCACTCTCTCTCTCTCCACCTTTCTCTCTCTATGTCTTTCTTCTTACCTCCCTCTCTCTCCCCTCCAACATTGTCTCTCTCTCCCTCCCTCTACCCTTATATTGTAGAAATTTTGAATAATTTAACACATATTCACAGAGATTATCCTAATCATACAATTATAAGAGGAACATGTATAGTACATAATCTCCTCTACGTTGATCATCAATTTACAGAAGCAGAAACATTCACAGGCACACATAGAAGCATCAATCAAACTCATAAACACAGTATGTATCCCGGGGAAAGCATCTCGCTAAAAACCCCACACTATCTGTATATTATATTGATTGAATCATGTAACATTACAAAGCATAATACTTCTCACAAGTATCTCCACCTGTTACACACAATACAGCTCAGATTTGATCTCCAAATCTCTCCCGCTGCTTGCCTGCCTCCACTGCTCAAACCTGCTCGAGAACTGATGAGAATAGCTTCCCAAACTCGATTTTACACTGCAAAATAGTCACCCACACTATGTTGGACGTGAGCAACAGCTATAATATCATGAAGATACGTGAGCAAACTCATTGGCATACTCAATCCTTTGATTGTGCAAATCATCATGCACAGCTATAGTCACAACTGATAGCAATTTGATCCTCTAACACCTGTGCCTGCTGAACTGAACATGCATTGACATGCAACTGAGTTAACTGATGTATTCTATAGTTGCATTATGAGTTAATAACTTGTGAATTAATTAATAACTAATTCACCCAACTCATCTTTAGTCTATTGATCAGTTAGACTAAATACAACCAATTTAACAAAGCTAAACTGAACACAACTCCATCAACTGTACCTCCAGTCCACTAAACTCAACTCACTTGAGTTCTAACTGAAGTCATGCATGCAACAACTCAACTGACTCATAAGAAAAACGAATTTCCTTCTGACAGCTGCATGTGCCACTTTCGTAGCTCAAACTGAAGTGCTCCAAGAGAATAAGATTAAGTTTATAGTCCAAATATTATTGTGAGATAATAATATTTGACTTTTCTATTTTTGACTTTGATCACTCACACTGTGATCACTCACACTGTAATCACTCACACTGTGATCACTCACACTTTCATCAAAAATAGAAGTCCATCTATTTTTCCCAACTTGATCAATCATCCATAGACATGATCCATATGTCTAAAAATAGACATAGTCTAAAAATAGACTTGCGCCAAAAATAGCCTGCGGGCCCACTTAGTGAAGGCGACTCTTTTCACTAAGCTCCATCATCTTGTTGCACTCTCAACAAGCATTTCTTGTTGCACACTTTTCAACACTCCCTCTCAACAAGAAAGGCTTCCTCTCAAACCCGATCCTGTAACTCTGGAATGTTCTCCATGCAACACATTTGGCCGGTCCACTTGCTCTGTCATCAAAGTCTCTGACTGCTATTGCCTCTGTCAACTGAAACTCTGCATCTCTGTGCTCTTCAGTATCTGACTGCTCTAGCCTCTGTCACTTTGATCTCTGACTGCATCCGTGCTGCTGCTGGTTCTATCTCCCAGCATTGCATCCGCACTGCACCTCCCAACTGACCTCCCTGTTGGGATAGAAACATCCTCTGATGTTGAAGCTCTACCTGCTACTGACAAGTGCTCCCTCTCTGACATCTGCGCTACTGCAACATCTCCATGCATCTCGCACCATTACACACCTCTCTGTGCCACCTAACACTGTGCAAAACACTTGTGCCTCTCGCATTGCTACAGCCTGCTAGCTATGCACTGTCCTGGGATTCCCTGCACTGTCGCTCTCTCTGCCGCTGCATCCGCATCTGTCTCTACCCAATCAGTCAGTTCCTGCTACTACACATCGGGGCTCCCGTAGCAAGGTCTCATCCAAGAGGTTGGGTACCTCAAGGATCTTGCCCCTCCTCCTTGGGACAATCAATCCACATCACCCCACCTCCTACCTGGAGGTATGGATGCATGCGATCCCTCAGCCCACCTGGCTTGAAGTTTCCCCCTACTGGAGGTCTCTGGATGAGTAGATGTCTCTACTCGATCTCCTCTCAGCTTCCCTTGTTGTGGCTGCTCCACAACCTCCTGAAGCTGTTGCACCAATCGTGGCTCCTCCACAATCGTCTGAGACTTCTTCTGGCTCTGCATGTTGAGAGGAAATATATGCTCCCTCTCAACCACCAAGTCTCCATCAGTTGCCTTGCTGCTCAAGGCTTTGCATGCATCTTGAACCTCAAGAGCATACAGGTTCTTGACCCGTGAACCAATCTTCTTCACCTGTTTGGTGATGATGTGTCTAAGGAAAACCTTTCCCTTACTGAAGACTACATCATAGCCTCTGTCTTCCAACATCGCGACCGACACCAAGTTTCTCTTCAGTCCTCGTACATACTTGACATCGGTCAAGGTAAGGCGAGCTCCATGCTCCCTCTGAAAAATAACCGTGCCTACACCTGAGACACTATACTTCTCATCATTACCCATCCCTATGAGTATCTGGAGATCTTTCTCCTCCAAAGTACTGAACAAACTTTTGTCACTGGTCATGTGGAAAGAAGCTCCACTGTCAAGAAACCAACCACTTCCCATCATGGATGAAACCATGCATGCGAAGAGTGTGAAATCCAATTCAAACTGTGAAGCAAGTGCCTCACCTTCAGATCCTTCCCCGAATCCCTTCTTGGACTTCTTCTTTGGGCAATTAGTAGCATAATGACCCAACTCATGACAACGAAAGCATCTCACCTTCGCCTTGTCAACCTTCTTCCCATCATTGGAAGAACAAGATTCGAAAAGAGAAACCTTCTCCTTCCCCTTCTTCGCCTTACTCGCTAAGGCACAGTTCTCCTCATCCTGCATGGATGAAGAACCGTCTCTGGTGCTCCGTCTAATCTCCTCCTGCATCAAATCCGACCATGGTCGTTCCCAATTTGGCAGTTTCTCCCTTCCATTCACCGAGTCCTGGTAGCTATGCCAACTCTTAGGAAGGTCAAGGTGTCCTAGACTCACCATCCTCATCATCAACAGTAACCCCCACACTTCCCAGCTCATCTCGACACTGAGTGAACCTCGTGAGATACTGGGGCATACTATCTCCATTCTCGAACTGAATGTTTCTGAGTTTTATCCCTTGCTTTGGAATTAAATTCGAATTCCACCAGCACAAAACTCAACTGCTTCCGATCTAGAATTCGTGAGAACAAATTATTTCTTGTACAAAGATTTACTGTATGGGCATTCACCGGATATCTCACCTTCCAAAGGAAAGATGAATCCAGAGGCTACCTGGCCCGATTACAGACTCTGCCTGAAGAAATAGAATGTAACCACTTCCTGAATAGTAGATCTGATGATCAATCCTCGCTTGATATCCTGTAAAAATCTCTTCTACAAATCAAGCAGCTCTGATACCATGTAGAAACTTTTTCTACAATTATCTAGCTCTGATACCATGTAGAAATTTTGAATAATTTAACACATATTCACAGAGATTATCCTGATCATACAATTATAAGAGGAACATGTATAGTACATAATCTCCTCTACGTTGATCATCAATTTACAGAAGCAGAAACATTCACAGGCACACATAGAAGCATCAATCAAACTCATAAACACAGTATGTATCCCGGGGAAAGCATCTCGCTAAAAACCCCACACTATCTGTATATTATATTGATTGAATCATGTAACATTACAAAGCATAATACTTCTCACAAGTATCTCCACCTGTTACACACAATACAGCTCAGATTTGATCTCCAAATCTCTCCCGCTGCTTGCCTGCCTCCACTGCTCAAACCTGCTCGAGAACTGATGAGAATAGCTTCCCAAACTCGATTTTACACTGCAAAATAGTCACCCACACTATGTTGGACGTGAGCAACAGCTATAATATCATGAAGATACGTGAGCAAACTCATTGGCATACTCAATCCTTTGATTGTGCAAATCATCATGCACAGCTATAGTCACAACTGATAGCAATCTGATCCTCTAACACCTGTCCCTGCTGAACTGAACATGCACTGACATGCAACTGAGTTAACTGATGTATTCTATAGTTGCATTATGAGTTAATAACTTGTGAATTAATTAATAACTAATTCACCCAACTCATCTTTAGTCTATTGATCAGTTAGACTAAATACAACCAGTTTAACAAAGCTAAACTGAACACAACTCCATCAACTGTACCTCCAGTCCACTAAACTCAACTCACTTGAGTTCTAACTGAAGTCATGCATGCAACAACTCAACTGACTCATAAGAAAAACGAATTTCCTTCTGACAGCTGCATGTGCCACTTCCGTAGCTCAAACTGAAGTGCTCCAAGAGAATAAGATTAAGTTTATAGTCCAAATATTATTGTGAGATAATAATATTTGACTTTTCTATTTTTTGACTTTGATCACTCACACTGTGATCACTCACACTGTAATCACTCACACTGTGATCACTCACACTTTCATCAAAAATAGAAGTCCATCTATTTTTCCCAACTTGATCAATCATCCATAGACATGATCCATATGTCTAAAAATAGACATAGTCTAAAAATAGACTTACGCCAAAAATAGCCTGCGGGCCCACTTAGTGAAGGCGACTCTTTTCACTAAGCTCCATCATCTTGTTGCACTCTCAACAAGCATTTCTTGTTGCACACTTTTCAACATATATATCTCAAGTCCTCTCTCTCTTCCTTCCTCTCTCATCCTTTCTCTCCCACCTCTCTCTCTCTCTCTCTCTCTCTCTCTCTCTCGGTGTGTGTGTGCCCTCCAACTTTGTCACTATCTCCCTCTCACTCTCCTTCTCTCTTTCCCCCTCCATCCCCTCTCCATATATTTGTCTCCCTTTGTCTCTTCCCCTTATTTCCCTCTCTCTCTCCTCTCCTTCTCTCTCTTCTGTCTCCTCTCTCCCACATTCTATCTCCATTTATCCCTTGTCACCCCCTCTCTCTCTGTGTCTTTGTTCTTCCATCCCTCTCTCTCTACATTCCTCTCTCTCTCCATACGATCAAAAATTGTCACTCTATGTAATCTATAATATATGTAACATCTAATATAATAATACTTATATGTTAGGTCCCTAGAATACTAGTGTAGCCCCCTTTGTGCCCATGTATCCCCTTATTATTAATTGTGTTCCCATGTATCCCCCATATTGTTATTGTTGTGCCCCATAGAAGCCCATTATTGTTATTATTGTGCCCTTACATTATTATTATTATGTAAGCTTTGATTGTATTGTGACCCCTTAGACTCCTATATATACCAAGCATCTCTTGTCATTTGTATCATCCAAGGATTGTTCATTTATATGATGTAAAGGAGGTTTCCCACTAGAAGAGGCTACTTTTCAAGTCGTTGATCTATTTTTTCGTCTGTTTTGTGAGTTGGTTGCATAACATTTGGCATCAGAGCTTTGGATTCTATGGTTTTGTTGCTTCAAACAGGTAATCTTTGAATTTTAGCTATAATTATTTTTCTACGAAGCTTCAAAAACTGAAATTTCGACCATGTGGAGTCAAAATCTTGGTGAACTTTGTGTAGAAATTTTAGATCTTGGTTCGTTATAGTTTATGATATATGGTCTAAATAATTTAAGGTTTCTGCATGCTCAAGAATTCATTCTCAAACAAGTGACCTAGGTAAAATCGTCATAACTTTCTTCTCAAGAATCGGATTTGAATTTCGTAAAAAATTGATGAAAATTAATGGAATTTAGTTTCTTTTGTATCAATTTCAGTGTTGAAGGTTGAAACAGTGACATGCGGCATCCCATACAAGTTCACTCTACCAAACCAGTCCATAATCAGGTCATGGTGGGATATTTGGCATAAATTTATATTAAAGAATCCAATCTTGGTCTGACTTGTGGCATTGGAAATAAGACTTAAAATCCTAATACATGACCTAATTTTAGACATTGGGAGGCAGAAATTTTAGAAATAAAATAGTTTCAATATCAAGCTCCAAAAAGCAAGAAGAAAAAGGTGTGTATTTTTTAAAATTTGCATAAGTTTTGTTTGAAAAATCAGTCTGAAGTAATTCAAAGGGCATAGTAAAGAATAGATATCATTATTTGGTTCTAATATGCCTCGAAACAAAACAAAAAATGGATACTCCTAGTAAAAAATCAGAAATGTTTGCTATGACACATGAAGAAGAGGAAGAAATGCAACATGATATATCAAAATTATGCAACCAAGTGCAACAAATGTTTCTCTCGCAAAGAGTAACCAAAAATGAAATGGAAGCTAAGATGGATGGTTTGAAGAATGGTTTAAAAATAGACATGGAAGGTTTAAATGATGGATTAAAAGAAGACATGAAAGGTTTGAAGGATGGATTAAAAGCAGACATGGAAAGTTTGAAGGAAGGTTTAGAAAAGTTGCTACAAGAAATGTTTCCTAATGGTTAAAAGGTATTCCATGAAACTCGTGATGAAAACAAAAGGAATGTTAATCATTATTTTAAAGACTCTAAATTTGTATTGAATACCAACCACATTCCAAAGATCGATATGAGAAAGTTTGATGGCAAGGATCCAGTAACATGGATACTACAGATGGAGCAATATTTTGATTTACAAGATGTGCAACACACACAAAAGGTATGCATTACATATTTATATTTGGAACCCAATAATTTTGTATGGTATTGATGGCTTTGTTCTTGTAAACCACTTGTCATTTGGTAAATTATTATGGAGGAAATGATAACGCATTATGAGGATACAAAGATCAACACCTTCTTTAGCCAATTGATAAATCTCAAACAAAAGGGTTCAATGATGGAGCTTATTGAGGATTTCCAAAAATTGAATATCATGGTAACTAATATTCTAGAGGAGCATATGATTGATGTCTTCATAGGGACTTTAAAGGATAACAGCCAACATGAGGTTCACCTTTGGGAACTTGATTCATTGGAGAAGGCATTCAGGGTGGCAAGAAAAGTCGAAAGCAAAATTATGGCAACAAGGAAGTCTACCACTCACAACTATAAAGATGGAATTGTTGTTGCTCCAACCCTTCCAAATACTACAAGGTTGAAACCACTACAATTGAAGGAAAAAAGAGCAAAAGGGCTTTGTTACAGTTGTGATAGAAAATACACTAAAGGTCATAAGTGTGTTGAGAATAAATTGTTTTACATAGATTGTGAATATGAGGAGGAAAAGGAACAAGAAACATCAAAACAAGAGGATACACACCAGTGTAACACCCTCCTCCCACATCTACCCAAGTAACTGGCCAACTGGGGTAAACATGTGACGAGAAGTTACTATAATATGATTTGACTCCCTATGTGTCAGTTAAGGAAGTGGAACTGGCAGAACAAATCACACGGACCTTCCACACCAACAGCATCAAACCCTTGGACGCTCCCTTGATATGGACAAGGGTGCATTTGGGAGGCTCCAGAAGCTCCCACGGCAAGGGAAAGGGAGATTTTGAGGACTTTTTCCCCAGTGTTGTGCCTGCAACTCCGGGATTTGTGCCACTTTTTCAGGACTAGATCCCATGTCATTGCCCAGAACTCAATGATGCCTTTAGTGATGAAATTTCACAGTGGAACAAATATACATTTGAAAAAACATCAACAAGGACTAGATTGGACCCCTACTAACCATGACATGCATTTCGTCAAACATGTCACAAACATGAAAGCTATAAGTCTTAATATCGTAACTGAGCATAGCGATCTTATACTTATCTAAGAATCACTAAGAAGCATTTATGCCTCAAAAAATTAGCTGCAATTTCATATATTAGGCCATAGATACATTGTTCATTCACTTAAAAGTAAAAACGTCATGAGAGCCATACATATCAATTGTCATAATACATGTTCATAACCAGCATAATAGCAACAGAAATACCAAGGAAACAACAACCATATAATCCATATGTAAACCAGTATAATACTCATGAATTAACAAGGAGAAATAAGCTCATAGTAATGATGCAAAGGCCAACCAGGCTTGGGAATTCCATGAACCACCCGACCATAGACATGGTTGAGCCAAATCTCTCTTCATCCAGTCACCCATGTGCCATATTCCAATCATGGATGTGGGATCCCATGGAACAATCCATCAAAATCGAACCATGGCTTCCAGAGGCCAAACCACCTCAATCCATCAAACGATGATTCAACCTCACAGTCAGACATCACAAACCATCACCAGGTTGGTCTCTACCCAAGCCTTCTAGGGCCCCAGAGCATTTATTCCAACCAAGATTTCCAGGACTAGTAACTGAACCCACAGCTTCTGCCGAGCTTCCAGAGTATTTGTCCAACTAGGCTTCCAGGACTAGTAACTCAACCCACCAAGGGCTTCCAAAGAATTTTTCCAACCAAGGATTCCAGGACTAGTAACTCAACCTAAGTTGTTACATGGCTTCCAAAGTGTTTGTCCAACCAAGGCTTATAGGAACTAGTAACTCAACCCAAGCTAAAGGAAACATGAGAACCAACCAGAAAAACAAAGAAATGAACCCACAACACCATGGCTATCCCGGAAATGGAAAGGCTAGGAAAATACACTTTCAATCCAGGAAATCCTCCATGCCAATGACAAATTATGACTAATAAACCACATGCATGCCAAAAATAGTGAGGAAAACATACTTGCAACTCGGTACCTGCAAGAAAAACTCATTGTAGTTGTTAATATTGATGTCCTCTTATGTTTTCCTGCTCTTCCTTTGCCTTCTTGCTCCAAGCATCCAAGTATGCCACACTCTCCAAGAGTGCTTAAAAAACTCTAAGTGTCCAAGAGTATGAGAGAGAGAGAATCGAACGAGAGCTCCAAAATTGAACTGACAAAAGGTTACACTTACCAAGCCTACTTACTGATCCTCATAACATTTTTTATTAATGAGGCCTCTATTTTCTTCATTTTCCATTATTTTACTTCATTTTCCTCCTCACATGAAATGTGTGACTTTTCACCTTTCTTTTCTCATAATTGCCATTATTTTCATAAATAAATGTGCCAAATAATACCTTTTGCCTTTCCAAAGCCTTTTTCATTTCCTTTGCCAATTTCCTTTAGCCATAATAACTGAAATGAACACCCACTAGGATGTTTTTCCCACCATTCATCTTGGAATATGCGTCCCATGACCATGGTCTTATATATATTTTTACATGGATTTTTTACCAGGGTTGTTACAAAACCCTCCCCCTTGGGGGAACACCGTCCTCAGTGTTCAATGACAACTATAACCAACAAGATTGTTGAAAACCAAAACATACTTCCCATGGAGATTTATAGCACAGCTCATTGCAGTATTTAAAATTACCACTGTTGAAAATATGACAAGCATACTGCTTACTGGAGCTTTATAACATAGCTCATTATAATATTTACAATAACAACTACATATACTTATACACATTTTCTTCAACTGGAAAATATCCATACTGTCTATGGAGCTTTATAAATCCATATCGATACAATATTTACAATGATATACACATACACACATTTTCTCAACCAACAAATAAAATGATACGATGCCCGTATCAATAAACAAGGCAATCCAGTGGCTCACAACTCCACCCTCAAAACTAGTACCAGATTCACCTCCTTCCCAGGAAGTCTAGAATCCGTTATCAAGTCAAAGTTGCATCCAATTTCTAGTGCTATAATTATGCACCACTTGTCCTCTCAATGAACAAATGTCAACTCATTGTTACAGGACACACTCCTAATGTGCATCTGATTCCATCTGGAAATGTTAATGACCAAAACAAATCCATCCCCGACATTCCCTTCTCTACTACATAGTCCCTCGAGAAATTTGGTCACCCCCTTCTGTGCAGTCACACACCTTCCAAGTTTCGCTGGCACCCCCATCTCGGGTAGTCCATCCCTCGGCAAGGTTTCCTCGCATTGGAAGGTCCAAAAACCAAGGCATATCCTTGCCTTAAAACCATCATACCAGTCATAGCATGCTCATGGAAATCAATGGACACTATTGGGTACCAATGTCCCACAATGGCCCTGTTCCTGAATCCTTTACCAACATACTGTTGCATGTTCCAATTCCTTTTTCTATTGCTGCTAATGCTTTTCGTCAAATTCGACCACCCAACCCGGGCATTTCCCATGCTTTCCAATACCAAGCCCATAACTATCATTAGATTTAAAATAAATTGAAATAACTTTGAATCATACCTCATTAGTGGCCCGTCAATAAGGTACACTTGCAATTTTTTTTTATTCTTGTGACAACAAGTCATACTAACATCTTTGACCAAATCATCACGTATAAACATATCACATCAGTAATGGTTTGTAGATTTTTGTGGTGTGGTTTTTATGAGTCTACATTCGGATATTCCACAATCTTCATTTTCATGTTGTCTACATTTCAAGTCTAGAACAAGACTCACAAAAATCACATCAGGTTAGTTCAGAAAACAACCATCATAGATCAAAATCATAAATCACATGTAACCATCATAAACCAAAATCATAGATCACATGTAATCATCATAGACCAAAATCATAAATCACATGCATAATAAAACTGAAATAAAATATTGATACTTATCCTTTAATCAATCCTTAGCTTCTACCTTTGTCCTTATTCTGTACACACTGGATCGATTTCCACACTCGAAAAACACCTAGTGCCTTCTGTTGAGCCCGAAACTTGCATCTTCCCTATACACCTTTCTAGCCTTTTTCCATTTACCTGGACCTCCTAAGCTGTCAAATCATTGCATAATAGTTGAAAAAGAGCATATAAAGTGGTTTCCTAACTATGTCTTGTGTCTGCTGTTTGAATTAGATTTTTGCTCATTCAGCTGCGGAATCTTGTCACTTTCCGCAGCCAGTTCAACTTTCTGCAGCCTTTTTGTTAAATTCTATGTTACAGGTGTCTTCAGGCAAATCCAGCCACATGGGCAAGTTGCAAATGACGTGGACATGGACCGAGTCCTATTGGCTCAGTCGAATCCATCAAAGAAGGCCGTGGTCAAAGATAGTCAAGCGGTGGTCAACCTAAGAGTCCTACGGTGACAGAACTCTGTTTTTCACCACGTGAAGACTTGCGTGGCCGTTCCTAAATCTCAGGAGACATGTTAACACCTGTGGACTGCTCCATGAACCGAATCCAACAGCCACCCTCCATAGATTTAATCTTCATGGCAGCCATAATGCTAGATTCCTGGACGTGGTTGTTCACGTGTCTTTTATCAGCACAGATTTTAGGAAAGTAGTTATGTCATCCTCTGTTATAAATAAAGCATTCTCATACGCATAGTAGCTAGCTTTTGTAATGTAATTTTGACTGTCAACGAGCCCACTGTGACGTGACTTTATTTCTGTGTTATGATTGCATTTTAATACATGAGAAGACTCTGTTTATAAGCCCAATTCGTGGTTGATTGCTGATTGCCCGAGGTTGTGCAGAGGGCCCCTGTACACACCGAGGTTTTGTTAATTGCTGTATAGTTTCATGCTCTATTTCTTTACGTTCTTTATGCTATAATCATTCACTTGTATATATTGCACTACTTATGGTATTCACGTTGATTGTTGTCCATAGTTTTTATGCTTTCTAATACTGTTAACTGATCAGTGTCTTTGTTTCATATTACAGTAGGCAGCCCGGGCATTTGCACGTAGTTTTATAATGACTAATGACATGGACTTATTCTTGTCCTTCTGCTAATTTATTTTTCTTAGTTCTAGTTCCAGCACTGTTTTATTATTTCAGTTTTGCTCATTTACTTTTCTGCAAGATAAATATTAAATTACTCATGTCATTTTTAGTTACCTCCGAAAGCCATAGCGAGACTAATGGTGAGGGATTGAAGTATGAGTGTGTAATTTGATATTAGTTTATTTTTCTGCAATATTAGTTATTGAATTGCTCATGTCATTTTCAGTTACCTCCGAAAGCCAGAGCGAGACGAATGGTGAGGGATTGAAGTATGAGTGTGTAGTTCAATGTTAGTTTTATTTTCTGCAAATTAGATATCAGATTTCTCAAGTTGTTTATGATTACCTCCGAAAGCCAGAGCGAGACGAATGGTGAGGGGTCAGAATATGAGTTGATGTAATTTGATTTTAGTTTACTTTGCTTGCAAATTTTGAATTTCTTTGAGTTTAGTTTCTTTTATATTTATGCAGCATCAAGGATACTGGGTTTCATGATCAATGGTTCACTGTTTGTTTAATTAGAATAGTGGCATATCTTCATTCTCTTTTAGGAATTAATTTCATCATTGCATGTTTTAAAACCTTTTTGCAAGCTGGAAGTTTTGGAAATCATTTTAAAAGACATCATTGCCTTGAACATTTTTATCCATACTTGACTTTTAGAACTGCCATCTCACATTAGGGAATCAACAAAGATAAACCCAAAAACAAACTAAAAACCAAAAACGACAAAAAAAAGTAAGAAATTGGTTATCTTGCATATATAGTGCACCTCACTTCAATAGTTTACGACTCCCGGATTGACAATTAATATAGCAATTTAGGACACTCTAAATTGACCAAACATTTTGGCACCGTTGCCGGGGAAGTGAAACTAGGTAGCCAATTTCTTAAAAAAAAAAATAGGAAAATTTCAAGGAAGGTAAAAAATTGATAATTTCTCAAAGTATGCTCTCCTCTTGCACTTAGTGTGATCTGGAGGATCAGAAAAGAGAGCTATTGGTTCAATAATTTCTTGAGTATGCTCTCTTCTTGCACCTAGAGTGATCTAGAAGATCAGAAAGAGAATTATTAGCCCGACTTGAAGAAAAATAAAAAATGACATGCATAGAGCAAGAGATTCTAGGGGAAGGTTTATAGCTAGGGCCAAGAGTTCGATTTTTACAACTCCATCTACTTCAAGGTATAGAAAAGATACACCTCCATCATCTCCAACTCACACTCCTAGCCTTAGGATTCCTGGAATTCAAGGGGTAGAAGCTGAATTAGGAGACTCTCCCACACTATCTACCAAATCTGACTTAGGAAAAGAACCTTTCTTTACTTCTACAGGAGAAAAAATTGTAATCAAGGAAGTAGAATCACCTGAAGAAGAAGAGGGAGAAATTCCTCCTCGTTCGCCATTGGTAGAAGAACCAGAGGACTCTAAGATCTTTGCGGAAACTATCATGACAGATGAAGTAGTAAACAGGTTTGGAGGAGGAGGTAGAGGTAGAGGTAGAGGAGGAGGAAACAATGGAGGACGTAGAGGTAACAATGGGGGAAATAGGGATGGAGATAACACATTTGGATTTCCTATAGTTGATGAGGAATCTCATACAACAATGAAAAACATCTCACCATCTGTCCTCCCAAACTTTTATGGGTTGCGAAGTGAAGATCCTGAAACATTTCTATTTGAGTTTGAAGTCTTGTGCCAAACTTATGATTATATGGAAGACTCTCAAAAACTCAAATTGTTTCCTTGAACATTGAAGGGAGCTGCTTTGAAATGGTTCATGGGATTAGTCACTCAATCTATTAGGATGTGGAATGATATGAAACAAACATTTCTGGATAGATACCTGGACTATTGCATGCCCACCAACCATAAGGATGAGGTATTCAAAATGGTGCAAAAAGAAGATGAAAACTTGGAGGATTTACTTGAAAGATTTCAATACAACCTGAAAAGAGAAAAAATGAGTAACTTAGATGAGGAGACCTTGAAAGCCCTTCTATTAAAAGCCATTAGGGATGAATGGATAGATATTTTAAACATGATGGGAAAGGGAGATATTTCTCAACTTCCACTTCATGATATAGCAGAACTATGTGTCCACCTCTCAAGGGGAAAATCTAAAACCGGAAAAGGGCCTAGAGATCCTTCTCTCATTAGAGAAAACCAATCTGCAACTGGATCAGTAAGTAGGGCTGAGATTGGCAATATGCTTGATGAGTTTAAAACTGATATTTTAGGGAGCCTTAGTGAGCAACTAGACACCCTTAAACTACAAAACAAGCAGAAAGCAGAAGCTGAAGCTTTGGCCATCTTTTGTCCAAAATGTAGGAAGAAGCATGCTCTAAGGGAATGCCCCTTGGATGCAAAAGTTGTAGAAACATAGATGATTTGCTCAGAAAGCCATGAGACCAAGGATTGTCCTTCAATTCCTGGGCTCAAAGCTGTCTTTCAAGAAGATCCAAATTCAATTAAGTCTCTTTGCTTTGTTTCAAGGAGACCTTGGCAGGGGCAACAAAATCAAGGGTTTAACAACCCCATGAATTTTCAACCCCCACCAAATTGGAATCCTTGGCAACAACCTTGGTCCCAACCCCAAAATCTATTTCAATCATGGGTACAAGGTATGCAAAATCCTTATGGGAGATTTGCTCAATTTTATCAATATCCTCCATCTTTTCAAAATCAACAAGCTCCACAACTTCCAAATCAAAATCCACAACTTTCATTGCCATTTCCACGACAACAACAACAACCTTCTCAACAAAATCCAAATTCTCAACTCTTGCTTCCATTCCAACAGAAGACAAATCAATTACCTTCCCAGCCATTGCCAAATCCCAATAATAAAAATCCTCAAAATGATTACATGGTAGAAGGACAACAATTTCCTACCTATATGATTGTTCCTCTTAATGATGTACAACTCAGATCTGCTAGAGTTTTAGAAAAGCCTTCTATAGATGCTCAAAAGCAAAGTATTTCTGAGAAATATTCTCTTGAAGCCAATAAAGGTATTGAAGCATCTCTTCAAAACCCAAACACTCAAAAAGAAAAAGAAAAAGAGTCAACCCCCACAACTCCTATAGTTGAGCAACCTGCATCTTCATCCACACCTCCTTTTCCTGAAAGATTACAAATTGACAAAGGAGTGGAAAAACAAATCTTGTTGCCTGACTATGATTTCCTAGATGAATTAAAGAATGTCTGTATCAAGATTCCCTTGCTACAAGCCATTAGAGAGATTCCTATTCTAGCAAAAACAATAAAGGAGTTGAGTCTCAAAAGACCAGGAAGGAAACCAAGAGATACAAGAAGAATCCACCTGGTAGGAAAAATTGCAGATATCATGATGGGAAAAATTACTATGCAGAAGTATGTAGATCCTGGTAGTCCAATTGTAAAGACACATATCAATGGGGTAGAAATTCCAAATACTTTGATTGACTTGGGGGCTGCTATCAACATTATGAGTAGACAGACTATGGAACAGCTAAAACTTCCTAATCTTATTTTTACACCTACTCTACTGCAACTTGCAGATCGATCAATTATCAAACCAGATGGTGTACTAGAAGATATTTCAGTCTCCTTATATTCTTGGGAATATCCAGTAGATTTCATGATTTTGACTCCCAAGAGTAATCTAGGAGGGAACCCACTCATCTTAGGAAGACCTTGGCTAGCCACAGCTGATGCTTTCATCAGTTGTAGATCTGGGGATATGTACATTTATGATGGTAATTCGACAAAGAAATTCAATTCGTATCCTCCAGCAAAAGCAATTACAGAAGTAGGAGATAATGAATGGGTCGATGATGAGGACACTATACAACCTGTCTTTACCATTTCTGAAATCAGTGAAGATAGTCAAATTCTGAACACATTAGAAAATTTTTAAACATCTTTAGAATATGACCACACACAATTTCAGTTAGATTCTGACATTGAGTATCTATCATCTAGACAAATGTCTCTTTACTCTATGGAAGAGTTTGGTAGTTCCGCCATTGAGATTTTTCCAAGTAAAACATTGATATCAATAAAAATTTGGAAAAATCACAACAGGGAGAGCTAACCAAAATCTTGCAAAAACATTCTATTGCATTTGCACGGGAGTATACTGATATGAAAGGTATTGACCCTAAGACTTGCATTCATCACATCTACATCAAGGAAAACAGTAGACCCATCAGACAACCTCAGAGAAGGATGAATCCAAACCTTAAGGAGATAGTGAAAGAAGAGCTCCAAAAACTACTCAATGTAAACTTCATTTATCCAATTTCAGATAGCTGATGGGTTTCTCCTTTGGTTATAGTATCTAAAAAGAATGGTAAATGGAGAGTATGTATTGATTACAGGGAATTGAATAAAGAAACTTTGCAGGATCACTTTCCTTTGCCCTTTATCGATAAGGTATTAGATACACTAGCAGGGAAAAAGTACTTTTCATTTTTGGATGGTTTTAGTGGCTATAATCAAATTCAGGTAGCACCTGAAGATCAAGATAATACCACATTTACCTGTCCATGGGGAACTTTTGCTTACCAAGTACTTCCTTTTGGATTATGTAATGCACCCGCAACATTCCAAAGAGCAGTACTAGGAATCTTTTCTGATCTAATCCATGATTGTGTAGAGGTTTATATGGATGATTTTACAGTTTATGGTAATTCATTTGAAGACGCATTAGAGAATTTGGAAAAATTCCTTATAATATGTAAAGAAACAAACCTTTCATTGAGTCATGAAAAATGCTTTATGATGTTTAGTGAAGGTATTGTTTTAGGACATCACATTTCAGGGGATGGGATTAAAGTTGATAGATCAAAAGTTGAAGTCATCTCCAAGTTGCCTATTCCAAATTGTCAAAAAGATGTTAGAAGTTTTCTGGGATTTACTGGGTACTATAGAAGATTTATAGAGAACTTCACCAAAATAGCATCTCCACTCTTCAAATTGCTTACAAAAGACTGTGAATTCAAATGGGATCCTGATTGTCAATCAGCATTTGAAACTTTGAAAACAAGAATATCTGAAGCACCCATCTTGAGAGGGCCAAATTGGAAACTTCCTTTCCATATTTCTACAGATGCTTCAGATACAGCTCTAGGAGTTGTGTTGGGTCAAAAGGATTTAGTTCCTTATGTCATTTACTATACTAGTAAAAATTTGACTCCCACTGAGTTGAACTATACTGTGACTGAAAAGGAGTTCTTAGCTATTATTCATGCAATCAATAAGTTAGACATTATATAACAGGCTATGAAACTTTTGTCCATACTGATCATTCCGCGATTAGATATCTAATGAACAAACTTGTTACTAATGGCAGAGTTACAAGATGGCTCTTACTTTTACAGGAATTCAATATTACTGTGTTGGATAGATCAGGGAAACAAAATACAGTAGCTGATTTCTTGTCTAGGATCCAAAATACTAAATAAGGTTCTCCTGTAGAGGATAAGTTTCCATATGAATATTTATTTGCAGTAACTACTAAGACTCCTTGGTATGCAGATATTGCTAACTATTTGGTTACAGGGAAACTACCTCCACATTTATTTCCTAGTGAAAGAAGAAGGATTATTCAGGAGAGTTCAAAATATTCATGGATTTCTAACGAATTGTTTAAAACAAGGCCAGATTTTGTGATCAGAAGATATGTTAGGGAAGATGAAATGCCTGACATCCTCAAGGCATGTCATGATGAACCATGCGGCGGACACTTTGCTGACAAAATGACGACCTATAAAATCCTTTCTTCAGGATACCATTGGCCTTCCCTCTTCAAAGATACAAAAGAATATGTCAAAAGGTGTGACAGCTACCAAAGAGTAAGGAAACCGACTCATTCAAATGAAATGCCATTACAACCACAGGTACTCGTCGAACCCTTTGAAAAATGGGCTTTAGATTTCATTGGACCTATTAATCCACCATCTAAACAAAAGAAGTATATATTGGTATGTACTGATTATGTCACTAAATGGGTAGAAGTCAAAGCATTACTTTCTGCTACTGAAAATTTAGTTGTTAGTTTTCTTTATGAGGATATTTTTACTCGCTTTGGTGTCCCAAGAGAAATTGTGATAGATCAGGGAAGTCAATTCACATCCAGCATGGTGGAGAAGCTGATGGAAGAATACAAAATCAAGCACAGAAAATCTACTCCTTACCATCCGCAAGCAAATGGCCAAGTGGAATCTACAAACAAAGTTATTGAAAGCATCATCACCAAAACTGTTCATCTACACAAAAGAGATTGGGCAGAAAGGCTTCCTGAAGCCTTATGGGCCTACAGAACTACATGGAGGAATACAACAGGACATTCTCCCTATGAACTTTTTTATGGGAAAGAAGTCATGCTCCCCATTGAGTTTCAAGTCAAAACTTTCAAGATGGGAGTTCAGTTGGGGATGGATCTATCAGAAGCCCAAAAGCACAGAATGGAGCAGTTGAATGAGCTGGATGAGATCAGACAAGAAGCAATCCTAAGAACTGATCTAGTTCAGTATCAAAGAGCTAAGTGGCATGACAAATACGTCAAAGAGAAAAATTTTCAAGAGGGAGATTGGGCATTACTATTTGATTCCAAGTTTAAAGACTTCAAAGGTAAATTTTAGACTCATTGGCTTGGGCCATATGACATTGACAAAGTCTTTAGCAATGGAGCAGTAAGAATCAAGACCATTGATGAATTTCAAACCACTCTTACTGTGAATGGCCATAGATTAAAGATCTATCATAATCCACTCTCAAAAAAGGAATTTGTCAAAATGTTTCAAGAGAATTCTGCAATAAGGCTAGTGAAGAAGAATCCTTCCTCTCCACCAACCTAGTCATTGTTCCTTTCTGTCAAAAAAAAAAAATAATAATAATAATTTGTATAGGCCTGAAAACCAATCACTGATTGGCAGTCTTATACAAAAAATATAGAGTGAAAATCAGGAACACCTGACACCCTATATTTTCCAAAAAAAAAAATCTCTCTTTCTTTCCCATTTTCACTTCACTTCATTTTCATTCCACTCCATTTCATTTTCATTTCACTCCACTCCATTTCATCAATAAAAGTATCTTTCATGACCATTTTCATTCAGTTAGTTATTATCTATCCATCTTCATTCAGCCAAGTGGTTGCTGTGTCAGTTTCCGCAGCTGGAATCAGTTTCCGCAGCCAGAAGCAGTTTCCGCAGCCACCACTCTGTTTTTCAAATTGACAGTCAAGATGTTAGTTCAATAATCATGGAAGCAAATGTAGGTATGACCGAGGACATATCATGAAGACATGGAGTATCTAAAGGCATCAATAAGGAGCACTTGATCAAGGGCTAATGGACAACGAATGGCAAAGATTCCAAGGTATGAGTAAAAATTTCTTTCAAATAGCAATCAAAGCACATTTTTACATAGTTATTAAACCATAAGCTCCACTATATGCAATGATTGCCATGATAGATCCATAACCATTCCACGACATTCCTCCACGAACCATGCATTTTTTTTCCAAACGGTCTCATGATTAATTCTCGGGTTTAACTCGTATTTGACTGCACTTTCACACTCCACCTGTACTCATGGGACGTGACCGATTTAATTACGGCTCCTCTCCACCGCATAATTTCCACAACCATTTCATAAACGTGTTAACATCTCCTCCGCAGCCGTTTAGTTTAAAAATTCTTACGGGTTCACTTCACTCCCTTGCCATTTTATTGAAGCCACGGATACATTACACCCTCGTTCACATATGTCTCCACTCCATTTCGTGAACTCACCTCGGCTGCCTGTCCTCTGTTTTCCGCTTACAGTCCCTAAACACTCTCGCTACCTGTTCTCCAGTTTCCATTTTCAGCCACTGTTTTCTTCTCTATAAACCCCTCACACGCAGACGAATTTCAAACAGAAGAAAGGATGGGTCGATTATTGAGGGTAGAACCGGAAGGGCCCAAGTTTTTAGAAGGATACCCTCAAGTGAAAGACTTACTGAAGAAGGCAAAATGGCTACGTTTCATCCAAAAATTTAAGGGCCACAATAAGGAGATTACAAAAGCTTTTGCAAGGTCTTTTAACGGCCAGGTGGTGGAAATTGGGGACCTTAAGTTTATAGTCACCGAGGCATCGATAGCAGCTGCTACAAACCTGCCCCAGGAAGGTGAACGCTGGTTCAAGAACAAGAGCTTAGACGAGCAGGCTTAGAGAATCATATTACGCAACCCAGGTATGGACGTAACTGTATTCACAAGAGGAATTCATGTTCATGCTTTAAAAGAGGAGTGGGCCAGCTTACTGTTAATCATTCAAAAGATCATTACTTGTGAAGGCCGTTTTGGGGCAATGTACATGTATCATACTCGGTTATTGATGAACTTTTTAGAGAACCAAACCCTCAATCTGCCCTACTTTTTATTGTTGAGCTTGAAAAAGATGTGCACAACAGTCCAAAAGAACATAGAAGACATAGAACCTCATTTGTATCATCATGAGCTTGTGAGAATTCTAATTGAGGACCATTTGAAGAAAAATAGGGATACCTGGGAACGGTTTTTGGTGAGAAACTACTTTCAAGAGCCATCTGAGGCACCTAAAAGCAATACACCAAGAAGGAGTAGGAGAAAGGAGAAAAGTGCAATAATTCAAGACCCTCCTATTAGTAGAACCAAAGAAGTTGATCAAAAAGAGAGGGAGGAAAGAACCAAGGATAGAAAATAGAGAAAATTTAAAGGGAAAAGAAACATAGAGGATGTCTACCAATCACCAGAACCTTCTTTAGAAGAAGACCATCAAGTATTGTCGGAAAGACTAGTGCATCTTCGAAAACAAGCGGCTACAGCCAAAAAGAAAGAAAAAGGAAACCAGAGTATGGAAGAAGAGAGTACTAGCCCACAACATTTAAGAAGAAGCAATAGGTTTAGAGGAAAGTGGAGGAAAGCACAAATAAAAGGACCCTGCTTTATTGACTTGGGTGGGAAACACTGGAGAAACCTCCAGCTGGCCGTAGCCCACCTCATCTTCAGCCAAATATTGAAACCAGTCCTCCAGATGTTGATATGAGTCCTTCTCGGCCAAAGTTAGAAATCAGTCCTCCTCAACAGGACTTTGGAGTCAGCCCAAGGAAAACACCCGAAATAGACCCAAATCAGCAAGAGGTGTATGATTATCTAGAATCCTTAGAGAAGACAGTTGCAGGCCCGAGCACGTCATCCACTCTGCCTCACACAGAATAAGAAGCACAAGTCCAATCATTGAAACAAGAAGTGTTTGAATTGGAGGTTTTAAACAGACACATTAAACAAGAAAATGAAGAATTAAAGGAGTAAACCAGATTGGACAAGATCATTCATGACAACACTATGTTACATCTGGGACTGTGGCAGAAAAAGAATAGGAAACTAAAGAAAAAGTGCAGGAAGTTGAATAGGGAATTGATCAGTCTCAAATTCAGATGTTTGATGAGGAAGCCCGGGATGGTATTAGTACCAAGGAAGAGGAGAAGAGGACTAGATGTACTGGCAGAAGCTTCAGAGCACATGGACTAAAGGGAGGATGATCAAAATTTTGGTTGCATGAGGACATGCAACACCCTCACAATGGGGGTATGTTGAACCCCAAACTTGCATCTTCCCTATACACCTTTCTAGCCTTTTTCCATTTACCTGGACCTCCTAAGCTGTCAAATCATTGCATAATAGTTTAAAAAGAGCATATAAAGTGGTTTCCTAACTATGTCTTGTGTCTGCTGTTTGAATTGGATTTTTGCTCATTCAGCTGCAGAATCTTCTCACTTTCCGCAGCCAGTTCAACTTTCCGCAGCCTTTTTGTTAAAGTCTATGTTGCAGGTGTCTTCAGGAAAATCCAGCCACATGGGCAAGTTGCAAATGACGTGGACATGGACCGAGTCCTATTGGCTCAGTCGAATCCATCAAAGAAGGCCGTGGTCAAAGATAGTTAAGCGGTGGTCAACCTAAGAGTCCTACGGTGACAGAACTCTGTTTTTCACCACGTGAAGACTTGCGTGGCCGTTCCTAAATCTCAGGAGACATGTTAACACTTGTGGACTGCTCCATGAACCGAATCTAACAGCCACCCTCCATAGATTTAATCTTCACGGCAGCCATAATTCTAGATTCCTGGACGTGGTTGTTCACGTGTCTTTTGTTAGCACAGATTTTAGGAAAGTAGTTATGTCATCCTCTGTTATAAATAAAGCGTTCTCATACGCATAGTAGCTAGCTTTTGTAATGTAATTTTGACTGTAAACGAGCCCACTGTGCCGTGACATTATTTCTGTGTTATGACTACATTTTAATACATGAGAAGACTCTGTTTATAAGCTCAATTCATGGTTGATTGCTGATTGCCTGAGGTTGTGCAGAGGGCCCCTGTACACACTGAGGTTTTGTTAATTGCTGTATAGTTTCATGCTTTATTTCTTTACGTTCCTTATGCCATAATCATTCACTTGTATATATTGCACTACTTATGGTATTCACGTTAATTGTTGTCCATAGTTTTTATGCTTTCTAATACTGTTAACTGATCAGTGTCTTTGTTTCAGATTACAGTAGGCAGCCCGGGCATTTGCACGTAGTTTTATAATGAATAATGACATGGAATTATTCTTGTCCTTCTGCTGATTTATTTTTCTTAGTTCTGGTTCCAGCACTGTTTTATTATTTCAGTTTTGCTCATTTACTTTTCTGCAAGATAGATATTAAATTACTCATGTCATTTTCAGTTACCTCCGAAAGCCATAGCGAGACTAATGGTGAGGGATTGAAGTATGAGTGTGTAGTTTGATATTAGTTTATTTTTCTGCAAGATTAGTTATTGAATTGCTCATGTCATTTTCAGTTACCTCCGAAAGCTAGAGCGAGACAAATGGTGAGGGATTGAAGTATGAGTGTGTAGTTCAATATTAGTTTTATTTTCTGCAAATTAGATATCAGATTGCTCAAGTTGTTTATGATTACCTCCGAAAGCTAGAGCGAGACGAATGGTGAGGGGTCAGAATATGAGTTGATGTAATTTGATTTTAGTTTACTTTGCTTGCAATTTTTGAATTTCTTTGAGTTCAGTTTCTTTTATATTTATACAACAGCAAGGATACTGGGTTTCATGATCAATGGTTCACTGTTTGTTTAATTAGAATAGTGGCATATCTTCATTCTCTTTTAGGAATTAATTTCATCATTGCATGTTTTAAAACCTTTTTGCAAGCTTGAATTTTTGGAAATCATTTTAAAAGACATCATTGGCTTGAACATTTTTATCCATACTTGACTTTTAGAACTGCCATCTCACATTAGGGAATCAATGAAGATAAACCCAAAAACAAACTAAGAACCAAAAACGACAAAAAAAGTAGGAAATTGGTTATCTTGCATATATAGTGCGCCTCACTTCAGCAGTTTACGACTCCCGGATTGACAATTAATATAGCAATTTAGGACACTCTAAATTGACCAAACACCTTCTCCTCAACCATGTGCACATACACATAGTGTGCATCACACACATACAACCACACATGACATACAACACCATGCAATGCATGCACCTACACCAGACATACCACACATACACCTACACCCATTGTACAACACAACACAATACATACTCCTACATCTAATGTACACCACCACATAATACATATACGTACACAGAGTATAGCACAGCAAATACACTTGTCATGATACCACGACTACACAATGCACATACGCAGTATCACATGCCCGCAACACAACATGTATGACATGCACACAATACCACATGTACACCAGTACCATATGTACAATATGTAAACAGTACCACCTATAAACCGCACCACTTGCACAATATGTTCACAGCATCACATGTGAATGACACCACATGCACAACGTGTACACAGTGCCATATGTACACCGCACCACCAGTACAATGTGTACACATGTACGCAACATCACATGCATGACATGTACACAACACCACATGTATACAATGCCACATGCATGATATGCACACAACACCACATGTACAACATGTACATAACACCACGTGCACACAACACCACATGTACATTCATGCACACAACACCATATGTACATAGCATTGCATATACAACATGTACATAGCATCATATGTACACAACACTGCATATCCAACATGCACACAACACCGCATATCCAAAATACACAGTATGATATGTACACAACACTACATATCCAACATGTACATAACACCATCTATACCCAACACTGTATATGTAATATTTACTCAACACCATATGTACCATCATGTACATAACATTGCATAAACAACATGTACACACACTATATATACGCAACACAGCATGTGCACAACATCACAGATGCAACATGTACAACATATACAACATATGCACAACAGTAGTACCACACACCCAAAACCACGCTTTCTCTACCAAGCAACCTTGCTTCCAGTGTCTTATCCCTTCTTGTCCGAGCATGCCGCAGATCACACTACTTTCAATTCGTTGATGTATTCCTCGACCTAGTCTGTCCATAATATAAACATACTATAATAACATAATATCCATTCATATCCACATGATACTGACCTCATAGATCTTTCAGGGCTACTCTTCCCACATGACTTCTCATAAACAATGAACATATTCATTCCATTCACCTGCATAAACAATCATTACTCCACGAGAATGATCCCCAGTGACTCTGTCATACAACAACATACATACATACATGTATACATATAAACATCAACATAAAATAATCATGACCCATGATGACCCTATCAGATAACAACGTACATACATACATATATGCATATAAACATTAGCATAAAGCAAGCATGATCACAACATAATTACTAGATATCATAAGGGCCAAGGTTAAGAGAACTTCCTTTATTCATACACAACATGCACAATATTGAGAACAATAGTTCCCAACATAGCCAAGGCATCTGACGCCTCAGGTCCATTTACTTCACCTTTCATGTTTCCTTTCTCATGATTGTCTTGCCATTGTGCATTTATCCTAATGGACCTAACTAATCCAATTGACTATCATACTCTTGCCTTCAGTTTCCCTTATATATGCACCAGCTTCATCCGAGTCTTAAATTAGTTGTAGGGTTTCATTTCGCTTTCCCTGAGCTCCATCAACTTTCCTCTTTCCCTAACCAATTCCCAAGACACTCAAAACATAAAAGGCAAGAACAAAAAATCCAACAAGAAGAAATCCATGAAAACCAATAACAATACGGCAACACAAAGAAAGTGGTATGTCCATACACTAGACATAAACAAAGCCGCAAATCAAGCACAAAAAATCACAAAAGATCAAAGGCACAAGACTGGAAACAAACACCATGACTCAATCCCCATGGTTCCCAGTGCTTCCAAGGGAAAGCTCAACCCAAGTCTTCTTCAAGATTCCATGGCAATCTCTTTTTTCGTGCAATCCCCTGCATCATACTACCATAAACACATAATTGTCAGTGCATAAATAAATATAACAATATACCAATTATCTTACCTTGTTGTGCCAAGCACGTTGCCTTATAACTAGACACATCCATGTCATCTCTCAAGGGACTCTGATTCCCTTGGCAAATCCAACTATAACTAGAAACTAGCTAATATACCTGTCAAATACATGTTCATGAATCTAGCACATATCCACATAATGTCAGACAAGATTAGGGTTAAGAAGACTTCATGTATGCAAAGCACTCATTTGTTTGGAATTATGGTTTCCAAACATAGTTTAGCCAAAGTAATTCTTACATGATTCCTTTCTTTTACCATTTACCTTGTTGCAATCAAGTCTTATTATGTATTGTTGCATCACCGAACTATTAGTTATATAAAAACATCAACTATTACCTTGTCATGCTAATGCCAAGCATGTTTCCCTGCAACTACTCACACATGTCGATCACATATTCCAAAGATCAAGACAACATATCTATTAATCTAAAATCAACCTTTACCAAGTCTAACAACAATGTCATAATCAATGATCAACTCACATTCATCAGTCATAATACATAATGCTACAAGTATCACCTACTTACACTCAAGTACATATAAGTTGTCTCAACACATATGTGTTAGTACAACCATCTCAAAACAATATCATTTCTTGATGCAATCTTATAGACACATACTCATATCATGTGATTAATCAAACATTCAACAACAGATAGACAACATAATAGACACCAAACACTTAAACACCAATAGACGACATAATCAAACATTCAAGCACAAAGTAGATGACATAAGCAAGCTCATGCCTTAATGTATCTTAGGGGAGGCTATCTTGTTTGCACAATCAATCTAGTTAGCATGATATAACTTCACAACACATCAGCTCAACCAAAAATAAGGTCATGATATCTATAACAGTAAATAACTAACATGTTCACATAATAAGCTCATAAACATTTATCGTTCATGCATAACAATCACATATGCACAGTTATTCTAGATTAGTATGACATAATATCACAAATATTGTTGGTGTTTAGGTATGAATCATACAATTCACCCTATTCCACATTAATTGTCAACCCGGGGCTCGGCTGGTTATTTTAAGGCTATCATGCAAGGTATATGCAGGCCACAGTTTCCCTACCCAGTATTGAACATTCAATCATAAACATAACAATGTGTAACAACAAGTAATAATTGTAGCAACAATCAGAGTAACAACAAGTTAAGACTCACAACAACACACTTGATAAATAATTACAACAACAAGGAAATAATGCAACATAAATAAACCTACGCACACCACTAATCCAACAGCACCTGGTCAGGAGAGTGGGCCCAACTCCCTGATCAGGGTTGTGGCAAGATCAAGAACTATAGAATGCTCAGAAGATCATAAATTGCATTAATCAAAATGAAATTACAAAGGTCTGTTGTTACAAGCTCAAAATTCTCGTATATCTCTTAGCGGTGGCTTTCCCAGCCCCATAACATTACTTATACATTTCAATTGACAACTGATAATTCCTAATATTATGACAGTTGTCTGCCTACAAATACACAATGATTCTCGAAATACAATAGAATACAAGATAACAATTGTGTTGGTCAATAAGTTGAACCACTTTTGCAGTTGATATCCAAAGAGAGCGTTGCCAGCTCGATAGTAACCATACACTGAATCATGGTCTTGATCATCATTCCTTCAAATCTGCAAGGAAACTTAAGTTAGCAAGTCGCTTTAGGAAATAATCCCCTACGACTACGCTTCATCGATTAATAATTCACAAAGACATGACAATAGGTATACCTTTGCTATTTAGAATACAAATTGACCCAGCAAGGACATGAAATAGGTACAGGAAAGGGATAAAAAGGTGGGTAAAAGGTAGGAAAATGTAACAACCAACATCTCCCCCAACTAGCCTTTCTGCATGTCCTCATGTAGCTCGTCTTCTGCGTAGATCTGGGTTGAAGCTACCGTGGTCAGCATGAGGTTGTGCAAGGTCATATCTCACGGCCATTTCTGTTCCAGGAATTTTAAATCCATATGTTTGAAGGACATTCTTCCACCAATCCTTGTCTACAACATAAGCTGGTGTGTACTGCTCGGATGGTAGCCAAATAATGGGAAACTAAAATCTTAGACCTATCCATCGAGTCCCACAATACTGAATACATGTGATATATCGTGGTATTCTTTCCAAATCCCGAATAAAATTAGGGGCCCCAAAAGGTTTGTGTACCCTCACTATTGATGACGACAACATCCATCGTTTCTGATAATCGTCCCGGGCCTCCTCCTCACAAGTAAAAATTTGTTTTGTACACATGTCAGCGCACCACTTCTGTGTTGTCAGCATCTGACCCTTCTGTCCTTCTATCTCCAAGAAGGTATGATGTTTGTTAAAAAAAATCCATAGCCTGACAACGCTCAATTACAAATGGCTTGTTCGCTTGATTCTCTTTGAATGTGTTGAAGGATTTCTTCCATTTAACCTGGTTAATCATGAAGGAGGTGAAGGCTCTTAGCTGAACATCCCCCACATATGGCACTGGATTGAATGATTGATCGTTCCCCAAAAGATAATCGTGCATATAGAGCTCAAATATTAAGTGTTGGTTCCAGATATTATGAGCCCTCAAGATCCGCAGAAACTGTATAAGATACCTTATTTCATGGCTTATTTCATGATGGATGCTCTCCAAACAGAATAACATTCATTGTTCATGGCAGAAAATAGCATAACTATTAGCAGGAGGTCGGCACACCATCACCCGCTGCACCAGGGCAAGAATTTCATCTTTGTCAACCTTCAGTAGCTGCACTTGCTCTTCTAATTCCCCAATATTTGTCTGTTGCTTCTCCTATTTTTTCTTTGCTTTCTCTATCTAGGTCATGTAATCAGCTACCATTCTTACAGCTTGTTCCCGAATTCCTCTCACTCCTTCCTGGTGGGCTTCCAAAGGGATAGACCCCCACTGAAGGCGAGACGCAGTAGTCTGTCATTTCTAAATTTATGCAATTAACAGGAATTCACGCGACTCAAAAAGATGCAAAAATGACTCAGTTTGTGTGGCTACTAAAGTCATAAGCCTTTCTTCACTCTGCACTGTTGCTAAATTGGTTTCAACTCTAGGATTCATGGCGGCCTGACCGACATTTCTCTTTTTCTTCCACACCCATCTCCCTAAGCGCAACACTTGCTTCCTTAGCTTAATAATTTCCATTTTTAATTGCATGTTCTCCTTAAACTGCGACCGGTACCTATCCTAGATGGGGGCCCTTCTCCTTGCACATTTTTCAACAAATTCATGTTTAATAGCGACCTCCTCCATTGGTCTCACAGCGGATGTTGGATTTGGCGGATTGATGTCAATGAACTCATCAACCGGCTCCTGTTTCACAATTATTTATTTTGTTTGATCCACAACTCAGGGGCGGCCCCGACATCTTCTTCCGTATGTCTCAAAACCTCTATATCTTCCATGAATAGCTCCGAAGCCACTACATGCTACTATAGAGTAACATCTTCAACATCCTTTCCCTGTTGTTGTTATGTTGCCCAGTCATCTCCTTTCACTGGCTCAGAGATTGGTTCTGGCCCTTGCGGGTCAGTATCAACAATGATATTTTCTTCCAACGGCTCTATGGGAACAACATCAACCATGATTTCTTCAACTTTCCTTTCGGTCGACACTGGTTCTTGTGTGACTATGCCGACCACCAACTCTTCAAATTTCCAAATTCTCCCACCAGTCGACGATGGTTCTTGTGTGACAGTGTCGACGATGGTGCCTATAAATGCCCCTACAAATCTTAATATCAGGGGAGACATCTTTTCTCTTACCGAGCGATTAGGGGAGTGAAATTTTCTTGCCCCACTTGGTAGGGAAGCAGGAAGTGGAGAACGAGGGATATCCTCCTCAATTTCTATCCTTTCAATGTCTAATGCCTCAAGTCCTTCAATTCTATCTCCTTCCCCTTTATCTACTTGTTGTTCTATGCTTTCCTTCTCCTTTCCTTCCTATGATTCTTCTACCACCTGTTCTTCTATCTCGCTTGCTTGCTCGGTAGTCGACGTTGGTTCTTGTGTAACAGCGTCAATTGTGGAACATGTCTCTCCCAATGGTTCCTCCACCACTTCGGTAGGTGATGTTGGTTCTTGTGTAATAGCGTCGCCTGCAGTTTCTCTTACTACCGACAATTCTTCCATCAATTTAGCAGTCGACGTTTGTTCTTGTGTAACAGTGTTGCCTACACTCCCTTCCATTTCCATTTCTTCTACTTCCAGGTCAGTAGTCGACGTTGATTCTTATGTAACAGCGTCGTTTGCGGTCCCTTCCTCAGCTGGTGATTTTGATGTTTCCTATTCCATCGCGAATTTCTCCAATTATTCGGTAATCGATGTTGGTTCTTGTGTAACAACGTCATCTGCAGCCTCTTCCTTTGCCACTAACTCTTCTTCCTCTCTTGTCTTCATCATGGCCACAAGTTCTTCTTCCTCTAATTCAGTGAATTGTGGCCAAGCCACGGAAGTCTGTGATAGTGCATGCACCACTAGCAGCCTGACATGCCCATGGTTTATGAGGACCGCCAACACTTGACATTACCGACGAGCAGACTATGCCATTAACTGAAGGTTATTCCATAAGAAAAATGGCATATCCAGAGAATCCACATGACGGAACTAAAGGCATGCAAGAAGTTTAAAATGATATTTGAACAAGGTAGAGAGTTTGCCTTCGTAAGTAACTTATTGCATAACAAAGTATATGACCTCGGCCCATGAATGCGGAAAGGATTTCCAATCATATGCCCTTCCCTTCTGAACCATGGTTTCTCCTACCTACAAGAATAATTCCGGAATTTCTGGTAAGGGAGATTTTCAAGTAAACCATTTATGTGCTCCTTGCGGTAGTCCGCTGACAGTCGAGATGATTTCTCCAGTGATTGGAATGTCCAGCCCACGAACACTGGAATAATTCTCATCCAAATTCAATGCAAATTCGATTATAACGGCTTCATCAAATTCCTGCAACCTCTCAAAATAGGTGTGCCATCCTGCATTTTGAAAAACCCACCATACATCCGGATGGCACCAAACCTGCGTTGTATCTTTCGGTTCATGCCTAACAACTTACCCACCCATTCCGCCAGTTTCTTTGTAGCATCACTCGGAGTAGCAACAAAACCATTGAGGAGAGTGTTAGTCGGTAAAGTTGCGATGATGGGGATTGTTGGGGCAAAGGATGCGATGATAGGGAAATCTGGACAAAGGTTATAGGGAAAATCCATGGTAGATCATGATAATTATGGAAATTATTCCAACGCATTGGAAAAGACCGTAATTCAATACTATCTTACAAGATTCAAGTTCCAATGTGTATGGATAAATGCGTAAGGTATGCTGGGGATCAGAGTAATGATCGTGGGATGTACGAGTTGGCGCAAGGTTCAACAGGAATGATGATCCGTCGTTATTGCTATTAAATACAACAAATTTGTAATTAAATGTGATACCTCCCCTCAACTAAGGGATGACCGTCCATGGTCATGTCTAATCATGCCATAGGTGAAATATCAATAAAATCCATGAAGTCGGTCTGGGACGTACCTAGTGACAACAAGTCATACTAACATCTTTGACCAAATCATCATGTATAAACATATCACATCAGTAATGGTTTGTAGATTTTTGTGGTGTGGTTTTTATGAGTCTACATTCGGACATCCACAATCTTCATTTTCATGTTGTCTACATTTCAAGTCTAGAACAAGACTCACAAAAATCACATCAGGTTAGTTCAGAACACAACCATCATAGATCAAAATCATAAATCACATGTAACCATCATAAACCAAAATCATAGATCACATGTAATCATCATAGACCAAAATCATAAATCACATGCATAATAAAACTGAAATAAAATATTGATACTTATCCTTTAATCAATCCTTAGCTTCTACCTTTGTCCTTATTCTGTACACACTGGATCGATTTCCACACTCGAAAAACACCTAGTGCGTTCTGTTGAGCCCGAAACTTGCATCTTCCCTATACACCTTTCTAGCCTTTTTCCATTTACCTGGACCTCCTAAGCTGTCAAATCATTGCATAATAGTTTAAAAAGAGCATATAAAGTGGTTTCCTAACTATGTCTTGTGTCTGCTGTTTGAATTGGATTTTTGCTCATTCAGCTGCGGAATCTTGTCACTTTCCGCAGCCAGTTCAACTTTCTGCAGCCTTTTTGTTAAAGTCTATGTTACATGTGTCTTCAGGCAAATCCAGCCACATGGGCAAGTTGCAAATGACGTGGACATGGACCGAGTCCTATTGGCTCAGTCGAATCCATCAAAGAAGGCCGTGGTCAAGGATAGTCAAGCGGTGGTCAACCTAAGAGTCCTACGGTGAAAGAACTCTGTTTTTCACCACGTGAAGACTTGTGTGGCCGTTCCTAAATCTCAGGAGACATGTTAACACCTGTGGACTTCTCCATGAACCGAATCCAACAGCCACCCTCCATAGATTTAATCTTCATGGCAGCCATAATGCTAGATTCCTGGACGTGGTTGTTCACGTGTATTTTATCAGCACAGATTTTACGAAAGTAGTTATGTCATCCTCTGTTATAAATAAAGCATTCTCATACGCATAGTAGCTATCTTTTGTAATGTAATTTTGACTGTCAACGAGCCCACTGTGACGTGACTTTATTTCTGTGTTATGATTGCATTTTAATACATGAGAAGACTCTGTTTATAAGCTCAATTCGTGGTTGATTGTTGATTGCCCGAGGTTATGCAGAGGGCCCCTGTACACACCGAGGTTTTGTTAATTGCTGTATAGTTTCATGCTCTATTTCTTTACGTTCCTTATGCTATAATCATTCACTTGTATATATTGCACTACTTATGGTATTCACGTTGATTGTTGTCCATAGTTTTTATGCTTTCTAATACTGTTAACTGATCAGTGTCTTTGTTTCATATTACAGTAGGCAGCCCAGGCATTTGCACGTAGTTTTATAATGACTAATGACATGGACTTATTCTTGTCCTTCTGCTAATTTATTTTTCTTAGTTCTAGTTCCAGCACTGTTTTATTATTTCAGTTTTGCTCATTTACTTTTCTGCAAGATAAATATTAAATTACTCATGTCATTTTTAGTTACCTCTGAAAGCCATAGCGAGACTAATGGTGAGGGATTGAAGTATGAGTGTGTAATTTGATATTAGTTTATTTTTCTGCAATATTAGTTATTGAATTGCTCATGTCATTTTCAGTTACCTCCGAAAGCCAGAGCGAGACGAATGGTGAGGGATTGAAGTATGAGTGTGTAGTTCAATATTAGTTTTATTTTCTGCAAATTAGATATCAGATTTCTCAAGTTGTTTATGATTACCTCCGAAAGCCAGAGCGAGACGAATGGTGAGGGGTCAGAATATGAGTTGATGTAATTTGATTTTTGTTTACTTTGCTTGCAAATTTTGAATTTCTTTGAGTTTAGTTTCTTTTATATTTATGCAGCATCAAGGATACTGGGTTTCATGATCAATGGTTCACTGTTTGTTTAATTAGAATAGTGGCATATCTTCATTCTCTTTTAGGAATTAATTTCATCATTGCATGTTTTAAAACCTTTTTGCAAGCTTGAAGTTTTGGAAATCATTTTAAAAGACATCATTGCCTTGAACATTTTTATCCATACTTGACTTTTAGAACTACCATCTCACATTAGGGAATCAACAAAGATAAACCCAAAAACAAACTAAAAACCAAAAACGACAAAAAAAGTAAGAAATCGGTTATCTTGCATATATAGTGCACCTCACTTCAATAGTTTACGACTCCCGGATTGACAATTAATATAGCAATTTAGGACACTCTAAATTGACCAAACATTTTGGCACCGTTGCCGAGGAAGTGAAACTAGGTAGCCAATTTCTTAAAAAAAAAAATAGGAAAATTTCAAGGAAGGTAAAAAATTGATAATTTCTCAAAGTATGCTCTCCTCTTGCACTTAGTGTGATCTGGAGGATCAGAAAATAGAGCTATTGGTTCAATAATTTCTTGAGTATGCTCTCTTCTTGCACCTAGAGTGATCTAGAAGATCAGAAAGAGAATTATTAGCCCAACTTGAAGAAAAATAAAAAATGACATGCATAGAGCAAGAGATTCTAGGGGAAGGTTTATAGCTAGGGCCAAGAGTTCGATTTTTACAACTCCATCTACTTCAAGGCATAGACAAGATACACCTCCATCA
Organism: Pinus tabuliformis; assembly: GCA_031772625.1. Classification (NCBI taxonomy): domain Eukaryota; kingdom Viridiplantae; phylum Streptophyta; class Pinopsida; order Pinales; family Pinaceae; genus Pinus; species Pinus tabuliformis. Next base: position 529,732,645 of record CM062819.1, on the reverse strand, counting down.
TCTCCGACTCACACTCCTAGCCTTAGGATTCCTGGAATTCAAGGGGTAGCAGCTGAATTAGGAGACTCTCCCACACTATCCACCAAATCTGACATAGGAAAAGAACCTTTCTTTACTTCTACAGGAGTAAAAATTGTAATCAAGGAAGTAGAATCACCTGAAGAAGAAGAGGGAGAAATTCCTCCTCGTTCGCCATTGGTAGAAGAACCAGAGGACTCTAAGATCTTTGCGGAAACTATCATGACAGATGAAGTAGTAAACAGGTTTGGAGGAGGAGGTAGAGGTAGAGGTAGAGGAGGAGGAAACAATGGAGGACGTAGAGGTAACAATGGGGGAAATAGGGATGGAGATAACACATTTGGATTTCCTATAGTTGATGAGGAATCTCATACAACAATGAAAAACATCTCACCATCTGTCCTCCCAAACTTTTATGGGTTGCGAAGTGAAGATCCTGAAACATTTCTATTTGAGTTTGAAGTCTTGTGCCAAACTTATGATTATATGGAAGACTCTCAAAAACTCAAATTGTTTCCTTCAACATTGAAGGGAGCTGCTTTGAAATGTTTCATGGGATTAGTCACTCAATCTATTAGGATGTGGAATGATATGAAACAAACATTTCTGGATAGATACCTGGACTATTGCATGCCCACCAACCATAAGGATGAGGTATTCAAAATGGTGCAAAAAGAAGATGAAAACTTGGAGGATTTACTTGAAAGATTTCAATACAACCTGAAAAGAGAAAAAATGAGTAACTTAGATGAGGAGACCTTGAAAGCCCTTCTATTAAAAGCCATTAGGGATGAATGGATAGATATTTTAAACATGATGGGAAAGGGAGATATTTCTCAACTTCCACTTCATGATATAGCAGAACTATGTGTCCACCTCTCAAGGGGAAAATCTAAAACCGGAAAAGGGCCTAGAGATCCTTCTCTCATTAGAGCAAACCAATCTGCAACTGGATCAGTAAGTAGGGCTGAGATTGGCAATATGCTTGATGAGTTTAAAACTGATATTTTAGGGAGCCTTAGTGAGCAACTAGACACCCTTAAACTACAAAACAAGCAGAAAGCAGAAGCTGAAGCTTTGGCCATCTTTTGTCCAAAATGTAGGAAGAAGCATGCTCTAAGGGAATGACCCTTGGATGCAAAAGTTGTAGAAACATGTATGATTTGCTCAAAAAGCCATGAGACCAAGGATTGTCCTTCAATTCCTGGGCTCAAAGCTGTCTTTCAAGAAGATCCAAATTCAATTAAGTCTCTTTGCTTTGTTTCAAGGAGACCTTGGCAGGGGCAACAAAATCAAGGGTTTAACAACCCCATGAATTTTCAACCCCCACCAAATTGGAATCCTTGGCAACAACCTTGGTCCCAACCCCAAAATCTATTTCAATCATGGGTACAAGGTATGCAAAATCCTTATGGGAGATTTGCTCAATTTTATCAATATCCTCCATCTTTTCAAAATCAACAAGCTCCACAACTTCCAAATCAAAATCCACAACTTTCATTGCCATTTCCACGACAACAACAACAACCTTCTCAACAAAATCCAAATTCTCAACTCTTGCTTCCATTCCAACAGAAGACAAATCAATTACCTTCCCAGCCATTGCCAAATGCCAATAATAAAAATCCTCAAAATGCTTACATGGTAGAAGGACAACAATTTCCTACCTATATGATTTTTCCTCTTAATGATGTACAACTTAGATCTGCTAGAGTTTTAGAAAAGCCTTCTATAGATGCTCAAAAGCAAAGTATTTCTGAGAAAGATTCTCTTGAAGCCAATAAAGGTACTGAAGCATCTCTTCAAAACCCAAACACTCAAAAAGAAAAAGAAAAAGAGTCAACCCCCACAACTCCTATAGTTGAGCAACCTGCATCTTCATCCACACCTCCTTTTCCTGAAAGATTACAAATTGACAAAGGAGTGGAAAAAAAAATCTTGTTGCCTGACTATGATTTCCTAGATGAATTAAAGAATGTCTGTATCAAGATTCCCTTGCTACAAGCCATTAGAGAGATTCCTATTCTAGCAAAAACAATAAAGGAGTTGAGTCTCAAAAGACCAGGAAGGAAACTAAGAGATACAAGAAGAATCCACCTGGTAGGAAAAATTGCAGATATCATGATGGGAAAAATTACTATGCAGAAGTATGTAGATCCTGGTAGTCCAATTGTAAAGACACATATCAATGGGGTAGAAATTCCAAATACTTTGATTGACTTGGGGGCTGCTATCAACATTATGAGTAGACAGACTATGGAACAGCTAAAACTTCCTAATCTTATTTTTACACCTACTCTACTGCAACTTGCAGATCGATCAATTATCAAACCAGATGGTGTATTAGAAGATATTTCAGTCTCCTTAGATTCTTGGGAATATCCAGTAGATTTCATGATTTTGACTCCCAAGAGTAATCTAGGAGGGCACCCACTCATCTTAGGAAGACCTTGGCTAGCCACAGCTGATGCTTTCATCAGTTGTAGATCTGGGGATATGTACATTTCTGATGGTAATTCGACAAAGAAATTCAATTTGTATCCTCCAGCAAAAGCAATTACAGAAGTAGGAGATAATGAATGGGTCGATGATGAGGACACTATACAACCTGTCTTTACCATTTCTGAAATCAGTGAAGATAGTCAAATTCTGAACACATTAGAAAAAATTTAAACATCTTTAGAATATGACCACACACAATTTCAGTTAGATTCTGACATTGAGTATCTATCATCTAGACAAATGTCTCTTTACTCTATGGAAGAGTTTGGTAGTTCCGCCATTGAGATTTTTCCAAGTAAAACATTGAATATCAATAAAAATTTGGAAAAATCACAACAGTGAGAGCTAACCAAAATCTTGCAAAAACATTCTATTGCATTTGCATGGGAGTATACTGATATGAAAGGTATTGACCCTAAGACTTGCATTCATCACATCTACATCAAGGAAAACAGTAGACCCATCAGACAACCTCAGAGAAGGATGATTCCAAACCTTAAGGAGATAGTGAAAGAAGAGCTCCAAAAACTACTCAATGTAAACTTCATTTATCCAATTTCAGATAGCTGATGGGTTTCTCCTTTGGTTATAGTATCTAAAAAGAATGGTAAATGGAGAGTATGTATTGATTACTGGGAATTGAATAAAGAAACTTTGCAGGATCACTTTCCTTTGCCCTTTATCGATCAGGTATTAGATACACTAGTAGGGAAAAGGTACTTTTCATTTTTGGATGGTTTTAGTGGCTATAATCAAATTCAGGTAGCACCTGAAGATCAAGATAATGCCACATTTACCTGTCCATGGGGAACTTTTGCTTACCAAGTACTTCCTTTTGGATTATGTAATGCACCCGCAACATTCCAAAGACCAGTACTAGGAATCTTTTCTGATCTAATCCATGATTGTGTAGAGGTTTATATGGATGATTTTACAGTTTATGGTAATTCATTTGAAGACGCATTAGAGAATTTGGAAAAATTCCTTATAAGATGTAAAGAAACAAACCTTTCATTGAGTCATGAAAAATGCTTTATGATGTTTACTGAAGGTATTGTTTTAGGACATCACATTTCAGGGGATGGGATTAAAGTTGATAGATCAAAAGTTGAAGTCATCTCCAAGTCGCCTATTCCAAATTGTCAAAAAGATGTTAGAAGTTTTCTGGGATTTACTGGGTACTATAGAAGATTTATAGAGAACTTCACCAAAATAGCATCTCCACTCTTCAAATTGCTTACAAAAGACTGTGAATTCAAATGGGATCCTGATTGTCAATCAGCATTTGAAACTTTGAAAACAAGAATATCTGAAGCACCCATCTCGAGAGGGCCAAATTGGAAACTTCCTTTCCATATTTCTACAGATGCTTCAGATACAGCTCTAGGAGTTGTGTTGGGTCAAAAGGATTTAGTTCCTTATGCCATTTACTATACTAGTAAAAATTTGACTCCCACTGAGTTGAACTATACTGTGACTGAAAAAGAGTTCTTAGCTATTATTCATGCAATCAATAAGTTTAGACATTATATAACAGGCTATGAAACTTTTGTCCATACTGATCATTCCGCGATTAGATATCTAATGAACAAACTTGTTACTAATGGCAGAGTTACAATATGGCTCTTACCTTTACAGGAATTCAATATTACTGTGTTGGATAGATCAGGGAAACAAAATACAGTAGCTGATTTCTTGTCTAGAATCCAAAATACTAAATAAGGTTCTCCTGTAGAGGATAAGTTTCCATATGAATATTTATTTGCAGTAACTACTAAGACTCCTTGGTATGCAGATATTGCTAACTATTTGGTTACAGGGAAACTACCTCCACATTTATTTCCTAGTGAAAGAAGAAGGATTATTCAGGAGAGTTCAAAATATTCATGGATTTCTAACGAATTGTTTAAAACAAGGCCAGATTTTTTGATCAGAAGATATGTTAGGGAAGATGAAATGCCTGACATCCTCAAGGCATGTCATGATGAACCATGCGGCGGACACTTTGCTGACAAAATGACGACCTATAAAATCCTTTCTTCAGGATACCATTGGCCTTCCCTCTTCAAAGATACAAAAGAATATGTCAAAAGGTGTGACAGCTGCCAAAGAGTAAGGAAACCGACTCATTCAAATGAAATGCCATTACAACCACAGGTACTCGTCAAACCCTTTGAAAAATGGGCTTTAGATTTCATTGGACCTATTAATCCACCATCTAAACAAAAGAAGTATATATTGGTATGTACTGATTATGTCACTAAATGGGTAGAAGTCAAAGCATTACTTTCTGCTACTGAAAATTTAGTTGTTAGTTTTCTTTATGAGGATATTTTTACTCGCTTTGGTGTCCCAAGAGAAATTGTGATAGACCAGGGAAGTCAATTCACATCCAACATGGTGGAGAAGCTGATGGAAGAATACAAAATCAAGCACAGAAAATCTACTCCTTACCATCCGCAAGCAAATGGCCAAGTGGAATCTACAAACAAAGTTATTGAAAGCATCATCACCAAAACTGTTCATCTACACAAAAGAGATTGGGCAGAAAGGCTTCCTGAAGCCTTATGGGCCTACAGAACTACATGGAGGAATACAACAGGACATTCTCCCTATGAACTTTTTTATGGGAAAGAAGTCATGCTCCCCATTGAGTTTCAAGTCAAAACTTTCAAGATGGGAGTTCAGTTGGGGATGGATCTATCAGAAGCCCAAAAGCACAGAATGGAGCAGTTGAATGAGCTGGATGAGATCAGACAAGAAGCAATCCTAAGAACTGATCTAGTTCAGTATCAAAGAGCTAAGTGGCATGACAAATACGTCAAAGAGAAAAATTTTCAAGAGGGAGATTGGGCATTACTATTTGATTCCAAGTTTAAAGACTTCAAAGGTAAATTTTAGACTCATTGGCTTGGGCCATATGACATTGACAAAGTCTTTAGCAATGGAGCAGTAAGAATCAAGACCATTGATGAATTTCAAACCCCTCTTACTGTGAATGGCCATAGATTAAAGATCTATCATAATCCACTCTCAAAAAAGGAATTTGTCAAAATGTTTCAAGAGAATTCTGCAATAAGGCTAGTGAAGAAGAATCCTTCCTCTCCACCAACCTAGCCATTGTTCCTTTCTGTCAAAAAAAAATAATAATAATAATAATTTGTATAGGCCTGAAAACCAATCACTGATTGGCAGTCTTATACAAAAAATATAGAGTGAAAATCAGGAACACCTGACACCCTATATTTTCCAAAAAAAAAATCTCTCTTTCTTTCCCATTTTCACTTCACTTCACTTCATTTTCATTCCACTCCATTTCATTTTCATTTCACTCCACTCCATTTCATCAATAAAAGTCTCTTTCATGACCATTTTCATTCAGTTAGTTATTATCTATCCATCTTCATTCAGCCAAGTGGTTGCTGTGTCAGTTTCCGCAGCTGGAATCAGTTTCCGCAGCCAGAAGCAGTTTCCGCAGCCACCACTCTGTTTTTCAAATTGACAGTCAAGATGTTAGTTCAATAATCATGAAAGCAAATGCAGGTATGACCGAGGACATATTATGAAGACATGGAGCATCTAAAGGCATCAATAAGGAGCAGTTGATCAAGGGCTAATGGACAACAAATGGCAAAGATTCCAAGGTATGAGTAAAAATTTCTTTCAAATAGCAATCAAAGCACATTTTTGCATAGTTATTAAACCATAAGCTCCACTATATGCAATGATTGCCATGATAGCTCCATAACCATTCCACGACATTCCTCCACGAACCATGCATTTATTTTCCAAACGGTCTCATGATTAATTCTCGGGTTTAACTCGTATTTGACTGCACTTTCACACTCCACCTGTAATCATGGGACGTGACCGATTTAATTACGGCTCCTCTCCACCGCATAATTTCCACAACCATTTCATAAACGTGTTAACATCTCCTCCGCAGCCGTTTAGTTTAAAAATTCTTACGGGTTCACTTCACTCCCTTGCCATTTTATTGAAGCCATGGATACATTACCACCTCGTTCACATATGTCTCCACTCCATTTCGTGAACTCACCTCGGCTGCCTGTCCTCTGTTTTCCGCTTACAGTTCCTGAACACTCTCGCTACCTGTTCTCCAGTTTCCATTTTCAGCCACTGTTTTCTTCTCTATAAACCCCGTAACCTAGCCATCTTACCTCTACTAAACCCCTCACACGCAGACGAATTTCAAACAGAAGAAAGGATGGGTCGATTATTGAGGGTAGAACCGGAAGGGCCCAAGTTTTTAGAAGGATACCCTCAAGTGAAAGACTTACAGAAGAAGGCAAAATGGCTACGTTTCATCCAAAAATTTAAGGGCCACAATAAGGAGATTACAAAAGCTTTTGCAAGGTCTTTTAACGGCCAGGTGGTGGAAATTGGGGACCTTAAGTTTATAGTCACCGAGGCATCGATAGCAACTGCTACAAACCTGCCCCAGGAAGGTGAACGCTGGTTCAAGAACAAGAGCTTGGACGAGCAGGCTTGGAGAGTCATATTACGCAACCCAGGTATGGACGTAACTGTATTCACAAGAGGAATTCATGTTCATGCTTTAAAAGAGGAGTGGGCCAGCTTACTGTTAATCATTCAAAAGTTCATTACTTGTGAAGGCCGTTTTGGGGCAATGTACATGTATCATACTCGGTTATTGATGAACTTTTTAGAGAACCAAACCCTCAATCTGCCCTACTTTTTATTGTTGAGCTTGAAAAAGATGTGCACAACAGTCCAAAAGAACATAGAAGACATAGAACCTCATTTGTATCATCATGGGCTTGTGAGAATTCTAATTGAGGACCAATTGAAGAAAAATAGGGATACCTGGGAACGGTTTTTGGTGAGAAACTACTTTCAAGAGCCATCTGAGGCACCTAAAAGCAATACACCAAGAAGGAGTAGGAGAAAGGAGAAAAGTGCAATAATTCAAGACCCTCCTATTAGTAGAACCAAAGAAGTTGATCAAAAAGAGAGGGAGGAAAGAACCAAGGATAGAAAATAGAGAAAATTTAAAGGGAAAAGAAACATAGAGGATGTCTACCAATCACCAGAACCTTCTTTAGAAGAAGACCATCAAGTATTGTCTGAAAGACTAGTGCATCTTCGAAAACAAGCGGCTACAGCCAAGAAGAAAGAAAAAGGAAACCAGAGTATGGAAGAAGAGAGTACTAGCCCACAGCATTTAAGAAGAAGCAATAGGTTTAGAGGAAAGTGGAGGAAAGCGCAAATAAAAGGACCCTGCTTTATTGACTTGGGTGGGAAACACTGGAGAAACCTCCAGCTGGCCGTAGCCCACCTCATCTTCAGCCAAATATTGAAACCAGTCCTCCAGATGTTGATATGAGTCCTTCTCGGCCAGAGTTAGAAATCAGTCCTCCTCAACAGGACTTTGGGGTCAGCCCAAGGAAAACACCCGAAATAGACCCAAATCAGCAAGAGGTGTATGATTATCTAGAATCCTTAGAGAAGACAGTTGCAGGCCCGAGCACGTCATCCACTCTGCCTCACACAGCACAAGAAGCACAAGTCCAATCATTGAAACAAGAAGTGTTTGAATTGGAGGTTTTAAACAGACACATTAAACAAGAAAATGAAGAATTAAAGGAGTAAAGCATATTGGACAAGATCATTCATGACAACACTATGTTACATCTGGGACTGTGGCAGAAAAAGAATAGGAAACTAAAGAAAAAGTGCAGGAAGTTGAATAGGGAATTGATCAGTCTCAAATTCAGATGTTTGATGAGGAAGCCCGGGATGGTATTAGTACCAAGGAAGAGGAGAAGAGGACTAGATGTACTGGCAGAAGCTTCAGAGCACATGGACTAAAGGGAGGATGATCAAAATTTTGGTTGCATGAGGACATGCAACACCCTCACAATGGGGTTATGTTGAACCCCAAACTTGCATCTTCCCTATACACCTTTCTAGCCTTTTTCCATTTACCTGGACCTCCTAAGCTGTCAAATCATTGCATAATAGTTTAAAAAGAGCATATAAAGTGGTTTCCTAACTATGTCTTGTGTCTGTTGTTTGAATTGGATTTTTTCTTATTCAGCTGCGGAATCTTGTCACTTTCCGCAGCCTTTTTGTTAAAGTCTATGTTGCAGGTGTCTTCGGGAAAATCCAGCCACATGGGCAAGTTGCAAATGACGTGGACATGGACCGAGTCCTATTGGCTCAGTCGAATCCATCAAAGAAGGCCGTGGTCAAAGATAGTTAAGCGGTGGTCAACCTAAGAGTCCTACGGTGACAGAACTCTGTTTTTCACCACGTGAAGACTTGCGTGGCCGTTCCTAAATCTCAGGAGACATGTTAACACTTGTGGACTACTCCATGAACCGAATCTAACAGCCACCCTCCATAGATTTAATCTTCACGACAGCCATAATTCTAGATTCCTGGACGTGGTTGTTCACGTGTCTTTTGTTAGCACAGATTTTAGGAAAGTAGTTATGTCATCCTCTGTTATAAATAAAGCGTTCTCATACGCATAGTAGCTAGCTTTTGTAATGTAATTTTGACTGTCAACGAGCCCACTGTGCCGTGACTTTATTTCTGTGTCATGACTACATTTTAATACATGAGAAGACTCTGTTTATAAGCTCAATTCGTGGTTGATTGCTGATTGCCTGAGGTTGTGCAGAGGGCCCCTGTACACACTGAGGTTTTGTTAATTGCTGTATAGTTTCATGCTTTATTTCTTTACGTTCCTTATGCCATAATCATTCACTTGTATATATTGCACTACTTATGGTATTCACGTTGATTGTTGTCCATAGTTTTTATGCTTTCTAATACTGTTAACTGATCAGTGTCTTTGTTTCAGATTACAGTAGGCAGCCCGGGAATTTGCACGTAGTTTTATAATGAATAATGACATGGAATTATTCTTGTCCTTCTGCTGATTTATTTTTCTTAGTTCTAGTTCCAACACTGTTTTATTATTTCAGTTTTTCTCATTTACTTTTCTGCAAGATAGATATTAAATTACTCATGTCATTTTCAGTTACCTCCGAAAGCCATAGCGAGACTAATGGTGAGGGATTGAAGTATGAGTGTGTAGTTTGATATTAGTTTATTTTTCTGCAAGATTAGTTATTGAATTGCTCATGTCATTTTCAGTTACCTTCGAAAGCTAGAGCGAGACAAATGGTGAGGGATTGAAGTATGAGTGTGTAGTTCAATATTAGTTTTATTTTCTGCAAATTAGATATCAGATTGCTCAAGTTGTTTATGATTACCTCCGAAAGCTAGAGCGAGACGAATGGTGAGGGGTCAGAATATGAGTTGATGTAATTTGATTTTAGTTTACTTTGCTTGCAATTTTTGAATTTCTTTGAGTTCAGTTTCTTTTATATTTATACAACAGCAAGGATACTGGGTTTCATGATCAATGGTTCACTGTTTGTTTAATTAGAATAGTGGCATATCTTCATTCTCTTTTAGGAATTAATTTCATCATTGCATGTTTTAAAACCTTTTTGCAAGCTTGAATTTTTGGAAATCATTTTAAAAGACATCATTGGCTTGAACATTTTTATCCATACTTGACTTTTAGAACTGCCATCTCACATTAGGGAATCAATGAAGATAAACCCAAAAACAAACTAAGAACCAAAAACGACAAAAAAAGTAGGAAATTGGTTATCTTGCATATATAGTGCGCCTCACTTCAGCAGTTTACGACTCTCGGATTGACAATTAATATAGCAATTTAGGACACTCTAAATTGACCAAACACCTTCTCCTCAACCATGTGCACATACACATAGTGTGCATCACACACATACAACCACACATGACATACAACACCATGCAATGCATGCACCTACACCAGACATACCACACATACACCTACACCCATTGTACAACACAACACAATACATACTCCTACATCTAATGTACACCACCACATAATACATATACGTACACAGAGTATAGCACAACAAATACACTTTTCATGATACCACGCCTACACAATGCACATACGCAGTATCACATGCCCGCAACACAACATGTATGACATGCACACAATACCACATGTACACCAGTACCATATGTACAATATGTAAACAGTACCACCTATAAACCGCACCACTTGCACAATATGTTCACAGCATCACATGTGAATGACACCACATGCACAACTTGTACACAGTGCCATATGTACACCGCACCACCAGTACAATGTGTACACATGTACGCAACATCACATGCATGACATGTACACAACACCACATGTATACAATGCCACATGCATGATATGCACACAACACCACATGTACAACATGTACATAACACCACGTGCACACAACACCACATGTACATTCATGCACACAACACCATATGTACATAGCATTGCATATACAACATGTACATAGCATCATATGTACACAACACTGCATATCCAACATGCACACAACACCGCATATCCAAAATACACAGTATGATATGTACACAACACTACATATCCAACATGTACATAACACCATCTATACCCAACACTGTATATGTAATATTTACTCAACACCATATGTACCATCATGTACATAACATTGCATAAACAACATGTACACACACTATATATACGCAACACCGCATGTGCACAACATCACAGATGCAACATGTACAACATATACAACATATGCACAAAAGTAGTACCACACACCCAAAACCACGCTTTCTCTACCAAGCAACCTTGCTTTCAGTGTCTTATCCCTTCTTGTCCGAGCATGCCGCAGATCACACTACTTTCAATTCGTTGATGTATTCCTCGACCTAGTCTGTCCATAATATAAACATACTATAATAACATAATATCCATTCATATCCACATGATACTGACCTCATAGATCTTTCAGGGCTACTCTTCCCACATGACTTCTCATAAACAATGAACATATTCATTCCATTCACCTGCATAAACAATCATTACTCCACGAGAATGATCCCCAGTGACTCTGTCATACAACGACATACATACATACATGTATACATATAAACATCAACATAAAATAATCATGACCCATGATGACCCTATCAGATAACAACGTACATACATACATATATGCATATAAACATTAGCATAAAGCAAGCATGATCACAACATAATTACTAGATATCATAAGGGCCAAGGTTAAGAGAACTTCCTTTATTCATACACAACATGCACAATATTGAGAACAATAGTTCCCAAAATAGCCAAGGCATCTGACGCCTCAGGTCCATTTACTTCACCTTTCATGTTTCCTTTCTCATGATTGTCTTGCCATTGTGCATTTATCCTAATGGACCTAACTAATCCAATTGACTATCATACTCTTGCCTTCAGTTTCCCTTATATATGCACCAGCTTCATCCGAGTCTTAAATTAGTTGTAGGGTTTCATTTCGCTTTCCCCGAGCTCCATCAACTTTCCTCTTTCCCTAACCAATTCCCAAGACACTCAAAACATAAAAGGCAAGAACAAAAAATCCAACAAGAAGAAATCCATGAAAACCAATAACAATACGGCAACACAAAGAAAGTCGTATGTCCATACACTAGACATAAACAAAGCCGCAAATCAAGCACAAAAAATCACAAAAGATCAAAGGCACAAGACTGGAAACAAACACCATGACTCAATCCCCATGGTTCCCAGTGCTTCCAAGGGAAAGCTCAACCCAAGTCTTCTTCAAGATTCCATGGCAATCTCTTTTTTCGTGCAATCCCCTGCATCATACTACCATAAACACATAATTGTCAGTGCATAAATAAATATAACAATATACCAATTATCTTACCTTGTTGTGCCAAGCACGTTGCCTTATAACTAGACACATCCATGTCATCTCTCAAGGGACTCTGATTCCCTTGGCAAATCCAACTATAACTAGAAACTAGCTAATATACCTGTCAAATACATGTTCATGAATCTAGCACATATCCACATAATGTCAGACAAGATTAGGGTTAAGAAGACTTCATGTATGCAAAGCACTCATTTGTTTGGAATTATGGTTTCCAAACATAGCCAAAGGAATTCTTACATGATTCCTTTCTTTTACCATTTACCTTGTTGCAATCAAGTCTTATTATGTATTGTCGCATCACCGAACTGTTAGTTATATAAAAACATCAACTATTACCTTGTCATGCTAATGCCAAGCATGTTTCCCTGCAACTACTCACACATGTCGATCACATATTCCAAAGATCAAGACAACATATCTATTAATCTAAAATCAACCTTTACCAAGTCTAACAACAATGTCATAATCAATGATCAACTCACATTCATCAGTCATAATACATAATGCTACAAGTATCACCTACTTACACTCAAGTACATATAAGTTGTCTCAACACATATGTGTTAGTACAACCATCTCAAAACAATATCATTTCTTGATGCAATCTTATAGACACATACTCATATCATGTGATTAATCAAACATTCAACAACAGATAGACAACATAATAGACACCAAACACTTAAACACCAATAGACGGCATAATCAAACATTCAAGCACAAAGTAGATGACATAAGCAAGCTCATGCCTTAATGTATCTTAGGGGAGGCTATCTTGTTTGCACAATCAATCTAGTTAGCATGATATAACTTCACAACACATCAACTCAACCAAAAATAAGGTCATGATATCTATAACAGTAAATAACTAACATGTTCACATAATAAGCTCATAAACATTTGTCGTTCATGCATAACAATCACATATGCATAGTTATTCTAGATTAGTATGACATAATATCACAAATATTGTTGGTGTTTAGGTATGAATCATACAATTCACCCTATTCCACATTAATTGCCAACCCGGGGCTCGGATGGTTATTTTAAGGCTATCATGCAAGGTATATGCAGGCCACAGTTTCCCTACCCACTATTGAACATGCAATCATAAACATAACAATGTGTAACAACAAGTAGTAATTGTAGCAACAATCAGAGTAACAACAAGTTAAGACTCACAACAACACACTTGATAAATAATTACAACAACAAGGAAGTAATGCAACATAAATAAACCTACGCACACCACTAATCCAACAGCACCTGGTCGGGAGAGTGGGCCCAACTCCCTGATCAGGGTTGTGGCAAGATCAAGAACTATAGAATGCTCAGAAGATCATAAATTGCATTAATTAAAATGAAATTACAAAGGTCTGTTGTTACAGGCTCAAAATTCTCGTATATCTCTTAGCGATGGCTTTCCAAGCCCCGTAACATTACTTATACATTTCAATTGACAACTGGTAATTCCTAATATTATGACAGATGTCTGCCTACAAATACACAATGATTCTCTAAATACAATGGAATACAAGATAACAATTGTGTTGGCCAATAAGTTGAACCACTTTTGCAGTTGATATCCAAAGAGAGCATTGCCAGCTCGCTAGTAACCATACACTGAATCATGGTCGTGATCATCATTCCTTCAAATCTGCAAGGAAACTTAAGTTAGCAAGTCGCTTTAGGAAATAATCCCCTACGACTACACTTCATCGATTAATAATTCACAAAGACATGACAATAGGTATACCTTTGCTATTTAGAATACGAATTGACCCAGCAAGGACATGAAATAGGTACAGGAAAGGGATAAAAAGGTGGGTAAAAGGTAGGACAATGTAACAACCAACATCTACCCCCAACTAGCCTTTCTGCATGTCCTCATGTAGCTCGTCTTCTGCGTAGATCTGGGTTGAAGCTACTGTGGTCAGCATGAAGTTGTGCAAGGTCATATCTCACGACCATTTCTGTTCCAAGAATTTTAAATCCATATGTTTGAAGGACATCCTTCCACCAATCCTTGTCTACCACATAAGTTGGTGTGTACTGCTCGGTTGGTAGCCAAATAATGGGAAACTAAAATCTTAGACCTATCCATCGAGTCCCACAATACTGAATACATGTGATATATCGTGGTATTCTTTCCAAATCCCGAATAAAATTAGGGGCCCCAAAAGGTTCGTGTACCCTCACTATTGATGACGACAACATCCATCGTTTCTGATAATCGTCCCGGGCCTCCTCCTCACAAGTAAAAATTTGTTTTTTACACATGTCAGTGCACCACTTTTGTGTTGTCAGCATCTGACCCTTCTGTCCTTCTATCTCCAAGAACGTATGATGTTTGTTAAAAAAAATCCATAGCCTGACAACGCTCCATTTTAATTACAAATGGCTTGTTCACTTGATTCTCTTTGAATGTGTTGAAGGATTTCTTCCATTTAACCTGGTTAATCATGAAGGAGGTGAAGGCTCTTAGCTGAACATCCCCCACGTATGGCATTGGATTGAATGATTGATCGTTCCCCAAAAGATAATCGTGCATATAGAGCTCAAAGATTAAGTGTTGGTTCCAGATATTATGAGCCCTCAAGATCCGCAGAAACTGTATAGGATACCTTATTTCATGGCTTATTTAATGATGGATGCTCTCCAGACAGAATAACATTCATTGTTCATGGCAGAAAATAGCATAACTATTAGCAGGAGGCCGGCACACCATCACCCGCTGCACCAGGGCAAGAATTTCATCTTTGTCAACCTTCAGTAGCTGCACTTGCTCTTCTAATTCCCCAATATTTGTCTGTTGCTTCTCCTATTTTTGCTTTGCTTTCTCTATCTAGGTCATGTAATCAGCTACCATTCTTACAGCTTGTTCCGGAATTCCTCTCACTCCTCCCTGGTGGGCTTCCAAAGGGATAGACCCCCACTGAAGGCGAGACGCAGTAGTCTGTCGTTTCTAAATTTATGCAATTAATAGGAATTCACGCAACTCAAAAAGATGCAAAAATGACTCAGTTTGTGTGGCTACTAAAGTCATAAGCCTTTCTTCAGTCTGCACTGTTGCTAAATTGGTTTCAACTCTAGGATTCATGGCGGCCTGACCGAAATTTCTCTTTTTCTTCCACACCCATCTCCGTAAGCGCAACACTTGCTTCCTTAGCTTAATAATTTCCATTTTTAATTGCATGTTCTCCTTAAACTGCGACCGGTACCTATCCTAGATGGGGGCCCTTCTCCTTGCACATTTTTCAACAAATTCATGTTTAATAGCGACCTCCTCCATTGGTCTCACATCTGATGTTGGATTTGGCGGATTGATGTCAATGAACTCGTCAACCGGCTCCTGTTTCACAATTATTTATTTTGTTTGATCCACAACTCAGGGGCGGCCCCGACATCTTCTTCCGTATGTCTCGAAACCTCTATATCTTCCATGAATAGCTCCGAAGCCACTACATGCTACTATAGAGTAACATCTTCAACATCCTTTCCCTGTTGTTGTTATGTTGCCCAGTCATCTCCTTTCACTGGCTCAGAGATTGGTTATGGCCCTTGCGGGTCAGTATCAACAATGATATTTTCTTCCAACGGCTCTATGGGAACAACATCAACCATGATTTCTTCAACTTTCCTTTCGGTCGACACTGGTTCTTGTGTGACTATGTCGACCACCAACTCTTCAAATTTCCAAATTCTCCCACCAGTCGACGATGGTTCTTGTGTGACAGTGTCGACGATGGTGCCTATAAATGCCCCTACAAATCTTAATATCAGGGGAGACATCTTTTCTCTTACCAAGCGATTAGGGGAGTGAAATTTTCTTGCCTCGCTTGGCAGGGAAGCAGGAAGTGGAGAACGAGGGATATCCTCCTCAATTTCTATCCTTTCAATGTCTAATGCCTCAAGTCCTTCAATTCTATCTCCTTCCCCTTTATCTACTTGTTGTTCTATGCTTTCCTTCTCCTTTCCTTCCTATGATTCTTCTACCACCTGTTCTTCTATCTCGCTTACTTGCTCGGTAGTCGACGTTGGTTCTTGTGTAACAGCGTCGATTGTGGAACATGTCTCTCCCAATGGTTCCTCCACCACTTCGGTAGGTGATGTTGGTTCTTGTGTAATAGCGTCGCCTGCAGTTTCTCTTACTACCGACAATTCTTCCATCAATTTAGCAGTCGACGTTCGTTCTTGTGTAACAGTGTTGCCTACACTCCCTTCCATTTCCATTTCTTCTACTTCCAGGTCAGTAGTCGACGTTGATTCTTATGTAACAGCGTCGTTTGCGGTCCCTTCCTCAGCTGGTGATTTTGATGTTTCCTATTCCATCGCGAATTTCTCTAATTATTCGGTAATCGATGTTGGTTCTTGTGTAACAACGTCATCTGCAGCCTCTTCCTTTGCCACTAACTCTTCTTCCTCTCTTGTCTTCATCATGGCCACAAGTTCTTCTTCCTCTAATTCGGTGAATTGTGGCCAAGCCACGGAAGTCTGTGATAGTGCATGCACCACTAGCAGCCTGACATGCCCGTGGTTTGTGAGGACCGCCAACACTTGACATTACCGACGAGCAGACTATGCCATTAACTGAAGGTTATTCCATAAGAAAAATGGCATATCCAGAGAATCCACATGACGGAACTAAAGGCATGCAAGAAGTTTAAAATGATATTTGAACAAGGTATAGAGTTTGCCTTCGTAAGTAATGTATTGCATAACAAAGTATATGACCTCGGCCCATGAATGCGGAAAGGATTTCCAATCATATGCCCTTCCCTTCTGAACCATGGTTTCTCCTACCTACAAGAATAATTCCGGAATTTCTGGTAAGGGAGATTTTCGGGTAAACCATTTATGTCCTCCTTTTGGTAGTCCGCTGACAGTCGAGATGATTTCTCCAGTGATTGGAATGTCCAGCCCACGAACACTGGAATAATTCTCATCCAAATTCAATGCAAATTCGACTATAACGGCTTCATCAAATTCCTGCAACCTCTCAAAATAAGTGTGCCATCCTGCATTTTGAAAAACCCACCATACATCCGAATGGCACCGAACCTGCGTTGTATCTTTCGGTTCATGCCTAACAACTTACCCACCCATTCCGCCAGTTTCTTTGTAGCATCACTCGGAGTAGCAGCAAAACCGTTCAGGAGAGTGTTAGCCGGTAAAGTTGCGATGACGGGGATTGTTGGGGCAAAGGATGCGATGATAGGGAAATCTGGACAAAGGTTATAGGGAAAATCCATGGTAGATCATGATAATTATGGAAATTATTCCAACGCATTGGAAAAGACCGTAATTCAATGCTATCTTACAAGATTCAAGTTCCAATGTGTATGGATAAATGCGTAAGGTATGCTGGGGATCAGAGTAATGATCGTGGGATGTACGAGTTGGCGCAAGGTTCAATAGGAATGATGATCCGTCGTTATTGCTATTAAATACAACAAATTTAGCATTAAATGTGATACCTCCCCTCAACTAAGGGATGACCGTCCATGGTCATGTCTAATCATGTCATAGGTGAAATATCAATAAAATCCATGAAGTCGGTCTGGGACGTACCTAGTGACTTACCTTGACAGAGTAACAACATCGGAGGAGTAACAACACTAGAGGAGTAACAGCGCCAGTGAAGAACTTAGATGGAATTGCCACGAATGGAGTAACAACGCCGGAGAAGTAACAACACCAATGAAGTACTTAGACGGAATCGCCACAACAGAGTAACAACACCGGAGGAGTAACAAAACTAGTGAAGTACTTAGATGGAATCGCCACGACAGAGTAACAACACTGGAGGAGTAACAACACCGGTGGAGTTCCTACAAGAAAAATAATGATAGAGTAGTAACAACATTTTATTATTTATATATATATATGAATTAAACATAAGGTGCAGAGGAAGAGTTCTTTGCACTAACAACTTCAAAACTAGAATTACTAGAGAGATGTTTAAGAAAGGAGTCTTTAGAAGCTGAACATTGATACAATATGAGGCGATGTCCATTTACAATGAGGGGAGTATGTGCCTCATCGATTGTTACAAATCTAACAGCGTCGTTATCAAACATCGTGTCAACTTCATATGGTCCCATCCATCTAGAGCAGAGTTTTCCCTTAAAACATTTGAACCCAGAGTCATAGAGAAACACCTAATCTCCTCTTTAAAACACCTTTTTCTTGATGAATTTGTCATGCCATTTAGTTCGTTGCTGCTGAATAGCAACAATGTTCTGGACAGTTATCAAACGAATTTCATGCAACTAATTTAACTGTTCTAGTCGATGTTTCTAGGCTTCTGCAAGATCCAAACCTACTTCAAGGGTTGTCCTGATTGTCTTAATTTCGAATTCTACTAGAAATAAATGGGATTTCCCATAGACAAGCTTCTATGGTGAAAATCATGTTGTCTTCTTCCATGTTGTTCTATACACCCAAAGTTCCTCAAGAAGATTTTCGGCCCAATTTCGGTGATGGTTTGTCACAGTCTTCGTAAGGATATTCTCTGACACCTTGTTCGTACTCTCAACTTGACCATTCACCTGAGGATGACATGGAGATTTCACCCTGTGCTTGATTCCATACTTCTTCATAAGTCTTGCTATCATATGTGATGTGAAATGCACCCCTCCATCTGAAACTATCTCTCTAGGAGCTCTATACCAAGCAAAAATTTCTTCAAATAAGAAGTCTGAGACAACCTGTTATGTTGCTTTCGCAACAGCCTTGGCCTCTACCCACTTTATCACATAATCCATGCAGACTAGAATGTGAACTTTCTGATGTGAAGGTGGATTGAATGGCCCAACGAAATCGATAGCCCATTTCTCAAAGGGCTCAAGAGCTAGTTGAGGCTATAACGACATCCCATCTGACCGACCAAGCTGACCCATCCTCTGGCAGCTATCGCACCCTCAAACATATTTCCTTGCAATACGAAAAATAGAGGGCCAATAGTACCCCATTTGTAAAACCTTATGACATGTTCGCTTATCCGCAAAATTCCCTCCACAGGGGCCTTCGTGGGAAAGTTTTAGGACATCATAGATGTCATCTTCACCTATGCAGTGTTGGATCTATTGATCAGGTCCTAGATAAAAGAGGTATCCCTATATCCATGAATAGTGGGCATTATGATGGATAATCTTTCGCTGCTCTCTGTATAGCAAGTGTTGAGGTACTTTTCCTGTAGCAAGATAGTTAGTAATATCTGCATACCATAGAGTGTGAGTAGAAATTGCAAAGAGATGTTCATCTGGAAAACTATCCTCTATAGGTGTACCTTCATCACTAGTATCCAGCCTAGACAAGAAATCTGCAACTACATTATCTTTCCCTGGCTTATCTACAATGGTAATATCAAATTCTTGAATTGACAATAACCAACTTGTAATACGGCCAGGAGTTATCGGTTTATTCATTAGATAACTAATGGTTGTATGATCAATTTGCACGAAAGTGGCATACCCTGCAATGTAATGTCGAAACAGATTAATAGCATAAATAATAGCCAAAAACTTGTTTTCAGTTACCATATAGTTCATTTCATCAAGGGTCAGGTTCTTGCTGATGTAATATATTGCGTATGGTTTCTCGTCCTCTTGTTGTCCCAAGACTACCCCTACTATTGTGTGAGAAGCATATGTAAAGATATGAAATGGGAGCTTCTAGTGAGGACCACATAATATTGGAGCTATGCAAACTAGTTCTTTGATTTCCACGAAGGTTGCTTCACGTTCATCTATCCACACAAATTTTGCATCTTAGGTAACAATTGAAAAAGTGGGAATGCTATCTTAGAATTTTTTTCTATAAAATGTCTATAATATCCAGCATAACTGATAAAAACTATGCACCTGTGTTGGTGTCTTTTTTTTTTTCCTATATAATACTACCTAAGCACCCATGGGGATTTGAACGTGTGTTGGTGTCTTAGGTGTAGGAAAATTTAATATTACCTCTACCTTGGCAGGATCAACCCAAATTCCTGCAGTTGAAAGCAGGTGTCCCAGAACTATTCATTCCTCCATCATCATGTGGAATTTCACTGTACTAAGAGAAACATGAGTTTCCTTACATATTTTAAGTACTTTCTCTAAGTTTCCCAGACCTTATTCAAAATAATCCCCATATGGGGTGAAGTCATCCATGTAGATCTCAACACTATCATTGACCAAATCAGAAAAAATTCCCAATATTGCCCGTTGAAAGGTAGCAAGTGCATTACAAAGACCGAATGGGAGGAATCAATATGCAAAGGTTCCCCAAGGACATGTGAAGGTAGTTTTATCTTGATCCTCAGGAGCTATTTGGATCTGGCTGTATCCGCTAAGTTCGTCCAGAAAGAAGAAGAACTTCTTTCTGACCAATGTATCAAGGACTTGGTCAATAAAGGGTAAGGGAAAATGATCTTTTTGAGTTACTTTATTTAATTCCCTGTAATCAACACAAATCTACCACTTTCGATTCTTCTTTGGAACAATAACTAGTGGGGACACCCATTGATTGTCCGAGATTGGGTAAATAAATCCCACATATAACATCTTATGTAGTTCATCTTTGACAATGTTCTTTAAGGTAGGATTCATTCTTCTTTATGGTTTCCTAATAGGTCGACATTCTTCTTTAATGTATATGTGATGGGTACATAAGTCAACAGGGATTCCTTTCATGTCTGTATATTCCCAGGCGAAGGCTTCTTTCTATTCCCGAAGGACTTTTAGCAACCATTCAGACTGGGAAGGTGAAATGTTAAGATTAATGTTCAACATTCTCCCTGGTTTAATTTCTACGGGAACACTGTTACGAGGTAAAATTACAGGAACATTTTCAACTTCAGTCTCTGGTTCAATGGCTTCCTGAACACTACAACTCATAACAGATTCTAATAGCTGGTGGGTTGAATCAAAAACGAAGTTGGGATTGTTGATAAAGGTACTAATAGAATCATCCTTCATTTCATCCTTAAAATAGAGGGTCTCACCAGTGATAAGAATTGGTCTAATTTATTCATTTTCAGGTTCAGGCCCCTTCATAGGTAGAGATTTTTATATTAAGGTAAATCTTGGTTTATATGATGAACTTGGTTCTGCAAGGGGATAAAGGATAAGATTCTTTGTGACTTCCTCGTTGGATATTACCATATTTCCTTATCGACGTTGAATATAAGCGTCTGCGGTCGCAAGCCATGGTCTTCCTAAAATCAAAGGATGCCCACCGGCTAGGGATTGGGTATGTAGTACCAAAATATCAATAGGGTACTGCCCTGAGTCTAGTGAAATGGTTATATCATCCAACTTCCCTATTGGTGTAACAATAGACTGATCTGCCAATTATAGGATGGTGGGAGTTGGTTTAAGGTTTCGTAGGCCCAAGGTAATCACAGTTTCAGAAGTTATGACATTAATTGCAGCCCCCAAGTCTACCAACACATTTGGGATATCAATCCCGTTAACCTATACCGTAAGAATCGGGTTCCCTAGATCCCCGTATTTAACAGGTGTAGGCTTCCCCAACATTATGTCTGATAATTTTCCCATAACATGAATAATGAGTGGATCCTTTGGTTTCCTTCCAGGTTTCTTAGAGCAATATTCTTTAATCATTTTGGCATAAATCAGTACATCCCTCATAGCCTGAAGTAACAGGATTTTGACAAATAAATTTTGCAATTCCCCTAAAAAGTCAAATTCAGGACAAGGATTTTGTTTTCTCAAGGATAGTCTCTCAAGATAGGGTGGACCAGTCTGACATCCTCGAGTAACAATTGTTTGAGAAGGGGTTTGTTGTTCCATAGGAGTTTGCATTGACTTATCCCCAATTGTTCTAGCATAATTCCTAGGTTCTGGTTCTGGGACTTCATCATCAATATGTTCAGCAATTATTAGTGAAGTCTAAGTATTTACCACCTGATCGGACTGAAGATTTAATTCGTCACATTCCGCGACGGCAATACTGTATGTAGGAAGGTTGAGTGTCTCAACCTGTTGAGCCCCCCTGTTGTTTGGAGTTGGGTTTGATTGAACAGGTAGTTGTGGACGAAGAGGAGGATTATTGGTGGAGGCATTAGAAGGCAGCTATAAATGTTATTGTGGCATAGGTTGGGAGAACTGTCCTGAAGGAGGAGCAGGTCCACACCAATTTTGGGACCATGAAGGGGTTGGACTAGATTGAGGGAACCATGGTTGCCAGGGCATTGGATACTGACAGTATTGCGGCCATGAAGGTGAAAAAGGTATAAACTAAGGCCCAAAATTCAAATTATTAAAATACTGAGAGGGGTCTTGAGGCATACCTTGATTCATGTTCTTTGGTCGTGGTTGCCATGGTTTCCTTGATCCCATGAAGTACAGTTGATCTACCTCTTCATTTTTTCCCTGAAAAACCACCTTCAGCCCAGGAAGAGATGGACACATGCTAGTGGAATGACTCTGCTCACATATCGCATAGGTCTCGACAGTATTCAGCGGGGATTCCTTCAGCGATTGCTTCTTCCTGCATTGAGGGTAGAAAATGGCCATAGCCTTCTCTACTTCCATTTGCTTCGATTTCACCTATAAAACGTCAAGTTGTGAGGACAATGTGCTCAAGATATCAGTCCTCAAGTTCTCCAACAAGTTTCCAATTTCTACTTTCGTAACTCCACCGTTGGATGTCTTGAGGGTTTGGATCCCCTACCTATTCCTCGTAGCTCCATGTGAACACTTGAGATATCTCCATTTCCTATTACGTTCAAGAGTTCCAAAGATTCTTCCCTTAGTGCCCAGAGAAATATTATCTTCAAAATGTCCTTATGCAGATCACTATGGCCTGGTCTCTGCAAATTGTATTTGAAACATTCCACAACGTCCTCCATGTTCTCATCCTCTTTCTGCATATTCTTAAGGATTTCTTCCTTAACATCTCGGGATTTGTATTAGTCTTGATATTTTTCAAGGAAAATCGTCTTCATATCATCCCATGAGGTAATAGATTTCCCCCCTAAGCCCATGAACCATCTCAAAGTTGTTCCCTTCAAAGTGGCAGGGAATATCTTCAATTTCTAAGCATCAGAAATATAGTCATACCCCTGACAGACAACGTCGAATTCAAAAAGGAATGTGTTTGGATCTTCAGAAGAAAGACCATGGAAGTTAGGTAATGATGTCAAAGGAATAGGCTTCATAGGTGCATCACCCCTGATATCTCCAATTGGGAACTCGATCGAAGAAGTTGTAGGAGCCATGAATATCTTCCAATATTCACTTGGAATCTCAACAGGTTCTAGTTGTTCTATAATGTGTGGTTGAGTTTGTTTAACAACACTTCCTCGATCAAATGGTGCAGTGAATTCCCTCAAGTCTTCTTCTTCTTCTGAACTCACAATGTTCAGTTCCCTCGATCCTCTGCTTGCTACTTCTTCTTCCTTGAATTATGCTTCTGTTATTGGGGGAGGTTCTGGTTGTGAAACTGACTACCCTCCAGATCTTGTATGAGATCTCACCCTAATAGAAGCTCGCGATGATGCCCCTGACTCAGCTTTTGAAATGATTTCTTGGATGTAGGTAATTATGCCTAGATCTTTCCTTCCTCTTTTTGGGGGTCTTCCTCTACCCCTTTTATTCATATCTCTGTTCATGCAATCATAAAATAAAAGGAAAACATTCAATCAAATCTAAATCTCCGAACCTGAAGCAGGGTAAAAACTCCCCCCCCCCCCCCCACAATGAGAGAGTGGCCCCTAAAAAGAAAGCAAAAGAATGAAAAAAAACCAACCACAAAATCTAAACTCGGGACCTGAAACTAGGTGAGAAAAAAAAACTTCCCTTCCCAAGACGAGAGAGTTGTTCCTATGAAAGAAACAAAACAGTCTAATGCTTGGGGCATGGAGCAGGGTAGAAAAAACTTACCTCCCTAAGACAAGAGAGTGGTCCTATGGTCAATATTGGTCGTACTTTCACGCCTTCAATAGCCTCCCTGGCAACAACGCCAAAATGTTGGTGTTCAGGTATGAATCATACAATTCACCTTATTCTACATTAATTGTCAACCGGGGCTCGACTAGTTATTTGAAGGCTGTCATGAAAGGTATATGCAGGCCACAATTTCCCTACCCAATATTGAACATTTAATCTTAAACATAACAATGTGTAACAATAAGTAATAATTGTAGGAACAATCAGAGTAACAACAAGCTAAGACTCGCAGCAACACACTTGATAAATCATTACAACAACAAGGAAATAACGCAACAAAAATAAACCTACCCACACCACTACTCCAACAACACTTGGTCAGGAGAGTGGGCCCAACTCCCTGATCAGGGATGTGGCAAGATCAAGAAAATAGAATGCCCAGAAGATCATAAATTACATTAATCAAAATAAAATTACAAATGTTTGTTGTTACAAGCTCAAAATTCTCGTATATCTCTTAGCAGTGGCTTTCCCAACCCCATAACATTACTTATACATTTCAATTGACAACTGACAATTCCTAAGATTATGGCAATTTCCTACCTACAAATATATAATGATTCTAGAAATACAACGGAATACAAAGATAGCAATTGTTTTGGTCAATAAGTTGAACCACCGTTGCAGCCGACATCCAAAGATATCACTGCCAGCTCGATAGTAACCATACACTAAATCATGGTCTTGATCATCATTACTTCGAATCTGTAAGGAAACTTAAGTTAGCAAGTCGCTTTAGGCAATAATCCCCTATGACTACGCTTCATCGATTAATAATTCACAAAGACATGACAATACGTATACCTTTGTTGTTTAGAATACAAATTAACCCAGCAAGGACATGAAATAGGTACATGAAAGGGATAAAAAGGCGGGTAAAAAGTAGGCAAATGTAGCAACCAACAAATATGTCGACTCATACCTGAATTTCATAACCCTAACCATCTGCATAGGCCAATCCAATTTAGCATGATACATATAACATCAAGATATTAATGCTATAACCCTAATCATCAAGTTAGCTAACATATAAAAACAATAAGTTAACATATGACATGCTCATTAACAACATATAACACAATCATCGAGTTAACTATCATAAAACAACAATAACAATACATAAAACCACATGTTACTATCATTCATGACTATCTGACACATGTGCGTATGACTGCATTGATCAATTAGCATTTATCATATATGTAACCATAACATCAATAGAATGAAATGAATACACATAACCATAATGCATAAAACAACCCTTACCTACATACATGCATGCCCAAAATACAAACCTGTATGATGACATGCTCTTTCCTCAAGGTTCAATGTTGCAGGTTCACTTTGATGATCTGCATCTCCTGCTCTATCTCAACCAACACATTAGCATCATAACATACCAATATCATCATGATGACTTAATTGCATACAATGACCTTATGCACAACAACATTCACCATGAAAATGCATGCATAACAACGTAGAGACACCGACATGCATAACAAATGCGTTTACAAGCATACAATCATGATGACACATCCCACAACAACATCATCAACCTTCACATGGTGACATCACTACAACAATGATCAACACCATGCAAATGCAACAATCACATGGACTATAAGCATAAGGAACACATATGCAACCAACATGAATGCATGACCAACACACCATCCATCCAGTCCAAGGGGTGAACCATGCTCTTATACCACTCTATAACACCCTCCTCCCACATCTACCCAAGTAACTAGCCAAACAGGGTAAACATGTGAAGAGAAGTTATTGTGATATGATTCGACTCCCAATGTGTCAATGAAGGAATTGGAACGAGAGGAACACATCACACAGACCTTCCACACCAGCGACAAAACTCCCAGGAGCCATCCCAACCACTCAAGTAACCATCCCATGAGACCAAGTGAAGTTTTAGTGCATCAAACCCTAGGACGCTCCCTTGATATGGAAAAGGGTATGTCTAGAATGCTCTAGAATCTCCCACAACAAGGGAAAGGGAGCTTCTGGTGACTTCTTTTCCCAGTACTGTGCCTGCAACTCTAAGACTTGTGCCACTTTTTCAGACCCAGAGCCCAGGTCACTGCCCAGAACTCAATGACACCTTCAAAAATGAAATTTCACAGTGGAAAAAAGATACATTTGCATAAGCATCAACAAGAACTAGACTGGACCCCTACTAGCCATGACAAACATTTCATCAAACATGTCACAAATGCGAAAGCTAAAGGTCTTAACAATAGAACTAAGCATAGGGGTCTCATACTTATTTTAGAATCACTAAGAAACTTTGATGCCTCAACACATTAGCTACAATTTCATCAATTAGGCCATAGATACATTGTTCATTCATTTACAAGTAAAAACATGATGAAAGCCATACATAGCCACTGTCATAATACATGTTCATAAACAACATAATAACAATAGAAATACCAAGGAAACAACAACCATATAATCCACATATAAACCAATATAATACTCATGAATTAACAAGGAGAAATAACCTCATATGGCCGACTAGGTTTGGGACTTCCATGAACCACCCTAGCATAGAAATGGTTGAACCAAATCTCTCTTTAGATAGTCACCCCCATACCATATTCTAAGCATGAATGTGGGATCCCATGGAACAATCCATCAAAACCGAACCAGGGCTTCCAGATACCAAACCACCTCAACCCATCAAATAGTGTTTCCACCTCACGGTCATACATCACAAACCATCACTAGATTGGTCTCTACCCAAGCCTTCCAGGGCTCTAGAGCATTTGCTCCAACCAAGGCTTCTAGGACTAGTAACTCAACCCACAGTTGTTGTCGAGCTTCTAGAGCATTTGTCCAACCAAGGCTTCTAGGACTAGTAACTCAACCCACAGTTGTTGTCGAGCTTCTAGAGCATTTGTCCAACCAAGGCTTCCAGGACTAGTAACTCAACCCACCAAGGGCTTCCAGAGTGTTTTTCCAACCAAGGCTTCCAAAACTAGTAACTCAACCCAAGTTGTTACAAGGTTTCCATAGCCTTTTTTGAACCAAGGCTTCCAGGAACTAGTAACTCAACCCAAGCTAAAGGAAACATGATAACCAACCAGAAAAGCAAACAAATGATCCCACAACACCATGGGTATCCTGGAAATGGGAAGGCTAGGAAAATCCACTGTCAATCCAAGAAATCCTCCATGCCAATGACACATCATGACCAATAAACCACATGCATATGCCATGCATGACAAAGTTAGTGAGGAAAACATACTTGCAACACGGTACCTGCAAGAAAAACTCATTGTAGTTGTTGATCCCGATGTCCTCTTGCGCTTTCTTGCTCTTCCTTTTCTTTCTTTCTCCAAGCATCCAAGTATGACACACTCTTCAAGAGTGCTCCAAGAAAACTCTAAGTTCCCAAGAGTATGAGAGAGAGAGAATAGAATGAGATCTCCAAAACTGAACTAACAAAAGGTTACATTAACCAAGCATGCCCACTGATCCTCAGAAGCCTTTTTTATTAATGAGGCCTATATTTTCTTCATGTTCCATTATTTATATTCGTTTTCCTCCTCACATGCAACCTGTGACCTTTCACTTTCCTTTTCTCCTAATTTCCATTATTTTCATAAATAAATGTGTCAAATAATGCATTTTTCCTTTCCAAAGCCTTTTCCATTGCCTTTGCCAATTTCCTTTAGCCATAATAATCGAAATAAACACCCACTAGGATGTTTTCCCCACAATGGTCTTATATATATTTTTACATGGATTTTTTGTTAAGAAATCTAGGGCATTATGTTTACTTGATTTATATTCCATTAGTGACTACTTTTGAATGTTTTTTACTTATTTAGATTAGGATCTTCTTTGCATTACATTATTAGTGTTCTTTTTCATCAAACAGTAACCAATGCATGAACATAAATAGAAAAGAGACACATCATGTAGGCTATAAGCCAAGGCCAAAACCTCTCACTCTTTGAGAGGAAAACCCACACAAATCATTCTTATAGAGATTCCAATTGACGAATGCCAAGACCAAGACACTACTTCTCTTGACTGCCTTTTCTTCTTTGAGATTCTTCCTTCACTTCGACCTTCTTTTCATCAAGACATTGTCTTAATATCACTGTCTTATCAAGATCTTATTATCATTGTATTGTCTTCAAGATCTTCTTTCTTGTTGTCATGACCACCATAGTACTGAAATATATGACTGTGGTTCACTATGAATTTTCTCATAGACTTCACTTCTCCTTTACTTGTAATTGTCTATGTACTCTGAATTACATAGATGAAGCGAAGTCACCTATGTAGCCTTCACTCAAACTTTGTGACTGAGCTTAGTGTAGAAACTTTTTCTACAATTATCTAGCTCTGATACCATGTAGAAACTTTTTCTACAATTATCTAGCTCTGATACCATGTAGAAATTTTGAATAATTTAACACATATTCAATGGAGATTATCCTGATCATGTACTAATGCGGAAAACATACACAATACATAAGCTCCTCTACGTTGATCAAGAATATAGCAGCATCAATAACAATAAAACATCAAGAGCATTCACACATTAACACAGTATGTATCACGGGGAAAGCATCTCGCTAAAAACCCCACACTATCTGTATATTAATGATTGAGTCATGTAACATTACACAGCATAATACTTCTCACAAGTATCTCCACCTCTGTTACACACAATACAGCTCAGATCTGATCTCCAAATCTCTTCCACTGCTTGCCTGCCTCCACTGCTCAATACCTGCTCAAGAACTGATGAGAATAGCTTCCCAAACTCGATTTTCACCTGCAAAATAGTCACTCACTCTTTGTGGACGTGAGCAAAGGCTAAAATGCGGGCCAAATACGTGAGAAAACTCATTGGCATACTCAATCCTTTGATTGTGCAAGATCTGGTGCACAACTATAGTCACAACTGATAGCAATCTGATTCTCTACCACCTGTCCCCTGTTGAACTGAACATGCACTGACATGCAACTGAGTTAACTGATGTATTCTTTAGTTGTATTATGAGTTAATAATTAGTTTAACAACTCATCATTAGTCTATCTGCAGTTAGACTAACTACAACCAATTTAACTAAGTTAAACTGAACACAACTCCATCAACTGTACCTCCAGTCCACTAAACTCAACTCACTTGAGTTCTAACTGAAGTCATGCATGCAACAACTCAACTGACTCATAAGAAAAACGAATTTCCTTCTGACAGCTGCATGTGCCATTTCCGTAGCTCAAACTGAAGTGCTCCAAGAGAATAAGATTAAGTTTATAGTCCAAATATTATTGTGAGATAATAATATTTGACTTTTCTATTTTTGACAGCCAGTCTAAAAATAGACTTGATCACTCACACTGTGATCACTCACACTTTCATCAAAAATAGAAGTCCATCTATTTTTCCCAACTTGATCAATCATCCATAAACATAGACATGATCCATATGTCTAAAAATAGACATAGTCTAAAAATAGACTTGCGCCAAAAATAGCCTGCGGGCCCACTTAATGAAGGCGACTCTTTTCACTAAGCTCCATCATCTTGTTGCAATCTCAACACTCCCTCTCGACAAGATATGGATTATCAGCAACCCCTATCCTGCCTCGGTGGTACTCGAATTTGCTCCTGGTGAGAGCCTTCGTCAGAATATCAGCATCCTGATCCTCCGTTGGAATCTACGAAAGTAACATGATCCTCCGCTGCACACAATCTCTGATATGATGGTACCTGATGTGCTTGGACCCGAAAAACCCGACCAGGATCATCCTCATCCACACAGATCTCTGCTTCCTGCTGTACCAAGAAACTACTGTCGATCCGATACTGAAGACCCCTCCTGATGTGCTCTTTCTGTCCGTTGGGCTCCCTGCCCAATCTGCATCCGTGAAGCCACATAGCTTCACCTCATCCTCCTGTCTGTACCACAAACCATATCCCGATGTGCCTCTCAAGTAGCGCAATACATGCTTGCCCGCCTTCCAGAAGAGCTTGGTAGGCTTAACCATAGCTTGTGAAAGTTGGTTAACTGCATAGCATATATCAGGTCGTGTATTGACCAAATACATCAGCGACCCCACCAACTGTCGATAAACAGTGGCATCCACTTCTTCTCCCGAAGTGGCATCCTCCTTCCTCCAACCTCCAGGAAGAGGAGTATCAACAGGCTTGCAGCCATGCATGTTGAACTTCTCCAGTATCTCCCGAGCATACTTGCCCTGAGAAACAAACAGTCCACCACTGCGCTGCCATATTTCCAATCCTAGGAAATAGTGAAGGAGGCCCAAGTCCTTCATCTCAAACTCTGTAGCAAGATCCTTCTTGCATGACAGTATCAACAGCTCATCACCTGTTAGAATCAAATCATCAACATACAGTACAATGATAAGCAACTTACCCTCCACCACAATCTGGTATAGGTTCGGATCCGCCTCGCTCTTGGAGAATCCAAGTCCTGTGAAATAGTTGTCTATCTGTGTGTACCAAGCACGTGGTGCTTGCTTCAACCCATACAACGCTCTCTTGAGCCTGCACACATGCGACTCGCTGCTGAAGACTTCAAAGCCTTCGGGTTGCTCAATGTACACCTCCTCCTCAATGACTCCGTTGAGGAACGCAGTCTTCACATCCATCTGATGAATGTGCCATCCCATCTGCGCTGAGAGAGCAAGAATCGTCCGTATGGAAGAATACCTTGCGACAGGTGCAAAGGTCTCCTCATAATCGATCCCCTCAATCTGTGAAAAGCCTCGGGCAACAAATCTTGCCTTGTACTTCTCCACACTCCCGTCAGCTGCCTGCTTAACTTTGTAGATCCATCTCGAACCCACCACTGATTTCCCTTCCGGTCTAGGAACAATCTCCCATGCACTGTTTCTGACAATAGAATCATACTCTTCCACCATGGCGTCTACCCATGCGGGATCCTCCACAGCTTCCTCGAAAGAGGATGGCTCAGTCACAACACACTTGCTCATAAGAGCCATGTATCCAGTGTACCGATCCGGTGACTGTCTCTGCCTGCGTTGCGCTGTAGGTGGTCCTACAACTTTCTCTGCATCTTGAGCCAGTCGCTCAGCTTCTGTCAAGCGCTTTCGCCCTCTGATGGTTGGCGCTGCATGAGTGGTCTCTTCCACTCCATGAACCTCGTCCTGTGGCTGATCCACGTCCTGAAGCTCATCCTTAGGAACTAATAGCTCCTCATCTGCATGCAAGTGTAGCTCCCTCTCAAGCGAACACTTCATGGCTTTCTCCTCCTGAAATTTTATATCCCGTCGCACAATAGTTTTACCACTGTCTGGCAAATACACACGATAGTTGTGGGGCGTATCAGTGTACCCCACAAATATCCCAACCTCTGCAGTCGGCTCCAACTTCTTTCTGGCATCCTTCGTCACATGCATGTAAACGTTAGCACCAAAAATCCTTAAATGAGAAAGATCAGGCTTCTTACCAGAATAAGCCTCCTCGGGTGTACTCATGCCAAGTATCCTATGAGGACAACGGTTCTGCACATAAACTGCTGTATTGCATGCTTCCGCCCACAAGTGAAGGGGTAGGCCCTGATCATGCAACATTGCCCGTGCAGCACCCACAATCGTTTTGTTCTTCCGCTCAGCTACCCCGTTCTGCTGTGGGTTATGGGGAGCTATGAGCTCTCTACGAATCCCTTCTGCCTTGCAGAAATCCTTGAACTCGTCCGAGATGTATTCACCACCATTATCGCTCCTAAGAGCCTTCACCTTCTTCCCCGACTCCTTCTCGACCAGTGCTTTGAATTCACAGAACTTTGAATATGTCTCGCTCTTCTTCTGCATGAAGAAGATCCAGCACTTACGAGAGAAATCATCAACAAAAATCACATAATACCTGTGTTTTGCTGTCGAAGCAACTGAGAAAGGTCCACACACGTCTGTGTGAATTCTCTCAAGGATCGTCGTGGCGCGACTATCCTTCTCGTGAAAGGTGGCTTTCACAAACTTCCCCAAAGTACACCCCTTGCATTGATCTGACTGCGCAAGTGTGCCTTTAGGAAGCCCTGTAGTGATCTGCTGCAGTATCTTCAAGGCTCCATGGTGAAGGTGACCCAATCTCCTGTGCCACAACTCGCCATCATCCCGGCTCACCAATCCTTCTGCCTTGCCTGCCATTGCTGCGCATCCATCTACATGCAACTGATAAAGGTTCCTCACTCGAACCCCTATCTTCCGGGTCTCACCAGTTGTCTTGCTGCGCAGGAAGGCCTTTCCCTCGCTGAAAACAACATCATACCCCTTGTCTTCTAACATCGCCACTGAGATGATATTCTTCTTCAATCCTGGAACATGCATGACTTCCTTCAATACAAAGGGTTTACTAGACTCCCTCTCAAAGGAAATGGTACCGATACCGGTCGCACTGTATCTACCATCATCGCCCATCTCGATGTGCACTCCAAGATCTTTGTCCTTCAGATCAGAGAACAAATCTCTATCTCCCGTCATGTGAAAAGACGCACCACTGTCCAAGAACCACACTGATCCCATCACACTTGAAACCAAGCATGCGATCAATGAAAAATCAAGCTCAAACTGAGAAGCTAAAGCCTCTCCCCCTGCAGATCCAGCAGCTTGCTTGTTCTTCTTCTTCTGCGGACAATTTGTGGCATAGTGTCCATGCTGGTGACAGTGAAAAAACTTCACCTTGGACATATCCTGCTTCTTGCCTTTCGCACCAGACTGAGAAGCTTTCTTGCTCTTCCCTTTCTTTGCTTTGGCAGCCAAAGCACAATTCTCTTCATCAGCTCCCTTTGACGAAGATCCGTCCCTGGTACTCCGCCTGATCTCCTCCTGCACAAGATCTGACCATAGTCTTTCCCATCCTGGCAACTTCTCCCGACCATTGACAGAGTCCTGATAGGAATGCCAACTCTTCGGAAGACCAAGGAGAGCCAAGCTCACCAAGTCCTCATCATCGACAGTAACCCCCACACTTCCCAGCTCATCTCGACACTGAGTGAACTTCGTGAGATACTTGGGAATACTGTCTCCCTTCTCGCATTTGATGTTTCTGAGTTTATCTTTGAGCGCCATCTTCCTCTGATCGCTCTTGCTTTGGAATAATTCTGTTAATGATTTCCACATCAAATATGGAGTAGCCTTTCCATGGAGGCTGGACACAATGTGATCCTTCACGCCCTCCAACAGAATTCTTCGACATTTTGCGATCTTCTTTTGCCAAGCATAAGCTTGAGTAGCATCAGTAGGCTTTGGGATATCCGTATCTATGAATTCCTTCAGCCCGTTATCATCCAATACTGCCTCCATCCTGTCCTTCCATGCAATATAGTTTGAGCTGCCCTCAAGAGCATACTCCAATCGCAATCCGTTGAAAGACATTGCTGCGTTGTCACCAAGAAAACACTGCTGCAAATTCGAATTCCACCAGCAACCAACTCAACTGCTTCCGATCAACCCTCGCTTGATATCCTGTAAAAATCTCTTCTACAAATCAAGCTGCTCCGATACCATGTAGAAACTTTTTCTACAATTATCTAGCTCTGATACCATGTAGAAACTTTTTCTACAATTATCTAGCTCTGATACCATGTAGAAATTTTGAATAATTTAACACATATTCAATGGAGATTATCCTGATCATGTACTAATGCGGAAAACATACACAATACATAAGCTCCTCTACGTTGATCAAGAATATAGCAGCATCAATAACAATAAAACATCAAGAGCATTCACACATTAACACAGTATGTATCACGGGGAAAGCATCTCACTAAAAACCCCACACTATCTGTATATTAATGATTGAGTCATGTAACATTACACAGCATAATACTTCTCACAAGTATCTCCACCTCTGTTACACACAATACAGCTCAGATCTGATCTCCAAATCTCTTCCACTGCTTGCCTGCCTCCACTGCTCAATACCTGCTCAAGAACTGATGAGAATAGCTTCCCAAACTCGATTTTCACCTGCAAAATAGTCACTCACTCTTTGTGGACGTGAGAAAAGGCTAAAATGCGGGCCAAATACGTGAGCAAACTCATTGGCATACTCAATCCTTTGATTGTGCAAGATCTGGTGCACAACTATAGTCACAACTGATAGCAATCTGATTCTCTACCACCTGTCCCCTGTTGAACTGAACATGCACTGACATGCAACTGAGTTAACTGATGTATTCTTTAGTTGTATTATGAGTTAATAATTAGTTTAACAACTCATCATTAGTCTATCTGCAGTTAGACTAACTACAACCAGTTTAACTAAGTTAAACTGAACACAACTCCATCAACTGTACCTCCAGTCCACTAAACTCAACTCACTTGAGTTCTAACTGAAGTCATGCATGCAACAACTCAACTGACTCATAAGAAAAACGAATTTCCTTCTGACAGCTGCATGTGCCATTTCCGTAGCTCAAACTGAAGTGCTCCAAGAGAATAAGATTAAGTTTATAGTCCAAATATTATAGTGAGATAATAATATTTGACTTTTCTATTTTTGACAGCCAGTCTAAAAATAGACTTGATCACTCACACTGTGATCACTCACACTTTCATCAAAAATAGAAGTCCATCTATTTTTCCCAACTTGATCAATCATCCATAAACATAGACATGATCCATATGTCTAAAAATAGACATAGTCTAAAAATAGACTTGCGCCAAAAATAGCCTGCGGGCCCACTTAGTGAAGGCGACTCTTTTCACTAAGCTCCATCATCTTGTTGCTCAACACTTAGGGCATTGGAACAGTCACACAGATCTTGAAGGTAGTTTGAACTACTTATTGCCAATGTTCTTTCAAAATCATAGAGATACCCATCCGAACTTCCTTATATGCCATCATCCGAACTCCTTTATGTATACCAAAAAACTCATAGAAATACATTGAACTGTTATGTACTTTATCATTGAAATTTCAGAGGAGAATTGAATTTTGTTACTCTACTACACAACCGAAATCTCCTAAATTTTTTATTGTAATTGCTATGCGAAAATATCAGATATCTGAAGTTATGTTCACTATAATTACCCACCAAAATTGCAGAGGTATCCGAGTTCGGTACTCTCCTTTTGCGAAGACCATAGCCACATATATAGAGTGGTCTGTCCCATATATTTAAGCTGACATGACAGTGTGAATGGTTGTGTCTATTGATGTAAGGTGACATGAGATCTTCCACATAGTTTGGAGACCAATTTTGAAGAGGATGGAAAGTGCTTGTCACTAATAAAATAAAACCTCTTGCTCATGAAACTCGTGAAGCAAGGCATACAAAAATAATTTTATTTCTTTCATTTCATCATTTACAAAGATCATAATTACATGTCATTATGAAGACCAAATCTAGTTACACTTTTCAACATTTTTACTAGGGTTGTTACAACCACGAACCAACCCTAGAGAAAGAAGAAATGAATCTAACCAAATCTTATAATCCATTGACGGGAATTACCACTCCTCAAACTCTCAAGATAGAAGGATATAACAAGAAGGAAAAGGTAATAGTGTTGGTTGATTAAGGTAGTAACCATAATTTTATTCATTGTAAGATAGTCAAGGAATTTAATTACTTTCTATATCCAACACTAGAGTGTCAAGCGATGGTAACAAATGGAGGAACTATAATTTGCTCTAGAAAGTGCCATGTTGGGGACAACCCAACTTGGTCCAGTTTTGGTCAAAGACTCCACATTTTGAGGAGTGGAGCACACAGATTCCATGAATTTATATTTATTGCACGATGTTTAGGGGCTTTGGGGTGGGTCAAAGCCCCTTATTTTGTAACGGGCATTGGCTGTTAGTTCATTGTTTTGTCAGATCCATGGTATGTGGACCATGGTCTTGTAGTAATCAAATCTATATAAGGAGATGTAATACTGTGTCTAGTAGTAGTAGAAGCCATAAATGAATCATTGGTCATATTTTTTGTCGTTAGTCTATATTTTATGCCTTAAGGAAAGGCTTCGTAGCTGAGTGCACGAAGGCTTGGAAGAGTCTGCAGCTGAGTGCGCAGAGTGATTGCAGCTGGGTGCGCAGGTCGAAGAAGTGTATGTATTGAAAGATCCATCTTAATAAAGAAGAACAAGATTTGACGAAGTCTTATGTATCTGTGTTTATACATATTGTTATGCATGATTTTACTGAATTATGCGAAAGAATATATGTTATACTATTTTCTGATATGTTTATGCAATAAGTGAAAATCTGTGACGTAAATCATCAACGTGAAGTTATTTGTGTATGCAAAGTTGTAGATAGGTATAAAACATAAGTAAACACATGGTATCTTTCTGGCTGCAGAAACTCGGTTCTGCAACCTCCCATAACCGCTTCGGGTGAGACTACGATCTGCTTGCAAGTCATTGTCGAAAGGGCCAGTGGTTGAGGTTTTTGTTGGTGCACAGTACACTCTGAACCTGGGTCAAGCCCCCTTAAGCCAACAAATAATTTTGTTGCCGGGACTGGGATCTATTTGAGGGATATGTTTTGGCATCCATCAAAGAAGGAAATCCAGGAGTGGATTGAACAAAAAGAGAAAGAATTTGTGGTTCAGGAAAACAGAAACCCGCGATTGTCGACTTAACCCTAGTTGTAGAAGTATCTCTATACATAACAAAGCGAAATATTCTTTGGTTCATTTCACGTTGAACTGTACGAGTGGGTATCAAAGTTATTTGAGCATAATACTTGTTTTAAAGGAGACAAACCTAAGAAGTGGAATCTTGAATTGATACAGCGACCCAAGAACATCAATAACAGGATCTCAAGAGCTGTTGATTTCTGAATCAATAGTATTTTGGGAGGATTTATTATTGAATTCACAATAGACACAACTATATCTTACAACGAAGCTAAGCGAAGATTTTTCAAGGGTCCATGAGGTAAGTACCTGAACTCTTTGAAGTTGTGGATTAAAATTCTTTTGTGTGAAAAAGGGATTTTACGAATGCAGTCAAATTAATGTTTGGGCGAAGAGGTAATAAGTCTAAACCGGACCAGGATCTACACGAAATGGGAAGCGATATAGAGTAGAGCACAAACCAAAGAACTTTATTGAGACTGAATATAGCCCCTTGTTAGGTGGATCTAAGAGTGAAGAAGAAGGAAGTAATCCCACAACCCCAAAGCATTCCCCCTCCCATCCTGAAGGCGCGTCGAAGTTAGGAGTTGAGAAAAATCAGGGCATCTTTTGGATTCCCCATCCATCTACTCCCCTTACCCCTCATCCCCATCCTCATAATTCCCCTACTCCCCCTCCCCCTCCCCCTAACCCACCAAGAAGAAAAATGGTCGATGACATTAAGCTACCTATCTTCAAGGGACTTGGATTAGAGGATCCTGACCAGTTTTGGTTTGTAGCTAATGTAGTATGAAAAGCAAGACAAATCACTGACGAAGATGTAAACAAGGTGCAACTCATCACGATGCTCCGAGAAAGAGTGTTGAAATGATACATGAAATACTCTATGACTGATCCAATTGTTCATTGGATGATATTAAGAAAGTGTTGGTATCAGAATTCAAGAAGTTGAAGTCAGAATCATAGTGCATTACGAAGCTGAAGGAAATCAAATAATCGGCTATTGAGTCAATGTGGGAATTGGATGAACAATTCAAGGTATATATGGGACAAGTAATCTTTAACATACCTTCATAACATAATAAGGACTGGTTCCACATATCAGGTTACCCTTGATGCAACAAAAGATCACAAATCAAGTTGAAGCATTGGAGATTGTGATGAAGTGGGAAGCTTCGTCGATCGGAGATACTCATGCAGGAGTACAACAAATTCAGAGTTAGCTAGCAAATTTGACCTTGGAATTGCAAGATCTCAAGAAAGGTAAAGAAACCATATCAGAAGTATGGTGTACAAAATGCAAAGCAGAGGGCCATTATAAGGATCAATGCCCTGTGTTCAGAGATTACTTGGCAAGTGGAGCACCTAATCTAGTGAACATAGGATCAATTTTTTGGTGCAATATTTATCGAAAGAGAGGCCAACATCATTCTAAAGATTGATATTTATTACAGAAGTACATATAGACCCCAAAGCAATTTTTTTGCAACTTTTGTAAATTAGTAGGCCATGATGAGAGAAATTGTCAAAGTTATGACTTGATGATGGAGCGCATTGTCAATGCTTATAGACTGCAAGATGAAGGACACACACATGAGGATCCAGGCCAGCATGTTGCTCGAGGAGGTTCCCAAGGATGAGGATGAGGAGATAGTTGAGGACGCGGCCAAATTATCTGTTATAACTATGGACATGCAAGACACTTCGTAAGAGACTGTCAGAACCCGACGACAACATGCAACTAATGTAAGTCTTTTGATCAAGTGATAGAAGAATGTCTCATCCATATCATGAAGATGTCGGAGAAAAGGAACCAGTAGCCCACAACAAATCTTCAAATGATGACCATTGAGCCAAGGGAGGATGAACCGCACATCAGCATTATAACAAGAAGTGGAGCTGCGACTGGAAATGATAAAGTCGATGGGAAAAAGGAAGTTGAAGCTACATGGGTAAGAAAAACTACTAAAAAAGCCCCTGCATTTGATATTCAAAATGAAAAGAAAGTATTCATGGAGGCGAGGCGAAGCTTAATAGATGATGGGACTTCGACTTGTACTGCGCAACAAACACATAAGAATAACTACGAGATAGTACCAGTTGCAACACAAGATGTGGATCCAGATATTTTGAAGTATTTTCTGCAGACTTGCATGAAATTGTTAAGAAACCAGAAAGTTGTGGAAGGATTGCAGGAATTGATAGACTCTTGTGCTTCTAAGGAAGTACCACAGAGTGAGATGCGCACAGTAAACAACCTACATCGACACAAGAAGAGGACTGGAAAAGAAATGAGGCTTACTACATAGATTGGAGAATATGACATGGATCAGGTTATCCTGGATCTAGGATCTGATGCCAACATCTTGCCGAAGAAAACTTGGGAATTGATGGGTAAGTCGAAGTTGCAATGGTCACCAATCCAGCTGAATATGGTAAACCAACAGAAGATTGTTCCTCTAGGAAGGTTGTCAGGTATCACGGTAGACATTGAAGGAGTGCACACTACTACTGACTTTGAAGTGATCGAAATTGTGGATGATAGTAATCCCTATCCTGTGTTGCTTGGATTGGATTGAGCATTTTCTAACATGGCTATAATTAACTTGAAGAAAAGGAAAATGATATTTGAAAGCAACAATATGAGATTCATTGTTCCATTGGATCCATCAGAAGGAGTGAGGTATATTGAACCTGTGAAAGAAGAGTACAAAACATATGACATCAACAACATTTACTAGATAACAATAAAAGTATAAGAATGGATCAACCCTACTACAAATGGAAAATTGGGTTGGGAGCAAGATGGTTCCTGCACTTCAAATTCAAAAGAATAATTAGAAAACTGGCAAAACAGGTTACATGAAGTGTCTATAACGCAATGTGCAAGGATCACTAAAGTAGTACGTTGTATGACAACAGAGGTATGTGATTTACCTTTTTATGATGGTTTGGGTAATGTCAATACTTTCTTTAGAGATTATGAAAGACAGGTGCCAAAATGTCAGAGGTTGTTAGCTCTGGATCTAGCCCTAAGAGCTACTCCTGCTAGATGGTGGGGTACACATAAGAAGAATATAGGAGATTGGCAACAATGTCGAAGATTGATGTGGGTAAGGTTTGGTCAAGTAGAAACAGAACTGGCAGATAAGTATGATGGTCAAACTGATCCTAGAGAACACATATAGCTCGGTATGAAAACATGGAATAAATTATGCAAGAAGAATGGGTGCATGGCTTCATCCATACCCTGGAGACAATTCCTCAGAATTGGTATTTGGAAACAGAACTGCGACATGGTACTACAAGCTAGGAAGATATGGTTGATGGATTTATAATGACATTTAGTTTTGAAGATGATTGTCCACATATATATGCAGTCCTTCAAATAATTAAGAAGAAGATTTCTGAAAATGAAGTTACATGTACATGGCAACCTAATTGGGCCGCGCAGTTACGTAATGTAATGGAATGCTACAATATCATTGCATAAGAGGAGGAAGATCCTCGTAATATTGATAGCGCAGAATCTGAAGGTCACCGCGAAGTGAATGGACATGCAATAGAGAATCCTTATATAACGAAGCCATTAAAGACGAATAAGGTGAATATAGGGTCAGAAGATGAGCCGAAGTTCTCAACGACAGGAGATTACTGGGATGAAAACATGGTCAACAAGATAACAGATCTTTTGCATGAGTACCAAGAGTTGTTTCCCACCAAGTTCTCAGATATGAAGGGCATAGTAGGAGACTTGGGAGTTATGAAGATTCCTTTGAAGCTTGATGTGAAGCCTGTTAAGCAGAGACCTTATAGAATGAATCCAAAATATAAGGAAAAGGTGAAGGAAGAATTAGACAAGATGATAGTAGCCGGGATCATCGAACCTGTCGAAGAGTCTGAATGGGTGAGTCCCATGGTGGTTCAGGAAAAGAAGGCAAAAGGGGAAATTAGAATTTGTGTGGACTTGAGAAAATTGAATGATGCATGTCTGCATGACCCCTTCCCTACACCATTTACAGACGAAGTATTGGACAATGTAGGAGGACAAGAGGTCTATTCTTTCACAGATGGCTTTTTGGGGTACCATCATATCAGAATTGCACCAGAGGATAGACATAAGACAACCTTTGCTATAGAATGGGGATCTTACCAGTACATAGTGATGCCTTTTGGTTTGAAGAATGATCTTGCCATCTTACCTAGAGTTGTAGTTGCAGCCTTCAAATAATATATACACAAATTTTTAGAAGTTTACTTCGATGATTGGACAGTCTTTGGGATGTTGAAGAAGCATGTGGTGAGCTTGAGGTTGATGTTGGATACATGTAGAAAATACTAGATATCATTGAACTTGAAAAAGTGTATCTTTTGTGCACCATTTGGTATATTGTTGGGACATGTAGTTTGTAAGTAGGGATTAATGGTGGATCCCGCGAAGATCATAGTTATTGTGAACTTTCCAGCACCAAAAACAGTGAGACAACTGCGCACGACACTAGGACACACTAGCTATTACATAAAGTTTATAAAGGGGTATGCGCAGATAACTGCGTCGATGGAGAAATTGCTAAAGAAAGACGTGACCTTTCAGTGGAGTGAAGAGTGCTAGAAAAGTTTGGATGTACTGAAAGAGAAGATGGTGACTGCGCCTATTTTGGTTTTCCCAGACTGGAATAAGGAGTTTCATGTACATGTCGATGCATCTTGCATAGCATTGGGTATAGTACTAGCATAGTCAGGAGCAGGAGAAATTGATCACCCAGAAAATTGTCCAAGGCAGAGAAGAACTATAGCACAATAGAAAGAGAGGGGTTAGCTATGGTATATGCATTACAGAAGTTCAGGCACTATTTGTTGGGAGCACATTTCAAGATGTTCACCGATCACTCCGCACTGAAATATTTGGTGAATAAGCCTGTTTTAGGAGGAAAAATTTGTCGATGGTTGTTATTGTTCTAGGAGTATGACTTCGAGGTTGTAGTGAAGCTAGGAAGATTGAATGTCAGGCCTGATCATCTATCAAGGATAGAGACAAGAGAAGAACCCATAAGTATTGAAGATAACCTGCCTGATGCGTAGTTATTCGCAATCAGAGTCGCAGATGATCACTTTGTGGATATTATTTAGTTTCTGGCTACAGGAATGGCGCCC
Organism: Pinus tabuliformis; assembly: GCA_031772625.1. Taxonomy (NCBI): domain Eukaryota; kingdom Viridiplantae; phylum Streptophyta; class Pinopsida; order Pinales; family Pinaceae; genus Pinus; species Pinus tabuliformis. The sequence goes on along the minus strand of CM062819.1, from coordinate 529,690,571 downwards.
ACAGAGTACACTATGAAGCAAAAGGAGTTGGTAGTCAGAGAAGTTGATTTCTCATTGATTGTTGGACACTTGTACAAAATGGGGCCGGATGAAATACTACATAGATACATCCTTGAACACGAAAGACATAGTATTATGATAGAAGCTCATGGAGGAGTCATCGATGGACATTATACAGGAAAGGCCACCACATAGAAAATATTGAGAGTTGGGTTATGGTGACCCACAGTACATAAGGATGCAAAAGAATTCTGCCAAGCATGTGATGTATGTCAAAGAATAGGGAAGCCATCTAGGAGAGATGAGATGCCATTAGTACCACACGTAACTTCGCAGGCTTTTAACAATGGGCTATTAACTTTGTTGGACTTATCAGTCCACCAAGGAAAAGGGCTGGTGCGAGGTATATAATCACTGCAACTGATTATTTGAAAAGATGGGCTAAAGCACAACCAATGAAGGATTGTAGCGCAAAAACTGCTGCGAAGTTCATCTTTGAATATATACTGTCCAGATTTGGCTACCCAAGGATTTTGATGAGTGACCAAGGGACACACTTCTTGAATAAGACCATTGAAGCATTAACTGAGGAATTTCAGGTTTACCACCAGAAGAGCACTCCTTATCATCCTCAGGCAAATGGAACAGTGGAATCTTTCAATAAGATTCTAGAGAATGCATTGACCAAGGTATGCAATGTGAACATAGATGACTGGGATATGAGGATTCCAACAGTGTTGTGGGCATATAGGACAACATGCAAGAAATTGATAAGGTAGACACCTTTTAGGTTGGTATATGGACAAGAGGCAATTATTCCTATGGAGTACATTATGGCAAGCTTGAGGATTGCAACATTCACAAATATGGCAGACCCTGACATTATGAAGGAAAGGATGTCACAGCTTCTAGCTCTAGAAGAAGACAGGTTCATAGTAGAGTTCCATTAGAAAGTGCAGAAAGCTTGGCACGACAGGCACATCAAGAAGAAGACATTCAGGGAACGAGATCTGGTACTATTATATGATAGCAGATTAGCAAAGTTCTCGGGAAAGTTTAAAACACATTGTTTAGGACCATATATCATGAAGGACATCTCTGATGGTGGTGCAGTTCAGCTCGTGAGGTGAAATGGTCAACTGATTCCAGGAAAATTGAATGGTAGCAGATTCAAAGTATATAGGGATTATTTTGTCATTGGAACTTCACACTAAAAAATGAAGGGAAGAAAGTCTTAGTGCCACCTACAGTTGAAAGTGGGCAAGTGTCTATAAACTACTCTATAGAAAGGGACTTTTCCGAAGGGATATTATTGCGTGATACTTAGGAGTATGACAAAGTCCAAAGGGGCTGTGACAAAGAAAGGATGATTTTGCCACAAGGGAAGGTTCGTCGAAGTTCATCAGAAATATGACCGTTGGAAGGAAAAAGCTACTATTAAAAGGAAGTTTCTGTTAAAGAGAGCAGAAGAAACACATTTATGAAGCATAGCTAGTTGAATCTAGCACCATACCTGCATTAAATGAGAAATATCTTAGCCAAGCATGGGAATGGAAATTCAAATTCGTTATAAAAACCATATCATGTGCCACATTTTACACTTTGTTGTCTGGAGAATTCAGTTTGAGAACTTGCAACTAAGTGTGAGAGAAGTAAGTCATTGTATGTCTGAGAGAAGCTTCGAGGAAATTGTTAGAGCATTTGCAAAGAAAGGGCTAACAGAAGTCATGGAAGACTAGGGTGGTCAAACCACAGCAATGAGTGTACCCATGTCCCCAAGGCGCAAAAGGTCGTTGCGAAAGCAGGTACCCATAGAAGCACAACCACAAAAGAAATGAGAAAAGAGGCCTACTGAGGTCTCTGGGATAAAACTGAGGACATCTCCAAGAAAGAAGACACAAAAGGAAGTGCGAACAAAGAACAAGGAGGACAAGGGGAAGAAACCTGCACAGAAGGGGAAGAAACCAATCCAACAAAAGGAACCACAGGAGATTCATGACAGTGAGGAAGAGGCCGAGGTGCACCAGATGGAGACAGAGGGTGCAAAAATTCCCTTTGTGCTCCCACCTTACATGCCACCAAGAAAACCGAGCACCAAGCTGGTCAAGGACCCAAAAGATGCGAAGTTTGGCATGTTCACTCCATTGCTACTAGAGGAAGTTTTGTTTGTTGGCAAAGTGTTGGGGAATATCCCACAACTGAAGATGGAGGAATGGAATTTCAATAATCAGAGAAAATACCCACAGTTTTAGGTGAGTAGATACTTGCAGCAAGTTTATTACCCAGAAAGTGGAGTTACAAGGTTAGAGTCGCACCGATGGGCTGCAGGATTTCAGAGAGCAGACCTGTTAAATATGATACCTATGCCACACTTCGATAGGAGCACATATAATACAGCCTGTGTGCGGAAACTTATTGCATTAGTACATGATGGATGCCTTTGGCTAGGGACGAGGATGCTGATCGACGAAATGTTGATCAGAAGGATTACAGGACTGCCTCACCAGGAAAAGATCCCGAAAAAGATTTTGTGGGAAAGAATCAGGACAAGGTGATGAAGGATAAATTAGGAATAATCATGCAGGTATGACATTAACTCCATCGACGACCAAGGGGTGCACTTCTTCGTGCACAACTTAGTAGGGAAGATCATGCAGAAGTGTAGAACAAATGAGGTCCCAACAACCGTGATTTCTTTGGCTGCGCAGTGAAGTGTCGAGGTCCAGTTTAACTAGGTCGCCTATTTGTGTAAAGAATTTTTGGAAGACTGTAGGGAAGCGCAAGAGGAGGGGAAGACGTTTCATTATGCGTGGTTAATCATCATCATCATGTTAATTTCATGGAAGGATCAGAGGACTCGCAGTTTCCTCCTGTCGAAGCAGATGTTTGTGAAGTAACGAAGTATGCCTCCCTCTGGCATACTAAGGAGTCGTCATGCGTAATGGAAAATAAGATTTTCTTCGTAATACTATCGATGGATTTACACATGGTGGTGAATCAGCACCCAAGGTTGTCACCCAATCTGTATAGGCAATATTGCAACATCACAGACTTTAAAGCAGAATTTCATCGAGTATATGTGAAGGCAAGGAAGGAACAGATGAGGACATGTCACCCATTGCCATATTTAGTGATTGAGGATGAGTTACTTGCAATAGTACAGTGCTGGTCAATAGAGTGGATGACTCCAACCAATGAAGAGATTGGAACGGAGAAGGGTACTCTACAGGATGCAGGTCCGAGTGGAAAGGATACAGAAAAAGAACAAGGCATGGAAGAGACAGAGCCAGAATATGAACATGGTACTCAAGAACCCCTCAGTGATGAAGGAGTATTAGAGGAGTCACCATTCATCATTAAAAAGAGGGTACCTACAACCACGCCAGGCATGAGGAAAAAGCAGAAGGCTGACAAATCTAGGGGCGCTACACTACTTGTCCTCACTGATGGGGACATCGACAAGATTGGGGAAAAGGTCCAGGAGGTAACAACAAAGACTTGGGATACAATTGACGATCGCTATAAAGCGATCTTGGTCGAGGTTCAGCAGGGTATCACAGAGTTGAAGGCACTTCCACGGATAGGGAGACAACCAGAGTAGATGACTCAACCACTGTAGGCAAAGTAGGGAATAGAGACTGTTAGTGTCAATCTTGAAAGCCCTCCATCAGTGATCAAATATGCTCTTACAAAGTGGTCTCAGAGTGTCAAGGTCAAATTTTGTCATTTCAGTGAGTCTTCAAGCAAAATTTGGTCACTAGGCATTAGGCCTAGGGTTTGCCCAAATGTCAGTCTATGTCATCATTCAGCTGAGTGTATCATCATTCAGAGGGTTTTCATCGTCATGTCAGTATCTAATGGGTCATTTTACATCTTGTCCATGCTTCAGTTGCCACCCAGGCAAGGTCATTTCCCTCTCCTAGGGTTTTGAAGCCAATTTCTCTTGGACGGTCAAATCACCAGCAAAACTTGTTTCCTGATGTTCATACACCTTCCCCTATCCTTAAAGTACCTTATCAAACACTTCCCAACACTCAGATCCGCCAAATTCTTCATTTTTGCACAAACCCTAGTTTCTAGCTACAACCTGGCAATTTTCTAGGTTTGGCCTGTGTTTTTCCCTTTTCGACCCCTTCCCCTCACTCAATCTCAGAGATTCCACTTTCCCCTACTTCCTAACATCCCTCCCCACTCCCAAAAATTTCCCCAAGAATTTAGAAGCCCCCTATCCCCTTCATTTCGCTTCATTTCGACAAAATCCCTTGTTTCACACATCGGGACAAGTTGCACTCAAATGATGTTTCAAAGAAATCAAAGATGAATTTTGGAAAACTGAGAGAGGTTTTTGTCCATAACATGCCAAAGAAGAAAAACCTCCTTCACTTTTTACACAGGTGTCATGGTTTGAGATAAATGTCAAAAATACCGGCGAGAACGAAGGTGCTCCAAGGACGGTTGGCCAAAGCACAAAAACGAAGGAAAACGCCCGATCCACTCCAAACTTTGGCCAAAGCCTCTTTGACTGAGCATGGTACTTGATTGGGGACTCCCAGCCCAAATTTCAAGAAATTTTGAAAAATTTTTGTCATTTGTGAATTTTTTGTGCAAATTACAGGTTTTTCCCGTGGAATGGTCTCACCCCGGGTGAGACCATTTTGGAGGACTGCTCGGAATTTTGAAAACTTGGCATTTTTGGAAAGGGCATGCAAAGAGAAAAATTACCAATACTTGGGAGAAGCCTTATTTTGAGATTTGAGCCTCCAAAAGCTCAAAATACATCAAAAAAATGACTTTCTGCCCACTTTTTGAGTTGCAGAAAGTGACCTTGGGAGAAATGGTTTTTGAGGGGGCAAAACAACTCCAAATTCAGAAATTCCACTTGGGATGGAAAGTAGACAGACCAAGCTTTCCAATGAGCCATCTTGCACCTGATTTGGATCAGTGGAACCCACTCAAAAGTAGCTGCAAAGGGGCGCGACCATTTGAACAGGGGGCGCGACCATTCGAGCCAGCTTTACCAGAATTGACCTTTTTTGTCAAAAAACACTGTTTTGACTATGGTTGACCATTTTTACTTGTAGATGATGGATAAATGTAATATTTTCATGGCACTTTGATAGATTTTATCTCTCTTTACCCTTCTAGAAGCTTCCATGATGTAAAAAGTGAAAAATTAATGCATGGATGAGTTAGCTAAGTAATAGAGGCAAGTTGTTTGGCTGCCTATTTTCTAGTTCTTAGTTTAGAATTAGTTCAAACTGCTCCTAGGAAGCTGAGCTCGACCCCTAGAGGTGGGGAAAGGAGTTAGATGGTCTAGATGGTCTATATTATGCTCTCTCCTCATTTTCATGGTTGGACTCTTGTGGGAGAAAGCTTTATTGTGTATTGTACATCTATTTTCTGCAATTTAAGGAAAGGAAGGCCAGGGTTTTGCAGACATCATTGTGGATTCTTTTGGATTGATGTGTTGATGGTGTGTTCTCTACATGTTCTTGTAAGTTTGTTTATGTATTCCACATCTCTCTTTTGCTTCTAATTGGACAGATGAAGTGGTAAAGTTTGAATTTATGCTTTGACATGCTCAGCTTTTTAGTTTGTTCAATATTTATGTTTTCTACTGTCTAGAGAGGATTCAAAATGGTTGTTTGCCCTCTTTAGCTCCTCCTCTATCATCCTTGATCATCCATCTCAGATTAAGGCATCAGCGCTCACTCCTACCTTGCCCCAAAGATCCCCCTGCAAAAACTGTGCTCAATCCCCGCACCCTGAATTGCACTCCCTCCAATTGCCACCAAAAACCCCAAAAATCATTAAATCAACCCCCCTATCAATTTACTAGCCTAAAATCTTTATTCTTAATTGGTCAGCCTAATCATATTGAAAGATCTATCAAATCTGACCCGAGAGAGCCTTCTCATACCTCGTAGGGCTAGCTACGAGGTGAAATGGTTTGATGTAGCCTTGAGAGTTTGTCTATCTCAGCCTAGGTGAATTCCAAGCGCTAACAGAGACAACATTTGAAATTAGGATTTTGCAAGTGCCAGCCGGAGCACTACAGTTCGAAGCACTAGAGGACAAGGAATGAGCTAAATCCTAGAGCAGCTTCAACATGAACATTGTCACGCTACCAATTCAGGTATTGAACTTCGAAAGGCATCTCTAACACTGTGGCATAATGTGGAAAGTTGTTGGAAGAAACTATGCAAACTTGGACCTCACTGTAAGAGGATCCAAACATTCAGAAGATCGAGGAGGAGTTACAGGTGAAGCAGAAGCGGCAGGAAGAGATCCTAGCAACTGCGAAGACCCTACCAATCTCGCAGAGGCTTGCCAACATTACTGAAGGAAATAACCTCCAGAAACAGATAGAAGATCTTCGGAGGAAGGAGCAGATCTTGCAAGAGAGGACTCAACCGTGGCAAGATGAGGCCCTCCAACTTTTGCAGGCAGTGGATGGAAGGCTCAAGCAGTTAAAGGAAAGGGAGAAAGAAGTACTGCAGAAGGTTGTTGGTCCAACTATAGAGGCATTGCTGGAGGAGGTGCACCGAGAGGAGAAACAAGTAGCAGAAATAGTCCAACAGTACAACACATTCTACAATGGCATTGCAACAAAGATCAAGGGCACCATAGCCGAGTGACTTGGGACGAGTCACATGTGAGTGTTGGGGCTTGTTGGGTACAACCCAACTTGGTCTAGTTTTGGTCAAAGACTCTATATTTTAAGGTGCAGAATCTGTGAAGTTATATTTATCGCATGATGCTTAGGGGCTTTGGGTGGGTCAAAGCCCCTTATTTTGTAACAAGCTTCGGGTGTTGGTTCATTGTTTTGTCAGATCCATGGTTTGTGGACCATGGTCTTGTAGTAATGAAATATATATAAGGAGATGTACTACTTTGTCGAGTAGTAGTAAAAGTCATAGATGAATCATTGATCATATTTTCTGTCTTTAGTCTGTATTTTGGGCCTTAAGAAAAGGCTCCACAACTGAGTGCGTGGAGGCCTAGAAGAGTTTGCAGCTTAGTACCCAGAGGCCTAAAAGATTCTGCAGTTGAATCCACAGACCGCTTACAGCTGGGTGCACAGATCGAAGAAGTGTATGTATTGAAAGATCCATCTTAATAAAGAAAAAGAAGAAGATTTAGCGAATTCTTGTGTATCTGTGTTCATTATCTGTGTTTATACATATTGTTATGCATGCTTTTTACTGAATTATGCGAAAGAATATATGTTATACTATTTTATGATATGTTTATGCAATAAGTGCAAATATGTGAAGTAAATCATCAGTGCGAAGTTATTTGTGTATGTGAAGTTGTAGATAGGTATAAAACATAAGTAAACACACAGATGCCATAGTGCACATATCCTTCTAGTTGTACAAACCTGGTTCTGTAACCTCCCATAACCGCTTTGGGTGAGACTGCGATCTTCTTGCAGGTCGTTGTCGAAAGGGCTAGTGGTTGAGGGTTTTTTTGGTGCGCAGTACACTCTGAACCTAAGTCAAGCCCCCTTAAGACAACATGCCATAATATCAAGCTAACCATGGGGGAATATGTATTGAATAGTCCAATGATTTCCATTCAAATAGGTGGTGTTGATGTTGTATTAGGAGTCCAATGGTTATTATCTTTGGGGACAATATCTTTTAATTTTCAAGTACTTTTCTTGAATGTTTTTGGGAAGGAAAGGAAATTGAATTAAGGGGTATCGCAGGGAAAACAAGGAAGATAAGTGGCTCTAATGGCATGATAAATATTTTGAAGAAACAACAATGAGGCGTAATTGCACAATTATGCTCACTAGAGGTTCAAACATCGAAATCATCTATTTCTCCATATCTCCAAAAAGCCTTGGAAAATCATTCCAGGGTATTTGAAACTCCCAAATGCCTCCCACCTATTCGTGATTATGATCATGCTATTCACTTGATTCCAGGAAGTGTTCATCCAAACATTAGGCCTTATAGATATCCCTATGCCCAAAAGAGTGAAATTGAATGTATGGTTCCATAAATGATAGAGGTTGGTATAATTCAACCTATTCAAAGTTCTTTCTCTCCTCCAGTAGTATTGGTGCACAAGAAGGATGGATCATGGCATATGCGTCCAGATTATAGGGAGCTCAACAAGCTCACTATTAAAGATAAATTTCCCTTTCCTGTCATTGATGAATTGTTGGATGGATTACATGGAGCAATTTACTTCACCAAGTTGGATCTTCGTTCATGATATCACCAAATTAGAATGAATACTGAAGACATTCAAAACTCATTAAAGTCATTATGAATTTTTGGTCGTGCCTTTTGGCCTTACTAATGCGCCTTCCACATTTCAAGGTTTGATGAATTACATTTTCAAACCCTTAGAAAATTTGTGTTAGTATTTTTTTATGATATACTAATCTACAACAAGTTTTGGAAGGATCATGTTCAACATGTTGACAGGGTTCTCAAGCTATTGGAGGAGAAACAATTAGATGTAAAAACCTCCAAATGTTTCTTTGGAGTACATGAGGTGGAATATTTGGGTCATATTGTATCTCATGAGGATGTTAAGGTAGACCCTAACAAAATTAAAGCCATTAAGGAATGGAAAATCCCCACAATCCTAAAACATCTTCAAGGATTTCTCAGGTTGACAAGGTATTATCGCAAGTTTGTTAAGAATTATGGGAGAATAACAGTGCCTCTAACAACATTACTGAAGAAAGATGCATTTTCTTACACGTTGGAAGTAACTAAGGCCTTTAAACATATTAAAGAGGCAATGTGCCAAGCACCAGTCTTACCTTCACCAGACTTCACAAAAACCTTTATTGTGGAATGTGATGCCTCAGGAAATGGAATTGATGTTGTTTTAATGCAAGAGGGGAAGACTCGTTTCTTTTTGAAAGTCATCTAATGAATGGAATTTTTTTTACAAAAACCTATTTATGAGAAGGAAATGTTGTTAATACTACATGCACTAAAGCAATGATGATCTTACCTAATGGGAAGAAACTTCAAAGTAAAAACATGTCATGATAGTCTTAAATACTTTTTGGAACAAATATTATCTTCAAAAGAGCAGAAAAAATGTGTCACAAAGATGTTGGGTTGTGAATTTGAAATCATCTAAAAAAAGGGAAGCAAATCGTTGTTGCATATGAACTCTCAAGAAAGCATGACGATGTGGAAGCATTACTTTGTGCCATTTCTATTATCCAACCTAATTGGATAATTGAAGTAAGGGATGAATGGAAGAATGATGAAGAGTTGTGGACACTCATTCAAAAGTTGTACCAAGATCCCAGTACATATGATACATTTATCTGACAAAAAAAAAAAAGGATTCTTTTGGAATTGCACACCTCCCCCTTAGGAGGGCACTCAGAATTTTTAAAAACTTACCACAAGGTCAAGAAGGAATTTTTTTGAATTGACCTTAAATTTGATATTCAAAATTTTGTGGTAGAATTCTTAGTTTGCCAATAAAATAAAGTTGAGACAATTAAGACCCCAAGCTTGTTACAGCGTTTAGCCATTCCAAGTCAGGGTTGGGAGGAGATCTTAATGGATTTTGTCACAGGTTTACCCAATTCTGAAGGAAATAGTGTCATCATGGTGGTAGTTGATAGACTTACCAAATGTCCACACTTTTGTGCATTATCTCATCCTTTTAAAGCTAGTACATTTGCTACTGCATTTATGGAAACAATTCAAAAGCTACATGGAAATCCATAGATTATTGTAAGTGATAGAGATCCCATTTTTACTGCAAACTTTTGGACGGAATAATTTTCTTGTCTTGGTACTCAATTTGCTCATAGCTCAACTTATCATCCTCAATCTGATGGGAAAACTGAGATAGCGAACAAATGGTTGGAAGGATATCTTCGTCGCTTTGTATCTGATAAACAAACATAATGGGTCAAGTGGTTACCTCTAGATGAATGGTGGTATAACACTTCCTTCCATATTGTAGCAAAAATGACCCCATTTATGGCACTTTATGGATATCATCCACCTTCCATCACATCATCTTTAAGAGAAAATTCTAAGGTTCAAGCAGTGGAAGATCACATCGAGCATTATAACAAGTTCTCCAACTCTTAAAGGATAACCCCACACTAGTGTAAAATCGGATGAAACAACAAGCGGATCAACATCGCAATAAAAGAAGTTTTGATGTAGGCGACTGGGTATTTGTAAGACTACAACCATACAAACAAATGTCCCTCAAGCAAGATGAGAAGGATAATAAATTATCACCCGAGTATTATGGTCCTTACAAAGTGTTGCAAAATATTTTTACTATGGCATACAAATTGGAGTTGCCTACATCTTCCCGAGTACACCTAGTTTTCCATGTTTCATGCTTAAAGAAGGTTATCAGTGACAAGCTTCCAGTTCAAATAATATTGTCAGAACTTGGCAAAGAAGGAAAAATCATATTGTAGCCTACAACAGTCATGGAAACAAGAACCCGACAACTATGGAATCAATCAATTTCAAAGTATCTCATTAAGTGGAAGAACTTACCCGCTAAAGATTCCATGTTAGGTCCCTATAATAGTAGTGTAGTCCCCTTATTGTTATTATTAGTGTATCTCCCTTATTTTTATTGTTAGTGTATCCCCCTATTGCTATTGTTGTGCCCATGTAACCCCCATATTGTTATTGTTGTGCCCCATAGAAGCCCAATATTGCTAGTATTGTGCCCTTACATTATTATTGTTATGTAGGCTCTGATTATATTGTGATCCCTTAGACTCCTAAACATACCAAGGAGGTTTTGTCATTTGTATCATCCAAGAATTGTTCATTTATGTGATTTAAAGGAGGTTGCCCCATCAAAGAGGATATTTTTCAAGTCGTTTCTTATGTTTTGTGAGTTAGTTGCATAACATTATAATGGAGATGATTATTATTATAATATATTGGAATAATAATAATCAATATTATTGATTATTACACCAATAATAATATATAAAGAAATAACATGTTAAAGAAACAATAATTATTCAACTTTACATTATGGATAGACCAATTTTTTTATTATCAAATTGATAGTTGAGTGCCTTAAATTTTACATTATATTTTACATTTTGTATTTTACATTTTGCATTTTGCACTTTACATTACATTACATTTTACATTTTACATTTATATATGTTTTAATATGAATATTAATTAAAACATATGAGCCCCAAGGTTAGCTCAATCGGTCAAATCAATGCCTCGCCAATCGGGAGGTCACAGGGTCAATTCTCCCCGACCCCGAAAACCCTTGGGGTCAGGTCTAGATATAGGCCAAGGGGCTTGATCCCCTTCGAGGTCGATCTGCCCAGTTCTTACTGTGGACATAATGGCTACCTAGCGACCGCGGGTGCTCGTGAACCAAAAAAAAAAACATATGAAGCAAACTTTTTTTTCTATATATATTTTCCCCGACATTTAAAAAATGTTTACATACATAAATACATACTTACATTATGCCTACACATCTCTCTCATACTCGGTTGTAGGGCACCTCTTAGCGCAAATATTTTTGAAGATTTTAAATTCATTTATATATTTAAAAATACATTTTAAATAATAAAAAATTATAATTCCATCTAAAATTATATATCAAATTTAATCAACAAAGAGAAAAACATGTCTTAATTAAATAATATTTATTATAGGTGCAGTGAAACTAATAGACAAAATGACCTTTTTCCTTGGAAATCAAGGACAAAATTTTGGGCAAGATTGTGATTTTTGTTGTTTAAAAAGCAATTTTGAATGCATAAATGGATTTAGCACCCTCTCGAGCACTTGAACTTTGAAAATTAATAGTTTAAATTTACTATTCTTAAAAATCTCTGTTGGATTTTGGAAAAATTAATGGGAAAAAACTAGCAGAGATTTTTTCTAACCATAATTAATTTTGCCAAGTTTATGGTTGGCAAAAATATCTGTTAGTTTTTTCCCATTAATTGTGCCAAAATCCAGTAGATATTTTTAAGAATCATAAGTTTAATCTTTAATTTTCAAAGTTCAAGTGCCCCAAAGGTTTTTTAGGGTGCTAAATCCATTTATGCATTCAAAAATGCATTTAAAAAAACAAAAAATCACAATCTTTCCCGAAATTCTATTCCTAGATTCCAAGGGAAAAGGTCATTTTATCTATTAGTTAGATTGTGCATTTAGTGACTTGTATACAAAACCTTTGTTTTATGACCGACCTAGATCCATCTTAACTCTGGATCTACCAAACACTGAGAGGGATCCAATCTCTTGAGGTGAAAACCTCTTTTGGAGTGAAAATAGATTTAATCCCTCTCGGCCTTTGGTAGACCTGGAGTTAATATGGATCTAAGCTAGTATTATACAAATTTCACATCTCTATATATAAAAGTATTCTCACTTTTCATTTTGTTAAAACCTTGATTTAATCTCTATGGAATATCCATATAATATTTTTAGTAGTGAGGATAGAGGGTTTAGATATATCTCAAAAGTATAGCCTTTTTTTCTTTTAGATCTAATTAATAAAAGCGTTATGAATTTAAATTCAAATAAATATTTCTCAGATGCGGGTGTACATCAAGATTAATAAGTTGGCAGCAGAATGGGACGGCAAGTGGCCTGGCCACATGGCCCTCCGTAATCCCGCACACCAAACCATAAAACGACCTAAAAGCGACCATAAATGGAAATTAAGCTGGCACTGTAATCAATCCGACCGCGTCTACCCCCCTTGGCTCGGCTTAATGGCAACCTCTGGTAATTTTAATTCCACCACCATTGTCTTTAATCCCTCTCCTCTGCAACGCCATTACCCACTGGTCGCAGCGGAACCGAGCTCACGCACTGCTACGGGCAGGCATTGCAGCATTCTATGTTGCATTGAAATTGGCCCAGGCAATAATTTTACATAGAGCTTGATCTACAATTTTATTCTCCACCCCGCGTCTGCTTCTATTCCTTCCTCTAAGCTGACCTCTAAACCTTCTGCGCCCTCTCATCACTATGAGCCGTCTCCCAGCAGACATTCTCCTCCCCCCGGCGTCAAAATGCCTAGGATTTGCCATAGAATGCGAAGCAAAAGAGGGAGCAGCAGAGGTAGATTACCTCGCTCTCCACCGTCTCCTGCCTCAGACGCCTCCTCCCCCTCAGCTCAATTGACCACAAGCCGATATCCAAATACTCGCAGCGGCAGAGGCTGCTCACGAGCTCTCCACCTCCAACCAACACATTCCGACTCTCTGCCCACTAATATCCCCTCCAATCCATAACAACCCCTCCGCTCAGCCTAGTTCACCTACCACTGCTCCCTGAACCAACCCATCATAACTGCCACCATCTCCATTACCTTCCACGAGGAGCCAGCTACCGGAGGTGGACGCCCTACTAGCGAGGAGCCAGCCAGGGTCGAGGGAAGATCACACTGCGCAGGGGCGAAGCAGGACACTCCTCAGGACAAGAAAACTGTGGAGGAGAAGGACCGAGACCATCAGGCGGAAGATGACACGGGAGCAACGCAGCAGGAAGAAGACGACATGGATGCACACAGGTGTTTCATCATTGAGGAACACCCGTCGTCGCAACATGACACTTGACTTGCCAGCATGACACTTGACCGGCCACACAACATGCCACGTGTCTTCGAGTCTCAGGTTCCAGGAATTATGTTATCTGGTTTTTTTGGGGCTTTTTTGGAAAACTTGTTGTCATTTGGTTTCTTTGATGATTTTTTGAAAAACTGGTTAGATATTGTGCTTAATTACTGGTTTCCCCTGCGTGGGCAACAAGATAATATTTGCAATTTCATTTTTGAACTGGACTGGTTTCCCGTTATGGGCAATCACAATTATGTTTTGTTGTTATATGCCTTAAACTATGGCACGGACATGCAAAGGACAAAGCCTCAGTGTACCATTATGTTACAGTAATAGAATTTAACATAATTTAGAAAAAAAAATTCAGATAAATATTTATAAAATATTTTGATTATGAAATGAATTATGGTTTTCAGGCATGTGGTATTAATAAGCCATGGTATTGTCTCGTGATATTGTAATAGAGCCTATTTACAAGTTAATAATATCCATGTTAAAGAAGGGATGAATATCTGTGGTTAAGAATCTTGTTATATTGTAAGTACTAAGTTTTCATGTGCTTATTAATTAACTTTAGATATGGTTACAAAACCATTATTAATCCCCTGTCATGGCAAGGCTCTAACAATTGATTTATCCGTTGACCATTATTAGTTTAGCATTAACTAATACAACATATAATGTTTAACTTTGAAAAATAAATATTTATTATTCAATATTATTTAAAAAAAAAACTATTTTTCAAACATTTGATTGGACCATAACTTAAACGTGTTATTGTAGCCTTTTCATAATATAATACCATGTGTATAACTACATTGCCTATTTTATGCCATAATATATTGATATGGTTCCAATATTCATGCACGATCTGTAGATATTTGTGTAGTGGTTTTTTAATCCAAAACTAAAATCCTTGAAAATAACTCATATTCATGTAAATAACATATTTACCATCAGCTACTTCACATCATAATTTAAGCATGTCTTTACATTAAAAATGGATAGAAATAACATGTAAATAAATATAAATTCAACATATTGCATTGACATTTAAAAAATGTTGACATATTATATTTCTTACATTACATCTAACGCCTACACATCTCCCCTATACTCGGTTATAGAGAGTTTTTTAATGCAATGAATACTTGTTTCTTCATTAAGAAATTGAGAGCAATAACATAAGTAGAGATTCTAAAAGGTTTTTTTTTTTTTTTTTAATGTCACTTTCACATAGGATTATAGACATTAATCACAAAATAGCTATTCAAAATTTAAAAAGCTATGAAAAATATGTTTATATTTATAGAAGTAAAAAAACACCTTAATAAAAAAAATTGGGCATTTTTTTATTATAGAACTTAGTCAACTCTACCAACCTTAGTGATAGCTATATTTCCTACTTTGAAAAGGAATAATAAAGAACTTGGATCTTTATGATATGTATATTGATATGTTACTTACTAGAAAGGTAGCACAAAGAGGCTTGGGCCCAACAAAGAAAATTCCAATAAAATAATGTCCAAACATTGCCACAAATAGATGTAGTTTTTGCAACAAAAGTTGTTGTACTCAATGAGGTTCATAGGGGCTTTGAGAGTTATATATATAGAATTGTAGACAAATGAAATATATATATATATATATGTGTGTGTGTGTGTGTGTGTGTGTGTGTGTGTGTTTAGAATTGTAGACAAATGAAAACAAGTTGTTTTAGTATTTTGAGTATTGGTTTGGCAGCTTAGAAACCATTTCTTTATTGAGATCTTTAAACATCATACTACTTGTTAGGAGCTAGATTGCACATTGTAGCCTACACTACTAGCAAGTAACTTTGAAATTGTTGATAGCAAAAGTGTCCTAAGATACACACATTTTATTAATCAAAGGAAAATAAATTTATATAAAGATGCAAGATCTTACAACAATCACTCAATATTCTTGCATAAGAGAGAAATAAGCCTTAAATAATCTTATGCCCTAACCTAAATTAGGTACGGGCAACTTATCACATATGATAAGAGTCTATTTATATTAAATGAAAAACTAACAAATTTCCTAATTTTAATTTTAATTAACAATTGTTTTTCTAGATTTATACTAACAATATAGAAAAGCCTAACTGTATGAAAATATAGTTTTTAATCAAATTATTTTTGGATCATAATATCTAACATTCTTCCCTTTGATCCAAAAGTACATCAAAACAAATACCACACTCTTCTCTAAACTTAGTAAATTTTATCTTGCCAAGTGATTTTGTGAAGATATCTAACATCTAATCTTATGAAGGACAATACTTTGGCTTGATGACACCTTTTACAATGAGAATCCTAGTGTAATGATGTTTGGTGTCCACATGCTTTGTTTTGGAAAGGAAAATTGGATTTATGACCAACTTAATGGATGGTTGATTATTAATCAACAATGAAGTGGCTTCTACTTAATTAATATACAGATCTTGCAAGACTCAATGTAACTAGACAATCTCACATATTTCTTCCCATGCTTAAATATATTCTGCCTCTACTGAAGAATTTGCCACTATAGTCTACTTCTTACAACTCCAAGAAATTATTGATGATCCCATATTCATCAAATATCCTGATGTTGATTCCCTATTATCAGTATTTCCATTAAAATTGACATTTAGAATATCCAATAAGAACAAAATTCTTATCCTTTTTGTATAGCAAGTCGTAATATTTTGTACCTTGAATATATCTAAGAGCTTGTTTTGTTGTGTTCCAATGGCTTTCCCTCAATTATTGCATAAGTATCAAGAGAATACTAAATGCATATGATAAATCTAAATGAGTGGTTGTCAAAGATATTAAGTTGCTAATCAATTTCTTGTAGCAAGTGTTCTTTACCAATTCTGCCCCTTCAGATTTTTCTCCATTGGGTTCAGAATGGACTTGCAATCTATCATGCCAAATATTTTCAATGGTTCAAATGCATATTTGCATTAGCTAATGAAAATGATATTTGAATGTTGGAATACTTCAAATCCAAGATAGTAATGAAGTAATCCCAGATCTATCATCTTGAATCCAGCCTGTAATTTATGTTTCACATTAAAAACATGTTCATTATTAATTCCCAATAATGATTAAGTCATCCATATATATTGCCAATATTTCCAGATATTTACCTTGTTGAGGCACATACAAAGTATCATATGATTCATTTCATTGGAAGCCCACTTTGTGAAGGTAATCATCCATTTTAGCATACCAAGCTTTAGGAGCTTGTTTCAATCCATACAAAGTCTTGATTAATTTACAAACTTTATGTTTTTGTCCTTTAAGCTCAAAACCAAGAGGTTGAGTCATATAGACTTCTTCCTACAAATCTCCATTTAGGAAGACACTTTTAACATCCATCTGATGTAATTTCCATCATTTTTGAGATACCAAATCAATTACCATTCTAATCGTGTTCCACTTTGCTATGGGTGCAAATGTTTCTTCATAGTAAATCCCTTCTTATTGTGCAAAACCCTTGAATACAAGTCTTGATTAATATTTGTCAATCATTACGTCTGGTTTATACTTGATTCATTAGACCCATTTGCATCTAGTGGGTTTAACATTTGGAGGGCAATCAACAAGTTTCCAAGTATAATTTTCAATCATTGAATTGTATTCATCAGTCATTACTTTTTACCATTCTCCATGTTACTACCTCTTTGAAAGTTGATGGCTCAGTAAAAGCATTTGTTACTAATGCAAAATTCCCTTCTACCCATGTCCACTTTGTGTACCTGTTTGGTTCATGTCATTTGGATGAACATCTTTCATAATTTGTTGGACCCACTTTGGCAATTGATATTGACTAGATTGTGGATTTGAACTATTACCATTATTGTTAAAAAGAGGCTTCGTATGAACGGAAACTCTACTTTTTTTGGAGTCTCTCAATTGTTACCAATAGAATATTTCAAAGTTTCATTACCTAAAGAATTAGAAGAACTTTTTGATGAAGATTTAGAGGAACTTTTTTTATGAAGAATCACCATATTTTTCTAGTAAAATCAAATCTATTTCAAACCATTGATCTTTTTGTATCGCGTTTTTCTGTTTATATACTTGTTTTTCCAAATTTTCAATAAGGCTTTCAATTTATGTAGCACTTTTTCTTTTGTTTCGTCGAAGGTGACATCTCAAATTACAATAAATTTTCCATTGGATAAAATATTATATCCCTTCTTCTCCTTAGAATATCTAATTAGCATGCACTTCTAATTGTGTTCCACTTTGCTATGGGTGCAAATGTTTCTTCATAGTAAATCCCTTCTTATTGTGCAAAACCCTTAAATACAAGTCTTGCTTAATATTTGTCAATCATTACGTCTAGTTTATACTTGATTCATTAGGCCCATTTGCATCTAATGGGTTTAACATTTGGAGGGCAATCAACAAGTTTCCAAGTATAATTTTCAATCCTTGAATTGTATTCATCAATCATTACTTTTTACCATTCTCCATGTTACTACCTTTTGAAAGTTGATGGCTTAGTAAAATCATTTGTTACTAATGCAAAATTCCCTTCTACCCATGATCCACTTTGTGTACCTGTTTGGTTCATGTCATTTGGATGAACATCTTTCATAATTTGTTGGACCCACTTTGGCAATTAATATTGACTAGATTGTTGATTTGAACTATTACCATTATTGTTAAAAAGAGGTTTGGTATGAATGGAAACTCTGCTTTTTTTGGAGTCTCTCAATTGTTACCAATAGAATATTTCGAAGTTTCATTACCTAAAGAATTAGAAGAACTTTTTGATGAAGATTTAGAGGAAATTTTTTATGAAGAATCACCATATTTTTCTAGTAAATCAAGTCTATTTCAAACCATTGATCTTTTGTATCGCGTTTTTCTCTTTATCTACTTGTTTTTCCAAATTTTCAATAAGGCTTTCAATTTATGTAGCACTTTTTCTTTTGTTTCGTCGAAGGTGACATCTCAAATTACAATAAATTTTCCATTGGATAAAATATTATATCCCTTCTTCTCCTTAGGATATCCAATTAGCATACACTTCATACTTCTAGATTCTAGCTTAGTTCTCTTTTCCTTAGGAAATAAAACATAGCACACTTAACCAAAAATTTGAAGATGCTTGAATTTTGGTTTGAAACCATACCATGCTTCGTATGGTGTGATACCATCCAAAGAAGTGGTGGGAGATATATTTCTTAATTAAGCTATTGTATGGATTGCTTCAATCCAGTAGCAGGAAATTAGGCCTTTGAAAGTTAACATTGATCTTGCCATTCCTAAAAAAGCTATGTTCTTCCCTTCCTATCACCCATTCTATTATGGAGTATAAGAATTTGTAAATTTACTTCTGATACCCTTATCGCTACAATAATTTTGGAATTCATTTGAAGTGAATTCTCCTCCATTATATATCCTCAATGATCATATCTTTTCTTTGGTTTCTTTTTCAACTAGACGATGACAAGACTTAAACTTTTCAAATGTTTCTAACTTTTCCATTAAAAGATACACCCAAGTCATTCAACTAATTTAATCATCAATGAAAAGTAAAAAATATTTGCATCCTCCCAAAGAATTTTCTAGAGGACCACAAATATCATTGTGAATAAGTTGCAAACACCTATTTTCTCGCCATGAACCCATAGGAAATGTCTCTCGATTTAGTTTCCCATAAATGAAAACTTCGCAATTTATATTATCCTGTTTAAAAGTAGCTAATCCTTTAAACATACCATGTTTTTGCATTTGAGATAGACCATCAAATTTTAAATGCCCATAACTATATATATGCCATAATCTGATGGGTGAAATATTTGAACTTACTGCTCCTACAAAATCTTACTCCCTAAGAATGACTTTTTCTTTCAACCTAAGAATCCTACCTTCTTCATAGTTGGTCATGATTTTTTTGAAAATTTGTTTAGTGGAGTTCATTTTCACTAATCCATCTTCCTGCTTGGAGAAACAATACCAACAAAAAATTATTTATGAATGTTGGTACATATCAAACATTTGAAATCATCCTCTCTCTGATGCCAAGGTAAAATATTTTCACAATATCTTTTCCATGAGGTGTATGTGTTGTATCGCTAGCCAAGAAGATTGATTTAAGTTTAAATTCTTGAAATGTATAAAAGAAATATTTTTTAAAGTAATGTGTTGAATGGCCCTTGTATCCAATAACCATGCATCTTCATACTCACTCATGAAAGAGAAATTAGAGATTAACAAAGCATTTAATTTGTATTTTAGAGAGCACTGAATACGTATTCAAATTTATCATCCTCTTGATCATTTGAATATTGTGTTGACATTGAGCGTCGCTTGAATTTTGAGAGCTTATCATTTAAAGTTAGACAATTTTGTGTACAATCACCAACTTTGTCGCAACATCCTCATATCACTTGACTTAAGTATCGACCATTTCCATATTGTTGATTACTATTAAGGTACCTCTCTAATTGACTTCTTCTAAAATTGTTTGACCCTTGTTGAGAGATACTTCTTCCTCTTCCTTGATTACTTCCTCTTTCTTGATTGTTTCCTCTTCCTTGATTGTTTTCTCTTCAGTGATTGTTTTCTCTTCCATGATCTTCCTTGACTACGCCCTTAGCCCTATCTTCTATAAAACCATGATTTTTATTTCCTCATCCTTTGTTATTTGCTTGAGTTCCTCTTCCACTTGAACCTTCAGTTGATGACTTATTTGATCTTGTAACAGTAAGGAATACATCTTCACCTACTTATTTATTCTTTTTAAATGTTTTATCATGCTAATCTAACATGTCACTTAATTGATAAAATGATGTCTTATCCAAATTTATTCTTAATTGTAAAGTCTCCAAGAAGTGTTATAAGAGGATGGTAATCCTGCAATTAAGATTGTTTCCATGAAACTATCTTCTATCTTTTTGTATGGTTTTTAAGTCTAGGAATATATTCAAGTACACATCCTTCTTTTGATAATTTATGTTGAAGCAATTTGAATGAAGATCCACCTGTTTTGTTTTAGGTTGTATATCAAAGAGATATCTGAAAGTCTTCCAAGTAATCCAAGCATCTAGTTCATTTTATATATGAACATACATTTCTTCATTTAAAGAGGATTTTATTAATTCCAAATCTTTTTCATCTTTGAGTTCCCGCTTAGCTAGAATATCAACATCAATGAGTTTATTAGGTTTGACATCACCATTTCATATGTATTTCATAACTCATTATAAATTAGAGTACTTTCCATATGACGTTTCCATATTTTGTAGTTCTTTGAACCTTCAAGCTTCTCAGTCTCTACAAACAAATTAACGACTTTTGACATTTTGAATGCTTTTCTTAGCAAAAAAAAATGTATGCTAGAAAGAAATAAGGCAAAAAGCATGCAAGAGAAAGATGTTGAACACACCACACATTACATTACAAATAAAGGACTATCGAGGATTGGCCTTGAGCCTCGTATAGTGGCTTGTAAAAGAAGAAGAAAGAAAGAAATTGATTAAGCTTTATAATTGGCTCTAATTAATTTTTGAGAAATTCTTTACAATCTTGCTTCTTTAAAGCTTTCAAATTTTGACCTTTAAATTCATTTTATTTCTTCTCAACCACGAAAGAAATAAAAACTTACAGTGCCACCCCTTGAAGTAAACAAGTTTAAAATTATATTTCTTCAAAATACATACAAATGGCATTACAATACATTCTTCTTTGTAACTCCCAAAATACTCCCCTAATTTTTGAAAAGTATATTAGTTCCTATATTTAAAATAGTACCTTTATTAAAAAAATGTTGCTTTTGAATTTATATGTCACCCCTATCTTCATGAATTTCGAATATCGTTTGTAGACAGTTGGGAATATTTAAATCATGGGTCGACTTTACCTAGTAAAGTTATATGGAAGGACTCACAGTTGCGGGTTTTCTGGCAGTCACTTGGCACTCTTTAAAGAACTTATCTCCAAGTGTGAATGTATAGGTTGGGTTTATGGAGGAAAATTGATGACAATCAGATTGAATATAGTAGCAGATATCTTTTGCAATTGTTGTGGATGGATGCTCTTCAAAACATATGTAGAGAGGCAGAGTTATGGGATTGGAAAACGATTAAAGTGTTTTTTCGACTCCTAGTTTGTCCAGTGATGCTATATGGGTGTGAATTGTGGGCTAGCAGCACCTTTGTCTCAAAATGGAAACAAATTGAGAAAATCCAAAAACACTTGATCATGAGCAAGTTCAAAATAAAAAAAATTGGTACCTTATGAGATAATGTTGAGTGAAACAGGAGCAACTCCCATCGAAGCAATTGCTATGGTGCGGCTCATAAGATATCTAGAAAGAATTGAGAAAATGGGAGTAGGTAGATGGCCTAATGTTATCTTCAATGAAGGCATGAGTGAAAGAAAGAAAACATGGATGAGACAAAACTACACATGGATGCAAAAATGAAATATCCACCTTAATGCTTGTCCCACAAATAGCAAGGATCTAAAGAATTTTTTTATGGAGAAGTTTTGTAAACGGGTATGGAGAAAGGAGTTGGATAGAAAGAAGAAGTACTACATTGAGGAATTCAACCCTACATGTTATCTCCAACAAAAAGAGTACATTGGAGCTAGCATTCCGTGGGGAAAAGGTTTTTTTTGCTCAGTTAAGAACCAAATCGCATCAACTTCTGTGTGAAACAGGATGGTGGAAAAGGCCTAAAGAAGCTTGGAAAGAATAGGTGTGTACATTTTGCACATCTGGGGAAGTGGAATCGGAGAGAAAATTCATTTTGGAATGTGATGCATTCATAGACAGCAGAGAAAGTTATGGGAATATGTTAGCATCAATTTCTTAGCATTTTCTTTTCAGTGAAGGGATTGTTAGAAGGTTGGTCCATCTCATCATCAATTTGAATAAGAAAAGGATTGAATTTCAAAAGGCAAAAAAGGGGGAACTGGTGGTCTGTAATATTCCTTTTACTGGATATGATTAAAATGGACAAAATCTACCCATGGTATTTACACAAATTAGGCTCTATTTTCTCAAATAATTGAACAGGGAGAAGTAATTTGAAGTATTGAAGGCGAAGTCCGATGTAAACACTGCTCACAAATGATTGAGTTAGAATGTGCATGCAAGAGTGACTATTGTGTGGAAGAATTCACATCAACGTGGATTTAAAAAAAAAAAAATGTTGTAATATAAAAAATATTTTAGTATAGTGATTGGTTAAAAATTAATTAAGAGTACTCTTAAAAAAAATTCTAATTATTTGACTTGAAATAGTTATGCAATAGAAATATTTTAAAACATTTTTGGTTTACTTATAAGGTTTATTAAACCGTGACAAGGTAAAACTACTAATTTATATTTAACTAATGTTACTTATGGTGTTTAACTTTGGAAAATCAATATTTATTTTTCAATATTATTATAATAAAAAATAAATAAAAATAAAAATCTTTCATAGATTTAAATAGACATAACCTGAAGGTCTTATTGTAACACGTGCACAACAAAATGCCATGTGGACAACTGCTTCACATAATTTATGTCATAATTTAGAGATATGGTTGCATTATTCATGCATGATTTAATTATTAAAAATAAAATAAAATTGCATAGTGATTTTTATTCCTAAGCTTTGGAGGAAAACCTTCCAAAAATAAAGCCTTGAAAATAGTTCATACTCGGGTAAATAACATATTCACCATCATTTACTTCCCTCCATAATTTAAGCAACTCTTTGTAAAAAATAGATATGTAAATAAATATTCTTACCAAGAGTTACTTCCCTCCATCATTATATTTTCCTCACACACTCATGTAGGAGTCAAACTATAATGGTGTAGACTTACTTGTTATTACCTATTAGCACTCCACGAAACTCTCCTAGGTTGTAGCTCGGAGATGCTTGGAAACATATAAATCTTCAATATCATTCTCTGAACTATTGGAATGGATTGGGGTTTGGATCAAGTCAGATGATTGTTTCAACTCTGTTTTCATTCAATACATGCATGAACACCCTCAGCTTGACAAGGCTTTCGACCACTAATGCTCAATAGTTTATAGATTCAATGAATAGATGGAGAATCCTGACTGTACCAGCAGATACATACATAAACACATATGAATGGCTAGCTACAAAAAGTAAATGAAGCTTACAAATCTAATTTATCAACGCAGAGATAAGATGACAGTTATCTAGCATTCGACACAGAAGAAAACATGAATAACCTATTCAAGTGCAAGCTTAGAACAGAGGAGAAGATGGCGATTGAACATGTAACAACAAAAGAAGCTTGTATTACTGGAATGAAGATGAGATGCTAGGAGGAACAAAGTATCCACAGTCTCCAAAAGTTGAACCTCTATTCCTTCAAACTTTCGGCCATCTATAGGCTTTTTACAATACTCTCGAACTCACTGAAGCTCAAGATGTCTTAATTTGTCCCCTATGTCTTCTAACTATTTGATGCCATAACTAGACAAACATGAGCTCAGAGAGCTTTGTTTCTAACAAACACGGTAATCAAATTCTGGTAATTTCGTCAAGCTGTCAGGTGGCTCACTCGTGCTAGTACGTTCCATGATCATTCCTGTTGGTTCGGTTGCATCGTGCTGTTGTCTTTTTCCCTTTGGGCCATGCATTCTGTTATTTCAGTTCAACTGTCCGCATGCCAAAAATACTGACAAAGCCAACAAATTTCCTTCCCGGGTGACTAGTGGGAAGTGGGGTACGGGGGCTGTTGGATCGGAAGGAATGGGCAAAGGAGATCAATCGTCGGAGGCTTGAAGTCATGGCAGGAGCGGAATATGGTTTATATTGGACAGTCATCTAGTGGTAAGTGGTAAAGGTCGGAGCCCGCCCAATTCCATTCATTGGGCGCCACGTAGCAGCGAAGGAGAGAGAGGAAACTGCTTTATCGGGCGGGTATCCCTCTCTCTTGTTGCCCGAGCGATATGCGCGATAGCCATTAGATCTAGTGGAAATGATCTAACAGTGGTGATTGGTCGGAGTGGGTGAGCGTAAATCGTTAGTCGGATGAAGTGTGGACCGTTAGATCAGTGGGAAGATTGATGGCAGGGATCAGAGAATGGAGAGCGTAGCGGAAAGGAGATGAACCGAGAGTGGACCCGCTGATATTTATGAGCGCGGGTGTATAATTTTTGAAGTCCGGCTTATGGCCAAAGCGGAGCAAGAGGAGACATGGACCATCGGAGCTAAAACAGGGGACATTTCTGTTAAAATAGCAACAGTGCACCTCAGGGCTAACACTGGCTCCTTCTGGGGATGAAAGCCTCCCTGTGAGGTTTCAAGAACTGCAGACTACTGCCTTTCCAGTAACAACCAAAACAAACTTATCTCCTAGTGTTCCATTGGGCATGGAGTTTATTTGCATAGAAAACAAAAACTGAAAAAACCTATTACAATATTAAGGCCTTAAAGCCTCATATGAAGTAAAGTTTCAAAAACCACCCATTGATTGGGCCATCAAAAACACCTTCCCCCTCCAAATTGTGCAGAATGAAAGTATTGTTCATCTGAACTTGAGAAATGACAAACGGTCCCGTCCACAAGGCATCAAATTTACCATGGTTGCCCTTCTTTTCCTTCAATGCATCCCATTTGAGAACCCAGTCACCAACCTGAAAACTATCCATTTTTTCCTTTCTATCAAAGGTTTCTTTGATCTTCTTCTGATTAATTCTTGACTTCTCAACAAGTTGTTCTTTGATTTGTTGTAATTCAACCAAGTTACTCATTCTCCTTGCCATGTCGTCCTCTTCATCCTATTCTTCTTGCAAGAATTTGGCCACGAGGAGAATCAACTGGATAGGAAAAACAACATCAGCGCCATAAACCAGCTTAAATGGAGAATTTCCTATGGACTTCTTGTTGGTAACTCTGTCAGCCCACAGTGCAAACTTCAACTTGGAATCCCAGTTCTTTTTGTTGTCCTCCAGCAGTTTTTTTATTATCCTTACAAGACTCTTGTTAGATGATTCTTCCAAGCCATTGCCTTGAGGATAATATGAGGTAGAATGCACCAATTGAATGCCCATGGATTCACACATGTCCACCAATTCTTCTGCCCTGAAAGCTGCTGCATTATCAGTGACTAGTTTGGTTGGGCAACCAAATATAGTGAAAATATTCTCATTCAAGAACTTTATGATAACCTAATGATTAGCATTTTTAGTGGGTATAGCCTCAATCCATTTGGTGAAATAATCAGTCGCTACCAAGATCCATTTGTGATGGCAACTGGAATGTGGATTGATCTCACCTATGAAGTCCAAGCCCCACTGCTGGAAAGGACCATTGGCGTGTACTGGCTTCAAGGGTAGAGATTTTAGCTGTTGTCTTCCTGCAAACCTCTGACATTTGTCACAAGACTTCACAAAAGAAAACACATCAGAGAACAGAGTAGGCCAATAATACCCAGCTCTCAGGATCTTGTGGGCTGTGGTTTTCCAATAATGATGCCCTCCACAGATGCTAGAATGGAACTGGTGCATGACTTCCACAGATTGTCCTTTGTCTAGACATCTCAAGAGGATCCCTGATGGGTCTTTCCAATAAAGCAGGTTTTTATTAATGCAGAATTTGGCTGATCTAAGCTTAATGGCCCGGGCTTGACTTGAGCTATGCCCTGGAGGGACTTCTAGCTTCTGCAAAAAATGAACTACACTGGAATACCATTCATAGGTGGCTAGATTTTCAGCCAAAGACTGATTTTGCTCTTGCTCTTCTGCTGCTTCCTTTGTCCGCTCACCACCTAAATTTGAACCCATGCAATTGATGTCTAACAAACTGTAATTTTCCTCAGCCATAAGCTTAGCCAAAGCCTGGCCTTTGACAAGCTTGGTGGGCTTCACCTCTATGTTGAACTCTATGAATTTTGCAATCCATTTAGCTCTCTTTCCATCAATATCTCGCTGAGTTAGAACATCTTTTACTGAGGCTGAAGGTACATATGCAAGCACTTTGGAATGTAGAATATAAATTCTAAATGCCTTTAGAGATTTTATGAGAGCATAAGCTTGTTTTTCAATAAGGTCATACCTTAGTTTAGCATCCCTCAGAGTTTTGCTGAAAAAGGCCATAGGATGCTCTACACCTTCATCATTTTTTCTACAATAGAACTGTTGCAAGTGTATCATAAGAGGCAAAAGAGAAGATATAAAATTCCCTGGTATAATCTAGGCTGATTAGAGTGGGAGCTTCCATGATCGCTTGTTTGATGGCTTCAAAAGAGCTTCTTGCACCATCTGTCCATTTTATTTTTGATCCTTTCTTTAGCATGGAAGTGATGTGCTTCACTAGCTCTGAAAAGTTTGGAATAAACCTCCTGACAAAGTTAATCTTACCCAGGAAAGATTGAATGTCCCTTTTTGACCTTGGGATGGACAATGTCCGAATTGCTTGAACTCTTGCTGGATCGATCTTCACACCTTCAGCATAAACAATATGTCCCAGAAGTTTGCCTTCTTTTATAGAAAACTGTGATTTCTTTGGGTTCACAGAAATTCCAAATCATCTGCACTTTAGAAACACCTTCTTCAAATGTTGCAAATGGTCCTTGTGACTGCTGGAAAAGACTGTTATGTCATCAAGGTAAATAAGGACAAACTTGTCCTTCTCTCCCACAAAGGCTATGTCCATGGCCCTATGAAAAGTAGCCCTAGCATTCATCAGTCCAAAAGGCATCTTGGAGTACATGAAAGTGCCCCAAGGAGTAGTGAAGGCGGTCTTTTCCTGATCTTATGGATGCACAACAATCTGATTGTAACCTGAAAATCCATCTAAGAAAGACATGACTCTAGCCCCTAAAACTTTTTATAGCAAGTGTTCCATCTTAGGCAGGGGGTAGTTTTCTTTTTTAGAGCATTTGTTCAGATTCCTGAAGTCAACACAAAGCCTGATTTCTCCATTCTTCTTTCTTACTACCACAAGGTTAGCTATCCACTTTGAATACCTTAGGGGAACTATGATCTTGGCATCCAATAGCTTCTTGATTTCCTTTTCAATCAAAGGCAATAAGAGAGGGCTGATAGGTCTTAATTTCTGCTTAAAAGGGATGGTGTTCTTCTCCAGTGGAATCTTATGCTGAATGATGTTGGTGTCATAGGTCTTAAGATCACTGTACTCCCAAGCAAAAATATCAGCAAATTGTTTCATCAGGGTGCAATACTCGGAACTTTGGGCAGAAGACAAGTGAGTGGACAGATTTATGTACTTTGGATGGGCTAGACTCCCTACATTATGTCTATGAACTGCAGACTCATTTTCTTTTTTGGCAGGCTTATAAGGTACATCATTATGATCAAACAGCTTCTCTAGGGGCACCAATCCTTTGGGTATATGGTTACTAGGCAGCTGAACAATGCTATCCTGACCAATCTCGTCCTTTAGCTTGGACTGGTTGCATTCTTCAATGGTTTCGTTTTCTTGGTCAATGTGCATTTCAGAAAATTCATCAATGACTTGTAAAAACCTATTAATTTCATCATCATCTTCAAAAACTTTCCAGTATTTGACATTGTCAGGTAGAGATGGTCTATATTTCACCTGAACTTCATAAGTCAATTTAGGAGGCAAAGGAGGAATAAACGTGCTAGCAGACACAGCAAGGGAATCAGCAAGCTGGTTCTTCATTCTAGGGATGTAAGAAATGCTGAAACTATTAAAAGAACCCTTGAGCTTCCATACCTCATCTCTATATGGTTTCAGCCTTGGATGCTTTGCTTGGAAAGTTTTTTCGACCTGCTGAATGATAAGGTCTACATCTCCAAACACCTTCAGACCTTTGATGCCCATTTCTTTAGCAGCGTTTAAGCCCAATATCAAGGCTTCGTACTCTGTTATGTTATTTGTGACCTGAAAAGTTAACTTGAAAGATAAATGAATGCATTCTTGTGTGGGGGACACAAGGACTACACCTTCCCTTGCAGCTTCCTTAGAGCAAGCTCCATCAAAGAACATGTCCCAAATTTGTGGGCCTTCTTCCTCTGTGATCTGGCAAACCGGTTTCCTAAGCTGCATGGAGGCCAACTGGGATTCTTCAATCTGAAGAATACAGGCTCCAAAATCAGTGTTGATGGCATAGATGGGATGATTAGTGGGATTCCTTTCATCATTGATAATATAAGCCAACTGAACTTCTCTGTATAATATCCTACTCTCACCTCCAAAAACTGGGACAGTAGCATAGGACATATCATTTTGCAATGTTCCACCTAATCTCTTGATCCAACCTCTGGAAAGCAACATCCCAAACTTGGGGGGTATATCTGCTACCACAATATACATCATCATGCTCTTCATGGGTAGCTGAAACAAGGTGATGGCTAGGTCTTTGATTAATCCCAAACATTTCACTTTTCTAGAGTCAAAAGAAAACAAGTCATGATAATACTTAGTAATGTCAAGACCCAACTCATCCATGACAGCCTTGGGCATTAGATTATGGCTGGCTCCTATGTCCAGAAGGCAGTTGTGAAGGATTTTGTCATGAATAGTCAAAGAGACATAGAATGATGGGGAGCTGTCATCACAATTTTCAATCATTGGGCTGAGAACAACAGCTGGTTTGTAGTCTTGCAGATTTACATAGTCAGTGGAGGCTTGGATGGCTTTAGGCTTAAGGGCCTCGAGGATAGATCTCTTGAAGGATTCATTCTTCACTAGTTCAATAAGAGGTATAGGTATGCTTAGCTTCTGAATTTCTGATTCAAAACTGAAAGGAGAAGGAGAATTGTCAAGGCCTCTTACCTCGTGAGTTGGAGCTTTGAGGATGATGGAATCAACTACCGGTCGTCTCTGCTTATTAGCTTGTTGTATTGCAGGGACAACAACTCTTTGAACATGAGTTTCCTTGGCATTATTCATCTTTGACCTCAGATCATATTTGTGTTGATCATCAGTTTTTAGAACAGCTCCACCATCCCACTCTTGGCTAATCTGGTCATTGAATAATGACTTTTCATAGGCAGCTGAGGTCAAAAAGGAGGCACTACCTTTGTCTTCCAGACAATGGATCTCATCATCTTCTTCAAACTACTCTTCTTCCATGACTACATTCTGGAAAGGGGTCTTCACCCTTTGGTCTTCATTGGCATCTTTGCTTCTTTGCAGAATCTGCAACTACTCATTAGCTCTTCTATATGGATTTGGATTTCTAGGAGCAAAGGTATTAGGAACTCTTCCTTTCCTAGGGTGCTGCTCAACCTTTAATTTGGAGATTTCAGAGGCTAATGACTCTATCATCTTGGTCATTTTATCTATCTTGGGATCTGAAGATGATGAAGATTTGCCCCTCTGTCTCCTTCTATCAACATTCCCCTTGAGCTTCTCTGCAGCCACGATGTTTGATTCTACTTCCAAGGTTGCATCCTGCATATCAGCTAAGGTAGCACATCGTCTCTCCCTCAACAGTAGACATACGTCAGAATCAAAGGTACTAGCATAGGTGAGTTTAGCAGAGGTGGTGGAGGGTTTTACTTCAACTGGTATCTTGCTGTACATGCGGTTAAACCTCTTATTAAAATCAGACAACAACTCACCATTTTCCCTCTTTAAATTCCCAAACTCGGTGTGGTAGTAGAGTAGATCCTTCTTATTCCCCCCAATGCTTTAGGAAAGCATCATCTAAAGCCTCAATATCTGCTATAGACCTTGGGGTCGGTTCTCTAAACCATTTTCTAGCCTCTCCATCTAGACTTCGGACAAAGACTCTCATCCATACATCATATTCACTAATGTCCAGGTTATCATCATAGCTATAGAATGATTCAAGATGTTCCTCAGCTGTAACACCTTCAGTCCCAGTGAACTTAGGCATATACTTCTGATATTCTCCAGTAGGCATGGCATTCAAAGGAGTGGGCAGTATTAGAGGTCCATACCTAGCAGCTATGATTCTTTCCATTTTGGTAGGTGCTACCATAGCTGCGGTGGCTATAAGGGTACTGGAACTTTGAATGGTAGAGGGTTGAGGAGTGACTGATAGGACTAAAGGAGTATGATGGATAGGAGGAGAGGCTTCCTTTGGGCTTACAACGAAAGGAGAACCTAAAGAATAAGGAGCTCTATGAATCTCTGAGATTTTTTCTTCACTGCTAGTATTAGATGCTATACTCTCAACATGTATTTGTTCTATTACAGGATTTTCTTGAAGAGATATAGAATATTGTTCAGAACTACTTGAACCTGATGCTCCTTTCTGTAACATCTTTCTTTCTTTGATGATTTTTTTCAGGGTCAGGTACTGGGTTAGCTCGTGGCTTCTGGGGATTTCTTTGAGTATGCCTCACAAACTGAGCCAGAACTATGGAGTGGAGTCACCAAGAGGTTCGTCCTCCAGTAGAGTCGCCAGATAGATGACTACAACCCAAATAGTGTCCAGACTTTGTCTATCATCAAAGCTGGATCTGTGTCATCCCCCAGGGAAGCTGAGCTTCAGTCTCCTCTCCCTGGCAACAACGCCAATTATGTTAGCACTCCAGGAAACTCTCCTAGGTTGTAGCTTGGAGATGCCTGGAAACATATAAATCTTCAATATCGTTCTCTGAACTATTAGAATGGATTTGGGTTTGGATCAAGTCAGATGATTGTTTCAACTCTATTTTCACTCAAGACATGCATGAACACCCTCAGCTTGACAAGGCTTTCGACCACTAATGCTCAATAGTTTATAGATTCAATGAATAGATGGAGAATCCTGACTGTACTAGCAGATACATACATAAACACATATGAATGGCTAGCTACAGAAAGTAAATGAAGCTTACAAATCTAATTTATCAACGCAGAGATAAGATGACAGTTATCTGGCATTCGACACAGAAGAAAACATGAATAACCTATTCAAGTGCAAGCTTAGAACAGAGGAGAAGATGGCGATTGAACATGTAACAACAAAAGAAGCTTGTATTACTGGAATGAAGATGAGACGTTGGGAGGAACAGAGTATCCACAGTCTCCAAAAGTTGAACCTCTATTCCTTCGAACTTTCGGCCATTTATAGGCTTTTTACAATACTCTCAAACTCACTGAGGCTCAAGATGTCTTAATCTGTCCCCTCTGTCTTCTAACTACTTGATGCCATAACTAGACAAACATGAGCTCAGAGAGCTCTATTTCTAACAAACACGGTAATCAAATTCTGGTAATTTCGCCGCGCTGTCAGGTGGTTCACTCGTGCCAGCGCGTTCCATGATCATTTCTGTTGGTTCGGCTGCATCGTGCTATTGTTTTTTTTCCCTTTCGGCCATGCATTCTATTATTTCAATTCAACTGTCTGACTATCAAAAATACCGACAAAGCTAACAAATTTCCTCCTTGAGTGACAGGCGGGGGAAGTGGGGTACGGGGGCCGTTGGATCGGAAGGAATGGGCGGAGGAGATCAATCGTCGGAGGCTTGAAGTCGTGGCAGGAGCGGAATATGGTTTATATCGGACAGTCATCGGGTGGTAAGTGGTAAAGGTCGGAGCCCACCCGATTCCATTCATTGGGCACCACGTAGCAACGAAGGAGAGAGAGGAAACTGCTTTATCGGGCAGGTATCCCTCTCTCTTGTTGCCCGAGCGATATGCGCGATAGTCGTTAGATCTGGTGGAAATGATCTAACGGTGGTGATTGGTCAGAGCGGGTGAGCGTAAATCGTTAGTCGGATGAAGTGTGGACTGTCAGATCAGTGGGAAGATTGACGGCGGGGATCGAAGAATGGAGAGCGCAGCGGAAAGGAGATGAATTGAGAGTGGACCCGCCGATATTTATGAGCGCGGGTGTATAATTTTTGAAGTCCAGCTTATGGCCAAAACGAAGCAAGAGGAGACGTGGACCATCGGAGCTAAAACATGGGACATTTCCGTTAAAATAGCAGCAGTGCACCTCAGGGCTAACATTACCCATAAAAAAATTTCACATCTCAAATTATTAGTTTATGTCAAAGAAAAACTATAAGATTTGAATTGCCTATTGAGCAATATATTTGAAAAAGGTCTAGAAGTTGATCATGACGGACCTTTGGGCTCAAGAGGAGGTGGCAATATTGGGCACCTTTTAATGACTATATGGCTAGTTGGATTCCTGCAAATGCATATAGGATGGGTATCTGGTTGCCTCATCTAATGCTTGTGAGGATGGACATGGGAAGGTGGAGTGTGTTGGATTCATTCACACTCACTTTTATAATTGGGAAAGTAGGAATCACATCAAATTTTTATTTAGTAGGATGTAGCATTAGTGATTTAGTGTCATGATTGTGATGTATTTTGTAGTATGGTCAATCCATGGCTAGGTTTTGAGGCCTAGAGTGTGTTCGATTCATTCATACTAGCTTTTATATAGTTGGGAAAGTATGGATCACATCAAATTTTTATTTAGATGTTATTTTATTCCCTATAATTATGTTTATTTTTATTTTTTATAAATATGGTTATTTTTTTCCATGAGAAATATTTTTTATATTTTATATAAAGAAAGTATGTCTACCATAAATTCAACACATCACATGCCAGAATTGACGATGTTAGTTAAATCCAACATATCACATGTGAGAATTAACAGACAAAGGACAATTTCCATAATTATTCACTGTAGCATTTTCAAACAAGTGGTGGTTGGTTGGCACTATCTAAAATTTATAATTAGAAAATTTATAAAAAATAAAAATATGTGGTTGGAATATAGAATTGAATTTCATTGAAAATAATTTACTTCTTTAAAGTTTGAAAACAATTTAGTTTTTCAAATGATGTTCCCAAATCTTCGTTTTCTTCCGTGTATCTTTGCACCTTTAGGGGCAATTGCTAGTTATAATTATTAATAAAACATTTTGATTAGATAAACTACAAAGAAATTGGAAGAGCAACTATGTATACATAAGTACACACAAAATTATATTCTCTATTACACACTTCATTCAATTACAATATATATATATATATATATATATATAATGTAATTGTATATATATATATACAATTACATTATTTATATATATATATATATATATATATATATATAATTTTAGATCCAACTACTTAGGAGTTGAGAAAATCTCTCAACTACCTCCTACAAATGTCAAACCAATTCCAAACTCAGCATGGAAGCCATGGAAGCATTATTTCCAAGTCCCTCCCTTAATGCTTACATGACAAACATTGAAAAACACACATTACAACAACAAGAATGATTTTTGTTTGACTGGTCTTCATCAACACTCACATCCACTCTGGAATCTCATGAACACTGCTCTTTCTTCACCACCTCATCTTTGAGTTGTCACTTGACCTCCACTTAAAACATCACTGCCTCTGACCATTGTTGACGGACGCGCAAGATCAAAAATATTAACATCTTGCCTTATTCGAGCTTCCACGATAAGAGTTGTCAAGTAATGAATCATCCTATGGACCAACCACCATCTGTCAAATATTTCTCTTTCGGCTATCCATGAGTTTCTATGAAGATTGTCTGGATACCGAATGTGTTCAAAAGTTGATCAAACAACTTGACCTTACTAACACACAACAATTGATGTTCCTGAAACTGGGACTTCCAGTTTAAGAACCACCAATCTCTTTTACAACGAGAATTAAAAAAAAATATAAAACTACTTAACAAAGATATAATCATGAAACTATCAGTTGTCATCCATGCATAGACAAGTCACCACATCTCTCCTTGCCACAAGTCAAGGGTTATTCATCTGGTTTAATCTTTATCTTGGAGTTTCTCTTCTTCACGTGGTTGAATGGTTAGAGTGGTCAATTCTAACAAGCTCACACTCAAGTATTAAGTTGACCAGACTTAATATGTTTATTATCCAAACTCCAAATAAATTTAAACCATAATAACAAAGAATTTCCTCTATAAAAAATTCACACGTTTTAATGCTTGTGCCATTCTTTGAGCACCACATTCGCAGTACACCATTCATAGCTCAGACCCATGGAGCACTTGTTTCACGTAACAATGGGTTGAAATGAGGAGAGCGAGCAATCCTCACTCGACGACCTCTAAACACTCATCTGCTGCAACACACACAAACACCCCTCCATTGTAATGCACGTTTGTTGCAAAACACGAAGGCTATCAACACGGGTAGGCTCTTTCCAGATCTCAAATCTTGTTCCAAAGCAACGATTAGTGGGACTGTGTTAACTCAGTACTACATCTACTTTCCTTGGCCTGCGCTGCTTGGGTGTTAACCCCACGTTGGGCCAAGTTTGTGTCAATTCTTTTATTTTGATTTGTACAGAGTCTGACCACAAGCTAAACACACAAATTTCAAAGGCAAGCTTTATAATGGCCTGAATGCACACAATGAACTCTATACATTTTGATTGGAAGCAACTTGTCCTCCATTTGGTGGAAATAACAATTTATCCCCCTTCAATCATAAAAGATCCACGTTCTACATTCCTGGTGAAGATGTCTTCAAGTAACAACAGATCATTTGTATAGAGAATTAGTAAATGGTGGAATGTGTCTTTTGTATTTGCTAATCCTTAAAAAAAACTTGATTGGTGTGGCTCAGATCTTCAACAACAGATCCAAGTTACAACTCCATTGAGATTAACAATTCTATAACATAACTGGAATGTAGACGACAACTTATCTCCTAAAAGCGCCAAAGGACCGCTCGTCAACACCTCTGTCGAAGACTGGCCTACCCTGTGCCACCGACACATTGTATCTCATTCAAACTCCTTCCAATGGAGCATCTTTCACGACAAAACGCTTGCCAAAGACAAAAGGGAATTCTCATTCTTGTTGCATGTCAACAAGTGACGGGGCCTCCAATTTTGGGTTTGAGACCACCAACGTAAAATGGCTTGATTTGTTGCATATCTAGCACAACACCTTGTTGTCCAACTGATTAAAAAAAAATCAATCTCACACAACAAACTCAACATAGAGTCACATTGTAAATAAAACTCACACACTATCCTATTTATGGATAGAAGGGGATTCTCATATATTTATGACTTTCCCATCTTTCTAGGCCCACTCAACACACAGTACTGTAAATAAAACTCACAGACTATCATATTTATGGATAGAAGGGGATTCTTAGATATTTACGACTTTCCCATTTTTCTAGGCTTTCTCTGGAGGAAGTCATGCCTATTTGGGATTTGATACAAACAAAGAAATTGGAAGAGCAACCATGTACACATAAATGCACACAAAATTATATTCTCTATTACACACTTCATTCAATTGCAATATATAAGTGATTTTAGAGCCAACTAATTCTAACCTTAGATATAGGAGTTGAGAAAATCTCTCAAATACCTCTGACAAATCTCAAACTAATTCCAAACTAAACATGGAAGCCATGTAAGCATTATTTCCAAATAAACTTTCATAAAAACAAAAATTAAATTAAATTAATAATAAA
The DNA here is from genome assembly GCA_031772625.1 of Pinus tabuliformis. Taxonomy (NCBI): domain Eukaryota; kingdom Viridiplantae; phylum Streptophyta; class Pinopsida; order Pinales; family Pinaceae; genus Pinus; species Pinus tabuliformis. The sequence goes on along the minus strand of CM062819.1, from coordinate 529,654,570 downwards.
ATAAAATAAAATAAAATAAATAATTATATTTATAATTACTAATTAATTGGGCCAAGAGGTGCTCTCCTGCCCACTTAGTATGGTAGAGATGCCCACTTAGTATGGTAGAGATGTTGTAACGTAATGCCCTCTAAATAAAAATAAAAATAAAATAAAAATAAAAATATCAATGTAATGTACACATTTTAACCCGCTCAAAATAAAAAATAAAAATAAAAGTAAAAATAGCAAAATAAAAATAACCCTATAAAAATAAGATAATAATAAAATAAAAATGACTTATAGTATTGAGAACCCATGGTATTCATGTGAAATATAGTTTATTTAAAGAGGAAATTAAACTAGCCTAAATTCATCTTAACTCTAATCTCAAGAGATGAGATTTGATCCTCTTGCCACTTGGTAGATCAATTCTCTTGATAACTCTTTAATTAAATTAATTTATGAGTTACCTTAAATTATTTTAAATCTTTATGCACTAATTATTTTCATTGTTAATATTCTTTCATTTTTATTATTAATTCTTATTTATTTGATTGTTATTAGTATTTATTTCTTTTGTATTTAGCTTTTTTATTTTATTCTATTTTTACACAATATAATATTTATTAATAGATCCTAATTTAATTGTCAAATTTGCATTTGGGACAATCATCACTCAATTGTTATTCACGAATACACCATCATCCTTATTCAAGGAAAACCGCATTCCCTGAAATTACTCGTTGATGGCTTGTAACGAGATAGACTTTCACTACTACTAGATATCTTTGGGTATAGACCAATAACATATTTATGTCCAAAGAAAACGAATTCTTAACCAAACAAAAGCAATTTTTAATTTATTTTCTTAATCAAATAAAATTTAGACTTTTTTTTGTTTAGCTTGGTAGATCCTCCTTTTCATTAGTTTATAAAGCAAATTTACACCACATAGATGGGCTAGGTGGCCTCAACTTGCCTAGTGGGAAACCAAGTCTGTTGGCCACCTATCTGCATTGTATGCCATCCAGTAACAAAAGAGTTTCAGTCTTTCTATTTAAGCTATATAAGTCTCAGATCCATGTCCATACTCTAGATATCTACCTACATATATATTTGCATAAGGAAATGTAAAAGCTACCCGCATACATAAACAAAACCAACAAAAGAAATTTTCTAGTCATGTTGTTTAGCAGAAGCTGATTCCACGGGCGCCATGTCTTTGGCATTCGTTCCTAGCAGCTCGATTTGTTCCAAGATACAAGGTAGGTGCCTCTCAATTCTGCCAAGTCTAACATCTTGCTTATGCAGTTGAAACTGCACCTTCTAGAATTCTTGTTTATAATTCGGCATGCCTTGGACAGTGACAACCATGCCCACTGAAATTTGCTCCATAGCCTTAACCAATAGGGTTTTCATCAACCAATACAGGTATAGGGTCTACTTGAATTGAGTGATTCTGCCCCTTGTGTTTCCAAAGTGCGGGACAAGGGTTCTCCAATCCTCAATTTTCGTGTCCGTCTTGCTCTCCTGTTTAACTTCTTCTTCCCATTCCTTTAGTATTTTGCGAATTCCCTCGTTCGTGCCTTCTTGGTACGCCTATCCCGCCTCACTGATTAATCTTTCCACAAATTTCCTACCTCTACGGACCTCAGGCGTGCCCGGGTCCGTGTCCCTCATGGTCACTTGAGCCCGCCTTCCACGACCACAGGTTTTTGTAGAACGAGCCATGGTTTCACTGTCCCAACCCTGTTCATTGCAACAAGTCGTTATCCAGTGACAATTTAACGTAATATAACAATAGCCTTGCACACAGGTGGTAATATTACAGATCGCCAACCTGCCTTCTTCCTCCCCTCCCCCATCAATTGCAGTGTCGGGCCCTTCGTGGTGGCCAACTCACTACCAGCCCCAGTGGTTACCCTTCGCCTCAAACACCTCCTTTCATCCTCAAGCAGGTTAGCTTTCACTCCCTAGTTACAGGTTGGTGAACATCACCACTTTCCATCACTCAGCCGACGAAAGCAAGCATACCCTTTCCCCTCTGTCCAGGATGCAAACAGAGAACCCAACCTAGTCATCCACTCATCCTTGAGCCCCATGACGCCGCCATTGCCTATTTGCTTGTCATACCCAACACCGCTCCCTTGCTAGACTTCCTGCCCATAATTCTTGACATTCTCCCTCATGTCGAGGTTTCTTCCTATCTCCCTATAGCTACACATGCATCTAAAGAAAGGGTTATCACTCAGACTGCAGGTGCACTGGCATACTCTACCCCCGAGCCTGTCTCTCTACCTATACCTGCAGGACCCCTACTATCTACACCCCTCGGTCCTTTGTTCAATATCACCAGAATTCCCATGCGGGAAAGAAGGACTTCAAAGCAAAGAGAAATGGATAAAATACCAAGCGGGTGCGAGAGACAAACACAAGACCAAGCGAATGCCACCATCCTACGCCCCCGGATCCTCCAACGCTGCTTGATTTCACAATTCTCACCCATAATACTTCCCCTCTCCCTCAAACAAAAACCAGAACAGGTCAACATTACGAGCGCTGAGAGATATTTGAGTACATACCTGTTAACTTTTGCAAACAATTGATATGCTTGTTGTTGTGGATGGTGTCGTAGAACCTGTTCGTTGCACCAGTCTTCCCGTCCATGAGCAATACGAACAACAACACCCAACTTACTCTTTTCGATGCTGTTAAAGCCAACACTATCATAACTCCCGCTGCCACTTTTCCCATATTCACTGCATGCCATCATGCAAGGGGCCACTGCACCCATGGCCTCGAGTGTGTGAGGGGTTGTGGTACTGTACTCGAGATACAATCCAGTAATCCTCTGTTCCACTGCCCAATCACCAATTCGCACCCTCATCTAGGTAAATAAAATTTAAACTTTAAAAAATATTAAATTTTAAATAAATTAATTGAAAAACCTTTTAAAAATATATTAATTATTTTGAAAAACCCGTTTTATCGTTGTCACCAAAAGGAAGACACATCTGAAAACTACCCTGGCGTTGCCATCAGTTTCCAAAGAAAAAACGAAAACCACGGGAAATTGTCTAGGCTCTTATTTAAGGGGCAGGGTCGATAGCTTGCTTCTTCGTAAAACATTTATGTCACAGGAAAGAAATCAATCTACTTCCGGCAAAGGTAGCGAACCGCGATCCATTTTTATCAAGAATTAGTTGAAATCCATGGAAGCTGCAGCCTTATTATAATCAACACCCTGAGACCTCCCGTGGTGGTAAGAAGCAAGTGTGCATGAAGGCAGAGGCAGAAACATGGCAGACGATTGGATTGCAGTGGACAAGCTCCAACACTTGGCCATGTGCTTCTTCATAGTGATTTTGTCTGCCTACACAATAAGGCTTTTTCTCTCCCCGTCCAGGCTGCTCTACAGATGGGCTACCCCTGTGGGATGCATTCTCTCTCTTACCATAGGGGCTGCCAAGGAGTTGGGAGATGAAATGGGTATCTGGCATTCTGCTGGAGGTTCTCTCAAGGATGGACTGGCGGACGCAGGGGGTGTTCTTCTTGCTGTGGTTCTCTTGCATTTTTCGAAGCCCAGAGGGGCTCAGCGAGTGTACGACAAGGCCCTTGAACTTAAGGGGCCCATGGCAGTCTGAGAACTCAAAGATCTAGTGTCAACACATGGAACTCATCTTCAGCTTCTTGCTATATTGTATCAACCAGCATCTGAAAGGTTTCTGATGCAAAAGTTGGGTCCAGACCACCATCACCCCTCTGTGGTTTTTTTAAGGTTACCTCTTAACTCACTTTTCATCTGCTTTTGTTATTCACAATAAAATCCATGAGTTGCCAGTGCAGACCTCTTAAGCCACAATTTAATTGCAGGTGCCGATCAAAATAAAAAATGGCTATCTGTAAACGCCACTTTTTGAGCAGCGATCGTACATAAAATACCTTACAATATCATTTTACAATTAGGCGGCGTTAGGCTACCCCACATAGGATAGCTATTCCATAGAATACGGCCGCAGATCAAAATAAAAATGGTTATCTGTAGACCTTGGTTTTTGACTGGAGAAGGTACACAATACCATACAATTCTGGCCCTACAATTACATGGAGTTTGGCTACCCACATAGGATAAGCTATTCCATAGAATGTGTGTGCAGATCAAAATTTAAAAAAAAAAAATTGTTGTGGGTAAACCCCCTCTTTTGACTAGAGAAGCTACATAACTCCTTACAATTTCATCTTTACAATGAGATGGCATTTGGGTACTCCACCCACTTAGGTTTCTGTTCCATCAAAATCACCCGGAACTCGCAATAGTGTTATGTGCAAAGCCTCATTAGTAGAGGTCCACCATTAACAAGATCTATGCATTAACATAGAACTGTTGTTTGTTGCCTTCACAGAATACCATGCCACAAAAATTCACCCAGATCTTGCACATGCCCTCATCTGCAAAGCCACATTATCACAGGTCCTCCATTAGCAGCACACCTCCCTGTTATTGGAAGACCAGTTTTTGCCACCTTTACAAAATTCCTTGGAAAAATCGGGTCATCTGCATTATCGTTTGGAGTCTGGACCATGCCTAGCAGGTTTTGAACCTGAGTCATCATCGTGGCAACCATTCCAACATTCTACTAGATCATGACCTGACCGATTAGATCCAATTTGTTCTCCACATCGGCATATTGCATTGCTTTTTAAGAACTTGGTTCCATGATCTAAGGTTTCTATTGTTAAGTTCCTTAATTGAATAAAAGTACGTGCTACTCAAGTCATTGCAAAGTTGGGCAGATCTTTGCACTTGTTGCAAATATTGTTATTATGGGAACATTGCTAGGGCATGTGTATTTCATCTGCCACATTTTCTATGAATAATATGCATGGCCTTGTATCCGCTGAGGCTATTATTGCAATTATCATCCACCCTCATGATGAGTTACGCAAACTACTTCCTTAATTGTTTATCTTCACAATTTTCCCCTATCAGCTAAAGACTCTTTCTAGATAAAAGTGATGACAACCAGCTTGAATTGATCTGATATTTGTAGTAGGTCATGGCTCTTTCAGAAAAGAAATGGAGTTTCGCACAATTTTTTTTATCACTTTATCCTTTAAGTCTTGCATTGCTGTTGTTCAATCTTTGGGGAAAAATGATTTTCCCTATTTCATAAGCTATTTTTATGTTGTCGTTGGTTCAACTGTTTTTTAATAAATTTTATTCAATGATATGCTCCTTGGGAGCACCTTTCCTCCCGACCTTGGCCCCCCTCTCAATGCTTTGTTCCCAAAGCACACTCCCTTGCAAATCTCTCCTTTCCCTCTCAGGGAGCATCGCTCCTTGAGAACTCTCTAAGTGCTCCCAGGAGCTTTAAAAACACTCCCTTGGCACTCCCGCGTGATAAAGCATTTGGCCTCTTTTTTTTCTTTGTGGAAACCAAGACAATGTTTTACAAGCTTGGTTTAGGCATGGCTGGGGTTCTTTGGTGGATTGAAACACCCAGTCACTCCATTTGCTCTCATTCTATTTCTCATTTCAATTTTCTTTGCCAGGGTTTTGAGTGGGCTGTTTATTAGTAGTTGAGGAGCAGATTTGTGAGAGGTTGGAAGGAAGATTGAAGGCTGCCATTTGTGAGATCTTGGAATGGAGATTGAAGGCTGCAATAGTTGCATTCAACCACCACTGGAGAGTTAAAGGGTTAGGTTTTAAATCCCACTCTTGTTTGTTTTTAATTTATTTTCATGTGTTGTGAACTAATATATTTACCATGTTGAATGCTTGAATAATCTCTTCTCCTATTCTTTCCCATTTCTCCTTCTCCATCATTTTGTTGAAGACAAGTTATTCTCAAGATTCAACAAGCATGATGGGTATGTCAATGTGGTATATGCTTCGGTTTAATTTTTTATTATGATGGTGGTGTTGGGACATTGAAATACTGGTGATGATGAAGAAGAACTAGAAGTAGGCAACGCACACCATGGAGGAGGGATGGTGATAATGACAATGGGAGTGATGATGGGCAACAACCCAAAGAGAGCTCAACACCCTTGTGGAAGTATGTGATGAAGCTTGGGGGAGGGAAAGGGGGTGGAACCACAAAATTTATATTCTCCCATTGTCATGCAACTTACATAAGTTCATATACCTGTGTGAGAAGACATCCTATGGGGTTATGCCATGGGATGAAGGTAAGACTATAGAGGACAAAATCCCTGTGAGCATGTGCTAGCCAAAAATAGAAACAAATATAAGAAGTAAGAGGAGGCTACACATAATAAATACAAAAAATCGAGGGTTGACTATGAGAGTCAAACCTTGGGTTCACAAAGAATGCTTGATGGTTGATCTACACTCCCCCATGCTAGTGGATTTTCATTTGTGCATTTCGAGCATAGAACAATATTATATTTCCTTGACCAAGTTTGTAGGGATGATGTGGATGCAAAAGTTTTCAGGTTTATCAAGAGTGGCTTGATGGTACTAGTCCATACATCAAGCCAGATGTTCTCAGAGTCCTAGAGAGATTGACACTAGGAGGTTTCAGAGTAGAGTACCTCTCGCCTGACAAATTCAAAAGTTTTCAGGTTTATCATGAGTGGCTTGACGGTACCAGTCCATACATCAAGCCAGATGTTCTCAGAGTCCTAGAGAGATCGACATTAGGAGGTTTCAGAGTAGAGTACCTCTCGCTTGACAGATTCCCCCCAACCCCAGAGGAGCAGCCAAAGATCCATTTTGAGTTTTCATCTTCCAACCTCAGAGGTTGGGAATATCCCTCTCATGTACATTCCCCTTAGGATCATACGGTTAGACTCCTTGATGATTCCACAGGACTCTGACAACAAGCAAGTGCCTTGTTCGCCCCTTTTTCCCTTGGCCATTAGACTTGGGAGATCTTGACATCATTGGCCTAATTGTTTGATCTCTCTCTCTCTCTCTTGCTATCTTGAGTTGCCTAAACTCACTTGGTATTTTGTAACACCATACCTTTGTCACAATTTTATACATTTTATACATATATAGGGTTCTTTCTTTATATTATTTTTGACATTTCTAGGAGTTGCGCTTGTGCTCCCACATTGTATTCAAATTTCATACTAGATGTACTCTTCAGTCCCATTGACCTATTGTTGTGGTCATTTGTTGGACATTAATATAATTATCTTATCTTATTTTATCTATGCATGTGGTGTACCATTCAATGTGCTTTGCTCATCTTGTTGGCATGAAATGGTATAAACCATCAATGGTGCCTTGAAAAGATACAAGAGCATCAGATATGACATTGCCAGAACCATGGGATTTGATAGGGAAAGAGCCAAAATCCAGAGTGCTCTTGGACAATTTAGAGAAGATTGGAATGAATATGGGGTATCCATTGTATTTGATGGGCAGACGAATGTAAAGTGTAGGCCATTCATAAATATTCTTGGTGTGTATCTTAGTGGTTTAGTCTTACTTTTAGCCCATGACTACTTAGATTGTTACCAGACTGGTATTAATATTGCAGAATCCTCAATTAAAGCCAGTCAAGAGATTGGGTCGTACAATGACAATGGCCAATTGTAAGGCAATAGGAGCAATGCTTGGGATATGAACTCTAACATACTTTGGTTAGGGTGTTTGGTTCACACATTAAACCTCTTGATGCATGATATTGTTAAGATGAAGGACCATGATCATAAATGGATTGGTGCATTGTACAAGAGAGAGAAGAAAATGATGAATTTTATTATCAATCATAGCATGGCCCACCACATTTTCTACAATCACGCTAATTTGGAGCTGCTAAATATTGCAAAGACTAGATTTGCTAGCTTTACCTCATTGTCAGACTCTTTTTGAAGGTGTGAGAGGCATTGACTAGTATGGTCTCAAGGGTTCATGGCAGAATTTGAAAGGTAGGGCTACATTCACATTGATAGTCATGAATTTCAGGGGGGTGGAGGATACAATGCTTGATGGTCATTTTGGCAACATGTTAGGTATATTTTGTAGTTCACCAAGTCCGTTTATTAGGATTGAGTTTGTAGATACAGATCAACTAGTGAGTGGGGAGTTGTATTAGCAAATGGATAGCATGCTAGGCCAAATCAAAGACATTGTTGGGCCGAGAGATGTAATCTTTTATGATCATATCCCTAAAAATGTGGTGAAAAGGTGGGTTAATCCGAGTGTTCCACTCCATGCCCTAGCATATGTCCTTACACCCAAATATTATTCTCCATCTTGGTTGGTGCAACTTGCACTTGGGGGTGGGGTTAGGAGAAAACCTCATTCAAATCCAAGGGTACAAATGGTATATGCTAGCATTAGAGGAGCTAGTTCGTGATGATGAAGAGTGTGCTCAAGTATGAAGCAAATTGAGCAAGTACATTAGCGAGCATAGATCCTTTGCTAACTTGCATGCCACTAAAGATCAAGATAGGTTAAATCCTATCGAATGGTGGAACATATGCTTCCTCTACCATCCATCTGCATAAATTGGTGGTGAGGGTGTTTTCACATATTGTTGAAACTTCTTTTGCAGGGAGGTGTTAGAGCACCTATAGCTTCATCCACAACATGAAGAGAAACATCTTGAATGTAGACTGGGCATAAGGCTTGGTTTATGTGCACTACAACTTTAGGTGGTTGTCCCATTATTGCGAGGCAGTGAAGCATGATAGAACATATATGACTTGGGATAACAATTCAGAGGAGGCTAGTTCGGAGGATGGAGCCTTAGTTTTTTTTTGCTAGGTCATGTAAGTCCTGAGATGACTGGCACACCTAACCTGTGGCTTGAGTAGCCGTGATCTAGGGGCATCTAAGCCATTGAAATCACCCGGGGATCGCACTTGGCCTGGGCCACACCAACCCTTAGCATGGATGGATTTTTGCCCACGGAGTTTCGAACTGGTGACCTTCACATCATGGAGTGCCTTAATAGAACACCCTGTCATCATCTACTATATGCCATATGGGCTAATGGAAGTTGAACTTTTAGGTGGTCATGATGGTGATCATATTGATGGAGCAAACATGCCACCTCCATCCTGTAGCAGGTTTCTAGATGTAGGAGCTGTCTTTTGCTTCACAACATTTAGCATTACGTGGGGGCCATATAACTACTAGTCATGTTCCATGAACAATTCAACCTACTCTTGCTCCTCTTCTTCATAGATCACGAGAAAATAAATTAGAAATTTCTCGTGGCAAGAGGAAACTTTGGCAGATTCTAGATCTCTTTTTTCTTTCCCGTTTCAAAGTAGTGTCTAGAACTTAGTACTTATTATGGCCAATTTTGTAAACATTATATGACAGTTTAAGTTGAACTTTGAACCTACCTTTGAATTGTTAACTGAATCTTACAACCATTTGGTAACAAATATGATGCTCTGTTTCATTTCATGGTTGATGTTATCTATTACAGTTTGTTGATGACAAATTTTATACATTGAAACTTGAAGGTTGATTATTGATCATTTAATGGTAATGTTATAACTACTAGACGACTGATGTTAAATGTGTACTAAATGTTGATGCTTTAATGGTCATCTTAAATCCAGTAGTTAAATCTGTATTTTCATTTTTTCTGTAGTTGATTCAACATTTTGCATGTTATTTGAATATATATGCATCAAAATATATTTAAAATATGTATTATATAACAAATGCTCCGCTCCCAGAACCTTTTTGAAAATTGCACGTCCTGCTCTATCAACTGTCTTGGTTTAATCAGTGTTTAAGTTTTATCTCATATAATATAAAATAGGTTGCTTTGATCTCTAGTGATAGCATATTTTCTTTGATAAGAACATTTAGTCGGAGGAAAAGTGCTTTTGTGTCTCAATGTATTTTACATAAATTACTTGTGAACTTTCTCAAGTTTTCTCCATCATTCATTTGAGATGATTTTCTCCAATAATTGACATCCATAAAGAAATTACTGTTACGCCCATCATATTGAACAGGACTTTTTGTCATCCCATATCCAGAATTCTACCAGTCTACATTTGTGTAATTAAGGACAATGCAAACAAGATTTGCCAAAATTAGATCTTTTGCCTGTAGTAGAGGTCTTCAATTAGAAGGAGAAAGCAAAAACTAATACCTCTTCTCTTTGAAAATGCCTACAGACAAAAGAGCCTTTTTGCATCCCCTCTACTGTAATCTGCAGGAATAGATAACTAAGGAAGGCCGATCCAGATAATGGTTGGCAAGTGGACAGTGTGGTTAGGTTTCCAAGGCATGCCATACTAGCTGTGATATGGGTGTGATGTTTTGGCTCGTTTTTTAATTTTAATTTATGAATAGCAGACTGATCCCTCTGCATCTACCAGAGCACACTAATTAGATTTCATTCTCTTGGCAAAGCACTTCACAATGTAATAGGAAAATTTCTGTTTCTAAAGTACTATACAGAGTTACATATTAAAGCCACATTTGATCTGACATTACCTCTTACTCTTATTTTTTCTTTTGTAAGATAGTACTTTATATTACAGGGTGCAAAAAGATTGATTACACACTTGGTAGAGGGTTGCAGGTGAGGTGTCTCAACCTGAAACCAGTGTGGAAAAAGTCGGGAAAAAATTAGGATTAAATCCCCAAAATGCGATTTTTTTGGCTGGTTGATTAAATCGGCTGATTTTTTGCTGATTTTTTCCCAGTTGAAAAAGTCGGGATTAAATCGAAAAAGTTGGGATTAAATCGGTACTTTTTCCAAAAAATCGTGAATGAGGTAGTTTCTTTAACGATTTTTTTATTTTTATTTTTTGAAAAAATCGGGATTTTATTGAAAAAGTTGGGATTTTATTTAAAAAGTCGGGATTTAAAAAAAAATGAATATTTTTGTATTTTTTAATTTTGCCGACTTTTTGCCGAATTTTTCAAAAAACTCCCAACTTTAACGATTTTTCCAACTTCTGGACCCTTGCCGATTTAATCCCGACTTCGACTTTTTCCACATTGCTTGAAACCCCTGCTATGGCTTGCTAAGGTCCTAGCTTGTGCCTTTTCTAAAACAAAATTTAGGACCATTTGTATGCTATTGGACCTCTGGCCTCTGAATTGGAAATGAAAGCTAGGAAAACAGAGTTTGCTATGTCCCAACCCATGGTCTTTACTGTCACATACAAAAAATAATCTGTTTGAAGGAAACTTGGCCTGTGGCCTCTAAAAGATCTGCATATAAATATAAAATATATAGGGTTAGAAGGAAAAGTGGACGTGGGCCTCTGCTGGCTGGTCTTCATCCTCATCTAAGGAGATGGAGTGCTGTGGGTCTATCCCTGGTGGCTGCTCTTTTCTATCTTCCTCTGCCTTCTCTGAAGCTCTGCTTGAGTCTTGAAGGGCTTGCAGCATAAAATAGCCTTTATCATTCAGTTATTCGAGCTCCTCCCTGATTCCTTGCAGGGTTGGGTTGTTTTCCTCCACAGAGTTCAGATGGCACGCAATTAGCTCCTTCGTGTGCCAATACAGATCTAAAGTAGAGGAATACCTGGTATTCCTTCTTCTACAGTGTTAGATTTCCTTAAACCTAGCACTTAGTATTTAATTCCAAACAACAAATTACTGAATACATAAAGTTTAAAACTTTAAACACATAGCTGTGTTCCTAACTAAAAATATTCAGCGGAAGCAAATAACGATCTGAATCACATGAATACACACAGATTTCTGCCCAACAAATCAATTCTTCATTAATAAAACTCAGAACCTACTTGGGCTCCCATCTTGGGATAATGGCCCAACTGAGAAAATACAGATCACAATATTCTGGATCTGATCCAGTAGATCTGCTCTCTCTTGCAGATCCAGATCTCCAACCCCTCTGCGCTCTCTTGGACCCGGAACATGCTCACTAAGATGCCGCTCTCAATCTTGTGCTGTTGTTGTGTGTCTATCTCCTCTCCTCAACCTTGTTTTTATAACTTTACATTGAGCCAAAACCCTAACCCTAACCTTAATCTCAAAGTGATTGACGGCCAAGATTAGATCTTGCCTCACTTGAGATCAATGGCTAAGATTAAAACTTACTCACTAAAGTAAATTACTTTACTTTTCCTAAGTTTTATTAGCTCAATAAGCCAACATATTAATATGTGTTTTTTCCTAAGTTAAACTTAGGCTAAGTTACATTAGCAACTTGCTTAACCTAGAGCAAGTATTCTAAGGAGATGTGGGCAACTTCTGCACGCCTAGACACAAGGTCTGTGCAGAAGTACCTGCCCGAGCTACAAACTTCAACATAGAGAAGCCTGGATTTGGGATAATGTGTGCCAGTTCCTCATCTATTTTGGTGCTTTTGGCATCTCCTCTTTGTCCCTGAACCTTGTTTTCTAGCTTGTGCAGTTGCTGGACAGTGTCAGCCTTGTGCCTGGCCTCAAAACCTCTTACAATCCTCTGAGTTTTGGTTTGCTTTTTCCTGGATCTGGTTTGATGCTCTCTTGGTGCCTGATGTGGGCTGCAAACTGGGGGATGGCCTCTACAAACTGGAGGTACCTCCTGTGTGTCCACTGTTGGGTTGTCTTCTTCAGCCAGGCAATGAGCCCACACCATAAACTCTCTCTCGTCCTCCTTGCTTTGGTCGGCTTCATGTATCAGCATGGGTACCCCATACTCATTTTCAAGTTTCCCTGATTGCCTGGCTGCCCTCCACTGCTTCTTCTCCTTCATGTCTCCTTGTCTGCTATGCAGCCTGGAGGCAACAGGGGGGGGTGGGCTTCATTCAGAGCCACAATTTGACGAAAATTGCTATAATAATCTTGGCTCCAATCTGATCCTTGAGCAGGCTGTAATATTCTCACTTAAATAACACTGAAAATTCTCAATAATTTTCTGAGTGTGTGATTGAGTTTAGTGGTGGATTTCTTTGAACAGTTCAAGGGTAATACTGCTGTAGGTGTGTATTCATAATATTTTACCAACAATGGTATACAGTGACAACAAATGCTCTCAAGCAATTTCCAGTGGACTGGTATGATTAATTTAACAACTCAGAAAATTTTATAATGCTGATATATTAATGTCCACGCAATGAAAATGACAGAAATAGCCTCTTTATTTATCTTCTGAGCAAATACATCAGAGAATGAAGTGTCAAGGGAACCTGGTTCTGTCTCCAGCAAGGCAATGTTCACTCAGCAACTTTCCAGGGCAGCAGTCACGCTTTCAGTCCAGGAACATTCCAATGAGCAGTTCCAAGTCTTTAACTTGTCCCAAACCAAGTTTGGCACACACAGAACTTGCCCTTGTGATAATGCGCAGCTCCAGAGGTGAGATTACAGCAGTCTCAAGCATAGTAATCAGGTTCGTGTCCCTTTAACATGAATCTGGGTTGTTCAGTCAGGTGTAGAAGAGGGAATATGACCCTCCAATCTCCTACAGACCACGCACAGGCAGGATAAGAAACACGCAGCTCAAAAAAAATTAATGTTCAGGTTGGCTCTGTCACAGAATGGACTCCCACATGCATTGCACGCGTCTGGCTATATCGCACGTAGCTCATAAGAAAAAGGAACTCATCCAGCTGTATAGAAACTTGTGACTGTGACTTGGGGCTCGAGCTACTCCACTAAACAATCCAACAGTGACCACGTTTCCAGCAATGAACACAAGGAAACTTGAGCTACTCTGGTACACTGGAAATCGAACCACCAGCTCTCAACTAGACACCAAGGGAGAGCAGACCCTTAAGATATAAACTCGGCCTCTGTTCTCTGTCCAGACTCATCTTCTTCTGTGGCATCAATTTGTACACCCAGTCCTCCTTCTCACAAACACATCCTCAGAATTTTCTGGAAATGTCATAGGCTTTGTGGGTTTCTTCCTTAAAGATTAGACAGAAAATAGCATGTAAGATAATGAAATCAACTTTTAACACTGGAATACCTCATTATTTCCCCGACAATCTTCATCTCTATGAAATGCAGTTGTGAAATTTGGGTGATTTCACTCTAAAAAATCAAACTAGGGTGTCTAGTTTCAACACTGAAGTCTGCTAGGGTTCCAAAACCTTAAGCTTCTCCTTCAAACTCTCTCTAGGAGCTCTTTCTCCAAACTCACAAATGCATGAATGAGGAGAGTCTTCTCATTTTCCTTCTTTTATGAGTTTAGGGTTGCCTTTTCACCTTCCCTTTTTTTTTTAAATTCACTTTTATAAAGTCACTTTATAATATTTCACTTTATAAAGTTAAAATGACTTCTAACTTGCCTAGGAAATATCATCCTTTCTCCTTTTTGAACTTTATAAAGTTTCCTTAGGCAAATTAAGTCCCCTTATTAAATATTTCCCAGCTTAAGCCTATGAAAACCACTTTAGGCTAGCAGACTCCGTCGTAAGCTTCCTATGGGGTGGGGACATTACACAAGCCTAGGACAAACCCAAAGGGCACATGTGGGGCCTAAGAAAGTCTCAGGGGGAATACAAATTCCTGGGAATGGACCTTGAAATATAGGTACAATTTCTTCCCCAATCTCAGGATCAAGACATAAAAGAGAGACATCCATCTGGGCTGCTGGTAATTATGGTTTTCTCTCTTTATACTCTTCAAGATCACAAACTTCAGAGATGGTGCATCACAGTAAATACATAGCCGAAATTGAGGTGTCTTTCCAACATGGATATCCATTAGATGATAAACACTTTGCCCTTACAAGTTTGAAAGGCTGCTAATTCACAAACACACCCAAAAACAGTTCTTCCAGAAGATATGGAATAAATGGTTGTCATGGAATGCTTAATATAAATTCCACAAATCACATGAATGGATGCAAGAATTTCAGAATATTCTGAAAGACATAGATGAGCATGGCCCGAGTTTAAATAGCACATCCCTTTCCCACAAACATGTGCTAATGTCTGCAACAGAACTGCAACAGCATGTTTCGAAAGCAATCATTAGATTATTTCTACAGATAGATTTCATGCCTTTATTATTGTTGCCTTTCAAATACATTCTACATGACTGCCTTCTGGGATTGACTTGAAAAAGCACTCTCCTGTAATTTCCTTATGTGATCTGATGGCATCATTATTCTCCTATAGGATGTCTTCTTTGAACCTGCACCAAAACATAGGAAGAGGGTAAGGCAGTTCTGACATCTATTTCTCCCTCAACATGGGTGCAATTCTGTAGCAATCTGATAGTGATATTACAACAGATTTCATTATTTTATAGAGTTTGTGAGCTGCATCACAACACATATATTCCATGTATCGGCTGCCTAGCTTCTATATCACATCTTCATCAAACTTGATGCACCCTTCAAACTCAGGTCGAGCAATCAGCTAGAATGCTGCTACAGTAGGATCTTCCATGCTCTCCTATATGTGCTCAGAAAACATCCCATGTCTTCCTTGGTACATCGGCCAACCAAGCCATTCTGTGTACTATCCAGGGATTTTGCAAGAGAATTATGTACCAGCTCAAATATGTATAGTTGCAAAAGCAATATTATCCACATAACCACTGTCTGGAGAGGTTTCCACGGGATCCCTGCAAATATTTCAGATACCATGGTGCATAACTAGGCTGATGTTGAAATACTTGTTATATCTATATATATATATATATATATATGCAACTTGTCAGCTTAGTTTTAGGCACAAACATTACACATCTTACTCGTGCTGAGTTGTATATGTGTCTCTCAGCACATTCACTTTGACTTCAGTTCATGATTTATAGGACATACAGCTTAATAGTGTGAGCTTTTTAGCCATGCAACTTGGATCAGGCTGTGTGACCTCAGTTCTATTTATTGAGCTTTGCATTTAATTGTTAAATCGTCCTTGTTTAGGTTTATGAGTGTTCACATCATTTTTTGGATGCTATAATACATAGGCAAATGGCCTAGTGAGACCTAAAATGTAGGAAAAAGATAAAAGATACATCAACATTGAATACAATGGTTAGGGATCTATAATTATTATTATATTATCCCTTAGTGAGAGGTCATGAGTCATGAACCTAGGGTAAAGTATTATAGTTGTTATTAGGTAATTAATTATTAATATGAAACCCCAAGTGTTTGCTCAATGAGTCAATTGGTTAAATCATCTTTCCAAGGCACACTTGCCTATGGGGAGGTCATAGGTCATAGGTTCAAATCTGGTTGAGTAGTAAGATGTTACCAGCTGCTATTGTTGCCAGCAGTTAAGCCACTCTCTGCTTGGAGATTTTGGGAAAGTGGGGGGATCCCACTAAGTTTCCTTTGGAAAGAAATTCAATTATTAATATGACTATCATTATTTGTTTCGTAGATTCATTACATGTCTTGTCCTCTTGAGTTGTTCTCCAAGGAACATTGCTGGAACATGTTTACTGTTACCGACTGCTACAGTTTTTGGGTCTGCACACAGGTTGAAGAAGGTGTTTTAGAATGCTTGCAACAAGACAGGGCTTTTAAGTTTTATCTTTAACAGATCTAGCTCCTTTATCATGCCATTGTTCACAAGTTCATGTAGCCTATTAGGATGTTCCTGGAGCATCTAGTGAGGTTGCAGCTTTGAAAGCCTATCCACAGTACGAGGCAGTTTCTTGTGAACGGTTTGAAAATGCATTCCAGGCAGTTGAATTGTGGATAGTTGACAGGCGGTTCTTCCCATAGAAAGTTCTCTTGGTGGCATCATTCACCACCACTACGTTTTGCTACGTTGTCACAACTTACATATAGTGGGTCAATTGCAGCTTCCTCTTCAGCATTGCCTTGTTGGACTGTCTGGCGTGAAGAAGGAAGATATTAGACGTGTTGTGAGTCATCCCTAGGCTCTTCGTGCGAGAAGGCTTTAAGCAAGTTGGGTGTTGCACTAGAAAATGTGGATGTCACAGAAAGTACTGCTAAGTTTATAGCCACCCATAATCACAGAGGTACAAGAGCTGTTATGAGGGCTTGAGCTGCAGAAATTTATGGCCGTGATTTTCTTTTAAATGGGATCCAGGATGACTTCGACAATGTTACTCGCTTCTTAATGTGAGCCAGGGATCCAATAATTCAAGACAAGCATTGTATTCACTGTTAAGGACAGACATGGGGCGGTTTTCAAGGCACTTGCTGTATTTACTGTGAGAAATATCAATTTAACCAAGATTGAAGGTAGACCCCGGAGAAAGCGGCCATTGAGGGTGGTTGATGATAGCAATAGTGGGACTGCGAGATACTTTGACTATCTCTTCTATGTTGACTTTCTAGGCTCATGGAGGGATCCAAGCAGAACTAAGAGATCCTATTATGTGCTAGCGCTGCAGGTGGCCCGTTCTGGTTCTCCTTGACAGTCACATCATTGACCTGGTCAAGGTTGAAGAGAAGAGATTGGTGTGGTCTGTTTAACAAAGCATGCAATGTGTTGACCAGCTGGGGTTTTGGTTGCTGTGGTCTTTTTGGCAGTGGATCTGCAGGGTTGGGGCAAAGGGGATGGCACAGATCGTGCATGGATTGGGTGGTGATGGCTATTCCAGTTGAGAAGAACATGCGTTATAGCCTTTCTATTCTTAGGAAACAATTAAAGCTTCTGCGACTTGTGCCCTCGAAACATTCAATTCTTATATCATGAACAAGGAGTTGAATAGGTCTAAGAATTGATTTCACTGGTTAGGTAGATGAACATTGTAGGGTTTGATGTTGGAAAGAGAGATGCATGGTTGTTGTTGCACAATAGTGCAACGTTGATGTTTCCATTGTGCTTATTGAGGAACCAAAGAAGAAAACCTCAGTTGTGGTTTGTTTTTCCGAGAAGCAATGGGTCCTTCTCTCCTTTTTCTTTTTGCATTTTAAATCTAAGAATTGATTTCACTGGTTAGGTAGATGAACATTGTAGGGTTTGATGTTGGAAAGAGAGATGCATGGTTGTTGTTGCACAATAGTGCAATGTTGATGTTTCCATTGTGCTTATTGAGGAACCAAAGAAGAAAACCTCAGTTGTGGTTTGTTTTTCCGAGAAGCAATGGGTCCTTCTCTCCTTTTTCTTTTTGCATTTTAAATCCAAGGAATGGGACCCCTCTAAGGACAATGGGCAGAGGGTTTTAGGATAAAATTTCTTTTTAAGGGGATCAAATGTATTTTATGAGGATTAATCTAGGGGATCAAATGTTTTATGAGGATTAATCCTTCTTTTGTGGTGAATCATTTACTATTCTTGTACATGTGGCAAAGCCACTTTTATTTTATATTTAATCAGTGAATTCTAGAACTTAGAGAAGGTCCTTACCTCCTCTATATAAATGGACTTCCTCTTTTGTAAGGGTGGTTGGATAGTAGGAGTGTTCCTCTCCCAGGAGTTAAATGAAAATCTTCTTGGTGCTATTGTGGTTCCAAGTTTGTTATCTGATGAATGTTTTAGTTTAGCAGATCTTTCTTTCTTGGTTTGTCGAGGTTTTAACTCCTAATGGATTTAGGACCACCACAAGGCATAGTGAGATTGATCCACTGGGGGACAATGGTCACATGGAAGGGGTTGTCACAAACACAAGATCTCACATCCCCTTTGTTGGTGTGGAGTAGTCACAAAGCCTCTTTGTTAGGAAAACCCTCGAGGGGGTTCCCTTAGTAAATGTGTGGCTTATTTTGCTCAACTATCGATCCTTGGGCAAAGGCAAGCCACAATTCCATTGAGGAATCCTCTCTAGTGGGTTCTTGACCTTGCATCTTACCTAATTGGCCCAAAAGCTACTTGTCTTTTTGATATTAGTTTCTTCTCCCTGATCCATTATATTGGTCATGCTTCTTGATATACTCTTGTCCTAACATTCATTGGACTCCATTGTTCTTGAGTATTGGCACTGGTCTTCACTGTTGATTTTTGTAGCGTGGGAGGTACTCCAAGCCTTGAGGATCAAGGGTTTGGAAGGAGCTCCACAAGGTAGCCTTGTGGGCTTGAAACACAAGCTTGGGGTTTTGCATCCATCGATGTTTGGGCCAAAACCGTGACGAGATTGCGACATGTGATGGATGAGGATGATAGTAGATGACGAGACGAATCCAACGTATCAAGAATTGTCCAATTCTGAGGTGTCGTTGAAGAGATGTTAATTTTGAAGTTTGGAGTGTGGGTGAAAAGGCCTACTAGGTCAAGTCGGCCGGATGTTAAGGTGCCCTTTAGGGTTGTTTGTTGACACCCACATGGAGGCTATAAAAAAGGGTGATGTTGGAGGTCATTCCACACATCCTAAGTGCATCGAATCTCAAGTTTGGGCTTTGATTTGGACAATAGATTTGAGGCAAGGAGCATGAGTTTTTGAAGAGTATATTCTCTGTTTTAGGGTGCGTTTCCTTGGGAGAGAAAGCCGTAGCTTTGAAGAAGCATGCGTGGAGGATTAGTGGACTGCTTGTCGTGCTTTTCTCTCGTGTTTGGATGTGTCTCCCTTGCCAGATCAGGCCGCAAGAGTAGAGGTAAGTTTGGGTGCAATTTTGTGCATGTTTAAGTGTGTATTTTGTCACTGTTTGGGCTGCAAGAAAGTGTTGCTACAACAACAGGTTGGAGGCATAATTTGGAGGGTCGAGAGGCCTAGTATAGGCTCTCTACCCCAACTGCAGATACTCCTAGGAACAACGCAGTCAAATAGTGGTGTCTTCCTTTGTTTGTGGACAATTATATTGCTATTGTGGACAGTCAACTGTAGGGTGTCTTGTGAGGATTTTTACAAGGCTCAAAACAGTGTTTAAGCAACCCAGAGTGAACAACAAAGGGAGGATATTTGACACACAAGTTTGGAAGAGTGGTTTAGGGTGACTGGTGTGCCCTAACCAGACTTCAAATTGCACATATCCCAAAGGCAAGGGGGCAACAATAGGAAGTTACAAATGGCTCCTTGGTTGATGATTGGATGCTAGGTGGATTTGTGTCCTAGGAGAGGACAACTTGACAAGTCTGTTGGCAGCCAAGAGGAGGGGTTCCTAGGTGTGAGGATGCCCTAACCAGGAGTAGATGCTACAAGTTTACAACAAGGATTGGTCACTCGTGGTATGTTGGAGGGCATCGTGAGAGTGGACCAAGTGTGGACAGTGGATTGGGCATTTATGGTCCAGTGGAGGACAAAGTGATAGTGTCCAAGTTGGAGCTCAGTGTGCAAGCACTTTGATGGACAAACGTAGCTGCTAGAGTGGCAGTCATTGAGCTCAAGGGTTTGATTAGCCAAGAGCAGTTTGTGCAACCCTAGATTTGTCTTGTGGAGAAGGACATCTACAACAGAAGATGGGCAGTCCTCCTAGCCCGTGTTCATTGTAGGAGATGGACATCTTGCAGTGATTGGTGGTGGCCCTCCGTGCCCTATGTTAGTCTTCATTGGAGCAAGTTGCAACACAGGAAGGACTATAGTGGGTTGAAGTCCCTGACTAGTTGAGGAGCAACAGTGAGTTGTGAACAACTCGACAGGAGTCTCGATGTGTTGTGCCATTAATGGTCTAAGGCACAACTAGTGAGCAGATTGGATAATCGAGGTTCATTGGCCAGATGGACTTGGATCGTTGATAGAGGTAGTGTTGCAGATTGGGAGCTGACGGACTGGGCAGGTACAGGGTATGACCGAGAGGAGCTGAGATAGCCAGATGGTCAGAGTATTTTGTTGAGGGTAGATAGGTTGTCGATGGATTGACACCAAGCCTTGGTTTTGTATTCTTGTACTAGTGGATATTTGAGGGCCATTATCCCTGGTACGGGAGCCCTAGACGATTGTATTATTCAGTTGATTAATATAACAAAGTTGGGTTATTGTACAAAATTGTTAAAAAGTTGTCTATATTTTGTGCACTAGTAGATTTACTGTTGTTTATATTCCACTGTGCAAAGTAGCTTCGTTGTGATTCTTGGTTTGGTGGCGTCAGAGATTTAAGATTCTATCCCAGACAACAAGGACGTGGAAAAGCAACATTTACATCCCTCCATCACCACTGTTTTCCTTTTCCTTTAAAAGCCCAATTCATTCACTGGGGTTACTTGTGACATCACCTTGCTCCATATTGTTTATGCCCTAATGGATCTTAGGGGAGCCCCTCGAAATGGAGCAGAGCCAGCCAAAAGAGGCAAGGTAGGTTGTCGAGGTGATAGTGGGTGACCTACCTAGGTTCCACTCAGATTGTACGACATGGGTTGGAGCTTTCATCACTTTAGGGTACAATTTGAGTTGTAACAATTACCTTTTGTTGCAAGATACCACATTATTTATCAAGGTTTTATTGATGCTCTTCTATAAATTTGTAATGCAGGAGTTAATGTAGTGTTTGGAATTGTTTTTCTTTGTTAGTATATCTATTCCTAGCTAAATCTCGTCTTATCCTTGAAATTTTCCTTAAACCAGTCCAGGGAATTCTTTTGTGGTTAAATATTCCAATTGGTATACTTAAGCTCGTTTGTAACATTTTGAAACATATTGTTATGTTGAGGCTATACTTTGAGGTCTCGTGTAAGGTTTTTTCAACTACTTGAGATTCCTTCCTTTCGTAGTTGAGTACCTTTTCTCTTGAGTAGTCTTAAAGAGTGGTTTTCCTGATTGGTTTAATTATTAAAAACAGAATTCAAATCACCTTGTTTGCATTGAAATAACTTGCTTAACTGCTGGCATCTCAGGTTACTAGTTGAGATTTCAAAATGTCAAATCTTCACCCTTGCATTTTAGAGAAAAATATGTTGGCCTAAATCCTTTTCCTTGGGCCTTGATTTCTACTCAATTTATTGTTGCCAAGTTTTAGGACAGTTGTCTTTTATGTAGAGTCTAGACTCCTTATAGAGTTCAAGACTTTTCAGACTCTCCAATTTCCTTTTCAGGACAGATGGGCAGATTCTGAGTTTCACTGTCTAACAATATTTTGATTTTAACATCAGAGGAAACTCACACGCTTTCTAGAGTTGTATGTGGGGTCCCCAAAATGATTCAATTTTGAACAACTGTGTACCAAAGTCTTTTGAAGTTGCAATTTATACTTGCAATTTTTGTTAATTGACTCCAAATTTCCCTTTGAGTTGTTCAAACAGGTATCCTTGGCTTTCAGATTTGGCTTATACTGTGAACATTTTTACTTTTCCCTATTACCATTGAATTCCTATGCTACATTATAATAAACAAGGTTAGATTTGTTTTAGATGACACAGATGGTGCTAATTGCATGTTATGGGGAAAGAAATCATAAAAGTGTGAAGATATAATGTTTAATTCAAATTAAATTTTAACATGAATTGAAGTCCTTGAAATGAAGTCTTGAGCTAACAGTTTGTTAAACTCAACTTTCCTATAGTGTTAAATGTTTTGCCATTTCTACCCTAGCCTACATTCAAATGTCTATGAGTCTTTAGAAAATGTTGATCTATCCTTTCTTGGATCCCCCTCTGGATAAGATATTGACTCAAAGAAGATCTATTAAGTGTGTCAATAGTCATCTGATGGGGGCATGTTAGATCCACTCCAAGGATTCATGAACCATTTAAAAGTTAAAAGTTAAAATGCTAAAACTTTAGAAGTCTCTCTGTGAGAGCTGATATCCTAAGATTGCTTTAAGTTGTTTCAACATACTGATTTTGCCACTCACCCCGGAACTTATTGCAAGTTCCTCAAATATTTCTCATTCACGAGTCTTAGCCTCTTGGGGTTGTTTGTTATTGACTGATGGAGGGTCCGTCTCATTTACATGTTTGGAAATTTCAAGGTACCTTTTTTGAAAGAAGGCCATGCGAAAGGAGACCTTTTACTCATGACTAGCAATTTTGTTTCGCAGGAAGCAGTGGTGCTTTTGGCTGGCCTTTATGGCCCAATCTTTAAGATTGATTCTTTATTTAGTCAAGCGCAAGCTTGATGCATGCAGGTTTTGAGATGTCTTTGAGAAGTCTTGAATTGTGATTGCTTTTGAAGCACTAGTTGGTCCTTTAGATCAGTGGCTGGGCCAAGTTGGTTTTGAGGTCTGACCTCACTCTTCATTGAGATCTGCATGAACTGGCAAGCTCTGGTTCAATGAGCAGGCATAATGTAAAGGGTAAAAGAAATCTGATCTCAAAGGGCTTTTTACATTCCCTCTTAGGCTTAATGTGGATTGACTGTGTCAAGTTGTCGCTGTTTGATCATGGAAGGTTGGGTCTTGTTTGAAAGTTTACAAGTTTTATTCATGTTTGAAGGTTTTCCTCTCTTTGGAATTAAAGTATGATTGAAATTAAAGGATTTTGAACTTTCAAGTTGGTTTTGAGGTCTGACCTCACTCTTCATAGAGATCTGCATGAACTGGCAAGCTATGGTTCAATGAGCAGGCATAATGTAAAGGGTAAAAGAAATCTGATCTCAAAGGGCTTTTTACATTCCCTCTTAGGCTTAATGTGGATTGACTGTGTCAAGTTGTCGCTGTTTGATCATGGAAGGTTGGGTCTTGTTTGAAAGTTTACAAGTTTTATTCATCTTTGAAGGTTTTCCTCTCTTTGGAATTAAAGTATGATTGAAATTAAAGGATTTTGAACTTTTTAGTCTCAAGCTTACTGCAGTCTTATGTCACTAATATTGTTGCTGTCTCAGCGTAAGGAGATTTTGATATCAAGTTTTTTTGAGATATTCTTCTATTGGGAATTTTGATACATTTGCCATCAGTTTTTGGTGGTCTGTTACTTTGTTAATTTTTGATAATTTGCTCCTTGCCTTGCAGTTTCTGTTCTACGTCGCATAGTTAACACGCTTGTAGCTGGGTCTTTGTTGAAGGAAGCAACCTACAGGTATGCTGTTCTGAGAAATGACTCTTTTGAGTCAAAGAGGATACCCCTACAATTGTGCCTATATAAGGACCTTGGTTTGATCCAAAATCTGCATGAATTGTTCATTGACATGTGACTATGAACATCAAACCAGTTGATCAAACCCTTATGTTGCAGATGGTTAGAGCTAGGTGTGAGTTTGAGTTAATTTTGATTGAAGAGATTCCATTGGTGATGGCCTTGAGGGATTACTGCTCAAGTAGATCACATAGTCGGAGTTTATTGCTGCTTAGGGCAGTTGCATTCCTCTGGTTCTAATCTTCATTTTAAAATTCCTAACTGGTCTTCAAACTGGCCACCTGTCAAAATGGGTTTCGACTCAGACTCGGATCAAACCGTATTCAATGAACCAGTTTTTTAAAAATACGTAAAATATAATTTTGTAATGAAAAATTTATTTTTAAGATTCCAAACCATTAGAGAAAATATGCAAAGTTTGCTCATCTATATATTATGTGGATATAACAAAATGGCACTGAGTGCAATACATATCAGCAACAAAATACAAAATCTATGAGGTTTGAAATAGCCTCTAGAGTCCAAAAATCATGCTACAAGCTACCGAGCCACTGTCCTACTACAAATCACTGATTAACATGATCACTCAGCAAACTCCAAGCTTGTTGCTGCTAGACTATTGCTGAAAAACTCAGTGCTGTTGCAGAACTTAGGAAGCTCACATATGCTCACAAAAGCTCACAATGAGAGGTGTGAGGCAAATACGAGGGGGAGGGTTCCTTTTATAGCAAAGTGTGAGGGTTTAGGGAGGGAACTCTCTCTCTCTCTTTCTCTCTCTCTCTCTCTCTATATATATATATATATATATATATATTAAATAATAAAAACCAGTCTATACACACATTTCAAGTCCACCTATGTGGGGTCCATGCAGCCTGACCTGCTCGGCCAGTTCAAGATGAGACTGGCCAGTTTCCGCTGGTTTGGTATTTGGCCCTGTCCAGTGGGCTGGTTTGACTGATTCCGGTTTGGACTGGGCCAGGTTTTAAACTATGGTTCCAATTAGAAGAAAAAGGTTTGTCAGTGACCCCTTCAAATTGGCCAACAACCAGAACATGCGTATTTCTTGTTTTGCGGAGCTCAATCTCTCGAGTCAGCAACCATGCAAAAACCATATTTTGCCAATTTATAGAGCAGTAAGGGAACACGTTCTTAATAAACAGTAAGGGTTGAAGCCTTCTTTGTCTAAGGAATCTGAATTTGTGTTTCTTTAAATTTCTAAATTTTGGCCTAAACCTTTGGAAGTTAGAAAATGCAATTAATTTTCTCGAGGAGAAAACAAGTTTTTCTTGGAAACACAACAAAATGTTTGGCCAGTTACAAAGCATAAATTTCATCTTTGTTTCATTGTTAAAACTTAAGATCCAACACTTGAAAAACTTGTCTACAATCTCAGATTATGAAGTTGAAAAAGAAAATAGTTATTCCACTAGAGAATGATTGAGTAAAGCATCCAACATGTGAATTATATTCATTGTAGACAACAACGAACTTGAAGGAATGAAAATGTGATATGGTATGGATACATTCAAACTTGGATATCATAAATGAGCAAGACTGTAATTGAAAGGCTGGATCTCAAGATTGATCAAAATTGTTGGCATGATTTATTATAAAAGATTAATATGCAAATTTATTTGTCAAGGTTGTTTAATATGTGAAAGGAGCTAAGGTACATGTCTTTTGGATGTCTTTGCTCAACATTAGCAACATATAAAATGTGAATAGTTGAGATTTCAATGCTTCTTTGTTCCACATGACCATGTTGAGAAATCAATGCTAGTAGAAATAGGGTTAGATTTCTCTTTCTTGATAGTTACTTGTGAATTATGTTGGCTTCTTTTACTTATTTGTTATATTATCTTTCATCAAGCGATTTCCAAATTATGTGTATATGAATATCACAAAAACACAAGACACAAGCTGTAGGCACTTTGCCAGGGGAAAACCCCTATTTAGGGGAAAACCCAGTCAAAATCTCTTCCTTCAATAATTTTCTTGAGACTCTTCAACCTAGACACAAACCTCCTCCAACCACCAAGTCAGCCTCCTCTTCCAGCAACTTCGACCCAAAAATTTCGACCTTGAAGTAGCAGCTCTTCGACCCAACAAATGGAAGCAACAATAATAGTAGCTTTGACTCCCAGAGGAACCCAAACGAGGGAGAAAGAGAGATAACCCAAAACTTCGATTCTCTTTACCTTCCTCTTTCTTCAACTTCACACTTCTTTCAGCCTCTTTTCCTTCTCCACACTTTTCCAACTCTTTTTTCTAGATATTGAACTTATGAGTGAGTGAGAGAGTGCTCCAAATGAATTCGATCTCCTTGTATATATAGGCTTGAGGTGAGGTCGAATTACCCTCTTTGAGGCTGACTTGGTGTGGAGGTGTCAAATACCTAATTTGACTCAATAGTAAATCATTTTACATGATTCAAAAGCCCAAGAAGGATCTCTTTAAATGGACAATGACTCTAATGACTTAGAATAAATCTTAGAAGTCCTTAGTGGGGACTTTGATGTAAAACATGATGACCCAAGAATTGAACCCATGCTTTAATAAGTCATTGTGATAATAATAAATATTTTCTTTTTCATTCTTTTGACAAGTACATTACACAATGACTCAAATACATTTATGAAGAGTGAACCTAGTTACATTTTTCAACACTCCCTCTTAACTAGGGAGGTATTCATAATAACATATACAAGTACAAGGAAGATCTCAAACCATATGAACTATGAAGAGTTTAGACACCACAATGTCATGGACTAGATTCCTGACCAAACCAATCTATCCAAGGTCCTCCAACAGTTTAGGCACCCATAATGCCATGGACTAGATTCCTGACCAAGGCAATTTATCTGGGTGGGACTGAGATGGACTAAAGCTTTTAGCCTCTCTAGGTACCATCAGGTTTACTTGCTAACCATCAACCCAGGGATCTAGGTACGTATTCGAAGTTAGAGCTCCATGACCAATGCCACCCTCCCTACTTCGGGATCCAGACATTAACGCATAGTGCCAACCAGATGTCCTCCTAGACAATGCGTCTCACACACAAGGCCTCAACAAATCTCTTCCAAACTTTTATCATCATCAACAAGATCAACAATATCAACTAAACCAAGCATGCCTCTAAGATATTCAAACTTCTTATTAGGAAGAGACTTCATTAGTATATCAGCTACCTGATCGTTTGTCGGGACAAACTGTAGCTTCATGATCCCATCCTGCACCAAGTTCCTAATGTAGTGGAACTTATTGTTGATATGCTTCGTCTTAGCATGAAACATGGGATCTCCAGACATCTTGATGCAACTTTGCTTATCATAGGTTATCACAGTAGGATCCAGAGGCTTATCGAACAAATTTGTCATAAGTTTCCTCAACCATACAACACTACTCAAAGCAACGAGATCTTGCTTTCTACTCATCCATGAGATCATGACAGATCCCAAACTAAAACATCCACTTGTAGTGCTTCTTCCATCGGTCTCACTCCCACCCCAATCAGAATCTGTGAAGCCAATTAGCTTGACTTCCTTGCTGTCATACTTTAGGCAATGATGTATAGTGCCACAAAGATATCTCAATATATGCTTGGCAACTATCCAGTGATCATGACGAGGCTCCAACTGAAACTGACTAAGAATGTTCACAACAAAGCATATATCCGGCCTAGTATTTACCAGATACATTAGAGAACCTACCAATTGACGATATGAGGTAGGATCTAGGAGACTTGATTCAAAGCTCTTAAACTTCTTGAGATTGGTGATCATAGGAGTAGTCATGGGCTTGAAATCCATCATCCCAAATTTCTGCAACAACTTGATGATATACTTTCCTTGCCCCAAATATATCTCCCCAGGCTTTTGCCATACTTCCAGACCTAGGTAATAATGCATCAGTCTCAGATCCTTCATCTCAAATTCGGCTGCCAACATTTTCTAGCATTCTTGTATTCATCGCGCCACACCTATAATGAATAGATCATCCACATATAGTAGAATAATGTCTGGCTCATTATCCACAACCTTGATGTAGAGATTTGGAATAGCAGAACTCTTCACGAACCGAATTCTTAGAAGGTATGCATCCATTCATGCATACCATGCCCTAGGAGCTTTTCTTCAAACCATATAGGGCATTCTTGAGCCTACAAACATGAGTATCTTTGTTATTTACTTCAAAGCCTTCGGGTTGTTCAATGTATACTTCCTCATCAATGGTCCCATTCAGAAATGTTGTCTTCACATCCATTTTGTTGGACACCTAATCCTAAATGGGTTAGTGTGGAAGTCGAATGGACAAAAGCAGTCCAAGAGACCTTGGGATCTGAAACCCAAGAGTCACATAATGTACTATAAATGTACATCTCATGTTAATAAAAAAATGAATTGCATGTTTTATCTTTCACATTGTCTTGCTGTCCATGTGTGTTTAACATGGTATCAGAGCGGGCGATCTCCTGCCCTGCTCCATTGTGAGCCACCTGTTTCTGTGAGCCACCTGTTTCAGCGCTGCCATTCCTCTGTTGTGAGCAGTCCTGGCCCTCTGCCATATTCTTTTCAAGCGCTGCCTTATAACGCCTCTGTCATCAACGCCTCTGCCCTGAGCACTGCGCTGCTCTGTCCTGCGCTGCTCTGCCTCTGCCTGGGATATGCTAGTAATTGAATATCGCTGCTCTGTCCTGCGCTGCTCTGCCTCTGACATGGTCTGACATTCTCTGCGCATCCGTTTTGAACCCTCAACCAACCGTAACCAATGCCTTTGGTATAATCTGCCAACCGTTACACCTCGGACGTGGCTCCATAATTCCCATTGAACTGTGGACAGTGTAGAGACCACATCTGCACGCGAATTTGTCTCAAGACGAGGAGCTGGGAGAAGATAAAGCAGACAGAGAAGCCTTAATATCGCTTCCAACAGCCGAAAGATTTGTGTGTGTTCTCCTTGTTACAGGCGTGTGTTCAAATCATGAAGAAGGTATGTGTGTTCTGCTGATAAAAAAAAAACACCCGCTTGGAATCTTGGCTGGCGGGTTAACAATGAATCGTTTGGAATGGAAGGGCCTCGAGTTCAGACCCCGTGGACCCTCTGCTCTCCTCGTTACAGGCGTGTGTTCAACAACAGTATCGACACACCTCAATGCCTGTATTAGGTTTTAGATATTGGGTTCGAATTACAGTTATTGTATGCATTATCATCTATGTATTTGAAACGAGTTGCTGTACGCTGAAGACGTGTGTATGGCGTGACTGTTTAATCTGTTTGAAATTTGTGCATTAACACTACTTGATTGGTGCAGTGGTTAGAGAGAATCCAACTTGAATGTGGTGCTCTCTGTCCATATACTCTGCTGATTCTATGCATCCGAGTCTATTCTCTTTGTATTGTAATCGATACACTAGCTCATCTCCTAGAAATATCTCTGCGAAGTTTCAATATGTTGGTTGAAATATGTTGAATTCTATGTGCGTTGAGCCTTGAAGTCTGTGAGCAGTTTAATAAAGCACTCAGTCCATGTGTTGGAATACTACATGTGCGTTTAATATTAGTATCTCTAGCCAATCCTTAGTGCATTGAAGGTTGGCCGGTTCTCTTTGTGGTGCTGAACGCTGGTCAAAACTCTAATGCCTCTGCATTGAATGAAATTGTTGAACCCTGCATTGAAATACACAACATATGCATTGCAGTGAGCGTTGTATTGAAACGCGTAGGTACATTGAACAGTATGTGCACATGTGTGCATACATTATTGTAATGTGCAGCGCCTGAAACGTTTATCTATGAAACGTTGAAAATTCTTGTGGTGTTTCTTTTATAAATGGTTTGATGCAACAGCAGAAATAAGGAAGGATCGAGTCCCCGCCAACATGCGATGTTACAA
Source organism: Pinus tabuliformis (assembly GCA_031772625.1). NCBI lineage: Eukaryota > Viridiplantae > Streptophyta > Pinopsida > Pinales > Pinaceae > Pinus > Pinus tabuliformis. The sequence goes on along the minus strand of CM062819.1, from coordinate 529,624,963 downwards.
GATATTTCTTAGGGCAAGCGCCAACCGGCCATCAGCGTTCGCGTTCTAACACGGGGAAGATTCTATCCGAGCCCGCAAAATATAAATAAAGAACAAGACGTACATAATTGAGAGCATATCCAGAGCTACAGAGTAGATATGTTTGATTCTTTGTCAAGATGGAGGATTTGCCATTTGCAGAAATCGTTCACGAATTCTCCCTTCTGAGAAACCCTTTTAATGTTTCGGGTAGAAGATACATGCATATCGCTTGAAGGCTTTTGCATTAACTCAAGACAAATCAGTTTCCATAGTGACAGGAATGGATATGGGTTTTGCTGAGAGTTCTGATTGGAGAACTGGAAACTGGAGAGAGTTACATTTCCAATGTGAATATCTGGCACATGTTTCATAAAGCCTCTCTCAACGTTCATAGATAGGAACGATCGCGGAGTCCTACAATCAGATATATAAGGCTGTTACGCTTTATAGCTTGGCTGAATAAACATTAGATTTGTGTGAAAGATTGATATCGGCGGAGTTTCTGTTATATCTTATAAGAAATTTCTGCATTTGCTCTAGGTTTTCAGGCATCTGAAAGTCTTGAATATTTGTCTGGTTCCCTGTTATATTCTATTTTGGTTTGTTGCAATTTCAATTTCGATGGCAGACGTGAACATGGTAGCTGGACGGGTGTCTTGAGAACCCACTCATTTTTTGCTGCTGCCTGAGTTATCTCCTACCCGAGTTGATTTTCTGCCAACTGAAGGCATGCTCAGGGTTCTGAGAGCAAACATAATTCTGGAGCAATTTCATGTGTTGGGAGTGACCATAAACAGAGCATGTGGACTAATTATGTGGACTAATTTTGTTACGCCTTTGAGTTAGCTGGATTAATGATACAATATAACTTAATGATGGAATGCTTTGGTGAGAATTAATATATGCTGACATTTGCGAGCAAAGGTTGATATATGAATGGGCATGTACTTGATGTACTAATGCTACTAACCAGATATGTATGGCACAGACCTTGTAAGAAGCTTGTTATAAGATAACATTTGTTGCTAGCGTATGTGTGAATGAAAAATCATGCAGCTGCGAGTGATTCATGTATAAAAAAAAAACGAAGGTAGTGCAGATGAGTAACCTTGTGTGGCTAAGCCTGAGTTTGCATGCTTGATTGTTGGCTACTAGGGATTTTCAGGGTGATGAGCTTATAGCTGAGCAGAAAGCGAGGTTGATAAGTTTAAGGTTTCCAAGCAGAGAGTGATTTAATAAGTGGAGTTCGGTTGTTGCTGATTGAGTCTGTCAGAAAGCATATATATATATATATATCCAAGTTGTTGTGCTGCTGCTAGGGTCTGGACAGTTTGTTCTACAGGATGAGATCAGAATTATGTGCTGGTGTTGAGCAGAAGTTATGTTTGGTTTGGTAATCAGATTGATGTTGTGATCCTTCTGATTGATGAGAGGAATATATATGCCACTGACATGATTTGACAGAGATGTATTTGGCAGTTTTATTTATGTAGGGTTTTCTAGTAAGAATATGAAGATACTATTGTTAATGTTGCTAATGTGCTGAGTGAATGTGTACCAATCAAATAATGCCTGGTCATTATGACTGACCTAGTGATTGGATATTAATGATGTTGCTAAGAGTTTGTGATACAGAAGTAAATTTGGCTTGATTCATTTGCTGCACATTTACAAAGGATTTTTCTGTGTCTTTGTACTGTGAGTGGGTGTTACTTTTACTCATTGGGTCATAGTTGTAATCAGTCTTTTAAAGGGTTGTAATTTTGACAATGAAGAATATGCCTCGAATTACTGAAATATTAGAGTTCTTAAAAACTCTGATATATTCCTCTAATCATGAAACATTCCAAGTCAGCAAAGGCTCTCTCTCAGAAATTCAGACATGTCTACAATATGCACAAGAGAAAATTGATTTTTTGCAGCTTGAAACACAGCTACAGCAAGAAGAATTAAAACGAAGGAGTCATTCTGAACCTGTTTCTGTTCAGAACAATGAAATAGACTCCCATAAACAACAAGTCAATATTGTTCAAGTTCATTCAGATTCAGTACCCAATAAAGCAGCAATTGTACATACAGATGCAGAAACTCAGTCTGCACTTCCCAAGCCCATCATCAGACCTTGGGAACAGCTTGTCCACAACAAGCACAGAACTGGTCTTGGATATGACAAGGACTTGTCCTTTCATATTCCAGACTATGCCAAGCCCATTCAGTTTCAGAGTGCTGGATTCATTCATGACAGTTCACCTCCAGCTATTCCAGATTCTGCGCCTCTTCCACAGCAACAACAACAACAACAAAAACAACAGATCGTGAAATGCCAACACTGTGACCGAGTTGGCCATCTGAAAGATCACTGTTTTGATCTTCATCCATGTGAGCACTGTCATAAAACTAGTCATTCTTCACACAGATGCTTCAGAAATAAACATCCTGCAAGAACAAAGATTCATCTTGGATGGATCGCTTCTTGGCAATGGGCATCAACAGCCAAGAAGATATTCCAAACACATGTCAGAACTTGTTCCAGAATATTGAACAGTCTTGCAGTTGAGTTTTCTCCATCTTCTCACCTTGTATTTGACAGGGGGGGGGAAATGATGGTCATCTACAAGCTTCAAAGTCACATCAAGCGAGCCTGAGCCACAACCTGCCACACCAGTTTCAGAGTTGTAGCCAGAGACAAAGATGCCTGAACATGCCTTCAGTTGGCAATCTGGGACACTTTCTCTAGCAGAAGACTTCAGCTTCTTCCCAGTTTTGAAAGAGTTCCGGGAACAAAATTGAGAACACTTCCTCTAGCAGAAGACACCAGCTTCTTGCCAGCTTTGGAAGAGTTCCAGGAATTGCATTAAGCATTCCAGAGTTGTTGGTTATCCTAAAACCATCACAGGTTGAGACTTCCCTTTTCAGGTTGAAGTTTTACCTTTTATGCGGGGTGAGACCTCCCTTTTATGGTTGAAGGTTTCCCTCTTTAAAACAATAGGATCACTTCCTCTAGCAGAAAACTTCAGTTTCTTGCCAGTTTTGGAAGAGTTCCGGGAACTGCACTAAGCGTTCCAGTGTTGGTGGTCATCCTTAAACCACTGCCCTTTATACCAACATTTCATAGAGCACATTCAGCCTAGTGCTGCCATGCATTTTTTGCATATTTTGTATTACAGCTCTCTTCTTGGACTCATACATAACCCTTCGGATTAAGGGGGGGAATGTTGGACACCTAATCGTAAATGGGTTAGTGTGGAAGTCGAATGGACAAAAGCAGTCCAAGAGACCTTGGGATCTGAAACCCAAGAGTCACATAATGTACTATAAATGTATATCTCATGTTAATAAAAAAATGAATTGCATGTTTTATCTTTCACATTGTCTTGCTGTCCATGTGTGTTTAACACATTTGATGGATATTTCATCACATTGTAGCAGCCAATGAAACCAAAGATCTAATGGTAGTATACCTTGCAGTAGGTGCACAGGTTTCTTCATAATCTATGTGTTCCTTTTGGGAGAAACCCCTTGCAACAAATCTAGCTTTGTATTTGTCTATACTTCCATCAACAATGTGCTTGATTTTGTAGATCCATTTGGAGGTGACAACCGATTTGTTACTAGGTCTAGGAACGATTTCCCAAACCCCATTCTTCATGATGGATTGATATTCTTCTTGCATTGCTTTCTTCCATACTTCTAGATGAGTAGCTTCTTCAAATGTAGATGGTTGAGCTTCAATCAATTTTGTCATATATGCAACATATCCAAAATATCTTTTCGACCTTTTGCTTTCTCTAAAGGTTCCTTTCGTAGCTCCATGTCCTTCAACATCTTCAAGAGTATCTTTTAACCAATTTGGCCTCTTCCTTGTGTTCGGTATGATCACAGGTTGAATAGGCTCACTTGGTCCTTCTTCTTCTTGAATTGTAGATGGATTGTCGGGTTGTACTTCTTCTTCTTCAAATATAGGTAGATCTTCGTCATTGGAATCAATAGGAATGTCCTTGGATCTTTTGTAGGCATGATTTTCATCAAATATAATGTCCCTGCTTACTTCAATATGTCTTCCTTCCTTGATGTAGATTCTATATGCCTTTGAGGAGAGACTATAGCCAACGAAGATCCCTTTGATGCTTGTAGAATCTAACTTCTTTTGTTTGTCCTTTGGAATGTGGATATAAGCAAGACTCCACACTTGGCTTCTTCCCTGTGAATGCTTCCTCAGGTGTCATATTTTCAAGAATTCTATGAGGACTTCTATTTTGAATATATATCGTTGTCATTGCTGCTTCTCCCCATAGAAATTTTGGTAAGTCTTGATCAAGGAGCATTGTTTGTATACCTTCTTCAATTGTCGTATTCTTGCTTTCAACCATTCCATTTTGTTTGTGATAGTAGGGAAGAATAAGCTCCCTCTGAATTCCTGCTTCTTTACAATATGCAATCAATTCTTTATAAGTGTATTTCCCACCATTGTGAGATCTCAAAGTCTTTATTTTTCTTTCAGTTAGGGTTTCCACTTCAGACCTAAACTCCTTGAATTTTTCAAATACATCATCCTTTTTCTTAAGAAGGTAGAGCCATGTCTTTCTAGAGTGATCATTGATGAATGTCACATGGTAAAAATGACCTCCAAGTGATTTGTCAGACATAGGCCCACACATCAGAATGAATGAGGTCTAATATTTCTTTAGACCTTGTTTCACTATTTGAAAATGGTTTTCTTGTATGTTTTCCCAAATTAAGCATCTCTTGCAAACTCCTTCACGATCTTCTTTGATATTGTGTTGGGTCCCTATAATACTAGTGATTACCCCATTACTATTGTAGTTATACCCCTTATTTATATTGTTGTGCCCCTCGAAGAGGCTGAATTCTAAGGCATTGATCTATCTTTTCTATCTTTTCTTGAGCTGGTTTCATAACATTTGGTATCAGAGCTTTGGATTCTAGGGTTTCGCTGCTCCAAACAGGTCATCGTGGAATTTTCGCTATAACTTTTTTTCTGTGACGTTTCAGAAGTCGCAAAAAAAACTCATTTGAGAAGAAATCGTGCTGAACCTTGGGTCCGAATTTCAGAGCTTTTCGCGCGATATTTTCGGAGAAATGATCTGAGGAAGTTGGTCTTTTTGCAGACTCCTGAATTACATTCAAAACAGGTGACCTGGGGAAAATCGTCATAACTTTCTCTCTGGGGATTGGATTGAAATTTCGTAAGAAGGTACAAAAAGAGGATGGACTATAGTTTCTTGTATGTGTGTTTCAGATTCAAAGGTTGAAACAGTGACTCGTGGCACGTCGTACAAGTTCGCTCTACTGAACTAGTCTAAAAGCAAGTCACTGTGGGAGATTTCACATAACTCTTCCTTGGAGAATCCAATTTGGTTCAGACTTGTGGCATTGGAAAGAGGACACAGAAGGCTACTACAGGTCGCAATTTCAGAACTGGATGATCCGAAATTACAGAGATACATCAGATTCAATATCAGGCTTCTATAAAGTGAAAAAAGGTGTGTAGTTTTTTTTTAATTTTTGTGTAAGCTTGGTTTAACAGAATTCAAAGGGCATAGTAAAGCATTATTATCGGTAACTGATGCCCCGAGGAAAGAAAATGCAAACACCTAGTAAGGAACCTGAAAGCTCTAGCATGACTCATGAAGAAGAGGAAGAAATGCTACATGATATATCAAAATTACAAGAACAAGTGCAACAAATGTCACGCTCACAAAAACTAACAGAATCTAAGATAAGTGGCATGGAATCTAAGATAAATGGCGTGGAATCTAAGATAAAGGGCATGGAAGCTAAGATGGATGATTTGAAGACAAATTTGAAGACAGACATGGCAGATTTGAAGACAGATTTGACAAATTTTCTACAAGAAATACTTACTAATGGTGAAAAGGTTGTAAAGGAAACTCATGATGTGAACAAAAGAAATGTTAATCATGATTCCATAGACGCTAATGTTGGATCGAAGACCCACCATATTCCAAAAATCGATATGAGGAAGTTTGATGGCAAGGATCCCGCCACATGGATATTACAGATGGAGCAGTTCTTCGATCTCAATAATGTGCAAAACACACAAAAGGTACGTATGGCAACTGTATATTTGGAACCAAATCAGTTTGTATGGTATCAATGGCTTTGCTCTCGTAAAAAATTTATCACTTGGGCAATTTTTACGGAAGAATTGATAGCACATTATGAAGATACAAAAAGCAACACTTTTTTTAGCCAATTGATAAGTCTCAAACAAAAGGGTTCAATAATGGAGCACATTGAGGAGTTCCAAAAATTGAACATAAGGGTAAAAGATATTCCAGAGGAGCATAGGATTGATGTGTTCATAGGGTCTTTAAAGGATAATATCCAACATGATGTTCGCCTTTGGGAACCTGATTCATTAGAGAAGGCATTCAGGTTAGCAAGAAAAATGGAAAGCAAAATTATGGCAACCAGGAAGCATACCACTCACAACTATAAAGACGGAAGTGTTGTTGCCCCTAGTCTTCCACAACCTATAAGGTTGACACCACAACAATTGGAAGAAAAAAGAGCAAAAGGGCTTTGTTACAGTTGTGATAGCAAATACACTAAAGGTCATAAGTGTGCTGAGAAGAAATTATTCTACATAGATTGTGAAGAGGAAGAAGAAAAGGAGCAAGAAAGGTCAAAAGAAGAAGATATACTCCAGGAACAAAGCCTAGATGAAGAACAAATAAATCCGACCATATCTTGTAATGCATTGGCGGGAATTACCACTCCTCAAACCATCAAGATAGAAGGACAAATCAAGAAGAAAAAGGTAATAGTGTTGATTGATTCAGGAAGCACCCACAATTTTATTCATTGTAGGGTAGCAAAAGAATTGAATTGCTTCCTATATCCAGCACCAGAGTGTCAAGTGATGATTGCAAATGGAGGAACAATAAATTGCTCTGGAAAGTGCCATAATATCAAGCTATCCATGGGAGAATATGTATTGACTAGCCCAATGCTTTCCATTCCAATGGGAGGTGCTGATGTTGTACTAGGAGTCCAATGGCTACAATCCTTGGGTACAATAGCTTTTAATTTTCAAGAACTTTTCATCAAATTTTCTACGGAAGGAAAGGAAGTTGAATTAAGGGGTATTGCAGGGAAACCAGGAAAGATAATCAGCTCTAATGGTATGACAAAGCTTCTAAAAAAGGAGCAAAGAGGTGTAATTGCGCAATTATGTTCGCTAATGTTTCCACATCGGAGTCATCTATTTCTCCAGATCTCCAAAAAAAACTGGACAATCATTCCAAGGTATTTGAGACTCCCAAAGGTCTCCCACCTATGCGTGATCATGATCATGCTATTCATTTGATTCCAGGAAGTGTTCCTCCAAACATCAGGCCGTACAGATATCCCTATGTCCAAAAAAGTGAAATTGAACGTATGGTTGCAGAAATGCTAGAGGCTGGTATAATTCAACCAAGTCAAAGTTCTTTCTCTGCTCCAGTAGTATTGGTGCACAAGAAGGATGGATCATGGCGCATGTGTCCGGATTATAGGGAGCTCAACAAGCTCACTATTAAAGATAAGTTCCCCATTCCTGTCATTGATGAATTACTGGATGAATTGCATGGATCAATTTACTTCACCAAGTTGGATCTTCGTTCGGGATATCATCAAATCAGAATGAAGATTGAAGACATTCCGAAAACGACATTTAGAACTCATGAGGGTCATTATGAATTTTTGGTCATGCCTTTTGGCCTTACCAATGCACCTTCAACATTTCAAGGTTTGATGAATTCAATTTTCAAACCATTCCTTAGAAAATTTGTGTTAGTATTTTTTGATGATATACTAATCTACAGCAAGTCTTGGAAGGATCATGTTGAACATGTTGACAGGGTGCTACAACTATTGGAGGAGAAACAATTATATGCAAAAAGATCCAAATGTTTCTTTGGAGTCCAGGAGGTGGAATATTTGGGTCATATTGTATCTCATGAAGGAGTTAAGGTAGACCCTAGCAAAATTAAAGCCATTAAGGAATGGAAAATCCCCACATCCATAAAGCATCTGCGAGGATTTCTTGGGTTGACAGGGTATTATCGCAAGTTTGTTAAGAATTATGGGAGAATAGCAGCACCTCTAACAACATTATTGAAGAAAGATGCATTTTCATGGACTTCGGAAGCAACAAAGGCCTTTGAACATCTTAAAGAGGCAATGTGCCAAGCACCGGTCTTAGCTACACCGGACTTCACAAAAACCTTTATTGTGGAATGTGATGCTTCAGGAAATGGAATTGGTGCTGTTCTAATGCAAGATGAAAGACCCATTGCTTTTGAAAGTCGTCCAATCAAGGGAAAGTTTTTAAGCAAAGCTATTTATGAGAAGGAAATGTTGGCAATACTCCATGCACTTAAGAAATGGCGACCCTACCTAATGGGAAGACACTTCAAGGTAAAAACGGATCATGATAGCCTTAAATACTTTTTAGAACAAAGATTATCCTCTGAAGAGCAACAAAAGTGGGTCACAAAGATGTTGGGTTATGACTTTGAAATCATCTACAAAAAAGGGAAGCAAAATGTGGTGGCAGATGCACTCTCAAGAAAGGATGAGGATGTGGAAGCATTGTTGTGCGCCATTTCTATTATCCAACCAGATTGGATAAACGAAGCAAGGGAGGAATGGAAGAATGACGAAGAAGTGTGGGCACTTATTCGAAAGCTACAACAAGATTCCAGTACGTCTGATACATTTAGCTGGCAAAATGATTCGTTATGGTACAAAGATCGCTTATACCTCTGTAAGAATTCCCAGCTAAAACAAAAGATTCTTATGGAATTGCACACTTCTCCCTTAGGAGGGCACTCAGGATTTTTAAAAACTTACCACAGGGTTAAGAAGGAATTTTTTTGGGATGGCCTTAAATCAGATATTCAAAAGTTTGTGGCGGAATGTTTGGTTTGCCAACAAAATAAAGTTGAAACAATTAAGACACCGGGCTATTACAACCTTTATCCATTCCAAGCCAACGTTGGGAGGAGGTTTCAATGGATTTTATCACAGGTTTACCCAAGTCTGAGGGAAAGAGTGTCATCATGGTGGTAGTTGACAGACTTACCAAGTATGCACACTTTTGTGCATTATCACATCCATTTAAAGCCAGTACAGTTTCTACTGCATTTATGGAAACAATTCAAAAGCTACATGGAAACCCAAAGATTATTGTAAGTGACAGAGATCCCATTTTCACTGGAAATTTTTGGACAGAATTATTTTCTTGTCTTGGTACTCAGTTAGCTCATAGCTCATCTTATCATCCTCAATCTGATGGGCAAACTGAGATAGTAAACAAATGTTTGGAAGGATATCTTCGTTGCTTTGTATCTGATAAACAGACACAATGGGTCAAATGGTTGCCTCTGGCTGAATGGTGGTATAACACTTCCTTCCATACAGCAACAAAAATGACCCCATTTATGGCACTTTATGGGTATCAACCACCATCCATCACATCATATTTAAGAGAAAATTCTAAGGTTCAGGCAGTGGAACATCACATCGAACATCAACAACAAGTCCTCCAACTCTTAAAGGATAACCTCGTGTTGGCACAAAATAGAATGAAACAACAGGCAGATCAACATCGCAGTGAAAGAAGTTTTGATGTAGGTGATTGGGTATTCCTACGGCTACAACCATATAAGCAAATGTCCCTAAAGCAAGCTAAGAAGGATAATAAATTATCACCAAAGTATTATGGTCCGTACAAGGTGTTGCAAAAGATTGGTACTATGGCATACAAATTGGAGCTTCCTGCAGCTTCTCGATTGCACCCAGTTTTCCATGTTTCATGTTTAAAGAAGGTTATAGGCGACAAGCTCCCAGTTCAAACAATATTGCCAGAACTTGATGAGGAAGGAAAAATTATATTGGAACCGGAAGCAGTCACAGAAACAAGAACTCGACAGCTACGAAATCGATCAATTTCAGAGTATCTTATCAAGTGGAAGAACTTATCCGCTGAAGATTCCACATGGGAGGATGAGAATTTTATGCAGAAGTATCCAGAACTACTCAAGCGTTGAGGACAACACTTTTTTGAAGGAGAGGGGCATGTTGGGTCCCTATAATACTAGTGATTACCCCATTACTATTGTAGTTATACCCCTTATTTATATTGTTGTGCCCCTATTACCCCCATGTTGTTATTTCTGTGCCCCATAGAATCCCTCTATTGTTATTTTTGTGGCTTTATATTATTATTGTTAGGTCGGCTGGATTATATTGTGACTCCTTAGACTCCTATATATAGAAAGGAGGTTTTGTCATTTGATCATCAAAGAATTGTTCATTTATGTAATGTAAAGGAGGTTGCCCCCTCGAAGAGGCTGAATTCTAAGGCGTTGATCTATCTGTTCTATCTTTTCTTGAGCTGGTTTCATAACATATTGGGGATGCCATGAACTAGTTGATCAAGAGTGGGAATGACCTTGAAGTGAGGATGACCATATCTTCTATGCCACAGCTCAATGGGATTGATTTCCATATGAACTAATGCTTGAGGAGGTGGTGTAATGACGCTATATAAGCTTCCTTAATGAACTTTAATAACCCTAGCTTTATCAATAATTGAATCTTTTCCCCAAACCAAGACTTTTCCATCAACAAAAGCAACTCTATCCCCTTTATCTTCTAAGCAAGAAATTGAAAGCAAATTCTTTTTCAAACCTGGAACATATAGTATGTTGTTGAGGTGTAGTTTAGCTCCATTCTCCAGCTTCAAAGATGTTGATCCAAGGCTTCTAACATCATAGCTTTTGTTGTCTCCCAATTCCACTGTATGAGAAGATGGTTCCTTTGATAGAGTTTGAAGTTGTTTACTTTCCCCTTGTTGAATAAGTAGTGGAAGATCTTCTTGATCCAACTTCTTGCAGTATTGAATCCCATTCTTATCATAGAGAGAGTAATCATTTCCTTCAAGCCAATGAAGTGATCTGCAATCTCCTTTGAGCCTAGCTCTGAAACCATGTTGAGAAATCAATCTAGTAGAAATAGGGTTATATTTCTCTTTCTTGATAATTACTTGTGAATTGTCTTTTTTTACTTATTTGTTATATTATCTTTCATCAAGCAATTACCAAATTATGCGTGCATGAAGACCACAAAACACAAGACACAAGATGTAGCCACTCTGCCAGGGCAAAACCCCTATCTAGGGGAAACCCAGTCAAAATCTCTTCTTTCAATAGTTTTCTTGAGATTCTTCAACCTAGACACAAACCTCCTCCAACCACCAAGTCAGCCTCCTCTTCTAGCAACTTCGAACCAAAAATTTCGACCCTTGAAGCAACAACACTTCAACCCAGCAGATGGCAGTAGCAACAACAGTAGTAGCTTCGACTAGACAAGAAAAACTCCGATCTCCCAGAGGAACCCAAACGAGAGAGAGAGAGAGAGATAGCCCAAAACTTTGATTTTCTCTTTTCCTTCCTCTTTCTTCAACTTTGCTTTTCTTTTAGCCTCTTTTCCTTCTTCACAATTTTCCAACTCTTTCTTTTGGATATTGAACTTATGCGTGAGTGAGAGAGTGCTCCAAATGAATTCAATCTCCTTGTATATATAGGCTTGAGGTGAGGTCGAATTGCCCTGTTTGAGGCTGACTTGGTGTGGAGGTGTCAAATACCTAATTTGACTCAATAATAAAATCATTTTACATGATTCAAAAGCCCAAGAAGGGTCTCTTTAAATGGACAATGACTCTAATGACTTAGAATAAATCTTAGAAGTCCTCAATGAGGACTCTGACCTAAAACATGATGACCCAAGCATGAAACCCATCCTTTAATAAGTCATTGTGATAATAATTTTTTTTTTTTTATTCATTCTTTTGACAAGTACATTACATAATGACTCAAATACATTTACGAAGATTGAACCTAGTTACATTTTTCAACAGACCATTCCTTTGGCGACAAGTGATAGATGTTTTACACAGTATAATCCAAATTAATTATGGATGGTGTGATAGTATCAGACCTGACAGCAAATTAAGTGAGTTAGGTTGTGATTGGTCATTGTATGGTCAGGAAATGCTGCCTTTATATGGTGAATAGTGGTGACCTTTTGGGGAGGTGATTTGGAGAGCTTTTAGGTTCTTGGGACTGCAGCTAAACTAAGTTGATTGACAATCCGTATGTCTGGTGTAGATGTATAAAGCCATGATGAGAATATTGGTGCCCATTAAGTGTGGAGTTATGTTTATGTTTTGAGTTTCACCAACCCAAAATTAAAATTAAGTGGCGTGCTAATGATTACATATATCTATGAATATTATTCTGTTGACCACCCTACTGAACCTTGATGCATGGTTTCTGAATTTTAAAAAGAAACTCAACTCAAAATTAAAATCAATTGAATAGCTAATGATTACATAGGGTTATGCATCAAGTATGAGGCTATTGGTCATCCTACCGAAACACAATACACGGCTTCTCAATTTCAAAGATAAATGCCCATTTGTTTCATAGCACAATTTCTTGAATTTTAAAGTCGCGAATACAATATTTTTGCTTCTCTTCTTAGTCTATTTTCATTTTTAAGGAAAGTTCTTTTATTGTAGTGTGGTCAAATGACACTTGCATGTTATTGTTTAACTCCACTTGACCGATAACAAATTGTTTTTCACTTATTCATGATTAATGCAGCGAACAACAACTATCTAGTATCAATTTGGGAGCTATCATATTATGATCATACCCTAGACATTTTAAAGATTAGTGTTGCAAAAATCTTGAAAGAGAACTATATGATCAATAGCTTGTTTCATTTACAATACAACGAAAGCTCAAGAGTCTTTTGTTTCATCGGTTTCTATTAAAATACAGGATGCATTGTTTTAATTTTTCATAGACATACATATGTAACTTTTTTGAAAATGTTTCCTATGTATTCATGGAATGCACATCAATAATGGAGAACAAAATTAACCATGTGAAATTTATGAATGCAGAGATATTGGATCACATATACACTTACAGATCCAAGTAATTGGGAAAAAAAGTCATCCCAGGAGAGCATACAAACACATGAATAACTTGCTATGGAGAACAACATATAAAAACAACCTTTTGAAGTTTCAGCCTTAATAGTTTTCGTAGTAAGATTGATGCAAGGGTGTATGGATTGGAGAACATGGCTCAAAAACCAGATTGGTTTGCCCAACAAACTCTATGAAAATATTAGTAACCAAATTCTGGTTGGTTTAAAGTTTGGAATACTTTTAGGAATATTTAAGTAGCTTATTTTGAAAGAAGGAAGTGAGCTTAATGAGCTCCTTCAATGATTTTGTTTGTTTTTGGGTCTTATTTTTTTTGTTAATATATATTAAAAAATAAATTGAAAGTTTTAAATTTTATTAGTTTTGATGCACAATTATTGATATGAAATGTTTGTATTTTTATTTTTAATTATTTTTTAGAAAAGTGGGATTTTATCCATGGAGATTTTGTTGGAAAATGTGGCTAGGTTCGGTTTTCATAATATCATTTTATTGATTATTGTAAAGAAAAGAATTGATATTTGAATCAAAAGAATTATTTGTATTTGAGACAAGTATTGAGATTGTAGGAAGAAAAGAAAATGAATTTTTGTTTTATAAAATATATCCACAGGAAGATCAAGTCGACCCTCCATCATGTAGGCTCAATACTCCAAGTGGCACCACCATGGGCAGCTATAAATAAGAGAGGCCTTTAGACCTCATTAGCACAATTCATATTCTTCTCTTGGAGACATCTACTGCAGCCATACGAAGGTGAGAAAGAGGATGAGCTCAATAGGACAGGAAATCAAGTAGCTACAAGGAAGATTTAGATTTTCTGCTCTTGGGAAGAATAAAATTCATGTTTTTGACCTAGTTTCTCTCTCCAACATTTATCATGTGTGGGAAGTAGTTTATGTTGCTGGGGGTCGAGTTTCCGGGGTCTATTGCAGGTCCAAATTTCGCTCTACTAGCTGCAGGGTCAAATTACAACATCTTGCCAGAATTTGAAGCTAAATGGCTAGGGTTTGCTGGGGAAGGTTTGATTAGGTTTGACTTGGACTTGGGAGACCTGGTTTGGAGAGGGCTTGACTTGATCTTTGGTGGCAAGGCTGACTTTGATATTGCTCATTGGTATAAGGATTGTTGGGTTTTCCCCTAAGAGAGGGGTTTTCCCAAGGTAAACCTTTGTCTTGTGTATTGTATTTCAATGATCTTTACTTTCTTGTATATTGGAGTTACTATATAATTGCTTGATGAATAAGAAGAACATCTAAGAAGTAATAAGAACACTCGTATAATTCACAAGTAATTATCAAAAATAAGAAAATCAAGTCATTGTGATAAAAACCCTTGATTTCTAACATGGTATAAGAGCTAATGTGAAGAAGGAAGCCAAAAGATCACATCTTGCTTGCAGATTGTCTTGGGGAATCCTAAAGCAATATTGAAGCATGTCCTGAAGATTATCTTAAAGCATATTTCTCTCTCTTGAGCATCAAGCAATTTGTCCTCTTATTCATGTCATTTGATCAAATGGCATTCATCTACAAGTAGAGCAATAAGCTAAATGGTGCCTCCAACTTCAAAGCATGGAAGAAGAGGATTGATCTAGTCCTCCTAGAGAATGAAGTAAAGAAGTATGTGGAAGGCAAGATCCCTAAACCTAATGAAGAGAATGTTCAAGAAGTAGCCAAGTACAACAAAGGAGAAATCAGGGCACAAAGGATTCTTCTAGAATCCATAAAGGATCATATGATCACTTTTGTATCAGAACTAAACTCTGCCAAGGAGATAATGAACCTAAAGGAAGCTCTCAAGCATTTGCTATAAGGATCAAGGACGGGCTTGGAAAGAAGTCTTCGAGGAAGTTAAAAGCAGAAGTTGATGTATCTAAGGTCCAATGCTTTAGATGCCATGAGTTGGGACACTACAAGGAGGATTTTCATAAAGATCCAAGCAACAAGAAGAGAAAAGAGAAGCATCAAGCCAATGTAGCTAAAGGTGATGAAGATAAGAAACCTCTGAAGAAGGTAAAGGAAGACAACAACAAGGACCTTTACTATGATTGATAGACATGGTATGTATCGGGTATGTAATATTTGGTTTCTATCTTTATGAAAATAAGATGAATAGTTGCATATGTTTACAAGTACTTTTGAGTTCTTGGAGATTAGAAGTTAGATGATGCTTTGTTTCCATGAAAAGAAGATTTTGTTTTGTTTTGTTTAAGGGCTCTCTATAATATAAAGGCTTTAATATGATGTTAGAAGGTTATGATAAGGTTTGTGTCTATGTTAAGACACTAGGTGATATACCGAGTCTGGTATATGGTTTATCTTCCTTTTGACATGGGAATCAAAGTACTATATGTGTGAGGGCAGATTTGTTATACCCTTAATAAGAAAAGTCTTGTGTGATTCAAGTGTGATGCATGTACTTGTTGTTAGTCCTTGTGATATACTGGGTCTGGTATATGGTTTATTTTCCTTTTAACATGGAAATCAAAGTACTGTATGTGTGAGAGCAAATCTGTTATACCCTTAATAAGAAAAGTCTTGTATGAGTCCATTGTGTGATTCAAGTGTGATGCATGTACTTGTTGTTGGTCCTTGTGGTATATCTTTGAAATTAGAGATCATGTATATGTTGTATGTAAGCTACACTTGCTGTGATATGATGAAACCCAAATGGTTTGGAGATGTTGCATTTGTTGCATGAAAGCTAACTTGCAGAGGCATATGCATGGAGCTTCACGAAGTAGATCTCCTGGTAAATTTGAATGTGAATATAGAGTTAACAATTTGTATAATTTGTTGAATATAATTTGGTTGAATATTCAGTTATGACTGGTCTAATACAGGATCTACAAGAAGAATTTCGTTTTTGTGAGGGATCTAAGATTGTGACATATGATCCTTGGAAAGAGAGGGCGAGTTCCTCTTTGACTATAATAATTGTTTATGAACCTTTGTGTATTATTCATCTTACATGTTTGACTTGATGTAGTCAAGATCTTGTCACTTGGATTCCTACTACCTATCTAGTTGTGTACTAAGATAGCTTAGAAAGGAAATGAAGTATCTAATGTTGAGATTGGTAGCTTGGGAGATACTCCAAACCCTAGGTTAGACTGGTGTGGAGGAATTGGCACACAAAAGTGGCTTGTGGGCTAAGAACCCAAGCATGGGATTTGCACGCAAGCTTGTGGGTGTGAAACCACTAAGAGATGTGATGACTTGGCACATGGAGGACGCAGGGCATCCTTAAAGGAGTAAGGAGCTATTTCGAGTACCATGAGATGCCTTGTAAAAACAAAGAAATTAATTCTTGATTTTTTGTGTGGGCTTGTGCAACAAAGTTCAAGTCGACTTTGACTTAGTAATGCCCCAAGGGCTAGTTGTTGCACACCCTAGTGATATGTATAAATAGAAGTGAGGAGGTGCCTCATTTCTCATCAACCCAAGTGCAACGATCATAAGTAAAGAGCATTTGAGGCAGCGACAATAAGGATAGGACGGGGTCGAGTGAGTTTTTGGTATATTTTTGTGTTTTGTACAAGTTTGAATTGCTGGAGGCAGTCCGCTGTGTTAGTGGAGGGCTTCTTTAAGAGTTTTGTGCATATGTTGAGGGTTGTCTCTCCTTTGAACATACCCAAAATCTTTAGAGCAGTTATAGGCAGGATGGAGCCCTAGAATGGGGCTGGTTTGCGGTCAAAAGAGGATTGTAACAACATCCTAGAGCGGCTTGTGTAGCAGCGAAGGAGTATTGGCAAGGGATAACAAAGTGTTTGGGGTTGTTTGCAGGTTGGTTAAGGGTTGGTTTGGTGCCCTACAAACCAAATACTTCAAGAATGCAGTAGCATAGGAGTCGAGCTTGGAGGCAACAAAAGGAGTCTTCAAATCGTAAATGTGTGCT
Organism: Pinus tabuliformis; assembly: GCA_031772625.1. Lineage (NCBI taxonomy): Eukaryota > Viridiplantae > Streptophyta > Pinopsida > Pinales > Pinaceae > Pinus > Pinus tabuliformis. The sequence continues at coordinate 529,607,991 of CM062819.1, read as the reverse complement.
CTTTTAGTTGATGGTTTGCTAGCTGGTGGTCCTAGTCTGGACAATGGTCACTGTTGAGAAATCTAGGGGTAACTAGATTAGATGATTCCTCTTAATTTGATAACTACTTGTGATGTATTTTTACTTAACTTGATTAGCTTCTTCTTCAACTTGATTATTATTGTGTTTTCTATCATCAAACAACTACCAAACAATAAAGATCAATGAGACAAGAGGACATAAAATGTATGTTGTAAGCAAGGCCAAAACCTCTCCTCTTGAGAGGAAAACCCACAATAATTCTTCTCTTCTTATAGAATGTCTGTGTGACAAATTCCAAGACCTAGGACCCTTGTCAAAAGACCCATCTAAGACCAAGTCAACCTTCACAACGTTCAACAACTTTTCTAACAACTTCGTTCCCAACAACTTTGACTTAGCAGTGTCCAACAACTTCGACCTAGCAGTGACTTTGACTTTCCAGCAACTTCGACTTAGTAGCGTACAACAACTTCGACTTCCATAACAGTTTCTTCTGCAACTTCGACTTCCCCAACAATTTCTTCTGCAACTTCTAATTTTCCCATAAAATTTTGTAATTTCGTTCCAACGACTACTTTAGAAACTCTAACAAGAGAGAGAAAGAGGTCCAAAACTCCGATCTTGTTTTCCTTCTTGTTTGCCTTATTTTTCGTCATTTTCCAGCTTCTTTCTTGAGGAGATCGAATTGCTTCTTGCTTGATCGAATTGTGTCTCCAAATGAAGTCGAGGTTCCCTTATACTTAGCAGGTCGAATTGTTGTCCTTGAGGCCAACTTGATCCTTCTTGTAGGCCGACTTGTTTGGCAAGGTCTTGGAGGGTCTTTGTGACACTTTTGACTTTACAAAAATATTATTTACAAGATACAACATGCCCAAAGGGGTCTCACATGTATGACAATGACTCTTTTCACTTCATAACTTTATGATAAACCTAGAAGCACTCATTGGGTGCTTGACCTATAAATAAATTTATCTTGAGCATGAAACACATACATCAAGAATGAAACTAATAAATTTCTTTTCTCTTTAATATCAAATATATAAAATCATGATTACAATAGACATTATGAAGACTAAACCTAGTTATAGATTTCAACAGTTAGAACATACTAAGAGCAGATTCATCATCTGCTGTTGCACATATGCCAAGGTCAAGAGGAGTCGCAGAAGGTTGCAAGACAATGCCATCTTCTTGAGTTGATGTGATTTTCTAGTGGATGTTGTCTTTGTTTAGGACAATGTTGCAGTAGCCGAAAGAACAGGTGTTAGGAGGGCTTGTGTGGCTTGCTCCAAGCCCTAAGTACAACCTCTTGAAAGACTAACAGGAATGTCAGAAGTTAACAAAGTAGGTGAGCTCGGAACTGATTCTTGAAGGACAAAGAAAGGAGGTCAAGGGAGCAGATCACATCAACCCAAGTTCATTGTTGGAGAAGGACATCTTGCAGTGATAGGTGGCAACCCTCTATGCCCTAAGTGTGTCTTCGTCGGGCAACATAGGAAGGCACTAGTGGGAATAAAGTCCTAAGAGTTGTGTCCTTGAACGACTAAGGAGCAGCTAGTGGGCAAGAAGTCCCAAAGGCGCTGAGGATCAACAATGGGCAGTTGAGAGTTCACAAACAAAGTTGTGAATAACTCGACAGGAGTCTCAATGTGTTGATGCGTTGAAGGACTAACAATTAGCTAAAGAGCAATTAAAGCCGTGTTCGGTGATCTAATGGAGTTGTTTCATTAATAAACACATATTGGAGTTGTTGCAGATCAGAGCTGAAGGATCAAGCGTGTTTAGGGTGCAACGAAGAGGAGCTGAGAGAGCATGCTACATCAACTAGATGGTTAGTGTATCTTGTTCGGGCAGTTTGGTTGTCATAGTTGTTGACACCAAGTCCCAGTGGTGGTCTTGTATCAGTGGATGTATGAGGGCCATTATCCTTAGTACGGGAGCCCTAGACAGTTGTATTACAATTTGTTAATATAACAAAGTTGGGTAGTTAAAATTTGTAAAAGTTGTCTATATTTGTGTACGTGTTGATTCACTGCTATTTATTGTTCCGTTGTGCAAAGTAGTTTGTTGTGATACTTGGGTTGGTAGCGTTAGTGATTATAAGAATTTAACTTAGACTCTAGTATCGTGGAAAGACAACATCTAAAAGGATAGAATGTGTCCTAGCAAAGCAAAACTTAAGAAAGTCTAGGATGTATCCTAGAAGATAAAGAAGAAAGCATAAAGGAAGGTTTCCGAAAGTTTAGGCTAAACCCTAGAAAGTAAGAAAGGAGGCCAAAGAGGAAGTCTTGGAAACCTTGGAATGGGTTTGATCAAGACATGGACTAATGATATTTGGAAACCCTATCTCTTGAATGATGTAAATAACCGTTTTATGAAGTTGCAGGTTATATTGCATGGAATCCAAGAGCAAGAGGGATGTGGCTTCTCTCGAAAAGGACTTAACAAAGGATCCTGGAATGATAAAATGCTCCCTGAATTTGGGGCTTGGTAGAACCCTATTGACATTCTCTCAATTCAATGGTGAATGGTGTACTAAGCTGAGCTTTAGGTTCAATGGTACATGGAATCAAGATCCAATGAAAACCTGATTGATGATAAATGGTTTCTAACGCATCAGAGGAAGACTTAAGAAGCATGATAGCTCTTGGAAAAATTGTATCATGGACATAATGTGTTGTATTCGACCATGATGCTCACAAAGGGGTTTGGAAGAATCAGGTCTGATGATGGGTTGAGGCACATGATGATGATATGTGATTTGGAGCTGAGAAGCTATGATGAAATCTCCACATATAAACTGATAGATTCTGGAACAAGCTGCAGGTTTGTGGATGTCTCCTCCTTGGTTAAGAGGGAGTGAGGGTGATGCTCTTCTCGGATTGAAAGGGAGTGAAGGTTTCACTCCTTGGTTGAAAGGGAGAGAAGGCATAGCTCCTCCTCGGTTTAGAGGGAGAGAGGATATACCTCCTCTTGGTTGATAGGGAATGTGTATGCAAATCCTCCTTGGATGAGAGGGAGTGATGGTGTTCTCCATGTGTCATATACTTGGCTACGGCTAACCGTCGTAAGTCAAGTGCATGAACATGAATATGGAGAATGAGAGATTGGATAAGCATCTTGGATAAATATTCTAGTGTCAGTGTCTTATGACCAGGACTAATCGTCGTAAGTCAACATTTGATATGGAAAGAATGGGTGAAGGATAAATGTTCCCGGATGATACTATGATAGGAAATGGTTCTATGAGTGGACATGTTTGGTCGAAGAGAACTGGTATTTCCTGGTGATATAGTATATAGGAAGGACCCTATGAGCTAGACATATTCAGTTATCCGTGTTAGAGTATGTGGCTTGATTGAGAAGAGATGCAACGAAAGCTTCCCAACATTATTTGCTTTGATTTTGGGATGCGATAGAGTTTGTTATGATGATGATAAGGCCTTGGTCATGTGATAATGTTGGTTTTGATAAAGATTCTTATCAATCTGCAATCCTTTCCTTTAGATGACAATATCTCGATAAAACCATTATGAATACCACCCTAGTTAAGAGTGTTGGAAATACTGAGAGGGGGGTGAATCAATGTTTCTTACTTTTTTATTCTAGTGATTGCCAAAAGCATATATAGATATGTATATGTATACACAGAACACAGAAACCAGCAGCTGGGATAAATGCTTTTATTAAAACTCAAGACAGTACAATGAAATAAATACAATATAAGTATATATCTGACTGTGAAAAGTTGCCAAGCTCCAACTTGGACTTCAGTGAGGCTCCAACCTCCAGAGCACCGACTCTGTTTAGCAGTGGTTCTGCACTTAGGAGCACCTACCCCTAATGACTTTAGTCCTGTTCAGTTCTGAGGCTCCAACCTCTTGGGCTCCAACCCAACCTTGGTATACACTAGTATGCTGCTGCACTCTATTCAGTTGGGGTTCTCTCACCCCTACTCTCCTCCCTCTGCTACTACAACCTCCGCTGCTTCTGCTGCGTCTTCTACCTCTGCTGCTTCTGCTACCTCACGCTCTGGTTCTTCACCACAATAACAGCAACAATAGTTCTCTGTTTTTACTGTTTTATACATTCTCATGCCTTTGTCCATTCGTTTCCGCTTACTCGCTGGATCTTTGGCTTCCTCCTCAATTGCTTGAGCTTTGGCTTCCTCAACACTCGCTCGACCTTCTGGCTTCCCTCCTTGGTCGCTGTGGCTTCCTCTGTGCTGGGTTTCCATTCGACTTCTTGGCTTTTCGGTCACTGTGTGTTAAAACTGTAACACATGCCCGTTTTTTCAATGATAACAGGCATCCACCGAGACTGTTTCGTTTAACAGACATGTTATGCTGCAATCACAATCTCCATCGCCCTGATACACCCCATGTAACTGACGCTCAACCTTCTAATTCATCAGAACAGTTATCATAGGCCTTTCGGCCCAAAAACCCTGCGCAACCCAAAAAACTTGATTACACAGGAAATATGTGTGAAACAGTCGAAAAGATTGAAGGGGCGGACTTCATGAACTATTACACCCACATTTAAACGACGTCGGGTCCGCTCCTCCACAACATTATCGCAATCGGCAATCGCGGCTTCCTGGAGTTCTTTATATAGTGACCTCATGACATCGCCGATGGCCGATGGGCCGATCCTCCTGCGGACATGATATGGTATTAAACAGCAGTTGATATTCTTGTCGGGTCCGCAACCGTTCATCGCAATCGGGGTTTGCCCTTGGCGGAGGTCCGATGCGATATCGCTATCGGCGATCGCAAGTCGCACAGGGTCAGGTCCGATGCAATATCGCTATCGGCGATCGCAAGACGCATATGGTTAGGGCCTTACACTGTATTACCTCCGCTCCGATTTCCAGATGCGATAATCGCTATCGGCGATCACAAAGGGGCCGCTTGACACACTATAACGCCCACTTCCGAAGTGCCAATGCGATGTGCCGGACCCGATAGGATCCCAAATCTCCCGTGCATATATTTTCAAGTTCGGTTTCCATGTGCGATAGTGTAACGACATATATACGTGAGTTTTGGCCTCCGATAGTGTATTGTCGGGGATGCATAGCTTGCCCGCCGATAGTGTTAAGGCCGCTCCCGATGGTGTTTAATGCATATATATATATATATATATATATATATATATATATATATATATATATATATATATATATATATATATATATATATATATATGGGTTCTGCCTCCTATAGCTCCTCTTCTTTGGCATATATATATATGTTATATATATATGGCTCCTTCGTTTGCGCCTCTGGCTTGGTCTGCTCCTCTTGGCTCCGTTTGCTCCTCGAATATTGCCATATTGACATCAATGACAATCTGTGTCCAACAAGGAGGGAGTGTCGGAAAATGTAACTAGGTTCGGTCTTCATAATATCATTTTATTGATTATTGTAAAGAAAAAGAATTGATATTTGAATCAAAAGAATTATATTTGTAATATGTCCCATTGTGACATATGAAAGAAAATTTATTTGTATTTGAGACAAGTCCCATTGAGACTGTCTCAAGAGCCCAAGTTGCACCACATTGAACCTCATGGGCAGCCATAAATAAGAGAGACCTTTAGACCTCATTAGCACAACTTGTATTCTTTCTTTTGGAGACATCTACTACAACCATATGAAGGTGAGAAAGAGGACGAGCTCAAGAGGACAAGGAATCAAATAGTTGGAAGGAATATTTTCTACTCTTGGGAAGAAGAAAATTTATATTTTTTGACCAAGTTTCGCTCTCCAACAATTCACAAGTGTGGTAAGCAGTTTCCGTTGTTGGGCGTCGAGCTTATAGGGTCCACTGTAGATCTTAATTTCACTCTACTAGTTGCAGGGTCGAATTACAACATCTTGCCAGAGGTTGAAGCTAATTGGCTAGGGTTTGCTAGGGAAGGTTTGACTAGGTTTGACTTGGACTTGGGAGGCTTGGTTTGGAGAGGGCTTGATTGGATCTTGGGTGGCAAGGGTGACTTTGATATTGCTCATTGATATAAGGATTGTTGGGTTTTTCCCCCTAAGAGGGGTTTTCTCAAGGTAAATCTCTGTCTTGTGTATTGTGTTTCAATGATCTATACTTTCCTACATACTAGAATCACTCTATAATTACTTGATGAATAAGAAGAATGTCTAAGAAGTAATATGAAGACTCATATAATTCACAAGTAATTATCAAGAATAAGAAAATAAGTTACTATGATCAAAACCCTTGACTTTCTAACATATTTGAACCGTTGATTTATCATAAGAAGTGTCTTAATAGTGCATTCATTCAAATTGTAATCCGTGCCTTAATAATGACCCATTGTAAATATGAAATGTTAAAACATATGGTAATAGTAATTTTCAGAATAACCTTTTTTGTGGTGAATTTTAATATCAAAATATGAATTATCATTTTATAAAAGGAATATTAACATTGACAACATTAATGGTTAAGATTTTTATATTCATAGAAATGGTATTCATTCAAATTGTAATCCGTGCCTTAACAATGCTCCAATGTAAATATGAAATGTTAAAACATATGGTAATAGTAATTTTCAGAATAACTTTTTTGTGATGAATTTTAATATCAAAATATGAATAATCATTTTATAAAAGGAATATTAACATCAACAACATTAATGGTTAAGATTTTTGTATTCATAAAAACGGTATTCATTCAAATTGTAATCCGTGCCTTAACAATGCCCCATTGTAAATATGAATTGTTAAAACATATGGTAATAGTAATTTTCAGAATAACCTTTTTGGTGAATTTTAATATCAAAATATGAATTATCATTTTATAAAAGGAATATTAACATCGACAACATTAATGGTTAAGATTTTTATATTCATAAAAATGGTATGCTTATTTAAGAGATATACCTTAAAAACACAAAAAAACTTAATCATGTGTAACCATTATCATTTATTGATTGATTTTTAGTTTAATTTAATTTTTAGTATCTTAGGTTTATTTATCTTAGTACATCTTTAATATAAAACAATCTATTTTACTATTTATCAATCATAAAAATATTTATAGATATCATGTACACTTTTATATGGAATGTGCATTGACTTTCATTATTAATGAACATTTTTACTTAATGCCACTAATATGATTCACACATTTTATCACTTTTTTAAGGCATCATGAAGATGCAATTCGAAAAGAATTTTAACTCTCTTTTTTTCACGTGAAAAATTGCTTCTTTGTTATTCATTACAAAAGGAAATATACAATATACAATTTTATGTTAAGGAAGATTGGAATTTTTTTGTTATTCATTACAAATAAAAAAATACAATTTTTTTGTAAAGGGAGACTGGAATTTGTCCCCGGTCTTGTGGATCATAAGACGGTTCTATTTATCATATCATTTCACCTTATTAGAGGGTTTATAATTTTGTAATTTAGTAATCTAGACTTCTATAATTTTGGATGTAAGTGCATAAATAATATGGGTAGTCCTGTATCATTTGTGCTTACATTAATAAATAAAAAAGTTGACTGTCTATACTCTGTAAAATTAACAGGAATAATATGAATATATATTAATTTGTTGGAATCGTATTTCTGTTTTCATAGAATTTGTGAGGCTATTTGCAGATTTCCTTGAATTGGTAGTTGCTTCTACTCCTGTTGGATCACTGAAAGGCAATCCAGTTGTGCTAGAGAAGTGTTGAACGTATTTATAATTTGACTGTCAGACATTTCTTCAATTATAATGTGCCCCGACCCCAATGATAGTGCTCTTTTTGATAATATGTCTGCACAATTGTTTTATTCCTACATATATGTTGGAATTGGATATCTTGGAAGTGACCTCTGATTTCTCCAATTCTGTGTTTCTAGGTAGCCAAATTCAATACCTCTAACTTTGTTGCACATGTAAGCCAATCTATAATGCATTTTGAATCCCCCAAGATCATGATATTTCTTATGTTTTTGTGCTTTGCAATAGTCATAAGGGTCCAAGCAGCAATGAGCTCTGCTTTGGTATTAGTGCCAAGACCAATACCAATTTTACACTGTATGGATCTGTTATCAGGAAGTTTGATCAACCCCCCTCCTCCACAGATTTTCTTGGGCAACCCCATCGAAAAATCCAATGGGAACATCTGATGGGATCTCAAGTAAATGATGACTTCCAGACTCCTTAATGGGTAATTCATTGATACAGTCTTTGAATTGAGCAACTATCTTGGAAGAATGAGAAAGAAGGCAAGGTCTATCATCTCTAAAGATGATTCTATTCCTGAGGAGCCAAATACCCTAGACAATAAAGATTGGGAGAGGACTAAGATGTTTTGATTTCTTGTTCCAAAAGAGGATCACATCTTCAAACGTGGACCATATGTTGCAAGTATTGATGCCCATTGTTATGCTAACATTTTCCCAGATTTCCTGTGCAATATGGAAATCTGTAAACAAGTGGTCCACAGTTTCTTCATGCTGATTACAAAGAATACAACAATTTGGTCCAATAAAACCTCTTTTTTGAAGATTCTCCCAAGTTAAAATTTTATTATGGAGAACCAACCAAGAGAAGCATTTTAGTTTTGCTGGGATGTGCCAATTCCAAATGTACTTGTTCCACCATTTCCTATTTGGTTCAATTTCTAAGGATGCTATAGCTTCATAAGCCAGGCGTGCTTTTACTTCCCCAAAAGTTGTGTCCCAACTCCATATTAAATGGTCCTTTGAGTTACAAAGCCTAACTCCGTTTAAATTTAACTATGATATGAAATTCGACCATTCCTCAGTCAGATTATCTTCTAGTCCCAACTCTGTAGGAGTAAGCCAGTAATTTTGGGTAGTCCCAAAAGAGACTCCAAATTTGATGTCATATAGGTAGATCAGTCCTTTGGAGGTGAGGAGAGAGGATAATTCAGGAGATAACTTATAGACTCGTGCCCCTCCAATGAAAGGGTCCTTACCATCTGCGATCCCCGACTTGCCAGGCAAGCCAACTATAAAGGTAAGGAAAAGCTGCAATAAGGGATTTCCATACTATAGATCCTCCATTGATTGGTTTTTTTGCAAATTTTCTAATCCAGTCCACCACAGGCTTTTGATGAAGATACTTCCTTATAGTCTGACTCCATAGTCCCTTACCAAATAAGGCTCTCCATAGATTTTTAAGTGATAAGGCTTTGGAAAAACAAGGGAGGTTTTTGAAACCCCATCCTCCAAGATGTTTGGGAGAAGATAATGTTTTCCAGCTGACAAGATGATATCCTTCCTTGGATTTTTTTGCATGTCCATAAAAATCTAAACATCAACTGTCTAATAACTTTTAGAGTGGAAGAGGGGATCTTAGCTAGTGATAATCAATAAATAGGGATGTTTTCCAACACAACTTTGACCAGTATCATTTTGCCCCCTAATGATAGCCAATTATAACACCAAATATTTATTTTCTGTTCAACCTTTATGATCAGCCATTTCCAGTCTCCTATATGGTAATCATTTGGTTTAAGAAAATAACCAAGATATTTAAAACTACTTTCTAGAGAGATGGCTTGCAGAGGAAGAAAATTCTGAATAGCCGATAGGTTGTCTGGACTGATAGAAAAGTAATGGAAGGTTGATTTATTCAAGTTAATCTCCATGCCAATTGTGTTGCAGAAAATGTTGATAGCTTTGTAATATGCTTTCCATTTTGCAACAGTGCCTATACCCATAAAGAGGACATCGTCCACAAATAGTAGATGCGAGATATGATAGTTTGGAGAAATTTTTATACCAGTGATATTGCCCTTTTGTTTTTCTTCTAGGAGAAAATGACTCAATCCTTCCATTACCAGCAGAAAAAGAATAGGTGATAGCGGGCATCCCTGTCTAAGACCTCTAGAACAAGAGATGTTTTTGGAGGGAGAGCCATTGATTAATATTGAGAAATTTGCTTGAAGTCACACATCCCATTATCCAGTTGACGACCTCCAATCCCAGTCCTATCTGAAGAAGGACAAGTCTGAGATAAGTCCAATTGACTTTATCAAATGCTTTGTTTAAATCCATTTTAAGAATCAGAGCATTATGTTTTCTGGTTTTAATAGAATGAAGGACCTCTTGTGCAATCCCAATGGCATCATGTATCTGTCTGTCATTTAGATCCAAATTGATTAGGGGAATTCTTCTCAGCAAGAAGATGCTTGATCCTGTTTGAGATCACCTTTGTAATGATTTTGTAAACCAAATTACATAGAGAAATGGGCTTGTAATACAGGGAGGTTTTGGTCTTGGAGGTCTTAGGAATCAAAGCAATATAAGTAGCATTGATGTCCTCAGAAATTTCCCCTGTGATCCTAGATTCTTCCACCATTGATTGGAGATCGGGTCCCATTAGCTCAAAAAAGAAGAGGAATAATTCAACCATCCATCTTTCGGGTCCTCTTGACTGAAGAATCACGGGTAATGATTGATAAGCTGTAGCTGGGTACTAATATTTGATGTTCTTGGATCTCTAAAGAGGTTGGAGAAGTGTGATGTAGCAACAATCTTCAACTCTTTTGTATTAGTGACCTTCTTCCCATCTATTGTTTCTAGTTCCCAGATGGCATTGATATTTCTTCTGTGATTAGCATATTTATGAAATAATTTTGTATTGGCATCTCCCTTCTTAATCCACGTCACCCTGCTTTTTAGGCACCACATGTCACGCTCCAAATTTAAAATCTACTTTTTCCTGGATTCCAACCAATTCAATCTCTTCGCCAATATGACCGAGAAGTTTGCTATAGGGAAGATCCAAGACAAGTATTCATATTTTGGCTCAACAGTCAACAACTCCTCTTGGAGCTCCAATTTTCTATTATTTTCCTAGGTTATAACGACCTTCTTGCGTGCCAAAAGTTTCCTAGTCAAGCAATTCATAGCAGAGATGCTATTATCACTGATGTCTTTCTGCCAGGTGTCTCTCACAAGAATTCTGAAGGACTCCTCTCCCAGCCAAGAGTGGTTAAATTTGAAGGGGTAAAAGTCTTTATGACTATCATAATCCAACTCCAGGAAAATAGGCAGGTGGTCAGATAATTTATCTTGTACTATCCAAGTTCTCAGTCGCCCCATATGACCAGTGAACTGATCTGCCATCAGAAATCTATCCACCCTCTTTGCAATTCCCTCCACTTTCGTTCTACCATTCCTCCAGGTGGGAGCCAAGGGATATGGGGCAATGTCACAGAGAGAATGGCCTGTCAGCATAACCAAGAAATAATGGATCAAAGGATCATGTCGAGATTTTGTTCCCCAAGATTCACCATCAGCAATAGTGAAGTTTAGGTCTCCTTCCATAAGTAAAGTGTGATCCTCAAGTAATCCGCTTATTTGAACATGGTCCCAGAAGTTCTCCCTGTCACTGTATGACCCATAACAGTTCACAAGGGTGATGGGAAAAGAAAAACCCCTGAAGTGACCTTTCAGAATGATGCCAACAGAGGATGAAAAAGCTTTAAAAGAGGCTTTTCTAGGATCCCATAGGGAAAGAAGACCTCCAGATAGACCATTTGAGTCAATGGCACAAGAGTGCTAGTCCGGACAAATCTTCTTGAAAGTCTCTCTAGCCTTTTCGCCTGACACCATAGTTTCTTGCAGTAGGATGATAGAGGGATGATGAAGGTTAAGAAGTCTCTTGAAGGAGAGGATTTTTAGGGGGCCCCCTACCCCATGAATATTAATTGATAAAATAATCATTAAGAGTCGAAAGATTAGGGCAATTGTGCTCTAAGGGCCCAAGATGTAGTGCATGAACCAGAGGTTGGGAGAGGCTTAAACCAACCAGTATCTGCTCCGAGGAGAGGCCCTCCTTGGCTAGAGCCCTCCCTGGCTAGAGCTTTTTTTTTGTTTCTTCTTCCTAATAGTGACATTTTGAAAAGAAAAGGAGGGATACGACGATAAACGCTTATCAGAGGAAGTCTCAGGGAAGGTAGGAATCAGAGATATCATAAGGGAATCCCTGTAAGTAGTCTGCATGTCTGGCCCAGAAAGTTCTGGTGAATCCACAATGGTGAGGGCAGAGGAAACTCGACTAGCAGTATCAAGAGAGGCTTTGAATATGGATGACATTGATTTACCATTATGTTGTAGAATGGGGTTATGCCAAAGAGAAGAGGATGTAATTTTAGGTTTGCTAGTCTCAGGGGATTGTTGAGGATTGTCATACAAATCAGAAATGGAAAATTTGGCATTTGAATTTGGTAAAGAAGGAAAACTAGAGGAATAGTTTACAACTTTCATCTCTAAACCATCAATTTGTAAAATATCTTCCGCATATAGCTCTTCAATGTACATACCCGAGTCAGAAAGACTCTTACAAGTTATTATATTTTTGCCAACTGAGGGGGTTGAAGTTGCAATAGGACCATGATCCGGAAGAGAACTGGCTACCTGGTTAGAGCTGGATTGGTCTACTGTTCTTGTAGCGTACCCTCTATTCGCAGTCCGAACAGGACACCCATACTCTTTAATCAACCCCTATTCTATAGAAGGGTGCAGTATCTCAGCTCCATTTTGGTTTCCCAATGCAGTAGACGACTATGGAGGAGCTGTACTGAGATGTTTCCGAGCAGTATCCCGAGTAGTGTTGCGTTCTTCTGTATTTTGATTGCCCAGGGGCGATGGAGGTCTTTCCTTTCCAGTGTTCTTAGAACCAGCTCTGTGCTGCAAAAGTGTTGTACATGTGTTGATTAAGTGCCCGACTTCCCAATAGTTTAAACACCTAAAGGGTACTTTCCAATAATCTAGGGGTTGAAAAATAATTTTATCTCCCCATATAATTGTTAGGGTTTCTGGTAAGTCCTCAGAGGTATCCATTTCAACCAGAATCCACGTTGTCCTCTTGTCTGCGGCAAATAAGGTAGCTTCATCAAAGAAAATGAGTTTTCCCAATGATTGTGCAACCTTCTTTAGGTGTATTTTGACCAGAGTTCGATAGGAAAACCTGGAAGTAATACCCATAGGTTCTTGAAGCGCTGTGGATCAGTCTTAGGGTAGAAAGATGGGAACCAACATTGTAGCCATAACGAACCAATTCCTATGACCCATGTTCTCGCAAGAATGAGTTTCAGGTCTGCCTCAGAAATAAAATGAAAGTGTAGCCAGTTATTTACCAGAATATTTATTATTGACGTGTAACCAACTATCGGCTTCCAAGTTTCTTTGACCCAAATCAACAGTTTTTCATAGGAGATCTTGAAGTAGCTGAGCTTGCCGACTAAAGCCCTCTTGATAGGCATTCGACTCTATCCATGTTGATATCAAGGCCGAGGGTAAGTTCTTTCATGGTTGTTGTCGCCTTCATGTGCTTCTGGGCCCTCCTATATTTGGATTTATGAGGCTTTGTCGCATATCCCTCTCCTCCCGCCCTAGTCTCCTATCTAGATTCCTCTGTAGACAGATGCTATCTGACGCATACTGGGTTGTCCTGCTCCTGTGAAAACTAACCCTAATTGACATTAGAAGAGGACTTGACCTGTTGTCGCGGAATATCTGAGTGTGAGGAAGGATTTGCTTCAGGGGATTCTCCCAACGAACAATCATCGAGAGAGGGGGGCATCTTATCGTTTCCAGTAGCTACGACTAGCAGTGAATCGCCACTAATAACAGAACGACCAGTCTGACGGTCAGATGAAAGAGAAAAAATACCGCTGCAAGTTTTTATATAACTGCTAGTACAAGCCTCCTATATTTGGATTTATGAGGCTTTGTCGCATATCCCTCTCCTCCCGCTCTAGTCTCCTATCTAGATTCCTCTGTAGACAGATGCTATCTGACGCATACTGGGTTGTCCTGCTCCTGTGAAAACTAACCCTAATTGACATTAGAAGAGGACTTGACCTGTTGTCGCGGAATATCTGAGGGTGACGAAGGATTTGCTTCAGGGGATTCTCCCAACGAACAATCATCGAGAGAGGGGGGCATCTTATCGTTTCCAGTAGCTACGACTAGCAGTGAATCGCCACTAATAACAGAACGACCAGTCTGACGGTCAGATGAAAGAGAAAAAATACCGCTGCAAGTTTTTATATAACTGCTAGTACAAGCCTCAGGCTAGTAGCACAACACTCAGTTAGCCATCGGGGAAAAATCTAGAGATATTCCGACGATCTCCCAGGTAAGACTGAGTATCATCAGGGTTCTCAAGGATGTATGGTAGTCGCCATTAACGTTTCTATAGTGTTCTGGAGAGCCAGATCTTCCTTTTCCATGGATGTGAGGTCCCTTTTCTCATGTCATTTCCGACATCCTCCATGGATAACACTGAGAATGAGAATCATTAGGGCTTCGCAAGGGCGAATGGTAGTCGCCATTAGGGTTTCTATAGAGCTTAGGCTCTCCCTTAAACTCACTATCTTTCTTAGTTATAATTTGGACAATAACTATGAAAACTGAAGACTTGATAAATAAATAATAAATAATAAATAAATTAAGGTATCTCACTTTTTAATAAATTAAAATTTTTTAATAAACAAAAAAAGAATAATAGATAAATAGTCAATTTATAAGTGTACTCTATATATTGGGAAGTTATACTCTCATACTCTCTATATGTATGGAAATTGAATAAGAGGAATTTAAACTTTTATTATTTAAAATTAATTATTAAATTAAATCCAAATGAATTCTGTATCATAGTATGAGACTCATTTTTTCTAAACTTTTAGTTTAGAAGTTTTCATATAAATATAACAAAACCTTTATTGGTAAGGAAATCTTAGTTTGAAAGCATTGCCAAGGAAAGCAAGGTTTAGATACATTGTAAATAAGTCTTATATCAAAGATGGTTTTGTTGAAATATAAATAATTGGGTGTGAACTTATCTACAAAGGATCTATTTAGGTAATTGAGTCTTGTGAGCTTGTCATCATGATATTTTTGCAATTTAAAGAAATAACAAGGACAAAAGGTTTGAGGCATAGCTAGAGCTTTTTGTGAGTCTTGAAATAAAGTAACCAAAATTCATTCCTATTTAGCCATGTTATAGAGAGATGGAGTAACTATATTAGTGTACGCTGGCTTTAAAGGAAGGTTAGATCTAAGGTAAATTGGTATGTAGAGAGGTGAGCTTGCAAAGGGGAATTTGCAACCACTCAATTAGGTGGTGTTAATTAGAGATTAATGGAAACTATCAAGTCTACAAATGTTTCTTGACACGTTATCATCTTTGTTCAAACTTAAATGTTTGCATCACAAGTTTAACTAAGCAATAGTAAAATCTATTAAGGGATTTGAGGTGGGCATTGAGTATAATTATTTTACCAATGAAGTGTTTGAGGTTTCAAAGTGATCTATAATTATAGTGTTGTACAAGGCAATGTGAAACATTTGCATTGCCAACATATCCTCTATTATATCCTTCACAAAAGAAGAATGAAACTAATTCTATGTTGACTAGTTTTGTAAGTAATTGTTAAGAGAGTATTGTTTTAACTAATCTACAATCAATTTTCTATTGATCACAACAATAGTGAAATCAAAATTTTGCATTACCAATACATCTTCTATTATATTCTTCACAAAAGAAGGATAAATGAAGAATAAAACTAATTCTAGGTTGACTAGTTTCGTAAGTCATTGTCAAGAGAGTATATTGTTATAACTAATCTACAATCAATTTTCCATCGATAACATACTTTTAAATGAAAAAAGGATGAAGAGGGATTTTTAAAACCTGAGCATGGAGAGGGATTTTAAAACACAAGCACAATCCTCCCCCAACCTAAAAGATGAAAGGCTATGATTGTAATGTTCCCCATTGATTAATTGCCCAAGAGAGGATGACGTAGCCTATCCAACCCTGTAGGAAATAATCAATGATAAGGGGAAACCCATTATCCAATGTTTTGGGGCAGCATTGGGTAAATTTGGGGCAGTTGGGGGAAAAAGCTAGAATTGGGGGCTAAAATTGTAACCCCTCTCACTAAAATAAGGAGCGACCCCATAAGGAATCTATAAATAAGAGAGATAAAATCATTTTTATCATCATTGATTGGATTGGATATCTCTATTTGAAGTTGAAGCTGTGAAGGTTTTAAGGCCCCTTCTTATTTGATTAGTTTCAGTGGTGATGATACCACCATAGCTAGTCTTTTCTATTTCATCCAAAATTGTTTTGAAAATTCTCTTTGGTAACTTCTTCATCCGGTTTATTTGGAAAGAAAAAGGAGAATTTTCTGTGGTTCAATTGGTGAAGAAACTTAGTGTGTAAATCCCTCATCCACCGATCTTTCTTGAGGCATAACATCAAGCAACAACACATATCAAGGATAACGAAGGCCCTCTAGGGTGTTGTCTGCAGTGAGCATACCTACCTGAAGTTATTTAGGGCAATGGAACAATATATTAAACATCCCTGAGGCTGTCTAGGGTGACAACATATCACCACAGCCCTTCCTGAGGTTGTTTGAGGGCAACGAGGTAGTTATGAACCTTTCCTAAGGTAACGGACCTGCGAGGAACAAGATTTTTGGTGACATTAGAACTGCGGGAGTTCTAGGGAGAAATTGCAGCCTATACCCCCAAAGTATGTTGGATAAGGCATTGGATTGAATGAACTTGGGAAGCAGAACTAGGTAAACAAAAAGACGACCATCCCAGTTAGGACATCATTAGGTAGCAAGACTCTTTGTAGGCTGAGATCAGTTTGTCAAGTGTATCAAATCATTCAGTACGTTGGTTAAAGTGATTGTGGGATCAATACCATTGATTAAATATTGATTAATATTAAAATGTATATGTGGATAGTTTTACATTGGATAGACAACTGTTGTTGGTATAACAATCCTAAATAACAATTGTATAATAAGATAGATGTGAACTAATTGATGTTTGGTGAAATACATTGTTGTTTGCATTATTGTGTAATTTATATTATCTCTGCCTAAAGTTGTAGAATACTGTAAAATTAATAGAGTTTATCTTATGAATTAACAACCCTAAGTGTAAAAATTCCCTAGAAATATTACAATGATATTAGAGCTCGCTCTCCTCCCAGCTTGGAGGGTTATGTGAAATGTTGCAACCAGCATTAATTTCCTCCTTGTGGAAGGAGCATGTCGAGATTTTGCAAGAATTCGAAGATCATGTCAAGTACGGTATAGAAATAGGAGAACAGATTAAAGCATGGACAAAGGCACACCCAGATCAAACAATGTAAACTTTGAAATGGGAACTATAAATTCAAAACGGGAACTCTAGCCAAAAAACCCCAAAAAAACATGAAACACTGTGCTAAAAACTAAAAGTGTGTATATTAGAATGATGGTTTTTTTGGGTCAATTTTCAACATTTTAAAAAAATGGCAGTAAAACCGATTTTTTTGTGTGCAAAAAAAAACTGTTTTTGAGGAAAAAAATACACTAATGTTTTTGGTAGAATAACATTTTTCTTTCCTAAGATAATTTCAACATTTTTTTAGTAAAGACAATAAATATAAAATAATGGGATCTGAAACACATTAAAATTTTATTAGTGTTCATCCATGTTGTTAAACATATAATAACATGACACTAAAGATCACTAAAATTTTAATTGTTTTCAACCATAACATTAAAGATACAAAAAAAATGAGAAAATTTCCAACAATAAAATTAAAAAACCATGACACTATGAACAAATTACATGACTAAATTAATCAAAATGTCATTTCTTGTAGATTGAATGAAACATACATTATATCTTTAAGTTATTGTTGCATTGTAGATATTCTAAACAATAAAAATCACCATAATTAAAACATATAATCCAACAAACATAAAAAATGAGTCATACCTTCATTTACCACCATATGAAAATCAAAATTTTTATTTCAAGATGCAAACATCAGTGATATAAACTGTCTTAGACAATTATTCAAAATCACTCATATTTTCTTGCACACCATCAAAATTCACATCTTCAGATGAATAACTGGATGCAGATGAAGATGTTCCATATTCTTCTCTTTCATCAACTAGTGCCCCATCTGAGTCCACATGCATGCCCACCATTTCAGGTTTCAAAATTCTTCTGGATCTACGATTGGTTTCAGCGGACTCCCATCTCAACACCGTTCCTTCTGGTAACAACCTCTGCAAAATCTCTATCGTCTTGAAGCAAAGAGTTCCTTTCTTTGTTAAATTGAATTCATAAACAAGTATGTCAACATCCTCCAATTTTAAGAGGTCTGTGCGGTGACGATTTATATTTGTACCCTTTCTTTTTCTCTTTCCGCCAATTTTTTTATCAACTACCATCTCTGGCTTATACACACCATTGAATGGGTGTGTATTTGTGGCATACCAATGTATTTCAACACTAGCAACGTCTTCATTTTCTGTAATGACTTTTATAACCTTAGAAACCCATAATGGATAGCCATTGGGATTTCCATCTGCTAACACTGCGATCATGCAACCCTCTTTAATATCCTATACTGAACCCTTGTAAAGGTCTTCCATGGCTTCACGTTGTGCACGAGATCTTCTGAAACCAATATACATTTCTCTTTCCTCTTCTTGTGAAGAATTAATAATACCTTGAGATTGTTGTTGTTCAACAATGTTTCTTTCCTCATGTTCATTTGACACATTTTGTTACCAAATAAATGGATTTTTCAAAAGTATATCTTCATTTGTTGTTCTTGAAGTGATATCACTTTGATTATTGAAAAAAGACTCCCACCAAACTGAATCAGCAATATTAAAGTACTCATATGTATATCTAATACATTTTTTTATTTCTTCTAGGCAATCATAATAATTTATATCTCTATTCTGCCTGTGTGCATTATGAACTTCAACAACTAATTATCATAACAATATATTTGATACAAATATTGGATGATCTGGAATGAACTTAAAAAATGTCAAACTTGTTTACGATGCCCATTTTGCAGTAGTTGAATACTTCTTGCCCCATATTAGTGTTTTCCCATCAATTTTTTTTGATACAAAATTAATGTTGGAAGCTAATGTCATTAAGTTCAATGCATTTCTCCTCACTATACAATCCTGATTTAAAACTTCACATGTCAACAATATCTTCCAACATATCAAAAGTAAGCTCTGGCATGTATGATTTTTTAATACATTCAATTAATGATGGCAAACTCCCAACTTCCTTCCTCCTTAATGTGACTGAAAAATGACTAAACATTTGATCAATATGGTCGTGAGTGTGTCCAACAAGAAGGAAACCAACCTTTACCTTCTAAAAAATTCTCAATTCAACAAGCATGTTTATATATCCAAAAACAATCTAATTTTTGTTTTCACAACAAGTGTTATCCAATTGTAGATACAAAACTTCAGGAAGATTACCAGACCAATGAGAAAGCACATCATGAATTATGGTTATTATCAGATTTGCATCATTATGAATATTTGAAGCCGTGAAGTATACCCTTGGCAACATTTTCCCATTGAAGACCATACAACATACCAACGATACTGAATAAAATTTTCCTCCTGTAAATGTTTGGGCGTGCGAACAAAATGTGGTAGAAGTGTTTTCTTCTAGTCCATACCATCAATTATCAAACCCAAATATTTATTTGGATTATCATAACACTTCTTTCGATGCTTGTACAAATTTTTCCTTTCACTTGTTTGTTGTTCGTGATGCTCTTGAAGTGCTTTGACAATGGAATCTACACAATATAAAAGGAAGTCATTAAGAAATACGTTTTCATAGTTGATGACTATACAATTTTAAAAGTTAAAGTTATGAGTGATTACCTCTTTCTGACCCTTCACATTTATCCATTTTTTTTATTTAAGAGAAGCACATGTACTGAAAATCCCCATCATCGTCTTCTTAGGAATACGGACATTGTTGAATTCTTTTTTCCATATCTTCAAAAATATTGATATGTAATAAATCGACCATGTCCTTCAGCACCTTCTGCATATTCTTTGTATAAGTTGTAGATTTCTCGTCTTGAAAAATTATATGGAATATGTATTGTCTCTTTATTTGGCATACATTCTTCATTCTTTGAAAATAAATCTTTCATCCGTGACATTGCAGTATTTGATAATGGCCGAAGATGTCGTTTATGATGTACTTTTGAATAAAATGTGGGATCATTTTCCAAATTTTCTTGGATTCTTGACAGACGAAAATTACCCATTGAATGAAACATTTTGAAAGCCTTTCTACAGATAAATAAAGACTCGATGTGATAATCATATTGCATGCACCCCACTAAATATGAAATTTGCATGCTTTTATTCATTGATAAATATCTCTTCCTTTTCTCTAATGCAAACTTGAAATCCATATGTTTCAAGCAATCTTTTTGACAACATTCACTTGAAATGAGAGCGTTGATAGAACTTCTTATCGTCAGATATTCTGCTCAACCCCTTATATAACCAGAACATCTTGGATTGATACGAAAAGGTCTGCCCCTACTCTCGATATAATATTTCCTGACAACATCTCTATCATTGGGTCATCATTTGCATAAGCATTTTCATCATCATTATGATGAATTTTATTCTCACTATGATCATCTGTGCTTTTGAAATATTGACTTGGAGGATATTCTTCATCTTGCCCTTCTTTAGTGCTACCCTTATAGTCCTTAGAATTAGGACTAAATGGAAAATTTGACTCGATGTTTATTGGATATTCTTCATCATGTGCATTGTCAGTACCACTCTCATAGTCCATAGGATTAGGACTACGTCGAAAATGTGACTCTTTACTTATTGTAAATTTTTCATTGTGCCCTTCGTCACTGCTGCTCTCATAGTCCTTAGGATTAGGACTAAGTGCTTCATCTTGTCCTTCATCACTACTGCTCTCATAGTCCTTAGGATTAGGACTAGGTGGAAAATGTGACTCGATTCATGGGAAATTCTTTGTACTAGCCTTCATCACTGCTGCTCTCATAGTCCATGGGATTAAAACTAAGTGGAATCTGCGACTCTTTATTTATTTAAAAATATTCATCATGCTCTTCATCATCGCTACTCTCATAGTCCATAGGATTAGGATTAAGTGGACACTATGACACTCTATTCATTTGAAATGATTCATCATGCTCTTCATCATTGCTGCTCTCATAGTCCATAGGATTAGGACTAAGTGGACACCGTGACACTCTATTCATTTGAAATTATTTATCATGCTCTTCATCACTGCTGCTCTCATTGTCCATAGGATTATCACTAAGTGGAAACCGTGACTCTTTATTTATTTGAAAATCTTCATCATGCTCTTCATCATTGTTGCTCTCATAGTCCATAGGATTAGGACTAAGTGGAAACTGTAACCCTTTATTTATTTGAAATTCTTCATCCTAACTTTCATCAATACTGCTCTCAGAGTCCTTAGGATTATGAATAAGTGGAAGATTTAACTCTGTATTCACAGTGGAAGAATTTCCGTTATATTCATCAATATGAATAGAATTGTTATGCGACGAAGATGTTGATGTTTCGCAAAACAAAACTTCACTTTCAGAAGAATCCATGACTCTCAAACTGGAGAGGTTGAATGATACAAATGTATTCTCTCTTAATGATAATATATAGCTTAAAGAATGAAAATTTCCCTCCAAGAATTTTCGCTGAAATTTTTCCCTCCAAAAATTTTGTTTCATGTATTTTCCTTCATAATTTTCTTCTACAATTTATTGAAAAATTTTAACTAAAATTTTCTTATGAAATAAATCTTTTAAACTAAATTTTTAAATTAAAATTGTAAACTAAATCTTTTACCTAAATTAAATTTTTACTTAAACAATATAACATTTACTAGACATTTGATTTTTATTTGATTTTTATTATATCTTCTAAAACAAATTAATCCCACATTCACTGTGCAGTAAAACAATTCTATAATGTTCTCTTTATCGTAATTTATTATATTTCCATAACAAGATTTATATGTTAAAATCTTTATAAAAACAAATTAATTTCACATTCACTGTGCGATAAAACAATTCCGTAATGTTTGTTTTATCATAGTTCCCTATATCGCCATAACAAAATTTACATGTTAAAGTTTTTATAAAAACAAATTAGTCCCATGTTAACCGTGAGATAAAACAATTCCATAATTTCCGCTATAACATAAATTTTATTATCACTATTTATCACATAACATCGAAGTTTTTTGAAGTTTGTTAAAAGACTTGGAGCAAATTTGTGGAGCAGCTACATTGCTATCAACAACATATTCAACAGAAGATTATCGCATTTGAAAGGTTAGTTTCCCTTTTGCTGCGTGCAAGTTTTAAAATTCAATAGGTTTAATGATTTTTTTTTTGGAAATTAAAAATTTAGATGAGCCAGATTTACCCACTACGTCTGCAGTGGGCATGGTGAGCCCGATCTTTCTTGCTGGAGGCCCAACCGGCCTGTGGGGAGGGGAGGATGGGGCTGGCGCCTAGCCCCTCGCCACACCCGAGTGGCCCAACAATCTGTTGGGGTGGGAAGGAGGGGCTGGCGCTAGGGTGGGACGGGGGGCTGGGAGCAATCAACCCGCCACCCCTGGCGGGCCGTTGGGCTGCGGGTGTGAGGTGGTAGGGGGCTGCACGTTGGGGCTGCCGGGGTGGGGCAAGAGGGGGGTGCATTTTTTTAATTTCTTATTTTTAAAATGGTTATGTTTCACAAAATTATTTATCATTTATCGTTTTGCTTGTTAATTTAAGTTATTTTTTTTGTAATTTATTGATTTATATATACGTGTTTTTTTTGCAGGAAAATGACATCAAAAAAGATTTATGTGAATCTTTCTGAACAAAAGACTGTTAAATTTAAAAGTGGATCCTCAAAAAGCACTGTTGAACAAACCAAATATGAGCTAATAACTACAAATATATCAAGTGACTCAAACAATAGGAAGACAATTTCATACTAGAATAAATCAAAAGAAGTGAAGCTTCCAGAAAATGTATGGTATGTGAAAAAAAGAGAAGGTGAAGATGTGCAGATATATCTATATGTTGATATCCCTAGCGATAATAGAATTTATGAGGTGTTGGGAAATGTCATAGACGTGTTTGATATCGAACACTGAAGTTGTTTATATACTTACAAAACCGCTCAAGGCACATGACAAAATTAAATATCAGTGATTATTGTTATTGTATGACACGAGAAAGGTATCTACAAAGCTGTTTAAACAAATCGTAAATGAGATTGCACAAGATATCATAAGTATTGTTATTTATATTTGTGTTTTGCGTTATTGTAACTGTCTCATTATATTTTTATAACTTGGTTTTTATTGACATACGATATTTTGTTTGACAGAATTTTATTGAAAATCTTTCAATTATGTTGGGAGGCATTCATTTCATAGAGCAAGATATTATGAATGTTGTTAGTTGTTTCTACTCAGGGTCAGAGGAAGATATGGCAAACAAACAAAAAGTAGTAATTCATGATGCTACAAAACTACATCGAAGGGATCAGAAAAAAATGTCTCTAGTGGATAAATCTAACAAAAGTAGACATGTTACTTTTGAAGATGAGCAAGTTGAAATTGACGTTGAAGAATATGTTGTCGTTACTGAGGATGACATTAGAAATGATGTTAGAAATGAGAAGAGCCATAAAAGACCAAACGTAACAATGTCCAGGAATGTCTCTGTTCTAGTGAATGATGAAAATGTTAGGAGGAAGAAAATTAAAGTTGAACATTTTCAAGTAGTCATTACCAACAGTGAAGATTCTAGTAAAAATTAAAAAAAAAACAAAGAAATCATTACAGCAGCGCTGATTTAAAGGATGACATTATTAAAACAAAACAAAATGTCATTCGACAGAACTTGACAAAGAGAAACTTAATTGAGGGTAGTTATATATTTCAGCTTAATGTGAGACAAATCTATAAGCCAAGTTAAGGACAATGTAAATATCAAAGACATTGATGATGTACAATCCATATGCTCATGTGGTTAATTATGTGCTTTTTGTTGATCCAGTTCAAGTTCCCAACAAAGAAACATTTGATATGTCAAAATGTTTTGAATACAATTATTATGTGCTTGTGGGGAACCATTTTGTAAAAGCTCAAAGGTAACTGATGGAAGAATATCTCAATAACTTACATTTTGAAACAATGAAATGTAACATTTATGCTGGTATATCAGATACAGAAGCAAAGTTATTGGCATGAGATCATAATTCAGATAATGAATATAGGATGTCTATGACTTTCATCCAAAAGGTTAGATTTATTCGTATTGAATTTGAAGAAAAATGTGGTGGTGATAAGATAAATGTTACCGTGGATTTTTGAAAAGAATGTTGTATAAAAATAGGTTATCAAATTGAGGAAAAATCAATTCAAAAGGTAGTAGAGTAAACACTGATATATTCCGAAGGATTGATAACATTTTCCAGTTGACATTTAGAACTGAAGAGATATGGGAATTGATTAATGATATTTTTAGCATGTAGGAGAACATTGGCATTAAAAACCAGAAGGTCAAAAGGTCTAAACCATTGATATGTAGCAACAGTGAATCAGATCCTGAAATGAAACAAATTCCATAAAATATAACTATCACACCTTGGAGAGCATTGCAAGGAGTGAAAGATGAAAAACTTGTCAAAGCAATATTATCTCATGTGAAGTAAGGGGAATTATCATTGGAGGAAATGTCTTAGGAATTTCAAAAGTAAGTTTGTTGAATTATTTTTACTTATTTCTATATTATAATTTTATTTTAAATATAACATATTGTTCTTGGTAGTATTTGTTATACATATCATTATATTATTTTTTTTTTAACTTTATTTATTCAATCACAAAGTTTACATGAAAATACAAGAACAAATAGTTAAATTGTTTACTGAAGATAATTGGGATGATGTTGTACGCAACTATCCAGATTGAAATTCTACATCAACACTAAAATATTTTTATCTTGCATTTAAAAATGTATGTTGATTTATATATTCATTTTTATTCACATGTATATTATTTTTATTTTATAACTTATACATATATTTGTTTATTTTATTAAAGGTGAGGAAGGATGAAAATAAAGCACCAAATAGTTTCAAAACCTTTATTGAAAAAATCAAGATTGAAAGATTGAAGAAGTAACGTCTTAGGAATATTGAACTTGACCCAACTCTTACTCATTTCATTTGGAATGGGCTTGACACTATTCAATATCAAGTAATACAAGGCGACTGTGAATATATTGTTGAACTCATATTTAAAAGGGATTATTCCCTAGTTATTGCAGATATTCCCCATGGTTTCAATATCCCAAACATTGACTATGATAGTGACTCTTATATTTATCAAGCTCTTAATAAAGTGGTTGCGAGATTTGTAGAAGTCACATCATCACCATTATGGAGATTGTGATATTTCATTCAGGTACAGAATTGACAATGTTATTATCAAGCTTCAAGGGGAAAACAAATTCAAAGACGCAACTTACATGGTAAGACGTTGAAAATATATGTTTGATTAATGTTAAAAAATTCATTTATGTACAAGTTAATTGAACTTTTACTATTTCATGTTACACGAAAAAGTCAAATCTTCTAAACCGTGAAAATCAATCATTTATAAATGATTGTGAGTTCATCCATATTAATAGTTGGACAAGAGATGATTGCTATATGTCTATGCTTTTTAATTGGATAGATAGAAAGAGTCATAGCCAAGTATTGGCTTATGATGCTGTTATGAAAAACTAACATATGAAAACAAAGAAGCAAAATGAGAGATAGTTAACATTTATAAAAAAACCACAGTCATTGATTAATTATCTTATAGACATATGTTCAAATGAAGGAGATTAGGTTATGGATTTATTTTCTGCCTCAAGTAAGTTTTATTATATAGAATTGAATTTCAATATCTTCTTTCTTAATTTATATGTCATTATACTAATTTACTTCATTATTTCTTTTGTGTTTGATAATTAAGTGCAACACTAACATGTTGCCTACAAAAAAGAAGAAATTGCATTGTCATTGAAAAGGTCCAATACAATGCAAATTTATTCAGCAAAGAATTAATGTTCTTCAATTTCTTCTAGATGCAATGCAAGAAATTGGGTTGAAGAAAGGAGATTTTAGTGAATCGCGTGTGGCAAAAAAGCAAAAAAACCTCAATCACCACTACATGGGATAATTGGAAAGACATACATTGGGAGATTCACAGACATCAAAGATCCATTAAAAGAGGAAAATGAACAAAATGAAGCAGAAAACATTGTGGGAGAAGACAATGATGAAACTCTAGAGGATGAAGAGTTTGGATTACGTGATATTGTTGATTAAATTTAAGTTATGCTTGGAAATCAAACTCATTTTTTGTAACTATTAATTAGTTATGCTTGTAATGTTTTTGACTTTGACATTTTATGAGAAGAATAAGCATTCAATTAATGTTATTGTGTTCAATATTTGTATTATGTGATTTTCGCTTTAATTTTTATGTGAATATGAAATTCATAAAAAAACTATTATTTAACCATTTTTTTTTTAATTCCTATAAAAGTTGTGATTTTGACATGTCATTTCTAGCAAAAAAATGATCAAAATGTGTAATTTTTTAGTTATATTTATGTTGAAAATGGTTATTTTTATGTCAATTGTTAAAAATTATTAATTTTTAGAGACAATTATTTGATGTGCATTGAGAAATTAATTAACGATATATAAATATGTAAAATATTGAAACTTTAAAATATCGATCTTCTTCTTTAACTATGCAAAAAAATAAAAACCTCACTACCAAAAAATAAAATAAAAATGAAGAAGACCACTTCAAAAATTGTTAAATTTAGAACATAATTATTCACATTTAATACATTAGAAAATTTAAAGTAAAAAAATAGGTCTTTTAAAAAAATGGCCTAATGTAAAATCAACATGCAAATCACTAACATTCAAAAAACTAATGTACTTAAAAAAATTTAAAGTGTCAAAAACTATGCTAAAAAAGATGTGTATTCTGTGTCACCACTTTTCAAAATCAAGTCACTTTTTTCTACCTCTACGAAACGAGTAATCATATATCCCGTTTCAAAGTTTACATTGTTATCAACCTTCATGGCTATACCCTCCTAAAAAGAACAAAGGACATCAATCTTCTAAACCTAGTAAACACCAAATTTATTCCGATGGTGAATTTATAACAAGGGATGAGATGAACTTAAATCTCATAAGGCATAGTATATGATAAGTATGCAAGTCAAAAGTGGGATAAAAGGTTCAACAACTATGGATACACAAATAGAGAAAACCAATAATCTTGGATCTTCCTCAGATGCCATTGAAGACATTGAAACCCACCTACCAAAGGTGGGTCCATGTAAAGTTAGGTAGCGTGACCTTGGATCAAATCTTGGTGAGCCTTGTGCCACCTTATTTGGTAGTTAGATCAATGTTTCTTTTCCAGTGAAGGACCAAGTTAGCAATGGTGGTCTTGAGTCAATTTTTGTAAATACGCGGTCCAAAGGCAGTAGGGATAAAACCAAGCAGATGAATCCATGGTGTCATGGAGATTCTGCAATCCCAGAGAAATATAAACTCAATAGAAATTCTGAAATGAAGGGAAGGGTTCTTTACCTTTTGATACTGGAGGTGATACTTCCAAGAAAGTTTAAGAAGTGGGTAGTGAAAAGCAACAATTTGACACGAGACGTTTGGTTTGAAAAAAGGTGGAGGTATACATCAAGGAGCATGTAAGAGCTCTATGTAAAAGTGGGGTAGTTACAATAGAGTAGTATTGATGGGATATTGGTAAGACAATTGAGAAGGCTATGAAATATCATCATAACAGCAAAGGTGCAAATTTCCTCATAACGAAGGGAAATAAAGTTAAAAGGCTCTCTAAACTACATTTGCAAGCCTTCAAGCAAAAGGAAAGCAACAAATAGGGGTATGGCTACAGTGGCAATTATAGGGAGGGAATACTGCAGGAGTAGTGGAATCCACACTAAATGGAAGTGAGATTTATGCAAGGGTCACAGTGGGGCAAAGTAATGTGGTAGAGGTTCTAGAGTCTAAGAGGTTAAAATTAAAAAACCTGTTTAGCTTAACAATATTGAAGGAAGATTATGAAAATCAATTGCAAGTTACTCTAGAAGCCAAAATGCATAGGGGAATTGTATGCGGGCAGAAGGCTTCTAGTATCAATACTCAGGTATCGAATGTCAATCAATTGAGATCTACTCTTGCTATGGATTTGATTGTGCTTGGAATAGTTTCCATGCTACAAACTCTTGGTAATCTACTTGCAAAGACAAAAACATATAGAAGAAAACAAAAGCATGGTATCAAAGAGACATCTATTGTTCGTACCACTGAAGAGAATGCATTGTCAAATGGTGATGACAGGGAACGAATTAGGAAGACTCTGATGACATATGATGCTTTGTGGTGCAATTTGATGAATGAAGATGAATTCTGCAAGGAATTAGGTGAAGGAACAATGCGTCTTGACTTAAAGGTAGGGACCATAATGATGGATAAAGGGCAATGGATAAACAGAGGTGGAAGATTTATAGGTTCAATTCCAAGTGTTCATGTGGGTGATCATTTTTATTTTCGAATGGAACTCTATGTAATTGGTTTACATGGCCGGAGTTAGGCTAGTATTAATTTCATTAATGCAAAAAACAATCAATGAAATGAGCCTATGGCAATCAATATCACTTCTTGAGATGGTTATGAAGATGATGATGATGGGGGTGATGTGTTGATTTACACTGGGTAAGGAGGAAATAATTACATAGTGGTTAAGAAGGATAGCTTTGATCAAAAGCTTGAGAGAGGCAATCTTGCATTGGAACAAAGCATGCACTATGGAGTTCAGATTACACTGAGTCGTTGTGTCAAAGTCAACATGAGTCCTTCTGGTAAATTTTATATTTATGTTGGTCTCTAGAAGGTTGAAGATCCATGGTTGGGAAAAGAAAAGTCAAGATATGGTGTGCTCAAGTATAGGTTAGAGAGACTACTGGGCCACCTCGAGCTAGCATCTGATATATTGAAGTCTGCTGACAAATGTAAGCTCAACCCACCTCTCAAGCAAGGTCTCATTAACCTGGATATTTCTTCGAGGAGGGAGAACCTACCTGTCTATCTTGTTAATAATATTGAACAAAGACAGCGATTAAAATAATTTGATGAGAAGATGAGAAGATATACTAGGTGCAAAATAGAGTTCAGCAGGAGAGTATGCTTTTACAAGAAGAAAAGCAATTGCTACGTAATATGAAAGATACATTTGGCCACATTAATGCAATTCAAGAATATAGTAAATTTATGGATCAAGAATTGGATTCCTTGAAAAGGTGGATCCTTCAAGCAGAAGGGAATGTGCAAGCCATTAAGAAAGAATTTGGTACCTTGAACTTTGGTTTAAAACAATCACAAGATCATTGGAATTCTGCAGTAAAATATTGAATTTTAAAGATGTTAACCTCTTAAGGGGGAGCCAATCATGAAATCCATTATCCAATATTTGTAGATGATTGTGTGGGGAACCAATCATCAATTTCACTCAGACCTCATGATATAGTGTTGGCACTGAGTCATATGCATCAAATTCATGACAAACCTCACTTGCCAAAAATGGAAGTAGGCAGCCACGCATTGCTTGAAATTTCTAACTTTTGCCAAGCAGAAAACATGAAAAGACTTTGACGAAATTGCATATAAAGCAGGTAGGTCAAGGGACCAAAATAATGGTTACAATAAGGGACAATGAAGTGATCAAAAAAGAACAAATTCTAAAACATCTGCTTACATATATTCCTTGGGGTGCTATCTGACAAACCGAGACTAGGTATTGTTAATATAACATCTTTTGACACAAATTTCACTGACATTAATGTTGCAAATCTGAAGTGCTTGGCTACAAAAGTCTTAGTGGGGCCACTACCTAAGGATGATCATAATCAACAGATAAGAAACTCATACTCTTCATCTAGCAATAACTATCACTTAGTCCTGAAAGAAGAGAGATGTGAACCCGAGATGATTGATGAAGGATGGAATAGTGTCAGTGACGAAACTATTGGAATAAGAAAAATGGAGGGCAAAAATGCAAGGGTGAAAGCATAACTCACTTCATCAGTGGCACATAGTTGTACTCTTGACCCAAAATTTACCTATGATTTGGTCATTGAACGTAGTGACTATTGTATGAGGCATCTCCAACCAACATTACAGTTAAGGGGTTGCAAGAAATAAATAAGGGTGTTGATATTCTTGCTATGACCATTGTAAAGAAAGGGGTAAGGATTGAAGGGAGTTCTTCATTTTTTAAAATAGGGCACATTGTGCAACACCCAAACGTACAATTGCTAGAGTACAAGCAATTTTGGGAAGAGGGCACTGTAATGTTCCAGATTGATTAATTGCCCAAGGGAAAAGGAAGTAGCATATCCAACCATGTAGGCTATAGTTAATGATAAAGGGGGAATTCATTATCCAATGTTTTGGGGCAGCATTGGGTAAATATGCGGTAGTTGAGGCAAAAAGCCAAAATTGGGGGACTAAACTTGTAACCCCTCTCACTAAAATAAGGAGGGCCTCCATAAGGAATCTATAAATAAGAGAAAAAGAGAATCATTTTTATCATCGTTGATTGGATTGGATATATTTGTTTTGCGCTAAGGCTTTAATGATCCCACCCTAGATGGTCTTTTCTATTTCACCAAAAACTGTTTTGCAATTTGTCCAAGGTAATTTATTTGGCAAGCAAAAGGAGATTTTTTTGTGGTTCAATTGGTAAAAGAAACTTGTTGTGTAAATCCCTCATCCACTAATTTTCCCTGAGACATAACATCAAGCAGCAACACGCATCAAGGATAACAAAGGCTCTCTAGTGTATTGTCTATGGTCAACTTACCTACTTGAA
Source organism: Pinus tabuliformis (assembly GCA_031772625.1). Lineage (NCBI taxonomy): Eukaryota > Viridiplantae > Streptophyta > Pinopsida > Pinales > Pinaceae > Pinus > Pinus tabuliformis. Next base: position 529,577,106 of record CM062819.1, on the reverse strand, counting down.
GTTGTCTAGGGAAACAACATATCATTGCACCCCTTCTTGGAGCAGCGATGAACCTTTCTTGAGGCAGCGGACCTGCAAGGAACAAGATTTCCAGTGACAGATCAAAATTGTGGGAGGTCTGGGGAGAAGCTGTGGCCTATTCTCCCAAAGTCTATTGGATAACACATTGGATTGAATGAGCTTGGGAAGCAGGACTCAGTGAACAACAAGATGACTAGCCCAATTAGGGCATCATTAGGTAGCAAGACTCTTTGTAAACCTATATCAACTTTTTAAGTAGATTAAATCATTCTGTAATTTGGTTAAAGTGATTGTGGGATCAATATTGTTGATTAAATATTGATTACTGTTGAAAATACAGAAATGGGCAATTTTACATTCAATAGACAACTACTGTTGGTATAATAGTCCTAGTAACAATTGTAAAATAAGATAGATGTGAACTAATTGATGCGTGGCAAAATCTACTATTGTTTGCATTATTGTGTAATCTATATTATCTCTGCCTAAAGTTGAAGAACACTGTAAAATTACTAGAGTTTACCTTATGAATTCACAACCCTAAGGGTAAAAATTCTTTATGGATATTACAAAGATGGAACCTTTTTCCAAATAAATATCGTCCTACATTCACCCACTTATTTTTTAGCATTCCAAGTGAGTACACAGATGCCTCACCAACACCCAATGGATTCCCCCTGCCCCTTACCCCCCACCGCATTTTTTGAAAGGAGTATAGTAGTAACTACCAGCGAAAATACCAACTGGTAACACCAAGGGACTCAATGGAATTTGATCCCAAGACCTCTAGCAATTGCGTTAACCCTTGGGGCTGAGAAGTTAAGATGGATCTATGCTAGACTAATTTTTTTATTTTTTAAGTATCTTTCATGTCATCCTTTTCTTCAAAGCGAGACTTCAAATTTTTTCCCATTTTATTTATTAGTCATACCAAGGTTACTTGGGAGCAGGAGCGAAAATAAGGAACAAGAGCGGGAGCGAACATATATATATGTCAACAGAAACATGTAGAATGATGAATTAGCTATAAAAAAACATAGATTGAACCATATAACATCAATCATCTAGAAGTTATAATCTTCATCAACCACGTCCACAAATTAGTAACATACAACATATTGAGTATCATGATTCATCGATCTTAAAGTTTCAAGCTTTCAAAATTCAATATATAACATTTATTATCATTAATCACCAGATTTGTACTTGTAAGCTAAGTGTAACCATTACAACAAAGAATATCTAACATGAAATGAAATGAAACATATTTCAACTTTCACAAAGCATCATATTCATAATTCATTACCAATGAGTTATAATTGCCAACTTCAAACTTCAAACTTAAATTGTCATATATTGTTTACAAAAGTATCATCATAAATATGAAAGAGTCCACAATTATAAACACTACTAGAAACTAGAAAAGACAAGTAAATCTACTATCTATTGCTAATACTTGGGCCTCTTGCCGCCATGAGAAATGTCTAATTTTTTAGTTTTGTTAGAAAATCAGGATCTTTGTCATTAATATCACCCTCTAAACATTAACATAAGATTGAACTAACATAGCATGTCAAGTCAAGATTTTGTTTAAGTGATGGGTACATTTTTTGTAGGGTCATGATAGAGGAGTTCAACAATAAATGTCACTAACATCAAGGTACATAGAGGGATTGATGCCCTTGATTAAATGTGATTTCCATACCTTAATACATGACAAAATCCAATGGAAACATTACAATCCTCCCAATCCTGAAATCCTGAAACACTGATAAGTCTGCTAGATTTGAATGAGATCTAAAATTCTACTTTCTCCATATGAAATCCAATGAGGTCGGAATCACTCTCAAACATCCCGAGTCATTTCATGGTAATGTTAAAAATTTAGGTAAAAGGATGAAAATGAAGATCAAGGAGAATCACTTATCAATACTAGGGCCATAGACTTGATCATTAGGTTGCCCCACTCAAAAATTATTTGTTTCTTTGAAAAAAATTTGCATTTGAAATGTTACTGCAAAAAAAAATTGCAAAAAAAAGCACTAGGGAGTGAAAATTTCGCTCCCATGGTCGCTCCCGAAATTCGCTCCCCACGGGAGCGAATTCGGGAGCAGGTTAGAGGGGGAGAACCCCTCCCCCGCAATCCTGAGTCATACACCAACCAGCGAAAAGTTGACATCCCTTCAAACAAAATGTTAATGTCTGCACTATATTCATAATGTTAAAGAACTTGGATTGGACAATGATCATTCATAATAATAAACCATAGATACAGCAAATATAAAAACATAGCTGACAATAGAGAAATTTGTTCCTGGCTTTGTATCATTCTCATCAACTGACTAAGATGGCTCATCCTTGGTAATCAGCATTAGAAAACTTGAAAGTTCATTTCAAGTATCTTTCCAATGGTTGAGTTGTCTCGACTGGCCTATACTTTTGATAACGTTGTGGCTATCCTCTGACAGGGTAAACTGCAAATGTGAGTATATCATAGGGGCAGTGCATATGATAATTAGAAAAAGAGAGAACAAGACAGTTTGGCAGCTATACAATTAACTGAACTTCCATGTAAATTTTATGGGGCAGAACTTTATATCTTTTAATAAATAACTGCAGAAATTGAACGAGTCATCGAGAAATGATGTATAAAAATAAGCTCCATAGAAATGCCATATGGAGAATTGAGATCATTTACCCAAAATAACCATCCTGAATTGATCATAAAGGCAGATCGAGGCCTTTGCCAATCTCAATTCCAACCACTTGTAGAATTCCCTTCCGAATCAACTGGGTAGCAAAAATAACAAATGACAACTTATCAGGTAGCATAGTGTAATATGCAACAGCTAAACTGGCAAACTTTAAAATAAGGAATGCTAAAATAAACTATTCACTTTATAATTTTATATATCAGAAAATAAATGTGCCACAAACACAGAAAATGAAAACCCAAAGACACGTAGGAAGACATACAAAAATATGAGTCATCTTATCAACGAGTTTCGCAAGATACATTTTCTTTTTGCCACTTGAGTATAAATTCTCACTGAGAATACACTAATTCATGATGGCGAGAATACACTAATTCATGATGGCTTTTAGTAGTCAACAGATTTAATATGCAATCTGCGAGAGCAACTCCTAAATTGCCTTGAACGACTGCCATGATGCCTTGGGAAGAAAAAGAGTCTCTCAAGCATCTCGGATATATTTTAACCAAATTCAAGAGAGAGAATTCAGATGATGAGAATTATGCTTTTTGAAAACATGGTATTTAGAAAACAAACCAAACTTATAAGATGATTAGAATCACCCCTTTCCGGTGTGATTTATATTTGTAAACTTAAGGTTTAACCTAAATAAGGTAGTTAACCTCACCCCTAATTAGGGTCATTCCCCAACTCTTCAAAGTCAAAATCCTAGCCAGCTAAAATAAAACATGTGATTATCAGTCACCAATGGCATACAAATAAAGACCAAATCATATGAAGTTTGTTTATCTTTGCAATATATCCAGATTGTCAAAGGATTTGGACACAATGGTCTTATGTAATGTGCATTCAAGTATTAGTGTCAACTCTCCATCATGTTCAGAATGTGGCTTTTGTGTTGCTTGCGCAGTGAGTGTAAAGGGGATTTTATATATATGTCAGGATTCATTCTTGTGTCTTGAAATGCCAGTCTACTTCAGACACTATTCTGATTTGGAGGACATTTGTAGAGACTTTCTAGTAGGTTTATGCCATTTTTAGTTATTTCTATCAGTTTGAAGATATATTGGGACTATGTTTTTTATACTCTGCAGTTTCCAACCATCATAACATTCTTTTTGAAGATATATTATTATATTGTGACTATGTTTTGCATTCCTAGTTTTTGTTTCTATAAAACTAATCAATCTCCTCCAAGTTCTAACGAGTCTCATACCAATTGTTTACCAACCTTTATGTTTAGAGTCATGCCTTAAATAATTGCCAATGATCTTGAATTGTAGTAAGCAATGTTTCAAAACTCGGACTCGGAACCAGCCGTGGGTCAACTCCAACTCGAACTCCGACTCAGTATGAACTCGGACTAGTTGATTCCAATGACTCGGTCTTTGTAAAAGTACATTAAATATTCAAAAATTCATGCAAAAGGATGTCCTCATAGCTAAATGCATCTTGAGAAGCATAAAAGGAGAGACACCATGTCCTAGTAGCAAAACACTTCATACTAAAGGTGTCACATCTTTTGCAGCAACTTTTAAAAGCATGGTACGATGTGTGCCACCTACTTATATGGGATGGAAATGGACAAAAGTAATCAACATTTCAACCTCCAATATGTGTTTTAGTGGGGGCTTCAGCAACACTGTCCTTCCTACCATTATTGAAAGGGGAGCTCAACAATAAAGAAGTGATCCTCTCTATTCAACTTACCAGATCTAAGATCTAGTAGTTGGAAATAATAAGATCAGGTAATAATTGAGTTCAATCTTTCTTGAAAGTTTTAAGAGTTCTATTTTGAACATTCCAAAATGTTTTAGGATCATATTTGTCTTAAGTTGCATTATTTTGTATATTCCAAAGAAAGACCAATTTTTTCCTGGTTTGAAACTTGTCAAAGCTTGTGGTTCCCCACTAAGTTTACAATGCTTTTACACAATTTAGATGCACGAGTTAAGGCCAAAGGTTCATCTCTTAGCCTCGGGAGTGGATTTCTACAGTGGGAGCTTCCTGTCAAAATGAAGTTGCATTGTCTTCTTGTCAAAGCTAGAAATCACTTCCACTGTGGTGAAATGAAACATTATAAACATGTTTTTCAGGAGTTCTCAAGGACAAAAGCAACCTAGGACTAATATATAGCCAGATCCCAATCATTTTTCCCACCACTTTCCCTAGGGCACTCCTAGATGATCATTTTGGAACCATTTGGTACCTCCAATTTAGCAATTGTTAAGGTTGGTAGTATTGACTCAACAGAAAACTAGTGAGAGTATCATGGAAAATAATATAATCCCCTTCTATGATGTATTATGTGTGTTTATCTGATTGCCTACTAAAACTGTAGGCAGCCAGACATAGATAGGAACAATGACATATACAAACCCATAAGGATATACTTAAGTTGAATGGTGTCATTGCCATAGTCAAAGATTGAGTAAGAGCTTCCATGGCCTCCATCTTAGAAGAATAGCAAACGAGGTGGACTACTCATGTTCAATAAAGGGGTCAAATGGTTAAGGGTTTTAACACATTGGATGAACCCTCGTTCATTTGATCTCACATGTACCAAGTCTAAGTCTCTTTAAGTCATTTGAATGGGCCTAACAACTTTCTTTGACATGATCTCCTTGACTCCCTCCATCACTCCCCATAAATATTGTGGTGAAGCAGCTCCCTAGAAAACCTCCCCCATTGGATATTGCCACCAAGCCTCGGTCTCATATGCCATTTCTCTTTATGGCATTCTAGAACAACCAATTATCTAGGTCTCCTCCCACCGCCCCTCCTATCTACGATTGTTTCCAGGGGCATTTGAAAAGTTGTTTGAGAGCTATGTCATAACAAAGCAACAAATCGTGAAGGACTTCAAGTTGAGTTTCTCATGCATGATATGGATTCACTTGCCACTCCCATTGCAGATTTGTTTGAAGAGATTGTTTGCTCAATATTTCCCCCCGTTTGGTAACAACACATCATCCATCCTATTCATAAGTTGAAGGATATCTCAAAACCCAACAACTACAAGACTACAATGATTGGGCGTACATTTACCCAACTTTATGCCTTGGTATTAGACATGATGTTGTATAAGAACTTTGAAGTGTGGCATGTTAGATTTCTTGAAACTAAGAAATCTAATCTGTGAAGTTTATCAAGTAAAGAGTAGAAAATTGAACTCAAACTTTAACCCACAAATATACTGAGTTTACTAACTATCATGTAGCGGAAATAAGGAACAAATGAAGACAAACACACCAAAAAACCATACACAACAAATTTACCCAAGAAACCCCAACTGGGGAAAACCTGCAATCTTGGTGTTTTTATTATTCTGCTTAGCAAATCTTTAGAAAAATGACTACAAATGTGAGGGAAAACTTCCCTTTATCGAGCTAATCCTCTACACTAATGATCATCGCACTTCTCACCAACTCAACCTCTCTTCTACACACTGTACAGACTTATGCGACCTATATGACCCCTTCTGCACACTGAATTCGACCCTTGGAAGAAGCATACGATGGATGGAAGTGATTTGAGGTTGAATCAGTCTCTCTTTCTCCCTCTATCTCACTGATCTAAAGCACTAGACGCTAAACATAACTCTCTTCTCCTTTGTTGAGCAGAACACCAAGCTCTCTAGTGCATAATGATCAAGTCTACGCCATTTCTCCCTCTTCAAAGTCGACCTAGGCCCACCACTGCCATGAAGGGCTGACATTAAATCTCCTTGGATGGTTGAGATCGGTCTAATTCTTGACTGTAGGAAAATTTAAATTTTCCTAAGTCAAGGAATAATAAAAAAAGTGAAAAAGTGGGCCCCTCTACCAAATTTAGTGCACTTGCTAAATTTGGATGAACCCTTCCTCCTCTAACTCCATTTAACACTCCTTAGACAGGAAGGTGTTTGAACTACACCCAGTTTGTCCCTGAAATAGACAAAACACCCTCTAAGCAAAGCTTTGGTCAATATGTATGTTTTTTGCTTTATTGTAGGAATGTACTCAAGTATGGTTTTGCCCCCCTGAACGAAGTATTTGATATGGTGATACCTGATCTCGATGTGCTTTGAGCGATCGTGGAACACTAGATCGTTAGAGAGCTTAATGCAGCTCTGATAGTCACATTGTATGACGTAGGCTCCAACCTCTCACTGAAAATCCCAACATGTAGCTTCCTCAACCAAATAGCCACACAAGCTGCCAGGCTGGCAGACATGTATTTAGCCTCGACTAAGCGTAGTGCCAAAAATCTCTGCTTCCTGTTGAAATAGGAAATAACTACCGACCCAACACTAAAGGTGCAACCTAAAGTACTCTTCCTGTCTGTGGAACCCCCCGCCCAATTTGCATCTATGAAGCCTTCCAGCTTCACTCCATAAACCTGTCTGTACAACAACCCATAATCCATTGTGCCTCTGAGGTACCTGAGAATATGTTTAGCAGCAACCCAATGTACTCTAGTAGGTTCAACCATGAACTGACTCAATTGGTTCACTACATAGCAAATGTTTGGTCCTGTGTTCACAAGATACATCAACAACCCAATCAGTTGTTTGTAGATTGTGGCATCAACTCGCTTTGCTTTGCTAACATCTACCTTCCTCTAGTTTGTCACCAAAGGCATGGCCATAGGCCTGCAATTCTGTATGCGGAACCTCTTGAGAATCTATAGAGCGTACTTGCCTTGTCTCAAGAAAATTTGTCCATCTCCCTACCAAACCTCCAACCCAAGGAAATAATGCATAAGCCCCTAATCCTTCATGTCAAACTCTGTTGCAAGATCCTTCTTGCTGTCACTGATGAGCTTCTCATCCCCTGTTAGTATGAGATTGTCTACGTACAACACAAGAATGAGAGGCTACCCCCCAACCGTGATGTAGTAAAGGTTAGGGTCAATATCACTCTTGGTGAAGCCTAGTCCTCGAAGATAGTTGTCAATGCGAAAGTACCATCATCCATGCTCGCGGGGCCTACTTGAACCCATATAAAGCTCTCTTGAGCCTATACATATGCGTCTCCCTACTATGTGCCTCAAACGCCTCTGGAAGCTCTATGTCAATTTCTTCCTTAACCACATCGTTGAGGAAGGCAATCTTCACATCGATTTAGTGGATCTTCCACCTCATCTACACTACAAGTGCTATAATGGTCCTAATGGACAAATAGCGAGCTACGGGTGTAAAAGTCTCGTGGTAGTTAATGCCCTCCACTTGAGAGTACCCTTTGACTACAAATCTAGCCTTGTACTTCTCCACACGCCTGTCAACTCTGTGCTTAATCTTGTAAACCCACCTAAATCTAATCACAAATTTTTCCTTCAGCCTTGGCACAATCTCCTAGACATCAATCTACATGATGGAAGAGTACTCCACCATAGCATCACACCAAACCTGTTGAAAGGTTGCCTCCTTGTAGCTAGAAGACTATGTGTCTAAAACCTCTGCCATTAATGCCATATAACCTATGTATCTCTGTGGTTGTTTGCTCTACCTGAATGTAAAGTTGGGTGCCCCAACCCTGTCCTAAGCCTCCCGAATCAACTAATCAACCCACCTTGGCTTTCTTTTTCCTGTGCTAGGTGTCATTGCTGGAGTTCTAAGTAGGCCTTGCTCACTCTTCTCTCTCATCCTGCTCCTGCGTAGCCTCCTCATCTAACTGTTGTATGGTTTGCCCAGCGACTGGCTATGACGTGACCTGAGGGGTTGGTTGAGCATCTTGCTTAGGAGCCTGCAGCTCCTCCACCTGTGTTGTAGCCTGCTCACGTTCTAAGGACATCCTAAGAGCCCTTTCCTCCTCAAACTTGACATCATGCTTGATAATTGTCTTCCTCAGTGCTAGTACATACACCTTGTATGCCTTGGATGTCTCAATGTAGCGCATGAAAATGCCTTTTTCTGTTGTAGGCTCCAACTTCCAACTCTCTAAAGGCACGTGGCAGTAAACCAAACTGCCGAAAATCTGAAATTAAGAAACGTCTAACTTCTTGCCGACAAATGGCTCCTTTGGTGTAACCCGTCCAAGCTCCTTATGTGGACTCTTGTTCTGCAAAAAGGCTATAGTGTTGCATGCCTATGCCCAAAGAAATAATGGTAGTCCCTGGTCATGCAACATGACCTTGGTCACTCCAACGATACTTTGGTTCTTACGCTCTGCCATCCCATTCTGCTGAGGGTTATAGGGTGTAGTGAGCTCCCTCCTGATGCCTGCCTTGGCACACAAATCCTTGAATGCATTGGAGATGTACTCTCCACCATGATTTGATCTTAGCGCTTTGACCTTCTTTCTTGTCTGGTTCTCCACCAATGCTTTGAACTCCAAAAACTTCGAGAACACCTCATCTTTCTTCTTTATGAAGAAGCTCCACCTCTTCCTCGAATGGTGATCAATGAAGGTGACATAGTATCCCATGAGGGATGGAGAAGAGAATTAAAAACAAACGTCAGAATGGACCAAGTCCAAGATGCCCTTGGTTCAATTGTCACCATTGGGAAATGACATCTTGGCATACCTGCCAAGTGTGCAGTCCTTGCACATGTCATGTTGGTTTTTGTTGCATTGTGGTAAAATTGTGGCTATCTCCTTGAGGATTTTCAACGCTCCATGGTGTAAATGGTCCATATGCCCATGCCATAACTCCCCAAGGTCTCAGCCATGCTCACGACCCTCTTTGTTAATCAAGGCCGCGACTATCTCAAAATGTAGCCTGTAGAGGTTCTTCACTATCACTCCAATCTGCTTCATGGCTCTGGAATTTAAGGGTTTGAGGAAAGCCTTTCCTCTATTGAAGATAACCTCATAACCCTTGTCCTCTAGGGCTGACATTGAAAGAAGGTTCTTCTGAAGACTTGGAACATAGAGGACATCCTTGAGATGAAGAGGGTTACTAGATTCCCTCTAAAATATGACAATACCCACGCCCTTGGTCAAGTATGTGCCATCATGTCCTAGCTCAATGTGAAACCGCATGTCCTTCTCCATCAACTAGCTGAAATATTCCTTGTTCACAATCATATGGTTGGATGCTCCACTACCAATGTACCATATGCTGCTAGCTACCGAGCTTTCCATGCAGGCTATGAGTGAGAACTCCTCAAACTTGGAACTAAACTCGTCTACATTGTTGAAGTTTCCACTTGGTCCTTCTTGGACCCTTTGTTCCTCTAAAGACACTTAGTGACATGTTGCCCAAATTGATGGCACTAGAAGCATTTTATCTTGCTAAGATCCTTCTTTTCTTTCTTGCCTTTCGAGTTGTATTCAGCCCCTCCTATGCTCTTCTTGCCTTTGGCCTTGCCCCCTTTGTCAACTAGGGCAAAGTTCTCCTCGTCCTCATGCTTAACATGAGCTCCAAATCTAGCCTGCCTTTGAATCTCCCCCTAAAAATAGTCACCCCACTACCGCTCCCAGCCTGGATGCTTTTCTATGCCACTCATTGCTTCCTGGAAGTTATCCCATGATTTGTGAAGCCCTAATAGTGAAAAACTCACCATGTCTGCTTCAGGTATTGTCTCCCCCACACCAACCAACTCATCCTTCACCTAGGTGAACCTGGTGAGATAAGAGATTATGGGCTCAAACTTGCCCATCCGGATATTTCTGAGTTTGTCCTTGAGCACGAGTTTTCTAGCCTCACTTGAGCCTTGGTATAGGTTCAAAATGGTTGTCCACATTTCTTTGGTTGTCTTCTTGCTGGAAAGAGATGTGGTACAATGTGGTCTTTGAATCCCTCAAGAATGATCCTTCTCACTCTAACATCATTCTTGTTATGTTGAGCCAACTATTGGGGGTCAATTGGTGTGGTTGGTGGGTTCTCCACAAACTCCTTCACACCCTGCTCCGCTAGCACCATAGTAATCCTCTCCTTCCATGAGCATAAATTTGTTGCTCCTTCCAAACTATGCTCTGGTATCAAACCCTGGAAAGACATTCTGTCAGTCGAACTCTTCAGAAACACTGGCACATTGGTTTGACTAGTAAAAGTTGCACTCTATGGATCAAAACCCTAAGTTGCACTACTAGCAACCCTAGCGCAACTCTTCAGTTGTATTAAGCCTTCCTTCTGCACCTTAAACTTGTTCCTAAGGTCGAAACATGGGTGTTGGTCTTCACTCAAAAACATTGCTCTTATACCACGTTAGATTTCTTAAAACTCAACAATCTAATCTATGAATTTTACTAAGTAAAAAGCAGAAAACTGTACTCAAACTTTAAACCACAAATATATTGAGTTTACTAACTATCATGCAATGGAAATAAGGAACAAATGAAGACAAACACACCAGAAAACCATACACAACAAATTAACCCAGGAAAACCCAACTAGGGAAAACCTGCAATCTTGGTGTTTTTATTATTCTACTCAGCAAATCTTCAGAAAAAGGATTACAAATGTGAGGGAAAACTTCCCTTTACCTAGCTAACCCTCTCCACTAATGATATGTGCACTTCGCACCAACTCAGCCTCTCTTCTGCGCCCTGTACGACCCCCCCTTCTACGCACTAAATTTGGCCCCTAGAAGAAGTCTACGCTGGCTGGAAACGATCTGAGGTTGAATCAACCTCTTTTTCTCCCTCTATCTCATTGATTTGAAGCCCTAGACACTGAACATAACTCTCTTCTCCTTTGCTGAGTAGCAAACCAAGCTCTCAAGTGCATAATGACTAAGTATGCACCTTTTTTCCCTCTTAGAAGTTGACCTGGGCCCACCACTCCCACAAAGGGTTGAGATTAAATTTCTTTGGACGGTTGAGATCGTGCTAATTCTTGACTATAGGAAAATTTAAATTTTCATAAGTCGAGGAATAATAGAAAAAGTGAAATCTAGGCCTTGGCCCCACTTGTGGGTCCCCTACCAAATTTAGTGCACCTGCTAAATCTAGCTGAACCCTTCCTCCTCTAGCTCCATTTAACATGGCGATCATAGAGCTAGGGAAAGGGGGTTTCAAGAGAGAATTCCAGACTATTGATCATGTTACCCCTCATAATGCATTTGCATTTTGAAGAATTATTTCTTGTAGTACAAACCTGAGGATGAATGATTGGATATCCTATTCTGCTGGGTGGATTCATCAATACAAAACCCTTCTCTTCATGGCTAGTCTGGAATATTTCTAGTCTCTTTTACTTGGTTGTTTCAACACTTTTACAATAGATCTGATATGAAGGTTTGAACTATTGAGAAGTCACCTATAGAAGGTATGGGAAGCTTTGTGTATGGAAATGGTAGAAATAAGGATACCTTCAACTATCTACAGGCAAATTCATATCATATTACCAAGAGGATGATGCCCTTCAAATATATTAGGAAGATTTGTCCTTGGTTGAAGTTTTTAGCCTTTTAATCTAAGAAACCGAATTCGCTCCCCTGGCCCCACGTGTCCTGAATCAGATGAATTAGACACGATTCGGTGGGACACGTGTCCTCCAGATCGTGTTCCGATTCCAGGACATGTGTCACGAATTTTTGCCCTCTGCGCGGCTATAAAAGTGCGATTTTTCCATTCTAACTTCACCAAAATCATTCTCTATCACTGTGGGTTTGTTGTAGGTGTGTGAGAGCTGAGAGCAAAGGGTGTGGGAGAATTTTGGAGGTGATTCAAGCAACAAATAAGTGCATTTTCTCTCTATTTTTTTTGCTTTTTTATTACAGCAGTTTGCATGTGCATTTGTTTTACATATTTGTGCATTTTTTCTTTATTTTTTTTATAGCATTCATGGCTCAATCAAGGGCAGCAAGGAAGGGGCAAAGGAAGGGGAAGAATGTCCCCATTGGAGATGCCCCTCCTCTTCTAATTTCATTAGGGTCTACAAGTGTTCCCTCTATTGCAAATGGGGTTGCAACAACAACTTCAAATGTTAAGGGAAGACAACAGCCTCAAGATAACAAATATCCCTTGTGGAAATATGTCACAAGAGAGCAAGGGCTAGGCAATAAGATGAAGGGAGGAGGCAATGTTGCTTGGAAATGAAACTATTGCAAAAATCATTTCACGAGCACATATTTCCGTGTGAAAGCTCATTTGTTGGCTTTACCAAGTTGTGGAATTGCAACATGTACACAGGTGTCTTTAACTAAGAGAAAGGAAATGGAAAAAGAGGCCAATGTTGGTATGGCAAAGGTGGCTGCAACATCTAAAAAAAACAAAAATGAAGACCCCCTTCCATTTTTGAGGAAAAGCAACAACAAATTTCCATTTGAGCATTCTGGTGGGGGGCAAGCAGCAAAAAGAAAGGCAATGGCACTTGGTCCAATGGACAAGATTTTTCAGAAAGAGAAACGAGAAGAGCTTGATCTCACCATTGCATTTTTTTCTATCAAAACTTCATATCCTTTAATGTTGCACGCTCACCATTATTTATTGAGACGTGTCGAGATCTAACTCAAGGGGCTCCATTAGGGTATGTGCCTCCTGGGTTAGAGAAGATTAGAACCATATTGTTGACAAAGGAAAAGAAAGAGGTGGACAAAATGTTTGAGCCTATTAAATTAGCATGGCCAACATCTAGGGTTAGCATTGTTTTTTATGGATGGACAGACCCAACACGACACCCACTCATCAACTTCATGGTGTCTTCTTGAATGGTCCAGTTTTCTTGAAATCAATGGATGCACTTGGAAAATACAAGGATGCACAATATATGGGTGAGTTGTTTATTAAAGTTATTGAAGATGTAGGTGTTGATTCTTGTGTGCAAATCATTATAGATAATGCACATGTTTGCAAGGCTGTTGGCATGATTGTGGAAGCTAAATATCCACAAGTATTTTGGACACCTTGCATTGTCCATTCTTTGAATTTAGCACTTATATCTATTGCTTCTCATGTGCTTTGGATTGGAAGCATTATTGAGGATGCACGACATATCCGCAACTTTGTACAAAATCATACAAATGCCCTCACTATCTACAAGGAGTACACCAATCTATCATTGTTGAAGATTGTAGATACACGATTTTCCTCTTCATTCATCATGTTGAAGAGATTGAGGGAGGTGAAGACCGCTCTTGGGGCAGTGGTTATTTCAGAGTTTTGGTATTTTTGGAAAACGACAGATCAAGTAACCTCAAAAAAAGTGAAGGACACAGTATTAGATGATGCTTGGTGGGAGAGGATAGATCTACTTATTCAGATCATGGACCTTGTCATTTCTTTGCTTCGATTTGTAGATACAGACCAACCCATCCTAGGAGAGGTTTATGAGGGATGGGATTCCATGATTGAGTTTGTGAGGAGCATTATTTTACAGAGTGAGTGCCCCGAGTATGAGACATCATCAAAGGCCTTCTTCACCACCATATAAGATATTCTTGTTAGCAGACGGGACAATAATTGCACACCTTTACATTGTTTGACTCACTCATTGAACCCAAAATACTACAACCATGAGTGGCTGAATGGTGGACCTTCCCACAGATTCCCTCCTCACATGGATGGGAAAATTTCACAGGGGAGGAACGTTGCAATGAGGCGGATTTTTCAGGATAGAGCATCCCTTGATGAGGTGGAGGATGCTTTTGCAGAGTTTTCCACTGGCACTAGTCAATTTGCAGGATATGATGTGATTAGAGACAAGGGAGCTAAGAAGCCCTATTCTTGGTGGGCAACTCATGGGGCAACAAGGCCTTCTCTACAACAGTTGGCCATGAGGCTCCTTTCTCAGGTGACTTCACCCTCTTGTTGCGAGAGGAATTAGAGCACATATGGGAATTTGTATAGTGTCAAGAAAAGCATGCTTGAGCAGTCCAGGGCAGAGACAATGGTGTATGTGCACACCAACCTTTGTCTTATTTATAGGCAGAGGGATGAGTGGTTGAAGGGAAAGACAAAGACATGGGATGTCTTTCCTGATGATATGGATTTGGACAACAGTGTTGAGTTGGCATTGGCCAACATGGATCTTAATGAGCCAGTGTTAGAAGTTGTCACTTTTGATGATGGTGATACTGTAGAGGGTCATCCTCCACACCAACAGATGCAGAGATGACATAGGATACAAAGGAGGAGGATGCATCAAAGGAGAGCAATGGTGACAATGATGATGAGTACAGTGATGTTGATTTTGATTATGAGGATTGATGACTCATGAGCTACCTACTGCCTTCAAGCTTCTAGTTGTTTTGTATTTGCTATTTCTATTTTCCATTGGCACTGCTACTACCTATGTAACATTGTACACATTTTGATTTTGATGACTTAATGAGAAAACTACAGTATCTTGTCTTTCTGCTATTGGATCATTGATGAATATGTATTATGATTTATTATTTGTCGCAATTGTATTTGTATACATAATGTTACTTTGTAAAACTTACATCTAGATGAAGATCTATGTTTGAATCAATGAATTTGTATCATGAATGAATAAGAAATATCTAATTTTTAATAATATATAACGTGTCCTATTCCGGGGTGTCAATGTGTCCGTGTTTGACACTCAAATCCCCGAGTCCTTCGTGTCTCGTGTCCCCGTGTCAAGTGACTTAGCCGTTAATCTGTTGTAGGAGGGATGTCATTACAAATTTACAAGCATAATAGAGAAAGGATGGTTATAAGCATGCAGACTGCCTTTAATTCATATCTAGGTCCAGCTAATAAAGACAGTGGCTTCCTATTTCAACAGGCATACTCATCCTTAGAAGAGCAGCTTGATAGCTGCACATTATTATTGGTAATGTTGTGTTTGATAATTGCAAAGGATTCAGTGGCAAGACCCCACTCCACAGAATCAACCAATATAATATATTGATATCCACTTAAGATTGCATAAGCAGCGAATGATAGCTACAGCCATCTCCCAAACAGATAAGCTTTTGATCTGAATGTCTCCAAGCCAAGACAAGTGGTTGATATAACTACTGCTTTAGAGGTGCTGTTTTTGCACATAGATAGAGGTATTGGATTAGAGATTGATGCTTTTCATGGAGCTGGAAGTAGTGCACCATATGGGATCCACACATTAGTAAAGAAGCCGCAGACTACTTTACAAGAATACAAGAACCATCATGGACTAGGTTGAGAGGCTTTTCATTTGCTATTTTCTGGTAACAACAGTCAGCCATATGAAAGCAGCTTGAAAATTGAATTCTAATCTGATTGTAGAAGGCATAGTCGATTGAAGGACACAGTACTAGCCAATTTTCAGACTTGCTTAAGGGGAGTATGGCAGCGGATCTGAGCACCTATACTTCAGCATATTCTCTGATTTTTAACCCGTGACTTAGATGGGTAAATTAAGCAGTCCCTGTGGCTACTGTTGTAATTCAAAATGCCAAGAATTCTGACCTGTTTCTTTGGCCAGTATACCACTGTTTATATTCAAAAGGTGCAGCTCATTTCCAGCAGTGAAGATATTATTCTATTTCCAGTTCTCAAACTCAAATAGAGAGGCTGCAATTATAACAGTAGTGGCAGATTGGGTTCTCTCCACAAATGGCAAGGTTATAGGGACATTATGATTTATCAAGTTTCATCTTCAGATCCGTACGCTAGGCTCTGCATACTTGCCAACTTTCAAGTTTGATTTCCCCTCGATGCCCATGCATCACTACAACTACACATAAAGGTCCATGGGTTGAATCTCTACTAATGACATGGGCACCTTGCCGAATATCTTAGTAGGGTATTTGTGTTTTGGTCAAAGACTCATATCCACAAGTAGTTGGTTGCAAGCTCAATCCCCCTGTCGTGTCCATGCATCACTACAAGCACAACTTCACATACAACACCATAGGTTGACTTTCTCCAACATCACATACAACACCATGGGTTAGACTTAGGCTAGACTTTCTACCAATGACGTGGATACCTTGCGCAACAACCAATATTGCATTTTAGTTTAAGATGCATATCCACAAGTAGGTGGTTTCGACTTCAATCCCCCTGTGGTAGCGATGCAAAGTTTAAACTCCACATAAAACTCCATAAGATAAATTTCTACCAATGAAAGGTTACCTTGCCAAACACCCTCGTTTGGCATTCTGGTTAAGTACCCATTTGGTTTGGCTTCGCATTGTGGTTAAGTACCCATATGGTTTGGCATTCTGGTTAACAGGTAGTTGGTTTCAAATTGTACCACCCGTGACGCACATGCATTTCTCCAACTCAAAGGTACAAAAGTATAGCTGCATGGGTTTAATTTCTACCAATGACATGGGTACTTCGCAAAACACCCTGGTCTGGCACAGGTAGATGGTTTGTGGAGATTTTCAGTGCCAATGCATCACTAAACTTCATATACAGCTCCACGAATTAAATTTCCACCCATGATGTGGGTACCTTGACAGGCACCAAACAACCCATATCCGCAACCCATATCCACAGGTAGTTGGTTTTCATAAGAATCTTCATTTCACCTGGTTATGATTATCCCTAAAATGTATCAAATTTAATCAGAAGAACAAACTACAGGTATTGGAGAAAAATGCGAGCTTACCAATTCCACAATGAATGTACCAATAAGACCCATCATACATGCTCGAGAATTCCATATTTCGGCAGTCCGTGTAAAGCCCCAAAACGGGGATGGAAGCTTGGGTTCTTCTCTAGGAGCCTCCACCTGCATTAAACTTGATAATTTCAGTGACACAAAATGGAATCACAGAAATCAATTTTACAGTAGAAGTTCCCAGTTTTTACTTACTCCCGTTGGGAGTTTTGCTGCACGAACTGCAAGGGAGGGCCGAGTTGCAATCCTGTCAAGGCGGACCTCATTTCCCTTCCATATCCTGCAGACTCGGAATTCAGAAGACTCTGTAGCATTAATTCATTAATGTGGAAAATTATGACGAGAATGGGAACATTGAGTGCACCTGCACAGTGGAGAACCAAGAAATGTAGACGAACGAAGAGCTGGCAAAGACCCTGAGGTAACCAACGCCATGGCCATCGCAGCTACGCTCCCTTTTGCTCCGACTCCTGCTTGCGGTGCTGTCAACTGTTAGGGGTATTTCCTCTCCTCTCTTATACTTTCTCTCCTCACTTGTACTTTATCCTACTTATCCAATCCAGGGTGTTGTTGCTTGCATGGCCACGTCACGGATATAGGCGATATTGATATAATTTCGGCCGAAACGTTTTTTATTTTTTTATACTTCGGTCTGATTTTGCTGTTGTTGTTCTTTATAGGGGGAGGGACGCCATTACCTGTGCGCCCTCCCCTCCACCTCACCTAAACCCATGTGGACATCGCCATTGCATGTACGACACCTGCCCGACGTGGACTGCCACGTGTTGTGGTGGGTGTCAAAGCTTGAAAACTGGTTTTTCCACTCGACACCCGGTTGTTTTCGCCTGTTCGCTGCGATGTGTGCTCTGCTCCTTGTTTTTCTGTTCGGGTCCTGTGTTTGGGCGAAGCCCTCCACCAACGATGGTGCGGGACGGCTCCATTACCTATGCATACCATCCGCCATTGTTGCGTTGTTGTCCGCCATTGTTTGCTTGCATGCGTCTGTTAACCGAACAGGGTTTCTGTTGGAGTTGTTTCATTCCGCCTGCAATGGTTGTTCATTCTGGACCGCCGGAGGTTTAGGGTGTCCTTGGTGGTTGTTTCATTTGCACGACCTGTTGTTTGGGGAGGAGCCACTACCGATTTCAGCCAGTTCGAGGTCGAAGGTAATTTTACAGGTAATTTCAGTTATTTTTGGTTTTTTTGGTTTTTTTTTTGTTTCTGCATTGGCTAATTTTCAACTTGTTGCAGGTCTGGCGAGCTCTGGACATGGAAGACGCGTCGACCTACCTTCTATCCAGTAGGATTTTATCCTACCAGCCATTAAACACTGTGTTTTTCAACACTTCACCTTCACCTTTTGTGTTTTTCAACACCTCACCTTCTATTGGAATTTTTGTTAATTTTGCTCTTGGAGTTTCAGGTAGGTTTAGGGTTTTGCAGGTTAGGGGTTTTGAGGGTTTAGGGTTTTGCAGGTTAGGGGTTTTGAGGGTTTAGGGTTTTGCAAGTTTGGGGTTTTTGAGGGTTTAGGGTTTTGCAGGTTTGGGGTTTTGAGGGTTTAGGGTTTTGCAGGTTTGGCTCATGATAGTTCTGAGATCTGTTTTACAAGCATATTCTAACTAGTACAGTTGTTTGGAATGGGTTGGGGTAATTTGCTGTTCTGAGATCTGTTTTACAAGCATATTCTAACTAGTACAGTTGTTTGGAATGGGTTGGGGTAATTTGTTGTTCTGAGATCTGTTTTACCAGTATATAGGATTTTAAACTAGAAGAATTCAAGATGCTCAGTGTTATCAGAGGCTTTTTGTTATGTGGTAAGTTTCATTTCAAGGTCTGTTAGTTGTTATTGCATTGTTTGAAATTAAGTTGTTTTTCGTTCTCACAACTAAAAAGGATTTTATAATTTGAAATATTTATGTTGTCTTCCTCTTATAATTGCAAGTATCATGGATATATTATGAAGTTATTACAATTAAAACATTTTCTTTTTGCGTATCATAATATTGTTTTAAACATTTTTGCAGTAATATTCCAATGACTTAGTTTATTTGTAGTGTTAATGCTTTGAAGACTAACAATCATATATATATATATATATATATATAGATACTTGTTTGTGAGACACATTGCAAACAAGACAATTCTCTATGAGATCAATGAATATCGAAAGAGGACAACTTATGATAAACCATAAAAGATAACAAAATAAAACTAAAGCACTAGTTGGTCTCTTTTCTTGGTGTGACATTAAGGATTCTATGGTGGCACCATGGCAACATGATTGAAAGAAGACTACTAGAAAACATGATACAGTAAAACTCACACATTGGCTTGTTTCTTATGTTAAATGGAGATAGTAATTTATTTTTCGTATTTGTTAAAATAAAGATCACACACTGGTTGGTTTCTTCTATTAAATAGACTTGGTAATTTGTATTTTTGTTTTTACATGTGTAGATAAACAAAATATAGCTTAAACTTTGGTTGGTCTCTTATCTTAATTAGATAACAAGGGTTTTGTAGAACAACATTGTGGCAACATGGATGAAAGGAACAAACTATAGTAGAATAGAATACACATCAAACATTGGTTGATTTCTTAGGTTAAATTTTTCAAGTAATTTGTTTTGATGTATATTATCCAGAAACTATATATAATATAGATTATTAATTTAAGTCTATAATAAGCATGGTTGATATTCTAGCTTATATATATAGCATTTTAAAATAGTGGATATTGATATTAGTGGAGTAAGTAAAATATATTTATGATTGATTCCATTTGTAACATTGATATCCTATTTTCAAATACAAAATATCCTACTCTAAGTCATTAGAATCAATATTTTTTTATAACTATTAAAAGAACACTTAACATAATACGTTGATTCACTTACCGTAACTATCAACCACTCAGTCAGAGCATGTTTTGAACATCCTTCTCATGTCAGGGAAATCAAGTGAATGTATCAAGGGAAATCAGTTACAATTGGAGCATCCAGAAAACGTATCAACTCCCATACACGACTCTTTGGTTTGCAAAAATGTAAGAAGATTTTCCCAGTCACGAAAAAAATAAATAAATAAATAAATAAAAATAAATAAAATTATATATATATATATATATATATATATATATATATATATATTGTAAGATAGGCAGGTCATTACTTGATAGGGGAGGTGTTTGACTGTCAATCCACACCTGAACATGGCACAGGCCTAATCAAGAAGCCATGTATCTCAATAGGAGAGCAGTCCAATAATGAAAGGCAGGTTAGGACTTGATCCTTGTTTGGTTTTTTAACCAGCCCAAATTATATTTCTTCCACTACAATAGATAGGCAGGTCAGGACTTGATCCTTGTTTAGATTCTTAACCAAGACAAATTATATTTCTTCCACTGTAATAAATAGTCTTTCAGTGTTATTAATCAATTTTTTATAACCATTTGTGCTTAGCTCGCAAACAAAACTACTTTACAACCAACCAAGCTACTGTTGGCTTTTCAATGTAGTGAATGCATAGAACCATAATGTTGTTAGCATTTCAAAGCAATAAAACAACCTAGGTTGTAAGCCAAAATGTTTATGTGACAAGAATAATCCATCCAAAATCCACATCATAATGTGGTTACAACCAAAAACATATGACACCCCTATTCTTTATGGCCCTGAGAATCTTGAGTGCCAAAACTCCCCGAGTTACCTTCTTCAGCCAGGTAGGTTGGCCTACCTGTCAAGGGTTGATTAGGAAATAGTTGATTGCTGCCATTTGATTGAGTCCAATTTGCAGCTTCCAACCATGGAGGTATTGAGTACCCATACCTCACATTTGCACTACTGACCCCTGCATTAAGTGGAGGTGTGTAATGAGCATACATAGAGTTGACACCAACTCTGGTAGGAATAAGGCAAGTGGGTAAACCCTCAGTTTGATAGTGAGGCACTTGAATGTTTATGAGATCTTGGAATAATGGTGTATTATCTGCAATGGAGTCCAATGAGTTTGAAATAATCCTGTTTTCAGCAGCTATTCTTGTATCATTGTCAACCATATTGATCATCCCTTGTGCCTTTTCAAGCATTTGTTGTGCCTTTCTTGATTCCTTTTCCTGTCTTGCCATTTGTTTTTGTTGGTCCTTAACTTGCCTTGCTTTATCTCTTTCAATCCTTTCATATGCTCGACATTGCGCTGCAACAATCCTTGTTGCCTTCTTCTCCTTAACTAGATCCTTCTTTTTCTGTTTTAATTCTTGCATTTCAAATTTCTTTTTTTTCAGACTCAACTAACAGGTTTATATAGTCCTCTGAGGTGAGTAACTGTGAGCTTCGGCCCAAACGAAGACTACCCGATGCACCTTGCTTTTTTTTCATTGATACTCTCTCTACTGGTAGCTTTAGGAACCGGCCAAGTATCTTCCCCACCCCTCCCACCTGCATGTCATTGCTTGGTACTTCCCTTTCAGTATCTGATGGAACTGATTAAACTATATCATTATCTTCATTTGATGCCTCATTATGTGCTTCATATTCTTCCATTGATCTATTGTCCACAAAAAAATGAACAATTTCACTGTTCAATCTTGCTGGTTGTGAGGGCATATTCATGCTTTGTTCATTGGTTGCTGAGACACTATGTGCATTCATATTAATCATTAACTCTGCCAGCCATGAAGGTGGGGTTACTTGGCTTGGCAATGTCAATTGGTCATTGTCAACTGCATGTTCAACAATGTCATTAATAATATCAGCAACATGAGTTTCATGTTCTTGAGGTGGTGGAACAATCTCCATGTTACTGCAAATTTGTTCATGGTTATACTGTGTTTCACATACAGTTTCATTATCTTCTTCATATAAGTGTCCTTGAGAGAGGGAAATCATATTACCGGCTGCAACAACATCATCTTGGTCATCTACTTCTTCCCCTTCAACACTTGTTTGGGCATTCCCTTCTTCGTGACCATCCACATGAAACGCTTGGCTACAACCAGTATCATGCATAAGAGCATCATAGTTTAGTGGCTAGATTCCTGTCCTCCTAAAGCCAACCTTGATATTTGATGGTTTCAAAGCCCTTTTAAAAGCTTTACTTGCAAGCTCTCCTAGCTCGAACCTTTTCACCTCAACCCTTGGATTCTTTGCCATCCATGCAGCGTGCTCTGACCTGAAATAGTTCTTGAAAGGGCCAAACACACTAACATCAAGGGGTTGCAGTCTGTGAGTGGTATGAGCGGGCAATGTCAACAGTCCGATGCCTAAATTGTTTGCTTCCTCAATTGTTTGTACAGCCATGTGGCTCCCATGGCCATCTAATATCAATAGGTGTCTGTTATTAGGCGAGACGCCACCTGGTACCAATGCAGCAAAGTGAAAAAGCCAACTTAAAAACAGTTCTTTAGTCATCCATGCATGGGGATGTGCAGCCATGCATGCACCTGGTTCACATTTCTGTATATAGTTTTTCAGTTGATTTTTACCTTTGAATAGATAAAATCCTGGTATTGAAGTACCAATTGCATTGACACAACATAAAATAGTTATCCACTCCCTACTCTTAGGCAAAATCTTTGGCACATTTCGGCTCCCTCTCTTGGCAATTACTCGCATGCCACAATTCCTCCCTGCATGTAAACCTGTTTCATCACAGTTCCATATATAGTCTGCTCCATAAGAATGTTTATCGTAAGCACTAGAAAGTGTCATAGAACTTTTGCACAACTGCAAGGCGCAAATTTAATGCTTTGTCTCTGTCAAGGCCCTCAGCAATATGCAATACAAGTTTTGGATGCCTTTTTTAAAACCCAAACCACCATGATTTACCAAGAAACCCATCTTTGAATGGGTTTGGCCTCCCTTGACAGATTTGAGCAACTGTGGATTTGAGTTGTATCAACTCTAGCCCATCTCCCCATTGGACCATCTCTTTACACCACTCAACCACCTCGGCCTCCTCCTCCTCAGTCATAACTGTAAGAGGCCCTCTACGTTTTGTATGAGTTAGTCCATTCATCCAATAATGTATTGATGAGGGAGGAATACCATGTTTTTTTGCAGATGCCCGAACTTAGTATCCATTAAACTCTATGTCGTCAATTGCAACTAACATAAGTTCTTTTGTCCATCCACTTATAGCACTGATCTTTTTAGTTGAACTTGCCCCTTGGACTGTTGTTGACGGTGGTTTTGTGGTTGATGGTGTGTTAACATCAGCTTCAGTCACATGGTCATCCTCAACAATGTTCCTTGGGGCATTGTTGACATTGACATCAGTTGTCCTGTCCTCATCAGACGATGTGCATCGCAACTACGCACCCCTTGTCACTCTCCTGCCACTTCTCCTTCTACGAGCAACATAACTACCTTTTGCCATATATGCAACAACCTGTAAAAATTTTGCATGCATTTAGACATTAGAATATTTGTAAATTATGCTTTCATACAAGGAAAAAATACTTCTGCTTTATTACAGGAAATTATCAACATGTATGTTAGTATCCTTGAAAAATCAAATATACAGAATCATTTTGTTGTATGTCTTCAAAATTATCAGTGATTTTTGTTTTGATAACTTGTCTTTACACTTAAAATACCATGACTATATTAATTAGTTTTGTTATGCATTTCCCAACAGAGCTCTTGTTCGGTTTGACCACTTAAAATATTGTTTTGTTGTTTTGTTGTTTTTTGTAAGGATGCACTTCTTCGGAAATGGATCTCTGGCTATCAAGGAATTATCATTAGCCAAACCAAGCACGGTATTTAATTTGACCAAGGCTCCAACTTGAGACCTCCTGAAGCACTCTTGATCACAATTTTGCCACCATAAAATTTTTTTTCCTCATGCCACTTACAGTTGAAGTTTCTAGTCATGTAAACATTCATTTCAACTACAACTCTTATTTGCATCTTGTCTACATATATAAGAGAGGCCATACCTTTTTCTTAAATCAGGAAAGCATATTATCAATTTGTAAAGTTTTGAGTAATTATTGACCTCATATATCAAATCAAAATGAGGGTGCAGTTTGCCATATTTGCAATAGTTTGAGGCTGGTTGTGCCTTCTTTGTGGTCCTTCATTCTGATAGGTTTCCCCTTGTGTACAACAACCTTCCAATAAGACCCTTCCACTGCTTCTTGTTCATTTGTTTATGTTATTTTCTTCCTTTTACATTATTTTGATTACTTTCTTATCATATTTCAAGAATGATCTAAACCCCCTTTTCCTTTTCTCCTTTCAACTTTTTCTTCAATTTATTTTGCAGGTCTTGTTTATGCTACCATTAGTCTTGATGATGTTTATTGCTGGCCTCATACAAGGTTTTCAGTTTCAACACCGAAAGTTGTATTGCAATACTTGACCACTAATTAAGCAACTCATCTGAAGCTTCTGATCTATATTACAGCCAACACAAGGACAATAAATCTATGCTTATCTTCCAATTGGGCCATAGTTTTTGTTTCTTATTATAAAATTTCATTAAGCTTTTGTTAAAAATGATTCTCAGAAAGAAATTGCCTTGTGAAATTATGGTTAAACAAATTTCAATTGAGTTGATCATCATGTTCCTACATATTTTTTGCATGATGTCTATATTTGTGTAGACATTTTCTACAAGTATTGGAAGGATTTTCGAAGACTACCTGTGGTTTGCACAAAATTGGAATTTGTTTTGTTGCTCTTCTCATACATTCTTAAATGTATTTGTCATTGTTTTATTGAGTTTCATCATGTAAGAGATACAATATGTCACTGATGCATATGAATCAAGCATGAATTGAGAATTTGGATTTGCATTCCAAATTATTAGCATATGACAATAGCTGGCTATTAGACCACGTATATTGGCCTTCTCTCTTGTAAAAGTGTATATTGATTTAAATTACTAATTTCATTGATGTATTCATTCTCTGTTAAATGCAAATTTTTCTAAAAACCCATCAAATATGTATATCTCACTGTAATTTCCATGTTCTAGTATTTAAAATGTCATTCTGCTTTTATTTTCAGGGTGTCATTGTTGCACTCTATTGGTTCAAGTATTGTTGTTTTTCTCATTAGATGAATGGGGAAATTGAACCTATAGAAAACATTTATCTTCATCCTGTATGTCCTTGTATGTTGATCTTGATTTATTCTTGATTGTTGAGGAATTGTTCTTGGTTTGGTTTGGTTTGATCTTGATTTATTCTTTTGATGGGATGCTTTTGGTCATTGGATGACCTGCAGCGATTCGGGACATGCCTTATTTGATTTCATTGTTGTTTTAATTTGATTTGATTTATATGGCATTGCCTCTCATTCTCTGGTTATTACAGCTCGGCTCGCTAAGGCACTCTGATCCCTTCCTTTCCACCATCTTAGGCTCGCCGATATATTCTTGCTGGATTAACGAGGTACATGACCGACCTTGATGTCCGTTATGACCCCATAGTTCTCCTAGTTTGAAAGACTATATCAGGAGACAGCTTGGAATATCTTCCTGGCAACACTTGAAGAACGCCTACAAACAGGCATAATTGAAGAATGCCTACAAACAGGCATAATGCAAGACACGAAGCAGGATATGAGAACCTGAACCCTTGAGATACTCAGGACTTCCTACTAATCGAGATGGTTCATAGCCAGGGCACACCATGCAACTAAAATCTTGTCGGGCACATCAATACGTTTGTAAGTCTGAACATAGAAATAGGTGAATTGTGAAATAGAACCATAGGTTGTGTGTTGATTTTCATGAAACTGAAACTATAAGTGAAACGGAATCTGTCTGAAACTACAAGAACTCTGATAAATGAAAACAGAACTATAAGAAAAATGTGTTGTAATTGATATAACTAACCTGGATATATTGGCAACTGTTTTGTGATGTTTTGTCTTCAAGGTTGCTAAATAGTTTGAAAGCATAACATGCAACTTCAACAGTGGTTGAACTTCTTTTATAGTTTTTGGCACTTGAATTTAATTGGTGGACATGGATTGCAATGGCTTCATTTTGAATGTGTGGTCTGGATTCAATTTGATGTGATCTAATGGTTGGGAATTTCTTATTTGTTGATCCATGTGCTTTGATTTGTTTTAATGAGAAATAGAATGAGTTGGGTGTCATTTATTGCAGTTATTGGGTTGGGTGTCATTTATTGAACAAAGTGGGTTTAAATGTTATTGGGTTGGGTGTCATTTATTGAACATAGGGGGTTTAGTTGTTGAACAACACAACAGTTATAGCTGACATACATTCACTTTTATTATGTGCAGGTATGGATATTTATTTGGGATACAAAGCTTCAGTTCTGATGAGTGGGGGTTGAAGTGACTACTACTTTGTACTTCTGGAATAGACCATTTTGGAAGCATTTATGGTTTTATCTGTTTTCTAGTTGGGTCAATATGGTTTGCACTCTTAAGTATTAAGATACTATTTATGGACAGTTGTGGGCCCAGTCAATGTATTGGGAAATTTTGGACATAAATTAATACTTATTTATACTTAATGTTATTTATCTTTGTTTAAATATTGGTTGCAAAAGTCTCAATTTCTGGTGGTTTGGTGGGACCAGTACTATATCAATTACTGGTCCCTGCACAACATTAGACATCTCTCCCCTATATATATTTTTTATTATTTTAAATTTCGTTAAGAATGTGTTGGAAATATATTCGGGTGGCTAAATTTATATATTAAAAAAAAAATCAAGAAGTTTAATTAAAAAAAAAAAATTAGGAGGATTTATTTAAAATGTTTAAAATATATTTTTTTATTTTTTGGATTATAAATTTTAGGTATAAATATATGAAAATAATAATTGTTTTTATTTTTGTTTTTTTTCTTCAAAATGAAAATGTATTTATTTAATTATTTTGTTTAAACTAATATGAATATAAAAGGTAGTAGATTTATTTGTGTTTATACCAGTGTAGATTGATTTTAATTCAGGATCTATCCAGCGTCTAGAACGATCAAATTTATTTTCACTTTAAAAGAGCTTTGCATCTCAAAAAAATTGATGAGTGCTTGGTAAATGCGGACTTGCATGGTAGATGTAGAGTTGAAATGGATTGACCCTGGGTTAATTATTATTTATAATTAATTATAAATATATATAATTATTAATTTTATGCTTTTTATTTTATTTAATTAATTATTTTTATTTTTATCTAGTCAAAATGTTAAAGATTACAACATCTCTATTATACTGTGATCAAATGTTTACATAGGAGTTAAGTTTACTTATAAACCTCAAATATAAATAATTTTTTTAATAAAAAGTGAATCAAATAAAGAGAAATTTTGGATAAAATATAATATTACAATATTATATGTTACCCAATATTTATTACCACCCCACGTAATAAAAAATTGTCAAGGGGAAATACTAGTTACTAGCAATTGCCCCAAAAGGTACAAAGAGAGGCCGATAAGAGTGCTAATTTGAAAGAATGACCTTTTACTTTGAAATAATAATTGTTATATTAAATTTAGATTGTTTAGTGTATTTGTACTTTTTTTCTTAATTTATAATTTGCAATCATATACATCATGAACAAGTGCCCATATCAAATAAGTATTATGAGAACAATTCATAATTAAAATTCGTATCTATTAAATGAGAAAAAAATATAGAGATTGGTCAGTCACGATGATGTAATTTTTATTTTTTATTTTTTTTTGGCAATGCTTACCTATCACTGAAATTAATTCTGTATAAATTAATATTTAAGTCAATAATTTGAATTTAAAATCTTTTTTTAAATTTTAACTGATTTAAATATTCCGTGATACCCTAATATTACCAACCTCTGTTTTGTCAACTCCATACCTACTAGTGGATTTCTCAACCTGGACATCTATATCTTCCTCGGAATTAGTAGGCTTGAAGCTCTCCCGATGGCTCGCAACCAAGGCTTATTCTTCTGATGAATGAGAGCTGCCACGCAAACTCACACTCTCTTCTTCATGAGATTCCACTTCCTTTAAAAAGGAGTAGTGGAGGAATTGCCCGAGAATTATAACTGGTCGAAAAAACATTCTGATTCAAATGACAGGAAATGTGCACCATGTTGATGTTAATCATCATGTATCCATCATGTTATGGCGGGGTAATGGAATTTTCAAATTAAGCCACGTCTTTTCTTCTTCGAAAAACCAAATCAGAAATCCGTGTTATTCTAAAAACTCCATTTTTTGCGAAAATCAAAGGATATTTCGACTCTCGGGCGGATCATGGCATCCTCTACTTAATTCTATGGACACTCTTTCTGCATGGGTTTTTCATTTGGTTGTTTAGGTATGTTTTACCGAAGAAGTTGCATCTCTGGTTCGACAGCAAGGCCTTTGTAATAATTCTGCCGAGAGAGAAATTTGGGGTAACATTGTTGGCTCGGAGGAACTAAGGGTTTTCTCAACCTTTGTTGAAAATAGCGACGGGCTGATCAACAAAAAAGAGATGCGAGAGTCCTTCCATAAGCTCAAGTCGTGCGTTGGCAAAGAGGAATTGTTCCACAAGATTCAAACTGTGGACGTCAATGGCAACGGGTACGTGTGTTTCCAAGAGTTTGTAACGTTGTATGAATCGATGAATTGTAAAGGAGGTGAAGCTAAGAAGAAACAAAGGCGGGCCATGTGAACAAAGACACGGATCTGGCTGAGGTGAGAATGGCAAGGGTTTAATAACAATGAAAGAAGAGCTCCAGTATGTTCTCAAGTCGATGGGTTTTTTGAGCGTTTCGGATTTAGGTTTTTGTAAAGCAACACTCTTTATGCATGGCGCTATTTAGAAGGCAGGGTTGCTGCCGCACCTAATTAGTTCACTGAATTAACTGTACATTAGTTCACTTCACCCTTATGATTGTATTTGCTTTGTATTGGCTGGGAGACATGTCTGATAGTTTGAGAGAAAATTAGAAAAAATTATAAATCTGTGAGATATTGAAAGATTTTTTTGTTGAATTTGTGTGCGATAATTAATAAAAGTGAATCTTCATATAATTCCTTATTTTAAGTTTCATTTTCATAATCTTCTCTGTTTAAGGAAGGCGAAAATACCAGTCTCGCCCTTCTAATGGGCTCTCTTCATCTAGCTATCTTTCTTAGTCTCACCCTTCTAATGGGCTCTCTTCATGTTGCTATCTTTCTTACTATGCGACTTGATGGAGGGTTAAAATGTGCTCCACTTTATCATCTGTTGGTTCCTACACAAGTGCCACTTTCTTCACAATTGATTTCACAAACTTCTGGTCCTTCTTTGGACGTAGCTCTAGATGGAGCTTCCAACATGTGGCTTTTTTACACCCTCCCTTGTTACAATGGTTGCAATGATTCTTATTCATCCATACGTTCTTGCCCTTCTTGTTTTCTTATGTGGAGAGGGGTCTTTATGTCATGTTTCCTTCCTAGTTGACATAACTTTCCTGTACGAAACGATTCTTTTCCAACACTTGGTAGTAGCATGGTTATTCAAACCACAAAATGTACATGGTTTTTTATGCCATAAACTTTGATTTACATTGCAAATTTTCTTATAATCAAGAGGAAAGTTGTAATAGATATACT
The DNA here is from genome assembly GCA_031772625.1 of Pinus tabuliformis. NCBI lineage: Eukaryota > Viridiplantae > Streptophyta > Pinopsida > Pinales > Pinaceae > Pinus > Pinus tabuliformis. The sequence goes on along the minus strand of CM062819.1, from coordinate 529,547,368 downwards.
TTGAATGACTGTGTTTAGTGTAGGTGTGGTGAGGATAAATTGACATAGCTCATCCTTTGAAATTCTCACCTCCATTTGGAGATGACTTGCCATCATGATCGTTGGAATGGTGTGATGTGCTCTCAACTTGCATTGGTTCAGACCCGTTGCTTGAAGACTCTTTTGCTTTTATGGATTTGGAGTCTCTTTAATCATAGGTCTTGTAACATTCTCCAACTTCCTCTTTGACATAGCTCAATGCTTCATATTGAGGTAGTTCTACCATTTCAATGGGATTCACAATGCCTTGGCCATTAACTCCTAGGTATTTTTCTTCATTAGCTTCGTGGCAATGCCTGTATTGTCTTTTAAAAAGCACCAAAATTATCATCATAATATGAAATTTAAGAATTACTAACATTGTTTACCTTATTTGTTGATTCTAGATCAGGTGAGGATGGATTTTCTAAGCCTTCATTATACTGCAACTTTACCAAAGCCTCTTCTATGGCTTGAATGTGGAGTTGCAATATGTGCTTCTCCTTTTCTACTTCTTGTAGGTTTCTTCTCAATTAAACATTCTCTATTTGAATGCTCTAGTTGATTTCCTCGTGTTCTTGGAGCCATTCTTTCTTCGATGCTCTTCCCATATTTCATATCCCAACAATTGTGATCTTCATCTCAATACTTGAATTAAAACCCCAAGTCTTGTTGCATTGTAGCAACAATTTTCTGCTTCCTTTGCTACAAAATCTCTTAGGCTTTAGCCTAGGATATAGTTTCTAGCAATGCTCCTTATCATACCCATCTTTCTTGCAGTAAGTGCAAGAGGTTTTTTTTTTTTCCAATCTCTTCTAATAATTTGCAAACAATTTGTCTACCATGTCTGACATATGGTAGAAAGATTTGTGGAAATCCTTACATTCTTTGTATGAACATCATCATTATCCATTTTCTTTCTTCGAGTTGCATGTCTAATCTTGGGTTTGAAAGTCTTAAGTTTCCCTTCACCCTCTTGGAGCTTGGCCTTGGTAAGCATCCACACTCGTAATTCATGTAAAAGAAGACTACTATGATACCAACATGAACCAAAATCTTTTCTTCGATGACTTTAATTTTTTTTGCATAAAGAGCATGAAATAAACATAAGTGCAACACACGTGAAGAAATGACAATATGGACAAATGCACCAGGACTTGATAACAAATTTCAACCATAACATGTGAGCAATGTCTATGGGTTGCTCAATTATGTAGCCGCTTCATTAGTTGTTCTTCAATAAGGCTCTTCTTTGTTGGTACAAGCTAAACTCTCACCCATGTGGCAATGCCTCTCCTACAAAGAGACATTCTCCTTCAACAATACAATAGGAATGAATTCTCACAAAGAAGTGGCATAAAATTTTCTCCCTTTTTCCCAAATCAAAGGGACTAGAATCTCACATGAAGTGGCACAATTGTTCTTCCTTCAAAGGGGATGAACTCTCTCATATAAAGTGGCATAAATCCTCTTTGAATTCGATGCTCAGACTCAAACATAGCTATAAATACATGTTATCATACATGTTCTCCTTTTTAAAAATCTCAAAAAGGAGAAAATCAACAGTACATGAGACTTAATTTGGTTTTTGTGCCAAAATGATCCATCAAATGTTGAAAAGGCATCAAAGACAACCCAACAAGTCCATCTTGTCATTCTGCAACTTTTGACTTTAAACATGACCAGGTTTTGAAAAGTGCATCATTTTCTTGTTCCAAGAAATTAATGGCACATGTGGGATTTTGCCATGATCCCTTAGATTTGTTGCTCATATCCCAATTATGACCGCACCATTGGATTCCTTGCGAATTTTTTAGAAAAATGAGTATAAACTTCATATGGTTCTAAAACTTCGCCTCTCGACCCCCTATGGAAATATCTATATAAAAAATTGTTCCATAACAGTAGAATATTTTTTGAAATATTCTTTCTCAAAAATTGTGCCCATACTGGGCCACCTCAGTCTGAGTTCCCCCGCGCATGCCTCCTCCTTGTACCTCCTTCCGCCCCCCCCCCCATTCAAATGGTGGACTTATATAAGCTTGGGGGCAAAGATAACAAAAGGGCCATTGGCCCATAACATCAACATGTTAATTTTAAAACAGTTGTTGATCAGGGATCCTAGAGTCAAACCCCACATGCCCCTATTCTTATTTCATTATATATATATATGGCAGGGTGCTAAAACATTTTTGTCATATATATTAATTGGCCAATTGGGGTGTTGTCACATGGCAGCCCCAGATTGGACCTCTGATTGTTGACTAGACCACCAACATATCCCACGTGGATGGGTATGGGGTGACACATGTCGCAATTTGGTAATGCCATGTGGCATGCTCTAGAGATGCCACATGGTACATTTTTACTGACCCAAACCATACCCAAAAATCCCATATGTGCATGACATGTGGCACGTCCTTGGGCTTCCACATCAGCCTGTTGAAATCAACAATATGAACTGCCAAGTCATCCTTTGACTTTCACTTTTGCCCAGCATGACCAAAACTTTGACTGCCCATAACTTTTGCATACGACCTTTGTTTAAGGTGTTGTTTGTGCCGTTGGAAAGGTCTCATTGAGATCTATGACTTAGTGTTACTTTTGTTGAGTTTTGATGACTCAAAATTTTGAGCCTTTTTAGATCCTCATGGATCATTAAGACAACCACAAGGCATGAGGATGGAAAACTAATGCAATATGACTAACATATCTCCTAGGAGGTATACTCACCCTAAATAGAGACCTAGGAAATCCCACCTACTCTCAAGCCTCCTCAAACTAGAAAGCCCATGCGACTTCTCACTAGAATGTGAAAGTGCCATTGGATCTACAAGTAACCTATAAAGGCCACTCTCTTTCACCTTTCTAGCCAAAGTCCTCAAACTAGATAGACTACATCATTGATTGTGTAATTTTGATTCTTAAATGTCGTTCTCCACCATAAATTTCTCATACAAGAAATTGAAAGGGGATTCTTCTTCAAACTAGGAGCAAATAAAACATCACTCAACTGAATAACGTCACTTGAAGGCATCTAGGAAATGGAGACAAATCCTCTAACATGATAAGTAAGATCATCACAAAACTCCCTCTCGCTCTTGAACTATGTTGAACAAAAACCTATAATATGTGTTATGTCTTGAAGCTTCATTGCCCACATACCATCTAACACTAGTTATAATATTAGAGGGAAAACATGAGACCAATGTGCAGGTGGTCTCAAGCTAGGATGATGACCCATGCACTCTTGCTACAAGACTTGAAATCCTTGTATGTTTCATATATTGCTTGGAATTCTCATTCTTCTCCAATGGATATCGATTGGCATAATGTCCCATCTTCTAACATAAAAAAACAAACCAACCTCTTCAAGTCCTTTTTCTCTATATCTATAACTTCCTTCTTCTTGTAGCTTGTTACGCTTCTTCGTATTCCCAATGAGATCAATAGAATATACTTCTTGTTGTTGCTTTGAACAATATTGGAATATTATTTCTTCATGCATAATATCGACCCAAAGTTTTGGACAAGTTGGCAAGGTATCTTCAGCATAAACACCTTGAATAAAAGGCATTCAAGAAGGAAAAAATCCATCTAAGGCAATGAATGCCAAATTTTGATCCTCCACCTTTGTTCTAATGGTAGCCAACTAATCTTTCAAATTATTGATCCTAGTCAAGTAGGTGTATTTATCTTACTTATACATATGATTGAAATCTAGTTTCACAAAAGCATTTGTAAGAAGCACAAGAGTTTTGAAACAACTCAACCAAAGATTCAAACATGTTTTTACCTATTGTCTTATTTGCAATGTCTAATATGAAATGATCCTTCATAGAATCAAGAATGGTTCTCTTCACTTTAGATGAGTGGCCAACTATGCTAGATTGGTAGGTTTTCAAATATCTTTTAGTACATGCTCCCACATATCAACTTCCTCCACAAGTAATTGAAGTCTAATCCTTACAGGAATAAAATTTCAACCTCAATCCATCTTGTCACCTCTCTGAAAATGAGAGTAACCTTACACATCCTAAACAAGTCCCCAAGTGCATGAAATCACTAATATATGAAGTAAACAAAACCCTTTCTAGGGTCCAAATGCTTATCAAAGTGGCGTAGTGTATCACACCCAACAACCTCAATAATGTCAAGCACTTTTCCCATGTATTCTTTAGTTGAAATATAAACTTTGTCTTACACCTAGAGTGATCTCACCCACAAAAGATTTGACATCATATAGAACTTAATGAAGATTGATGTTTCTCATGCAATTCAAAAAATTTCACCTCTATCTTAGAGGTCTCTCATAGTTTAACCCCATGAATTTTCAGCCTTAGGGATTTTTTTAAATATAAATAAGATAACAACAACAACAACCCCAATCCACTAGGAAATTGAAAATCAAAGATACCCATGTGCTTTATTAAGTTTTATCCCTCTAGGGAAATATTATCATGCATATAACAAATTTAAAAGCATCTATGTCAATTGTATATACAATGACAAAATACCCTTGTATGCTTCAATATAAATGCTAAATCACTTAACATATTTACCCTTAACTTATGCCAATTCAACAAGATGTATAGTTCTTAAATTACAAATCTTGTAGAACATGCATGACTAAAAATCAAATATCCAATTTACACAAGTATTAGATAGTTGAAAACTTCATTAGTATGCATAAAGATGAAGTTCATGTACATACCATAGCCTTATCACAACACTAGTACAATCCTTTAGCTATCCAAAACCCTAGCTAGGGAAAATAATGAAAACCCTAGGTCACACCAAGGTGACTCAACAAACATGTCCCCCAAGATAAGACATCTCATATTCTTCTCTTCATGAAGTAGAACTGAAGGTTTTATCTATGTAATATCCAAATCTACAACCCTAACCCTAGTCTTCAAGATGGTCCAAGAAGCACAAGAAACTCTAGCGAATTTGAGTGAATGAGAAAGAGAGAGAGTACAAAATAATATGTGAGAGAGAGAGAGAGTACAAAATATTGTGTGTGTGTGTGTACGAGAGATAGAGATAGATAGAAGTAGTGCACTTCTCTTAATCATGTTTGTACACAAGAATTAACGAGATTAATTGAGTGGTTGAAGGACTCTCTCTCTCCTCTCTACATATGAGAGATACGGGAGACCAATCATACATATGTGGGCACATTTCCTTACAAACAACCTTCAACAACACATGTAGGCTCACACATGTGGAGAAATTCACTCCAAGAGTACACATGTCCGGCTCCAAGGTGATTTTGTCCATGAGCAAGCCCTAAATGGAAGAGTACTTCACAAGGTGTGTCCAACATTCCTCCTACAAGATTTTAAAGACTCCAGCAATCCTCCTAAGGCATGTACTGTATGGGGTCCACTCCCCCTTTATGAACATCATCGAAACCTGGACATCTTAGAGCCAACTCCATGACTTCATGCAAGCATCAAGCTACCCTATGCTCTTTAATACCATCTTCTAAGATGAAAAATTATCCTTCTCCTAAGTAGGGTATTCTCTTAGCAATTAACATTCTCCATGTTAAGTAACCATCGAGTAAACTATCTCTAATGTGCAAATTTGTCATGAACAATCCATAGGTTAAACATACATCATGCATTGCATATCTTATGAAGCATCCAAAGCATGATGTAAACACTATTAAAATAACCTTGAAAACTAACATTATATACTATCTTCTTATAGTAATATCTTTCTAATTTGAAGTTTTCTTTTATATTAATATTACATTTAAAAATATATATATTAAGAAAGAAAAAGTTCTGAATATCAAACTAAAAGATGAAATGGATTAAATAAACATTTTATAATTTTGATAAAAAAAATTCGTTGTTATGAACTTTATTCAAGACATCATAGTTGTGATATGTGACACCTAAATCAATTCTCTTCCATTCTCATCACACCTTACATATGCTCCTTTCTACTCTTGTATGTTGATTTTTCAAGTGTAATATATATACAAGCACAAATTTATGAAAAATTGATAATTACTTCTAATGATATAACTCTTCTTTTAACAATTTCAATTTATCATTAAGTAATTACACTTCATAAATTCAACCATAAACCATAAGAACAGTAGAGATCACAATGCACAAAAGAGAACACAAGATTTACCCTAGGAAAACCCACTTAAGGGAAAAACCCAACAACCTTTTTCCTAGAGAGATTCTTTAGTTCAACAAGAGATACATCTAATGTTGCTAGTCAACTATGACAACAAGCTAATGGTAGAACCTAGTCTCTGCCCATCAAGTCAAGTCAAAGCCAAGTCAAAATTCTGCTCCACAATTTTTTGTGGTTCCAGATCTGCCCAAAAAAATTTCTTGCCCAAAATATGCTACCCAGAAACTACCCAGAATTTTGGTCTACCCATAAAACTATCCAGAACAAGGCACACGTGTGAAATCTGAGAGAGAGAGAGAGAGAGAGAGAGAAAGAGAGAGAGAGATGAAAGCTAGAGAGAGATCTTCATCCTTCTCCTTTTCATCCTTCTTCTTCTGCTTGACCTTTGCTTGGATGCCCATAGATTGTCTTCTTGTGATGAGGTCGAATGGTGGTCTTGTGGAGGAGGTCGAATGCCTTTATACAGATTTTTTTCCTTCACGAATGGGTGTGCCTATTCACTAAGGCTAACTTGACTTGAGGGAGGGCTGAATTGAATATCTTAGAGCCAAAAATTCAAATTTCAAATTTCAAAATTTTCTTTTTCAAATCTGACATGAAAAACATGTCTTAGAATAATTCTTTCAAGGGATAAATATTTGAAATGACATGAAGAACATGTCTTACAAATTCTTTCTACATTACAAGGCCCATACATATAAATTATGAAGACCAACCATGCTACAAAATTCAACACTCCTTCTTAGCTAGGGAGGTATTCATAATGACTAGGCATATGTTCTTCTTGTGAATAAATTTATCTAAGAAAATATTATAACAAATCATCATCAATCAACTACCATAATTCTATCTAAATAAATTTGACACATGGTAGGATAATAACATAAAAAAAACTACCATAATTCTAGTCAAGCATCTATTACACATGGTAGATCAATAACATCAACAAGTTTCCATAATTATATTTGATACTCCTGACACATGGCACATTATTAGCATCAACTAGTCACCATGATTTTGGTCTACATGACACATGGTATACAGACTAGTCTTGGTTCACCATAATTCTAGACGGTAATTGGCACATGGTGAATCCGCAATGGCCACACTCTAGTTGAGTAATTATGAACCCAATTCTAATTATCTTAAGGTTGGAAAGAACACACTATATCAGAGTAATTCCGGGCCATTAGGACCATTCTTCCTAATTATGATCATACATGACACATGGAGAATGTCAGTCCTATGTTGGATCATTCCCTTAATTCTGATCACAGTACTTTGGATAATATCCCTAATGTTGGTCACAATACTTGACATAGGGAGAATGTCAATCCACGATGCTATCCCATCAACACTCCCTCTCAATGAGAGATGAATTCTCCACAAGTCCAAGCTTGTCTTTGAAGTATACAAACTTTTCATGGGACAAAAGCTTCGTCAAAATATCCACAAATTTCTCATCAATGGAGACATACTAGAGCTTCACTACTCCGTTTTGCACCATGTCACTGATTAAGAAGTACTTAATATCAATTGGATTTGACCTGTCATAGAACACTTGATTCTCTGTCAGCTTTACACAACTTTGATTATCATAACGAATCATGGTCGGCTTGAGCACATGATTAAACAGTCCCACGAGTAACTTCTGAAGTCATATTGCTTCAAAAATCACCAATCTAGATGAAATATATTATGCCTTGGGAGTATTGATTACGACATATTTTTGCTTCCTACTCATCCACGAAATCATAGCGAAGCCCAAACTAAAGAAACCTCTAGAGGTACTCTTTCTATCTTCAACACTCTCTACCCAATCTAAATCAATATATTGCTACAATTGTATATCACTGTTTGAGACATATCTCAAACCATAGTCCATCGTACCACACAAGTATCTCAATATCTGTTTAGCTGTTATCCAATGGTCGTGTCTCAGTTCCACTTGGAACTGGCTCAATGTGTCTACTGCAAAGCAAATTTCTGGCCTGGTATTAACCAAATACATTGATTAACCAATTAGCTTTTGGTACATTGATGGATCTACCAAATCATACTTGGTGTCTCTCAACTTCCTCAAGTTTGTAACCATGGGAGTAGACATCGATTTACAATCCATCATACCAAATTTCTGCAAGATCTTGATAATATATTTTCCTTGACCAAGAAATATTTCGCCAAGCTTTTTCCATACTTCTAGACCCAAATAATAGTGCATAAAATTGAGATACTTTGTATTAAATTTAGACGTTGGCTCCCTCTTACACTCAATAATCAGATGCTCCATACTTTTTAGAAATAAGTCATCAACATAGAGTAATTGAATCATAGGTTCATTTTTTCTCGATCTTGAAGTACATGTTTAGATCAACGTCAATTTTGGAGAAACCATGTCTTGTTAGATAATTGTCAATTCATGTATACCAGGCTCTCGATGCTTTCTTAAGTCCAGATAAGGATTTCTTCAATTTGCAAATGTGAGACTCTCTTACATGGAACTCAAAACCTTGAGGTTATTCAATGTACACTTCTTCCTCAATTATGCCATTAAGAAAAGTAGTCTTTACATCCATCTGATGTAAACTCCAACCCATAGAGGAAGCAATGGAAATAATAGATCTAATGGTAGTGTACCCAGTAACTGGAGAAAAAGTATAATAATAGTCTTCTCCCTCTTTTTGGGAGAACCCTCTAGCCACAAACCTTGCCTTGTATTTATCAATACTTCCATCCACTGCATGCTTCATCTTGTATACCCATTTGGAGGACACCACTGATTTTCCTTCAGGTCTAGGCACAATTTCCCATACATCATTCTTCATAATCAATTGGTATTCTTCCAACATCACATCTTTCCAAACTTGCTAAAAAAATAGTGTTTTTTCATTGGTGGAAGGTTCAACATCAATAGGATTATTCATTAATGCTACATAACCATAATACCCCTTTGGCCTCTTGCTTTCCCTAAAGGTGCCACATGGTGTTGCATGTCCCTCGGCTTCCTTTGAAGTGGATCTCAACCAAGCTAGTCTCTTCTTCATTTTAGAAATGATAATCGGGTCCACTGGTTCGCTTGGCCCTCCTGGATCTTTATGATCATTAATAGAATGTTTAAAAATATTTGATGGACCACATTCTTCTTCCTTGGGAGCTTCATGTTTTTATTCCTCATCAAATTCCACTTCTTTAGACTTCTAATAAGCCACATTTTCATCAAAGGTCACATCCCTACTAACTTCAACTTGTTTTTTCCTTGGAATATATATTCTATATGCCTTTGATGATTCACTATAACCAATGGATATTCCTTTCTTTTCCTAAAGTTTCTAACTTCCTTATTCTATCTTTAGGAACATGAATATAAACAGGACAACCAAATATTCTTAAATGACCAACTTGGGGTTTTTGACTAGTGAGTGCTTCTTCAAGAGTCTTGTCTTCCAAGATTTGATGAGGAATTCTATTTTGAACGTAGACAATGTTCATTGATGCTTCACTCCATGGAAATATAAGCAGGTCTTGGTAATGCATCATTGTCTTGGCAGATTCTTCAATGGTTCTATTCTTTCTTTCAACAACTCCATTTTGTTGTGGATTATAAGAGACTATTAGCTTCCTCTTAATCACAACTTCCTTGCAAAAGGAAATGAGCTCCTTGTAGGTATATTTGTTGCCATTATCAGATTTTGGCTTTGAATTCCTGAAATTGTCAAAGACTTCATCTTTCTTCTCCATGAAGTAGATCCATGTTTTGCAAGAGAAATCATTAATGAATGTTACATAAAGAAAAGGGCCTCCAAGTGACTCTACTGGCACAGGACCACATACATAAGAATGGATTAAGTCCAAAACTTCGTTAGATCTACTTTCACTGCTTGGAAAAGGCTTCTTAAAATTATTCCAAGTGCACATCCTTTACGTGCTCCTTTATGCTCTTCTTGCAAATCTGGAACACCTGAAACCATTTTATTTAAGGTTGGAAAAACTATATAGTGAAGGTGAGCATATCTTATATGCCAAAGCTCACATGGATTAATATCATTATGTGCAAGTGCTTTAGTAGGTTGTTTCAAAAGTATATACAAGCTTCCTTCATGAACTCCAATTATTTTTGCAGAATCAATACTAGAGCCTTTGGGCCAAACAAGAACTTTTCCATCAACAAAAGCTAGTATATCTCCTTTATCTTCCAAGCATGAAATAGAAACCAAATTCTTCTGCAAAGCTAGTACATATAATATGTTGTTGAGATGAACGTTATCACTTGATTCTAGTCTAATGGATGTTTTTCCAATGCCTTTGATGGGATAATTGTTGTTATCTCCAAGTTCCATTTTTTGTGCTAATATGCTTTCCAACAAACTCATGAGGTTGTCATGATCTCCCATTATGTGCCATGAGGCACCAATATCTACTAGCCACAAGTCTTCATTATCTACAACATAATAGGTAAGAAGAGAAATAGAATATTTTTTTATTACCTGAACTTTCATTCCTTGGTCTCTTTGGACGTTCTTCAAAATTTGTTGTGGAGACATGCTACTTTCCCTTTCTATTTCTATCATTGGATCTTTCATGACAGTCACTTCTATAGTGACCATATTTGTGACAATGATAACATTGAACCTTTGACATGTCTCTCTTTCTTTGAGGGGCAAATCTTCTTTCTCCCAATACTCTTCTTCCTTTATTTATTCTTTGAAAATCGATCTTCTTTCTTCCTCAACCTTTCTTAAAATCAGTTGCATATGCATGAGAATCACCTTCATCAAATTTTTGAATCTTTCCTCTAGACATAAGCCTTGACTCTTCTTGAGTGCAATTGGCCCATAGTTCATCAAATTTTAGAGCATCTTTTCTAGCACATATTCCTGCTGCAAAAGCATCCCATGATCCCCATAAACCATTGAGTGTTGTTGTTGCTAATTCCTAACAAAATATGAGGCTATAATATCATTCGTTGTAATTCTAACATCTTAAAGTTCATTCTTCAAACTCATGGCTTCACCAATAGTGTTGATAGTGAACGAATTGGTTAGAGTATCAATCTGCTTTGAGGATTGAAGACTTGAAACATAGGGAATCAAGTGATCCTTGATAAAGTCTAATATGATGCTCATAATTGTGATATCATCCTTCTCAAATTTTACTTTCTCTTCATCTTTTTTTGGTTCGACGACCTTGCCTTTAACAATACCCAAGAGACCTTCTTTTGTAAGGAGAAGATCAATCCTTGTCCTCCAAGCCCTAAAATTTGTAGCTCCTTCTAATTTGTTTTCTACCTTCATGTGGGAACCCATAGTCATAAACAAGAAAATCAACTGTAGATCTAGGATTTCAAGAGTGATCTCTTACTAAAGCTTCTTCAAGAGTGATATCAATGTCCATTTAGTAACCAAAGCTTTGATACCATGTTGATTTTTCAAGTGCAATATATATACAAGCACATATTTATGAAATTTCTGATAATTACTTCTAATAATATAATTCTTCTTTTTAGATCCCGATGTATGATCATTGATCACTCGGGGAAGTGGAATGTCATAATGACGGAGCGCGGGGATGTACTGCGGCAATGTGAGAAGGTAATGGCACTTGTTTTTGCCCAAAGTGCGAGAATTCACCGATGTATTTTTAGTGGCAGAAGTGGTGGGCTGTCAGAAGCCTCGATAGCTCACACAAATCTTACCATAACTACCCTTAATGATGCCAACCGCGCTGGTAACGGGCGGAATTCGACAGCCGGTGATAAACGGGACCATAAGGTTAACACACCTACCTATAATAAGTTCGGGGAAGAGGTCTGGATTACTGCTTGTTTCCAAATTAGGAGAGAAGGGAGTAGGACGCGGGTAAGCTATCTGGCTGAGACAGAGAACGCAGAGTACCAGGGGTGGCCCAGCAAAGGGAGACAGGGAAAGATGGAGACGAGGCAGCGAACTAAGGAGGCCGAAGAACACCTAAGGATGGCGGCAGAGGCGCAGAAGCAGAAAGGGAAAGGAATTGCCCAGGAAAGCCCGTCGACAGATATATGGGAAATTGAAGATGAGTCGGAGGAGGGATTTCCTCCTGACAGTGAAGGAGGGTGGTCGGTTCCCTTGAAGAACGTGGATGCTGAGGGCCAGCACCAGCAGAATGTTGGGTGCTCTGAGCCAAGCGGGAAGAAGGGACGACGCCCGGGGCTGCGGGACAGTGCTTCCACCCCTGCCGAGGAAAAGGAGGGAGGCAGGAAAAGAGGTTGGGGTCCGAGGAAGAGGGTGCAGAGGGAAAGCGAGGGGAAGGGAAGGGTGCCGAACCCGGAGAAAAAGACGCGACTGACGGTGAATTACAGACTGAAACGGGCGGAGAGAGCGTTCAAGAAGGAGTCTAGCCCTGCTGTCCGGCGAGTAATAGAAATTTTGGAGGAGGAGGCCCTCCAGAATCAGTCTGCGGATGAGATGGAAGAATGGGAATCCTTATTGCATGATCCCGGCCATACTAGGGGGCGAATGACGCTCTTTAAACAGTCATTACATCTATACTGGGTAATGAAAGGTCTCCTGGCGAAGGCGCTTGAGCAGGTGGCTCAAGAGATGGTGAAACTGGCCAAGGGCGACCCAGACCTGCGCAGGGAGCTAAGTTTCATTCGAATTGCTATGGAACGTCAGGAGGAGAAGATGGAGACCCTGCATCAAATGATGAGGAGCATGCAAGGTGCTGTTGGTGGAGGAACGCGACAGCAAAAGGACCTGGATACCGACGGAGCTCAGATATGCTGAAAAATCTTCAATGCATTTTTAACTGTAGTTTTTTGGGTTATGTAGAGGCTGATATATGCATATTTCAGATGAATAGTTTTAGAAAATCTAAGGATTGTCTGGTAATTTTGGCAAAAATTTTGAGACTTTGGGCTTTTTATTTTTGGGCCGCCACCAGAAATTATAGGTGGATTAACACCCGGTTTCCCCATGAGGGCGGGTTCTATGCACTATCCTGATGATCTGTAATCTTGTTATTTCTATCTAGTAATAGAATGAGTTCCACCGCAGCTTACAAAAAAAAAATATAATTCTTCTTTTTAACAATTCCAATTTATCATTAAGCAATTATACTTCAAAATTCATCCATAAACCGTAAGAACAATAAAGATCATAATGCACAAAAGAGAACACAAGATTTACACTGGGAAAACCCACTTAGGGGCAAAACCCAACAACCTTTTTCTTAGAGAGATTTTTCAATTCGACAAGAGATGCATGTAATGCTACTAGCCAACTTTTCCAACAAGCTAATGGTCAAACATGGTCTCCAACCCTCAAGTCAATTCAAATCCAAGTCAAAATTCTGCTCCACAAAATTTCGGCCTTCCAGATCTGCCCAAAATATGTTGCCCAGTATTTGCCCAAAATTTCGGCTAGCCTATAAAACTACTCAGAACAAATCTCACGTGTGAAATCTGAGAGAGAGAGAGAGAGATGCAAGCTAAAGAGAGATCTTCGTCCTTCTTCTTCTTGTTGTTAACCTTTGATTAGATGCCCATAAGTTGTCATGTTGTGATGAGGTTGAATGGTGGTCATGTGGAGGATGTCAAGTGCCTTTATATAGATGTTCTACATTCACGAATGGGTGTGTCTCTTCATTCAAGCCAACTTGCCTTGAGGGAGGGCCGACTTGACTATCTTAGAGCCAAAAATTCAAATTTCAATTTTTTTTCCAAATCCGACAAAAAAACATTTCTTACCAACTTTTTATATATTACAAGACCCATAAATATAATATGAACTTATTATATTCTTTTTAAAATGAGTAAAATTAATGAGTTTTTAATAAATTTAAAGCATGGTAGGAATCATGCTACTTCTTAATAAATGGATAAAACATTATGTAATCAAGGATAAATATCCCAATGAGGATGAAATGATAAAATTGGATATAATAAAAACATTACGCAATAAAGATGAAAGGATAAAGTTAGATATGTGTTAAGTGTTTTTTATTATAAAGGAAAATCAATTACTAAAGATTAAAATTTTTTTCTCACACATATCAAGTTCAACAATCTTGGGATATTATTTTTAGTTGAGAGATGCAAAAGATTTAATCTTCTTACCTTTATTATGTCACTTCTAGTACCACTAATGATAGTGCTGGGTATATTATTTTGTCCTTACTGCTTAGTATGTCTTTGTACTACCGTATCTTTGTTCTATAGTCGGTGCAAAAAGATTCCCAGTCCCCTACGCGCAAAGCAGAGGCGATGGTAGATAAGGTTTGTTGGTACTCTCATATCCAATTTGGTAAATTAATTTAACTCTGTAAAATTATAAGGAATTAAATAATAATCAAATCAATTCATGATGAATTAACAATCTATCATTATATTATAAAGAAAAATGGTAAAAAATCTAATCTTTATCTTAATTTATATTTTATATAAATATTAACAAAATAGATAGATATTATAAAGAAAAATAGTAAAAAATCTAATCTCTATCTTAATTTATATTTTATATAAACATTAGCAAAATAGATAGATGTAAAGTAAGGGAAATTTCAACCACATAATCTTATAAAAATTTTAAGGAATATTATCTATATTTAATATGTATATTATAAAAAAAATTAGTAATATTTTTCTAAAAAAATTTAAATTTTAAATAATTTTATATAATTTAGATAGAATTTTCACAAACTTTAAAATATAATTTGTTATATCATATATGTAAATTAAAAAAATAAATAAAAGAAATTTAGAAAATTAGTTCACTTGTCAAAATTAACCCCTAAATTTTTTGTTAATACAAAAGAACAACATAAATAACTATATCCCTACTTAAATTATGTAAACATAAACCATGTTAAATTGCAATATCATTCCACTTTTTTGGTTTTTAGTCAGTGCCTTTCGGGCTGGCAAGGACTATAGTAATCAGTTGAAGCTTTGCCATTAATCTCTACACAAAAATCGATGACAAAAACTTTGGTTTAAGTTAAAGTTTCAATGACATTTTACTGTTAACGAATGACATTTTAATTTTAACCGAAAGTTTGTGTTTGCCACATTTTATTGATAACAAAAGTTTTAGTTCACCATCTTATTTGGCCTCTTCCCGAGGTTAGCCCAAAAGAGGCCCACATCGCACATTGGCATTGGCATTAGGATATCAGCTTTACGATATGATCATCACATGAACATGACATTTTTCAAGTGAAGTAATGTTTCATGACATTATTTTCAAGTGAAGTAATGCTAGCATTACTTCACTAACATTTAATGTTATTAATTCCCTTGCTGGATGTTATTAAGGTTGCAGGTAGTTGCAATGGAGCCGCAACTGGATTACAGGTGTATGGTAGTTGCAGTGGAGCCTCAACTGGATTACAGGTGTATGGTAGTTGTAGTGGAGCCGCGGATTACAGGTGTATGGTTGCAGGTCGTTGCAGTGGAGCTGGAGCTACAACCGGATTACAGGTGGATGCATGCAGATGCTGCATGTTGTGCGGTCGCGTAAGATCTAGATTCTTAAACCCACTGCAACTTCATTCTGAGCCATCTGGAGCTGAATCGATTGCTTAACCGATTGGATCTGTTGGATCCAACTCTATATTTGGCTTTGGATTTCAAGCTCTCTATATGGCTTTGGATCTAGATCTGGATATTTGGCAAAGGAAACATCAGAAAAATCATTTGAGCCGACAGAAGCTCCCATCTGAGTCGGGGCTAGGCCTCCCGACAATTGGGAAAGAAAACTGGCAATGACCACCAAAGAAAACTGGCAATGACCACCAGCTCTCGGCAATGACCTCCTTTCAAATAACCATGCAAGTCCTCCAGGCTATGACTCCAGGCAATCGGCAGCAATGAAACCAGGCAAGCCCCTTCGTCATTTTACTAGAGTTTGGGCTATCGTGCCCCTTTCTCTGGCAAAACCCTTCTCGAACAGGTGTTTGGGCCAGTACAGAAACAGAGTCAAGAGATGCGACAACTTCATTATATATCAAGATATGGCGCATGCACAATACAAAATACAGATAAGGGGAATGATTAGCAGGGGAATAATCACAGGCAGGGAAATAAAATACACAGAGTTTACCGGGAAGTAGAGACCGGAAGACAGAAGCACTGGAAGCGAGCGAGGATGATGAAGAAAGAATCATGCATCGTCTATTGGTTGCCGGAATAGGATTACACTACGCAAGATTAGTAACACGCCTCCTACCTTCCAAATCCTTTTGTCATCCAGCATTCTAACCACACTTCTTGCCTCTTGAGGTACGTTCATCTCAGGTGCCAAACTATTTATAAATAGCTATCAAATGGAAATAGAATCGATTTATCCCGGCACAGACCTAAGCTTCTAACTCCCTCCCGCAGTGCAGGGTTTATTGGGAAAGCTTATAGCTCATGAGAAGGCAGGTCGAACTTCCCATGGCGAACACCTCTCGTGGTGAGACATGAGGCACAGTCACAGCTACTCCCAGTCCATCCTCTGTGAAAAACTATGTGTTTGGCAGCTGAGTTTCTCTGAAGGCACTTGTTCTCTCGTTACACCTCTCGTGGTGAGGTAGGAGACACGCATAGCCCATGCAAATTTTATATATTACAGCTAACCATCATTTTATTTGTATGTAACCATTGTGGACATAGCATAGTAATCATCCTACACAAAACGCTATGTGGGACCTACCATGAGGGCCATGTCTCTCATCATTCCATTTATCAAAACTCTGCCCTCCTTAACCTTGGCCTCGTTCATTCTGCCATGGAGTCCATGTCTCTGCAACTTATGCATATATTGTAGACCTGTTCGAAAACATGTAACATTTTCTCAATTGGGGTTCTATTGCAGTGGTTTTCAAATTTCGACTTATTTTGTAATCATTCTGGAAGGTAATATTTTCTTTTGCTTTGCTAGTCTGCATTGGAACCCAAGCCAGGTAATTTACTCTGTAAATAATGTAGAAAATATTTTTAGTTTCTTGTTTATTAGTTTTTGGACGGTTTGAACTTGAGGCACTGAATTTGGGGCCTTTTTTCATATATTCTGTTAATAGACAGAATGTCTGACGCGCTGATCAATGGCTTGGTTGGTGCTGCGGCAGGGATTGTTGCTCAGCTGATCACATACCTTTTACAAACTGTAAGCCAAAACTGTAGGCAGTTTAAAATTTCATTTGTGTTTAACCCATATTCAGATTTTCTACTTTAAAATATTTGTCGTTTATATTTTAAATTGAAAATATTTATTCTTCTATTCCAGATCCGGATTCTGAATACTCTTCATAATATTTCTCTCCTCTTCTTTCTTGTTTCTTTCCTTTTGGAATACCTATTTCTGCAAAACTCAAAATCGAGGTCAGCATTTACAAATTCAATGTTTTTATCTGTTTTTGTCCTGATTACAACAAAATACCCAATTTTTTCGATGTTCTTTGAGTAACATGTACCATTTTTCGATGTAAATTGGCAGGAGGTTACCCCTGCAGGCGAAATATAATCTTTTTCATGGCCTTGACTATTGTTGGATGCTCGTTGTAGCTCTCATAGCAACGCCCCCATCGAGGATCTCTACAAACCTGCTCTCAGCAAACAAGACATTCTCAGAAGTGAAAAATTGACTCTCAATTTTTAATAAACTTCCATCATGCACATTCGTGCCAGAGTCTTACAACAACACAAGGAGAAAATGTGTACTGAATGCCAGTAGATCGAACTTCCAGAGCTGTGGTTGCTCCAATTCTTTTAACAAGATCGGGATCCCTGTATCAATAAAATCTCGGAACAGATTATTAGCCAGACTTTTTAAAAGATTTTGATTTTGAATGTGGTAATCAAAAGTCAGAGTTGCCATGATATATTAAGCATCAACATTTTCACCCTGATTTCATGTGCCATGACAGTACAAATCTCACCTAGCTCTTGTCCTATTTAATCATTCTTGCTTATAGGTAGAAATGGTCATGAGGATTTCCTGATGTTCATAGACTTGTTCCCATATGGTATATCAAGCCAAGACCCCAGAACAATTGACATAATAGGTTGCCATTTTGCAAATGTATCGAGAGTGCAACTTTTGCAATCTGCAACAAACTTCAATTGCAAAGTTAGTACTCGATCTGCACTATATCGAGATACTTGTGACAATTGAGTCTCTCTGTCCATCTCTAGATCCCTCTATCAGTGTGAGAGTGTCTGCATGCTTTTGGCCGGATAATAAGAGAATTGGTTCAGTTATAACATGACTTATACTTGTTTCATGGCTTTGATACAACAATCTATGTACCGTGCAAGCAGTCCTTAAATGTGTCAAGGAAAGTGTGTGCACCATAATGATGCCCTTGTATCTATCAAGTAATCCTTCAGTGCCATCCTGCAAGTGTCTTTCATGTGTGATGAAAATCACAAGGTGAAACCTAATGCAATATGAGGTGTAATAGGATGTACGACTCCGAACATCCATGTACATGGGATGACAATATTCCTTATGTTTAATGCAACTATAGCATAAGTCTTCACAATTCTATTTATCAACTCTTTTTGGGCATCCTTGAGGTTATGTTTAATGCAACTATAGCATAAGTCTTCACAATTCTATTTATCAACTCTTTTTAGGCATCCTTGAGGTTATAGTCATAGGCCCCAATTAATGTAGCCCTACCTTTGCATCAACACAGGAAGAGTCCTTCCCTGCTGAAAGGGAAGCAAACAAAGATGCCAAATTTGTTGAATGGATCTAGCACATCCAGTAATAGGTGTAGGAAATTTTGCAAAAAACAATGCCAAGTATCAACAATGCTACAATTGGCACCGGGCTTGACATCAGTACAAGGTTGGTGATTAAGTGTGGTTGCACTTGCAAAAGGAGTTACTTATAGGGCTTGCTAGGAAACTCAAATCACTTCAACTCCTCCCAAATTGGAATCCAAATGACCCTTTAGCTTCTCTAATTACATAATAAAAGAAAAAGAGAAAGAAAAGGAATAAAGACTCCTCCTTTCTTTCATCTCCTTTGTCTTTTAGCATACTTTGTCTCCATATTGAAAATTCATTTCATTATTTGGCCTTTTCTCCTATTGCTTTATAAAAAGTGTCTCAAAAACCATAAATGTCCTTAGCTCTAATAATTCTAGGAGTGGTTAGGAGACCTTCATCCGACTCACAATCTGCTTGATCTTCAATATTTCCCTCATGTGCCTTCTTGATGTGCTCCAGGAAAGACTTTATTGTATCTATTTTTCTTTCAAAATCAATGAAATATTTCTCCTTATATCTTTGGAAACCACTTGAATTCATTGGATTTATTTCTTACAATTTTCTATATGTCTTTCCTTATCATCTATACATTGTTCCAAAGACATTGGTCCTAGGGAAGAATGTTGAGTTGGCATGTGACATTGCATCATAACTATTGAAGCTTCCCTATCCAAATTGAAGCAAATCTTGAAATATTCCTGGTACTTTTTTTCTTCTAAGACTTTGGCCTTGTCTAAACACTTCCAAGCATCTGAGGCACAACATTTATTATAAAAATAAGTAAAAGAGGTTATCATGTCATCATTCTCTGGATACTGTTGCTGCCACTTAGAAAGATCATCAAGCATCCTGGGGATGTAATCCACCTCACTCCTGACCCGTTGAGCCTTTCTGGTGAAGTAGTCAAACTTTCAGTTATGTTCCTGGATGCTCTGTACACCTTGATAGAAAGCCTTCTGCACATTGTTCAACTAATCTTGGATTTCTATGGCTTGCTCAATAAAGTCCTGGACTGAGTCAACCAGACTTTGCTGGAGGTCCCCCTTGTCCTTAGAATCAATAAGGGGATAATGAGTCCAAAACATTATCTCCTAATAGCCATCATATATAAGCAGAACTAGCAAAAGACAAAATCATAAAGTAAGGGCGTTACAGTCCTCCCCCTCTAACAAGGGCTATGACCCGGAGCCAAATCATCACTAAACAAATGAGCATAAAGATTCCTCATCTCTGATTCTAATTCCTAGGTGTCATCATCTTCTGAGTAGTGCTTCCATCAGACTTTGACCTAGTCTATTACTATGTTATGCAAGTGTTGTTGTTTAGTGTCAACGATCACCAAGGGTGCGGTGAGAAACTCCCTTGTCTCCTTCATATGTATAGTAGAAAAATCCAACACATGGCTAGGATCGTGTACACATTTCTAAATTCAATTTTATGTTTTCATATCAATGCAAAAATAGAATGTCCTCTTTTCTTTTTTTTCTTCCCTTCACTTAAAGAAACAAGAACTAAGTATAAAAGTAGCCCTATCAATTATGAGGAGTTATGGTCTTTGATTTGTTATTGGATGAGTAGGAGTTGTGCTCTTATTTTGTTGGCTAGACGCAGAATATTGTCATACTTATACACTATCAAATTGTCTGTTTTGATCATGCAAAACGAGTTCATATCACAGAGCTTAACCGAATCTACAACATCTGTCTTTGCTAGTGTATCTCCATTGATTTCACAAGCACGAACCTGCATTGATGTGACAAGCACCAAGCTACTGTAAAAGCTTTGACAAACACCAAGCTGCTATAAAAGCTCTTGCATGGTGTCCTTTCCAAGCAAATTTACTAGCTTCATGTGCCTCAGGTAAGGAATATAACTCTCAGCTTCCTTATTTCAAAGGTTTGCACATTGTGATTGGTATTGACAGGTTTTCACCCTGCAGTGGAACAAACATCAGAAGGAGAATTCAATAAGTAGGCTTAAGCATCTCCCTAATATTCACGCTGAATATCTCCCTTTCAAGAAGTTCAAGCTTATGTCAAAAAGGAAGGGAAAGGAAAGGCTTAACACTTCAACTTCAATGTATGAAAGGAGGCCATTGAGCTTGGATTTATTATAGTGGCTTTAAAGCGATACTTCTGCATATGGAAGGCTTCTTGAGATTGGATTTCTTAAGTAAGTCTTGAAAAGCTTATGACAACTTCAGGAACTGTGAACCCAATATCAAAATTTATGCACTCAAGGAAGAATTGTGCTTCGTGACCATGTTTGTTGCCTGCCTTGTCTACCTCCACAAGATTCTCGTGATCTACCTTGAAATGTTCATCAAGTGTAATTGAAGCCCATAACCAATGCTCTAAGTGAAAAACGCTCGCTCTAAGTTCAAGTTACAAGCTGAATCCTTATTTCTGTTGGACCAACCCGTTGCACTGGGCTCCTGTCTAAAGGTGAAGGGCTTCTGTTGATAGGCTCCAGGTGAAAGGCCAAAAGAAAGGGTTCAAGGCTTCTAGCGAAAGGTGAAGGGCTAAATAAAGTTGAATAAGGCTTATAGTTACAGATTAAAGTCTTTTGACTAAGTGCCTCTGTCTGTTGGACTTCCTTGGTGAGGTTGCTTTTGAAGGCTAATGGATTTTGTTCCCTAATGGCTATTGGTTTCGCATGGCTCATTACTGATTCCTTCTATTCAACTTGTTGGACTGAGCCTTACTATTCGGTCTTGTTGTGCCTTACGCATACTCCATGCGCTCATTACTGATCCGCAGATTGTACATTTCTACAATCTTATTTTGAGATTCATGTTTTTGAAAATAAAGTTCAATCTGTCTCTTGCACATGCACACCTTCTTTCACTATGTTTTTCCTGCTTCCACCGGTTTTAGAACATCTCCCTATTCCTCCAGCTTAAGGTAGGGACTAGCTGTCGCACATCACCCCTTGTATTAAAATTGAAAATTGGCTTTCCAAGTAAGTTTATGGGCAATACATTTATAGTAACATATCAAATGCACAACTTAGGTTTGTTTTTCCTGGAGTTCACATGCAACTGACTAATAGTATTTGTCATGTTTTGTTTATTTATTTATAAAAATAGTGTTGTGTTATTTTGGGACAATTTTATATGTATTGTTTATTTAGCCAATAAACAGATCTAAACAAGATAGTTAATATTTATAATTTCACATATGATATAAAAGGAAAAAAATGAAAATATGTCAACATTTTTTTAGGACCATAATATAATGTTTTAGATAAAAAATCGTTGTCATCGTTCCTTGTTTTACGATGGGGAATCATGTTCCCGTAACTTCCTCAAATTTATGATGGCTAATCCACATGGTAGCAATGTCCAAAAACAAATGACAGTGACATTGCCACCACGTGCAAACTTCGTCGAATGCATGATCATCTCGAGGGTAAGTATGGTAAGTAAATAACACCTTTCGAAGTACACCTCTTAGTTGAGTTTGCAGGATTGCTTGTCATTGTCATATAATCCTGTCCTCAGTAACATGCATGTGCGCAAACACAAAAAGTCATTTCACGTGTTTCCTCTATATGTCTTGCTTCATTTTTGCTTGTTTGACTAGCTGTCGTCTTTGGCATGTTGATTGTTATGTCATGCTTGCGACCTTGTTCTGGTGATGTTGAAAGTTTGTGTTTGAGTTGTGTTCGCTATGTAAACATCTATCACATTCACACACGATGTTGTAAGAACTGTCGCACAAGTGTCATCACGGTCATCCGAAGGTCTACCCGAAGTGTCGCACTTGTTTCTTTCACCATTAGACAGTCCCGAAGTCAGTCACAGTGAGCACATGCTGTCTTGTTGGTTCGAGATGTCTTGTCGTCAAGTCACATTGAGTGTGTGTCCGCAAGGTCATGTATACACGGGTTCAATCGATCACACACTTAACCATTTTACCGAAGATCTATCGATCGTACCACCCTCCATCAACCAAAACTCTACTGAGCTGCAATGCCTAGTCTCAACCTTCAATGACCAAATATTGTTGCCCAGAATTGCACAGAGCTTGAGGTTTCCTCCCAGGCAGTCTACACTGTGCGATCCTGGAATCAACTTAACTGACTGTCACCCAGGACATCGTATAAGTTGCCCAAGAAGCCATCTCAATCTGCGTTGCCCGCAAGCCAATCCATAGAGCCTTCCGCTGGTCAACCAGACAGTGACCCCGGGCTTCACTCCTCCCAAAAATTGCACAGAAGTTGTCAACATGCCTGCCTCCACTGACTGAAGAAATTGCACAGACAAGAGGGATAGGCACCTACTTCTTGTCACCGCACTATCTCTGGAAATTGCGTAGTTCTATCAGTGAGTCTCCCTACCGACATGCTTGCTACTCCTCCTAAAAATTGCGTAGTTTTCATGGACAATCCACCTGCTGCCCGGCACCTCGCTCACCTCGGAAACTGTGCAGACATGTCCTGCATGAATGCCTCCCAGATCTGCATAGTTTTGGCCAGCAAGCTCCCGCAGCCCAATCTCGGCCTCCTCTGAAAATCTGCGCAGTTTTCACTGTCAATGCCTCCTGCTACCCGCACTTCCTTCCTCAGAAAAATTGCGCAGTTCTGCTTCCCAGCTAAGCCAGATGCTGCAGATGTCATTGTTTTCCTAGAATGCTCAACTTAGCCTCTTAGTGACCTTTGCGCAGTTTTTTCTCGACAATGTCCCAGAGGCTCGCATCCCGGCCTGACATGTGTTTTGCGCTATTTCAGGGTCTTGTCCTCTCTCTTTGTCACCTGCACCCGGAAACGAAAGACAATGCATCATGGTAGACTAGGGAATTTCTGTATTTGATGTCGTCTCGTCATGAGTGATTGCAGAAACAGGTACATGGATGAGACATGGCACGACGACGAACAAGATGAACAAGGAGCGCATGCTAGAAGACTTGCTCGCAGTTAGATGAACACACAAAGCATACCAAGTAGCAAGCGGAGGAGACACGTGCACATGCGTAGACCATCAAGCGAACACCAATACCATTGAAGACTCCACGCACTTTTCCATACGGAGGTGAAGCTATGGTACACCACAGTCACACTCATCACTCAGCAGCACAACAACTTGACACAAATAGCACAACCAACATGTACATACCAGCAGTGTCATGTCGAGTTGTGTCATGAGTCGCCTCGACCACATCACTTTTTTGGGTCATACTTGCATAGTCAATGTAATGTAATGTGGAAGTCCAAGAGACCCACAAATGAACTTAAAGAGTCATGTTGATGCCATCCTAAGCTACATATACCCCAATGATGCAGCCTAAGCTGCATATACCCACAATATGCAATAAAATTGCATGTCACACTAGGTGTGTCCCAAGAATTCCCAAAGATTCCTTACTCAGGAAAAATTCTCTTAGATCAAGATTTAAGGCTCCTTAAATAAACCTATGTGGAATCGCTTCATTTGACTCTTCAAAGTCTAACCCTTTGGTAAACTCTAAGCGAAACTTTATATGACTCTTCATAACCTTTGGTTAACAGCCCGCGCATATTAACCATAGCATGGTTTTTTAGAATTTGGTTAACCTTGACTTAACCCATAATATATATACTCCGCTTTATTTCTATTCTAATTCCATATAATAGAAATTACACATAAACCATGCTTAACCCATACCTTTTTGCCATTCCACGACCTTCGCACATATATCGATGCTCAACCTTTCGCTTCAAATCTACACCGTTGATTTCTTCCTTCAAATCAACGGTTATTGCACGATCTCCAACTTTAACCCATTCACTTGCCGGAACTCAAAGAAGTTAAACTTATTTGAATAACTCATTGGGTCCGCCCGGCGTGTTAACCTATGCACACATTCGAGCGCGATTATCGTCCGATCAATCAACCATTGAACGATCACAATTATTAGAACTCAACGAGGTTTTAAGCCAGTTGTATAAAACCTCATCGCGTCGGAATTCCAAATTAACCAACGCATACTTTCGGAAGCAATATGCGTCCGATCAATCACCCAACAGACGGTCCTGATGGTCGGAATTCAACGAGGGTTTAATTCCATTGCATAAAACCTTATCGCGTCCAATTTTGGAATACCGCTTACAACTTCGAGGGCGCACGAGAAACAACTTCCCGCTTACAAAAACCGCTCCGTCCTTCTGCTAACACGTGGCTTAATCTTCGCCGCTCAACTTCTTACTTTATTTGCACGATAAAATTTTATCCGTCTATCGCACACAATCTCGCCCATTGATCTCACTGATCCAACGGCTCCTGTGCACGTTTACTTCATTTCTTCGTGCCTTTACTTTCTTTTGGTTCTTACTGTGTAATCGCCCATTCGCTTCTTGCCTGTGTATTTGGTTTCGCCTTACGACCTTCACTTGTTTGACCTCTATCTCTGCTCGTGCCTGTACGCTTCCTTCATAAACCTTTAGGTTTTAAGAAACCTTATGGTTATACTTCGCTGTGAAGGTTCTCTTCAATACTGTCTGTGTGTAACCATGTAACACACTTCTCTGCACCTCTTCTCTGGTTCTGCATACCTGCAACCTATGTTGCGAAAATTTACTCTAGTTCACACATAATCTAATATTCAATTACATAGTACACATCATACAAACTCTGAATCGAGTAATATGTATTAACAAACAAACCTTTACACAAGAATTTATTCCTTAGCCTAATCTTCTATATCATTGGCCTTTCCTTTCCTGCCCATAGGCTTACAGTCAAACCTATCTAATCTCACTCTAACTAACTGACTCCTATCTAACCCCTAACTATGAATTTTAGGCTTACATTTATACAAAAGGTTCTGTTTAACCAATTCTGGTTCAGATCCTTAATCTGTTGAACTAAATCCTGAATATCCTCTAAATCCACTTTTAACTCCAGTTATCCCTAAGAATCCTCTCTAGTTCCACGAATCATGACACTACTTTCTAGTCTAAGAGTTACAATTGATTTCTAACTCTCTCATCATCACTCATGTTCTCCTACATTCGAGAGCATTTACAAATATCCTCACAATATCTAATTAATTCCTATTATAATCACTCAAAACATTAATGATTACATACATAGGAATCCAACTTCCTTGAAAACATAAGACCCCCTAAGTTAACTAGACTATGATGAAATTGTTGAGCTGAATGCTCCTGCATCAGACTCCCAAGGTTAAAATAATCATGATCTCCTGATCATGTGTCCTCATATGTTGATAGAAAACCTCCAGGGTCCCAAACCTTAGTTTGTAACTGCCCAAATGCCTTGCACCTTTGCTGCTATTGTATATCTGTTGTCTTCTGGTTCATCTTCCTCTCTTTAATCAATTTCAAATTTTGATTGATCACTCCTCCTACTGTCATTTTCCTCAATCTAGACTGTTTCATCATCAACTGCCATAATTCTTCAATCTCCATCTCCAACACATCCTTGGGTTGGTACATACTCTCCCACTGCATCTCACTGCACATTGTCCATTCATATTTAAACCACTGATTATTTTCTTCAGCTTTTTATACTTTAGCTTTTGCTATTACTCTTGAGATTTCTCCAGATATTGTTGTAGATATTTCTTCCACCCAAACTTCCTGAATATCCTTGAAGATATCTCCCTCTGCAACATCTAATTTCTGCTCCTTGTCTACAAATTTACTTTCCAATGATTTAATGTTTTTGTTCCATGGGCTAAGTACTATCATGGAATCTTCCTTTTCCTCCTTCATTTGACTGTTCTCCTGTGCCAAATATTCTCTGGCATCTGCAACAAAACCTGCACTCACAAAACAATTATTAAAATAAAAATCATAAGGCCTCAGTGCCTTTTCCTTCTCTAGAAAAATCTCAGTATGCTACTCCGATTTTTCCTCTTTTATCAGCACATCAGTATGTTGATTCTTCAAAGGTCTCTCAAGACTGTCAGCAAGTCTCTCTTCCACACCATCTGCTTCAATGATGTCTTTCTACTCTTGTCCACTGTAGTGAACTCCTTCATTCTCATTCAGCTCTGATTTTACAACCTGAACACTTACTCTTTGGTTTTCTAGCCTTTTCTCCAAAAGACTTAACTCATGCCATAAATTTGCCATCTCACTTGGGATTTTTCCTAAAAGCTCTGTACAATCCTCACTATCTTCTTCTTTGTCACAAGTATAATTTCTTGGTGACACTACTTCATTCTTGATCAGAATAAAATTCTGATCCTCCATCTTTGTGATAGTTTTAGATGTCTGTCCATCACTCTTCCTTTGGCCATTTAAGAAAATCAATTTCTCTTTGTCCTTACCAATAACAAATTCCTTATCATAAGATATAACTATCTCATCTCTACTGAAGATATTTCCTTCACTAAGCAAGGAATTTATGAACTCCTTCTGCTGTAATAACTCAACTTGATCTTCATTTGAAAGACAATCATCATCATACTTTGCTTGGAAACTTTCAGCTTCACTCAAGACAGTTCCATAGGATGGTTTGTCTTCTGCAATACCTGCATTCACACACAACTTGTCAGTTTTAAAACCACAAGACCTCATGATCTCATTTGATGATTCAATCACCAAGTCCTCCTGTTGTTCCAAGCCCTCTACATGACTTAGAAATATTTCGATGGTCTTCTCTTCAATCTCCTCAAGTCCTTCACTTGGTTGCTTGATATCCTTCCCTACTTCTTCTTGCTTTTGGCCATCATCATGAGTCAAACTTCCTCTGCTTTCAGTCCTTGCAATATGATGAAAAGTAAAACTTGTTCCCAACTGTGTATGGGAATTTACATGAGACTTATCTATCTCATCTTCTTTCAGAACAGAATTTAGATTCTGCCTGTCTTCTTCCTCCTTTACGACAATATCAACAAATTGTCCTTCACATGTTTCACCTACAATCATACACAAATTATCAGATTTAAAATCATGTGACCTTTTGGTCTCACTTGAAGTTTCAGTCTTCAAGTCTTCTTGTTGTCTTGAATTCTCACAATAATTCATAAGATCTTCCACAGATCTCTAGTCTTCATCTTTACCCAGAACTTCACCCTGTTCTACTTCAAAAATGGATATTTCCATTTCCAACTCAGCTTCTCTGAGTTCTTCCACCAGCCACTTCACTTACCTCTGTTGTAGCCTTCTCTGTAACTTAGACCACTTCACTGCCTTTTTCCTCAAGACCCAACCTTGTCCTTGGTTTTCCTCTAGTATCATCCTTAATATATTGATTTGTTCTTTTAACTCTGCAACCTCCTTTTCACGCTCCTCTTGACTCATTCTCTTGCCATTTGCCTTGGCATCCTCCTTCTTCACTTTTCTTCTGTTGTGGTCTTCCTTAGAACCTTTGTTACCTCTGTTATGACTATCAATAGCCATCTTCTCCTCTATCTTCATGAGCTCCTCACTCACTTACTATGAGCTGTACTAAAGCCTCTGCAACAAGTTCTCCCTACTGCCACTTACCTCACCAAGCTTTCCTCTGTACTTGGTCTTTTGGCAAGCATTTGGTTCTCTATCTCTGTAACCTCTTTAAGCACTTCTCTCTGCTCCCTCTAGGCTTCAAATCATCTGCACCTTTTAATAACACAATTGTCCTCTTGTATTTCAATCACCATGAAATATTAGGTCCTGACCACCTCTTCTTTCACTCAGAAATTCTTACCAGCTTTTCACCCCTTAGCAATTCTACCACATCCTCTGTGGAATTGCCCTTATGATCTTCCTGTGAGCTGCAACAATACCTCTGTAGTAACAAGTCTCCTTCTTGCTACACATGCCTCAGTAAGCTTGTCTCCTTTGAGCTCAGTCTTTTGGCATTTCTCTGGTTCTCTTCTCTAGAACCAATTCAACACTCCTGGCTCTAGGTTGTTGCAATCTTCTCACCTTCTTATGCCACTACCTTCAAGACCTCTGCATGATCTTGTTCTACCACTCACCTGCACTTTGAGTGAATTGTGCTATGCTTCTTTGCATCTGCAAATTCTGCGACACTTTATCTCTGTGCGCCTACTGTTTGTCAGATTAAAATTTGATCTTCTCTTGCTTGCATACATACCTTCAAAACATAACTTTGTTCTAAGGTTTCTCAAAGAATTCTTATACACAGAATTTCCTTATTCCACTCTGATACCACATGATGCCAGCCTAAGCTACATATACCCCAATGATGCTGCCTAAGCCGCATATACCCACAGTATGCAATAAAATTGCATGTCACACTAGGTGTGTCCCAGGAATTCCCAAAGATTCCTTACTTAGGAAAAATTCTCTTAGATCAAGGTTTAAGGCTCCTTAAATAAACCTATGTGGAATTGATTCATTTGACTCTTCAAATTCTAACCCTTTGGTAAACTCTAAGTGAAACTTTATATGACTCTTCATAACCTTTGGTTAATAGCCCACACATATTAACCATAACATGGTCTTTTAGACTTTGGTTAACCTCGACTTAACCCATAATATATATACTCTGCTTTATTTCTATTATAATTCCATATAATAGAAATTACACATAAACCACGCTTAACCCTTACCTTTCTACCATTCCACGACCTTGGCACATATATCGATGCTCAACCTTTCGCTTCAAATCTGCACTGTTGATTTCTTCCTTCAGATCAATGGCTATCATGCGATCTCCAACTTTAACCCATTCACCCGCCGGAACTCAAAGAAGTTAAACTTCTTTGAATAACTCATCGGGTCCGCCCAGTGTGTTAACCTATGCGCACATTCGAGCGCAATTATCGTCTGATCAATCAACCATTGAATGGTCACGATTATCAGAACTCAACGAGGTTTTAAGCCCGTTGTATAAAACCTCATTGTGTCCGAATTCCAAATTAACCAGTGCACACTTTCAGAAGCGATATGCGTCCGATCAATCACCCAACGGACGGTCCTGATGGCCGGAATTCAACGAGGGTTTAATTTTGTTGCATAAAACCTTATCGCGTCTGATTTTGGAATACCACTTACAACTTCGAGGGCGCACGAGAAACAGCTTCCCGCTTACGAAAACCGCTCCATCCTTCTGCTAACACGTGGCTTAATCTTCGCCGCTCAACTTCTTACTTTATTTGCGCGATAAGATCTTATCCGTCTATCGCACACAATCTCGCCCGTTGATCTGACTGATCCAATGGCTCCTGTGCACGTTTACTTCATTTCTTCGTGCCTTTACTTTCTTTTGGTTCTTACTGTGTAATCGCCCATTCGCTTCCTGTCTGTGTATTTGGTTTTGCCTTACGACCTTCACTTGTTTGACCTCTATCTTTGCTCATGCCTGTATGCTTCCTTCGTAAACCTTTAGGTTTTAAGAAACCTTATGGTCATACTTTGCTATGAAGGTTCTCTTCAATATTGTCTGTGTGTAACCACGTAACACACTTCTCTGCACCTCTTCTCTGGTTCTGCATACCTGCAACCTATGTTACGCAGATTTACTCTAGTTCACACACAATCTAATATTCAATTACACAATACACATCATACAAACTCATAATCGAGTAATCTGTATTAACAAACAAACCTTTACACAGGAATTTCTTCCTCAGCCTGATCTTCTATATCAGTGGCCTTTCCTTTCCTGCCCGTAGGCTTACAGTCAAACCTATCTAATCTCACTCTAACTAACTAACTCCTATCTAACCCCTGACTATGCCTTTTAGGTTTACATTTATACAAAAGGTTTTGTTTAACCAATTCTGGTTCAAATCCTTAATCTGTTGAACTAAATCCTGAATATCCTCTAAATCCACTTTTAACTCTAGTTATCCCTAAGAATCCTCTCTAGTTCCACGAATCATGACACCACTTTCTAGTCTAAGAGTTACAATTGATTTCTAACTCTCTCATCATTACTTATGTTCTCCTACATTCGAGAGCATTTACAAATATCCTCACAATATCTAATTAATTCCTATTCTAATCACTCAAAACATTAATGATTACATACATAGGAATCCAACTTCCTTGAAAACATAAGACCCCCTAAGTTAACTAGATTATGATGAAATCGCTGAGCTGAATGGTCCTACATCACATGTAAATCAAAGAGTCATGTAAGTAGAACAGTCATGAGGGAAGTCGAAGAGTCACAAGGGTCAGTTTCACCCTTGGCTATATATATACTCCTCATTTGTACATGCAAAAGACTTTTTCACCTTGGATCCTCCCACATAGCCTTGAGAGTTTGTAGTCTTTTCTTTGAGGAGCGAGCAATGGCTCCAACGCCCCGTTATCGGGGTTAGTGATGTAATGGTGTATGGATGTGTCTTGGAACTTTCGCTTAATTCAGAATCCTGTTAACATGCCAACATGTTTTCACACATGTATTGTATTCGTTTGTAAGACTATTCTTTGGACGCTTGTAATGCATGTTGCTTTAACCTGTATTAAGACAATTGAACTATTTCGGTTGTTTTAGTGCATATGCTGTTGGAAATGTGTTGTATCAGTTGTTAATGTTGTCTCACCCGTGTGGACTATTCCACCGGACACTCGACAGACTCATTCTTGTAAACTTGTTATAACGACCATCGCACTCGTGTGGACTATTCCACTGGGTGTTGTACATGCTATCTGTTCACTTTACATTTGTGACTGCCGCATCCGTGTGGACTACTCTACCGGAAGTTGCACAGATCTGCTCTGTGGTGTGTCTCTAACACAGTTGGGATTATTCCCTTTCGACTTGAGACTCACTCTCACCCTCTCCCTCTGCAGTGAAAGAACTTAGACACAAATTACACTAAGCACTCACCAGGCACACAAACCTCGTTGTTTGGAGACTAAGTATACCACTGTCATGTGCTGACAAGCAAGATTTAAGGCATATCTTTAAGATAATGGAAACCGGGCCATCATACTGGATGGGAATCCTACACCAAACAATGTGAGGTCTAGTTGGGACTTCATACTGGGGAGATCCCCTGGACGTTGGAAGGTCCAACACTGTCAACACCATATCTATCAAATAGCTTAACGTCGAAGATTTTTGCAGGATTACAGGGCAGATCTATTTATTAAGGGCTAAGATCTATTGCCCCTAATAGAGATCAAGCTTATTTTTAGTCTAGGAGATTGAAATATATCATTCGTCTCAAAGATCGAGCTTATTTTAGTACAGATTTGTGGCCACTCGTAATTATTTAAGAGTTGTGGGCCACAACAGGGACAATCGTTTACACCATTAACTTTCTAGGGTTA
Source organism: Pinus tabuliformis (assembly GCA_031772625.1). Lineage (NCBI taxonomy): Eukaryota > Viridiplantae > Streptophyta > Pinopsida > Pinales > Pinaceae > Pinus > Pinus tabuliformis. The sequence continues at coordinate 529,515,267 of CM062819.1, read as the reverse complement.
CTGCCACCTCAATTATGTGGCTTGGGAGAGGGAAATGAAATATCAGTCACGTGGATAGCCCGTAGTTCCAACTGAGGCCACCGATCCATAATTTCCCACACACAACAAGTGTTATACGTTGAGCTATACACTACAAAGGGAGTGTCAGAGATCGAATGACGATCGTGGCCTCACATAGTGGATATTCTAAGGCTATGGGCCTCATGTGCAGTCACCTAGACCTCAAAAGGGAGAGAGGTACCCCCACAATGAGTTACAATTAAAATGGAGTCGAGAGGCCTCTTTAGGTGATGCGTGAGAGTATTCTTTAACAATAGTAGAGCTGGGTTATCATATTGCAACGCCGAAGGGATCTAGTGCCTATAAGAAGTCAAAGAGTATGTGTTATCTGGGAAGTGTAAGGAATTTTACAATGGTATCAAAGTTAGACTTATGACAAAGAAGACGGGGACCAGGATCACCAACGATTATAATAACAGTGGTGTCTCCATTGTAACTTCCTACCATGCCTTCCACAACAACTATATTGTCAGGAAGGATATGATTGGGGAGCATACCATTAATTCTCCTTAAGTCGATTACACCCACTTTCATCCCAATCACAAGTAGAATTAGCATAGAGCACAAAGGGACGTTCCATCGTTGAATCGACTAGTGCTAACCAAAGTATCGTTGGGTGTAGAGGCCCTTGATGAAAACCAGGAATCATTCATGATCGTCAACGATCTAAGATTGTTCGTGGTGATGTTGTATTCAATGGAGTGAGCCCAACAGTAGTGGGTGAGCGCTTCGTCATTGGGATTGTCTCTGCAACGTCCATTTGGGAGACACAATTGCGAAGGACCGAACAAAAAGGATGAAGTTTGTGGTCATATGCATGGTAGAGACACCTTCATTTCCAACCACAAATGGAGGACATTCTTAGCCAGGGACATAATACAGCGAGAGCCATGGTGCATGGGCTCTAAATTTGGGTTATAGTGGCATTGGGATCTAGGAGGATCTACTGATGGTAAGTTGAGTCAGCGTTTGGCTTGGGATCTAGGTGGTAGTTCACACGCTAGTGGATTTATTGATGGGCAGTAGGCTCGAAGGTCGATTTAGGACTCAGGCATTGAGAGATCTATCCTTGATTGGGTGATATAGTGGCATATTGTGATTATCCAGTGGTTCATATGGGACCCTGGTATTAGTACTCAACTGCTTCAGACAACCATATTGATAGACAACTGTGAATTGCTTGAGGGCAAGCAATCTCGGGGTGAGAGGATTTGTAATATTCCCTTTTCTTGATATGGTCAAAATGGACGGAATTTGCCCATGGTATTTGCCTTTGTTTTTCGAGGGAAAACAATAAAATAAGGTTTCTAGAGAGTCCATCAAGCCTATAAAAGGGGATAGGAGCTAGGAATTTGGATCATCCTGAGTTTGTCTATCTTATTGTGTTTTCTTGAGAACTTGGCGTGGCTAGTTTGAATGTGATCCTAAGACGAAAACTCGGTAGTGATCTTTGTTGGGTGGATCCATCTAGGATTCACAAGAGTGCTTCAATATTTTAGCTTAGTCATTTGATGAGAAACCGTGCATGCCATTGGCAGGGGCTTCAATATTACTTGTATGGGCATGTATCATTTTTATAGTTATTAATATAAATAAGTGGCTACATTTTTCTTTCTCAGATCCCTTTGTGTTCTGTGTTTTGGGTTGAAGCATTTTTAGGACACTATAATGTGCCAAATCTATTGAAAATTTTGTTGTTTGGGATCTTACATTGAGTAAGCCTTTCTTGGAAGTAGTAAGAAGCCTGGTGAATCTGAGCCTTGGCTTGATCATGTTGGGGCTGGTTCCTTTGAGCTTGATCATGCTTGGCCTTGTCCTTCCTTGTTTGGTTTTGCTGGTGAATGTATTGGAAGGGGTCATCATATCCTTCAGGTAGCCATGGAGAATGCTCCCATTCACCCATCATCGTGCCGGTATAGAGGTCTGCCTCCTATTGAGAGGTTTCCCCTTTGGTAGTCTGTGTAGTGCAAATCTGGCAGTCCTCCTTTGGTTCTGGCCTCTTGCGATTTGGGGAGCCATTGCTGCCAACAAGCCTCTGTTGCTTTTCCTAAGCTTTTGAGGATCAGGGTTGGATAGAGTGGCTGCCAGTAGAGAAGAATCTTAAGCTTTTGAGCTTTCTGATGAGTTGGTGGATGTTGGAGTTGGGGGGCGGTGGAGGAAAAGGTATCCCTATCGTCCTGAAGGCAATGCAAGTGTGGATCAAATTGGAATTAACCTATGCAATTCTGCGTTTTGTCCTTTCCCAAGCCTCTTCCTGATTGTAGAGTTGGCGACCCAACAAGTTTCTAACTGCACAATGGCCATTGCTAATGTGCTTATGCTCCTGCACCTCCATGGAAAATAGTAGGTGGTGAATGTGCAGTGGTATATCCTCGTCAAATTGATCTTCCTCTTGGCCATGCTAGGGAACGAGAGTTGGACGCCTGCACCCTCTTCCGCCTCTCCTGGCTTTGCCTCGTTCTCAAGCCATGGTTCCTTGCCTGCGAAGGTGTGTCGTTATGAACTCTCTGCTTCAAAGCTTCTTCACTCTATGTCCCTTAGCCTTATCACCCCCACCAGAGCTAGACATCCGTAATGCAGAATGTTTGAAGAAATGTGTGATCTACTGCAAATTTGAAGTGGGGGTGGAGATATTGTTCCAAATTTGGATTAATGGCTCAAGACACCATTGTGCGTCCTTCTCTAAGCAGTAGTGAATGAGACCAATTGTGCATGGCCACCACCCAGTCACGTATTTTAATGCTTTAAACATATCTAGCATGAGAACTCTGACGATCCTCAGAGTATGTGTGCACACCTGGAACTGAGGTGCTTATATATTAAGATTTATCCTAAATACATTATATAAAATATTTACCCAAAATTTATAATTTAAACCATAAAAAATAACAATAATATATTTATACATTAGATAAAAAATTTATAATATTTTTTTGAATTGAATAAATAAGTTTAATTAAATTATATTTTTTTCCTTTTCCATTTTAATATATTATTATCATTTTTAATTTGATTGACATAGAATTTGAACCATGAATTTCATGATTTACACATACTTCATAACATGGAAATTGCCAATTAAATTATTACCATGAAAATTACCAATTAAACCAATTAAATTACTGCTATAAACAATATATTAATTTTATTAATCATAATACAATAAATGTTTTATAATATTTAAAATCTTCAAAATAAATTATATCATTATACTATTTTTAGAAGATGAACTACACTAGCTGATTCGCTGTGTGAATTTTTCCAAAAATTTTCATGAATTAACAAATTATGGATCACGGAAGCTTAAATTCAAATATCACTATTTTTCTATTCAAAACAAATTACATTAAACACTATTAAAAAACACTATTTCAAAAACAAAACACAAACACAAAAAAAATAAGATACAATTTTCTCCAAAGACAAAATTCACTGCCCTTTTACGTTGAAATGAGACTAGATTTACATAGGGAAAATACAACAGATCTCGAGAGCTCGTTCATTCAGAATCCAAATTTTTAGGGAATAATAACATATTCATTCTATATGACTCTTCCCCACAAGGATTCCTCTATATATGGTCTATCTTTTTGACTACTCAATATTTTATAACTACTCAAAGTCATTAAGTCATTCATCTATGCTAAAGTGTATTTCATTAATTAAATTTAAATTTATTTTTATTTTTATTAAGACTAATAACATATAAGATCAGAAACGAGATAGATGAAGAGAACAATTAACTAGCCCTTTGGAGTAACAACGAGTTTGACTATAATATATATATATATTTTGACCATGAAAAAAGGGAATTTAATTCAAGAAATTAAATTTACAAAATTAAATTTTTATTAATGTTAATAATAAGTTATAATCAATTAATTTTACTATAAATTTTATTTTACCATATATTATTATATCTAATATTATTAAATTTAATGTTCTAAAAACTATTATTATTATTAGGTTTTAAAGATATTTATAACCTAATTATTAATTAATATATAATTAATTTTAGAATATTATAAATAATATATTATTAATTTTTTTAAACACTAAAATTTTTGAAAAATAAATTTGCAAAGAAAAAAAATATTTTAATGTCTACAAAGTTAGAGATATCCTATGGGACAGAGTGTGTTTTCATGTAATTGATGTATTCCACATTTTTCTTATAAAGCGTCACAAAAAAAGCTTCCAGCTTTTCGACAAACTCCTCGCTAAATAAATTTCTTATAAAACCTTACAATAAAACATCCGAGCTTCTCGATAAACCCTCGCTAAATATTTTTTTTATAAAGCCTTACAATAAAAGCTCACAGCTTCTAGACAAACCCCTTGCTAAATAAACTCCGAGCTTCTTGATAAACCCTCGCTAAATATTTTTTATAAAACCTTACGATAAAAGCTCACAACTTGTAGACAAACCCATTGCTAAATAAAATATCTCAACTTATCTACAAACCCCTGCTAAATAAATTATCTCAAAAACCAACTTACCAACATATCCAAATAAATAAAATTAATACGTGTAAAAAACACAATTTTTACTCTGACCGAGCAACCGGCAAATTAATGATGACAACAGTATGAACACAGAATATCTTAACAGAATAGGGAACAGGAACCACCAGGCGAATCGGAGCATCTGTATTCGTGAGTCGTGACAACTCAAGGAATAACTCACTACCACATGTCAATGACTTTATGAGCAAACAAAATAATGATTTTACTTGTCCATGACTTTATGGGCAAACAAAATAAGTGCCATAATGCTCGATCGTGACAGCGGGGAGATAGGCGGTCGCTCGAGTTCTTTCACAGCTCTTATTTGTTCCTATTCAAGAGCACCAATGCAAATGGCTGTGCAGGGTGAACTCTATTTTTGTCAATGCATTTTTCCTTAAAGCCTTGTTTCTCGGACCCTGTAAAGTAGCTGCCCACTGTTGCAAGTATTTGAACAAAAGGTACTCTGGTGTAAATTGGAGCTGTTTGGTTTGCCTTGAACTTACAGTTGTAGATGCTTGAGGTATGTATATTGGAATTGAACTCGTAATCTCCTCTTTATAATGCCTCACACTGAGGTTAGCCCAGCTTATTTGTGTTTAGAATAATTGGATGAACCGTTGAAATTTGAACATATTAGAATTCTAAAACAGGACTTGCCCTCTGCCGGGTCTTTCACGATGGCAGTCTAGTGCGCTCGATCGAAAGATCTGAATTGATGCCCTAACATAAATCGCCCAACATTTTGCAAATATGCATTACTTGTTTCTTAGAATTGTGAATGAGAATGTATAGATGCTGTTTGGGAGGTCTGCACCTGCCAGAAAATTTTGATCACAGTTCACCTGATCATTGTTTTGTTCATAGTGGTCTGAGCAACCCGTGGCAGGCTCCAGATTAACTTCACAATTAGGCTCATAGTGGCCAGGTGATTGGTGAATGCCTGTTCTTTTAAATTTGTGAAGAATTTTGCTGCATATAATGATGCTGCAATAGGGCGAAGCATCTCTGTATCACTCCATTGATGAATGCGATGATGATAAAGTCATTATGGTAACTACAAAAGATAAATAGTACCTGATTCTAAGATGATAGACACCATTTGAATCATAGAATTGATCACCATACTTAGTTGAAAAGGCATTGGAGTACGGTTGCATGAACCTTAGCCTGAGAGCCCATATTACTCACTTTTTGCGAATGAAAAAGTAGAAGTGGCTTTGCTTTTCTTTGTGGTTTGCAAGACTCCAATACTAGGTCAGTCAGGCAGCGTAGACTTCGTGACACACAACCAGTGGACGACATGAATCTAATTATACAACTTCTTGGCCTTGGATGTTAGGAGCTCTGATAATTGAATTTTGACAGATTTGTTGGTTTAGGGCCTCCTTGATGTCTTTTGTATGCTCATTCTTTTGTATTTTTGCTGACATTTGACGGTGTGGGTTAAATGTTCACTAAAACGCTCACCCTGTTTAAAATTTTTCCCCGGCATGATTTTGGCCCCAATCCGGCAGCTGCAGCTTCAATAATTGCGAAAATGGCAGTGCATCAACTGGAAACTGTGATTTTAGCAACTTCCATGGTCTCTGAATCGACCCAGGATGTCAGAATTGCAATTTAAACAACGGATTGATTGGATTCGGGAATTTTTGGATTGCCGGATTCCAGTGAGGGTGGCTGGAAATGGGGCAATTTAGTTAACAGTTAGAGAACACCATATTTGACAGCTTTATTGGTTTAGACTTCTTCCTTGCCTCACCAATTTTATACATTTGGGACTTTCTAGGGTTCGAGGATATCTGTTTCGGCACTGTGTGCTGTTTTATTTCTTTTGCGGTTCTCGTAGAGATAAACTAGCCATCCCAATTGTTAGGCATCTTTGTACTTCTATATCCCATTGACCATTTATTGCCAGCAGTGGATACTAACATCTAAATTAAATTAATCTTTAATATTCTGAGTTTAACTCCTAGAATATTGGACTGAAAAATGGTCATATATTATCTTGTATTCAATAAATTGTGTTTCTTTTCTAGAACTTATGCTATCAATTTCACCAAGCACATTCAGTTTCAAGTTGATTAGAGTTCATGGATTGTGTTGAATTTTTAGCATTTGTAGTTTTTTCACACTCTGTGAAGCAGGAAACTTGGGAATATGTGCTCTTCATCTTCTACTTTGTTCTGGTTGAATACTTTGCAAGTGTGTTTGTTTATTCCAACGTGATTTTTTGTTTTCCATATCATTGAAGCCGGTTGCATTGGTTTTCTACTTTACTAGTAGTTGCATTTTGCTTGTGTGCTTTAGTATTTTGTCAAAGTATTCGTTTTGTTGAGATATAAGTTTGTTTCTCACATGCTATTTTCAAGCCAAACCATGTACATCTCAGGAGCCCCGAGATTAGGGTCTGCTCATCACTAGAGACCCAACCTATTTTATGCTTGCTTTAGCTTAGGGATATCCACATTTGACTTTGGATGACGGATCGATGATGGAAACATACTGTTTATTTGGAAATTGGCGAGAAGAGCCAGCCAGGTTTACTATTTTCCAAAGATTGTTCAAGACAAATTCCTTGCTGATTAATCATATGGATAGAATATTTCAAACTATGTTCACAAAGTTGATCTAATTTGTTAGCATGAAAATCCAGTAACGCCAGCAAATAGAAAAGCCTCTTGAAAGTAACAAATTAAGCAAATCCCAATCCGTAGCTCTTGCTCTTGAAAATAACAACTTAAGCAAATCCCAATTTCTAGCTCCAAAATGACTACTGCACCTTTAACACCTCAAAATTGAAAGTCAATACTTCTGAAGCTTATCCAGAACTAGCAGCCGGTAGCCCACGATCATGTGCCTTGATAAAATCTATTTCTATTGTTCATCTGATGAGTTGAGTTTCCTCAAGTTTTCTTGGCATGTAATTACAGCATAAAACAACTAACATAAATCTATTTTAACCCTGGATTTGCTGAAGGTGTCAAAGGAGCAAATTTCTCAAGGTGCAAATCTCATTTTGAATATAAAACTTGAGGAAAAGTTTACACCTCAAGAGATTTGATTCCTTTAAATACTTGGATAGAGCTAGAATTAAGATAAATCTATGCGAGTTCTTAACTTCTTAATAATAGTAATTATATTTATATAAGTTTCACATCTCTAAATATAAAAATATTCTTATTTTTAATTTTATTAAAATCTTGATAATACATATAGTTACATGTTTTAAAATTTAAACTTTTAATAAAAATATTCTTATTTTTTTATTTTATTAAAATCTTGATAATACATATAGTTAGTAGTTACATGTTTTATAATTTTTTATAATTTAATTTTTTAATGTGATATGCATAGCATTGATGATATATATAGATAGATATATAATTTAAGAAAAAAGTATTGTAAATATTGAAATTTTATATGCTTATTAATTAAATTTAAATATGAAATTTTCATTTATAATGATTATATATATATATATATATATATATATATATATATATATATATATATATATATATAATTTTTAATTATATATTTATTAATTAAATTTATTAAGTTTTTATATATTTATTAATTATCTGTTTTGAAATATGAATAATTATGAGTCCATTATTATTTAAATTTATTTTAATGTCTGTTAGGGTCCTATAATTTATAGGATATCAAGGTATTTGAGTATTGTATCTCAGGAATTTTATTTTGTAAATACTTGTCAATCTGCCAATGATTTCCAAATAAAAGAAAAAATAGAATAAAAAATGAAAAGAGGGTATAAATAAGAAAAAGAGAAAAAACAAGAATACTGAAAAAAAAGAATGAAAAATAGAACCCCATCAAAAGAAAAAAAGAAAGAAAAGAAATAATAATGAAAGTGTTGCAAGTATGAATGCCACTACTGATAGTTAGTTTTCTTCATCATTGTTAAATAAAAATTGTGTGCAGCTTGTTCGAAATGCTACAATGTCTAGCTACTTGTTTAATCATACAGTGCAATTATGGTTAAACTTCTTTAAACTTCTCTAACTTAGGTTAGAGAATAAAGATTTGCCCAACAATTCAATCTGGGTAAATCAGTAGTTAGGCAGAAAATGACATTGATTCAATTGTTTAATCTGAATCAATAGGAGAAATAAGGGATAGAATTTAGAGCCCACGGGGATTTGGATTGACGGTGAATGGGTGCATTGTTAAGGCACTCCTTGCGATAGGTCACTGGTTCATATACTCGTGGGTGCTTACCTACCACAAAAAAAAGGGATAGAATTTAGATTGTTTTTTGTTTGTATAAAAGAAAAGAATGTGGGTTTGCTAGTCTAAGTGCACCCTATAGAAAAAATAAAATGTTAGTCTAGTTATGGGTAGGTAAATTAGTGGTCTTTATAAATATTTGCCTATGTCATTTTTATCCAAAGTTTTAATGATATGGTAAAAGGGAAAAATACACATGATGGGATAAAGTGTTTTTTTATATATATTTCATTATCCACCTTTATCCTAAGTCAGGAAGGCAAAAGCACAAAGTGCATGGCGACAAAGTTTCCCTGTCTCATATGGTTAAAAGACAGAAGTCTCGAATCATCGGGATTGGTTCCCGCTCATCATCCACGACTCATGTTGTTCTTTTGGCCCCTCCCTCTCCATCCTACCTTTACCGCCATGGGTGGTGGGGGAGGGGGTGTCCGAAAAGGCTTTTTTCCCGCCGGGCCCCATCTTCTACATGTCACCCTCTCTTCCTTTCGCACCCTCCTTGGCTGAAACCACATACCACTCTCTACCCCCTCCGAAACCACCATCCTTTCCTTCGCTTTGTCGCGTCCCCACCACAACTCCTCCGCCACTCTCTCCCGCCACGCCGCCTAGCCGTTAGCCAATTGAATGCACTCCCGATAAAATGACCGTTCAACATTCAATTCAGTTCTCGGGTAACCGTTCGAAATTAACGGTCCCGCGCCCTTTTCAATGAGACTTTCACAGTGTTTAAAAACTTCTGAAGCCATCACTCTTCTTCCTTTACTGCTCATCGTATCGCTCTATTCCATTTTTACTGGCATATTCTCTGCAATTGACAACCTTTGCACAGTGACTGTTTTCACAGTATTCGCACGACCAGACCAAGACAGAAATTGACAGTCTTCCGTTCCCTTCCCCTGACAGTTCGTTACCCCAACTGTTTCCCCGGTAAGCTTTCTGTCGATTTCTCTTACTGTTACTTTCAGTTGATACAGTCATGCCTCCGAAAACCAAAACTCAAGATAAGCTTGTTAATCCATTAATCCCTCCCTCTGTAGATTTAGATCATATCCCTTTGGCCGACAGGGATTATAGGATTAGTGAAACCCAATGTGACTGTGATTTTTTGGAGCTATACTGCTGGTTAGAAGACAAACATGCAGATAAAACTGATGAAATTGGGCTCTGGGAGTCCAATCTTCCCCATTACATCTTCCCCTTGACATTCCAAGCCCTTGAGTTTACCAAAACGTGTCAGGCATGTTATGTCCCTACACAAAGAGCTATTATGGCCCCATTAGGTGACATCCTCTTTACCATAGCTGCCTAGTCCATAGACCAAATGATGCTGGTTCCCACTATGGAAAATAATACTCCTTTCTCCTTAGAAGCACTCACCCAACTTTATTAGAAGCTGGATTTCGCCACCAGAGCCAAAATCTTTGAGATCTTCTTGCCTGAGAATGCCCAGTTACCTAAAAAGAATCCTCCATATCCTTCCTCCATCTTCCCTGATCAAGCCAAACAAATTATATCCATGATTTCTTATATTTTGGGTTATTATTCTGATTAGTGGGTAGATGAGCCCATTTTAGGATTCCTCTCCATATTTTCCATAGACAACAAGCCTTCCATTGTGTTCAATTTCAGTCAATTCTTGGCTGACAACATTCATGAACAATTTATAAAGTTTCCCACAGAACAGGTGTTTAATTACACCTCCATTTTAATCTATATGTTCCTTTACTATTAGGCAGATAAGTTCAATTTTGCAATGCAGAATCTTGATGATGTAGGAAACTAACAACCAATGATCTTTTGGACAACATTGGTCATTAAAGAGTAGCAGGAGTTTTCTTATAAGCAGTTCATTGAGGATTTTGTTCAGCTAGCAATGAACATCCTTAATAGTTCCATACAGCCCAGAATCAGTGAAGAAATCAAGAGAATTTTGCACCTAACAGATCAGGAAAAGACTGGGGATTGGTATTTATACCAAAACTACACCGAGATCAGGGTTTATGGTTGTGAATTGGCACCCTACAAACTCCCTAAATACCTCCCTATGAGGATTTTTGCCCTAGAGTATATTAGACAAATGTTGAATTCTGATGACATTCATTTTGTAGTGGCAAAGAAGAAATCACAGTTCCGAATAAAGACATAGGTGGGCCCATTTATATGTAATACTAGGACAACAGGTGAAGAAGCAGACAAGATGCTTAAAGAAATGAAGTTCAGTCTAAGTTTTACATGGTCTTATGACCCTTGTGGCATTATTTCAAAGCTCAGAGTGGAGAATAAAAGTACTCCTTACATCCATACTTCAAGGCCTGAAATAGAGAAGTATGCAAATCAATTGGAATGGACAGAAAACACTTTGCAGGAAGCTGAAGAACAACTCTTTTCTACTTCCAGTTTGCAGACTCCCACTCCTCAGGAGAAATCAAGCAAAAGACAGAGGGAGGAAGGATCATCATCGACAACAAGAAGTGAAGCCAAAGAGTTCAGGATCAGCTACAGGAAGAGGACAAAATTGACTCCTAGGACAGAGGTGGACAAAGAGACAGAAGAGCAAGCTGCCATCATAATTACAGACTCACCACCTGCAAGCAACAAATTTGCAACATCTCCTATTGGACCTTCATCATCACAAGGTCACAAGGAAACAGAGCTAGAATCCCAGAATGTCCAAGGAGAGAAAGAGAAGACAATTTTTGATAGGTACAGGGAGATTAAGCTTAAAAATGAGATTCTTAAAAACAATACCTATAACCAGTTTTGGAAGTAGACCTCCAACTCACAAAGTAGATTATTGTAAGTTTTTTGACACAGAGCATGGAAAGATGCAGATGGCCTTCCTTGAGGCCCAAATTCCACAACCAAAAACAGCAGTAGACTACAAGAGCACTACATTTGAGTTCAGCACCAAAGACATTCATCCCATTGATCAAATGGAGATGCACAAGCAAACTAGTGAGATGATATCTTCTACATTGACTAACATTGCTATGTCACTATCCAAATTGCAGGTTTCATTTGCTAATGTTCAATCTCAGTTGAAAATGGAGAAATTGTCGTCCTTAGCAAAGGATAACAGGATCAAGTCTTTGGAGGATTTGGTGGTAAAGATAGGGTATGACCCTAAAGATGTCAATGCTGCTGAGGAGATTATTAAAAAGAAGAATCTGGACATTGCAGCCTTGAGAAAGTAGCTCAAGCTACCAACGACTGAGGACCCATTGACCAAGGACATTGAAGAAATGAAGCACAGAAGGCATATAATATGAAGCTAATTATAGACCAAAACATACAAATTAGACAGATGGAGGCTGAAATGGAGAAGATGATAAAGGAGAAAGAACAAAGTTATAAGATGGCTATTATCCCCCTGGATACCATACCCATTTCTCAGCTTCCAGCCACAGGAACAACCACTGCAACTACTTCTTCTACTGAGTACTCATACTACAAGTGCCGAACAGGTGACCAAGACACTGAAGAACATGTCCATCCAGTCAAAAGAAATCAAGACTTTGCAGGATCAGCTCAAAGCTTTAGAAGTACAAAAGGCCAAAGCTGAAGCTTCTCGGGTTACTGAAATGCAGAAATCACAGAGATTGTTGAAGAAGTTGCAGAAGCTAGAAAGGGACACTTCAATTGGTCAGACCTTGGCCCAAGCCAAAGAAACCATTAGGATGAATATTCTAGATTCTATGAATGAGATTTTGCCATCTATCCAAATCATCTTTGAGCAGAAGGAGCCGATGGTAAAAGCTACGGAAACCATTGTTCTGGGAAGGGAGAAGCTTGGAGACATGCCCACAAAAGCCTCCAACATTATCAGATTCCTGATTTCTAAGTCCAAATATGAACTTGAAGAATTAGGAATTAGTGGCAGAACTGCCACTATTTTAGAGGTCAAGAAAGTCTTGACTAAGAGGAACCTTATTGATCAGTTGGAAGAAAGATGTGAAACATTGGAGCTGCAAGTAAATAGGTTTTCTAACAGAATTGAAGCATTGATCCAGAAAGGGCTGCTCAACATTTATGTAATAAATGATAAATTGATCACTTAGGAAGACTATGTCCTGAAGATGAAAGAAATGGCCAGAAGCAACATCAAGTTCAGTGGGATTAAGGGCAGTATGACATCAAGGGTGTTTTTGGAAACCATGTCAAATGATTTTTACATACAGAATGAAGTAAAACACGTTTTTACTGTGAAGCCAACTTTTGCCAAATACACAAAGGTAGATGAGATTTATCGGAGGGTAATAAAATTGACCATACTAGATGAAAAGAGATGGGAACAACTGTGTGATTTACTAGATTGAAGAGTAATTCGGGTGCAGTAAGACAACGACCAGCACATCAGCCAACACGATAGTCAGTACACCAATGCAACATAATTTCAGGTTGACTCAGTGACTAAATCCACCGAAAGAGAGGCACCTTGCCTTCCAGATGTTTACGTGGCCTATTTTAATTTTTTCTGCCAGGAATGAATCGTATTGTTTGTAATTAGGCTAATAATACACTGTCGGTTTAACAACGATTTTGTAATTATCAGTATAAATACTTCATTGTTTGAAGTATTAAGGTTTGATTTCCGAATGTAATTTCCTTTGCATATTGTATTTTTCAAAGTACTGGAGCATCAATAATTCAAGGACCTTTCACAGGTTTTGTGGTGTACCAAATGGTGATGTGTTCCTCTGTTTAATTTGTTTAAACATTGTTTTTCTTTCTCTGTTATTCTGAATATCTGAATTACTTAACAGAAACTGTGATAAATAGGATTTGTTACTTAGAGCACCCTATTTTGGCTGTTGGTAATTTTAATGTTTTCCACTAAAGTCAAATCAAGGAATTCTTAATTGCTCCTTGATTTCTATTGAACCTTACACTTTTGCTATTTCACCATCCATTTAATTTCTGAAAAGATCCAAATAGTGCAACCTAGCTTGCCCTGTGAGAACTCCTCTAAAAATTGATGCAAAATCCAGTTTAATTTATAGACTCCATAGCCCAATGGAATTATAACACTTAAATCAACCAAACCAATCAAATCAAAACAATCAGTACAGTCATAACTAGCTTAAAATTTACTAAAACAAAGCTAAATTTTACAGAGAGATCCCTCTTTGAAGCTGGCAGGGCTAGATCCCAGCTTCCAAAGTGGTTTTGATGCTGTCCTATGTGTTTACTCCCTCAACCTCAAAAATACAGAATGACAACAATGTGTATTGAGATTTTTTTCTAGAAGAAATTGTTTGTAGTTGTAAGTTTTATTAATAAAAGCAAAATTACAATACAACCAATTGAATTGAATTGATTTTTTTTAAATTTTTTTATAAATTTTTTAATTGAGTTGATAGTATATTTTAATTTTACTGACACTATAACATCTCCCATACTAAGTTCATATTTAAATATTCACCCTTTTTTACAATCACTGGAACATCTTCATATTAAGGTAACAGTCAAATGTTTACACTCATTTATGAACAACAGTACAACATCACCTCCATACCAAATTGTAGAGAACGTCTTCACACGATAAAAAAATGGTGTTGAAATTTCAAACATCCCCCTATGCAGTGCGGACCATTTGCTTAGCCTATGTGTCTACTCTTTCAAATTTAATAGCCAGGTTTTTCCATGGATGATAGAGTTATTTGGATAAATGTGCTAAGAGTCAAGACAGAGGAGTAATGAGTTGCTAATGATAACTTTTTATTACTGATTGTTTCTTGGCTCAATATTTCGTTACTGATTGTTTCTTCTCTTCTTCCAAATGAATTGGATATTTATGGTAGTTCTTCTGAAGCAGCTTGCATCCTTAACATTTTAAGTTAAAATCTGTTGGTGGTTATGTACGATCCTTATAATTGTATGCATCTGAAATGGGCTTTTCTTTCACTACTGATTGTTTCTTCTCTTCTTCCAGATGAAATTTGGTATTTAAACATAATGGTTTTTCTGAAGAAACTCACATTGTTAACAGTTAAGTTGAAAATTTTTAGTGCCTATGTACGAGCCATATTCTTGCATGCACCTGAAGTGAACATATCTTTCATCACTAATTGTTTCTTCTCTTCTTCAAGATGACTTGGATATGTAAACCATAGTTCTTCTGAAGAAGCTTGCAGCGTTCACAGTTAAGTTGAAATCTGATAGTGCTCACGTGCACCTGAAATGGACATATCTGTAAAAGAGAATGGGACGGAGGAGCCTCTCTTGTCTAATCTTTCAAATCAGCACAACCAGTCAAGCAAGAACAGAGCTCAAATACACCATTGTAAAAGTGCTCCTGCACATAATTTAATTCAATCAAAAAATGAGCCAAACAATGTGCCATCCAAATCGCTTTTCAAAACCCAGAACAATCGTCCTACACTTAATCAAGCTGGTTTAATTCTCACCATTTACTTGGGCGTGGGAATGATCTGCTTTTACAGTGTAAGGCATGAACTGAAAGGTCTGAAGACAAGCAGGCTGGTTGATGCTTTATATTTCTGCGTTGTAACAATGACTACTGTCGGTTATGGAGACCTCGTGCCTCAGGGTGTTCTTGCTAAGCTTTTCGCTTGTGTCTTTGTCTTTTCTGGAATGGCCCTTGTGGGTTTGCTTCTCAGCAGTGCAGCAGACTACCTCGTTGAGAAGCAGGAGACGTTATTGATTAAGGCCTTTCATGCTCGTCAAATTCACGGCCTAGATGAGTTTGCTAATGGAATTCAAACTCACAAAGCACTGTGGAAGCTATTAGCATCTTTGGCGATCCTTCTGGCACTGATTGTGGTTGGTATGGTTGTCTTGCATGAGTTTGAGGGTTTGGATTTCCTCAATTCATTTTATTGTGTTTGCTCAACCATGACAACTTTAGGATATGGAGATCAAAGCTTTTCAACAGAAGGGGGGCGCATCTTTGCTATTTTTTGGATCTTGGTCAGTACTGTATGTCTTGCTCAGTGCTTTTTGTATCTTGCTGAGGCAAGAACTGAAGGCAGGCAGCATTCGTTGGTGCATTGGGTTATTACCCGCAAGACTACTGTCAGAGACCTTGAAGCAGCAGATATGGATTCTGATGGAGTTGTGAGGTATAGTCTGTGTGATGTTGTCGTCATAAAAAACTTGCTTTTTTGCTGTGATACCTAGGAAAAAGTGTTCATAAGTAGCTCGTATTCTCAGAATTGAGAAAAGGACTAGCATCGTTATATGGCTTTTTGTGAATTTATGGTTAACTAATCAGAGACTTTCAAACCAGTGGTAATAGTTGATTCAATCTTTCCTTCTAGCTCATAGCACCATATTTTCAAACATCTATTAGAATTCCATACGAGATGAGACTCTAATTCAATTTCGCTTTGCAGCGCTGCAGAATTTGTTATTTATAAGTTGAAAGAGATGGGGAAGATTGAAGAGGAAGATGTGGCACTTGTATTGAAAGAGTTTGATTATCTTGATGCGGACCACTCGGGTTCACTGACAGTATCTGACTTGAACATTGCACAACAAGAACCGGAAAATTGAGGAAAGACTACAGGCAGTAAAATTGGAAATCTAGGATTTGCTTACTAATGTAGAATGACTTTTTGGTAATCTTTTGGTATATCAGATCGTGATAACTTATTACAAATCCAGGGAGTGCTGCGAACAACAAATCAAGGAATTGCAAGGCTAAAACTGATATATAAGCTCTTTGATATCACCACGGCTTTTTTAATTACCGAACTTTCCTCTATTAGGCATTGGCCCAATTGAAAGTGATATCTACAAAAACTTCAACTTTGTATCTTCTTTTCAGTATTAGGAATGTCTTGCATGAGCTTTATCTCTAAGCTCTTTGAAAGTTTGATGTACATCTAGTTCCAACTTGCAAACAGAGCAAATGATTATGCAGTACTGATACTTACTAGTTGTTACTAGATATGTGTCATATCAACATTGTTAGAGTTCGAACAGCTGACTTAGATGCCTGGCATTTTCAGGGTTGTAGCGTAGTATTAAGTGAAAGAAAAGACTCTTCTCTAGTAGTTATGTAGTGCATTGGAGAATGACCATTTTGGAATTTTGAAGCATTTTGATAATGACCTATCACAAGTCATCCGGATGATGTATGTAGTATAGAATTTCAATTTGATGAAAGCTTATCTGGTGACTTTTTCTTTAGTTTCTAATTTCATACTCACTGAAGCTTTTGTACACTTGTCACGCGATTTAATATTGCTGCTGTATTCTTTTCAGGTCTGATATTTTTCATCTATGAGGTTTTCTAAACGGTTTATCTGTTCTTAATTGGATGTGATTTCCAGTTGGAACATTTTCTACTTAAAGATCACGAACTTGTGTTAATGTCACAACTATAAAGGTTACAGATATAAGTAGACGTATAGTTGTGATGCATCTTCAGTAAGCTCTGCTCCACCAGAGTCTCGGGAAAAAATCTTCTCTTAGTGTGACGCCAAGACTATCTCAAAATTAACACTCGCACTTTCTCCCTCTATATATTTTTTCAGAAAAATTTTGCAGGGTCTTTCTTCTTTTACAAAATAATTGTATGGAGCAAAGCTTAACCACGAAGTACAATAGCAGCCGGTAACCCTGAGGGACTTGACTGGATTTGAACATGGGATCTATGCCTTCCCTGTTGACAACTTGCATTAAGAGGATGGTTCAACGAATTGAACTAACTCTTGAGACCTCTCTTAATGTGTGTATATGTGTATTTATACATGCAAACACACACAGAAATAGTTGTTAATCCCACTCAAGTGTTTTCAACCCATAACTATAAGCTCAATGATGTCAGCCTTGAGATCGATGACATTTTCTCCACACTGGGATTCTGCAGAAGATACCCCGTTGTCATAATGTCCATATCTTTTTGCATATAAATTTTGTCCATATCATTTTGTATTTTACTCAAGAAGATGCTGTCTTCCCCATCTTGCGTTAATGCTAGACCCAGCCAATGGTGTAGGGACAAGCTTATTTATTTATTGATTTGTAGTCAACAGCTGAAAATCTTTAAGTTTTGTGGTTTATTACAATTTGGTATAGTGCCGCTTTTTCTTTGTTTATTTCTCAAATAAGAGTGCTATCATGATATTTTGTGCATTTAATTATCCTGTGGTTGGCAATGAGGTCACTGATTTGGTAAGGGCAGAACTATGGTAAAAGTCAAGGGATTTGGGAGGACAAGTTCAACGTGGAGATTCAAATCGACCACACTTCCAGGAAAGGCATGTATTATACCTAGCATTTTTACACTACTTCTGTGGATGGTAATTTTGGTATTTAGCGGTATATTTGGCACGGATAGATACTGCTGGCATTAATTGCATACTTAGCAGGGGGAGTTACTAATGGAAGCGCTGCATGTTTACAATGGCTTGTATTGTTGGCATGTAGGTTATTTTTTGAGAGGTTTTGATTCTTGAAGTTGTGGATGATTTTCATTTCTGCAGGCCTCAATGTTCATAATTATTAGCACAGAGAAAAGGCAAAAGCAGGGCACCGAAAAATTAAACTCAGGGCCTTAATAAAATGAAACTATCAAGGCAAGGGATCATCAATAAACAATGGGTTGATCACAATCTATGAAGTGATTTATGGTATATGGGGCACTTATTTTAGGAATGAGAACATGCACAGGAGCATTAGTTGCAAGTTTCACTCGTATGAAATGGTTGATTTTAGAAAATTGTAGGTTGTGGTTCTGGTCACTACAGGTCAAAGTTGTTTACAGATTCCTGTTGTTCAGAGTTGGTAAACAAAAGCATTCACAAAGAAAATAGCACACAACAGTAGTACACAGGATTTATATGGTAAAATCCTGACAACTCGTCAAGGAAACATCCATGGGAAAGGCAATTAGGTTTTATGCTTCAGGAGAATTATTACATTCAGGCTACAATACAGCCTCCTCATCTCTTGGAACATATATGAAGTGGGCTCTCTTACTTGAGTAAGCTTAATTTACATTTACATATTGATGTCATATTTTGACACAAGTCTCATTTCACAATTGTGCAGGATGAACTCCCATTTCTGTAGGCCGAGTTTTCATGACCAAATCTCATTGTTGGAGTTCCAGTTCGAATTTGGTGGTCGACTTGAGGCCATAGTTCAAATTCCAGCCAACTTTCAGGCTGGGAATGGATATTTTGTTGAAATCTACCTGATTTTTGGGAGGCTAGGGGTGTTTGTGCACACCTAATCCTCGGGATTAAGTTTGGGTTAGTGTGTGTTATGGTGAGTAGTTATTGGAGTCCAAGAAACTTAGGAAACTGAATCAAAGGTTTAGTTGAACACTATGTACATCATTCTTAATAATACAGTTGAGTTGGTTTCCAATTTTGTTGTGGTATCAGAGTGGTGGTTCATCCGCCTGTTGATTGAGTTGAGCCACTGGTTTTGTGGCCTTCGTGTGCATTCCTATTCATTTGTGTTTTTCTCTTGCTGTTTTGGCGTGCTGTGGACGGTGTGCGCGTATAAACGAGCATTGAAAAGAAGCTCTGTTCTTGGGGTCGTCTGTAGAATGCTATCTGCTGGAACTCACGCTGGAAGGGTGTTTGAATCGTTTGACATCTTTGAAGGTACGAAGCCACATATCTTTGGGAACCCAAGTAATCGACCTTGTAACACTAATGGACGAGACCATGACCCTCCTTGCAGCAGAACAACAGGACCGGACCACAAACTGACCGCTCTTGGAAGTCAAGGCGTGAGTAAATTTTCGAAAGGTATGTAAATTGCACACATTTTTGAATTTGAAGATCCTGAAGAATTGTTCGAGGAGCCACAGTGTAACTTTGAATGCCAGTGACCGGTCCTTCCCTTGGTTAATAGTGGGTCGGCGTGTTATATAACCTCTGAGTTTAAAAATCCGAATTATAAATTGTGATGTTTGTGTGGTATTGGTACAGTTTGAACAAACACCACCAGATTGGGATTGTGTGACGTGAAGTTGCGTTATGTGATGAATGCAGTCATTTTTTTAACAAGTCTATCTGTATCGCAATCATTTTTTTGAATTGTTGTTTTAAGAATCAGTCACAGAAGGCCTGTAGATAGTGTCGAAAATGGTATGGACCAACATCCCAAAACTTGTTGATGTCATAAATTTGTTGTTACTGTTGATTTGGATGCTTCCATTTTTTTAATATAGCGTCTCTCATAGTAGCGAAAGGGGGTGATTTAAAAAGTGACAGTTTCAAACTTGGGGGTTCTACAAGCGAAAATTTGAAAGGGGTCTACTGGTCATTGACTGCAATGTTTGTTGAGGTATGAAATTGACATTTGTTGACCTGATAAACCCTTGACTGTAGATTCACGATTGTTGTTGCCGGTTGATGAAATATTCCATGACTTGCACCAATTGAGAACACCTGGTGAGCGCATGCTGTTGTTGATAGCACACTGTCGTTGTGCCTGTACAAACGAAGTACAATAATGGTGAAGAATGTACAATGAGCGATGTCTGGTTTTATGTTGTTAGCATAGAAGCCTTGATGAAGTTTGTTGACCAGCAGTCAAGTGTCTCAAAGTTCGTATTTTTTACATCTTCTGCAACGTATAAGGTATATAAAAGAGGTTGCGTTATATGATCTTGAAATTAAAGCAATTTTTTTTTGAAATGTTGTTTTAATCAGTTACTAAGACTATTGCGAGAGGATCGAAGGAGCTTCGGTCAGTGCAGGCATACAGGTTGATAACGTCGAATGCACTACTTTTGATAGTGTGACAAGAGTCCGTTGTTCAGAGAAATGTTGTTGACATCGTAGTTGCTTAGTATTGGAATCCTACAGGCGTCGAGGAGGAAGAAAAAGACGGGCTGGATCTTGCACGAATACCCAAAGTCAAAAGAAATTGGCAACAAAAGCTTAAGGTTTCTTCTAAGAAGCTCGAGACTGGCAACTCAGGACCTTTTGCTTTATGGACTCTGCATTGGCATTAATAGTAAAAGAAATCACATTTACGAACTGGTAAGAGAATTCTGGTTTACACATTATGATTATTAATTATACTCTTTTCAAGGCTTCCATATACCCATAAAAGTGGCCATTCTCCTTTAGGACAACTTTTGCATGTCAAAGTTTTTTGTGTTTCTCTAAGAGCTGAAAGTAAGATATACTAGTAAGCTGAGAAATCAATTACTTGTGAAGGACACTCTAGTCTTTTTCCTTGAGTTTTGTCTTAATTGGCTGGAAGAAGGTAGAATATGTGAGAGTGGCATATATAAAAGTTCTATTTGTCAAATTTGATTACAAACTAGAACAAGATTGAGAGTCCTCTTTTCTCTGACATATTCCATTGTAATTGGGTGCATTTTCAGTGGTAGCCTATGCCCCTTTTTCAAAATTGATAGTTTTCTTTGATAGGAAGCTGGAGAGAATGACTAAACTCAATGATCTGTAAGAGTCATTAAACACTCTAATGTTGTCTACTGTTCATAACAATGTCCAAATCAGCAAGGACACTCTCTGACATCCGAACATGTTTTAAAAATGCTCAAAGCAAAATTGAAAAATTGGAGTTAGAGTCACATTTGAAAAAGGATGAATTACGTGACGTAAAGATGAATTGTAAATCTGAACTTGTTTTTGTTCAGAACACGGATGCAACTGAAATTCATGTTCAGTGCTCCAACAAGGCGAGTGTATGTGAGGGTCATTTGCATACAAATATGAAACTTATTATAAGACCTTGGGAAGAAATTACACATAACAAACACAAAACTGACGCGGGATATAATAAACATGTATTTCTTCATGTTCCTGTTTTTTCCAAGCCTATCTAGTTTCGTAGTGCTGGATTTTTGGATGATGTTGCCCCACAACAAATTATAAGATGCCAACATTGTGACATAATTGGACATGAGAAAGATCACTGTTATGATCTTCACCCTTGTGAACATTGTGGAAAAAAGAATCATCATTCATACAGATGTTTCAAGCATAAGATTACTGCAAGAGAGTTAATTTCGGATGGATTGCTTCTTGGGATTGGTCTAAAACTGCCAAGAAGATTTACAGGTCATACCACAGGAGATGTTCTAGAGTATTGACCAGTTTTGCAGTGAATAGTACTTCATCTTCTCACCCTGTATCTGACAATGGGGAAATTGATGGTTTGCTTTAGGTTCGAAGATTTGTCAAGCGAGTCCGAGACAAAGATAATCAGGGTTTATTTCCACAACCTAGAGTCTGAGTTAAGAAATCAGATTAAGAGTTGTAGACAGTTGTTTTGATTTATGCTCTATGAGAATGAGCATGATTGCATGTTTTTGGCATGCTGAGATTTGTGAAGGAGCACTTCCATTAGCAGGAGATGCCAGATTAGGAATTGTTTTAGAGTTGGTTTGTTTGAGGAACTGCTATGATAGTTCTAGAGTCGATGGTCATCCTTAAACCATCACTGCTTAAGACCTTGAGTTCTCCTATCTTTTGTATTGTTTGTGGTTTTCTTTTAAAAACCACAATCCTTGGTTTGTGGTAATCCTTTGAAAACCATTTTTGAGAGACATTCAACTCTTGGATGAGACGCATTTTTGCATTTTCAACTCTCATTCTTGGACTTTGATACATCCCTTCGGATTAAGGGGGGAATGTTAGACACATAATAATCCTTAGGATTAAGTTTGGGTTATGTTGATTTTGGGTAGCATTGGATGTGCTTTAGCCATGAAAATTGGTGGAGAGGTTAAAGCACATGAGATCTCCAAGACCCAGAAATGGTTTGGGTAGATTCTAACCGGTTTGGGAGATATGAAAATAATTAATATTTTTAATGGAGTTCCTAAGTCTAAACTTAGGAAAAAAAATATAATATTAATGGGTATTAATATAAAACTGTGTTAGAAGGTTCCAAAAGTCATAGATCAAGCCAAATCTAATCTTAACCATTGATTAGAGATTTAATTTCAGTCGTTGAAGGACCAACAGGAAAAGTATAAGAGGAGGCTCGAGGGTTAGTTGGAAAGCACGTCAAAGTGATCAATCATTCGATTTGCTAGAGCGGGGTTGCTAAGCAAAGTCGAATCAGTTATCAATGACGAGGGGCAATGAGCACTGGGCAAAGAGGTAGAGATAGTGCTGAGAGACTAGCGCAAAAGCAAAGAGGCAGAAGCAGAAGCCGGAGCAGGCCACGCAGAGCCCAACAGAGACAACACAGAGGCTAGAGGGCCTGCATCATCCACTCAAAGGGCAGCAGAAGTGATGCAGAGAGACCCAGAGGTTGCGCAGTGCCTCAGAGGGCTGACACAGAGGGTCCCAGAGGTTGCGCAGAGGCCGGAAGGGCCAACATTGTGCTTCAGAGTTGCTGGAGAGGGTTTCGTGGGACAAGTTTTCTGAATACCTGTTTTCGAATAGAGAGGTATTACTGCTGTGTATTTTCCTCTGTCGGGTGAGCCGGTTAGGCACCCAGTGGGGGTTTCGTGGGACAAGTTTTCTGAATACCTGTTTTCGAATAGAGAGGTATTACTGCCGTGTATTTTCCTCTGTTGGGTGAGCCAGTTAGGTACCCAGTGGTACTCAGATAGATTGCATAATAATATAACCCTCTGAATAGCTACACCGATTTTCCCGCAGTGTTTTTCCGGGGACATTTGTCAAAAAATAACGGTGTCACTTGTGTGCTGGTTTTCTTTCAGTTGATGATCTGTAGATGTTGTGACTGTATTGTGTTTATTTCGGTATTTAAATGTATTAAATAACTTGTTCGAATTTAAACAAGTAGAAGAAATAAATCAATAGAATACAGATTAATTTTTTAACGGATAGACTTAGAAAATTCAACATGGTATCAAAGCATGGTTGCAGATCACAAGAGAGATGAAGGCATCAAATGAACAGAGCATTTGCAGTAGAATCAGCTGTCCCGAGTGACAGTGGCTGATCCTTGTAGAAGCAACAAAGGAAGGGTTGATGCAGAGGGACTGCATCATCAATCTGGGCCAGAGAGAGGCCAACACAGAGGTTGAGGAGGGAGAGGCTCACACAGAGCCACATAGAGGCCAGGAGGGTTGACGCAGTTGGTTGAGGGAGCTGTTTTGCTGGTGTCGGGATTACGCAAAGCCAAGAGGCTCAATCCTTTAGTTGCTGGGTGAAGGAAGCTGTGGGCAGTTTGCGGGAGCGACGCTGGTGGGGTACTGTGGTCAGAACAATACCTAACAGGGCAAGAACAAGGTAGAGGGAGTTGATGCCGAGATAGATATTTCTAGCCAAGGAATTCGCATCAGTGTTGCAGTTGCACAGACTATCAGAGAGGGGCAACTTGACGGTTGGTAGAAGGATTTCCAGGAGGGAAATTGGGATTCAGAGGGAGTCCAGAAGAGAACTTCCAGACGGGAAGTAGAGAGACTCGGAGGAGTCGAACCGAGAACTTTCAGACGGGAAGTAGAGAGACTCAGCAGGGGTCGAACCAATAAATTCCAGACGGGAAGTAGAGACTCAGAGGAGGCGACAAAGAAGAGTAGAGAGATGGTCGAGAATGGGCTGAGGGATCAGGACAGGCTGGACAGAGCGTCCAACTTTGTGGTCTGGAAGGCCAAGATCTTGTTTGTTCTGTGTGCCATGAGTGCTCATGTGCCACTTGAGAAGAAGCGGGGAGACATCGAGCTGTAGTCAGGAAGACTACAGGCGATGAGGGGCAGGATCCTTGAGGTATCCAACCTCTTGGATTATATGTTGCTACGGGAGCCTCGAAGAGGAGTAGTAGCACTGGCGGATGTCGGTAGAGACAGATGCAGATGAAGCGACATAGAGTGCTACAGTGCAAGAGTCCTCGGGCAGCGCGAGGCTAGCAGGCTGTAACAATGCAAGAGGCACGGAGAGTGTTGCAACAATGCATGATGGCACATAGAGGTTTGCAGCTGTGCGATATGCATGGAGTTGTTGCAGCAACGCAGAGGTTAGTAGAGAGAGCACTTGTTAGCGATAGAGAGAGCTTTAGCATCGGGAGTGTTTTTAGCCTGATAGGGATGTCAATAGTTGGGTGGATCAGTTACTTACTTCTCAGTAACTGAGTTGTAGTATGCAGTAGCATGATGCAGCATGATGAGAGGGGGTTGCAATGTTGGGAGAAAGGACCAAAAACAACACGGATGCAGAAGGAGTTGTCGTACTGATGCAGAAGGAGTTGTGGCAGAGCCATGTGCAGCAATGCAGAGGATGTTGGGCAGGGAGGCCTAGCATCAGCATAGGTACCGGTGCTGGATAATCAAAGTGATGCTCAGTGTGGAGTATTACTAGAGCACATTCCTTGCTGAGAAGGAGTGTTGATTTGGGGTAGCATTGGATGTGCTCTAGCCATGAAAATTTGTGGAGAGGCTAAAGCACATGAGATCTCCAAGACCCAGAAATGGTTTGGGCAGATTCTAACCGGTTTGGGAGATATTAAAATAATTAATATTTTTAATGGAGTTCCTAAGTCTAAACTTAGGAAAAATAAAATATTAATGGGTATTAATATAAAACTGTGTTAGAAGGTTCCAAAAGTCATGGATCAAGCCAAATTTAATCTTAGCTGTTGATTAGAGATTTAATTTCGGCCGTTGAAGGACCAACATGAAAAGTATAAGAGGAGGCTTGAGGGTCAGTTGGAAAACACACCAGAGTGATCAGTCATTCGATTTGCTAGAACGGGGTTGCTAAGCAAAGTCGAATCAGTGATCAACAGCGAGGGCAGTGAGTATTGGGTAGAAAGGCAGAGATAGTGCTGAGAGACCAGCGTAGAAGCAGAAGCCGGAGCAGGCCACGCAGAACCCAGTAGAGATAATGCAGAGGCTAGAGGGTCTGCGTCATCCAGGCAGAGGGCAACATAAGTGACGCAGAGGGTCACAGAGACTGCGCAGTGCCTTAGCAGGCTGACGCAGAGGGTTCTGAGGCTGATGCAGAGGCCAGAAGGGCCAACAAAGTGCTTCAAAGTTGCTGGAGAGGGTTTCGTGGGACAGGTTTTTTGAATACCTGTTTCCGAATAGAGAGGTATTTTTGCCGTTTATTTTTCTCTATCGGGTGAGACGGTTAGGCACCCAGTTGTACTCAGATAGACTGCATAATAATATAACCCTCTGAATAGCTGCACCGGTTTTCCTGCATTGGGTTTTTCTGGGGACATTTGTCCAAAAATAACGGTGTCACTTGTGTGCTTGTTTTCTTTCAGTTGATGATCTGTAGATGTTGTGACTGTATTGTGTTTATTTCGGTATTTAAATGTATTAAATAACTTGTTCGAATTTAAACAAGTAGAAGAAATAAACCAACAGAATACAGATTAATTTTCTAATGGATAGACTTAGAAAATTCAACAAGTTAGTGTGTGTTATGGTGAGTAGTTATTGGAGTCCAAGAAACTTAGGTAACTGAATCAACGATTTACCTATTGTATTAATATGTACACTATGTACATCATTCTTTAAGATCATTCTTAATAATACAATTGAGTTGGTTTCCAATTTTGTTGTCTTACAATTTGAGTGTAGGTTCTTGTGACTATTTCTGAATTTGAGCAGGTCTAGATCATTCTTAATAATACAATTGAGTTGGTTTCCAATTATGTTGTCTTACAATTTGAGTGTAGGTTCTTGTGACTATTTCTGAATTTGAGCAGGTTTGCATAGACTGATCTATAATGTAGTGCATATTGGATTGATAGAAAGATGATTCATATTTTATGCAATTCAAAATTAGTTTGTAGACTGACATTTTGGTCATGGATTGCAATTAAGTATTTGCAAGCCAACTTTCCTTTTTTGCACTTTGGTTCAATTGCATAGAGGAGTTCTATGTCAGGTAGCCGAACTCCTCTTTATAGACCAATATCATACTTTTGCAAGTCACTTTCTGACTTGGATATTTTTCATAATTGTAGAATGGTTTCCATTAATTAGGGGTTGCTTCTAATAGTTTTAGGTAATTTTCTAAGAATCTGGGGTTGGTCTTAGTTTATGCAGAATGATATCATGATGTTGTAGGTAGTTTTTCAGGGTGGTGTGCCGATTCAAATTTAGGAGGCTATTTTGTTTATTATAATAGATTTCATTAATTGCAGGTGAATCCTTATCATATTGTAAGGGAATCCGTGAATGTTAAATGGAAAACAAATCTTCAAATACTTTGAGTTGGATTCAGACTTAGAAGTGTTAGTTTTTGTAGCATTAGATGTGTTATAGCCATGAAATTTGGTGGAGAGGCTAGAATACATGAGGTCTCTAAAACCCATAAATCGTTTTTGGAAATTCTGCTTAGAAATGACTTAATTAGATTATTAATCAGTTTTCAAATATTTCTTAAGTCTAAACTTAGGGAATATGGTTAATTAATCAATATTAATCAAGTCAAGACAAGAATGATCTGGAAATTCACATAGATTAATCCATAGATGATTCAAGCCATCGATTATGTTTTAATCTTGGTCGTTGGTGTTCCAATAGAGGATTATAAGAGGAGGTCGATGTGGTGATGGAGACACACTTATGTAGTTCGATTTATTGGCAGATCGATTTCTAGAGTAGCAACAGTCAGTGGACAAAGAGAGAGAGAGATCGAAGCAGTGAGTGAGGGGCAGAGACAATGAGGCTAAAGGAAGTATTCTAGATCTAGTGAGTGTATTTGCAGAGAGGCAAAAAAGCCACAAAGAGGTTGACGTAGGGGCATCGTAACAACTTCTAGAGGCAATTGACGTAGGGGCATCGTAAAAACTTCTAGAGGCAAATTCGATTTGCTGAGGGAAAGATGTCTTCAACACCAGAGGTCGGGAAGGAGTCCTAGAGTGCTAGAGAAGCATTTTTCCAGTTAGCAGAGAGCATAACGACTTCATTAGAGAACATTCATAGGATTGACATCAAGCAGTCTGCATAGAGTAGTGCAGATGCTGACACATAGGGTCAAAGGGATGAGTTTATGAAGGCAAGTTGTGTCGGGGTTTGCTTGTGGGGTGAGGAAATCCCTCACTAGATTTTTGCCAGTGTTTTTTCTCTATAGGACTTCCAAATTTTGGCATCCAATTGTACCTAGAATTTCTCGCTGTTGCATAATAATAAAACCCTCAGCTGCTGCACCAATTTTCCCAAGTTGGGTTTTTCTGGGGACTTTTATCCAAAAATAATTGTGTTAATTTTATGTTGCGCTAGCATTTCTTAGTTTCCAACATTTTATTTTTCCGCAAAATTTTATTTGTGAAGGTTGCAGTGTATTTATTTCGATATTTGTCGTAGCAGGTAAGTTGTTAATTAATTAACAATTAGGAGAAATAATATCAGTTGTTGCAATAAGATTCTAGTTTTCGGATTTTTCACATGGTATCAGAGCGCAGCTGATCAACCAGAGAGCTTAGAAGTGATAAGAAGGAATTTCATTTCTCAGTAAGAGCAACATGCCACAATTCCCCAGGGCAGCACAATATTTTGCCAGGAGGCCGAATTGTTTGAGGAAGTTCGATTTTTTGGAGAGAGGCAGAAAAATTCGATCCTTCCAGTTCGAGTGATTCCTGAGGCAGAGGGAGCAACCCAGTTTTTTGGTTGGGAAGATCTCTCATTGGATGCAAAGGTTTTGTAGTAGTTCTCTAGGGTAGAGCCAATGTTGGGGTGGAAGAGAGGAGCACACAAAGGGAAAATTTCTCTCAGGGAACTTCTAGTCTTAAGAAGTGCAATTTTCCTTGCAAATTTGCAGTAGTTGTGAGCAAATCTTCTCACCTCCAGTAGGGAGTGCGAGTAATTGGGCAACAACCAAGCAAAAAGAAAGAGAGTTTTCGACAATTCGTTGAGATAGCCACTGCTGGACTTTGTGATTAGGATAGGTTGGATGGAGCTCCAACTTTGTCATCTAGAAGGCAATGATGTCCTTCCTTCTAGATGAATATGGCCTGAAAGCCTACATCACTAATGTAGTGGCAGTTCCCCAAGATGTAGATCAGCTCGAGGAATATAGGAAGGAGATGGCACAGACGAAGCGATTGATTTTGGATGGAGTCCGGGATCATATTGTCTCACATATAACTGGCAAAGATACTGCCAAATGTCTTGAAGGAAGTGTAACTAGGTTTGGTTTTCATAAATGTAAATTTGACATTTGTATTTATTCAAGAAAAGAAAAATTATTTTTATATTAATTTGTCAATGAGTTTCTTGCTCATTGAAGTAGGTCAAGCACATGTTTAAATTCTTCTAGGAAGTCAAAAGGTCAATGTATTTATGTAAGATCCTTAGAGGGCATGTTAAACTGTATATAATTGTATTAGAATAAGCTCTAATGCCTCATTCCTTATCCTATTATGTCATATTTGTACATCCTTCAATCCTATCCCAAGTTGTTCTTAAGGGGGGATGTTAGGATATTCCAACACATATGAAATAATTAAGTATAACTTAGTCTCGTGTAGAGTTAGGTAAAGTGTGTTTCTTTTCTATGTACTTTTGTAACTTACAATCCGACGGTCACGATATGTTCTAGACATGAAGTGATCCGACAGTTCATTCTCTCCTCGGTATTATCGACACTTGATCCATGGCTTAACACCCGATTAGTCCATGATCTCTATTTAAAGAGCATGGAGGGTCATTTGTAAGGTGACCATTCATGAGAGAAGCTTATGTAAATTTTCTTTCTTTTAGATTAATAAATTGCTTGAAGTGGCCGCGTTGGCTCAGGCCGTGGACTGTTTCCCTCTTTGAGGGTTTTAACCATGTCAAGAATACTAGTGTATTGATCTGTGATTTGTTTGTGAGCGATGTCCTTTGGTGTTCTATATGAGGAACTTACCTTGTAAATTCTTACATGGTATCAGAGTTATTTGAGGGACGCATCTGTTGGTGATCCAAATCCGTAGTCGGTACAACTGCATCCCACTGTCATTTTCTAGATCTACTATTTTTGACCACTTTCGGGCCGATAGGACTGTTCTATTGTGTTAGGAGCATTTGTTCTAGTGAGGAATCCCTTTCGTTTCACGCGAAAAAGTTTCCGGTAGTCCTAGTTACGTCATTTTTAAGATCTGGAGGTATATAGTGTTTGATTTGCAGTTTTAGTTTTTTATCTCTTTGTTTATTTCGGTTTATTTATCTATCTGTTTTTTATTACCGGATCTATACATTTAATTTCTGTGTATGCTCTGTGCCCTATGACTCTGTGCGATTTGGGAAAATTAGAAACAAAAATGAAGGATTTTTTCATGCGTATGCTCTTTTCCGCCGCGCTTAGTGTGATCTTGGAAAATAAGAAACATTGAGGATAATATTTAGTTTCTGTTGAAATCCAACTTCAAGCCGTAAGGTTTGGTTTTTTTGAATCTCTGTTTTGGGTTGTGTGGTTTTTTGTTTTGTAGGCAAAAAGGGTCTTTCTTAAGTAAGCACTCACTCCAAAGCTTCAGTGACTAAAAAAAAACCCCTTCTTCTTTTCCAAAATTACTAACCTTTTAAACTAGCTCACTTGGTCCAAAGTTATTTTATGAGAATAGAGGCCTTGGGTTCAAGTCTTTCCTTTTGTTGAGTTATTTTTTCAAAAAACACATGTAACTTATGTTTTAAAGTTACTGTATATAAAAGTATTCTCGCCCATTATAAAAAGTGAGTCACTTATAATTCTAAAGTCTCTTTATTTTTTTATTTAAGTTACAATTTAGTGGGTAGCTCATAAAGTACCATTGTAAAAGTGATTTTCACTTATTTATAAAAGTGGGTCACATAATTTTTTTTTAAAAAGTGAGTTAGTTAGATTAAGTTTGGAAAAGGGAAGGATTTAAAAAAAAAATGTAACATTATCATTCACTTCCGCACATTCACGTACTTCGTCGACATATTCAACAACTTTATTCAAAAAGCCATAACTTCTTCATCGGATAATGTTTTTAGAGCCGTTTTTTTTAATCGACTTAATTTTTTGAGATCTTTCCATTGGAATGCTTAGCATCAACATCTACAACTTCAATTATGTTACAATGGAAAGTCCATGCCAAGTTATTGTTGACAACACCAACTACTTCCAATGGGTGTCCTACATGGAGGATTTACTTAGAAGTAAAGATCTTTATAGAATAACCTCAGGCCAAGAGTCTAAACCTAAAGATGAAGATAAGACAGTCAAATGGGAAAGTAAGCAAGATCAAACACGTGGGTTGATAGAGATGTCTATTTCTCTAGACCTTAGATTCCATATCGCAGAACTTGTGATGAAGCAATGAAACAATTCAATAAAGTTTTTGGAATTAAAAATGAAATTAGAGCCCATCAACTTGAAAATGAGTTGCTTACGTTGGACCCCAATAAATTTTCTTCCATTGAAGATTTTTTGTCCAAGTTCAAAACCCTTAGACTTCTTTTGGAAGGTGTTAAGGTTAAGAAAAAAGATAATAACCTTATCTATTCCATTCTTATTAAGTTAGGACTAGTATACTCTGTGTTTATTTCCACCTTTCATTCTACTAGGGAAGCCTTTATTTCTCAAGGACAAGCCTACAAGCCCCCCTCTTTTGATGCGTTTTGTGATTATTTAATAAGAGAACAAGAAAAACTCTTACATCTTGCTCTTCTTAATCTTGGGAACTCTTATAAGAAAGCCTTAGCCGCCTAGCAACAACCAAGTTCAAAGAATCCTAAGAAGAAGCATCCTAAAATAAATGGTCATAAATTAACCAAGGGTCCTAAGCACTTTCAGTGTCAAAATGAAAAATCAATTCAATAAAATGATAAGGCAAATAAAACAAAGGGAAGAAGACTGATAGACATTGCAACTTTTGTAATCGAGATGGCCGCTTAGAATCCAAATGCTTTAAGAAGATGGAAGCCTTGGAAGCAACAATGAAAAAACATAACATCCATTTGGAGCACTCTTCAACTTCAACTTCAACTTCATCTTTAGGAATAACACTTTTTGCATGTGGTTAAGCATCTCGGTCTGGTTATGCACTAAATGTATCTTCTTCTCATTCTCATGAGTGGCTCATTGATTCTGGAGCTTCTTATCACATGGCAAAAAAAAAGCCATGTTTTCTTCTTTAAATGATTGTAACACCAAAAATATATATGTTGGTGATGATAGATCTCTTAGTGTTGTAGGGACTGAAACTATTTATCTAGACAATGGTCAATTTAATGATGTATTATGTGTTCCAACCTTATCATACAACTTCTATCTGTATATCAAATAACTCATTTAGGTGAAGGTAAAATTGTTGAATTTTCACCTTATGATGTTGTAATTAAGGACTTAAGAGATCTTAGACAGATTTTAGCTACTGGCATTGCTGATGCTTCTAAAAGGTTGTATAAGTTTAACAACTTTGGGTCATCAACTCTTCCGTCGGTATTCGTTGCTCATAATGATGAAGTGAACAAACTTTGGCATGATCAATTTGGTCACTTAAACTTTCGCTCCCTTCAAAATCTATGTAAAGAAAATATGGTGACAAGTCTTCCTATGGTATCTTGCAGAGATGGTGTTTGTTCCGGATGTTTACTCAAAAAACATCATCGAGATAGTTTTGAAAAACGTGCCTCTTGGCACGCCTCAACCCCTTTACAACTTGTGCATAGTGATTTATGTGGTCCACTTCCAGTTGTTTCATTCTCTGACTACAAGTATTTCTTAACTTTCATTGGTGATTTCTCCAGATGCACTTGGGTATACTTCTTAAAACTCAAGAGTGAAGTATTTAACATGTTCTTGGCCTTTAAGGCCTTTGTTGAAAAACAATCTGGATATCAAATTCTTAAGCTAAGATCTGATAATGGCAGAGAATATGTTAACAACAAATTCATCAACTTTTGCACTGAGCATGGAATTCAAATGCAACATACTGCTCCATATACTCTATAACAAAATGGTGTAGTTGAAAAGAAGAATCACACCTTAAAGGAAATGGCTAATTGTATGCTTCAATCTAAAGGACTTAGTCTTAATTTTTGGGCAGAAGCAATTAACTGTGCAAATTATATAGTAAATTGCACTCCTACTAAGGTTTTAAAGAATATCACTTTAGAAGAAGCATAGAGCTCAATTAAACTAGATGTAAGTCACTTTCGTGTTTTTGGAAGTGAAAGATGGACCCATATTTCCGATGAGAAACATAAAGCCTTAGAATGTAAGAGTGAAAAATGTATTTTTGTTGGATATTCTGAAGATGTCAAAGGATAGAGACTTCTTTTACCTAAATCCAAAAATGTTATCATTAGAAGAAATATAAAGTTTGTTGAAAATATATCGGCCTACGATCCTAGTTCGGCAGATGTGCCACCTCTCTCTACCCCTTTTACTTCTGAAAATATTTCTTCTTTAGATGATGACAACGAGGATGAAAATCCTCCCCCACCTTCTCAGGATCCTCCTTCTACTCCTTAGCTTTCAAAATGGGTCCGTGCTACTCGGGATGCAGCAGGTGCTCTTGCAGATGATCCTACAGATCAACGATGTACACGTTCTCAATTCGATAGAGCCTCTTCTTTGCTGGCTCAAGCTTCAACGAATTATGATCCTGACACCTTTGCAGAAGTTTCAGGCTATCCAGATTGGGACACAACTATGAATGAAGAATATCGTTCATTATTGGCAAATGATACATGGGATCTTGTTTTTCTTCCAAAGGGACAAAAACTTGTTAGATGTAAATGGGTTTACAGAACCAAGTTTGGACCAGATGAAAAACTTGATAAACATAAAGCTCGTCTTGTTGCTAAGGGTTTTTCACAAGTTGAAGGCATTGACTATACTGAAACCTTCTCCCCTGTTGCCAAAATGAACTCTATTTGCGTTGTTTTTTCCCTCGCTGCCTCTTTCAAATGGGAAGTCCATCAAATGGATGTTAAATCTGCCTTCTTGCATGGGAACTTGCATGAAGAAATCTATATGGAATAACCTCCTGGCTTTATACAAACAAACTTCAGCCTTGTATGTCGGCTTAAGAAATCCCTTTATGGTCTCAAGAAAGCCCCTTGGGCTTGGTATGCCAAAATGGATAGCTTTCTTTTAGATGCTGGCTTTTCTAGGTGCCATTCTGACAATACTGTCTACACCAAGAAAGTTGGTAAGTCTCTTATCATTCTTGTTCTTTATGTTGATGATCTTATCCTTACTGGTAGTGATCCCAACCTTATAAACCATGTGAAGCCCAACCTTAAAAAGCAATTTGAAATGACAGACTTAGGAAACTTGCATTATTTTCTTGGTCTTCAAGTCTTGCAATCCAAGGAAGGTATTTCCCTTTCCCAGTCCAAGTATGCTTGTGATCTTCTACACCACTTTCAGATGGAAGACTGTAAGCCAACCCCTTCTCCCTTTCAGTCTGGAGCCAAACTTTCAGTCACTTGTACTTCCCCTGAAGTGGATTCTACCTTATACCGTTAGCTTGTAGGAAAACTTTTGTATTTGACCCATACCTGTCATGATGCAAAACCCACATGAAAGTCATTGGAAATCAGCTAAAAGAATACTTCGTTATGTTCGAGGTATAGTTCAGTTTGGGATTCATTACAGTTCAAAAGCATCTCCTCCATTGGTTGGTTTCACTGATTCCGATTGTGTTGGTGACCCTGATGATCAAAAGTCTACTGTAGGTTATGTCTTCACTCTTGGTTTTTGACCTATTACATGGGCTTGCAAGACACAAAGTGCCATTTCTCTTTCTTCAGTAGAAGAAAAGTATCGTGGCGCCGTAGAAGCTAGTAAGGAAGCCTTGTGGCTTCGTCAGATCTTGTCAGAGTTTGGATTTCAATAACAACATCCAACTACACTTTTGTGTGATAATCAAAGTGCCATTCAACTATGCAAAGATCGAGTCCAACATCAACGCAACAAACACATTGAACTACACATGCACTTCATCGGAAAGCTCATTCATGACCATGTTCTTGAAGTGCAATATTGCTCAACTGATGATCAAGTTGCAGACATCTTTACAAAGGTTCTCACAGAGGAAAAGTTCACTAAATTTCGATTTATGGTTGGACTTCATGAAGTTGTCACTAAGGGGGGATCTAATGCCTCATTCCTTCTCCTATTGTGTCATATTTGTACATCCTTCAATCCTATCCCAAGTTGTTCTTAAGGGGAGATGTTAGGATATTTCGACACATAGGAAATAGTTAAGTATAACTTGGTCTAGTGTAGAGTTAGGTAAAGTGTGTTTTTTTTCTATGTACTTTTGTAACTTACAATCCGACAGTCATGATATGTTCTAGACATGAAGCGATATGACGGTTCATTCTCTCCTCGGTATTACCAACACTTGATCCGTGGCTTAACACTCGATTGGTCCATGATTTCTATTTAAAGAACATAGAAGGTAATTTTTAAAGTGACCATTCATGAGAGAAGCTTATGTATTTTTTTTTTTTACATTAATAAATTTCCTGAAGTGACCGCATTGGCTCAGGCCGTGGACTGTTTCCCTCTTTGAGGGTTTTAACCACATAAAGAACACTGGTGTATTGATCTGTGATCTGTTTTTGAGCGATGTCCTTTGGTGTTCTATATGAGGAACTTACCCTGTAAATTCCTACAATTAGAGTCAAAAGGAATACCTCCAAGCAAAGTCAAAGTCATCTCCTTGCAACAAAAGCCTTCAAGCAGCAAAATGGTGAAGAAATAAACAAGTCGGCCTCAAGTCTTCATGTCGCCTCAAGTCGGCTCAAAAGAAGGAGACATACTCCTATATAAGGAGCCATTAGACCTCCTCAACGCAAAATATAATCATCTTTGAAATCAGTGAGATAGAGGACGAGTAAAGGGTACGAAAAAGGAAAGTCTAAGGGTCTCCTAGTGTATCGAAGAAGGGAAGAAGAGCGAGTTCTGGACTATTTCTAGGGCTAGAAACAGTGACACGTGCGAGGAAAAAGGAGGACTGTATGTAGGTATAACAATAGTAACATAATAGTCAAGTATCCATCTTTGTTTGGGCTAGATCTTAGGCCTATAAGGCCTCTCACTCAAGCGAAGAAGTCCCTCTCTCAAGCGAAGATAAAAAGAGCCTAAACTACAAGCTAACCTATCACACATGCGAGAATTTAGGGCTGTTGTACAGTCATATCAGTTTGCATATATATCTCAAGAAGTATTTCATTGGAGAAAGAAAAGGGTGTCTCCATAAGCAAAGGAAATCACCAAGAATTGAAGAAGGAACATCTCATCTAGAAGCTCACATAATTAAGGTCTATCTCTAGACAAGGAATGAAGAAGAACGTCAAAGAGCTGGGGAGCAAAGTGCCGGATGAAGGAAGACTAAGTGCTGGAGAACAAAGTGCAGAAAGGAGGAAAGACTTGACTTGTGCTTCGTGGAAATCCTAGTCAAGGGTCTAGGGTTTGACATTGATCAATAAGAAGCTTCAATAAGAGAAACTTACCAAAGAGTTTTCCTCGCTAAGAGAGAGAGGTTTTGGTCCTGGTAGAGAGCCAACATCTTCGTTCTTGTCTTTATGTTTTTGGTAGCAGTTTGATGAAACACACACTAATAATAAGAAAAATATCAAGCTAAGAAATTGTAAAAGTGCTTCAAAAATTGTTATCAAGTCAAGAAGAATCCTAATATACATACTAGCCCTTGATTCTTCAACATGGTATTGGAGCTAAGGTGACACATCAAGGAAAGGTTATCTCAATAACACTCATCAAGGACATCTACAAAAGTTGAAGCATCAAGCCAAGAAGTCTCAATCACTTCAAGGACAAGAAGGTATACCATCTATCTTTCATCAAGAAAGACTACAAAGCAAGAAGAAGAGCCTTACATAAAGGCACCTACAAGAAGATCAAATCAAAGAAGGACCTACATCAAGCTACAAGTCATCAAGCAAAGCCCACTTGGAGAAAGAAACTTGAAGAACATCAAGATCTAAGGAAGGCAAGCCATCAAGTCTTTAAGGAGAAAGAAAGTCCACTACATCTCAAAATCTATCAAGTAAGTATATGTCCCCTTCTGAATATACACCAATGTCTTTTTGCAAGGAAAACAATAAATTGGTAGGTACCAATAATTTTCTTGCATGGAAGACGAGGAATGATTTACTTCTCAAGGAGAATGAACTCCTAGAACACATCAAAGGCTGCTAAAGAACAAACTCAAGCCTTAGCTAAGTACAATAAGGATGAGACAAGAGCTCAAAGGATTCTAATAGAATCCATCAAAGACTTTCTGATTCCTTACGTCTTCAAGTTGGAGATATCCAAAGAAATATATGACAAACTAGTAGAGCTATTCTCGGTAACCACAAATGGAGAATTCATATCTCTAGGAAATGAATTATACAAAATGAAGATATCAAAGGAAAGAATAACTCTCTACTTCATGAAGATCTCTGAGATGAGGGATCAATTTCAAGAGCTAGGGGAAGTCAAGTCTAACATAGAAATAACAACCGTAGTACTCAATGCTCTACCTAAGGATTGGGGAAACTTCACATCAAGCATATATGCCAAAAAGGAAGCCACCCCACTAAGTGAAATGTGGTCTCTATGCAAGATAGAGGGAACAAAACTTAAAGCAAAGGAAGATGTGGGATCAAAGGAGGAAGCATTTGCTACCATGGCCAAGAGAAAGGGAAAATTTGGCAAATTTGGTCCACGAAGAACAAACAACAAAGATATGTCCAAAATTCATTGCTATGGATGCCAATAATATGGACACTACAAAAGGAATTGTCCTAAACTAAAGAAGGACAACAACAACAAAAAAAAGAGGGAAGACACTCACATGACTCAAGAGGTGAAAGAAGAAGAAAATAAGCAAAAGAAGGAAGATTCTCTAGATCTCTACTATGACTAATTCAAACTCTTTACTTAAAGTATTCTTTCAGAGTTTTGAGTAGGATAGGAGCATCTGGGAATAGAATAAAATTGCATGGTTAGAAGCATCTTCTAGAATCTAGAAGCATGATGTACAAAGTTCTAAATACTCATGTAGAAGGAGAATTTATAATAGAACTAAATGCATGGCCAGAAATATCTTCTAGAATATAGGAGCATGGTAGATATAACTTGAGATATTCATGTAGAAGGAGCATACCTAGAATAGGACCTCATCCACAATGAAAAAAATTGATCATGATTAAGAATCTTAGAAGACCTCCATCATCAAAAGGAAAGAAACATTTGTAGGGTAAGGATCTTCAAGATCCTATGATGGAATCTTCAAAAGAAGATTCATAAACAAAAACAAAGGTCTTATTGGGAATCGCACTCATGGGATTCAAGAAAATGATGATATGTAGGCAAGCTAAGATGAAGCAAGAAGGGCCACACCAAGGACAACCAAATGAAGCTAAGATAATCAAAGGAGAATCAAGCAGGGACAATTTTAAGAATGGAAAATTATCTTGAAGTTTAAAAATATTAGCGAATCTCACTAGTCTCTAATATGCAAACTATAAAATGTTTATTGATGTATTTATAAAATTATTTAATTTTATAATGACTTTATATTACTCTTATATAATGTTGGCGATTTTGAAGGTAAAATAATTTTATATTGTAAAATTTGGGCGAATCATTTTTCTAAAAAATGGAAATTGGCGAATCTTTTTTTTGGGAAAATCATTTAAAATCAGCACATCTACGAATATTAGCTCCTAAAATTTTCCATGGAATCAAGTTGAGGTGTGTATGCATCAAAATTTAGTCATGATTATCATATGTATATTATTGAGTCATGGGAATAGTTCTATAACATGATCAAGCAGTGTTCCACGGGGACTCGCCCCCCCCTTAGGGGTCTAGTTTCCTCGCTCCCCCGCGCTCTGGGGACTTGGGGACGAGTAGGGGACGTTTCCCCACGCTCCCAAAATGGAGGAAACTCAGGGGGACGTGCCAGGGGGACGTTTCCCTTCCCTGAGGGGACGTTTCCCCACGCTCCCAAAAAAATGGCCTTGCTTATAGTTTATGATTTAATAGACCTAAAGTGGTACAAAGCTACTCATGTTCTGTATGGGGATAACGTCTTGTGCTGTCTTTTGGTTTCAAAGAGCGTTATTTTAGAGGGTCAGTATCATGGAAATTTGTTGGACCATATAGCACGTACATGAATTTTCCCTTTTAAAACTTCTCCTTTTTTTCTCAAGTGATGGCTGGATTACAGTGGGGAGATAACTGGAGTGACAGGCAAAGAATATGAGACATTCAGTTTGTGTTTTTAATTTGCATGACATTTGACATACAAACTATGGAAGCAGCACCTATGTCATGTGGGAAATAATTGGGTGGACTATAGACTAACATGCATTTACTGCAAGCATGACAAAATACTATGGGCAACAAGAAATTTCAGGAACTGTCGTTATATATGAATTTATACAGTTACAAAATTTACACAGACCATAGTTGCTCAGCTTGAATTCTCAGGTCTGAAAATTATTTTCACCCCTGAAATACACTGCTAGTTTGAAGTTTGAACTGCATGGCATTGCTCTAATAAGGTAGACAAATTATCCATGCCATCGTTGGTCACCCAAGTTGGTTCGCAGATGGTCATCCTGCAGTCAATGTCATTTGATAGTAAACTGTCAGAAACTCTTTCATGTGATCTTCTCATCTCTCCTGGAACTAAAACTCTTCTTTCAGCATATGGTGTACTGTCTATATTATATATAATATAACAAACTTTCTAGCTGTTGGATCCAATACAGCTGGACAACCCATTGTAGTTGACCCTTCTACTGCCAATGCAGTGTTCCTGATCTGTTCATTTACCTTTTCATAAAATTCAGTGGCTACCTTATTAAGCTGAAGCTCTCCCTCTGTCTGACCAAAATCTAAATTAGAATTTGACCAAGCTGAATTAGAATTTTAAATTTATTATTTTATATGATATTATAAATTTGGATAATGTCAAA
Organism: Pinus tabuliformis; assembly: GCA_031772625.1. NCBI lineage: Eukaryota > Viridiplantae > Streptophyta > Pinopsida > Pinales > Pinaceae > Pinus > Pinus tabuliformis. The sequence goes on along the minus strand of CM062819.1, from coordinate 529,475,651 downwards.
TGATATTCATATCAATGATCATGCTTTGCAACTTTTCAATTCAAACCAAATTGTCATAGTGGACTCAATTAATAAATTATATTTTATATTTATAAATTTTTAAGACCCTGACGCTCCCCCACGTTTCCTAAAAAATGGTAGGGAGCTTTTGCATAAGCCGCTCCTGCGCCCCCTCGCTCCCTCGCCCCCTCATCCCGGAACCTTGGTGGAACATTGTGATCAAGTAGGAAAGAATTTCTTTCACCAATGACATGCTCGAAGGCATGTACTACAATGCAATGAAGGCCAACAAAAGAAAATACTCACATAAGTAGTATAAGATCGATGACTAAGAAGAAAGTGAAGAAGGAACGCTGACTAGTCCTAGAAGAAAGCAATGAAGAAGTGCTCCCATAAGGAGTAGAAGGTGGTTGGCCAATATATCCATGAATAAGCAAATGAAGAAAGAAATCAAGCATGTGAAGAACACCATGACCACCAAGAATCACTATCTGACAAGATACTTTGAAGACATCTCTCGAAAGAAGGCATAACAAACTCTGACAAAGGAATCAAAGGAACCTTGACACCTATGAAGGCCTTAGAGATATGAAAGGTGCAGATAACTGATTCTACTTTACGAATATGTCATGATGAAGAAGCCATCCAACAAAAGCACCATTTAATGTTGAAGCAATATCATGATGAAGTCATGAAGGGCTACTAGATCAAAGCATGGGAACAAGCAAGTACAAAGAAGCATCCATGTGAAGAGTAATCCAAAGCATAGTGTTGTCTAGGCAATCCTCTCTGTGGACAGAGAGGATCTCTCTAGTCCAATGAGTGGGACTAGCAACCTACGTGACAATCTACTAGACACTTTTCTAAGTTACAATTGAACTAAGACGAAGAAGATGACCTACCTCGTTCTAATGATATCACGTCTTCCTTTGTTGAAGACCTTGAATCACTTGCGTCACAGGGTCGGTCTTGCTATTCTCAGCGTTTAAACAACTGCACAAGGGATTAAGACACAACAAGGCATGCAAATACAAATAGCATAATCAAAAGAAACCTACTTAATAGATCAAGGAGAGTTAAGATAGATGATACATGAGCATACACATTTATGGAAAATGAACCAACAGTTGTATATTAATAGAATAAAGGAGGAAGCATACAACTAAGCCTTGATGTCAATAGGCTCTCCTTGAATGAATGTCCAAGTCCAAGCTTAAGCTCTCCAAGCACTCCATCTCCAAGTCAAATGAGTAGCATATAGGCACAATCTCAACATAAGGGTGCAAATAGCCAAAGACCAAACCATTTGGAAATGGGAAAAGATGAATATATAGATAAGGAAAGGGAGTTAGGATTTCTCCAAAGATAGGAGAAGGCCCACATCTCAAGGAGGTAGCTCATAGGGATAAAACCAAAAGCGCAAGTTGAGAGAACTCGAACTCATCCACTTCGAACAACCTCCAACTTGTCGCTCTCGAAGCTTCTAGATCATGAAGCTTCTTATCCTCTTTGGGAAAATTCCCTTTTAGGGATCAACGCGGGTGTCCAAGAAAACAAAGTGATGGCATCGCGGGGCTAGTATAGTGAAACTAGCAACCATTGCGGTTTTCAGTATCATAAGAGCGATGATTCTAAAATTAGGGTTTTAGAGCCATTTCCTTAAGGGGAAGCTCAAGTCATTTTCCAATTAGTGTTTTAGGGAGGATTTGAGCTGCATATCTGAATGAGTACACTGCATGATCGTCATGTTTCGGGGACTTCGGGGTATGTCACAGAGAAGTGCGGGTGGTGTGACAAAATACTGTGTAACAGATGCCCCCTAAAACATGGAGGCAGAACATGGAGTGATGGCTGAGATGCTTTACAAGCTTTTGCAAGGATGAGAAAAAACACTGTTAGGAGACTTGCAAATCAAACACGCATATACATATACATAACTGATATCAAACATGAATCTATGGTATGGACAAAGACATCCGGATAAAGGACTATAAAAAAGATCTGCGGTATGGGCGCAACCATCCGAATGAGAAGGATCATCTATAAATCTAAGATCTAAGGTATGGATGCAGCGACCCGATATAGAAGGATCATCATAAATGCAAAGTCCCACAATATCGTCACAACCATCCGTATAACAAAAACATGTGTACAATCATGAATAATACATAACTCCATGTAGTCTGAGTCATATCAGACAAGATTCGAGGTCTTGCGCTCCATACCAACTCGATCAAAGTACTAATTCTAACATGCGAATGAATGTGTCAAAGTCGAACATGTTAGAAAACCACCTGATTACCGACCAATGATGTGGACTGTTAACAGGCATGAGAGAAACCACCACTAATGACAATGGCTCTCAAGGTACGACAATACAATTCATGAATGTGAAAAAAGACTTTGAAGTCGAACACTCGTGGAATCACTCGATCGAAGGCCAATGATGAAAACCTGCCGTCAGATGCGAAGAACTTGCCATTAAGGCATGCAAACTCTAAGGTACTGAAAGGGAGTCTCTAAGTCATTTTATTGGATAATGAGCTGAAGTCGACAGGAAGTGACCCGTCGAAGGAGGGCCATGATGAGTCCCCCATCATCAACACGAAACAAGGAATAAAGTGGAATGAAATGAATAAGATCCAATATTGTAGTAAAGAGTTAGACAATGTATAGGTAATAGACCGCAGATAGGACTTCTCTTGAACATTAACGACATGACTCTGGAGTGTGGCAGCATTTGACTCAACATAGGACTAAAGGTCATGATGACGAAGTAGAATAGTCAGATGAGAGGCAAAAATGGATCACCCAAACCCAGGAGGACAAGTGACTGAGTGAGGATATCCCAAACTCGACAGGAGAATCAAAAGAGTGTCATGTTTAAGAGCAACATGCTGCCTATACAAAGGATGTTTCATTTTCATTTTTCTCCACTATTTCTAGCAAGTACCCCAATTATTTTTTATCACAAGCTTGAAGGGGATATTGTATGCTTGTCATATAAGTTCATTCTTCGAATGAATTCATCTTTCGAATGAATTAATCGTAGTAAGTTTTATGAGCCCTAGGAAGGAGAAACTTGGTCTCATCATGTTGATGAGTCTTTCGTCGTAACTTCTTTAACGAGTCTGACGGAAGAATAAATCGGTATCTTTTTCATATTTAGAGTCTTAAAAAGAGATGAAAAAAAAAACTCATCATGTCCATTTATATAATTTGCCCCTCGAACCCGCAAAGGTAGAAAATAATATTCGAGAGAACCTCTTGACTATGTCGATGAAGGTGTACCTTTTTTGTAAATAGTCAATCTCAGCCCGAAAAAGGGGTAAAACGTATACTGAGACAATGCCAATTCATTTAATTAAAGGAGTTCGAAAAGACAAGTACTTGACGATCTTTTCATATTTCGAGAGTAAGAAAAGAGCTTAAAGCTGACTTTAGGGGGTTCCTTTTTGGTTTGTTTTCAAAGAGTTCGAAAAAGAGATAAAACAAAACCTCGTTGAATCAATCAAGAATAATCATTGTATCCACCAAAACGTACATGTAATTGCACAAAGATAACCACCGATCACTGATATCGAGAAAAAATAATAAAATATTAGCAAAAATGAAATTAAAACTTTTAAATAGACTACAAGTAAAAACATTTTTACCCTTTCACTTGAGTAAGTTTAAGAGTTCATTTTTATCCCATTTTCCTCGATTTTTAGGCGAACAGAGTGGGAGATCCAGGGCATCATTTCTCGAACCATCAACAACAGGTAAGGGCTATGCCTTTGCTCTTGCATTTTTATTACATTTTTATGCATTTTCATCGAATTTATGCTTGCCAGAAGGAGGGATTTTAATTTTTAACAACGTGGGTGATTATCGCGGTTTTTCTTGTTGGAACCGCAATGGTCGCCGCAGAGCCGAAAGGCCCTCACGATGGCATCGCACGTTTAATAAAAACAAACATGATGACTACGGGGCAAATTTTTTTGAGAAAAATCTTCCTTCTAGGGAAAGATCTCTGAGTTTTAATACGTGGAAAAACATTTAACTGATGTTTGATTATGTTTTGCACGATATTTTTTGCCAACATGGCCCTTGAATGAAAGGAAAGTGGCCATGAGGCAGAAGACCATCATTTAGCGCAAGATCCAGAATGTGTAAATGCTTTGAGGAATTATGGGTTGCTGAAGTTTCTCAGGACTACAGGACTTAGAGACCAAAATGAACAATTTCATTACTTGATCAGTTTATGGGATATTGATCAGGAAATCTTCATTATTAAAGACCAGGAGTTGGAATTGGAGGAGACAGATATTTATTTCCTCATTGGATTGTTTAGAAGAGGAGAAAGAGTTAAACTCTTCAGATCTCGTCCTGGAGGTGAGAGCACCAGTACTCTAGTCAAGAGACATTCCCCGGGTGTCGAGATGACAACGGGTGGGAAGGTGAAGATAGCGATAATAAACAATCTTCCCTTGAGAACAATCCTATACACCATAGCTCACATATCTGGGGTGTAAGATTTATATGAGACTTCGAAATTGGAATTCTAGTGTGTAGTAGAATGTCGTACTCCAACAATATTCAATTGGTGAGGGGGATTATTGGCTAATATGAAGAGGCAGCTGACCAAGGGTAAGCGAGGAAACCTGAAACAGATTGGCTTCAGTTTGATTCCAGTTAGTTTATTTCTAGAGCGTGTGCCCCTGTTTTGGTATCAGTGGACGGAGGTACTGTATCCTAATCCACAAGATTTGAGGCTAGTCAGATGGAATGAACTCATGCCTTGTGGAGGAGGGGGCTAACATATGCATTTCCCTCTGCAGTTTTTCATTTGGTTGCGTCGCCAATTGCTTGTTGTGGAGGACTGTGCCTATGTAGGTACATATTTTAGATGGGATCTAGATCTACCTTTGCCACCAGGCGGGCGGGCGGGCCCCGACGGTCCGCCCACCCGCCCGACCTCCCCCTCCTCGCCCGCCCACCCACCTCGCCCTCCCCCTCCTCGCATGCCCACCCACCCCGCCCTCACCCTCCTTGCCCACCCATCCACCCTGCCCTCCCCACTCGGCCTCCCCCTCCCCGCCCTCCCTGCCCGCCTCCCCACCTCGCCCGCCCAGCCTCCCCCTGCCCACCCACCCTCGCTTTGCCCACCCGCCCTCACCCGCCTGCCAGCTCGCGCCTGCGCGGCTCGCTCCGCCCGCCCACCCTCACCCTCACCCTCACCCTCACCCGGCCCGGCCGGCTCGCCCACCCACCCTCGCCCGCCCTCTCCCGGCCAACCCGCCCCGCACCCGCCTGCCCTCACCCCGGCCACCCACCCGCCCTCCCCCGGCCCACCCTGCCCATCCACCTGCCCTCGCCCTCGCCCACCTGCCCATGCCGGCCCGCCCCGCCTGCCCATCCTCACCCGGCCCGACCCGCCACCTGCCCACGCCCGCCCGCGCCCGTGCGACTAAGCCCCGCCCATCCACCCACCCGCCCGCCCGCCCACCCTCCCTTGCCCGCCCGACCCGCCCCGCCCTCGCCCACTCGCCCACGCCCGCTCGTCGCCTGCCTCGCCCTCGCCCACTCGCCCATGCCCGCCCACCCTCAGTCGGCCCGCCCCGCCCTCGCCCTCACCCTCGCCCACCTGCCCATGCCGGCCCGCCCCGCCTGCCCATCCTTGCCTGACCCGACCCGCCCACCTGCCCATGCCCGCCCGCGCCCGTGCGGCTAGCCCCGCCCATCCACCCACCGACCCCCCCCCACCCTCCCTTGCCCACCTGACCCGCCCCGCCCTCGCCCACTCATCCACCCCCGCCCGCCTGACCCACCCCGTCCACGCCCACTCGCCCACGCCGCCCGCCCTCACCCAGCCCCCCGCCCACCCACCCGCCCTCGCCCTCTTGTCGCGCCCCGCCCTCGCCCACCCGCCCACGCCCGCCTGCCCTCGCCCGTCCGCCCACCCGCGCCTGCCCTCGCCCACCCAACCACCCGCGCCCGCCCTCACTCGCCCGACCACCCACACTCGCCTGCCCTCGCTTGCCCCACACGCCCCGCCCTCGCCCACCCTTGCCTAGCATGCCCCGCCCGCCACCCTCGCCCGACCCCCCCCCCCCCGGCCCACGCTCGCTCGCCTGCTCGCCCGCCCGACCCGGCTCGCCCTCGCCCGGCCCGCCCTCGCCCACCCTCGCTCGGCCTGCCTTGCCCGCCCCACTCGCCTGCCCCAGGCCGCCCGCCCTCACCTGGCCACCCCGCCCGTACCCGCCCGCCTGCGCAGCCGCACCCGCCGCCTCCCCCTCCCGCACGCTCGCTCCCACCTGTCCCCACCCACCGCTCGCCCACCCACACCCGCGCACCTCGACCGCCCACACCCGCCCGGCCCGCCCTCTCGCCCTCACCTGCCCGACCCGCCCTCTCGCCCTCACCCCCCCGGCTCGCCGGCCCGCTCGCCCGCCCGTCAGGGGTGGCTAGGCAATTCTGATTATACAAATAAAAAAATTATGATATATTTTTGTTGTTCATTTAAGTTAATATGTTTTTGTTATTTACTGATTTATGTGTTTCTATTTTTAAGGAAAATGACATCAAAGAAGATTTCTGTGAATCTTTCTGGACCAAAGACTCTTAAAGGTGCATCTTCAAGAAACATTGGTGAACGAACTCCACCTGAGCTCCTGGCTACAAATCTTTCAAGTGCCTCAAGTGATAAGAAGATGATTTCAGACTGGAAGAATTCAAAAGAGGTGAAATTTCTATCAAAAATCTGGTATGTGAAAGAAAGAGAAAGCAAAATGTTGAATATATATCTATATATTGATATACCGAGTGATATGGAATTTTTGAGGTGATGGGAAGAGTCATAGATATGTGTTCGGTACCAGACACTGAAGTTGTTTACATACTTACAAAAGCTCCCAAGTCACATGAAATGATTAAATACCGACTATCATATTCATTGTATGACACGAGAGAGGTATTTACAAAGTTGTGTAAACAAATCGTAAATGAGATGACACAAAACATCGTAAGTATTGTTATTTATATTTGTATTTTGCGTTCTTGAAAGTGTCTGGCTATATTTTCTTAACTTTGTTTTTATTGACATATGATATTTTGTTTGGCAGAATTTTGTTGAAAGTTGTTCAATTAGGTTGGGAGGAATTCATTTCATAGAGCATGATATCATGAAAGTTGTCAGCAGTTTTTCCTCAGTGTCAGAAGAAGATATGGAAAACAAGCAAAATGTAGTAATTGATGATGCTACAAAATTACATCCAAAGAATCAGAAAAAAAGGCCTCTGGTGGATAAATCTAGCAAGGGTAAACAAGTTACTTTTGAGGACGGTGAAGTTGAAACTGACAGTGAAGCATATGTTGCCATTACTGAAAATGACATTGGAACGTAGAAGAGCCGTAAAGACTAAAAGTAACAATGCCCAAGAATAAATCCGTTGAGAATGTTATGACGAAGAAAAGTAAAGTTGAAGATTTTAAAGTAGTCATTACCAGCAGTCAAGAACCTAGTGAAACTTCAAAAGAAAGCAAAGAAATCATTACACCAGGCGCTGATTTAGAGGATGACATTATCAAAACAAAACAAAGTGCCATTCGACAGAATTTGACAAAGAGAAACTTAATTGATGGTGGTCGTACATTTCAGCTTAATGTCAGACAAACCTATAAGGCAAGTGAAGGACAATGTCAATATCAAGTCAGAAAGCAACATCATCTGCATGTTCACAACTTGAAGACATTGAGGTACAATCCATATGCTCATGTGGTTAGTTATGTGCTTTTTGTTGATCCACTTCAAGTTCCCAACAAAGAAGCATTTGATAAGTCAAAATGTTTTGAATACAATTATTATGTGCTTGGGGGGAGCCATTCTGTAGAAGCTCAAAGACAATTGATGGAGGAATATCCTAATAACCCATGTTTTGAAACAATGAAATGTATCATTTATGCTGGTTTATCAGATACAGAAGCAAAGTTAATGGCATGGGATCATAATTTAGATAATGAATATAGGATGTCTATGACTTTCATCCAAAGGGTTAGATTTATTCATAGTGAATTTCAAGAAAAATGTGGTGGGGATAGGATAAATGTTATTGCAGATTTCCGAAAGGAATGTTGTACAAAAATAGGCTATCAAATTGAAGAGAAAACCAATTGAAAAGGTGGAAAAGACAACAAAATTAATGATTTATTCAAAGGTGTTGATAACATTTTCCAATTGGCATTTAGAATTGGAGATGTTTGGAAGTTGATTGATGAGATTTTTAGCATGTGGGAAGACATTGGCATTAAAAACCAGAGGGTCAAAAAGTCTAAGCCATTGATATGTAGCAACAGTAAATCAGTTCCTGAAATGAAGCAGCTTCCAGACGATATGACTATCACACCTTGGAGGGCGATGTAAGGAGTGAAAGATGAAAAAATTGTCAAAACAATATTATCTCGTGTGAGGTCAGGGGAATTATCATTGGAGGAAATGTCTGAAGAATTTCAAAAGTAAGTTTGTTGAATTATTTTTATTTATTTCTAAATTATAATTATCTTTTAAATAAAACATGTTGTTCTTGGTAGTATTTGTTATACATATCATTATATTAACTTTTTGTTACTTTATCTATGCAGTCACAAAGTCTACATGAAAATTCAAGAAAAAATGGTTAGATTGTTGAATGAAGATAGTTGAGATGATGTTGTACGCAACTATCCAGATTCAAGTTCTACATCAACATTAAAAGCTTTTTATCTTGCATTTAAAAAGGTATTTTGATTTATACATTCATTTTTATTCATAACTATTTTTAATTTATAACTTACACATATATTTGTTTATTTTATAAAATATGAGGAAGGATGATAATGGAGACCAGATAGTTTCAAAACCTTTATTGAAAAAATAAAGATGAAAATACTGAGGAAGCAACGTATTAAGAATGTTGAACTTGATCCAACTCTTAATCATTTCATTTGGAATGGGCTAGAAACTATTCGATATCAAATAATACAAGGCGACTGTAAAGACATTGCTAAACTCATATCTAAAAGGGATTATGCCCTAGTTATTGCAGATATTCTCCATACTTTCAATATTCCAAACATTGACTATGATAGTGACCCTTATACCTATCAAGCTCTTAGTAAAGTGGTTGCGGGATTTGTAGAAGTCACGTCATCATCATTATGGAGATTTGTGACATTTCATTCAGACACACAATTGGCAATGATATTGTCAAGCTTCAAGGGAAAAACAAATTCAAGGATGCAACTTACATGGTAAGACGTTTAAAATATATATTTGATTAATGTCGAAAAATTCATTTATGTACAAGTTAATTGAACTTTTACTATTTCATGTTACAGGCAAAAGTCAAATTTTCTTAACAATGAAGATCAACAATCTATAAATGATTGTGAGTTCATTCATATTGATAGTTGGGCAAAAGATGATAGCGATATGTCTATGATTTTTAATCGGGTAGACGGAAAGAGTCATAGCCAAATACTGATTTATGATGCTGTTGTGAGAAAACTAACATATGAAGATAAAGAAGCAAAATGATAGATAGTTAACATTTATAAAAAACCACAATTATTGATTAACTATCTTATAGACATATGTTCAAATGAAGGAGATTGGGTTTTGGATTTATTTTCTGGCTCAGGTAAGTTTTATTATATGGAATTGAATTTCAATATGTTATTTTTTAATTAATATGTCATTGTACTAATTTAGTTCATTATTTCTTTTGTGCTTGATAATTAGGTACAACACTAGCATGTTGCCTTCAAAAAGGAAGAAATTGCATTGCAATTGAAAAAGATTCAGTACAGTACAATTTCATTCAACAAATAATTAATGCTCTTTAATTTCTTCCAGATGCAATGCAAGAAATTGGGTTGAAGAAAGGGGACTTTAGTGAATCACGTGTGGCAAAAAAGGCAAAGGAACCCCAACCACCATTACATGGAATGTTTGGAAAGACATACATTGGGAGATTCACAGACATCAAAGATCCATTAGAAGAAGAAAATGAGCAAAAGGAAGCATAAAATATTGTGGAAGAAGACAATGATGAAACTCTAGAGGACGAAGAGTTTGGATTATGTGACATTGTTGATTTAATTTAAGTTATGCTTGGAAATCAAGCTTTGCAATGTTTTGACTTTGACATTTTATGAGAAGAATAAACACTTGATTAAGGTTGTTATGCGTTCAATATTTGTAATATGTGATTTTCGCATTGATTTTTAAGTTAATCATTATTTTTTGAAAAAAATTGATTATTATTATTTTTTTGACATGAAATTCATAAAAAAAACTATTATTTAACCATTTTTAGTTAAAATTTTTCGTATAAAAATTGTGATTTTGACATGTCAATTCTAACAAAAAATTATCAAAACGTGTAGTTTTTTAGTTATATTTATGTTAAAAATGGTTATTTTATGTCCATTGTTAAAAAATATTGTTTTTTAGAAACAATTATTTCATGTGGATTGAAAAATTAATTAAGGATGTATAAATATGTAGAACATCAAAAATTTAAAATATTGACCTTCTAATTTAAAAATGCAAAACAATAAAAACCTCACTACAAAAAAATTAAAATTAAAATAAAAAAACAAGAAAATATGAAGAAAACGACCACTTAAAAAATTATCAAATTTACAAAATAATTATTTACATTTCATACATTAGAAAATTTAAAGTCAAAAAATAGGTCTTTTAAAAAAAGGGTCTGATGTAGAATACCCATTTTTTAAAATTAGCATGAAAATCACTACCATTCTAAAACGTAATGTACATAAAAAAAATTAAAGTGCTAAAAACTATGTTCTAAAAAAACCATGTGTGTTCTGCATCACCTCTTTTCAAAATCAGGTCACTTTTTTGCTATCTCTACGAAATGGGTAATAGTATTAGTTCCCGTTTCAAAGTTTACATTGTTCCAAGCCAAATGAGTAGAATATGGGCACAATCTGAGCATAAGGGTGTAAATAGACAAATACCAACCATTTGGAAATGGGAAAAGATGAATATATAGGCAAGGAAAGGGAGTTAGGATTTCTCCAAAGATAGGAGAAGACCCTAATCTCAAGGAGGTAGCTCATAGGGATAAAACCAAAATTCCAAGTTGAGAGAACTCGACCTCATCCACGCCGAAAAACCTCTAGCTCGTCGCTCTAGAAGCTTTTAGATCATGAAGCTTCTTATCCTCTTTTGGAAAATTGCCTTTTAGGGATCATCACAGGTATTCAAGCAAACAAAGTGATGGCATTGTGGGGCTAGTATAGTGCAACTAGTGACCATCGCGATTTTCAGTATCATAAGAGCGATGATTCTACAATTAGGGTTTTAGAGCCATTTCCTTTAGGGAAAGCTCAAGGCATTTTCCAATCAGTGTTTTAGGGAGGATCTGAGCTGCATATCAGAATGAGTACACTACATGATGGTCATGTTTCGGCACTTTGGGGTATGTCACAGGGAAGTGTGGGGTGTGTGACAAAATACTGTGTAACAGATGCCCCCTAAAGCATGAAGGAAAAACAAGGAGTGATGGCTAAGATGCTTTATGAGATTTTGCAAGGAAGAGAACAAACACTGTCAAAAGACCTGCAAATCAAGGACGCATATACATATACATATCTGATATCAAACATGAATCTACGGTATGGATACATCCATCCGGATAAAGGACTATAAAAAAGATCCGCGGTATGGGCGCAACCATTTGAATGAGGAGGATTATCTGTAAATCTAAGATCCAAGGTATGGATGCAACCTCCCGATATTGAAGGATCATCGTAAATGTAAAGTCCCACGGTATGGTCACAACCATCCGTATAGCAGAAACATGTGTACAATCATGAATAATACATAACTCCACACAACTTGAGTCATATCAAATAAAACTCAGGGTCTTGCGCTCCATCCCAACCCGATCAAAGTGCGAATTCTAACATGCGAATGAATGTGTTGAAGTCGAACATGCTAGGAAACCTCTTGATTACCAGTGAATGATGTGGACCATTAACAGGCACGAGAGAAACCACCAATAATAAAATGGCCTTTAAGGAACGACATTACAATCCGTGAATGTGAAAAAAAAGCTGAAGTCAAACACTTGTGGAATCACCCGATCGAACGCCAATGATGAAAAATTACCGTCGGATGCGAAGAACTTGCCATTAAGGCATGCAAGATCTAAGGTACTAAAAGGGAGTCTCTAAGTCATCTTCCTGGATAATGAGCTGAAGTCGACAGGAAGTGACCTGTCGAAGGAGGGCCATGATGAGTCCCCCATCATCAACATGAAACGAGGAATAAAGTGGAATGAAACGAATAATATCCAAGACTGTAGCAAAGGGTGAGACAATGTATAGGTAATAGACCGCAAATAGAACTTCTCTTGAACATTGGCGACACGACTCCGGAGTGTGGCAACATTTGACTCAACATAGGACTAAAGGTCATGATGACGAAGTGGAATAGTGAGATGAGAGATAAAAATGGATCACCCAAACCCGGGAGGACAAGTCGCTGAGTGAGGATATAAAAAACGCGACACGAGAAGCAGAAGAGTGTCATGTTCAAGAGCGACATGCTGCCTATACAAAGGATGTTTCATTTTCATTTTTCCCCACTATTTCTAGCGAGTACCCCAATTATTTTTTATCACAAGCTTGAAGGGGATATCATATGCTTGTCATATAAGTTCATTCTTCAAATGAATCTATCTTAGTAAGTTTTACGAGCCCTAGGAAGGAGAAACTCGATCTCATCATGGTGACAAGTCTTTCGTTGTAAATTTTTTAACGAGTCCGACGAAAGAATAACTCAGTATCTTTTTCATATTTAGAGAGTCTGAAAAAGAGACGAAAAAAAAACTCCATCATGTCCCTTTTCGTAATTTGTCCCTCGAACCCGGAAATGTAGAAAATAATATTCGAGAGAACCTCTTGACCATGTCGATCAAGGTGTACCTTTTTCATAAATAGTCAATATTAGCCTGAAAAAGGGGTAAACGTATACTGTGATGAAGTCAATTCATTTAATTTAACGAGTTCGAAAAGACAAGTACTCGACGATCTTTTCATGTTTTGAGAGTCAGAAAAGAGCTTAAAGATGACTCTAGGGGGTTCCTTTTTCGTTTGTTTTTAACGAGTCCGCAAAAGAAACAAAACAAAAAATCGTTGACTCAATTAAGAATAATCACTGTATCCACCAAAAAGTACTTGTAACTGAACAAAGATAACTACCGATCACTAATATCGAGAAAAAATAATAAAATATTGGGAAAAATGAAATTAAAACTTATAAATAGACTAAAAGTAAAAACATTTTTACCATTTCACTGGAGTAAGTTTAAGATTGCATTTTTACCCCATTTTCCTCGATTTTCAGGCGAACAGTGTAGGAGATCCAAGGCATCATTTCTCGAATCGTCAGCAACAGGTAAGAGCTCTACCTTTGATCTTGCATTTTATTACATTTTTATGCATTTTCATTGATTTTTTTCTTTCCAGAAGGAGGGATTTTAATTTTTAAAATCGTGGGTTTTATCATCGGACCCGCGGTGGTCGCCCCTGAGCCTAAATGCCCTCGCGATGGCATCACATGTTTAATAAAAACAGACGCGATGACTGCGGGGCAGAATTTTTTGAGAAAAATCTTCCTTTTAGGGAAAGATGCCCGAGTTTTAATCCATGGAAAAACATTTAACTGATGTTTGATGATGTTTTGCAGGAGATTTTTTGCCAACATGGTCCTTGAATGGAAGGAAAGAGGCCATGAGGCAGAATACCATCAGTCAACCCAAGATCCAGAATGTGTAAGTGCTTTGAGGAACTGTGGGTTGCTAAAGTTTTTCAAGACTATAGGACTTAGAGCCCAAAATGAACTGTTGCATTACGTGATTAGTTTATGAGATATTGATCGGGAAATCTTCATTATTAAAGAGCAGGAGTTGGAATTGGAGGAGACATATATTTACTTCATCATTGGATTGTCTAGAAGAGGATAAATAGTTAAACTCTTTGGATCTCATCCTGGAGGTGAGAGCACCAGTACTCTAGTCAGGAGACATTTCTCAAGTGCCGAGATGACAATGGGTGGGAAGGTGAAGATAGCGACAGTCAACAATCTTCCCTTGAAAATTATCCTATACACCATAGCTCGCGTATCTGGGACGCAAGGTTTACATGAGACTTCGAAATCACAATTCTAGTATGCAGTAGAAGGTCTTACTCCAATAGTTTTCAAATGGTGTGGGGGATTATTGGCTAATATGAAAAGGCAGCTAACCAAAGGTAAGCGAGGAAACCTGAGACAATTTGGATTTGGTTTGATTCTAGATACATTATTTCTAGAGCGTGTGCCCTTGCTTTGGTATCAATGGACGGAGGTACCAGATCCTGCTCCACAAGATCCGAGGCTAGTCAGATGGAGTGAAATCATGCTTCGAGGAGTAGGGGGTGTCGCCAATTTCTTGTTGTGGATGACTATGCCTATGCAGGTACAAATTTTAGATGGGATCTCGATCTACCTTTGCCACCGGGAGAATAATGGACTGATGCAGGTAAAACTTGTTTTTTGGAGTTTTCAAGTTTTATATTTTTTTTTTGAAAGTGTAAATGAGATTTAACTTGTGATAAATGTGCAGATGTTGGACCAGAAAGGCCGCTTGACATGTCACCAATAGCACGAAGAGTAGCCCAACAGGTAGCGGATGCTCCCTATGAGGAAGGACCCCATAATAGAGATGGAACATAATCTGGATGTGATCACCCGAGGGATTCCAGAATACACAACTATAGACGATGTGCCAGTGCGATACCAGAGGCACACTATAGGAGTATCTGTGAGACTACGCTGGTTATTAGGTCGATTGATTAAAGCAGTCTCGTGTTATCATGAGCATCATGTGGGCGAATAACGTTCTAGTCGTTTTTTGCACATGTTGCAGATTTTGAAAGCCATGTGTCTTGGAACACTTTATTTTTTGAGATTTTGATATAAACACTCTAACAGACGTGATATATATATATATATGCATGTTTTATTTTCTACTTATGTGTCCATGTATCATGATGATATGATTAGTTTTGTAAATTACGCAAATGTCTATCAAGAAAATAATTTTCTAATGCATCTGTTAATGTATTCAAATTGCGTGGAATATGTTGATATGTGATAAAATCAAAATATCTTTCTAGTAATCGAACATGTAGATACATACACAAAATTTGTGGATTTTTTACTGAGTAATGATTATTCAATTGTAACACAACGAGTTGTGAATCTAACTTAACAACTAAATCCCTAATGCTAAGAACAACTGCTTCTTACGATAGTTCAATAACTGCACTATATTTAGCAATATTGTTAGTTATCTGTCCCAAGGAAATACCTTGTAAATCAACCAACTCGCCATCAGGGGAAAAGAGTGTCCAAGCTGTGGAAGACAAGTTCTATGTGCTATGACAAACACCATCAACAAAACTAACATAATGATTTGATGACATCTGCAAACTGAGTGGAACACAAGGAAAACAGAAAACACATGTCTCCAAAGAAAACAATCACACCAAAAATAAAAAAAGCGCACACCAATGAATTCACACACTAATGTACAAAAAGTAATTACACGGATTTCACACATAATACTTTTTCAAATACAACCCGTTGGGAGGCTGTGATGATGCATTTCCTTCATAATCAACTAGCTCATAGGCGCCTTTTTGCAAGACACGTTTTACGATATATGGCCCATGCCACATAGGTTTGAACTTTCTAGCTCCCAACTTATCATTAGCCTGATCATAAAGGACTACCGGGTCACCTTCAGAAAAAGTGCGTGGAGAAATGGTTTGATCAAAATGAGCTTTGACACGTTTCTCTTGGGCTTCGATCACCATTGCAGCAATGCGATGGGTCTTATCAAGCCTCTCAAGGTAGAGTAACTGCTCCTCTTCAAGCGAGGTATGAGGCAGAAGTTCGATAGCTAATTTCAACGAAGGGATTTCGCACTCAATCAGGAGTGTCACCTCTAAACCATAAACCAACTGGAATGGAGTAAATCTAGTGGCTGTCTTAGCCGAAGTCCGGTAAGCCCAAAGAGATGAGAATATAATAAGGTGCCATTATTTTTTGTGCTTCCCAATTGTTCGTTGAAGCATAATAATCAGAGCTTTATTAATTGTTTTGACTTGGCCATTGGCCTGTGGATAGTAAGGAGTTGAGCTATCATGGCGAAGACCCAACTGACAAGTCAACTCTCCCATCATGTACTAACGAAAATGTGATCCATGGTCAGTGAAAATGGTTTGAGGGATGCCAAAATGGGCTATGACATGGTTGAAGAGGAACTGAGTAGCAGCGATACCGTCAACATTATATGTGGTCATCGCCTCTGCCCATTTAGTGAAGTAGTCGACGATGACAATGATATAGCCATGCCCCCCGACCGATCAAAGGTTACATGTCATGAAATCTATGCCCCATGTAGCATCCCTCAAGCCATTGTCACTGATCATGGATCACATTTTCATCAGTACATGATGGGAGAGCTCACTGTTGAGTTGGGTCTTCGCCATGATAGATCAGCTCCTTACTAACCATAGGCCAATGGCCAAGTCGAAGCAATTAATAAAGTTCTGATTACTATGCTTCAACGAACCATTGGGAAGCACAAAAAAAATTAGCACCTTATTCTATTCTCGGCTCTTTGGGCTTACTGGACTTTGGCTAAGGAAGCCACTGGATTTACTCCTTTCCAGTTGGTTTATGGTTTATAGGCGACACTCCCAATTGAGTGCGAAATCCCTTCATTGAAATTAGCTATCGAACTTCTTCCTAATACCTCGCCTGAAGAGGAGTGATTACTCTACCTTGAGAGGCTTGATGAGACCCGTTGCATTGTTGCGAAGGTGATCGAAGCCAAAAGAAACGTGTCAAAGCTCATTTTGATCAAACTATTTCTCCACAAATTTTTTCTGAAGGCGACCTGGTACTCATTTATGATCAGGCTAACGATAAGTTGGGAGCTAGAAAGTTCGAATATATGTGGCATGGGCCATATATCGTAAAACGCGTCTTGCTAAAAGACACCTATGAGCTAGTTGATTACAAAGGAAATGCATTGGCATAACCCTGCAACGAGTTGTATTTGAAAAAGTATAATGCGTTAAATCCGTGTAATTACTTTTTGTACATTAGTGTGTGAATTCATTGGTGTGCGTTTTTTATTTATTTTGGTGTGATTGTTTGCTTTGCGGACATGTGTTTTCTGCTTACCTTGTGTTCCACTTGGTTTGCATATGTCATCAAATCATTATGTTGGTTTTGCTAATGGTGCTTGTCATAGCACACTTAACTTGTCTTTCGCAACCTTGGAACTCTTTGCCTTTGATAGCGAGTTGGTTGATTTACAAGGTATTTGCCTGGGATGGACAACTAACAATATTGCTGAATATAGTGCAGCTATTGAACTATTGTCAGGCAGTTGCTAAGGGCATTAGGGATTTAGTTGTTAAGTTAGATTCACAACTCGTTGTGATACAATTGAATAATCATTTCTTAGTAAGAAATCCACAAATTTTGCGTACGTATCTACGTGTTTGATTACTGGAATTTTTTTTTGATTTTATCACATATCAACATATTCCATGCAATTTGAATACGTTAACAGATGCATTAGCAAATTATGTTCTTGATAGACATTTGAATAATTTATAAAACTAATCATATCATCATGATACACAGACACATAAGTAGAAAATAAAACATGCATGTGTGTGTGTGTGTGTATATATATATGTATGTATATCATGTCTGTCAGAGTGTTTGCATCAAAATCTAAAAAAATAAAGTGTTCCGAGACACGAATTTCAAACCTTGTAACATGTTCAAAAAATGACTAGAAGGCTATTCGCCCACATGATGACCGTGATAACATGAGACTGCTCTAATCACTCGGCCTAATAACGACACAGTGTTGCAGATACTCCTACTGTGTGCCTTTGGTATCGCAATGGCACATCGTTTATCGTTGCGTATTCTGGAATCCCTCGGGTGATCACATGTAGATTACGTTCCATTGCATTGTTGTAAAAGGTCATTTGGAAAATTAAACTTCCAATGGGATTTTCTTTTCTTCAGACATATATAATATCTTAACAAAGAAAGATGAATTTGGTGGGGTGAAAGCCCATGACTAGAATACCTTCATTGAGGTAATTATTTCGTATATTTCTATATTGGTATACATGTTTTTACTATTCTATTCATTTACTTTTTCTTATAATATTTTCTACCTTTAATGGTCATAATGATTCCTTTTTTGTTACAACATATTCTACCTCTATCTCTTCTAGAAAACTTTGACAACAATATAAAACAGGTTAAATATGATCTTGGCAAATACATGAGGTAAGTAATGATTTATGTGCAACATGTTAATTCCAAAACTTGTTGAGATGTGTTTTACTTGCACTGTATATACTTTTTGTTGAAATTTGTGATTTGCTTTCATCATGTGTAGGTCGTTGTCATCTAAAGAAATCCATAAAGAAGATATAAAGTATTGGAGGAGATAAATTACTAGACTAATGTGTGAAAAAGTACCCACTTCCAACATTGTTTAATGCACAAACACTACTTCATACACCAAGTTGAGGAGATTGAAATGTGTGGACCTATACACACAAGGCCAATGTGGATGCTGGGGAGGAATTTAAATTCATTGAAGCTTTTAGTTAGAAAAAGAGCACGCCGTGAGAGTTATATGGTGGAGATATATATAGTATATTGATCCTTTGTGTATATTACTTAGTATCTTTCTAAATCAGTAGCATATATGAATGTTCTCTAATTTGGGACATCCACTCCATTAACAAATTCAAAGGGGAGGTCTTGTTGGGAAAGGTAGAATGATGAAAGCGAAAGATAATTGATGGTAGATATCTATACTACTTTTGATTATTTATATTTATCTATATTGTGCCTATTTAATTTATAGTCTTCCATCAATTATTAAGCTTTACCATTGTACTTAATAATTGATATATTGATATTTTTTCATACAACTAGTTGAATGTGGGATGCACTACATTTATACATTAAAAACAATATTAATTGGATGAAGTTATAGACAAAATAATGTTTACAAGGTTATAGTAGGTTATCATGTCAAGGGATGGATACATTGGCTAAAGAAGCTCATCGTAATCAAGATACCAATCTTGCATATGGGGAAATTGATGTAGCATATTGTTTAAAAGATTAACAAGAAAGAATATTCACCCACATTTTTTTAGTTATTTTCGCCTATATTAATGTATGTGGTCTATTTTTTTTATTAAAATATTTAGTAAGTCTAAATATGTTTATTAATTGATAATGCACTTTTTTACACATTAGTCATATTGCGGCTGAAGTTCAACATAAGGCTATGTGGTGCAATGGTCATAAATTTCGCATAAAGAAATTGGATGAAAACAAGAAAACCTTTGATTGTGGAATATTTGTGGTCTTTCAAGTTGTTAGCGCTTGAATCTGGCCTCACGCTGAAAAGGACAAAATCCAAGGCAACATCAAACCACTTAGCCTCGTAGCTAGCCCTACGGGGCAGGAGAGGGCTCTCTCCGGGTCTATCTCGGCAAAAGGTCTTCAAAGGGTAGAGATGACCAATAAAGAACACTGGTTTTAGGCTAGTAAACTGATTGAGAAGGTTTGATTTCAGATTTTTAGGGTTTTGGTGGAAAACAGGGGGAGAGCAATTTTGGGTGCGGGAATGAGACACAACTTTTGCAGAGGTCTTTTTGGGGCAAGGTAGGAGATTGTCTTGATGCCTTTGATTTAAGTGAATGGATAGGAATGACCGGTGAGGAGCTAAAGAGAGCAAGAAACCTTCGAGAGTTCTCTTTAGACAGAGGAAAACATAGATATTAAGCAAACTTAAAGGCAAAGCATATAAATTACGAATTCTACCTTAACACTTCATTTACTTAATGTGCAGAAAAGAAAAGTGGGAAAATGATACACATAACAAATCTTAGAAGTACATGAGAGAAGCACACCATCAACACAAATAACCACAGGAATCCCAAATAGTGCTGCAAAACCCTGGTCTTTCCTTTGCCAAAATTGCAAAGATACAAAGTGTAATACAATAGAAGCTTATCCCTCAAGAGTCCAACCATGAAAATGACTAAGAAAATACATAATATAGGCAAGATAACACCTTTCCTTGCTTCCAGGGGTTGAGCTCATCATCCTAGGAGCTGTTTCAACCAATTCTAAACAAAGCACTACAATCTAGGCAGTCAAAACAACTTGCCTCTATAAGCTAGGAAACCAATTCATTCATTAAATGTTTGCTATTTCATGAATGAATCTTCTAGAATAGGTAAATAAGTGTCATGTCAACATGAAAATACATTAATTACATCAAAGAGGGTGAAAAATCCCATCACAAGTCAAAACTGGTCAAAGCTGGGCGAATTCCTGAGCTGTAGATGAAAAATTGAGAAAATGTCCTGATGCGTAGCGCCCCAATCCTGAACGCGTAGCGCGCATTTGAGCCAACTTTTGAGGCACTTCCCGGCATCCAAATGAGGCAAACGTAGGCTTGTTGGAAAGGTCTGGATGTCTATTTTCCAACCCAAGTGGAAGTTCTCACTTTGGTGGTCATTTGCCCCTCCAAAATTGCAATCTCCCAAGACTTCTTCCTGTGTGTCCAAAAAGTGGCAGAAAGTCATTTTTTGCATGTTTTTTGACCTTCTGAGGGCTCAAAACCTGATGAAATGTCTTGGCCATTGCTGAGAAAGTGTAATTTGTCATGAAAAATCCAAAAATGCTAAGTTTTTGAGAAATGGACTTGCCCATCTTCAGGGTAGCGTGCGGCGCGCTACGCGTTCAGAGCAAAAACCTGTGTGTGGCACAAAAAAGTAAAAATTGACCAAAATTGCTCAAAATTTCCTAAAATTTGAGTTGGAAGTGCATCATTGAGCACCATGCTCCTTCAAGGTAGCCTCAGCCAAAATATGAAGGGGATCGGGCCTTTTCCTCCGTTTTAGTGCCTTGGCCAACCGTCCTTTGAGCACCTTCATTCTTCCCTTACACACATGCATTCGAGCCCAATAGTGATTCTTCATGTGTCGGAGCATGTCCTTTTCCGTGTTTGCCTTGGCCAACAACTTCTCCAAATGAGTATTGACCCGGATGAGCATAGCCTCTCGCTCAATGGGTGTCAAATCGCCGGGTCTCTTGCGAGCCAAGTTGCGGTCTTCATGGATCCTCCGCAACTCATCAAGAGAGTGTTCATCCTCTAATTGCTTGTTGCGCTACTCTAGATAAGTAATTGTCCAGTTTGCCATCTCCAATTTTTGCTGCAACAAGTCATTTTCAGCCCTTAGTTGCTGGATGATATCCTTTGACTCTAGGCTAGGAGAAATAATATCAAGGTCAACAATATATATTCCTGGAACACCTGATGGCCCCTCATCAATCTTGGGCTTCTTGCCTCTCTCTGGTACCTGTGCTGTTGTCGAAAGTGAGGCCCCTTCCACCTGATGTGGAGATAACACCCGCTGTGCTGATGAAGAAAGCGAGACCCCTTCCACCTGATGTGGAGATAATACTCGCAGTGCAGATGCAAATAAGACCCTGTGGCCTCTCTGATATGTAACATAAGGAGGAGTGCTGACATGCCCGGGCTCGGGAATATCAAACTGATGTGAAGGCCCTCCCTCATCACGAACAACCTCAGGAGGTGGCTGTGGCACTGTGAACAAGTCACGAGAAATAAAATCCTCCCATGGAATACCCTGTTGTGCCAACTGATGCATGACCAAAATCTTGATCAGTGCATAATGATAAATGCTCTTGTGTTGCTGTGCTGGGCTCTTTCTTTGCACCAAGGGCACCATACTCTCTATATTTCGGCACATGAAGAATGGAATGTTCATCATTTGTACCCGTGTGAAATGCATCAACAAACGGATATGGTACGAATACAAACGTGAAAATCTGCCCTCACAAGTGAAATAGCGAATGATGATCTTCATCATAGGTGCATACTCGTCTCTTAAGAACCTGAAGGGAAAAACACTAGTTAGGTACCTCAAACATGCAGGTTTGATATATGGATCATAATGAAATCTGTCCAATGGCTGGCGCTTGCTCCCTTCTTCTCCAATATTAGGTATCCCTGTTGCTTGAGCAACAATTTCAGGTAACAATGTGAAGTCCACTCTTGCAAGATTCACATGCCCATTGTGCAAATGTAGGACAAACAAGCGGGCCAATTCCTTGTGGTGTTGAATTTGGGAGATTCTTTCACAATATTCATAGCATGATAGATATCAGAAACATGACACTGCAAGTGGACAAGCTTGTAGACAAGCCAAAGAGGTGGGTTCCTCCCTGACATGCTGACCACCCTTACCACCCCTGTGATGCCTCCTTGGCACCTCTACCTCTGGTGTTGATTCACGGTAATCACTTTGCTCATAATCTGTTTCGATTTCTGACATGGTTCTGGAGGCAAGTGACTGAAAAATAATGCTGACTGTACACCCAATGAATTGCTGTTTTGACTTGTTTGAATGCTGTTACCAAGGGGACAAACACACATGGGAAATGTTAGGGAAAAGGGAAAATTGAGGGGATTAGGGAAAACAAATGTGGAAGGAAATGTTAGGAAAGGAACATGGAACATATACAATCATAATTTGTAGGATTGTAATGGGAAGTAGGGTTTAGGAAATTTACATAGGATTTTAGGAATTAATAGGGTTTAGGAATTTTAATGATTTTTAGGAGGGAAATTATATGATTTGCATGGGAAATGTCAAGGAAAATGGTGAGGAAAATATGGGGAAAGAAGAATGGGAAAATAAGTAACCTTGGGCAGCAAATTTCAGTGAAACCCTAACACATTTGCATTTTTAATATTTGATATAGCAAGGTAGGGTTTTACTCCATATTAGCCTGGCATTTTTGCATTTTCATTGCTCATTCATCTTAGCCAAACCAAAAATCACCATGATTAGAGGCCTACCTGAAAAGATTTGGAGAGAAAAGCTGTTTTGGTGGCTTGTTGGCGATTTCCTGAGCAAGAAATCCAACGCGTAGCGCGCCCAGCCTGATGCGTAGTGCGCCTCCCAACGTGTAGCGCTTGAGTTAAATTGAACTGGAAACTGCGCGCTGATGCGTAGCGCGCCTCTTCTGATGCATAGCGCGCTGCTGCAACTGCTCAATTTGCCCAATAACCTTTGAAATCGACTTGACGACTATTCTATTGGAGTGTTGAGAGGCAAATGAATTACCAATGAGGGATGGCATGCTTTTATAGGCTTCCTTTTAATTTTTCACTTGCCCAAAACCCACTTTGTTATGTTTGAATGTTGACATTTTTTTTGCTTTAATTGGCCCTGACCTTTAATTTCATTTCTTTGAAAAATTGGTTGAAATGATGATTTCTTCTGAAAATTTTTGCAGGGATAGCTTCTGGGATGCTTTGGCAAAGGAGACCAAGGCTGCACTTCGACATTTGAAGAATTTGAAATTTTGAGAATTTTTACAAAAATGAGATAATGACCTTGTTTTCAAAAACAGAGTTTTTGAGAACAAGGCAAAAATTTAGCTATACAATGATAAGAAATGTTTAATGAAGGACATCCCTCTGGCCTACTGGTCCTTGATGACCTCTCAAGACAAAATTAGACTCAAACCCTAGACCTAAAACCTAAAAACTTAAAGCAAAATGAATGACCCTTTGAGGACTTTATTTATTTGAACAAACCTGAACCAGCAGTGCCAAACAAGAGGGGAATGACGACATAAACTCCTTCCATCGAGATTATGGCATGCCTAACAGAATGCAACATGATCACACTGATGAGACA
The DNA here is from genome assembly GCA_031772625.1 of Pinus tabuliformis. Lineage (NCBI taxonomy): Eukaryota > Viridiplantae > Streptophyta > Pinopsida > Pinales > Pinaceae > Pinus > Pinus tabuliformis. The sequence continues at coordinate 529,451,744 of CM062819.1, read as the reverse complement.
CCTAACTATGAAATGCAAAGAGCTTTGATCTCTGGTGGAGGGCTACTAGACCGACTCTAACATTGGCTCCAATGGGGATGGTAGCTCCTTGGAGGTGCTAAGAACCGCAGGCCTCTGGGAGAGCAGACCAGTGCTTTCAACCATTGGGCGATGGAGTCATTATCTACATATTTGACCTAAGCTTGGACAACTTTATTGACTGAACATCTGACTACAAATTGGACACAACTTTGACCCAAACTAACTCAACTTTAGACAGAAAATGGACCGATACAAACAACATGACAAACCTCAAACCAACCAATCTCCATCTTCAGAATTATAGCCTTCACCGCGGGCCCCAGACTGAAGATGAAAGATCAGCACACACATGCGATAAAACAGAAGTAAAATGGTATATACAATGATGGTGAGAAGAACAAAAATGCTCAGACATGGTACCTCTTCAGCAGTCGACCATTGATCGACCCTCCAGGATAATCATCTCCGTTCATCTCCTTGAGAAGAAAAGCATTTTGGCCACGATATGCTGCGATCTTATAGGGACCCTTCCATAAATTATCAAATTTGTCGTGCTTCCCTTTGTCTTCATTCTGAGCATCCCACTTCAAAACCACATCATCTATTTGGAAGTCATCTAATTTTGCTTTCCTTTCATAAATCTTTTTTATGGGCTCTTGCAACTTAAGAGTATTGTGAAGAACCTCCTCCCGTGTCTGCTGTAAATGAATCATTTGATTAATCCGCCTCTGCATGGAATCTTCCTCACTATCAATTTCTTGAAGCAATTTGACCATCGGAATAGCAAGTGACGTAGGAAACACTGCATCTGCCCCGTACACCAGCTCAAAAGGAGACATGCCAATTGACTTTTTATGACTTACCCTATCAGCCCATAGTGCATTCTCTAACTTTTTATGCCAGCTCTTCTTATTGATTTCCAGCAACTTTTTAATGATATTTACCAAGGACTTATTTGAAGATTCTGCCAGCCCATTTCCTTGCGGATGGTAGGCAGTAGAATGCCCCAAGCTGATATTATACTTGTAGCAAAAATCAACCATTTTCTTTGATTTATATGCCGCTGCATTATCTGTAATTAACTTACTTGGACAGCCAAAATGTGACAGTATATTATTTTCAAGGAAAGAAATAATTACCGCATCTGTGGCTTGCCGGGTGGGAATGGCTTCAATCCATTTTGTGAAGTAATCTGTGGCGGTCAATATCCATCTATGCTGTCCTGAAGATGCCGGATGAATCTCACCGATAAAATCCAAGCCCCACTACTGAAATGGTGCACTGACTTCAATTGGTTTGAGAGGCAATGGCTGCAATTTCTGTTTTCCTTGAAATATTTGGCACTCATGACAACTCTTAACAACTTTATATACATCTGAAAACAATGAAGGCCAATAAAAACCCGCTCTTAGGATCTTGTTTGCTGTAGTCTTCCAAAACAAATGACCCCCACAGTCACCTTTATGAAAATCTTCCACCACTGTTTTGGCTTCCTCCTCAACCAAACAATTTAGCAATATTCCACCGGGGTCTTTCCAATATAGTGCAGTTTTAAGGATGCAAAACTTGGCTGCTTTCAACTTCAATGTCCTACTTTTATTTCGGGGCATCCCGGGAGGTGAAGACAAATTTTGAAGTACATATACAATATCAGCATACCAAGGAGAAGAAATAAAGATGTCAGATACCTGTTGTGCTGAATTCTCCTCATCTTCATCGGACATGGCAGCCATCAAATTGATGTCTACGACATGGAGATTTGTTTCAGCCATCAACTTGGCAAGACCTTGCCCTTTGATCAACTTAGTGGGTTTAATCTCCACATCATACTCTAATAATGCAGCAATCCACTTTCCTCGCCTTCCTTCCGGTTCTGTCTGTACCAACACATCCTTTACCGCCGCGTTAGGAACATAAGCTATAATGTGGGAATGCAAAACATACACATGGAAATATTTTAGGGCCTTCACAAGTGCAAGTGCTTGTTTTTCAATGATGTTGTACTTTAATGCTCCATCCCTAATAATACGGCTGAAAAAAGCAATAGGCTTCTCAACTCCATCTCTCTTTTGCATTAGTACAGCGGCCAATGTGTGCTAAGAAGCAAATGAAAACAAAATAAAATCTTGTGTGTAATCTGGACTGATTAGAGTTGGGGCTGAAGATAAAACCAACTTTACCAAATTGAAAGATTTTGTCACCTCTTCGGTCCACTTGAGTTGGCTGTCCTTTTTCAACATGTTTGCGATTTCTCTAAGATGCTCGGCAAGATTCGGAATGAAGCGACGCAGAAAATTCAGCTTACCATTAAAGGACTGTATTTCTTTTTTGTTCCGGGGCTGCTCAAGTTGCTGAATAGCTTCAACACGTGCAGGATCTATACGGATGCCATCTTTGGAAATGATGTGACCCAAGAGCTTACCTTCACTCATGGCGAAAATACTTTTCTTTGGATTCAGTGAAATACCATATTTTCTGCACTTTTGAAAAACAATTTGCAAGTGATATAAATGTTCTTCATCGGATTTTGAAAATACAGTCAAATCATCAAGGTAAACAACTAAAAAGACATCTTTCTCATTGGCAAAGGCCATGTCCATCGCACGCTGAAAGGTGGCACCTGCATTCTTCAAGCCAAATGGCATCTTTGCATAATGAAATGTACCCCATGGAGTAGTGAATGCAGTTTTATCACGATCATCTTCATGCACCAAAATCTGATTGTACCTGGAATAGCCATCGAGTAGCGATATCCTTGATGCTCCAACTACTCGCTGCAATATATGATCCATTTTGGGCAGTGGATAATTGTCCTTTAAAGATACCTTATTCAAATTTCTGAAGTCAATGCATAAACGGATCTCACCGGTCTTCTTTCTTACGGGCACCAAATTTGATATCCAATCAGAAAATCGGATAGGTACTATGATTCCAGACTTGTACAACCTATTCACTTCTTTTTCTATCCATGGCAACAATTTAGGATTGATTCTCCTCAACTTTTGGCGGAAAGGCTTTTGATTTGTCTTTATAGGAATAATATGCTGAATGATATCAATATCATACGTTTTCAGATCTGAGTAATCCCATGCAAAGACATTAGAAAACGAAGACAAAAATCTGACATACTTCTTCTTTACCTTTGGTGACAATGACTTAGATAACTTTACCATCTTAGGATTCTCAGCTGCTCCAATGTTTACCTCCTCAACACCTTCTTCGGTAGGTCTCAATGTCGGCTTGCGGGCCACATCATCTTGATCAAATAACTCCTCCAAAGGAATCAATCCTTTAGGAATAAAATTAACCTTAAGTTGCAGCACATCCATTTGATTCACTTCATCAGGTTCTGTATCTATGGAGATGTCTTTAAACTCACCTTCAACTTGCAGAAAATCTTTAATTTCTTCATCATCCTGGAAGATTTGCCAACATCTTTGATTGTCCGGAACTGTAGGACGGTGCTTCACATAAATCTCAAACTTATTGCTGGAATTCATGGGAATTTTTAAGTTACTTGCTGCCTTAGCCAATGCATCAACAACACCATTTTGTATGCGGGGCACACATGTCAAAGTATGCTCAGAAAATAGTTTCAAAATATCTAGGACAGCATTTCGATATGCTCTCATACGAGGATGCTTGGCCTGAAATTCACCTTTAACTTGATTTATCACCAACTCGGAGTCGCCATAGACTGCAATCTTCTTTTCTTTCAGCTTTCGAAGAATTTTAAGGCCAGCAATGAGAGCCTCATATTCCGCCTCATTATTTGAACAATCGAATGCTAGTTTATAAGAGCAAACTCTCACCTTGCTTCGAACTTTGTCTTGGGCAGAAAAGGGACTTCGAATCCACAAACCAATACTAGCACCATCGCTGCCCACAACACCATCAAAATCCATGGTCCAAAGACCATCTTCATCTTCCTCCAAGTGCTGAAAATGTGTTGTCTCTATTTTTTCTGCTTGCTGCCCATTAGCTTCAGCTGTTCGCTCCATGACAGCTGGCGTTTCTTCTCTTTCCTTTTGCAAAACTTCTTGAAAATTTTCGGTAATCTCTGGTATATCTTCTGCTTGAACTAACTGACTATCTACCTCATTAAAATTATCAGCAAACAAAACAAACGATTCCAAATCTGTATGTACATAATTTACAGGATGATTTGTCGGCTTTTCTTTACTAGTTATCATGTATTTCATCTTTTGCTCCCGATATAACTTTCTCATTTGACCAAAGACTGGAATTGTAGCATAGGAAAAATCTAGCTGAAGTGTACCTTTCAACTTAGCTCCCCAAGATCTTGAAAGCAACATACCAAACCGCAGAGGAATATCCGCCACAACCACATCCATCGAAACATTTTTAGCTGGAATTTGATCTAGGCTTACCACCAAGTCCTTGATCAAACCGATACATTTTACCCGGCTGGAATCAAATGAATACAAATCATGATATTTTCTTGTGATATCTAATCCCAGCCTTTCCATGATTGCTTTTGGCATCAAATTGTGCGAAGCACCCGAGTCAAACATAGCATTATGTAAAATATACTCGTGCAACCTCAAACTGATATAGAAGGGAGGAACATCATTTTCAGGAGACTCACCATTCAAAGCAGGCCCAAAGATTAATTCCGGCTTATCATCTTCTACATTTACCGTGTCAAGCATTGGATCAAAATTCAGCATTTTGGAGATTTGGCCCCGGTAACTGCTGTTCTTCATGATTTCCGTTAAAGGAATGGACACTTTCAGCTTTGAAATTTCATTCTCCGAAGTAAAAGCTGAAACTTTTTCAGTTTCTTTGGCCGGAACTTCTCTTCTTTCGATTTTATCCTTCATTATGCTTGGTGGCTGATTTACCTTATCCGCTGAAGATGATTGACTTGCTGAGGGATCAATTATGTCTTTTCCTTTTGTCTGTAGGGAAGCCGAATCATTTTTTGCTGAAGTATCTTTCCTTTTCTGAATGGGATTTATGGGGACAGCTCGGTTTCTTAATTGTCTCTGCTGAGCGGACAAAGCATTGAGATATCCTCTTTGGTATTCCTCTGATTCTTCCTCAAGTACTGCCTCATTTGATAAGATATAATTCTCATCCTGATGTATGATGGAATTTCTCACAAATTCTTCTTCTTCTGTAATATAGGTAGGCAGATCATCAGGAGTGAAAAAATGATTTTCCTCTCCTATAGTATCACCTTCATCCTCGGATTCTTGGCTAACAAAATTCTGCTGAAGCGGAGGTTTTACTTGCTGCTGAACTGCTGTTTCTTGTGCCCTTGTTTCACGCTGCTTGATTCTGTATTGTGGCTGCTGTGGACCTCGGAAATTAGGATTACGAATCTATGGTTCCGGCTTGCTGAGATGAGTAGTTTCAAGCAACGTAGTTACCTTGCGAAGGAGCTGATCTGTTGTAGAAGCTTCTTCTTTGATTGTCACTCGCTTTTCGGCTTTCATCCTTGCTCTCTTATCATTCAAATTCGCTTCAAAACTAACAGCGATTTTCTGCATATCCTCCAAGGTAGGCGGATCTCTATCTCGCAATGAATAAGCCATCTCCGGATCAAAGCCATCCAGGAATTTGAGAAGTGCTGATTTTCTAGATGGCCTTAAATCATCTGGAATAACATTGTAAACTGTGTTAAATCTGATAATGTAATCTTGGACCGACTCACCATGATTACGTTTAAGATTGTTGTACTCAGCATTGATCTGAAGTGGATCCTTTCTGATTTCCCATCGATCTAGAAACTGCCTCTGAAGTTCTTCCAAGGTGGGTATGCTTCTAGCTGTCAAACCTCTGAACCATTTTCTTACTTCTCCATCAAATGTTTGTACAAACAAACGCATAGTTACATCCTCTTCATCTATCTCATATAGATCGAAGAAAGTTGTCATTTTGTCTATATGCTGCTGAGCAGAAACACCCTGAGGAGCACCATCAAACATGGAAATTTTACTCTGATAATCAGCTGGCATATCATGCAGATTTTGAGGAAGAGCAAGTGGAGCAAACCGGGCAGCCATTGCTTTAGGTAGATTGGGTCTAGGAGTAGCAGGTGGAGTAGGTGTAGCTGTAGTATGAGGGGTATAGGGAGGTGTAGGCAGAGGAGAAGCGATATGGGATGTAGAAGGCGAACCAACTGTAGATTCAGGATAAGTGATTATAGGAGAAACAGAAATAAAAGGAGGATTGGTATGCTCATGCGCCGTGATAGTGGACCCAATACGGACAGATATAGTTTCAACGAACTCAGCAAGATTAGTAGCGTGAATATCTGACTGGAGAGATCTTAGGATGAAATTTTCAACCAATTTATTATGTCTCTCGATTTCAAGAGCAGCAACAAAATTAGGGTTGGGAACTAGAGAACCAAGTGCACTTTCAGATTTGGTTTTGAACAAGGAAACTCTCGTCAAAATCAATGTCTTCAAGATACTCAAAAATAGCTGGACATGAATGAGATCTTAATATGTGTTTAGAATCTGAAGCCAGTTTGGATATCGAGGAACAAATAACCGATCAGCCTGTGAAAACTCTTAACTAATCATCCAAAAGTTAAGAGTTTACAAATGAACTGGGGTCAAATGCAATCGAAGTGGCCGTATTCACAAGCTCACGGAGATTGACTGAAGCAACGTTTATCTACTTCCGCTAATGCAAAGCAAAAGCGTTTCGAAGGCTACCTGGCATAACTTCAGGCTCCGTCTAAGACTTATGAAACAAACACATCAATCCACAGACAAGTTTGTTCTCCCCAGTATGGTCGCCAATATGTTAGCGCTTGAATCTGGCCTCAGGCTGAAAAGGACAAAATCCAAGGCAACATCAAACCACTTAGCCTCGTAGCTAGCCCTACGGGGCAGGAGAGGGCTCTCTCCGGGTCTATCTCGGCAAAAGGTCTTCAAAGGGCGGAGATGACCAATAAAGAACACTGATTTTAGGCTAGTAAACTGATTGAGAAGGTTTGATTTCAGATTTTTAGGGTTTTGGTGGAAAACAGGGGGAGAGCAATTTTGGGTGCGGGAATGAGACACAGCTTTTGCAGAGGTCTTTTTGGGGCAAGGTAGGAGATTGTCTTGATGCCTTTGATTTAAGTGAATGGATAGGAATGACCGGTGAGGAGCTAAAGAGAGCAAGAAACCATTGAGAGTTCTCTTTAGACAGAGGAAAACATAGATATTAAGCAAACTTAAAGGCAGAGCATATAAATTACGAATTCTACCTTAACACTTCATTTACTTAATGTGCAGAAAAGAAAAGTGGGAAAATGATACACATAAAAAATCTTATAAGTACATGAGAGAAGCACACCATCAAAACAAATAACCACAGGAATCCCAAATAGTGTTGCAAAACCTTGGTCTTTCCTTTGCCAAAATTGCAGAGATACAAAGTGTAATACAATAGAAGCTTATCCCTCAAGAGTCCAACCATGAAAATGACTAAGAAAATACATAATATAGGCAAGCTAACACCTTTCCTTGCCTCTAAGGGTCGAGCTCATCATCCTAGGAGCTGTTTCAACCAATTCTAAACAAAGCACTACAATCTAGGCAGTTAAAACAACTTGCCTCTATAAGCTAAGAAACCAATTCATTCATTAAATGTTTGCTATTTCATGAATGAATCTTCTAGAATAAGTAAATAAGTGTCATGTCAACATGAAAATACATTAATTACATCAAAGAGGGTGAAAAATCCCATCACAAGTCAAAACTGGTCAAAGTTGGGCGAATTCCTGAGCTGTAGATGAAAAATTGAGAAAATGTCCTGATGCGTAGCGCCCCAATCCTGAACGCGTAGCGTGCCTTTGAGCCAACTTTTGAGGCACTTCTTGGCATCAAAATGAGGCAAAAGTAGGCTTGTTGGAAAGGTCTGGATGTCTACTTTCCAATCCAAGTGGAATTTCTCAATTTGGTGTTCATTTGCCCCTCCAAAATTGCAATCTCCCAAGACTGCTTCCTGTGTGTCCAAAAAGTGGCAGAAAGTCATTTTTTGCATGTTTGTTGACCTTCTAAGGGCTCAAAACCCGATGAAATGTCTTGGCCATTGCTGAGAAAGTGTAATTTGTCATGACAAATCCAAAAATGCTGAGTTTTTGAGAAATGGACTTGCCCATCTTCAGGGTAGCGTGCGGCGCGCTACGCATTCAGAGCAAAAACCTGTGTGTGGCACAAAAAAGTAAAAATTGACCAAAATTGCTCAAAATTTCCTGAAATTTGAGCTGGAAGTGCATCATTGAGCACCATGCTCCTTCAAGGTAGCCTCAGCCAAAATATGAAGGGGATCAGGCCTTTTCCTCCATTTTAGTGCCTTGGCCAACCGTCCTTTGAGCACCTTCATTCTTGCCTTACACACATGCATTCGAGCCCAATAGTGATTCTTCATGTGTCGGAGCATGTCCTTTTCCGTGTTTGCCTTGGCCAGCAACTTCTCCAAATGAGTATTGACCCGGATGAGCATAGCCTCTCGCTTAATGGGTGTCAAATCGTCGGGTCTCTTGCGAGCCAAGTTGCGGTCTTCATGGATCCTCGGCAACTCATCAAGAGAGTGTTCATCCTCTAATTGCTTGTTGCGCTGCTCTAGATAAGTAATTGTCCAGTTTTCAATCTCCAATTTTTGTTGCAACAAGTCATTTTCAGCCCTTAGTTGCTGGATGATCTCCTTTGACTCTAGGTTAGGAGAAATAATATCAAGGTCAACAATATCTATGCCTAGAACACCTGATGGCCCCTCATCAATCTTGGGATGCTTGCCTCTCTCTGGTACCTGTGCTACTGTCGAAAGCGAGGCCCCTTCCACCTGATGTGGAGATAACACCCGCTGTGTTGATGAAGAAGGCGAGACTCCTTCCACCTGATGTGGAGATAATACTCGCCGTGCAGATGCAAATAAGACCCTGTGGCCTCTCTGATATGTAACATAAGGAGGAGTTCTGACATGCCCGGGCTCGGGAATATCAAACTGATGTGAAGGACCTCCCTCATCACGAACAACCTCAAGAGGTGGCTGTGGCACTGTGAACAAGTCACGAGAAATAAAATCCTCCCATGGAATACCCTGTTGTGACAACTGATGCATGACCACAATCTTGATCAGTGCATAATGATAAACGCTCTTGTGTTGCTGTGCTGGGCTCTTTCTTTGCACCAAGGGCACCATCCTCTCTATATTTCGGCACATGAAGAATGGAATGTTCATCATTCGTACCCCTGTGAAATGCATCAAAAAACATATATGGTACGAATACAAACGTGAAAATCTGCCCTCACAAGTGAAATAGCGAATGATGATCTTCATCATAGGTGCATACTCGTCTCTTAAGAACCTGAAGGAAAAAACACCAGTTAGGTACCTCAAACATGCAGGTTTGATATATGGATCATAATGAAATCTGTCCAACGGCTGGTGCTTGCTCCATTCTTCTCCAATATTGGGTATCCCTGTTGCTTGAGCAACAATTTCAGGTGACAATGTGAAGTCCACTCCTGCAAGATTCACATGCCCATTGTGGAAATGTAGGACAAACAAGCGGGCCAATTCCTTGTGGTGTTGAATTTGGGAGATTCTTTCACAATATTCATAGCATGATAGATATCGGAAACATGACACTGCAAGTGGACAAGCTTGTAGATAAGCCAAAGAGGTGGGTTCCTCCCTGACATGCTGACCACCCTTACCACCCCTGTGATGCCTCCTTGGCACCTCTACCTCTGGTGTTGATTCACGGTCATCACTTTGCTCATAATCTGTTTCGATTTCTGACATGGTTTTGGAGGCAAGTGACTGAAAAATAAATCTGACTGTACACCCAATGAATCGCTGTTTTGACTTGTTTGAATGCTGTTACCAAGGGGACAAACACACATGGGAAATGTTAGGGAAAAGGGAAAATTGAGGGGATTAGGGAAAACAAATGTGGAAGGAAATGTTAGGAAAGGAACATGGAACATATACAACCATAATTTGTAGGATTGTAATGGGAAGTAGGGTTTAGGAAATTTACATAGGATTTTAGGAATTAATAGGGTTTAGGAATTTTAATGATTTTTAGGATGGAAATTATATGATTTGCATGGGAAATGTCAAGGAAAATGGTGAGGAAAATATGGGGAAAGAAGAATGGGAAAATAAGTAACCTTGGGCAGCAAATTTCAGTGAAACCCTAACACATTTGCATTTTTAATATTTGATACAGCAAGGTAGGGTTTTACTCCATATTAGCCTGGCATTTTTGCATTTTCATTGCTCATTCGTCTTAGCCAAACCAAAAATCACCATGATTAGAGGCCTACCTGAAAAGATTTGGAGAGAAAAGCTGTTTTGGTGGCTTGCTGGCGATTTCCTGAGCAAGAAATCCAACGCGTAGCGCGCCCAGCCTGATGCGTAGCACACTTCCCAACGCGTAGCGCCCGAGTTAAATTGAACTGGAAAATGCGCGCTGATGCGTAGCGCGCCCTCCAACGCGTAGCGCGCCTCTTCTGATGCGTAGCGCGCTGCTGCAACTGCTCAATTCGCCCAATAACCTTTGAAATCGACTTGACAACTATTCTCTTGGAGTGTTGAGAGGCAAATGAATTACCAATGAGGGATGGCATGCTTTTATAGGCTTCCTTTTAATTTTTCACTTGCCCAAAACCCACTTTGTTAAGTTTGAATGTTGACATTTTTTTTTGCTTTAATTGGCCCTGACCTTTAATTTCATTTCTTTGAAAAATTGGTTGAAATGATGATTTCTTCTGAATTTTTTTGCAAGGATAGCTTCTGGGATGCTTTGGCAAAGGAGACCAAGGCTGCACTTCGACATTTGAAGAATTTGAAATTTTGAGAATTTTTACAAAAATGAGATAATGACCTTGTTTTCAAAAACAGAGTTTTTGAGAACAAGGCAAAAATTTAGCTATACAATGATAAGAAATGTTTAATGAAGGACATCCCTCTGGCCTACTGGTCCTTGATGACCTCTCAAGACAAAATTAGACTCAAACCCTAGACCTAAAACCTAAAAACTTAAAGCAAAATGAATGACCCTTTGAGGACTTTATTTATTTGAACAAACCTGAACCAGCAGTGCCAAACAAGAGAGGAATGACGACATAAACTCCTTCCACCGAGATTATGGCATGCCTAACAGAATGCAACATGATCACACTGATGAGACACCTAACTATGAAATGCAAAGAGCTTTGATCTCTGGTGGAGGGCTACTAGACCGACTCTAACACAAGTCACTAATGTTTCTTGTAGAAGTGATAGGAATCCTAAGGTATATGAAAACATATACTATGGATATTTGGAAAATATACTTGAGTGTGACTTTAAATCCTTTAAATTAGTCATGCTAAAGATCAAAAAGTATAGGTTACTGTTAGGAAACGAGATCACAAAAAGATAGAAAAGATAGATCAACGCATTAGAATTCAGCCTCTTCGAGGAGGCAACCTCCTTTACATTACACAAATGAAAAATTCTTGGATGATACAAATGACTAAACCTCCCTTCTATATATAGGAGACTAAGGGGTCACAATATAATCAAGCCGTAACATAAGGGCACAAAAATAACAATAGTGGGTTTCTATGGGCATACTAATAACAATACGGGGACAATAGGGACACAATAATAACAATAAGGGATAAAATGACAATAGTAATGGGGGGATCACTAGTATTATATGGGACTAACATGCTCCTCTCCTTCCGAAAAGCGTTGTCCTCAACGCTTGAGTAGTTCTGGATGCTTCTGTATAAAATTCTCATCCTCCCATGTGGAATCTTCAGTGGATAAGTTCTTCCACTTGATGAGATATTCCGAAATTGATCGATTTCGTAGCTGTCGAGTTCTTGTTTTTGTGACTTCTTTCGGTTCCAATATGATTTTTACTTCCTTTTCAAGTTCTGGAAATATTGTTTTAACTGGGAGCTTGTCACCTATAATCTTCTTTAAACATGAAACATGGAAAACTAGGTGCATGCGGGAAGTTGCAGGAAGCTCCAATTTGTATGCCATAGTACCAATCTTTTGCAACACCTTGTACAGACTATAATACTTTGGTGATAATTTTTTATCCTTCTTAGCTTTCTTGACGGAAATTTGTTTATATGGTTGTAGCCGTAGGAATACCCAGTCACCTACATCAAAACTTCTTTCACTGCGATGTTGATCTGCCTGTTGTTTCATTCTATTTTGCGCCAACGTGAGGTTATCCTTTAAGAGTTGGAGAACTTGTTGTTGATGCTCGATGTGATGTTCCACTGCTTGAACCTTGGAATTTTCTCTTAAATATGATGTGATGGATGGTGGATGATATCCATAAAGTGCCATAAATGGGGTCATTTTTGCTGCAGTATGGAAGGAAGTGTTATACCACCATTCAGCCAGAGGCAACCATTTGACCCATTGTGTCTGTTTATCAGATACAAAGCAACGAATATATCCTTCCAAACATTTGTTTACTATCTCAGTTTTCCCATTAGATTGAGGATGATAAGATGAGCTATGAGCTAATTGAGTACCGAGACAAGAAAATAATTCTGTCCAAAAATTTCTAGTGAAAATGGGATCTCTATCGCTTACAATAATCTTTGGGTTTCCATGTAGCTTTTGAATTGTTTCCATAAATGCAGTAGAAAATGTACTGGCTTTAAATGGATGTGATAATGCACAAAAGTGTGCATACTTGGTAAGTTTGTCAACTACCACCATGATGACACTCTTTCCTTCGGACTTGGGTAAACCTGTGATAAAATCCATTGGAACCTCCTCCTAGCGTTGGCTTGGAATGGATAAAGGTTGTAATAGACCTGGGGTATTAATTGTTTCAACTTTATTTTGTTTGCAAACCAAACATTCCGCTGAATATCTGATTTAAGGCCATCCCAAAAAAATTCCTTCTTAACCTTGTGATAAGTTTTTAAAAATCCTAAGTGCCCTCCTAAGGGAGAAGTGTGCAATTCCATAAGAATCTTTTGTTTGAGTTGGGAATTCTTACATAGGTATAAGCGATCTTTGAACCATAATGAATCATTTTTCCAGCTAAATGTATTAGATGTACTAGGATCTTGTTGTAACTTTCGAATGAGTGCCCACACTTCTTCGTCATTCTTCCATTCCTCCCTTGCTTCGTTTATCCAATCTGGTTGGATAATAGAAATGGCGCAAAACAATGTTTCCACATCCTCATCCTTTCTTGAGAGTGCACCTGCCACAACATTTTTCTTCCATTTTTGTAGATGATTTCAAATTCATAACCCAACATCATTGTGACCCATTTTTGTTGCTCTTCAGAGGATAATCTTTGTTCTAAAAAGTATTTAAGACTATCATGATCTGTTTTTACCTTGAAGTGTCTTCCCATTAGGTAGGGTCGCCATTTCTTCAGTGCATGTAGTATTGTCAACATTTCCTTCTCATAAATTTCTTTGTGTAAATACTTTCCCTTGATTGGATGACTTTCGAAAGCAATGGGTCTTTCATCTTGCATTAAAACAACACCAATTCCATTTCCTGAAGCATCGCATTCCACAATAAAGGTTTTTGTGAAGTTCGGCGTAACTAAGATCGGTGCTTGGCACATTGCCTCTTTAAGATGTTCGAAGGCTTTTGTTGCTTCTGGAGTCCATTAAAATGCATCTTTCTTCAATAACGTTGTTAAAGGTGCTGCTATTCTCCCATAATTCTTAACAAACTTGCGATAATACCCTGTCAACCCGAGAAATCCTCGCAGATTCTTTATGGATGTGGGGATTTTCCATTCCTTAATGGCTTTAATTTTGCTAGGGTCTACCTTAACACCTTCATGAGATATAATATGACCCAGATATTCCACCTCTTGTACTCCAAAGAAACATTTGGATCTTTTTGCATATAATTGTTTCTCCTCCAATCGTTTGAGCACCCTAACAACATGTTCAACATGATCCTTCCAAGACTTGCTATAGATTAGTATATCATCAAAAAATACTAACACAATTATTCTAAGGAATGGTTTGAAAATGGAATTCATCAAACCTTGAAATGTAGAAGGTGCATTGGTAAGGCCAAAAGGCATGACCAAAAATTCATAATGACCCTCATGAGTTCTAAATGCTGTTTTCAGAATGTCTTAAGTCTTCATTCTGATTTGATGATATCCTGAATGAAGATCCAACTTGGTGAAGTAAATTGATCCATCCAATTCATCCAATAATTCATCAATGACAGGAATGGGAAATTTATCTTTAATAGTGAGCTTGTTGAGCTCCCTATAATCCAGACACATGCACCATGATCCATCCTTCTTGTGCACCAATACTACCGTAGCAAAGAAATAACTTTGACTAGGTTGAATTATACCAGCCTCTAGTATTTCTGCAACCATACATTCAATTTCACTCTTTTGGGCATAGGGATATTTGTATGGCCTGATGTTTGGAGGAACAATTCTTGTAATAAAATGAATATCATGATCCTGATCACGAATAGGTGGGAGACCTTTGGGAGTCTCAAATACCTTGGAATGATTGTCCAAGACTTTTTGGAGATCTGGAGAAACAAATGATTTCGATATGGGAACCTCTAGCGAACATAATTGTGCAATTAGACCTCATTGTTATTTCTTTAGAAGCTTTGTCATACCATTAGAGCTGATTATCTTTCATGGTTTCCCTACAATACCCCTTAATTCAACTTCCTTTCCTTCCGCACAAAATTTCATGATAAGTTCTTGAAAATTATAAGCTATTGTACCTAAGGATTGTAGCCATTGGACTCCTACTACAACATCAACACCACCCATTGGAATTGAAAGAATTGGGCTATTCAATACATATTCTCCCATGAATAGCTTGATATTATGGCACTTTCCATAGCAATTTATGGTTCTTTCACTTGCAACCATCACTTGACACTCTAGTGCTAGATATAGGAAGAAATTCAATTCCTTTGCTATCTTACAATGAATAAAATTATGGGTACTTCCTGAATCAATCAACACTATTACCTTTTTCTTCTTGATATGTCCTTCTATCTTGATAGTTTGAGGAGTGGTAATTCCAGGCAATGCATTACAAGATATGGTCGGATTCATTTCTTCTTTAACTAGGGTTTGTTCCTGGAGTATATCCTCTTCTTTTGACATTTCTTGTTCCTTTTCTTCCTCCTCTTCACAATCTATGTAGAATAATTTCTTCTCAGCAAACTTCTGACCTTTAGTGTATTTTCTATCACAACTATAACAAAGCCCTTTTGTTATATTTTCTTCCAATTTTTGTGGTGTCAACTTTGTAGGTTGTGGAAGGATAGGGGAAACAACACTTCCATCTTTATAGTTGTGAGTGGTAGGCTTCCTAGTTGCCATAATTTTGCTTTCCATTTTTCTTGCTAACCTGAATGCCTTCTCTAATGAATCAGGTTCCCAAAGGCAAACATCATGTTGGATATTATCCTTTAAAGTCTCTATGAACACATCAATGCTATGCTCCTCTGGAATATATTTTACCCTTATGTTCAATTTTTGGAAGTCCTCAATGTGCTCCATCATTGAACCCTTTTGTTTGAAATTTATCAATTGGCTAAAAAAGGTGTTGCTTTTTGTATCCTCATAATGCACTATCATTTCTTCCGTAAAACTTTCCAAAGTGACAATTTGTTTACGAGAGCAAAGCCATCGATACCATACATACTGATTTGGTTCCAAATATAAAGTTACAATACGTACCTTTTGTGTGTTTTGCACATTATGGAGATCGAAAAATTGCTCCATTTGTAGTATCCATCTTCAGGGATCCTTGCCATAAAACTTCCTCATATCGATTTTTGGAACATGGTGGGTCTTCAATCCAACATTAGAGTCTAAGAAATCATTATTAACATTTATTTTGTTCTCATCATGAGTTTCCTTTACTACCCTTTCACCATTAGTGACCATTTCTTGTAGCAACTTATTCAAATTTATCTTCAATTCTTCCATCTTATCGTCTATGCCATTCATCTTAGCTTCCATGCCATCCATCTTAGCTTCCACACCATCCATATTAACTTGCATGCCATTCATATTAGCTTTCACACCATTCATGTTGGCTTCATCTACCTTTAGTGAGAGTGAAATTTGTTGTACTTGGTCGTGTAATTTTGATATATCATGTTGCATTTCTTCCTCTTCTTCACGAGTCATGCTAGAGCTTTCAGGTTGCTTACTAGGCGTTTCCATTTTCTTTCTTCGGGGTATTAATTAATTCTAATAATTCTTCACTATTCCCTTTGAATTCCTTCAAACTAATTTTTCAAACCATTCTTATGCAAAATTTAAAAAAAAGCTACACACCTTTTTTTTCACTTTGTAAGAACTCGATATTGAATTTGTTGTATTTCTGTAACTGTGGATCTTGAATATTTGAAATCTTGTCCTGCGGTAGCCCTTTGAGTCCTCTTTCTAACCCCGCAAGTCTGATCAAGATTGGATTATCCAAGGAATCGTTATGCAAAATCTCCCACGGTGACCTGATTACAGACTAGTTCAGTAGAGCAAACTTGTATGATGTGCCACATGTCACTGTTTCAACCTTGGTACCTGAAACTAATACAAAGAAAACTACAGGTCGTCCTCTTTCTGAAACTTCTTACAAAATTTCAATCTGATGCTCAAAACAAAAGTTATGACGCTTTTCCCCAGGTCACATTTTTCGAATGTAATTCAGGAGTCTGCAAAAACCCTAACTCCCTCAGATCCTATCTCCGCAAATATAGCGAGACAAGCTCTGAAATTTGGACCCGAAGTTCAGAACGATTTCATCTAAAATGGGTTTTTTTTTGTAGCTTCTGAAACGTCGCAGAAAAAATGTTATAGCAAAAATGCCACGATGACCTGTTTGGAGCAGGAAAACCCTAGAATCCAAAGCTCTGATACCAAATGTTAGGAAACCAACTCACAAAAAGATAGAAAAGATAGATCAACGCGTTAGAATTCAGCCTCTTTTAGGGGGAAACCTCCTTTACATTACACAAATGAACAATTCTTGGATGATACAAATGACTAAACCTCCCTTCATTATATAGGAGTCTAAGGGGTCACAATATAATCAAGTCGACATAACAGTAATAACATAAGGGCACAAAAATGACAATAGTGGGTTTCTATGGGCATACTAATAACAATATGGGGACAATAGGGGCACAATAATAACAATAAGGGATACAATGACAATAGTAATTGGGGAATCACTAGTATTATAGGGGCCTAACAGTTACAAATGAATGAGCATGATCCTAAAACAATTGTTATTGGCAATGCTAATAAATTTACCTTGGTTAATATAAGGACGATTGAGATGGGGAAAGAGCCTTATGTTCTTTTAAGCCAATTTGATGCTAGGTGCATCCACTCTGACCTTCCACCAATGTCTTTCAAACTCTTTGAAATACTTAGTTGTTTTCAAGTCCCTTCTTCAACATGAATTGATTGGGAACTAATTCCTACTTCAAGCATTGTTTTTGAGTTCTTAACTCCATCCCAACCTTTAGCACCAAGTGGAAAGTGCCAAAATCATTCAACTAACATTATCCCCACACTTTATACTATTGAACACTAATAAATAAAGCAAGTAAAACACCAAGTTTTTGAAACCACTGGCATCTAGGGGCTAAACATAATAGAGTGTACATGACCACACATAGTGCCCAAGTCATATCAATGTTATAGGGGATTTTTTTTATGGTATAACCACTAGAGGGTCAAATGATCAACATATCGATGGTCAACATATATCAACCAATAAATTCAATAGAATTCTGAAAATTTTAGGGATGGGAATTTATCTTGAGTTTAGAAACCTTGGCAAATCTTACTAATCCATAATAAGCAATCTCCAATAATGTTTGCTGATATTTTTGTAATAATATTTAAATTTCTAATAATTTTGTATAGTCTCTATGTAAAATCTTCACGATTTTTAAGGTCAAATAATTTTATACTATAAAATTTGGGCAAATCAATTTTAGAAAAATTGGAAATTAACGAATCCTTTTTTTGGAAAAAACATGGAAAATTAGCCCACTTGCGAATATAAGCCCCTAAAATTTTCCCTAATTCTAATATGGTATTAGAAGCTAGGCTTATATTGGGGTGTAAACTTTTTGAGCAATTGCACAAAACTCCGATATGTAATTTTTTTGATAATATTATTGGAAACCGATAATGATATTGTTGATCACAACGTTCAGTTAACTGATGTTGACAGACATTAGGTATTGGATATCACCCAAAAAATGATTACAGAGGAAATAGCCACCAAATTGCCAAGAGGCAAAATCCCGCATTGGAACCATGATATTGAAACACTAATCTCCAGTCTATGGGATGGAAAATGACAAAGGAAAGTATATCCTGGTATTCTGTCAATTGATGGTTGTGGCATGGGAAATTTCACTCAAAATACAATATAGAGAGAAATGGTGAAAAATATCAAAGCCAGTGGGGAACCTTACACCGATGGAACCCTAACATCAGTTGACCAGGACTCAATAGATTGGTGGTAATTGTTAGTAATATCTTCAGAACAATTCTTCATGGATTTGTCTTTAGTGTGACTTTTTTAAGTTTCCAGTGCTGAAATCCGGTGGAAAAATTTGAGGTGAAACCTTAATTTGTGTTATTTAAACTAGTTTTTTGACTGTATATATGGATTCAACACCCTGAAAAATCCCTAGGGCACTTCTATTGTGCAGGGGTTACCCATAAACCTTGTGATTTCAATGAATTCCTGTCAGATTTTATAGAAACTAGATCAGAAAAATCCACCGGAAAAGCTTCCAAAAAGTCGCACTAAAAACAACTCCATTCTTCATTAGTAGACAAAAACTCCATCGTAACTTTGGAAAAAAACACGAATTTATGTGATTGTATTACTATGGTAAATCCTTTCAACATTTATTTTGAGATGGATAATAAATATGTGGAGTTAGACGAAGAACACAATTAATGATATTGAGTTATCAAAATGTAGGAGCTATGTAATTATATATTTTTGTGATTATTCTCTTTAACATGTTTTCTTATATGGGTTAATTATATGTTTTTAATTTTATGCTATTTTGTATGTATTATTGTTTGGTTAAAAGTAATTGACCTTGATTTCTATTTTAAGCCACCAACCTATAACCTCTTATCTCATATTGAGCACATGTTTTAATGGTTATGGGGTTATATATAATTATATATCACATATTTATTCAAATATAAATATAGAATATGTTAAAAAAAAATAAGAAATAATAAAATAAATAAATAAACACTTAAAAACAAAATTTAAATATACAAAACACTTTGATGTGAAATCGCTTGATCAAATAAAACCAGCTGCAAACTCGTTGACCTTTATGATGATCGACCCCACATGCTAGTAAGGGAAGTGCACAGAGGAGCAATACGTTGAAATATGCATTGAATCAACCTCATATATTAGTAAGGAGAGTTTGCAGAGGAGTAGACCCATCCAAGGAGATAACGATCCCACGTTCGTGTCCAAGGAGGGATCAACCCCACAATGTATTTAGCATGTCTCTTAGTTTTTTTTGGATAAAAGCTTGACATTTTAGTTTCTATGATTTTTTGTTTGTTTGTTTGTTTCTTCCACTTTTAGACCAAAGGCACAAAAATACCAATTTTAATTATGAGGCCAAGAGGCCAATTGAGTGTGAGGTATTTATAGTATTCAATTTTGGGGCATGGTTTAGTAGAAGATACATAGGATCATTTTATCATTATGACCTCTAAAATGGGTAAAAATTGTTGTAGTATCCTCATGTTTGAAGGGGTTCTTCATTGTTTTCTTCAAGACATGGTAGACAATCTCAATCTCCACAACCTCAATTGGGGTTATACTTCTAAATTTGTTGGCTCATCTATGGAATGAGGAGGTGTTGGAGGTAACTGGTAACTTCATGGAAATTTTCATCCATATTTCTAATAATAAGCTTGATTATGTTTTAAAACACTATGCCTAGATTATGATCTAAAACCATTAGGAGTTGATTTAAAAGGAAAAAAGGGTGAATTCTATTCACGATACTATAGAGGACACATATAAAAATATGTTACAATGTAGCATGAAAAATGTAACATTCTATTATAATTTTAAAGAAGGTTTAAAACATGTAAATATAAAGATCCAACACCTACAACTTGTGAATGGTTTCTAGGGATAATATGATAGATATATATACTATTGACTAATGCATTTCCTAAGATGATTTATGTATTCCTTAAGTAGAAAATGCATGCTCAAAATTGGGCATGCGTCTTTTTATGAAAACATGGCATGCTATAAAATGTGCCCTAGAGTGAAAACTAGAAGCCTTGTGTTAAGATTTGCATGATAACTTGCTGAAAAAATAACGTTGTAGAAAAGGTATGTCTTTATACAAATTATAAACATATAAATGGTGTTCAAATGTATGAAAATGGATGTTGATCCATTGAATAAGATGGATGTTGACACCATAATTTCACCCCAACTCTATTTAATAACTCTTTTTTTACCTTTAACATTCATTTTAATATCTCATGCTTCTTATATTATAAGGTAACATTTTAATATGCCATGCTTCTTATATTGTGGTACGGTAACCATGGGAAGGTACTAGCCTCATAGAAAATAAATGAATAACAAAATCCATATCCATTTACTTCGAATTTTATTATTGTTTCTAATTCAAATAATTTTATTATTATTGATATTTGTAGTTGTTCACACTTGACATTAACATGTGGGTGATGATGATGAATTTTTGGATCCATCAACCCTTGAGACAGTTAAAAGGGCTCTAAGAAAGGAAAACATGTAACTTATTGCAGTGGCGAGGTGTGAAAAAACAAACGAGAACAAAGAAATGTGTAGAGTTTTGATGGAATAGATACAATTATATGGGGCAAGTGCCATCTTTTAAAACACTTATTTATCTCATATATTCATTTATGAATTTTGGTTTTGCTAGAATTTTTATATGATCTAAACAATTTTTTTTTCTTTTTATAGGATTGTTTGAGAGTTGTGTATTAGTCTACTCATGAGGTTAATGTTTGATCCGAATTGGATCCTAAAAACTCTCTAAGTTTTCATGACTATTTCAAATTATGCTAAAAGATTCAAGTCCTAGAAAAGATCAAAGCTATCACAAGGAATCCTCATAACAATTGCAGTTGTGGCCAGAACGGAGCAACGAGGACCCTCGGTTGACTGCACAGACCGTTGGCCCATGGTAAAGCACACTGGCAAAAAACTGGAAAAACCATAGGCCAGATCAAGAAACAGAGGTGGATTCTAATACATGATTAGCGCTAAATGCTAATTGCGTATCGCATGGCGTCCCCCTCAGTGAAGGAAATCCCTTAAGCGCCCGGACCCGAAAACGCTATAAAATTCGGAAAAGTAATTGTTTCGGTTCCGTAGCACAGGATTCCCCAAAACTGGTAGGATATTGGAAGGCTTCGAGGTGGTAAGCAGTTTTGACTGAGTCTCGCTCGATGCCACACATCGAGCGACACGCGTCTGATGGAAGAGAGAGAAAACTGCCTGCATCGGATGGGTAAACATCGTGCGACTTGTCCGCCCGATATGAAGGACGACCGTAGGATCTAGGGGGCCCAGATCAACAGCAGAGATGCGTTCCGATGATTGACCGGATTTGACAGGTCAAAAAGCAAGATGACAGGGGATTTGAAGTCCGACGTGGATGATGAGTTGGAAAACAATTCGTGTTCGCGGGCGATCTTGAAGCAAACAGATTTAACAACCATTCGAATATGATTTAGGGAATTTGACACCCAGTTCGTTAGAAAACAGGTGGCCACCTCCCTGTGAGGCGTTACCCAGTGATGATGACGCAGAGCAGAGGAATTCAAACGGACAGAGGAAAGGAAACTAGAAGGTCGGGAAGCGGAAATGAGAAGTCAAAGAACAGACTGGCTTTAAAGCCATGAAATGACAGAAGCAGAAGACAGAGGTAGACAACGAAGAGAGAGTCAGAGAGTCTGTGTACTCCATTGAAGTCTTGAGAGGTTCAAGCAAACTCCTCGGCATAGGCCTATCATACTACTATGACCCTCAAAGGTTGAGTTTCAGTAAGGAGAGTCTGTGCACTTCATTCCTACTGACTTCATTCTGTTTAGTGAGTCTCGAATCGAGCTCACTATTGTAAAAACTCTGCTTGAAAACATAATAGAGAGGCCACCACTGAAAGGCTGGACCAGGAGATGTAGCCCAGAAGCATTGGGTTAAATCCTTATTAAACTTGTTTTGTTTACATGTTTGACAATTATGTTTTCTCTAATTGCCTCAGTGTCTATGTATTCTAGCAATCTTATCGATCCGTTGCATAAGCAACATAGGCACATCCATGTACATGAGTCTGTAATACCTTTCAATATTTATCCTAGATAAATTCTAGATCAAGTGGTATCAGATCATAGGGTTACTAAGGTTAGACAAGCTTGTGTTGGATTTTATTGTTGAATGCTAACTAGATCAAAGCTTAAATTAGGAGAAGGAAAATTGGTTGAAACTAACCCAGAAATTGGAAGAGTTTATTCTAAGAGGAAAATGTCAGAAGAAAATCCTTTGGAATCAGACCCCCAGTTGATAGATAGTTTTATGACCCTGAAATCCATGGTGGAGGAAATGTATAGGGACTTTAAGAAACATAGAGATGAAGATTCATCAAGCTCCAAACAAGACAAAGGAGCATAAGAACCTCTCCTCCATGACCACTCTAAAGGCAAAGGGAAAGAAGAAAAATTTCTCACGCCTCCTAATAGCCTTGAAAATAAAAAGAAGATATATTTGACTAAATTAGATGTTAAATTTGATTTACCAATATGTGATGGAGAGTTGAATGCATAAAAGATGGATAATTGGATCAGACAGATTGATGTTTATTGCAGAGTGCAGAGCATTGACTCAGACAAGAGTAAGATTCGGCTGGCTAGCCTACACCTTGGAGGCACTACCTTGGTATGGTGGGAAGGTAGGACACAAGCTGACATGAAGAAACATGGTAAGATTCTTTCTGTCTGGAGTGAATTTGTTTCTGCAATTAAAAAGCAATTCTATCCACTAGCCTACATGCAGCAAGCCATGATGAGCTGGCAAACTCTTCGACAACTAAAAGGGAAAAGTGTACAAGGTTACACTCAAGAATTTAGGAAAAGAGATTTGATTCTAGGAATTTCTTTAGACTCACCTGAGACTCTATTGAAGTATATAGGTGGTCTACACAGCTACATGAGGCACACTATCCTCATGTTTAATCCCACTAGCATAGATGAGGTATCCATTCAGGCTACGCATCTAGAAGCTAGAGGTAAGAATGGGAACCCAGAAGTTGGGGGATCATCCCAACCCACTGCAAGAAAAAATAAGGAGAAAAGAAAATAGAAATGGAAAGAGAGGAAGACAAACACTGTACAGAAGAGCAAGTCCTCATGCACTCACTGTAAGAAGGATGGGCATGATGATGAACACTGCTGGATTCTGCATCTGGAGCTGAAACCTAAGAAGTTTGAGGGCAAGAAGAAGAAGACTGTTGCAACTATTCAAAAAGATTTGGGGTCAGACTCAGGAGATGAAGCAACAATCGCAGCCACATGTATAAAAGGTAAAAATTCTGAAGCATCTACTAGTAATTCTGCACAATCTACTGATAATGAAGAAAATGAGAGAAAAAGACGTGAGCTTTTTCATATTCGAGTTATTTCCAATCATCAAAAGATTGATACTTTGTTTGATAGTGGCTCACAAGTAAATTTAATTTCTGAAGCAATTGTAAAGAAGTTGGGATTACTAACCACACCTCACAAGAAACCATATCCATTAGGTTGGCTATGTGATAAAGCAAAGCTACAAGTGACTAGACAATGTAAACTTAAGTTTTCTTTTGGGTCAGCATTTGTAGATGAGGTTGAGTTAGATATAATTCCTTTGGATATATGTGGAATTGTTTTAGTAAGTCCTTACTTGTATCATAGAAAAGCTATTTTCTATAGAGCTGAGAACAAGTATCTACTCATTAAAGATGGAATCAAATATATTGTAAGAGCTCATAAGCTCAAGAATAATTATACTCTCATAAACTCAGGGCAGATGAAACGAATTGTAAATTCATGCAAACAATTTTTACTGATGGTTGTAAAGGAAAAGAAACTTGATAAAACCAATGTATTTGAGGGCTGTGATGCTAAACAGCACGCTGATTTAGAAAAAGTTGTTTTAGAATATGATGTATTGTTTCAAGAACCTAAAGGTCTGCCACCCAAAAAGGAAATAGTGCATGATATTAATTTGCAGCAAGATGCTCCATTGCCTAACATCAAAATGTACAGGTTGTATGCTTTAGAGAATGCAAAAATCAAGAATCAGGTACAGGATCTGCTCGAGAAGGGGTTCATCAGACCTAGCACATCACCATGTGGGTCTCCAATTGTTTTGGTGAAAAATAAAGATGGCTCGTGGAGAATGTGCATTGATTATCGAGCACTGAATAAGATAACGATAAAAATTCGTTATCCCCTTTCTCACATAGATGATCTATTAGATCAGTCAAAAGAAGCTATTTATTTTTCCAAGTTAGAGTTGCATAGTGGCTATCATCAGGTCAGAGTTGCAGAGCAAGATGCATGGAAGACTGCTTTCAAAACAAAGAAGGGATTGTATGAGTGGTTGGTTATGCATTTTGGCTTAACTAATGCTCCTTCTACTTTCATGAGAGTAATGAATGATGTACTCAGACATTTTCTTGATGATTTTTTTATTGTATATCTGGATGACATTCTTATATTTAGCAAAACGTGGGAAGAATATTTAAAGCATGGTAAGCAGACACTAGATGTTTTGAAAAGAGAAAAACTTTATGTTAAACTCTCAAAATTTGAATTTGGAAAAACATCTTTGAATCATTTGGGACATATAGTAGGGGGTGGTGAATTGAAGATAGATCCCTCTAAGGTTGCAGTCATTGTAAACTGGCCTAAACCCAAATCTGCTACAGAAGTTAGAAGCTTCTTAGGAGCAGCACAATATTGGAGAAAGTTTATTTCTAACTTTTCCTTAATTGTAGCTCCCTTACATGCTTTAACAGGATTGAACAAGGTGTTTCAGTGGGGAGGAAAACAACAGAAAGCCTTCGACACCTTGAAAGAAAATATTAGTACAACACCAGTACTAGCACTGCCCGATCTTGAAAGACCTTTTGAGATTGAAACAGATGCCAGTGACTATGCCATGGGAGCATTGTTGATGCAGCACGGTAAACCCATATGTTATCATTATGAGACATTTAATTCTGCAGTAGCTAACTATCCCACATATGATAAAGAATTGTATGCATTAGTACAGAGTGTGAAAAAGTGGAAACATTACTTAATGGGAAAAGAAATAGTTATACATACTGATCATCAACCACTTCAATATCTACACTCCAAAACTAAGTTGCAGCAATCAAGACACTATAGATGGATGGGTTTTCTACAATAGTTTCATTTAGTCATCAGATATAAAAAGGGCATGCACAGTAAAGTTGTAGATATGCTATGTAGACCAATTATAAATGCATCTACTATACTTAAGCATAATTCAGTATTGCGTGAGAGCTACATTGAACAATATGCTCAAGATATAGATTTTAAAGATGTATATGCAACTTTAAGTCAAAGCAAACGAGTAGAAGAATTGGATTATCATATTAAGGACCAACTATTGTATCATTATGGGAAGCTATGCATTCCACAAACTGAAAGAGTAAAGATAATTCGAGAAGCACACACTTCTCTAATATTAGGTCACTTTGGTGTAAGTAAAACGGTTGCACAACTGCAAAGATTTTGTTATTGGTCGAAAATGAATGAGACAGTTTCTAGATATGTAAGAGGGTGTACCATGTGTGCTAAAAGCAAGCCTAGCAATAGAAAACTAGGCTTGTACACTCCACTACCAGTTCCTTCTCATCCTTGGGAAAGTGTTTCCATGGACTTTGTTGGAGGACTGGCTAAATCTAGGAAAGGTCATGACTATTTATATGTTTTTGTGGATAGGTTCAGCAAAATGTGCATTTTAATACCTTGTAACAAACAGATTATAGCTGAACAAACTACAAAGTTGTTCTTTCAGCATGTATGGGTTCTGTTAGCGCTTGGAATTCACCTAGGCTGAGATAGACAAACTCTCAAGGCTACATCAAACCATTTCACCTCGTAGCTAGCCCTACGAGGTATGAGAAGGCTCTCTCGAGTCAGATTTGATAGATCTTTCAATATGATTAGGCTGACCAATTAAGAATAAAGATTTTAGGCTAGTAAATTGATAGGGGGGTTGGATTTAATGATTTTTGGGGTTTTTGGTGGCAATTGGAGGGAGTGCAATTCAGGGTGCGGGGATTGGGCTCAGTTTTTGCAGGGGGTTCTTTGGGGCAAGGTAGGAACTTGTGCTGATGCCTTTGGCTTGGATGAGTGATCAGGGAAGAAAGAGAGGAGGTTAAAGAGGGCAAACAAGGACTTTGAATCCTCTTTAAACAGTGGAAAACATAGATATTGAACAGAATTAAAAGCTGAGCATGGCATGCATGAATTCAAACTTTATCACTTCATCTTGTTCAAATAGCAGCAAAGAAAGAGAGATGTAACACATAAACAAACTTACAGTAACAATTAGAAGACACACCATCAACACAATGATCCACAAGAATCCACAATGAAATCTGCAAAACCCTGGCTTTCCT
This sequence comes from Pinus tabuliformis, assembly GCA_031772625.1. Taxonomy (NCBI): domain Eukaryota; kingdom Viridiplantae; phylum Streptophyta; class Pinopsida; order Pinales; family Pinaceae; genus Pinus; species Pinus tabuliformis. The sequence goes on along the minus strand of CM062819.1, from coordinate 529,424,972 downwards.
TTCCTTAAATTGCAGAAATAGATGTACAATACACAATAATGTTTCTCCCACAAGAGTCCAACCATGAAAATGAGAAGGAGAGAGCATAATATAGACCATCTAGACCATCTAACTCCTTTCCCCACCTCTAGGGGTCGAGCTCAGCTTCCTAGGGGCAGTTTGAACTAATTCTAAATTAAGCACTAGATAATAGGCAGTCCAACAACTTGCCTCTATTACTTAGCTAACTGATTCATGCATTAATTATTCACTTTTTACATCAAGGAAGCTTCTAGAAGGGTAAAGAGAGATAAAATCTATCAAAGTGCCATGAAAATATTACATTTATCCATCATCTACAAGTAAAAATGGTCAACCATAGTCAAAACAGTGTTTTTTGACAAAAAAGGTCAATTCTGGTAAAGCTGGCTCGAATGGTCGCGCCCCCTGTTCAAATGGTCGCGCCCCTTTGCAGCAACTTTTGAGTGGGTTCCACTGGTCCAAATCAGGTGCAAGATGGCTCATTGGAAAGCTTGGTCTGTCTACTTTCCATCCCAAGTGAAATTTCTGAATTTGGAGTTGTTTTTCCCCCTCAAAAACCATTTCTCCCAAGGTCACTTTCTGCAACTCAAAAAGTGGGTAGAAAGTCATTTTTTTGATGTATTTTGAGCTTTTGGAGGCTCAAATCTCAAAATCAGGCTTCTCCCAAGTATTGGTAATTTTTCTCTTTGCATGCCCTTTCCAAAAATGCCAAGTTTTCAAAATTCCGAGCAGTCCTCCAAAATGGTCTCACCTGGGGTGAGACCATTCCACGGGAAAAAACCTGTAATTTTACCAAAAATTTGCAAAATGCTCCAAAATTCTCAAAATTTTCAGATTTTGATGCTAGATCAAGGCTGATCAGTACCATGATGAGTGAGAGATGCCTCAGCCAAGATACGGAGTGGGTTTGTCCTTTTCTTCTTCTTCTGGGCCTCTGACAGCTTCCTTTGGAGAATTTTCATTTTAGCCTTGCAAACATGCAATCTTGCCCAATAGTGTGTTTTCATGTTGCGTAGCAGCTCTTTGTCACGATTTGCCTTCTCCAACAATCTCTCCAAGTGTGCATTCACACTGATAAGCATGGACTCCCGATCAGCAGGCAATGGGTCACCGGGCCTCCTACGGTTCAAAGTTCGATCATTGCGGATCCTCCATAGCTCATCAAGTTCTTTTTCTTCTTCTAATTGTTTGGTGCGCTGTTCTAGATAAGTGATGGTCCATTGAGCCATTTGGAGCTTTTGCTGCAACACGAGGTTCTCCTCCTCTCTCTGCCTGATAATCTCATAAAAATCTGAAGGAGGAGAGCGGGCATCACGACCAATGAAATCATCATGTGCCTCGCCAACTGCCTCATCCTCAACCATGGGCTGCTTGCCCTCTCGTACTGCCTGTGCCGATGAAGAAAGCGAGGCCCCTTCCACCTGGTGTGGAGATAACACTCGCTGCTCTGAAGATGATGACGAGACCCCTTCCACCGGCTGTGGAGAAAGTACTCGTCGAGCTGCTGCAAATAAGGTCCTATGACCTCTCTGATATGTGACCCTAGGAGAAGAAGCCATGTGTCTCGGAATGCTGGTCTCGGGCTGATGTGATGGCCCTCCCTCCTCGTGAACTGCCTCTGGCTCTGGATGTGGCTGTGTAAAAAACTCTCGGGAGATAAAATCTGCCCAAGGAATGCCCTGCTGGCTCAGCTGATAGGAAACTACTAGCTGAATAAGACCATGATGGCATAGGCTCCGAAGTTGCTGTACTAGGGTCTGTCTCTGAAAGATAGAGACCATCCTCTGAGTGTCGTGAAATAAGTATGCTGAGATGTTCATCATCCTCACTCTGGTGAAGTGCATTAGCATGCGGATATGACCAGGACCTACCCGTGAGAATCTCCCCTCGCATGTGAAGTAGTGCATAATGAGTCTCATGATATCTACATACTCTACTCGGAGGAACTTGATAGGAAAGTTCCTTGTCAAGTTACGCACATGTGTAGGCCTGACATATGGCTCATAGTATACTAGATCCAGCCACTTGCGCTTTGGCCACACCTCACCCACATTGGGTATCCCGGTAGCCTCTGTGATAGCCTCTGGAGAAAACACAAAATTCACCCCTGCAAGGGTGACCTGCCTGTCATGGAGATGTAGGACAAACAACCGGGCCAACTCTCTGTGATGCTGAATGTGTGACAGCCTCTCACAAAACTGATAACAAGCCATGTGCTGAAAACAAGCCACTGCCAATGGGCAAGCCTGCAACTCTGTCAATGATGTGGGCTCTTCTCTCCTGTGGTGACCACCTTTGCCTCCCCTACGAGGCCTCCGCTGTGTCTCAATCTCAGAAGATGATGATCGGTCATCACCTTGCTCATTAGTCTCAGTAGTTGACATGGTGTTGTTATTGAGCAAGGTGGAATAAACAAGTCAAAATGACCGCTGCCCTGCCTGCAAAATGCTGTGAAGTATGCTGTTTTCAAGGGGAAACATCATGAGGGACGTGTTAGGGGAGGGAATTTACATATAGGAAAGGGAAAAATATATATAAGCAGGGAATTTTGAAGGAAAACATCACATAATGCTAAACATGTCATTCCATCTTTCAACATTTGCAAATCAATACTTTATTTAGGGAAACTGTGTTTTTTAAGCATCAAGGGAAAGGACAATGAAAATCTTCATGATGGAGGGGAGGATGTCATGGGCATAGGGGGATAGGGCAGCATCACTTATGTACAAGTAACAGGCAGCTCATTTCATTTTGCTTTTGCATGTCCTTGAGGAGCATACTTTGTTTTTTATAACTTTTGGAATGGCCATTTGATGCTTTAGGAAACAGGGAGTTAGGGTATTTGATTGCAAGAGGAAGGGAGAGGGGATTGCTGTGATTATGTTACAATGGAAGGGAGAGGGAATTGGTAATTTGGGAATTAGGGAAAAGAGAGGATATTAGGAATTAGGTTTAGGGGGACAATGAAACCTTTTTAATAATCACTGCCAACTAATTTTCCTAACAGCAATTCATTTAGGACAGTGGCAGCTTCATCATGCTTTTACCATGGGGAATTAGGGTTTCATTGTGTGCTTTGATCGTAGGGAGGGACATTCAATTTGCATAAGGAGTTTTGCATGAAGGGAAATGCAATTGAATTAGGGTTTTAATATAGGGAATAGATAGGGAAAAACAGAGTTCTAGGAAAGGGAGATGATACCATGTTACTGCAAACTCTAACCACAGCAAGACTGCTCTTTTTGGATAACTAGCAGCTGATACCTTTAATGAATTTTATCATGAATTTTACACAGCTTGTAACCTTTGACATCATACAGCAAGATGACATTTTTCTTTATTTTTTTTTAAGGCTATGCAAATGGTAATTTTCACTGTTTTTACAATTTCTTGTGTGCATGCCTTGTCATCACTTTTCTTTTTGTTTTTTACAATGTTTTCCTTTTTACTTTGCTGTGTATACTAGTGTTTAGGTTTTGAGCATATAACATGGTAAAAAATTAGGGTTTGAAATGGTTTAGAAGGGGTTAGGGTTTCATAGGATTTGGGGGTAGGGTTTGTATGGTTAATTTGCAAATATGATTAATGAATATGACATTTTAACACTTGTGATTTAACATGGGAAAATAATGGAAGGGAATAAAGGAAAAATCACCTTGAAAAACGAACAAGCTATCAAAGCATATGCTTGCAAAACAACCATCATTTAACCTATTTTTCATTGTTTTCTTGCATGACAAAACATGACCATAAATCTCCTTTGAAACCATGACACACTCATAAACTTGATAAAGGAGGCATACCTTGGAAAAAACCCGAGCAAATTTGGAGAAATTTGGAGTTTGGATGAATTTTGGTGAGTTTTCTGTGCAGGTGGACCAAATGGTCGCGCACCACCCTGGAATGGTCGCGCACCACTAGAATGGTCGCGCCTGTGTAAATTTACACAGGGAAATGCTCGTGGAATGGTCGCGCACCACCCAGGTGGTCGCGCACACCTGTGGAATGGTCGCGCACCTTCCCAAGCGCTGGATTTGCAGAAAATTGCCACGAAATCGCCTTCTTTGCCTCTAGCACGAAATTTTCACTTTCAATTGCACAATAAGAGTGACTAAAGAGGGAAGTTAGCTTTTATAGGGTCATTTTAAAAAAAATTTAACTTTAGAACCCACTTTCTAATGTTTTCAACTTGCTTTTCTTTTTAACACTGTTTAGAGTCTTTTTGTCCTGAAAGGAGCTCTTTTGATGCGTTTGACTCCGTTCTTTTTGTAGGTTGACCGCCTGATGGACTGTAGTGAAGGAACCAGGGTTGTTGCCGGCACTTTTACAAATTTTTGGAAATTTCTTTATTTTTACAAATTCCTCATGGCCTTGGACTTAAAAACAGGGTTTTTTAAATCCAAGGCATAAAGTGAGCTATAGCTGAAGAAAATGATAATGAAACATATGTACAAAATTCCTTCCGGCTTGCTGGGCACTTACTGACCATGACTCATTACCTTGAAATGATTTTGACTCAAAACCCTAGACCTAAGACCATGGGATCTTAAGACAAAAAAAATAAGAACAAGCATGACTCAATTACATTGTTGTATGACCTGATCCAGCAAAGCCAAGAAGGGAACAAAGACCAGCTCCTCCATTCAGTGTTATGGCATGCCTAGTGGGATGCAAAATTGACACTGATGAGACACCTATAAATGCATATGCAAAGAGTTATTGATCACTGATGGAGGGCTCAAGACCGACACTAACAGGTTCATTTTGGATTACCCACTTCCATAATATCTGATCGAGATACTCGATTTGTTGGGAAATTTTGGTCAAGCTTGTGGGAATTGATGGACACCAGGCTGAAGAAAAGCACAACTTTTCATCCGCAAACAGATGGCCAAACAGAAGTGATCAATAGGACAATGATCTAGTTGCTCAGAGGCTATTGCAACAAGCATCCCAAACTTTGGGATGAACATTTATGTTATGTGCAGCATGCTTATAACCGAGCTAAACATTCTTCTATACAAAGATCTCCTTTCGAGACCTGTTTTGGTTTCACACCAAGGTCTCCCTTGGATTTTGTCTTTGGTAAAGACATAGCAGTTGATGGACATAATGATGTGGACAAGGCAACCAAGTTCATTGAATAAATCCAAGAGATTCACAAGGCAGTATAGGAATAGCTGGAAAAGAGCCAAGCCAAGTACAAGGCAAGGCATGACAAGCATCAGATGGAGCATAGTTTCCAAGTTGGTGACCAAGTCTGGTTGTATATTAGCAAAGACAGAATGCAAGGTGAAGGTAAGAAGATGAAGCCAATAAGGTATGGACCTTTCAAGATACTTGAAAAAATTGGTGAGAATGCTTTTCGCCTTGATCTACCAGCTTACATGCATATCTACTCAGTTGTTAATGTAGACAGCTTGAGACTATTTGAACCTTCATTATTTGAAGATCCAGAAGAGCAGAGTCAACTGCCTTCTATTGATGATCTGTTACCTGAATATCTTAATGAGTTGCAGGAAGATACAGTTCTGGATAGGAAGGTAAGAACTACATGCAGAGGAAATGTTGAGTACCTCAGGATCAGACTCAAAGGTTCAAATTCAAGCAGTGCGAAATGGATAGAAATTGAGCAAGCGAGAAAGCAATACCCTCACTTGATTGATGCTTGAAAGAAAACCAAATTTTGGTGGTTCAAAAGATTTTTCAGTGGGAAGGCTGTGATCCGAATTGGATCCTAAAAACTCTCTAAGTTTTCATGACTATTTCAAATTATGCTAAAAGTTTCAATTCCTAGAAAAGATCGAAGCTATCAGAAGAAATCCTCATAACAATTGCAGTTGTGGCCAGAGCGGAGCAACGAGGACCCTCGGTCGAGTGCGTAGACCGTTGGCCCATGGTAAGCATAATGGCACAAAACTGGCAAAACCGGAGGCTAGATCTAAGCACTAATCGCATATCGCAGGGTGTCCCCCTCAGTGAAGGAAAGCCCTGAAGTGCCCAGACATGAAAACACTATAAAATTCAGAAAACTAATTATTTCGGTTCCGTAGCACGGGATTCCCCAAAACCGGCAGGATATCAGAAGGCTTCGAGGTAGTAAGAAGTTTTGACTGAGTCCCGCTCGATGCCACACATGGAGCGACATGTGTCCAGTGGAAGAGAGAGAAAACCACCCGCATCGGATGGGTAAACACCGTGCGACTTGTCCGCCCGATATGAAGGACGACTGTAGGATCTGGGGGGCCCAAATCAATGGTGGAGATGCGTCCCGATGACTAACCAGATTTGACAGGTCAAAAAGAAAGATGACAAGGGATTTGAAGTTCGATGTGGATGATGAGTTGGAAAACGATTTGTGTTCGTGGGCGATCTTGAAGCAAACAGATTTAACGGGCATTTGAATATGATTCAGGGAATCTGACACCCAGTTCGTTAGCAAACAGGTGGCCACCTCCCTACGAGGCGTTACCCAATGATGATGATGCAAAGCAGAGGAATTCGAACGGACAAAGGAAAGGAAACCAGAAGGCCAGGAAGCGGAAACGAGCAGTCAAAGAATAGACTGGATTTAAAGCCATGAACTGACAGAAGCAGAAGACAGAGGTAGACAACGAAGAGGCACGACAAGCTAATAGCAGAGAACAAAGAGTAGAAGCCAAGCTGACTTGAAGGTAGCATCGAGCCAGAAAGAGCCGGAGAGAGTCAAAGAGTCTGTGTACACCATTGAAGGCTTGAGAGGTTCAAGCAAACTCCTCGGCATAGGCCTGTCATACTACTATGACCCTCAAAGGTCAAGTTTCAGTAAGGAGAGTTTGTGCACTCCATTCCTACTGACTTCATTCTGTTTAGTGAGTCTCAAATCGAGCTCACTGTTGTAAAAACTCTGCTTGAAAACATAATAGAGAGGCCACCACTGAAAGGCTGGACCAGGAGACATAACCTAGAAGCATTAGGTGAACTCCTTATTAAACTTGTTTTGTTTACATGTTTGACTGTTATGTTTTCGTTGATTGTCTCAGTGTCTATGTATGCTAGCAATCTTATCGATCCGTTGCATAAGTAACATATGCACATCCATGCACATGAGTCTGTAATACCTTTCATTCTTGATCCTGGATAAATTCTAGATCAACGATAGTAGCAATGATGCACCAACACCACAACATCCTAGCACGAGCTACATACCCAGGAGGCTATTTGCTTCTCCTTGTTGGACTCATGATTTCCATTTGGCTGAAACCTACAAGCATGAGCCTCCACTACAATATCTAGAGTTAGGATCCACGATAGGTGGTTATTCCATGTTGTGAAACACATAGGGGAGTGTTGAACCCAATGTCCAAGAATATCCCCCCTAGCGCGAACTGGGTGATTTTCAAACTCGATCCTTGTTTCTTTAATATTTTTTATTGGACTCACAATCACTTTTAGAATAAAACCTATAGACATTAGTCGCTGCTATAATCACAAGATTTAGGATCCATGAGAGGCGATTAGTCCATGTTGCAAAACACATGTGGACAACTAAACCCGATGTCCAACATGCTTGTGTCTAACAACCTCAAGACTCAAATTACTACACCTTATGGGGCCCATGACATGCCCTCCCATTTCATGCTAGACAATGCACATGATGGTGGATATTACCAATCAATGATTCTACAATTTTCTTTTCCAAATCGACATGTGTTACCAACAAGAGAACACTATTAATTACCTTTTTGGTGGACGAGAACATTATTTTGATTAAGCTATCAAAAGTCTCAAGTATTTATGACTTTCTTCATTGTTTTCTATTATCTATTTGAAATGTACATCTCTCCAATTGTTTTAAATTCATGATAATATTGTTTCATAGGAAACAATTTTTTTTAGGACTATGAATGAAAAAACATTTGTTATTTTTTGGGCCCACCATATGAATATGGTGGAATTATCAGAATGCCAATTTGAAAAATAATCTTATTGACCATTTGGTTTTCCTATTCGATGATTCCTTCAATATAAAAGAAAATTCTCCTCATCCATTAATACATATTTGAAATGTGTCAAGAATCAATATAGGATTCATTTGAAAAAAATCCCTAGGTATGAGCATCCTCTAATGATTCCCAAGCATGAGTGGAATAATCTAATTGAGGATGCAAAAGAGAAGAAAATGAGAAAACAAGGAAAGTTCCACATGGTTTATGAAGGTATATTCTATTTTGAAATTAATATGCTAAATTCTCTTTAGTTATACATAAAAAGTGTGATATATAACCTATTTGAAACTTTTCATAGGATCTTAGAGACATCAAAAGAAACCAAGGAAACACTAGAAAAACACAGGAAACACAAACTTGGATAGGGTGGGCACATGAAACTAAAAGAAAGAATTGCAAGCAACAAATAATAAAACCATATCATTCCTATCATCATTCAACTTTTATTTAATTGAATCCAATAAATCAAATTTGTGATCTTATGCAATGCAAGGGGATCATTTCAAAACTATGGCAATTGAAGCAGGCCTCTAGCTCGGTTTGAAGTTAGGCTTCCAACGTATGGCATAATGTTAACAAGAATGGGAAAACAAATCTTCCTCTTTGAACAACATGGTAAATAAAATCAATGGAATTTAATTATTGATTACTTGTAAAATCTATTCACGATTTGATTTCTCTCATAAATTAATGTGTCTATTTCTTTTAAGCAAGAGAGAAACAACAATAATAAGGTCAACAATGAATAACAACCCCGTGATGGTGGATTGTATCTCGATGATGGTGGTGTGAAACCCAACCATCATGATATTATGGCTATAAAATCAAAAGTATGGATTACAATTATTAATATTTACTTATATATGTTGTACTTATAACTTTTCTTGTTTCAATGGTAAAGCATGTAGATGAGGATGGTTTTCGAGAGTAGGAACACGTGACACTTGAACTAATGGTCTCGACTAGTCAACATGGTAAGGAATATTGTTATTATATTTGTATTAATGAACTACTTCTATGAATAATAATTAACCATATCAATTTAAAAATTTGTGTTATTGAAGTTGATGCCCCTTTGCATCAACCTAGTCCACTGCATCATGAAGAGTACACAACTAGACGTAGAACACACCAAAGCATGCATATTCAATCAACAACAAGAGAGGACCCAACAACTAATGAGGGGGTGAACAAATGAATAAACCAATCATGGAATTTATACAAAGGAATTGCAAAGGTAGTGATTTTATATAATATGAGACACATGTATAATGGAAACATATTTTGATGATAAATTTATTTATATGAACTATTTGTTGCTACATAATTGTCGTTTTTCTACCTACTTATGCATGAACCTTATATGTTTCATATGTGCAAAACAACATTTATGTACACATATTCTTCCTTTTACTTACCTTTAATATATATATATATATATATATATTTCCCTTGCTACTTTCTATTCTATGCATGAATCATATTATGTTATGAAACCAGCTCACAAAAAGATAGAAAAGATAGATGAACGCCTTACAATTCAGCCTCTTCTAGGGGGAAACCTTCTTTACATTACACAAATGAACAATTCTTGGATGATACAAATGACAAAACCTCCTTTCTATATATAGGAGTCCAAGGGGAAACAATATAACCAATCCAACCTAACAATAATAATATAAAGGCACAAAAATAACAATAAAGAGATTCTATGGGGCACAATAATAACAATATGGGGACAATAGGGGCACAACAATATTAATAAGGGATACAACTACAATAGTAATGGGGGAATGACTAGTATTATAGGGACCTAACATGCCCCTCTCCTTCAAAAAAGTGTTGTCCTCAACGCTTGAGTAGTTTTGGATGCTTCTGTATAAAATTCTCATCCTCCCATGTCGAATCTTCAGCGGATAAGTTCTTCCACTTGATGAGATACTCCGAAATTGACCGATTTTGCAGCCGTCGAGTTCTTGTTTCTGTGAATGCTTCCGGTTCCAATATAATTTTTCCTTCCTCGTCAAGTTCTGGAAATATTATTTGAACTGGGAGCTTGTCGCCTATAACCTTCTTTAAACATGAAACATGGAAAACTAGGTGCACTCGAGAAGCAGAAGGAAGCTCCAATTTGTATGCCATAGTACCAATCTTTTGCAACACCTTGTATGGACCATAATACTTTGGTGATAATTTATTATCCTTCTTAGCTTGCTTGAGGGACATTTGTTTATATGGTTGTAGCCATAATAATACCCAGTCACCTACATCAAAACTCCTTTTGTTGCGATGTTGATATGCCTGTTGTTTCATTCTATTCTGCGCCAACACAAGGTTATCCTTTAAGAGTTGGAGAACTTGTTGTTGATGCTCAATGTGATGATCCACTGCTTGAACCTTAGAAGTTTCTCTTAAATATGATGTGATGGATGGTGGTTGATATCCATAAAGTGCCATAAATGGGGTCATTTTTGTTGCATATGGAAGGAAGTGTTATACCACCAATCAGCCAGAGGCAACCATTTGACCCATTGTGTTTGTTTATCATATACAAATCAACGAAGATATCCTTCCAAACATTTGTTTACTATCTCAATTTTCCCATCAGATTGAGGATGATAAGATGAGCTATGAGCTAACTGAGTACCAAGACAAGAAAATAATTATGTCCAAAAATTTCCAGTGAAAATGGGATCTCTGTCAGTTACAATAATCTTTGGGTTTCCATGTAGCTTTTGACTTGTTTCCATAAATGCAGTGGAAACTGTAATGGCTTTAAATGGATTTGATAATGCACAAAAGTGTGCATACTTGGTAAGTCTGTCAACTACCACCATGATGAAACTCTTCCCCTCAAACTTGGGTAAACTTGTGATAAAATCCATTGAAACCTCCTCCCAACACTGACTTGGAATGGATAAAGGTTGTAATAGACTTGGGGTCTTAATTGTTTCAACTTTGTTTTGTTGGCAAACCAAACATTCCACTACAAAATTTGAATATCCGATTTAAGGCCATCCCAAAAAAATTCCTTCTTAACCCTGTGGTAAGTTTTTAAAAATCCTGAGTGCCCTCCTAAGGGAGAAGTGTGCAATTCCATAAGAATCTTTTGTTTGATTTGGGAATTCTTATAGAGGTATAAGCGATCTTTGTACCATAACGAATCATTTTTCCAGCTAAATGTATCAGATGTACTGGAATCTTGTTGTAACTTTTGAATAAGTGCCCACACTTCTTATCAGTCTTCCATTCCTCCCTTTCTTCATTTATCCAATCTGGTTGGATAATAGAAATGGCGCACAACAATGCCTCCACATCCTCATCCTTTCTTGAGAGTGCATCTGCCACAACATTTTGCTCCCCTTTTTTGTAGATGATTTCAAAGTCATAACCCAACATCTTTGTGACCCATTTTTGTTGCTCTTCAGAGGATAATCTTTGTTCTAAAAAGTATTTAAGGCTATCATGATCCGTTTTTACCTTGAAGTGTCTTCCCATTAGGTAGGGTCTCCATTTCTTAAGTGCATGTAGTATTGCCAACATTTCCTTCTCATAAAAAGCTTTGTGTAAATACTTTCCATTGATTGGACGACTTTCGAAAGCAATGGGTCTTTCATCTTGCATTAAAATAGCACCAATTCCATTTCCTGAAGCATCATATTCCACAATAAAGGTTTTTGTGAAGTCCAGTGTAGCAAAGACCGGTGCTTGGCACATTGCCTCTTTAAGATGTTCGAAGGCATTTTTTGCTTTTGGAGTCCATGAAAATGCATCTTTCTTCAATAATGTTGTTAGAGGTGCTGCTATTCTCCCATAATTATTAACAAACTTGCGATAATATCCTGTCAACCCGAGAAATCCTTGCACATGCTTTATGGATGTGGGGATTTTCCATTCCTTAATGGCTTTAATTTTTCTAGGGTCTACCTTAACTCCTTCATGAGATACAATATGACCCAGATATTCCAACTCTTGTACTCCAAAGAAACATTTGGATCTTTTTTCATATAATTGTTTCTCCTCCAATAGTTGGAGCACCCTGTCAACATGTTCAACATGATCCTTCCAAGACTTGTTGTAGATTAATATATCATCAAAAAATACTACCACAAATTTTCTAAGGAAGGGTTTGAAAATGGAATTCATCAAACCTTGAAATGTAGAAGGTGCATTGGTAAGGCCAAAAGGCATGACCAAAAATTCATAATGACCCTCATGAGTTCTAAATGTTGTTTTCGGAATGTCTTCAGTCTTCATTCTTATTCGATGATATCCTGAACGAAGATCCAACTTGGTGAAGTAAATTGATCCATGCAATTCATCCAATAATTCATCAATGACAGGAGTGGGAAACTTATCTTTAATAGTGAGCTTGTTGAGCTCCCTATAATCCGAACACATGCGCCATGATCCATCCTTCTTGTGCACCAATACTACTGGAGCAAAGAAAGAACTTTGACTAGGTTGAATTATACCAGACTCTAGCATTTCTGCAACCATATGTTCAATTTCACTATTTTTGGCATAGGGATATCTATACGACCTGATGTTTGGAGGAACACTTCCTGGAATCAAATGAATAGCATGATCATGATCACGAATAGGTGGGAGACCTTTGGGAGTCTCAAATACCTTGGAATGATTGTCCAAGAATTTTTGGAGATCTGGATAAATAGATGATTTCGATGTGGAAACATCTAGCGAACATAATTATGCAATTACACCTCATTGTTCCTTTTTTAGAAGCTTTGTCATACCGTTAGAGCTGATTATTTTTCCCGATTTACCTGCAATAACCCTTAATTCAACTTCATTTCCTTCTGCATAAAATTTCATAAAAAGTTCTTGAAAATTAAAAGCTATTGTACCCAAGGATTGTAGCCACTGGACTCCTAGTACAACATCAGAACCTCCCATTGGAATTGAAAGAATTGGGCTATTCAATACATATTCTCCCATGAATAGATTGATATTATGGCACTTTCTAGAGCAATTTATGGTTCCTCAACTTGCAACCATCACTTGACACTCTGGTGCTGGATATAGGAAGCAATTCAATTCTTTTTCTATCTTACAATGAATAAAATTGTGGGTACTTCCTGAATCAATCAACACTATTACCTTTCTCTTCTTAGTATGTCCTTCTATCTTGATAGTTTGAGGAGTAGTAATTCTAGCAAATGCATTACAAGATATGGTTGGATTCATTACTTCTTTATCTAGGGTTTGTTCCTAGAGTATATCCTCTTCTTTTGACATTTCTTGTTCCTTTTCTACCTCCTTTTCACAATTTATGTAAAATAATTTCTTCTTAGCACACTTATGACCTTTAGTGTACTTGCTATCACAACTGTAACAAAGCCATTTTGCTCTTTTTTCTTCCAATTGTTGTGGTGTCAACCTTATAGGTTGTGGAAGGCTAGGGGCAACAACACTTCCATCTTTATAGTTGTGAGTGGTAGGCTTCCTGGTTGCCATAATTTTGCTTTCCATTTTTCTTGCTAACCTGAATGCCTTCTCCAATGAATCAGGTTCCCAAAGGCGAACCTCATGTTGGATATTATCCTTTAAAGTCCCTATGAACACATCAATCCTATGCTCCTTTGGAATATCTTTTACCCTTATGTTCAATTTTTGGAAGTCCTCAATGTGCTCCATCATTGAACCCTTTTGTTTCAAACTTATCAATTGGCTAAAAAAGGTGTTGCTTTTTGTATCCTCATAATGTGCTGTCATTTCTTCCGAAAAATTGCCCAAGTGACAATTTGTTTACGAGATCAAAGCCATCCATACCATACAAACTGATTTGGTTCCAAATATAAAGTTGCAATACGTACCTTTTGTGTGTTTTGCACATTATAGAGATCGAAAAATTGCTCCATCTGTAGTATCCATGTTGCGGGATCCTTGCCATCTAACTTCCTCATATCGATTTTTTGAATATGGTGGTTCTTCGGTCCAATGTTAGAGTCTATGAAATCATGATTAACACTTATTTTGTTCTCATCATGAGTTTCCTTTACTACCCTTTCACCATTAGTAAGCATTTCTTGTAGAAACTTTGTCAAATCTATCTTCAAATCGTCCATCTTAGCTTGCATGTCATTCATCTTAGCTTCTACATCTTTATTTAAACCATCCATCTTAGATTCTGTTACTTTTTGTGCAAGTGACATTTGTTGCACTTGGTCTTGTAATTTTGATATATCATCTTGCATTTCTTCCTCTTCTTCATGAGTCATGCTAGAGCTTTCAGGTTGCTTACTAGGTGTTTGCATTTTCTTTCCTCAGGGCATCAGTTACCGATAATATTTCTTTACTACGCCCTTTGAGTTCCTTCAAACTATTTTTTCAAACCAAGCTTATGAAAAAAATAAAAAAATAAACTACACACCTTTTTTCACTTTGTAGGAGCTCGATATGGAATCTGATGTATCTCTGTAATTTCAGATCATTCAGTTCTGAAATTACCACCTACAGTAGCCCTCTGTGTCCTCTTTCCAATTCCACCAGTCTGATCACATTTAGATTCTCCAAAAAATATTTATGCACAATCTCCCAATATGGCCTGATTATATATCTTTTAAGAAGAGTGAACTTGTATGAAGTGCCACGTGTCACTGTTTTGACCTTCGGATCTAAAAAATATACCCAGGAAACTACAGTCTTTCCTCTTTCTTTAACTTCTTATGAAATTTTAATCTGATGCTCAAAACAAAAGTTATGATGATTTTCCCCAGGTCACGTTTTTGGATTGTAATTCGGGAGTCTGCAAAAAGGCCAACTTCCTCAGATCATATCTCTGCCAATATAACATGAAAATCTCTAAAATTCGGACCCGAGGTTCTTATCAATTTTGGCCCAAATGGGTGTTTTTTTTAGTATTTGAAACGTCGTAGAAAAAAAAATATAGTGCAAATTCCACGATGACCTGTTTGGAGCAACCAAACCCTAGAACCCAAAGCTCTGATACAAAATGTTATGAACCAGCTCACAAAAAGATAGAAAATATAGATGAACGCCTTACAATTCAGCCTCTTCGAGGGGGAAACCTCCTTTACATTACACAAATGAACAATTCTTGGATGATACAAATGAAAAAACCTCCTTTCTATATATGAGAGTCCAAGGGGTCACAATATAACCAATCCGACCTAATAATAATAATATAAAGGCACAAAAATAACAATAGAGGGATTCTATGGGGCACAATAATAACAATATGGGGACAGTAGGGGCACAACAATATTAATAAGGGATAAAAATACAATAGTAATGGGGGAATCACTAGTATTATAGGCACCTAATATATTATGCCACTTTTAATTATTTTCCAATAGAAATATTGAGCATGGGGAATTAAGAGTGATGCATGATGGGGGAGGGGCCAAATGAATTTCCACTTTCATGTAGTTGGTGATGAGCCTCATCATTGGGTAATTATATGGGCCTTAATTGGCCTTAATTCACCTCCTATCTTAGTCAAACCAACTATTCTCACAACTTATTGCATACTTTTGATTATATTTTCTTTATGAGATGAGTTAGAGTTGGATATTTTGCTTTGTGGTATGATGTGCATGTAATGTGGGAATAAAGGATAAAAGCAAGGAAATGTGGCAAAGACCTTGGTCAAAAATCGAATGGGACAAGGGAGAGGAATTATAGGAGGTAAATCCTCCTCATTTACTACCCCTCCATTCAAATATTCCTCCATCATCTCAGAGTGCAAACAACCAAATCATGAGGACTAAAAGATAGCCGAGCAAGTGAAAGTGACAGAAACCAGTTTATCTTGAGTGGGGAGCCAAGCCTCCCTAAGGGGAAGGAAGTCATTGGAGACTTCAGATGTATACGTGGAGAGGCTTAAGACCTCAGTAGGATTCAGATTCTTATTGTAAGACTCTACTTTATTTCTGGGTTGCAAGACTTGTGACAATTTGTTATGTAATCCATGGTTTTGATAATGAGAATGAGTTTCATTTTGAGCCAGCTTAGAGTTAACTCAGAGGGCTGAAGCTCTTGTGTTAGGGCCCAACCCGAGCAACCAAATCTCCTCTTTATTGTACATATATGCTAGCATAGATTTCTGGTTCTGTTCATTTGCTCAAGTAGCTTTCTGTTTCTGTTCATTTTCTTAAGTAGCTGCACTTTCATTACATCAGTATAGCGTATATTTATGGTTTAACTGTTCATTTTCTTAAGTAGCTGCATTCCATTTACAATAGTGTAGAGTAGATCGGTTGTGATTCCGTTTACTTCCATTTGTGCCTTCTTTCAGTTCATAGGTTATCTAGGAGGAAAATATCACCACAAGGTTGTCTGCAGGTGTTTCGGCCTCACCTCCTCCCTCTAGGACCATTACTTGAGGAAGAGACCCTTTAGCAACCCCAAAAACACAGGTTTCTGGTTCTCACATGAGATATGGAGTTGTTGTTTGATGCAGTTACTTGTCCACCCTCACTGTTTTTCTATCATTTTCATTTGAAACCTCGTTCAACACATTCTTCATGCATCATTTACTCACTGTCCGATCCACAACAAACCTGCCCAATCATCGTCCGATTCATTAGTTTATCTAGCTGCCACCTCGCGTGAAGTCTCCCAGCTACTTTATGCATTTTAAATCCCCACCGTCGATCTACCTCACCTAATCCGACGGCTATTGCATCACCTCAACACTTTATGCACCTTAAACCCCCACCATCGATCTGCCTCGCTTGATCCTACGGCTATCGCTTCACCCGATCACCAACTAGCTTGGCTGATCTCCACCGTTGATCTGTCTAGCCTGATTCGATGGCTATTGCGCAATCTCGCATGTATACTTGCACGACCGTTATTCGCCCGAGAGCACGCGATAAAAGTGGTTTTCTCGTGCTACGTGTCAGTCAATTAGGCTAATTGCGTGAAATTCAGAAATATAGCTTACAACTTTGAGGATGCACGAGAAACTGCTTACCATTTTCGAAACCCGCTCCATCATTTCCGCACGTTTTCTTCCCGAGATACGATCTCCGCTGTCCATCCTCCAATTAATCCTGTCCGTCCATCTCTTGACTTAATCTTCGCAATAAGATCTCTGCCATTCATCTCTTGTTAACTCTGTTCGTTCATCTAGTCACTAAACCGCCTGCGATACGATTTTCACTGTTCATCTGCTTCATTACCCTTTTCGTTCACCTATTCACTAAATCGTCCACGATAAGATCTTCGCCGTTCATCCTAATCGTTAACCTGGTTCATCCTTCTATTTGCTTAATCCCCCATGATAGGATCTCCACCATCCATATTTTGTTCGTTGATCGATCCAATGGTCCCTATGCACTACTACGTCCTTACGTCCTCCTTTCAACAATTTCGATCTCCGACTTCTCTTTTGCTTGAAAACAGATTTAGTCTAGTTTCTTTGCTTGCACCTTAGTATAGTTTGATGCTCTTTACTTCTAGAACTTAGATAGCAGCATTAGGTTAGTGATTGATTTAGAAATTATGCTTAGCATAACTGTTTAATTGGTTAATTAGGTTATGGTGTGAGTTAGCATTACATGTTGTTTTCTTCATTACTACAGTAGAGTAGCTCTCTCTTAGAATAGATTTTCTCTTCTTCCATCAAAGAATTAAGCTTCTTTTGACCCTATAGAAGTTTGGCTTGGAACCCCTGGGGTCTCTTGCCAGATGAGTAGTGACAACAGGCAAGACCTTCACTTTTACTTGTGCATATAACACTGTCACCTCCAAGTTTGTACGAACCCCAGGTTGATAAGTAAAGCTGGTAGCCTTGGGAGTTGCAACATTCTTGTTGCAATACCTAGGCTCATCACTTTTTGGCACCGTTTCTGGGGAGGTGTCTAAGTAGAATGTGATTATTGCTTTCTTCTATTTCTAGTCTCCAATTTTCTTCCATTAGTTTATTTATGCAAAAGTAATCTAGTTTCTTCTTTTTTTTTAGTTGTCATTATCTACTTTCCTTTCCATTCTGCAAGTATAATTTCAATTCAACAAGTAGTATTTTTCTATCAGTAGTCCTCCTTCAATCAACAATTTCATTTTGCAAGTAGAATTTCAATTCAAGAAGTTGTTTTTCTTGTTAGTAGTTTTTCATTCAATCAACAATTTCCTTTCTGCAGAGCACTTTCCAGCTTAAAAAATAAAATCTTACAAAACCAACCCAAAAGCATTTCCTTTCATGCCTCGTAGGAATATTCAAAGAAATTCTTGTCAAATACCCCCACTGCATCCAACAGTCAACCTTCTCTCTTCTTCAGTGACGGTGAATTGGAAGACCCTTTAGGTGAGCAACCTTACATATTTGAGGAACCTACAGGGGAAGAAGAAGAGGAAGAACCCATTCCTACTGAACCAATGGCTGAAAGCTGAAATGACAGAGGAAATAGAGAGAGAATTGAGGGTACCTTCCCCATCAGGGAGACCAATGGGGACACTAAGATGAAGAATATAAGCCCCTCTGCTCTACCTCATTTCCATGGCCTGACCACAGAGGCCTTGACACTTTTCTATTTGAGTTTGCTGTTATATGCTGAACCTATGACTATACAGATGATGAGAAAAATTTAAAACTATTTCCATCTACCCTCAAGGATGCAACATTGCACTGGTTCATGGGTTTACCTAGAGATAGCATCACAAATTGGGTTTAGATGCAACAAGATTTTAACAACAAATATAGGGGCTACTGTAGGTCAAAGGAAACTAAAGAAGACATTTTCAGGATGACCATAGGCCATGATGAATCCTTAGAATACTATGAAGAAAGATTCCAGCTCAGTTACAAAAGGGCCAGGTGCACACTTGACCCTGAGTCACTAAAGCTAGTCCTTCTTAGAGGAGTAAGGGAGGATCTTTTGGATACCTTACATATAATAGCAGGAGGAGATATCTACCAATTACCCTATGAGGATATTAAGACTGTCTTTAGAAACCATTTTAGGGAAACCAGGAAAAAGGATAGGGGTAGTCAACCTATGGCCAGTACATCATTCTCCAACTCATCCATCAAGGGTGAAATTGGATATGCTGGAAGATTTCAAAAGTGATATGCTCCAAACCCTTGCTTTGCAATTGGACACCATGAACGTCAAAAGGAAGCAAGAGGAAGCAAATAGAGCCTTTGCCAACTTTTGTCCTAGATGCACCAGGAGGCATCCTAGGAACGAATGTCCATTGAACCATATTAATATTTTCTCAGTCTGTGAAGAAAACCACTCCACAGACAAGTGCCCTTCTTTACCTGGACTCAAAGTTGTATATCAAGGAGCTGAAGGGGTCACTGAGAAGCTTTGCTACATCAACCAAAGGAGACCTCCTAGGCCTAGACCATACCAGCAGGGTTTGCAAGGGTCAACCCATGCATAATACAACCCCAACCAAACCACAACTATACCTTCTTGGGGACCCCCTGCACATCCTTCCTGGTCTACACCCCCTCCTTGGTCCTATATATCTCAGTATCATTCCCAGCTAGCCAGCCAGCCAGTCATTTCAACCTTATGTTTAGTCACAACATCAGTGGAATACCCCACTCCAGGGGTGGAGACCCAAATTCAACAATGTTCCAGCCCTATTGCCTCCACCACCTACCCAACCACAACTCTTGCACTCTGCTCCACCCAAGAAACCCCAAATGCCTGCCCAACCAAATACGAACCCAAACAATAGGCAGGATCAGCAAGTATACAGGGCAGAGACATCATACCCAACTTATGCTGTAGAAATCCAAGAGATCAACCTAAGATCTAGGTGTATTCTCCCAGAAAACCAACCTCCCTCTCCACATAAGGAGGTTGAGTAAGAAAGAGAGGAAAGCAACCTTAAAGTAAATCCACCCTTTCCTGAGAGATTAGCCCAACCACTCCAGCCTACCCTAGAAGAAACTGAACTTCTGGGAGAATTGAAAAATCTATGTGTAAAGATATCCCTTCTCCAAGCAATAAAAGATGTTCCCATTTACAATAAGTTGATTAAGGAGAAATTCTTCAAGCATCCAGGAAGAAGAAAAAGGGATGCCCCTACCATTAATGTCATTGGGCAGCTATTTGACTTAATGTTGGGGCAGGTAATATGTCCAAAATATTTGGACCCTGGAAGCCCTATAGTAGACGTGCACATCAATGGCACCATTGTCCCACACACTCTGATTGATCTTGGGGCTGCCATTAATGTGATGACCAAGGACACCATGCTCAAGCTCAACCTCCAAGGGTCATTGAGGAAGACTACAACAGTTCTGCAACTTGCAGGCCGTTCCATAGTCACCCCAGACGGAATTGTGGAGGATGTGATGGTATCCATTGACTCCTGGGAGTACCCTGCAGATTTCCTAGTTCTCTAGCCTGAGTCTAAGCTTACTGGTTACCCTCTCATCCTTGGGAGGCCATGGTTGGCCACAACTGATGCTTACATTAGCTGCAAAGCTCGGAATATGACCATCAAGAATGGGCATATGTCCAAACAATTAGTACTATACCATCCTGCTCAACCTACCCTAGAGCATGATTTACCTTTATGGTTGGAGGAGGAGGAAGAAGATGAGGTTTATTTTGCCCAGCTTTATGCTTTGGAAGCAACCATAGGAGGAGGACAACAAGATGAGGATGAATTAATTGAACACCTACTCCAAATTCCAACTCCTATTTCACTACCATTAGAAGAAGAAGTAAGGGAAACACAGAACAATCATCCAATTGACTTATGCTTGGCCAGTTCCAACCCACTCCGTGTGAAAACCATAGAATTTGGCCCAGAGAAAACTTTGAAAATTAATCCATCTCTTTCTGCTTTAGAAGAGGAAAAGCTATCCAACATGTTGAGAGGGAACATAGAAGCCTTTTCTTGGAGTTACAAGGAAATGAAGGGAGTACACCCCTCAGTGTGTACTCACCACATATACATCAAAGAAGGTTGCAAGCTAGTCAGGAAACCACAAAGGAGGATGAATCCAGCTCTTAAAGACATAGTCAAAGAAGAACTGCAAAAACTGCTAGATGCAGGATTCATTTACCCTATCTCAAACAGTGAGTGGGTCTCTCCTTTAGTGTTAGTTCCCAAGAAAAATGGTAAGTGAAGGATTTGTGTTGATTATAGGGAGTTGAACAAAGCCACAAAGAAGGATCATTTTCCCCTACCCTTCATTGACCAAGTGTTAGATGGCCTAGCAGGGAAGAAGTTTTTTTCCTTCCTAGATGGATTCAGTGGGTACAACCAAATCCAAATCTGCCCAAAAGACCAGGATAAGACCACATTCACCTATCCTTGGGGTACTTTTGCCTATAGGGTCCTTCCTTTTGGCCTATGCAATGCTCCTGCCACTTTCCAGAGAGCAGTCTTGAGTATTTTTACTGAATTAGTACATGATGCTGTGGAAATCTATATGGATGACTTTACACCTTATGGTTGTGATTTTCAAGAAGCCCTAACTAACCTAGGCAAAGTATTGCACAAATGCATTGAAATGAACATGTCTCTCAGTCCAGAAAATGTGAATTCTTAATGACTGAAGGGACCGTGCTAGGTCATTCAATATCTCAGCAAGGACTGCAGGTGGACCCAAAAAAAATAGAAATCATCCAAAGGGTCCCACCTCCACAAAAGCAGAGAGATGTCAGAGTTTCATAGGGCTAGCTGGATACTACCAAAGGTTCATAAAGGACTTCAGCAAGTTGGCCTCTCCTTTGTTTGGGTTGTTGGCCAAAGATTCTGAGTTTATATGGTCAAAGAGTTGTCAAGAGGCCTTAGACATTATAAAGGGTAAGTTAACCACTGCACCAATGCTTAGAGGCCCAATCTGGGCCCTCCCTTTTCATATTCATGTTGATGCCTCACACAAAGCCATAGGAGCAGCGTTAGGCCAGGAAAAGGAGAAATTGCCCTATGCCATCTATTTTATCAGTAAGAACATGTCAAAGGCTGAGCTAAACTATACTGTGACCGAAAAGGAACTCCTGGTTGTTGCTTTTAATACAACATTTTGATCTAACTATTGCTGATAAGCATGGTAAGGAAAATGTTGTTGCAAACTTTCTATATAGGATGAATTTGCCTACATGTGAAGAAGGAATGGTGGATGACCAGTTACCAGATGAGCATTTGTTTTCTATTTCAGTTCTCTCCCCATGGTTTTATGATATAGCAAACTATTTGGTATCAACACAGTTCCCACCAAACTTGCCCTCCAAAGAAAAGAGCAAGATAGTCAGAAAAATTGCCCCCTTCACATGGATTAGGGGCAATTAGATCAAACTTGGCCCAGATCAAATCTTGAGAAGGTGTGTAAGGGAAGAGGAATTTTTTGACATCCTTCTGACTTGTCATGATGGGCCTTGTGGAGGTCACTTTGCAGCAAAGAGGACAACATTCAAAGTGTTGCACACAGGCTATTATTGGCCTACTCTTCATCAGGATGTGAAAAATTACATTATTCAGTGTGATTGGTGCTAAAGGATGGTAAAGCCTACTCCAAGAGATGAAATTCTCCTGCAACCTCAAGTGATGTTCGAGCCATTTGACAAGTGGGGCATGGACTTCATTGGGCCTATCAACCCTCCTTCAAAGAAAAAGCAGTATATTATGGCGTGCGTTGATTATTTGACTAAGTGGGTTGAAACCAAGGTGATTAAGGAAACAACAAAAGAGAAGCTGGTTGAGTTCCTAAGGGAGAATGTATTCTACAAATTTGGGTACCCTAGAGAGCTATTCACACACCAAGGTAGCTAGTTTACCTCCAACATGATTGAAGAACTGCTCAGCCATCACAAAATCAAGCATAGGACCTCCAATCCTTATCATCCAAAAGCTAATGGGAAAGTGGAGGTGAGCAACAGGGCAATGGAGAACATCTTAACCAAGGTAGTGAGCAACAACAGGAAGGATTGGGCAGAGAGACTAGTTGAGGCCACCTGGGCCTATAATACAACATGGAAGACCACCACTCGATTTACACCCTATGAGCTAGTCTATGGGAAAAAGGCTTTTCTTTCCATTGAGTTTGAATATAACACATTGAGGATGCCAACCCAACTAGATTTCGATCTCAGTCATGCACAGAAAGAAATATTGTTCCATTTGAATGGCTTGGATGAATTTAGAATGCAAGCCCTCCTACATACAAAAATAGTTCAGCTTCAGAGGAAGATCTGACATGACAAACATATCAAGGAGAAGCAATTTCAAGAGGGAGACTGGGCATTGTTATATGATTCTAGGTATAAAGACTTCAAGGGAAAGCTAAGGACAAGATGACTCAGACGTTATGTGGTGGAAAGATTCCATGATAATGGTTCATTGCAAATCAGAACTATAGATGAAGAAGCCATTCCATTGCTTGTTAATGGACACCGATTGAAAATGTACAAGAAGCCTTTATCAAAACAAGAGTTCATTGACAATATCAATAAGACAATGATGATGGTGGAGCAAGTTCCAACTCCTCCCTCATTAGGGCACTGAAAAAGAGAAAAAAGAATAAGGATTCAGGTGAAAACCTACATGAGGCACCTAAGTCCCATATTTGGGTTGAAAACCTTGTGAGGCGGCCAAGGATGAGAAAAAATGAAAAAAAGTAAGAATATCCCTGGGTGAAAACCTTCCTTGAGGTGCCCAGGGTAGATATCTAGGGTGAAAACCTCTTTGAGGCAGCCTAGGCGTTTTTCAAAAAAATATAATAATAAAAGAAAAAAAGAGAAAAAAGACAAAAATTTTATTTGCAGGTGGGTGAGAAAGACAATCAAGGAGCAAAGAGAAGATCCAAAGGGAACCCTGCCTCAGATATATTCATCTCCTCCACTCCTTTCCATGCATCCCTCCATCAATTCCATTGTTTTTTTTACTTCATTACTTCAATTTAAGGTGAAGATTGTGGTTTCTACAGGATCCCCTGAATGGTAGGTTGGTTAGGTCCCCAAAATCCATTCTAGACATGATATAACCCCTCACCTCATCCATTACCATCATCCCTGCACTCACACACACTCCTACTCCCTCTGTCCATTCATTACAGCATCCTCATAGCACCATCCAGCAACATGATCAAGAAATTCTAAGGGAGACACCAAACATTGCCAAGTGGTAATATAGAAGCTACATAACAACAACAACATCAGATCTACAGTCACAGACACCATCAATAGACAACGAAGGAGGAAGAAGAATGACCATGCAATAAATAAACAATGCAACACCTCTGATCCTCGACAAACTGCAGCATGGCATCAAGACCACAAGTAAGTATCCCACTCACTCACTCATATGCATCATTTGATCAAAAGTTGTAAAGGTTACGAGGTAGTTGGTTTGTAAGTGAAAAGGTGGCCAGTTAACTTGGCCACCTTCGTTCAGTGATCACATACAAAGCAGGGTGTCCTCTCACACATGGCTGCAGTCAACTCAAAGAACAGAGGAGGAGTAGGACAAGAAGTGGTTAACTATGGATTTAACAACTGTGGGAGCTTATTACAAGGAGTGGGAATGATGAAGTGGTATAAAGGGAAACAAAACATTGTTTTCATGCATTCATGCATTCCACCTCCTTGAAACTTCCTCACTCAAGTAGCTCTC
Source organism: Pinus tabuliformis (assembly GCA_031772625.1). NCBI lineage: Eukaryota > Viridiplantae > Streptophyta > Pinopsida > Pinales > Pinaceae > Pinus > Pinus tabuliformis. Next base: position 529,400,391 of record CM062819.1, on the reverse strand, counting down.
ATAACTTTGGCCACCCACTGGAAGCAAGGATCCATCGTTCTGCAAGAGAATTCCTACAAGAACAGTCTACAAGAGCAGTCTACAGGATACACAGAGGTAGTATACAGGATAGACAAAGAGGGTTTCAAGAGGGAATATCAAGAGAATTGTCCACAACCACCATTCTAAAGAGGTAGGATCTAAAAATCCATCCCCATTTACAAGCAAATGAACTAAAAGTCCTCTAAAAAGATAGTGGATTACATACAAAGGAAAATCTGTTTTCTCAAGATTTTTCTCATTTCCTCACTCCACACAGCAGAATCCATGCCACTGTTATAGTTAGAGAGCTCACTATAGATCTCACCCTAGAGTTCATCAGTAGGGTCACCACACTTCCCTTAGGAATTGCATGGAGAAAATAAGACAAAGCATATAGTCAGGTGGAAAAAAGGAAATTCTTTTTAGAAGGTGAAGAACCCACAAAGGATAAAAATGGAGTAAGGAGGGACAATATTCCATACCCATGGAGTGAGGTAGGCTACCAACTCATCAAATATATCTCATATGAGGGTAGATACAATGTTGTTTATGGCTACAATTTTAAAATGCTTGAAGAACTAAGATTTGGGGTAGAAACACCAGTTCACCAAAGACTCAGCATACTCTATTTCTTGATGCAATCACTCATAGACTCCATCAAAAAAGTAAAGGAAGGGAATTCCCAATAGCTGGCTCACCATGGTTTGATCAGAATCCTCATTGAGTATGCCCTCTAAAACCTTAGGATCCCTATAAAATGGCCAGTCTTCAAAGACTTACCAGCAGATGATGACATCAAAACCCTCATCTATGATGTTAGTCCTTCTGTCAAAGAGGAAGAAGGCATTGAAACATAAGGGGAAGAACACAAGGAGGAGTCACCTAGGGTGTCTCCAGAGGCCCTTGAGAGGACAACTACAGGATAAGGAAAACCAACTAGCATATATGTCCAGCCTCTCCTTTGAGGCCATCTAATGTAGGATGCCAGCTAAATCCTATGCCCTTTACCTTAGAGAATAATGGCTGCAATTTCAAATTAAAACACTAGCACAAAGGGGCACCATGCCATTTCAGGACTGTAGGTAGTTTATTGATCTTTGCGATCAAAGTGCACTAGAGGATAGGGCCAAAATGGCTGAGTTTTACTTGCACAACATGGCCCTCACAGACATGAATATTTGGGATCCTAATGCAGAGCTAGAAGATCCACAATTAATGGCTTTGGCATCATCGATGAACCATGAGAAGTCAAGGGCTGCAGATATGAAAAGAATATTGGCCAGAGAGCAAAATGAACCTCTTTTCATCAGAGCTAAACAATCAAATCCCATGGCCCTAATCAACACCCATAATCTAATTGCAAATGATCCTCAGTTGGAACCTAGATATCTTGCTGCCCAAGAGCAAGCAATTTCATATTTTGAGGATATGGTTAGGCTGCTAAGAGATGATAATATACATGCCTGCTAAAGGAGATGGAAAACACTACCACACAACTTGAATATCAGAGAATATCACTCCCCTCAAAGGTTGAGAGAGGCACTCAACATGACACCTATGTATAAGCAATCAATGCAAAGGTTGAAGGTCAATTGGATAGGCCTAAAACTCAGTCCACCACTACTCCTAGGGATGCTAGAAGGGAGAAAAGAAGAAGAGGAAAAGAGGTAGTGGGAAGAAGTAGAAAGGAAAGTAGGCTTCTATAAACAAGAAGAAGAGACCACAACAGAAGCATGGGATGTCAGAGAGGCTACCAGAGCCATGAAAGACATGGACATTGACTATGTTGCTCAGAGGATGAGCAACACTTTTAGTAGGGGGGAGATGATGAGCCTCATCATTGGGTAATTATATGGGCCTTAATTGGCATTAATTCACCTCCTAGCTTAGTCAAACCAACTATTCTCACAACTTATTGCATACTTTTTATTATATTTTCTTTATGAGATGAGTTAGAGTTGGATATTTTTCTTTGTGGTCTAATGTGCATGTAATACAGGAATAAAAGATAAAATAAAAAAAAATGCAGGAATAAAGGATAAAAGCAAGGAACTGTGGCAAAGACCTTGGTCAAAACTCAAATGGGACAAGGGAGAGGAATTATAGGAGGTAAATCCTCCTCATTTACTACGCCTCCATTCGAATATTCCTCCATCAGCTCGAAGTGCAAACAACCAAATCATGAGGACTAAAAGATAGTTGAGCAAGTGAAAGTGATAGAAACTAGTTTATCTTGAGTGGGGAGCCAAGCCTCCCTAAGGGGAAGGAAGTGTTGGAGACTTCATATGTATAAGTAGAGAGGCTTAGGACCTCAGTAGGATTTGGATTCTTATTGTAAAACTCTACTTTATATCTGGGTTGCAAGACTTGTGACAGTTTGTTATGTAATCCATGGTTTTGATAATGAGAATGAGTTTCGTTTTGAACCAGCTCTTAGTTAACTCAAAGGGCTGAAGCTCTTGGATTAGGGCCCAACCCGAGCAACCAAAGCTCCTTTTTATTGTACATATATGCTAGCATAGATTTCCAGTTCTATTCATTTTCTTAAGTAGCTTTCTGTTTCTATTCATTTGCTTAAGTAGCTGCACTTTCATTACATCAGTATAGCGTAAATTTATGGTTTAACTATTCATTTGCTTAAGTAGATGCATTCCGCTTACAATATTGTAGAATATATCGGCTGTGCTTTCGTTTAATTCCATTTGTGCCTTTTTTTAGTTCACATGTTAGCTAGGAGGAAAATATCACCACAAGGTTGTTCGCAGGTGTCTCGGCCTCACCTCCTCCCTCTGGGACCATGACTTGAGGAAGAGACCCTGCAGCAACCCCAAAAACACAGGTTTCTGGTTCTCGCATGAGATATGGAGTTTGTTGTTTGATGCAGTTACTTGTCCACTGTCACTGGTTTTTCTGTCATTTTCATTTGAAAACTCCTTCAGCACGTTCTTCATGCATCGTTTCCTCACCGTTCGATCCACAACAAACCTACCCAATCACTGTCTGATTCATTAGTTTATCCAACTGCCACCTGTGTGAAGTATTCCACTTACTTCATGTGCTTTAAATCCCCACCGTCGATCTGCCTCGCCTGATCTAACGGCTATAGCGTCACCTCAACACTTTATGCGCCTTAAACCCCCACCGTCGATCTTCCTTGCCTGATCCGATGGCTATCACGTCACATGATCGCTAACTAGCTTGGCTGATCTCCACCATTGATCTGTCTAGCTTGATCCGACGACTATCGTGCAATCTCGTGCATATTCTTGCACAACCGTTATCCAACCAAGAGCATGCGAGAAAAGTTGCTTTCGCATGCTACGTGTCACTCAATTAGACTAATTGTGTGAAATTCAGAAATACAGCTTACAACTTTGAGGGAGCGCGAGAAACTGCTAACTGCTTTCGAAACCCGCTCCATCATTTCCGCACGTTTTCTTCTTGTGATACGATCTCCACCGTCCATCCTCCAATTAATCCTATATGTCCATCTCTTGAATTAATCTATGTGATAAGATCTCTGACATTCATCTCTTGTTAACCCTGTTCGTTCATCTAGTCACTAAACTGCCCATGATACAATCTCCGCCGTTCATCTGCTTCATTACCCTTTTCGTTCACCTATTCACTAAATCGCCCACAATAAGATCTCCACCGTTCATCCTATTCGTTAACACTGTTCATCTATCTATTTGCTTAAACCCTCGCGATAAGATCTCCACTGTCCATCTTCTGTTCGTTGATTGATCCAATGGTCCCTATGCACTACTGCGTCCTTACGTCCTCCTTTCACCAATTTCAATCTCTGACTGCTCTTCTGTTTGAAAACAAATTTAGTCTAGTTTCTTTGCTTGCACCTTAGTATAGTTTGATGCTCTTTATTTCTGTATCTTAGATAGCAGCATTAGGTTAGTGATTGATTTAGCAATTCTTCTTAGCATAGTTGTTTAATTGGTTAATTAGGTTATGGTGTGAGTTAGCATTACATATTGTTTTCTTCATTACTGCAGTAGAGTAGCTCTCTCTTAGAATAGATTTTCTCTTCTTCCATCAAAGAATTAAGCTTCTTCTGACCCTATAGAAGTCTGGCTTGGAACCCCTAGGGTCTCTTTCCAGATGAGTAGTGACAACAGGCAAGACCTCCAATTTTACTTGTGCATATAGCATTGTCACCTCCAAGTTTGTATGAACCCCGGGTTGATAAGTAAAGTTGGTAGCCCTGGGAGTTGCAACATTCTTGTTGCAATACCTAGGCTCATCAGTTGGCCCTTCTCACTAGAGAATAAACTATTATTCAATCCAAGATAAGCTATTAAAGTATTCTACCTTACACTTTCTAGTGTCTCGTACATGTTGATATGTATGTATGTTTATTTAATTATTATTAAGTCATAAAGCCTTTTATTCTATGTTGATTTCTATAGGTTTTCACAATGGAAATTCAACTGATGACTACCCTATGTGTGATGTGGTTCTACAAGTTCATATGCCATCAAGATCATAGATGTAGATTAGTAGTACCCATTTTTCCATTTTAGTTAGCATGAGTGCACAATTGCTGAAGATTCATGTTCATACTACTAATGCCATTTCTTGCTCATTCTATTTGATGAGAAAATATGTATCTTGAATATTAGAAAATAACATTGTTTTAAAATCAATTGAATATGGTCATGTGCCTTGAAAATTCCTTCTATTCCAAAGTTGTTTTTCATCATAATACAACCTAGTGATCTATTGTCTTCACCATTAAACATCAAACATGGATTTGGGGGCATCAAACATCCAACAAGTGAACTGCTAGTGATCTAATTTGAAATGTTGGCAATGAAATGTTTCTTGGTACTTAGTAAAAGAGATGAATTATATCTCATCACTTATCTGTAATATTGGGATAATTGGATTCACAAAGTTAGGCACTTCATGCAATGAAGATTGATACAACCAAGAGGGAACTGGTTGCTTAAACATTTTTTTCTACTTGGCATGAGATCTTGGACCTATTGGTGATGTCTAAAATATATAATTAGCTATTGAAATAGTTGTTGTAGTTGAATTTCCTGAAAAAGCATTTCTAATGCCATATATTTCAGTTATCTACTACATCCTTCTACTTCAAAATAGCTCCATGCTAACTTGAGTTATAAATAGTAGGAGGTTCATTGTTTCTATCCCTTCAAAATTTATTATGCTCTGATTAAGTCTTTGACCTATATTGTGTTCTTGTAACCCATTACTATAACCAAATATTTATGAACTAAGATGATGTGCCTTATATATGGAAACAACACCAACATGTGTTGATTCATTTGACTTATATCTAATGATAGGAGACCCATCAGTCACCAATCCATCCAAATTTGGTGTTTGGATCCATGAATAGCTTTGGTTAACATGATGATTTGAAGATGCCTCAGACATGTTTGCACGTGTAGCCATGTTACAACAAAATCTTGCACTTATAGATATAAGTTTTGTTGATGGTTCTAATTTTTTTTTAATTTTTTGACAGTTCTCTAATATGATAATTATTTGTTATGATTTTTCTTAGATTGATATTTTCTCACATTTATTACTCATCATAAATAAATTACGTAGAGAAATTCAACAATATAACAAAATGCTATAGGATAATAAAGAGACATCCATGCAATAACACAAGAGTTTACCGTGGGAAAACCCACATGGGGGAAAAACCCAACAACCTTTCCTTATAGAATCAACTTAACAAGAGATACATCCAAGTAAAAATAATAGGAAAACTAACCAGCAAGATGAGAATACCAGCAAATCATGAAGATTCCAAGTCAACCCTCCTCCAAGACTCCTCCAAGTCAAATTCAGTCAAGATCTACAATAAGGTATGCAATTCAGCCTATCTTCACCACAAAAGTTTGGTCTTGACCACAGAAAGGTGCATAGAAAAAGTTAGCCCAGAACAATCACACATGCGAGCAATAGAAAGACAAAATCCATACGTGTGAGGTATCTTTCTCTTTCTTCTTTGATTTTGTCAACTTCTCTTTGAATTCAACTCCTTTCCTTCACTTGGGAGCATATAGAGTTTACTCTTATGTGTTAGTCAAAGTATATCTCATGGAGGAGGATTGAGTGAATATATATAGCCATCAAGGAGGGTTGAATTGGTGCCTCCAAGGGTCTAGGATGAGTTGAAAAAGAGGGATCAACTTGGACATCTTGTGGAGCCATAAGAATATTATTTGTCAAAGAAAACTATAAGTCTTGTTCTTCAATACCTTTCAAAAGAAAATGCGTATAATAAATGATTAAAATATACATTATGAAGACCAACCATAGTTACAAAATTCAACACTCCCTCTTAACTAAGGAGGTGTTCATAATGACTATCATGATGTTCTCAAGTTGACCATTTTATAAGGATCAATCAAGATTAAGATAAGAATCATCATCAATATCATAATTACAAGCAACAACATAATCAAAGTTCACCATCAAATAACTAGAGACATAGTCTAGGTAAAACACTAGAGGCCTCATCAATGATAAACAAGCTCACTCTAGAAAGAGATTTGAGCATGATGTTAGAAGGATCTTTCTCACTCTAGAAAGATATTTGAGTGGCCTCTAGGACTATTCTCCAACCAAGGTAAAACTAGGAGAATATCCTCTAACAGACCATTCTTAAAACCAAGGTCAAAGTGACATAGGGAGAATGTCTTCTATCAGATCATTCTCCAACTAAGGTTAAGGTGACACATGAATAATGTTTGTTGGACATACCATTCTTCAGCCAATTTCATAAAGACAGAAGAAGAATGTCATTCCATGATTCTATCTAATTTGTCAAACCATTCTCCAACGAAGGTCATTATGACACCTGGATAACTTCTCTAACAAAGGTCATAATGACACAAGGATAACTTCTCCAACCAAGGTCATAATGACATAGGGAGAATATTAGACCACTCTCCAACCAAGGTCATGAAGACACAAGGAGAATGTCCATTCATAATGGTGTCTCACTAGATCTCCCTCTCAATGAGAGATGCATTTTCGACAATTTCAAGCTTGTCCTGAAATGATTTGAAATTAAAAATTGAAGGTTTCTTGTAAAATTTGCAAGCTACTTTATGTCTTGTGGGTAGTGGATCGAAATTGAAAAAACACATAAACTTAGCAAACCTTGTTAAGTTTTGTAGATTTAAATAGTGAAAAATAGATAACATGCAACATCACAGAGTTCGCCCCTCTTGGGCTACATCTCCGGGTCTAGCTTCCAATGTTGGCCCTTTATATTATATGCTCAAATTTGAAATTACATCAATATAAAATGCTCAAATTGAAAAAATAACACTGCCATTATGTCCATAAAACCCAAAAACCCCGTGTAAGCTCTTCTTTGGCTCAAAACACTAAAAAATGGCCAAGTTAGGCCTCCTTCCTCATTTCCCTACTAAATGTTCTGCAAAATTGACCCTCTATCAAAACTAGCAATGAATTCTGTCTTTGGCGGCCTTGGACATCGAAAAATTCACGTGGGGTGGTCACAGATATGTCAAAAATGGTGCAAATTATTGAACTTTTAGTTTGATACCTACACCCTTATTTTCTTCCCCTCAGTCGGTCATGTGATGCCATATGACCGGGGAGCATAGGCCAAAGGCCACCCACCCACTAACCCTCCACTCCAGGTCATATAACAGTGATAGGGTCGCGGTCTGAGCACGGGTAGGGTGCCACGCAGCTGCCCCTACCCTGTTCATAGTTGGTGGTTACATGTAATAAATGGGGCTGAGGACTGGGTCATACTACCCACCCCTTCTGCCTCCTCCCATGGTATAGTGCCCCCCACCCAAACCGTCAATCGTTCCACTTTAACATAAATCATTAAACCTTATATAACAAGAAAAATCTATGAGGTCTAGCGGTAAGGTAGATGGTTGTGTTTTAAGAGGTAGTGGGGTCAAACCCTACCGAGGTTGGTCAACCCATAACAAAATTTTACACAAACTTCGAGGGTCACATGGCGCCATCTCGTAGGGCCACATGGCACCTTCTGATTGGCTCCACATCAAACTTGTCAACCAATAAAAACATGCCAACTATCTTTGTATGATCATGCCACATGTCACGTCCTGATTGAATCATCTGACAATTGTATTGCATAGTCACCTATTGATGTCAATGCCACATCATCTTATAGTCTTCTTAGTTAGCTACCCAATCAACCCTGCAAGTTGACTTTTAAGTTGTTTTCCAAAACTTCAAAACATGAAACTTTATCATACGGTGTTGGATTGAGGCGATTCAAGCTTCGTCAGAATCATAACGACAAGATCTATGATTTGGCACCCATTTTGGTAGAATTTTAGTATTTTTATTTTTATTTTTGAGCATATTTTTTATCCCCTGGATCATTCCTCCCCACTAAAATCTTTTGGACCACCAAAAGTCTATTTTTACTCAGCAAGTAAGTGAGGGTACATCTCCCTTACTTTTTCGATCTCAATCCACCTTGCTTTACTTGGATTGGTACCTTTGAGCCCCACTCGAAGATACTCCACATTACCTCTGTGTGAAGTCCTTATCCTCCTGTCAAGAATTGAGTCTTCCTGCAACTCATTTAAATATTCAGGAGAAAAATCTTCTATAGATGGAATTTGAACATTCTCTTCATGATCATCAATCATTGGAGGCTCATACAATCTCAAGTTTTCCACATTTACAACAAAATAAATTTGCATGTAAGGTGGAAAATCTAATCAGAAAGCATTGTTACCAATCTTCTCCAAGATTTTGAAAATACCATATCTGATTGGTTTGAGATTTTTATTGCTGATATACAACCAAACTTGATCTCCCACTTGGAAATCATGATCAACCTAATTCTTGTCATGTCTTGCTTTGTACTTTGCTTTGATTTTCTCTAGCTATTCTTGTACTCTTTGATGCACTATCTGAAACTTTTCAATGAAGTTCTTGGCCTTGTCCACATCACTATATCAATCTATTGCAATATCTTTACCAAAGATGAAATCCAAAGGAGACTTTGACAAATAACCCAAACAATATTCAAATGGAGATACTTGTGTAGATGAATGCTTGGCACGATTGTAGGCATGCTGGATGTAATGAAAATTCTCATCCAAAAGTTTAGGATGCTTACCACAATATCCTCGAAGGAGATGCACTACTGTTCTGTTCACTACTTCTTTTTGGTCGTCGATTTGTGGATGAAATGTGGTTCTCTTCTTCAACTTTGTGTCCATGAGTTCCTGTAAACTTGACCAAAACTTCCTGACAAATCGAGAATCTCGATCAAAAATAATATAAGTGGGTAACCCAAAGTGAACCCATACATTTTGGAAGAACATCTTTGTGGTCTGTTCAGTTGTAACCTATTTCTTACATGGCATCAACACACACATTTTGTTGAAACGATCCACAACAAAATATAGATAATCATGAAATTTCCTAGACATTGGTATTCCCCCTACAAAATCCATAGAAATACTTTCCCAAGGATGAGAAGGAATAGGAAGTGGAGTGTACAAACCCAATTTCCTATTGCTAGGCTTGCTAGTAGCACACATGGAACATCCTTTTACATATTTTGAAACAATTTCATTCATGCGAGGCCAATAACAATACCTTTGAATTTGAGCAATTATTTTGCCTACACCAAAGTGACCAACAATAAGAGAAGTGTGGGATTCCCTTATGACATTGACTCTTTCACCCTATGGAACACATAACTTGCCAAGATGATATAACAACTTGCTATGAACGTGATAATCCAAATTTTCAACATGATTTCCGTAAATCAAAGATGCATAAACATCTTTAAAATATTCATCTTGAGCATACTGTTCAATATAACTTTCATGCATGATTGAGTTATGCTTAAGAATAAAAAATGCATTAATAATAGGCCTTGATAACATATTTCCAACATTGTTGTTTATACCTTTCTTATACCTGATTACCAAATGAAATTGTTGTAGAAATCCCATCCACCTGAAATGTCTAGCTTGTTGTAGTTTGGTTTGCGATTTTAAATATTGCAAAGGTTGATGGATAGTATGAATAATCGCTTCTTTAACCATCAAATAATGCTTCCATTCTTCACGCTTTGTACCAAGGCATACAACTCTTTATCATAAGTTGGATAGTTAATTACTGCATTGCTAAAAGTTTCAGAACGATAACAAATTGGCTTACCATGCTGCATCAAAACAACTCCCATAACATAATCGCTTGCATCAGTTTGAATCTCAAATGGTTTCTTAAGATCTAAAAGTTCTAGAACTAGTGTTGTACTAATTTTATCTTTCAAAGCATCGAAGAATTTATGCTTCTTTCCTCCCAAATGAAAGACCTATTTCACACTTGTCAAAGCATGTAATGGTGTTGCAATGAGTGAGAAGTTAGCGATAATTTTTCTCCAATATTGCGCTACTCCCAAAAATATCTTAACATCTGTTACATTGTTGGGTTTAGGACAATTCACAATAACCTCGACTTTTGAGGGATAAATCTTCAATTCACCCCCTCCTACAATAATAACCATATAAACCAAAGAGGTTTTCCCAAATTCACACTTAGACATATTCAAATACAATTTCTCTTTTTTCAAGACATATAAAATTTATTTCACGTGCTTGACATTCTCTTCACGAGTCTTATTGAAAATAAGAATATCATCTAAGTAGACTATGACAAAATCATCAAGGAATGGTCACAACACATCATTCATAACTCTCATGAATGTTGCAGGTGCATTGCAAAGCCCAAACAACATAACTAACCATTCAAACAAACCTTGTTTTGTCTTGAAAGAAATTTTCCAAATATCATCTTCAACAATCCTTATTTGATGATAACCGCTTCTCAAATCTAACTTAGTAAAGTAAACAAATTCCTTTAACTGATCTAGAAAATCATCAATGCGAGGAAGAGGATAACGATTATTTACCGTGATCTTGTTCAAATCTCGGAAATCCACACACATGCACCATGTACCATCTTTCTTTGGAACCAAAACAATAGGAGACCCACAAGGAGATGTGCTAGGCCTGATGACCCCTTTTTCAAGCAGCTCTTGAATTTTCTTCTTGATCTCTGCATTCTCCAAAACTGACATTCTATACATGCCAATATTTGGAAGTGGTGCATCCTACTACAAGTGAATCTCATGTTGGATTCCTCTTTTAGGAGGCAACCCTTCAGGTTCCTAAAAAATGTTTTGATAAGTGTTGACAACTTCAACCAATTCATGCTTAATTTTTCAACACATCCTAGGAAATCTTAAGATTCAATAGTATCTTTATCTTTAATCATCAACAACACAAAATTCTTACTAGTATTTACAAGCCTTTTCATCTGACCAACACTAACAAGAGAAAAGTTCATCTTCTTACGATGTGATCTAACAATATACTCAACTCCATATTTAAAAAGATGATATTTTTTCTCATGACAATAGAATATGGATTTTGGTCATACAAGTATGTACTCCCTAAAACAATCCCACAAATATCAAGTGGTACAACATCAAGCTCTACCTCATCTATAAAATTTGCAGTGATGGCGAATTTGAGTTTGCATTTTCTTGTCACTTGTAATTTGGCATCATCACATACCCAACCCAAAGGTTAAGGTTTAGCATGAGGTGTAGTTTCTAAATTAAGTATCTTGACAATTGCTTCAGAGATAATATTGACGTGGGATCCACTATCAAACAATGTATCAACTTTTGTATGTTTTGTAATGACCCTAATATAAAAAGCTTACTTCTTTCTTTATCATTTAGAGACTCAATAGGCTAACTAGAAGAAATAGCACTTGCATTAGAAGCTATACCTTTCATTCACATGTCTGTGATTTTGGTTTCATCACTTGAATCAGATCCTGGATCTGGTTGAGTTGTAGCAGCAATCTTTTGTTTCCCCTTGTTATTAAACTTCATTGGTCTCGTTTCTAGATGTAATTTCCAGTAGTGGTCTTCATCATGGCCTTCTTTTGAACAACGTTTACAGGTTAGTTTCTCTCCTTCTTTCTTGACAATAACATTATTTTTTCCTTTGCCTTTAATTTTACCCTTTCCTTTGTCTCCAGATTTGAATGGTTTTTTTCTAATCTCTTGAGGAAAATTATTGCCTCTTGATTCTAAATGAATTTCCTAAACAAATATTTCATTTAGATTGGTGGGATTAAACATAAGTAGAGTATGTATAAAATAACTATGTAATCCACCAACCTATGTATTTAAGGAGATTATCTTGTGAAGACAAATCAACACCCAAGATTAAAGCTATTCTTCTAAATTATTGTGTGTAACTTTGGACGCTCTAACCTTTAGCTTGTCTAAAAATTTGCCAATCCATAATTTCTTTTTTGCATATAAGCTAATGGATAAAGTTTCGTTCTTAATGCAACTATAAATCATTCCAAGAAGAGATAATTTTACCACTTTTCTTCAAATATTCTTGAGTTTTGGCCTCTCACCAGATGAAGGATGCACCTTCCAAACAAAGAGAAGCGAGCTATAAATTTGTAACATCATCATCAATATTTTTAACCCTGCAATATAGTTCAATTTGATGAACCCAATTATCCAAATTTTCAGCATTTACTTCCCCATTGTAGATAGGAAATTCAAACTTGACTTCAAGCTTAATCAGAGGAGACTTAGCATGTCCTTTTGGAGATCTAGGAGGATTGTGTCTAGGTGATGAAGGAGATGAGGATGCAAATGAAGATGGAGGTGAAGGAGGAAGTGGAGGTGGAGGCTTGCTTCCATCACCACCATTACCTTTTGGATAATTTGAACTTTCTCCTTGAAACCTTGCTTTCCTCTCATTATACAACACTTACACCATCTCAAACATATCATACAAAACCTTTCTAAAATCTCTCTTCCTCGGACATCGATTTTTGTCCTTCTTCATGTGCCATGAACGGTGGAGTTTGTGACCTCGTTGAACCAATTTGAGGGTTTGGTTCTTCCATAATTCCTTCTCCTCTTCTCAATTTAGACCTTGTAATAATTCAACAAAACACTTGCAAAAATTGTCAAACCTTCAAAACAACCATGCTCTAATACCAAACTGATATGAAATTAAAAATTGAAGGTTTCTTGTAAAAAATTTCAAACTAGTTTATGTCTTGTGGGCAATGGATCGAAATTGAAAAATCACATAAACTTAGTAAACTTAGTTAAGTTTTGCAGATTTAAACAATGAAAAATAGACAACATGCAACATCAAAAAACAACAATTTGATGACATAGTTCACCCCTCCTGAGCTACGTCTCGAGGTCTAGCTTCCAATGTTGACCCCTTATATTATATACTCAAATTTGAGATTACATCAACATACAATGCTCAAATTAAAAAAAAAAACACCGCCGTTGAATCTAGAACACCCAGAAACCCTGTGTAGGCTCTTCTTGGGCTCAGAAAAGTAGAAAAATGGCTAATTTAGGCTTCCTTCTTCATTTCCCTGCTAATTTTTTTGCAAAATTGACCCTCTGTCAAAACTGGCAATGAATTATGTCTTTGGAGGCATTTCACAGCAACAAATTCATGCAAGGGCGACGACAAATCTGCCGAAAATAGTGCAAATTGTCGAACCTTCAGTTTGACACATGCGCCCTTATTTTCCACCTCTAGGTCGGTCATGTGGTGCCATATGGCTAGGGAGTGTTTTCCAAAGACCACGTGCCCCTATGACCCTCCACCCTAGGTCATATAATGGTGATAGGTCCTTGGGTTGAGCGCGTGCATGGTGCCACACACCTCCCCCCCGACGTTCATCGTCAGTGGGTATGTGTAATAAATGGGACTAGGGGCAAGCCATACTCCCTGCCCCTTCCGCCTCTTCCCACGTTCTAGTGATATATCATATGTCTTGGGGCTGGGCCAGTCGGGTGAGCCCACCAGCCCGACCCCAACCCAAACCACAACCGTTCCACTTTAACATAAACCGTTAAACCTTATATAACAAAAAACAACTGTGCGGTCTTATGGTAAGATAGATGGTTGTGTTGCTAGAGGTTGCGGGTTCAAACCCTGCTGAGGTCGATCGGTCCATAATTTTTTTTTACATGAACTTCGAGGGCCAAGTGGCACCCTCTCATAGGGCCATGTGAAACCTTATGATTGGCTCCACATGTTGGAAATACTGAGAGGGGGGGGGGGGGGTGAATTAGTATTCCTTTTCAATTGTTATTTTTATCAGTTAAATCATTTATATTTAGAACACAAAATGAACAACAAGAATAAATGATTTTATTAATATAATATTTACAATAAATCAAGTACAATGTATATAGGGCTTCAACCAGTTGCCAAGCACCAACTTGGACTTTGTGAGGCTCCAACCTCCAGGGCACCAACCCTGTCTTGTCAAGGCACCAACCTTGGATTTAGGAGCACCAACTCCAAGGACACCAATCCTTCCAATTCTGAGGCACCAACCCCAAGGGCTCCAACCCTCTGCTGTATATTGTCTAGATATGTTTGGTAGTTATTCTCTGCTCCCAACCCTGCTGGACCTATGACTTACTTCTGTCCTCCTACTTGACCTACGACTTTCTCTGTTTCTTCCAGTTCACCAGTTGTGAACTTTCCTTGTTCTCTGTTATAGATGCCTGATACGCCTGACCTTTGGCTTCCTTTTTCGCTCACTTGATCTTCGGCTTCCTCTGTGCTCGCTCGACCTTTTGGCTTCTCGACCTTTGACTTCTCGATCTTCGGCTTCCTCTGTCTCTTCGAGTTCACCAATACTCAAAAGACACATTCATTTGGAAGAGAGGCTGACTTATGATGTCACATATTAAAATTATATCAGAGAGGCCCTTTCATCCACAGACTTAATTATTCACGGAAATCGCATCACAAGAGAGGTTATACCCATATTGGAGATCCCACGTGCCACGTCATTCCTTTAATCCCGCAATCACAACTTTCATGAAAATATGAGGTTTTACAAGTGTGCTTTGTCCTCCGATATCAACATCATCGATATTCACATATCAACATAGTTAAAACCATATAATGGGTGGTCCCACCAGCCACATCATCACCTTAATCGCAATCGCAATTTTCGGAGGTTTGCACATAACATAGTGATTCCACTACTGTCGACGGAGTGGATGCGATATGATCTTAAGCAGTTGTTAATAAACCCGTTGGGTCCACAACCTTATCGCAATCAGCGGTTTTCCATCGTTACATCTCTTCAAGACTTGCGATATGCGACAGATGTGATATTTCTTTAGGACGTATTATAATGGTGCAGTGGGTCCACATACTATCACAATCGGGGTTTCGACATGATAAGGCTTTAAAGCTTGCAATGCACTGGATGCGATATTTCAATAGAGTTGTTACCATAAAATGATCGGGTCCGCAGTACATATCACAATCGGCAGATTTCAATGTGGCAAGGCTTTAAAGAGGCTTGCGATGTGGTAGATGTGATGTTGTATTACGACATATTGTAATGGTCCCATGGGTCTGTATATATATATATATATATATATATATATATATATATATATATATATATATATATATATATATATATATATATATATATCGCAATCGCAGATTTTCAGTGTGACATTCCTTTGCATTACATAACTTCTGATGCGGCAATTCTAGTTGGGTCCGCAGCTCATCGCAATCGACAGTTTGTGGGACTTCGACTGGCACATGGATTAACAACGGCCTTAACCCCTGTAGTTGACCATGATCTAAGGGTTGACTATGAGATCGACGGCTAGGATTGAGTGCGGGACTTCAACCACGATCAAGGAAGTTCGTACTTTCCTACCCCCATTCTTCTGATAGTTTTTGCTCCTATGACTTCTCTTCACTCTTCCACTCTTCCGATAGCTGTTGCTCCTGTGGCTTATCTTCATGTGACCTCCGATAACTCTGTTTATGCTCCTCCGCTATTACTGTTAACTCCTCCGTTAACATTGTTTATGCACATCCACCGATGTGTTCCTCTTTGTTTCTCGTGGCTTCCAATGACCTCTTCCTCTTACGCTTTGGCTTCATGATGGCTTCTGATGAACTCTGCTTTGACTGCTCCTGTTCTTGACTTCCAATGGCTTCCAATGTCTTTCCAATGGCTTCCCTGATGGCTTTGCTCCTGTTTCTTCACGGATCTGCTCTGCTTTTCCTTGACTTCATATCATCATTTAGTATCCTGGAATATTACCATACTGACATCAATGACAACCTATATTAACACCACACCAAACTTGTCAACCAATAAAATAAATGCCAACTATCCCTATATGATCATGCCACATGTCATGTCCTAATTGGCTTGTCTTAAAACCATACTGCATACTCACCTATTGATGTCAGCACCACATCATCGTAGGTCTACCAAGTCAACCCTACAAGTTTTCTTTTAAGTTGTTTTCTAAAAACTTCAGAATTCGATAGCTTTCTCATATAGTGTAAGATTGAGGCGATTCAAGCATTGTTGGAATTAGAATGATGAGATATACTATTTGGTGCTAGTTTCAGGAGAATTTGATTACTTTAATTTTTGAGTATATTTTGATCCCTCAAATCATGGAAGTACACACACTTCCCTCTAGAAAGAGGTTTTTTAATAATATCAACTATCTTCTCATTAGTGGATATATACTATAGCTTTACTTCTTTCTTCTACACCATGTCTCAAATGAAGAGGTTCTTCATCCCAATGTGATCTGACTTATCTTCATGGTTATCACCTACACCTAATCAAGACAATCTTGCAAATAGCCTTTGAGTCCAAACCGTTACTCAACCAATTGCAACATACTCGACTTCAACAATACTAATTGCGATAGATGTACACTTCTAGCTCATCCAATGAAATCATAACAAAGCCCAAACTAAAGAAATATCCTCATTGACTCTTTCTGTCTTCAACACTCGTAACCCAATCTGAATATGCAACTGTACTTCATTGTTTGAGACAATCTCAAATCATAAGCAACTTTTTCATAACCAATTGTAACATGTTGGTACTCCAACACATTTTGAGCAACATATCTTGGCTCAACCATAAACTGATCTACTGGATCACATATGCTTTCTGGTCATCCTGATGAGGTTCTCCCTTTTAGATTGAGACATATCTTGTTGTGGTAACTCTGGTTTCTCCCTCTGCCACTATTTTCATTCAGCTATCTAGCTTGAAAATGTCAATGGTAATCCAAAATCTTGATCTCAGAGGTATACTCCCTCTTAAAATAAGGCCTTCTTCAATCATGAGACTTTTATGCACTTCAAATCCTTTACAATTTGTCATGATCCTCTCCCTCTTTACTAAGAGAACCTTATATGCTAGATACTGTAGACACTAAGATCAAAGAATACTTCAATATTTCTGATCTAATCTCTCCCTTTGAGTTCATATCTCATATGGTACAATATCTCTGAACGTAAATCATGATTATGATAAAGTACTCTTGCTTTTCTTCATTCTTGCACTTCTATTTGCTTGTCAGAGCATTGGTAAATTTTACTAGATACTTGCAATCCTCACTAGGGGGTCATCGAAAAACAATTACAACCGCGTAGAGGATATAAATACATGATACTAAGTAATAGTAAAATGATAACAATAATAGTAATCAAATAAGAGAGATATAGAATACTTATCTTTTTAGGATTATAGGGGAATGCCATCTCCCTCTTGATCTTAGCTTATGTTTTCGTTGCTACAATACCCTCCAAATGTTGGCCTATATTCAAACCTTGCAGCCTCCCTTTGATCTTGTGAAATGTCATTTCTAGTTGTTAGAGTCATTCCATACTTGTTTCCTAAGTTTCTAAGTAACTTTCTATAGAAATTCAAATTGTTGTCTTTTGTTAAGGCAAGTGTCAATCTATGTGAAAGGAAGTTGTAACACACCTTTAAGAGGAAACCCCAATTATCTCTCTTTCATTAATGAACTCTATCTATCATATGGATATGCATTGGACTCATTCTCAAGGTATTGCACACTTTCTTGTTGTAGTTGACACTTGTGTCGAAAGGTATATCTTAAGTGTCACACTTGGAGGTAAGTGTTGTCTTGTTGTCATTTCAATGGATGCATGTTGATTTTGGGTACTAAGTGTCTCATTGCAGTGAGCTTGGTTCTTTATGATTGTTTGATCATGTTCAAGTCTTGCTATATGCTTTTACTCTCATCTTTTTTCCTTATTGATCCCACACTTAGTTAATTTTGCAGTTTTCGTTGTCTCCACAACTTTCTCAATCATGGACCAACCTTTCTTCCTCCTTGAACTATGCACTATGCAGTCACAAGCCTTAGTTAAGAACCCTCTACCTCCTAGAACTACGCACTATGAATTCACATAGAATTGCCTCCATCAATTGCGCACTACGTAATCCTAGTGCTCAGTCACTCAAGATTTGCTAGTTGCACTTGCCCAATGCAAAGTCCTAATCAAACTTTACTTGCCCTATGCATTGCACAATCACAATGGATAGAGGAGCCTCTTCTAGAACCTTGCTGTATTTAATTTTGCAGTCCTTGGAGCCTCTCCTTTTTTCATTGCACACTGTGCAATCACCGAACCCAATCATGCATCTCTTCCTCTTGGACTTGCCCTCTACACAACCCCTGACTTGCTTCTCTCTTAGCCACTGCGCATTGCACAGTTACATTGCCTAGTCCCTCACCCCTTACCTCCTACTCCTGTGCATAGTGCATAAGAAGGCCTCTCTCCTCAACCTTGTGCACTCCCCCAACTCAGTGAACATGTTGAGAAACAAGATTGGCTAGGAGATTGATGGAATGATGTCATCTTATCATGAGTGAAATCCATTTACAAGTATTATTATCTTAAAGTGGTAGGATGATTCTCAAGGAGTATGTCAAGGAGATGATACAAGAAGGCCCTTGTGAAGTTGAAGACATAAAGAGATCATCAAACAAAGAGATAAAAGGACACTAGATCACAATAGAGGAATGAAGATCAAGATCACATGGAAGACTCTATATCATAACCAACCTCTTGGAGGATGAAGATGAAGTACAAGCAAGACCTATCATGAAGATGTGAAGATAGTAGCAAGGAGAAAATCTTGGCATTGATACACTGCAATGAAGTTCCATGTCACATCGCCAAGTCATGGATTCTCAAAGTGTCACCATAAAAGTCATATGTTATCAATGTATTTTTCCACAAATTTGTGGAAATGTAATATTTTATTTTCAAAAAAAGATAAAAAGCAAAATGTGTGGAAGCCCAAGGGTCACACATAGAAAATGAAGAGTCATGTAGAAGCTCAAAGTCCTCATAGGAATTCAAAAAGTCACATGGGAGCTCAAGAGTCATGAGGGAAGACAAGGGATGTGGAGAGTCACCTCATTTGTTATATATACACCCTCATAGCTCAAGAAAATGAATTTTCACCTTGAATTCTCAATCTATGCATAGGAGAGAAGATTAGTCTTCTGAGAAGCAAGTAGTGGCTTGATGCTCCACTATTGGAACTAGTGTTGTATCATTGTAATAATGTATCTTGGAACTTTAACTTTATAATTGAAGCTCTCTTGGAGCTGGATCACTTTCATGCTAATGTCGTGGATGATTGTAAAACTATTCTTTCATTGCTTGGAGTGTATGTTTATGTTTCTACATACTAATGGAAATGAACTGTTTCGTTGGCTTTAGTATGCATCTTCCAATTTTTCATCTCTTGCTTTCATGATCTTTATTTCTTTGTGAACTATTTCACGAGATAATTAATGATTCTTTCAGATATATGCATGTGTCTTCACTAGGATAGGACTATTACTTTTCTCTTAAAGACTCACTTTCTCTTCCATTTCATGAAAGAAACTTGATACACTTTAAAATTGAATACATCACAAGGCCAACTTACTTGTTTATATCTAAAGTATATGTGCTCTCTCTTGTGTTGTTTATTGCAGCCAAGGAAAATCATTAAGGATATGCAATTGGGCCTACTTCCTGGATGGGCTCCTACTTCAAACGATGTGAGGTCTAATTGGGAATTCATATTGGGGAGACCCCCTGTTTGTTGGGGGCATCCAGCACTGTGAACAAATTCCTTGCATCCATTGTCACCTTATCATCCTTTTCCTCATCATGATGTCCTTCTCTCCTTGTTAGGGTTAGGTTTTATTGTTTTAGCGGAAACGTTTGTTTAGGTTCAAAAGTAGGGTTTTTTTCCATAGACCTTAGACCTTTCTCATTCAACTCCTTTCATCTTGCTATGGTTTACAAATCTTAGATATCCAAAACCCTAAAAAAAATTCATATAAAAGAGTTTCAGACTTCCAAAACCCTATACTTTTACAAATCCATTGCAATGTGAGATTTCTCCTTTCATATTCCATTGAATATTGTATTTGCGCTTTACTAGAAATTCAACTAATTTTTTTTTTCAATCCTTTCAACCCAAGTAGTCTACACACATCAAGTTTTTCAAATCACTTATTTTTCTTGAGCGGACTCTCAACCTTGAAAGAGCAATCGACCTCTTCTTCATTGCAAGATCATAAATTTCACACATTGTTCAACAATTCTTGTAACTCTCAGATCAAATCTTGGCCCATAGTAGAACTTAAAGATTTATTGCAATGTTTACGAATGATTTTTCCTAATCCAAGCAGTCACAAAGACTTCCTAAAGGAAATATGGTACAACCTTAGAACCAATAACTCAGGCTAATCTACACAATTTTCAGGGCAATAGAAAATTTCAAACTGCAATGATTTTGATTCTTTAAAGTGATACAAGAATGAACCCTCAAATAATTTAAGAGACTTCGCCCTTAAATTCTAGAAATTACTTGAAGTATATACCTAAACTTCTTTTACAATTATAGTGAAAACAAATATTCTTCCAATTGGAAAATGTAACTAGGTTCAGTCTTCATAATTATCATTGTACTTGTATCATTATGTATTTTATGCAAAAAGAGGAAAAAGAGAAAAACATTTTTTTATTCCATTAGTTAAGCACATTCTTCATGCTTCTAGGGTTTGTTGAGTCAAAGAGTCTAAGTTATATTTGGACCTCTTGTAATTTGGGTACAATCACCTCAAGAATCCAAGTCAGTCCTCCTAATTTTCAAGTCGGCTCACTGAAAGGATGTGTCTTTTCGCATATGAGAACAACTATATATTGGCATGCATACTCCACCAAATGACAAACAATTCATTGCTTCTATGTGACAAGTTCTGAGGAAGAAAGGAATGTGAATTTCAATAGCTACTGAAATATGTTTGAAATATAATGAGAGCTTCCTGGATTATATACTTGAGATAATGGTGGTTTCTTGTGGAAAATAATATGAGATAATTGAAGTGCTACAATACGATTTTGGAGGGCTTGACTTGGTTTCTTGGAGATTGGATTTGGGTCTTCGATTTCTCTCTTTGATCTGATTCTATAAGAAGATATTTTCTAGGTTTTCCCCCTTGTGGGATTTTTTCCCTGGCTTGGAACCTATATCTTGTGTCTCTTGTTCTCTCTGATATTCCTATTTTTTGCATTTCTGTAATTTCTTGATGAAAAGAAGAACACAAAATAATAATAATAATAAGCCAATAGAAATTTCACAAGTAATTACCAAATAAGAGAAATCATCATATTTATTTTCCTATTGATTTCTCAACATGGAATCAGAGCTAAAGTTTGAAGAAAATGGCATGAAGATCACTTCTATTGGCTGTAATATGTGCAAATTTCCTGAGATATGAAGGCATATAAGTTCTGTTCTTGATCTCCTGTGGAAGACATTCAAATTTTGTTCCTTATTTCCTGTGGAAGGTATATGATCCAAGTTTTTACAATCCAAGTTTTGCTCGTCATCGTCTATGGTAGATGTGAACGAGTATATATACATGGGAAATAATCTAATACAAGTTACTAAAGTCTGTCTATAATTAAGATCCAAATATTACAATATTGCAAACAATGATGTGTGGCTTGACAACATTACAGCGTACTGTATGACTAGTATCACTAGCATGAGGTATGACTATGGTATGGCTCTTACGTCATGGATTGCATTCTCTATGAGATATGTATTACTCTCTTAGTAGCATAAAATAGAATAATTACTCTATGGCACACAACATAATGGGTTGATCACTTTATTTATAAGGCTCGATGTACTTGTTTCATGGCTTGATATGATCAACAAAGGCTCATTGTGGCTTGTTTATATATATTTTAGTAGTTCATTATATGATTCATTGTAGCTAGAAATATGTTATATGGCTCGATATATGTGGTTTTATAAGCTCATATTAATCTGATCGTATAAGAATCTTTGTAGCTCGTGTTGATTAGATCATATGGCATCTCTATAACTCGTATTGAATAGATCATATGGCATCCTTGTGATTTGAGGATAGTAACGATGATCTATATAACTGAGTGACCTATATAACACAAATTCTACTCAGATTACACTATGGTATGGTCTGCATTTATCTAAGGTAAGGGCTCACATTTCTTCATGATAAGGCTCACAATTATCCAAGGCTCAAAAGCTCACACCATTGGCTCACATACTCTATGTCGTGACTCGTATTTATCCAAATATGAATCACATAAAGTTCTATGGTTTACATTCATATCATTATGGCTCGTATTCTATCCTATATGAATCAATATTTTTCTTTGTGACTCGTTGTGGCTCACATCTCTTAGATGTTTTAACAATAACAATGATCTATGGAAATGATTATAACAATACCTCATGTTAGAGTACAATTTTTCTATGATTGTGACAATAATATTTGAACATTGATGCCTATGTTGATTAGGAAGTGATTTGATAACAATGTTCGAAATGGACATTGACCTTGATAGAAGACAATGGTCTATATGACATTAAGACTGTGATCTATTATGGTAGTAAAATAAAAGTGACGTTGTATATGGCAGTAACCTTTTATATCAATAATTTGAGATATATGACAAAACCCTCATGACAGTAATGGCTTGGAAATGATGATTGAGAAGTGAAGTATTATTCTTATGACAATGATGTGTAATAGTGACAAATATAGCTAACAAAGATACAATATTTTTATAGTACTTATGTGACAAAGATAGTGATCTTGATATGGCTATGACCCTTTGATGTATGGTAGCTATAACAATGATCTACATAACAATGATATAGTGACCATGATGACACTAAAATGATGATCCAAGTAAAAAAGGCATGAGTATAATCTACGTAATAGTGACTTGGAGACTATAATAGTAACCCTTCATACGATAGTGATGGATTGTATAACAACCATGAAACTTAATCTCTATACAATGGATTTCACCATGAAGCTGACTTGTTCGATTATGAAGAAATGAAAGACATAGGACTTTATAGGGTTCGATAGCTAAAAGTATGAGGCATCCTTGATGAAAGTAAGACATGAAAATTATATTTGCATGAACGAGGTAAAATTCAAAGAGGTATGTATAATTTATGTGCATTTTATGACCTATATTAAGTCCTTTAGGTCATGATGATGATCATAAAAAAAAAGGTCTACATGAATATTAGATAAAAGGCATATCAAACAATATAATTAGGGTTTTGCAACATTTTTCAATGATTGGATGACAATTCTTGAGGACTATGAAGGATCTAGGGTTTGCATAGAGTTTGCAATTTCTAATGTAACAAGATCTTGAAGACCTTAAAAATATATGTTTTTGAAAATAATTCTCTTGTGTGGTTGTAGAAATTTATAGTTTATAAGTGATAGGTCTTGGAATCTAGGGTTTGTAACCTTATAAATGTATGGAATAAAAGGATAAAATATAGAAATAGAAATCCTAATTGATTGTTTTTGCTTTAAAAAGAAAAGGAACCTAGTCCTTAAGAATGACACGTATTATATCACGATGATGTAAAAACAAGGGGTCCAAGACTAAGAGGGATTCAACCTTCCTCCATAGATCATTATTTAACATTTTCTTGATTATTACTAATGCTACTATCATGTCTCCTTTTTATTTCATAAGTCTTCTAACCAAGGTTACCGGTCAAGACAAGTTCTATATAAAGTTTGACTAAGCATACAAAATACTTGAAGAAACGTGGCATAACATGAAGACTGTGAAGGAACGAGAAGTTTGATGTATGCATAAAAGAACACTATCATATGGAAAAAGTTTACTAACCTCAGATGGAAAGAGGGAGATGTAAAGATCCTGATAATTACGATATTGAAGCTTGCTAATTTATTCGTTCCAAATTGATCATTAAAATATAAACACAATGTAGAAGAAATTTATTGCAATATGAGATAGATAATGCAAAGGAATGTTGACCTTAGAGGGGGAAAGTATCAAAATTTGACACCTTGACTTGAGTTCATTGTGATTTTGTAACTCCAATATTGATGATTTGTTCCAGATATGATTTGGCTCCCTGGAAATACATATTGCAGAAGTTTGTGTAGAAGCTAGAAAGATAGCAATTGAGATAATTTGTTGGTTGATATTGATACATATTTGTGGTTTGATCATGGAACACAAGGATTTTTATGAAGAAATAAGTCATGTGCTAGTAGCTGTAAAGAAGTTTGGCTCCTTAAAGATGACATATGAACCATTTGATGATAATGTTGTTTGATGATTGACAAGATCTAGGAAGCTCAAATTTTGATATGACATGATGCTATTAGGAGCCAAGAAACCATGTCATGAAGATGGAATATAAAATAATTTAGCTCAGTAAAATTTTTGACATTTATGAAGGTCAAAGCTCAAGTATAATTTAATGCAAGAAAGGAGCCTTGCAGGTACAACTATACCTCCTTGAGAAAACAAGTATCTAATGTATTGAAGTATGAGACCAACGAAGGATTGTGCTTATGTATCCCTGTTTGAGAGGGAGTAAGGATCTCCTCCCTGGCCAAGAGGGAGTGATGGTAGACACTATATTCTCCATATGTCATGCACTAGGCTAGGACTAACAACCATATGTTTAGTGAAGGAAATAGGAGGGAGAATGGAGGATTAGATAAGCATCTAAGACCAATACTTATTAAGGATTGGGAAGCCAAGATAGAAGTAGTCCCATGTACTGACACTCTTTGAGGATTGGACATGGTATCCAAGATAAGAGTAGTCAAAGAGGACCGATATTCTTTAAGGATTGGGAATCCAAGATAAGAATAGTCCTGTAAGGACATACCTGGTGAGCATCTAGATGGGGTATGTGCCTTGAGAGGTTGTGGTGATGGTGTCCAAATTTTTGCCTCCCAACATTGTGCTCTAACCTTGTGGAGAGTTAGAGATTGTTAGTCAAGTCCTTGCTATATTGAAATTTGATAATTTTTGTTATGATGTTGATGCTTGAAGATGGCTTATCAATCTGACTCTTATTATGATAATATTTCAATTTGAGAGTATCCTCATACCAGTTGTGGAATTATGAACACCTCCATAGTTAAGAGGGAGTGTTGGAAAATGTAACTAGATTCGATTTTCATAATTATCATTGAAATTGTATCATTCAATATTTTATGCAAAAAGAAGGAAAAAAATTATTCCTTTAGTTAAGCATGTTCTTCATGCTTCTAGGATTTTTTGAGTAAAAGAGTCAAAGTCCTATTTAGAATTCTTGTAAAGAAAAAGGAAAAAGCTTTTTTGACAATGCAATTTGGGTAAAATCACCAAAAGAAGCCAAGTCAGCCTTCCTAATTGTCAAGTCGGCTTACTGAAAGGACGTGTTTTTTCACATATGAGAACAAATATATATTGGCATGCATCCTCCACCAAATGACAAGCAATTCAATGTTTCTTTGTGATAATTTCTAAGGCAAAAAAGAATGATGGAATGTGAGTTTCCTGAAGTGATATGCCTGCAATATAATGTGAGATTCCTATATTATATAATTGATATAATGTTGGTTTTGTGTGGAAAACAATATGAGTTAATGAAAGTGCTATAATATGATTTTGGAAGGCTTGAATTGATTTCTTGGAGGTTGGATTTAGGTCTTGGATTTCTCACTTTGAGGAGATTTTCTAGATTTTAACCCTTGTGGGGTTTTTTCCCTAGCTTGGAGCCTATATCTTGTGTCTATTATTCTCTGTGATCTTCATTGTTTTTTTCATTTTGGTAATTTATTAATGAAAATAATAATAATAATCCAACAAAAATTCTCAACACTACTTGATGTTAGCACAATGGTGACATACATTTGATACTTCTTTATGACTTTTGACCTTATGGGATTCCTTTGTCTGAACCTCATTTCAAGACTTCTCTAGAAATGTTGATATGGCCTTTTGAAACCAAAAACAAACTGTGATATTTTTTTGAGGTCATTTGATGGAGTCATTTGGCCTTCTAGCATTTGACCTAAACCCTTATTCTCTGTAAGGTTATAAAATAATTTTGATGATTCAATTTTTATGAGGTTACCCGACCTCTATCATTAGTTCTTAGATATTTATACCTTCTTCAAAAAAAGTATCCTTGACTTCCTTCAAAATTTCAGATTTTATGAGATATTAGACTTAAACTTTAGACTTCTGTTATGAGGCTTTCGATCGTAATTTTTTTTTTTGAGATAACCTCAGAGAATTTCACATATGAGGATATTTCGTTTTGCATAAATTGAAACTTTGGTCACTTTTCCTAATGTTTCTTTGATACAAGTTTATTCTATTCATGTGCATAGAAAACACAAATATTTTCTAATTCTTCTCATTGTATGGAAAGAACCTAGTTAGGGCATGAATTACGCAATGCTTTGGTGGAAAAAATTGGTATAAATAGTAGATACCTTGATCAAAGCTTGATTTTTGGTTATGGAGCTAGGGAATCTAGGACATATTGAAAAATAAAGCCCCAGAGGATGACTAGACACGGGGGCTTCACTAGGGGAGCAATACCATAGCACATGGGTTCACATTGGGGGATATTTATTGAGGAAAAAATGACATAATATATTGGGGGATATATAGAGGGTAGAGGTTTTTCATATTGGTAGGGATAAAAAATGGAGCCCAAAGTTAATGAAAAAATATAAAGGGGTATAAAAAGGTTAACAAAAAATGGATACCTACAATATCTAGTGAAAATAAGGGTTTTAAAATTGGGAAGGTGTATTAGGTTTGTATTGGTAGGGGGTTAAATAATGTGATTTTTAGAGGTATTTTCCAATATGTAGTCAAATTAAGGGTATTGTTTAATATTCCATGAACGCACGTGATATCTGAGGGGTTCATTGAGTGAAGCCCCCGTGTGATTAGATGAGTTCTTTTCAGGACTTCTCTTTCACCATAGTATGATACCATGTTGATTTTTTGATACTATCTGTAATTTGATCATTTTTTTTATGATTTTTCTTAGATTGATATTTTCTCACATTTATTGTCCATCATAAAACAATTATATATATAAATTCAATAGTATAACAAAATGCTAGAGAATCATAAATAGACAACCACAAAATAACATACGAGTTTATACTAATATGAAAACCAAACAACCTTTCCTTGTAGAATAAAGTCAACAAGAGAGAAATCCAAGTCAAAATAATAAACAAACTAACCAACAACATGACAAGTGTTAAAATTTGGGCATCTATGGGATGAATTTACCCATAGCCCCAAAAGAAGACCAAAGTTGAATTCAATGGGATGAAATTTCCCCATTGCGCCATAATAATACCAAAGTTGACTTCAATTGGATGAAGAAAAACATTATTATAAATTATTGAGGCGCGAATTGGGCACGAAATTATGAAAGAAAATATATTTGATATTATGAGCAAATTTGAATTTAGCTATTTTGTATTTTTCCTCCAACGAATTGTATATAAAGGAAATCTATCTTAATTTTGTATGGTTCATATAACCTATATGAGGTTCGCTACAATATAGTCACTCATTTTTGTCTATGGATCTATTGGTTTTCTCCTGAGGTCCACATTTCTTGTGTATGGTTCGTATATGGCTTGCTTATGTTCTTGAGACCAACATTAATTATGGCTCGTATTAATACTGTTGAGGTTCGATATACATACTATGTGATTCACATGCACTGTAAAATGACTCACAATGGATATCTATGACTTGTTCTCATTACAGTGGTATGCATACATTATGGTCCACAAGGGTAATCGTGTGATTTGATCTTTCAATGGCTCACATAATTTTGTGGTTTGTATTCATTTGTTCTATGGATTGAATTCATGGCTCGTATTTCTATGCACGTCTTGCTTTTTTTATGGCTTGCATACTATGCTCTTGTGACTTGCATTCTTATAGGAGGACCGCACAACTCTATAGACCACAACAATATTTTATGGCTCAAAACATAACACTGGTATCACTCCCTGTCACATCACACTTACAATTGGATCTCACTGTCTGTGACATGGATCTCACTCTCTATGTCATGTTTGGGATCAAAATTACAATAAGGTGGCTTGAAATTTTACTTGTAACATTATAACGGTTCACAACAATGGTTTATGGATCACATCAATTAACGTTAACGTCAAAATATTTTTGTGCACACTGGATCTCTCCGGAGGCATCTATATATATTTGATCGTACTACAATGGTATCAATATTTTGGTATCTTTATAGTGACTGTATATTATCCTCTGTGGCATACTCATTACAACAACCGTATATTCTACTCTTTGGCATATTAATTATAGTGGCATTAATTATACTATGTGGCTCGCTTGGGAAGTGCTTTGATATCAAATTATAGTGAGACATTACTCTTGACAACTGTTGACACCTAATTCGAAACAGATGAGGTGAAGCTGGACAGTCATCTAGAAGATGAACTGATCCGTTTTGTATATGTATAAATAACAATTGTCTAATGAATAAAATCATAAGTTCTGTCTTGCGCTCATTAATTGCTGGAGTTACCCTGGCCTGACATGGTATCAGAGCACAGGTCCCAGAAATAGCTGTAACTCCTCTGCCAGGTTTCTGCTGCCTCATGAAACCTCTGTCCTGAGACTGCGTGCTTCTGGCGGTGTTCTGAGCGCCTCTGACAAAATATGGTGCGGTGAGCGTGGAATGCGCTGTTGAATGTAAGTATGCGTTGATGCGTTTCTGTTGTCATAACCATGACTGCGTTTTTGGTGAAAATGCAACTGCGTTTTTTGAAAAATGATATTGGAGTTTGTAAATGGTGACTGTGTTTTTATCAAAGCCATGCCATCTTCATGACTGCGTTGAATTGCTGTAATGGTGACTGCGTTTGTAAAAAAAAAAAAAATGCGACTGCGTCTCTTGTAATGGTGGCTGCGGTCTTATTTTAATGAAGACTGCGTTTTTTTTGTAATGGTAACTGCTGGAAATACTGTTCTCTACTCGAAATTTGCTGGTAATGAGTTTAAAAGTGGTGATGGATCCGAATACGTGACATTGAGGGTGTCCGATGTGTTGGCTGTACTCTTTTAGCTTTAATATTGAATGCCCAGTAATTGTTGTTAGTGCGGCTTTTTAATTGGATGTTGTGGAAGAATGTGAGAACTGAAGTGTGTCAAACCATGGGCATATGCAACTGTCCAGAGTAAATTTGCGAGCAATTTTATGTGCATAACAAGTGCAAGCATATGCAACAAATCAGTATAATATATGCAAGTCAATACTTACTGCCTTTTTAATGGTGACTGCGTCTTGTTTGTAAAGACTGCTCCTATTGTTGCACGCAACAAGCACCAGTAACCAAGGATTCACACCCATTGTATGCACAACGGTTTGAGAACCCGTGGGCGCCAGATATACTCTATAACTGTTTATCCCTTTTGGCATATATAATGATATGATCTTCTCCACTGGAAATTGCGAGGTTCATTGTATTGATAAACTGTGCCGTGCCATAGAATTATGCCGAGGTTCTGTATTATTGTATTGAAACCGTGCCATAGAATTATATATTAAGACTGATGCTGAGGTTAAAAAAACTGAGATTCTAAAGGTGGATATATAGAATACTGCAATGAGCCGAGAACAGTAAAATGTATAGAATTACTCAGTAGCATGTCTTTGGCTATAAAGGAACGAGTGTCTTAAACATCTAAAGATTGATATTTTTTTGGAATCTGTGGCATAAGATTTTTTTTTCCAGCAGAAGTCTTGCTGTGGCATAAGAATTTTTTTTTTCCAGTAGAAGTCTTTTATCAACAGAAGTTTTTTTTTTAGCAGAGATATTTTTACAGAATGCATTCAATCATTTCTATGGTCGGAATAGTTCTCACTGGCAAGGAGAACTATTCTGAATGGTCCCGGATGGTAAAACACACCCTTATCTACAATGAGCTGTGGAAAGGAGTGTGTGTCGGAGAAGAAGACAAAGACCCTGTGCAGCCCACATCAGACAAAGAACTCGCCATTTGGGAAAACAAGAACAACAAAGCCTTTGCATTGATCGCAGCATCTGTAAATGAGGAAGTAAGTCGTCATATTTCATCCTATTCCACTGCCTTTGAAGCTTTACAAAAGCTGAAAGAACTCTATGATACACATTCTGCACTTGAAGTTGTTCAGCTCATGATTAAACTCTTCACTCTTGAACTGAAAAATAATGATCCTCTTACTCTTGCATCTGAAATAAAGTCTATAGTGCATGATATTAAATCCACTAAGGTTGAGCTGGATATCTCTCTTATTGCCTTTCTCAAAGCACTCTATCCTACCTACTCTAACTATCTTGAGTCTTTACAAGCAAATGGAAATCTTAAAGATATAACCTTTGACACTCTTGTGAAAAAGTTTGCTGAAAGAGAGAAAGCCTTTGGAAAGAAAACAGTCCCTGAATCTTCTGAAGAGACTGTTTGCCTTGCTCATAAAGAAAAGCATCCTGCTCAAGATTCTACAAGAGGAAGAGGTGGACGAAGAGGAAGAGGAAGATACTTCAGAGGCAGGGGGGGCAGACATCCTCAAGCAGAAAAGGCAGATCTGCATTGCATTCGCTGCAAACGAAATGGATCACATGATGCTTCTACATGCAAGCTACCATGGGACAAAGTTGAGCAGAGAAGAAATCAACAGAAAGGTAAAACTGATGACACAGACAAAGGTAAAGCACCTGAATCCGCTCACTATATTGAGGCACAATGTAACATTGGAGTAAATGAAGATTTGTTTAATGCTTCACTTGCTTCTTCGAAAAATGACTGGTTGCTTGATTCAGGAGCAACCTGTCATATGACTCATAGGAAAGATTTCTTTGAAGATTTCACTCACAATGTTGATGGAGCAGTATACTTTGCAGATCAGTCAAAAATCAAGCCATCAGGGCTTGGCACAATCAGGCTTAAACTGCCTGGTCTTCCAGACTTTCTTCTGGATCATGTTCTATATCTCCCACAGCTGAAGAGAAACTTGCTGTCCCTGGTCCACATCTGCCAGCAAGGTCACTCCATTCACATGTTTGATGGCAAGCTTGAGGTAAGAAAGGCATCTGACCACTCACTTGTCATGAGGGGTATAGAAGAAGAAAGACTCCTTAAACTGCAAGGAACCTCTGCTCATGCACAACATTTCTCATATATTTCTCATCATGAAGAAGGTGCACTTCCATCAAGTTTATTATGGCATGCTAGATTTGGACATTTAAACTATGATAGTCTCCGCTTGTTGAAGAAAAATGGTGTTGCTGGTTTGCCTACAATTCCTAGAAAACATAAACAATGTGATGCCTGCATTCTAGGAAAGCACAACAAACAGTCTTTTCATGATTCACATTCAAGAGCACATAGGAAGCTTGAACTTATTCATTCAGATTTATGTGGTCCAATGCCTGTTCCTTCTGCAAATGGAAATAAATATATCATGACATTTATTGATGATTACACCAGAATGTGTTGGGTTTATTTTTTGAAGAACAAATCTGATGCTTTTCAAACATTCAATAATTTTCATAAATGGATTGAAAATGATGCACAATCTCATATTGGGTCTATTCGCACTGATAATGGAAAAGAATATACATCAAATGAATTTGAACACTATCTTCGCCAACATGGGATTAAACATCAAACAACTGTGCCTTATAATCCTCAACAGAATGGTGTAGCTGAAAGAATGAACAGAACAATTTTGAATATGGTACGATCCATGCTTTTCTTCAAAAATGTAAAGACAATGTTTTGGGCTGATGCTGTTCTATGTGCTGCATATATAAAGAATAGATGTCCATCTAGTGCTATAAGAAACAAGACTCCTTATGAATTGTGGTATGGACATGTTCCTTCGGTAAAACATCTCAGGATTTTTGGTTCCACCTGTTATGCTTTAATACCAAAGGTACATAGAAACAAACTTGGTGCTAGAAGTCGTAAGTGTATCTTCCTGGGGTATTCAAACACATCTAAAGCATACCGCCTTTATGATGAAGTAAATAAAAAGTTTGTTTTATCTAGAGATGTCATTTTTCTTGAATCATCCAAATCTGACAGTGTAGTTGAGCGGCAACTTGATCGCTTGGATAGATTCACAAAACCGAAATCATTCCAAGAGTTTGATAATCAGATTCCACATCTTGAAGGGGGGATTCCTATACTAGATCAACATGTGGAATCTTCTTTTGAAGAACAATCTCCCCTGCATGACACTCCAACAACGGATGATGCTTTAAGTGATGTAATTGATAGAATTGGGAGACTCAATCTTGATTCAGACCCAACTCAATCAACAGAACAGCCTGGACCATCTCAGAAAGGTCCCCCAAAGTGGCTGACAAAGACACTTGAAAGTGTTCATCCTGATGAAATTGGAAAAACAGGAACCAGAAATACAAACCGACAAGATGGAGGTGATGTAGATAACTCTAATTCACCTGTTGATATGGATGTTACTTATGATTGTGAATTGAACTTGTCTACAGATTTTGAACCAACTTCCTTCAAAGAAGCTGCTTCTCATGATGAATGGAAAGAAGCGATGCAGAAGGAGTATGATGCCCTCATAAAGAATGGCACTTGGAAGCTGGTTGATCCTCCATTTGGAACCAAACCAATTGGCTGCAAGTGGGTCTACAAGAACAAGTACAAAGCTGATGGCTCACTTGACAAGCACAGAGCTAGGCTTGTGGAAAAAGGTTTTGCACAGAAGGAAGGGGTCGATTATGAGGAAACTTTTGCTCCCACAGCAAAATGGGCCACCATCCGGACACTCTTTGCACTAGCTGCTCAGAACGGTTGGAAAGTCCATCAAATGGATGTAAAAACTGCATTCTTGAATGGAGATCTAAAAGAGAATGTTTTTATGTCCCAGCCTGAAGGATTTGCTGTGAAAGGACATGAACACAAAGTATGCAAACTTGTGAAGTCCTTGTATGGCCTCAAACAAGCACCACGAGCCTGGTATGAAAAACTAACTGAGCATCTTCTGAAACTCAACTTCAAACATTTTGATCTTGATGATGCAACTTTATTTGCCAAGAAAGTTGGCAAAATAGTTGTATATCTTGTGGTATATGTAGATGATCTTTTAATGATAGGGAACAATGAAAGCTATATTGCATCCATAAAGAAAGAATTAGGAAATTTTTTTGAAATGACTGATTTGGGCTATGTTCATTACTATCTTGGCATTGAAGTAACCCAACATCCAAAGCCAATATTTCTTTCTCAAAAGAAATACATTGGAGATTTGTTAAACAGATTTGGCATGATAGAGTGCAATTCCCTTTCTACTCCAATGGAACAAAACTTGAAGCTCACATCTATTGAAGGAAAGGAATTTGAGGATGCAACAAAGTATAGACAGCTTGTAGGAAGTCTCATCTACCTCACTACTACCAGACCAGACATTTCATTTGCTGTTGGAATCCTCTCCAGGTTTATGCAAAAGCCTTGTGAGGGACATTCGTCTGCTGCAAAAAGAGTTCTAAGGTACTTGAAGGGAACTCAAGACCTTGGAATCAAGTATACACAGGTGGACGACTTCAACTTGATTGGATACTCTGATTCAGACTTCGATGGAGACAAAGAAACTGGGGTATCTATTTCAGGATATGCTATGAGTCTTGGATCGGGAGCTGTCTCCTGGAGATCACGCAAACAATCAATACCAGCAGATTCCACAACAGAAGCAGAATATGTGGCAGCAGCCGAAGCAACGAAAGAAATTGTGTGGCTCAGGAAAATTCTTGAAGATTTGCAGGTAAAACAAATACAATCAACTCCACTCATGATTGATAACACCTCTGCAATAAAGTTGGCCAAGAACCCGAAGTTCCATGATCGTACTAAGCACATCAATACTAAATATCATCTGATCCGACATCATGTTGAGGCCAAAACAATCCATCTCCGTCATTGTTCCACAAACGAGCAAATTGCAGACATCTTCACCAAAGCGCTTGGAAGAGAAAAGCTTGAAAGATTCAGAACGATGCTTGGACTCACCAACATCCCTTCAGATTAAGGGGGGGAATGTTGACACCTAATCCAAAACAGATGAGGTGAAGCTGGATAGTCATCTAGAAGATGAACTGATCCGTTTTGTATATGTATAAATAACAATTGTCTAATGAATAAAATCATAAGTTCTGTCTTGCGCTCATTAATTGCTGGAGTTACCCTGGCCTAACTATAACCTTGATGCATATGTATGTGAGTGTGATGATAGTGACTCTGATGCATACCCTTGTTTATGAAAGTATGTGACAATGGCTCTATGTTACTTGGATAGTATTTATAATACTATGGCAAGTCTATCTATGACCATGATATACATGGTTTTGCTCTCATGTATATGATGCATACAATGATCTTATATTTGATAAATAGAAATAACAATGATATGGTAGTAGCTCTCTTGGACTAATGTGATTATCAAATCGACCAGTTCATAAACGAGGTTGTGAACTAACTTAGATTGACTCTAGGAGGCCTAATGTGTTTGGTGGATCTCATTATGGATGTAATTTGTATCTTAGTTGAATAATTGATGAATGTGTAATAGAAGAAGAATCTAGTTGAGTTTTCCCCCTTGTGGGGTTTTGCCCTGGTCTTTGACCTAAACACTGGTGTCCCTATTGTGCATGATTTTATCTTGTTGTTCTTTATTGTTCCACTACATTGTTGATGTTATTGTTTTATCTATGTAATTTCTAATGATGTTATGATATTATGGAGTGAATGTAATATGTAAATGATGAAAAGATTGAATATTGCAATTATATACAAAAAAACAATCTAGCCCTAAAAATTAACATGGTATTAAAGCTAAGTTTAAGAAAAGTCATTGAGATCACCCTTGTGAAGACACCTATCCCGATTGAAGAAAAGCGAAAGGGATGAAGATGGTGGAGACTTGAAAGAGTGCTAGGGTTTTAAGGAAACCCTAAGAAGTCATTATTCTTGCAAATAGAAGCTAGGGTTTGGGAGAAACCTTAGGAGTGGCCTTGATATGGAAAAAGGGCCTTTTACGATTCAAAATTTATTTATATGATATGATCAATGAGAATTTGTTAAGTTATTTGGGACATATTTAGAGAAACCCCAAGTGAGAGCATGATGTAGATCCAATGATCATTTGATACATTGATAAGCTAATATTGGTTTCCGATGAAAGAGATCAAGGATACATATGGTGTTTCTCCTTTTATAGATAAGATTGGAATATGATTGATGGTTCACGATGCAGGATCAAGAGGGAGTTGATAGCCTCGTACAATCCTTGTTGAAGATAAGTAATTTCAAGACTTATGTTATTTTTGACACCATTGTTGTTTAGATTTATCATTTTTGGATTATTTTTATTCTTCCCGTATGATTATTAGAATGCTTCTAACTTCTTGGATGAAGATGTGTTAAAGGAAAGCGGATCCTTCTCAAGGATCATAATGATTTAGAGCATTGAAGGAAGAGTTAGCTCTCAGAGGGAGATGGTGCAGGAAGAGTAAACTCCAAGAGGGAGTGGGTATAGGACAATGAAGAAGCCACTCTTATATGTGGAGAAGATAGACAACCCTTCCTTACTATCAGGTACACTTTTATTATGTTTATTCACTTTTCTATTATATATCTTTCTCTTGTTCTAGGATCAACAGGTACATCTGATCAATGTGAGGACCAAGTCCTCTATATTGAGATTGAGAAGGATGCAAAGCCATCCCATAATTAAGAGTGGAACTTGAAAGTAAGACAAAAGCTTAGACCTTGAAGGAAGAATCCCAGTCTCTCAAGTTGATATCTATGAATGAAGAGGTTTCCCATTCAGAGGGAGTACATTATCATGTAATAGTCAAATGAGATATTTTGAGATAAGAAGAAGATGAGAAGCAATATGTCCTTCATGCAAGAACCATTCTAGATGCCAAGATGTAAGAGTGTCAAGATGCTACTGCGATATTAAATAGTGAAGATACTCTATGAGGATGAAGAGTGTGATAAATTCCTAGCAACTGTTGCCGAACACACTATTATCAGGTGCATTTGAAGATGGCTTCCTCCATGATAATTGAGGAAGTAGCATACTTACGGTTACCTCAATACTTTAAGGCATACGCGATAAGACTCATGATTACATATTGAAGAAAGTCCCATATGGACTCAAGCAAGTCCCCTAGACTTGGCATGCCTGGATTGATGAACATCTGATATAGATTCAAACCTCTTTTAAAGGTTAAAGGTATGTATTTGATATCTGGTTTTATATGATGAAAAATTATTTTTTAAAATAATAGATCATCTTAGTATTCAGTGACAAAGGGAGCTTACCTCCACACCCAAATGATCAACATCTTGAGATTAGCAGTATAACAAAGAAATGGTGAGGAATTCCTTGTTAAGGCAAGTATGCTATCATAAACTTAGGAATTACACTGAAGTAATTGAGAAAGACTCCCCTTCATATTCAGATTTGATGGATCTCATGATAAGTAGGTGGTCATATGGATCCTTGCTTTGTGCTATGAACTTTGAGCAAAATAAAGCCTAGACATATATATTGGATTGTTATCAAACATGTGAAACTATTAATCATGAGTTGAGACACACTATTAATCAAAGGTGTCACTTGACTGCACCAAAGACACTTATAGAATGCTCAAGAGGCTACCTCAAAAACTTGTCCAAACTATGCCCAATTTATTGGGCTACACGGTGCTCACAAATGGTCCCACAAATCTTCTTCTAGCTAATTCAAACAATCTTCAAGTGTGCACCACAAACACCTTCCAAAAAGGTCATTGTCTTGTAGTCTGCACTTTTCTAGGGATCCAAAGTATTATAAGCAGTGAGCTTCACTGAGCCTTAAATTCCGAGCTATCACATGTCATTGAAAACTCAACAAAAGATTGCCCAACAGTCCTTAATCTGAACTTCACAAAAGTGGCAACAATCCAAGCTTCTATTAATAAGGGCAGCAATATGAGCCCTCGTTTAAATGACTGTTCTTTAGGTTTGTAATTGAACTTTTACAAATCTGAAATACGAGCTTTAAAAGGTGTTCAAATCTGTGCCTTACACCTGTTTGAGCTTGTCCAGAAGACTGCCCAACGATAAACCATAGGTCTGTTTTATTTTCTACGGTATGTAGCTCCAAGGTCTGAAGTTTTGTATTACTATCCACACACAGATTCGAAGTATAATTCCACAGGTGATCTGAGGCAAATATCCGAGTTGTCCAGGTGACTGCTCCCTAGTCCGACTATTCAACAGATCTGAGCTTGAAAGATGAATTTCCCAAACAATAATCTCTTTGTTCTCTTTGACCTTTTTCCTCCTTTTATGCCTCTTATCTGAATCGATCACCGAGATGCTGAAATGAGAGGGAATGTGGCTTATTTATAGCCTTTAGTCATCCTTTAAATGAGTCGACATGAAACTGAAAAAGGCATGTCTTTTAGAATATAATATTTAATGAAGCCGCTTTTAGAATATAATATTTAATGAAGCCGATTTTACTAGGCCATAAAAATACATGATTAATCTATTTTTTTTTTTTGGGCTGACTTAAATGACTTTGAAATGATTTGATTTTGTTTTATTTTTTTTACAAAAGGATTCTCATTTTATTCTTAGTGATAGGCTTACGTATATTCCAGCACTGTCGGATTTGTCAAATATGGCGAGTCCTATTTCCAATCCTATAACATATTTATGACACTCTGACATGCGCCGGAGATAGCCTTTTATAACACGGGTCCGGATAATTATAGAAAAAAAGAAAAAGCTGCGCGTTATAAAGGGCTATCTCCCGAACATGTCAGGCGTCATAAATATGTTATGGGGTTGGAAATAGCTCTTGCCGTCAAATATTAGTCTGCCATGTGATGTATACTATGCAAAAGACCTTGTCTGCCATGTGAAGAATACTATGCAAAAGACCTTGTCTGCCATGTGGAAGATGGTGGCATATAAGACCTTGTCTGCCATGTGGAAGATGGAACATATAAGACCTTGTCTGCCATGCGAGTGTTATATCCCATGAGTGATGTATTACACCATGTTGCTGCATTATGTCTGCCATGTATGGTCATGTATTCCATGTTTGTCTGCCATTAATCAAAGTTAATGCCATGTATGGTCATGTATGCCATGTTTTTCTGCCATTAATCAAAGTTATTTCATTGTTGTTAATAAGGATTTTTATTTTCTTTTATATTGTTTCAAAACATATTTGGAGCCAAGGATTATGTTTATTTTAATAATGTTTGGTAGTGTGTAATGTAAGGTAATGTAGGGTTAGGATCAAGGGATTTTATGAAATATGAAATTTAGGAATTAGGGTTTCATAATTAATAAATGAGGATATGGATTAGAATAGAACTAGGGTTTTTGGACAAGGGTAAGGGTTAGGGTTTATTAGGCTAAGGACTAGGGTTTTATCATTTAATGAATGTTAGATTAGGGCTTCCATGTAATTAGGGTTTTCTCAAGATTTGCATGAGGTTAGGGTTATTCATGTATCACAGGAATATTTTGCCATCTCCAATAATGCCACATTGACATCAATGACAACTTTGACCAACAATAAAACCTAGATGCTAAGGTTTCCCTTACATTATGAAGACGACAGGCCATTAATGAAGAAGTCTAAGATGATCATGAAGCCCTAAACATGAAGATTGATGTAGAATCCCTAAGTGCCTAATATACAAGGACATGATAATATGATGATGTCCTTACTCTTGATGAAAAAGCCCTAATATGATGATGTCCTTACTCTTGATGAAGAAGCCCTATTCCTAATAAATTTAATGGCCTAAGTATATGATGAAGGGGCCATAAAAATTGAATTCCTAAATATAAAATCGTAAGGGCTACCATGAAAAATAATAATGACCATTTCACAAACATAATTTTCTTGATGAGAAGATGACCTCACCTAAGGATGAAATTGACATCATGTTGTAAAGGATATTTTTCCATTTCTAACAAGCTATTATACACCTCCTAACTCCTTCTAGATTGTGAGAAATTGAATTTATAGGTTAGAAAAAATATTATTTTTGCCTATCCAACTTGAGCCGATTTGTGTAGGTTGTCATGTCCCCTCAAGAGAAGTGTCTCTTCGTTGTAGGTTAAACCAGTATATATAGCACTTTAGACTCCTCATTCTAACACAAAATGTTTGGTGAGGAAGACACAAAATTCGGACAAAAGGCAGAGAAGCAGGATAAAGGCCAAGGAGGACTAAAATATTACCGTATGGGGCATATTTTCTTTATCTTTCTAGCTCATAGTATTGCAGCTCTGTGGCAACAACCTATAGAGACTTGTTTCAAGGCTCGAATTTGAAGGAAAGTCGCCTGTTGGAGGCTAACTCTAGCTTGGACTTTGATTAGTCTCTTGGAGGCACATTTTTGGAGCTCGGGACAGTCATCTTACCTCAGACTTCAATTTGGATTAGTCTTGTAGCTTATCTTTATTGTGGACTATCACAACAAACAGTGAACATAAAGGCTTTGAATACAACAGTGGACATGTGTGAGTTTCCTGTGGGTGTTTTGGAGTTGTTGTAGGGTGGTGCAACTATAGGAAGAAGGCCAAGCTGCTACAACCTGTTGGGAAATGGTTGAAAGGACTTGAAACAAGGTTGTAGGGTCTTCTAGGAGCAGTGAGTAGAAACAATATCATATTGGAGCAAGGTTGCAACTGTGGAAGGACTGTGGGAAATTTTAAGAGTGATGTAGCAGTGGGTTACTAGCCCTAAACAACA
Organism: Pinus tabuliformis; assembly: GCA_031772625.1. NCBI lineage: Eukaryota > Viridiplantae > Streptophyta > Pinopsida > Pinales > Pinaceae > Pinus > Pinus tabuliformis. The sequence goes on along the minus strand of CM062819.1, from coordinate 529,360,194 downwards.
ACAACAATTACAACAATAAAATAGACCTACAAGCCTACCTTATGAGTAGATCTATTCAGATTTGGAGCAGACTTAATTGACCTCTTGTGAAGCAAATTTTTTGACACTTTTGAGCATATTTTTGAGGGGATTCTTAAAGCATCTTATTAAAGAATTGATGTACAGACTTGAGAGAAGCATTAGAGAATTGGAGAAGTTATTAAACTTGTAGCAGTCCTCTTGAAGAAGCCTTTGAAGAATTTTTTAAAGGCCTTGTTGAGTCACATTGAAGATATAATATTGTGGAGAGTTCTTGGAGTTGCGTGTGGAAAACCTTCTTGAAGCATAGCTTGAAGATTTGTAAAAGAAACTTGACTATTTGAGAATATTTTGAAGCAGTGAAGACACCTTGTCGTAGCTGATCTTGAAAGCATTCTTGGAGACATTGTTGACCAAGTGATGTATGACTGAAGTCATAATGAGGTGACCTTGGAGATCTTGTTTGGGAACATAAAGAGCAGTGGTGACACATTTTAAGAGATTAAGGTTGCCATTGATGATGTGATGTGGAGACTAAAGTGAAAACCAAATGAAGATTGAAAGGGAGCCTTGAAGTATAACCAAATACATCTTGACGAAGTGACGCTGAGGGTAGAAGCCTAAGAGGTTGGAGCCTCGAAAAGACGAGGTTGGAGCCTCGAAAATACAAGGTTGGTGCCTTGAAGGATAGGGTTGGATCCCTAGAGGACAGAGTCCTCAAAGAAACCAGGTCAAAGCCTGAACCAGATATAGGGTTGTAGCGCTTGAGGTTGGTGCCTCAAAATTGACAAGTTGGAGCCTTGGAAGTCCAAGTCGATTCTTGGCAATTATAGGTTGGAGCCTTAGAGATTGAAGATTGGTGTCTTCATCTAGGGTTGGAGCCCTACACATATTATTGTACTTTATTTATTGTAAAGAGTAAATTAATAAAAGTATTCATTCTATCATTGTTCATTTTGTATTCTAAATATACATGATCTAATTGATAAAAATAACAATTGAAAAGAAAGACTGATTCACCCCCCCCTCAATATTTCCAACAATTTTCCCCACATGGACCCTTTTTTCCCTTATGTACACACTTTAGTCATGAGCCCATGGAATTTATTCTACTCATGCTTATCAATTTCACACTTCACATGAGTTGCCAAAGTTCTAGAGGAATATCACAATTTTGAAGTCATTGGTCACACTCTGAGACACAAATGGGTTATTCACATCCACTTGAACCCCTCTACATATGCCATGTGTCACATGGTATAACACTCTCTTCCTTTTGGGATTTTAGAGCTATTTTTCATCATTACTGAGGATCAACCCACACATGTGGGTATTTATAACATTTGCAGGGCTTAATTTATGCTTGATGATGTGAAAGTCACTTAAGTGAAGTGTTAGCCTAATAAGATGATAGGACACTTAAAGTGAATTCATGATGTAAAGATGACTGAAATAAACATAATTTGAAAACCAAATGGCCCAAAGGTAGGAGACACCCACTTGAAGATTCTTTTGTTTATTTCTGGAGGGGTCATTCCACTTGCTCAAGCTAGACATTAGAGATTAAGTGGGAAAGGATCATTTTTCACCTTATTTTGAGGCCTCCTAAATGCATTTTAGATGGAATGTCATGCTTCTAAGGAAAATCAACGGTTGACATCATTTTTCTTGTTGGGGGTTTGATGACCCATTTTATGACTTGGAAAGTCATTCCTATGTGTCATAGAAATACCATGACTTGAGGTATGGGGCATGGGAATTCATCTTAGCCATGTTTTGAAAGTTAATGAACATTATTTAAGGCTTTTGTGGAGTTGTTTTGGAGTTTCCCCCTTTGGAGGGTTTTATGTCACCTGTTTGTAGGGTTTCAAGATTGTAAAAACATCATTTAGTTATATATTGACTTAGTCTCCAAGTTGTGTGGATGACAAGTCTTTCGATTGATTCCTTAGGCTACAATTAAGGAATAAAGAATGAGAAAAATTTATGAGCCTTATCAATAAATAAAGGCCCTCTTCTCATTCCAAATTGTTGTAAATTGTTGAACATTTTTAAAACATTAATATAAGATCTTTATTAGATATTTTAGTGTCAAATCCCTTGAGCTCTATTTGATTTGGTTATTTTCTTGGTTCATTTAAGATGTCGGGGATGATTCAAGACTTCTACTAGTTAGCAAGATCAGTCCATTGATGGACAACATTTTGTCATGTTGAAGGAGGATGTCTAGGGTTTGTTACTTATTCATTCTCATTGGTTGGTGTGGTAAGTGCTTACTCTTTTATTTTACTTAGCTTTATTTTCCCTGACAAGAGTTATGGTATTCTTTTTCATTCCATTATTGATCTTGTTGGTGAAGGTAATTCCCTTTATGGAAAATATTCTTGTAAGGCCTTAGCTTTAAAAATTTGTTTTGATTAGATAAGGGATTATTTGGTCTATTTTCACCATATTTCCTCACCAATCCACTGGCATAGAAATACAAACCTTGAGGAGCATCTTACTTGACTCCATAAGCTCTAAGTAGAGATAAGGCATTGAGTTTATTCCCAACAACCAACAAAAAATGTTTAAAACTCAAACCTTTTCTTTATGTCATATATAATACAAAAGTACAAAGAGTTAAAGAAGATAAGCAAACAAAAAAATATTTATTCATTGTCTAATGGAGAGTTAATGGATTATTTTCTAGGAAAATTTTAAGGGTTTGTAGTAAATTGTTGATTTTTAACCATAAGTGGGCAAAACCCCCACACATTTATGTTTTAAGCGGGAAAATATTTATCTAACATATTGTGGCATGATTTAATATTTATAGTAAATTTAAAAATTAATTATTTCAAAATAAATCAAATTTGGTGAAACCCTAAAACTATGTTTTATGAAATAAAGGTGCATTCTTACCCTACCTTAGCTCATATTTTATTGTTGTATTGTTATTGAAGGCTATCTAATGCATTCTAATGGTGGAATCTATCCTAAGTGGTTTACAGTGCTTATATTTTAATTTGAAGAATTTTCGTTGAAATCATGGGGGATTTACATCCCTTTTCACACACGTTTGTGCTAATTTCAGATTTACCTATCATTCAAACTCGTTTTTAATCACTGCTACGCTATATTCACATGTATATTTAATTTCTCTAGCTAAGATCATGATCCAATATTACAAGTACTTTTACACAGTTTCAAATGACTTTTCTTTTATCGAAAATCTACATTTTCTATCATTAAATCAAATTCTAGAAATTGTGGACAACAATGAGGAAGTCCATTTTATAACACATAATCAAGAGATAACCTTAAAATATCATTTGTCTTTTTCTTTGTTCACTACTATCTCACTCTCGCATGGTGAAAGATACATTTCTTTATCTTAAAGAGTGAATTCAATGTGTTAACTTATATTTTTGTTGTAGCATACCATATAAAATTCTCATATCTTCACTAGGTGGTGATTCATGCCTTAACTTTCAATTGAATAATTTTTAAGGTATTCTATCACTTGAATGATATTAGCCTATTTAACTACAAGTTGAGGTGTTTGTTCGTCAAGTGAATTATTTAGTGCTTACAATAATATATTTTACAAGTTTGTTTTGTAGTTCATGATACCTCCCATAGTTTCAAAAAGCTAGTCTACATCGAAGGGAAACATGTGTTGAGGTGATAGTGATTAGCCTTAGACCACTAATATCTCTCTCTCCACAAAATATTACGATCAAATTATATCTACTCAAGTGTAAAATATAATAATTGCATCAAGGGAAACAAGGCATATTACACAACCCACTCTGGATGGGATGTTTAATGTAGTTTAACACTAATAAATTATAATGAAAAATAATAATAACATAAAAATGAAAAGAAAAATAAAAAAGTCAAACATAATAATAATAAAATAATGTATGAAAAAGAGACGAAAAAAAAACATTTATAATATATTGAAAATAGCTTAAAAGAATAAATCAACCTGGATCAATTTTATTTTTGTCCTTCTTTAAAAAAAATTAAAAATCCAAAATTATAATAAATTTACCCTACTTATAGATTAATTATAGATTATCTGACTACTCAAAAAATAATTATTCTAATAAAATATTTAACATGAAAATTTTCAATTTAATTGGTATAAATAAAATTTAAAACATTACATCCACGAGTTTTGGATAGACGATGATCATGTGCTCTATTAAGGCACTCCTTGATGTGAAGATATGGGTTCAATTCTCTGCATCGGTCAGGGTGATATATTTGGACATGATAATGATGTAGTCCCACCCAAACTTACAAAAAAAAATCAAAACATTACACAATTATCATAATCTTGTTTAATTAATTCAACATTCACAAAACCTAAGTAAGATGTTTCAAGACTTTGTTAAAAAAGATATTACAAGATTGTGACTTCAAAAAAAGATTTTGAATGCATTGTGAGATGAGCCATATTAAAACATTAAACAATATTTAGTACCTATTTTATGCCTAGAATCCACGTGTTGGAAATACTGAGAGGGTTAGGGGGGGAGTGCGAGTGAATCGATATTTCTTAGAGATTAACACTTTTTAATCATTTTAGTTAAACTTCAATTATTATTATTGTTCTTCTTTAGATAATCATAAACAATAATCCTTAGTAGACAACAACATACAACAATGCAAAAAGATAAAACAATGGACACATATTTTTAGGTGGAAAACCCCCTCCGGGTCAAAAACCACCAAATAATTCTTAGTAATTGTCTTCTCCTCCTCTTTAAAAGAAAAGTAATTACATAAAGATTTCAGCTACAACTGAGGGAGAGGTCAACTCCCTAATTTACAGGCTACAACTTGTAGGACGTTACTAAACCCTAATACCCTACTACAACTGGAAGGACACCCCAACACCCTGTAAGATAGGCCACAATTGGATGAGTGGCCCAAAAACCTATTTACGAGTTGTTGTCGGAAGGATGCTTCGCCACTCAGTAGTTTATCAACCCAAACTGAAAGGACACCTCAAATCCCTGTGCAGGGTACGATTTGCCCTAAAACCACCCTTCCGCCCTGAAGTGTTCTCATGTCACAACCTAAAGGTGACTCCGATCACCCGCCTTGCACCACCCTACCACCCTGAAGAGTTGGCAGACCACGTTTCACAATTTTCACACTGGATCCCCATGTGCTCTAAATCAATAGAAGAAGGTTGTAAAGAAGATGATAATCTTTATGGTATGTGTATCCTGCTAAGTGTTGCTACCCAAAATTATTCCACTGGCCATTTCCAAGTCAACCCATTGAATAATCACTGCATAGAATTGGATGCTACTAATCACTGTACATCACTACTGATACTCAAACTGACCATGTCATAACCACTACCACTACACTACTCATGAATGAATAAGCATCAAAAACTCATATGCAGACTGCCACATCATTGATCCAATCAACCTGTACTAGTGCAAATGTCGAACACAAGTGACTAGTGATGGCATAGTCCCAGATGCTACAAGTCATCCTTATGACCTGCTACCACTGCTCTCAAGCTCCGCCGATAGAAATCTATTAGCATGTCTTTTCATTGTTGAGCACTACTCACACACTATTTTCCATCATTACTTCAATAAGCTATACAACAAGGTGACGTGTCCTTAGAAACTTGTTACCCTGTAAGGTCACAATTATGTTACTCAACTTATCCTAGGTTATCATAGACATTATAGATAGAGTCAACTCAAGGTTCTACTAGTCAAAGTCAACATATCAATAACTTGTTATGTCAGTCAAACATCATGTTGCATGTCGATTGTCAATTCTACTATCAACAGTTAAGTTCCATGTGCCAAGACAATTGTCACTCACCAAGGATATATCACTCATTAGATTAAGAAAACACAAGGTCAATCGTTGAATTATCACTGAAAGTCAACTTAATTGTTATCAAATAAAGTCATGTAAAATCAATGATGAGCTATTAGGACCTTTACATGTACCAAGCCATTTGACAATTATATGTCAATACAGTAGTGCTTGATTGTCATGTTGCATCAGATATCAAAACAATTCTCAATGAGTCAAGGTCACATTGATTGTCATCATACTTTCTATGTCAAGTAAATGTCATTAAGGCAATTGAGATGTCAACTTATGGTCAAGTTAGGTTAAGTAAATCAACAAGTCATGCCAATAGATAACTTCATCACTTGTCACAGTATTGTAAGCACACAATATCAATCAAGTTTCTAAGTATACAGTTTTCAATGTCTCAATTGTTTGTTATAGCATTGTTGTCTTGTCATATCAGCATAGTGTTTCTATCACCTCACTGAATTGTCAAGGTGTTTTGAGTCAATTAACAATCATAAAAATAAAGTCACTACATCAACTTGTTTTCTTAGGATACTCATAAGAATACATTTATTAACAAGTCAAGTCAATCTTAAAGTCACAAGTCAGATTAATGTGATAATGTCTAGGACATATCAAGTCAATGCCAAGTCAAGTCATTTGACAGTTATCAAGAAAGATGCTACAGTAGGACTGATATGTCATAGGTCAAGTCAATAAGTGTCAAATACCTTAGGGAAAAACCTCGCTGCCCCTTTTGAGTGCCAAATAGGGCTTTCTGTATACAAAGAAAAAAAATCAATGAATTTCATACAAAGATGTGCAAGAGACATCTTCTATGGATGATATATTCACTGGATAAATTCACCATTTCAAACTCAGATCTGAGTATAAGAGAGTCAAAATTGTGCAAGTTAATTTCCAAAAATCTAGCACTAGATAGGTGTGCAAAATTGATAACACAATAGCTCAGATTCTTCTAGGACTATTGAATAATTGGCCTTCAAGGATGACCAAATGCCCCATAGTCAACAGGGCTAATCTAGAACTAGGTAGTGAATACAATTTCTCTTATTTTTTTTAATAGGATTGAGGGGATGAATTGATAAAACTCCAGCCGTAATGCTTTGAAATAGCCCAATAAAAACCAAAACACATACTTTTCTAACTCCTTCGCTAGGCCTGTTCAAGGCTTCTAAACCTTAGAAAGATTTTAGATCCAATGCATTTCGATTGCATATAAAGAGGAGGCTTGAATCTTGTCAAAATTATTCTCATAGTTAAGCCCTAATAGGGCCAAAAATTCAAAGGATATGTAACCTACAAAAAATAGTACACAAAGACCCAACGAGACCATTTATCCAATAGAATCGACAAACCAAAACTAAAGAGTCAAATTTCGACCTTCTCATATGATAATCATGATGCCCTGGTTAGAGAATCAACACATGTTAATGCAAGGAGAGAGACAAGGATCTTCAAGGGAATCAAGTCCAAACAAAAACAAAGCACACACAAAAAAAACACTCGAACTTACCTCTTTGTTGTCCTATTTGCGTCAGGAGTTTTTCGCTGGTCTGCTTCAGGTAGGAAAAAAATTCAGAAAGATTCCAATGAAATTTTAGAGAAAAATATTATGAAATTTGAGATATGGTTATAGAGAGATGTAAGGTATCATTTTATAGTGATAAGTTAGGTTACTGAGGGGCTCCTAATTTGAATATTGGAGTAGATTAGGCCCAACAATTTCTTAATAATATTTAAAGTTATTTAATGAAATTTATTAAGTGGTTTTCTTATGCCCTAAGGAGAGCGTGTGCTACCTTTTTGGTGTATAAAATAGGCTTGTAGGAGTCATAGAGTTACATAAGGGATGGATGTTATTTGGTCTTAAGGTTGTGAAGTCAATGATTGGTTTATTGCCTTAGGTTCTTGAAGTTATTCAACTTATACAAATTGAAGTTGCAACGAGAATCATTGTCATATATTGACAATCGTAGGTGAATAAGGTGTCATGTCACTACCCCCTGGGGTTTTAGCCCACAAAATTGGGTCTTCAACTTCAAACTCCATGTTATCTCAAACCATAAGGAACTACAGGGTGTACCACATATCAATAGAAACATCTCTTTGAGGAAAATATAATGACCTAGATTTCCAAGTCAACCTCAATATTTTGACCCTCAAAAAGCCTCAACAAAGTCGGGGTACATCATAAGTCTAAGGCACCAAAACCCTAGGACTTGGGTTTTCAACCATCCAATAATGGAGCTTCCAACTTGATGTAATCCAACAATTACTAGGAAACATTCATTAACCATTTGACATCAATGGTTGGTGCTTTTAGTCAAAGTCAAACCTATTCAACTCCATGGGTTGACATCAATGACAACACCATCCAACAATCTCCCCCTTTTTCATTAATGAAAACACATGTACTCTTGCGATTAAAACTCCCCCTGAGTTCATGCTTCACCTCTTTCTCAAGTTTTCTCTCCCCCTTTGACATCAAGGGAAAAGGGTGACTCCCCATGACAATCTGCCAGCTTCATGTGGACCTGTCATTTGTCTATGCTCACCCTGACGAGAAGTCTTCTTATAATAATTTTTCAATGAAAATCCCTTTGGACCTGTAACCTGCAGGTGCTCCCCTTGAAGAGAAGCTTCCCTTAGACACTGGTGATCCCTGTGTACTTATAATCCTTCAACTGTTCTGCTCCCCTTAAACTTGTTATGAATTTGACACATTTGCATTAAAGTTGATATTTTGTCCATGTTGTTTGTTTGTCTATGGTAGACCTGTGCCACATATTTTTGTATAGACTCCCCTTCTTCAAAGTTCAAGGAGTCGATGAGCCAAATTGTTCATTTAATGTATCATCTAACAAGCCATCTTGACTCAAGTCATTAACCGAAGTAACTATTGATTCCTTACGACCTGTTATGAAACTTGAAAGCATAACTGTTGGGACCTTCTTGCCTTCCTGCTTTTCTCTCACATCATGTACATGTTTTCTTTTCCAACCCTTCTTATTCTCGTCGTCAAGCTTTTCACTCATGGTTGATTCCATATTGTACCTACAGTGACGAGCTATGTGTCCATAGTTATGACATTTGTAACATTCCTTATCAAGATTGTACCTGCATTCTCGAGCCATGTGACCGTAATTATGACATTTGAAGCATTCATTGTCATCTATAGAAGATTTTGTTTGGTATTTGTCTTGTGATCCTACAAACTTGCTTCTAGGGTTTTTCCGGATAATGATTATACTTGTCAAAAACTTCACAATCCCTAGCCATATGTCGATAGTTAGCACCTAAAAATAGATTAATGAACCTGTAACTAATTTCTTGATTTTTTTTTGCAGAATTAACTAACAGATTTAATGAAGGTACTTACCTGTGCACTTGCGATTGCTGATGTCTCCAACTGCTCTGCTACGGTTACCAAAAGACCGAATCCACCCAGCCAAACTGAGCAGAACCTGGCTACTCAGTCCAGTAAGCTTCTGAGTCGAAGCAGACTGTTCCCCCGTGCCCAGAACCTCAGAACAATCCGCGCTCTTCCTTCCTGTGGATAATTTCAGTTCATGATCCTCCTCCTCCTTCAGTTCTTCCATTCTTTACCTTCCTCTCGGCCCCCTTCTAAACTTCTGTTCGGTGGTTTTATCTGATTTCTTGGCGGTGGCCGCTCTTCCACCAGCAGACCACCGCTCAACCTTCTGGTGACACCTCCCATGTCACGTATCACATATCTCTGTTATGGTCACGAATATGTTTATTTCATTTATAGTTTGATTAATTATTTTTCTTTATGATTAAAGTACTTTTAATATTAAGATTATAACATTATACTAAGTACCCCTTTAATTAATTTCTTATATATATATATATATATATATATATATTTTAATCAATTTATTAATTTATTAATATAATTTTTATTAATAATCTGAAATATATAATTTATATAGCCCTCTTTTTGTTTTTACCCATTAATCATGATACATTAAGCAATATGGGTATTGATGGATAAGTAGAACCTCTATTCGAAGAAGTATCATAATATTTACTACTTATAGTTAATTTAGTATATAAATACTAGTGCGGGGTATGCAACACATGCATATGTAGCTATCATATGCATGCATTGTATGCCTGCTATTATTCTTGTGTTCTCTATATTTATAGATAGGTCGTTACATAAAATAACCATTAAATGAATGTGCGAACCTAGATAATTCATTCAGAGGTAGTGGTCCTTGATAATTGTACTTTTCAACAACTTTACAATCCCTAGCAATTTATCTTTTTTGGATGGTTCATTCTTCTTCAGAGGGGGTGTAGTCTTTTGTCCTTTGTCTTTGATTGATTTGGCATCATTCCTCGAAGTTGTAACGTTCTTCTTAGGTTTATCCTTCTTCTCAATCTGACTTTGCAAAGATGTGGAGCTTGTACCTTCATCAACTAGAGCCTTTCCTACTTTTTCTACCTTCATCTTCAACTGAGCCACTTCTTTATCTATCTAGTCCTGAATTTGTTCTTTTTGAAATTCCTTCAGCGTGTTGATCTCATTAAGAGTTGCATCAAGTTCTCCTTGATTTTGAGCAAGGTCTTCTTGAAACCAACTTTACAAGATTTTTCTTCTTCTTTTTTCTTCTTCAACCTGTAGCTTTAGAAGAGTGGTCTTTTCCACCTCTTTGTTAAGTACCTGTATATGTTCCTTTTGATTTTCATTTTCAATCATGAGCCTGCTTATTTTTGCTAAAGAGGCTTCCAATTCCTTTTGCTTCTGGTCAATCACAAATATGCATCTTTGATCATATTCCTTTAATTGACTTGCCAAATCCTTCTTTTCAATTTCTGCTTCCTACACTTGTTTCTTAAGCCTACAAATCTCTGCAAAGGCTACGTCAAGTTCATGTTTCTTTTGAACGACCTCATCCTTGAGTGTGTGATTTCCTATCTCTACATTTTCAATTATGACTTTTTGATTTTTCTGGTTTCTTCCAACTGTATTCTAAGAATGCTAATGATTTTCTCGAATTCTTTATTTTTCTTATAGAGTTCTTCAACAAATCCTTCTGTGTTAGTCAATTATGCTTCCATAAATTTTTCCTTTTCCCTTTGAATTTTAAGTTATTTTATCACCCCGATCACTTCGTTTTGAAATTCAATCTTACTCATTCCTTCAACTTATTCACTATCATCATTAGGATCCGCATGATTTTCAAGATCTATATCCTGACCTGCATGCTTCTTTGAGTAGAGATTATGGAGCCTTTCCCAAAGAATTTTTGCTGTTGAACATTAACCAATTTTTGCTTTTATAGAATTTGGTAGAACATTAAGAATGGAATTCATGACTTTTGAACTGTACCTTTAATCTTTGTTGGTTGATGTGTCTCCGGAATCAACTGATTTCCATACATCATGAGCTTGCAAATGGACTTCCATTCTAGATTTCCATATCCAGTAATGATCTGCGTCAAATTTGGGAGTTGGTGCACAATATTGATTTTCTACAGATGTTACTGTACATGTACCTTCTTCTGCATCCTTGGAATTTGTGGCAACTTGCTTCTTTGACTTTCCCATCTCTATGCTTTGATATTTTCCTTCCGGTAGTTACGTTGTTACCGAAGTAACCAAGCTCTGATTCCAATTGTTGGAAACACTGAGGAGGAGGAGGGTGCATGAATCAATATTTCCTAGCAATTAGCACTTTTTAATCATTTTCAGAACATTAGTTAATCTTAAGTTATTATTATTGTTTTTCTTCATATAATCATAAACAATAATCCATATTAGAAAATGCCATACAATAATGCAAAAATATAAAACAATGGACACAAATATTTTAGGTGGAAAACCTCCTTTGGGTCAAAAAACCACCAAACGCTTCTTAGTAATTGTTTTCTCCTCCTCTTTAAAAGAAAGGTAATTACATCAAGATTTCAACGACAACTGAGGGAGGCATCAACCCCCTAATTTACAAGCTACAACATGTAGGAAATTACTAATCCCTAATACCCTACTGCAACCAAAAGGACGCTCCAATGCCCTGTAAATCAGGCCACAACCCGACGAGTGCCCCAACACCCTGTCTACCAGCTGTTGTCGGAAGGATCCTTAGTCACCCTGTAGTTTATTAGCCCCAATTGAAGGGACGCCTCAATGCTCTGTGCAGGCTACAACCTACCCTATTACCACCTTGCCGCCCTGAAGTGTTCTCATGACACAACCTGAAGGTGACTCCAATCACCTACCTTGCACCACCCTGCCACCCTGAAGGGTTGGTGGACCACGTTTCACAATTTTCACATTGGACCCCCCTGTGCTCTGAATCAATAGATGAAGGTTGTAAAGAATATGATAATCCTCTGCACTATATGTATATCCGGCTATGTGTTGCTACCCAAAATTGTTCAACTGACCATTGCCAAGTCAACCCACTTAACAATCACTGCACAACTCTGGATGTTACTGATCATTGTACATCACTGTTGCTGCTCAAACTGACCATGTCATAACCATTATCACTACACTTCTCATGAATGAATAAGCATCATAAGCTCATAAGCAGACCGCCACATCATTGATCCAATCAACATGTACTGGCGCAAATGTCGAACACAAGTAACTGATGATGGCACAATCCTAGATGCTCCAGGTCATCCCTATGACCTGCTACGACTGCTCTTAGGCTCTGCCCACATAGAGCTATTAACATATGTATTTTCACTATTGAGCATTTCTCACACACTATTGTCCATCATTACTTCAATAAGCTATACAACAAGGTGATGTGTCCTCAGAAACCTGTTACCTTGTAAGGTCACAATTATGTTACTCAACTTATCCTAGGTTATCATAGTCATTGTCAACTCAAGGTTCTACTAGTCAAAGTCAACATATCAATAACTCGTTATGTTAGTCAAACATCATGTTGCATGTAGATTGTCAATTCTATTATCAACAATCAAGTTCCATGTACCAAGCCAATTGTCACTCACCAAGGATATATCACTCAATAAGTCAAGCCAACACAAGGTCAATGGTTGAATGATCACAGAAAGACAACTTAATTGTTATCAAATCAAGTCATATAAAACCAATGATGAGTTATTATGACCTTTGCATGTACTAAGCCATTTGAAAATCATATGTCAATACAATAGTGCATGATTGTCATGTTGCATGAGATATCAAAACAATTCTCAATGAGTCAAGGCCACACTAATTGTCATCATACTTGTTATGTCAAGCAAATGTCATTAAGGTAATTGAGATGTCAACTTGTGGTCAAGTTAGGTTAATTAAATCAACACGTCATGCTAATAGATAGCTTCATCACTTGTCAAAATGTTGTAAGCACACAATATCAACGAATTTCTAAGTATATAGTTGTCACTATCTCAGTTGTTTGTCATAGCATTGTTGTCCCGTCGTATCAACATAGTGTCTTTGTCACCTCACTGAATTGTCAATGTGTTTTGAATCAATTAAAAATCATAAAAAGAAAGTCACTACAACAACTTGTTTTCTTAGGATACTCACAAGGATACATTTATTAACAAGTCAAGTCAATCTTAAAGTCACAAGTCAGATTAGTGTGATAATGTCTAGGACATATCAAGTCAATGCCAAGTCAAGTCATTTGACAGTTATCAAGAAAGACCTCGTTGCCCCTTTTGAGTGCCTCATTGTCATTTAAGAGGCCAAATAGGGCCTTCAGTATACAAAGAAAAAAATCCAATGAATTTCATACAGAGATGCACAGGAGACGTCTTCTATGGATAATATATTCACTAGATAAATTCATCATTTCAAGCTTGTGCAAGTTAATTTCCACAAATCTAGCGCTAGATAGGTGTGCCAAATTTGATATCGCAGTGGCTCAGATTATTTTAGGAATATTGAATAATTGACATTCAAGGATGACTAAATGTTCCTTAGCCAAAGGGGCTAATCTAGAACTAGGCAGTGAATGCAATTTCCCTGATTTTTTTCCATTAGGTTTGAGGGGTTGAATTGATAAACTTCTAGCCATAATGCTTTGAAATAGCCCAATGAAAACCAAAACAAACATACTTTTCTTACTCCTTCGCTAGGCCTATACAAGGCTTCTAAACCTTAGAAATATTTCAGATCCAATGCATTTTGATTGCATATAAAGATGAGATTTGAATCTTGTCAAAATTATGCTTGGAGTTAAGCCCTAATAGGGCAAAAAATTCAAAGGATACGTAACCTACAAAAAATAGTACGCAAAGACCCAATGAGACCCTTTATCCAATAGAAACAAACCAAAACCGAAGATTCAAATTTTGACCTTCTCATAAGATAATCATGATGCCCTGGTTAGAGACTTAAAACATGTCAATGCACAGAAAGGGTTGAGGATCTTAAAGGGAATAAAGTCCAAACAAAAAAAAAACAAACAAAAAAACACTCCAACTTACCTCTTCGTTGTCCTATTTTCCTTAGGAGTTCTTCGCTGGTCTGCTTCAGTAGGACAAAAATCCAAAGAGATTCCAACGAAATTTTAGAGCACAAGATTATGAAAGTTGAGATATTTTCATGGAGAGATGTTAGGTCTCATTTTATAGTGATAAGTTAGGTTAATGAGGGGATCCTAATTTGAATATTGGAGTGGATTAGGCCCAAAAATTTCTTAATGATATTTAAATTCGTTTAATGAAAGTTAATAAGTGGTCTTCTTATGCCCTAAAGAGAGTACGTGCGACCTTTTTGGTGTATAAAATGTTGATTTGGGGTACCATCGGATGTGCTCTAGCCATGAAAATTGGTGGAGAGGCTAAAGCACATGAGATCTCCAATACCTAGAAATAGTTTGGGCAGATTCTAAACATCTTGAAAGATATTAAAATAATTAATATTTTTAATGGAGTCCCTAAGTCTAAACTTAGGGAAAATAAAATATTAATGTGAATTAATATAAAACCGTGTTAGAATGGTCCAAAAGTCATGGATCAAGCAAGATCTAATCTTAGCCATTGATTATGGACTTAATCTCGGCTGTTGATTTGTCAACGAGAAAAGTATAAGAGGAGGCTTCAGGGTCACTTGGAGAACACACTGAGGGAGACCAGTCAGTTCAATTTCTAGAGCGGGGTTAGCTGAGAAATTGAACCAGTGGTTTGGTGAGCAGTAAGGAAGCAACAAGTATGGAGCAGAGAGGCAATATCAGCCACTGGAGATCAGCGCTGAGGTAGGAAATGTAAGGACCAGTTGTATACTCAAGTGTAAGGACCACATCCAGACTACATACATTTTTTTTTCATCACAACAAAATACAACCAAAAGAGAAACACATTGGGAATTCATTTCAGGAAACATATCATAAATTTTACATACATTTAACTAAAACCAAAATAGTATTGCAACACATATGTACCATTCACCAGAAGAAGAGACTCTGTTTGCTTTGTTGTTACTGGTATTCCCTTGTTGTCGGTCACCTTCGCGAATGAATGGTGATGTACTTGATCCGAATGCGATGACCCATCGGTTAACCTCCTAGCCTACTCCTTGGGTACTCTTCTTCCCCGCGGACCCACGAGCTGCAATGGGGTTGTACAATGGAGAATTGTAATAGCTGGTAGAGGAGAGCACTCCTTGGCTCAAGAGTCCCCTCTCTAAAATCCTCTACCTCACCAAACTCACTATACGATCGTAATCACTGCTTTGACATCATCTCATCCATCCAACAATAGGGTTCCCAAAAAGTCCCTTCTCTCATGGCTTGCCCCTTCTTTTATAGGAGTCCTCATAGGTGACACTTGGCATGTCATGCATAATTAGTTATTTTTTATAATTCAATAGCTTGATTATTCATCCACCCAAGTGTCACTCTCTCATCAAGGGTCTCCCAAAATTATTTACTTAAATTTTAATTTAAAACTAATATTTTCCTCACCTCAACAAGATTCCTATTTCTTCTCCTAGTTGCCTCTTTATCCTCCTTTTTATTCCTTAATTTGGGTTCATTACTAAAGTCAATTAATGAGTCAAGATTTGATCCCCTATCTACCCCCTAATTTAATTCAAGTTATCTCTTAGATGGATATTCTTATGTTGGTTGTTGCCACATGGAGGTTCTCTACATTTCTCTAAATTTAATTTATTATTCTTATTTTAATTCACCTTCCTCTTCTCTTAATTAGGCTTAATTAGTTTAAGATTAATTTTTATCCTTAAAATTATGTCCCTCTTTCCCCTTTTACCTAATTAAACTACATAATCTACCTAATATTTTCCAACATGGGGAGGGTACAGTTTTTAAGATAAAATATTTTATTTCTTCCTATGATCCTCTTAACCCAAGTTTTATTCTTGATTTAATTACCTCGGTTTCTAACATCATTTACCCTTGAGGTAAATTTACCTAGTTTTCATTTCTTGATTATATTTATTAATTAATTAATTTTTAATGATTCCAAGGTGCCAAGTTTGGGTCGTGCCCTTCAAGAACTTCCCTTGAAGCTCCAAGGATGCCACGCTTAACAATTTATTTGTGATGCCAAGGGTGCAAAGTTGGTCGTGCTCTTCAAGAAATTCCCTTGAGGTTCCAAGGGTGCCACGCCTAACATTTTATTTGTGATGCCAAGGGTGCCAAGTTGGTCGTGCCCTTTAAGAAATTCCCTTGAAGTTCCAAGGGTTCCACGCCACTTGCCATTCAAGCATTCAGTGACTACGAGGGGAAAGTATAGGTGCAACATCATAGACCGCTATCATCTCTTATGTTGCCTGCTATAGTGAGACTAATGGTGTCAGGGATCAAGGAATCCACCTTGATGAGGGCCCCCCGGTAAAATCCTCATGAGCGACCCAACTTGGGGACCTTCCCTCATGGCATCATGATCTTCAAGGCGAAGGTGTTTCAACCCTTCCAGCCCAAGTCACGGCGGGAGTGCTAGTGGGTGAGATTAGGGACACTGTCCCACCCCTCCCATGTAGTTCCATCCACTTGTACAACCACATCACCGATATGTGAGTCATTCAGCCAAGCAACTAATATGTGCCTGCAACCATTAACATATCATCAGAATATAGATAAACATATATAACAGTTTTCAAAATCGACTTAGAATTTCAAAGATAAAATAATATAAATTTTCATCAAACCAGGTGTCGTCAACTCGTCATGTGCGAGTGCCTCTGGTGGTTTCCTGCCATACTCAATAATAATCAGTAACAAGGTTTCTCAGTGTTAGTCATTGTCATAATAACATTATTACCATCACCTGGTCATTCACATCATTGTTCATTGTGAACCAGAACTAATGCAAGTAGGTAACATAGGGGACACATCCATCATGGCTATCATCATCATAACATCAATGGAAGCATACATATTCATCAAAGCTATCAACATCCTCAATTAGATAACAAACATAACCATTTATGCCAAAATCATTATAATATCAATAGAGAACATGCATAACCATTAATGCTATCTTCATCATAATATCAATGGAGATCATACATAAACATCACAACCAATAATAATAGAGTCATGTGTCTGGATCCTCAACCTGAGGTCCTCAAATAATAAAGTGTGGGCCTTAGGGCTAAATAAATGTTAATCTCATATCACTGTCAGTCAACTAGAGTGGGGCACTACATACACCCCCTCTTAATAATAGACCTCATCTCGAAGTCCTTGGAATAGGTAATGAAAATGGTGACATCTCCTCGGCGGCCTCCCAAGTAGCTAAACTAGGACTATAATTGTCCCACGGACCTCAACTTGGTCCACTAACCATAATCTAATCTGCAAAGTTCACTGGTCCAGTATGCGAACTGGTTTGGCCATTACTGTTCCCTTAACTGAAACCTGCAAATGACCAAAGTCAATAACATGCGAAGGATCTGAAATATAATGACGCAAAACATAAATATGAAACACATCATGCATACGTGTTAAAGATGGAGGTAAGACAAATCTATATGCCACCAACCCTTTCCTTTCTAAGATTCAAAAGGTCCCACAAACCATGGAGACAATTTTTCTCCCATTCCAAATTCTTATAGGGCTTATTTTGGGGCCTTACTCTCAGGAACACCTATCTCCCAATTCATAACTTCGGTCTACCCGATGAGCATCAACATAACTCTTTTGTCGATCTTGCACTTCCTTTAGCCTCTCCCTAATAACAGTCATTTGTTCTTCCATATCTTGCACTACTTCTGGTCCTCTAGTCAGTCCCAACTAAGAGGTGTTCTGCAAGGTCTTCCGTATAAGAACTCAAATGGCGCCATCTTGATGGAACTATGATAACTATTATTGTAAGAAAATTCCACGAGGGGTAAGAATTCCTCCCATCTCTTTTGTTGGTTCATCACATACATCCGAAGGATGTCTTCGAGGATTTGATTAGTCCTTTCTGTCTTCCCATCTATCTCAAGGCGATAAACAGTGCTGAAGTTCAACTGGGTTCCCAAGGATTCTTGGAAACTGGTCCAAAACCTTCCTGTAAACGCTGCTCCCCTATCAGATATGATCTTCCTAGGCACTCCATTCAATCTCATAATCTCATCAATAAAAGAGCTGGCTATTTCCGATGCCTTATATGTAGTCTTAATTGGTATGAAATAGGCTCTCTTGGTCAACGCGTCCACCTCTACAAATATGGAATCATGTTTTCTTGAGGCCATTGGTAGTCCCACAATGAAGTCCATTGATATAACTTCCCATTTTGATTTTGGTATCTCATGGGATTACAATAATCCTGTTGGATGTCCATGTTCAACTTTTACTCGTTGACACTCTAAGCATATTGAGACCAAGTTTACGATGTCCTTTTTCATCCCTTTCCAAAAGAAGAGTGGTTTTAGGTCTGCACTAATTTCTTAGCACCAGTGTGTGCCATGTATACTGCGCAATGTGCTTCATTCAAGATTAACTGGTGTATATCTTCATTCGGTGATACATATATCCTTCCCCGAAATCGTAGTAGCCCATCATTATCAAGGGAGTATTCTTCATATTTTGGGACCCTCATTTCATCCTCCCTCAAACTTTTTCTAACCTCATTATACCAGGTGTCTTTAAATTGTAAATCAAGCAGTTTCTCCCTCAAATTTGTCTTTAAGGGAATCCTGAAATATTTCATTCATCAAACTCATGAAAACACCCGGGGCATTTGTCAGTCCAAAGGGTAAAACTACAAATTCATAAAGCCCAAATTTTTTCTTAAAGGTTGTCTTCAGGATATATTTTTTTTCCTTGATTCTCAACTGATGATATCCCGACCTCAGATCTATCTTTGAAAACACAGTCGACCCCCTCATTTGATCAAACAAGTAATCTATCCTTGGCAGAGGGTATTGATTTTTTTTGTCACTTTATTCAACTGACAGTAGTCAATGCACAGTCGCCAAGACCCATCCTTCTTCTTAACGAAAATCACAGGAGCACCCCATGGAGATATGCTAGGTCGTATGAATCCCAAGTCCAACAATTCCTTTAATTGAATAGATATCAGTACTACATATCACTACAAGTCAGTGGGTTCATCCATTAAGGGACAACGATCACGAGGAAGGGGAGGTCAATGTACTAGACTCTAGAGCTCATCTCACTCTTTGTTGGCATAAAAAGATAATCAAACCCAACTATTAGACATACCCTTATCACAGTTCCCTTAGGTAAGAGTGAGATCTAGCTTGGTGCCATAGTTGGCTCAGTGGTTGAGGACATCTTGAAGTAGACAATCTTTTCAGAGATTTTGGGAGTTGGTACACTATTCTAGACTAGAATTGGGTGAGATCATTGCTAAACTCCAATCCCATTCTCTTCTCCAAGGTGAATAGCTGACTTAGAGGAGGTTGTGATTTGTAGTCCGACATTTGGAAGGTAAACAAAGCCAAGGAAACCCTTACTACAACTACCAATTGCAAAACTTACTCAAAAATATATCTTTTTTTTTTTTTTTTACAATAATATCACGAGGGTATTAGAAACATTTTGCAGACCTACAGTTTACTACTACCATATTCACAACAAATGAGGAAAAATCCATGAGGGACTTATTCAATGTAAGTACTTTTGACCAAGAACCCCTTTATTTATTACAGACTTAATTACATATCATATCACTATTTTTTTTGTAGCAAAGACACATTCTACCCTAAAGTTATAAGAGTAAAATGCAGATAATTATAAACATAAATCCAACTATTATGTTTTAGTTAAACACAAGTCCGGGAAAAGCGGAAACAACCAATGCGTGCCTAAACGTACTTCATATATTTGATTTGAATATAAGAACAAGTCTGGTATAATATGAATGTCTGACGAAGTGGCATATGATTCAAGAAGTTAAAAGAAACCGCTCATACCACATTAACTTTGAAAGAAATTTAAGAAATGTAAAAAAATTAGAAACTCAGAACTGTAAGGAAAAACAATGCTAATTTTCAGTTGTTAAACAGGAAAACATGCTCAGTTATTTTTCCGTATTTAAATAATAACACAATGAAATTTCAATTTGTTTGGGGAAATGGTAACACAATAATCGAACATAACATTTAATTAATATTCTCAAACAACCATTGCTAAAAATAGTGATAAGCCTAACGCCGAATTGAAGTATTCAGGTGCTAGCCAATGAAGCAGAAAAACAACCACAACAAGGCTTGATATATTTGCATGCATCATTCTAAAAATTACAGTATTTAAATACTCACACGAGTGAATTTTGTTATGTTGATATATGTTCTATATTGATATCTTTGCAAGTTTGAAAATTCACTTTGATATTAGAAGCCATTTATTGTTGTTCTAGTATTTAGATAATATTATTCTATGCTCATTTAGGTAAACAAATTAAAATTCTATTAAAGGAGCATAATGTACAAGATTACATGCCAATCATATGCTTTTGCTGGTCTGCTATGTGGTATGATATTCAATATTTGAGCCTTAGACAACTTGGCTACAAGATTGATAATCATTTTCACTCTGATAGTCAAAACATAGATGTTTCATAGTCTGCAATTGATGCAATTTTACAAATTGGATTAGCCACTTTAATACTTTTTATGGAGATAAATGTCCCTTGAGGGCTGCAAATTTTCCTCGATCAGAAAGTCCAAATTGGCAATAAGTGAGCTTTCCTTCTTTTCTTTTCCATTTGATTCGTCAAACCCCCCACTTTTGTTGTTCTTATCCAGGAGGGATACTCATGTAGATAAGGTCCAAATAGGGCACACCTTATGCAAGAATAAAACAAAGCATGCACTGCCTAGATGAGTTCCTTCCTTCATTGAATAGCAGAACTTTTCTCGAGGAACAAGGTATTCAAAAGCGTTTCCCATAATAGAATTTGTCTTGAAGTACAAGTCAATATGGGAATAGCTTTGGACTACAAGCCAAGTCAACATGGTGACTTCTTAAGTAGGGTGTGTTACAACAAAAACTAGCCCCAATGTGGAAAAATCCCTGTCACCAAGGTGCAAGCTCATGCTGAACCTAAGGGGCTTCCCGCTGTGAGTTTGTGACCATAAAAGCTCTTCCCTACTTTAGGCTAGCTCTTTTACTCTGAAACCTGGTAATGCGTTTTCAATAAGGTAGATTTAAGATGTACAAATGAACATGCAAGTCTAGTATAAAATGAGTATGTTTGAGGTGCAAATCTGATTTTAAGTGATGTTATTGTCATTAGTTTTCAGGTTTTCAAAAAATGAAGCTGGATAAAGTTTATGATTTGGAAACGAAAGTTCAGGTGCTTAAATGCAATTTAGAATTTACAATTTCTGAATTAAATATGATGTAAAATTTCAAAAATTTATAACAGAAATCAAGAAGGTAAATTCTAGAATGCAAAATATGTGAAAGAAAAATCTAATTCTAGGTCTAGAAATGAAGTATTTATACTCGAATGCAATCTGGAAATTAAAATTTGTGTTAAATCTCAATGTTGGAGATCTAGAAAACAAAATGAAAGAAAAATTTAATTTAATTTCCAGAATGTAGAAATTTAGAATTTAGTTTATGGTCTAAATTAGGTTCCAGGCAACTATGCAAGGCTGGAAAACGAAATTTTGGAAATGAATAATGTACAAAAGAAGCAGAAAATTCATGGTTCAATTTCACATGTATTTTCCATATTGCAAATGAAGTAAAAAGAAGGTTCAAGGACTAAGTTTTTGGTGGTGAGAAAGGGTGTACTATAAAGAATCGGCCTTTGACAACCAAGAAATATGCGTCAACGAAGGACATGTAAACAGAGAAGATTTTTCAAGATAAATATACATGGAAAGCGCTAGTTAAAAACAAATCTGAAAGAAAATATCAACAAACAGACAACGTTAGAAGGCATTCAAAATCAAAATT
This sequence comes from Pinus tabuliformis, assembly GCA_031772625.1. Classification (NCBI taxonomy): domain Eukaryota; kingdom Viridiplantae; phylum Streptophyta; class Pinopsida; order Pinales; family Pinaceae; genus Pinus; species Pinus tabuliformis. Next base: position 529,337,975 of record CM062819.1, on the reverse strand, counting down.
TCTTTACAGAAAAGTTTTCCAAGACTCGATCTTTGAGTGCCAAAGCCTTGGACATCATCAATCACATATGCATCGAAATTATTACAATTCCTAACTGTAATTCAAGTAGCCATTGTCGCAGTCGTGGACGAAATTTAAAAACATCTAAATTTTGTTTCAGGAAAAAAACAAAATTGACCAATCATTTGACAGAAAGTTTAAGTTGGCCAGCAAATAGATAAGGCGATGTTTGATCTCCTCTTACAAGTATTTAAAGATGATAAAAATATAAAAAATCGATAAAATGGTAGGGTTTGAACTGTGCTTCGGGCTGCTTTAATTGAATATTATGACAAAATTCGCACAAATGCCTTCGACTTCTCTGAGCACGCCCTGTAAATTTAACAGTGACCTGTGCTTCACTGACATTCTAGGAATCATCAAAAGTCTGCATATGTGGATGCTATAGAAATCCTAAGAATTGGAAGTTAAATGAACGAAATGAGATGTAAATTTCAGAATTGAGCCTAGGTGTGTTTGTTTAATTTTCTCCTAGATCTGGCTATTACTATAGTGTAAGAAACTATATCAAAAGAAAAAAAACCACAAGAATTTAGGAAATTGTGAAAAACAAAAACAAAAAGTTTGTGAAAATTGATATGAATGCCACTAATCCGGGATCTAGTAACGGGACTTCGAAATCTTCGACATGGGGAATAATATAAACATGAGGGTATTGTAAAAACTACCTGGTTTTGGTGCCTGGTCGATGTGCTTTCCACTCTGGTGGTAACATGATTCTACCCCATTATACTATAAGGCAACATAGCTTTATAAAAACAGACACGCAGAACACAAGCACATCCAGAAGTCCCCTTTATAAAACCCCTTTATAACACTAGTAATAATTAAGTTTGAACACATAATTTCATAGCGTATTTTGTGATGGCAAGGTAAACCGTTTTCTTTTCAAAAATAATAGTTTAATTGTTTAACATGCAGAAAGAGAAATCTAAGAGCAATAAAAGAAAAACCAGAATATTCATGAAATCAAATCCGTGAGCAATAAAATGAAAAACTAGAATATTCATGAAATCAATTTGGCAATTTTGATTTTTTTTTTTTTTTAATGGGTAAATATAATAATAGGAAACTAGATAATTATTTTATCAAAACTTAATTTCAAATTTATAAATCATTTAAGAGTCTAGACATTTAATTACATATTCCACACATAATTTGTTTTCCAACAAAAACCGGAAAAGAAGAAAAACACAAAGGCATCCAATAATTACTACAACAACTTTTTCCGTTTATTATGTTTTACAGAGCTGATTGAAAACGTGAATGTTAATAGTAGATGCCGTAGCCCCAATAGTGATTCAAGCCCATGTGATAAATAAGTAGACCTACTCCCCGTACTTTCTCTCTCAGCCTAACTGGGTCCACTGATCAGGATCCACTCTTCTCTCTCAGCCTAACTGGATCCACTCACTCAACTGACGGGCGAATCCTGGCTGGATACTATTGATTATGAATTCTTACAGCTTTCCTATAACCTTTATATCCCTACTTGCTTTCAGTTTAGTGCCTCATCTATCCAACTAGGCACTGAAGTTCTATCAATCCAATTGGCTTTCCAACATTTATCAAAAAAATGTATTTTTTTTTATGGGAACTTAAAATTTGGGGGAAACTTCTCATGCACTTCTCAGAAGTAAAAATGAAACATCAAAAAAACTAATATCCAATTGGTTTTCCAGCATTTACCAGAAGATTAGTGCACTAATCAGATTATAGCAAGGGTTAAAGAAAAAAGCGATTGAAATTTGTACAAGTAAAAATGAGAAATTAAAGAATGAATAAGCGCGCGAAGGTTTAAACTCCAAACTTTGAGGTTCGTCCGTAACTGTATAACTCTTTCTATTAGCCTAGATTTCGAAACAACAAACACGCAAACGAAGAAAAAAACAAGAAAGAAAACGTGTAACGCTCACCATTAGTCTCTAATTCGACATGAAAAAGAAGAAAACAAGCATCGAGCAAGAAAAATCTTTATTCACCAGGAAAATTCTTTGCGGAAGTTGAGGCAAGGAGCGTAAAATAATATATAAACGATATCAGATCTAAATCAGCCTGTGATTTGTGGCTTAGAGCCCCGCACATCAAAATTTAAATTCTACTCTGCCACCGGGAGATCACAAACATACTTACGACTTAAAACGACATCTTATTCATCAAAGTACAGGCAAAAAAACCAAAACAAAACCTCAAGCAACGAAGCGAAGGAAAGGAAACAAGAAATGAGAATAAAAGACGATCAAGTTTGGAAAAAGAAAACCATACAGTTTCATATATGAGTCTAAGTTGGCCTCGTATACCGCTGTTGAGCTCCAAATCGTATCTAACAAAACTAGTCATGCATGCATGGGCCCATAGGTCTCAAGGGTTAAACATAGCTCTGATACCAAGTGTAAGGACCAGTTGTATACTCAAGTGTAAGGACCACATCCCGACTATATACATTTTTTTTTTCATCACAGCAAAATACAACCAAAAGAGAAACACATTGGGAATTCATTTCAGGATACATATCATAACTTTTACATACATTTAACTAAAACCAAAATAGTATTGCAACACATATGTACCATTCACCAGAAGACGAGACTCTATTTGCTTATCTGTTGCTGGTATTCCCTTGTTGTCGGTCACCTCTGTGAATGAATGGCGATGTACTTGATCCGAATGCGATGACCCACCGGTTAACCTCCCAGCCTACTCCTTGGGTACTCTTCTTCCCCGCAGACCCCCGAGCTGCAATGGGGTTGTACAATGGAGAATTGCAATAGCTGGTAGAGGAGAGCACTCCTTGGCTCAAGAGTCCCCTCTCTAAAATCCTCTACCTCACCAAACTCACTATAGGATCGTAATCACTGCTTTGACATCATCTCATCCATCCAACAATAGGGTTCCCAAAAAGTCCCTTCTCTCATGGCTTGCCCCTTCTTTTATAGGAGTCCTCATAGGTGACACTTGGCATGTCATGCATAATTAGTTATTTTTTATAATTCAATAGCTTGATTATTCATCCACCAAGGGTCTCCCAAAATTATTTACTTAAATTTTAATTTAAAACTAATATTTTCCTCACCTCAACAAGATTCATATTTCTTCTCCTAGTTGCCTATTTATCCCCCTTTTTATTCCTTAATTTGGGTTCATTATTAAAGTCAAGTAATGAGTCAAGATTTGATCCCGTATCTACCCCCCTAATTTAACTCAAGTTATCTCTTAGATGGATATTCTTATGTTGGTTGTTGCCACATGGAGGTTCTCTACATTTAATTTATTATTCTTATTTTAATTCACCTTCCTCTTCTCTTAATTAGGCTTAATTAGTTTAAGATTAATCTTTATCCTTAAAATTATGTCCCTCTTTCCCCTTTTACCTAATTAAACTACATAATCTACTTAATATTTTCGAACATGTGGACGGTAGAGTTTTTAAGATAAAATATTTTATTTCTTCCTATGATCCTCTTAACCCAAGTTTTATTCTTGATTTAATTACCTCGATTTCTAACATCATTTACCCTTGATGTAAATTTACCTAGTTTTCATTTCTTGATTATATTTATTAATTAATTTATTTTTAATGATTCCAAGGTGCCAAGTTTGGGTCGTGCCCTTCAAGAACTTCCCTTGAAGCTCCAAGGGTGCCATGCCTAACAATTTATTTGTGATGCCAAGGGTGCAAAGTTGGTCGTGCTCTTCAAGAAATTCCCTTGAAGTTCCAAGGGTGCCACGCCACTTGCCCTTCAAGCATTCAGTGACTACGAGGGGAAAGTATAGGTGCAACATCATAGACCGCTATCATCTCTTATGTTGCCTGCTATAGTGAGACTAATGGTGTCGGGGATCAAGGAATCCGCCTTGATGCGCGCCCCTCAGTAAAATCCTCATGAGCGACCCAACTTGGGGACCTGCCCTCATGGCATCGTGATCTTCAAGGCGAAGGTGTTTCAACCCTTCCAGCCCAAGTCACGGTGGGAGTGCTAGTGGGTGAGATCAGGGACATTGTCCCACCCCTCCCATGTAGTTCCATCCACTTGTACAACCCCATCACCCATATGTGAGTCATTCAGCCAAGCAACTAATCTGTGCCTGCAACCATTAACATATCATCAGAATATAGATAAACATATATAGCAGGTTTCAAAATCGACTTAGAATTTCAAAGATAAAATAATATAAATTTTCATCAAACCAAGTGTCGTCAACTCGTCATGTGCGAGTGCCTCTGGTGGTTTCCTGCCATACTCAATAATAATCAGTAACAAGGTTTCTCAGTGTTAGTCATTGTTAGAATAGCATTATTACCATCACCTGGTCATTCACATCATTGTTCATTGTGAACCAGAACTAATGCAAGTAGGTAACACATCCATCATGGCTATCATCATCATAACATCAATGGAAGCATACATATTCATCAAAGCTATCAACATCATAATATCAATTAGATAACAAACATAACCATTTATGCCACAATCATTATAATATCAATAGAGAACATGCATAACCATTGATGCTATCTTCATCATAATATCAATGGAGATCATACATAAACATCACAACCACTAATATCACGACCAATAATAATAGAGTCATGTGTCTGGATCCTCAAGCTGAGGTCCTCAAATAATAAAGTGTGGGCCTTAGGGCTAAATAAATGTTAATCTCATATCACCGTCAGTCAACTAGAGTGGGGCACTATAGGAAAGGCAGACGCAGGGGCAGCAGAAGACTGTGCAGTCACTAGCTGGGCCTGTGTGGGTGACGCAGAGAGGCCCAGGGTTGACATAATCAAGCAGGGGTTGATGCAAAGGGTTTGAGAGCCACGCAGAGGTCAGCTGGGCTGACGCTGGGATTAGGAGAAGTGCTGGAGAATTATTTCTCTCTATGGGTAAGCCAGTTTGGCACCCTGTTGTACTGAAGAATTGTTGAATAATAAAATTCTCCCTTGCTGCACCGATTTTCCCACATTGGGTTTTTCCGGGGACTGTTGTCCAAAATATCTATGTCAATACTTGTGCATATGCTTGTTTCTGTATTACGATGTGATATATGCAACAATATTTATTTTAATGTTTATTGAAGTAATTTCATAAATAACTTATTGTGGAATAAGTAGGAAAAGTAAATCAGTAGCTGCAGTGATATAATTTTCACATGGTATCAGAGGGAGTAATCAGAGATAGAAAGGGAAAATTAGTCATGGGTCGAGACCACGATGCAGAGGCATCCACGTCAGGGGACTCACACAGATTTTCAGAAGATTGCACAAGAGAAAGAGATTTTGATTTCTCTATGTTGGCTTCCAGGCTAGAAGAAGAAGTGGCGTGTATGACTTGCGCTGCATCATCAAAAGTATGGTATATAGACAGTGGAGCTTCGTGGCATATGATGAGAATCCGTCACTGTTTCTCAGAATATCAAGAAGAGAAGATGAACTTTCAGATCACCATTGGGAACAAGGCAAAGTGTACTCCAGTAGGGAAGGGTACCATAGTTTTTCAAACAGAATCAAGAGAATGGTTTCGTGCTACAAATGTGCTGCATGTACTAGGATTGGGGATGAACTTACTTTCCGTGTCGCAACTATAAGGCAAGGGCTACGACGTCTACTTCATCAAGGAGAAGGTATACGTCAAACACTCGAGTTGGAAAAAGAAAGTGAAGATCAAGATCAAAAGTAATCGGTTGTATAGACTGCAACTAGAATCACCAATGGCACTAACAGGCAGTCATGGAGACAAGGACTTGAACGAACTATGGCACAAAAGAATGGGTCACTTACAACATGGAGCTTTGAGAATTCTTAGGAGCACTGTAACAGGGGTTCCAGATCTGAGTACGGAAGGAGATGATGTATGTAGCGGATGTGCTTTAGGAAAGTATGCCAAGGCAACATTTCCTAGGAGAAAACATAGGGCCAAGAGTGTACAAGGATTGATACACTTTGATATCTACGGACCTATGTCTATCAAATCTCTCAGTGGTGTCGAGTATTTCCTTACCTTCATTGATGACCACTCAAGGAAAACTTGGATTTATTTTCTGAAAACCAAGGATGAGGTTTTCTGTCGATTCAAGGAGTTCAAGTCTCTGGTGGAGAATCTGACTGGGAAGAAAATAAAAGTTTTGCGCTCAGATAATGGTGGAGAATACATCGATAAGGACTTCATTGATTTTTGCGCTAAGCAGGGCATCGGAAGAGAGTGGACAACTACATATAATCTGGAGCAGAATGGGGTAGCAGAAAGAAAGAACAAGACTATTATAGAAGCAACTAGGGCCATGATGTATGATTAGGATATGCCAAAATTCCCGTGGGAAGAAGCATGCAACACAATAGTCTATGTTCAGAACAGGACTCCTCATCGGGTAGTGGGCAAGATTACTCCAGAGAAAGTCTTCATAGGGAAGACACCTGAAGTCAGTCATTTCAGGATATTTGGGAGTTTAGAATATTGCCGCATACCTGAAGAAAAGAGGAAGAAGCTGGATCAGACTGCGGAAAAGGGATATCTGGTAGGATATAACAAGAATTCTAAGGCATACAGAATCTATCTTCTAGGGAGTAGGAATGTAGTAGTACATTGAGATGTAAAGTTCATGGAGGACAGGGCTTGTAGATGATCCCACAAGATGCCTTCCAAGGAGCAGTCGAAAGAGGAGTTGTTGGTTAAGCCTCTTCAACCAATAGAAGTAAAGAATTCTTCCTAAGGACTCGAAGATTCTCAGGATGAGGAGGAGCAAACAGAAGCACCTGCTGGCAGAGGAAGAACTAGCAGGGAACTTCGTCAGATTCTGTGAGATGCAGAGGACTTCATTGATGCGCCAATAAACAATAAGAGGGAGCGAAAACAACTTGATAGATATCAGGAATTAGTAGCTCAGGATGGAGAGCCTGCCAGTTTCAAGGAGGCAGCTCAACATCAGGTTTGGCTAGATGCGATGGTAGAGGAATACAACTCCATAATGGTAAACGATGTCTGGGAGGTGGTGCCAAGGCCTTAAGACAGATTAGTGGTAGAATCAAGATGGATCTACAAGATCAAATATGTTGCAGACAATAGTGTTGAGAAATATAATGCCAGGTTTGTGGCTAAGGGGTATGCTAAAAAAGAAAGGATTGACTATGAGGAGACCTTTGCCCCGGTAGCCAGGTATACATCTATTAGGACCGTGATATCTCTTGCAGCGCAGATGGGATGGGAAATCCATCAGATGGATGTCAAAACGACATTTCTGAAAGGGGTAATAGAAGAGGAGGTATACATTGAACAACCAGAGGGCTTTGAAACCCATGAGAAGAAGTCTCATGTATGCAGATTGAAGAAAGCCTTGTATGGGTTGAAACAGGCACTGAGAGCATGGTATGGTCGAATAGATGGCTGCTTGCAGAAAATGGGGTTTGTCAAGAGTGACGCGGATCTGAATCTCTACTATCTGGTTGTAGAGAACGAGCCGCTAATCTTAGTATTGTATGTGGATGATCTCTTTCTAACATGATCATCAAGACTCATTGGGGACTGCAAGAAGAATCTAGCCACATAATTCAATATGAAGGATTTGGGACGAATGCACTACTTCCTAGGGTTGGAAGTTTGGCAGTAGAAGGGAGAAATCTTCCTTGGGCAAGGGAGGTATGCTATAGAAATCCTAGAAAGATTCGCGATAGAGGACTGTAGACCTATGGCTATGCCAATTATCACCAACTGGAAGAAGATTGATGCATCAGAAGACAAGGATGTCGATCCCACCATATACAGGCAGCTCATAGGGTCCCTGATGTATTTACAAGGAACAATCAATTATGGAATCTTGTACACTAGGAGTAAGGATATCAGATTGAGTGTATTTGCTGATGCAAATTGGGCAAGAAGTTTAGTGGATCGGAAAAGTACCTCTGGGTACTGTTTCAATATTGGATTAGGAATGACCTCCTGGTGCAGTAGGAAACAGAAGTCCATGGCTATGAGCTCATCTGAGGCAGAATATATGGCGGCAAGCACAACTTCATGTGAGGCCATATGGCCTAGAAAACTGCTTGTGAACCTATTCAGAAGGAATATGGAGGCGACTAGGTCATGTGCAATAATCAGAGTTGCATTAAGCTCTCTAAGATTCCAGTGTTTCATGATAGGTCGAAGCATATTGATATCCGATGTCACTTTGTCAGGGTCTGTGTCCAACAAGGAGCTGTACAGTTAAGCTACACTCCTACAGGGGAATAGGGGGCAGACATACTCACCAAGGCCTTTGGAAAGACAAATTTTGACTACTTCAGAGAAAAGATGGGGATGGTAAAGAACCTGTTTCAGTAGCATAAATGGGAGTGATAACATCAAGGATGCAGAGAGAGTTGCAGTGCGGATGCAGTTTTGGGAGAAAGGACCAGCAGCAACAGATGCAGAGGGAGTTGTTGTACAGATGCAACAATGGCAGTAACAGAGCCATGGGCAGCATTACATGATCCAACAAGTGCAGAGGATGTTGGGTAGGGAGGCTTAGCATCAGCATAGGGACTGACGCTGGATGATTAGGGTGATACTCAGTGAGGAGTATTGCTAGAGCACAGTGCTTGCTAAGACAGAGTGTTGATTTGGGGTGGCATCAGATGTGCTCTAGCCACGAAAATTGGTGGAAAGACTAAAGCACATGAGATATCCAATACCCATAAATGGTTTGGGCAGATTCTAAACATCTCGAGAGATATTAAAATAATTAATATTTTTAATGGAGTCCCTAAGTCTAAACTTAGGGAAAATAAAATATTAATGTGAATTAATATAAAACCGTGTTAGAATGGTCCAAAAATCATGGATCAAGCCAGATCTAATCTTAGTCGTTGATTTGTCAACGAGAAAAGTATAAGAGGAGGCTTCAGGGTCACTTGGAGAAAACACTGAGGGAGACTAGTCAATTACTTTTTGGAGCGGGGTTAGCTGAGAAATTGAACCAGTGGTCTGTTGAGCAGTAAGGAGGCAACAAGTACGGAGCAGAGAGGTGGGATCAGCCACTGGAGATCAGCGCTGAGGCAGGAGAGGTAGTCGCAGGGCTTTTCAAGCAGACGCAGAGGCAGCAGAAGACTGCGCAGTCACTAGCTGGAACTGCGTGGGTGATGCAGAGAGGCCCAGGGCTGACGCAGTCAAGCAGGGGCTGACGTAGAGGGTTTGAGAGCCACGCAGAGGTCAGTGGGGCTGACGCTGGGATTAGGAGAAGTGTTGGAGAATTATTTCTCTCTGTGGGTAAGCCAGTTTGGCACCCTATTGTACTGAATAATTGTTGAATAATAAAATTCTCCCTTGCTGCACCGGTTTTCCCACATATCTATGTCAACACTTGTGCATATGTTTGTTTCTGTATTACGGTGCGATATCTGCAACAATATTTATTTTAATTTTTATTGAAGTAATTTCATAAATAACCTATTGTGCAATAAGTAGGAAAAGTAAATCAGTTGCTGCAGTGATAGAATTTTCACATAGAATAGGCTTGTAGGAGTCATAGAGTTACATAATAGATGAATGTTATTCGGTCCTAAGGTTGTGAAGTCAATGATTAGTTTATTGCATTTGGTTCTTGAAGTTATTCAAATTATACAAAATGAAATTGCGGCAAGAATCATTGTCATATATTGACAAACATAGGTGAATAAGGTGTCATGTCACTAACCCCTGGGATTTTAACTCACAAAACTGGGTCTTCAACTTCAGACTCCATTTTATCTCAAACCAGAACGAACCACGGGGCGTACCACATATCAACACAAACATCTCTTCAGGGAGAATCTAATGACATAGAACTCCAAGTCAACCGCAATATTTTGACCATTCAAAATCCTTAGACAAAGTCGGGGGTACATCATCAGTCCAGGGAACTCAAACCCTAGGACTTGGGTTTTCAACCATCCAACAGTGGAGCTGTCAAGTTTATGTAATCTGACAATTACTAGGAAGCATTCATTAACCATTTGAAATCAATGACAAGACCATCCCATTGAGGAAAGTGTAACTAGGCTCGGTCTTCATAAATGTACTTTTGATATTTGTACTTATTCAAGAAAAAGAAATATTATTTTTGTTATATTTATCAATGAGTTTCTTGCTCATTGAATTAGGTCTAGCACATGTTAAAGTGATATAGGAGAATGAAAGAGTCAAAAGAAAATGTTGAAGACCCTTAAGGGCATGTTACACCATGTATACACTTTGTATAAAGAGTTAAAGGATATCCCTCCAAGAAAAGTTAAGTCCTCTCCATGCAACGACATCCTTCAAGGAGAAAAAATGATGAAGAAACTTCAAGTCGGCCTACAGTCTACAAGTCGTCCTCAAGTTGACCTAAAGGAGGGACAATCCTCTATATATAGAGGTTGTCCACTCCCTCATAACGTCAAGTATACATCTCTGAAATCGGCGAAGGAAGAGAGCCGAGTAAAGGGTGAAAGAAGTCGAATAGAAGGAGCCTCTAGTGCAACGAAGAAGGAGAAGACAAGACCGGAGTTGTGAGGGTTGATCTAAGGGTAAAACACAGTCACACGTGCAAGAAAAGAGGCCTCTCTGTAGTCATAACAACAGTAGTATATCAACACCATATCTCACATCGTTTGGGCTAGTAACTTAGGCCTATTAGGCCTCCCACTATAACGAAGAAGAGGCTATCTCAAGTGAAGGTTAAAAGAGCTTAATACTCAATGAAATCACCAACACGTCTTAGAATCTAAGGTTGTTGTACAGTCACATCAGTGTACATATACATCTCAAGAAGAATCTCATTTGGTCAAGAGAAGGAAGGTGTCTCCATAAAGTGAAGGATGTCACTAAGTATAGAAGAGAAACATTTGATATAGAGCTCACATAAACAAGGTCTATCTCCAGTCAAAGAACGAAGGAGTACGAAGTGTGGGGGGTAAAATTGCTGGAAAAACGAAGACTAAGTGTCGAGGAACAAAGTGTAGAAAGGAGGAAGGACTTGACTTGTGTTTGGAGGACACTCTGGTCAAGGGTCTAGGGTTTGGCATTGATCGCTAAGAAGCTTCAATAAGATAAATTTACCAAAGGGTTTTCCTCTCTAAGAGAGAGGTTTTGGTCTTGGCAGACAGCCAACATCTTGTGTTCTTGTTCTTATGTTTTTGGTAACAGTTTGATGAAATAAGCACACATGCATTAATAAGAAGAGAAGAAGACTACGCTAACAAGATAAATTGTAAAAGAGCTTCACAAATTGTTATCATTGCTAGAAGAATCCTACTATACGCTATTGCCCTTGATTCTTCAACGCATCCAACACCACGAACTTAAAATAAAATATCTAAAACCCTTTTATTTTCCGCTCTAATGTTCTCTTGCAACAATTCATAAATGTGTAACTTTTTAGAACTCTAGCTTCATATTGTTACCATACATTATTTACCACAACATATTATTAGTTTAACTGAATATGTTTATATATATGGTGCAAAATGAGTTTGAATGAGTAAAAACTATGTTCATTTTTCTATGTTCTATAGATTACAAATATAGATTCATAATCTAGGATCATCATAAAGAGTTGACTCACCTCCCACTGAACTTCACCTAAAATATTGATATAAATTCCTTCATGTTATTAAAGAGTTGACCCTTTTATGAGTCTACCTCCGAAATTATTATTAAGACTTCCACTATATATAAATGTGTTAATAAGAAACTCAAATTAATAAGACTATCACTAGTGACTAATGTTGTTTCTTTGGGAACTTTGAAACCTTTGTATTATGACTTTTCATACCCCACTTAAACAATCATCTCTATTATTATCATTCCAATGCACCTTGATTTCTAGGCTTTTGCTTAACCTTCTCTTCTTTAACAATCATTTTGGAACACTTTTTTGCAATTTGGTAACTCATGTCATTCTAGTGCTTTGCTAGGGCCGACCTCTTGATTCTAAGGTGCCTTCGGTTTATGCAATGTTCCTTCAGCTTCACATAGAGATCTACCTTCCTCCCCAATGTATAGTTTGCCACACAAAGATTACATGGAGTACACTATATGCAATTTGAGGTTTGTCAAGTCTTTAGCTAAATCTACAATAATGTTGATTGTATCAAGCAAGGAGAAAACTACCTTTATACTTCATTTCTTTAGGATCTTTGCATGTATGTCTATCATTCCTTGGATGTAAGCTAGGCAAATATGAGTGCCCCTGTCTCTAGGTTGCTTTGTACGAGCCCCTTGACATGTTATTATGTTTGCATTGGCTTTCTCAATTTGCTCATCTTTATAACGATTCCTCCTAAATACACTTGACAAATGATTCAATCCTCATTAAATATGCTCTAATATGCTCTTCATTAAATATTTGGATGGCCTAGTTTTGAGATACACCTTTTTTTTGTCCAAGAAAATGATGGGTATTTACATGAAATAACCTATCTCTGAGTTTATTTCATGTATACTTGTTGCATTATACAACTAACATCCAAAAAGGCTATGCTCTTTTCATCCTCTATTTCCACTGTCAACTTGATGCTATCATTTTAGTTGTTAAGTATATGAAGAATTCATGCAAATTCTCCTTTATATGAAGCTAGATTATCATCCACATATCACTTCCATTGTTTATGTTTCAAAGGAAATGATTCTACAACATTCTTTTTGAAAGATTTCCATGTATAAATTTGAAATAGCAAGTGAAATTGGTGATCCAGGGTGATACCATCCATTTGCTTATGAATTTTCAATTTACCTTATTGTGAGTCAATCAAAAGTAAGTTGAGTAAACATTGGATGCATAATTTTCTGCATTGAGTATTTACACTTGAAATTTGAGTAAACAGTGAAGGAAATAAAGAGAAAATACAATATAAGAATAGTTTTCTTTCTTTCCCTTTGAAACTTCATGACTCCTGTTTTATTATTTTCCTTTGGAAAGCCATTTGAGAAATTTCTCATATGTTTGTGTTACCTCTTTTGTGGTTTTAGCACTTGAATAATTTGTGAGTATTCTATAGTTCCACACTTTTTTTATTATACTTTACAAACTCCATGATAACTATTGCATTCCCCTTACCAACCTTGAGAACCTTACTGTCCAAATTTATTCTAAGTTTCTTTAGTGTTGTTTCATCATCTTTGGTAATATTTTTATTCGGTGCTTTTCCTCTTATTAGCATAATGATTTCTTGTTTTATTACCTATTAATCTACATTTTAAACATAACACAAACCACTTCTCAGTCATGATTAGTGCACACCTCAACAATTGTAACAATGGAACACAAAACCCATCAAAAGAAATTGCTAGTAGGGAATGACGAATATTCTTGAAGTTGAAAAAGAATTTCCGAGTAAATAATGAATTTACATAATACAAGTAATTGTATTGTTTAATGTTTAGGCATCATGGATGATAATTAGAGGCAATAAGGTGAAATTTGGGCATTGCTCATGGTGGGTGAAGACATTGGCATATATAAACATTTAGATAAAATTAATAAGGAGTGAAGACCACATAATGATATTGCATTACATTTAGACTTTTTATAAGACCTTGGTAGAGAGGGAAGGGCGGTGAGAGATAGTGAGAAAGTTTAGAAGGGCAGTGCATGCCTTTCAAAAGTTGCATTTCGTAATTTGTTTGTGATATATGCCAATAATGGATGATGGGATAAAGCTGTATTGAAAATGTGATAAAAGGGATAAGAATATTAAGTTGGATAGGGAGTAGACAGTTTGCATTTAGTCCTTTCTTCCCAAAAGACAAGGGGGAACACTCCCGTATTTTTAATATAGAAGATGGAAATTGTGGAACTAAAAGGACCCATTGTCACTTTTGAGGGGCTTTTGTGATATCAAAATCCACTAAGGGCTTGCACCTCGCCTTGTTTTCTTATAAACACATGCTTGTATAAATAGGAGGGTGCAAGCTTGACAAGGCTTAAACACAAATTATCACTAGTAACAATCTAGTGCAAGAACATGAGTTGATATAAAACTTGCACTTTTAGTTAAGCAAAAGCAAATAACCAACTTTGGAATTTGTGGTAGCAACCCATTAGTCAATCCATCATGGTTTCTCCTATTTGCCTTGTAACACCATGTTCAATTTCCAATGTATATGCTGCAATTACGATAGAACCCAATTCAAATATTGACCCCCGCACACAAATGCAATAATATTTGAGTAAATTTACGTAAGTTCAAGCTACTTTTTCTGCTCTCTTTTGTGATGAAATGCACTTCTACATTTCACACTACAGGTTTAAAATGTTTATAGCCTTTCCCAAATCACTTTCCTTCGTAAAAAATTTCATTATAATTGCTTTTAGATAATTTTCAATTGAACTCATTCTATTTATTACATTAAATACAAGGCCCTACCTCATTACTCAAAAGTTAGGAAGACCGTGGAGCATTAATTCAAGGTTGACACACAAATGCATGCACAACATGCAATTGAATAGAGCCTCAATGAAAATAATATAACTGAGACAAGGAAGGCCTCAAAACCGTGTTTAATTACATAATGATGAACCAAATTTCACATATGTTCAGCAATCCCATTTTTCATCTCATTTACCAAAACTTTGCTGCAAATGTGCACTAAACAAGATACACGATGTGAAACAAACTTACTGCAAAATTTCAAAACCGTCAACAAATTATTGTGGATATCCTTGAAAACCAACTTATCATCACTGAATGCAGATATTGCGATAGTATGGATCCGTGAAAATCCTAACAAGGAACCAAAAGCAATGTTAGATTATGAAAGTAGAAAAGATCAATTTTAACAACAAAGTCAATCAGCCCCAACCACAAAATATCTCAACTAAATGTTGCTAACCATAGTGATTTTACATAAACAAATATTGCAGGGGATAGGAAATAATTCTTACTCATTGTGGCACATTATCAACTAATGTCTCGAGCATAGTTGATCCATTAATGATTTTTGTTGTGCCAACAATCAAATCATATGTCATTCCTTCCTGCAAAACATATACAATATAATGATTTAATAATTAAAGGAAAATAAATAAACTTTAAACATAGTGAATGGATGTTTACGGCAGAAATTTGTCAAGCCAAGACAACTTTGCATGAAAATGAGGCGTAAGGAAGATGAGAAGTTAGGGTCTCTACACATGACTTGTAAAAGGAGTAAGTCTGAAGGATATTGACTAGGAGATCAAGGCAAGTATTCCTTCACTTTGAAGCTTTAAACTTAGTGTGGAAACAAACAACTAATTTCTCCTTAGGCCTATAGTATCATCTTGCCCTCAAAATCAACCCTCATTAACTATATGGAAGGATGTAGTGGTTGGCATTGCTAGTAGTAATGTAGTATGATGAGGTTAGTGGCTTTGTTCCAGGTGACGGGGAATGAGGTGGAAGGTTGGAACAATCATGGTAAAGGAAGATAATTACACTCTCATAATCACCTTCATCCATGCACAAAAATATTTCTATCAACGCAATAAAGGTGGTGGATAATGTTGTTGCCACCAATGAACTAGTTTTAAAACCCAGTATAGATGCCAACCCTAAAACTTTGCATCAAGTTGAAGGGAATTCCTTAGCTTAGGAGAAATATCCAAAAGGTTGTGAAGACACTGTACTACATATAGGCCCTAGGGTATCTAAAGAAGACAAAAAGAAACTAGGGGAAGTAGGCAAAAAGGAAAAGGAGGAAGCCTATGTGTGGTAAACTGAAGTTGAGAAGATTAAGTTAATAATGGGGTAGGATGTCATTATGAAACAAGTTATGTTATAGTAGGGATCATTTCTTGTTGCAAAATTTCATGGAAGATTGACCTCAAAAAAGTCAGTATTTGGATCAATAAAGTATGGTGATAACAATCGGAATACTCTTTAATCTAACCATATGTTGGCTAGGGGTCCATAAGCTTTGTATTCAAATGTGGAAAGAACAAAGAAACAATACACATGGGAAAATCATATTAGGACAACTCAATCTTATCTCTCAAGGAATGGACTTAGTTTTTTGAACCTAAGCGAGAAAGGACACACATACCACCTTTACATTACACTGCATTCACTTCCTCTAGAACCATGGATGAAAAGGGCTCTTACATTGATTGGTGACAAGCTGTGGAGGTTGCTAGAATTTGATGAGAAAACAATGAACTTGTGTGGAACTTTAATGGCTAAAATTTGTGTTGAGATGAACCAAGGTGAGGGATTACTAGATGGAATATATAATCAAACTGGGGCAAGGTTATATCACTGAGAGATTGACCATGTAAAGATTCCTTTTAGACGTTCCATATGACACTTTTATTGGCATGTTTAAAGAGCCTATCCCGAGAAGGTTGTTGCTAATGAGGAATGAATAGAGGAAATACAAAAGGAGTAGGATGTGAGGATAAGCTATTGACAAGTCGCACCTCTAACCTAGAGAGTTAGGGAATCTGTAATTAAAGAGACAAGAGATCAGTCACTTGAACTTGAGATTGAGGAACTTGCAACAACCATAATTGATAAAATGAAGATATAGCTACAGCGAAAGAGACATCCCCTAACCTCAGAAAGCACCATATCTTTGATGTTGCATAAGAAGAAAAGATGATGTTGGGACATTAAACTAATAAAGAGGAAGACAGATTCAAATCTAAGCCTTCAACCTTTGTGGATGTTATTTAGAGTAGGAAAGAACCACATAAGAAGATTTGTAACTCAAAGTCAATACTCACATTGATGGACCTAGAGTGTCATAGTGGTCAATAAGTGGGATCTATTCAAGGTTCTATTTTGAAAGCTCGCCACCTTCCTTCTCCTTCCAAGGGGGAATTAGTGGAACTCTTGACATAAAAAATGTTAGTTATGCAACGCTTTGAAGTAAAGAATTAACAAAGAAAGCATTGGTGGAGAAGGAGGTTGTTCGGAAGACTAATGTATAGAGCACAAAAGGCATTTATACACAACATACTCACCTAATGAAGATTTTGTTCTAGCCCATAGTAGAAAATTCCATCTTAGACCAAAAAAAGAACTAGGTGTAGAGAGAAAAGAGCATTTTATGGGTGGAGGTCTTGGAAAAGATTAATTTGGATTCTAGATGTGGAAGGAAATCCTTCTTAATTAAGCAAAAGAGTTTATGTTGGTAGAGACATACATGTAAGAAAAGATATGACCATCTTAGGGCCCCTTAGAGCAGGGAAATCACACTCCAAGGGTTATAAATGATAACACTATCTTATAATATTACAGATCTAGGGAGGATCCATAAGAAAAAATCCCTAAAGAGGTTGGCTGACATACACAAGCCAAAGGTTATGTTAATCTAAGGAACCATTCTACAAGCAACTAAGGCCAAATGTCTTCTTTTTGCTACTTTCCTAGGGAGGATTTTTGACATTATCAATGTTGAGATGGGATGGTACAAGACCTAGTCCAAGAATATCTTTTTCCTACCTTCAGCAATCTGTGCACAATAATTTAGTCATGAGGTAAGAATTATGGGAATTTTTTAACCAGTTGTTTGGAAGGAAGGATAATATCATAGTGGAGGGGGGAATATGCATTTCATTTTGCACTAGGGTGACGTGTGTGTGTGTGTGGGTGGGGGATAATGGATATTTTAGTTGAATTCTTGTTTCATAAGACTGAGGAATTTGATCCATGTGACCTAGAACCACTAACTCTTAAGGAGAAATAATAGCATAGGATTTGACAACACCTCAAAAATATTAGGTAGATTCCTTTTGACAGAGAGTCCTTGAAGAAGGAGAAAGGGATAGATCATGGACTAGGAAGGGTGGAGTGTTTAACCACATTCAAATTCTCCATTAGATTGGAAAGACAAAGGACAAACCCCCAGGCCACTTCAATTGTAATCCCTATTGGTTTAAAGATTTGAAGTTCTTAAAACTCATAAAAAATGAGTGGAGGCATTTTGATACGACCCTACAAGACACTGCCATGTTCCAAATTAGCAATAATATTAAAAGAGTTAAGAAGAAAACAATTGAATAGACCAAGGAAAAATATGATGTCTCCCAAAGTCAATCGTTGGAATTGGGAGAAAAATTTTCTCACATATTGAAGTCCAATATAAGTGGTATCTTCTTAGAAGAAAAGAGAACTATTAAGGAAAATGCAACCCAAGAAAAAAAAATCATGGAATGGGAGAAATCTATATGGTGAAAACAAAAACACAAGATTCTTCCATAATTTCATAAAGATGAGAAAGAGTGTAATATCATTTGAAGCATAAGGAATGACGAAGGAGATTAAGTGAGTGACTTAAAACATTGCTCAAGAAAGTACTAATCATATCCAGAAATTAAACAACAAACTATTAAGAATGAATATAAATAGAAATAATGAAGCTATCTACCTATATTCCTAGACTAGTTGATTTATGATCAAAACCAAGAGTTAATGGTAGAGATTTCCAATATCAAACTGCATGAGGTCATTGACTCATTTCTAAAGGATAAGAGCACTAGACCAGATGGATGTGTTAATTTTAGGGCTAAATTGTTCTTTGCTTCAAATAATTGCATATACAATTTTTTCATCATTTACATATTGCATTCACCCCATAACATCATAAGACATTGCCATGTTCCAATTTAGCAATAATATTAAAAGAGTTAAGAAGAAAACAATTGAATAGACCAAGGAAAAATATGATGTCTCCCAAAGTCAATCGTTGGAATTGGGAGAGAAATTTGCTCACATATTGAAGTCCAATATAAGTGGTATCTTCTTAGAAGAAAAAAGAACTATTAAGGAAAATGCAACCCAAGAAAAAAAAATCATGGAATGGGAGAAATCTATATGGTGAAAACAAAAACACAAGATTCTTCCATAATTTCATAAAGATGAGAAAGAGTGTAATATCATTTGAAGCATAAGGAATGACGAAGGAGATTAAGTGAGTGACTTAAAACATTGCTCAAGAAACTACTAATCATATCCAAAAATTAAACAACAAACTATTAAGAATGAATATAAATAGAAATAATAATGCTATCTACCTATATTCCTAGACTAGTTGATTTATGATCAAAACCAAGAGTTAATTGTAGAGATTTCCAATATCAAACTGCATGAGGTCATTGACTCATTTCTAAAGGATAAGAGCACTAGACCAGATGGATGTGTTAATTTTAGGGCTAAATTGTTCTTTGCTTCAAATAATTGCATATACAAATTTTTTCATCATTTACATATTGCATTCACCCCATAACATCATAACATCATTAGCAATTATGTAGAAAGAACAATAACACTAATAGTGCAGTGGAACAATAACGACAAACAAAAGAAAAACATACACAATAGAGACACCAGGAGTTAGGTCAAAGACCAGGGAAAAACCTCACAATGGGGGAACCCAACTCGATTCTTCTTCTATTAGATATTCATTAATTGTTCAGCTAAGATATAAAGTACAATAATCATGAGACATCACCGTCAAACACATCAGGCTTCCTTGGGCCAACCCAAGTTAGTTCACAACTTCGTTTTTGAACTAAATGAAACAAGTCCAAGAGAACTACTATCATATTACTATACAATATGTAGATCATTGTCATGGAAATCAAAGTAACTGTTATGTCTTCAATCAAGGTCACTGTTATTACTTCCATGTCATTCTTCAAAATCACTGCTATTACTACCATGTCATTCTTCAAAATCACTACTATACAACAAGGTAATTGCGATTCATGAAGATAACTATCTTGTACCAAAGTCACTATCATAAATTTATTTTCATGTCAATCATCAAAGATGACTGTGATTGGGATCACTGCCATTAAGGTGACTTCCATCATCTTGTCACAAGGGTACTAAATATCCAAGGTTATTGTCATATGATAAGGTGTTGCCAAGTTGTACAAGGTCACTATCATAATGCCATCACACAATATTGTCAAAGATATCCCTGTCCAATGAGATACCATTATAAATTATTGCCATAATTTTATGATACTGTCACTCTACCTTAGTCACTATCATAGAGTGATTTTTGCTACTATAATTATCTTCACAATCATATGCCACTATCATGACAGTGATATAGATCACAATCTTCTCCATCTAGGTCATTACCATATCGAGATTACTATTGTACAATGTCATTCTTGCCATATCAAAACATACTTTATTATAACAAACAAATATATTATTATATCACATCTTGCCTACCATATACATAATTGTTTACAAAATCACATAGATGTACAAACCTTCTAGAGTTCAAACGACATAGATACGTCTCTGTGGAAACATACTAGACATCATAAATGTATATGGGTCACCAAAAAAGCCATTGAATCATTGTAATAATATTGTGAGCTATAGTGTTATCAAGATTACTTGCTAATAGTGAATCATCGAACCACAGTTATAGTTGCATGTTGGATCAAGCCATAGTTACAATAGAGAATTGTCGAGCCACAAGAATGAACATACGAGTCATTGTATTAGAATGCAAGCCACTGACATATGTATGCAAGTCACTGATCCAAGAATGCGAACCTCAGGGACACTGATCCGGGAAAATAAAAGTTGCGAGCCTCAGGTAAGTGTTGTATGTGATCTTCCTTAATAATAATGTGAGCCACTTCAGATAATCCGAGCCATTACACAATGCAATGTTCATAAACAAGTGTGATGCCCAGAACCAAATGTGATGTCCAAAACAAATGTGATGCCGTAAATAAAACGAATTGCAAGCTTCAGGAGACTTATACAGACCACTGATAACTTGTCACAAAATGCATGTGTCTTATGACCAAATGAGAGTGCCAATATATAGAGGATATGATATGAGAAGATGCAAGCTGACTTGAACTTAATTAGGAGGGAAATGATAATTTGAATTTAACTTAACATAAGTAAATACATTTCCAAATGTTTTCTTGCGATGTCTCATCAAATAATAAAAAGGAGTGCCCACACTTAATAATAGAGATATTTCTTTTATTCAATTTAACTTTTCCTTCTTGGGGCAAGATAGGTTTCTTCAGAGTAGTTAGGTTTCCCTTTAGGGAAATTCATCCTGAAGCTACCCAATTTTCAACACTCCCTCTTAGATAGGGAGGAATTTCCATCCACATCATATGACTTATCTTGGATGACATGTCTCAACATAAGAAGGGAGGCAGCTGCATCATCATTGCATCTTGACGCATAAGAAGAATAACTCATAATCAATGGTAGGGGAGATTGATCCTCCAAACCCTACTAGTCTCCAAGTCAAATCTCATGACCTTCATCTTAGCTACAACAACAAGATATCCATCTCAACACATCTCATCTCAGCTTGTATCTCCTTTGATCATCAACTGAACAATGATATCTCATTCTAAAGAAAATAATCATCATAGGGGAGCTCTGACTACCACCCTATATCCACGAACAATAGGGGAGATAAATCTACCACCCTATCTTATCAACAATAGGCAAGATACCACTTACCATAAAAGATAAGGATCACAACCTATCCTATTGTTTGGCAATAGGTAGGATAACCTAACTTGTCATGTGAGACAAGGATCACACATCCTATTGCTCGTTGATCTTGTTGACCTAGGTTGTCATTGATGTCAATATGGCAATATTCTAGATACTAGATGATGATATGAAGCCAAGGGGAAGCAGAGTAGATCCATGAAGGTACAGGAGCAAGGCCATCAGGATAACCAAGCCAAAAGCAAGAGTCTGTTAACGAAGGAGTTAACAAAGGAGGCATATCAAAGCTATTGCAGAATATCAGAGCAAGAGAGGCATATCGGAAAAGGCAGAAGCCATCAAGGTATGAAGGTATAAGAGGAGGTCTTTGAAAGACACTACCAAGCCAGAGGAGCCACATTGGAGAAAGAGGAGCCATATCAGAGGAGCATTGCATGTAATACATGCCCAAGAAGAACCAAGAGGAGCTACAAGAGGAGCCATATATATATATATATATATATATATATATATATATATATGCCAAAACAGAGCTATCGGAGCTACAGGAGGAGCCATATATATATGCCAAAGAAGAACAAAGAAACAGAGCAAACAGAGCTATCGAAGGAAGCAGAGAGCAAAACAGAGCTATCGAGAGCTATATAGTGTATATACATGCAAATGCACTATCGGAGGCACAGACTCATATATATATGTGCATTTACATTGTCGAAGGCGCAGATTCATATATATATATATATATATATATATATATACACTATTGGAGGTGCAAACTCATATAGATATGTGCGTTTACACTTTCGGAGCGGAAAGGCAGAATTTATATATATGTGCGCAATATACACTATCGGAGCGGGCATATATATATATATATATATATATATATATATCGACGACAGTGAAATCGACGGTTCGGCTATGTGCATCATCCCAAACCCCCGATTGCGATACATATATACACGGACCCGCTGCAACATTGTGCTATGGGCTAATAATATGTCACATCCGCCATATCATAAGAGCTTAAGGCCTTGCCGTTTCGAAAGTACCGATTGCGATATATGTCGTGGACTTGATGGTCCAATTGTAACACAGTTGATATATATATCGCGTCCATCGACCATCAGTCATCGGCGACTGCCGATTGCGATTACAAGGCGAACTCGAACCAATTATAGATGCGAGAGTAGTACTTTTGAAGTCTGCCCTTAGCGCTTCGCTCGTGATTTTTCATATATTTCTTGTGTATTTAAACATTTGTATTGCATAGGTTGTTTTAGACCAAAAGCCTATAATAACACTCCCGATAGTTCAGGAGGCTTGAACGATAGTTCAGTAGGCTGAATCAAGACGATTGTGATTGCAATTTGGACGTGGCATGTCCGTTAAACAAAACTGTCTCTGTGTATGCCTATTATCATTAAAAAAAATGGGGCTCTGTTACAGTTTTAACAGGCAGCAGTTTTGCTTTGTGTATTTTGGTCCTCTCTTATGAATGAACGTGTCCTGTGAGCACGAAGAGATAGAGGAAGCTACAGTGACCGAGAAGCTAGGAAGTCGAAGGGTAAGCCAGTGCAGAGGGAGCTGAAGCGAGTGTTTGAGGAAGCCAAAGAGACAGCAAAAAGAGGAAATCGATAGTCGGAGGGATTAGGAGCATATACACCAACAAAAACAGAGAATAAGGCATGTTGGAGGTAGTTGTTGTGTTGTTGAAAAAGTTGGAGGAAACAGAGGTAGTAGCAGAGGGTCCAAAGGAACATAAAAAGGGCCAAAGGACCAACAGGACAGGAGACAGTCGAAGGGGAGAAGTAGCTAGCAGAGAAGCAGTCACGCTAAAGCATTCACTGTGACATTAAAACAGATGTTTGAACAAAAAGTTGTTCTTTATGTAGAGCTTAGTGTAGCTAATAGTAGACTAACTAAAGCTGTGTGAAGACATTATCAGAGAGTACGAAGGCTATTGGAGACTCTGTGTGGACAGTATGAAGAGTTGTAACGACTCCTTCATAGGAAGATTGGTTGTCATTGATGCTGTAGCATGGAGACTACAGTAATGCAGTAAACAGACAGAACTCAGTAATGAAGAGTTCTGAGAGCAGAACATTACTATCAAATGTGCCTTGACAAGATTGGGTCAGAACTCTTGGGGTTGGTGCCTCAGAAGTAAGAAGGATTGGAGTCCTTGGGATTGGTGCCTCCGAAGTAGGAAGGATAGGTGTCCTTGGAACTGGTGTCTCAGGAACTGGAAGGATTGAAGTCCTTGGGAGTTGGTGCTCTTAAGTCCAAGATTGGTGCCTTGGTGAAATAGAGTTGGAGCTCGAGAGGTTGGAGTCTCACAAAAGTCCAAGTTGGTGCTTGGCAACTGATTGCAACCACTTGTATATTGTATCTATTTTACTACAAATATTATATTAATAAAAGAATTTATTCTTGTTGTTCATCTTATGTTCTGAATATAAAAGTTTTTACTGGTAAAACAATAGTCGGAAAAAGAAATACTGATTCACCCCCCTCTCAGTGTTTCCAACAACTGGTATTAGAGCCAGTACCTTCATTCAAAGCCTAACAACTTGAAGGTTGATCTTCAGAACACAAATTGCGAAGTCAAGGAAGAAAGTCTCCAATCCTCCCAAGGATGTGTCTCCCTCTACTACTTAAGATAGAAGACAATCAATTTGAGGAGGTTCCAAAGTTCAATGGGAACTTTAATATATGGGAAGCAAGAATGAGGAATTTCTTACAGACTCGAAGCATTGAAATCTGGAAATCAGTAATTGTTGATAGCAGGATGGATGAAGAAGCCAAGGAGTACAATACAAAAGCAATGAAGGCAATCTTGAATGGGCTACCTGATTTTATAAAGAACAATCTAGGAAAATATTCATCAGTAAAGACTCAAGAAGATACCTTGTCAAGTCAACTTGAACAAAGGCACAAAAGCTTGAACAAACTTGAAGAAGAGATTGGTCAGTACAAGGTAGAGGTCTCCTCTCTCAAGTCTCAACTACAAGAAGCAAGGAAACAAGCAGAAGGCGCTGAAAAGACCATGGAAGCATTGGAAGTCATAGAAGGACAGGTTGATGAAGTAGGAAAGGAAAGAAACACCATGATCTCTCAACTGAAAGCAAAGGATGAAGAAATTTTCAAACTAAAATCTAACATCAAGCTTCTCAAGGTTGAAACATGTAAAGCTACAAGGATCAAGGAAGAAATGGAGAGCAATCAAGCAAAGAATGAAGAAATCTTCAAAATGAAGTCAAATATCATCTCCCTTAAAATAGAAGTAGATGAAGCTACTCGTATCAAGGAAGAAACTGAGAAACAACTTGCTAAGAAGAATAATGAGTGTGAAAGATTGGAAGAAGAGATTGTCTTCCTTGGATGACATGCTCAGCTATCACAGATGTCCATTTGATAAATCAGTGCTCAGGTATGCAGGTGAATCCTCAAACAAGAATGATAATGCTTCAAACAAAAGGGATGTGAAGAAGCCAGAAAGAAATGGTGGTGCTCCTAGTTCCAACAAAGGCAAGGAGAAAAATCAAGGCTACAATAGAAGAAATCCTGTTCCAAGAAGAAATTCTGCTCTAAGAAGAAATCCTGCTACAAGAAGAAATCCTGCTCCAAGAAGAAATGTAGATGATGTCAAAGACACGAGAGGCAATGGTTATCATCAAAGGATATCAAGACAGAAAGGCTTCAGAAGTACATCAAGGAAATCTCCATCTCCCAGGTACCAAAGTTCATTTTTGGTTATTGTTATTCTTGTACAAACTTTGGTTACACGACAAAAGACTATAAAGCATATCATAAAGATAGATGTTATGGTCCCCAACCATCTCATAGAGATAGATATTATAGTCCCCAACAATCTCCAAGAAACAATTTTGCATGAAGAAATCATGAATTCTTATTCATGAACAATGTAGAATGCTTCAAGTGTCATAACGTTGGTCATAGGCATGTGACTGTAACTTAACTTGGGCTCTTACACAAGCTAGAACCATGCAAAAGAAGAAAAGTTACACAAGTATGGAGAAGGAAGCAAATACAATTCAAAAGTCCCTTGAACTCTCCAGCCAACAGCATGTCATTGGCCTGAATTTTGAAAATCTAAGCATTTGATGGGAAGACTCTGCCAAAAGAGATGATGCATACAGTTAGGGGGAGCCAGTGATTCTTGATCATTATTGCAGAAGCTATTAGTGAAAGGGTCCTTATGAAATCCTTGTTGAGCCTTATTAATAATCATTCTTTGATGAAGATCATTTCTCAGGGGTACTCCATTGAAGAATATGATCCTGTAACCATTCTTTGGACTGTTGTTAAAGATGCTTTCCACTTAATCTCTAAGTAGTACTTGGAACAACAGAGGAAGTCATCTAATGCTAGATAAATAGGGAAAATAACTATGGTACTGATATTACAGATGCTAAATGTCTTGACTCCGGGATTTAATGTGAGAACAGATAAATTATGGACACTAATAGAGGCAATCTTCAAACAAACAGATACATCTAGAATGGAGTTTGAAGTAAGAGCAACTGGCAGAGTATAACAAACTGAAGCATTGCAAAAAGATGCAAATCAGCAGAATGATTTTAAAAGACAGTCATAGATTAGATATCTAAATCTGCTAGGGAAATAACTTGCTGAGATATGTACAAGAACACAAGGAAATATGGCTCATAGAAAGGAGAATGTTGTGCAGTCAAATATAACTTATGCTAAGACTGGTCACTGAGAAAAATATAGCAACAGTAAGGCACAACCTCTCACCATTTCATCCAAATGCAGTGATGTTGAATACTAGATGGCAGTGACTCAAGGAGAAGCACAGAGACAAAGGAACTCGGATCTGAAGAAAGATAGCAAGAAAGACAATCTCAGTGACATTTTCTCTTGATTCGGACTATGAAGGTCTCTCAATTCTGCCTGTGGAGACAACAATATGGATTGAAGCATAAAAACCTAGACTTGGACACTTGGTGTATGGCTATTTGCAATTTGATTGAAAACATTGAAGTAGAGCATCTTTAAGCATTGTTGAAGCCATGAAAAAGTAGTTCTGAGACATGAAGAGGGAATAATGTGCTAATTGATGATAAAGCATCAATCCTTCTATCTTGAGTAAAAAGAAGAAGAGCACTATGATAGGGGGAGTCCTAGACCCAAGAAGACCTACCATTTATGAAGAACAAAATCAGTTTGATGGGAGGGGGGGAGGTTCAGAGCACTCCTTTGCCATTGATGTCAAAGGGGGAGAGAAGAAGAATATTGCCATCAATAACAAAGGGGGAGATTGTTGACCTAGGTTGTCATTGATGTCAATATGGCAATATTCCGGATACTAGATGATGATATGAAGCCAAGGGGAAGCAGAGCAGATCCATGAAGAGATAGGAGCAAGGCCATCAGGATAGCCAAGCCATACGCAAGAGTCTGTTAATGGAGGAGTTAACAAAGGAGGCATATCAAAGCTATTGCAGAATATCAGAGCAAGAGAGGCATATTGGAAAAGGCAGAAGCCATCAAGGTATGAAGGTATAAGAGGAGGTCTTTGAAAGACACTGCCAAGCCAGAGGAGCCACATTGGAGCAAGAGGAGCCATATCGGAGGAGCATTGCATGTAATACATGCCCAAGAAGAACCAAGAGGAGCTACAGGAGGAGCCATATATATATCCCAAATAAGAACAGAGCAAACAGAGGAGCAAATGGAGCAAACAGAGCTATCGAAGGAAGCAGAGAGCAAAACAGAGCTATCGAGAGCTAAATAGTGTATATGCATGCAAATGCACTATCGGAGGTACATACTCATATATATATATATATATATGTGCATTTACACTGTCGAAGGCGCAGATTCATATATATATGCATTTACACTATCGGAGGCGTAGGCTCATATATATATGCATTTACACTATCGTATAGGCTATATACACTATCAGAGCAGAAAGGCAGACTTTATATATATGTGCGCAATATACACTATTGGAGCAGGCATATATATATATCGGCGATAGTGAAATCGACGGTTCGGTTATGTGCCATCACCCCAAACCCCCGACAATGACACACACACACACACACACACACACACACACACACACATATATATATGTTAATCGGCGGTTCGGCTATGTGTCATCACCCCAAACCCCCGATTGCGATACATATATACGTGGACCCGCTGCAACATTGTGCTATGGGTTAATAATATGTCACATCCGCCATATTGCAAGAGCTTAAGGCCTTGCCGTTTCGAAAGTACCGATTGCGATATATGCTGCGGACCCCATGCTCCGATTGTAACACAGTTGATATATATATTGCGTCCATCGGCCATCGGCCATCGACCATCGGTGACTGTCGATTGCGATTACAAGGCGGACTCGAAGTAGTTATAGATGCGAGAGTAATACTTTTGAAGTCCGCCCTTAGCGCTTTGCTCGTGGTTTTTCATATATTTCCTATGTATTTAAACATTTGTATTGCGTGAGGTTTTTTAGGCCAAAAGCCTATAATAATGCTCCCGATAGTTCAGGAGGCCTGAACGATAGTTCAGTAGGCTGAATCAAGCCGATTGCGATTGCGATTGGGACGTGGCATGTACGTTAAACAAAATTGTCTCTGTGTATGCCTATTATCATAAAATGGGGCTCTGTTACAGTTTTAACAAGCAGCAGTTTTGCTCTGTGTATTTTGGTCCTCTCTTATGAATGAACGTGTCCTGTGAGCACGAAGAGATAGAAGAAGCTACAGTGACCGAGAAGCCAGGAAGCCGAAGGGTAAGCTAGTGCAGAGGGAGCTGAAGCGAGTGTTGAGGAAGCCAAAGAGCCAACAAAAAGAGGAAACCGATAGTCGGAGGGATTAGGAGCATATACAACAACAAAAAAAGAGAATAAGGCGTGTTGAAGGTAGTTGTTGTGTTGTTGAAACAGTTGGAGGAAACAGAGCTAGTAGCAAAGGGTCTAGAAGAACATAAAAAGGGCCGAAGGACCAACAGGAAAGAGACAGTCGAAGGGGAGAAGTAGCTAGCAGAGAAGTAGTCACACTGAAGCATTCACTGTGACATTAGAACAGATGCTTGAACAAAAAGTTGTTCTTTATGCAGAACTTAGTGCAGCTAACAGTAGACTGACTAAAGTTGTGTGAAGACATTATTAGAGAGCACGAAAGCTATTCGAGACTTTGTGTGGACAGTATGAAGAGTTGTAAAGACTCCTTCATAGGAAGATTGGTTGTCATTGATGCTGTAGCATGGAGACTATAGTGAAGCAGTATACAGACAAAACTCAGTAATGAAGAGTTCTGAGAGCAGAACATTACTATCAAATGTGCCTTGACAAGATTGGGTTGAATCCCTTAGGGTTGGTGCCTCAGAAGTAAGAAGGATTGGAGTCCTTGGGGCTGATGCCTCAGAAGTAAGAAGGATTGGAGTCCTTGGGAGTTGGTGCTCCTAAGTCCAAGATTGGTGCCTTGGTGAAATAGAGTTGGAGCTCGGGAGGTTGGAGCCTCACAAAAGTCCAAGTTGGTGCTTGGCAACTGATTGCAACCACTTATATATTGTATCTATTTTACTACAAATATTATATTAATAAAAGCATTTATTCTTGTTGTTCATCTTGTGTTCTGAATATAAATGTTTTAACTGGTAAAACACTAGTTGGAAAAAGAAATACTGATTCAACCCCCTCAGTATTTCCAACAGATCTTCCCACCTCGACCCTCAAGTATCAAGTGGTAGAACACCTACATCCTATCACTTGGTGAGGATAGCCCAACTTAATAGTGGTAAGGATCACGTACACCCAAGTCTTCTCACCCGTTGGTTAAATGGGGAGGACAATCCCAACAAGCCTAGCTTGTGGGTAGGATGTCGACTGGGGTACACTCTATCAAGTCTCAAACAGATGGTAGGGGAGGATAGCCCAACTTGTCATAAATGACAAGGATCACAAACACCTTGAAGTGAAAATAGGAAGGATAACCCAACTTACCATAAATGGCAGGGATCGCAAATCCTATTGCCCAGAGATCCCTCAACCCTAGGAGCTCTCATGGCTCAATTCCTCTCCTTGGGAGCTCAAACGGGGGGGGAAGAGCATAACTTAGTGTTCTTAATCATTCGTGACCCATTCCTCTCATCAGTGCCTTCACTAGGCTTACAAATGTTAGTCCTGGCCATAGTGCATGAAACTTGGATGATATAGGATCAACCACAAGCTTACATGTTGCAACACAAGGATCCAATTGTCTACCTGCTCAACAATCAAAATGTGATGGAGTCCCATTGCCCCTTTCTGCACCATACCCTGGATATAGTGATATATGATCTCAATGTGTTTGAACCTGTCATGGAACACATGATTCTCTGCAAGTCGTATCCCTTTATATGTCACAAAATATCATAATCATGCCTAGCATATACTCAAACAACTCTTTAAAGAGCTTTCTCAACCATACTACCTCACAGTTAGCCATGCTAGCAACAATTTGTTCTACCTCAATTGTACTCAAATCAATAGTCTTCTTTTTCTGGCTCATCCAAGAAATCATGGCAGAGCCTAAGCTACAATAGCGCCTGGATGTGCTTTTCCTGTCAACAACACTCTCAGTGTTAATCAGCATCGATGTATCCATCAATTTTCCGATAGTGTGTCTCAATTCATGATTAATAGTTTCATGCAGATATCCTAATACATATTCAACGACAACCCAGTATACATATGCAGGCTCTATCTGGCTCATAAAACAAGAATTCATCTGACTTCCAGCTCATCATGGGATCCATCAAATTTGAGTCTGAAGAGGAGTCTCTCTCAACAACTTTAGTATAAATCATCATGCCAAGTCTTTGACATCATACTTCCTTTGACAAGAAAGTCCTCCTCATCTCTTCTAATCTTAAGATGTCGATCATCTGGACATAAGGGTCAACTCCCTCTAGGACTAATCATGGAGATGATCTGATCCTATCATATATATATATATATATATATAACGAAATATCAGACACATACCTGCACCCTTGAAGAGAGGTTGTTGTGCACATTAGTTGACCATCAATCCAAGTATGCCAAGACTGGAGGGTTTGCTTGAGTCCATATGGAACTTTCTTCTATTTATAATCAAGAATCTCATCTTATGTGCCTCTAAGTCTTGAGGTAGCCTCAAGTACATTTCTTCCTTATATACATCATGTAGGAATCCAACTTCCCATATATGTTATTAATGCATTCAGAAACAGGGGCTACAATCCTCTTCTTTGAATGCATATTCCTTACACTTACGGATTTCATATTGCGGAAGCATATGACATTGCAACATTTTTATTAAGAATAGTCCTTGTATGAAGGACCTACAACCCTCAGACTATTACATGACAATGTACTCTCCCTGAATGGTAAGCCTCTTCATTCATAGAGAAATAATGTCGAAGTAAACAAACATAATGAAAGTGTACCTGGTTACGAGGCAAGATTGTCTTCCTTTTCTAGTTATGAGAGTGGCTTATTCATTTTCCTTCGCCAGCTCCCTCTTGGAGCTAGGCCTTCCTTCACTACTCTGCATCTTGATGATCCTCAAGATGGATCACATCCTCATCCAAGAAAATAGTGAAACAAATGAAATACTCATGCAAGAAGAATCATCAATAATCGAGAAGAAAAAGTTCACAAGAATAGTGACACAAAGAAATGATAGAAGTCTTGAAAGTACTTATCTTTAATGTAGATTGTAGGAGGCTCTTAGCTCCCTCTCGATCATGTCTTCCTCTTAGCAAAGAGGTACCACTTTCCATTGATCATGTATCAATGTTGTCCTTAGAAGAAACACATCCTATTGAGCATCACCCGCATTTTCTTCCGATCCTTTCATGCCCAATTACAATATAATCACTGCAACACATCATCTCCCATTAGATAGGAGACAAGTCAAACTAGGGTTTCTCTAAATCTGCTATACGTACTAGAAAAACTCAACGACTTCTTATTGATCAAGTGTAATGTCCCTTCCTAAATATTTTGCTAAGGAAAATCACAATTTTGCCATTTTTGTCAATTTTGGGGCCTAAGGCAATTTGGGGAAAGAACTTAGGACAAGGGGGTTGAAATTATTTCCTTAGTGGAATGTGGGGGCCACTTCCCCATGAAATACGCACCCCCTTGATGGAGAAATTCAAATGGCTAAGGAGGGAGCTTGAATTGCTTAGTGAAGGGGCCCACATGAAGGAAGGGAGCAACAAGTATAAATAAGAGGAAGGCAACATCATTTGGGACTTTTGATCATTTGACATCTAATTGTTACTCTAGTTGTTTAGTTGAGTTACATAGTGTTGTTGAGCACAAGAGTTTCCCAAGGAGGAATCTCAACCTCTCTTTGGTGGACTTCGAGTGCTACCCTAGGAAGGCAACTTCATTGTCTTTGGAGGCTGGGGAGAGACACCACGCAGACATCACGAATTTTTGGCTTAGTTGGGACACAGGGAAGGAACCACGCAGTTCATGGTGAAGTGTGGTGTCAGAGTGAGGAGCCATACTATTGATGGGTAAATTCTTAACCAAATTTCAAGTAGAGGGAGAGGATTTTTAGGTGCAGAGGGGGGCCTTTCACAACGGTACGACTTTTTGTGGTTGGGCATGTGTCATCTTGCCCCGGGACTGTGCAGTCATGTGTGGAGTTGATTGTGGGGAGGCTTGAGAGAAGGATTGAGGAGTTGGGTTTGTTTGGAATCTGATTGGAGGGAATTTATGGAGAGTTCCTAGCCCTTTTGAGGAGCAGCAAACACAATATCTGTTACAGGTGATATTTTCTGGCAGTGGAGAAGGGCCAGGCATTTGGGGGTCAATATTGGAGCATCAAAACTAAGGCAAACCCTTCATGGGTGTTCTTGGGTTTGGAATGAGGAGTCCGGGATTAATTTGACAGAATTTTCTAGGAAGTTTGGAGGCAGGAATAGGGTTCCATTCAGCCAGTAGTGCACTTCTTCAAGGGCCATCGCAGACTGTTGGTGCACTCCTTCCAATCTATTTTGTACTCTCACAGTGATTTATAAATAAAATTGGCCGATTTGGCGTGTTTTGGAGCAAATTTGGTTATTTGATTTTTGGTGTAAAAATTGTGTTGAATGTGTTGCATTTGCTTGATTATCACTGTTAATTTTCTATTAGAAACATTACAGTCGTGTCCGAGCATGTTCCTGGCCAGTTGTGGGCTTGAGAGAAGGTGATGACAGGGTCGTTTACGAGAGCAGTGTATCGACATAGAGGCAGAGGTAGAGGTAGAGGAAGGGGACAAGGTAGAGAGGGAGAACAAGACCCATTTTTTGATACGAAGGTGGAAAAATTTAGAGGCCACATGGACAATCATGAGGACAACGAGTAGCCCAGACAAGGGGGCCAAAACCAGATTTTAGAGGAGTTGTTGAGAGCCAACCAACAGATATTGAGGCAAGGGGAGCTCATGATGGACATGATGTAACAGGTGATAGGGTTGCAGGTGAATGAGAGACCAGAGGGAGAGCACCAGGGTGATGGGGGTTCCAAAGTTGGAGGAGGCAACTGTACCTATCAGCCCCCACACACTCCTATGCATGGACAGGGAGGTCATCCCACCATCATGCCTCACTTCGTGGACAAGCCAGAGCCTGAAAGGGAACCAAACCCAATTGTGGATTTAGTCCATTCAGTTGCATCCGGTATTGATGAGTATGAGGGGTTGGATGCCATGATCGAGAGGGTGATGTCCTTTGGGGAGTACATACACCTTAAGGAGAGACGTACTACTGGGGTTGGGACACATTATAGAGGGGGACAATCTAGCTAGGAGGTACAAAAGATAACGGGGAAAGTTACACTCCCCAACTCAGCTAAGAGTTCAACCAGGGCATGGGTGCAGAAGTTAGGCACATACTTTCACATGAATCCCATGCGTGAGATGAATGTTATTCAGTTTTCTACTTTGCACATGGAGGGTGAAATCCAGGAGTGGTGGCACCATGGGCTGATTACATTGGGGCATATTCACATCACTTCTTACACAAAGTTCACCCTGAGGCTGATTAAGAGATTTGAGAGGAAGGACCTAGAGCTACACTTCAGGGAGTTGGCTCACCTGAGGTAGATTGGCATCGTAGAGGCCTACATTTTGGAGTTCCAGAGATTCATTGTGATGGTGACCGACATTTTGGAGGATCGGATCATGTTGTTTGTGGAGGGGATTGTTGAGCCACTGCGTGGTTGGGTGAGAGCCTACAAGCCCACATCATTGATGGACGCTATCTCTAGGATCGGGATATGATTGACGCAATGCCCAAGACTTGGGCCTTCGCCCCCACTGGACCCATTGCTCCATAGGGGAATTGAGATACTAGACCACCTCAGAGGGATGGAGGGCGTAGTCAATTGGATGAGGAGAGCAGGAGGGACCACAGGAGGAGGAATCTACCCTTCACGTGCCATGAGCCTTGGGCACTAGGGTACAAGTGCACTTAGGGCAAGGACCATTACATTAAGGTGTATTCAGACAGTGAGCCAGAGTAGGAGTTTGAGTTGGGTGCAGAGAAGGGAAACAAGAGGGGATTGTCATCAAGGGGAGCACCACCACCCTAGGGGAGGATCGTTTGCTCCAGCAGGGGGAGTTCCTGCTTCACTTTAGGAAGTCCCAAAGTACTTGACACTTAGGACTAGGGGGACTGTGCAGGGGCAACAAGTGTCAGTCCTTGTAGATAGTGGGGCCACCCACAATTTTATCGATGCCCAGATGGTGGAGCAGAGGGGCATTCACATAGAGACATTTGAGGGGTTCTCGGTGTTGGTGCCAGGAGACAGGATGATGCAGTGCACAAAGTATGTCCCTAGTTTGACTGTGACGATGGGGAACTACTCAGTCATTGATCACTTCTTTGTAGTTGATGTACCGGACACCAATGTGGTGATGGGTGTCTAGTGGCTATACTTGTTGGGGAGGGTCACTACTGATTGGCAAAAGCTAGAGATGGAGTTTACAGGCCCAGATGGGAAGCTAATAGTGCTGAGAGGTATGCACTCTTACCCACACCAGACAGTTTCCGCTCACAGGATGGAAGTAGATCTATGGCATGGGGACATAGAGTGGGATATGGAGCTTAGGATTTCAGAGACAGGGGCTTCGACCCGACCTGTGCATCCAGGCATACTAGCCTTGTTGGAGAGGAACCAGGGGATTTTTGGGATATTCCTCCAGGCATACTGCTAGATCGAGGGTTTTAGCATACTATTGAGTTGGAGGAGGGGGTGCATGCAATCATCACTACTCCGTATATGCACCCCAAAATCTATCGGGATGAGAAAGAGAGGGCCATACAAGAGCTGCTGAGATTGGGGCACATCAAGCATAGTTCGAGTCCCTTTGCTTCTTTTGTAGTGCTGGTGAAGAAGAAGGATGTGACACGCCGCATGTGCATTGGCTACAGGGCCCTAAATAAGAAGACATTGGCTATCCTTCCTTCCTCTAAAATTTGATGGTGTAATCTAATCTTATTTTATTATTTCCACTTTTATTTTATAATTTCCTTAGGAGGCCCATTTTAGACCTCAAAATTCCCCTAATGGGACACTTTGAGTTCGGGGTGATGCCCTTCGAGCTAACCAACACTCTGGCTACATTCCAGTCTTGTATGAACCACGTGTTTTGTGGGCAGTTATGGCACTTTGTCCTTGTCTTCTTTGACCACATACTCATTTATAGTCAAACTTGGGAGGAGCACCTTCAACACTTGGAGGTAGTACTTCGCATATTAGAGGAGCAACAATTGTGTGCGAAGATGTCCAAATGTGAGTTTGGACTGGTAGAGATTGAAGCATCAAAATTGGTAGCTTGTTGGATTTAAGTAAAAATACAAAAGAAGTATTTTGTAATAATAATTTATTATATATATAGAAATGTATATGTGATGCATGTTACAATGAGGACCCGCATATATAAACCTAAGCAGGTGTCTTTTCGTGATTGGGCATGTCTTTTAGACATGCCTTTTCACTTAACTTATTGACTATTTAATATTATCAATATTTGATTATTTAATATTTACATTTATTTTATTTACTTACTTGTTATGAATTATATTCATAACATAGCCCCTTTCTTCAGAAGCTTTGTCCTCAAAGCTTATTGTTGGTAGTTTCCTTCAGTTTGCATTTGTCATCTCGACATATGTAACTCGACGCCATTGGCACCTCTACTTGTATAATTCGCTTGGTAACACTGTCTTGAATCCAGGGTTATCGATTTTTTTTTTTTTTTTTTCAATAACTCTAATTTCTTTTATTTTTATTTTAATAACCCTAAATTGGAGCTTTGGTTTCCAAAACACCATCTTTAAGCTTTGGTTGCCTTGGTGTATCTTGTAGTTTTTGTCTGGCCATTGCTGGCTAGTGCCATGCTTCCACTCCGCTTTCGTCTGCTCGCTTTGTGTTGTTTTTCCTGTCAATTTAGGTAAGCGATAGTCATGAAGGCTTTCCAACTCTGCAATTTCTAGTAAGTCAACGACATCGATATTATGATCTTGGTAGAAAGGAAATGGCTGCTTCTCGTTTTTACTGATAGGAGATCCAAGATTAATAATCTCTATCAAGGGTCAAATTTTCCAATTCATTCTTCTGGATTTACCACCCTTCTGAATGATTTCTTCAGAGGTTGGTGGTGAAGAATTACCGTTGTTTTTCTCAGCAAGTATGTTTGAAGGCCTTCCATTCTCATCCGAGTTAGATTTATCAACATCCGAAGCTTTTTGCAGTACTTGTATTTGTTGGTCTATAACTTGCTTTATAGCCTCTTCTAGAGGGTGGGCATGTGTGAATTTCCTCAACTTAGGAGATTTACTTTGTCGATTGTCCACTGAATTAACACCAACACTTAAGCGCAAATCACCTTCAACATCAGGCCATTTGAAGGAATTGTTTATTGGGTTTTCCCATGCTCTTCTATGATTAAGCATTTCCTCCATCATTATGATCTCGCTCATAGATTCATCGTTCGAGCCAAATGCAGCTTGCAACATGTTCTCTTCTGCAGCATCCAGAGCAACCATCTCCTGGGCCTTGTCCTCAAATCTGGACCTAGTGGTTTGTGCATAAAATTCATGAAATTGGGCCTGAGATTGTTTATCGAGAAATTTCCTATTAAGCTCTTCTCGACTTGGGATCTTCTCAGGAAAACTCATATTTTTCCCATGGAGGTAACAATACTCCCTCAGAGAATTAAGTTCATCCTCTTCCTCTTTTACTACTAATGGGGACCTCCATAATGGACTTTCAGCCTTGTCAAAGTTCATCTCATTCCTCCATTGAGCCAGGCATAGGTCTATGTCCATACTCTGCTCTCTGATGGTAGAAACTTTGTTGAACTCTTCATGTACATGGGACTGGACCTCGACCTTGGGGTTGATGAAACCTGTGCATGTTTCCTTATCAATGGTGTTCTCGGACACTTCATTACCAGTAGAGATGAATGCTGAGGTGACATGGTCCTGGACTTCTGAGACACCCACATTGTTCTGCATATCTTTATTAGCAGAGCTATTGGAATCAAAACCTTTTTCCAAGGCAATATGCTTCTTCTCTTCATCCAAGTTTTCGTTGGAAGTTATCTGGGCAAATTCTTGTATGGTGGGCTCTCCAAATTTTTCATGGGCATCTACTGGAGGATGCACAAATTCTTGTATGGTTTTCTCTTCAAAATTTGCATGGGTATCTGCAAGAGAATGCACAAATTCTTGTGTGGCAGGTTCTACAAACATTTCATGGGTATCTACAGGAAGCATTTTACCATTTTTCAGAAGACCATTACCAGGTGGAGTAATGACAACATCAACATTTGGATTTTCAGTATGCAGCTTATCTTCTTCCACTTCACCTTGATTCGTTTCTTCACTATCGCTATTATCTTCCTTATTATTGATTTCCTTTTGACACACTTTAACTTCAGCATATGATTTTTCTAAACGTTGAAATGCTTCTTGAATTTTACTAAACTGCTCCATGAATTCAGGACATGAACGTAATGGCATATTATACGATAAACAACATTCAAAGACTCACATGATTATATTTTGCACCATGGCTCTGATACCACTGAAGCATCAAAATTGGTAGCTTGTTGGCTTTAAGTAAAAATACATAAGAAGTATTTTGGAATAATAATTTATTATATATATATATAGAAATGTATATGTGATGCATGTTACAATGAGGACCCGCATATATATACCTAAGCGGGTGCCTTTTCGTGACTGGGCATGTCTTTTAGACATGCCTTTTCACTTAACCTAATGACTATTTAACATAATAAATACTTGATTATTTAATAATTACATTTATTTTATTTATTTACTTGTTATGAATTATATTCATAGTAGAGATGTTGTACCTTGGGCATGTGATTGGGGAGGATGGAGTGAAGGTACACCAAGAGAAGATTAGGGCCATTCTGGATTGGCCAACACCCAGGAATGTGCTTGAGCTAAGAGGATTCCTGGGCATTTACACGTACTACAAGAGGTTCGTGACAATATTCTCACAACTAATAGCACCCCTCAATTGACAAAAAGGGGGGCTTTTGAGTGGATGCAAGTGGCACAGGAGGCCTTTGAGTGCCTCAAGAGGGTCATGAGTAGTTGTCTTGTTTTGGCTTTGTCGGATTTCACATGATCGTTTGTATTGGAGTTTGATGTTTCTGGTGAGGGAGTTGGGACCGTGATGACATAGGGAGACCATCCTATTGCATTTGAGAGTAGAAAATTGCTGCCCCACGAGCGATTGTACTCTATTTATAACAAAGAGATGTTGGTTGTGATGCATGCGCTAGCCAATTTCAAACAGTATCTGGTGGGAAACCAGTTCAAGGTGAAGACTGACCACAACAATCTTCGATTTTTCTTAGAGCAACAATCATTGCAGGAGAGGCAACAAAAGTGGGTGAGCAAAATCCAAGCCTATGACTTTGAGATTGAGTATGTGAAGGGAAAGCAGAACGTAATGGTAGATGCACTCTCTTGGAGGCCCACAACATTATCTTTGATGGATGTCACTCATGATTAGAAGGTTCAACTTTTGGTTGAGTATTCCAAGGATAGACAACTTTGTGAGATACGGGATGGCACACATGGTGACGACAGGTTCAAGGTGATGGATGATGTGATATATTATAAGGACTGCATATACTTGGTGCCCGGATCCCAGCTCAAGGAGAAGATTATGCAGGCAGCTCATGATTCCCCTCTAGCAGGACACCGCGGGTTCCTCAAGACATATCGTGCCATCAGGGAGTGGTTCTCCTAGCAGGGACTCAAAGGGGATGTAATGAGACATGTACATGAGTGTGTGGTCTGTTAGAAGAAAAAGGTGGTGTTATCACATCCCGCAAGATTACCTCAGTTGCTCCCCATTCCAAAGAGGAATTGGGAGAGTGTGTCCATGGAATTCATCACGGGGTTCCTAGCTCTGCAGGGGCGAGATTGTATCTACGTTGTGGTCGACCAATTGACAAAGTTCACTCATTTCTTTGCCATCCCATCGAGATCTTCAGCTTCTCAGGTGGCCAAGTTGTTCTTTAGGGAGGTATTTCGGCTACATGGTCTTGCCAAGACCATCATTAGTGACAGGGAAAGCCGTTTCATGGGGGATTTCTGGTAGGAGTTGTTCTGGTTGGTGGGGACTGAGCTTACACCCAACACTAGCTATCACCCACAGACTGATGGGCAAACCGAGATCGTGAACAAGTGGCTAGAAGGGTACCTACGCAACTATGTGACGGGGCAACAAAGAGCGTGGGTGAGGTGGCTTCATCTGGGAGAGTTCTGCTACAACACCACTTATCACATGTCGATTGGTATGTCCCCTTTCCGAGCACTCTATGGATATGATGCACTTTCTTTTTCTGACATGATATTTGGAGATAGCAGGGCCCCAGGGGCAAAGGATTGGGTTCAAGAGAGCCAGGAGATTCTCCGAGCTCTCAAGGACAACTTGCAGGTAGCCCAGAATCAACAAAAGATGTATGCTGACAAACACAGGGTGGAGAGGTAGTTTGAGGTGGGGGACATGGTCTACCTACGCTTGCAGCCTTACCGACAGTCTTCACTCAAGTAGAAAGGGGCAGAGAAGCTCAAGCCACACTTTTATGGGTCGTACAGGGTGGCCAGGAGAGTCGGGGAGGTAGCTTATGAGCTGGAGCTACCCACAGAGAGTCAGATTCACAACGTATTTCATGTCTCATGCTTGAAAAAGGCATTGGGACAGCAGGTTACAACAACCACTGAGTTGCCTCCGCTGGATGATGAGGGGCACTTAGTATTGACACCAGAGACCATATTGGAGACACGGGAGAGGATGTTGAGGAACTGGATCATCCACGAGCAACTAGTCAAGTGGAAGGATTTTCCAGATGAGGATGTCTCTTGGGAGAGTGAACAGATTTAACAACATCCATCTTTGCAGTTGCTTGGGGACAAGCAACATTTGGGAAGGTAGGACTGTAATGTCCCTTTCTAAATATTTTGCTAAGGAAAATAACAATTTTGGGGCCTAAGGCAATTTTGGGGAAAGAACTTAGGACAAGGGGGTCGAAATTATTTCCTTAGTGGAATGTGGGGGCCACTTTCCCATGAAATACACACCCCCTTGATGGAGAAATTCACATGGCTAAGGAGGGAGCTCGAATTGTTTAGTGAAGGGGCCCACATGAAGGAAGGGAGCAACAAGTATAAATAAGAGGAAGGCAGCATCATTTGGGGCTTTTGATAATTTGACATCTAATTATTACTCTAGTTGTTTAACTGAGTTACATAGTGTTGTTGAGCACAAGATTTTCCCAAGGAGGAATCTCAACCTCTCTTCGGTGGACTTCGAGCACCAACCTACGAAGGAAACTTCATCCATCTTTGAAGGTTGGCGAGAGACACCACGCAAACATCACAAATTTCTGGCTTAGTTGATACGCAGGGAAGGAGCCACGTAGTTCATGGTGAAGTGTGGTGCCGGAGTGAGGAGCCATACTATTGTTCAGTAATTTCTTGACCAAATTTCAAGTAAAGGGAGATGATTTCCAGGTGCAGAGGGGGGCCTGTCACAATGGTACAGAATTTTGTGGTTGAACCTGTGTCATCTTTCCCCATGTCATCTTACCCCATGTGTGGAGGCTTGAGAGAAGGATTGACGAGTTGGGTTTGTTTGGAATCTTGTTGGAGGGAATTTATGGAGAGTTCCTAGCTCTTTTAAGGAGCAACAAACTCAATATTTGCTACAAGTGACACTTTTTAGCAGTGGAGAAGGGTCAAGCATTTGGGGCTCAAGTTTGGAGCATCAAAAATATGTCAAACCCTCCCTGGGTTTTTCTGGGTTTGGGGTGAGGAGTCCGAGATTAATTTGGTGGAATTTTCTGGGCCATTTGGAGGAACGAACAGGGGTTCCATTCATCCAACAATGCACTTCTTCAAGGGCCAATGTAGACTGCTGGTGGGAGACTTCTACATCACTTGGGAAGTTAATATTTACACACCTGGGGCTTGTAGCTTGCTTTAAGCAAGCCTAGGTGCACTCCTTCCCATCTATTTTTTACTCCCACAGTTATTTATAAATAAAATTGGCCCATTTCGCGTGTTTTCGAGAAAATATGGTTATCTGATTTTCGGTGTGAAAAATTTGTCTTGAATGGGTTGCATTTCCTTGATTATCACTATTAATTTTCCACTAGGAACATTACATCGAAAATATTTTGCTTCACACTAAGGGTTCCTGTTGACACCTTATCATAGGGATTGAGTGAACAACTGTAATTAATGTAAATAAATAATAGAGAAAATGGAGAGTCATCAAGAGATGAACTGAACAGTCACTCCCTCTTGTATATAATAATGAACAACCTGAATGAATAATACGATTACATTTTGAGGAGTTACCTCCTGGTCTGACATGGTATCAGAGCCAACACCATTTTTGGCTTCCCTCTCTGCTCTGTAACTCCCTTCTGCCTATGTTCTTCCTATTTTGCAGAACTAACCTCTTGCAACCACTCCACAGGTGTGCCTCTCTCAAGAATTTGATAACCGTTCTGCAGGTTTTCCCCTCTAGCAACTGCTGCAGACGTTCGGCTGGTTATGCGAGGTATTTTTCTTTGTTCATACATTTTATTTATAAATCACAGTCAATTAGTGTTGAGCATTAATACTGAGTTTTAGCGCTAAACCTTTCCTTAAGCGCCTTTATTAAAAGTATGAATTAAGCATGTGGGTAGTATTGATAAGTGGGAAGTGGTATCTCGCGCGTT
This sequence comes from Pinus tabuliformis, assembly GCA_031772625.1. Taxonomy (NCBI): domain Eukaryota; kingdom Viridiplantae; phylum Streptophyta; class Pinopsida; order Pinales; family Pinaceae; genus Pinus; species Pinus tabuliformis. The sequence continues at coordinate 529,296,176 of CM062819.1, read as the reverse complement.
CTAAAGGCTATAAACGATATTCCTAAAATTCACGCGATTAACCTTAGCAGGCGACACGTAGCACGGGAAAACCACTTTTCTCGTGCACTCTCGACTTGATATTAGTCGTGCAAGATTTCATGCGAGATTGCGCGACAATTGTTCAATTGGATGGGTCATATTGACGGTGGAGATTGTTCGGGTTGGTGAGCGGACGACCTGATATTCGTTGGATTTGGAGAAGTGAGATCAACGACGCGGATTGAAGCGCTTGATAAAAGGCGAAGTCAACGAGGGACCGACAGTGATTGGTCAGATAAGCGGGACCCTCGGGGGGGAAATCCACGTACAAAACTGGATTTAAGAAGATCCACGGTGATCACGCGGGAACTTGCAAGCAAGTTACCTCGGCTAGCAGACCCGATAAAATCATTAAAAAGAGTTTAAGGTTCAGAGTGATCGGATCGTCCGTTTAATGGGTAATCAGACGCATATCGCGTTGGAAGATGCATGTGAGTTAATTTAAATTTCGGATGCGATAAGGTTTTATACAACAGGATTAAAACCTTGTTGAGTTCCGGCCATCATGACCGTTTGTTGGTTGATTGATCGGACGATAATTGCATCACAACATGCGTATAGGTTAACATTTATGGCAGATGTGAAATGATCATAAAGGAGATTAAATTTATTTGGGTAATCGTGTTCATTCCGACTGTGATAAATAAATTAATAAAATGTTGAGGGCCCATAACCCACAGGTCCGCGATTTATGTAAAGATGCAACTTTGTTGATGAGGTTACAAAGTTAACCAGTAGTCGAATTACAGACTACCACCTCGTTTTTGTACACAACAGAAGAGCGCTTTTTTTTACATAGAACATATTTTTAAAATGCACTCATTGATATTTGTTGTGGGAGTGGTTCTCAATGGGAAGGAGAACTATCCTGAGTGGTCTTGGAAAATCCAACACACTCTCATTTTTAATGAGTTGTGGAAAGGAATGTGTGTTGGAAACGGAGACAAAGAGCCAGAATAACCTACCTCAGACAAGGAATTCACCATTTGGGAAAATAAGACAATAACGCTTATGCATTGATTGCAACATCAGTAATTGAAGAGGTGAGTCGCCATATTTCACCATTTTCAAATGCTTTCGAAGCCTTACAAAAACTGAAGGAACTCTATGACTCACACTCTGCACTTGAAGTTGTTCAACTCATGATTAAATTGTTCACCCTTGAATTACAAAATAATGATCCTCTTGCTCTTGCATCAGAAGTAAAATCTATTATGCATGATATCAAAGTCACTAATGTTGAACTGGACATTCCTTTGGTAGCTTTTATCAAGGCACTTTATCCCACTTACTCAAATTATCTTGAGTCATTGCAAGCAAATAGAAACCTCAAAGATATTACCTTTGACTCCCTTGTGAAAAAAATTGCTGAAAGAGAGAAAGCTTTTGGGAAGAAGACAACTCCCCAGTCTTCTGAAGAGGCTGTGTGCCTTGCACATGGAGAGAAGAATCTTGCTCAAAATTCTTCGAGAGGAAGAGGTGGTCAAAGAGGAAGAGGAAGAAATTTCAGAGGCGGGGGGCCAGACACTCTCAAGGAGAAAAGTCATATTTGCACTGCATACGTTGCAAAAGAGATGGATCACATGATGCATCCATATGCAAGTTGCCTTGGGAAAAATTGAGCATGAAAAAAACCAACCCAAAGGTAAAACTAATGACAAATAGAAAGGTATAGCACCTGAATCCGCTCACTATGTTGTGGCACACTATAATATTGGAGTAAATGAAGACTTATTTAATACTTCACTTGCTTCTTGGAAAAATGATTGGTTGCTTGATTCAGGAGCAACTTGCCATATGACTTTTAGAAGAGATTACTTTGAAGAATTTACTGACAATGTTGATGGAGCAGTATACTTTGCAGACAAATCAAAACTCAAGCCATCAAGGCTTGGTACAATCAGGCTTAAATTGCTTGGTCTTCCAGACTTTCTTCTGCATCATGTTTTATATCTCCCATAGCTGAGGAGAAACTTGTTGTCCTTGGTCCACATCCACCAGCAAGGACACTCCATTCATATGTTTGGTGGCAAGCTTGAGATACCACTCACTTGTCATGACAGAGATAGAAGAAGAAAGGCTTCTCAAGCTGCAAGGTACCTCTGCTCGTGCACAAAATTTCTCATACAATTCTCATTATGAAGAAGGTACATTTCAATCATGCTTATTATGGCATGCTAGATTTCGACACTTGAACTATGATAGCCTCCGCTTGTTGAAGAAAAATGGTGTTACTGGTTTGCCTACAATTCCTAGGAAACTTAAGCAATTTGATGCTTGCATTCTAGGAAAGCATAGCAAACAGTGTTTTCATGATTCACATTCCAGAGCACATAGAAAACTTGAACTCATTCATTCAAATTTATGTGGTCCAATGCCTGTTCCTTCTGCAAATGGAAATAAATATATGATGACATTTATTGATGACTACACCAGAATGTGTTGGGTTTATTTATTGAAGAACAAATTTGATGCTTTTCAAACATTCAAGAACTTTCGTACATGGATTGAAAATGATGCACAATATCATATTGGTTTTATTTGCACTGATAATGGAAAAGAATACACTTCAAAGAAATTTGAAAACTATCTTCGCCAACAAGGAGCAAACATCAAACAACCGTGCCTTATAATCCCCAACAGAACGGAGTAGCTGAAAGAATGAATAGGACAATCTTAAATATGGTGCGCTCCATGATGTTTTCAAAAATGTAAAAATGATGTTTTGGGCTGATGCAGTTCTATGTGCTGTATATGTAAAGAATAGATGTCCATCTAATGCTATTAGAAACAAGACTCCTTATGAAATGTGGTATGGGCACATTCCTTCGGTAAAGCATCTCAGGGTCTTTGGTTCCACATGTTATGCCTTGATACCAAAGGTACATAGAAACAAACTTGGTGCAAGAAGTCATAAGTGTATCTTCCTGGGGTATTCAAACACCTCCAAAGCATACCATCTCTATGATGAAGTCAATAAAAAGTTTGTTGTATCTAGAGATGTAATCTTTCTTGAATCATCCAAAACTGACAATGTTGTTGAGCGGCAACTTGATCGCTTGGATAGATTCGCAAATGCAAAATCATTTCAAGAATTTGATAATCAGATTCCACATCTTGAAGGGGGGATTCCTATACTAGATCAACATGTGGAATCTTCTTCTGAAGCACTCTCTCCCCCGCATGAAACTCCAACAATGGATGATACTTTGAGTGATGTGATTGACAGAATTGGGAGACTCAATCTTGATTCAGTCCCAACTCAATCAACGGAGCAGCCTGGACCATCTCAGAAAGGTTCCCCAAAGTGGTTGACAAAGACACTTGAAAGTGTTCATCCTGATGAGGTTGGAAAGACAGGAACTAGAAATTCAACCCGGCAAAATGGAGGTGATGTAGATGACTCTGATTCACCTGTTGATATGGATGTTTCTTATGATTGTGAATTGAATTTGTCTACATATTTTGAACCAACTTCCTTCAAAGAAGATGCTTCTCATGATGAATGGAAAGAAGCAATGCAAAAGGAGTATGATGCCTTCATAAAGAATGGCACTTGGAAGTTGGTTGATCCTCCATTGGGAACCAAACCAATTGGCTACAAGTGGGTCTACAAGAACAAGTATAACGCTGATGGCTCACTTGACAAGCACAAAGCCAGGCTTGTGGCAAAAGGTTTTGCACAAAAAGAAGGAGTCGATTATGAGGAGACTTTTGTCGCCATAACAAAATGGGCTACCATCCGGACACTCTTTGCCCTAGCAACTTAGAACGGTTGGAAAGTCCATCAAATGGATGTAAAAACTGCTTTCTTGAATGGAGATCTAAAAGAGAATGTTTTTATGTCCCAGCCTGAAGGATTTGCTGTAAAAGGACATGAACATAAAGTATGCAAACTTGTGAAATCCTTGTATGGCCTCAAACAAGCACCGCGAGCCTGGTATGAAAAGCTAACTGAGCATCTTTTGAAACTCAATTTCAAACATTGTGATCTTGATGATGCAACTTTGTTTGTCAAGAAGGTTGGCAAAACAATTGTATATCTTGTGGTATATGTAAATGATCTTTTGATGACAGGGAACAATGAGAGCTACATTGCATCCATAAAGAAGGAATTGAGGAAAGGTTTTAAAATGATTGATTTGGGCTATGTTCATTACTATCTTGGTATTGAAGTAACTCAACATCTGAAGTCCATATTCCTTTCTCAAAAGAAGTACATTGGAGATCTGTTGAATAGGTTTGGCATGACTGAATGCAATCCTCTGACTACTCCAATGGAACAAAACATAAAGCTCACATCCATTGAAGGAAAAGAATTTGAGGATGCAACAAAGTATAGACAGCTTGTAGGAAGTCTCAAGTACCTAACTACTACGAGACCAGACATTTCGTTTGCTGTTGGAATCCTCTCCAGGTTTATGCAAAAGCCTTGTGAGGGACATTGGTCTGCGGCAAAAAGAGTTCTAAAGTACTTGAAGGGAACTCAAGACTTTGGAATCAAGTATACACATGTGGGCGACTTCAGCTTGATTGGATACTCTGATTCAGACTTCGATGTAGACAAAGAAATTGGGGTATCTACTTCGGGTTATGCTATGAGTCTTGGATCAGGCGCTGTCTCCTGGAGATCACGCAAACAATTAGTTCCAACAGATTCCACAATAGAGGCAGAATATGTGGTAGCAGTTGAGGCAACAAAAGAAATTGTGTGGCTCAGGAAAATTCTGGAAGATTTGCAGGTAAAACAAGTACAATCGACTCTGCTCATGATTGACAATACCTCGACAATAAAGTTGGCCAAGAACCAAAATTTCCATGATCGAACGAAGCACATCAATACAAAATATCATCTCATTCGACATCATGTTGAGGCCAAAATAATCCATCTTCGCCATTGTTCTACTAATGAGCAGATTGCAGACATCTTCACCAAAGCGCTTGGAAGAGAAAAGCTTGAAAGATTCAGAATGATGCTTGGACTCACCAACATCCCTTCAGATTAAGGGGGGCAATGTTGACACCTAATCATAGGGATTGGGTGAAAAACTGTAATTAGTGTAAATAAATAATAGAGAAAATGGAGAGTCATCGGGAGATGAATTGAACAATCACTCCCTCTTGTATATAATAATGAACAACCTGAATGAATAATACGATTACATTTTGAGGAGTCACCTCTTGGTCTGACAGTTTCCATGCTATAGAACCCAAGCCATATCCAAGGCCACTTCAAGGGTTTCTCCCAAAACTTAACCTTCTCTTGTAAAACAAAGTTTTCATAGGGTTTCCCTCAAACCCTAGGATTCTTTTAGGTCTTTTCCATCTTCATTTGCTTCCATTATTGGTGTCTTCAATGGGGTGATCTCAATGAATTTTCTTCAGCCCAATGTTGATACCATGTTAATTTTAGGGCTAGATTGTTCTTTGCTTTAGATAATTGCATATACAAACTTTTTCATCATTTACATATTGCATTCACCTGAAAACATCATAACATCATTATCAATTATGCAAAAAGAACAATAACATCAACAGTGTAGCGGAACAATAAAGACCAACAAAAGAAAATCATACACAATAGACACCGAGAGCTAGGTCAGAGACTAGGGAAAACCCCACAAAGCGGGAAAACCCAACCAAATTCTTCTTCTATTATATAGTCATCAATTGTTCGGTTGAGATACAAAGTACAATAATCATGACACATCATCATTAAACATGTTAGGCCTCCTTGGGCCAACCCCAAGTCAGTTCACAACTTCGTTTGTGAATTGAATGAAACAAGTCAAAGAGAGCTACTATCATATCACTGTATAATATGTAGATCACCGTCATGGAGATCAAAGTCATTGTTATGTCTTCTGTCAAGGTCATTGTTATTACGGCCATGTCATTCTTCAATATCACTGCTATACAACAAGGTAACTGCCATACATGAAGATCATTGCCCTATACCAAAGTCACTATCATATATTTATTGTCATGTCAATAATCAAAGACGATTGTCAATGGGATCACTGGCATTAAAGTGGTTGTCATCATCTTGTGTTATGCAACAAGCTCATAAAATAGAAGAAAAGATAGATCAACGACTTCAAAATCAGTCTCTTCGAGGGGGCAACCTCCTTTACATTACACAAATGAACAATTCTTGGATAATACAAATCAAAAAACCCCTTTCTATATATAGGAGTCTAGGTGGTCACAATATAATCAAAGCAACATAACAATAATAATATACGGGCACAACAATAACAATAGTGGGTTTCTATGGGGCACACTAATAACAATATGGGGACAATAGGGGCACAACAATAATAATAAGGGCTACAATGACAATAGTAATAGGGGAATCACTAGTATTATAGGGACCTAACATGCCCCTCTCCTTCAAAAAAGTTTTTTCTTCAACGCTTGAGTAGTTTTGGATGCTTCTGTATAAAATTTTGGGAGATATGATCTGAACTTTCAAAGTTACAACAAGATCCCAGTACCTCTGATACCAAATGTTATGCAACCAACTCATAAAATAGAAGAAAATATAGATCAACAACTTCAAAATCACCCGCTTCGAGGGGGCAACCTCCTTTACATTACACAAATGAACAATTCTTGGATGACACAAATGACAAAACCTCATTTCTATATATAGGAGTCTAAGGGGTCAAATATAATCAAAGTCGACATAACAATAATAATATAAGGGCATAACAATAACAATAGTGGACTTCTATGGGGCACACTAATAACAATATGGGGAAAATAGGGACACAACAATAATAATAAGGGCTACAATGGCAATAGTAATGGGGGAATCACTAGTATTATAGGGACCTAACATCTTGTCACAAGGGTAGTAAATATCCAAGGTTACTGTCATATAATAAGCTGCGCTCAAAGATATCTTTGTCCAACGAGATACCGTTATAAATCATTGCCATACTTTTATGATATTGTCATTGTACCTTAGTCACTATGACAGAGTGATTATTGCTACTATAAGTATTTTCACAATCATATGTCACTGTCATGACAATGATATAGACCACAATCTTCTCCATCTAGGTCATTACCATATCGAAATTACTATTGTGCAATGTCATTCTTGCCATATCAAAAGATACTTTATTATAACAAGTAAATATATTATTATATCACATTTTGCCTGCCATATAAGTAACTGTTTACAAAGTCACATAGCTGTACGAACCTTGTAGAGTGCAAGCCACAGAGATACGTCTCTGTGGAAACATACTAGACATCATAAAGGTATACTAGTCACCATAAAAGCCCTCAAATCATTGTAATAATATTGTGAGCTACAATGCTATTGAGATTAATTGCCATAGTGAATCATTGAACCACAATTATAGTTGCGTGTCGGATCAAGCCATAGTTACAATCAATGTTGCACGAAGCAGGGACGAAGCAGGGACGCAAAAGCGTCATTTTCCAAAAATCTAGGAAGCGAAGCGTCTGCTATATATATATATATATTATCTTTTTTTGCATTTATACTCAAAACAAATATTCCAAATACCAAATTAGTTGTAGAAGACATGAAAACATGCATATTTTTGCATAAATCAAGATAGATATAACATCCATTGTACATTAATGATTAATTATTCGAGCATCAACCATTTAGATGCATCAACCATCTAGAATCTAGATCCTTCTCCTCTTGTCTAGCCTTTGCCTCTACCTCGATTGTCTAAGGATATTAGTCAACATTGCCCAATTTTGATCAAACTACCTAATTCAAGACTTAAAATATGGTAGAAAAAGCTTAACATGCTTAATCGATGATTTTGACTTGATTGAAAGGTAATTTTTTGCTAAGGGCGTGCCGCGTGACAAAGGATTTCAACAATTAACACCACCAACACTAGGGTACATATAGGGCTTGGTGCTCTTGATTAAATGCTAATCGCATACCTTCATACTTGATATAATCTAATGAAATGCCACAATCCCATTGATCTTGAATTCCTGAAAACTGTTAAGTTTGCTGAATTTTGAATAGGATATGAAATTCTATTTTCTCCATATGAAGTCCAATGAGGCTGGAACCACTCTCAAACATCCTGAGTCATTTCATGGTAATGTTAAAAATTTAAGTAAAAGGATGAAAATGAAAAATAAAGGAGAATGTCACTTTTACTTTAAGAATTTAACATTACCATGCGAGAGCATCTGCTATATTTATATTTTTTTTTGCCTTCATTCGTCACCCTAACCCAAGGTGGACCCACCCCAACAAGCAAACTCACCTAAAATTAAAAAAAAATTGAAAAAAAAAACGATTTTCTAAACACTTTTACGAGAAGCGTATGCTTCCTCCTCCGAAGTGCCACGCTTTTGACGCCCGAAGCACCGTATGAAGCGCGCTTTGGAAGTGGTGCTTCTGTACCACGCTTTCGAATTTCCAGGAAGCGGCAAAAAATTCGGAAGCGGGGCTTCCAAATTTCTGAAGGCGCGCTTCTGGCCAAGCTTCCTAGGCGCTTCCGTACGGGACGCGCTTCAGGGCTTGGAACCGCGGGGGGGCGCTTCGTGCAACATTGGTTACAATAGAGAATCATTGAGCCACAAGAATGATCATATGGGTCATTGTTTCAGAATGCAAGCCATTGACATATGTATGTGAGTCACTGATCCAAGAATGCAAACCTCAGGGACACAAAGATGCGAGTTAATAAAAGTTGTGAGCCTCAACAAGTATTGTTTGCAATCTTCCTTAATCATAATGCGAGCCACTTGAGATAGTTTGAGCCATTACACAATGTGATGTTCATAAACAAGTGTGATGTCTAAAACAAATGTGATGTCGTAGATAAAATGAATCACGAGATTTAGGAGACTTATACGAACCACTGAGATCTTCTCGCAAAATGTATGTGTCCCATGACCGAATGAGAGTGCCATATATAGAGGATATGATATGCCATATATAGAGGATACGATATGAGAAGATGCAAGATGACTTGACCTTAATTAGGAGGGAAACAATAATTCAAATTTAACTTAACATAATTGAATACATTTCCAAATGTTTTCTTGCGATGTCTCACCAAATAATAAGAAGGAGTGCCCACACTTAATAATAATGACATTTCTTTTATTCAATTTAAATTTTCCTTCTTGGGGCAAGATGGGCTTCTTCGAGCTCACTGGGTTTCCAAGTTCTTTTATTTATGTGGGGATGATTTGCTATTTGTGGTAGAAGAATCAAGGAATGTTGGAAAGGTTTTGGGTACCATTAACACCACCTTCTTAGCAATGATCCCTAAGAAAAATAATCTTGAGAGTTTGAATATTTCATACCCATTTCTCTATGCAATGTTATGCATAATATAATAGCCAAAGTCATACCAAGAAGGCTTAAACTCGTGTTATCTCCCATTGTCCCATGTGAACAGTCTAGGTTCTTGAATGATAGAAAAGTATACAAAGAAATTGGAATCGCCCAAAAAGGTATACATTCAATCAAGGTAAGGAAGATGGCTTCATTCATCTTTCAATGCGACATCTCTAAAGCCTTTGACAACATAAATTGGTCATGCATTAGATTGATAATGATACATGTTGGTTTTAGTGGTGATTTTTTCAATTGGCCGAAGGGATGCAATTCTTTTATTTCCTTTCCCTTACAAATGGTTATGTTACTTCCTCCTTTCAACACAGCAATAGATTGAAGCAAGGATATCCCCTTTAACTTCTACTGTTCCTTTTAGTAGTAAAAGGCCTTAGCAAATGACCCACAAGAGATCCTTTGGTGGTTTAAAACGGATCAAAAATAAATAGGAGCTTAAGAAAAAAACTTGACAGAAGCTTGAATCTAATGCATTTGTTGTTTATTGAAGATGTATTGTTGTATGGTGATGGTTCCATTGGAGAGATATCATTATGGTTTAGAGGTTTATCATGAAGCCACAAGGACAAGGTAGATGACAAGAAATCTTCCATTTCATTCCATGCTTCGAGTCTCAAGTACCTAGGATTGGAACTAAGACAAATAAGTATGGCTATGGATATGGTTGTACAATATGATTGAAAGAAGGATATCCTCATGGTATATTAGATGTTTCACTCTCGAGGGAAGTTTAATGTGAGTGGAAGTTGTATTCAAGGCAACACCTATGTACTGAAACTGTCTTCCTTACATTCCTCGAGGGATTCTAAATAAAATGACAAAAAGAATTTATTTTTCTCTAGATAGGGAACAAGAGAAGGAAAGCACACCCTTGGTGAGACGGGATAGATTGGTCACGCCAAAGAAGCTTCGGGTTTGTAGACTCGAGAATATTCCACCTTGGCAAGGTCAAGAGTCTTTAGAAACTTCTCTTTGGATAAAATCTGTGGTAGAGGACGTTAATCCAAAAGTACCTTGAAGAATTGATTAGATCCATCATCAAGAAAATTCAAATACTTCAATTATAAGGCTCTTGTTTACATTAGTAGGCAACTGGCTTGCAAGAAAAATAAGGAATGTGTTCAAGATTCACATCAATATTAACCCCTAGATTGGTTGTGGTGATGGGTATAGTATGTTTGCTAGTTTGTTGAATATCATAAGGCATAATGATATATTTGGTCAATGTTCACTCTCTAAACACTGCCACCTATTGGAAGGATGGAACTTTGTTGATGACATAGGGTTGATGGGAGCGTAGGGATTGGAGTTGAACAAATATATGCAAAGATTATATTAGAGATCACATCGAGTGAGAGAGAAGAGGCCCAATTTGGGTGAGAAAAGGAAGGTTGAGCAATTGAGAGAGGAGGTCATCTTGCTTAGAGAAAGACGACCCATAGCTTGGACGTACTGGGCAATGAGAGAAGGGTCGAACCCTAGGCCATGCTTGCAGGAGAGAGAGGTTGACTATTGGGGCCACATTTCCCGCTGGAGTAGGGGTCAAACCCTAGTTTGAGATCTGTTGAAGAAAAAGGGTCGTAATCTATTGGAGACAGGCCATACTTCATGCCATTCCATTGCAAAGGAAAGAGGGTCGATTTCTATGGTTGTTCTTGGTTGTAAATTCCTTGGCACTATTGTTGCAATATTTTCTAGATTTATTCTCTAAAGCCTAATAAAATCTCTATTTGTTGGTTCTTCCCCACATTGGGATTTCCCAAGGTAAAAGTTGTGTAAAAGTCTATGTAATTGGATTTCTTATTTCTACGATGCGTAATTTGTTAGAAGCTTAACTATGTTAATTGGGAGTACTTTTCAAATCTATTTTTTTTTGAGTTTTCAGTAAAAATAAATTTATGGGTATAAAAATTTACTGGCACATTAACTCTTTGGCTGGGCTTAGAGAAACTGTTAATTTTAGGTGAACATGTTATTTGCTTAGGACAGTTACTTCTAAGATCCATATTAGCCCAATTTTAATTCATTTCATTTCCATTAGCAATCACATAGAACATAATCATATTGAGAGTAACTGATGAAAGAATAAAGACGATAAGAGTAGAGGACAAGCCAGGACAAGAGGACACAAGGATATGGCTCAAGCCAGGGAGAAACCGCAATATGGGGAAACCCCTAATCAATTTATCTTATTATCAAATATCAGATGTTCAACAGAGAATGAGAGTACAATCAAAGTCAAACAAGACTTGCCAACATGATGATCAATTCCTCAGTCCAAATGACCAAGAAGTAGCCCAGACAAGTCTCTCATTCAACCTTCAGATAATAGTATACATACTCTACCCTAGCAAGAGGCCTATGATAGACAAAGCGGCTATAAGTCAATCTCCTGAAAGAAGCTCAATTTTGGATCAATTAATGCGGACTTCTTTGCTCATGATCGTGAACCCAAAATAGTTGAACTCTGAGATGATCACAGATTTGGTTAGGGCATACATCAATCCTAACATATTACACAAAGTTATGTGATTAACCCCAAAAAAGCTCGCACTTCTTTGCAGAGATTGCGGGTAAGGATGAACTCATATCTAGGCTTTACAATCTCCATCAAACTTTGGTCCAAATCCTGCAATCTCCATAGAGCATATGCGGCCTACACCTGAAGTCAAACATTGCTCAAAATTGTCCTTAAGGGCCCATGAAATATGCCCAGACTTGCTCTAATAGCCTCGACAACCCTTTCTATGGAACTCGGTCCATCAAACAATAGGATAAAGGCTTGCAGCCTAACTGAAGTAGCCTTCCAAGTGCAGTGACTCACCTAAAGTAAAAGGTCCCACACAAAACAGTCCCAATACATACGCTAAATTGTCCAGAATTTCCTCAAGGTCTGTGGTTGTCTATCTAAAGCATCTCGGCCCTCATGTAGAAGAAAACCCAAAGACAAACCACCCTTCGTCCTCCTCTTCTAAGTACATGGCTACCTCAGACATATCACCAAGCATTGGATGATCTAAATGAGGTAGGAGGACTCCTCTATTTATATAAGATGGAGAGGGTCAAGAGACATGTCGATTGGGCTTTATGAGCCTACATGGAGTGGAGGTCAACCTTGACAATTTGCATACGAGAGGGAATAAATTCAAAAATACATTTCTCCTTATCCAAATTTGATGTTCTTTAGGTCGATTTTGGTCCTCTCGAAGAGAGGAATTTAATACAATAATTATCTTTGTCAAATGAGTTGTCCAAAGTGGAATTTGTCCCTAGTTTCCAATTTTAACACTCCTCAACTAGGGAGAATTCCACCTGCCAATCCATCCATTATCATGCCAACCTGTCATCATATACCATATCTGCATCTCATCTCAACCTTGCTAAACATTGATATTGATAATGAAGAAGAATTGATCGAGAATGAGCCACAAGAGCTTGCCAGTCTCCACTGATAAAAGTCAATCCACATAACCAAGGGTCGAACCCCAATCGAACTTTATCCAAAGTGATCAAGTTGTTTGGACATCATGCATCCTAGACATAGGGAGTATGGCAATACGCAATGCGTCCATCGGTAGTGCTATGGTTCCTATCCACTTTTCCCAACTCATTGGCCAGATGAGAGGTACTTCCCATGTGTCTTGGACTGCATGGATAGGATGATACTAGAGCAATAACATGGAAAGAATAAATCACATCCTGATCACAACCACACGTAGGGAAAGGATGAACCACATCCAACAGTCTCATATCACAACCATCGTAGGGAAAGGATAAACCACATCCTACCTGCATGCAAATCACTGAGAGTAGCGAACGGATTAACCACGTCCTACATGCATGCCAACTAGCAATCGTAGGAATGACCCTACATGTGGGGAAAGGATGAACCACATCCCACCGACATGTCAAGCATTGATCGTAGGGAATGTGCATCCTACATGTGGGGAAAGAATGAACCACGTCCCACCAACATGTCCACATGTCACAACAAGCATATGCCTATATGCATCTCTCACTGGGGGCAAGAGAAGGTGAACCACTCATCCTGCTCATATGCCATAGAGAAGCTGAACCACTCATCCTATGCATATCTCATCAATCGTAGGGGAAGGCGAAGCACTCTTCCTATGTATCGCTCATAGCATCAAGAGGTACCCCAGAGCCCCCAAAGCTTCTAGACCTCAATGTTCAATCGGGACCCTCTTAATAGGATTTATCTATGACTTCCAGCCTCTTATTGAAGGACGATACTCTCGACCTTATCAAGTGGCTATGAATACAGAAATTTGTTCATCCACCAATCAATGATGGAGCTTGGTAGTTCTCCAATGTACCATATCAAAATAAAGCGGTACCTGTTGCCAATATAGTTGAGGTGGTCATGTATTATCTGAAAAGCAAATCAGAATTGCAATATATAATGAAGGGTTCCAACACGAGCTCTGATGATTTTACTAAGAGCTTTCTCAAATGGCTTCATAATAAGCCATTTTGGTTGCTTTATTGTGCTTCTATGGTGTCCCACAACAACAGACTTCAGTCTTTGTTGTATTCATGAAATAAAGGTGGTTCGTGAAATATATGGCACTTAGATGTGCTCTTTTCCATTTATTGTACTGCCAGACCAGCAGTGTACTTTAGATCATAAATAATCTTAATGAGAAGTTATCCAATATATGAGGCTTAACCATAAATCGACTGATAGTTTTTGTATCAAGGTATACACCAATGACCCGGAACATAGTCTATATCTGGATCAACAGCTGCTCCATGTTGCCAAACTTTTGAAGCTTCAGAATCAAAGCTAGATCTCACATCTTAAAAAAATCAACTCCCTCTTTCATTGGTAAAGGAGAGGATCATCATCTGATGGACAGACATCATCAAAACATTACAGCTCCCTCTGAATCCTTACTTTAGTGATCATCAAGCTTTTGACAATCTGCACTTCATCTTTGAGATGAGACTTTATGATGCTGCAAGGAGGTGATGTGACAACAAGTTTTTATGAGTACTTCTGAAGGTGAACCTGTAACTTGTAAGACCACCCTTACTGCCACTTGTTGTATATACCTATTGTAATCTACCAGAATAATGACAATGGGAAGCTGGAGATACCAATACCTTTGATGCCATTTAATACAACAACTGCAATCTCTTTCCCTGCTGACAGGAGTGTCACTATACTTTTGCCTTGTGGGCAATGATTATAAAGCAGGTGCCTACGAAACTGATATACATTCAAAAGTCTGTAAAGTAAACATTCTTATTGCCATCTAGACTTTATAAGTTTATACCGCTGTCAAACCTTGATGTAACTGTTGCTATTACAGATGTTACTACTGGAAACTCTTGCAAATCAGGACTCTATATTAAAATTCTTGCTCAATATGACAACTTGATGTGTCTACAAGAATTAAATGTTTCACAACAAATCATTATAAACTCTAGCTTACTGATTAGTTGTTTCATGCATACCTTCACAAATGACCATCATGAGTTGATGCCAACATCCACTGAAGTTGCTTCAAAAGATAAGATATCCAAGATTTACATTTGTCTTGTTCACAACTTCGATTGTGAACAAGACTATAACATCATCGATTTACAGGGTTTACATAATGCTGAACAGACCATAAAAGATGTTGAGCTCGCATAGCAGACCTGATGTCACAAATAACTTGTGAGGTTTATAATAACTTCAGATCTTCAAACTTCCAGGAGGATCATTCCTTCTCAAGATCTTTAGCTACAGGCACGACTTCAATAGAATCTCAGCTCTGCTACTTAAAGCTTCCAATTATAGTATAGAAGATTCTTAAAGTTGAAGGAGGATTGATTCCTTTACAAGAATCAAATGCTTCCACTGCTTGATGCCTAATGCTATCCTTCTTTCCAAAAATTAAAAAAAAAAATTACAGGGGGCTCGTTGCTATTGTTAATGGAAGGGAAAGAGAATATTGGGCTTTGTGGAAATCACAACATATTTTTTTATGTTAACTAAAGGTGAAACACATGGGCTTTGTTGGATGGTTCACTTGGATTGAATAGAACGAGAGGCCTAGAAAGGTTTCAAGTTAAGTTTGAAAGAATATATGCACCTAGTAAGAGTATTTCCTTTATGCATTTGAACAATCAAATAGTACAAGGGTACAAAGGTTCTGATCATCTTTGCATTCACATTGTTATGACCTTAGGGTAATGCACTGACTTGCTTTTGGAGCTGTAACTAGGTTTTGTTGAGAAATCTAGGGGCAGCAAGATGAGTGATTTCTCTTAGATGATAATTGCTTGTGATTACTTTTTACTTCTCTTAGTGAGATTCTTCTTCAACTTGACTATTATTGTGTTATTTTCATCAAACAATTACCAAAACATAAAGGACAATGAGACAAGAGGACACAAGATATAGGCAATCAACCAGGGCCAAAACCTCTCCAATCTGAGAGGAAAACCCGCAAGAATTCTTCTTCTTATAGAATCTTCAATTGACGAATTCCAAGACCTAGACCCTTGACCAAATGACCCCTCCAAGTCCACGTCACAACACTTCATTCAATTAGCACTTCTTCCATAAAGTCAACGTTGTTCAAACTAAGCATACTGTTATAGACATTGGCTCTTCTTCACTTTTTCGACACCTATCACAGGTCTGCTATTTCGTCTACCTGTGATGTCTGAAATTCTTCACATGTGGACTAAATATGACATAATTACTAGGCTTCACTTCTTCGTTGTGGGAGATCTTCTTTCCTTAACAACTCGGCTTCATTACCAGACCTTGACACCTCAATTTCTAGGCTTTTTGAGATGACTAACTTCGACTTTCAATGCCACAAGAGGTAACCCTAACTAGACTTGTACTAATGAGATGAATAACCCAAAAGATGTTCCTTCCAATCTTTGTTCATTTCCTTCTTCGCTTGGTTTACACGAGCTTCTGTGCTATACAAAACAAACTGAATTAATGCCTCACAAATGAAGTTGAGCTTTCAATATATAGCCTTCATGTCATTTCTTGTGAGCCGACTTGACAATGTCCCTGGGCCGACTTGTAACAGTTTGGTAGGCCGACTTGATGCTTGAGTTTCGACGTGGTCTTGGAGGGTTCCTTTACTCCTTTTGACTCAAATAAAATTTCTTTTACAATATGTAACTTGCCCAAAATGGGTCTCTCATACATGACAATGACTCTAATGACTTGATGACTCAATAACAAACCCTAAGAGCTCACAATGGGAGCTTGACCTAAAAATAAATTTCCTTGAGCATGAAACCCATGCCTCAAGAACAACAATAAATTTATTTTTTTCATTACATCAAATACATAAAATCATGATTACATATGTCATTATGAAGACCGAACCTAGTTACATATTTCAATACTCCCTCTTAACTAGGGAGGTATTCATAATTCATACAAGGTACTCGGACATTCTCAATTTGAAGAATTTGTTGAAAAATCCATAGAGATGGCAGTCAAATGATTTTCCTCATTATGACATTAACTTGTGATGTTTTCATTATTAGTATTAGATCTTTTAATTATCTTTTCTTATCATCAAAATTAATGCCAAGCTAAGTTGCACGATATGGGGAAACAAGTATGAGTTTCTGAAACAGGTATGTGGGTACAAAACGTAACCCCCCCCCACCATTTTAGAAATGGGGAAATGCAATATATATATATATATATATATATATAGACATTTAAGATATATGTGCAATCATAAAGCATACATGATACATTCTAATTTATTGCATTATGATTAAATTGTCCAATGTCAATGCATAAACTATAAGTCTCTAAATTTACATCACATTTACTGATGAATAATCACATAATGAAAATAGCAATATCCAAAGTCAGCCAAGAGAAATTTGTAATTTCTTGTCTCGTGCTTGATTGGGAGTCTCCTCCTGCATAGTCAAAGGCCCTTAGTGCTCTTGATTAAATACAAATTCCATACCCTAGTACCCTAGGTGCTCTTGATTATTGAGAGTATCTCCTACATAGAGGGCTTGGTTATCTTGATTAAATACAAGTTCCATACCATAGTAAATGACAAAATCCAATGGAAACATTGCAATCCCTGCAATCTTGAAATCCTGAAAAACAGATAAGTCTGTTGGATTTTGAGTGATATCTAAAAATTCTACTTTCTCCATATGAAATCCAATGAGGGCGAAACCACTCTCAAACATCCCGAGTCATTTCATGGTAATGTTATAAATTTAAGTAAAAGGATGAAAATGAAAGATAAAGGAGAATGTCACTTTTACTTTAAGAATTTAACAATACCATGAACAACATATCAACACTAGGGCCATAGGCTTGAACATTAGGCTGCCCCATTCAAAAAAATTCGTTTCCAATAGCTCCCTTTGTCATTGCTGAATTGGCAGGGAGCGAAAATAAAAGAAAAAAAAGCAAAAAATATAAAAAAAAATCACTTTATCATTGAAACATGGTACAACTTGGAAACGTGTTTCAGGCCGTACTGGGCCACATTTCCCCCACATGAAATTTGGCAGTACGGCCTAAAACACATTTCTAGCCCATACCAAACGCGTTTTCGTTTCGTTTCAGCCCAACCAAAAACGCCCTTATGACCAGCATTTCCTGCAACATAGATGCCTAGCAACAAATAGATGAGAATACAAGATGTAGGCACTTTGCCAGGGCAAAACCCCCCTCGAGGGGAAAACCTAGTCACAAATTCTTCCTTCAATAGATTCAAAAGATGAGACAACCAACACCCTTACAATCTAGACACAAGACATCCTCCATCAAGTCAACCTTGTAACTGTGAGTGAACTGAGTCCTTATCTCTGTGACAGCAACGAAACCATCTCACTATGAGACCTTTGTTGAGAATTTATTATGGCAATGAATATGTTAACTCTCTTAACTTGATAACTGTTTGTGTTACCTTTTTACTTATTAGCTTTGTTCGTTATTATTCCAATGTGAAATACATCAAACAACTACCAAAATAGTAAGAACAGTAACACAGTATATAGGCTACAAGCTAGGGTCAAAACCCCTCCTCCTAAGGGGAAAACCCGTAAATCTCTTCTTTATCTTCCAGATCTTTCAATTGATGAATACCATGACCTAGACTGAGACAAATACCATCCAAGATAAAGTATACTACGACCTCCAACTGCAATATCTTCGACCTCCCAGTAGATCCGAAAATTCTACTCACCAACAACTGTTGTTGCTCCTCTAGGAGACTTCGATCCCCCTCTAATAGCCCTTCTCTTGACTTCGCTTGCCTTGACTTGAGTCCTAGGGCTAGTAGTATGACCTAAGAGACCTTTGCTTGCCTTCCCTTCTCTTCACCTTCAAAATCGAACCTCGGAAGATCCAGCGCAGAAAAACCCTAACTTCGACCTTCTAGGAAGAATAGATAAGGCCCAGAAACTTCGACTTCTTTGACTTCCTCTTCTTTGCACTTCCTTCTTGTTCTTCTGCTTCTTCGCATAAGAGATGAGTGAGTGAGTGATCCAAATGGAGGAAAAGTTCCTCTTATATAGAGGCTTCTTCAAGGTTGGATGTGGCTCTTCATTTAGCCCAACTTGATAGCTCATTAGGCTGACTTGATGTTGGTGGTATTTTGACACTTTAAAGACAATAAATTTTCCTTTACACTTTACAATGTGCCCATAGGGTCTTCAATATATGACAATGACTCTTATACCTAGGACAAACCCTAGAAGCACTCAATGGGTGCTTGACCTATAAAATAAAAGAACTTGAGCATGAAACCCATGCTCCAATGATAATAATAATTTCTTTCTCATTTTATATTTACAAGAATACATTTCATACTTATGAAGACCGAACCTAGTTACACATTTTTCAACACTCCCTCTTAACAAGGGAGGTAGGTATTCATAAGAGGTACATGGTCATTCTCAATCTGAAGAGATCTCATAAGAAGAGTCAGATTGGTAACCCACCTATCTAGCATCATATTAACCAGCATTGTCACTTAGCAAGACCTTGATTAACAACTCTATCTCTCCATAAGATCAGAGCACAACGCTGGCGAGACCAAAATATATAGACACTATCATCATTGTCTCCCAAGGTACATACCCCACCCGGTGTTCACACAGTATGACCTCCCATTGGACTATTCTTATCTTGGGTAGCTAATCCTTAAAGAATATCGGTCCACGACTACTCTTGTCTTGAATGGCCTACCACATTCTCAAAGATTATCGAATGCCAGATCGTTACCCAATCCTCCATTCTTTCTTCCCAAGTGAAGACAAGAATGTAGTGTCTATCTCTCCCTCACAAATCCACCAAACCAAGCTTGTCCCTTAAGTATACAAGCTTCTTGTTCGGAAGTGATTTCGTCTATATGTTAGCTACCTTCTCGTCAATGGAGATATATCGTAGTTGCAACACACCATTTTGTACCAGCTCTCGAATATAATGATGCTTGTTGTTGATATGCTTTGCTTTTCCATGAAACATTGGATCCTTAGACAAACATATACAACTTGTGTTATCACAAAGTATCATTGTAGGGTTCATCAGTCATTCAAATAAGTCGGATAGCATCTACCTTAACCAAACTGCTTCTCTGCTTACTTCACAAGTTGCAACATATTAAACTTCAGCACTACTCAAAGCAATGGTGTCTTGCTTTCTGCTCATCCATGAGACCATGGAGGATCCTAAGCTGAAACATCCTTCATTAGTACTTCTTACATCCTATTCACTCCCTCCCCAATCAGAATCTGTATACCCAATCAATTGGACATCATTCCCTCTATCATATTTCAGACAGTAGTTGATGGTTCCTCACAAATATCTCAGAATATGCTTTGATGCTATCCAATGATCATGCTTTGGCTCCTCTTGGAATTGACTAAGTACATTTACTGCAAAACATATGTCTGGTCGAGTATTCACCAAATACATCAATGAGCCAATAAGTTGTCTATACCTGGAAGGATTCCCAGGGCTTGATTCAGAACTCCTTAGACTCTTCAAGTTTGTGATCATTGGAGTGGCCACAGGTTTATAGTCCATCATGTCGAACTTCTTCAGAATCTCGCTCACATACTTTCCTTGACCCAAATAGACTTCATTCAGTCCTTGCCAAATTTCTAGTCCCAAATAGTAATGCATCAACCCAAGATCCTTCATGTCAAATTCTACTGCCAGTTGCTTCTTACATTCTTCAATTCGACCTTCTACACCTGTCAAGAGAAGATCATCTACATACAAAAGAATAATTACAGGTTCATTGTTTACAACCTTAATATAAAGGTTCGAGTCAGCAGAACTTTTTGTGAAGCCTATTCTTTGTAGGTATGCATCCATTCTAGCATACCATGCCCTTGGTGCTTGCTTGAGGCCATATAATGCTTTCTTCAATATGCAAACATATGCCTTCCTATCTTTGACTTCAAATCCCAAGGGTTGTTCTATATAGACTTCCTCATCTATAGTGCCATTCAGAAACGCAGTATTGACATCGATTTGGTGGATGTTCCATCCCATCGATGCTGCCAAAGAGACTAATGATCGAATCGTCGTATATCCTGTTGTTGGAGCAAATGTTTCTTCATAGTCGATGTCGTCAAGTTGAGAGAACCCTCTAGCCATAAATCTTGCTTTATACTTATCTATACTTCCATCAGTTGCATGCTTGATCTTATAGATCCACTTGGAAGTAACCACAGATTTGTCTTCGGGCCTAGGTACGATCTCCCAGACTCCATTCTTCATTATAGATTGATACTCTTCATTCATGGCATCCTTCCATTCTCAATGTTCTATAGCCTCTTCAAAGGTGGATGGTTCTGCTTCTATTAATTTTGTCATGTATGCAGCATACCCATAATACTTCTTGGGTCTCTTACTTTCTCTAAATGATCCTTGTGTTGCCCCATGACCTTCCGCATCAAGTAGTGTGGATTTCAACCAAAGGTCTTTTCCTTGTTTTGAGAATGACCATGGGTTGAACACATTCACTTGGCCCTTCTTCTTCATGGTGTGATCCTTCTCCTTGTCAACTTCCTCCAACATCGAAAGTTCTTCGTCATTAGAATCTATGGAAAGTTCTTTTGACTTCATGAATGTTATACACTCATCAAATATGACATCACGACTAACTTCAATGTGATGTCCATCTCTCATATAGATTCTATAGGCCTTTGATGAGTTACTATACCCAACAAAAGTCCCCTTCATACTGGAAGGATCCAACTTCTTTCTTTTGTCCTTTGGTATATGAATATACACAGGACACCTAAAGATTCGAAGATGATCTACAGATGGCTTCTTCCCAGTGAACACTTCTTCCGGAGTCTTGTTATCTAGAGATTTGTGAGGACATTGATTTTGAATGTAGACCATTGTCTTGGTTGCCTCTCCCCACAAAAACTTAGGTAGATCTTGATCGTGTAACATTGCTTTTACACTTTCTTCAATGGATCTGTTCTTTCTTTTTGCGACTCCATTTTGTTCGGGATTTTATGGAACTATCAGCTCCCTCTTAATCCCAGTCCCCTTACAGAATGCTATAATTTCTTTAGATGTATATTCTTCTCCATTATCAGATCTTAGTATGTTCATTCTTCTTTCTGTAAGGTTCTCCACTTCAGCTTTGAATTCTTGAAATTTTGTAAATACTTCATCCTTGGTTTTCATTAAGTAAACCCAGGTCTTTCTTGAATGATCATCTATGAATGTGACATAGTATAGATGGCCTCCAAGTGATTTTGGAGTCATAGGGCCACATACATCAAAGTGAATAAGATCCAAGATTTCTTTTGACCGCGAAGCACTGCTTCCAAATGGTCTCTTGGTATTCTTACCCAATGCACATCCCTTGCAGACACCTTCATGATCTTCCTTTAGATTTGGGATTCCATCTACTATGGAATTTAAAGTTGGAAGAATTTTGAAATGTAGATGACCAAACCTTCGATGCCAAATTTCACATGGACTAATCTCAGTGTGAACTAGAGCTTGGTTTACAGGAGATATTAATCTGTAAATCCTTCCTTCTCAGATACCAATAACTTTAGCTTGATCTATGCTTGAGTCCTTTCCCCAAACAACTACCTTTCCATCAATGAAGGCTACTCTATCTCCTTTATCTTCTAAACTTGAAATAGAAAGTAAATTTTTGTGCAAACCTGGAACAAATAGAATGTTGTTGAGGTGGATGTTGCTTCCATCCTTGAGTTTTATGGAAGTTGATCCAATGCCCTTCACCGGATAGCTTTTGTTGTCTCCAAGTTCCACAGAGTAAGCGGATTTTCCTTTTGATAAGGTCTTCAATTGGTTGGAGTGACTAGTCATGTGCCTTGATGCACCGCTATCAATTACCCAGATGTCTTCGTCTTGGAATGTACCAAAGAGAGTTGAAAAGGGACCTTCATCTCTTTCATTGATTGATGCCTTCTTTGAAGAGAATAAGAGACTCCATGCTTCCTTGATACCTTTCTTGAGATGGCTTGCAATCTTCTTGATGAACTTCTTCATTGTAGAGGAGATCTTCATGATGCCCTTAGAGAACCAAAGCTTTGATACCATGTTGAGAATTGAATAGGGCAATGGAAATGTTAATTCTCTTAACTTGACAATTGTTTGTGTTACCTTTTTACTTATTAGCTTTGTTCGTTATTATTCCAATGTGCAATACATCAAACAAATACCAAAACAGTAAGAACAGTGACACAATACATAGGCTGCAACCCAGGGCCAAAACCCCTCCTCTTGAGGGGAAAACCCGTAAATCTCTTCTATATCTTTCACATCTTTCAATTGACGAATACCATGACCTAGACTCAGACAAATACCCTCCAAGATCAAGTATACTATGACCTCCAGCTGCAATATCTTCAACCTCCCAATATATCTGAATATTCTGCTCCCCAACAACTCTTGCAACTGTTGTTGCTCCTCTAGGACACTTCAATCTACCTCTAATAGCCTTTCTCTTGACTTCGCTTGCCTTGACTTGATTCCTAGGGCTAGCAGGATTCCCTAAGAGACCTTTGCTTGCCTTCCTTCTCTTCTCCTTCAAAATTGAACCCCAAAAGATACAGCACAGAAAAACCCTAACTTTGACCTTCCCAGAAGAATATAAGGCCCAAAAACTTTGACTTCTTCTACTTCCTCTTCCTTGCACTACCTTCTTGACTTCTTCCTCTGCTTCTTTGAATACGAGATGAGTGAGTGAGTAATCCAAATGGACGATGAGTTCCTCTTATATATAAGCTTCTTCAAGGTTGGACGTGGCTCTTCATTTAGGCCGACTTGACAGCTCATTAGGCCGACAAAATAAAGACAAAATAAATTTTCCTTTACACTTTACAATGTGCCCATAGGGTCTTCAATATATAACAATGACTCTAATACCTGCGACAAACCCTAGAAACACTAAATGGGTGCTTGACCTATAAAATAAAAGAACATGACCATGAAATCCATGCTCCAATAATAATAATAATCATTTATATTTCATTTTATATTTACAAGAATACATTTCATACTTATGAAGATCGAACATAGTTACACATTTTTCAACAACCTTGTCACTTTGGCATCACCAAAACCTTTTTCCTTGTATCTAGACCTTGTACCAAAAACTAATTCATAGATATTGCACCGAGATCTCATTACTGTATTGAGATCTCACCACTGTAGTTGTACCGAGATCCCATCTCATCACGATTTCATCATTGCAGAAATACTGAGATCCTTTACCACTATAATTATACCGATACCTGTGATAATCTTTGAGACTGTGATGGCATCAAACTTGTGAACATTGTAATAGCCTGAAACTTTTGTTGATTAACCTGAGCCTTTTTCCTGTAAAGGTACCGAAACATGTTCCTCTGAAATCTTGTCTGAATTTCTGTGTTTGTAATGTGAAGTTATCTTCCTTGTATATATAGTTGTTGATGTATAATTTTGAGGCCGACTTGAAGAGGATTCTTTCAGCAAGGAGATTTGACTTGATGGAGGAGTCTTTCACAAATTGACTTTGACAATAACCTAAAGCCTACAATGGAGGCTTGACGTATACATTTGACCCAAGCATGAAACCCATGCTTTAATAAATCAATTCGAAAATAGTAAAATTTCTTTTTTCTTTTCTTTTGACAAATATGTTACAAGATGACTCAAATACATTAAATGAAGACCGAACCTAGTTACATTTTCGAACACTCCCTCTTAACTAGGGAGGTATTCATATTTACATAAAACCAAAGAGGTACATGGAAGATCTTAAAAGACATCATCTATGAAGAAATTTGGGCACCACAATGCCATGGACTAGATTCTTGTCCAGGGCAATCTATCCATTGGTCTCACAACAACTTAGGCACCGTAATGCCACAGATTAAATTCTTGACCAGGGCAATCTATCTAGGTGGGACTAAGATGGACTCAAGCTTTCAGCCTTTCTAGGTACCATCAGGCTTACTTGCTAACCATCAACCCATAGATCCAGGTGCGTGTCAGAAGTCAATGACCAACGCCACCCTTCCAACTTCGGGACCTAGACATCAACACAAAGTGTCGGCCAGATGTCCTCCCATGCAATGCTTCACTCGCAAAGCCTCAACACCCCTGGATCTGGCAGATCAAGGACAACAAGTCTCTCCCAATCAAACTGATCGATTACCAGCATGCTATCAAAACCTTCAAGATATTTACCTATACAAACACAACCCCAATCAATAATATACTTTCACATGTACATAATCAAATACAAACCTTAGGGGTCTTCCAGACAACTCGATGTTGGTTCTCAACTTTTCATAGTAGGATTATGAAACGAATCTTTGACAGAAGATTCCTCAATCATACAGTTTCCTTTCCTACTCCATATGCAGCAACATATTCTTCAATTAAATCCTGCTTTCCTTCTTTTAGCAACACCTCAAAAATGCATTCTCCAATTTCCTTCTCTCACTCATGGCCTTCACTAAAACTTATGGTTGTTAGTCCTGGCCTAGTGCATGACACATGAAGTAGAGAATCATACTCCCTCTTAATCAAAGAGGATCTTATCATTCATGTACAAGGAATATTCTCAACCATCCTCTTATCCTAGAGAGATATTTCATTCAGGCTCCCTCTTAACTTAGGGAGTTCTACTTCTTTTTTACGATATTAGAGAATCTTTCATGGCTTCCATCCTTCTTATTAGAGTTATTCATATATCATGCTTATCACATCAATTTTACTTACAATCATCTTCACCATCTTGAAGATGATGTACTTGCACAACTTAGATATCAAGTACAACCAAAATTATAGAAGCATGAAGTTAGCCATATCAAAATCTTATAATAATGGAAGCTTTTAGACTTTACAAACATAATTAGCAACAAACTATACTTCAACACTTCAACTTCTTGCCCAGGTTTATTTACAAACCCTAAATCACATCCACAGCTCAAAATATTAGACTCATCTACGGTTTCAATATTTTTTCAACGAGATGACAAGCTCTTTCATATAGCAAACCCTAGAACCAAGCAATGTGTCTAACAATTATTAAAATTCATATGTTAGACTCCTCACTATGATTTCATACATATCCTAGAATTCATACATGAGCTTCAACAATCAAAACCAATCATGTCTTAATCAATATCATGACTAGTATCTACTAGGGTTTGACGTAAACCCTAGATTTTTCATCTACAAATTCTCAATCATTATATAAATTCCAGACGGTTATACATACTAGAGAACTACTACTAGTGTTTAGCTACTAAATCCTAGATCTTCAAACAACATCACCCTAGACCATCAAACTTTGACCAGGGCTTGCTTCCAAACCCTAGGACTCATGACCATTAACACTTAGGTCAACGCACATATCTAGGAATTCATCAGCATATCATAAGCACATCATATGTCAAGCAATATTAATTTGTTAGACATATACCAACCTAGAACAGGCTAGGGTTTTAACCAAATGAACACATACCTAGGGTTTCATTCCTAGGATTTAACAAGGGTTTTGCTTATAGACCCAACCAAACCCTAAAGATCTAGGATTTCATAGCATAGCATAGAAAATCCTACTATTCCAAAAATTTCAAAGGTTCGGGATCTTAGACAAACATCATTCAACCCTAACAAGTTAGGTTTTCATGATCATACCGAAATCCCAAACATGACATCATCAACAAAAACTTCAAATAGCATTTCCCAATAACCCTAAGTAGTTTTAGGGTTTCAAACATTGACATTAGCATACCCTTAGGTTAGGGTTTTCTAGAGAACCTGTCTAGGGTTCTATAAAATCAATTAAGAATATGAGGGGTAGATTTATCAAGTGATGAATCACCCAAAACAAGAATCATTATGATTCGAGAAAACTAGACATAACGATGTTAGTAATAGATTATCAAATGAATAAGCCCTTATTATAAAGAAATCAATGTTTTGTAGTTTAAAGCATACCTTTGTTCCTTCACAAACGTTGTCTTAGGATGTCCTCTTCCATACACCTTGAGGGTATAGCAGATGTTTTCCAACTTACCTTAGAAAGATCCCTTGAAGTGTTTTCTTTGTACTAAGCCAAGATCTTTTATACCTGTAATCAATGTTGCAGGGAGCATCCCCCCCTGGGGTTCCAAGGCCCGAAGCGCGTCCTATCCGGATGTGTCTAGGAAGCGTCCCTGGAAGCACGCTTCCGCCTGTTTTGGACGCTTCCTGGAAATTTCGGAAGCTTTCCTCCAAAGCGCGGTTCAGAATCTCCGAAGCGCGCTTCATACGACGCTTCAGAGGGCGAAGCGTACACATCCGTATGATTCCAAAAAAGCATCGCACTGTTTAGAAAATCGTTTTATTTTAATTTTTTTTTTTTTTTTTTTTTTTTTTAGGTGAGTTTGCTTGTTGGGGGTGGGTCCACCTTCGGTTAGGGTGAGGAATGAACGCAAAAAAAAATATTAAAAAAATACAAATATAGCAAATGCTCCCTCATGGTAATGTTAAATTCTCAAAGTAAAAGGATGAAAATGAAAAATGAAGGACAATGTCACTTTTACTTAAATTTTTAACATTACCATCAAATGACTCAGGATGTTTGAGAGTGGTTCCAGCCTCATTGGACTTCATATGGAGAAAATAGAATTTCATATCCTATTCAAAATTCAGCAGACTTAACAGTTTTCAAGAATTCAAGATCAATGGGATTGTGGCATTTCATTAGATCATATCAAGTATGAAGGTATGCGATTAGCATTTAATCAAGAGCACCAAGCCCTATATGTACCCTAGTGTTGGTGGTGTTAATTTTTGAACTCCTTTGTCACGCGGCACGCCCTTAGCAAAAAATTACCTTTCAATCAAGTCAAAATCATCGATCAAGCATGTTAAGCTTTTTCTACCATATTTTAAGTCTTGAATTAGGTAGTTTGAGCAAAATTGGGCAATGTTGACTAACATCCCTAGACAATCGAGGTAGAGGCAAAGGCTAGACAAGAGGAGAAGAATCTAGATTCTAGATGGTTGATGCATCTAAATGGTTGATGCTCGAATAATTAATCATTAATGTACAATGGATGCAATATCTATCTTGATTTATGCAAAAATATGCATGTTTTCATGTCTTCTACAACTAATTTGGTATTTGGGATGTTTGTTTTGAGTATAAATGCAAAAAAATAAAAATAATATGTATATGTATATATATATATATATATATATATATATATATATATATATATATATAGTAGACGCTTCCACGTCCCCGCTTCCAAAAAACGTCCCCGCTTGCCTGTAATACATACTTACAAGCAAACCATGTGATACCAAGAATGTGATTCAACTTCTTAAGTTAGATTTTCTACATAATCATGGAGGAGGGAATTTTATGACAAGTTGTTCATTCTTTCAAACATTAGTAGGACCTTTTCTTTGACATCCTAGGTAAACCCTGAAAGATAAGTATGTAAGTTGTCTAGGGATTACAATGTTCATCCTAGTCTAGCCATAAGCAAGAATCATTCAATATTAGATATATTGCAAATCTAAGAACTCATGAACATACGTACCTTGTGATTGCATACTTCTTAATTTAATAACTTATTAGACTTGTTGTAGTAACAATACTTGGTTCCTTGGACTATCAATTTCATTTTCCATAGGACAAACTTTGGATTCTTTATGAGGTGACACAATTCATTAAGGTGCCTTATACTTTGGTTCTTCAGTCCTGTGATGACTGAGTTCTCTTTACTGTGATAACGCCCAACTGAAGACTGTGATAACACCGAATTGAAGTAGCACCGAACTGAGGGAGCATAATATCGAATGTGGAAGCATAATAGCAAATTGTGAGAGCATGGGAGCATAACATCAAACTGTGGGAGTGTCGAACTATGGAGGCATAGAGAACATCTTTATACCTTATCCAGGCTGCTTGTAATGACAACGAAACATTCGTTTTATTCGAGCTTGTTATCTTTGAGATCATATCACTTCAATGGCACCAAGACAAGTTCTTTGTCACTGTGGAGGCATCGAGACTTTTTCTTTCTTTGGTTGCACCGAATTGAAGAGATCATCAATCAATCTGAACTCCTCCACTGTAACAATACTAAAATGTAAGCCATGTCTGAAGGATGGATGAAAGATTTCCAAAGCTCCATTTTCTGAAGTGATCAAACTCTCTCATTACGCCATTCAAGATGCCTTTTGAATTCCTTTAGTCTTGATCTTTCTACCCTAGTGATTTTCACCATAGCTCTGATTCCATGTTGGAAAATCCATAGAGATGGCAGTCAAACGATTGTCCTCATTATGACATTAACTAGTGATGTTTTCAATATTAGTTTTAGATCTTTTAATTATATTTTCTTATCATCAAGATTAATGCCAAGAAACAAATAGATGAGAACACAAGACGTAGGCACGTTACGAGGACAAAACCCTCCTTGAAGGGAAAACCCAGCCACAAATTCTTCCTTCAGTGGATTTAAAAGATGAGACAACCAAGACCCTTACAATCTAGACCCAAGACATCCTCCATCAAGTCATCCTTGTCAATGTGAGAGCACCGAGTCCTTATCTTTGTGATAGCAACGAAACCATCTCATTGTGAGACCTTGTCACTTTGGCAGCACCAAAACCTTCTTCCCTGTATCTAGACCTTGTACCAAAAACTAATTCATAGAGATAGCATTGAGATTTCATTATTGTATTGAGATCTCACCCCTGTAGTTGCACCGAGATCCCATCTCATCATGATTTCATCACTGTAGAAATACCGAGATCCTTTACCATTGTAACTATACCGATAACTATGATAATCTTTGATACTGTAATGGCATCGAACTTGTAATCATTGTAATATGCGAAACTTCTGTTGATTAACCTGAGCCTCTTTCCTGTAAAGGTATCGAAACATGTTCCTCTGAAATCTTGTCTGAATTTCTATGTTTGTAATGTGAAGTCATCATCCTTATATATATAGTTGCTTGTCCATTTAAATGAGCCGACATGATATTCTTGAAGAGTAGTGTCATTGAATTTGAGCCGACATGCTAATGTATAATTTTGAGGCTGACTTGAAGAGGATTCCTTCAACAAGGAGACTTGACTTGATGGAGCAGTCTTTCACAAATTGACTTTGGCAATAACCTAAAGCCTACAATGGAGGCTTTACGTATACATTTGACCCAAGCATGAAACCCATGCTTTAATAAGTCAATTTGAAAATAATAAAATTTTCTTTTGCTTTTCTTTTGACAAATATACTACAAGATGACTCAAATACATTAAATGAAGATCGAACCTAGTTACATTTTCCAACAGAATTCTCATAAGAAGAGTCGGATTGGTAATCCATTTGTATAGCATCATATTATCCAACATTGTCACATAGCAAGGCCTTGACTAACAACTCTATCTTTCCACAAGATTAGAGCACAATGATGGGCAGACCAATGATTTATAGACACCATCATTGTCTCTCTAGGAGCATACACCACCCGGATGTTCACAGGGTATGTCCTTCCAGGACTATTCTTATCTTGGATTCCTAGTCCTCAAAGAATATCAGTCCTCTACGACTACTCTTATCTTGGATTCCCTACCACATCCTCAAAGAGTATCAGATGCCAGATGTTTACCCAATCCTCCATTCTTTTCTTCCCAAGTGAGGACAAGAATGATGTGTCTATCTCTCCCTCTCAACTAGGGAGGATATACCCATTCTAATGAAGGAATTTACCCACTCCTATAAAAGGAATGTACCCAAGCTCCCTCTTATCCAAGGACTTGTCCAAGCTCTCACTTAGTTAAAGACTTGCTTCCAAGTCTTTTCTTAATTAGAAACTTGCTTCCAGGCTCCCTCTTAACTAGGGACTTGTTTCCAGCAACAACACTTTCTTCATTGGTGGAGATCATGGGAATTTCAACTACTTGTAGTGCTCCTCCATTCGATGCCATGAATTTCATTTTTAACAATACGGAGCCTTCATCTTTGGGACTTCTATGTGGGGCATCAACCATCCATCACTTTCCTTCACAAATCAGAGTAGTCATGTCTTTCTTCCTTTTATCGGAGAGTGATCCATTAAACCATATCTGGCTTTTCCTCATACAGCTACCTTTTCCACATTATGTATCCTTCAGGATCTTCCATCCCACCATGAGTACTCGTTGTAGATGACATTCACGCCTTTCTTTTTGTAGCCCTGTATTAGCCCATCCAGAGATTGTTCAAATCATAAATGAACATCAAATCAAAAATTACCTTTTGTGATGGCCCTTCATCATGACATCTACTTGCTATAACATCAACATCCTGCATTCATATTGACACATCTCCAAGATATTCATTTGTCAAGGCTCTTCTTTTCAAACTTTTCCAAGGTCTTCATATCTTTTCCATGGAGATAACAGAGTCAATGCTTCTAGTCATAGGATGTTGATTGCCTTCTCCATAGTTGCATTTTTTCATGATCTCTTTCTTTCTCTTTATTCACATATTACTTCCCAAGAACTCCCAATCATAGTTCCTTCATTTTGTCAACCACCTCATATTCCATATGAGGACATATTATGTTGATTTCATCTAGTTAATATGTGACCCATGCCTTTATGCATCCTTTTAATGAAAGAGATTATTTTCCCTTGATCATGCTCATGAGGTAGAGCATGCATCCTTACTATCTGTAACTATATAATGACATGACTTGACTCATTGAACATATGCATACATACCTCTTTTCTTCTTTGGTAGTCTAGGCTTCCTTCAACAACATCCTGTCCTTGATTGAGAGTGCTTCAATCATCTTTTCCCCGCTACATTGCTTTGTCATCATACCATCATTCTTCTAAACAATGAATCCCATCCTAAGTGGAATTCTTAGAAACGCATCTTTCAAGAGATGAACCTTCTAAAGAAGATTCCAGCAGAGGACCCAATTATCATCATCTTGTGGATGCTCCTTCCCAATAATGTATGATGAGCTTCATACTAGATGATTCTCATTTTACCCATAAGTGCTCCTTATGCTTCTAATGAGGTTACCAAGAGCTACTTCTTTCTAATGATGACTATCATAGAATTCTACTTTGGTTATCTTCCAAACTTCTTACGTTGATGTTATGACCTCTAGCTTCAATGGTATGTAATAATGATGCCACCTCTTAAACAATGCATCCTGTCATAATGCTTTTCTTCTTGACTGTCATGGTGGAGGCCTTTTTCATCCTTCACTCCATCTTTCTTAGATCCAGTCATCCATGGTTTTACAAGTTCCTTCTTCCATCATGTTTCTTAGAACAAAGGCTTAGCCATCCATATTTACCTCTTGTACCTGCAATATTTATTGACAAGCACCTCAAGCAAAGTATATGATACCAAACATGATGCCTAGATTTCTAGAGTTTACATACAATCAAGAGCTCATCCTAGGGCTTCTAAATTTCAAACAATAGATCATATTTTATTCCCTATTTATGTCATGCTAGGGTTTATCCCTTCCATGGATTTCTAACATACCCTAGAATCATATTTTCAACCCTAAAACGTAAAATATACCATGCATACTTTATGGTTACTTACCTTTGTTGTTATGATTTGCAATCCTAAATACCATCTTCATTGGTGTGAGACATTCTTCACTGCACTCATCTGTTCCTTCATTCAAGTATATGATTGCCATAGAGCCCTTAATTACTGGCGTTGGATCAATGTTTTTACAGCTTCATAGATCTTCACGTAAAACTAATCGCTACAAGTGTAACAATGCCTCTAGTATAGTTCAACATTTGCTTGATGACTTGGACTACTTTAGGTCTGCTTCCTTAGTCCTTTCAAACTTCAGATAATATATATGAGGTTTGTGACTGCACCTTTTGTGCCACATGAACTCGGTCACCACAAGATTTGAATTTGTTAGTGTAAAGTAATGATGTCACAAGGACACATATTGAAGATGAGATCTATGCTATCACAGAGATAGAAAGATCTCAAAATCTCGGATCTGTAGTTGTTACTGTAGGTTTTACTATTGGAATTTCTATGTCTAACCCATTAGAAACCCTTCATGTACTTTCTGATTTATTCCTACCTACTTGTTCTGTTAATTAACAAGTTATTTACCATGTAAATACTGGAAATAAATATAGGTACATGCTCAACACATTATAGATCATCAATTGAAGGAAACAAAACAAGCACACAAGTGACACCGTTGTTTTTGGACAAATGTCCCCGGAAAAACCCAATGCAGGAAAATCGGTGCAACTATCTGAGGGTTTTATTATTATGCAGTTTCTGAATATAATCTGGGTGCCAAAACCAGCTCACCCAACAGAGAATAATCTTGGCAGTAGTACCTGTCCTTCGGAGACAGCTTCTCCTGCTGAAACCCTGGATAAACACTCCGACTGAAACCCCGGATAAACACTCCGGCAGCTCCTCAGCTCCAATTTGCCCCACCAAAAACCCCAGTGTTAACCTTTAGGGACTGCGTTAGCCTCTTCTGCCCTCTGCGTTAGCTTTCCCGGTTGTTCCCTGTAGTTCTGGCATCTGTCCTTTGCATCAGCTTTCCTGGCAATTCCCGACAGTTCCAGCTGTTCCCGACAGTTCCGACTTCTGCCCTCTGCGTCAGTTTTCTTGGTTGTTCCGTCAATTCCGGCTGTTCCCGGTAGTTCCGACTTCTGCCCTTTGCGTCAGCTTTCCCGACTGTTCCGGCCATTCTAGTTGTTCCCGGCAGTTCCGGCTTCTGCCCTCTGCATCAGCTTCCCCAACAGTTCTGGCTTCTTCTCTTTGTGTCAGCTTTCCCGGCTGTTGCGCTAATCCTCTCAACACTATCTCTGCCTCTCTGATTTTGTATTCACTACCCCTCAGCTGCAACTCTGATCACTCTCTCGACTTTCTCAACAAACCCTGCCCCAGAAAGTCGAAATCTTGATCAACTCGGTGTGCCCTCCAAGTGACCCTCAAGCCTCTTCTTATACTTTTCTCGTTGACAAATCAACGGTCGAGATTAAGTCCCTAATCGACTGCTAAGATTAGACGTGGCTTGATCCATGTCTTTTGGACCACTCTTACATAGTTTTACATTAATTCACATTAATATTTTAATTTCCCTAAGTTTAGACTTATGGATTCCATTAAAAATATTAATTATTTTAATATCTCCCAAAATGTTTAGAATCTGCCCAAACCCTTTCTAGGTATTGGAGATCTCATGCGCCCTAACCTCTCCACCAAATTTCGTGGCTAGAGCACATTTGATGCTACCCCAAATCAACACTCCCTCTTAGCGAGGACTGTGCTCTAGCAATTCTCCTTACTGAGTATCACCCTGATCATCTGGCATCGGTCCTTGTGCTGATGCTAGGCCTGTTGCCCATCATCCTATGCACTGTTGCATTCTGTACTGCTGCCCATAGCTCTACCGCTGCCATCGCTGCATCTGTACGACAACTCCCTCTACATCTGTGTTGCTACCCATGGCCCTGCTAATGCCATTGTCGCGTCTGCACTGCATCTCCTCTCATCATGCTGCATCGTGCTGCCCATAGCACTACCATTGCTAACTGCTGCATTGTAACTCAGTTACTGAGAAGTAAGTAACTGATCTCCCAACTCTAACATCTTCGTTAGGCTAGAAACACTCCTAATGCTAAAGCTCCCTCTGTCACTAACAAGTGCTCCCTCCCTGACCTCTACACTGCTGCAACAACTCCATGCATCTTGCACCATTGCACACCTCTCTGTACCATCCTACACTGGTGCAACACTCCCGTGCCTCTCGCATTGTTGCAGCCTGTTAGCCTCGCGTTGCCCTGGGAATCCTGCAATGTAGCTCACTCTGTCTCCACCTACATCTGTCTCTACTGACATCGCTAGTACTGCTACTCCTCTTCAAGGCTCCTGTAGCAAGGTATAATCCAAGAGGTTGGGCACCTCCAGGATCCTGCCCCTCACCGCTTGTAGGCCGCATTACTACAACTTGATGTCTCCCCACATCTTCTCAAGTGGCACATGAGTACTTATGGCACAATCGCCATCCCTTAAGGTGAAGGCCTTGATATGATGTTTATCTAGAATGGACAATATCCTAGCCTTCCAGACCACAAAATTGGACGCTCCGTCCAACCTATCCTGATCCCTCATCCCATTCATGGCCATCTCTCTACTCTTCTCTGTCGACTCTTTCGAGTGTCTCTACTTCCCGTGTGGAAGTTCTTGGTTCGACTCCTGCTGAGTCTCTCTACTTCCCATCTAGAAGTTCTCTGTTCAACTCCTTCGAGTCTCTCTACTTCCTGTCTGGAAGTTCTCTTTTGGACTCCCTCTGAGTCCTGATTTCCCTCCTGGAAATCCTTTTGCCAACCATCAAGTTTCCCCTCTCCAATCCTCCGTGCAACTGCACCACTGATCTGGATTCCTTGGCTAGAAATCTGCCTCGGCAGCAACTCCCTCCCCTTGGTCTTGCCCTGTTAGGTATTGTTCTGACTACAGTACCCCACCAGCTTCACTCTGCAACTTACCCACAGCCTCCTATACCCCAGCAACTGAAGGATTGAGCCACTTGGCTCTGCACAATCCCGACACCAATAAATCAGCTCCCCCAGCCAACTGCGTCAGCCCTCCTGGCCTGTACGTGGCTCTGCGTGACCCTGATTTTGCGTCCCTTAGCCTCTGCGTTGTCTTTCTCTGGCTCAGAATGATGACGCAGTCCCTTTGCGTCACTCCTTTCTCTGTTGCCTTCTGCAAGGATCAACTCTGTCACTCGGGACAGCTGATTTTTATTGTTGTTGCTCTGCTCGGCTGATGTCCTCAGTTCTCTTGTGAGCTGCAACCTGGCTCTGACACCATGTTCGAATTTCTAAGTCTAACTCATTAGAAACCCTTCATGTACTTTCTGATTTATTCCTACCTACTTGTTTTGTTAATTAACAAGTTATTTACCATGTAACTACTGGAAATAAATACAAGTACATGCTCAACACATTACAGATCACCAACTGAAGGAAACAAAACAAGCGCACAATTGACACCGTTGTTTTTGGACCAATGTCCCCGAAAAAACCCATTGCGGGAAAACTGGTGCAACTATCTGAGGGTTTTATTATTATGCAATTTCTGAATACAATCTGGGGCCAAAACCGGCTCACCCAACAGAGAATAATCTTGGCAGTAGTACCTGTCCTTCAGAGATAGATGCTCTGGCTGAAACCCCGGATGAACACTCCAGCAGCTCCTAAGCTCCAATCTGCCCCATGAAAAACCCCAACGTCAGCATATAGGGACTGCGTCAGCCTCTTCTGCCCTCTGCCTTAGCTTTCCCGGCTGTTCGGGCAGTTCGGCTGTTCCCTGCAATTCCAACTTCTGCCCTCTACGTCAACTTTCCCAGCTGTTCTGGTAGTTCCCGACAGTTCCGGTTGTTCCCGGCAGTTTCGGCTTCTGCCCTCTGCGTCAGCTTTCCCATCTATTCCGATAGTTCTAGTTGTTCTCGACAGTTTCGACTTCTGCCCTCTGCGTCAGCTTTCTCGGCTGTTGCGGCAGTTTCGACTGTTCCCGACAATTCCGACTTCTGCCCTCTGCACCAGCTTTCCCTGTTGTTGGGCTGATCCTCCCGGCACTATCTCTGCCTCTCTGCTTCTGTATTCACTGCCCCTCAGCTGCAACTCTAATCACTCTCTCGACTTCCTTAGCAAACCCTGCCCCAGAAATTTGAAATCTTGATCAACTCGATCTGCCCTCCAAGTGACCCTCAAGCCTCTTCTTATACTTTTCTCGTTGACAAATCAACGGCCGAGATTAAGTCTCTAATCGACGGCTAAGATTAGATCTGGCTTGATCCATGTCTTTTGGACCACTCTAACACAGTTTTATATTAATTCACATTAATATTTTAATTTCCCTAAGTTTAGACTTAGGGACTCCACTAAAAATATTAATTATTTTAATATCTCCCAAACTGTTTAGAATCTGACCAAACCCTTTCTGGGTATTGGAGATCTCCTGTGCTCTAACCTATCCACCAAATTTCGTGCCTAGAGCACATCTGACGCTACCCCAAATCAACATTGACTTCATGGAGTGGTGCAAATAATCTAGACTTTTGCTTTTCAATAAATTCTACTTTCGAATGATCTTGATCAGTGTTGCAGGAATCGCCCCCCCCCCCGGATCCTAACCCGGAACCGCGACCCGTGCGGAAGCGTTCCGGAATCTCCACAGGAATCGCGATTCCGAAATTGAGGTGGCGCGATTCCGGTTTTTTTAAACGATTCCTGGAATTGGAACCTAAATTGCTAATTGTAATTCGTACTTCCTCGATGATCGAGCTTCATTTTGTGGATGGATGCATATGCAATCTTGTCGGATTTATCTTTGCTCTGTAGCCACCTTGGCTTCGTTGTTCCTGCATGGATTGTTGATTCGACTGATCTATTTCGTAAATCTCCGTGATACGACTGGATTTGCAACGGATTTTTCTGTGTTGGCTTCCACATAACCAAAACTATGCAGCGTTGGATTTTTCTGCGTTGGTTTCCACATAAACAACGATGCCATGTTACGTGGAAAACCTTCTGTGGATTGCGTTGCAATCCTGTTGATGTAGACGTAACAATGGCTGTCCCCGATGGCAATGTTGATTGACGCTGAATGGGCTGTTGTGGACCAATAACTGTTCCGTTGATAACCGTTGCATATATTTACATAACCTTCAAGTTGCCTTCATTACAATGGCTTTTATATGCGACATAATAAAATTCTATAGCATATACTTTATATGCCATATTAAAATATATCGAATACATTTGCTTCCAAGGTTTACATATGCACCCACCTTACCAACATGTAGTTTGCCATGTAAACTTTGAATATGATTTTTTTTAAATGCGACATAATAAAATTCTATAGCATACACTTTATATGCCATATTAAAATGTATTGAATACATTTGCCACCAAGGTTTACAAATGCGCCCACCTTAGCAACATGTAGTTTGTCGTATAAACTTTGAATATGATTTTTTTTAAATGCGACATCCATTTCAACCTTTGCACTAAGGTTTTTTTTTTTGAAATAATTCCGACTTCACATTTTTATGATATGGTTTATAAACATACCATATAACTTTGCCTTAGTTTCAAGTGACATATTTTGTAAACATTATTATTTGAATTTTAGACATGACAAATGTTGACAGTTGCTCACTTGCTAGATAAATCATAATATGCTCTATGTTTTATGTTTTATAATATGCTTAAATGTTTTATGTTTTATAATATGCTTAAAAATTTGATGTATGTTTGTAATAGCTAGAATATAGATGATTGTTGTACATTACTACATACTAGTAACTACAATGGAATCATGGATGCCATATCTATCTTGATTTATGCAAAAATATGCATGTTTTCATGTCTTCTACAATTAATTTGGTATTTGGGATGTTTGTTTTGAGTATAAATGCAAAAAAATATAAAAATATATATATATATATAGCAGACGCTTCCGCGGACGCTTCGCTTCCTAGATTTTTGGAAAATGACGCTTCCGCGCTCCGCGCTTCCGCTTCGCGCTTCCGCTTCGCTCCCGCTTCGTGCAACATTGATCTTGATAGTTGTCTGCCTGCAACTTTGACCTTCCCTCTAGTGTTTTGACTGAGATATTTTATGGCCCTTTTTGTTGTTGCACGTGTGACAAGAATATGGTAAGGAATGACTCTGATTTTCTTTGTTTGGGCAGCAAGTCTCCCTTCAAGATCTTGTCTTGATTTTTAATGCTTCTCTTATCCCTTTTGTAGCTCCTTCATCTAGTTGTTACTCGGCCTTGCCGTAGGTGAAGTGATACTCTACATGTATGCAAGTTGTTATAGAATATAGCCCAATCTTTTTTTCCATCTTGTAGTTAAAAAGGTCTTTGATGGTTGCCTTTATAATGGATCTAGTCAAGAAATAGAGCCTAGAATATTATCAAGTTTGTTTTGGAGATGTTCTTGAACTTGGCTCTTGAGCAGCTCGTTTTGAGGGTTCAATGTTCTTCTTGACGTCTTGTCCTCTCTTCGATACTTATTGCTCCAATCCTTGAGTGTCCTTTACTAAGTTGCCTTTCCTTTCCTTCACTTGTTACCTTAGCTCCGATACCATGTTGAGAAATATAGGGGCAGCAAGATGAGTGATTTCTCTTGGATGATAATTGCTTCTGATTACTTTTACTTCTCTTATTTAGATTCTTCTTCAACTTGATTATTATTGTGTTCTTTTCATCAAAGAATTACCAAAACACAAAGGCAATGAGACAAGATGACACAA
The DNA here is from genome assembly GCA_031772625.1 of Pinus tabuliformis. NCBI lineage: Eukaryota > Viridiplantae > Streptophyta > Pinopsida > Pinales > Pinaceae > Pinus > Pinus tabuliformis. The sequence continues at coordinate 529,256,928 of CM062819.1, read as the reverse complement.
GATATAGACAATCAGCGGGGGCCAAAACCTCTCCAATATGAGAGGAAAACCCGCAAGAATTCTTCTTCATATAGAATCTTCAATTGACAAATTCCAAGACCTAGACCCTTGACCAGATGACCCCTCCAAGACCACATCACAACACTTCTTTCAATTAGCACTTCTTCCATAAAGTCAATGCTAGTCAAACTGAGTATATTGTTACAGACTTCGTCTCTTCTTCACTTTTTCGGCACCTATCACAGGTCTGCAATTTTGGTCTACCTGTGATCTTTCAAAATTCTTCACATGTGGACTGAATACGACATAATTCCTAGGCTTCACTTCTTCATTGTGGGAGATCTTCTTTCCTTAACAACTCGACTTCATCAGTAGACCTTGACACCTCAATTTCTCGGCTTTATAAGATGACTGTAACTTCGACTTTCGCTGCCACAGGAGGTAACCCTAACTAGACTTGTACGAGTGAGATGAATAAGCCAAAAGATAGTCCTTCCAATCTCTATTCATTTCCTTCTCCACTTGGTTTACCTGAGCTTTTGTGCTATACCACACGAATTGAATTGATGCCTCACAAATGAAGTCGAGCTTTCAATACATAGCCTTCATGTCATTGCTTGTGAGCCGACTTGTCACAGTTTGGTAGGTTGACTTGATGCTTGAGTTTAGACGTGGTCTTGGAGGGTTCCTTTACTCCTTTTGACTCAAATAAAATTTCTTTTACAATATCTAACTTTCCCAAAATGGGTCTCTCATACATGACAATGACTCTAAAGACTTGACGACTGAATAACAAACCCTAAGAGCTCACAATGGGAGCTTGACCTAAAAATAAATTTCCTTGTGCATGAAACCCATTCCTCAAGAACAACAAAAAAATATTTTTCTCATTACATCAAATACATAAAACCATGAATACATATGTCATTATGAAGACCGAACCTAGTTACATATTTCAACAGGTTCGGCCTTCATCAATGGCATTATATCAATATGTATTTTATGTAAAAACGAACAAAGAAAATTATTGTTATTATTATCCAAGCATGTTCTTCATGCTTCATATTGGTCAAAAGAAAATTTAGAAGAGCTTTTTCTTCATGACCCCTGCAAAAGAAATAAAATCGAAAATTTTCAAGTGTCATCGGTCTCACCAAGTTGCCAAGTCGACCCTATAGATGACAAGTCAGTTTGTCCAAGAGTCATGTCTTTTCGCATGATGAAACAACTATAATTGGTATCATTCCTCCACCTTTTGGCAAGTACAGGTCTCTACTATGAAAGGAAAATTTGGATTTGTGGCATAATATCTGAGGCACATAAAACGAGTTATCTGTGGCACCTTCTATCTATGTAAATGCAAGACACATATTATCTTTGTGGTGCAAATTACAAACATATCCTCAGTGGCATCGGAACAATTGTTACAATGTATCCTTTGTGGCATCTGAACTACTGTGGCAGCATATCCTCTGTGGCATCCGAACAACTGTGGCAACATATCCCTTATGGCATCCGAACTATTGTGGCAACATATTTTCTATGGATTTGAACTAATATGGCAACACATTTTTTTGTAGCAATTGAACTGACCATGGTAATATATTTTGGGTATCCATGTTTAATATGGCACTATTCCTACTGTGGAACGAGAGTTATCTAAAACATTCTATCTTAGTGAATGTGGCAACTGCAAACATGAATACGACATCTTGTGAACAAATTTATTTACAGAGTTTTCATGAAGTTTTGGACTATAAATGGAGGGCTAACTTGGCACTTGGATCACTAGTTGGTTGACTTGGATTTCTCTTGTTGATGAAGAATCTATAAGGAAAGGATTGAAGGGTTTCCCCCTTGTGGGTTTTGTCATGGTCTCTGGCCTAATCTCTAGTGTCTCTTGTGCACTATAATCTCTATATTCTTGTATTTGAATGGTAATTGCTTGATGAATAATAAAGAAAGACCAAGAAGAAAACTAAACATCTTCACCAGTAATTATCATGACTAGAAATTCAATCTTGCAACTGAATTTCAACACTTGCCTACTTCCCTCGCATTGAAGCCAAATGTTTCGTAATGCCCCTTGTTGACCTCTACTGGTCAACTACCCATGCAGTACACCCCCCTTTTTCTTTGCAAGAAGGGCCAGCACCTGATCAGCATGTCCGTGCCATCCAGCAATCATCAGCATCTTGATCATTTTTGATTCTAAACCCAGTCTGCATCTATTAATTGTAAATAATCTTAGCAGATATGAGTCGTGTATGTAAATTGCCTAGGTGGACCTAACTTTCTAGTGGTAATCTACGTCCCGGAAGGTTTTTCGTCTCACCGATCCATGATCGGCAGAGTTTTCCTTCAAACCTGACCCCAAAGCCGGGATGGATTTTGTCATTAGAACTTTAGGAGAATCCTAGTGTGTTAATCTGCTAGATTATAGTTGTGTCGCAGAACTGGGTGATTTGTGAGGGTCTGTATTAAGTGGGTTTGTCCCCTTAAGATGTAAATTGTAAAAGTCATGATGTAATGTGTCTTGAGGGTTGAAAATGTTTTAAATCCCCTCATGAGTCCTAAGTCCTAGGTCCTAGGTGATGTTTCCGAAGGCTTAGTTCGATGATCCATTTTAAAATGAATTAAAAAAATAAAAAAAAAATAAATAAAAATTAATAAATAAAAATTAAAAAAAAAAATTAAAAAAATAAAAAGCAGAAACCCTAACTAATAAAATAATAATATTTTAAGTGAATGCATGCAAAATATTATTTTTTAATAAATCGACGGATGAGATCAAGAGATGTCTTGATCCTCATCAACGGTCGAGATCATTTCGACATGGATCACTCGAACTAGCCGTTGGGATCATTTCCTTTAAATAGGGTGCTAGGGGTCATTTCAGATCATTGGATCTGTGAGTCTGATACTGAAGAAGCTCTCTTGTAAATCTGTTTCTGGTTAATAAAAGAAGACTTTGGGGTCCATATCTTGCTGGTGTTACTCTCTTGAAATGCTGTGAGATCATTTCATTTTCTGCATATGTTATTTTCAGCCATTAATAATAGCTTTTTGTAGAGTATTGTGAGCACAGGTATCTTGTTCACTTGCTGGGGTTTGAGTGCCGTTAGGGTTTCTGAAGTAATGGCAGGTATCTCCATTACTTTCTGAGATCCAACAGCATTTTTGCCCTCTTTATTGACGGTTGTTTTGAGCTGTGCAGAAAACATTTTCTGAAGGAATTTTGTGGGCGTTCGGGGAAGTTCTCGGCTGAACCAGCCAACTCCCGCAAGCATTTTTTGCTGAGCCCAGTTGGATTTGATCCTGGGTCTATCATTCGGTTTATTTTTCTAATTTTCATGAGAGATTTTCTGAAGTTCTTCACAGTGAAAACCTAAAATTTCTGTTCTTTAAGATATTTTCGTGCTTATTGCTGAATCTGGCTGTTAAGGGGCCAAATCTGTACATTAATCAGCTGTAATAGGGTTTCAAATTTGTTTTGCTTTATGCAGTTTATTTAGGGTTTTGCTGATATATAGGTTTAATTAGGGTTTTCAGTGATTTTGTCCTTTTCAGGTTACCAGAAACAATGACATGAACCTGTGATCAGCAAGCCAGCAAACCTGTGGACTCGCATGCCTTTCGATACTACGCAGTCACCTATGCATTATTATCATGAAAGTCGAATCTGTATCATGTTAATGGAATTGATTAGTGAGGCTGTCACGGCATAATCTCTCCTCCACAGTATGATGAAAACGGCACCCATTCAAAAACAAGAACGATTGACCCTTTGGGACTGAGCGAGGATCAAATTACCCGGCACCATCAGTTTTCATGCAATAGCCGCTGACAAATTCTCTGCATTAATCAAAGATAGAGGGTGACATCCTGAAATGTGGTTGCGTGGGCATCGAAATTTTTAACACGCCGGCAGCAGGAGGAAAGCTGAAGGGGCGTACAGCGTAAATCCTTTGACGGCTTGAGCGAGTATCTCTGAGTGTTAAGCCAGGAAAACATCAAACCGCTTCAAATCTTTTCTGTCCGCCCGCAGCATGAACGCATTCCCTTCATTACGCAGATGTTTCAAATCGGCGCTCAGTTTAGTCACAATTGTATTTCACGCAGGCATCAGGAACGTTGACTGAAACTCCTTCACGGTTAAACGCTTATTCTGTCGTCGAAGACCCTCAGGTAATGACTGTATTGTTTTAAGCGCAAGTAAGTCTGGACTATTTCACTTGCATGTTCAGATCAGGGTCACGACTTCCATTCCGCCGCAATTTGATTTAGCTCATGCGTTCATTTTTGCGTTTTATTAGGGTTACGTAGCAGTAGTGTTTTAGTTTTATTTTGTATTTAAATTTTAGTTTTATGAATTTGCGTTAGGTTTAATTAGATTAAGTTTTAGCATAGTTTTAATAATAAAGATTTTCGATACGCTTTGTTTAGTTTTAGAGTTTTAGGATTTTAGAATATATATAAAATGGAAAAATCAAAATCGTTGTTTAGACTGTGTTTAGAATAGGTTTTAAGTTCAAAGTTTTGTAAATTTTAGATTTTCTTTAAATTTTCATTTTTATAATATCAAAAATAAAAATAAAACAAAGGATTTATTTATAAATTTTTAGGCTTAGTTTTTATTTTCATATAGTTAAGTTTCATTTAATAAAAAATAAAAAATATAAAAAATAATAAAAAGATTTTATTTAAAAAATTTAGGCTTAGGTTTACATTTTGTATATTTAGTGTTTTAGATTTTAGTTCGAATAGATTTTAAGTTTAGCGTTTTGTGAATTTTATTTTTTAAAAAAAAAAATTGAAAAAATATTAAAATTTTGTGGAAAATTAGTTTTGCTAGTTTCAGTGGTTTTTCATGTTATATCTTTCATGCTGAGATCTGAATTTTTTCAAGTCGAGATGCAAATACGATGTCTGGTTAATAATTCATGATTTTCGTGGTGACTTAAGGCATTTATCTCTTCAAAATTTTCAGTTGCCGGATATCGTTTTGGTCATGTGATTTAGCTGATGACAAATGATTGCTGTTCATGGTTTATGTTTTTTATATCATTTAACAAGTAATCATTTTAATAACAATCTTTTAAGGCACTGGTCTGCTCAATTAATTAAATCATTTTAGTGCTTATCTTGATCGTGTCTCGTGTCTCCCAACCAACTGGTCGACAGTTGGTCTCATCATCTCACAAGGACTACCCCCCTTAGCCGTGGGAGACAGGCTTAAACGGAGGGATCGGGGATCAGAGTGACAGCCCCCGATCTGAGCGTTGTCGTGTCAATCCGCGCGACAACATTTTTTGGCGCCGTTGCCGGGGAATTTGTTTTCTCAGCATTTCATCATCTTTTCATCATTCATCGTTCATCTGTCTATCATTCGTTTGAGCCGGCAACGCCAACATTTTTTGGCGCCGTTGCCGGGGACAGAGTTTTTCTGTTCCTGGAAGTTTCATCGACATTCATCTTCTCATCTCTCAGTTGAGCTGACAGATTCAATATTTTTGGCATCTTTTCATCCCATATCAGCAGCATCGCTTGGTTTTGCTTCTTGTTTGGGTGGCGACTCCATTTTCTCATTTTTCCCAGACAAGAAACTTTCCTCATATCTGTTTGTGGTTACTTTTTGGATCCTAGAATCAGATTCATTGTTCAAGTGGCGACTCCACTTCTCTCATCTCTTAATTCTCTTGAGCAGAAATCTCTTTCTATCATCCATTTGATCCCTTACTGTTCATCATGGATTATTCATGTAAACCATGTCATTTTACTGATAATCTCCATGATCTTCCGAAAGAGGCCATTTCTAAATTATTTAAGTTTTCGGGTGGTAATTCGGTCACTGTTAAACAACATTTAAACATGTTTACTTGTGTGATGATCTTATATTGTAGATTTCCTCAATATAATCATGAAGATTTCAAGATGCGTCTATTTGTCCATTCTTTAGAGGGTGATGCCTTGAATTGGTTTAATACTTTTCCTAATGATTTTTTCACTTCTTTACAAGACATTCTCAATGCTTTTAAAGATAGATATGATAGTCCAAACAGCTTGCCTTCTACCTCTAAAATTGTGCAAACGAAAGAAAGTAATCTTATAAAAAATCCAGCTATTGAAGAAAGTTTTCAAGATCAGAATGTGTCATCAACCGGAAATATTGCAGATCAAGTTCATGATAGTGAAAAATCAGGGACAAATGACAATGAAAAGGAAGAACAAAAGCAAATTATACGAGATCTAATGATGCTAGTGAGAAATATGGAAATCAACCAAACTAATTATGTCAATGATGTGAAAACTTTATGCACCCACCTGGAAAAACGTAATAGGGAGATTGAGGTCACGCAAAGTCACCATGCTAAAGAAATTGAGGCCATGAAGACTAATCATGAAACAGAAATTAGAATCATGCAAAGCAAGATGTCAGTCTTAGAGGAAAATATGGTGACCATGAAAGCTAATCATGATAGGGAAATTGACTCTATGCAAAACAAGTTATTAACTATGGATGAGGAAATGACTATCATGACGTTCAATCATAACAATCAGTTGGCTGACATGCAAGCGAATCACAAAGAAGAAATAAATTCCATACAGCATTACTTGATGGACATAAAGGAAAAGAACAATAAAGTGATAAAAGACATGGAAGAACATCATGCCAGACAAATTGGTGATATAAAGGTTGAACACTCTAGACAGATGGATGCCATTAGAATACAGGTTCAAAGGTTTCAGCAACTAGAAGATGAAAGAAACCAGGTGACATCAATAGATCAGGAGCCTTCTCATGTGCTGCAACAAGCTCCATCTTATTATGAGGAGGTTATTGATTCGATTGAAAGATGGTTAATTGAAGGTGATCCGGATAGACTTAAGAATGATAAAGATCAGATGCGGGCTAAAGAAAGACATATCACGCATACTTCATCTGATAGTTTTGAAACAGAAAGTTCCAGGTCATCAGTAATTCAACCTGCCAGAAAGAAAAAACGTAAGAGAAAAAAAATAAGAAGAAGATTTGATGCATCAGACGGCCGTGAGCAGCTTGATTTTCGGATAGGCAAAAGTCCTACTATATGCAAAATTGGACATGGCACATCCGATAAGCAGCCGACAGATTTGCCTGAAAGCAGGCAAATGCTCAGTATACACTATATTGAACACATCTGATGCCATGGGGCATCCTTTGTATCGTATTTCTAACCCTACTCCATGTTTTTCTGCATTTTCATTTCTGCTTTAGATAGTTAATAAATGAAGAGCTTTTTTCTTTCCTGTGCTTAATGTATATGTTGATTTTTGGATGGACGCTACTTATTTTTGTGTTGTATGGATGCAGATTCTGGATTCTCACATTCCTGCAAGCAGCAACGTGTCCCCAAGTAGAGCCAGATGTTGACCTCTACTGGTCAACTACCCATGCAGTACACCCCCCTTTTTCTTTGCAAGAAGGGGCAGCACCTGATCAGCATGTCCGTGCCATCCAGCGATCATCAGCAACTTGATCATTTTTTATTGTAAACCCAGTCTGCATGTATTAATTGTAAATAATCTTAGCAGATATGAGTCGTGTATGTAAATTGCCTAGGTGGACCTAACTTTCTAGTGGTAATCTACGTCCCGGAAGGTTTTTCGTCTCACCGATCCATGATCGGCAGAGTTTTCCTTCAAACCTGACCCCAAAGCCGGGATGGATTTTGTCATTAGAACTTTAGGAGAATCCTAGTGTGTTAATCTGCTAGATTATAGTTGTGTCACAGAACTGGGTGATTTGTGAGGGTCTGTATTAAGTGGGTTTGTCCCCTTAAGATGTAAATTGTAAAAGTCATGATGTAATGTGTCTTGAGGGTTGAAAATGTTTTAAATCCCCTCATGAGTCCTAAGTCCTAGGTCCTAGTTGATATTTCCGAAGGTTTAGTTCGATGATCCATTTTAAAATGAATTAAAAAAAAAAAAAAAAAAAAAAATAATAAATAATAAATAATAAATTAAAAAAAAAAATTAAAAAATGAAAAGATTAAAAAATTAAAAAATTAAAAAAATAAAAAGCAGAAACCCTAACTAATAAAATAATAATATTTTAAGTGAATGCATGCAAAATATTATTTTTTAATAAATCGACGGATGAGATCAAGAGATGTCTTGTGATCCTCATCAACGATCGAGATCATTTCGACATGGATCACTCGAACTAGCCGTTGGGATCATTTCCTTTAAATAGGGTGCTAGGGGTCATTTCAGATCATTGGATCTGTGAGTCTGATACTGAAGAAGCTCTCTTGTAAATCTGTTTCTGGTTAATAAAAGAAGACTTTGGGGTCCATATCTTTCTGGTGTTACTCTCTTGAAACGCTGTGAGATCATTTCATTTTCTGCATATGTTATTTTCAGCCATTAATAATAGGTTTTTGTAGAGTATTGTGAGCACAGGTATCTTGTTCACTTGCTGGGGTTTGAGTGCCGTTAGGGTTTCTAAAGTAATGGCAGGTATCTCCATTACTTTCTGAGATCCAACAGCGTTTTTGCCCTCTTTATTGACGGGTGTTTTGAGCTGTGCAGAAAACATTTTCTGAAGGAATTTTGTGGGCGTTCGGGGAAGTTCTCGGCTGAACCAGCCAACTCCCGCAAGCATTTTTTGCTGAGCCCAGTTGGATTTGATCCTGGGTCTATCATTCGATTTATTTTTCTAATTTGCATGAGAGATTTTCTGAAGTTCTTCACAGTGAAAACCTAAAATTTCTGTTCTTTAAGATATTTTCGTGCTTATTGCTGAATCTGGCTGTTAAGGGGCCAAATCTGTACATTAATCAGCTGTAATAGGGTTTCAAATTTGTTTTGCTTTATGCAGTTTATTTAGGGTTTTGCTGATATATAGGTTTAATTAGGGTTTTCAGTGATTTTGTCCTTTTCAGGTTACCAGAAACAATGACATGAACCTGTGATCAGCAAGCCAGCAAACCTGTGGACTCGCATGCCTTTCGATACTACGCAGTCACCTATGCATTATTATCATGAAAGTCTAATCTGTATCATGTTAATGGAATTGATCAGTGAGGCTGTCACGGCATAATCTCTCCTCCACAGTATGATGAAAACGGCACCCATTCAAAAACAAGAACGATTGACCCTTTGGGACTGAGCGAGGATCAAATTACCCGGCACCATCAGTTTTCATGCAATAGCCGCTGACAAATTCTCTGCATTAATCAAAGATAAAGGGTGACATCCTGAAATGTGGTTGCGTGGGCATCGAAATTTTTCACACGCCGGCAGCAGGAGGAAAGCTGAAGGGGCGTACAGCGTAAATCCTTTGACGGCTTGAGCGAGTATCTCTGAGTGTTAAGCCAGGAAAACATCAAACCGCTTCAAATCTTTTCTGTCCGCCCGCAGCATGAACGCATTCCCTTCATTACGCAGATGATCGACGCTCAGTTTAGTCATAATTGTATTTCACGCAGGCACGTTGACTGAAACTCCTCACGGTTAAACGTTTATTCTGCCGTCGAAGACCCTCAGGTAATGACTGTATTGTTTTAAGCGCGAGTAAATCTGGACTATTTCACTTGCATGTTCAGATCAGGGTCACGACTTCCATTCCGCCGCAATTTGATTTAGCTCACGCGTTCATTTTTGCGTTTTATTAGGGTTATGTAGCAGTAGTGTTTTAGTTTTATTTTGTATTTAAATTTTAGTTTTATGAATTTGCGTTAGGTTTAATTAGATTAAGTTTTAGCATAGTTTTAATAATAAAGATTTTCGATACACTTTGTTTAGTTTTAGAGTTTTAGGATTTTAAAATATATATAAAATGGAAAAATCAAAATCGTTGTTTAGACTGTGTTTAGAATAGGTTTTAAGTTTAAAGTTTTGTAAATTTTAGATTTTCTTTAAATTTTCATTTTTACAATATCAAAAATAAAAATAAAACAAAGGATTTTTTTTTTTTTTAGGCTTAGTTTTTATTTTCATATAGTTAAGTTTCATTTAATAAAAAATATAAAATATAAAAAATAATAAAAATAATAAAAAGATTTTATTTAAAAAATTTAGGCTTAGGTTTACATTTTGTATATTTAGTGTTTTAGATTTTAGTTCGAATAGATTTTAAGTTTAGCGTTTTGTGAATTTTTTTTTTTTTTTTTTTTTTTTTTTTAATTTTGAAAAAATATTAAAATTTTGTGGAAAATTAGTTTTGCCAGTTTCAGTGGTTTTTCATGTTATATCTTTCATGCTGAGATCTGAATTTTTTCAAGTCGAGATGCGAATACGATGTCTGGTTAATAATTCATGATTCTCGTGGTGACTTAAGGCATTTATCTCTTCAAAATTTTCAGTTGCCGGATATCGTTTTGGTCATGTGATTTAGCTGATGACAAATGATTGCTGTTCACGGTTTATGTTTTTTATATCATTTAACAAGTAATCATTTTAATAACAATCTTTTAAGGCACTGGTCTGCTCAATTAATTAAATCATTTTAGTGCTTATCTTGATCGTGTCTCGTGTCTCCCAACCAACTGGTCGACAGTTGGTCTCATCATCTCACAGGGACTACCCCCCTTAGCCGCGGGAGACAGGCTTAAACGGAGGGATCGGGGATCAGAGTGACAGCCCCCGGTCTGAGCGTTGTCGTGTCAATCCGCGCGACAACACCCCTCATTGCTAAGGTTTGGAATATCGTTCCTTGACAAAATGTAAGGAACAATGGATTTTGTGGTGGAAGGCATTCGTCAAGTGCATATTAAGTTCATATATGGTTGTGGTATTAGTTTTTTGTAGCATCGGAAGTGCTCTAGCCTTGAAAATTGGTGGAGAGGCTAAGGCACATGAGTTCTAAAGAACCTAGAAACCGTTTGGTGAAATTCCACCTGGATTGTATTTTATTAAAATAATTAATATTTTTAATAGAGTTCCTATGTCTAAACTTAGGGAAATTAAAATATTAATGGGTATTAATCAAAATATGGGTGAGAATGATCTAGAAGGCGGATTAAGTCATGGTTTAATCTTAGCTGTTGATTAGAGACTTAATCTTGGCCATTGAAGAATCAACAGGAAAAGTATAAAATGGAGACTTGGGGTTCATTTGGAAATACACACAAAGAGATTGAGGAAATCGATTTTTTGAGGTGAGAAGTTATCAGGAGGAAAATCGATTGAGGAAATCTTGGAGCAGAGGGGCTGCGAGAATCCGGGCGAAAGACTTTCTGGAGAACACTAACAGAGAGGCGAAGAGAGCTTGCAGAGAGGCAGCGCAGAAGTCGTGAGAGTTGACGCATAAAAATTGTCTTTCACGCAGAATCCAGAATTGTCAAAACAGCCGAAACTATTGGGAACTGCCAGAACTGTCGGGAACTATCGGAACCGCTGGGAGAGTTGACGCAGAGGCAATGCAATAGCTGGGAGAGCTGACGTAGAAAGGTTTCTTGTCTTGCAGAATCTAGAATTGTCGGAATAACCGGAACTATCAAGAACATTGGGAACTGCCAGAACAACCAAGAGCGCTGATGCATAGGGCAGAGAAGGTGATGCAGGGTTGATGTAGAGCCAGCACCGAAATAGCCAGGGTTAGCTAGTCTTGTGCCGGATCAGCCTAAATTCTGCCGGGTGAAGTGAGGTAAAACTCGCTAAGATTTTCCGCCAGTATTTTCTTTGTAAAGGATTGCTAGATTAGCATCCTAGATTTGTATTCATATATTTTTTCGACATAATAATAAACCCTCAGAGTTGTTGCACCGGTTTTCCCGCACTGGGTTTTTCCGGGGACTACTGTGTAAAATTAAGTATGTCCTATGTATCTTGTTCTTTGCTCTATTTTCTGTTTCATGAGATCAAATATTTAATTAGTGTAGGCTACAGAAGTAATCTGCTTCAGTATTCAGAAGAATGAATTGATGAATGTAATTTAAAAATCAAGTAGGTGAAGTAGATTCAGATTTGTTGTAGTAGGGGTTCCTTCAGAGTGTAGGAATTTTCACATGGTATCAGAGCACTGATTTTGAAACGGGAAGAGAAGATCCAATACTGAGCAGTGACGCCGAAAGCTGCACTTGGCAACAATTCGAATCCCCCTGAAGGGATTGCACGGTCTTTGTCGGGAAGAAAATCCGAGGAAATCTCTCTCTGAGTGAGACAGCACAGAGGTACGATTTCCAGTTTAGGAGTTTGCAAAGGCAGAGGGAGTGACACAGAGCCTCAACGCAGTACTTGAAGGGCACAGTGTCTGTCGGGGCAGAAATTTGCTGGAAAAGAACAAAGACACATAGAAGGGGAATTTTCTCCTCTAGAAATTTCTGCCAGAAAGTTTGAATTTTTCATTTGTTGGGCAGCTAAGCAGTGCTAAGCAGTGACTAGAGGAGTCAGTTCAACAATTGGGTGAGATGGCATCACATGGGCTCAGAGATCAGGACAGGTTGGAAGGTGCTTCCAACTATGTCATATGGAAGACCGGAATCTTAGCTATTCCGGAGGAATATGATCTCGACACCTACGTCAATAGTGTTGTAGCTAATCTTGTTGACAACGATCAAAAGAAGAAATACAAGAGAGACTCATTCTTGATGGAGTTTAAGAACATGTAGTCTCACACTTACAGGGCAAGGATACAACCGGAGAGATGTGGGAAGCCTTGTCTTCTCTGTATGAAGGCTCTTCTTACCAGTGGAAGATGTATCTTGAACAAAAGTTGCAACAGACTTTGATGCAGAAAGGAGAAGGGGTGAACCTCTATCTTCAACGTCTTCAGGACACTAGAGACCAACTTGCTGCAGTGGGGTCCACTCCTCAACCAACCGTGATGGTGAGGATAGCCTTGAATGGAGTCTTGGATGAATGCCAAGCTTTCGTCCAAAGCATATTGGGCAGAGAGAAACTACCTTCATGGGAGGAGATGTGGGCAGCTCTTCAACAGGAGGAGTTAAGGAGGGACCTAGTGAAGATCAACCACAATGGCAGCAGTTGATGAGCCCCAAATTTGGTAACATTTTGGGCTCATTTGGCCTAACTACCTTTGCTCAATCCTTCATTTTTCATAACTTATGCATCATTTTTTAGTATGTTTATGTCATTTGTACGAATAAGGGCAGTCACTATTCCTAGGTGGCTAACACGTGCTCATTTCAGGTTTTTTGACACATGATTGGAACAAAACCGAGCAGATAAGGACCAGGAGACAGCCAAGATGGGGTTGAGGATTCGTAGGAGGGTTGTCCAGCATTAAAAGGCCTTCCTCGGGATCTTCACCCCCAACTCCGAGCTCTAACAGCCACCACAACCGGATTAGAAGGCAGCCAAACGGATTTTGAGGAAGCAGCAGTTCACTCCTAGTTTGGTCAGCCGAGTCCCACTAATTTAGGAGGCCAGCTTGGGGCCTCGTGATGTATAAATGCTAAGGCTTTAGCCTTCGAAAAGGACTTTTGAAACATTGTTGCACATTCTGCACTACGAGCTGCTAGTTTGGTTTTGCTCTTTTGTAGCCAATTATTGGCATGCTATTTGACTTATGATTATTGTTTTTTAATGGAAAGCAGTCCTATTTGATCTCAGTCCTGAGTTTTTAAAAGGAGCCATAGCTCTCGGGGTTGGGCCCAACCTGAGAGCCTAAGGCCTCCTTCCTTTGTATTGTTATCTTTTCCTTCAGCATTATGGTTTTCTTTACATGCATTTGAAACGCAGTTTGCTGAGTTAGATTTCTTGGTGTGGTTAAGTAGGTCATTCTCATAAGACAGAATTGCTTCAGCTATTTAGAATAGAGTGAAGAGATTGGAGTTGATAAAAGTTCTAAAAAAGGGTTGCCTGCACACTCATTTTCACCTCTTTCTAGGGGCTGGAATTGCAGACAGTGCTACCCACCAAAAACATTGGTTTACAAATTCATGCAATCTGTGGTGCAATATTTTCGTTTGTAGAAGTTGTCCATGCGTTCAGACCTCTTGGAATGTTCTTTGCTTCAGTACCATACATGGTTTTTCCTTAAGAATAACGTTGTTGTTCATTAGTTCCATTAAACAGTTAGGAATGTTTTGATTATATGCAAGACGTGGATGATTTGATTCAGTTTGCACTGTGCAGTACTACTCCCTCACCCTCTCATCCTTCTAAGCCTTGCCCAGGCCAGTTACTCATCTCCCAATTAGACCCCTTGTCTCTCAGCTACACTACTGCCCACATTATCCTCCCTTTTCGGCCTTCCATTCCATCTACTCTCCTCCAGACAAACTAGCTTAGCACACCCCCTCATCATCTCATCTCTCGGTCACTAAGGCATTACAAACCCCTCTCCTACCTCCCTATCCACCCATGCAGCCTCTTCCACTCACCCATCACCCAAAGTCCGATTGTAGAACATCCTGTAGGAATTACTGAACATCCTGTAGAAATTCTGAAACATCCTGTAGAACCCCTGCAGACTTCCTGTAGAAGCTCATAAACACGGTTTCTTGGGAGCCAAACTTTGTGAGACTCTCTGGAAGGGTGTTAGGGACCCCTTAGACCCTATCTGAACTCTCCCAACCTTTTTCAAGCCTTCCTCTTCCTTGATCCACCTCTGCACAAGTAAAAAACTAGTTAAAAGCACATGCATGATAATTCTAATAATTGAAACAAAAATACAAAAAGTGTTTTCTTCAGATAGAGGTAGTCTAAACACATGCATTTCACCTTCATAGAAGTAATGGCATCGCTTTCAGTAGTTTGCATTCCCATCTCTGCATCAGTGAGACTAGCTGGTAGAATTAGGGTTTGCTAGGGTTTGCGTTTCTTGTTGGCTTTCAGTTCCTTTCTGCAAATAGATTAGCTTCTTTTGAGATTAGCTTTCGTCCATCAGTTAAAAAGCTTCTTCTAAGAGCTCATAGAAGTTGGCTTGAGCCCCTAGCGGACTTGTGCCAGCTGACCAAGTGACAGCTGCGGCAAGAGCTAGTACTTGTGCATACAGCACCGTCGCTTCCAAGTTTGTTACGAACTACCGGGTTGATAAAACTAAAGAAGGAAGCTCCAGGAGTTGTAGCATTATTGCTACAATACTGGAGCCCACCAGCAGTGGGAGTGGCACAAAGACGAAAGAGGAGGAGGAAAACGTAGCTCTAGCATCGAAGGGACAATAGAAGCCGAAGCAAAAGAAGGACATTTCGAAGGTGAAATGTTTCAATTGTGGTGAGATGGTCCACTATGCATTCCACTGTCCTTTGAAGAAAAAGGACAAGGATGAGAAGCATGATCCTAAGGTTGTTTCAACAAAGATTGACGAGGATGAGTTTGCCATGAGTGCCCACGCATCTCCAGGAAGGAGATGGGGCGATATTGAGTTGTAGTCGGGAGGACTACATGTGGGCAGGATCCTTGAGGAGTACACCTCTTGGATCAATTCCTTGCTACGGGAGCCCAAGATTCAACAGTAACGAGATGGACTTAGTGTCAGACGATGTAGTGGAGTGTTTGGAGGACGGATGTTGTAGCTTGGGACAAGAGACTGATCAGCGCAGAGCAAGGTTGGCAGCAGTGCAGTTAGCACAGTGCAGGATTCAGCAGCAGCGCAGAAGATTCAGAGGGTTAGCATTAGCAGCAGTTGAATTCCAACATTCATTGTATGTTTTTCAGTTGCTTCTTTTAGCATCTGAGTTGCAGTACGGATGCAATGTTAGCAGTGGTAGTGCTAGCAACATAGTAGATGCAGCATTTGAGAGGGAGTTGTAGTACAGATGCAGCAAGGGCAGTGGCAGTGTCATGGGCAACAATACAGTAGCAGCAGCAACAAAGTGTTGGTGATAGCAGCAGTGCAGAAAGGAGGTGCTTCAGAAACAGAGCAACATGCAGGTGGAAATTGTTGCTAGAGCACTTTCCTCGCTAAGAGGGAGTGTTAGTTTCTGGTAGCATCGGAAGTGCTCTAGCCTTGAAAATTGGTGGAGAGGCTAAGACACATGAGTTCTAAAGAACCCAGAAACCATTTAGTGAAATTCCACCTGGATTGTATTTTATTAAAATAGTTAATATTTTTAATGGAGTTCCGAAGTCTAAACTTGAGGAAATTAAAGTATTAATGGGTATTAATCAAAATATGGGTGAGAATGATCTAAAAGGCGGATCAAATCCTGTTTTAATCTTAGCTGTTGATTAGAGACTTAATCTCGGCCGTTCAAGGCTCAACAGAAAAAGTATAAAATGGAGGCTTGGGGTTCATTTGGAAATAGACACATAGAGATTAAGGAAATCGATTTTCTGAGATGATAAGTTCTCACGAGGAAAATCAATTGGGGAGATCTTGAGGTAGAGGGGTAGTGAGAATCTGGGAGAGGAACTTTCCAGAGAATATTGACAAAGAGGCAGAGAGAGCTTGCCAACAGGCAGCGCATAAGTCGGGAGCGCTGACACAAAAACGTTGCTTGTCACACAAAATCCAGAACTGTTGGAACATCCGAAACTATCAGGAACTGCTGGAACTATCGGGAACTGCTAGAACAGCAGAGAGAGTTGACGCAGAGGCAGCACAGTGGCCGGGAGAGATGACGTGGCAACGCTGCCTATCACGCAGAATCCAAACCTGTCGGAGCAACCAAATTTGCAGAAACTGTTGGGAACAGCTAGAACTGCCAGAACAACTGGGAGAGCTGACACAGAGGGCAGAGAAGGTGACACAGAGCCAGCACAGAAATATTCGAGGTTAGCTAGTCTTGTGCCGGATCAGCCGGAATTCTGCCCGGTGAAGTGAGGTAAAACTCACTCAGATTTTCTGCCAGTATTTTCTCTGTAAAGGATTGCTAGATGAGCATCCTAGATATGTATTCAGATATTTCTCCTGCATAATAATAAACCCTCAGAGCTGTTGCACCGATTTTCCCGCATTGGGTTTTTCTGAGGACTATTGTGTCCAAAAATAAGTGTGTCCTATTTATCTTGTTCTTTGCTCTATTTTATGTTTCATGAGATCAAATATTTAATTAGTGTAGGTTGTAGAAGTAATATGCTTCAGTATTCAGAAGAATAACTTGACAAATGTAATTTAAAAATCAAGTAGGTGAAGTAGATTCAGATTTGTTGCAGTGGGGGTTCCTTCAGAGTGTAGGAATTTTCACATGTTGTAGGTGATGAAAATAGAAGAAAGGTCAACAAAAATAGACTTTTGGGAGAGGATGTTCATAATAACACCATTCTAGAGGGCAGTGCCAAGGAGGAGCATCACATCAAGTGTATGGAAGAGTATTAAGCTATGTTACACGGGAACTGCTCTCGAGAGGTGGGAAACCCGTTCCAATGGTTCCCACGCTCCCGAGAGCTTTGGAACTGTATGGGAATGTTACCTTTTCAACAGGAGCTTCAATGGGAGCTTGGGAAAGTTTCGGGAGCTTTGAAGACTGTTTTTTTTGGAGTTTTGACGTTCACTAGGGTTGGGGAATACAAATCCTATAGAGAAATATACTGAATTGCCCAGAAAACATGAGCCTACGTTGAGACCTTCGCAGGAAGAAAGGCCAAAGACATCTTTAACACCGATATCCTTAAATGAGAAACTGGAGCAATCCCTTGATGGGCTAAGGAAGTGTGTGGCATATTAACGTAAGGGCGATATCTGGAATGTCAAGCTGATGAGTATTTCTTTTTTTGTTTATGTATATATATCACATAAGATTGTGTGTGCATATTGTATGTGGCAGTCAATGCTTAAACATTAGAGTTGTTTTTTCTCATAAGAATAACTAGAGAAACATGTCAGAGGACTGATAATGAGTGTGTGCATATTGTATGTGGCAGTCAACGCTTAAACATTAGAGTTGTTTTTTTCTCTTAAGAATAACTAGAGAAACATGTCAGAGAACTGATAATGTGTTTGCATATTGTATGTGGCAGTCAATGCTTAAACATTAGAGTTGTTTTTTCTCGTAAGAATAACTAGAGAAACATGTTAGAGAACTGATAATGAACTTGACATTTTATATATATAGAAGGGAGAGACTCAGAGAGAGAGACACCCAGAGAATATATTTATATAAGAGAGACTATAAATTTATTATTTATATATTTAAATTGATTTTAATATTTGAGTATATTGAATCAATATTAATTTTGATTATTATATAAATTATATAATTAAAAAAATATTTTTAATTTTTTTAATTATATAATATTATCACTCCCAACTAGCCGCTTCCTGTAAATTTTGGGGAAACCTCTAGCCGTTCCGTAAACCCGTACCCAAGTTCCGAACGTTCCTACGTTCCAGAAACTCATGCAACATAGGTATTAAGCTAGGGATGTGAAAGTCTAATCTAGATTACAATGGGTAAAGGATGAGCCCTCCAAATAATGACTTGACTTTCACAAAAGAAAGAACGAGCTACAAGGGATTAATGGATTGAAGCAGTTAGATGCCGTATGAATTGAAGACCTAGCTGAAATTAAGGAAATGTTTGGGATTCATTTCCTGAATATTTACACAAAGTATGCTATTACATACCAAGTAGCTGCTGCTACTCAGAATGATTGCAGAAAGGTGGTACCCTCTAAGGTGTGGAGTATAAGAGGAGCGTGTCAGGTGCTGATTTGATAGAAGGAAGATCTCTAACAAGCAATGAACCAAATTAAACACAGAAAATCACTAGGCATGGACAGACTCCTTTGCCAGTTATTTAAAGAAGTATGGCTCGTTGTGCAATAATAACACATAAACTGTATGCTTCTTATCTATCCATTCATTCATCTTTATCTTCTTATTTGATTATTTCACTCTGAAATCTCTGATCTCTTATTTTAAATCTGGTTATTGAACTGTGCCTTACTTTCATCTGGTTATTTGTATGAAGCTAGGCTGTATGCTTCTTTCTCGATTCAAGAAATTGCAGGTGAAAATATTTAAAGGGACGTAGACATATTCTACATGAGCAAAGTCATCATCCTAACATAAAAATATCCTGAAATGTTTGATATTCTACCTAACCGAATGGAAAAGCAAAGGAACACTACACTCACAAAAGCCACTAAAAGAAATAGCATCCCCTTTCTATAGATGCAAACATATAAAGGTATTTCAAGGAGATAAAGAGATTGAAGGCAAAATTCTGAGAGAAGACATACTCAAATTTGGTTGAGCTTGTCTCCAAATCCCAATCATACAAAGTTTCCCTATTGTAACTATAGTGGACCAACAGAGAAATAGTAGAGGTAAATGAAAAATCAGACATGAGAAGCACAAGATTCTTCAAATTTCAATTCAAGAAAGAGGAAAAGTATGTCAGAGATAAGGTAGACAGTTAAGGTTATCTGTACGACTAGTTAATGCTAATGCTTATTTCTTTATTGATTGAATCATAGGTTTGTTTTTATATTGTATTAGCCTAAAATTCACTAAAATATGCATAGCTCATGATATATCTACTCAAAGATGTTACAATCTACTTGGTAATGTGTTGGTGCTGGACAATAATATCAATCCATGCTACACAAGGGAATAACTGAAAGTGTGAGCTAAGTTAGAACCTCAGCAAGGATGAAAGTCTACATGATGCATTTAAAAATACCAGATTATGATAAATCCAGTATTGGTACTCACATCAACCACTATCGTCCATGGATCACATCAAGATAATATGATACAGGCTCCATGTTAGTATACAAAATTCTAGATGAAGAAATATTAAATGAAAAGCTTTATTACCAATCGAACATCCAAGAGTAATAGTTAGGAAGTAAATCACCAAGGCCAACTTACCACAAAATTCACTAACATGAGAAAACCCATAACTTTTAGCTGTACTACCACATTTGTAATAACTTAGCATCAACCTTGCATATGGTTTATAGCAACTAGAAAGAGAAAATTGATCCTCACAACTACTTGTTTAATCATACCTGGGCACTGAGAAAGCGAAGTGCAGATATTTCTGCAAATGTAACGCCACCAATAAAAACAACCAAGACAAGTAAACGTCGTCCATCTGTGACTCCACTGTTCCAATAAGAACATTTTATCAAATGGATGTTGCAAACAAAATGAGACAATATTATTTTGATGTCCACAAGTGACCAAAATAGGTCCAAGTCTAGCTTCATTTCTAAATGACCTCAAAGCATCACTTCATTTCCAATAAAATTAAAATAAACTATGTAATAATACCTTGTTTCAGGCCAGATAGGTTCATTAGGAAGTACTTAGATAGCAGAAAAATAATTGTAATAGTAGTGCAAAGCCAATTACTTGCATTCAGAAATAAAAAGGGTATTGAAAATGAAAACAATTTTTCAAACTTTGTTGTAACAATAAATAAATATATGAAGTATGTGTATATACCACTTGTTGTCACTCAAATTGTACAGGCACGGTGCAACAATGACTCAAGGCGGGGGTTGTCACTCTGATCCCCGCCCACTCTGTTCTAGCTATCTCCCAACAACAGGCTATGGGGGGTAGTCCTTATGGAATGAGAGGATGCAAGACTTATTGGAAAGCAACAAGTCCTAGAGACATGATTGAATGGCCTAGCCACTTGGTTGATTTAAGAAGTTTTAAGGATTAGATTAGATTAATATATGAGACCAGTGCCTTAATGAGTCAATTACTTGTTTGTATCGATTAAGCACCAAATGACTAGATGAACAATCGTTGCTTATGAGATGCTCAACTATCCTATATGAAGTGCAAGTCCTACAATCTAGGTGAGATGCAAAAAATCTTGGTTTATTTTAGTTAAATGCCTAACTAGGCGTATCCCTTAATCCCTAGCTATTTTGAGGCTAGTCTCTAAAGCAGTGTTGCAGTATTCGAGATAAAATCAAAATCGCAGTTTTTAAAATCCAACAATAATATTGCCCGATAAATACAAACTTTTTTTCCCAGCGATTTTTTGGAAAAAATCGCGATAAAATAAATAAATAAAAATAAAATAAATAAATAAAATAAAATAAAAATAAAAATAAAAAATAAAAAATTATGAGGAGGAGGTGACACAACCTACCCAAGCTACCCCTGTCACCAATTGAGGATGTGGTCTACCTCCTGTAGCTCCTAGTTCTTCAACTTCTAGAGCACAGCAGAGTCCACTGCCAACCCCACCGACATCTACATCTAGAGGGGCAGAGGAAATCAGTAGAATTAGACTTTAGTTATTTGGTTCATTTCATTGTATATGAAATTATGACTCATGATATGAGATACATTATTATATTTTTTGTTGATATTTTGAGGCTGAATTGGGACTCAGGAGTTAGGACTTACTATTTAGGACATGATTCACTGTTATGTGTGATGTAACACTAGAAATGATATTACACATCTTATATATTAGTTCTTTTATCATATTTATGTGTCAATGTACTTATTTTATGTTGTAGATGCTTTAGATATTAAAAAAATTGAAAAAAGATTAATATTTTTTTATTTTATGATTTTTTCCCGATTTTTACGATTTTTTCCGATTTTTTCCCCTTGTCGATAATATCCTGATAACGATTACTGCAACATTGCTCTAAAGTAGGTTGTAGAAATAAGTCAAGGCAAAGCAAGCAAAGGCTTGGTTAATGGTACCTCTCCTTGAAATCTAACTACCCGACGCCTTTGGCACTGCAAAGACAATGGCTTTGAAGACTGCAAGGTCACCGTGTTAACCACTAGAGAGGGTCTATCCTTCACAAGCTACAAGATGAAGGGTGTTCCTATCTTTCTATCAACCAAGCTTAGGCTTGGAGGTTAATTAATTAATGCAAGACTTCCTAGGATGCAAGTGCAAAGTGATTGAGTGCTCTTGAGTTAAGATTGTTTATGACCTTAAGTACTTAGTTACAAGTGATCTTGAATTATGACAAAGAGTACTTAAGAATAAATAAGAGACAATCTTCAACCACAAGAGAGTGCTCAATTTCAATAGTGCTCAAAAGATGTATCAATATAACCAAGAGATAATTGCCCAAGTACGAAATGAAAATAAGAGAGATGCTCTTAAGAGTAATTCACCAATATGTCGAAGATAGGTTACCATCCACAATAGATATTAAATTTAACCATGAACAATAGATCAATCACAATAATGGCAATACGAAAACTTAGAGCACTTATCCACGATATTTACTTAGAACGATTAGCCAATGATTCTTGTAAGATGCCAATGACAATTATTCGAGAGAGAGACAATTAGATTATCAATGTTCTCAATTAGCAATTCCTCAAGTTATGTCAACAAGATATCAAGATTCAAAATGCCAATTAGGACAATTAGATATTCAATGTTAATTTCCAATATGCTGAAATCACTTATCACTTATGATCACCAACTTAAACAGTACCAATCATTCAAAGACAGATTTAATTCTTGAGATTGATTTGTGCTTATGTGAGTGATTTACTTAGTGCACAATTATGACCTTTAGGATTATAACACTCACAAGAAACCAATGTATTAGTATCCTTAGGAAATATCACCAATTTATCAATCTCTTGACTCAATTCAGTGTAGACAATGTATGCAATGTAATGAATCCTTTCCACAATATAGCATTAACCAATTCAAGAACCCTTATGCAAGTTATGTCCAACTAACATCAAATGAACATGAGTAAAATTGTACGACAGCAGTAAGTTAATTTCAATTAGAGCACTTTAGAATGCAAGGGAAAAGAGGATTGCAGCTAGGGTTTGGAGGCCAAAATAGGCCAACGGCTCACCCAAATGGCTAAGGAAGGTTGCGGCTAGGGTAAATAAGGGCTAGACTAGGCCTAGAAGGCCTAAAAAATTCTCAGACCCTTGCAAAAAATTTAATTTTGCTTCAGAACTTCAAAATTTGCCAAAAAATGCCCAGAAAATGCCACAAAGGGCTAGCAGCTTCCTCTTCTACTTGAGTGTTGAGCTTGGAGGGAAGTTGGAGACCAAATCTTGCCTTCCTAGGCCTTGATCTGCCTCTACAAACTCCAACGAATTTTTCCAAGGGGTAGAAACTCTTGAAACCCTTCCAAAATTCTGAATTTGGCTTGAAAATCACCTGCACAAATGAAAATAAAATTTTACCAAACAACCCCAATATATACAAAATTGAAAATAAACCCCAGTCGTTGCAAAACAAGGGTTAGAAAATTATTTACAAAGTTTGCATACAAAATATTCACAAATATACAATGCTTGTACAAAAAAATATTTTTTTGAGAAAATAAATTTTGAATAATGGTAATGGATCAATGTATTTTTCGAAAGTTAGAATATCGGCCACACTTTTAGCGAAGTAAGAACACCATATAAAAATTCCCAAAGCCCAAACAAGCTCGGCCATTTTCCACAGCCTGTGAACTTGGAGTCCAAGGGCTAATGTACATGCAGATCTCTATATTTTTTCTCAAACCAATTCATTAGATTAAATGATGAATTGGATCACCTAAGATAAATCCAAAATTTACCAACAGAATGTTGCTATCATCGAAAAATGAAATAACAATTTATATAACAATCAAGCACAATATAGTATTAGCACATAACTATCATGTACCACAGATCAATGGAACAAGAACACCAAGAACTGTACCCCAAAGTCTTTTTATTATGATATCAAATGTTCCCAGCAGAACAATGGCTCAATACCAATGTTACAAATTTGCATTATCCAGAGATAGCCCAGAACCAGAATCATTGTGACTTGAGAAACAAAATGGCTTATATTTATAGAGAAATCCCTCCAAGTGGAAAATAACGGCTAGTTGAGTTGATTCTTGTCAAAATAATCTTGACCATCAATAAATACTTGATCATTTTTTAATCTCCACAGTCGAATATTTTTATTTTGAGGAAAATTCGAAATTTACTTAAAATCCACTTTTAATTAATCTAAAAAATATTTTTGATTAACTTCCTCAAAAAATTGACTTTGACTTAACCACCAAGGTCCAAGGGGTTAATTTTTCTTAAAATATCCATTTTTGCCTTGGACGAGGGCCTCCAAATATTAATTTTGCTTTGACCCACGAATTTTCCATTTAGAGAAGCATTAATTTCCCTGAAATTAATTTTGACTCTAAATTAATTATTTTCTGGCTTAGGATTTAATTTTACTTTTCCAGAAAAATTTATTAATTGACATTAGAGGGTGTTGACCACTACCTGTCAACGACCCATAGCAGTACACCCCCTTTTTTGCAAAAGGGATAGCGCCTGATCGATGTGTTCCTGCCATCCAGCTATCATCGTCAGCCTAAGGATCATCTTATAATGTAAACCTAGTCTGCATGTGTATAATGTAAATAATCTCAGCAGATCCGTGTCATGTATGTAATCACCTAGGTAAACCTAGTTTTCTGGTAACGATCTACATTCCGGGAGGTTTTTTGTCTCACCGATCCATTCTCGGATGGTCGGCAGAGTTTTCCTTCAGCCTACCCCAAAGCCGGAATGGATTTCGTCACTGGAATCTTAGGGGAGTCCTAGTGTTCTAGATCGAGTCTGTGTAAAAGTGATTTGGGAATAATCCTAACTATTTGGTTAGGTTATTTTATTACAAATTGCTTGATCTGCTAGATTATATTTGTGTCGTAGAACTGGGTAGTCTGTGAGGGTCTTTTGCAAATGGGTTTTCCCCCTTGAGATGTAAAAAATGTAAAAATCATGATGTAAAGTGTCTTGAGGGTTAGAAAAATAATTTATCCCCTCATAGGTCCTAGGTCCTAGGTAAATTTAAATTTTCCAGAGGTAAAATTCATGGATCCTTTAAAAAATTAAATCTTAACATGTCCAGAGACTAAGGTTACTTGATTATTTTGCTAAATTTTATGCCTTGGGTCCCTGGGGTTAAGTCAAAGTCAAAATTTTGAGGAAATAAATGCAAAATTTTAATTTTTGAATTTATTAAAATGCATTTAATTGAAAAATTCGAAATTTCCTCAATATTTAAAATTTCGACATATGGGATTAAAAGAAATTTT
Source organism: Pinus tabuliformis (assembly GCA_031772625.1). NCBI lineage: Eukaryota > Viridiplantae > Streptophyta > Pinopsida > Pinales > Pinaceae > Pinus > Pinus tabuliformis. The sequence goes on along the minus strand of CM062819.1, from coordinate 529,232,034 downwards.
GATCCTCATCAACGGTCAAGATCACTTTGACAAGGATCACTCGAACTAGCCGTTGGAGGATTTATCTTTAAATAGGAGGTCATTTGTCAGTCAGTGTCATCCGATCTTTTGATCGTGTACTAAGCGAAAAGCTCTCTTGTAATCTTTTTATGAGCAATAAAGAAAGACTTTGGGGTTAATTTCTACTGGTGTTACTCTTCATGGAAATGCTGTAAGATGTATTATGTTCGTGCGTAATTTATTTTTGCCATTAATGATAGCTTCTGAAAAGCGATTTGAATACAAGTATCTTGCTCAATCGCTGGGGTTTGAATGATAATTTAAGTTTTGAATATAATAGAAGATATCTCTATTAGATCTGAATTTTATTATTGTTTTCTCGCTCTATGTTGACGACTGAATTGAGTTTTGCAGGAAATCCTTAATTATTAGATCATCGGGTGTTCGGGGAAGTTCTCGACTAAACGAGTCAGCTCCCGATCTGCGTTTTCTGAAGAGCCCAGTTGAAATTTGATCTCCGGCTTATCATAAGATATTTTTATGGGTGATGCATGAAGGGTTTCAAGCTTAGTACCTCCTCTAAAATTCAAAAAAAATATTTTTTATGTGTTAAATCGTCAGATTTGGGAGCGGAGTCAGACTCATACTCCCTAGATCTGATAGATCTTCCATTTATGTACATAGATCTGTAATTAATTTTAGTTTTTTGACTTGGGTTTTTCAGGGTTTCAGTGTTTTTTGGGTCATTGTGTATATCGTTTGGGTTTTTTTTTGTTGCATTGTAGTTGTAGATCTGAAGCAGAAATCTGTGCAAATCTAGATCTAGGCCCTGGAGGGTAAGATCTGGATATCGGGGGTTCATTAGAATTGTTTTCCAAGAATATTTATCAGTGTTTCGCAATCCAGTGGTTTAAATTCAAAATTCTTAAATCTGGAAAGAATTTTAAATTTTTTTAGGGTTTGACTAGTGATTTTTAAGCTGAAGTATTTTCGATTTTTCTGGGAAAGCCTGTCTAATCCGCTACTACCTGCATTGCAGCTAAACCCTTAATCCACGCAGCTCTCTTTCTTCAATTGTCAGCCTGCCATCGCAGTCCTCTCCTCTCCCTACCATTGCCACTGCAGACCCTCTCCTCGCTGTTGTGGTGTATGCACCCTCAATCCGTTGCTTGCTCCTCCTTCCTCACACAGCTACCCATCGTTTAACTCCTTTTCCCTGCGGCCTCCCCCACGCATCCTTGCCCGCCTGCGTGCTACCTGGTCTGAGCCTCCTCATCCCTCACCATTGCCACACCTGACTGCAACCTTCGCAGTAGTATCCACCCTCATATCTGCAGCTCCTCATCCGATGTCTGCTCCCTCTCAAACTGTGTCTAACCCTCTCCACGTTGCCATAACCTGCAAACACAAACGAGAGGTGGTCTCAAAAACCTCTGCATTTTTCCTGATCAAACCCTCTATCTGTTGCACGGTTCTACAGGATCCACATATCCCTGCAGCAAGCAACGATCTATTCTGCAGTGTATTACCCTTCTTGTTGCTCATTGCTCGTCGTTTCTCCCTTGCCCTCGATGAAACCCTCACGCAATCCGTCCATCCTCTCCTTGTCTGTAGTCATATCTGTCTCCCACGCAGCCATATATCCGCTTTTCCCTTGCCCTCCTCACATGGTCTTCGTAACCTTCAAACCCTGCCCACGCTTCTGCCTGCTCCATCGCTCATCCCCACCAGCGTGCTACCATCCCTCATCGTTGTCCATCTCCCTCACACTGCTACTGTCAACCCTTCTTTGCACACCTGCACACAACAGCCAAACGATTTCTTTTTCGATTTTCATTTTTTTGTCCAATGTTAGGTTCTTAGGTTGTCTCTTTTGAATTCGATTTGTTTGGGGTTTTGGTCAGATACATACTTGAGGTTTATGATTTTAGTTGTGTAATTTCCATCTTTTTGGTTTTGTTTATTTTTAGTTTAAGTTAGCTCTTCTACTAAGATTTTAGTTTAGGTTTTGTTGTTCATATTACTTAGGTTAGTTTTAAATCAAAATAGTTATATTGTTTTAGTTCTGATTTCAATTTTACCTTAAAAATAAAAATAAAAATCTAAAATTTAAATTTCTAAATTTAAAAATTATGAACATTAAAAAAAGTTTTAAAAATTTAAAAAAATACTAAAAAATTTAAAATTTAAAAAATATCTAAAAACATTTAAAAATCTTAAAAAAAATTCTAAAAATTTTGAAAATTCTGAAAATTTTGAATTTTGTGATTAAGGATTTAAATTAAAGGGTTTTTCACTTAAATGTCAAAAATTTTAATGTGGTCTATAGCCCACTAAAATTTCGATTTTTGACCCGTTGATTAATTTTAAATTCCTTGGTGTCTCTGATGTTAAACACTAAATCTTAAATTCTCTTATAGTATAGCACGATAAATCATATTCACTGTTCTAGATCTTGTCATTAACAGTGATCATTTTTAAATCTGGAATATTTTGCATGATACAGTGTTGGCCATTTATATTTATGATTGTCACTTCTTGTCACATATTGAAAATCGTTCTGGATAGCTTGTTTTATTTATGTTTAATTCAAATATTGAAGGCACTAGTCTATAATTGTTTCTATCTTGTGGTTGTGTCTTGTCTACATTGGCATTTAATCTATCAATCTGATTTAATCGTTTAAATTCATCAAGTTGTCCGTCATTAAAATCTCCTAGAGTTTGTTTTTCACAGGCTATCCTCATCCATTTACCTAGGGACTAACCCCCTTGACTTGTCTAGGAGAGAGTCTAAACAGAGTGAGTAAGGATTTAAGAGTGACAACCCTTACTCTGAGCGTTATTGCGCTACCTAGACACTCTGTGTGACAACATTTTTTGGCGCCGCTACTAGGGACCGATTTATTGAGCCTGGGCTTTACGACATTCATCATTCATCTTTCATCTTTCTATCATTCATTTTAGCCAGCAATGCCAACAATTTTTGGCGCTGTTGCCGGGTATCATTTTATTCTCAGCGTTTCAACGACATTTCCTCATTGTTTTTTATCATCTCATCTTTTCCGCCATTCATTAGCCTGTCAAGCGGCACAACTTTTCCTGGCGTCGTTTGATCTTTTCATTGCCCTATCTTTCGTCATCTCGTTAATTGTTTCATCTGCAGCTTTAACACTTGGACATCTCGGTTCGTTTCTTGTTTGGGTAGCAACTCCATTTCTTTTTTCATTTATTTTTTCTCAGACAAGAAGCCCTCCCTTATATCCGGTTGTTTGTTGCCTTTTGGATCCTAGAGTTAGATTCATGTTCAATTGGCAACTCCATTTTTTTTCATTTCTACAAGAATTTCTACTAGAAGCTCCCTTCTTGTGGATCTCTTGTTTTTTCTTGACTAGAGGTCTCTCTCTATCATCCATTTGGTCCCTCATTATTCATCATGGATTATTCTTTTACCCCATGTCATTTTACTAATGTTCTCCATGATATTCTAGAAGTGGCCATTCATAAATTTTCTTTGTTCTCGGGTGGTGATTCAGACGCTGTTAGAAAGCATTTATGCAGGTTTACTTGTATAATGCTCATATATTGTAGTTCTCCCCAGTATGATCATGAAGATGTCAAAATGCATCTATTTGCCTTTTCTTTAGAAGGTGATGCTTTGAATTGGTTTAATAATTGTCCTGAAGATTCTTTCCCTTCTTTACAAGACATCGTCAATGCTTTAAAAGATAGATATGGTTATCAAGATAGCTCGCCTTGTGCCCCTAAAATTATGCAACAGAATGAAAGTGATCTTGTGAATGGTCGAGCTGTCAATGAAAGATTTCAGGACAATTCTCCATATCAGAATGTGCCATCCACCTGTATTATTGCAAATCAAATCCATGATAGTGGAAAAGCGGGAACAAGTTACCAAATCAGTGTCGACAATGAAAGGGAAGATGAGAAGCAAATTATAGAAGAACTAATGCGGCTGGTAAAAAATATGGAGCTTAATCAAGAAAAATTTGTAACTGATTACGTCAAGGATATGAGAACTTTATACACCCACTTGGACAAGCGAGACAAGGAGATGGAAACCATGAAAGACAGGGAAATTAATTCTATGCAAAACAAGTTATTAACTATGGATGAACAAATGACCATCATGACATTCTATTATAATAATCAATTGGCTACCATGCAAGCAAATCATAAGAAAGAGATAAACCATATGCAAAATTGTTTCATGGGCATGGAAGCAAAGAATGACAAAGCAATAAAAGATATGCAAGCTAGTCAGATATGTCTTCAGAATAAGTCATTGAGCATGGAGGAAGACTATGCCAAGGAAGTCAGTGCTATGAAGGTTGAACACTCTAGCCAGATGGATGCCATAACAATACAGGTACAGAAATTTCAACAGCAATCAGAGGATGAAAGAAACAAGGAGACGTAGACAGATCAGAAGCCTCCTTATCTGCTGCAACAAGCTCCAAATAAAATTGAAAACGATAAAAATTAGATGCAAAATGAAGAAAGACATGTCACGCATATCTTACATACTTCATTTGAGATTTTTAAAGCAGAATGTTCCACGTCATCAGTGATACAGCCTGCCACAAAGAAAAAACGCAAGAGAAAGAGAATGAGAAAGCGATTTGATAAATCAGATGGTCGTAAGCAGCTTGATTTTCAAATAGGAAAAAGTCCTAATATATGCAGGATTGGACATGTCACATCCGAGAAACAACCGACAGATTTTCTTGAAAGCAGGCAACTGCTCAGTATGCACTATATTGAACGCATCTGATGCCATGGGGCATCTTTGTATCGTATTTCTGAACTTATGCCCTGTTATTTCAGTGTTTCATTTTGTAGTTAGATTTGGTTTTCCATGTTGTTAGACTAGTTAATAAATGAAGAGCTTATATCTTTCCTGTGCTTAACGTTATATCATGATTTTTGGATGGACGCTACTTATGTTTTGTTGTGTGTTGCTTGGATGCAAATTCTGGATTCTCACATTCCTCCAGTGCAACAACGTGTCCCCAAGTGGAGCCAGATGTTGACCACTACATGCCAACAACCCATAGCAGTACACCCCCTTTTTCGCAAAAGGGATAGCGCCTGATCGACATGTTCTTGCCATCTAGCTATCATCGTCAGCATGAGGATCATCTTATAATATAAACCTAGCCTGCATGTGTATAATGTAAATAATCTCAGCAGATCCGTGTTGTGTATGTAATCACCTAGGTAAACCTAGTTTTTTGGTAACGTTCTACATTCCGTGAGGTTTTTTGTCTCACCGATCCATTCTCAGATGGTCGGCAGAGTTTTCCTTCAGCCTACCCCAAAGCCGGAATGGATTTCGTCACTGGAATATTAGGGGAGTCCTAGTGTTCTAGATCGAGTCTGTGTAAAAGTGATTTGGGAATAAGCCTAACTATTTGGTTAGGTTATTTTATTACAAATTGCTTGATTTGTTAGATTATATTTGTGTTGCAGAACAGGGTAGTCTGTGAGGGTCTTTTGCAAATGGATTTTCCCCCTTGAGATGTAAAAAATGTAAAAATCATGATGTAAAGTGTCTTGAGGGTTAGAAAAATAATTTATCCCCTCATAGGTCCTAGTTCCTAGGTAGATTTAAATTTTCCAGAGGTAAAATTCGCAGATCCTTTAAAAAATTAAATCTTAGCAAGTCCAGGGACTAGGGTTACTTGATTATTTTGCTAAAGTTTATGCCTTGGGTCCCTGGGGTTAAGTCAAAGTCAAAATTTTGAGGAAATAAATGCAAAATTTTAATTTTTGAATTTATTAAAATGCATTTAATTGAAAAATTCGAAATTTCCTCAATATTTAAAATTTTGATGGATGAGATTAAAAGAAATTTTGATCCTCATCAACAGTCGAAATCACTTTGACAAGGATCACTCGAACTAGCCGTTGGAGGATTTATCTTTAAATAGGAGGTCATTTGTCAGTGAGTGTCATCCGATCTTTTGATCGTGTACTAAGCGAAAAGCTCTCTTGTAATCTTTTTATGAGCAATAAAGAAAGACTTTGGGGTTAATTTCTGTTGGTGTTACTCTTCATGGAAACTCTGTAAGATGTATTATTTTCGTGCGTAATTTCTTTTTTGCCATTAATGATAGCTTCTGAAGAGCGATTTGAGTACATGTATCTTGCTCAGTCACTGGGGTTTGAATGATAATTTAAGTTTTGAATATAATAACAGATATCTCTATTAGATCTGAATTTTATTATTGTTTTCTCACTCCATGTTGACGGCTGAATTGAGTTTTGTAGGAAATCCTTGATTATTAGATCATCAGGCATTCGGGGAAGTTCTCGGCTAAACAAGCCAGCTCCCGATCTGCGTTTTCTTAAGAGCCCAATTTAAATTTGATCTCGGGCTTATCATAAGATATTTTTATGGGTGATGCATGAAGGGTTTCAAGCTTAGTACCTCCTCTAAAATTCAAAAAATTTTAATTTTTATGTGCTAAATCGTCAGATCTGGTTGTTGGGAGCCATAGATCATCAAATCTGGGAGTGGAGTCAAACTTATACTCCCTAGATCTAATAAATCTGTCGTTTATGTACATAGATCTGTAATTAATTTTAGTTTTCTCACTTGGGTTTTTCAGGGTTTTAGTGTTTTTTGGGTCATTGTGTATATTGTTTGGGTTTTTTTTGTTGCATTGCAGCTGCAGATCTGAAGTAGAAAGTTGTGCAGATCCAGATCTAGGCCCTGGAGGGTAAGGTCTGGATCTCAGGGGTTCATTAAAAAAATTTCTAGGAATATTTATCAGTGTTTCGAAGTCCAGTGGTTTAAATTCAAAATTCTTAAATCTAGAAAAAATTTTAAATTTTTTAGATTTCACTGGTGATTCTTAAGCTGAAGTATTTTCGATTTTTCTGGGAAAGTCTGTCTAATCTACTACCACCTGCATTGTAGCTAAACCCTTAATCCACGTAGCTCTCTTTCTTCAGCTGTCAGCCTGTGATCGCAGTCCTCTCCTCTCCCTACAGTTGCCACTGCAGACACTCTCCTCATTGTTGTGGTGTATGCACCCTCAATTCGTTGCTCGCTCCTCCTTCCTCATGCAGCTACCCATCGTTTAACTCCTTTTCCCTGCGGTCTCCCCCACGCATCCCTGCCTGCCTGCGTGCTACTTGATCCAAGCCTCCTCGTCCCTCACCATTGCCACACTTGATTGCAACCTTCGCAGTTGTATCCACCCTCATATCCACAGCTCCTCATCCGTTGTCTACTCCCTCTCAAACTGCGCCTAACCCTCTCCATGCTGCCATAACCTGCAAACACAAACGAGAAGTGGTCTCAAAAACCTCTACGTTTTTCCTTATCAAACCCTCTATCTGTTGCACGGTTCTGTGGGATCCACGTATCCTTGCAGCAAGCAACGATCTATTCTGCAGCGTATTACCCTGCTCGTTCCTCATTGCTTGTCCTTTCTCCCTTGCCCTTGGTGAAACCCTCACATGATCCATCCATCCTATCCTCGTCCGCAGTCATATCTGTCTCCCACACAGCCAAATATCCGCTTCTCCCTTGCCCTTCTCACGCAGTCTTCGTAAGCTTCAAACCCTATCCACGCTTCTACCTGCTCCATCGCTCATCCCCACCAGTATGATGTCATCCCTCATCGTTGTCCATCTCCCTCACGCTGCTGCCGTCGACCCTTCTTCGCACACCTGCACACAACAGCCAAACGATTTCCTTTTTGATTTTCATTTTTTGTCTAATGTAGTTGCCTACATTTTCGCGAGTACACCCATATTTCCATGTTTCATGCTTAAAGAAGGTTATAGGTGGAAGCTCCCAGTTCAAACTATATTGCCAAAACTTGACTAGGAAGGAAAAATCATATTGGAGCCTGAAGCAATCATAGAAACAAGAATCCAACAGCTACAGAACAAATCAATTTCAGAGTATCTCATCAAGTGGAAGAACTTACATGCTGAAGACTCAACATGGGAGGACGAGTATTTTATTCATAAGCATCCAAAACTACTCAAGCGTTGAAGACAACACTTTTTTGAAGCAGAGGGGCATGTTAGGTCCCTATAATACTACTGTAGCCCCCATATTGTTATTGTTGTGCCCCATAGAAGCCCACTATTGTTATTCATGTGCCCTTACATTATTATTGTTATGTAGGCCCTAGTTATATTGTGAACCCTTAGACTCCTATTATCTATATATACCAAGGAGGTCTTGTCATTTGAATCATCCAAGAATTATTCATTTATGTGATGTAAAAGGAGGTTGCCCCTTCGAAGAGACTTATTTTCAAATCGTTGATTTGTCTTTTCTTCTGTTTTTGTGATATGGTTGCATAACAAAGCTAGTTAGGACAACTCTCAATGGCTTTACCAATGAGTGGCATACTTTCGTCCAAATTATTTATGGGCAAGATACGCTACGTGGATGGGATCATTTGAGGAGTGACTTCACTCAGGAGGAGATGAGACTCAGCCTTACGAATGGTATTGCTAACAGCAGTAGCAAGGGACCAAAGGAGGAGGGGGATGAGGAAAATGTGGCCCTTACAGGAAAGGGAAAGGTGAAGAGAGGTTCCAATCAGGGACAAGGCTCAGGAGGAGGCAAGAGAAAGAAGAAAGATCTGTCAAAGATCAAGTGCTTCAAGTGTGGTGAGTATGGCCACTATGTCACCCAGTGTCCTCAAAGGAAGAAGGACAAGAAGGGGTAGCACGAGTAGGAAGCAACTTCGGCAGAGATTGATGAACTAACTGCTAGATACGAGAAGTTTGCGTTGATAGCAACAGTACCTCCAGGATGAGGAGAAGCTTGATACCTATATCAAGCTAGGGTAGGGTCTAATGCAACATGGGAATCGATTAGAGCAGTTCTACAGTGTTGCAACAAGATCATCACCTTTCTACAGGGGCCCAGTATTCAGTAGCAAGATTCAGTGTTAGTAGAGCTAGTTGCAGTTAGATGCTCGATAAATAGTTGTAGAGCTAGTAGCAGTAACACAATGTCAACAAATAGCAGTTAGATAGACAGTAGCAGAGATAGTTGCAATCAGATGATTGAGAAATGGTTGCATAACTAGCTGCAGTGACACAAAAAGTGAAATTGCAGTATGCATGTGCAGTTTTAGCTAGAAGATTCCCATCGCAGAACTACGTAGTCCAATTTCCAATGCAAGAACACAATGCGAGTTGTCAAGCGGGAGCAGAGAGATTTCCCATAAGGAAATCAAGACTTAGAGGGAGTCTAGTTTCAGATGGAGCAATCCTATGGAAGCTAGCACTTCAAGGACTGGGGAGATCAGACTCATTATTGCAGTAGTTGCAACAACAGTATAGAGATAGCAGTAGAGCAATAGCAGCGATAGTTTGAGTATATCTGAGTTTGTTCAATGGCATGATGGACAGTGTTCTCTTCATAATGATTTCCAATGACAGGGAGTTTGGTTAGCTTAGAGAAGTGGATAAGGTCAGTTAGACATTAGCAGTGTAGGACTCTATAGGTGTAGGAGAGTAGTATCAATGTGGTGAAGAACACCTTCCTCGCTAAGAGGGAGTGTCAGTTTTTGTAGCATTAGATAGGTGTTCTAGTCTCGATTTGTGTCTGAGAGGCTAAGGAACACAAGATCTCCAAAACCCAGAAAAGGTTTTAGGAGAAAACACCTAGAGACCTCTCAATTAAATTAATTGATCAATAATTAAAAAATGCCTAGCTTAGAAAAATCAATTAATTAAAGGGAATTAATTGAGAATGCTCTAGAGACTCACATGGATCGAGTCTAAGATGATCTTAGTCATTAATGAGGATCTAATCATGGTCGTCGAAGGTCGATGGAGAGATTATATGAGCAAGTAGATGGGATGGAGATAGACAAAAGTGAGGGGGCAAGCATCCAGGGAGTGTGAATTTCCCTGTGTACAGTGATTCAGTTAGGGAAGGAATTCGACCTAGTGGAGGACTATTAGTGATTAAGGGGGCAACAGATAATTCAAGAGGAATACTCTAGTGAGGATACCAACATTTCTAGCCCGCGGGGCTTTGGATTGACAGTGAATGTGTGCACTATTAAGGCACTCCTTGCGATAGGTCACTGGTTCAAATCCCCTGTGGGTGCTTACCTACCAAAAAAAAAAAAAAGAGTATACCAGCATTTCCAAAGGAAGTTAGCCGAAGTGTGGCAGGCAGCATCCATTTCCTAGAGAGGTTGCACAAGGGTTGCATAGAGCCTCCATTGAGGCAGTTCAATTCAGCTAAGCAGGGGGTCGATTCAGCTGCTGGAGACCAAGAAAATTTTCCAAAGGCCAAGCGAATCCATTCCAGTGACAGAGAGAGCCGGATCGAGGTAGCTTGAAGCAATTCTGGGTTGTGTGAGTTAGAGGTTGCGCAGAACCTATGTAGGGGTTTTCAAGGAGCTAATTTGAGTGGCTAGAAAGAGGTTGAATTGCTTGTGGAGAGGGAAAATTTCCCTCAAAGATTTTTGCCAATATTTTCTCAGGAGGGGTTGGCTAGTTTAGGCACCCCATTGTAATATTTTCAATTTGCTGCATAATAAAATAAACCCTCATCTGTTACACCAGTTTCTCTTCAACGTTTTTCCGGTGGCATTAGTCTAAAATAACCATGTAAATTATGTGCATGAATTTCTTAGTTCCAATTTAATTTTTCCGCAATGTATTTATTTTATTGTGTATATTGCAATTGTGAGTTTATTGATATTTGTCGTAATAAAAAATTAATTGTAGAACAGTTAGAAGATACATTTCTAATTAATTGCAATCGTGGATTTTTCACAACTATAAGGGAGTGTAATGCCAGATCATCCAGGATCGTTGTTGCTTGTAAGGCTTGTATTGCAGGTATGCCAGATATGTTAGGCTTTGATGCTATTGGGCAGAATTGAATGCTATAATCTATAAAAGTGTACGTTTCTATAGTGTGTTGATAATGACTTCCTACTAAACTGAGGATTAGATTGTCTTTCTACAGATGTCAGAATTTATGTCAGAATTGTGAATTTGAGTTTAACACACATTCATGCTTGTTATACTTGTTGCCATGTTGGTATACTGCTAGGGTTTGATTGAAGAGTTTGCAGAGATCTGACATATCTAGGTTAACTGGCATGATAATGAGGTTAAAGACTATGTCTCAAAGTTAATGTTGAACTTGTAATCTACATGACTTGTTGAAAAGTCTTAAGCAATGGTCAATCTTGATAGTGTGGTGGTTAGATGGCAAGACAACGATGATTGCAGATTGATGCAGTGACAAAGATGTTGATTTGGGGTAGCATCGGATGTGCTCTAAGCCTCAAATTTTGTAGGGAGGCTTGGGCACATGTTATTCCAAAGAACCTAGAGAGCGTTTTGAGAAATTCCACCCATAAGTGATTTTATTAAAATAATTAATATTTTTAATAGGGTTCCTAAGTCTAAACTTAGGAAAATTAAAATATTAATGGGTATTACTCTAATGAAGGGTGAAACTTATAGAAAATGCCATGGATCAAGTCAAAAAGATATGAGCCTTTGATTATATTTTAATCTAGGCCATTGATTGCCCAACAAAAAGATATAAGAAGGGACTTGAGGGTCATTTGGAAAACACACCAGGCAAATACTCAGTTGCCCAAGAGAAATCAATTTTCTCACTGGTCGAAGTTCGGCAAGAGAAAATCGATTCAGAGGGAGAGTTGCAAGTGGATGAGAGACAGAGAGGGTTCAACATCAGCCAGGGAGACAGGGACGAAGACACAGAGAAGCAGAAGGAACAATGTTGGGCAGATTGACGTTAGGAGAGGCAGCGCTGGCCTGAGTGATGCAGGCATTGCGCAGGCCAGTCCAGAGGCTAGAGAAATTGACGCTGAACAAGCCAAGGAGACGCAGAGGGTCAAGGAACCTCTCTCTCGGGTCAAACACTTGTTTAGAAACGTCTGTAAATATTTCTCAGTTCTATACTGCTGGGTGAAATTTTGTACATGTTGATTTTTGTTGAAGAATAATAAAACCCTCATCTGCTGCATCAGTTTTCCCGCATTGGGTTTTTCCAGGGACAATTGTCCAAAAATAACTATGTTATGGTGTTTGTATATGTGTCGGCATTTCTCTTACATTTAATTTCTGCAATGTTTTAATTGTGAAGGTTGTAGTAGAATATGTTCGAAATTTGCCGTAAGAATATAGTAGATAACTTATCTCTTAAATAATAAGTAGAAGAATTCATATTAATCACTGTAGTGGGATTTCCATTTTAGAAATTTTCACAAAAGACAATGGAAAATCCTATTCAGTTCTCTCTTATCTTTAGGGTGGTTAGTGTTGCAAGGCGAAGGGTGGAGTTTCCTTCAGGTTGGAGCCTGAGAACACTTCAGGGTGGCAAGGTGGTGTTAGGGGGAGTCGAAGCTTGTGGAGGATGTTGAAGCATCCTTTCAGTCGGAGTCGATAAATCAAGGCGTTGGAGCATTATTCTAGTTGGAGTTGATAAATCAGGGGGTTGGAGCCCTCTTCTAGCTGCTATTGGAAAATCTTGAAATTTGGAGCTTCCCATTGATGTAATCCTTAAAACCTATATTAAAAGTGTTCGGTGGTTTTTTCTTCTAGAAGGGTTTCCACCTAAAAATCTTGTGCACAGTCTTTCATGTTGTGCATTATTGAATAGTGTTGCTGATTTATGTTTTGATCTAATGCTCTTTGAAGTTAAAAAACTAACTAATTGAAGTGAAATATTGATTGGCCCCCTCTCAGTATTTCCAACAGTCATCCAACACTTGTTGGATAATGTTGTCATTGATGTCAATGTGATGAAAAACCCTAGCTTTGTTGAAGCCAACCCTACATCTATGAAGAAATATATGCTTATGATGAAACCCTAAGTGCATTATAGAATCAACAAATCAACCCTAGATCCCAAGGACATAGATGCATAATTATTTGCATGAGATTCAGATGAATGGACGAATAAATATTGTGCTAATGTCCAACAAATGAGTGCCTCCATTCAATAAGACAACTATTTGCATACATATCCAAAATCACAAAAGCTCGTGTTGTAAGACATCTCCGACCTGTGTTTGAAGCAACAAACACACTGAAAGTTGTCCAATAACATACAACGAACAAAGAATATCATAGTGTCCTACACCAGGTATTGGTTCAGCACAATTAGGAACAAACATGAGTTGTTGTAACTATTGTTCTATTAAGATTTTGGAACTACTAATGATATTATCATGGATAAGTCAACAAAGATGCAATAACTCGTCCTTCCTATTTTTAAAAGCATGAAAGTTGCGCAAAGGGACATGATGACTATGGAGGATTTACGATTTTTTAATTAAAATTAATTCAAATAAATTAGCAGAAGGTTGGCTTCAATTAATTTCAAGTTGGCCTCTCAAATGGACACGTCCTTTCATCACACTCGAACAAGTATAAATATAAACCCAAGCTCATCGTTTTGGTAATGAAAAATTCAGCCATCCAGAAGATTATAACTCAGTGAAGGAAAGAAAAAGAAAAGATCGAATTCGATCTATACAAATCTTTGTAAACTACGAAGATTAGAAAGGAACAAAATTTGGTGGATACTTTGTGATTGGCTCTCTATTGCAGACCTACATCAAAAGAGAAAACTCACACATTTTTAGACATGTGGTGGCACATTTTTGGACCTGTGGTAGCATCTTTTTCAGACCTGTGAAAGTAAATTTATGAGGGCATTTTTCGGCTTTCTGGTTCAACACTACACTTTCGAATCTGTGTGAAAAACACACATATAGCTTGGACATGTGACAGGATTGTGGAATACCTCTGAATTTCAGTCCAGAGGCATCTGAAATTTCAGCTCTGACTACCTCAAACTTGTGCAGATCTTGGACTTGTTTGATCAAACATCGTTGAATGGTGTTTTCATTGATGCCAACATTCGTTAATGAACACTCTTGATATTTGTCTGATTTTCATCAAGTTGGAAGCTCCAATAAAAGGATGGTTGGAAACCCTAGCCCATGGGTTTGAATTCCCTGGGCAATGGACACACCTTGGACTTGTTAGAGGTTTTTGGAAAGGAAGATCATTGAATTCTCCTCAGAGACCCTCACCATTAGATTCTACATGTCATGCTGATTTTGTTGGTATGTGGAGTGTATCGTGGGCCTTCACGGTTTTACAGAAACACTTAGTCAAAGTTGAAGACCAAATGTATGGCTCAAAACTCCAAAGGGGTTGTTGTGGTCATATGATTAGTTATTGATGTGGAAATTTAATGTTGGTTTAGCAATGGCACATAAAGAAGGAAGTCGTCCAAAGTTTCATTCATTATTATTGAAATCCTTAACAAAATTCTTGCTATTTGACCATGGTCTAGATCTTTAATAAAGAATTAAATTAATTGTGGTCTCAAATTAAGTGGGAGGTTATTTGAAAATTAAATATTTCAAAAAGGGATTAAGCCCTAAAACTCCTCCAATGGCTACCATTAAAAGCCCCTTCTAAGTCTATAAAAAGAAAGTCATATTCACCTTCAAAAGCCATGAATCAAATGATTATCTTTTAGGATCTCTTGCTCTGAAATTCGACCCCTGTGGATACAACAAAGAAATCAAAAGATAGGGTTTGGGAATTCTTGAGTTTTTATGTTTTCTTTTGGCTTGGGAATTCGTTTGGGAAAGGTTTCTTTCTACAAATTGGAGTAACAAACCTTGCCTACTAGTGCATCAACTCAGGACCTAAGAAATCAATCTTGTGACTATTTGGTGGAGAATCTACGTCAACAAAGGCTGCTACAGGACTTCAAAGTTTCTCGACCTAGGGAAATACTTTGTAACATTGTTCATTGCCTTTTTAAATGAGCAACGAATTAATTTTCCACCGTGATTTCAACAACAACGAGAAGCCCATAGGATCCATTCGTTTGGTTCTTGTTTTATGATTTGGTTTCATTGTATTACAACAGGACTTCAGCTCTCCTTGGACATTATTTCAAAAGCCAACAAGTGACATTTTCTGTGTTAAGGAAATGTTATTAAAGAAGCATCTCTACGACTCTAATTACTAGCAACCAATTCCATCCACCTTGAGATCAAGGCATCAATCGAAAATTACAACAGTGCGGCCCATTCCTAGTTTCATTCAGTCCTGCAGTCGTGGACAGTGACAAATTGAAGTAATTCTTGTTTATCAATCTTCAAGTTTCAGCTTTGGATCAGTGGTATGTGCAGATTGAAGGTTTGATTCTCTTTTGGCATTCGCAGAATTTCATAAACAGTGTGGCCTACCATCTGGTCTTTAAAGTAGTACAAAAAATAATTCTAGCATATGTACCTGAGACTAGAATTCAAGTCAAGCCGACCTGTTGAATCATTTGGCATTCACTTAAAATTGAACAAGGTATGTTTGTAGCAGTCTTGTTTTGTTGACTTCACTTCCATCTCTTAATATAAGACATGAGGGTTCAACATTCTAGTTGGTGGCCATAATAATTTTGGAAGGCAAGGGTTACTCAAAACAGAGAATCCACATACATATCGGTCTTCTCTTCCGCACAATAAGCAGAAACTCACTGTTACATTTGGAATAAGTCCTCTTACATCATTTGTACCAATACTCTATTGTTCTGTAGCTGGAAAAGTTACATCATCACCTTACAGTAAGGGTCTTCATATTTAGTCTATCGATGATCTCAATTTGAAGTGGTGATGATGTATCTACATTTGTGTAAGGAAGAGTTTCATCCTCGAAGTAAAGGTTCTTGCACAATCGCTTCAGTTGACATCTTCCAGTCCATAGGCAGTATTCTTGTCAAACATTGACTTTGTTGCATGAAAAAGATCTACATATGATTCATGTCAGATAGCAAGAATTGACCAAGTATGATGTGACATATGACAGTACTCTATATGTTGACAGTGACACTTGTTGTAACCTATTGAGACAGTGACACTTGTTGTAACTTAATGAGACAGTGGCAGTTGTCGTAACTTATTGAGACAATGACACTTGCTATGACTAATTGACATATGATGATGATGTGATTTGACTTGACAACCTTGTTGATAGTGACATTGAATTGGAAATATAACAGTGATCTACTTGAATACAGCACTGAACTTTGAACTCGTAACAATTACTTATAACAAAGACCTGGCATATGACTACAGCGATAATTTATTTTGACGCAGTGATTCACTTATTGTAACAATAACCTATTCACAGTGATGACTAGGATGTTCTCCAGTTGCAGCAATGAGCAGTTATAGATTGCAGAGTGGACAGAGATAGTAGGATTGAGCACTGGTTATGTTTGGTATTCAAATTAAGCAGAGGCAGGTTTGATTGACAATTTTTGTGTTGCGGGTTCTTATATTACAGTTTCTCATGTATTGCTTCAGAGCACAAGTGGATCCAGTCTGAAAATTGTGAAAAGTGGTCCACTGGCTGATCAAGGTGGCAGGGTGGTGCAAGGCAGGAGAGTGGACTCTCCTTCAGGTTGGAGCCTGCACAAAGCGTTAGAATGCACATCCAGCTGCAACTACTACACAGGGTGTTGGAATACCTTTAGGTTGGAGCCTGTAAACTAAGGCATTGGAGTGTCCTCCCAGTTGCAGTTGGTAAATAGGGAATTGGAGTGTCCTACAGGTTGGAGCCTCCTTCAGTTGGAGCTGAAAACTTGACATAAATCTTCTGAAGACAAATATTAAGAAGTGTTTGGTGGTTTTTGTCTGAGAGGGGTTCCCACCTAAAAAACTTTGTGTCTATTGTCTCTATTTGTTATGCATTGTTGAATGGTGTTGATGATGTTTATGTTTATCTGATAATAATAGCGATTAATGCTCTGTAGAATTAAAAAACTACTAACTGATAAGAAATATTGATTTGCACCGCTCTCAGTATTTCCAACAGACATTTGGGTTTGATCTTGTGGTGACTTATCTCAGCCTAACAGACCTTGAATTGGCAGACATACGACCATGCTTGAGCAGACATTCTCGACTCTTTGAAGCATATCTACTTAGCCATTGGTGGAGTAGACTTTGACTCTTTTGAGCAGATTTGTGAAATCTTTCTTGAAAACAGATCTGAGAAAGTTATTGTGCTAGATCCAAGTAGACCTAAGGGTACCTATTAGAGACCTTGAAGATGCCATCATAGTAACAACCTCTTATGAACAAAATTGGGTTGAATTGAAGCATAAGATCAGTCTTTGAAGAAGCTTGTTGCAAACCATTTGGAGTACTCTTGTATAGTTTTTGAAGGAGATATTTTATAGCATACGTGAAGAATCTTCTTGAATCAGTGTTTTGAGGAAGTTTAAGTCTCTTGTAAAGACAAACCTTGAAGAAACCTATTGAAGAAGTCATCTAAGGGCAACCATTATTAAAGCTCTAATGGAGTAGCCTAGAGGAAAATTGATTTGTGTGGATATGAAGAGTCGTGGAGACACGTACTAGGGATGTTGAACTAGCATTTTGAAGATTTTTTTAGGAAGATTTTGGAGCCATTCTTGAAGATATTTTTCAAGACTTATTGAGGAATATATTGGAAGTCTTGAAGCCCTTAAGACACCTTGAAGAACTGAAGCAACTTTATAGGGTTTGAGCCCTAGAGGATTGAGTCCTCCTAGAGGGTTGGAGCCTTGTGGAATACCAAGTTGGAGCATGAATCGTTGAGAATATTTAGAGTCCTCTAGAAGACCAAGTTGGACCTTGGCACCATGCAAGTTGGAGCTTGGTTGATTTGAAGATTGGAGTCTTCATCTAGGGTTGGAGCCCTTGAACTATCATTGTACTTGATTCGTTGTAAAAAGAGGATTGGAGTCCTTGTCCTTTCTTGTTAATAAAATTATTTATTTTTTTGTTCATTTTTTGTTCTATTTTTAAGAGATATTACCTGGTATAAAATAACAATTGTGAAAGGGAATACTTATTCACCCTCCTCTCTCAGTATCTCCAATAATTAGAATCAGAGCCAATACCTTCAGTCATAGCCTAACAACCAGAACGTAGATCCTTAGAACACAAATGGAAAAGCCAAGGAAGAGAGGCTCCAAACCTTCTAAAGATGTCTCCTTAGTCAGCAAATCAGAAGAAAATCAAGCTAACAAAGCTCCCTTGTACAATCGAGCAAACTATAAGGCATGCAGATGTAGAATGTAATTCTTTATGATGGCTAAAGGATTTGAGATATGGAAATCAGTGACTACCAAAAGCTCAAAGGAGTCAAAAGAGGCTGACACAAAAGCTATAAAAGCCTACTAGATCCTATAAAAGTCAAAATGGAGAAATGGTCGTCAGTAAAAAAGCTTTGGGAAAATCTTCAAGGTCTTCATTCAAAAGAACTTTTGCTCATGACCTTAGACCTAAAAGATGGTGGAAAAAGCACAAAGATAATCCAAAACTAAAGGAGACAGCTGAAAGCAAAATTGAAGACACCAAGAGCAAGGAAGACCTAGAAGATGAAGAAAATAAAGAAAATCTAAAGACAAAACTTGTGGTTGCTCTAGAAAAGATAAGCAGGTTGAAAAAGGAAAATAAGGAACTCAAGAAGCAGGTACAAAATGTCGATCGTGATTATGAAAAACAAAGGAAGAAATTGTTCTTTTCAAGCATCAAGTACTAGAAAGGGATGAGGATCTCAACAAGCTTAAAAAGCAATTGCATTAGAATGAGAAAAGACAGTGAAGAAATTGTCTCCTTGATAACTCAATTAGAAGTGTTGACATCTAATCCAAAAGTATTGGGATTATTGTAAATAATGTAAATAGTCTAATATTTCAATTATGAATAGGAGAAACCAAGAGACATTGGAATTGGAATCCCAAGCGTCTCTCCACTCATGTATATATCCATGCCTTGGCTAATCCAATTACACAAATTGCATTGTGGAGTTACCAACGCCTAGCCTTACATGGTATCAGAGCTAGCTCCTCATTTTTGGCTTCCCATTCTGCCCTTGTAACTCCCTTTTGCCATTTTTTGCAACGAGTCTTATGTATCAAATCCCTGCTATCCTCTGCTTGTCCGTATTCATTTCTCTTCCATTGAATGCATATGAGCATTTTTTGTTGGAACATCATGCTAGATGGCGTATGCCTTCTGCATTAAACATTGAACAACTTGGAGATAATGTGATGGTCATCTATGCGTTTGAATTGTGTATCTGTGAGACTGGTATGTGCATTGTTCCACTAGTCATAAATTGAATCACCGTGGGTCATTTGTTGTTGTGCATCGAACAAGTTTTTTGAAGGCCAATATGTGTTGACTGCATATTATAATAAAAACTACATATACAATTCAATATCTTGTGTGCTCCTAGCTCTACGTTAACTCATGTTTTGAAGTTTGTGACCATTTGTGCGTTGGTTCTTTTCGATGACTAAACGTTGGTATTGAATTATGTATTATGTGTGTTGCCCTCGTTGAAAAGGATGATAGTGTTGACTACATATGGATGACTTTTAAATGTTGGGTATAGATAAATGTTGACAGTTTATGGCGCATTCTCATGCGTGCTATATAGTGTTATTTGTTGTTGGTCGTAAATGACATGGTATATACAATGGTGTATTGTGGTGTATTGTGGTGCGTTGAGCTCTTGTTTAAAGAAAAGGGTCGTATGGTATATACAATGGTGGATTCATACAGTGGAAAAAAAACCTTTATATGCGATGGAATTGGATTATAATACCATAGATGGCATATAATATATGGCTGAAGTTTACATGTGGAGCGTTGTGCTATGTATTTAAAAAAAAAATCATTCATATATATTGAACCATTCGATTTTTGAAGAGATTTTTATTAAATATTATTGGTGGGAGAATTTTGTTTATTCAAGGGCCAGTCCAGAAATTTTGCAAGAATGCATTCACTTATCTCCATAGTTGGAGTAGTTCTCTCTAGAAAAGAGAACTACCATGAGTGGCCCATGAAGATAAAACATACCCTGATTTTTAAAGAATTGTATAAAGGAGTTTGTGAAGGAGAAGGAGGTAATCCTCTTGAGAAACCCACTTCTGACAAAGAGCTTGACATCTAGGAGAACAAGAACAACAAGGCCTATGCCTTGATTGGTTGCATCAGCCAATGAAGAGGTGAGTCGTTATATTGTACCATTCACAAATTCTTTTGAAGCCTTGAATAAGCTGAAGCATTTATATGACTCACACTCTTAACTAGATTTTGTTCAATTGATGATCTTTTTTTCAAAACTATTTAATTTAGAATTGAAAGGATGGTGATCGCCTTGCCTTATCCTTGGAAATAAGAGCCATTATGCATGATATAGAAGCCACCGATGTTAAAATGGATGTTCCTCTCACTGTTTTTGTCAAAGCATCATATCCCACTTATTCCCATTATCTTGAGTCATTACAAGCTAGTGGCAAACTTAAGGAGATTTCCTTTGACACTCTTGTGGAGAAGTTTGCTGGAAGAGAGAAGGCTTTTGTGAAGAAGAAGACAGTCGCTTAGTCTCTCGAAGAAGCTATGTGTCATGCAAAAAAAAGAGAAGAATCGGGCACATGATTCTTCGAGAGGAAGCAATGTTTTAAAACTTTGACTCAGTCGAGGGTCGACTCCGACTTGGTATCGACTCGGCGGCCTTGATTTCAATGACTCGGTCATTGTAAAAAATACATTAAATAATTATTTTTTTTTATAAAAAAAACATAATTTTAAAGATTTTCTTTCATGTTTCCAAACATACAGCATTAGAATATAGATAGAAGAGAACATATGATCAAAGTAGGCTCATGAATATATCCATTATATCAAAATGGCACCCAATGCACTGTCCAATACATACATGATGATGATATAGAGATCAAAACAAAAACACATAACCAAGGAGGCTAGAAATGGCCTCTACAACAAAAGTAAATTGTGACCAATACTACTGGCTACTGCTAGAGGAGCCAACATCATCTGGCTCAACCTCTGAATCAAAGTCAAACGGGGAAGCCCATGGCTCCTCCTCATCATCATCTCCAACTGCAACTGTAGAAGTGGTAGCACTAGCAGGCTGTGCAGCAGATGCAAGCTGAGATAAACGAGATATGCACTTTTATCGTGGCTAAGCAGAGGAAGCGCCTGCAACTGGAGGACTTGGGGCTGGCCCTGAGGCTGGTACAAATGGATCTGCATTCAACAGAACATTATGTTCGAGTGATGCCACCATCTGTAAATCATAATCAATATCCTCATCAGAAGCAAACTCTGTCGGATGACTCTCCACTACCCAATCTGATATTGGATCAATGTCTTCCAACACAATGGGATCTGAATCAGGTATTTGTTTAGCAATTGAGCCAGAGGTTGTATTGGACATAGAGTAGATCATTTAACCATTTTTGATCCAAACGATTTCTCTTCTTCGTGTGAATCCTCTCAAAGACAGACCAATTGCACTCACACCCAATAGCACTGCAAGTTTGACTCAAAATACGAATTGCAAACTTCTGCAATTCAGGACAATGGCTACCAAAAGCCTCCCACCACTATGCTGCAAAAAACATAGGAGTGTAATGAGTTAGCTCAAAAAATTACAAATTATATCCAACTTTCAAATTATAAACAATTTAACAAAATAAGTATTAAGAATTTGAAAATTGAAATTTTTGTTTACCTGGCTCATCTACTTCCCTTGCAATCTTTGTTGAAGGTTGTGACCTGTCGGTGTATCTCTAGATGATCACACTCCAATAGGATCATGCGATCAATGCAATCAATCAATCCATCTCTAACCTCCCCCTTCAAAGCTCCTGCCGCCAGAGCTTTATAATGATACTGTGGGTTCAAAACATACCCAGTTGCATGTATAAGGTGATGGAGTTGATTGTTCCATCTTTCATCAATGATTGCCCAAATGAGCCCATACTTAGCCACTTTATCCTTCTATGCCCTCTTTATTTGCTCCTTTGCTTGATCCATAGCCTCATAAATGAAGCCCAGAGCCAATATTTCCACATCCACCAACCGCAACACCTCAACTAGTGCCTCAGCAACCTTCACAATCTCTGTTGCCTTTCTCCAAAATATTTCTTCATTTACTTTCTTTTTCAATTCTTTGCCATCCTGTTTGTGAGACCACTGGCTTTGATTCCATTCTTCAATGGAAAATATCTTTTGCAAGTTTCTATGTTGTGAAAACATAGATTCCAATGTCAAAAAATGAGTAGCAAATCTAGTGATGGTAGGCCTAATAATATCCTTGCCCCCTGTGTGTCTCCTCATAAGGCTCAAAATCCATGAATGACTGTAGATAAATTTTGTTATGCTTTTCGCATGATCCACAGTGTTTTTGACCCATCTAATTTTCCAATATCCTTAAGCATGAGGTCTATGCAATGTGCACCACATGGGGTCCAAAAGATGGTTTTGTATTTTCCCTCTAATAGTTTATCAGCAAGAACATAGTTAGAGGCATTATCTGTGATGACTTGAACAACATTAGCCACCCCCACCTCCTCAACAACCTCTTCCAATAGCTGAAACAACAATTGTCCATCTTTCACCTTATCAAATGCATCAATTGATTTTAGAAACATCATTCCCTATGGGCAGAAGATAAGAAAGTTTATGATGGTACGGTTCCTTTGATCAGTCCATCCATTTAACATGATGGTACATCCTGTTCTCGCCCATGAGTCCTTGAAATCTTTCAAATACTCGTTAATGGAGGAAATTTCTTTCTGCAAATCATGCCCCCTTATTTCATGCATAGTAGGGCCTTCGAAGCCTTTTCTAGCAGCATGTATGGCATCAAACATAGGCTCATAATATGGTGAATGGGAAGCATTGAAGGGGATATCAGCATCATACCACAATCTACATATGTAATCACAAGTAGGGACCATCTACATATATAATCACAAGTAGTCTCCCTCAATTCTTTCTTCCAATGGTCATCTAAAGTGGGCTGCAAAGTTCTACTAGCTTGAGGACCATGTGCATCTGATGGAGAGGAGGGTGTGACAGTGAAATAACTTTTGATATTCATATCACCTTTCTTTTTCATTTTAACCTTGTCCTTTTCTTGAATAGACTCCCAAGAGGGAGGAACATATCTGAAGGGGTTGGATGCATCAGTACAAGGGATAGAAGAAGAACCCTCAAAATCAAAATGGGGGTTGGTAGCCATCTTGTTTTGTATACTCCTCTTCCTCCCAATTTCAGCCTCTAATTCATTTTGCCTAGCCTTTTCTTCTTTAAACTTCTCAAAGTTGGCTAACAAATCCTTCCTAATATCCCTAATTTCTGGTGATTCACATGGAGTAATTTGGTCTCTAATCCTTGCCAAGTGTTGTTTCAGCCTATTAATGCCCCCAGAGCTTCCTTAATTTTTCTATGGCAAAATTTTCAATGCATTTGACTATCAACCATTTCAACATATGCCCAAGCAGCATCTTTCACTCTAGGTGCCATTTTTTCACTTGGAAATCAAAGGAAAAAATCTGAAAATGAAAACAAAAAAATAGCATTGCTTCAATGTTCATTTCTTTCACAAAAACACTCTTTTCAATTTTCAGATTTGCACAAAAAGATAAATAAGTAAAAACATGTTTTTACAAGTGAAAAAAAATACTTCTAGGCACAAACTACCTCCTCAAGGTTGCTCCAACAAACCAACTCCTCAATGCTACTCCAATCGCTACCCAAGAATCTCCTCACTCCTGCTACAATTCTTGCCCAAGACTCCTCACTGCTACTCCAAAAACAAACTCCACAACTCCTCACAAACTCTCACTCAAATGCAATGAGATGGATGTTAGGAAATGAGAGGGGTTGGGTGGGTTTTATAGGGTTTAGGAGAGGGGAATGGACCCCAAAGAACCCAAGGCAAATTACATTGGGCTTTGGGGTCCCCAAAAAGCAAATTTCAAAAAAAAAATGCATTGAACTGACTTTACCGGCCACTGGCTGGGTTGTTACCGAGCCAGCCGAGTCGTTAGCCAACTCGGTCGACTCGGTAACAACCCGGCCGGCCGGTCCAGTTCAAAGGCCGAGTCGACCTAGTGGGGCTATGACTTGGACCAACTCGGCCGAGTCAGTTTTGAAACGGGCATTTTTAAAAACATTGAGAGGAAGAGGTGGTTGAAGAGGATGACGAAGGAAGAATAATAAAGGCAAGAGGGGCAGACATTTCCAAGGAGAAAGACCTAGTCTTCATTACATATGGTGCAACAGAAATGGACATGATGCTTCGACATATAAGCTCTCATGTAACAGGATTAGATAGGAAAGAGATGAAGAGAAAAGAAAATCATCAGATAAAGGGAAAGGTAAAGCACCTGAATCTGCTCATTATGTTGCATTATGAATGGAGCAATTGTGGTTGCATGAGTTACCCCATCCTTTAGTTTTCCACCCCTCTTTATTTTCCTTCTACTTTTTCTTGATTTTTCTTTGTATTACAACTCGAAGCTCTAAGAAATGAGAGCATGTTATGAACGATGTATAACAATTATACCCCTTTAAAGGTGGAGCAGTTCACTAGCCATCGAGGGTTGGGATGTGCACGGTCCCCCACCCCACCAAGGCATGCAAGACTTTGCAACAACATGGTGAAAGTCCACTAAAGATCTGGAGGTAGTGATTGTGTTGACAATGAACCACACCTCATATTGTTGTCTCTTGGTCTAGTTCTTGCCTTGTGAGCTCTCCTCACAAGACCTACTAGATTTTGAGGCAATAGGCCCAAAGCTAGAAGGCGTGTAATCTTGGAAGCAACACACATCATTAGGCAATCCAAGGTTAGTGATGAAACACTAAGTCATAAACAATCATATAGATGCACATAAATATATAATGTTTTGATTAAACTCTAAAACACATTCCAATGCCAATCATAAAAGGTAGAATAAGAGAAAGACATGGCAATTGTATAGCTTAGCACAACTCATGATAGATAAGAGTGAACATGGTAAAAAAGGTTGTAGATTGGCCAGAAAAGGAAAGAGTTTGTCCATCAAAACATAATCAATACGGGGAATCATTAGTTTTCAAACCTTTAGTTTCTATTTCTTGTATAATGCATAGTGAATTTCAAGAAAACCAACACTAAAGTCAAGACACAAGATAAAAAAAGAAAAAGATCCTATAATCATCCAAATCACAAGAGTCATCATATCGCTCAACATAATGGCCAATAACAAAATCAATATGAATATAAATGACATTCTTCATATGGCCTAAAGAATCACAATTTCAAATAGAGTGGGGATGAACTCAACACCCTACTTGGAAACACAATATGAGATGTTTCATCCAAACAATCAACCAACAAAAGCTCCAATGCAACAATTCTCTTCAGCACTTTGAAGATGATACCATTTTTTCATTCAACCATGACAACATGAAGAACAAAGCATCTAGTAAACACATTACAAGCAAAAATGAAGATATGACCTTTTCTAGATTATGCTTCAATGGCAAAGCATCATTAAATTGGGAGGCAATGTAACAAACATATAGTCAACGTTACACGTGTACTTCTCCCAGCCATTAGAGAGCACATATCTCATGCTCCGGTGCTCCTAAGAGCTTGGGAGCTGGTAGGAAGCGCTCCAAAGCGCCATGAGCACTTGCAGGTACGTTCAAGCTTTCTGGGAACATGACTTTGCAGAATTTCGTCCTTCGGGTACAAGTTTCGATTGGGAACATGGATCTGGAGCATGTGGGAGCATCGATCCATCGAGGAGTGTTTGGACGCTCTTCAATGGATCGGAGCTCACACACTCATGAGCCACGAGTGCCTAACATTAGGACCCAAGGAAACCCCCCCCCCCCAAAAAAAAAAAATGCACACAAATGCTTGACAGAAAAACTATCTCAGCGTTTGACAACAAAACTGTTGATTCTCTACGCTCTTTTTCCTATATAATCACTATCCCTCTCAAAAGTAAATCAAGCCATTGATACTGAGTTCTTCAAATTTCGCTGTCCATTTTGACTCTTCAGTCTTCTTTGTGTTTTGGCCCTTTCAGAGTTTCTATTCATCATCATGGGTGAGGGATGTTGTTTTCACTAGCATCTTGGCAAAACTGCAAGTATGCTCAAGCGCTGCCATTGTTTATGTAAATAGATTTTCCATTTTATAATTTTTGCATGTCGCAAGTGTAGATCAGGGTTGCAGAGGAGCGCGCCCTCCCCTCGCCTCCCCCACCCCTCTCAAACTCCCTCCTGGAGTGGGCTCCAAGCAGGAGCTCATTGGCAACAACCCTGAGAGCATGCTCTCGAAATTTGCTCCCTGCCAATTCTGGAGTGATAGAGGGAGCTATTGAAGATTGGAAATAAAAATTGTTGAGTGGGGCAACCTAATGTGCAAGCATATGGCCCTAGTGTCGATATGCAGTTCATGGTAATGTTAAATTCTTGAAGTAAAAGTGGCATACAATTCATGGTAATGTTAAACTCTTAAAGTAAATGTGACAACCTTGTCACGTTCACTTAAATTTTTAACATTACCATGACATGACTCAGGATGTTTGAGAGCGGTTTCAACCTCATTGGATTTCATATGGAGAAAGTAGAATTTTAAATCTCACTCAAATTCCAACAAACTTATCATTTTTCCAGGATTTTAGGATTGGGGGGATTCCAATATTTCTATTGGATTTTGTCATGTACTAGGGTATGGAACTTGTATTTAATCAAGAGCACCAAGCCCTCTATGCGGGGGAGACTCACAATAATCAAGAGCACCTATGGTACTAGGATATGGAACTTGTATTTAATCAAGTCCACCAAGGTCATTTGACTATGCAGGAGACAATAAAGCACGAGACAAAAAAATAGAAATTTCTCGTGGCAAGAGGTTTGAGCAGTAGATAATAGATTTACTTGTCTTCCTAGTTTCTAGTACTTTTATAACTATTGACTCTTTCATATTTATTATGGCATTTTTTGTAAACAATATATGACAATCTAAGTTTGAAGTTTAAAGTTGGCATTTATAACTCATTGGTAATGACTTATGAATATGATGTTTCTTGAAAGTTGAAATTTGAAACTTTTCATTTCATGTTAGATATTCATTGTTATCATTTGGTTACTTGGTAATGGTTACAAGTACAGGTTACAACTTTAGTGATCAGTGGCGATAAATGTTATATATTGAATTTTGAAAGCTTGAAACTTTAAGATTGATGAATCATGAGACTTGATATGTTGTATGTTACTAACTTGTGGACGTTGTTGATGAAGATTATAACTTTTAGATTATTGATGTTATATGGTTCATTCCATGTTTTCATGTTTTTATGTTTTTTATATCTAATTCATAATTCTACATGGTTTTGTTGACATATATGCATCAAAATATATACTATATAGAAATTTTCTCCTAATTCGCTCCCAAACCGGGAGCTTTTGAAAATGTCACTCCATGTTCTCGCTTCTGCTCCCACTCCCAAGTACCCTTGGTGTAGACATTGCAGAATTCAGATTCAAATCCTTTGTCAATGAAATCGATTACATATTCAAATAGGTGGAAATGATTTCCATTTAATTTATACCTAATCAAGATGCAATTTCAAATCTTAAAAAATTGAAAACCCATGGTGCTTGCATTAGCTTTTGATCTCATTTTTTAACATTGAATGGCATATTTGGGTATATTTAGTTAATGTTGCGCAATATTGTTGTGGCACAAATGTTAGGATATTCCGACACATAGGAAATAATTAAGTATAACTTGGTCTAGTGTATAGTTAGGTAAAGTGTCTTTCTTTAGTATGTATTTTTTGTAACTTACAATCCGACGATCATGACATGTTCTAGACAAGAAGTGATCTGATGGTTCATTCTCTCCTCGGTATTACCGACCCTTGATCTGTGGCTTGAGGGTCATTTGTCTTGTGACCGTTCATGAGAGAAGCTTATGTAAATTTTCTTTCTTTTACATTAATAAATTGCCTGAAATGGTCGTGTTCCCTCTTTGAGGGTTTTAACCACGTCAAGAACACTGGTGTACTGATCTATGATCTATTTGTGAGTGGTGTCCTTTGGTGTTCTACCTAAGGAACTTACCCTGTAAATTCCTACATGGTATCAGAGCTATTCAAGGGCCGCATTCGTTGGTGATCCAAATCCAATGTCGGCACAACTGCATCTGACTGTCGATTCCTAGATCTACTATTTCTGACCGCTTTCGGGCCAAGAGGAGTGCTCTACTGTGTTAGGAGCATCTGTTCCAGTGAGGAACCCCTTTCGTTTCATGCGAAAAGGTTTTTGGTAGCCCTAGCTACGTCATTTTTAAGATCTGGAGGTATACAGTCTTTATTTGCAGTTATAGTTATTTATCTCTCTATTTATTTTGATTTATAGTCATCTATAATTTTTTATATTACCGGATATATACCTTTCATTTCTGCGTATGCTATTTGCCCGACGACTCTGTGCGATCTGGGCAAACCAGAAACAAAAAGAAATAATTTTTCTCATGTGTATGCTCTTTTCTGCTACGCCTTAGTGTGATCTCGAAAAAAAAAATGTTGAGGAAAATATTTAGTTATTGCGCAAAATCTAACTTTAAGTCATAAGGCTTGGATATTTTTGCTTGTTCGTTTGGTTTGTGTGGTTATTTTTTTGTTTTGTAGGCAAAAAAACGGGTTTTCCAGGTAAGCATGCACCCCAAAGCTCCAATGGGCAAAAATAAAAATAAAAACCCCTTTCTCCTTCCCAAATATTACTAAACCTTTAAACTAGCTCACTTGGTCTAAAGTTACTTTGTGAGAATAGAGGTCTTGGGTTCAACTCTTTCTTTTTGTCGAGTTACTTTTTCAAAAAGCACATGGAACTTACGTTTTAAAGTTACTTTATGTAAAAATGTTATCACCCATTATAAAAAGTGAGTCACTTATAATTCTAACGTCACTTTATTTTTTATTTAAGTTACAATTTAGTGGATAGTTCATTAAGTACCATTGTAAAAGTGACTTTCGCTTATTTATAAAAGTTGGTCACATAAAGTAATTTTTTTTTTAGGTGAGCTAATTAAATTAAGTTTGGACCGGGCAGGGGGCATTTTTTTTTAAATATAGCATTATCATCAACTACTAAACATTCATGTGGTTCGTTGGCATCTTCAACAACTTTTCTTCAAAAAACCATAACTTCTTCATCCGGAAGTCGTTTTTTTAATAGGCCTAATTTTTCGAGATCTTTCCCTTTGAACACTTAGTTTCAGCATATACAGCTTCAGTTTCTTTTAAAATGGAAAGTTCATGCTTAGTTATTCTTGACAGCACCAACTACTTCTAATGGCTATCCTACATGATGGATTTACTTAGAAGTAAAGGCCTTTATAGAATAGTCTCAGGCCAAGAGTCTAAACCCAAAGATAAAGATAAACAAGCCAAATGGGAAAATAAGCAAGATCAAGCACGTGGGTTGATAGGGATGTCTATTTCTCCAGACCTTAGATTCCATATAGTAGAAATCAATACCCCCAATGAAGCAATGAAACAACTCAATAAAGATTTTGGAATTAAAAATGAAATTAGAGCCCATCAACTCGAAAATGAGTTGCTTACATTGGACCACAATAATTTTTCTTCCATTGAAGATTTTTTTTCCAAGTTCAAGACCCTTAGACTTCGCTTGGAAGGTGTTAAGGTTAAAAATGAAGATGGTAGCCTTATCTATTCCATTCTTTCTAAGTCAGGACCAGCCACTCTGCGTTTGTTTCCGCCTTTTATTCTACTAGAGAAGCCTTTATTTCTCAAGGACAATACTACAAGTCCCCCTCTTTTTAGGCCTTTTGTGATTCTTTAATAAGAAAACAAGAAAAATTCTTACATCTTGGTCTTCTTAATACTGGAAACTCTTCTAAGAAAACCTTAGTAGCCCAACAAAAACCAAGTTCAAAGAATCCTAAGAAGCAGCATCCTAAAAAGAATGGTCCTAAACCAAACAAGAGACCTAAGCAATTTCACTCTCAAAATGAAAAATCAGCTCAACAAAATGATAAGGCAACTAAAAACAAAGGCAAGAAGACCGATAGACATTGCAATTTTTGTACTCGTGATGGCCACTTAGAATCCAAATGCCTTAAATAGATGGAAGCCTTGGAAGCAGCAATAAAGAAGCGTAACATCCATTTGGAGCACTCTTCAACTTCAACCTCATCTTCAGGAATAGCATTCTGCATGTGGTTGTCAAGCATCTCAGTCTGGTTATACACTAAATGTATCTTCTTCTTCTTATTCTCATGAGTGGCTCATTGATTCTGAAGCTTCTTATCACATGGTCAAAAACAAAGCCATGTTTTCTTCTTTAAATGATTGTAACACCAAAACTATATATGTTGGTGATGATAGATCTCTTAGTGTTGTAAGGACTGGAACTATTCATCTAGACAATGGTCAATTTAATGATGTATTATGTGTTCCTACCTTATCTTGCAACCTTCTATCTATATATTAGATAACTCATTCAAGTGAAGGTAAAACTGTTGACTTTTCACCTCATGCTGTTGTAATTAAGGACCTAAGAGATCCTAGACAGATTTTAGCTACTGGCATTGCTAATGATTCTACAAGGTTGTATAAGTTTAACAACTTTGGGTCATCAACTCTTCCCTCGGTATTTGTTGCTCATAATGATGATGTGAGCAAACTATGACATCAGCGATTTGGTCACTTAAACTATCGCTCCCTTCAAAATCTATGTAAAGAAAATATGGTGACAGGTCTTCCTATGGTTTCTTGCAGAGATGGTGTTTGTTTCGAATGTGTACTCAGAAAACATCATCGGCATAGTTTTGAAAAACGTGCCTCTTGGCACACCTTAGCCCCTTTACAACTTGTGCATAGTGATTTATGTGGTCCACTTCTAGTTGTTCCATTCTCTGGCTACAAGTATTTTTAACTTTCATTGATGATTTCTCCAGACGAACTTGGGTATACTTCTTAAAACTCAAGAGTGAAGTCTTTAACATGTTCTTGGCCTTTAAGGCCTTTGTTGAAAAACAATCTGGACATCAAATTCTTAAGCTAAGATCTGATAATGGTGGAGAATACGTTAACAACAAATTCATCAACTCGAGATGCAGCAAGTGCTCTTGCAGGTGATCCTATAGATCAGCGTCGTACACGTTCTCAGTTTGATAAAGCTTCTTCTCTACTAGCTCAAGCTTCAACAAATTATGATCCTAACACCTTTGCAGAAGCTTCAGGCCATCCAGATTGGGACACAGCTATGAATGAAGAATATCATTCACTATTGACAAATGATACATGGGACCTTGTTCCTCTTCCAAAGGGACGAAAACTTGTTAGATGCAAATGGGTTTATAGAACCAAGTTTGGACCAGATGAAAAAGTTGATAAACATAAAGCTCGTCTTGTTGCTAAGGCTTTTTCACAAATTGAAGGCATTGACTATCCTGAAACCTTCTCCCCTGCTGCCAAAATGAACTCTAATCACCTTGTTCTTTCCCTTGCTACCTCTTTCAAATGGGAAGTCCATCAAATGGATGTTAAATCTGCCTTCTTGCATGGGGACTTGCATGAAGATATCTATATGGAACAACCTCCTAGATTTATACAAACAGACTCCATCCTTGTATGTCAGCTTAAGAAATCCCTTTATGGTCTCAAGCAAGCCCTTCGGGCTTGGTATGCCAAAATGGATAGCTTTCTTTTAGATATTGGATTTTCTAGGTGTCATTCTGACAATAGTGTATACACCAAGAAAGTGGGTAAGTCTCTTATCATTCTTGTTCTTTATCTTGATGATCTTATCCTTACTGGTAGTGATCCCAACCTTATAAACCATGTGAAGTACAACCTTAAAAAGCAATTTGAAATGACAGACTTAGGACACTTGCATTATTTTCTTGGTCTTCAAGTCTTGCAATCCAAAGAAGGTATTTCCCTTTCCCAGTCCAAGTATGCATGTGATCTTCTACACCACTTTCACATGGAAGATTGTAAGCCAGACCCTTCTCCCTTTCAGTCTGGAGCCAAACTTTCAGTCACTCGTACTTCCCCTGAAGTTGATGCTACCTTATATCGTCAACTTGTTGGAAAAATCTTGTATTTGACCCATACTCGTCTTGACCTTTCCTTTGTTGTTGGCCTTGTTGCTCATTTTATGCAAAACCCACATGAAAGTCATTATAAAGAAGCGAAAAGAATACTTCGTTATGTTCGAGGTACAGTTCAGTTTGGGATTCATTACAGTGCAGAAGCATCTCCTTTATTAGTTGGTTTCATTGATTCTGATTGGGCTAGTGACCCTGACGATCGGAAGTCTACTGCAGGTTATGTCTTCACTCTTGGTTCTGGACCTATTACATGGGCTTGGAAGAAACAAAGTGCCATTTCTCTTTCTTCAATAGAAGCAGAGTATCATGGCGTCGTTGAAGCTAGTAAGTAAGCCCTGTGGCTTTGTCAGATCCTGTCAAAGTTTGGTTTTCAGCAGCAGCATTCGACTACACTTTGGTGTGATAATCGAAGTGCCATTCAATTATGCAAAGATCTAGTCCAACATCATCGCAACAAACACATTGAACTACACATGCACTTCACCACAAAGCTCATTCATGACCATGTTCTTGAAGTGGAATATTGTTCAACCGATCATCAAGTTGCACACATCTTTACAAAGGCTCTCACAGAGGCGAAGTTTACAAAACTTAGATTTATGGTTGGAGTTCAAGAAGTTGTCACTAAGGGGGGATAGGCTATAATGCCTCCTTCCTTCTCCTATTGTCTCATCTTTGTACATCCTTCAATCCTATCCCAAGTTGTTCTTAAGGGGGATGTTAGGATATTCCGACACATAGGAAATAATTTAGTATAATTTGGCCTAGCGTATAGTTAGGAAAAGTGTGTTTTTTTAGTATGTACTTTTTTTAACTTACAATCCGACGATCACGATATGTTCTAGACATGAAGTGATCTAACGGTTCATTCTCTCCTCAATATTATCGACACTTGATCAGTGGGTTAACACCCGATTGGTCCATGATCTCTATTTAAAGAGCATGGAGGGTCATTTGTCTTGTGACCGATCATGAGAGAAGCTTATGTAAATTTTCTTTCTTTTACATTAATAAATTCCCTGAAGTGGCTCAAGCCATGGATTGTTTACCTCTTTGATGGTTTTAACCATGTCAAGAATACTGATGTATTGATCTATGATCTATTTGTGAGCGGTGTCCTTTGGTGTTCTATATAAAGAACTTACCCTGTAAATTCCTACAAGAAAGGTTGGTATGCATAATGTTCCAACAAGTGGGCCAAAAGGGTCTGTGAGGTACGTTGTTGTACTTGTCACATGCTTGGTAAGGCATGCATGATTCCTCTTGTCCCCTAAGATGTACACCTAAAAGTGGGAAAAGGTTTCAACCCCACAAGGCATATAGTCTTTAAGGTGCAACGCTCAGTGAAGTGGTTGTCATCTATTCCTAACTCTCGTTGTTTAAGCTCTCTCCTATGTAAGCTAAGGGGGGTAGTCCCTAAAGATGGTTAGTAAAGAAAAGCTTGTTGAAACAATGACCTTTAGGAGATAAAGGGCAAGGCAATTACCATCGAATATAGCAGTCAATGAGATAGGTGATGAAAGACTAGTGCCTTGTAAACAATGCTCAAAGATAAATTTATAATACTTGCAAATAATGAAATGATACTTCAAGTTACAAGATAGGAAATGTTGCAAGACAAGCATTAGTACAAGAGATAGCACAATATTGAAATATGAGCAATAAGATATAACTTGCAATGTAAATGAAACTTCTAGTTTAAAGAGATGCTCTGAAAAGATAGAACGATATCATAGACCAATGAGAAAGTAATGCCAAATGATAAGTACGAGAGAAATACAATGCAATATTGTAAATAAGATGAAATGCTCACAAATCAACTTGATGCGAGATGAGGCAATGTTAGATGAATGAATGCAATATTAGACTACGATAAGCACTTAGAACACAAGATTATAATGAGATCAACTTATAACAATGATTCAATAAAGCAAGTAAATATTTCTCAATGAAACAAAGTGAATGAAGGAAAAGATAATTAGATTAGAATGTTTGGGAAATAACCCAAATGCCCAAATAGAAGGTACTTTCTTAAAATGTTTCTTCACTTATGATATAACAAATATAACAAGTGAGAATTGGGCAATGAAGCACAAGTAAATGATGGAAAATGAGAATGCTAATTAGATCTAATTAGAGAAATAAAAAATTAGAGAGACTTACTCAAATCTTAGATACAAGTGAGTTTAGGACAAGAATTACTCAAGTGTAACTAGATCAAATAGTCAATAGGATCAGAAATAGAAGCTAGATCAAATAGTTAACAATGATGCCTAGATCTAACAATGGCAAAGAAATGCAACTTTCAAGAGATCAGATCTAGAATGAAACTAAAACTAATCAAATGAAAGCAAGAAAACCAATTAAGAATTAGATCTAAGTCTATCACCACAAAAAGGTCCTCCCTTTGAATGAGGAGGTGGGATACCATTGGTACAGCCCCAAGCTCCCTCAAAGAGGAGATGCCTTTATTATTGAAATTCCAACAAAAAGCCCTCTTAGACAAAGAGAGAGGATTGTATGATCATGAGGAGGTTTACAAATGATAAATCTTGACGTTGGTCTCCTTCTCTATCAGATTAGAGAGAGCTTCTTTGTAACCAGTGAAGTGCCTTGAGGCACCACTATCAATAAGCCAATTTCCCTACGAGCCCGAGGGAGCAGTAATAGAGAGGGCCACTGGTAGATAATATTCATCTTGCTTATTGTTAACAATGTTAGATTCATACCTAGAGTTTCTTGCCTTCTTGGAGGGTTGACCATTTCCCTGATTTCTGTCATTCCTTTTTCCTTTGCCATTGAACCTTCCCTTCCTTAGATTGATGTTGCAATTGCCTCAGGAGTGATTTTGATCATCGTCATGAGATGTGTCCTTTCTATTAGGACACTCCCTCGCATAGTGGCCAATTTTGTTGCAAATGTAGCATCTACCTTTCCTTCCACCTTTAGGTCTGGCCCTTCCCTTAGATCTTGCCCCGGAATTATTTCTCCTTTTAGCATGAGAGGAGAATGCAGCGGGATTGCCTCTAAGTGCAGGCATTTCTTGCTCTTCCATCCTTGTTTCTTCTTGAATGCATCTCGCCATCAGTTCCTCAAATCCTGGGATTACATTATTGTTGAGAAGAGTGGTTCTGAATATATACCATTCAGATGGGAGCCCTCTGAGAGTTGTGATGGTCAGTTCCCTGTCAAGAACGACTTCCCCAATCGATAGGAGATCATTCTTGATCTCGGTGATCCTTAAGAAGTATGCTTGCATACTCTCATCTTTGCCCTTCTTAATTTCCTTCAGCTTATTTCTAAGGAACAAAACTTGATTTGCATCATTAACTTTAAATAAGCTTACCAGTCTATCATAGATTTCCTTAGAGGTGGTCAGCTCGGAAACATAGGCCACCAGGCGTTTGTCGATAGAGTCCCGAATGATCTTCTTTGCTTTGACTTCTCCCCTGGTCCACTTGTTCCTAGCAGCAGCAGATGCATTTGATGGAGGCTCAACGATTCTGCCTCTCACATGGTCCAACACTTCCTGCTCTTCTAATGTTAAATCGAGAGACATCTTCCATCCGTGATAGTCAGACTTCTCACGGAGCTTGTCTTCAGCAGAGAAGTGTGATGAGGACCCCATGAAGTCTTAGAGATTGCTTTAACAGCCTTTGGTGATTGCTCTTGCTCTTGCTTGGGCTTTGTCTTCACCTCAGCTCTGATACCATGTTAATTTATGGTATGTTCTATGCTTAGTGCAGTGTACTTTGATTTCTTCTTATTAGCCATTGTTTAGCAATCACGTAAACATAAAGTAAAATGTTGATAGAACATTAATAGATTGATTGAAAACAAGCCAAGACAATAGACACAAGATGTGGTGGCTAGCTAGGGACAAACCACAATGCAGGGAAACCCTTTGATCAATTCTTCTTTAATCTTCAATAGTTCAGCAGAGAGAAATAGTACAAATTCAAAAATCTGTAATTTTATGACAGCAGCAGCAAACCCTAAATCAGCAAAGTCAAACTTAGTCAAACAGCCCCAGATTGACCTCTAGTCAACCTTGAAGAACTCGGTCTTCAACAGCAAACTTTGGCAGCCCAAAACAATGCTTGGTCAACGGTCAAAACAGCAGTCAAAGATCAACAGTCTGCGGTCAGCCCTAACCAATCAACGCTAGTCAACACTTTGGTCAACGTTGGTCAACGCATCACCCAAACAGTGTGCGCAGGTCAGCCCTTGGTCAATGCTTCATTTAGCAACCCAGCACTTGGTCAACGTAGCCCTAGAAAAGTCAATGTTGCCCAGAAAGTCAATGCTTCCCTAAAATCAGTCAACGCTGCCCTAAACAGAAAATGCATCCTTCTTCTTGCATGTGTGAGAGAAGCTGCTCCTTCGCTGGCACAATGAGATGAGGAGAGAGAAGATGAGTTGAGATGAGATGACTGAATAATGACTCAACCTCACTTTTATTTTAATGATACGCTGGGCATGTGTGCCACACATTTAGCTGTTGGCTGACCTTGACAATTTGTCAAGTAAATACAAATAAATTCATATCTCCATAAATACTTGTCGGAATCGGATGATCATTAGATCAATCCTACATCTCTCGACAAAAAGAATCAAGGAAAAATACCAGTTGTCATAAATAAGATGACCCACATGGAGTTCGACCCTAGTTGCCAATTTTAAAACAGTTCCTAATGGGGGGGGGGTGCATACAATAATCATTAAAAGATATTCAATAATAAAAATACACATCAGAGGTCTTGATTTTAGCCGTGTTTGGATCTCAGTCCTTCACGAGGGGGTGTGGGCGGGCTTGCTTGCCCAGAAGTTATGTTAATCTAGGGTTTTTCCCCTAGAGGGAATGAGGTGAGAGTATTTTTATAACTTGTGAGAGAAATCTAGAAACATCCACAAATTAATTTAATATCCAAATAAAAATTTTTAAAGAAAACAATAAATAAATAAAAACACGTTTTTTTTCAGAAAGTTGAAACATGGTTGTACGGGATTGAAATGTGTTTCAAGTCGTGCGGGCTGCATTTCACCCTCAAGAAATGCGCCTATATGGCCTGAAATGTGTTTCAATCCCATACCAGTAACCATACGCATTTTAGCATTTCGTCCCACTTTCTAGGAGGAAATGCCCCCCTGACCCACGTTTCCTGCAACATAGCTCTAGAGGTGTATAAACATATTTTTCCACCCTCAAAGTGTTTCTAGATAGAAAGTTGAGGTGTTGAGATGTAAATTTAAGCACTCATACCCCATACAACTTCTATAGACATCACTTTTTACATCTTTACATCAAATATTACATAAAAATCCCGTTCAAAAGGGGAATTTTCAAAATTAAAAATTGATCCCTAGACAATTAAATTTTGTGAAACTTTTGAGATGATCTAGTATGGCACATTACAATGACTCTATACACTAAGACTCACTTAAAACTTCACCATCAAGCCTCACTCTAGCATTGGGGTATATTTGGGAGAAAACTTAACCAATTATTTGATGTTTGGGAAACACAAATAATTAGCTAAGGAAAAAAAACTCCCTAGAGTGAAATTCTCTAGTAAAAATCATAAGCTTACCTAAGTGTGTTACATGATTCAATTTCATCATACTAGAACATTTTTACAATCACCCTGCAAGGCTGCAGAATTCGGATTACATAATTTTGACAATTTGCTGAAAAATGATGATGATCTTATGGATTTCTGATTGCTCTAACCATGAAAAAATGTACACTTCATATGGGGTCTTCGATAATCTTCTAGATGACACTTGAGTGGTCAACAATTCCAAAACTACAAAATTAGTCACAAACAAGACCCAACCACTATCTCTCTCTCGCCCTTGAGACAACTTGTTATTGCAGCAAATGTGTTGGAAAATCTATATAGGTGGTAGTTAAAACGATTTTCCTCTTAATGACATTATGTTGTGATGTTTGCATTATTATTATTAATCCTTACGACTTATCTTTTGTTATCATCAAGACTAATGCCAAG
This sequence comes from Pinus tabuliformis, assembly GCA_031772625.1. Lineage (NCBI taxonomy): Eukaryota > Viridiplantae > Streptophyta > Pinopsida > Pinales > Pinaceae > Pinus > Pinus tabuliformis. The sequence continues at coordinate 529,193,972 of CM062819.1, read as the reverse complement.
CAACAAAATAGAAAGAACACAAGATGTAGGCACGATGCCAGGGCAAAACCCCACTCTAGGGGAAAACCCAATCAAATCTTTCCTTCAGTAGATTCAAGATGAGACAACCAAGACCCTTACAAACTAGATTAGACTCCCTCCATCAAGTCATCCTTCATCCTTCAGCATTGCAACCTTATCACTGTCATAATATCCAGACCTTGAACCAAACCTTGAAACCATATCACTGTACTAGCATCAAGACTGATCATTGTGGTAGTATTAGAAATCATCAGAACATCTTCACAGAATAGTACCGAACCATCCACGGAATTTCTGTCTTTTTCCTTCACTGAAATCCGCATCTATATCACAAAAAGTAGGCCGAGATTATCCCTGTGATTCATACGAATCCTTCTCTGAAAACCGAACTTCTTTTCTGAACTTGTCTTCTGAAATTACCACCGAAACTTCCTCTCTGAAATAATGTGAGCATTTGTACTTGTCATTATATGCGAAGTCTAGGTTCATATATATAGTGGTTGCCCAATATAAATGAGCCGACATGAGTATGTGAAGAGGTGTGTCATTGTAATTAGGCCGACATGAAATTTACTTGATAATTATTCATTTGAGGCCGCTTTGAAGAGGCTGACTTGGAGACTTTGTTGAAGAGCCCGAGTAGATGACTTGATGACTTGATGGAAGAGTATTTGACCAAACAATAAATGACTTTACCAACCTAAAGCCTACAATGGAGGCTTGACCTAATAATTGACCCAAGCATGAAACCCATGCTTAAATAAGTCAAATGAATTTAATAAAAAATATTTTCACTTTCTTTTGACAAATATATTTCATTTGACTCAAGTACAATAACGAAGACCGAACCTAGTTACATTTTCCAACAAAATGCTCTGTTCAGCCTCATAAATTGCTAATAGTCCTCCCCTGCCTTCAAACACTTATCATTTTAAGTTCTCTAACCATTCACAAATTTATTTGCATCTTGTTTCGTTGATTTCTTTACAACAGATTTACTAATTATTTTTCATGAAAATCTGCAATTCTGATTTGACAATTTTATGAAAACTAACTAAAATGCTGAATTGGGCTTTAGCTTTAGTCTATAACTTTTTCAATTTATTGTTGTACCTTTATTGCTTAATTTGAGATATTAAGCCATCCTTCTTTGATCTACTTATTAATTTGAGATATTTAAGTCATCTTGGTCTTCCTTTCCTTCAATGGCAGAGATTCCATTTCATGCTGCTTGAACCTCTAACTCTAGTTCTTGTATATGCTATTGGTGTTCTTCAGTCAGACTGGTCAAATTGAAATTTTTCCCATGAAGCATCATTATTTCTGCCTGCAGCTTCAAGTTGAGTCCTATTCCTGTGATTTTTATTGGGTTATGAGACTTAGAAATATTTAAAAATTATTCAATTTCTTGATTTCTGATATCTACCAGGTAGCAAAATTATTACTTAAGCATTTTATGATCAGGGCTTTAAAAATTTTATATTATATATATTTATTATTTTTTGAGAATGTGAAAATTAAATATCAGTATTCTTTGTCATATATGTACATTGTAAAATCTGCTTCTCTGTTCTACTTCTACTTTTGTTATGTTTTAATATAAATTTTCAGTACTGAATCTTGATACAATGGATAGAGGGTTGGGCAGTCAAAGTGGTGACAACAATAGCAAGATGAGACCCCGACTACCTCCACAAGCCCTACAAGTTCAAGAACATAATGCAGAGACAACAATAGGTACCCACAAGCAATCAAGCAACATTTCCAAGAATCCCTTAATGAAGTTCATGAAAAAGATAACACGAAACAAGGCAAAAAATAGTGGGGGCTATGAGGAATGAGAACTGCTGATTGTTGGAACGGTCGAAGCTACACACGCAGCAGCGTCAATTGCCACAACGCTGTTGCCGTCGCTGCCACCGTGGACGTTCGCCGCAATGTTGCTGCCGTCTGCCGCCGTCGACCTTGGCCACACAGCCACCGTCTACGTTTCGACTCTATGAAAACTCACCTCCTAGAAATTTTCAGCCCTGGAAAAATCAGCTGCTTCAACCATGACAGAGCAGCAACACAACAAGGACCCCGAGGAAGCTGAAACGCCACCGTCCATAGATTTCAACAACAGAGATCTGCTGAAGTACTTACAACAGTGCCACAATAAAGGCTAGAATGTATACATCCCCACCGATATTGCATTAGAAACAGATTTTGCTTTCTGGACATCTCAAATTAAACAATTATGAGGAAAATGGAACACCTAGAAGCAGAAAATCGTGGGCTGCGAGCAAACATCGGCACTTTGTCAAACAGAGTTCTATCGGTAGAGGGACAGAACGCATCTATCAGAAAAGCACTACAGGAATACCGAGAACAAAGTGCGGGGCAGAATTCCGACGTAATTTTACAGGCGGAAATCAGAGATCTTAAAAACAAACAGGAGGAAATTAGATCCCAACAAATGTCCTTTAAACAGGAAATGGAGTCGCATATCAGCACATGGGCACAGGTGGTTAGAGGAAAGGACAAAGCCCCTTCGCTCATAGCGGTGGAGGAAGTAGTACAAGCAAAGCTCGTGGAAGAAAGAACCCGACAAGAAAGGGAATTGAATCTTAAGGTAAGAGGACTCCCTACACCTCCCCCCTCAACGGACCCAACGGAACTGGGGACCAGGTTTCTATGCGATACTCTCGACATACCAGACATAACCTTGGACAAAGCCTGGATCGGGCAGGACTCTACCCTCTTCCTCAGGTTCTATGACTCCTCGGATAGACTTCAGATACTCCGAGCCAAGTGGAAGCTATTCTCTCTTCTGAATGAAGTGTTTTTGGATGAAGACCTCACAAGAGCTCAAGTAGCTGAATTGAAACAGGCCACGGAACAAGTTGCAGCAGCAAGACAAGCAGGGAAATGGGCAGTGATTAGAAACCTTCGGGCAGTTATTCGGGACACTTTCCCCCCAGGATGGGCATCCCGTTCAGGTAGCTCCAAATAACGAGTCCGAGCGGAGAGGATGCGGGGCACAAATCTCTCGGTTCACTGCTGGAATGGCAATGGCTCTTTCTAGTCTTCACCAAGCCTACTTTATGAAGCCCTTAGCTCAGCAAACATCCTCCTGGTTACCGAGACTCATGCGAGCCCAGTCCGACCTCTCCCCGACATTACAGGATACCAGTGGACCGCAGTTTGCAGACAAGAGACATGGAGTTCAAGAGGTGTTAGGGGATCAGAGGGTGTTGCTTGCCTCATCCGTGATAGCCTCAGGAGAAGAGTATCAGTGGTCGCGACCAATGAGTATGCCAGATTCATGTGGATTCAAATCAGAGCCAGAACATCACCTCCGAGAGACATTCATGTCGCAGTCTGTTACTTCCCACCTATCTCGTCTTCCTACTCTATTCACAATAGCTCAGACGGAGACCCTTTTACAGACCTGTACTCTGACATCACTAGGTTTTCGGCAGTAGGGGACGTCATTCTCACAGCGGACTTCAATGCCCGGACCAAAGACCTCCAGACTCCTATGCACGACCGGATAGAGGATATATTTTGCACTCGAGGGATTGACCCGACCACGATCGGCATGCACCAGACCTCCGAGGATCACTTGGGACCCATCACAGCCTATGGGAGACATCTGCTACAGTTGGGAGAATCTCATGAGCTGGTAATTCTGAATGGCCTACCATGTTTCCCATCCTCGCACTTCTTTACCTGTAGACCATTTGGAGGCGAGGCAAGTGTGGTTGACTACGCTATTGCAAATCTAGATCTCCTCCCTTACATCAAAATTTTCTTGATCACCCCCATCCCTCTCGCAAATCATGTACTTCTCTCACTCTCTCTGTAGCTTGACCTCCCGAATCCATCTCCTACTCTTCCCCGCAACCCTCCCAGGACCACCTTCCAAATTGAGGAGGGTGACCTTGATCTCTTCTCCTCTATCCTCAGACAGACACTCCCATTGGAGTCCCAGTTCGCCTCTCTCAGCTCCGCCAAGGACAAATACCAGTGCCTCTCATATGCAATCTAAGAAGTTGTGCTCCAATCCTTCCCCCATTCTACCCGTACCGCCACCACCTCCTGCAAACCGGGAAATTGCCCTATGAATAAATGGTATGACCAGGAATGCAAGTCTATGCATCAGGACCTCCGACACGCATTTTGGAACTCCTTACCAACATACCCGGACCTGTGTTCAGGCTAACATTGCCTCCTTCACCGCAAGAAGCGCCTTTTCATTTCCCATAAGAGACAGGTTCTTTCTACTCTCCTCCTTCGCTCCACTAAAGATTTCTGGGGGACCATCCTTTCCCAGCACTCACCTACCCCAGTCGACCTTGATCCTACCTCAATGTTCTCTCACACCTCCCAGTTGTATGACATTCATGGGCAGCCTCTGATTCAGGTTACTTCCCCCCCACCTCCTGCCACCTTTTCTCCGACAAAGATATCAGAGAGGCAATATGGACAATGAATAGCAGCAAGGCAGCAGACGAAGAAGGCTTCTAGGCACAATTCTTCAAGCATGGACTTCGCCCCCAAGTAGGATATCTGGTGGACCTTCTCAACCAGGTGGTTCGGGATGGATTTCCGACCCGATTCACAAGTCAGGGCCTACTTCCGACCCCAACAAGTGCAGGACAATCATGGTTGGGCACATATTCTCCAAGCTATATGCTACAGCACTCCACAAGACACTCTCCCATTTCCTTGAGCAGAGACAACTCAGGGCCAAGGGCCAAGCAGGATTCCGCCCAGACCACCAGACAATCGACCACATCCTTGATTCCTTACTCTTCATGCGGTGATCGAGGAGGCTAGGCATCGATCCTCTAAAGTGTACTGCTGCTTTGTAGACTTTCGGAAGGCCTTTGACTCAGTCCCGAGGGAATATCTTTTCCAGAGACTAAGAGAGATTGGCATCTCCTCAACTCTCCTGATAGCTATCATGCGCCTCTATGAGGTCGTCCTTGGCCGTCTCCGCACAGTTGGAGGAATGTCATATTTCATCCGAAGCACCATTGGAGTCAAGCAAGGATGCCCCCTTTCTCCTACTTTATTCGGGATCTATATCGATGAGCTTGAGTCCTTCCTTCGGGAGCATATCCAAGAGACAGATGGGTGTTTTCTTCACCAAGTCTTGATTTCCATCCTCCTCTTTGCAGACGATATTGCCCTTATTGCCTCCTCCAAAGAAGGCCTTCAGAGACAGCTAGAAACTCTCGCAGCTTTTTGTGACCAGAGACATCTAACTTTGAACTTGGGTAAAACCAAAGTGATTATCTTCAATGGAGTCAAGAAAACCTCAGACTTCCACTTCTTATTTAAAGGAGAAGAGATCGATATTATCAGCACCTATACATATTTGGGAGTTCAGTTTTCAGGGCCTAGCTTTAGCCTACGGCTAGCCCTTCAGCCTCGGATCAACAAAGGGTATGGCTCCCTAGCCCTTCTAGAGAGGTAGTGTTTCCGGCACCATTTCTAGGACATCTCGTCCAAAATGAGCATCATGAACACTTTGATTTGCCCCATAGTACTTTACGGCTCAGAGATTTGGGGTCCCTCTCTCCTAGAGTCAGATTGGGCTTCAGCAGAGCGGGTCCAAGCCCTCCTTTTGCACCGTTTCATTAAGTGCAAGCAGACAGTTCCTCAGCACATCATTCTAGCAGAGTTCGGGGCTCAACCCTTCCGCCTAGAGGTGATATTCAAGCTAGTGTCGCTTCTGCACAGGCTCTGAGGCCTGGCAGACATGAGGAAGGGTCAAGATAGATACCCATATTTAGCATATTGCTCCTCGGAGAACATCGCCTGTATATAGACAGGCCAATCCAAATGTTGGTACACCAGTGTGACCGAGCTTCTGGAGGCTTCAGGAATCCAGATTGGCCATCTCCCTCCCTTTCAGTACTCTCTAAATGCTCCAAGCCACCTCCTTCCCAGTCAGCAAGAGCTGAATAAAATCATTAAGGAGGATATTTACAGACGATACGTTCAGACTACATGGACCAATCCTCCCAATGGGTTGCGTCCAAAAATGGCCTTCTACGCGGAACATTGCTTGGAGATCAGGGATGGGCTCATCATCAGACCCGAGTACACTTTCCAGCATTGGATGCATGCCCTTAGAATCCCCCTCGGACAGCTCAGAGTTGGGTCTCACAGACTCCAGGTGGAGACAAATCACCACATCGATAGGGCAGATAGGATTTGCCAGCTCTGCCACTTATAGGAGATAGAGACAGAGACACACTTCATCTTCGGATGCCCTACTTACTACGAGATTCAAGGTTGTTTCCATTGTCTCTTCAGGTCTTCTCAAACTTTGTCCAGCTTCCTTAGATATGTTGATCCGAGATGCCTTGCACTTTATCTCTAGGAGGCCTTCAAATTTCGGGCCTATTTTCTTCAGCGCCCCCCAGATCGAACACCACACAGAAGATTACAGACTTCTTTAGGGCACTACCATCAGTGCGGGGCACCAAAAGAACCATTGACTGACCCACAGACACTGAGACCAGATCAGTGCGGTCCCGGGGGGGCCGACCCACCAAACTGCACTAGCGCTCCAGGATTGGATCCACCCCTGGTAGGTGCCCTAGAATCTCCAGGCGACAACAGCGACAGCCTAGTATGCCCACAGGACAGCAGACTTTGACAAGCTTCTCTCAGTTTTCATCTCTTGACCTCGGATGTTAGGAGTAGGAACTGGACAGGAGACTCCTTTTTTCTCCTTCTCCTTCTCTGCTTCATCGCAGAGCTTTGTTTCTAAGTCGATAGCTTCTATCTTCTACATTTACATTTACTTAGATTATAGATGTATTTTCTGCTCTTTAAAAAGAAATGTTAAAGGGGGTTGTTTGGTCCGCCAGCTTGGCATGATGTAATCATTGTAACCGACAATCCCGTTGACCTATTATGGTCATTTGTTGGACATTAATAAAATTATCTTATCTTTAAGGTAACTATACAAGAGTATGGCATCATCTTTTGAGCATATCTGGGTTAAAAGTGAAGGGTTGCACATGCAGCCTTGAACAAAGAATAGAGATGACTAAGCTTCACATGAAACCCAATGGAAGCAATGAATGTGATAACAGCATTGTATATCCTATTAAGAGAGGTAGAAATGAAGATTCATCCCAATGTATGAACAATAAAGTCACATCCAAATTGAGACTAATCAAGGGAGTTCTAGTACTAGGAGGACTAGTGTAAGTGAATCCATTCAAAAGATGTATATTGTCTTGCATAGGGATGAAGCAGATGATGCCATAGCAGATTTTTTATGGAAAATGGAATTTCATTTAATGCCACTCGTTCACCATACTATAAAGAAATGCTGAGAAATATCATAGTTGCAAGGACAGGATATGCACCCCCAGGTTACAACAAAATGAGGACATCATTGTCAGATAGAGAGGTGACAAGAATGCATGAACTTATGGAGGACCTCAAACAATCTTGGGTTCATTCAAGTTGTTTAATTGTCATGGATGGTTGGACAGATATTCAACAAAGACCTTCGTTGAATGTTATTTTCAAATCACCAGAAGGACCTTATTTTTTAAAAGCAATTGATTGTAGTAGGAACTAAACAGGAGACTCCTTTTTTCTCCTTCTCCTTCTCTGCTTCATCGCAGAGCTTTGTTTCTAAGTCGATAGCTTCTATCTTCTACATTTACATTTACTTAGATTATAGATGTATTTTCTGCTCTTTAAAAAGAAATGTTAAAGGGGGTTGTTTGGTCCGCCAGCTTGGCATGATGTAATCATTGTAACCGACAGTCCCGTTGACCTATTATGGTCATTTGTTGGACACTAATAAAATTATCTTATCTTATCTTATCTTTAAGGTAACTATACAAGAGTATGGCATCATCTTTTGAGCATATCTGGGTTAAAAGTGAAGGGTTGCACATGCAGCCTTGAACAAAGAATAGAGATGACTAAGCTTCACATGAAACCCAATGGAAGCAATGAATGTGATAACAGCATTGTATATCCTATTAAGAGAGGTAGAAATGAAGATTCATCCCAATGTATGAACAATAAAGTCACATCCAAATTGAGACTAATCAAGGGAGTTCTAATACTAGGAGGACTAGTGTAAGTGAATCCATTCAAAAGATGTATACTGTCTTGCATAGGGATGAAGCAGATGATGCCATAGCAGATTTTTTATGGAAAATGGAATTTCATTTAATGCCACTCGTTCACCATACTATAAAGAAATGCTAAGAAATATCATAGTTGCAAGGACAGGATATGCGCCTCCAGGTTACAACAAAATGAGGACATCATTGTCAGATAGAGAGGTGACAAGAATGCATGAACTTATGGAGGACCTCAAACAATCTTGGGTTCATTCAAGTTGTTTAATTGTCATGGATGGTTGGACAGATATTCAACAAAGACCTTCGTTGAATATTATTTTCAAATCACCAGAAGGACCTTATTTTTTAAAAGCAATTGATTGTAGTGGAAAAACTAAGGATGCTACTTCCATGTTCGAAACGTTGAAGGACGCAATTGATGAGGTTGGCCCTTCAAATGTGGTACATGTCATCATAGATGGAGCACCTATTTGTGGAGCAACGAGATTGATGATCCAAAGTCGATACAAGCATATCTTTTGGACTCCTTATTGTGTATATGCCATTAACAATGTCTTAAAAGACGTTGGCAAAATACGGTGGACTGCAAAAATCATTTCAAATGCGAGAGAGGCACAAATGTTCATTTGCAACCACCATGCTTCCTTGGCAATTTACAGGATGTATTCAAAGAAGCATTTTTCCAGCCTGCAGAAACAATATATGTCACATACTTTATTTTGCTTGAGTGCATGGTTGAGGTCCATGCATCTTTACAAGCCACGGTTGTTTCTTTGGAGTGGAATGCATGGACCGAGTCTAAGTCACCTCAAGCAAAGAAGATATTAGAAATGCTTCTTAATGAGGATTGATGCGCTGATTGTAGATATATTGTTTCTTTCACAACTACAATTCTGGAGTTCATCAGGTATGTTGATTCAAATTCTCCTGCTCTTGGAGAGATATTTGAATCTATTGATACCATGGAGGGCAAGGTAAAACACATCATTCACCAAAGAAACCTTTCTTTGGAGTTTTTCCATGAAATCCACAGGTTGATAGAGAAAAGATGGAATAAACTCAATACCTCCCTCTGCATGGTTGCATATGCCCTTAATCCAAAGTAGTATATGGAAAGACCAAATAGAATTCTTCCTATTGATGATGAAGAGCTAAAACAAGGGTTTATTGTTGTTATAACTAAGATGTATAATGTTGATGAAGCAAGTGTGATATGGGAGAAATTGATTGATTTTGGTACATTAAGCCCTCCTCCATCCAGCCAAGATGCAAAGAGGTAAATCAAGCATTATGCTCAAAAGAAACCCCTTGGAAAGTGGAGAATGTATGGGGGCTAGGTCCCAAAGCTCTGAAAGTTTGCTTCATGTTTCCTATCTCAAGTTGCTAGTTCCATTGGTCCACATATAGTTTCATCACCTCTATTAAGAGGAATAGACTTACCTCTAAGAGAGCAGAGAAACTTGTTTATGTGCATTAGTCTTCGGCTTCGTTCAAAGAAACTACCTAAATATTTAGAAGGAACTGTTGCACAATGGGATGTGAATGTTGAAGATGCTGCCCAAATTGACAACGATGACAACAATCCTTTACCAAATGTAGGATTGGTTGGCATACCTTTAGATGACATTGTTGCATCTGATGATGATGATGTCGCTATATTTTGGCTATTGGGCATTTTGAATTATGTACTACTTTAGGCTTTTGCCTTTTTTCTAGTATGAACATCAATATGATTTGGGTGGCTTTTAGTTTTGGTTTTAACTTTTTATGGCTGTCTCTTGAATCATTTAAAAATTCAATTTGGTATATACATTTAATCTTTATACTTTATATATATATATATATATATTAAATTTTAATTTTTAATATATTATATTATTGTCGCTCCCAACTTGATGTTTCCTGTAAATTTGGGCAAAGCTTCTAGCCATACTGGATACTTATTCCCACGTACCCAAAGTACCCACGTACCAGAAACTCGTGCAACATAGCATAGAGTGCATACTTTTATTATAATGCTAATAATAATATTACTTTTGAAAAGCAGTAGGCCTAAAATACATCTACTCATGTATCACTGATGTGACTATCCAATATACACTTGCACACAATGTCACATGCTATTGTAATCATTAATCCAACTACTATCAACTAAGTCGTTACTTATTTGTATGGATTCTTTAATGTTATGCTTCTTTCAGAAAACTTGAAGAAGGATCCCAGGTAGGAGAAAAATCTCAAAGGAGACTGAGTTGGCAATGCTCTTGAAAAGCCCTAATCTTAAGGCTCTAAGACCAGTTCATATAGGCACAATACCAGCTATTAAAGAAAGATGCTCACATAGAATGATACAAGAAGTTACAATGAAACAACTAGGCAAGTATCAGAAGACTTGTCAAAATCGCACCTGTATTAAATACATACAGACAGGACAAAGCAGGAGGGGGGGAGTGATCAAAGTTGACCAAGTCTCCAATAAAATACAGTAAAGCTGGCGAGAGACCAATTTGGAATAGATCACCAAAGGAGATAAGATGAAGTATAAAAGTGTACAAACAGATAAAGCACAATTATGATGCATGATAACCGTTACAGATGTTCAGTAAAGTAAATCTCATAATTCATCAACAAATGTCTATCCTAGCATCTCAATGTCATTTACTAGATGCATACTTTAAAAGAAAATAGATATTGCAAAAAGCAGATAAACTTCATCCAATTAAAAAATTAATTTTATAGATATCCTCTTTTGGCTCTACTTACAAAATTGAAAATCGCAGGACTTACTAACATTGGTTCCAAGTTCCAACCAGTAGCTAATGACAAAGATGATAAATATAATAAATCTTGTCACTATCTTCAAAAGAACACTTCAGTCTCCCAAAAACTAGAAAAAATCACATATGTTAGAAAAACTAAGTAGCCACCAAGAAAAACATCCAGTATCCTAACCCTAAGAAATACTCTTGGACAACCTCAGAAATGACTGCTAATTCTACATTCATCAGTATTGGATTTATATAGGACTGCATATACTTCAGTTATTTTGATTTCAAACACTATCATAATCATACACAACATCTATAAAGAAAACAAAATCTACTTCCTCACATGCACCCTTTTCCAGTATGTTTCTCTTTATGTCTTCCAAAATGTGAGAACAAAGGTATTACTGAGGAAGAACATATTCTTTAAACACCTAGATCGATACTTACTTGTCAATCACATGAGAGTTCTGTTGAGCCTCAAGAGAAGTTCTCTCGATAATGACATCCTGTGCCCACAGGTTGCAATCCCATAAAACGGTGATCAAATAAAAACAAAATGGATAAGCCTATACTCACATCCCTTTCTGAAACAATCAATTTCATGATTAGAGAGACACATTTTGTGCACAAGAAAATCCACAGAAATGCCTCTACCTGCTTGTGTTCAGAATGTGGTCCTGGAAGTAACCTTACAATCTCTTCAATTGAACGCCTGATACTCAGAACACAAGCAAATTGCAATACCAAGAGAATATTAATAAACTGCATGTTTCTATTTTCAATAAATTTAGTAGCTAAATATAAAGCATCTGTGCATAACCAGTTATCCATAAATGAGAATAATTCCTTTCCAAGCAAATAATGACTACATCCTAAGAAATGTGATTGGAAACAGGCAAAGAAAAGAAAAACCAACATATTAATAAGTTAGCAGCAACAAGATCGTTGTCTTTCACACCATTCTGTGGACAGTACATCCACCATTTAACCACACTTTCCGGAAATGGCATCAAATACTCTAGTAAATTTGTATTGGTCTGCAGTAGATATATTCAAAAAATTACTTAGAATCTAAGAGAATGAAGATCTGCAAGCAATATTTCATGCATACTGGTTGGAAAAGAAAATGAAGATCATTTGAATAGGAAAACATGATTGATAACAAAAAAAACTCAATACAGCCCCAAAATATGTCTGAGACCTTGAACCTGTGTTACCAGATCCATGGATTCTTGATGTTGGATCTGCGGATCCATGTTTTGAATATGGATATGTAATATTCCTAAAGGAAATATTAAGTGATAAGTTGATAACAGAAACAAAAATATGGACATGCAACCAAACTCAAACACAGAAATATCAGTTTACACCAGTAATTACACCAAAAATTTGAGCCATTTTATTATACTGAGCAAATGGAGTACAAATAGATGGAAATAGAGGAACCTGGGCTTGCAAAAGCAAGCAAGGCAAAACCTGGGTGATAGTATTGGTGCCCAAGTGCTGGAAATGCTTTTTTCCAATTTCTGCGTTAGTCCAGTGACAAATTGTTACTGCTGCCAGAAAGCAAATGGGAAATCTGACCTCAAATGTGCTCACAAAATTCTGAAAATTTAGCTGGTGCATTTTCTCAACAAGCCCAGCAAAACCCAGAAATGGTTTGGGCTCCTTCCAACCACCCCCAAAATCCCTCAAGAAATGCAAGCTCCTCCAACACCCAAGAATTCACACCACTACAATTTTCACTGAGATTTGGCACTAAACTCCCTGAGATTTCTTCCCAAAATTTTCCTCTGCAAGTCCACCCAATCTTGGCCCAAATTCCCGTCTTATCACCACAATGATGCAGCTCCTCTATGGCCTGCGCATGCCAGCCAAACTAGTCTCCCTCTGTGCAGTCCCTTGCAAGCAAAATTTCGGCCTGTGTGATAGCCCCTGATTTCAGCTTGCAAACTCCCACAATTTCCTTGCGAAAGTCCTGGACTATGTGCCTCCAAATTCCCGGAAACTTGTGGGCAGTACAGCTGCTCTCCCAAACAGGTCGAATGCCTCAACAAACAGTTTTGGAACAGCTCCAAATCGTAACAAGGCCTCTCCTAGGGTGACACTCAAGGTTCACAGAAGAAAGAGTTGGAGATTCCCGCCTGGAAATCTCCTTGTGCACAGCAGCACGAGTTGACTTGGCTAAACAGCTCAAGCGAACAAGATTTCAGGTTTCAGATTGGCAAACGACCCCAAAATGAAGCTCCCCTCTTCTATTTATTCTCGCTGCCGTTCTCTCTCCTTGTGGACCATCCCTTTGCACCTCCCTTTCTCTCTCTTTGCTCCCTCCAAATCGAATTCCTCAAGGGAGTTCGAATTCCTCCTTGGGGTGGTCCCCACATTCCACTATCCAAATAATTTTCCTTTTTCTCTGAAGTTTTGGAGCATCCCTTCTCACAAAAAATTAATTTGATATCTTTCACCCACTTTTCCTAAGTTTCATGCCCAAAATTGTTCACCACCAAAATTGCAAAGAAAATAGAACCTCCTTAGCATAATTTAATTAGAGGAAATATTACAGTCCTCTCCCAAATATTCCTGTCCTCAAGCAACTACAATGACGCGTGTTGTAGTATTTGTTCTCCCTCCCTTGTAGCGTCCTCCTTTGGCAGATCCTTCCACCAAACAAGAAACTCCTTAATGACCCTGCTCCATAGTTTCTTCTCTCTCACTTCCAAGATGGCCTTTGGAACTAAAATCAGATGCCTCTCATCATCCATAGGTAGAAACTCCATAGCTTTTAAAAACTGCTGTCCCAAAGCCTTTTTCAGGCAAGGGACGTGGAATACATTATGTACCTTTCTCCCTCGTGGGAGCTCCAACTCATATGCTACCTCCCCAACTCGCCTGGCTACCCTCTAAGGCTCATAGAAACATGGCTTGAGTTTCTCTGCACCTTTTTGCTTCAGTGTGGACTGTCTGTATGGTTGGAGTCCCAAAAAGACTAAGGCCCCAACCTCAAAGTGCCTCTTAAATCTTCCCTTGTCTACATATAGCTTCTGTTGGTTTTGGGCCATCTACGTGTTATCCTTGAGAGCTCTAAAGATATCACAACTCTCCTGTATCCAATACTTAGATCCTAGAGCCATGCTATCTCCAAAGATCATATGAGCAAAGGTTAGTGCATCATAACCATACAAAGCACGAAAAATTGACATATCTATGGACATGTTGTAGGTGGCTTTGTAGCAGTGTTCTCCAAGATGCAGCCACTTCACCCACACACGCTTCCGCCCCGTCACATAGTTATGTAAGTAGCCCTCTAGCCACTTATTCACTATCTCTGTCTGGTTGTTTGTTTGTGGATGACAGCTAGTGCTAGGTGTGAGCTCAATCCCTACAAGACGAAATAACTCTTGCCAAAAGCCTCCCATGAATTAGTTGTCCCTATCACTAACAATGGTCTTACGAGTAACCATGTAGCTTGAACACCTCCCGAAAGAATAACTCGGCTACCTATGAAGCTGAATACCGAGTCGGAATGGCAAAAAATTGGGTGAATTTAGTCAACCTGTCAACCACCACATAAATGCAATCTTGTCCCTGTATTGTTGGCAACCCTGTGATGAATTCCATAGAGATGCTCTCCCATTTCCTCTCAGGAATAGGGAGAGGCTACAGTAGGCCAGCCGAATTTGTTTGCTCACCCTTGTTCCTCTAACAAGTGTCACACTCCCGAACATGCCTCAAAACGTCCTCCTTGAGGCCTCTCCAAGTGAAACGCTCTCTGATGGCCCTGTATGTCTTAAGGAACCCCTGATGCCCTACCAACGGTGAATCATGTGCAGCCTACATGATCTTCTCCCACAATTGGGAGCCCAGTACCAAATAGATCATGTCTTTCTAGTAAATTACCTTGTTCATCACCCTGTATCGGTCATCCCCAGCTATGTCGTCCAAGATCTCACACGCATGTCAATCCTTGGAGTACTCAACCAACAATTGTGCTCTCCAGTCTTGAGCAATGCTCATGAGTGAGAGTGTCGCAAGCCTCCTAGATAATGCATCTTCCACCACATTTCGCCTTCCCTTGACAAACTATATGTCAAAATCATATCCCTGGTTCTTAGTGACCCACTTCTATGTGAAAATTCTATCACTGCACATTTGATTTACTTTTCCTACTTATTCTTCAATAAGTTATTTATCAAATTCCTTCAATAAACATTAAAATAAATTCTGCTACAGATATCACACCATAATACAGAAAAAAAACACATGTACAAGAATCAACAAATTGACACAGATATTTTGGACAGCAGTCCCCGGAAAAACCCAATGTGGGAAAACCGGTGCAGTAAGGGACGATTTTATTATTCAGCGATTCTTCAGTACAATAGGGTGCCAAATTGGCTTACCCATAGAGAGAAAAATTCTCCAACACTTCTCCTAGTCCCAGCATCAGCTTGGCTGACCTCTGCGTGGCTCCTAGACACTCTCTGTCAACCCCTATTTGACTGCGTCAGCCTTGGGCCTCTCTGCATCACCCATGCAGGCCCTGTAATGACTGCGCAATCTCCTGCTACATCTGCGTCTGCCTCTCCTACTTCAGCGCTGGTCTCCAGTGCCTGATCCCGTCTCTCTGTTCCGTACTTGTTGCCTCCTGACAGCTCACCAGACCACTAGTTCGAATTTCTCAGCTAACCCTACTCCAGAAATTGAACTGACTAGTCTCCCTCCGTGTGTTCTCCAAGTGACCCTCAAGCCTTCTCTTATACTTTTCTCGTTGAAAAATCAACGGTCGAGATTAAGTCCCTAATCAATGGCTAAGATTAATTCTGACTTTATCCATGACTTTTGGACCCTTCTAACACAGTTTTATATTAATTCACATTAATATTTTATTTTCCCTAAGTTTAGACTTAGGGACTCCATTAAAAATATTAATTACTTTAATATCTCCTAAACTGTTTAGAATCAGCCCAAACCATTTATGGGTATTGGATATCTCATGTGCTTTAGCCTCTCCACTAATTTTTGTGGCTAGAGCACATCCGATGCTACCCCAAATCAACATTCTACTGCCTCTCCTTCAATTGTTTCTGCTCCAAGAAGAATCAGACACTATTGTGGTCAGTCTTCACCTTAAACCTATTGCCCACCAAGCATTGTTGAAACTTACCCAGCGCATGCAAGATCGCCAGCATCTCCTTGTCATATATAGAATACAATATCTCGTGTGCCTGCAGCTTCTGGCTCTTGAAAGCAATCGGGTGCTCCCCTGCATCAGAACTGCCCTAATGCCCTCTCCCAATGCATCACACTCCAAAACAAAGGGTTGTGACAAATCAGGTAAAGCCAACACTAGGCAACTGCGCACTACCCTCTTTAGGCGCTCAAAAGCCCCCTGTGCCATATTTGTCCACGCAAACGCTCCCTTCTTTGTCAAATCCATGAGGGGTGTTGCCAGTTGCAAAAATCCCCTCACGAACCTCCTATAATAAGTACATATGCCTAGGAATCCCTGTAACTCCATCACATTCCTGGGTGTAGGCCATTCCAAGATGGCCCTAATCTTCTCCCGGTGAACTCGCACCCTATCCTCCCTAATGACATGGCCAAGATAGAACATCTTTGTTAGTCCAAACTCACACTTAGACATCTTGGCATACAGTTGTTGCTCCTCTAGGATGTGTAGCACCTCCTCCAAGTGTTGTAAATGCTCCTCCCATGTCCTACAATAAATTAGGATGTCATCAGAGAAAACCAGTACATATCTGCGTAGCTGCTTGCAGAACACATGGTCAAAAGAAGACTGGAAGGTAGTTGGAGTGATGGTAAGCCCAAAGGGCATCACCAAGAACTCAAAGTGTCCATAGTGATATATGAACATTTTCTTCGGGATATCTTGCTCCCTCACTCGAATCTAATGGAACCCCGAGCATAAATCTATCCTAGAGAAGTACTTGGCTCCTCTAAGCTCATCCATCAATTCATTATTAGTTTTGTAGCATCAGGCAGGTGTTGTAATCTCGACTTTAGCCAAAGAGGCTAAGAAACACCAGAGCTCTATAACCCAAAAAACGTTTCAAGAGAAAACAACTAGAGATGCCTCAATTAAGTTAATTAGTCAGTAATTAAATTTAATCATGGTCGTTGGTGAACCAACGAGAGATTATAGGAGGAGGTCGATGGGGTTGGAGCAAGACACACTTGAGAGATTGATTTCCTTGGCAAATCGACCTATCCAACAGCAGTAGTTGAGCATGGAAGAGGAGTTTGAGTCGAAGGGGAAGCAGAGTCGATGAGGGGTAGAGATCGTGATTCTGGGGGAGATTCCAGTTCCGGAGAGGTAGCTTTGTCACTTGTTGCTGCCTCCAAATTATTAAGCCTCCAAATTCCTGGAAACTTGTGCCTCCAAATTCCAAGAAACTTGTGTGCAGTACAGTTGCTCTCCCAAGTAATTCGACCTCCCACAACTGAGCCGAGTGTCCACACCCAAACAAGTCAAATACCTCAAAAAAGGATTCTAAAATAGCTCCAAATCATAACAAGGCCTCTCCTAGAGTGACTCTCAAGGTTCACCAAAGTAAGGGTTAGAGATTCCCATTTGGAAATCTACATGTGCATAGCAGCACGAGTTGACTTGGTTAAACAACCCATGCAAACAAGATTTCAATTTTCAGATTGGAAAAAGACCCCAAAATGAAGCTCCCCTCTTCTATTTATTCTTGCTACCCTTCTCTCTCCTTGTGGGCCCACCCATTCGACCTCCCTTTCTCTCTCTTTCTTCCCTCCAAATCTAATTCCTCATGAGAGTTCGAAATCAATTGCATGATGCTTTTAAAATTAAATTAAGAGAAAAGCAAGATCAGATTGCTGATATGATTGATGCAGCGTCTACAGTGAAGGTAGATGCAATTTGTGATACAAAAGATCTAATAGAAAAAGTTAATGCATATTGTAATACAAATGAATTCATCCTTATAGCTAATGCAAGTTATGCCACAGCAAAGCTGATAAAGAAAAGTGATGCAACACATGATACAGATACTCTTATTCAGAAGTTTGAAGTGGCATGTGATAAAAATGAACTAATAGCAAACGATGATGCAACTTGTGACATAATACAGGTGATTGATGCTCAACGTGATATAGGCGACTTGATGGAATCAATGAATGAAGCACATGATAGCAGAACCAATTGTGAAAAAGACAAAGAACAAGCATATGGCCTTTCTAGGATGGTTTTCAGACCCGGCGAAGAAATCTTATTCAACAAAAATTGGAATTGATAGGTATACACCAAAGAAAATAACTTTCGTATTCCAGATTTCTCCAAACCAGCTCAGTTTGTGAGTGCAGGATTTCTTAATGAAGTTAAGAGTATGGATAAAAAGTGTCGGCATTATCAGACAATTGGTTACATGGAGAGTCAGTGTTTTAATCTCCATCCTTATTTTCATTGTAGGAAGACAAATCATCTATCAGAAAAATGTCGAAAGAAAAACCCTAAAAAGAAAGGTAATTATGGATGGATGAATTCTCGATGATGCAATTAATTAAGGAAGCTACGTAAGTCCTACAATCTAGTCAAGACAAAAGCAAAGAAAAAGTTGTTGGAACAGATGAACAAAGAAAACAATTTCCAATCAATTATTCCAAAAAAGGTGGTACTCTCCACACCTAAAGGGGCATAGCACAATGATAAAGAATCTCTCCTACAGTTTTAATGGTAAGGAGTAAATTGATGAATGAAGATGGTTAGTGGTAAATCAAAAACCACCACATTATTCAAATCAAAGAAGTATGGTTAGTGGTCATCTAAAACCCACCACATTATTCAAAGAAGATTGGTTAGTGGACATCCAAAAACCACCATTTATTTAAAAGCAATCTGGTTGGTCGTAAACCATAAACCACCAGTTTCCATGGAAGATGATTAGTGGTCAACCAAAAAACCACCACTAAAGAATTCAAAGCCCCAGCTTGGATCCTTCCAAAATGAACTATCAAGTTTCAAATTCTTACCACTCAAATCAATCAACATTTAGTCAAAAATTGAGAATTCCAGCATAGTAACTAATTTCCTCAACTGAAAAGCATTTCAATTATTCAAAGAAAATGTTCACACATAGTACTTGTTCACTCCCAAACATTCAGATATTGACAGTATTTCCACGATGGATATGACCCGCTCATATGCCATAGCTCTCCCATATCTCTACTATTGTTGTTGCTCACTAGTGCCTTTGGAGCGTCTAACTGCAACCTGTACAACTTGTTGCTTCTCACCTCAATCTCTTTTACTAACTTCCAATCCTGGTGCTTCGAAAACACTTCTTGTCTGCAGAAGTATACGCATACCCGTTATCCTAAAGAGCAAAAAATAAAATCAGGTTCATTCCTAAACCTGGCACATGCAACTCATCTGTAACATGGATATTCTTTCTCAACCCCCTCTAAAATGTGATTTTCCCTCTCCCAATTGGAGTACACTTGGGCTAGTTTCCCATTTTAATATGGAAGCCTATCTCCCCTACCTTGTAGCTAGAGAAATACTCTTTAACTCCTGTCATATGACATAATACCCCACAATCTATGTATCAAAATCTTGTGGTGGTCAGACTAGATAAGCAAGCTATAAGAGCGAATTCGTCTTCACGTCATGACGACAGTTCATAAATATTCGTTGATGCTACTGTCTGTCAGTTCTTATTTTCTCCCTTCTTTATGTTCAAACATTAACTAACATAGTGTCCTTGTTGTCCACAACCAAAACACTTGATTTTACTCAAGTTTTTTCTTTTTCTTCACTCCCTTGGAGTTAGACACTTTGTTTGGGCCATTCTTGGCTTTTCCTTTTCTTGCAAGAGCAACATTCTCATCATCTTCTCCCTTCTAGCCTCTACTATTGCTAGCATCAACAAGGCACAACCTAAGCTCCTCTTGAGTGAAATCGCTCCACAAACAATCCCAGTTAGACAGGTCTTGTCGTCCATTCATCACTTGAACAAACATCCTCCACTACTTTGAGAACCCATTCAATGCAATTCTCATGAACTCATCATCACCTCGTTTCTCTCTAACAACGGCTAACTCATCCTTGACTTGTCTGACCAAGGTGAGATAACTAACAACGCTTTCTTGTTGACTTTTGTAGCATTGAATGTATTCTAGCCAGGAAATTTTGTGGAGAGGCTAGAATACATGTATTCTCCAAAACCCATAAATCATTTCTGAAATTCCACCTAGAGACGACTTAATTAAAATAATTAAGTTTTTAAATGATTCCCTAAGTCTAAACTTAGGAAATCTGGTTAATTAAAGGATATTAATTAAGTCATGGTGAGAATCTTCTAAAAGAAGCCATGGATTGATTTCTAGTTACTCTTAGCCATCGATTATGTTTTAATCTTGGTCGTTGGTGCTCTAACAGAAGATTATAAGAAGTCGACGAGTAGATGGAGAATACACCAGGGCAGATATTCATTTTCTCAAGCAAATCGATTTTCTTAATGGCTGAAGTTCCACAAGAGAAAATCAAGTCACAGAGTGAGTTGCAGGTGGGAGAGAGAGGGCATCAACATAATCTGAGAGTGCAGGACGAATCTGGAGGAGCCAGCACAAAGAAACGACGCAGGTCAGCGCAGCAGAAAGGTTGACATAGGGCCCACATAGTCACTGCGCAAAGAGTGATGCAGAAGGGCCAGTGAAAGAGGCAAGAGGTCCTCTTCAAGGTCAGAAAATTGTTGTGGAGTGTGAGAAATTCACCAGTAAATTTCTCTTAGTGACTCTTCCTCTATTTTTTCTTGTACAAAAATTATTGCTGAAGATTAATAAAAGAAACCCTCATCCGCTACATCGATTTTCCCACATTGGATTTTTCCGGGGACAATTGTCCAAAATAATTGTCACTGTGGTTATAGTGCGCTAGTATTTTCCTTGTATTTATTTTCCACAGAATTTTATTTGTCAAGGCTGCAGTGTATGTATTTTGATATTTGTTGTAGAAAAATGCAAATAATTTGTTTAAGTAATTTAACAAATAGAAGAAATATTATCAGTTACTGTAGTAGGATTCAAGATCACCGAATTTTCACATGGTATCAGAGCACTGGTAAAGCAAGAAGAACTCAATTGCAAACGGAAGAAGGATCTCGAAAATACTGCATAGGCAATAGTTCGAAACCCCAAAGAGGTTACGCAATCCATTTGTTAAGTGAGCAAGTTTTCATGGTAAGTAATTCTCTAAGAGAGTTGATAGAGAATAAAAAATTTCGGATCGAGATTTGTGAGAGGCAGAGGGAGCAGTGCAGCAGTTTCCACGTAGAGCAGCAAATTCAGTGTTGGGAAGTTATAACACAAAAAATTATGGATAATCAAGAAGCCTCAAAATTATCTTCCAGATTGGAAAATGAGTTTGCGTGTCTCAGGATCGGCTTCAACTAGTGTTTGGTATATTGATAGCAGAGCTTCATCTCACATGACTGGAGTAAGGGAATATTTCTTGAGCTATCAAGAGGAACAATTGGACTTCCATATCACTATAGGCAACATAACTAAGTGTACTCCAGTAGGGAGAGGCACCATAGGTTTTCAGACGGAACCAAGAACCAGTACTAGCTCCATGAATGTCCTAACATGAACCTAATTTCAATGTCCCAGTTGCAGGATAAGGGATACGATGTATACTTTGTGGGAAAGAAAGTATATGTCAAGCATCCTACCTGAAAGAACGTGAGACAAATTGGAGTTTGAAGCAATAGGCTATATAGAATGCCGATTGATTCTCCAATGGTATTGATAGGTAGTGATAACAACAGTAGAAAGGAGTTGAATGAACTATGGCAGAGGAGGAAGGGACACTTGTACCATGGAGCACTCAGGATGCTCAGAGAGACTGTAACAGGAGTTCCAACTCTCAAAACTGAGCATGATGATCTATGTCAAGGATATGGACTTGGAAAGTATGCAAAAGTAGTGTTTCCCAGAAGTGATAGCAGAGCCAATGGCGTGTTGGGATTGATACACTCAAATATTTGTGGCCCTACGTACACCAAATCTCTTAGCGGTGGCGAATATTTCGTCACCTTCATTGATGACCATTCCAGAAAAACATGGATCTACTTCTTAAAGACCCAGGATGAGGTCTTTGATCATTTTTGAGAGTTCAAGGCTCTCGTAGAAAACAAGACAAGGAAAAAGATCAAGGTACTACATTCAGATAATGGTGGAGAATACACGGATAAAAACTTCACAGATTTATGTGCAAAGGAAGGTATCAAAAGAGAGTGGACTGCTCCCTACAATCCGCAGCAGAATGGAGTAGCGAAGCGGAAGAACAAAACCATAATCGGGGCAGAAAAGGCCATGTTGTATGATCAGGATTTGCCCAAATTCCTATGGGCAGAAGCATGCAACACGGCAGTGTACATTAATAACAGGACACCTCACAAGGCTTTGGGGAAGAAAATGCCAGAGGTAGTCTTCTCCGAGAAGAAACCCGAGGTAAGTCATTTCAGGATATTTGGGAGTGTGGCCTATTGTCACATTCCAGATGAGAACTGTAGTAACTTAGTAAGTTGGATCAGACGGCAAAAAGGGGTATCTTGTAGGATATAGCGAGACCTCAAAGGCATACAGAATCTACGTTCCTGGCAGCAGGAAGATTGTAGTGAGGCGAGATGTAAAGTTCATGGAAGATAGAGCTTTCAGAAGATCTCGAGAGATGCCTGCAGGAGATCAATCATCAAATGTTCCTTTAGTCCAGCAGCAACAGGGACCGTAGGTAGAACAAGCAGGGAGACAGTCACAGGATTCGAGTACAGTGACCAGCACCAGCGTCTCCTCAAGAACAGGAAGTTCCCAGCAGACAAAGCTGCAGGTACAGGCAAAGGAACAGATTGAACCTCCCACCACCAGTGGTAAGACCAGTAGGGAAGTGCGTCAGAACTTCAAGGACAAAGAAGAGTTTGTCGGAGCTCCTAGAACCAACAAGAGGCAACGCAAGCAACCTGACAGATACCAGGCCTTGGTGGCTCAGGTTGCAGAACCCTCCAGTTTCCAGGAAGCCGCACAACATCAAGTGTGGCCGGATGCCATGGTAGAAGAGTACAGTTCTATCATGATAAATGATGTGTGGGAGGTGGTGCCTAGCCCAAAGGATAGATCAGTTGTGGGTTCCAGGCAATGTTTTTAAAACCGGAACCAGTGACCGGACGGGTCCACCTAATGAACCGGTTTACCGACCATAACCGGTCTAACCAAGACTGGTTTGGTCTAAACAAACTGATTTTAGAAAAATACATTAAATAATTAATTTTTAATGAAACAAAACTATTTTTAAGATTTAAAACCATGATTCCAAGCCAATAGAGACAAAATATGCAAAGTTTGCTCATTTATATACCATGCAAAGGTGAATATATCAAAATGGCACCGAGTGCAATACATATCATCGACAAAATAGCAAAATACATAAGCAATGAGGCTCTAAATGGCCTATAAAGTCCAAAAACAATCATGCAAGCTATAAGGCCATTGGCCTAATACAAGTCTACAGTGTACACATGATCAATCATCAAGTTCATCACCACTACTAACCACATGATCAATCATCAAGTTCATCACCACTACTAACCACAGGATCATCATCAGGAGGTACATAGAAATCATCTGGTTCAGAGTCTGAGGATGCCTCAGCCTGATCTGCGACCTCAATAGCAATGCCACCAATAACAATAGCAGTGGACCTAATGGAAGCATGATTTTGTCGACCTACACAAATAGTGTCTTCCATTGGTTCTTTGCCTTTCCTTGATGCCGCTACTAATCCTGGTTCTGATGCCGCCACATAATCTGCTTCATCCCCCGCTAAAGCCATGTTGATATCAAAATCTGCCTCAAACACAGGATCTTCAGTCTCCTCCACCCATTCTGATGTTGGATCAATATTGTCCAACACAATGGGATCTAGATCAGGGGTTTTGTTCATCATTTGGTCCCTCCCCAATCGAAGGTTGTATTGCACGAAAACAAGATCATTTAATCGTTTTTGGTCCAAACAGTTTCTCTTCTTCGTGTGTATGCGCTCAAAAACAAACCAATTGCACTCACAACCTGAAGCACTACAAGTTTGAATGAGGACTCTAATTGCAAACCTTTGCAATTGAGGACACTAGCCACCAAATGACTCCCACCAATGTGCTGCAAAGAAAAAGACATTAATTAGTAACTTAGTTTATAATTTGAATTGTAAAGAACGTAAACAATTTTAACTTGAAAAGAAAAACAAATTGTAAATAGGAATTTCTTACTTGGTTGATTCACATCTCTTGCCATCTTTGCCAAGTTTTTGCCAAAAGTACCACCTGCTATAGTGAAAACAGTAAGTTGTCTATGTATTTCCAACTGGTCTGCATCGGTAGGGACCATGC
Organism: Pinus tabuliformis; assembly: GCA_031772625.1. Taxonomy (NCBI): domain Eukaryota; kingdom Viridiplantae; phylum Streptophyta; class Pinopsida; order Pinales; family Pinaceae; genus Pinus; species Pinus tabuliformis. The sequence continues at coordinate 529,169,645 of CM062819.1, read as the reverse complement.
GCTCCAAAGTAATCAATCAATCAATCTAGCTCTGACCTCCCCATCATGCAGATCTCCTAGCCCATTTTTATAATGATACTTTGGGTTCAAAAAATACCAAATTGCGGGTATAGGACGATGGAGTTGATTATTTCATCTGTTATCAATGATCTCCCATATACGGCCATATTTAGCTAACTTGTCCTTGTAAGCTGCCCGTATCTACTCCTTTGCCTGATCCATAGCCTCATAAATGTAGCCCATGGCCAATTTTTCACCATCCACCATCCTTAGCACCTTAACAAGGGGCTCGGTAATTTTCACAAGCTCTACAGACCTTTTCCAAAAATAATTCTTTTTGGTGTCTTTTCCATGTTGTCTATGAGCCCACCGAGATTCAGACCATTCTTTAGAAGAAAACGTTTTTTGCAAGCTTTTATGTTGACCATTGAGACATTGCAACATGAGGAAGTGAGTTGCAAATCTCGTAATTGCAAGCCTAACAAGCTCTTTGCCCCCAGCGTTTTTCCTCATTAGGCTCAATACCCATGAGTGGTTGTAAATGTATTTTGTAATGCACTTGGCATGCTCTACAATGTGTTTTACCCACTCCATTTTGCCTATGTCATCAAGCATGAGGTCTATGCAATGTGCAGCACATGGAGTCCAAAATATGGTCTTATATTTGGACTTAAGCATCTTTCCAGCAAGAACAAAGTTTGAGGCATTATCGGTGATGACCTGCACAACATGTTGCTCCCCAACTTCCTGAATAATGTCATCCAAAATCTCAAATAGAAGGATTGCATCCTTCACCTTATCAGATGCATCAACTGATCTCAAAAACATGGTTCCTTGAGGGCAAGAAACAAGGAAATTAATGATAGTGTGGTTCTTTCCATTGGTCTATCCATCTGACATGATGGAACAACCTGTTTTGAGCCATGAATCTTTAAACTCAACCAAACACTCATCAATGGAAGATATCTCTTCTTGCAAAAGAGCTCCCCTCAAGTCATGCATACTAGGGCCTTTGAAGCCTTTTCTTGCTATAACAGAGTCCCACACAGCTTGGTAATAAGGTGAGCAAGCAGCATTAAATGGGATATCTGAATCATACCACCATCTAGCAATGTATTGATGACATTCTCATCAATACATGAGAAGTTTCTTTGCATTGTTTTTTCCAATGTTGATCCAAAGTGGGTTGACGACTTGGCTGGGAGGAAGTGGGATTAGAAGAGGCAATGTTGGCAGAAGATGAGAAAAAACTTTGGATGTTTGTTCTCTTTGTTCCTTTTGATGGTTGGCCACAAGAAGGATGAAGATAGTGAAAGGGGTCATTGGTGGAAGGGATAGAAGTTGAGTCTTGAATCTCATAATCATCATACCCACTCTCTTTCATGGCTTCTAATAGTGCCCTCTTCCTTGCAATGTCATCTTGGATGGCCTTCTCCCTAGCCTTGTCCTCATAAAAATTTTCAAGCTTGGAAATGTATTCTGCCCTAATAGGACCTAACACTGCATTTGGTGCATCACATGACTTTACTTGGCCTCTTACCCCAGCCAAGTGTTGTTTCAAATTCAATCTAAGAATACCCCCACCACCAATAGATTTATGGCATAATTTGCATATCATTTTTCCATCAATTACATCACAATGAGTCCATGGACTGTCCTTTCCTTTTGGAGCCATGTTTGCTTGAAATAATTACAATTTTCAAAGAAATCTGCCATTTAAAAAAAATTTGCAGCTAAGAAACATGGAAAACCAAAGCTAAATTTAGGAAAATAAATGCACATGCAAGCTACAAAATTTGATAGCATAGAACTAGAAATTCAATAGCATAGATGACAGAAGTGAGAAGTTTATAAATTTATAACACATAGGAAATTTTAATTCATGGACAGCAGTCAAATGAGGAAATTTCAAGTGAAAATCCTTACCTAGAAATGCAAACTAACTTCCTTAGCCTCCTCTTGAAGATGCCAACTCCACTGACAACTACAAACTCTCTCCAAAATAGGTCCAACTCCAACTCCAAGATGACTAATCCAGCAAAAACTCAACACTCTCCAAGCTCCCAAACAAACTCACAAACGCTCATAAACACTCCAAATCAGATGTGTGAGACAAATGAGAGGGAGAGGGGCCTCTTAAAGGCTTGGAGAGGGTGTTTTTGGAGGGAAAGCACCCTTAGTTTCCCTCCAAAACCCCTAAACTTCATTGAGAAAGCTGTTGTGTGGGGCCTCGGTAGGCATGGTAACCGGTCGGGTTAGGAGGGAACCAGCCGGATAGGACTGATTAGGGCCCATTTCTCGCCATCCTACCTCCTTAACCGAGTGTTTGCTCTGGTTCCAACTGGTGTCCCTGCTGACCTGCCAATTAGACTAGTAACCGGTTAGCTGGGCCGGTTTTAAAAACTATGGTTCCGAGTGGACATACAAGATCAAATACGCTGCAAATGGAAGTGTAGAGAAGTACAAGGCTAGATTCGTGGCAAAGGGGTATTCACAAAAAGAAGGAATATACAATGAGGACCAGTGTGGAAAAAGTCCCAAAAAAATCGAGATTTATTCCTAAAATTGTGATTTTTTGGGCGAAAGGATTAAATCGGCCGATTTTTTGGCGATTTTTTCAAAAACGAAAAAATCGCGATTTTATCGAAATAAGCCCGATTTAATCGCGAGTCGATTGAAAAAATCGGCATGAAATTTTTTTCGTGGATAAAGACCCGCAAAGGGTGGTTTCAGTTTAGTTTTTCTGTGCGTTTTCATTGTTCGTGGAGAGGAGCCGGCAAGGTGTGTCCACAGTCCATTGTCAACACTCAACACTGGTGACCTCGTTGATAGCATTTGCCAAGTATTCAACATTGCCATCAGTACTATATCATTGCATTTCTTTCTCCATTTTTGGATTAATGCACATTGCATATTAAGCATTATTCTTGAATCTTGATAGGCGTAATATTCTTGAGCGTTGAACATTATCTACTTGTAATCATAGAACCCCTGTAGCAAGATTTTCTACCAAATACCACTCACTGAAGGCCCCGAAAATTTCGTTGTAGCTTACTCAGTCAGGCCCAAGAATTGCACTGCCCAGGCCCGAGATTCATGGCCTCTTATCACCTGACAGTTTAGGTAAATGGATCGATGGGTCGAATTACAGCCTTAAGCCTAATGCTTGAATTGGGAGGTTAAACCGTTAAAGTTAAACTATTTTTTAAGGTTAAACCCTGTGGAAAATTATAAGAAAATTACTTTTACCACATTACAGCCTTTCATAAATTTGAAGCATGTACCCAACAAGATTATTTAATGGCCTTCAAAAATATAAAGCAGTAGACTGTAGGATATTCCGATATAGTGGCATATTATTCCAGAAAAACCTCTCAAGCAAGTTTGTTGGTAGAAAAAGGCCGTGAGATACATCTATTCGTGTTCAATTTTCAGTCTTGATTGGATAGCTATTGGGATTTAGTATCAAAAGTCAATGTTTGATCTATCATTTGGCATCATATATAGGAGTTGTTTTTCATGTTTATGTCACAATTTAATTATTTGATGTCCTTGTTTATTTATATTTTTAAAACATTGACAAAAAAAAAAATCTGTATTTTTAAATGCTTGCCACAGTTTGCTGATTTTTTTCACTGATGTTTTCAATGTCGTGACATCAAGAGCCTCAGCAATTTTTGTCGATGCCAATGTTCGCAACACTGATTCTAAATACCATAAAGACAAATTAACAAACATGTTTCATTAAAAATCTTTGTTTAGAATAATTTTTTTATTCTTTTTCAATCAGACATAAACATGAATATTGATTGTATTCTTCCAGAACGCAGACAGGACTCAAAATTCAGGAGTTGATTCACTATTTTGATATGTGATGTAGCACTAGATTCATATACATATTATATATTAGCTTTCTCTACAAGTTTATGTGGAAATGCATTTATTTGATGTTGTGGATACTGTAGATGTTAAAAAAAAAAAAATTTAAATGAATAATTGTGTTTTTTTAATTTTGCCGACTTTTTCGAAAAACTCCCGACTTTGCCGAGTTTTTCAACTTTTGGACCCTGCCGAATTAATCCCAACTTCGAATTTTTCCACATTGTTCGAGACTCATGAAAAGAACACTCATGTATGCAGATTGAGGAAAGCCCTGAATGGGCTCAAGCAAGCACCCAAGGCATGGTACGGTCATATTGACAGTTACTTGCAGCAGTTGAGATTCATCAAGAGTGATGCAGATCCCAATATCTACTATCTGATGGTGGAGAATGAGCCTCTCATTCTAGTTTTATATGTAGATGATATGTTTTTGACAAGATCATCTAGACTCATAGAGGACCGCAAAAGGAAACTTGCAACAGAATTCGATATGAAGGATATGGAGTTGATGCACTATTTTTTGGGGTTGGAAGTATGGCAGAAAAATGGGGAAATCTTCCTTGGGCAAGGGAGATGTGCTACAAAATTTCTGAAGAGATTCAGAATGCAAAATTGCAAACCCATGGCAACACCCATGATTATCCACTGGAAAAAGATAGATGCCTCAGGGGTCAGGGAAGTCGGCCCCACCTCGTACAAACAGCTAATTGGGTCACTTATGTATCTAGTCAACACTAGGCCAGACATTTGTTTCACAGTAAATACCCTTAGTCAGTTCATGGTGGAACTGAAAAGGGTACATTGGGCAGCAGCTAAGCACATTCTCAAATATGTGCATGGAATAGTCGGACTCGGGTTGAAATATACTCGAGGAGATGACATCAGTTTGAGCGGATTCACAGATGCAGATTGGGCAGGTAGTTCAGTGGACAGGAAAAGTACCTTCGGGTACTGCTTCAGCGTTGGATCAGGGATGATCTCTTGGTGCAGCAGGAAGCACAAGTCGGTAGCATTGAGCTTAGCAAAAGCAGAATATATGGCGGCTAGCACAGCTACATGTGAAGCCATATGGCTTAGGAAATTGTTGGTGAGTTTGTTCGGGAAGAAAATGGGAACAACCAGTGTTTACTATGATAATCAGAGTTGCATAAAATTCTCTGAGAATCCAGTATTTCATGATAGGTCAAAACACATTGATATCAAATGTCATTTAATCAAGGATCGTGTTCAATGAGGGGTAGTCCAGCTGAAGTATGTCCCCACAAGAGATCCTGTGGCAGACATACTCATGAAAGCTCTAAGGAGAGCTAAGTTCATCCATTTCAGGGAACAGATGGGTATGGTGGAGAACCCACTTCAATAGCAGATGGATTCTTAGTTGCAGCAGCAGCAGATGAGAGGGAGTTGTAGGGCAGAGGCAGTAGTTGACAGCAATTCGGCAGGGTCAACAGCAGCACAGACGCTCATGTGGAACAACCTGCTGCCTGAGGAACTCCTCTCTTCTTCGATGTCATCAATTTATTTTGTCATGGAGTCTTCATCTTTCAGGGACTTCTTCATAGGGCACAGACCATCCATCACTTTCATCCATGAGTTAGTCATGTCCTCATTTTATCAGAAAGTGATCCATCAGCTTTCCATCTGGCTTTGCTTCATGTCATTTTGCTTTCTTCCATGCTATATTTTCTGAAAGGATCTTACATCCCTAAATATGGTCCTCTTGGAAGTCATCTATAGATCTTCCCTTTGGCAGTCCTACATAAGCCCATCCAGATATTAGTTCAAAAATAAATGAACACTTAAATCAAACATTACCTTTGTGATGGTCTTTCATCATGACATCTTCCTGTAGGTATCAACATCCCACATATAGATTGACACATTTCCCAAAGATATTCATTGTCAAGGGTCTCCATCTTTTTCCGACTCCTATCAAAGTCTTCATATCTTTCTGGGAGATATTCTAGTCAACATTTCTTGGTCTCGAATGTTGAATGCCTTCTACCCTTATTACATATTTTCACGATCTCTTCCTTTCTTTTCACACATTTCATTCCCAGGAGCTTCCAATCAAAGTTTCTTAATTGTAGTCAACTTCCTTATGATTCATATGATAACATATTATGTTGATTTCATCTAGTGTGACTTTTACGTTTTGCAATATTTCAGAGGAGGAGATCCTTTCTTCTTTTGATCATATTTCCCAAGCTTGAAATAGTGATCCATATTATCTGTAACCATATGATACGACTTTCATAATAGCCTATGTAAGCATACATACCTCATCTTTCCTTTCGGTCATCCAGACTTCCTGTAGCAGCTTCATTTGCACGAAAGAACTTTACCTTTATACATGCTTTCCTGCTATGTCATCATACCATCATCCCTTGAATCCCATTTGTAAGGCCTCCGAGAGGTGAACGACGGCCGCCGGACGGGCGATCGTGCACAGACGCGGGCAAGCGCGCAGGCGGGCGCGCGGGCGTGCTGAACGACGATTGTGCGACGGTGTGCGGTCACCTTATATGCGACGAACGGGCAGACTTATGCGACAAAGGTTGGAGCATGTGCGAGTCACTTATGGAAAACGTTATTGTATATATATGCGTTGGAGGATTGGCTTGCAAGCCAACTTGCAAGTGTTGTCCAATGGACATGTTGTTACGATTTGGGGGTCGGCCTTATGGCTGTACACACCCTTTGAAAACGCAATGGCTTGTGTATATATATGGGGAGCGCAAGGCTCATTCGATCAACACATCTTCGCACTTCTAAATCAACGCATAAGGGGTAAAAACTGCGAAGGGTAAAAGAGGATACGCATACCTCATGCGTAGTCCATCTAGAGTGCAGTTTTGATATTTTTATGCCGGTTTGAGGAGGTTCGGGTGTGCGGTTTTATGCAGGATTTGGTAGGGAGGTTGAGTGGCTCGGGTGAGCACTCCTTATGCAAAGGTGCATGAAATGTTGTAAAAGGCAGGTGGCCTGTCTTTTGTAAAAATTCGTTAAGTGTGAGACTTGGTTCGGCCAAGACACACTTGTTGTAAAATCTGATATTCTTGATATAATAAAATTGTCGGGCAGACTTTCTGGGAGTTGCCCCTCCCTTTGTACTTGATTATTGTTGATGTTCTCGGTTTATTGTTCATGGTTAATAATTGAGAATGGTCTTCATTAAAGTATAAAGGATAATGCTTCTACTTGGTTATAAAACACAAACTAAGTATGTTAATGTTGAAGTAGGCGTAGTCCACGGGTGTTAGTATTGTTAAAAAGAAAGCGCCCGGTGGTGCCGCACCTCGCTACAAGCGGTTGGAAGATCACCGCAGGTGTAGGGGCGTGACAGTTGGTATCAGAGCTCGGTCGGAGCTGGTGACAGGTGAAGCAGGTGCAGATAAGGTTATGGAGAACAGTCTGGGTTTCGTAGACTTGATGGTTTATGGCAAGGCCATTCAAGCTCTAGTAGACACGGGTGTTACACATAACTTTATGACAACACGGTTAGCAAAAAAAACTGGGCTGGAGGTCAAGGCAGTGAACTCTAGAGCTAAGGTGGCAGGTTTGGTACGCGATGTACCTGTACAGATGAAAGAATGGAAGGGTCAGTTGGACTTCATAGTGATGGAGATGAATGACTTCGATGTGATACTTGGACAAGAATTCTTGAATGGCAACAAGGCTATTGTTGTCCCCTTCTGTGATAAAGATGTTGCAGGCATGACTACGATGGAGGATGAACTTGAGGCTGATCAAGTTGAACCAGGATCGTGCAGTTTGTCAACATGGATGTTGAGGTCACTTACATGGAGGAGCCTCATGATGATGAAATAAGTGATGATACTTGTGTTCCATTTGAGCATTTGGGAGATGGACCATGTGCAGGGAAGGGCAAAGCCAGTTTGCCAAGGCAAGAGGACATCTTACCATGGATGACTATGATGGAACCTTGTATGGAAGAACAAGGATTGTCAACCATTGCAGGGCTTGTTGGGGCTACTTGTGACCTTATGGTTGAAGGTGCAAGGACCCGTGACAAGGGTGGAACTTGATGATCGTTGCAAAAGATTGAGTCATGCTTTAGCCACATGGAGAATTGGCTAAGTGCCCGGCATGACTCATGGACAGATTGGAGGGCACACACTTGTGATGTTTTGGGTGGACTTCTCATGGCCGAGACCAAGAGGTAGTCTTGGTGGACACTTTGGTGGAGGAGCTATGATGAAGGGACTCATGACATGATGATGAGATGGTTGGGTGACCGAGTTCACTAAACCGAAAGTTGAAGGCTTGGATGGGATGGTTAGATGTTGTGATGTGTCTACTTGGTTGGACTACATGGGCAACTTAGTCATGGACATCAGGTTGGAGACTTGAAGACATGGAGCATGGCAGACCTATGCAAGGACATTGTGTGGAAGCACTTGTAGAGATGTCAAGGGACATCTAAAGAGGAGTGCTAAGGCAGGAATGTTATGCAGGAGGACTTGCTAGTGTAACATGGGAACTTGAGGATGGCACATTGCAGATGATGAAGAGGACTTCATGGACCTGAATGGGGCACATCGAGAGTTGATTACTTGGATGGAGTTGTGAGCAGCTATGGAGCATTCCTACTACATGGGGAGCTGAGGCATATTGTATGCTTGTTGAGGTGTTGGTTGGGGGATGGCTTATGGAGCTCATGATGACATGAGATTGTTGTGACTTTTAGGGACTTCATGTACGGTGGACTTAGAAGATCTGATGCATTGAGGAGCTGAGGTCAGGTGACCTTGATGCAATATGGGATGCATACTTTCAAAGTACATGTATGGGCATGGCTTGGAAGAGTGACTTGATGTGGAGGATCGATGAGGCACTTTGGAGTGATGAAGTTACAATGATGATGATGATGCTTTGGTGATACACTTGAGCATGGGTTGAGCCGAGACTCAACGACTTTCTATACATGGGAGCTGATTTGATCAAGGATCATGGGCAGCACATGGATAGGTGAGACAAGTGCATACTTGTTTCAATGGCAGACTTGAGGGATGACACATTGTAGATGTGATGAAGGGTTGCTTCATGGACCTAGATGTGGCACATCGAGAGACGGTTTGATGAGATGATCTCTTCACTTTGGAGGAGACACACACCTGCACAACATATTGCAGATGACAGTGGTTCTACATATGTTGTGGTGATGTTTGCCTTATGTGGAGGAGACGACATCGTGGATGATGATGATCTTGGTGGAGAGCTACCGAGATGGTATGTTGTCGAGGACGACAACGATTTCAGGTGGAGGAGAATGTAAGGCCTCCGAGAGGTGAACGACGGGCGCCGGGCGGGCGATCGTGCACGGACGCGGGCGGGCGCGCGGGCGTGCTGAACGACGATTGTGCGACGGTGTGCGGTCACCTTATATGCGACGAACGGGCAGACTTATGCGACAAAGGTTGGAGCATGTGCGAGTCACTTATGGAAAATGTTATTGTATATATATGCGTTGGAGGATTGGCTTGCAAGCCGACTTGCAAGTGCTGTCTAATGGAGATGTTGTTACGATTTGGGGGTCGGCCTTATGGCTGTACACACCCTTTGAAAACGCAATGGCTTGTGTATATATATGGGGAGCGCAAGGCTCATTCGAACAACACATCTTCGCACTTCTAAATCAACGCATAAGGGGTAAAAATTGCGAAGGGTAAAAGAGGATACGCATACCTCATGCGTAGTCCATCTAGAGTGCAGTTTTGATATTTTTATGCCGGTTTGAGGAGGTTCGGGTGTGCGGTTTTATGCAAGATTTGGTAGGGAGGTTGAGTGGCTCGGGTGAGCACTCCTTCTTATGCAAAGGTGCATGAAATGTTGTAAAAGGCAGGTGGCCTGTCTTTTGTAAAAATTCGTTAAGTGTGAGACTTGGTTCGGCCAAGACACACTTGTTGTAAAATCTGATATTCTTGATATAATAAAATTGTCGGGCAGACTTTCTGGGAGTTGCCCCTCCCTTTGTACTTGATTATTGTTGATGTTCTCGGTTTATTGTTCATGGTTAATAATTGAGAATGGTCTTCATTAAAGTATAAAGGATAATGCTTCTACTTGGTTATAAAACACAAACTAAGTATGTTAATGTTGAAGTAGGCGTAGTCCACGGGTGTTAGTATTGTTAAAAAGAAAGCGCCCGGTGGTGCCGCACCTCGCTACAAGCGGTTGGAAGATCATCGCAGGTGTAGGGGCGTGACACCATTAGTTGGACTTCCTGATGAAACTCTTGCTTCCTTTCTAAATCGATGAATCCTTTGAGGATCTTTCATATCCTCAACTGGCAAATGTTTCTTTATTGACTATTCTATGATGATCCCAGTCAATGATGACCTCTACTTCTTTCTATAAGTATCACTTGAGGTTTCAATGAGGTTTCCAAGAGCTCTCATTCTTTGTAAACAGTAGAATTTATTCCAGACATTCTTTCTGCTTCCCATGTCACGAGCTCTTACTTCTAATGCTTCTATCACGATGTTATTTTCTAATCTGATGCATCCTATCTTATTTACATTGCTTCCTATCTATAAATTACAAGTGAAAAGTACCTTCTAGTGAAGAAGATCATCTCAGTCATAGTAGAGATCTTTTTTCTTCTTCCTTCTTAAGCTTCTTTGTCTCAGGTTCTTTCACTTCCTTAGTAATATGGGCTTCTTCCCTGTCCCTCTTGCGTTTAGGACAATCTCTTCTATAGTGCCCAAGTTTCTGACAACCATAGCATCTTTCCTTAGTCATGTTCTTTTTCTTTGGAGGACCAAACTTTCCAAATTTCCCTTTTCTTATTGTCACTGATTGATCCCTTGATCTTTTGTTACTTTCTTTCTTCAACCTGTCTTCTTCTGCCTTGCAGAGAGACCATAATTTGATGAATGGGATAGCTTCCTCTTCCCTAATAGATATGAGGTTACCTTGCTCATCAGTCAATGCATTTAGAATAATGGAGATCATTTCGTTATCGGATACAATCTCTCCTAGATCCTGCAATTGATCTTTTTGAGATGCCTTTGAGAGGCATGACGATATCCCTACATCCTTTGATACCTTCAATTTATAAAGATCAAATCTAAGTGATATGATCTTTTCTATCGTGATTTTAGAGAAAATTTCTGCCAACTTATCATATATTTCTTTAGATGTCTTGATCTGATATTCACCCTATGAGTGACATCAGTTGAAGATTTATTAAACAAAGGTATTACAGACTCATGTATTGGTGTGTACTCTGTGTTATTGAAGCAACGGATCGATCAAATTGCCAATACACAGACAATTTAAATGGAAAGACGGCAGAGAAATACAGTAAGCAAACACAAAGACACAAGAAATTAATAAGGAGTTCACCCTATTCTCCAGGGCTACATCTCCAGTCCACCTTTCAGTGGTGGCCTTATTTTATTGTGTCTTTAAGCAGAGAATTACAATACAGGGACTCAATATGAGTTCTCCTAAAGCAGATTTGCTTGGCAGGGTGGTTCTCGGATTCCCCAAGCCACTTGAGTACACAGACTTCTTTTGGCTACCAGCTATGTGACCTTCTGGTCTACAGTGGAAAGAGCCTAATGTGGTGCTCAGTCCAGACAGATCCTCTATGGGATGGCATGAATCTTCAAGCTCTCTGGTGCTCGATGCTGCCTTTGGTCAACTCGGCCCTCTGTCTCCTTCTGCTTTTGTTATACTCTCTTCTTTCTCTGGTTTTTGTCTCTCTGTGTTCAGTCCTCTTCTGAAGGTTCACTGTTCCACTTCTCTGTCTCTCGACTGACTCTGTATTCTGTCTCTATTCATGGCCTTTAGGCCATCCGTTCCAAGACTGTTTGTTTCCTCTTCCGCCTCTATTGATTTGTCGTCTGCAGCTGCACTTGGAGTTCCCTGTTCGACGTCATCATCAGCGCTCAGGGAGTGGCCACATGTTCTCCTCTAAACGGCGCCAGCCTACTTCGTTGGTTCGTTTCTTCAGTTACGTCATGGATGAGTTCTTCCTCCACCATGGCGGTCAAACGAATTTCAAACCCCTTCTAAAACGCGGCTCATTCCTTCGTCGATTCCGCTTCCTCCATCGAGCGCGATCTCAGCCGTCTAATCTGGGGCCTCCAGATTCGACGCCATATGCACATTTCGTGCGGTTGACTTGCTCAACCGTTAGCGCGCGATCAACGACGGTTTTCTCTCACCTTCGCTTGCCACGCATCGATCGATGAATGGAATCGCTCCGTTCTCGTCCAAAACCTCTTATCATTTGAGGGCGCCCCGATCAATACGGCTGGTTTTCCAGAGCGCGGGTCCCGCCTTCGTACTTTTAGCGCTTTTGCTTTTTCTGCCCCCCGGTTCTCCAGCTCCCCCATGCGTCTGAGTGCTCGAGCTTTTCCATTATGGCCCTGTTCGCCCAGCGATACGCTAATCGCGCATCAAAAATCACCTCCTTTTCTCGATCCGGGGCTCCCAGGGGCTACTTTGACCTCCCGTGCAGTCTCCACGGGCCTCAGTTAGCACGCTTTGACCAAGGTCCTTATCGTTCCACACTGGCTGCCATTGCCACTGGTTCAGGGTGTTTTTGATCGTTGTTTTAGATTCTTTAGAGATTTGTCCCGACCTAATACAGTCATGCTTTTTTGACAGTTCTTTATGGATCTAATTCGGATCATGGCCTTCCCACTGAAAAAGCTTTTGGACCACCAAAAGTTGGTTTTCAAGCATCGACTAAGTGAGGGTATTGCTTTCCCACTTGTCCAATCTCAATCCACTTTGCACTGCTTGGCTTCGAACCTTTGAGCCCAATCCTGAGGTACTCAGCATCTCCCCTGTGCATTGTCCTTACCTTCCTGTCCAGCACTGTGTCTTCCTGCAATTCATTAAGATATTTAGGTAGCAAGTCATCAATAGAAGGCAATTGACTCTGCTCTTCAGGGTCCTCAATCATTAAAGGTTCAAACAATCTCAAGCAATCTGCATTTACAACTGAGTAGATGTGCATGTAAGCTAGCAAATCAAGGCGAAAAGCATTTTCACCAATCTTCTCAAGTATCCTAAAGGGTCCATACTTGATAGGCTTTAGCTTTTTACCTTCACCTTGCATCCTGTCCTTGCTGATATACAGCCAGACTTGGTCTCCAACTTGAAAACTATGCTCCATCCGATGCTTATCATGCCTAGCCTTGTACTTGGCTTGGCTCTTTTCCAGTTGTTCCTGTACTGCCTGGTGGATCTCCTGGATCTGTTCAATGAACCTAGTTGCCTTGTCCACATCATTGTGTCCATCAACCATGGTATCTTTACCAAAGACAAAATCCAAAGGAGACCTTGGTGTGAAACCAAAACAGGTCTCAAAAGGAGATCTCTATGTAGAAGAGTGTTTGGCTCTGTTGTAAGCATGCTGCACATAACACAAGTGTTCATCCCAAAGCTTAAGATGTTTGTTGCAATAACCTCTCAGTAACTAGATCACTGTCATGTTTACTACTTCTGTCTGGCCATCTTTTTGTGGATGAAAAGCTATGCTTTTCTTCAATTTAGTGTCCATCAGTTCCCATAGACTAGACCAAAACTTCCCCACAAATCGGGTGTCTCGATCAGATACAATGGAAGTGGGCAATCCAAAATGAACCCATACATGTTCAAAGAACAATTTCGCAGTCTGTTCAGTTGTAATATGTTTACTACAAGGTATCAAAATACACATTTTGCTGAACCTATCCACAACAACATATAGATAATCATGACCTTTCCTAGATTTAGGCAATCCTCCAACAAAATCCATGGAAACACTTTCCCAAGGGTGAGAAGGAACTGGCAATGGAGTGTACAAGCCTAGTTTTTTGTTACTGGGCTTGCTTTTAGCACACATAACACACCCTCTTACATATCTAGAAACTGCCTCATTCATTTTCGGCCAATAGCAGAACCTTTGCAGCTGTGCAATTGTTTTACTTACCCCAAAGTGACCTGATACCAGAGAAGTGTGTGCTTCCCTAATTATTTTTATCATCTCAGTTTGTGGAATGCAGAGTTTCCCACAATGATATAAGAGTCGGTCCTTCACATGATAGTCCAATTCTTCTACTCTTTTGCCTTGACTCAAAGTTGCATATACATCTTTAAAGTCCATATCTTGAGCATATTGTATTATGCTTAAGTATGGTAGATGCATTTATAATGGGTCTAGATAACATGTCTGCAACCTTATTATGTATGCCCTTTTTCTATCTGATGACTAAATGAAACTGTTGTAGAAACCCCATCCATCTGTTATGTCTCGATTGCTGCAACTTAGTTTGGGAGTGTAGATATTGAAATGGTTGATGATCAGTATGTATTACTATCTCTTTTCCCATTAGGTAATGTTTCCACTTTTTCACACTCTAAACTAATGCATACAATTCTTTATCATATGTAGGATACTTAACTACTGTAGGGTTAAAAGTCTCAGAATGATAACATATAGGTTTACCGTGTTGTGTTGCTCCCATGGCATAGTCACTGGCATCAGTTTGGATCTCAAATGGTTTTTGTAGATTTGGCAGTGCTAGTACAGGTGTTGTACTAATCTTTTCTTTCAAGGTGTCGAAGGCTTTCTGATGTTTGCCTCCCCACTAAAACACCTTATTCAATCTTGTTAAAGCATGTAAGGGAGCTGCAATCGAGGAGAAGTTAGAAATGAACTTCCTCCAATATTGTGCTGCTCCTAAGAAGCTTCTCACTTCTGTAGCAGACCTGGGTTTAGGCCAGTTCACAATGACTGCCACTTTAGAGGGATCTATTTTCAATTCACCTCCCCCTACTATATGACCCACGCAGTTTAGAGATGTTTTGCCAAATTCACATTTTGAGAGTTTAACATAAAATTTTTCTCTTTTCAAAACATCTAATGTCTGCTTAACATGTTTTAAATGTTCTTCCCACGTTTTACTAAAAATCAGAATGTCATCCAGATACACAATAACAAAATCATCAAGAAAAGGTCTGAGTACATCATTCATTAATCTCATGAAAGTAGCAGGAGCATTAGTTAAGCCAAAAGGCATAACCAGCCATTCATACAATCCCTGCTTTGTTTTGAAAGCAGTCTTCCATGCATCTTGCTCTGCAACTCTGACCTGATGGTATCCACTGTGTAAATCCAGCTTGGTGAAATAAACAGCTTCCTTTAATTGATCTAAAAGATCATCTATGCGAGGAAGGGGATAACGATTTTTGATTGTTATCTTATTCAGTGCTCAGTAATCAATGCACATTCTCCACAAGCCATCTTTCTTTCTCACCAAAACGATTGGTGACCCACATGGTGATGTGCTAGGCCTGATGAACCCTTTCTCGAGCAACTCCTGCACCTGCTTCTTGATTTCAGCATTCTCTAAAGCAGACAACCTTTTATACTTGTGGCTGCTATAGTTGTTTCATCTCCTGAGTCTGACCCCAAATCTTTCTGAATAACTGCAACAGTCTTCTTCTTCTTGCCCTCGGACTTCTTAGGTCTCAGCTTTGGATGCAAAATCCAACAATGCTCATCATCATGCCCATCTTTTTTACAGTGAGTGCATGAAGCTTTGGCTTTCTGTGCAGTGTTAGCCTTCCTTGCTTTCCACTTCTGCTTTCTTTTCTCCTTGCTCTTGCTTACAGTGGGTTGGGATGGTCCCCCAACTTCTGGATTTCCATTCTTTCCTCTAGCTTCTAGATGAGTAGCTTGTACAGATACCTCATCTATACTAGTGGGATTAAACATGAGGATGGTATGCCTCATGTAGCTGTGTAGACCACCAATGTACTTTAAAAGAGTCTCTGGTGAGTCTAGTGAGATACCCAACATCAATGCTCTCTTTCTGGATTCTTGAGTATACCCTTGCACACTTTGCCCTTTCAACTATCGAAGAGTTTGCCAACTCATCATGGCTTGTTGCATGTAGGCCAATGGATAGAATTGCTTTTTGATTGCAGCAACAAATTAACTCCAGACAAAGATGGTCTTACCATGTCTTTTCATATCAGCTTGGGTTCTGCCTTCCCACCAAACCAAGGCAGTGCCTCCTAGGCGTAGGCTTGCCAGCGGAATCTTACTCTTGTCTGAGTCTATGTTATGTACCCTGCAATACACATCAATTTGTCTAATCCAATTGTCCAACTTTTCAGCGTTTATCTCTCCATCATATATAGGCAAATCAAATTTAACATCTAGCTTAATCAAAGATGCTTTCTTATTATGCACAAGGCTATTAGGAGGTGTGAGAAAGCTTTCCTCTTTCCCCTTTCCTTTGGAGTGGTCATGGAAGTGAGATTCATCTTCTTCTTTATCTTATTTAGAACCTGATGAATCTTCAACCTTATGCTTTCTAAAGTCTCTATACATTTCTTCTACCATAGACTTTATAGCTAGGAAACATTCTATGAATTGAGGGTCTGGCCCCACAGAACCTTCCTCTGACATTGTCTTCCAAGGATAAACTCTCCCAATTTCAGGATTAGTTTCCACCGACTCTCCTTCTCCTAATTTGAGCTTTGATCTAGTAAGCATTCACAGCTAAACCAACACAAGCTTGTCTAACCTTACAGCCTAGAGCTCTGATACCACTTGATCTGATATTCACCCTATGAGTGACATCAGTTGAAGATTTATTAAACAAAGGTATTACAGACTCATGTGCTGGTGTGTACTTTGTGTTATTGAAACAACAGATCGATCGGATTGCCAATACACGGACAATTTAAATGGAAAGACAGCAGAGAAATAAGTAAGCAAACACAAAGACACAAGAAATTAATAGAGTTCACCCTATTCTCCAGGGCTACATATCTGGTACAGCTTTCAATGGTGGCCTTATTTTATTGTGTCTTTAAGCAGAGAATTACAATACAGGGACTCAATATGATTTCTCCTGAAGCAGATTTTCTTGGCAAGGTGGTTCTCGGATTCCCCAAGCCACTTGAGTACACAGACTTCTTCTTCCTACCAGCTCTGTGACCTTCTGGTCTACAGTGGAAAGAGCCTAATGTGGTGCTCAGTCCGGACAGATCCTCTATGGGATGGCATGAATCTTCAAGCTCTCTGGTGCTCGATGTTGCCTTTAGTCAGCTCGGCCCTCTGTCTCCTTTTGCTTTTGCTATACTGTCTTCTTTCTCAAGTTTTTGTCTCTCTGTGTTCAGTCCTCCTCTCAGGGTTCACTGTTCCACTTCTCCGTCTCTCGACTGACTAGGTATTCTGTCTCTATTCATGGCCTTTAGGCCATCCGTTCCAAGACTGTTCGTTTCCTCTTCTACCTCTGTCGATTCGCCTTCTGCAACGGCGCTTGGAGTTCCCTATTCGACGTCATCATCAGCGCTCACGGAGTGGCCACATGTCCTCCTCTAAACGGCGCCAGCCTGCTTCGTTGGTCTGTTTCTTCAGTTACGTCGTGGATGAGTTCTTCCTCCACCGTGGCGGTCAAACGGATTTCAAACCTCTTCTAAAACGCAGCTCATTCCTTCGTCGATTCTGCTTCCTCGATGGGCGCGATCTCAGTCATCCGATCTGGGGCCTTCAGAACCGACGCCATACGCACGTTTCGTGCGGTTGACTTGCTCGACCGTTAGCGCGTGATCAACGGCATTTTCTCCCACCTCCGCCTGCCGCGCGTTGATCGATGAATGAAATCGCTCCGCTCTCGTCCAAAACCTCTTACCGTTTGAGGGCACCCCGATCAATACTGTCGGTTTTCAAGAGTGCGGGTCCCACCTTCTTACTTTTAGCGCTTTTGCTTTTTCCGCCCGTGGTTCTCTGACTCCCCCGTGCGTCCGAGTGCTCCGGCTTTTCCATTATGGCCCTGTTCGCCCAGCGATGCGCGATTAGCGCATCAAAAATAACCTCCTTTTCCCGATCCGGGGCTCCTAGGGGCTACTTTGACCTCCCGCGCAGTCTCCATGGGCCTCAGTCAGTGTGCTTTGACTGAGGTCCTCGTCATTCCACGCTCGCTGCCATTGCCACTGGTTCAGGGTGTTTTTGATCATTGTTTTGGATTCTTTACAAATTTGTCCCGACCTGATACAGTCATGGTTTTTTGACAGTTCTTTATGGAACCAATTCGGATCATGTCTCCAGCTTGGCTACATAGGAAATGAGAGGATCTTTGATAGACTCCTTAAGAATCTTTTGAGCCTTGAGATCCCTTTCCATGTATTTAGATAATCCTTGTTCTTCGGATGGCTTGGAGACCTTTCCATAGACATGATCAATGACTTGATTTACTTCGAGGACTATGTCTATCCTTCTTTTCCATACAAGGAAGTTTAACATCCCAACCAGCTTTTTGTTCTCCTTGAAACATGAAGTCATTTTTACTAGAATCAGGAAAATGTACTTACTTGTAAAGATAGAATCTTCAACTCGATAATGATGTTGCTTCAGATGATCCTTTCCTCAATAGAAGATTACCTTTTGATCGAACCTTCCTTTGATTTGAAGAGCTTCCACTTCTTTGGTGATGTATGAGTGATGATCTCTAAAGTGCTTCTAAGGTTTCAATCTTTCTTCCTGCTTCCTACTTGAAGATAATTTCAAGACTCTTGTTGGTGTAGATTTCTTCGATCTAGGGTTTGAGTAGATCTAGATTTCTTGCTTGGTGTTCTTTGACTTGCTTTGATACTTCTTTGAAGCTCGATTCTTGTGTGTCAACTTGCTTTGAATGCCTCTTCCTAAATTAAGTACCTAAGCTCTGATACCATGTTGAAAGATTTCTCTGCTTGATAATTGCTTGTGATATACTTTTACTTCTTAGCTTATAGTCTTTTCTTTGTTATGTTACTATTGTGTTCTTTTCATCAAGACAATTACCAATATGCACAATAAAAGACAAGTGACACAGTATGTAGACTTGTCAGTCAAGGCCAAAACCTCTCACCTCTTGAGAGGAAAACCCGACCAAAATTCTTCTTCTAGATCTTCAATTAATGAGTACCAAGACCATGACATGGACCCTTGACTATAGTATCCTCTCAAGAACCTTGTCACTAACCTTGATGCTCTACCTCTTCCCTTTCTTCTTGATCTCGAACTGCTCTCCTCGGCTGCTTCTAGAATAACTCGGTCTCTATCCTTTACAATGCTTCTTTTCGACTTCCACTAAAGAATCTCAATCTCTAGTCTCCACACTACTCTTCTCACCTATCTCTAGAGAATCTCGACGTCTAGATCAAAAACCCTAGCCTCTATACTGCTTCGATCTTCACTTGATGCCTTCAGTCCTTCTTCTTTTGTACCCAAGACAAATACCCCAGAAGAATTCTTCCTTCGCTGACCCTAGAAGAAACCCTCCTTCGCAATACCCAGAAGAATCTCTCTCCTTTGCAACACCAAGAAGAATCCCTCCTTCGCAATACCCAGAAGAATCTCTCTCCTTTGCAACACCAAGAAGAATCCCTCCTTCACAATATCCAGAAGAATCCTTCTTCGCTATACTTCCTTCGCACTTCTACTGCTAGACTCTACTTCACACTTCTTCCTTGATCGAATGCTTGTCGAGTTTCTTACCTTTAAGTGATGCCGAGTGTGGCTATATATACACCTCCACACATGTCCTTTAGGCTGACATGATCCCTAGAGGCTAGGTTGACTTCTTCCAGCATGTTCTTTCATCGTTGTAGACCAACTTGAAGAGGATAAGTGACAAGGTCTTGGAGGATACTTTACATAGACAATATTGAGCTTTTACAAAATGTAACATGACTTCATTCCATGACAACGACTATCATTTCATGACTAGATGACAAATAATACCTAAAGACTCTCAATGGGACTCTTGACTCAAAAACAAAATCCTTGCTCATGAAACCCATGAAGCAAGTCAATATAGTAAATTTATTTTTCTTCTTTACATATTATTACATAAAATCATAATTACATGTAATTATGAAGACCGAACCTAGTTACACTTTTCAACAGGTTGTTTGGAGAATCTTTTACCCTTTAGTCCCTTTTATTTGAGGTTAGGCAACGTGCACCACTTGTGGTGAATGAATCTGAATAATACAGGTTTGAAGAGTAGAGGAGGGTTCCATCGCTTTCCAAGTAGTACATCTAACGATTTTAGACAAATAGCAAGGGTGAGTTACATCCTAAGATGGCCTCTTATGGAAAGCACTTCATGGAGGTGACTGGCAATCTCATTTTTCAACCCTCATACATGTATTTGACATTGATGCATGCTATTTAAAGACCCCTAGGCTACTTTAGAGTGGGTTCACATAGACTACGGGTGGAGGCAAAGCACCAACTCAGTCGTTCAAACAGAATTTGCTAATTATGGCATCATCAAGACATCAAGATAGAGGAGCAATTCATCTTTCCATACCCCATTTCAAGTTTCAACAACTCGTGGGACAATATAAGTCCATGCAACAATCCCATATTCCATGGCAAACATACTACTCAACCTACTTTAAGTTCAATAAAAAGATCAGTATCTGTTGTTTTGTACGTTGAACAGATAAAAACTTATTGCATGGATTCAAATTCTTGATGAACAAATGACAACAAAGAAGATTATTTTTTGATTTATTATTTTAATTTTTTAATTCTAACCTATCACAGGACACGTCCTTAGGGGTCCTACGTCTCGTATTTCACATGTCGAACATTACATGACACATAAAACGTGTCCGACATGTTTTTCAACGTGTCCTAAAATCAAGACACGTGTTTGGGTCATGTCGAACATGTGCCCTAATGTGTCCTGATTTTCGGACATATGTCCCACTAAAATCCCAAACTAAAAAGTGTCGCGTCTTGATTTTTTTTTCCTTTTTTCTATCAATTTCGTGTACGTTCATGAGGTGTTAGCCAAGATGGATCTTAATGACCCAATGCTAGAGATAGTGACTTTTAGTGATGAGTCTCTTGAGGTGTCATCATCAACACCAACAAATGCAGCGAGAGATCTTGGATTGCACATAGAGGGGGAGGATGTAGCAAAGTCAGATGGTAGTGTTAGTGATGGTGATTATGACATGGAGGAGGACCTGGTCTATTCATAGAGTCGCGACTAGTGAGTCATGACCAGTACCACTGACGAGCTATGATATTTCTAACTATTTTGTATCTACTCTATTGCGTATTTTCCAGTGGCATTCCCTTGGTATCAATGCAACACATTTTGATTTTGATGACTTAATGAAAAATCTGCAATTTATGGTTTTAATATCTAAATTCTACTTCTAAATTTCTATTTTTATTTTATCAATCATGACATTTATAAATTTCTAGTTTCTTATGTGCTTGAACAATTGTTAATAACAATGTTTGTTAAAATTGGCAACTAGGGCCAAACTCTATGTGGGTCATCTTATTTATGGTAGCTGATATTTTTCCTAGATTCCTCCTATCGAGAAGTGTAGGATTGATCTAAAGATCATCCGACTCCGACAAGTATTTATGGAGATATGAATTTATTTGTATTTACTTGACAAATTGTCAAGGTCGGCGCGCAGCTAAATGTGTGGCACACATGCCCAGCAAATCATATAAGTACAACTAAGGTTGATTCATTATCAACTCATCTCATCTCACTCATTCTTCTCTCTCTCTCCTTAGCTTTGGGTTACACAAGGAGCAGCTCACATGTGGGAAAAAGGAAGACGCAGTAGGGCAAGGAAGACACAAAAAGAAGGACGCAGAAGCTGCAGGTCATATATTTGACCAGCGTTGACCAAGTGTCGACCATTCAGGAGTGTGGTTTTGGTGTGGCTGCCTCTCCTAGGCAAGCCGCAGATTTTGGCATGCAAACCGAGGCAATCTAACCTCTAGTTTGACCAGCGTTCACTACCCTAGTTTGGGGCAGCAGGTTGACTTCAGTCAACAGCAGTTTGACTTTGTTTTTGGAGTTGTTTATAGGCTGCTTCTTCAGGCTGTTCAAGGACTAGATCACTGGGAAATTGACCAAGCATATTGGAGATCAATTTCATCTCGTTTGACTAAGTTTCACTTTGCTCATCTAAGGTTTGTTGCTGCTGATATAAAATTACAGAATTTTGATTTTGTACTATTTCTCTCTATTGAACTATTGAAGATAAAAGAAGATTTGATCAAAGGGTTTCCCCGCATTAGGATCTGTCCCTGGCTAGCCGCCACATCTTGTGTCTCTTGTCTTGGCTTGTTTTTTGTTGATCGTTTAATGTTCTATCTACACTTTACTTAATGTATATGTGATTGCTAATCAATGGCTAATAAGAAGAAAAGAAGTAAACTGCTCTAAGCATAGAACATACCATAATTTAACATGGTATTAGAGCTAAGGTGAAGACAAAGCCCAAGCAAGAGCAAGAACAAGAGCAATCACCAAAGGTTGGCAAGGCTATCCTAAAAACTTCATGGGGTCCTCGAGAAGTCTGACTATCACGAATGGAAGATGTCTCTCGATCTGACTTTAGAAGATCAGGAAGAGGTGGACCATGTGAGAGGCAATATTGTTGCACCTCCATCAAATGCATCCACTGCTACCAAAAGCAAGTGGACCAAGGGAGAAGTCAAAGCAAAGAAGTTCATCCGGGACTCTATTGACAAGCACCTGGTGGCCTATGTTTCTGAGCTGACCACCTCCAAGGAAATCTATAATAGACTGGTCAGTTTATTTAAAGTTAATGATGCAAATCAAGTTTTGTTCCTTAGAAATAAGCTGAAGGAAATTAAGAAGGGCAAAGATGAGAGTATGCAAGCATATTTCTTAAGGATCACCAAGATCAAGAATAATCTCCTATCTATTGGGGAAGTAATTCCTGACAGGGAAATGACTATCACAACTCTTGGAGGACTGCCACCTGAATGGTATATATTCAGGACTACTCTTCTCAACAATAATGTCATCCCAAGATTTGAGGAATTGATGGCTAGATGTATTCAAGAAGAAACAAGGATGTAAGAGCAAGAAATGCCCACACTTAATGGCAATCCCTCTGCCTTTTCTTCTCATGCTAAAAGAAGAAACAATTCTAGGGTTAAATCCAAAGGAAAGGCTGGACCGAAGGGTGGAAGAAAAGGACGATGTTACAATTGCAACAAAATGGGCCACGGAGTGCCCTGATAAAAGGGACTCAGACCATGACAATGACCAAAATCACTCTCAAGGCAATCAAAGCAATGGCAGGTCCAATGGAAGAGGTAAAAGAAATGTCAGAAATCAAGGAAGAGGACAACCCTTCAAGAAGGCAAGAAACTCCAGGTATGAATCTAATGTTGTTAACAATAAGCAAGATGAGTATTGTCTACCAGCGGCCCTCTCTACTACTGCTCCCTCGGACTTGCTGGTAAATTGGCTTATTGATAATGGTGCCTCAAGGCACTTCACTGGTTACAAAGAAGCTCTCTCTAATCTGATAGAGAAGGAGACCAACCTGGAAATTGTTCTTGGGGACAACGCAAAATATCCTGTGAAAGGCATAGGGAATATCACTCTTCAATTGAATCAGGGTAATAAAATTCATTTGCAAGAAGTCATATATGTACCGGATCTCAAAAAGGACCTGGTGTCCATTTCAGCAATGGAAGACAAAAGCTACAAGGTGACCTTCATCGATGGCAAGGTACATGTATGGAAAAAGAATTTTAAAGAAGCTTTCACTATTGGGTTTCGAGTCGATTCATTATATCAAGTCAGAGGAAGTCCACTAGGTGTCATGAGTTGTGACACATCACTTCCGAATTATGGCATCGGAGGTCTACTCACCTTCATTATAACGCTCTACCCAATGCAAGACAAATGGTGACAGGGATGCCCGAGTTCCGAGTATAGCAAGAAGGTGTATGTCCTGGATGTGCCGAAGGGAAGCTCAAAAGGGACCATTCCCCTCAAGCCAAAGCAAAAACTCTGATATATTGCAGTTGGTTCACTCAGGCATATCTGGTATGACGTCTGTGAACTCCTTCGAAGGATATTTATATTACCTCACTTTACAGATGATTATTCTCACAAGACTTGGATATACTTCTTAAAAAAGAAGGATGAAGTGTTCACTTGGTTTCGTCACTTCAAAGCCTTGATCGAGCATCAAACCGAAAAGAAGATCCAAATCTTAAGGATTGATAATGGGACTGAGTATGAATCAAATGAGTTCCATGACTTTTGCAAAGAGGCTGGCATTAAGAGGGAGACTACAACACCATATACTCCTGAGCAGAAGGGTGTAGCAGAAAGGAAGAATCGCAAGATTGTGGAAGTTGTCTGTGCTATGCTCCATGATCAAAGACTTCCGAAGTTTCTATGGGCCGAAGCTGCAAATACCGCCGTATATGTGCAAAACCGATGCCCTCATCAAGCATTAGGTTCCAAGACTCCCGAAGAGATGTTCACCGGTAAAAAATCTGACGTATCTCATTTTAGAATTTTTCGAAGTCCTATATATTTTCATGTGTTGAAGGAGAAAAGGAATAAATTGGGTGCATCCAGAAAGAAAGGAATCTTCGTGGGCTATAGCGAAAATACTAAGGGCTATAGAATCTATGTGGCTGGTCAAAGGGAAATCAAGATTAGCCATGATGTCACCTTTGATGAAAATATGGCTCTTAGCAAAGTTGACAATCTTCCTACTCAAAGGGGATCTAAAGACGCTGACATTGGGGAACCGAAGGAAAAGGAAGATGAGACGATGCCCGATGTGGAAGAACCTATGGATCATCTTGATCCCCCTCCGCAAGAGCCTTCCTCTTCTAGGAAAAGGCCTTCATGACTTAGGGGGACACATGATGATGCTAAAGGACACATTGCACCCAAAGGGACTTTCTGGGAAAGTAAGAAGTCGGCCAGGTATCAGGGATACTTGACCATCATGAGCACGATCATCCAAAATGAGCCTTCATCATTTGCAGAAGTTGTCAAGCATCAAGTATGGAAGGATGAATGACTAAGGAATATATGTCCATCATGAAAAACGATATCCGAGATGTGGTCTCCAGACCCCAAGACAAAGCAGTTGTCACTTCGAAATGGCTTTACAAGATAAAGCATGTAGTTGATGGAAGTGTTGAAAAGTATAAGGCTCGTTTTGTCGCTCGCGGCTTCTCTCAGAAGGAAGATATAGACTATGACGAGATATTTGCACCTGTTGCCCGATATATCACCATCAGCTCGATCATAGCCCTTGCTACTTCGCAAGGATGGAACCTACATCAAATGGATGTCAAGATCGTGTTCTTGCATGGTTCGATCAAAGAGGAAGTCTATGTGGAACAACCCGAAGGATTTGAGATTCATGATCAGGAATCTCACGTATGCAGGTTGAAGAAAGCCCTCTATGGGCTGAAGTAGGCACCCCGAGCATGGTATGAGAGGATCGATAGCTACCTGATGAAGCTAGGATTCACTAGGAGTGAAGCCGACCCTAACCTTTACTTTAAGGTTGAAGATGACAAACCTCTCATAATGGTGTTGTACGTTGATGACCTCTTTCTAACAGGTGCAGACCCTCTCATTCACAAATGTAAGAGGGAGTTGGCTTTTGAGTTTGAGATGAAGGACCTAGGACTGATGCACTATTTCCTAGGACTGGAAGTGTGGCAGAAACCAGGGGAGATTTTCCTATCTCAAGGAAAATATGTGGTGAAGATATTGGAAAGGTTCGGTATGGTAGACTGCAAGCTCGTGACTACCCTAATGGAGCTTGACTTCAAGAAGTTAAGCGGATGGAGCTTGACTTCAAGAAGTTAAGCGGATGGAGCTTGACTTCAAGAAGTTAAGCGGTAGTGCTGTCGAACCTGTTTTACGGAATGCTACTGAGTATCGTTAACTCATCGGAGCATTAATGTTCTTGGTGAACTCACGTCCAGATATATGCTTTGCAGTCAACACGTTGAGTCAACATATGGTTGAGCCTCACCACACACATTGGATTGGTGCCAAGAATCTATTGAGATATCCATGTGGCACAATCACACATGGTTTGAGATACACTGCCAAAGATGTGAGACTACATGGATATATCGATGTTGATTGGGCAGGCAATGTGGTGGACCGAAAGAGCACTTCCGGGTGTTGTTTCTCTTTGGGATCTGCCTCGATATCCTGGATGAGCAAGAAGCAAAGGTCGATGGCTTTGAGCACTGCCGAGGCAGAATACATTGCTGCTAGTATGGCCTCTTGTGAGGCAGTCTGGTTGCGGAAGCTCTTCAATGAGCTGTTTGGATTCACACTAGATACTATTGTGATCCTGTGTGACAACTAGAGCGGGATTCGTTTATCAGAGAACCCCGTATTTCATGATCGCTCCAAGCACATTGATATCAAGTACCACTATATCCGGGATATGGTATAGCGGGGAGCAACAAGGCTCCAACATATCGGTACAGATGAACAGGTTACCGACATTTTGACAAAGCCCCTAGGAAAGGTCAAATTCTTGACTTTCCGAGAACGACTTGGTGTCGTTGAGAGACCCTCTTATGAAGGTTGTGTATGATGCATATATTGAGCTCTGGGAGCTCCAGGGGGGCGCGAGGTACTTCTTGGAGCGACATGCGACCACAGGGTGACTCACCATCCCCTGGTGGTGCGCTATGTACAAGGTGAAAGGTTCAACCTTCCCCTGTGACACCCCGTGGCGACTGTGGGACAGGATGATTAGTTCTCCTGTGGGCCAGGATGATTAGTTCTCCCGTGGCGACTGTGGGACAGGATGATTAGTTCTCCTGTGGGCCAGGATGATTAGTTCTCCCGTGGCGACTGTTGGATAGGATGATTCGTTCTCCTGTGGACAGGATGATTAGTTCTCCTGTCGAGGCATCCTACCCATGCAGTCTAGGACTCATGGGAAGTACCTCTCATCTGATCAATGAGTAGGGAAATGGGGTTAGGGACCATTAGTAGTACTATCGATGGACACATCGTTGTATCTACCATACTCCCTATGCTAGGATGACCTCCATTGATCTGGGATCAGTGAGAGTGGTTGACACACTCTGAGACTGACTTCGGGTCAGTGGAGGATGGTATGATACATCCTCGATCATCTCTTCTTCTTCATAGTTCAGAAGAGAAGAGCTAAGCAGTGCAAGGCAGTGCATTTGATGGCTAGGACAATACCGACGGTCAGACGGATTAGCAGATGGAGTTCTCCCTAGTTGAGAGGGAGTGTTTAAATTGGCAACTAGGGCCAAACTCCATGTGGGTCATCGTATTTATGGCAACTGATATTTTTCCTAGATTCCTCTTGTCGAGAGGTGTAGGATTGATCTAAAGATCATCTGATTCCGACAAGTATTTATGGAGATATGAATTTATATGTATTTACTTGACAAATTGTTAAGGTCGACCAGCAGCTAAATGTGTGGCACACATGCCCAACAAATCATATAAGTACAAGTGAGATTGATTCATTATCAACTCATCTCATCTCACTCAGTCTTCTCTCTCTCTCCTTAGCATTGGGTTACACAAGGAGCAGCTCACATGTGGGAAAAAGGAGGACACAATAGGGCAAGGAAGACACAAAAAGGAGGACGCAGAAGTTGCAGGTCATCTCGTTGACCAGCGTTGACCAAGCATTGACCATTCAGGAGTGTGGTTTTGGTGTGACTGCCTCTCCTAGGCAAGCCACAGATCTTGGCACACAAACTGAGGCAATCTGACCTCTAGTTTGACCAGCGTTGACTGCCCTAGTTTGGGGCAGTAGGTTGACTTCAGTCAACAGAAGTTGGACTGTGTTTTTGGGGTTGTTTATGGGTTTCTTATTCAGGTTGTTCGAGGACTAGATGACCAGGAAATTGACGAAGAATATTGGAGGTCAATTTCATCTCGTTTGACTAAGTTTGACTTTGTTGATCTAGGGTTTGCTACTACTACTATAAAATTACGGAATTCTGATTTTGTACTATTTCTCTCTGCTGAACTATTGAAGATAAAAGAAGATTTGATCAAAGGGTTTCCCCGCATTGGGGTTTGTCCCAGGCTAGCCGCCACATCTTGTGTCTCTTATCTTGGCTTGTTTTCCATCGATTGTTTTCTGTTCTAGCTGCACTTTACTTAATGTATATGTGATTGCTAATTAGTGTCTAATAAAAAGAAAAGAAGTAAACTGCTCGAAGCATAGAACATACCATAATTTAACAATGTTGCGCAACTCGTACTCGTATAAGACTCATCACAGCATTGACTCGTCGACTCATATAAGACACGGGAATGACCCTTATAAGACTCGTATAAGATTCGTCAAAATACAAAAAAAAAAAGTTAAAATGCTAAATTTTAAGCACAAAAGGGACTAGAGATTGCAATCACAGTGATGAAACTAGGTGGACTAGAGATTACATTCTTCACCACTAAAGATGAAACTAGGTCGAAGGAACTAGAGATTACATTGTTTAAAATAAGCACATACAAGGGGCCCTGTAGAAGAACATAAGATGAGGAGCTACAACCAAAACCACCACAACAGGAAATGAAAAATGTTCATAAACCATCAAACTTCGCCAAGCAGGACAAAGATAAAGCAGTGATGAAGTTTAGAGAGAAGATGTTGATACTAGATAGGGGACATTAAACCTAGTTCAAAGCTCAAGAGGGACTTTGAGAATAATGTATGCAAGTTGTACATAAATTGAAATTTGATTAACATCCACAAATTACCAAAATAAGTTAACATGCATCAACAACTATAAAAGGAATGCAGGAAAGCATAATGCATCTACCAGCAAAAAGCACAGTAAAAGAAAACTCTACTCTAAATCTAAATCAAACTCATGCAAAAGCGTGCTAGCAAATAAGACGTGTGACTCCAAGAATGCAAGCTTAAAGGTCATTCAATTGAGTGACAAGTATGGCCAAAATTGCACCATAATAGAAAAGCATGTACACCCACCTCTGAAACTATTTTGAGTCAAAGGATCATTCCTGATCCCTCACTTTATTTTGGAGCATAACTGACATTTAGCAAGCATGTAACTTTCTTCTAAAGAGGTAATTTCCTTTCCAAGAAGGTGGTGGTGCAGAGAAATAAAGCCCATTGGTTGGTAGATACAAGTGCATTACTATACAAATCTTAAAAGAATTATAATGGAAAGAAATTGAAAATCTTTGGTCAGAATTCAGGAGGGTTTCAAGGACTATGGACATGGATGGCACATACAAGGTGAATAACTATATGCTTTTAGAACAGATGCGCATTAAAGTCACCCAGTCAATCAGCCATGGAGACCTTGATTCACAAGGGTAGAGCTGCAAAGAAGCCATTGGTAGTGGTTGGATGTGTACCTCAAGGAAGTAAAGATTTGAAAGAGCTAGATGGTATAAGTCTAATTGGAATGCAACAGATAGATCACCTCATTTCCAAAAAAGAAAAAATAAATAAATAAAATCTGAACATTTTGTGCCTTTTGAGGCTCACCGGATTCTATACGGGTCCTATAGAATACCCATGGGTCTTATACAGGTAGATGGTTTCTATTAGATACCCGCCGAGCCCGGGTCTTAAACGCAGGTTCTATGCGAGTGCCTGGCTCGGTATAGAACCCACCAAGACTCACGGGTACTCGCGAGCTAATAAGGGTCATCTAAGTCACATGACACGAGGACACGAGACACGGTGGACATGTCAATACGAGTATTCAATATGAAATGCAGCGACCTGGAAACAGCACACGGGGGACACGTTTTATATATATATATATATATACCGAAATATAGTTTTTTATCCATATTAAATTGCAGGTTGCAGCTTATCTAGTCAAATTAAAATGTAATTACTTCTCAAAGTTCATAGTTTACTTTAAAAAAATAAATAGAATCAAAATTTACTATTTAGAAATTAGAATGTGATATGCTTGGTCTTGATTCTTGAATATTCAATGTTCATTGTTCATGTACAACTTATAAGCACATAAGAAACTACTAAGTACTTACTACTAACTATAAATTTAGAATTTAGATATTAAAACCATAAAATGCAGATTTTCCATTAAGTCATCAAAATCAAAATGTATCATTGTTCAGTGTTTACAACAATGTTGCATTAATTGTTATCAGGATAATGTTGGCGCGAGGAAAAAATCGGAAAAAATAGTAATTATCGGGAAATAATCGGCAAAAAATCGTTTGGTACAAAAATATTCATTTTTTTTCAATTTTTTTAATATCTAAACCATCTACAACATAAAATAAATACATTGACACATAAATATGATAAAAGAACTAATATATAAGATGTTTAATATCATTTCTAGTGCTAAAATCACACATAACATTGAATCATGTCCTGAATAGTAAGTCTTGACTCCTGAGTCCCAACTCAGCCTCAAAATATCAACAAAAAATATAATAATGTATATCTTCATGTCATAATGTCATATACAATAAAATGAAGAAAATAACTAAAGTCTAATCCTATTGATTTCCTCTGCCCCTCTTGCGAGAAAATGCCACAGCTTTCCCTTTCCCTCTAGATGTAGATGTTGGTGTTGGTGGAGTTGGCAGTGGAGTTTGCTATGCTCTAGAAGCTGAAGAACTAGAAGTAGGAGCTATAGGAGGTAGACCACGTCCTCTACTGGTGGCAGGGGTAGCCCGGGCAGGTGGTGTCACCTGGAAACATTACAATCTCCCAATCCTGAAATCCTGAAAAACTGATAAGTCTGCTGCATTTTGAATGAAATCTAAAATTCTACTTTCTCCATATGAAATCCAATGAGGCCGGAACCACTCTCAAACATCCTGAGTCATTTCATGGTAATGTTAAAAATTTAAGTAAAAGGATGAAAATGAAGATTAAGGAGAATGTCACTTTTACTTTAAGAATTTAACATTACCATGAATAGCATATCAATACTAGGGCCTAGACTTGATCATTAAGCTGCCCCACTCAAAAATTATTTGTTTCTTTCAAAAAAAATTGCAGCTTATGCAGGCAACATTTTCTATCAACGGAATACACGTTTTCCAGATGCAGGACACGACGAAAACCGGCGAATACATTTTACATTTTACAGGACACGATGAAAAACGTTTTCGACATGTTTTAGGGCCGTTTTCGTGTCCGACACGTAAAATACAGGGACACGGAACCTTGGAGGACATGTCCTGTGACTTAGAGGGTCATGCTTCAATGGTTAATAGCATGAAAAATGAACATTGAATTTTGAACATCATTGATGTAGTAAATTAATAAACTAACTAGTTCTAAAATTGTAAACACTGAATTAGTAAATTACTAAATAGATATCATCATGATTCATATCTATAGATATTCTAATTTATAAAAGATATGGATCAGGCACTATATTTCAGTATTTTGTTAATATATATAAATGTGTCCCCCATGTCTTGTTTCCGAGGTAGCTGTGTCTAGTGTTGAATACTCATATTTACGTGTCCTCCGTGTCCCATGTCCTCATGTCATGTGACTTAAATTCTAATTCTGATTTCTAATTTTCTATATATAAATATAAAATAAGAATCTGAAATTATTATCCATTTAACTATTTATTTGTTTATCAAAATTTTGTATTTCTTTGTTCATTTTAAACTTAACCCTTTAAAAACTTTTCGTTTTAATTTTTTTAATTTGATCTTTAATTATTTACTTGTTTTCGAAATTTCTATTTTGTTAATTTATTTGTTTCTTATCTTTTATTTTAATCATGTACATATTCTAGATGTGAATTACATAATTCTAAAATAAATCTTTTAAAGAGCCTAGAAAGCCCAAGTATAAGTATATTACTTGACTGTGGACATCAATAACTAGTAGATTATAGGGTCCCACCATCAACAATTACATATGTACATACAAACAACTTCTTTAAGTATAGATATAGAGTGGAAGAAGATAGTAGATAAAGGTAGTAGAAATTTAGCATTAATGTTAACTAACACAGGTCCAATTTTAGTTGCTAAAGACTGATATATAGCTGGAACCTAACCATGTTTGATGCATGACCAATCATACCATATATACGACTCTAAGCTCATACGTTGCTTAACATTAATTTGCCAAGACACCTATAATTTAAAAAATTTACCCACTGCCGACAGAAACACAATTTAACATGAATATGAAATGTAAGATTATCAAATGGGGTTAATCTTTGCAGAGTATTATATGATCCAATAGAGAGAAGTTTACGTAGAAATTTCATTTATGAAATTTCCAGTGAATTTCCTTGGAGTCTGAGATGTTAACAGGCATAGTCTTACTTAAGTAGAGATCAGCAGATAATTTTTAACCACATGTGACAATCTAAAGTCCAAAAAGAAATTCTATAATATACATCCTTACAATCTCTGTGCTAAGAATCAAGATTCTCACCATCCACCTCTGAGAGCATGCTGAACAAGTCTAATACTCAAAGGAGCATATCCAGAGAATACATATGCAATATCACTGGGACTGCAATAGAATATTATTGCATTAGTAATAAGTTAAAAACCAAAATTGTCAACATTCCATTGATTTTCAGACCAAAAGAAACTTTCACCATCCATGTTTATTTAGAAATTAGATCCATAAAATAGCAAATCATTCCAGCATGCTAGGAACCAAAATATCTGTAATTGCGAAGGCAGTAGATTTTTGAAAATGTAAACATTAGACAGCAATTTCATTTCCATCACCATGTCACACAATATATTTATATGATCCAGAAACATTCCAGAAATGCTCTATGTGCTGTTCCCCTTGATCAATTTTGTCAGTCACAATAAATTAAGAGTAAAGAAAACTTAGAAGTGCCTTAACCTCTGTCCAAAATAGACTTGGAGATAGAGCATTTTCATCAAGGCTTTACACGAAGCATACAAACAATGATTTTCTGATGCTATTATGAGCATATCCGTAGAATAAAAATGCAACTGATGGACAAAAAAATAAATAGACATATTAACATTAATTAAAAGCAGAAAATATCAAACCCTATTCTTTAATCCACAGAGATGAGAAAAACACATATTTTCCTGAAAAGTAGGAAACACTTTAAAAGATCAAAATGTTTATGATCCCATGAATTATACCATACAAGGTTGTCAACAAATGATCTAAGGGGAAACTAGCCAAGGCTTCTCACTATATTATGTCACCAATAAATCCACATGCTACAGTGATAAACAGAGCAAATTAAGCACATCTAACACAAGAAATAAAACATGCAATCAGTTAACCATAAATGCTCCAGAAACACGCCAAAATGGGCCAATTTTTATTATCAAATGATAGGAGTACAATGTATGATGGAAGGAGTGCACCTGCGCTTGCTCAAGGCAAGCTACAAGCCTCAGGTGTCCAACAAAGTCTGGCCAACCGCTGTAGAACAACTCCTCTCCCAAAAATCTGTGATGGCCCTAGTGAGACTGCGCTGCCAACTCGAAAAACTGAAGATTTACCCCACCTCCGGTGCTCAGAAAATTCTACAAAATTAGCCCCAGTCTCCTCTCAATAAACTCACCAAAACCCGGAATGGGTTTGGTCTAGTTCTGACCCCCAAAATTGACACCCAAATGCCACAACCTCCACATTTAGGTGGAAAATACGGCCCTCCTAGAAAACCTCTGTTGCAACCCTCCAAATGGTGCCAAAATGTTGGGCTTCTCTCCCCTGGATGACGCCCTCAATTCCTCTATTCAACCCAACTCCACAAGTCCTCTCCTCAACTCCCACGTGTACCCAGAATTTTGTCTCCTGCGCAAGCCCTATGAAAGAGAAATTCAACCTGCCCCAAAGCAGCAATCTCTAGCCCCCAAATTCTCCACAAGGCTTAGTCTTCTCCTTGGAGCAGCTATACTAAATTTCTCCCGAGAAGACACCCCCAAAAGCCAGCTAAAATGAGTGATACGATTTCCCAACTACGTCCTCCCTGGAGTACGAAGGAAACCTGTTGAATTGAGCTCCAACTCCACAAATCTCCTCACCCACGTTGCAATGCTTTACCTCCATAGGGTGGCACTCGAAGTCCACCGAAAGAAGGGTGAGCTCTCCCCTTGGAAAGCTCTGTGCTAAGCAGCACTTGTGACCCATCTAAACAGCTTGAGCAACAAAGAAAAGAGAGAAGTTGACAAAAGATCCCAATAGCTTCTATGCCCCTTCTATTTATAATTTTCACTTGCCTCCCCATGTGGGTCCCTCCATCCACTATTTTGACCTCTTTCCTTGCCAAATTTGACTTTTCTCTCCAAGGCGTGCATATTACATGTGGGTGTGGCCTTCACATTCCACTAACAAAATTATTTTGGCCCCCATCTCCTAAGTCTCATCCCCAAAATTTCGTGGGCTCCCATAATAGTAAAAAAAAAATGCAAAATTGTGAAATTGATTTTAGGGAAATTACTCTAGGAAGGAACATTACAGTGCTCCCCTCTGAAATGTTGCTTGTCCCCAAGAACTTGCGGTGTTGGATGCTGAAGTATGTGCTCACCCTCCTAGGTGGCATTCCCATCCGATAAGTTCCTCTAGCGTACCAAGTATTCCCTGATAGTTCTGCTCCTCAACTTCCTTTCTCTAATCTCCAAAATGGCCTCCAACTCTAACACTAGATGTCCCTCATCATCCAGGAGAGGTAACTTTGGGGCTGTTGTCACCTACTGTCCCAACACCTTTTTGAGGCATGAGACGTGGAAAACATTGTGGACCTTGCTTCTAGGTGGAAGCTCCAGCTCATAAGCCACCTCTCCAACTCTCCTGATCAGGGTTGGCACTTTGTATCAAGTTGGAGGAAGTCCATTGGGGGCCATGTCTTGTGACACATCTCTACAATCTAAAGTATGGCACCGTAGGTTTGCCCATCTTCACTATAAGGCCCTACCCGATGTGAGATAGATGGTGACAGGGATGCCCGAATTCAAAGTAGAGCATGAAGGTGCATGTGCCAAAGGAAAACTTACAAGGGGACCATTCCCCTCAAGTAATAGCAAAACCACAGATATATTGCAGTTGGTCCACTCCGACATATCTAGTATGATGCCCATAAGCTCTTGGAAGGATGAAGTAAACACCTGGTTTTGTCACTTCAAGCACTATGTGGAACAACCCGAGGGGTATGAGGTTCATGACCGGGAATCTCATGTATGCAGGATGAAGAAAGCTCTCTATGGTTTGAAGCAAGCACCCTAGGCTTAGTATGAGAGGATTGATAGCTATCTAATGACGCTGTGATTCACTAGGAGTGAAGCCGATCCAAACCATTACTTTAAGGTTGTGGATGATAAACCTCTCATACTAATACCTTATGTGGATGACCTCTTTCTGACAGGAGCAAACCCTTATTCATAAATGTAAGAGGGAGTTGGATTCTGAATTTGAGATGAAGGACCTAGGATTGATGCACTACTTCCTAGGGTTGGAGGTCTGGCAAAATCTAAGAGAAATTTATCTATCTCAAGGAAAATATGTTGTGAAGATATTGGAAAGGTTTGGGATGGTGGACTGCAAGCCTGTGACTACCCCGATGGAGCTCAACTTTAAGAAGTTATGCGGTAGTGCTACCGGACCTGAAATGGGAAATGCTTCTGAGTATCGTCAACTCATAGGAGCACTGGTATTCTTGGTAAACTTCCGTCCGGATATATGTTTTACAGTTAACACATTGAGCCAATATATGGTTGAGCCGCATCACACACATTGGATTGGTGCAAAGAATCTTTTGAGATATCTTTGGGGCACAATCACTCATGGATAGAGTTGCACTGTCAAAGATGTGAGACTACATGATTATTCTGATGTTGATTAGGGCAGGCAGTGTGGTGGATCACAAGAGCACTTCTGGGTGTTGTTTCTCTTTGGGTTCTGCTTCCATATCCTGGATGAGCAGGAAGAAGAAGTCGGTTTCTTTGTGCACTGCTGAGGCCGAATACATAGCTACAAGTATGGCCTCCTGTGAAGCTGTCTGGTTGAGGAAGCTCTTCAGTGAGTTATTTGGACATGTGTTGGATACCACTGTGATCCTCTGCGAAAACTAGAGTGGGATCCTATTATCAGAGAATCTCGTATTTCATGATCGCTCCAGGTACATAGACATTAGTTACCACTTTATCCAGGATGTGGTACAATGATGAGCAATAAGGCTCCAACACATTGGGACTGATGAGCAGGTTGTCGATATTCTGATGAAGCCCCTCGGAAAGGTCAAATTCTTGACTTTCTAAGAAGGACTAGGAGTCGTGGAGAGACCCCCTCCTGAGGGTCCTGTATGATATATTGAGCTCTGGGAGCTCCGGGCAGAATGGGGTACATCTTGGAGCAATGAGCAACCATAGGGTGAGTGGTTTAGGCTTCCCCTAGTGGTTTGCTATGTAGGCAAGATGAATGGTTCATCCTTCTCCTGCTGAGACACAATCATAGGGTGAGTGGTCCAGCCTTCCCCTAGTGACTTGTTGTGTACAGGGTGAGTGGTCCAGCCTTCCCCTAGTGACTTGTTGTGTACAGGGTGAGTGGTTCAGCCTTCCCCTATGATACCCCATGGCGACATGTAGGTAGGATGAGTGGTTCATCCTTCTCCTATGTAGACATCCTACCCATGCAATCTGGGAATCATGGGAAGTACCTCTCATATGGACAATGAGTAGGGAAATGAGGATAGGGACCATAGTACTACCGATGGACCGTACTCCCTATGCTAGCATGACATTGATCTAGGATCAATTGGAACTGACTTCGGGTCAGTGAGAACGGTATGACACACTCTCTTCATTGGAATTGACTTTGGGTCAGTAAGAGTGGTATGAGACACTCTCTTTTATCTGGGACTGACTTCGGGTCAATAGAGAAAGGTATGATACATTCTCGATCACTTCTTCTTCTTCATGGTTCAGCAGTGCAGAACAGTACATTGTTGGCAGAGATAGTACCGACTGGCAAATGGAGTTCTCCCTAGTTGAGAGGGAGTATTAAAATTGGAAACTAGGGCCAAACTCCATGTGGGTCACCTTATTTATGGCAATTGATATTTTTCTTCGATTCCTCTCTTCGAGAGGTGTAGGATTGATCAAAAAATCATCCGATTCCGACATATATTTATGGGGATATGAATTTATTTGTATTATTGCCAATTTGTCAAGGTCGGCCAGCAAGCAAACCAAGCACTTTTACCCCCACTTCAACCTCAACGTTGCATTTAGATAGAGGAGAGCTCAAATCATTTGCGGAGCACATCATCTCATGATCTCTCTCTCCACTTGTTTGGTTATGTCTTCTCACAAGGAGGACGTGGTGGAAAGAGAGATCTAGAGGAGCCCTAGACACAGAGAAGGAGCCTTAGCCACAGCTAAAGGAGGGACCTTAATCCGCAGCCAAAGGAAGCCCCAGCCACAGCAAGGAGAGGACTGGACAGCGAGGGCATTTAAGGGTTGTTTCAGGGGTCCGTTTAGAGGACAGACCTGCTGGTTGGAGGGCTGAGGTCCTGTTCTTGGAGGCCGAGGCTAGGAGGTATGTTTGAGGGCTTGCTGGAGGGTGGACAGTCCTCCTAAGAGGCTGTCGCAGGCCTAGTTAAGGTCCTGTAGGGTGCCGCAGCTGTTTTAGGGAGACAAGTCTATGCGTTGGGCTTGAAACTACCCTAAAGGAGCAGCGTGGAGGGCAGCATCCCATTGGAGGACAGCTGCAGCCAATAGGAGCAATTCTGGGCCAGTTTGATGGGCTGTTAGGGACTGTGGTTAGTGCCCTAACCAGTCCCAGAATTGCAGCATTGCAGCAAGTTCAAAACAACAGTGTTGGAGTTCTTGTAGGCTAAAATGTTGTTGCATTAATGGTGGTTGGACACTATTTTGGAGATGTTTGCTACAGGGGTTGCTATGTGCTAGGCCACAGGCCATAGCACCATAGCAAGGGCTGCATAGGGCAGTCTAGGATGTGCCACAGCATCATAGCAAAGGGAGGAGTTACTAAAGGGTATGTTGCAACTCGCTTGGGAGGTTTAGGGCTGCTGCAAATGCCCTAACCAGGACAGCAATCAAGCGGAATCAAATCAGATCTATGAGCAGCATTTGGGCTGATTGAGCTAACTGTTGAAGGCTGAAGTTGGTTGGGCTTGACCAAGCCACTTAGAGGAAGATTTCCATCCTGTTTGATCAACATTGACATTTCTAATCTAGGCTTTACTGCTGCTGTCATAAATCATCAGATTTGTAATTTTGTACTATCTCTCTCTCTGTTGAACTATTGAAGAATATAAGAAGATTTGATCAAGGGTTTCCACACATTGGGGTTTGTCCCTAGCTGGTGCCACATCTTGTATCCTCTTGTCTTGTCTTGTCTTGTCTTCTACTGTTTATGTTTATGTTTATGTTCTATCTGCATTTTACTATCATGCTGATGTGATTGTTGATCTGGATATTGATATTGGGCTAATAAGAAAATTGAAGTAAATTGCTCTTAA
This sequence comes from Pinus tabuliformis, assembly GCA_031772625.1. Lineage (NCBI taxonomy): Eukaryota > Viridiplantae > Streptophyta > Pinopsida > Pinales > Pinaceae > Pinus > Pinus tabuliformis. The sequence goes on along the minus strand of CM062819.1, from coordinate 529,131,451 downwards.
GCATAGAACATACCAAAAACTAGCAATCCTCAAGGTCAAAAATTTGGGAACCCCACGCAATGAAGCTAGGACTCCTCCAGCTGGCGCAAAAGGTGCTCCCCCAGGTGGTGGTGGTGGATGTGGTCCCCTCTCTACATGTGTCTCGCTATCACACCCGCCTATCTCGAACTCCACGTCATCCTCATGGTAGAGAAGATCTCAATGTAATGGGCCTTGCCCACTATTCATCTATGGCCTAGTGCCCAAGACTCATGATAGGTGAAGCATAGTTGCCTCCTCCGAAGGTCTCTCCTAGTCTCCTCATCCAACTATCCATGCCCCTAGACTGCTTGTTGTGGTGGGGCCGTTGTGTCATGTCCCTTTGTGGATAGGGACTCGTGGCAGTATGGGTGCTCGAATGTTGGGGATTAACCCCCTCCAAACCCCTAGCACAAGTTACAGCCTCCTACAAAGTAGTGGGTATGCGGGATTTCACCAGCGCACTCAATGGCTCAAGAAAACCCTCTACAAATGTGTACACCCTCCTAGCATCGGATAAATCTGGCACCATGACTGAGACCCTCAAAAACTCTGATATATAATGCTCTGGTTGGCCAGTTTGCCTGCGTTGGGACATTTCTCTGAAATGGGCCTCCAAGTCCGTTTATCAAAACACTCCACCACTCTCCGTGTGAAATCCTCATAAGAGGTCACGGCGGCATGCCCTAGCATGGTTAAGCCATGAAACCACCAGTCGTGTGCCTCTCCCTCCAAGTGCAAAGTAGCCATTTTGATGACCTCCATCTCTATCATCCAGTTAAGCTGGAAATAAGTAACCATCTTCTCTACCATGGCTCGAGTTGTGCACTTGATAAATCCATCAAACTTGGGAAAAAAAATCCTCCCAATGGTACGTTGCAACTCTAAACTCTGCACCCTAGACCTACCAGTGCTCTTCTCTCTCTCGTTCTACTTGAGCTAGTAGAAATCTCTGAAGGACAATGCTGTTTTGAAATCCTCCCCCATGGACTGCCACTCCCGGATATAATCACCCATGGGCATCTGATAATCTTGCCCCAGTTGCTCACCTGGCCCTGCTGGCAAGAATCTAGGTAACGTGGTCCTAGCTAGCCCACTATAGGCCTGAGGATGAGTGATGGGTGATTGGTGGTCATATTGGTGAGATGCACCTGAAGCTTCCCCAAACAAAAGGTCTCTACTAGGTCCTTTCTCCTTGTTCTGATGCCTAAATTCCTCCAATGGCCTAAATTCCTCCAATGGCTCCTTCTACCCCTTTGGGCGACAACTACACCTAATTGGTAAGTTAGGTGAGATTTATCAGGAAAATCTTACAGTGTTTTTAAAGGATCGATCTTAACCATGTAGACCATCTGAGCAAAGTTTTTGAGAGGTGTCATAGATACAGGATTTCATTAAACTCCAAGAAGTTTTTTCTAGGGGTGGATCATGGAAAGTTGTTGAGTCGTATTACTTCGAAGGAAGGAATTCACGTCGACCCAACTAGCATGAATGCCATAAAGAAGTTCCTTTTTCCAAAAAAACAAAAAATCCATGCAATCAATTTTTCGATAACATAAACCGCAACTAGAGCTTTATCCAGAATTTTGCTGAAATTGTGAAACCTTTATCCAATTTTCTGAAGAAAGATTGCTTTGAATGGGATGAATATAGCAAAACGGATTTTAGATAGATCAAAGAAGCAATCATGTCTTCCCCTGTCCTTGTGATTCCTTATTACTCAAAGGACTTTATTTTATTATCATATGCTTCTGAGGATAAGATCACTAGAGTGCTCTTACAAGAGAACAATAATAAGAGGATGGATCCAGTAACATAGCTGAATTCAAAGATAACTCCTGCAATGACCATAAATGGATCTTCACAGCCACCAACTATTTTACGAGATGGATTGAGGCTATTTCGAGAAAGAAACCTACAAAAAAGGTTGTCATGAATTTTATTGAAGAAAAAAGTCATCACAAGGTTTTGTGTGCCAGCAAACATCACAACTCATAATGCTAAAGCTTTTAGTCCCACTCAGTTGTCCACGTTCTATTTCAATTATCGGATTATATAATATAATTCCTCAAATAATTACCCACAAGAAAATTGATTGGCCAAGTCAAGTAATAAGAATCTTATGACAATTATCAAAAAAGGTAGTAGGTGATAAAAGAGAAATTGGGAACAGCAGACGTGAAACTCATTTTGGTGACTAAACTAACTAGAAATCTGCAGCCAATACTTCTGCCAATGTCCATGTTTTTATGGTTTACTGAAAGTTTTGGCACTGTCTGTTAGGTCCCTATAATACTAGTGACTACCCCATTACTATTGTAGTTGTATCCCTTATTAATATTGTTGTGCCCCTATTGTCCCCATATTATTATTACTGTGCCCCATAGAATCCCTCTATTGTTATTTTTGTGCCTTTATATTATTATTGTTAAGTCGGCAAGGTTATATTGCGACTCCTTAGACTCCTATATATATAAAGGAGGTTTTGTCATTTGAATCATCAAAGAATCATTCATTTGTGTAATGTAAAGGAGATTGCCCCCTGGAAGAGACTGAATTCTAATGCGTTTATCTATCTTTTCTATCTTTTTGTGAGCTCGTTTCATAACATTTGGTATCAGAACTTTGGATTCTAGGGTTTCGCTGCTCCAAATACGTCATCGTGGCATTTTTGCTATAACTTTTTTCTGCGATATTTCAGAAGCGAAAAAAAAAAAAAACCATTTGAGACAAAATCGCACTGAACCTTGGGTCTGAATTTCAGAGCTTTTTGCGCTATATTTGCGAAAATATGATCTGAGGAAGTTGGTCTTTTTGCAGACTCCTGAATTACATTCCAAACAGGTGACCTGGGGAAAATCATCATAACTTTCTCTCTGAGCATCAGATTGAAATTTCGTAAGAAGGTATAGAAAGAGAATGGACTGTAGTTTCTTGTATATATTTTTCAAAGCCAAAGGTCGAAACAGGGACACGTGGCACATCGTACAAGTTCGTTCTACTGAACTAGTCTATAATCAGGTCACTGTGGGAGATTTGGCATAACTCTTGGAGAATCCAATTTGGATCAGACTGGTGGCATTGGAAAGAGGACACAAAGGGCTACTGCAGGTTGCAATTTCAGAACTAGATGATCCGAAATTACAGAGATACATCAGAGGCAATATCAAGCTCATACAACGTGAAAAAAGGTGTGTAAATTTTTTTATATTTTTGCTTAAGCTTGGTTTGAAAAATTATTTTGAAGGAATTCAAAAGGCGTAGTAGAGCCTTATTATCGGTAACTGATGCCCCGAGGAAAGAAAATGCAAACACCTAGTAAGCAACCTGAAAGCTCTAGCATGATTGATGAAGAAGAGGAAGAAATGCAACATGATATATCAAAATTACGAGACCAAGTGCAACAATTGTCACTCGCACAAAAAATAATAGAATCTAAGATGGATGGTTTAAAGAAAGATGTAGAAGCTAAGATGAATAACGTGGAAGCTAAGATGGAGGATTTGAAGATAGATTTGACAAATTTTCTACAAGAAATACTTACTAATGGTGAAAGGGTAGTAAAAGAAACTCATGATGCGAACAAAAGAAATGTTAATCATGATTTCATAGACTCTAATGTTGGATCGAAGACACACAATATTCCAAAAATCGATACGAGGAAGTTTGATGGCAAGGATCTCGCAACATGGATATTACAGATGAAACAATTTTTCGATCTCAATAATGTGCAAAACACACAAAAGGTACGTATTGCAACTTTATATTTGGAACCAAATCAGTTTGTATGGTATCAATGGCTTTGCTCTCGTAAACAAATTATCACTTGGGCAATTTTTACGGAAGAATTGACAGCACATTATGAGGATACAAAAAGAAACATTTTTTTTAGCCAATTGATAAGTCTCAAACAAAATGGTTCAATAATGGAGCACATTGAGGAGTTCCAAAAATTGAACATAAGGGTAAAAGATATTCCATAGCATAGGATTGATGTGTTCATAGGGACATTAAAGGATAATATCTAGCATAATGTTCGCCTTTGAAAACCTGATTCATTAGAGAAGGCATTCAGGTTAGCAAGAAAAATGGAAAGCAAAATTATGGCAACCAGGAAGCATACCACTCACAACTATAAAGATGGAAGTGTTGTTGCCCCTAGTCTTCCACAACCTATAAGGTTGACACCACAACAATTGGAAGAAAAAAGAGCAAAAGGGCTTTGTTACAGTTATCATAGCAAATACACTAAAGGTCAGAAGTGTGCTGAGAAGAAATTATTCTACATAGATTGTGAAGAGGAGGAAAAAGAAAAGGAGAAAGAAAGGTCACAAGAAGAGGATATACTCCAGGAACAAAGCCTAGATAAATAAGAAAAGAATCCAACCATATCTTGTAATGCATTGGCTAGAATTACCACTCCTCAAACCATCAAGATAGAAGGACAAATCAAGAAGAAAAAGGTAATAGTGTTGATTGATTCAGGAAGTATCCACAATTTTATTCATTATAAAATAGCAAAAGAATTGAATTGCTTCCTATATTCAGCACCAGAGTGTCAAGTAATGATTGCAAATGGAGGAACGATAAATTGCTCTGGAAGTGCCATAATATCAAGCTATTCATGGGAGAATATGTATTGACTAGCCCAATGCTTTCCATTCCAATGGGAGGTGTTGATGTTGTACTAGGAGTCCAATGGCTACAATCCTTGGGTACAATAACTTTTAATTTTCAAAACTTTTCATGAAATTTTTTACGGAAGGAAAGGAAGTTGAATTAAGGGGTATTGTAGGGAAACCGGGAAAGATAATCAGCTCTAACGGTATGACAAAGCTTCTAAAAAATGAACAAAGAAGTGTAATTGCACAATTATGTTCGCTAGATGTTTCCACAACAAAATCATCTATTTCCCCAGATCTCCAAAAAGTTTTGGACAATCATTCCAAGGTATTTGAGACTCCCAAAGGTCACCCACCTATTCGTGATCATGATCATGCTATTCATCTGATTTCAGGAAGTGTTCCTCCAAACATCAGGCTGTACAGATATCCCTATGCCCAAAAGAGTGAAATTGAACGTATGGTTGCAAAATGTTAGAGGCCGGTATAATTCAACCTAGTCAAAGTTCTTTCTCTGCTCTAGTAGTATTGGTGCACAAGAAGGATGGATCATGGCATATGTGTCCGAATTATAGGGAGCTCAACAAGCTCATTATTAAAGATAAGATTCCCATTCCTGTCATTGATGAATTATTGGATGAATTGCATGGATCAATTTACTTCACCAAGTTGGATCTTCGTTCAGGATATCATCAAATCAGAATGAAGACTAAAGGCATTCTGAAAACAACATTTAGAACTCATGAGGGTCATTATGAATTTTTGGTCATGCCTTTTGGTCTTACCAATGCACCTTCTACATTTCAAGGTTTGATGAATTCCATTTTCAAACCCTTCCTTAGAAAATTTGTGTTAGTGTTTTTTGATGATATGCTAATCTACAGCAAGTCTTGGAAGGATCATGTTGAACATGTTGACAGGGTGCTACAACTATTGGAGGAGAAACAATTATATGCAAAAAGATCCAAATGTTTCTTTGGAGTACAAGAGGTGGAATATCTGGGTCATATTGTATCTCATGAAGGAGTTAAGGCAGACCCTAGCAAAATTAAAGCCATTAAGGAATGGAAAATCCCCACATCCATAAAGCATTTGCGAGGATTTCTCGAGTTGACAGGGTATTATCGCAAGTTTGTTAAGAATTATGGGAGAATAGCAGCACCTCTAACAACATTATTGAAGAAAGATGCATTTTCATGGACTCCAGAAGCAACAAAGGTCTTTGAACATCTTAAAGAGGTAATGTGCCAAGCACCGTCTAAGCTACATCGAACTTCACAAAAACCTTTATTGTGGAATGTGATGCTTCAGGAAATGGAATTGGTGTTGTTTTAATGCAAGATGAAAGACCCATTGCTTTTGAAATTCGTCCAATCAAGGGAAATTTTTTACACAACTATTTATGAGAAGGAAATGTTGGCAATACTGCATGCACTTAAGAAATGGCGACCCTACCTAATGGGAAGACACTTCAAGGTAAAAATGGATCATGATAGCCTTAAATACTTTTTAGAACAAAGATTATCCTCTGAAGAGCAACAAAAGTGGGTCACAAAGATGTTGCGTTATGACTTTGAAATCGTCTACAAAAAAGGGAAGCAAAATGTGGTGGCAGATGCACTCTCAAGAAAGGATGAGGATGTGGAAGCATTGTTGTGCGCCATTTCTATTATCCAACCAGATTGGATAAACGAAACAATGGAGGAATGGAAGAATGATGAAGAAGTGTGGGCACTTATTCGAAAGTTACAACAAGATTCCAGTACATCTGATACATTTAGCTGGTAAAATGATTCGTTATGGTACAAAGATCGTTTATACCTCTGTAAGAATTCCCAACTCAAACAAAATATTCTTATGGAATTGCACACTTCTCCCTTAGGAGGGCACTCAGGATTTTTAAAAACTTACCACAGGGTTAAGAAGGAATTTTTTTGGGATGGCCTTAAATCAGATATTCAAAAGTTTGTGGCCGAATGTTTGGTTTGCCAACAAAATAAAGTTGAAACAATTAAGACCCCGGGCCCATTACAACCTTTATCCATTCCAAGCCAACGTTGGGAGGAGGTTTCAATAGATTTTATCACAGGATTTCCCAAGTCTGAGGGAAAGAGTGTCATCATGGTGGTAGTTGACAGAATTACCAAGTATGCACACTTTTGTGCATTATCACATCCATTTAAAGCCAGTGCAGTTTCTACTGCATTTATGGAAACAATTCAAAAGCTACATGGAAACCCAAAGATTATTGTAAGTGACAGAGATCCTATTTTCACTGGAAATTTTTGGACAAAATTATTTTCTTGTCTCGGTACTCAGTTAGCTCATAGCTCATCTTATCATCCTCAATCTAATGGGCAAACTCAGATAGTAAACAAATGTTTGGAAGGATATCTTCATTGCTTTGTATCTGATAAACAGACACAATGGGTCAAATGGTTGCCTCTGGCGGAATGGTGGTATAGCACTTCCTTCCATACAACAACAAAAAAGACCCCATTTATGGCACTTTATGGATATCAGACACCATCCATCACATCATATTTAATAGAAAATTTTAAGGTTCAAGCAGTGGAACATCACATCGAGCATCAACAACAAGTCCTCCAACTCTTAAAGGATAACCTCGTGTTGGCGCAGAATAGAATGAAACAACAGGCAAATCAACATCGCAGCGAAAGAAGTTTTGATGTAGGTGATTGGGTATTCCTATGGCTACAACCATATAAACAAATATCACTCAAGCAAGCTAAGAAGGATAATAAATTATCACCAAAGTATTATGGTCCGTACAAGGTGTTGCAAAAGATTGGTACTATGGCATACAAATTGGAGCTTCCTGCAGCTTCTCGAGTGCACCCAGTTTTCCATGTTTCATGTTTAAAGAAGGTTATAGGCAACAAGCTCCCAGTTCAAACAATATTGCCAGAACTTGACGAAGAAGGAAAAATTATATTGGAACTAGAAGCAGTCACAAAAACAAGAACTCGACAGCTACGAAATCGATCAATTTTGGAGCATCTCATCAAGTGGAAGAACTTATCCGCTGAAGATTCCACATGGGAGGATAAGAATTTTATACAGAAGCACCCAGAACTACTCAAGCGTTGAGGACAACACTTTTTTGAAGGAGAAGAGCATGTTAGGTCCCTATAATACTAGTGATTACCCCATTACTATTGTAGTTGTATCTCTTATTAATATTGTTGTGCCCCTATTGTCCCCATATTGTTATTACTGTGCCCCATAGAATCCCTCTATTATTATTTTTGTGCGTTTATAAAATTATTGTTAGGTTGGCTAGGTTATATTGTGATTCCTTAGACTCTCATATATAGAAAAGAGGTTTTGTCATTTGAATCATCAAAGAATCATTCATTTGTGTAATGTAAAGGAGGTTGCCCGCTTGAAGAGGCTGAATTCTAAGGTGTTGATCTATCTTTTCTATCTTTTTGTGAGCTGGTTTCATAACACTTTCAAACCTCAACAATACCTGAGAACTCATCACCATACTTGTAACGGGCTAGTGTTAGATAAATTTGACCCACAGGCAGAAATTTCTGGAAGGCGAGATGGTATTTTTCTTCTCCACAAAGTTTGCTAAAGTGATAAGCATAATATTATAAGAAAAACAGATCTGGAGCATTCAACCTTTCGTTAGGCACATTTTCATGACTTCCATTTACAGATTAGTGCTGAGGATATCAACCAAAAATTAGTGTGATTAGAGGAATGTGACATTACAAGAAAACTGTTTGACACTATATACATGAAGTTTGTGTTACATATTAGCACAAGAGGCATCAATCCTCTTCTGGGAAGGCTGGTTTTCAGTCTTTAATCGCTAGTCTGAAGCTTTTCTTTATGACCAGGCAATCAAAGGTAAGCAGCATTACACTCGCGCTCTAAATTTAGGCTTAGGATCTCACAAAAGCTGAATTTTTTAGAATGCACTGTAACTGTTTGACAAAGTCAATGAATCATATATGCATGTTTGTGTTGATCTCAAGATTAGGTTGCTCAAATCAGTAGAAGAAATCTTGCTTGTCAATTGCCAGATTTAATTAAACCAAGAGTTCTGAAGGTGCATCTCTTTGTGCCAGTGAGATGGGGTGAATTTTATGGAGACAATAGAAGGGCCAGATTAAACTTGCACCACCAGTAGGAGGACCGAATTATTGGCCACATCGCTAGAGGATAGATTTGTGAAAGAAGGAGCTGTGTATGCAAATTTCAGATCTGATTTTCTCAGAAATCTAAGGGAGTCAAGGATGAGTTTGTTTTCCAGAACCAGTGCCAAGGCCGAATTTAATTTAACGAGCCGAGTTGACTAATATGGCAAAACAGTTAAGGCAGAGCACTCTTCATGGACGTGTCACCATTGCGGGAAATTAATATCAGATTTCGAGGCTGAGTTATTTCACCTTCTCCAAGGGGCAAATTGGTCATTACACAGAATTTCCAGCACTAAGGGGGGAGCTCTATCTCTGTCTTTAATGAGCGCTGATTTGGTGTTCAAAAGATAAGTGGGTGAGCTGAAGAAATATCAGAGATTTAATTTAATTTGTTGATCGAAATCTGGACCATTGCTTATCTTCATGGGCAGCTTATCTCTGTAATACATGGCTTGAAGCATTCCAAGGAGACTGTACATGCAGATTTGAACTAACAGCCACTTACACCAGGTTTCCTTGTACTTTATTTTTATGCATCCTTTCTTATGTAACAGTGTAATTTTTATGGGCATTTATGAGCTGTGTTTTTGGATTGTTCTATTGCTCTATCCTTGTATAGTTCTTAATAATAAGTTTAATATGACTATAAACCAGCGTTGCGAACATCGCGATGTTATCACGATTTTTTTTTTAAATTGCACTGTTTCCGGGGAGGCGATTTAAGCGGCCGATAAAATTGGTGATTTTTTTAATTTGAAAAAATTGTGATTTTATCGTGAATTTTACCAAAAAATCGGGAGTCGACTAGTAAAAATCGTGCGCCGCGGCAACAGCGAGTTTTTAAAGACAAAATTCGGATTTTTTTTGTTTGATTTTGCAAAGAGAGGGCATGAGTGAAAGCTAAGAAGGAGGATAATTCATTTACAAGGGCAAGAGAGGAGAAAAGTGAAGGAACGTAACATCCCAAGCAAAAAGAATTCAAGTTTGGACCAAGTTTCTTCAGCAGAGTGTGGTTTTCAGGTATGGGCATCAAATTTGGCCCTTTTTTTTTGTTTTCCCTTGGGTTTTTATCACTCATTTATTTTCTATGACTTTTGTTTGGATTTGAGTGTGTTTTTTTGTCATTTTTGTTGCATTTAGTGGAAAGGGTTTTTTTTGTCAAAAATGCAAAATCTTAATTGTTCGTTTTATTTGTTTAATTTTTTCTTGAGCCCAAGTTTTTTTCCATGAATTTTGCTTGGGTTTGAATGTGTATTTTTTGCCATTATTGTTGCATTGAGTTGAGAGATTTTTTTGTCAAAAATTCAAAATGTTCTATCTAGATTCTAATTTCATTTGTTTAACTTGCAATTCTTTTTGTGCCCTAGGTTCAAACTTGAAACTTCAATCCTACATTAAAACTCAAGATTCAACAAAGTTACAAACATACCAAGAAAATTGGACCCTCTATGGGAATTTGGTGAACCTGATGGAGGGTTTGACAAATCAAATTTGACTTGCACATTATATGGGCATCATATGACAAGGGGGTTATACAGATTGAAATTCCACCTTGCACAAATTCTTGGACATGAGGTAGGGCCTTGCTCAAATACAAATCAGGAAATCATCCGAAGAGCTCTCAAATCATTCGAAGAAATATAGACAACCAAATTGTCCAAGGCAACGCTGAAGTGTCAAATTGTAGGGGTGTCGAGTGGCAGGATTGGGAGGCGACCGTGAGAGTGGTATCGGTTCTTCTTCACCATCAACATCTACACCCAACCCCATAGCTACCTCATCATTTTTTGTTCCTAGAACCACACCTGGTGCACAACCATCTATCACGTCAGTTCTTAAAAAAAGGGAGAAGGAAGAAATTGACAAATTGTTGGGCAAGTTTATTCTTTGGAGTGATATTCCTTTCAGCATTGCCAAGAACAATCCATTTTTCTAGCCCACAATTGATGTTATTGCTATTGTTGGCCCAAGGTACAAAGCCCCTTCATATGATGACTTTAGAGGGTGCATTCTTCAAAATGAAAAGGTTGGTTACACTAAGAGATTGGAGGAGTCTAGGGGATTATGGGCACATACAAGATGCATTGTGATGTCAGATAGTTGGACCGATCAAAAGGGTAGAAGCCTTATTAACTTCTTAGTTAATTGTCCCAAGGGGATAATGTTTATGAAATCTGTTGATGCATCTGCACATATCAAAGATGCATGGTTATTGTGTGATTTGTTGGACGTGTTCATTCAGGATGTGAGCCCAAAACATGTTGTCCAAGTTATAGCATACAACGCTGCAAATTATGTTGTTGTTGGAAAGATGCTTATCGAGAGGTGTCCTAACTTATTTTGGACACCTTGTGCTACACACTACATTGATTTGATGTTGGAGAACATAAGAAAAATTCATTTTGTCAAAGATATTGTTGAATCATCAAAAAGCATTACAAAATTTATATATAATCGTGCATATGTGCTTCATTTTATGAGAACATTCACCAACAAGCATGAGTTGGTGTGCCCTGTCATTACACAGATTGCCACTAGTTTCATATCTCTTCAATCCCTATTGAATTCTATGTGGGATGTGAAGAGAATGTTTCTTTCAGAGGAGTGGCGTGTTTTGTCATATAGCCGTAAACCAGAGGGAGAGGCCATATGCAAGTTAGTTTCATACCAAGAAAGCTTATGGGCGGGAGTGCAAGAGGTGTGTAGCATTACTAAACCTTTGGTAAAGGTTCTTTGATTAGTTGATGGAAACAAGCCTGCAATGGGCTACTTGTATGAGGCCATGGATAGGACCAAAGAATCCATTCGCAACTACTATGATGATAAGGGGGATGAGGGGTTTGAAAAACAACAACTTATACAGGAATTGATTGATGAGCAATGGAACAATACACTCCATCATCCCATTCATGTTGCAAGGATCTACCTGAACCCCCATTTTCTTACTCTTGTGGTGACTCGTAATTCAAGGAGGCCGAAACTAGTGAAGCTCTGAAGCAAAAGGTAGCCGAAGTTGAAGAGAAGCCGAGAAGAACGAAGGAGCAGAATGTTGACTATCATTGACTCAAGGAAGGACTTCATCAAGGGAGCTTTGTGCCTTGGTTTTGGAGTGGCAAATAGGTCAAGGGCCTTGGTATTGGTATTCGTCAATTGGAGTCTCTATAAGAAGAAGAATTTGTTCGGGTTTTCCTCTCAAGTGGGAGAGGTTTTGGCCTTGGCTCATAGCCTATATTTTGTGTCTCTTGTCTCTTTATGGTTTATGCATTGGTAGTTGTTTGATGAAGAATAACACTATAATAATATAAGTAAAAAAATATCCTAATCTAAGAAGTAAAAAGCACTCGCAAGCAGTTATCGATATAAGAGAAATCACCTAATATCAATGCCCTAGATTTCTCGACACAAGAGAGGTGGAAAGCTGTTGTATTGCTTGGAATTCAAAAACAGAAGAAGAAGAACCAAATGAGGAGGATGATTACTTCCAAATAAAACTTAAAAATCAACAGCCTAGAGAAATGTCCAACAGTGTATGTGAGTCGATTCCATCATTCAAGTTGAATTCAATCATGGTTTACTAATGACAGCTAGCAAGTGTTAATGAATTCCAACTTCATTATGAACAGATGACAATATGTTAGGTGGATTCATGATGTAGTAAGAAGTTAGGACAGATGGCAACAAAATTCCTTATAGATGGATCTACGTAAAGTTCTCCTTTAAAAAAGGACGATACAGTAGTTCTATGAAGCACCAATACAGGTCAGAGGATTTGAAAATATGAGCAGCCCAAAAGATAAAATAGTAGTTTCTTATATTATAATCGTTAGCATCTTTCTAAGATTTTGAATCTTTGAGGTATGGGGCATAGATAGTTAAAAAAAATATTGTCATGTTAGAGGGGGTTGTTAGAGTATTAAAATTCCAATACTAAAGTTCAATGTAATAATGTCACAATATTATTGTCATTAATAATGAGTAAGTAGTGCAAAGAGACACACAACAGTTTTTCTAGTTCATGCAGTCTTGCCATCCCTTTTGGAATGTTCCACTAGACTATTTTATTTTGACAATAACAACAGAAAACTGAAATCATTACATAGCATATGCATTCAATCCTTGCCCCATGTGCACTAACAGAAAAATTTGAAATTATTGCCTAAAATTGCTTCAACGAAAAATGTTCCCAGTGGGCCTCTACAATATAGTTTCTTCTGCAGCAGTTTTAGATTATGAAAAGACTAAACCAAAAAACAAAAAAAAACACCTGCAATAATAAAATGCGCTTACTTTGCATCATCAACATCCTCCATAACTAGATTCAGCCCCCGCTTAATAGCTAGCCAGTTGCTCTTCGATTCCTGTTTTAGAAGGAGGAACTTTTCAAGGTCATGGAACAAATTTGTAACACAACTTCTAGCTGACCTCTAAACATATATTTTTCTTGTAATTCAAAAGTAAATATGGATCACTAACAGAGATATAAAAACTCCAATCAAATCTATACAAGCAAGTATAAAAACCAAAACTATAATCCCCTATGTATATAAATACCATGCATTATGAAATCTTGCCAAAAATTCCCAAACCAAACCTGTTTCTTAACCAAACCAGCCTTTTCCAAGTTAATAAGTGTCGCCATGTGCTCAAAGCCATAGCTATGAAGCAGCTCTCTCCTACAATATCACTATAACCAAATTAATAAATTTTGAAAATCTGCATTCCTCCTACAAAAAGACATTCTCACAATTTTATAGGTTCCAAAGATATAAACCAATAGGCAAAAAGAACAAACTACACCGATGCTGAGCAAAGTTTGAAAAAAAAATACACCATTTTTTAAGTACTTTAGAACCCCCTTCTCCAAATGGGCATTCTTAACATATGAAAAACGCACATTTTTTACAAGCATCATTTACCCCTACAACGCACTTCATAACCTCACAACTATTTCAACTGTTTGACATTAAAGTTCAGATCATCTAGAAGAGATTAGCCTGCTAAACTCTACTCCATTTATTTTTCACTGCATACAAATGAAATCAAAATATAATGACAAATTGTATCTATGCTCGGGCTCCTGAGCAATGCTGGAAAGAAATAATTTTCTAGCACAATACAAGGCCATGCCCTAGAAATCAAACAGAAAGCTCAATGATAAGGCCAAGCACTGCATTATAAGCATGCGGTTCCAGATATACACTGGTGTTCAACCAATCACAGCTGCCCATATCTATGTCTCTGCTAGACTCTCAACAACCTGGACATTTCATCTAGTGGCCGATGCTGTCCTAGCCAAAGCAACATCAACACAAGTGCCAGGCCTCCTGTATGGAATGATCCACACAATATATAACTGTGGAGAGACATTTGGAAATACCATTCACAAGTTGCTCTGTACCATGAAACCTTTCAAATGTCATAGAAACATATATGTAAGATTGCCATCAATTATCTTCTTCAAAATCATTCCCAAGTATATATATCCAACTCTATATTATTATAGATGTGATTGTTTCTCTTACATCCACTAGCATTTCCTACACTACTAGAAACCCCATCATTTGGCCACAGATGGACGACTCCAAAATATCTAGAATCACTTCAATGGGTACGATATTCCGCAAGTAAGCATATCGATGTTTGGTGCATGTTACCCCTTGTTCTGGCATGAGGTTAAGTCCAGATAAATTTCTTCTCCACTTATTTTATTAAGCTTTGAATAGTGGGAAGACTTGTTTCCACTTGCCAGGCTGAGCCTGACGATTTGATAGCGTGTTGGCTGGCCACTGCTAGTCATACAATAGGGCATAGTCCTTTTGTTGAGATGTCTTATTTTTTGACAATGGAATTGCTTTCACTCAGCTTTCCTGGACATTGCACATCACCCAAGGCATGGCATCAAAATAGTCTGGGGTTATCTCTTCATGCATTGGATTTACCCTGTCATAGTTCCACATTTGAAGTTCCCACCTTGTTGGCACATTTGAGGCTGCTCATTTGAAAGGTACAGGAAAAGGCAGCAGTACAGTCCAGCAATGAAAAACTTGTTTTGATTGATCTAAGATGAATTTTCTTTCCACCAAATTGTGTATCAGTTTTTCATACCGTGACTGGCACACCCAGCCTAAATGCAGTATCGTTTAGCCAATTTGTGAGGATCTGCAGTATACAGCTGGAACACATTAATTTTGGTTTCATTGGTATGTAGTGTGTCTATATGGTTGCTGCTTATTTGCAGAGGGCTGTTAATTGAAGAAGCTTGGAGAAGGTACAAGATTATTCATCCATTTTAAGCTTGTTTAGAAGCCAAGCACTGCTGGTCCAAGAAAGCAAAAAAAGTGATCATTCCACTTTACAACCTGTCCTTAATTTTTTGTAAATTGCCAATGCTAAAGAGATCCATAGTTTAGTTGTCAAAGGACGCACCAACTCTTGGTAAAGGAAATAAGGTAGGGCTATTCAAAGTGCATAACAGAAGCAGTTCTGATTGGAAATGAACCCAGCCAATGTAAAACAAAGACCATCTTTTCAATAGATGAAGATGTTGACAAGATTTTAGGGGATTTTGCTCATGATCTAGAGGAATATGCCACCTTAGAAGGAGACTTGGTGACCCTTGCACAATTTGTGGAGGATGCACCCCTTTGAAGCCTTTGTAGACTATACATTGCACCTTGAAGACTCCAGATTTGACATCCTAATGCTGTGCTGAGGGGTTGTCCACCTTAGAAGGCTATGGTCATTACTTGTGGAGCTTTCCTCATCTTTGAAACCTACGTGCCGAAATTGGGATAACCTTAAAAGCTTTCTTCTGTACATTCAGTAAGGTTTGGTGCACCTTGAAATCTTCACCCATGGATTTTGTAGCTGAGGGGCCAACCCATTAGGAGGGCTGTTGGTCAATGATTTGGAGGAACACTTCACCATTAGAGGTCATATGTCCACCTTGGAGGATACTAGGGACCCTTGCTTGCATAATTTGTGGAGGAATTCACCCTTGGGGAGGCTCTGGAGACTAGACGTTGCACCTCATAGGCACTTACTTCCTACATTAGCTGAGACGTCTTTCACTTTAGGGATTATTTCACTTGATTATTATACCAGTGTTATTGGAACGGAACTAGTGGAACCAGCCAATCCACCCAATTTGGAGGCAAAACCAGTGCAAATTTAAGTGAAAGGATGAAAATGAAACATAAAGGAGAATATCACTTTTACTTCAATTTTAAACATTACCGTTAATTGTTTCGGAATGTTTCAGAGTTCTTCCAACCTCACTCGATTTCATATGGAGAATGTAGAATTTTAGATCCCATTCAAAATTCAACAGACTTCAAAAAATTTAGTATTTTATCAATAGCATGAGCTCCAACATGTACCTCAATGTCAGTGGCATTGATTGCTGATGAGGATTCCAATACAAGAAAGATTTTGATGATATGTACTTAATTGTCATAGCAATATATTTTTTGACTCTAGAGGGCATTTAGAGCCACTTTGTTGCTGTGTTTTTCCATTCAAAGGCGGATTGCACATGATCCTATTTTGGTTATATGTGCCCTTGTTTGCTATATGCACTCGAAACTTTGCATATTTGAGTATAGAAATTTGGATTCACATGGATGCACATGAATATATATGCTTTTTTACAAAATTTGAATATTTTTATATATTTTTGGTTGACCAGTCTTTTTGGTTCATTTTTTTCCAGTTTCAGTCTAATTCACATTTTTGGGGTTAACCAAGTTGATGACCAGTCCACCTCTATTAACATTGCATTATACATGTGGCTTGAACACTTGATTTTTTAATTGTATTTTAGATGAGATAAATGGAGAGAAGCCTATTTTACTTCTCCATAGGCTATATTTGTGGATCTCACATGACATAATAATATTTTATTCTAAAGGAAGGTAAGCATCACTTTACACATAGGATGCATCATTTGTATTGATGGATATATTGGGGCAAAAATCCCTTAGCATTTAAGTAGAAATCTGTTGGAGACTTTTATCATTTCTTTTGTTCTATGGCCCATGGGTGGCTAGCTAGAGTGATCACATGAAGCTGTTATCTTCCAGATGCTTCTCAATGAATGGATGTTCAATGGATGTCTTTGAAGTTTGAACATCTACAAGGGCCAAAGCACCAAAAGAGAGATATCCATCTTTTCAAAGATATAGTACTAATTCCTTCTCCATTATTGGGAATCCATCAACCCTGGATTTGACCAATAACACTTCATCTCTGGTTGGAGGGCTTCTTGTACCCCTTGGCTTTTGTATAGACCACTCATAATGGATATCATCTCTAACTCCTTTGACCTACTTTCATCTTTAGTGGACATTAAAATAAAATTCATTATACATTTGTCTTAGAGCTTGCACAAAGACGTTCAAACACTTTCATTGTTTTCGCTTTTGTGACATTATACAATAACATCCCTCGACTTATCACCCAATAATTACGAATTTTCATCCCTCATGCCATTCAACCTTGTTAAATATCCTAATACCAACACAAATTTATTTTCTCGCAGCAATTATTTATTCCTGGAAATTTATTTTGTTATCCAAATAAATTCTAAATTGTTGAAAAATAAAATCACTGGTATTTTAACTTCTAGAAATTTATATGAAGGAGAAATAAAATCAAAGAGAGATCTGTTGGAAATATTGAGGGTGGTGAATCAGTGTTTCTTTTCCAATTGTTACTTTACCAGTTAAGATCACTTAGATAAACATGAAATGAACAATAAGAATAAATACTTTTATTAATCAGAAATAACAAGGACTCCAATCCTCTTCTATACAATAAATCAAGTACAATAATAATTAGGGCTCCAACCCTAGATGAAGACACCAATCTCCAATCCACCAAGCTCCAACTTGTACTTTGCCAAGCACCAATTTGGGCTTCACGAGGCTCCAACCTCTAGGGCTCCAACCCTATCTTCCCAAGGCACCAACTTTGTCTCCATGAGGCTCCAAACTTCTTACTGGTATAGGCTCCAACCCAGTGTTCTTGAGGACTCCTATCCTCTAGGGCTCCAACCCACGACTTCAAATCTTCAATATGGATTCAACGATTCTTTAAGGCTCCCAATATCTTCAGCAACCAACCCTGACAATATCTTCACCTTCAACAATGCCTTCTCCAAATCACTTCATCAATGACAAATTTATCTTCTCAGAACTTAGAAGTTGTCACCACAAGTCTCTGTTTCACCCAAACAAAATCTTCAAGGTTACCTAATGATGCCTTTAACAATGCATCATGTTCTCCAATAATGTCGCCAAGATTAGCTTCAAGATGTCTTCACAAGGTCTTCAGTAATGCTTCAAGGTATCTTCAATAAGTTGCTCAAGTTCTGCACCAATCAATTCTTCAAGTGCTTCACAATGTGCTCTAGGATGATACTCCAAGGTCTGCTCAAAATGGCTTTGAGAGGCTTTCTCAAGACTGTTGTAAATTCTTCTTCAAAGCTCCATCAAGTGCCTTAAAGGATGTATCTATATTACCTCAAAATAGCTTCAACAAATGCTTCAATGATGCTCACCTACAGGACACTTTCAAGTTTCAAGGTACCTGATCCGAGCCTTAATACTTCATTGTTCTTGCAGGTCTTGTCCAAGATCCCAACTCCTCAAATACCTCTCCACACACTGATCCAAGTGACTGTAATATAGTCCAAGCTCCTCACAACACAGGTCCAAGGTATATAGGACTGTTCTAAGGTTCTGAGCTTCACAACTGAGCACCCACAGGCAGACTACCTGAGCCACCACAGATTTATATCTTCAGTTCTCCACAGGTTAGGTCTGAGACACAACTGCAATAAGTCCGAGATGTAATCTTCTTCACTGGCTAACAGTCTGAGGTCTTCAATTGGTGGTTGATCTCAAAGTTCAAGGTGAGGTCTATGTAAGTTGTTATTCCTCCAAAACTATCACTGATCTGAGGTAGAATACAAGACTATAATTCCAGAAGCCTTCTTTTTCACTGATTCGATTTTAGCTTCAAACATAGGGAGTCTGCAATTCTCATACAATACTGAGGCAGTTGTCCACACTTCCTTGTGCTATATGACTGTCCACTGCATGAACTGTAATGCGAGTTCCACACCAACACAGATCTGAGCCTTAAATGAGCTCCCACAGGTGGCTGCCACAGATCCGTCCTCCTTCAGGTGACTTAAGTCTGAGCTGTTTGTGATCCTTGACAATCTTCCTTCCTCAACCTCCTTTGAACTCTTCACACTTCTGTCTGCGCCTATGCCTCCTCCACAGGTCTGTTCGTTAATTCCACAGGTGGTTAGAAATATATCAAGATAACAAGTCTGCAACTCTGAGTTCCGAAAGAGTTGCCCAAACAGTAATCTTTTTCTCCTCAGCCTCTTATCTTCTTCAAAGCTCCTTCACTGACTTCTTCACCGAAAATTGATGGTTGAAATGAGGTGATGGGACGTCAATATATACTGGATTAGAGTTATAATGAATAGACACGTCAGTTGGAGAGACATGTCAGCCTACATAAGTTGGCTTACCAAAAATAATGATTTTTCTAACTTATAAATTCAATTTCTCTCAATCTAAGGGGAGTTAGAAGGCGAGTAATAGCTCGTTAGAAAGGGAAAAATGTCCTCTGCAAGTTGGTGCCATTTTCATCCTTAACTGGGGTCATTTTTCCATCAAAAAACAAAGTATATTTTGTGAACTGTCATCACTATTTTATCTATGGCAAACTTTAGGATTTTATCATTATGTTTTGAACAATATTTTGGACATTCAACTTAAAGGCTCCTTCTTTAATTTTTTTAAGGCTTGACATTAATGGAATGGACTTATTAGGATTAGGGCTTCCTTAGGGAATCATCTGTGAAAATTCTATCACTGCAGCAACTGATTTACTTTTCCTACTTATTTCATCATAAGTTATTCATGAAATTACTTCAACAAACATTAAAATAAATACTGTTGCAGATATCACATCGTAATATAGAAACAAAAATATGCACACATTGACACAGTGATTTTGGACTAATGTCCCCAGAAAAACCAAATGTGGGAAAACTGGTGCAGCAAGGGAGGATTTTATTATTCAGCAAATTTCTTGTACAACAGGGTGCCAAACTGGCTTACCCATAGATAGACAAACTTCCAGCACTTTCCTAAACCCAGCGTAGGCCCTACTGACCTCTGCTACAACCTGAAACCCTCTGCGTCAGCCTACTGAGGCTCTGTGCAGCCTCTCTGGGCTTCTGCATCACTCCTGCAGCCTCTGCGTGGATGACGCAGGCCCTTCTGGCTCTGCGCAGTCTCTGTTGCCTCTGCGTGGCTTCCTCTGGCTCTGCGTCTGCCTCTTCTACGTTGATCTCTCGTCTCTCTGTTCCGTACTTGCTACCTCCTGACTGCTCTCCAGACCACTGGTTCAATTTCTCAGCAAACCCCGCTCCAGAAATTGAACTGACTGGTCTCCCTCAGTGTGTTCTCCAAGTGCCCCTCAAGCCTCCTCTTATACTTTTTTTATTGACATCTCAACAGCCGAGATTAAGTCCCTAATCAATAGCTAAGATTAGATCTGGCTTGATCCATGTCTTTTTGGACCATTCTAACACAGATTCATACTAATACACATTAATATTTTATTTTCCCTAAGTTTAGACTTAAGGACTCTATTAAAAATATTAATTATTTTAATATCGCCTGATCTGTTTAGAATCTACCCAAACCCTTTCTGGGTATTGGAGATCTCATGTGCCCCAACCTCTCCGCCAAATTTCGTGGCTAGAGCACATCTGATGCTACCCCAAATCAACACTCCCTCTTAGCGAGGACTGTGCTCTAGCAATACTCCTCACTGAGTATTACTCTGATCATCCAACATTGGTACCTGCGCTAATGCCAGGCCTCCCTGCCCATCATCCTCTACACTGCAGCATCCTGTACTGTTGCCCATGGTTCTGCCACTACCACTGTTGCATCTGTACGATAGCTCCCTCTGCATCCGTGTTGTTGTTGGTCCTTTCTCCCAGCATTGCATCCGCATTGCACCTTCCTCTGCATCTATGCTGTTGTTGGTCCTTTCTCCCAACACTGTATCTGCACTGCAACTCCCTCTGCATATGTGTTGTTGTTGGTCCTTTCTCCCAACACTGCAACTCCCTCTTCATTCGTGCTGCTAACACACTACTTCTGAAAGGGGTTCTTTACCATCCCCATCTTTTCCCTGAAGTAGTCAAATTTTGACTTTCCAAGGGCCTTGGTGAGGATATTTGCCACTTGTTCCCCTGTAGGAGTGTAGCTCAACTGTACAATTCCACATTGGACACAATCTCTGACAAAGTGACACCGGATATCAATATCCTTTGACCTATCATGAAATACTGGATTCTCAGAGAGCTTGATGCAACTCTGATTATCACACATGATCCTAGTCGCCTCCATATTTCTTCTGAATAGGTTTATTAACAGTTTTCTAAGCCATATGGCCTCACACGAAGTTGTGCTTGCTGCCATATATTCTTCCTCAAACAAACTCAGAGCCACGAACTTTTGTTTCCTACTGCACCAGAAGGTCATTCCTGATCCAATGTTGAAACAGTACCCAGAGGTACTTTTCCGATCCACTGAACTTCCTGCCCAATCTGCATCAGTGAATCCACTCAACCTGATATCCTTCCCCTTGTTGTACAAGAGCCCATAATCAACTGTTCCCTGTAAATACCTGAGAACGTGCTTGGCTACTGCCCAGTGAGCCCTCTTTGGTTCCACCATGAACTGACTGAGGGTGTTGACAGCGTAGAAAATATCTGGCCTGGTATTGACTAGATACATCAAGGACCCTATGAGCTATCGGTATAGGGTGGGATCAACATCCTTGTCTTCTAATGCATCAATCTTCTTCCAATGGGTGATCATTGGCGTAGTCATAGGTCTACAGTCTCCCATCTCGAACCTTTTCAGAATTTCTGTAGCATACCTTCCTTGCACAAGGAACATTTCTCCTTTCTGCTGCCAAACTTCCAACCCTAAAAAACAGTCATTCGTCCCAGATCCTTCATATCGAACTCTGTGGCTAGATTCTTCTTGCAGTCTTCAATGAGTCTGGATGATCCTATCAGGAAGAGATCATCCACATATAATACTAAGATAAGTGGCTCGCTCTCTACGACCAGATAGTAGAGATTCGGATCCGCATCACTCTTGACAAACTCCATCTTCTGCAAGTAGCCATCTATTCGACCATACCATGCTCTTGGTGTCTGCTTCAGCCCATACAAGGCTTTCTTCAGTCTGCATACATGAGACTTCTTCTCATGAATTTCAAAGCCATCTGGTTGTTCAATGTATACTTCTTCTATTACCCCGTTCAGAAATGTCGTCTTTACATCCATCTGATGAATCTCCCATCCCATCTGGGCTGCAAGAGATATCACGGTCCTAATAGATGTGTACCTGGCTTCCGGGGCGAAGGTTTCCTCATAGTCAATCCCTTCCTTTTGAGCATACCCCTTAGCCACAAACCTGGCCTTGTATTTTTCAATACTCTTGTCTGCAGCATATTTGATCTTGTAGATCCATCTTGAACCTACCACAGATCTATCTTGAGGCCTTAACCCCACCTCCCAGACATCATTTACCATTATGGAGTTACACTCCTATACCATCGCATCTAGCCAGACCTGATGTTGAGCTGCCTCCATGAAGTTGGCAGGCTCTCCAACTTGAGCTACTAACGCCTGATACCTGTCTGGTTGATTTCACTCCCTTTTACTATTCCTTGGCTCTCCGATGAAGTTCTCTGCATCACACAGAATCTGACAAAGTTCCCTGCTAGTTCTTCCTCTGCCAATAGCTGCTTTTGTTTGCTCCTCTTCCTCGTCCTGAGAATCTTCCTGATCTGAGGAAGGATTCTTCACTTCCGTTGGTAGAAGAGGCATGACCAACGGATCCTCCTTTGACTGCTCCTTGTAAGGCATTTCGCGAGATCTTCTGAAAGCTCTGTCCTCCATGAACTTTACATCTCATCGTACTACTACCTTCTTGCTCCCTGGAAGATAGATGCTATATGCCTTAGCGTTCTTGCTATATCCTGCTAGATACCCCTTTTCTGCAGTCTGATCTAGCTTCTTCCTCTTTTCTTCGGGTATGCGAAAATATGCCAAACTCCCAAATATCCTAAAATGACAGACTTAAAGTGTTTTCCCAGTGAAGACTTTCTCTGGAGTAATCGTGCCCAATGCCTGATGAGGAGTCCCATTATGAACGTAGACAGTTGTGTTGCATGCTTCTTCCCACAGGGATTTTGGCATATCCTGATCATACAGCATGGCCCTAGCTGCTTCTACAATAGTCTTGTTTTTCCTTTCTGCCACCCCATTCTGCTCCGGATTGTAGGGAGTTGTCCACTTTCTTTTCATGCCCTCCTTAGCGCAAAAATCAGTGAAGTCCTTATCGACATATTCTCCACCATTATTTGAGCGCAAGACTTTTATTTTTTTACCTGTCAGATTCTCCACTAGAGCCTTCAACTCCTTGAATCCACTGAAAACCTCATCCTTTCTTTTCAAAAAATAGATCCAAGTTTTCCTCGAGTGGTCATCAATGAAAGCAAGGAAATACTCGGCACCGCTAAGAGCTTTGATGGACATAGGTCCGCAGATTTTTTAGTGTATTAATCCTAGTACACTCTTAGCCCTTTGGTTGCTCCTAGGAAATGCCGCCTTGGCATACTTTCCTAGAGCGCATCCCTTGCATACATCATCTCGTTCCGTACTCAGATCTGGAACTCCTGTTACAGTGCTCCTGAGAATTCTCAGAGCTCCATGGTCCAAGTGACCCATCCTTCTGTGCCATAGTTCGTTCAAGTCTTTGTCCCCATGACTGCTTATTAGTGCCATTGGAGATTCTAGCTGTAATCTGTACAACCGATTAATTTGATCCCGATCTGCACTTTCTTTTTCCAGCTCGGGTGTTTGACGTATACCTTTTCCTTGATGAAGTAGACGTCATAGCCTTTGCCTTGTAGTTGTGACACGAAAAGTAAGTTCATCCCCAATCTTGGCACATGCATCCATTTGTGGCACGGAACCGCTCTCCCGATTCTATCTAAAAAACTATGGTACCCTTTCCTACTGGAGTACACTTTGCCTTGTTCCCCATGGTGATCTGAAAGTTCATCTTCTCTTCTCGATATTTTGAGAAACACTCCCTGATTCCTGTCATATGCCACGAGGCTCCATTTTCTATATACCATACTTCTGATCATGCAGCACTAGTCATGAACGCCACTTCTTCTTCCAACCTGGAAGCCAACATAAAGAAATCGAAATCTCTCTCTCTTGTGCAATCTTCTGAAAATTTGCGTGAGTCCCCTAACGTGGATGCCTCTGCATCGTGGACTCGACCCATAACTGATTTTCCCTTTCTGTCTCTAATTACTTCCTCTGATACCATGTGAAAATTCTATCACTGCAACAAATAATTTACTTTTCCTACTTATTTCATCATAAGTTATTCATGAAATTACTTCAACAAACATTAAAATAAATACTGCTGCAGATATCACATCGTAATACAGAAACAAAAATATGCACACATTGACACAGTTATTTTGGACTAATGTCCCCGGAAAAACCCAATGTGGGAAAACCGGTGCAACAAGGGAGGATTTTATTATTCAGCAATTTTCTTGTACAACAGGGTGCCAAACTGGCTTACCCACAGATAGACAAACTTCCAGCACTTTCCTAAACCCAGCGTAGGCCCTACTGACCTCTGCTACAGCCTGAAACCCTCTGCATCAACCTGAAACCCTCTGCGTCAGCCTACTGAGGCTCTGTGCAACCTCTCTAGGCTTCTGCGTCACTCCTGCAGCCTCTGCGTGGATGACGCAGGCCCTTCTGGCTCTGCACAGCCTCTGCTGCCTCTACGTGGCTTCCTCTGGCTCTGTGTCTGCCTCTTCTGCTCCCGTCTCTCTGTTCCGTACTTGCTGCCTCCTGACTGCTCTCCAGACCACTGGTTCAATTTCTCAGCAAACCATGCTCTAGAAATTGAATTGACTGGTCTCCCTCAGTGTGTTCTCCAAGTGCCCCTAAAGCCTCCTCTTATACTTTTTTTGTTGACATCTCAACGGATAAGATTAAGTCCCTAATCAACGGCTAAGATTAGATCTGGCTTGATCCATGTCTTTTTGGACCATCCTAACACAGATTCATATTAATACACATTAATATATTATTTTCCCTAAGTTTAGACTTAGGGACTCCATTAAAAATATTAATTATTTTAATATCACCTAATCTATTTAGAATCTGCCCAAACCCTTTTTGGGTATTGGAGATCTCATGTGTCCCAACCTCTCAACCAAATTTCGTGGCTAAATCACATCCGATGCTACCCCAAATCAACATCATGAGCATCATTCAACATGGCTAGGGTGCCCTTTCAATATATCTTCATGGGCATCTTCAACACGGCATTTAGGGCTTCATTGAGTTACATTAGGCATCAATAATCTAGTGATTCCATTGTTTAATGAGCATTATCGCATCATGAAGCTAGGGCTTTAGGGTTTTATCATGTAGCTAGGGAATGTGCATCATCTTCATGCTTATGGTTTTCTCCTAGGGTTTGCATGAGGTTAGGGCAACATCACAAAAGGGTTATTCATGCATCACAAGAATATTTGCCATCTCCAACAATGCCATATTGACATCAATGACAACATTGACCAACAAGATCAATCACACATTACAATAGATAAACACCCACAACAATTCTCCTTCATTAATTAATCTCAGGAAAATCAAGGTTTTGACCAACAAAGAAATTAGAAGGAAATATGCAATGACTCGAACCTGTAACTCGACCCCACTAGAAGAATTCGACCCTTGGAATTTCAATGAATTGGAAATTAGCCTATGAAGAAATTTGCCCTGGAGATTTTCGACCCACCTCTCACCAACAACTCGACCCAACATCTTCGCCTTGAACAATGTTTGCATCTCAAGAAATTCGGCCCTAGAAAATCAGCCTCTCCAGCAATTTGACCTCCTGGAAATGTTCTCTAATCCACATGCACTCTTCCACCTTTGTGCTACAGTCTATATGAGCCTCTCGCTCTAGAGAAAATCACTTTCTCCACTTCTAGAGAAAATCACTTTCTCCACTTGTGTGTCTTCACCTCTCCCTTAAATTTATTTTATAATATTCATCAAGCCCAAATTGCTAACCCTAATTTCCTTTCTAGAAGATCTAGGAAATCAACAATTGAGATCATCTCTAAGTCACTTAAAATAATTTCATTAATTATCCTTAGAAATTGACTTAATAGTCAACAATAATTAATTGACTTTAATTATTGTACTTTTCCTATGTTAGACATAAGAAAGTAGACATAAATCACTTTCTCCATCAAGTAAGCACCTAAAGAGGCAATAAATCATCTTCTACATGCTAAGAAACCAAGCTTATGCAAAAGACCTTTGAAAGCTACCACAAGCTTCAACACTCCCTTCTAGCAAGGAAGAGATTATCCACTACCCTCGGCTTGTCTTTGTATTTTACAAGCTTCCCCTTCACAAGAGGCTTAGTGAGAATACCTGCCACCTACTCCTTTGTGGAAACGTACTGCAATCTCACAGCTCCTCTCTACACTCTGTCTTTGATGAAGTGATATCTAATCTTGATAAGCTTGGACCGATCATGAAACACAAGATTCTCAGAGAGCTTAATGCAACTATGATTGTCATAGTGAATCATTGATGGCCCCAGTTGACCACTCAAATGTACATTTGAGGATTAGTCAACTACCCCATAAGCAGAGTATATTTTTTGTCATTCCATCATGCATAGAAAGTCAGAATTTCAAAACTTCATCATCATCATTTAGCTTATGGTCAATATTTTGTATTCTAAATTCTGTAGCGCTGCAAGTATGATCTAAAAATGATTTTAGTATGAGGAAAATTAAGTCATGTAACACACCTAGGTAATTTAGGATTTTCCTAGACAGATTTCACTCCAGGGAGTTTTTTAGCTAACTATTTTTGTTTATCAACACTAAATAATTAGTTAAGTTTTTCTCCCAAATATCCCCCAAAGCTAGAGTGAGGCTTGATGGTAAAGTCTTAGATGAGTCCTAGTGTATAGAGTCGATGTAAAATACCATACTAGATCATGTCTAAATTTTTGCAAACTTTGGTTGTGTTGTCTAGGGGTCAAATTTTAATTGTCAAAATTCCCTTATTGAATGGGATTTTTATGTAATATTCTATGTAAAACGTAAAAAGTAATGTCTATAGAAGTTGTAAGGGGTTTGAGTACTCAAAATTAGACCTCAACACCTCAACTTTCTATCTAGACATACTTTGACAGAGGAAAAATATGTATTTACCCCTCAAAATTCATATTTTCTCGTTTCTGGCAAAAAATTGTGAATACTTAGTTGGAAATTAGCCAAAAAATTAAAATGAGAAAAAAATAAAATAAAAAATCTCTCCAAGTGAAAGATATAAAAATAAAATGATAATTCCCAAATATAAAAATCAAGTCAAAATTTTGTCAAAATTCCATTTTCCAAAAAGCAGTGATCCAAGGAAAATTTCAATGGTCCAAGGAAAGAGCCCATGACCCAACAAAAATCAATTCTTAAAGGAATGGTCCATGGAGGTTATCTTGAATGAGGGATTTTCGAGGAGAAAATTTGAGTAAATATTTTTGAGGTCCGAGATCAAGATTTTGGTCCATTCAGCTCAGTCTTTAAGGCAAATCGAATTTCCTTTTAGATATTTGCATAGGCAATCAAGGGATACAATTCTTTTGGAAGGATCTAGTCGTTTTTCTTATGGAATCAAGTCAAAGATGAGCCTCTTGGGACCTAGCCGTTTTCACTTGAAGAGGGATCTAGATCTCCCATTTTTTCTATTTAAGAAACATTTAAGCTCCTCATTGTACCATTATCAGATCAAGCTCTTGGCTATGGAATCTCTGCTACAGTCTTGTACAGGATAATTTTTTTATTAATAAAGCAAGTCTTTGGGGGTAAATTTTGGTTGTGTTCTTCCATGACTATGGTAATATTGATTCATTGTGCTTAATTTCCTACAGGGTTTATTAATTGTTATTTCCATTTGTTATCATAGATGTATTGGTGCATAGTTATCTTGCACTAGTATTTGGATTTGGAGAAGTACTCTAGACTTGGACATTCTAGTGGGTTTTCGGTTGAACCCCTAGAACTTCCTTTCATTGTATTATCCTATCCCATCTGGATCTAACAATATATCTTTGATATTTTGTAGAAATCATCTTGTTGAATCATATCTCAAGCGTGAGGGGACGTTTTCAATTAAACTAGCCAACTCCTCAACATAGAAGTGGAAGAACCCACTATATTTTCTTTTAAAGACTTATCTAACGAAAATTTTTGCAGGGATTTTGTGGCCATTTTGTGGAACATTATTTACCTAAATCTCTCGATCTCATTTCAATGTGATTTAACTGAATAAATCTGCTAATTTAGAGCATATTGCTCATAGATTTGTAGATTTTGTAAGTATTTTATGTAAATATTAGTATATTACTAACCCTTTTTTGTATATAAACTCTCATTTTTATCTTGTATATATTTGGGGCTATTCACCTTTGTTTGCGCAAATCCAGCTCAAAATAGGTTTTTGTCTTGGAATTTCTTCATAAAAAAATTTGCACTTGGAAATTTGTGTAGATCAAGGGAAACAATAACTTTATCCATCTATTCCTCTCTATTTCACAAATCTATCCCTCAATACTAGACATCTAGGCTTTGAATGTCAACTTAAGCTCGATTTTGTAGAGATCTATCATTTGGAAGCTTGCAAAACTTAGATCGAAATTTTTCTTGAGGTCGATTTTATTCTTGGAGCAAAATTGGAATTTCTTCTTGTTGAGAAATCAAGGCTTATAGTAATTAGGGTTTGATTTTTGTTTCTTGATAATTACTTGTGAATTATGTTGGCTTCTTTTACTTTTTTATTAGTTTATCTTTCATCAAGCAATCAACAAATTATATGTAAATGAAGATCACAAGAACATGGCACATAAGATGTAGTCACTCAGCCAGGGCAAAACCCCTACAAGGGGAAAACCCAGTCCACCTTTTCCACTAGTAGATTCAAATCAAGATGAGACAACCAAGACCTCTTAGACCTAGACAAAGACTTCCTCCAACCACCAAGTCAGCCCTTCCCTTCAATAAATCATCCCTTTCAAAGTCTCCAAGAGACAGCTTCCCAGCAACTGCTTCAATCTAGAATTTCGGCCCCTCGCCAACAGATTTTCGGACCTGTAGTAGACACAAATACGTGTGAGGGATAGATAGCCCAAAAACTCGGATTAGGTCTTCCCATCTTCTTTCGTCCTTCTTGAACTACTTCGCTCTCTTTTTGCTTCTCTTCCTTGAGGATAGAACTTGTTGAGTGAGTGAGAAAAATAGGTCGAACTGCCTCTCAATAGATAGCTTTCTGGTGGATTGAATTGCCCTAATGTAGGCTGACTTCATGGGGTCAGGGCAAACTTGGTGTTGAGGTGATAATTAAACTTTTTGACTCGAAAATAATTCTTTTTACATGATACAAAATCCCAAGAAGGGTCTAATAAAAATGACAGTGACTCTAATGACTCAAGAAGAAACCTAGAAGCCTTCAATGGAGGCTATGACCTAGAAAATGATGACCCAAGCATGAAACCCATGTTTTAATAGGTCATTTTCTTTAATAATAAGATTTCTTTTAACAAGTACAATTATCAAGACCGACACTAGTTATATTCTTCAACACTCCCTCTTAACTAGGGAGGTATTCACAATTACATATATACAAAGGTACATGGAAGATCTCAAAGTGATATGAACTATGAAGAGTTCTAGCACTCGTAGTGCTACAGATTAGATACCTGACCAAGGTACTCTAATCGAGTGGGACTAAGATGGACTCAAGCTTTAGCCACTATAGGTACCATCAAGCTTTTAAGCTCTACCACCAACCCAGGGATCTAGGTGCATATCCAAGGTCAGAGCTCCATGACCAATGCCACCCTCCTTATGTAATCTCCCAAATGTAGGAATTTACAGGGTAAGTTCCTCAGACAGAACACCAAAGGTCACCGCTCACAAAACAGATCACAGATCAATACACCAGTATTGTTGACGTGGTTAAAACCCTCAAAGAGGGAAATGGTCCACGGCCAGAGCCAACGCAACCACTTCAGGCAATTTATTAATAAAAGAATGAAAAATTTACATAAGCTTCTCTCATGAATGGTTACCCTACCAATGACCATCCATGCTCTTTAAATAGAGATCATGGACCAATTGGGTGTTAAGCCACGGATCAAGTGTCGGTAATATCGAGGAGAGAATAAATCATCGGATCACTACATATCGTGACTGTCGGATTGTAAGTTACAAAAATACATAGCAAAAAAACACACTTTACCTAACTCTACACTAGACCAAGTTATACTTAACTATTTCCTATGTGTCAGAATATCCTAACATCCCCCCTTAAGAACAACTTGGGATAGGATTGAAGGATGTACAAATATGACACAATAGGAGAAGGAAGGAAGCACTAGAGCCTATCCCCCCTTAGTGACAACTTCCTGAACTCCAACCATAAATCGAAGTTTAGTAAACTTTGCCTCTGTGAGAGCCTTTGTAAAGATGTCTGCAACTTGATCATCTATTGAACAATATTGCACTTCAAGAACATGGTCATGAATGAGCTTTCTGATGAAGTGCATGTGCAGTTCAATGTGTTTGATGTGTTGATGTTGGACTGGATCTTTGCATAGTTGAATGGCACTTTGATTATCACACCAAAGTGTATTCGGATGCTATTACTAAAAGCCAAACTCTAACAGGATCTAACAAAGCCACAGGGCTTCCTTACTAGCTTTTACGGCACCACGATACTTTGCTTCTGCTGAAGAAAGAGAAATGGCACTTTGTTTCTTGCAAGCCCATGTAATAGGTCCTGAACCAAGAGTGAACACATAACCTGCGGTAGACTTCCAATCATCAGGGTCACCAGCGCAATCAGAATCAGTGAAACCAACCAATAGAGGAGATGCTTCTGCACTGTAATGAATCCCAAACTGGATTGTACCTCGAACATAACGAAGTATTCTTTTAGCTGCTTTCCAATGGCTTTCATGTGGGTTTTGCATATACCGAGCTATAAGGCCAACAGCAAAGGAAAGGTCAGGACGAGTATGGGTTAGATACAAAAGATTTCCTACAAGCTGACGATATAAGGTAGCATCAACTTCAGAGGAAGTACTAGTCACTGAAAGTTTGGCTCCAGACTGAAAGGGAGAAGGGGTTGGCTTACAGTCTTCCATGTGAAAATGGCATAGAAGATCACAGGCATACTTGGACTGGGAAAGGGAAATACCTTCCTTGGATTGCAAGACTTGAAGACCAAGAAAATAATGCAAGTGTCCTAAGTCTATCATTTCAAACTTCTTTTTAAGGCTGGACTTCACATGGTTGACAAGGTTGGGATCACTACCAGTGAGGATAAGATCATCAACATAAAGAACAAGAATGATAAGAGACTTGCCCACTTTCTTGGTGTAGACAGTATTGTCAGAATGACACCTAGAAAAGCCAGATTCTAAAAGAAAGCTATCCATTTTGGCATACCAAGCTCGAGGAGCTTGCTTGAGACCATAAAGGGATTTCTTAAGCCGACATACAAGGTTGAAGTCTGTTTGTATAAAGCCAATAGGTTTTTCCATATATATTTCTTCATGCAAGTCCCCATGCAAGAAGGCAGATTTAACATCCATCTAATGGACTTCCCATTTGAAAGAGGCAGCAAGGGAAAGAACAAGGCGGATAGAGTTCATTTTGGCAACAGAGGAGAAGGTTTCAATATAGTCAATGCCTTCAACTTGTGAAAAACCCTTAGCAACAAGACGAGCTTTATGTTTATCAACATTCTCATCTGGTCCATACTTGGTTCTATATACCCATTTGCATCTAACAAGTTTTCGTCCCTTTGGTAGAGGAACAAGATCCCATGTATCATTTGCCAATAATGAACGATATTCTTCATTCATAGCTGCATCCCAATCTGGATGGCCTGAAGCTTCTGCAAAGGTGTCAGGATCATAATTCGTTGAAGCTTGAGCCAAAAAAGAAGAGGCTCAATCGAACTGAGAACATGTACATCGTTGATCTGCAGGATCACCGACAAGATAACCTATTGCATCCCGAGTAGCACGGACCCATTTTGGAAGTTGAGGAGCTAAAGGAGGATCCTGAGAAGGTGGGGGAGGATTGTCATCCTCACTTTCATCATCTGAAGAAGCAATATTTTCAAAAGTAGAAGAGATAGAGAGAGGTGGCACATCCGCCGAACTAGGCTCGTAGGTCGATATATTTTCAGCAAACTTTATATCTCTTCTAATGATAACATTTTCCCACTTAAGTGGAATAAGTATATATCCTTTGACATCTTCAGAATATCCAACAAAAATACATGTTTCACTCTTAGGATCTAAAGCTTTATGTTTCTCATCTAGAATATGGGCCCATGCTTCACTTCCAAAAACACGAAAGTGACTTACATATGGTTTAATTAAGCTCCATGCTTCTTCTGGAGTGATATTCTTTAAAACCTTAGTAGGAGTGCGATTCAATGGAAGAAAAAATATTGGAGTCCAATGTAAGCAACTCATTTTCGAGTTGATGGGCTCTAAGTTCATTTTTAATTCCAAAAATTTTAGTGATCTGTTTCATTGCTTTATCAGGAGTATCAAGTTCTGCAATATGGAATCTAAGATCTGGAGAAATAGACATCCCTATCAACCCACGTGCTTGATTTTGCCTATTTTCCCATTTAGCTGCCTTATCTTCATCTTTCGGTTTGGTTTCTTGGCCTGAGGCTATTCTGTAAAGACCTTTACTTCTAAATAAATCCACAATGTAGGACCACCATTGGAAGTAGTTGGTGCTGTCAAGAATAACTTGGCATGGACTTTCCATTTAAACAAAAACTGAAGCTATAGATGTTGAAACTAAGTGTTCCAATGGAAAGATCTCGAAAAATTAAGCTGATTCAAAAAATAACGGCTCTGAAAACGGCTTCCGGATGAAGAAGTTATGGCTTTTTGAAGAAAAGTTGTTGAAGATGCCGACAAAGTGTGGGAATGTGCGGGAATGAATGATAATGTTATATTAAAAAAAAAAATCTGCCCCCTTTCCAAACTTAATCTAATAAAGTAGCTTTGGACCAAGAAGGATTTGAACTCAAGACCTCTATTCTCATAAAGTAGCTTTGGACCAAGTGAGCTAGATTAAAAGGTTAGTAATTTTTGGAAAAGAAGAAGGGGTTTTTTTAGTCACTGAAGCTTTGGGCTGCGTGCTTACTTGAGAAAGCTCTTTTTTCCCTACAAAACAAAAAACACAAAACCCAACACGGACATACAAAAAAAACAAACCTTACGGCTTGAAGTTAGCTTTAGCCGGAAACTAAATATTTTCCTCAATGTTTCTGATTTTCCGACAGAACAGAGCATACGAATGAGAAAATCCTTCCTCTCTGTTTCTGATTTGCCCAAATCGCACAGTCACGAGGCAAAGAGCATACGCAGAAATGAGAAGTATAGATTCGGTAATAAAAAACAAAGAGCTAAATAAACTGAAATAAACAGAGAGAAAATAACTAAAAATTGCAAATAAACATTGTATACCTCCAAATCTTAAAAATGGCATAGCTAGGGCCAATGTCACATGGTTCGGGTTCGAATTCGAATTCGATTACAATTAAGTTCGATTCGAGTTCGAATTTTTCGATGAGGTTCGAATGAGGTTCGCCATTAAGTTCGTTCATGTATATAATTTTAAAAATATATATAATAATTAAAATTACATAAATCTTTTATATTCATTTATAATTAATATATATTTATAATTTTTATCATATACTATATCAATAAATTTATAATTTTTCATAAATATACGTTATATTATTTTATAATATTTAAAATAACAATACCATAATTTAAAATATATTAAAAATAATTCTTGTATGTACGCAGATTTCGATACTTCAATATATTATAATGCTTGTAAAATTATAATAATGTCAACGCGGTTATAAATGCCGTTATAAAATTAAGGCACGCAGCAGGAACCGGAACCGAACCGCAATGCTTGTAAAATTATAATAATGTCAACGCCGTTATAAATGCCGTTATAAAATTAAGGCACGCAGCAGGAACCTGAACCGAACCGCAATGCTTGTAAAATTATAATAATGTCAACGCCGTTATAAATGCCGTTATAAAATTAAGGCACGCAGCAGGAACTGGAACCGAACCTTTTCGAACTTATACGAACCTTAAGATTTTTTTTGAAATTCGACGAATTTCGGACCTCAACCTTTGGGTTCGACGAACCCTGTGACACTGGCTAGGGCTACCAGAAACCTTTTCGTGTGAAATGAAAGGGGTTCCTCACTGGAATAGATGCTCCTAACAAAATGTATAGAGCAGTCCTCTCGGCCCGAAAGCAGTCAGAAACAGTAGATATAGCGACAGTCGGATGCAGTTCTACCGGCTTTAGATTTGGATCACCAACGGATGCGGCCCTCAAATAGCTCTGATACCATGTAGGAATTTACAGGGTAAGTTCCTCAGACAGAACACCAAAGGACACCTCTCACAAACAGATCATAGATCAATACACCAGTATTGTTGACGTGGTTAAAACCCTCAAAGAGGGAAACAGTCCACAGCTTGAGCCAACGCAGCCACTTCAGGCAATTTATTAATAAAAGAATGAAAAAATTACATAAGTTTCTCTCATGAACGGTTACCCTACAAATGACCCTCCATGCTCTTTAAATAGAGATCATGGACCAATCGGGTGTTAAGCCACGGATCAACTGTTAGTAATACCGAGGAGAGAATGAACCGTCGGATTGTAAGTTACAAAAGTACATAGTAAAGAAACACACTTTACCTAACCCTACACTAGACCAAGTTATACTTAACTATTTCCTATGTGTTGGAATATCCTAACACCAAATGGGAAATTACAAGGATTTTCCTTAAATGCCTCTTGAACAAAATTTTCACAACCCAATTCTCCTAAATTTAACAGAACATTTCCATGTAAAACAAAACAATCAGCATGCAACAAACAAGTACACAATAAACTGGAAAACAATCTCAGCTTTATTATAATATATATAAACTAGGGTTTTACATGCCAAAACAACTGATATAGCTGGAGATAGAATTGGCCTCAAGAATATGCTCCAATGTTGCATTGGCCCTCCACCAAAACTAAACTGAACTGCCATTGCTAATCTCTCCTGTGAATTATGGATGAATTCTCCAAGGAGAGATGGGTGCTCGCCCAATCTCTCTAAATCACCCAAGGGTTTCCGTCCTGGGGCTACCCATGAAGTAGACAATCAGGTTCTCAAACTCTCATACTAGAAAAATATCAAATCCAAGATGTCCTCTGATGGCCTCCTCCTCCTCTTTTATAGATCTAATGGACCCCTCTAAAACCTCCTATTTTATTATTATTTTAATCATTCAGCACATTTTCCTCCTTTTAATTCTATTAAAATATCTTTTTAATGTGGGAAAACGGTAATTTCGCCACCATGCCTCCTCAGGCCACTAAAACTCACTTCTAACCATCCCATCCTATAGATCTTCTTGTTCCGATTCCAACGAGCTATTACACTAAGGTGTTCTGTCAAGTATTCCTCCCGAAATGCCACCTTAAGCGTAATTAAATGAGTCAAACCCATTAATAACTTTGATTTTTGAAAGTTGTCGGAATGTACCAGAACAAAAGAAAAATTGTGCGGATGATGGAATATAGCAAGCAAATGCCATCAGACCTCATAGAAACTCCTCGAAACCCTATGAAACATCTCCAAAAACCCTTGGGTCCATTGATGAAGTAAACCTACGCTTGTGACCCATCTACCTCCAACCCTGAAAGTCCATCCATAAGGAAAATCACACCCTACTTCGGGATCTAGACATCAACACATAAGTCGGCCAGATGTCCTCCCAAGCATCTTGCCATAAGATGCTTCATCTCTCCCTATTAACTAAATTTGTAACATCAACCAATCGAAGCATGCTTCTAAAATATTCAAACTTCTTATACGGAAGAGATTTTGTCAACACATTTGCTACATGTTCATTTGTCGAAATATATTGTAGCTTCACAACCCCATCTTGTACCAAACTCCTAATGTAGTGGTACCTGTTCTTGATATGCTTCGTCCTTGCATGGAATACAGGGTCTTCAAATATCTTGATGCTACTTTGATTATCACAATTTATTACCGTAGGATCCAGAGGCTTTCCAAACAAATCTGACAAGAGTTTCCTTAACCAAACAACTTCTTTTCCTACTTCACATGCAGCAACATATTTTTCTTCAGCACTACTTAACACAATAGGATCTTATTTTCTACTCATCCATGAAATCATTGCAGATCCCAAACTAAAACAACCACCGGTAGTGCTTCTTCCATCAATCTCACTGCCACCCCAATTGGAATCTGTAAAACCCAATGTTGCACGAAACGAGGACATTTTTTGGAAGCGGGGACGCGGAAGCATCACTTTCCAAAAATCTAGGAAGCGAAGCGTTTCAGAAGCGTCTACTATATATATATATATTTCTTTATTTTTGCATTTATACTAAAAAACATCCAAAATACCAAATTAGTTGTAGAAGACATGAAAACATGCATATTTTTACATAAATCAAGATAGATATGGCATCCATTGTACATCAATGATTAATCATTCTAGCATCAACCATCTACAATCTAGATTCCTCTTCTCTTGTCTAGCCTTTGGCTCTACTTCAATTTTATAGGGATTTTAGTCAACATTGCCTAATTTTGATCAAACAGCTTAATCCAAGCCTTATAATATGGTAGAGAAAGCTTAACATGCCTGATCAATGATTTTGACTTGAGTGAAGGGTACATAATTGCTAAGGCCATGACAAAGGAGTTCAACAATCAATAACACCAACACTGGGGGGGGCTAAATATAGGGCTTGTTGCTCTTGATTAAATGCTAATCACATGCCCTCATACATGATATAATCCAATGAAACGCCACAATCCCATTGATCCTGAAAACTGTTAAGTCTGCTGAATTTTGAATGGGATATGAAATTCTATTTTCTCCATATGAAGTCCGATGAGGTTGGAACCACTCTCAAACATCCTAAGTCATTTCATGGTAATGTTAAAAATTTAAGTAAAAGGATGGAAATGAAAGATAAAGGAGAATGTCACTTTTACTTTAAGAATTTAACATTACCATTAGGGAGCGCCTTGGGAGTATTCGGAAAGTGTAGTTCCTCACAGAACAGTTCAAAATTTCCAAAAACAAAAAAAGCCTCACAGAACCATCCACCTTCTCTCGGATCCGCTCACGATCTGCAATGGATACATGCCCGAACCTCCATAGATCCGCACTCGATCCTTTCTGGATCCGCGGATCAGGAAATAGGAACCACGAATCGGGGCCCCACGAATTCATTTTGGCAGGAACCGCGAAAAAAAAGACGATCCGCGGATCCGATTTTCCGATCTGCGGTTCCGTCAAAGGATCGGTGGCGGATCCGTACAGGACGCGGATCTGCCTTTAGATCCTTGGGGGGGGAACAGTTCCTACAACACTAGTAAACCCTGTTAACTCTACTTCCTTTCCATCATACTTCAGGCAGTGATGAATTGTGCCACATAGGTATCTCAAGATATGCTTGGCAGCTATCCATTGATCATGACGAAGCTGCAACTAAAATTGACTAAGAACATTTACATCAAAACATATATCAGGTCTCGTATTTACCAAGTACATCAAAGAGCCCACCAACTTACAATAGCTAATAGGATCGATGAGACTAGAGTCAGAGCTTCTCAATTTCTTGATATTTGTGATCATGGGAGTAGTCATAGGCTTGGAATCCATCATACCGAAATTTTATAACATCTTGAGTATGTACTTCCCTTGACCAAGATATCTCCCACTAGGTTTTTGCCAAACTTCCAAGCCCAAGTAATAGTGCATGAGTCCCAGATCCTTCAGTTGAAATTTTGTTGGCAGCATTTTCTTGAATTCTAGAATTTAGTGCTCCACATCTGCAATAAACAAATCATCCACATATAGTAGTATAATGACAGGTTCATCCTTCATTATCTTGATGTAGAGATTTTCATCGGCAGAACTTTTGACGAACCCAATCCTTAAGAGATATGCATCCATTCAGGCATACCATGCCCTAGGAGCTTGCTTCAAGCCATATAGGGATTTCTTGAGTCTGCAAACATGTGTATCCATGTTATTTATTTCAAAGGCTTCTGATTATTCAATGTATATTTCTTCATCAATGGTTTCATTTAGCAATGTTGTTTTGACATCCATTTGATGGATATTCCATCCCATTGTAGCAGCTAGTGAAACCAAAGATCTTATAGTAGTATATCTAGCAATAGGAGCAAAGGTTTCTTCATAGTCTATACCTTCCTTTTGGGAGAAGCCCCTTGCGACGAATCTAGCTTTGTATTTATCTATGATTCCATCAACGACATGTTTGATTTTGTAAATCCATTTGGAGGTGACAACCGATTTGTCACTTGGTCTAGGAACAATTTCCCAAACCCCATTCTTCATGATGGATTGATATTCTTCCTACATCGCCTTCTTCCATTCTTCTTGATGAGCAACTTCTTCAAAGGTAGTTGGTTATGCTTCTATTAATTTCGTCATATATGTTGCATATCTTGAATATCTCTTTGGTCTTTTGCTTTCTCTAAAAGATCCTTTAGTTGCTCCATGTCCTTGGGCATCTTCAAGAGTGGCTTTTAAACAATTTGGCCTCTTCTTTGTTTCAGGAAGGATTATAGGTTGAATAGGCGCACTTGGTACTTCTACTTCTTCTTCTTCTTGGTTTGTAGGTGTCTTGTCATGATGCTCCACTTCTTCAAATAGAAATACATCTTCTTCATTGTATTTGATTGGTATAACCTTGGATCTTTTGTATGCATGGTTTTCATCAAATATAACATCCTTGCTAACTCCAATTTGTCTTCCTTCCTTGATGTAGATGCCCTTGACGAAAGGCTATAGCCAACGAAGATTACTTTTATGCTTGTAGAGTCCAACTTATTTTTCTTTTCTTTTGGAACGTGGATGTATGTGGGACACCCAAAGATTCAGAGATGATCTACACATGGCTTCTTCCATATGAATGCTTCTTCCAGTGTCAAATTGTCAAGGATTCTATGAGGACTTCTATTTTGTATATATAACGTTGTTATGGTTGCTTCTCCCCATAGAAATTTTGGTAGATCTTGATCAAATATCATATTCCTTATGCATTCTTCAATGGTTCTATTCTTCCTTTCTACAACTCCATTCTACTCGGGGTTGTAGGGAACAATGAGCTCCCTCTTAATACCTGCTTCTTTACAATATGCAATCAGCTCTTTTGAAGAGTATTCCCCTCCATTATCGAATCTCAAAGTATTTATCTTTCTTTCGGTTAAGGTCTCAACTTCAAATCTAAATTCCTTGAACTTTTCAAATACTTCGTCTTTTGTCTTGAGAAGATAGAATCGTGTCTTTCTAGAGTGATCATCAATGAAGGTCACGTAGTAAAGATTGCCTCCAAGAGAGTTATGAGACATTGGCCCACACACATTGGAATGAATGAGGGTCTAATATCTCCTTAGACCTTGTATCACTTCTTGTAAAAAGGTTTGCTTGTGTTCTTTCCCAAAGCACATCCCTTGCATACTCCTTGGTGATCTCCCTTGATGTTGGGGATGCCCTTTACCATTTGACTAAAAGAGGGTATTATCTTGTAATGAATATACCCATATCTTCTATGCCAAAGTTCGATAGTACTAATTTCCATATGAACTAGGGCTTTAGGAGATGGTGTTATAACTCTATATAGCCTTCCTTCGCAAACTCCAATAACTTTGGCCTTTTCAATAGTTGAATCTTTTCCCCAGACCACAACTTTGCCATCTATAAATGCAACCCTATCTCCTTTATCTTCTACAAAAGAAATGGAAAGTAAATTCTTTCTCACACCTGCGACATAGAGTATGTTATTGAGATGTAGCTTTGCTCCACTTTCCAACTTCAATGATGTAGATTCAAGGCCCTTGACTGCATAATGGTTGTTGTATCCTAGTGCCATTGCATGAGATGATTGTTCCCTTGATAGAGTATGAAGTTGTCCACTTTCTCCCGTCACATGTCTTGATGCTCCACTATCAATGATCCATGCATTGCCATCATCAAGAGTACCTATAAGTGCAGCCAAGAATCCTTCACTCTTGACTCTCCTAGATAGATTGTAGATGATCCTCCCAATCCAACTTCCTGCAAATTTTCTGATATTGAGACCCATCTTCAAATAACTTGCCATAAGGGGAGTAACATTTTCTTCCAATACTGCTTTTCACTTCTTTAAGTGATTTCCAACAAAGTAATCTTCAACCTTCTTCCACCTTAGCTCTGATACCATGTTGAGAAATCAAGGCTTAGAGTAATT
Source organism: Pinus tabuliformis (assembly GCA_031772625.1). Lineage (NCBI taxonomy): Eukaryota > Viridiplantae > Streptophyta > Pinopsida > Pinales > Pinaceae > Pinus > Pinus tabuliformis. The sequence goes on along the minus strand of CM062819.1, from coordinate 529,091,019 downwards.
AGGGTTTGATTTTTCTTTCTTGATAATTACTTGTAAATTATGTTGGCTTCTTTTACTTCTTTATTAGTTTATCTTTCATCAAGCAATTACCAAATTATATGTATATGAAGATCACAAGAACAAGAGACATAAGACTTACGCACTCAGCTAGGGAAAGCATCTTACAAGGGAAAACCCAGTCCAATTATTCTACTAGTAGATTCAAATCAAGATGAGACAACCAAGACCTCTTAGACCTAGACAAAGACCTCCTCCAACCACCAAGTCAACCCTTCCCTTCAACAAGTGATCCCTGTCAAAGTCTCCAAGTGACAACTTCCTTACAGCTGCTTAAATCCAAATTTTTGCCACCCCCCCCCCTGCGACAAAAGGTTTTCGGACCTGCCATAGACACAGAATTTCAGCCCCAACAACTGTCCAAAAACTTCACATGTGTGAGACATACATAACCCAAAAACTCAGATTAGGTCTTCCTAGCTTCTTTCATCCTTCTTCAACGACTTCGCTCTCTTTTCTACTTCTCTTCCTTGAAGATTGAACTTGTTGAGTGAGTGTGGCAAATAAGGCAAACTGCGTCTCTATATATAACCTTTTTGTTGGGTTGAATTGCCCTAATGTAGGTCGACTTCATGGGGACACGGCCGACTTGGTGTCGAGGTGACAAATAGCTTTTTTGACTGAAAATTAATTTTTAAATTCAGGCTTTTGTGATCCATACTAGAATTATTGAGAAAACTTTCAGCAATAATCACATAGGAGATGTTTTGTTGATGCATTTCAAACCATCAAGTGTGGTTCATCGTCAGGACAAGATGGAGAGTCAAATCTTAGCATATGATTAAATAGAGAGAGCGTTGAAGAGAACAATTAATTTTCAACAGTTAAAATATATGTGCTATTTTTGAAAAATATTATTTAATAATAAAATATTTCTAATGTTAAATTTGAATATTAGAGTTAAACAATTTTTATTTTATTTATTTATTTAATTAATTAATTAATTTGACAATAATAACAAATTAAGTCAACAAATAAAAATAAAATTCTTATCATCGGGACCAAAATAAATAAATAAATCAATCAACCAGCAATAAAGGTAAATTAAAAATGAAAAATTAAAAGGAAAAAATAAGAAAAATAAAATAGACAAATGAATAGTAATTCAATAAGTATAGATATATATAATGTAATGAAAATTAAAAAAATTAAAAATAAAATAAAAATAAAAATAAAATAAAACAAAACAAAAAGGAGGGAATAAGAATAGAAAATTAATAAGAAGATAGGGTCGAGACCCAACAAATACTAATTTTCTAGCCATCATCTCTGTTTAGATTTCTAGGACTCCTTTTGATTTCTATGGCTTCCCTTAACTTGCAATTATGGAAATGACTAATCCTAACAATGACTTGGGCCTCTTCAATGGAGATGTGATGTTTAGTCTTTTTTGCATGTTCTGCCAGAGCTGAGTATCAAGTCCTCCCATGTTTGATGTCGATTGCGGGATCATGAATCCTTTGATTTATTGAGCGGCTAGTCTCACCAATGTAGGGAGTTGCACAGGAACATGAGATGACATAAACACCTTTCATATCCTTCAAGTCCACCGGGGCTTTTACAAATCTTAGGGAGCTTATAATTTTTATTACATTATATATAGAGAGAAATATAATGAATTACTATTCATTTGTCTATTTTATTTTTCTCATCTATTCCTTTTAATTTTTCATTTTTTATTTACCCTTATTGTTGTTTGATTTATTTATTTATATATTTTATTTTATTTTTATTTTTTTTAGACCTGATGATAAGAATTTTATTTTATTTTTATTTTTATTTGTTGACGTAATATTTTTTGTTGTTGACTTAATTTGTTATTATTGTCAAATAAATAAATTAATTGATTGAATAAATAAAATAAAAATTGTTTAACTCTAATAGTCAAATTTAACATTAGAAATATTTTACTATTATATAATCATTTTCAAAAATAGTTGGTATATTTTAACCGTTGAAAATTATTTGTTTCTTCAACGCTCTCTCTATTTAATCATATGCTAAGATCTAACTCTCCATTTCGTCCTGACAATGAACCACACTTGATGGTTCGAAACGCGTCGACAAAACATTTCCTATGTGATTATTGCCGAAGGTTTTCTCAATAATTCAAAAGTAATTCTTTTTACATGATACAAAAGCCCAAGAAGGGTCTAATAAAAATGACAACGACTCTAATGACTCGAGAAAAAACTTAGAAGCCTTCAATGGAGTCTTTGACCTACAAAATGATGACCCAAGCATGGAGTCATTTTCTTTAATAGTAAAATTTATTTTGACAACTACAATTATGAAGACCGGCACTAGTTACATTCTTCAACACGCCCTCTTAACTAGGGAGGTATTATAATTATATATATACAAGAGTACATGGAAGATCTGAAAGTGATATGAACTATGAAAATTTCTAGCACACGCAGTGCTACAGATTAGATACCTGACTAGGGTACTCTAATCGGGTGGGACAAAGATGGACTCGAGATTTAGCCACTATAGGTACCATCAAGCTTTTAAGCTCTACCACCAACCCAGGGATCTAGGTGCATATCTAAGGTCGAAGCTCCATGACCAATGCCACCCTCCCTACTTTGGGATCTAGACATCAACACATATGTTAGCCAGATGTCCTCCCAAGCATCTTGCCACAACATGCTTCATCTCTCCCTATCAACTAAATCTGTAACATCAACCAATCCAAGCATGCTTCTAAAATATTCAAACTTCTTATTCGGAAGAGATTTTCTCCGCACATCAGCTACATGTTCATTTGTCGAAATATATTGTAACTTCACGACCTCATCTTGTACCAAACTCTTCATGTAGTGGTACTTATTCTTGATATGCTTCGTCCTTGCATGGAATATGGGGTCTTCAGACATTTTGATGTTGCTTTGATTATCACAATTTATTACCGTAGGATCCAAAGGCTTTCCAAAAAAATCTAACAAGAGTTTTCTTAACCAAACAACTTCTTTTCCTACTTCACATGCAGCAACATATTCTACTTCAACACTACTTAACGCAACAAGATCTTGTTTTCTACTCATCCATGAAATCATTGCAAATCCCAAACTAAAACAACCATCAGTAGTGCTTCTTCCATCAGTCTCACTACCACCCCAATCAGAATCGGTAAAACCTGTTAACTTGACTTCCTTTCCATCATACTTCAGGCAGTGATGAATTGTGCCACGTAGGTATCTCAAGATATGCTTGGCAGCTATCCAATGATCATGACGACGCTCCAACTGAAATTGACTATGAACATTTACAGCAAAACATATATCGGATCTCATATTTATCAAGTACATCACAGAGCCCACCAACTTACAATAGCTAGTAGGATTGGCGAGACTAGAGTTGGAGCTTCTCAACTTCTTGAGATTTGTGATCATGGGAGCAGTCATAGACTTCGAATCCATCATACCGAACTTTTATAACATCCTTATTATGTACTTCCCTTGACCAAGATATATCCCAACGGGTTTCTGCCAGACTTCCAAGACCAAGTAATAGTGCATGACTCACAGATCTTCCATTTCAAATTTTGCTGCAAGCATTTTTTATCATTCTAGAATTTTGCGCTCCACGCCTGTAATAAACAAATCATCCACATAGAATAGTATAATGACAAATTCATCCTTCATTATCTTGATGTAGAGATTTGCATTGGCATAACTCTTGACGAACCCAATCCTTAAAAGATATGCATCCATTCTTGCATACGATGCACTAGGAACTTTCTTCAAGCCATATAGGGTTTTCTTGGGTCTATAAACATGTGTATCCCTGTCATTTATTTCAAAGCCTTTTGGTTGTTCAATGTATACTTCTTCATAAATGGTTCCATTTAAAAATATTGTTTTGACATCCATTGGATAGATATTCCTTGCCATTTTAGCAGCTAGTGAAACCATAGATGTTATAGTAGTATACCTGGCAATAGGAGCAAAGGTTTCTTCATACTATATCCATTCCGTTTGTGAGAAACCCCTTACGACGAATCTACCGTTGTATTTATCTATGCTTCCATCAACAGCATGTTTGATTTTGAAAACTCATTTGGAGGTGACATTTGATTTGTCACTTGGTCTAGAAACGATTTCTCAAACCCAATTCTTCATGATGGATTGATATTCTTCCTGCATCACCTTCTTCCATTCCTCTTGATGAGCAGCTTCTTCAAAGGTAGTTGGTTCTGCTTCTATTAATTTCGTCATATATATTGCATATCTTGAATATCTCTTTGGCCTTTTGCTTTCTCTAAAAGATCCTTTAGATTCACATTAAGATGAGACAACCAAGACCTCGTAGACATAGACAAAGACCTCCTCCAACGACCATGTCAACCCTTCCCTTCAATAGATGATCCCTATCAATGTCTCTAAGTGACAGCTTCCCAGCAGCTACTTCAATCCAGAATTTTGCCCCCCCCCCCCCCCCCCCCGTAACAGATTGTCGGACCTGCAGTAGACACAAAATTTTGGCCCCAGCAACTGTCCAGAAACTTCACACGTGTGAGAGATAGATAGCCCAAAAATTCGAATTAGGTCTTCCCAACTTCTTTTGTCTTTCTCCAGCTACTCCGCTCTCTTTTATGTCTCTCTTCATTGAAGATCGAACTTGTTGAGTGAGTGAGACAAATAGGTCAAACTGCCTCTCTATATATAGCCTTTATGCTAGGACAAATTTCCCTAATGTAGGTTGACTTCATGGAGACAAGGCCAACTTGGTGTGGAGGTGACAAATAACCTTTTTGACTCAAGAAAAAATATTTTTACATGATACAAAAGCCCAAGAAGGGTCTAATAAAAATGAAAATAAGTCTAATGACTTAAGACAAAACCTTGAAGCCTTCAATGGAGGCTTTGACCTAGAATATGATGACCCAAGCATGAAACCCATTATGTGTTAGAAAATCAGAAAGGCAAAAATATTTTCTCTATTTGATAATTACTTGTGATATCTTTGAATTCTTATTATCTTTCTTATGTTCCTCTTTATTTTAGTTCATCGAGCAATTACCAAAATCAAAACACAAAGATCAGGGACACCAAATATAGGCACTCGGCCAGGGCTAATACCCCTATATAGGGGAAAACCCAATCAAGAACTCTTCCTTCAGTGATTCAAAATGAAATGGACCAATACCGTAGACCAACAGACCTTCCTCCTCCACCAAGTCAACCTTTCAATAAGATACAACAACCTTCCATAGTCTCTTCTTGTCCAGCAACTTCAACTCAGCAACAACCCAAAAATTTTAACCCCAGCTACTACAATTGCTACAAATTTTCGGCCTCCCAGCTATTGCAAATTTTCGGCCCTCCTGCAATGCTCCAAAACTTCACACATGTGAACTAGGTGAGACAAATTTTCGGTTCTCTTTGCAAGATAATGAACTCCTTCTTCTTTGCTAGATTCTTCTTTCTTGTCCCTTGCAATTCGCACTTTTTCTTAGCCTAGAAACTGCAGATCGAACTTGTTGAGAGTGAGTGACAAATGAGGTTGAGTTGTTGCCTTTATATAGTGATTCTTCTACCCAGTTTAGGCCGACTTGTCCAATTTGAGGCTGACTTGGTGAAGGAGACCTAACTGACCTATTTTACAATAAAAACAAATTTCTTCTTTGACAAATAAATCCCAAGAAGGGTTATTTACATTATGACATGTACAAGGACACTTGACATAAACCCTACAAGCCTGCAATGGAGGCTTTGACCTAAAAATCACTGACCCAAGCATGAAACCCATGCTTTAATAAGTCAATTTATTAATAATAAAAGTTCTTTTTCTTTCTTTTGATAAATACATTACATCATGATTCAAGTACAATTATGAAGACTGACACTAGTTACATTTTTCAACATTATGAATATCGACGCTAGTTACATTCTTAAACAGTTCCGGCAAGTCGTTTACATTTTGAGCTTATTTTTCCTAGCCGCAAGCATAGAGTTGATTTATCCTTTCCCTTAAATCTCTTTCCAAAAAGGATTGACCGCTGGTCATATCATAGAACAAATTTCTTGGAAGGTCGTTTGCAATTTTCTAAAGTCAAATTAATTTTGTGGAAGCTGCAAGCAATTCCATAATTAAATTTTGAGCGAAAGGTTTGAGAAAGTTTGTTTTGAGAGGTATTTAGGTTCGCTTTATTTTTAAGAGACTAAACTTGGGGAATTGAATATTTAAATCTTTTAAGGCTTTTAGCTCCCAACCATAGGGTTTCCTCTCCATCCCTTGCATATTTTTTCCTTGAGTTTATACGTCAATTTGTTGGAGCGTACTTCATCTTGGAGAAGTCAATTTCCTTTTGGCAAAAATTTCCTCATTATAAAGTTTGTAAAATCGTTATGAATTTTTCCCTCATTGTCAACTAAGGAATGGTATTTAAATTCTATTTGTAAACCCTCCTTAAAAGTTAGAAAATCCTCTCTCTTTTCTAAGAGGGTTATCTTTGTAATTTTAATAAAATAATTTTTTTCATTAGGGGAGCTTGGATTAATTCCTATGGTATCCCACCTTCTATTTTGGTAGGAGGGTCTCTATTAAACACTAACTTACTTAGTAATTAGATCTCATTGCTAGCTTTTTCATTTTGCACTTATTAGTTCATAGCATTTAATTGTTACATTTAGATTTCATATCATTTGCTAACAACTTTTGAATTACTTATTTTTTGCTTTAATCTAATTATTTGGAGGTCTCAAGAGCTATTTAGTTTAATCTGCACTTCTATAATTTGATCTAGTTTGCATTTGAGAAGTTCTTGTTTTGATCTTGTTTGCATCCTAGTTGAGATAATCTTTCTAACGTTTAGATCTAATTGTCATTTCTTTAAATTTGCTTTGTTTTAATGAGTAATTTTTCATTTGCTTCATTAATCATAGGCATAAGCCAATCTTATTATAATAGAATAAATTTTGCTCAAACTGCTAAATGCTAATTTAATCATATAAGTGGAATGGTATTTGCTATTGGTGAATTTTAAATTCTGAAGCATTTTTTTTAATTGTTAATCTCATTGAATCATTTGATTAAGATCTCTTTACTAATTTGCATTTTAGATCTAGTTTGAATTACTTAAAATGTACCTCCAAACATAAAGTTTGGTTGATAAAAATTTTAAGATACCTTCCCTAACTTTCAGTCAATTTGATAAATTTGAGTTTGGAGCAAAGGTTAAAACATGTGACCTCGTAGTTCTCTTGTGACAGAGGCCTTGTAGGAACAAAGGCACGTGGGTTCTCTAGAAGTCTAGGTGGGTATCATTAATGACAAATTGAGCGCCTCCTCGTCCTAGCCTTCTTGCAATTCACCTCAGTCCTTACCAAGTTTTGAGAAATTGAGGGGAAGTCTCACCATAGATTAGGCATATAATTAAAATTTACCAAGGCCACTCGCATCACACACGCACATGTGACATAACGCTGTGTTATGTGTGCAAATTGAGTTATAAGTACTTCATTTTACTTGCAAGCATTCCTTTCTTATTGCTCCTGTACTTGTCATTTGAATTATATGCTCATTGTCCTTTGATATTGTTCAATCTTATTGGAGCATCTATCTTAAAACTACAAGTATAAGTTTCATTTACTTTGCAAGTCTTTCTATCGCTCATATCTCAATTTTGTACATGATCTCTTGTACTAACATTTGTCTTATAGCATTGCCAATCTTACAACTCGAAGCATCATTTTCTTATTTTGCAAGTATTGTAACTTTATTTGAGCATTGTTTATAAGGCACTGATCTCTCATATTTTATCTTATTGAATGTCATATTGATTTAATCGAATCTATCCCAATAACATTTGCTCATTAATATTCATACTTGTTAATCAATCTTTAATTCAAGTTATACTAGATGGTAATTTCCCTACCCTTTGTCTCCTAGAACTTGTTGTCTTCAACAAGTTTTCCTTTAATAATCATATTTAGGGACTACCCCCCATAGCTTACCTAGGAGAGAGCTTAAACAGAGAGAGTTGGGAATAGGTGACAGCCCCTTCTCTGAGTGTTGCGCCTTAAAGACTACACCTTGTGGGGTTAAAAACTATTCCCACAATTAGGTGTACATCGTGGGCGACAACAGCCCCATCTCTAGACCAAATAATCTGGGAAGCATCTTGTGAAACCATACTACCTCACAACTTGCCATACTTGTTGCCATGTACTCTGCCTCTACTGAACTAAGTGTCACTAATTGCTACTTTCTATTGTACCACAAGATCATGGCTAATCCCAAGCTAAAAGAACATTCAGACGTAGATTTTCTATCCACAACACTCCCAAACCAGTTAGAATTTGTGTACCCCTACAACTCCACTCCAACATATCTAAGTCCAAAGTCCATTATTCCTCCCAAGTATCTCAACACATGTTTCGTTGCCACTTAATGAACCTATCTCAGCTCCAACATGAACTCGCTGAGAGTGTTCACAGTAAAACAAATATCCAGCCTAGTGTTTCCTACATACATCAAAGACCCATTCAGATGCCAATACAATGTGGAATCCGCCAAGCGTCCCTCCAAAGCACTTAGCTTATTCAAGTTAGCAGTCATTAGTGTAGACATAGGGTTGGAATCCTCCATCCTGAATGTCCTCAAGATCTCAACTACATACTTATCCTGCCCTAGGAAAATCCCTCATGGTTGCTGACAAACCTCCAATCCCAAAAAATAATGCATCAAACTAATGCCCTTCTTCTTGAACTCTAAAGCAAGATTCTCCTTGCACATCCCTATGAGCTTTTCTAATACTTTCAAGAAGAGAACGTCAACATAAAGTAACAAGATGAGCAACTCAACCCCAACAAGTACATAGTACAGGTGAGAGTCCACCTCACTCTTGGTGAAGCCCAAACCAGGAAGATATCCATCGATCCCGGAGTACCATGCACATGGAACCTGCTTTAGTCCATAAAGGTCCTTCTTCAACTTGCATACATGAGACTCTTTCTAATGCACCTCAAAGCTACTCAATATATACCTCCCCAATCGCCCAATTGAGGAAAGCAGTATTCATATCCATCTAATGTCTCCTCCACCCCATCTATGAAGCAATGGACATGACACCTCTAATGGATGCATATCTAGCGACAGGTGCAAATGTCTCCACGAAATCCCCTACCTCCTATTGGGAGAACCCTCTCGCCACAAACCTCGCTTTGCACTTTTCAACACTCCCACTAGCTACTTACTTGATCTTGAGGGTCCATCGAGAAGTGACCGTAAACTTTCCCTTCAGTTTTGGCACTATGTCCCACACATCATTTCTCATGATGGACGTATACTCCACCATGGCATCACTCCAGACCTGCTCATCTACTAGAAAATCTTGATGGTGGTCTACTTTACCTGAAAGTGTTGCTAGGTGCCTCCACATGCTACTCAACATCTCTCTGGGCCTACTCGGCCCATCACGGCCTCCTCCTAGTAGAGCTCAAAGGAATGTCACGCTCCTCCTCTAAATCTATAAGCCATGTCCCTTTCGCTAATGTTGTTGGTCCAAGCTCAAACTTAGAAGCGCTCATGATCCTCTACCCCTATTGGCTCTTTCTCATGATACCTCCTAGTTCCTACACTCCACAAATCTGACATCCCAACTGACGATAACTCTCCTCTGTCGTAGATTGTAGACTCGGAAGGCCTTTGAGACCTCACTATAGTCTACAAATATACCCCTTTCTAACAAGGGCTCAAGCTTAGTCCTTTTATCCGTAAGAGTGTAAACATAAATTGGACTGCCAAAGATGTGTAGGAGACTTACCTCTAGCTTCACTCCTATGAACATCTCCTCAAGAGCCATATCCTTCAACACTCTGTGAGGACTTCTATTGTCCTACAAAGTTGTATTGCAAACCTTTGCCCACAAAAACATAGGCAATTCCTGGTCATACATCATTGCCATCGTTGCCTTCACTACAGTCCTATTTTTCTGTTAGAAAATTAGAAAGGCAGAAAGATTTTCTTATGTTGACAATTACTTGTCATATTCTTATATTCTTATTAGCTTTCTTTATGTTCTTTTGTGTATTTTTCTCATCAAGCAATCATCAAATCAAAAGCATGAAGATCACTGACACCAGAAGTAGGCACTCATCCAGGGCTCAAACCCCTATGCAAGGGAAAACCCAATCAAACTCTTCCACTAATAGATTCAAATCAAATTGAGACAAACTAAGAAAGACCTTCCTCACTCCACCAGGTCAGCCTTCCAAGATGATTATGCAAACTTCTATAGCTCTTCTCGTCAACCAGTTGCTACACAGAATTTTGGCCTTCCAGCTCCTAGATGTTCGTGTTGAAGAAAGTGTAACTAGGTTCGGTCTTCATAATGACATGATCTTTGTATTTGATGTATTAAAAGGAAATAAATTATTTTTGTAATCTTGCTACATGGGTTTCATGATCAAGAAGTGGGTCTAGGTAAAAGACTTCTTGATGTCTTTAGGACTTATTGTTATGTCAAAGGGTCATGTCATGAATGGAGAAGCTCCTTTAGAGCCTATGTCAAATGTATTGGTGTCAAGCCAGCCCTCCAAGACCAAGAAGAATCCTCCAAGAGCAAGCTCACCGAAATCTGCAAGAAAAACAACAAAGGAATGTAACGTCGGCTCTAAAATGAATTAAATAAATAAATATATGACATGTCGGCTTGAAGAAAGGGTCACGACAGTTCGAAAGTTCATGTCAGCTTGCATATATGGGATGACCACTATAAATACCCATGAAGGGTCAACAAAAAACATAGAAGAAAATTTCGGAAGGCTCTGAAATTTCGAGTGGAGCAGAGCCGCAGTTAGGGCTTGACTGCACCTCGTTTGGGATTTAGGTGCAGTCTTGACCTCGGCCTAATGGAGCAGGAGTAACCTTGTATAGTGGACGCTGCAATGATCAAAGGATTAGACATTCTCAGCATCTCTGTTTTGGGCATACGGATCTACCTAGACATATCACAATTACACAGCTAGTGATCTCGGCATACCTATGAGGATCTCGGCTGAATGGAGCAGCAAAGATCTGGACAAAGAGTTAATGGATCTCGCATAACAGTCTTGATATCAAGGTCTTGGTGATACTCCTGTAGAAGTCCAGACAAAGAACAGCAGTGATAGAAACTCTCTCTCGGCATAATAAGATTGATGTTAGATGATGTCTCAATCACATATATAGATATACTATTGTGGCACAATAATAAGCCACAAAGATGATTATTCTTGGAGGATACAGTCCAAATAAAGAGCTGCAGTAACCATTACAATCTCTGAATAAATGAGACAGAAAGAACCTAAGTACAACGAGGAATAGTATCTCATCTTGGTAGATCTATTTCTATCAGTCATTGTATATATATATGTGTGTGTGTGTGATGAAAAGAACTTCGGATCACTCACTGTCTTTGCATGGTCTCACTGTTTCGAAAAGATCATAATGATCCTGTAGTCTTGGTATACACTCTCGCATGTTCACAGTCAACATGATGGTCTCAGCTAGAGTACAGTAATGAAGGCATGATGGAACAGTTATCATGATGACTGTCATAATGAAGATCTCAGTGCATCGATCAAGGCATAGAGATCACAGTGAAGATCTCAATGGATCTCATAGATATGGTGAAGAAGCAACAGTGAAGATCTCAGCAATATGGTGCAGCAATGAGGATGATCTCAGCAGCGATAGAAAGGAGGATTGATTTCTTGGTCTTCGAGAGGTAGATTGAGTCATGGGTCATGGGTCATGGTCTTGGTATTCATCAATGAAATTTCTATAAGAAGAATTTATGCATGGGTTTTCCTCTCCAAGTGGGAGAGGTTTTGGCCCTAGCAGAGAGCCAAACATTTGTGTTCTTGTCTCTTTTTGTTTTGGTAGCAGTTTGATGAAGTAAACACACATTCTAATAATGAATAGAATACTAAGCTAAGATAAATTGTATAAATGCTTCACAAATTGTTATCATGTCAAAGAGGAATCACATTAATATGCATGTCCTAAGATTCTTCAACATGGTATCAGAGGGATTGGTTCAGCAGTCAAAATAAGGGCAGAGAAGAGACATTCAAGAATCAAGACATCAAAGCAGCTGAAGATCTACATGGCAGAATCAAACCCTAGTCATGATCAAACCCTAGATCAGAGATCAGTATGCAGCAGCAAGGGTTTCTGATATACACAGTCTTCAGATCTCAACAGCAGTTTTGACAAGATCATCCACAACTCAGTTTGGATCCTTCTGTAGATATCAGATCTGAGAATATATATGAACAGTACTCAAATCAGAAACTATTCTATGGATCGTGGCAAGCAACTTCAATTCAATATGTATCAGCAATTTGTTGGAGGGCAATCTAAGGATCTCGGCCAATATATATACTTGAACTACTGCCAACATGATCAAGGTGAAGACTACATCTTCACAATCAAGTAAGTACGTTTTTCATAATCAAATTTTGTGACTTCATGATTGCAAGAAGACCTACATATTGGATGGGTCATCAAGGGTCTTGCATGGAATAAGAAGGATTATCATTATCCTTAGAAAAGTCATACATCAAGGTCTCCTTTGAAGTCATAAAAACTCTTAAGGTTCCATGAAGTAAGAAAGGAGACATAAGAGGATATACTCTCTGAGATGAAGTACAGAAGGTTCCCAGGAATGGAGAAATATCTTCATGAGATCTGGGAAAATGATGAATGGATAATCATCATTGAAAAGCAAGGTGACACTTGTTTATGAACAAGAAGATCACCTCAATCAACAGTTTGCGGTTTCTATGCCAGATAGAGAAAGGTAAGTTGAAAAGACTCAACTATGTGCAAAGGAAGGATTAACAAGACAGAACATCACTATGGAAAGATTATGGAAAAGGGTTCATATCATCTTAAGGATAGAGGAAGCTAAAGGGAAGAGGGAGTAATAGATTTCCAGTATGAGTGAAATGGCATCCCTCTCAAATGGGTCCTATCAGAAGTCCTTGCAGATATGATCATGGTAAGAAGATACATCGTGGCATCATGAAAACAAGAGCTCGTATGAATCATGGAGGATAAATCTCTTGGGAATCTTGATGTACATTAAATGATAGGAAGATCCCGGTCAGAGGAAACATTTGCCAGATGGGGATATACTAGATCCTAAAGGATCTCTGATAGAGATCTCAGCAGAGGATCTCATAGTCTGGGAAGGCAACAAATGTCTCGTCAGGAATTCCAACTTTTGGAAATCATGAGATGAAGGACTGATGACAAATCAAGGTATTGAAGATCCGTTCAATCAAGAACGCTACAGAAAATAGCCTGATGGAAAAATGAGGTATGTATACTTGTAATTATATTTGCATTTGATATTGTGATGTCATGTTATATGGTTGCAGGTTAAATGGATCAAGCATGATCAAAAGGGAAAGGATCTCCTCCTCTAAAAGGATGCAAAAAGACATAACTCAAAACTAGATGAAATCAACATAATATGTCCTCATAGTTGATGATCATTGAAGAACTCTGAGAGCTCCTGGGAATGAAAGACATGAGGATGAGAGAGATCGTGAAACATGCACCAATGATGAAGGCAATCAACATACAGAGGATCAAGAAGACTTGACCACGAAACCTCCTGGAATGATGTGAAGACTCTGATGGAAGTCCAAAAAGATGAGGACCCTTGACAATAGCTATCATTGGGAGATGTGTCAACATGTATGCAGGATGATTGATACCTACAAGAAGATGTCACTGGTAATATTTGATTTGATTTTGGTGTCTGACCTCTTGGAAAAGTCTGGGTATGTGTGCAGGATCGAGGAAAGGGGAGTTGTGAAGGATGTCACAACTATGTACCTTGTGATCCAGAGCAATCACTGTTGAAGAAAAGTGAAGACAGATGAGCTTATGAGGGCAGCCCTAGATGTAAAGCCAAGGAGGATACTTTCCGAGAAAGAAGGAATGACATGACAGAGGAAAGTGATGGATGGTTGAACCCTAAATGTGAATAAATTGATGACATCAAAGTCTTGGATCGTCAGTCAACTAGAAGACCCTATAAAGCACTGATGATAGAGTCCCTGGGTCAGAGGGAGCTCTGGGAAGTTCCTATGAGCAAAGGAACTCGAGCAAGTTTCTGAGAAAAGAGAAACTTGGAACTCGTCCCTGATTAAGAAGGAGAGTTAGACATGACATTTTCGGTGATACTCGTGTAGAAGTATGGACAAAGAACAACAGTGATAGAAACTCTCTCTTGGCCTAATAAGATTGATATTAGATGATGTCTCAATCACATATAATCATCTCAATCACATATACAGATATACTATTGTGGCACAACAATAAGCCGCAAAGATGATTCTTCTTGGAGGATACAGTCCTACTAAAGAGCCACAGTAACCATTACAGTCTCTGAACAAATGAGACAGAAAGAACCTAAGTACAACAAGGAATAGTATCTCATCTTGGTAGATCTATTTCTATCAGTCAATGTATATATATCTGTGTGTGTGTGTGTGTGTGTGTGTGTGATGAAAAGAACTTCAGATCACTCACTATCTTTGCATGGTCTCACTATTTCGAAAAGATCACAATGATCCTGCAGTCTTGGTATACACTCTCACATGTTCACAGTCAACATGATGGTCTCAGCTAGAGTACAGTAATGAAGGCATGATGGAACAGTTATCATGATGACTATCATAATGAAGATCTCAGTGCATCGATCCAGGCATAGAGATCACAATGAAGATCTCAATGGATCTCGTAGATATGGTGAAGAAGCAACAGTGAAGATCTCAGCGATGCTGTAGTGATGGCTTCAATGGTGCAGCAATGAGGATGATCTCAGCAGCGATAGAAAGGAGGATTGATTTCATGGTCTTGGAGAGGCAGATTAAGTCATGGGTCATGGTCTTGGTATTCATCAATGAAATTTCTATAAGAAGAATTTACGCATGGGTTTTCCTCTCCAAGTGGAAGAGGTTTTGGCCTTGGCAAAGAGCCAGACATTTGTGTTCTTGTCTCTTTTTGTTTTGGTAGCAGTTTGATGAACTAAACACACATTCTAATAATGAATAGAATATTAAGCTAAGATAAATTGTATAAATGCTTCACAAATTGTTATCTTGTCAAAGAAGAATCACCTTAATATGCATGCCCTAAGATTCTTCAACAATTCGACCTTCCTGCAATTCCGAAATTTTCGGTCATCTTGCAACCCCGAAACTTCATATGTGTGGCAATAGAGAGTGAAAATTTGACTTCCATTTGCTTGACAAAGGTTTCCTTCTTCTTTGTTAGAATTTCATCCTCCTTAGGTATTTCGCTCTCCTTTTTCTCCTCCTACAACTGCAATTGTCTTGTGCTCCAAATGAGGTCCACTTGTTGTCTATATATAGTGGATTCTTACTCCCTTTGAGGCCGACTTGGTGGAGGAGGCTTATTTGACTCTTTTTACATCAAAATGAATTTATTCGTTGATATACAAAGCCCAAGAAGGGTCTATTACATGATGACAAGGACTAGGACTCATGACATAAACCCTAAAAGCCTACAATGAAGGCTTTGACTTAGCAATAAAATAAATAAAGCATGAAACCCATGCTAATAAATAATTTTCTTTTATAAATCAATTTTATTTTTCTTTCTTTTGACAAATACAATTATGAAGATCGACACTAGTTACATTCTTCAACATTTTCCTCACAGCGACCACATTCTACTAAGGGTTGTAAGGTACCATGAGCTCCTTCTTGGTCCCTATTGTCGTATAAAAATTTTGTAACTCATTGGAGGTATACTCACCCCATTATTTGATCTCAGCACCTTAACCCTTTTCCCAATCTGGTTCTCCATAAGAGCTTTAAACACCTGAAACCAACCAAAGACCTCACCCTGTCTTCAAAAAGTAGATCCAAGTCTTCGTAGAAAAATCATCTATGAATGTCGCAAAGTACGATGACTCTGTGATTGATTCTACTAACATAGGACCACAAATGTCTAAATCAATGTTGTGAAAAGCGCGAACGGGATTAGATCGGCGCAGGGAACGAATCGGGAAAAATCCGAAAAATTAGGAAAAAAGCGGGAAAAAATCGTTTGGTACAAAAATATTCATTTTTTTTCAATTTTTTTAATATCTAAACCATCTACAACATAAAATAAATACATTGACACATAAATATGATAAAAAAACTAATATATAATAAAATCACACATAACATCGAATCATGTCCTGAATAGTAAGTCCTAACTCCTGAGTCCCAACTCAGCCTCAAAATATCAACAAAAAATATGATAATGTATCTCATCATGTCATAATGTCATATACAATAAAATGAAAGTCTAATCCTATTGATTTCCTCTGCCCCTCTTGCGAGAAAATGCCATAGCTTTCCCTTTCCCTCTAGATGTAGATGCTGGTGCCCGCGCTGGTGGAAATGGCAGTGGAGTCTGATGTGCTCTAGAAGCTGAAGAACTAGAAGTAGGAGCTATAGGAGGTAGACCACGTCCTCTACTGGTGGCAGTGGTAGCTCGGGTAGGCGGTGTCACCTCCTCCTCCTGTTCCTCCTACTGCTCCTCCTCCTCCTCCTCCTCCTCCACCTGCTCCTCCTCCTCCTCCCCCTCCACTACATCCTGCACTAACCAATCATCAGTAGAATCCATGAGAGGCCTCTCGGCCTCAACCCTCCATGCAGCAGTGGTGTCAATCCCATCCAATGAGATGGCATCCACATCATGTGTCCTCTCAAGTTGCCTCACCCACAATCGAAGATTGTAGTAGACGTAGACCATGTCATTAAGTCGCTAGGACTCCAACCTGTACAAAGATCATGAAATCATAATTAATAATTAATATTATAAAAAAAAAAATATTGTTTAATGAATTCAAAAATTTATTTGGAAATTTGCAATATTTTAAATGTTTCAGTGTTAACTTGTTGCGCTTCTTGTTGTGTATTTTTTCGGATACACTCCAGTTGCGCTCACATCCTGAGGAGCTGCATGTTTGTCTGAGGATGCGAATGTCAAGCTTTTGCAAAAGGGGTACCCTGCCACCATACATTTTCCACCATGCATCTACAACAAAATTACAAATAAAATTTTAAATAAACATAAGAAAAAAATGGAATTTGAAGAGACAATGAAATTTGAAACAAAGTTACAAACTCAAAAATACTTGGCATTTTAATCGTCCTATCAGTGATAGCCATCTCAAAGCCAAATGTGCCACCTGCAATCTTATATGTCTCAATTTGTTTAGAGATCTCTATACGTTGTTCTGGAGATCGCACCATCTTCTGGACACAGGATAAGAATCCATCCATGATCTCAGCATCAAAATCAAACCCACATGCATAAGAAAATGCAGGGTTCAGGAAAAGCCCAGCAACATGAATGGGACGATGGAGTGTGTTGTTCCATCGCTCATTAATCACTCCCCATAGAAGGAGTTGTTTCTGAAACCCATCATCTCCCTTATCATCATAGTAGGCCCGAATGGCTTCTTTGGCCCTGTCCATGGCTTCATACAAATAGCCCATTGCAGGCTTCTCACCATCAACCAACCGAAGAACCTTTACCAAAGGTTCAGTAACGGCGCACACCTCCTGCACTCCCGCCCAGAAGTCTTCCTGGTATGAAACTAGTCTGCATACGGCCTCTCCTTCTGGTTTGCGGCTCATTGACAAAGCACGCCACTCCTCTGAAAGAAACATTCTCTTCACATCCCACATAGAATTCAAGAGGGATTGAAGAGATATGAAACTCGTGGCAAACCCTGTAATGGCGGGGCACACCAACTCTTTGTTGTT
The DNA here is from genome assembly GCA_031772625.1 of Pinus tabuliformis. Taxonomy (NCBI): domain Eukaryota; kingdom Viridiplantae; phylum Streptophyta; class Pinopsida; order Pinales; family Pinaceae; genus Pinus; species Pinus tabuliformis. Next base: position 529,073,164 of record CM062819.1, on the reverse strand, counting down.
TGTGAATCTTCTCATCAAGCTAAGCACAGATGTATGATTATATATAAATTTTGTGATGCTTTTTGATGAGTCAACAATATCTTTGACAAAGGGAATTTTCCCTATGTCCTCTAACATCAAATCAATACAATGGGCAGCACAAGGTGTCCAAAATAAAGTAGGATGCCTGTCCATAAGCATTCTACCAGCGGCAACATAATTTGCAGCATTGTTCGTTATGACTTGGACAACATGTTGTTCACCCACCTCCAAAATAAACACATCCAACAAATCACATAAAGTTCTTGCATCTTTGATTTGATGAGATGCATCAACAGATTTGATAAACATGGTCCCCTTGGGACAACTAACCAAGAAGCTTATAAGGGTTCTCCCCTTTTGGTCAGTCCAACCATCTGACATAACAGTGCATCCTGTTTGTGCCCATGATGCCCTAAAATCCTCCAATCTTTGGGTGCAGTCACGCTTTTCATTTTGAAGAATCCGGCCTCTGAAATCATGATAAGAAGGGATTTTGTACCCCGGGCCAACACTGGCAATAGCGTCAACAGTAGGTTGGAAAAATGGATTATTCCTTACAACGCTAAAAGGAATATCACTCCAGAGGAGAAATTTTGCCATCAACTTGTCAGCTTGTTCTTTATCAATTCTTTTTAGCATTGAACCGATAGATGGTTGTCAACCAGGTGTGGTTCGAGGAACAAAAAATGATGATGCAGCTACCGGATTGACTGATGCTGCAGTAGAACCAGTGCCACTTGGCCCACTTCCTTCAGCTGACCTTTTTAGTTGCCTTTTGAGTTCTTCTTTGGCCTCTCTAGTGTGCTCTAATTCTTCCAATGCTCTCATGGCTCTTTGGATAATTTCAAGATTTGTATTTATACAGGGCCCCACATCATGTCCAGGGATTTGTGCAAGGTGAAACTTCAACCTGTACACCCCCCCGTATATCTCCTTTCCACACAACTTGCAACTCAAGTTTTGTCTATCATTCGGAGCTCTAGGTTCACCATATTCCTAGAAAGGATCCAATTTTCTTGGCATGTTTGTTTTTGAACTTTGAATTTGCAAACTTGAAGTCTTGAATGGTGTTTTGGTGCAGTTGTGAACCTATGGGCAAATAAGGATTAGGATTACAATTTAGCATTTACAAAATTACAAGTTACAAATTTACAAATTACAATTTAGTATTTTAATTTTTAATTTTTACATCGATGATTATACAATGAAAATCCAAGTTACCCATAAGTTATAACGCAACCTAAAACAACCATTCCAAAGTTCAAAGTTTCAAACACAAATTACCCAACCATTCCAGAATCCAAACCCAAGTTACCCAACCAAATGGCAAATGCCAAAAACAATGAAAAAAACATAAACAATGTTTAAAAAAAATGAAAACAAACAAAAAATGGTTCCCATAGTCATACCAAGTTACCCATCCCAAATCAATGAAGAAATACAATTTTTTTTTTTAAAAACAAAAGAAAAATGGTGCCCATACCAAGTTTCCCAACCAAAAACAATGAAAAACATACAAAAACAATGACAACAAAAAAAAATTAATCCTCATACTGTTTTTATGGAGAAATCGGTGGTCTCCTCTTGATTTTCTCCTCTAAGCACTTAGATTTGGCTGAAAACCCTCTTCAATGGTCTCCAAGAGCTCCTCCTCCCTCCACATACGCAACTGTCCAAATGACCAAATGAAAAACCAAAAAAAAATTTATAAAATCGTGCTGTCCCGAGCCCCCACGATTTTTTCGTTAAAAATCGCGATTTTTTCGAAAAAAAAAATGCGATTTTTTGAAAAAGCGCGATTTTTTCAATAAAAATCGGCAAAAAAAAGTAGGCGATTTTTTTGTATAAAAATCGCAATTAAATCGGCAAGCTGAAAAAATCGCGATTTTTTCATTAAATCGCGATTTAATCGCGCTTTTCACAACACTGGTCTAAATGCACCAAGTCCAACACACTCTTGGACCTAGTCTCATTGTGATGAAATGCAGCCTTGGCCTACCTTCCAAGCGCACACTCCATCTTGCTCCACCCTAATCTGTGGAAAACATGTAACCATTCTTCGTAACATAGGACGAGACCTATCATGTAGGTGTTCCATCCTCCTATGCCAAAGCTCGCTCTAGCTGTAACTCTCATGTACGAAAGCCTTCACCAGCATTCCTCTTAACAGATAGAGATTCTTCTCCCTTCTCCCAATTACTCGCCTCTTGCTAGGATCAGCTCCTTTCAGCCCAACAACTACTTCACCTCCCATGAAGTTGACCTCTAGTCCTCTGTCCTCTGTGGTTGAAACTGACATGATCTTATTCTCCAAATCGGTAAAAACAACACTTATTCACCTCCATGATACCTCCTAAGTCCAACTGAAACTCAATATTTCAATTCCCTCTACTAAATACTTGGTATTATAACCAAGTTCTACATGTATATCTCTAGACTCCCTGGTCATGTTTGTGAAATAGTCTCGAGATCCCATCATGTGATGAGATGCACCATTATCCACAAACCAAACACCTCTCCTGCCAATTTCAAAAAGCCATAATACCAATGCAACGTTCCTCTCGAACTTCTCAGTCAAATCATCCATCTATGCAGTGGCTATCATGGTTGTCTTTCCCTTGTCCTTCTTCCTATTTGGACATTGATTGGCAAAATGTTCAAACTTGTGATATGCAAAGCACTTGACTTTGCTCATGTCCACGTTTTTACCCTATGAAGATCCACCTCCACTCTAGTTCTACTAGGCCTTCACTTTCCCCTTTTTTCTAGTGCAACAAGAGCAAGCTCCTCTTTTCTCCTCACCACTCCTTCGCTTTCCTCCGGTTAACAAATTCTCCCAAACCTCATTCGGGATGAAATCATCCCACAATTAGCCCTAATGAGGAAGTTGTTTCCTAGCTAAAATGCCATCCACAATGGTGGTCCAATGCTTAGTGCATATTTTTTGGAGCCACTTTCACAATCTCTGAATCATTCACACCCTCCCCAACTACTGAAATCTAATCATGAGCCTACTAGATCCTTGAGAGGTAAGATGTCATGATCTCTTATTTGTTCATCCCACTATTTTAATTTTTCCCTCAACATCATCTTCTTGTTTTCATTTCTACTCTAATAAAGACCATCAGGGCTACCCACATCTAATGTGTTGTATCCTTCCCTGATATGCAAAGAATTGTATGATCCCTCACACCATCCAAAATTATACCCATCGCTTTCAAATCCTTTTGATTATGCGCAGTTGCTTGATTTGGATCTGAAGAAACTTGGATATTTGTTTTCACAAAATTCCCCAAATAATTCATTTTTAAAGCTATCGTTATCTGCTCCTTTCAGGGACTGAAGTTAGCAGCCTCATCTGACCTGTCTTCATATCTCAAACTACTCAGTGATGCCATCTAGCAAATCGACATGGAAACTTGGCAACAAAACCTCGGTTGCAAAGTTAAAAATAAATTTGTCGTCATAAAAAGAAGAAATCCGTTGCTACAAACCCTAATGATCTCAGATCACTCTTTCAAATTGTTCTAGTGTTCTAATACCATGTGAAATCTCCTAATAACAACCAAGATTTATTTTCTCGCAAGAATTTTTTATTCCAAAAAGATTATTTTATTATCCAAATAAATTTTGAATTGTTGAAAAATATGATCACTAGCATTTTAACTTCCAGAAATGTATGTGTAGCAAAAATAAAATTAGAGAGAGATAAATCACACATTATAATAGATAAACACCCACAACAAGTCTCCTTCATTAATTATGTTGATTTTTAATGTACCTTGGACAAGTGGTTTCCCATGGGTTAGTCTCTACTTAGGGAAAAGTGTCCAAAATAATTATTTTCCTAAGTGTGACTTTATAAGTGGTAAAGTCAATGTTAAATTATAAAGTGAAAAGTGACTTTAGACATAAAGTACAATGTGGGTACTTTATTTAATGGGTGAGTTAAAAAATAGAAAGTGAGAATTAAATGCACATTTATTCTCATCCCTTGATCTAAATGAATCTAAGCCATTAGATCTTAGGGTTGCCCAAAAGTCATTTAGGGAAACAAAAGGGGGAAAAGAAAAGAGAGACTGCATTCATTCTTCATGAGCAGATTGGAGAAAGGAGGCTGAGAGCTGGAGAAAAGTTCTGAAGGAGAAATTTGTTGCAGCAAGCTGAAGGAGTGATTTCTGGGCAAAGTTGGGCATGGAAATCAAGGTTTAGAAGACAGCAGAAGGTACAGTACGAACAGCATTGAATGATGTGAGTTGCACGTCGTTCGAGAGAAGTTTTTGAAAAAAATTTGAAAAAAAAAGTTTGTACAATCGTATCCATACAGTACATATTTTCAGCTTCAAGTGAGCACAATTTTCAAGGAGTTTTGGGCTGAAGAGATAAGTTGTATTTTGTTGTTTTCTTTTATCTGCAAATGTATTTTTCTTGAACTCAAAAGATAAATAAATTTGAAGAGCTCTCTAACAGGTTTCCCCCAGAGAAGATTGAAGGGGTTTTGCCTGGGTCTAAGTTGACCAAAAATCTGTGTGTATTTTTATGTGTGGAGCTGGTCTGGTTATGTCCATATTTATTTTCAGCATGTGTTGACAGTCCAGTGTTTTAATATGGAAATTTCATTTCCAAAATTCTATATGTTGAATGTATGTTTATGGGAAAGGGCATTTAACTGAATGGGAGTTATAAGGTGAAATTAAAACAGGGTTGGGATTGTTGGCAAGTTTTTTAGTCATCAAATTTCAACAAATTAATCTCAAGAAAACTAGGGTTTCGACCCACAAAGAAATTACGAGGAAATATGCATTGACAAGAACTTGTAACTCAGCGCAACTAGTAGAATTTGGCATTAGGAATGTCAGCCCGCTAGAAATTAGTCTGTGAAGAAGTTTGGCCTAGATATTTTTGGCCCACCTCTCACCAACAACTCATCCTAGTGTCTTCCTATTGAACAACCTTTGTGCCTGAGGAAATTTAGCCCTGGCAAATCAGCCTCTCCAACAATGCAACCCTGCAATCTCCAGCAATTCGAACTCCTGAAAATGCTCTCGAATCCACCAACACTCTTCCTCCTCTACACTACACTCTAGCTAACCCTCTCACTCTAGAGAAAATTTCTTTCTCCACTCGTGTGTCTTCACCTCTCCCTTAGACTTATTTTATAATCTTCATCAAACCCAAATTCCTAATCCTAATCTCCCTTCTAGAAGATCTAGGACATCAACAATTTAGATTGTTTTTAAGTCATTTGAATAATTTCATTATTTATACTTAGAAATTGACTTAATAGTCCACAATAATTGATTGTCATTAATTATCTTTTTTCCCTAAGTTACACTTAGGAAAGAAGACATAAATCACTTACTCCATCAAGCACCTAAAGAACAATAAATCATATTCTACATGCTAAGACACCAAGCCTATACAGAAGATCTTCTGAAGCTACAACAAGCTTCAACAAACCTAAAGCTTTGAACACCACTCTAAAGCTCCCTCATGATAAGTTTAACTCCACCTTGATTCTCTATAGATTAAACCATTGACCATCAAGCTTCCAAATGACACGCATATGCAATGTGCATGTCATTATATTATAAGTGGATAGCTCCCTCTAAAATACAACTTCAAAAATTAATAAATATCCACCCTTTTAATTAGGTCTTCAATAATAGCTATCAAAGCTAATATTGCTCTTAGGCACTAACCTTCAGTTCAGATCTCTATGAAACGAATGTTTTTCACTCCCATAGCATGTTCTTCCTCTGATACTATATACAAAAAGTCAATATCAACAAGCTCCAATATTAACCATATGTCAACAGTGCCATTACAGCATCATATTGAAACAAATCCATGTACAGGAGAAAAATAAGCATTCAAATAAAAATATGTTGTACTGAACATACAAACACCAAAAACAATAACATTTAATAATAATTTTGCTATTTAATATTAAATAATATGCGTCTAAAAGACATCTCTATTCAACCATTTGACCATTCAGTGCATACTTATACACATCACATGCTATTGTAATCATCTCTCATCTCTCATTTTTCCATATATCTTTAATGCATTTATTTATACTAAAAAGGTTTTCTCATCAATGTCCTAGAACATATCCCTAAGGTTTATTTGCTATCAATTTTGCAGATTAAAAATTCAGATGTGATCCCACTTACTTGTACTGTCACACATCTCCATCATTGATTTCATAAGTCCTTTGCAATTCCATTTGTGACAAACAAAATTTTGGAAACCCAGCTTGGAATCTTACCTCAAATAATCAAAGTGCTTTTTCGGCAAGCCACCATTGGTGATAGAAAAGAGAACAAGCAAACGCAAGACACTCAGAAACGGCTCCTGCTTATGAATCATTTCTTCAATATACTCAAAACATCTGCATCAACCAGTGGAAACAATCATGACAATATGAATACAACATTAATCAACACACTAGCAAAATAATCTAATATCTCATAAACATTCCATACTAGACTATACCAATTGTATAATCATCATATGATTCATATAGTATGTATATACTATAAGAATGTGATCAAGAATCAACACTGCGAAATAGAAATAGAATAGAACAGACCAATAATTGTGATAATACCAATACAAAATTAATCAACAAACCATCAATATAATCAGATATCACATAAAGAGAATATAATGAATCATAATCATCATACATTATTTGGTTAAAATTTAGTTGAATAACCTCAAAAGGAATCAAAACTACTAAACACAGATGCACTAACATAGCATTGTTTAATAGGATCATGTTACCCCTCTTGTCAGCAGGGGAACATACACTTTTTCAGTGCGGCAATCACCGCCATTGTAAGCCCAAGGTCACAAGTCAAAAGCCATGTAAAATCCATGTGAGGCCCCCTATTAGACCCTAGACCTCTATCTTGTCAGTTTGATTTTGTATTCAGTTGTTTGGTTGGACAATGCCCTATCCCTTGAAAGCTTCACCTAAGCACTCTCGTCCCTAACAAGATTGGAGCTTTTGGTGGACTCTCTTGAGGACTTGGGGTATTATGGGATCCTACATTTTTTAGGGGTGACCATCGGCGTGTGGGCCAATCCAACACGCATCAATGTCCACCTATGTAATTCCATATGCTTAGAGTCTTATCAAGTCTATACGTGACCTTGGCCTTGTTGAAGTAATCCTCATGACAGCTCTTACAACATAGCAATTTCATATGAACGGTTTCACATTACCTAAGGCAATTCAAGGTTCCCAATGCAAAATGGTCCAGGTGGTCAAAAACTCAACCCAATTGCATATTTAGGAGCATGATGAGAGGACTCCATGCCATGCGAAATTTTTCCGATCTGAGCATTTGGTGGCTAGTTACAGCCTCGTAAAGCTTGGTCAACAATATAAGAAAATTTTCAAGGGGCCAAAACAAGGGTAGCATTTGGTCGCTTCGGACATGCACAACATCAAAAGTGGTCTACTCAATGAGAGGAACAAAAACCATGTTTCAAATTTTGCAAATCGTCAAGGTCCTCAAATATCATCCACTTAGGTGTGCTGATATGGCAAGATAGGTTTCCAAAAGGCTTAACAAGGAGCAAAACCCACGTCTCAAATTCTCCAAATTCCCAAGGGTGTTAGAGCCGCGGCTGAGCATGATGATGTGGTAGGTAGATGAAGAAGTGGAAACACTAAGCAAGATATGAATATTCCAGTAGATACCCAATTTAGATCAAGGTTGGTTCCAACATACCCTAGTGTCGAAATTTTAGCGAAGTCAAGGTCATTGGTGATCTAGCTTCCATATGGCTAAGTTGACTTATTGAGGGGAAAATTCAAGTTACAAACAATGGTTAGTGAAGTTCACTAGTCATCAGAGGGTCTAACTAGGCATTGGAGACCTGATTTGTCAATTATTTGAGGAGCAATGGACCATGAGGAAAGGGAATCTTGAACTAAATTGTGGAAATTTGTCCAAGTTGACCCCTTCGTGGGTGAATTAAAAATCATATTATAATATTTTACAAATTAATTTACTAAGTCTCCAACTTGTGGATGACTAGTAAATGTTTTATGGAGGAACAGTCAAAAAAGTCGTTAGCTAGCCATTAACTACTTGTTATAATTTTTTCTATAAAGGCTAGGCTCTCCTTTTCTGTAAATTATTGTTGTTCATTTGAGACAAGTGCTATCAAAAATAAAGAGCTCATTTTCATTGCAAACCCTTATATAATTTTTTGTGCATTGGTGTATTGAATTTTGTTCAATTTTCATTCTTGCTATATGTATTAGACATTATAATTCTAATTTTATTGCATATGAGTAAATTATCCTAAGACCATCTTCCTTTGTCATTGAGAAATTACATAGTTACGTGGAAGAGAACATCTAAGGGGGAACCCACTTGTTTAATTTTGTTTAAAGGTAGAGACAATCAAAGATTTTGAACTACTTCATGTGAAGGCTTCACTATTCTTTGTGAAAATTTCAAGTCTGGAATTTTATTGCAGCAACTGGAAATTATTCTTCTAATTGTTAATTAATTTAACAATTTATTTTCTACGGCAAATACTGAATAAATCACACTACAACCTTCACAAATAAAATTGTGGAAAATAATAGCCCTAGAAAATGAGAATTATGCTAGCACACACACACACACAAAGAATAACATAGTTATTTTTGGACAAATGTCCCCAGAAAAACCCAAGGTGGGAAAATCGGTGCAGAAACTAAGGGCTTTTATTATAATGCATCAGTGAAATAATATGGGTACAAACTGGATGCCGAAACTGGCAATCCCGTAGAGAAAATACTGGCAAGAAATATCTTGAGGGAAATTACCCTCACTCTTGTTATATTTTGCAATTAATTAACTTAGATCTTCAACCTTTAAGTGCAGATAGTAACCTATAAACATATAGAAGACAGCCAAAGAACAGTAAGACAGCTGATTTGGTCCAAGACAAGGGAAAAACCCCACTAAGGGGGCAAACACTTTAAGAATATTCTTTTATTAGATATTCATCAAATGTTCAGCAGAGATACATACGCAAAGTGCAAAACCCTTTTCTCAATGAAAACAACATTACCCCTTTTTAAACTACGACAAATCTTCTAAAGTGTGAGATCTGATACAAGGGAGATCTACCACCAACGATAATACAAGATAGAGATCTTACCAATAATACGAAATCTGCCAAACAATAATGTAAGAAAGAAATCTCCAGAAATGCGAGAGAGGACTCTCCACTAAATCTGTTAATGATGAAACGAAATAACAGGCTCCCAATAAATCTACTAACTGTGAGAGAGATAAAATACTTATGCAATAACTTTATCACCAATGTGAAATAGATCACCAGTGATGATAAGAGATCTTCCATTGATAATAGCTTCCACAAGTTTTAAGGTCTTCTTCACAATGTCTTCCAGCTAGATCTGAAACAAGAGATTGATCCTCTCACCATACCACAAAGACAGAGCTCAGATCTTCTTACCTTCTAAGGCTCAAACTTGAGATAGAATACAGATCTGTGAAGGCATAAGCTCGGACCAGATCATAATTCTAAAATGGCATCCTGAGGTGGCTCGGATCTAGATCTGTGTAAGGTGCATTTGGAATGTATCAAATCTAGATCTGTGGAGGCAGATCTGAAGTAAATCTAGGCCTAGTTACAGGCTTGAAGCAGTTATAATCTCTGACCAATCAATGAGCTCAAATCACAAAATAATGAACAACCAAATTACAGTCTTCAATAAAAGATACTAGAGAAATTTCTTCAATTGATCTAACCCTTAAACATCTCTTTGAATGCCTTCGCATGGGAGAGAAGATGAGCAATGTGTACATGATCGAATTACATATCAAGGAAAGCGGATTAACCTCTTTATATAGCCACCATGTGATCTGAATGAGAGTGTTTCAAGGCAAGCCAACTAGACATCATGTAAGTTTCTAGGCAAGTCGAATTGACCATCTAGAAGAGCCAGCGTAGCACTTGTGGAGCCACTTGGAAATAATTCGCTTCATAAAGTGTTTTTTTTCTAAGGAAATTTCTCCCTTACTTGCACAAAATTCAACCTCTCAACTAGGAAGGAATTTCCAAAAATAGTGTCAAAACTGTTGTACTTGTCAATTCATAATGACTCATGCTGAACATCCTCAGATCTAAAGAAGAAACTCATGGCAGGGGAGCGTTATCTACCACCATGAATACAACCTCAGCCAAATAAAGGCTAAGAAACCATTACTGAGGAGTTTCAAGCTCCAACCCGTCCTAAATATCATCGAGGAGCCAGATGCTTCCACCAGGCATCAGGGAGCCACATGCTACAACCTGAGAACAAATACCATCAAGGACACTCATGCTACCACCCGGAATGAATATCGCTCAGTCATGAAGACTAAGAAACCATTGCTCAACCAATGAGGCTAAGAATCCATAATATCTCAGCACATAGGCTAAGAATCCATAATAACTCAACACCAGCATCTTCAAACTTGAGCGAGAAACTACTTACCATAACTGGTAAGGATCACAATCCGATCTCAAGTAGGCAGCACCCATTGGCCAGATAGGTGGGAAACAAGATGCATGATTGGGGCATCTGATTGGAGGTCCCTCATCCCCAAGAGCTCACTAGCTCAATTCCTCATCCCTGGGAGCTCAACCAGGGGGGAAGAGCACACATCTCAATGTTCTTGATCAGCCAGGTCCTAGACCCGAAAGGGGTACATCCCTTAATCCAAGCATATCTCTAAAGACTAGAAATTTCTTCTTCAGCAGTGCTTGGGTAAGTATATCAACAATCTGCTCATTAGTCTAAATATGGTGGAGTCTCACAGCTCCTCTCTGTACCATGTCTCGAATGAAATGATATATCATTTCAATGTGCTTGGATCTGTCAAGAAATACATGATTCTCAAACAATCAGATCCCACTCATATTATCACAGAATATCAGTGTAGTATCCAAGACTTGCTCAAATAACTCTCCAAAGAGTTTTCTTAACCAGATAGCGTCACAACTAGCTAACCTAGCAGCAATATACTCAGCTTTAGCAGCACTAAGAGCAACTGATTTTTGTTTCCTGCCCATCCAAGAGATCATGGAGGATCCCAAACTAAAACAACAACCTGAAGTTCTTTTTCTGTCAATAATGTTGCTTGCCCAATCAGCATCCGTATATGTTAATTTTAGGTATGTTCTATGCTTAGAGCAATTTATTTCAATTTTTACAGTTAGCTCAATAACTTTTCCAGATTAGCAATCACATCAACATTAAAGTAAATTGCAGATAGAACATAAACATAGATCGCAGAAGACAAGCCAAGACAAGAGGACACAAGATGTGGTTCTAACTAGACATAAACCCCAATGTGGGGAAACCCTTGATCAATTCTTCTTATATTTTCTTCAATAGTTCAGCAGAGAGAGAGAGAGAGAGATAGTACATATACAATAGAAGTCAACACTTTGACTTATCTAAATAAGAGCACAGATCATCTCTAAGTAGATGATACATGAGGTAGTTGAACTCAGTTGAAGACATGCTACTTCAACTGATTCTCACAGGTGACTCCATCACCATGCATTGTGTTGTACCTCGTCATCATGCTGCACCTCACTGTGCTGCATCGTGCTGCACCCATCATCACTATGTTGGACCTCATTACCATGTTGCACACATCATACTGTTGCACCTTCCGATACTGCAACACCTTGTTGTACCTTATCATCTTGTTGCACTTACCAATGCTACCTCATCTTGTACCTTACTGTGCCCATCATGTTGCATCTCATTGTAGCATTTAATATCATTGTACTATACTAGCAAGTGTTGCACACAACATGCTACACTTCACATTGTCATGATGCCCATCATTGTGTTGTAGCATTTCACATCATGTTGCCCGTTATCACAATGTTGTCACTACTCATACTACTGCACCATGATTGCTTGTTGTCCCATGCAGGCACCATGTCCTTGCAATCCCATCTACAATGCTCCACCATGATTGCATTTGTTGCACCTTGTTGTTGTTGTTGTCCCGTTGTGCCATCATTGCACCATCCCATTATACTACTAGCACTGTTGTCCCATTGTTAGTGACATTGCTTATTCCATGTTTGCCATACTGTTGTCATACTATTCCATGTATTCTGGGCAGCCTTTATCATCAACAGTGTTCACACTTTGACATGCTACTCCAACCCTGTTTGTTAGTGCACATTGTTGCTGTCCCATCATTGCTACTATCCCATCATGCTATTGTCCCATTGTTGTTGTTGTCCCATTATGTTGTTGTCCCATTGTTGTTGTTGTCCCATTGTGTTGTTGTCCCATTGTTGCTATTGTGACTGCACCCAACACACAGCAAGACTAGCCCTCTAGCAGCGAGCCTTGAAGAGGCTCCTCCCATGCCACGTTATCCTCAACGCAGCCATGCAATAACTCCAACAGCTTTCTATGGCCTGCGGCCTAGCTTGTTGTAGCTTTCAACCTCCTCAAAGTGCCCAAACAGCCACTCAAATTCCAGTGTTTAGCTTCCCTCTACTCGGCCTAGTAGCTTGCCCTCTCGGCCCTAGACTTGGCCCTCTATCCATCAATTCGGTCACTTGAAGTGGCCTGTGGTTAGGGCATCATATGACTGCGGCTAGGTAGGCTTCAGGACTGCAACTAAGGAAGCTTGTTTAGCGTCCTCCATAGCTGCGTTAACACCAATTCCATGACTGCGTTAAAGGTACGGACATCTCCTTTAGGTCACCGAATAGGTCCCTTTTATAACTATGGTTTGATCTCCTATTAGGGCAGCGTAGAGAAGCAGTGGTCTTCTCTCTAGGACTGCGGCTAGGGCAGCTAAAATAGCCTCCTTTCCTCCTACGTTTAGGGCTTCCTCTCTAGATTTATTTTGCCACTAAAACCCAGAACAAGTAGAGAGAAATCGAGAGTGAAGTGTGTAGAAATGACTATCAAGTCACCTCCTTTTATACTAAAACGTTGAGCACATGTGGGTGTTATTTAGTTGTTGGTCGACCCTGACGAATTGTCTTATAACACAAATAAATCCATAACTCCATGAATACTTATCGGAATCGGATGATCTTTAGATCAATCCTACACCTCTCGATGAGAGGGATCCAAGAAAAATATCAACGTCCATAAATAAGATGACCCACATGGAGTTTGGCCCTAGTTGCCAATTTTAACAGTATAACTATGCAACTTCATATTGCAAACAATATATCAAAGACCAAAGTTAATTGTCCCATATAGATATTTAAGCACGTGTTTAGCAGCAACCTAGTGATTATGTAAAGGCTTGGTCATGAATTGACTCAAGGTGTTTACAAAATAGAAAATATCAGGATGAGTGTTCACTAAGAAGATCACTAGTCCAATCAACGGACAATACTTAGATGGATCAGATAAATCAAGTCCAGCTTCATCATCACAGAGTTTCTTGAAGTTCATCTCCATGGGAGTGTTCATGGATTTGCACTCTACCATTCCAAACCTTTCCAATAGCTTTACAACATACTTCCTGTTGTAGATTATATTGTGATTGAAACCTTATTTATCAATTTTATCACAATGTGCGACCTAAAATCATTAAGGGGGTTCAACCTCAATGAAGCCCTTTATATTCTCTACCCCACAAAGTCTAGGAGTAAAAGTGTTTTGCTTGTGGTAATTACATATAGAAAGTATATGAAAACACACACACACACACACACACATATATATATATATATCGCAAAGCACATTACGTATTGGAAACAATAAAGAGAAACAAGTGATAGGGGCGGTGCTTTGGTAGCGATGCGATTAAATCGCAATCGCAAAGATGCAGCGCGCAATTATATTATTACCACGGGAATCATCGATCGCCAATTGCGATAAAGGCGTATCTTGAAAACTGTGAAAAGGCTTTGGAAAAGGCGGAGAAAGGTATGGTTACGCATTTTATATGTATTTCTATTATAAAGGATTATAATAGAATTAAGTGTTGAACAAGTTATAAACCGGACCTAACATATATATATATATTATATTTAAAAGCCTCGGCGGGTCCGCGATCATCGCATAACACTTTATATATGTGTATATGGCTACGCCGATTACGATTTGCGATTGCGGACCGGACCCGAAAACATATTTTTCATGTTTTATAAAGTTCAGCGGGTCCGTAAAGCGCCTTAAGTATATGTGTTGGCTCATAGCGCCGATTGCAATTTGCGATTGGGATTTCGGACCCAATATTATATATGCCATGTTTTATATTTCCGACGGGTCTGCCATATTGCATATTGTTAAGGTTTGGGTTAATACATCCATTGATAGCACCGATTGCGATTTGCGATGGGTTTTGGACCCGATATGATATATATTACGTTTTATAACTTTCGTCGCGTCCGTCATGCCGCAATTTATTAAGGATTGGGTTGATATAACAATAAAATGGGCCGAATGCGATTTGCGATGGGAATTTAATGCAACAATGAACGGATGGATCTGATGGAGTTATTAAACTGGATTAATTCTTTTTCAGTTCCGCTTTTGCATGCTTTGTGTTAATTTTGCTGTGTAAAAGGAAAAATCAGCGTTAAAGCCAAACCTGAAGAGGAAGGCAGCTAGGCATGTTTTCTTTGTGTTTGGCCAATATAAACTCATTCGATATATACATAAGCCCCAGTCTACGCACAAGTCAAAGTTTAACGCAGTTGATTACAGTTTAAATGGATTAAGCGTTATTAAAGCATCCACAGAGGAACTCAAGAGCCGATTAACAGAGCCGAAAGCCAGCAGTCATTGTCATCTTATATGTTCAGTTATTTTCCGTTATTTTGTGTTCTTTGAGATGTCTTTACCCTCTGGGTAATATTTTGTAATAATTCTTACTTCAGATAGTTAAGAGAAACAGTTTAGTAGTTTGACAGTTTCAAAGATCAACAACTGTTTCACAATGTATAAAGAGGAAAATTTACAAAGAAGGGTTGGTGATTGAAATTTTGGAGAACCCGAAGACTAGGCCACTGTATTCCTGATATCATCGTTGATTAATGAAAGAATCAGAAGTTTCCATGAGTTGTTGGGTATAATTTTGTAACCTTCTCTGTCATGTGTCATGTTATGTTTTCTTCTTTCAAGTATAGTAATGAAGCTGCAGGTCTTTATTTGCTTATGTAGATAAAGTTAAAATTCCTTAAAAGAGCGCTCCTATGCTTGAAGTTTTCACCTTCCTTTCTAAGTTATAGATAATAGTTTCTGTGAAAGATCAGCATATTATCTTTAACTTCTCCAAGAGTCACAGATAGTAGTTTCTGTGTTAAGCAGCATATTGTCTATGATTCAGTTCTCATTTTCATAATTCTTCTAAGTTACAGATAGTAGTTTCTGTGAAAAACCAACATATTATCTTTAACTTCTCCTTCAAGCTTTCTTCACTCATCATTTATATCTAGCAACAAATGGCATTCTGAAATGTTCCGGTCATACATGTATTAAGGGTTAAAGACCAAGTTTTCCAGGTCCTTCATTTGAGAACACAACAAACAATAAGTGACAGTAAATAATATTTATTAATGTCTTAAGCACAATTTCTCTACAGCCAGGAAATTGGTTTCTTAAGGTACAACATTAATTGGTGTCGTTGTCAGGGAGAGAAGATAAGAACATTTTTCCCTGGGTTTTCAATATTTTCCTCTAGTTGTTCAGTGAGGAGGGAATATTTGGCTGTTTTGAATAAAATCAATTAAATAAGAGCACTTTTCCTTGGGTTTATTAAGTTTGAAGCTGATTCTTGAGAATGACAAGTTTCAGCAGTTGGTTGTACATTCACACCTGTGATTTTCACTTACAACATTGATTGGCAACTCCACTGCACTTTGAAGTTTTCTTTTCTGGGTTTTAATGGCTCTCCCTGCATTCTTAGTCCATAAATTTGATCCATTTGATTTTACTGGGATCACTAGCTATCCTCATGATATGCCTACATTTTCTGTGTGGAATGAGTATCTTCCAAAATTCAGTAGAAAGGAATATGAAGATCCAGCTCAACATCTCCAAGAGTTTCATGAATGCATGGAGCAGCAGGGCATCATTCATGAAGATGTGAAGATGAAGTTGTTTTTGTTTTCTTTGGACCTAGAAGCTAGGGTTTGGTTCAGGTCTCTGCCTTTTGCAAGTATTTCATCTTTGAAAGATTTCCATTCAGTATTCAATTCTTCTTGTAGAATTTATTATCCACACAAATTTCTTTTTGAAGGTTGTTGTGAATATTATCATGCTAAAGAAACTTTGAAGGCTCAAGATCATCTTGTTGAGGAAACTAATGATCTTGTTGATAATATATCAAGCATCCAGAGAAGTTGTAGCCAGATTAACTATGAGCAAGTCTCTGAAAGCGAGGAACTATCATTTTCTCAAAATGATGCGGAGAAGTTTATAAAACATTTCTCTCCAATAATATCCCAAGCAGAGAATTGGTTGACTCTGTTCCAAGCAAATCTGGTGGTTGCAGGAAAAGCACCAGAGACACAGCCTATCCAAGACAAGGGAAAGGCAAAGATGGAATCCTCTCAAAGTCAAACATTGGAGGATATGTGTGATATAATTAAAACTTTGTCAGATAGGTTGAATAAGTTAGAGTTAGAAAATAAGAATTCTCAGAGAACGTTATATGCAATAGATGAAGATGAACTTGGTATTGAAGGAGAAGAGTATGAATATGATGAAACAGATGCCATTCGTGATGAAAATAAAATGATGAATATTGGAAACAATTCTCTGATTTCATGCAGGCTAAACTACATAAGAAATGTGACTTGAGATTGAGGAAAAGATCAAGAAGTCAAGAAAATAAAAGTGAGCGGCAAGTTTCAACTTCCTCACCAAAGGCGACTTCCACAAGAATCTCAGCCTGCAAAACAAGTGAATAAAGGAAATCAAGAGAATATTCAGATGGAGAAAAATTCAAACATGCATCAAGATTTCTGCTCAGCAGTCGAGAAGAGGAGGAAATAATTAAGTTGCAAATAAATCCCCAGAATTCCTATTTTGTTAAATTTGATGATCCTCCTATTTATAACAAAAATGGTTTAAATGGGGAACAAGACGAAGTTTTTCAAGTTCATCAGTTGGGTGTTGAACATACAGGAAGAAACCAGCAAGAGGGATATGTTAGACAGCAATATATTGAGCCATCTATCATAGCAAAAGGGGCTATCTCATGTAAAAAGGAAGCTGATAAAGAGGTTGCATATCATTGCATTGAAGAACACAATGATGCCCATGGATTAGAGGTAAACAATCTATTTGAAGTTGATCATATGTCATATAGTAATGTGAAAATTTTTCTTTTTCTCCCTGAGGTTAGAATTACAAATTATTTTCAATTAAAGCTTAAAGATGAAAAGTGGAGACATGAAAGTGACATAGATCATTTTCTTAAAGAAGTTGTTGATTGTTCTGTTGAACATATTATCCCAACAGAAGGTTTAATCGAGCAAGAACCTTCATACATAGAGAATTTCTTTTTTGGAGCTGATCAAGAACATATTTTTTCTTATACTTTTGAAGATCCTAAGGCAAATTACATAAAAGAATTTATCAGCAGTCTACACATATCATTTTGTGGATATACTCCTAATTTTTATTGTGAGCTGCCTTTATACATAGTTTATTGTCCATTCAAGATGAATTGTTTTTTAAAGATTCACTGGCAGGATGGTTCTAGATTAAGCACTCAAATGCTAATCTGGTACCATTGGAAGATTGACCTCACCTGATGGAGATCAATCATGTACATATGTAGGAACTTGTACATAAATAAGCTTATGTGTTGAGCATTTGGTTTCTAGTTGCAGTTCTTCAATTTAATCATTAGTTGATGAATAAGGGTGACTTTCCCAGTTGGAAACTGGTTTGCAGAGGTTTCAGACTTCAAGATTGTCAGGTTCCAGTTTGTCAAATTTCAGGGTTTTCACAGTTTTGGACTCCATGCCCAACTAAGGCTACTGATCTACGATTCTCAATATTTTGCTATCAAAGCACAAGCATCTCATCACTGCAGATATCGGTGTGGGATCACTGTACAAAATTTTCACACAGTTAAGTTTGGCAAAGCAATATATGACTCCATGCCCAATGGAGAAAGCACTGATCTGCAGTTCTTAGTGCTTCTGCGGCAGAAGCACTATCCCCAGGTGCAGCCAAATGTTGTAGCTTATATTGTGATTTAAGTCTTATTTATCAATTTTATCACAATGTGTGGCCTAAAATCATTAAGGGGGTTCAACCTCAATGAAGCCCTTTATATTCTCTACCCCGCAAAGTCTAAAAGTAAAAGTATTTTGCTTGTGGTAATTACATATCGAAAGTATATGAAAACACATTTGAATATATATATAATAAAGCACATTACATATTGGAAACAATAAAGAGAAACAAGTGATAGGGGCGGTGCTTTGGTAGCGATGCGATTAAATCGCAATCGCAAAGATGCAGCGTGCAATTATATTATTACCACAGGAATCACCGATCGCCGATTGCGATAAAGGCGTATCTTGAAAATTGTGCAAAGGCTTTGGAAAAGGCAGAAAAAGGTATGGTTACGCATTTTATATGTATTTCTATTATAAAGGATTATAATAGAAATAAGCGTTGAACAAGTTATAAACCGGACCTGAAATATATATATTATATTTAAAAGCCCCAACGGGCCGACGATCATCACATAACACTTTATATATGTGTATATGGCTATGTCAATTGCGATTTGCGATTGCGGGCCGGACCCAAAAACATATTTATCATGTTTTATAAAGTTCGGTGGGTCCGTAAAGCGCCTTATGTATATGTGTTGGCTCATAGCGCCGATTCCGATTTGCGATTGGGATTTCAGACCCGACATTATATGCCATGTTTTATATTTCTGGCGGGTTTGCCATATCGCAGATTGTTAAGGTTTGGGTTAATACATCCATTGATAGCGCCGATTGCGATTTGCGATGGGTTTCGGACCCGATATGATATATATTACGTTTTATAACTTCCGTCGCATCCATCATGCCACAGTTTATTAAGGATTGGGTTGATATAACAATAAAATGGGCCGATTGTGATTTGCAATGGGAAGTTAATGCAACAATGAATAGACAGATCCGATGGAGTTATTAAACTGGATTAATTCTTTTTCAGTTCTGCTTTTGAGTGCTTTGCGTTAATTTTGTTGTGTAAAAAGAAAAATCAGCATTAAAGCCGAATCTGAAGAGGAACTCAAGAGCCGATTAACAGAGCTGAAAGCCAGCAGTCATTGTCATCTTCTATGTTCAGTTATTTTCCGTTATTTTATGTTCTTTGAGATGTCTTTACCTTCTAGGTAATATTTTGTAATAATTCTTACTTCAGATAGTTAGAGAAACAGTTTAGTAGTTTGACAGTTTCAAAGATCAACAACTGTTTCACAATGTATAAAAAGAGAGAAATTTACAAGGAACCGTTGGTGGTTCGAATTTTGGAGAACCCGGAGACTAGGCCACTGTATTCCTGATATCATCGTTGATTAATGAAAGAATCAAAAGTTTCCATGAGTTGTTGGGTATAATTTTGTAACCTTCTCTGTCATGTGTCATGTTATGTTTTCTTCTTTCAAGTATAGTAATGAAGTTGTAGGTCTTTATTTGTTTATGTAGATAAAGTTAAAATTCCTTAAAAGAGCGCTCCTATGTTTGAAGTTTCCATCTTCCTTTCCAAGTTATAGATAAAAGTTTCTATGAAAGATCAACATATTATCTTTAACTTCTCCAAAAGTCACAGATAGTAGAATCTGTGTTAAGTAGCATATTGTCTATGATTCATTTCTCATTTTCATAATTCTTCTAAGTTACAGATAGTAGTTTCTGTGAAAAACCATCATATTATCTTTAACTTCTCTTTCAAGCTTTCTTCACTCATCATTTATATCTAGCAACAAAAGGCATTCTGAAATGTTCCGGTCATACATGTATTAAGGGTTAAAGACCAAGTTTTCCAGGTCCTTCATTTGAGAGCACAACAAACAATAAGTGATAGTAAATAATATTTATTAATGTCTTAAGCACAATTTCTCTACAGCCAGGAAATTGGTTTCATAAGGTACAACACTTCCCTTGGGAGAGAATAATTTCGCCAAGTCTCTGCTAGACCTCCAGGCCCAAAAAGAAGTGCATCATCCCAAGGTCTTTCATTTCAAATTCAGAGGCAAGTTCCCTATTACACTAAATCATCAGAGGTTCATTACCTGTCAAAAACAGATTGTCAACATATAATACCAGAATCAAAGGCATACCTTGTACAACTTTGAAGTAGAGGTTTGGATTAGCACTGCTCCTCATGAATCCCAGCTTTACTAAGTAGTTGTCAACGCGAGAATACCAATCCTTGGGGGCTTGCTTTAAGCCATAGAGTGCTTTCTTCAATCTGCATACATGGGTTCTTTTGTCATGTACCTCAAAACCTTGAGGTTGTTCAACATATACTTCCTCCTGAAGAGCACCATGAAGAAAAGTTGTCTTGACATCCAGAGTCTGCCCTTGACTAGCAGCTAAAGCAATAATAGAGTGAATAGTGGTATAGCGAGCAATAGGAGCAAAGATGTCTTCATAATCAATTCCCTCTTTCTGAGAGAATTCTCAAGCCACAAATCTTGCTTTATATCTTTCAATACTGCCATCTATGCCATGTTTTATTTTGAACAGCCACTTTGAAGTCACAATTGATTTGCTCTGAGGTCTAGGAACAACTTCCCATACATCATTTTGCATAATGGATTCATATTCTTTTGTCATGGCATCCTTCCATACTTGGTGCCTTCTGCTTCTTCAAATGGTTGAGGTGCACTCTGTATGATAGAACTCGTAGTAACAACATAGTTTTCATATCAACTAGGTTTCTTGCTTTCTCTAATAGTGCCCCTCGGAGCTGTATGTTTTTCAGCATATTGTAGAGTATCATGAAGCCATAGAGGCCTTTTCCTATATGGAGGAGGATCTAACGGATCCATAGGCTCAACCGGTTCATCTAGGTCCTCATGATTAGGTTCATGAGTAGAGGGATCCACATCATCATTTGTTTCTTTACAAGAGATAGAAGGATGACTAATTCTTACTTTTTCAAAAGTTGCATCTTCATGAAATGTTACATCTCTACTAAAGTCTATTGTTCTTTGACTAGGTATATAAATTCTAAACGCTTTAGAATATTCACAATATACCACAAACATACCATTCTTACCTGAAGCCTCATGCTTGTTCCTCTTTTCTTTTGGTACATGAAAATAAATAGGACAGCTAAAGATCCTTAAATGACTGACATCAGGTTTCTTGCCTGTGAATACTTCTTCAGGAGTCTTGTCATATAATGCTAGATGAGGAGTCTTGTTCTGTATATATACAGCAGTATTGGCAGCTTCTCCCCATAGGAACCTTGGCACATTTTGATCATGTAGCATGGCACGTGCAGCCGCCATGATAGTTCTATTCTTTCTTTCTGCCACACCATTTTGTTTAGGATTATATGGTACAATGTTCTCTTTCTTGATATCGGCTTCTTTGCAAAAGTCAATGAATTTATTTAAAATGAATTTTCCTCCACTATTTGATCTAAAGACTTTGATTTTCTTTCCAGTTTGATTTTCAATCAATACTTTGAAATGTTTAAACATATCAAAGGCTTCATCTTTGTGCTTTAGAAAGTATATACATGTTTTTCTAGAGAAATCATCCACAAACGTGATAAAAAACAAATATCCACCTATGGATGTCACTAGCATAGGTCCACACAAATCTGAATGAATTGGTTGTAGGATGTCATGAGATTTGGTACTACTAGAGGAGAAAGGCCCTCTCGTTTTCTTTCCACTTTCACAACCAAGGAAAACACCATCATATTTTGATTGCATTTCTGGCATTCCAGAAACCATCTTCTTTACTTTGGGTGGCGCCTTATAATGAATATGAGCAAATTTGTGGTGCCATAACTCGATCTAATTGAAATTGCGTTTTGAGCCATAGCTTTAGTAGGTCTCCCATTAGCCTTGTAAACCCCTTCAATTCTCGATCCAAGAGTAAAAGCATTTTTCATGTTTGTTTTCTCTGGACACGTTAACACCTTTCCTTTTATAAAAGCCACCTTCATTCCTTTATCTTCTAGAGCAGATATAAATACAAGATTTTTCTTTAGACCAAGTACATATAAAACATCTTGAAGGTGAATAGTTTCTCCAAGATCCAAATGAAAAGAAACTAAACCAAACCCTTTTACAGGGTATGTAGTGTTATCTCTAAGGATAATGTTTAAACCAGTCTCCCTCTCAACCAAATTAGAGAGGATTTCTTTATAACCAGAGAAGTGCCTAGAGGCACCACTATCCACTAACCAACTATCTAAAGAATCTAGAGGAGAAGCACTAGACAAAGCTTAAATCAAAAAGTACTCAGATTGAGAAGTAGCAGCATTATTTTTATACCTTGTATTTATATATCTCTTTTGAGTACGAGGTTGTTGATCATGATCACTACAAGCATTGCTTCTTCCTTCATATCTTATTCCTCCATAATTCCAGTTTTTTCGACCAAGAGACTGATTGTAGTTGTTGCTACTCCTTTGATTATAAGAGGATCTTCTTTCTGGATAATTTCGAGCATAGTGCCCATGCTTGTGACAGTTAAAGTATTCAACATTCCTCATGCTCTTCTTGAAGAACTTGGGTTTGGACTTTGGCTTACAAGATCTTCCCTTTCCTTTCTTCTTCTTTGCTTGTGCAGCGAAAGCAGATGGTTCTCCTTCTTTATGTCTCTAAATTATGCTCCTTGAAATCATCCTTGATTCTTCCTGCTTGCATCTTCCGATCAATTCATCAAAAGTTGGCAAAACATTGTTATTACAGATAGTAGTAATGAATACTTCCCAAGCTGCAGGAAGTCCATCAAGGGTTGTGTGTACCAATTCCAAGGGCTCGCCAGCAGACAAAATTTGGTCCTTAAGTTTAGTAATCCTTATAAAATAAGACTGAATAGATTCTCCCTTATTCAATTTGATATCTTTGACCTATTTCTTCAAGTCAAAGACGTGATTCAAATTTTGAACTTCGAACACGCCAACAATCTTGTCATACATTTCCTTAGATATCTTCAGTTTGGAGATACAGGTACGAAAAATGATCTTTCAAAGGATCAATGATAATTTTGCAGGCTTTGATCTCACCTTTCTTGTATCTTGCTTTAGTGACAGTAGGGGCATGTTCAAGAGGTTGGGGTACACTTCCTTGGACATACTCTGAACATCTTCTCCATCCAAGTTCGTGTCCAGCCTGAGTTTCCAAGTAGCATAATTTGAAGCCCCTGTCAATTTATCATTGTACTTGAAGAAGGATGTAGTAATATGAACTGATCTATTGTTGTATTTTGAGCAGCAAACAAGGTATTTCAACGGATAATCACCTTCAGCATACTATTCTTGAGCTAATCTTCAACCCGCTTTGATACAATGTTAAATTTTGCAAATAATTAACTTAGATCTTCAACCTTTAAGTGCGGACAGTAACCAATAACCATATAGAAGACAGTGAAAGAATAGTAAGACAGTTGATCTGGTCCAAGACCAGGGAAAAACCCCACTGTGGGGGAAACCCTTAAAGAATATTCTTCTATTAGATCTTCATCAAATGATCAACATAGATACATAAGCAGAGTACAAAACCCTTTTCTCAATGACAGCAAAATTAACCATTTTTACACTAGGACAAATCTTCTGAAGTGTGAGATATCTATTCCAATCTATTCTTTAAAATGGGAATAGATAAGGAATAATTTGAATAATTGTTCATTAGTAATATGAATAATAATGGAAAAAGACTCGTATTGAAAGAATACTAGATTGGGTAAACTCGGAGTGAAAACAAAAATGCGTTATATTGCTAGTTTGGGGGTCGAGATGATAGATGATTCATTTGAGGTTCCTCTCCCCCTTGCTTATTGGGTGGGGGGGCATTGGTCAAGTCACGCTGTAGCATCCTCTCCTGATGTTCCCTGACATCTTCTATAAAACCTTCTCGTAAAAGGATCCTTCCAATGTTCTTGGTAATATTAGTAGCTGTTACTTGAACCGTTCCTTTTTCTATATGGAGATCTGCCACCAATGATAATACAAGATAGAGATCTTGCCAACAATACAAAATCTACCAAACAATAATGCAAGAAATATATCTCCAGAAATGCGAGAGAGAAATCTCCACTAGATCTGCTAATGATGAAATGAAATAACAGACTTCCAATAAATCTGCTAACAATAAGAGAGATAAAATACTGATGCAAGAACTTTATCACCAATGTGAAAGAGATCACCAATGATGATAAGAGATCTGCCACTAATAATAACTTCCACAAGTTTTAAGGTCTTCTTCACAATGTCTTCCAGAGGTTCATCCTCTCACCACACCAAACTACCCTTTGAGGGTTTGCGCTGCCTAACCTCCTGGAGAAAATCTCGACCTCTCTCCAATGTACCCGTCAAATT
This sequence comes from Pinus tabuliformis, assembly GCA_031772625.1. NCBI lineage: Eukaryota > Viridiplantae > Streptophyta > Pinopsida > Pinales > Pinaceae > Pinus > Pinus tabuliformis. Next base: position 529,048,587 of record CM062819.1, on the reverse strand, counting down.
GTGAAAATATTCCCCCAGCCTCACTGTCCCTGCCCCTCTATGTCTTGGCTTCCTTTTGAAGCTCAAAATCTTCCGACAACTGACTGCTACTCTCTGGAAAATTGAACTCTCCAAAGAAATCGACCTTACTCAATGCGTTCTCCATCTACCCATCGACTTCTTCTTACAATCTTCTATTGCACATCCAACGGCCAAGATTAGTACTTAATCAAGGGCCAAGATCATATTGGATCGATCCGTGTGAGTTTCTAGATGGTTCACACCTTATCCCAAGTAATTCTGATTAATTAACACCTTTTTCTGAGTTTAGACTTAGGAAATAATTAAAAATAGGCTAATAATCTAATTGAGACACTTCTAGGTGGAATTTCCAAAAACGATTTCTAGGTTATGGAGAACTCTTGTGTTTTAGCCTCTCCACAAAGTTTCGAGACTAGAACACCTCTGATGATACACAAACTAACACTCCCTCTTAGCGAGGATGATGTTTTATCTAATGTTGCACCTTCTGCCACAACACCTTTTCTCTGTACCACCCTCTGTCATGTTGTTGATGTCTGGCCACTGTGGCTGTCTTCCACTGCCCACCAACCACTACGCAACTCTGATTTTGCATCCGTGCTACTATTGACTATGTCGTACTGCTTCTAACTCTGCATCTGCACTGCCACTCCGTCTCATTTGTTGTTGTTGCTACTGCAACTACTACAACTGAGAAGCATCCTAAATACTGAATCATCTGTGCTTGTCACATCTGTCTCTTGACTCCTGATTGCTACAAGCATATGCACTTTCTACTGAAGAATCTGGGTTGTTTCCAACTTTGCACTGAGCCACCTGCTCTGTTATCAACACTGCACTATGCTCCTCAGCACCTGACTGCCACTAGTCTGCAACTGTCACTCTGGATCTGACTGCATCACTGGCACTGATCCATCCTACTACCAAAATGGACCCTACCCGATCTCTGTAGCTTCGGGACTATAGCTCCATGTCGCCCCACCTCACTTCTAGATGTATAGCTGCAAAAATGGTGAAATCTTCCTCCAGCCTGGAGGACAACTTATCTATCTCTGCGAACTCTGTCATCTGGTCTTGTTTCTCCTGTTTGTCCTTCTTCTTGAGAGGACATTGGGTATTGTAGTGGCCGAGCTCACCACATCTGAAGCACTTGACCTTTGACAAGTCCTTCTTCTTTCCCCCAGTCCCTAACTGGGACCCTTCGAATCTCGATGCAAGGTCCACATTCTCCTCTTCCTTCTCAACCTTCATGGTCTCGTTGTTAATATCGTTAATGGTGCTCTTTACTAGAACCCGCCTCAACTCCTCCTATTGTAGATTAGACCACATCATGTCCCATCCAGGCAATGTGTCTATGCCCAAGATACTTTGGACAAACACCTGCCAATACTTTGAGACATTGTTCAGTGTCAACCGTACAAGCTTTGTGGGTTGGGGTGCCTCCCTAATGGCTGCAAGCTGATTTTTGACCTCCTATATCTTAGTCAGGAAGGGACCTATGCCTTCACCCTTCTGCATCCTGACGCTTCTCAGCTTCTCTTGGAGAAACATCTTCCACTTCTCGGAAGAACTTTAATAAAGCTGGGAAATACCATCCCACATCTCCTTGGCAGTATTATTGCCAGATATATGTAAGACTATATGATCTCAAACCCCATCCAAGATCATCTTCTTCGCCTTCGCCATCTCTTATTTGTACTCCTCGAGTTGATCGACATCCTGGGTTACTGCCACAACATTATCTATATAGGCTTTCAGGTCGCCTTCCAGATGACATAGTTGGAGGCTCCCTCCAAACTAATTTGGTCTTTAAGCCCAGTTGTGGCCATCTCTAAATCTAGTTGAAAATCTCCCTCTTTCCCTCTGCTCAGTTGTTGGGTCTACTATTCGAACTCCCTACTGGAGAGAGAAAAGTTGCTCACGACTATTTCCAGTTGCTCTAAAACTTGAGATCTCCTAAGAGAAATTTTCCCTCTGTGTGTGTTATTTCTCTTCCACCCAGTGCTGATATTGCTACTCAAATTGCTGCAAAACCCTCTGCGCCCAACCAAGGAATTTGCTCAGCAAAAATTTGAGTTGTTGTTGCTCCCTCTGCCTATTGGAATCACTATTCTAGGCAAATCAAATTTCCTACCACCTTGCAACTGAAAATTGAACCCTTGCCTAGTAATTCATATTGTCTAGCTAGCCACTACACAGCACTAGAAATTTTCGGCCTGCTGCCCCCTCTGAACAGCGAAATTCTCTTTTTCTTCCTCAGAGCTTCTCGACCAATCAATCACGCTCTGATACAATGTGAAAATCTCAAGTCTGAAATTCTATTGCAACAATTGAAAATTATTCTTCTAATTTTTAATTAATTTAACAATTTATTTGCTACGACAAATACTGAATAAATCACACTGCAACCTTCACAAATAAAATTGCGGAAAATAATAGCATTGTACACTAAGAAATGTTCTAGCACACACACAAAAATTAACACAACTATTTTTGAACAAATGTCCCCGGAAAAACCCAATGCGAGAAAATCGGTGCAGCAATTGAGGGTTTTTATTATTATGCAACAATGAAATAATCTGAGTACAATTTGGATGCCAAAAACTAGAAATTCTACAGAGAAAATACTGGCATGAAATATCTTGAGGGAAATTACTACGAGCAATCATTGCACTATCTGAGCTCTGAAAGACTAGCCATCCAATTGGGACTGCGCAGGCTCTACATCACACTGGAGTTGTATTCGGCCTCTCTGCAATGTACTCGCCGGATCTGGAAAATATTCCTCCGGCCTCACTGTCCCTACCCCTCTCTATCTCTATTTCCTTCTAAAGCTCGAACTCTTCCGACAACTAACTGTTGCTCTCTGGAAAATCAAACTCTCCAAGGAAATCGGCTCACTCAATGTGTTCTCCATCTACCCATCGACTTCTTATAATTTTTTGTTAGACCTCCAACAACCAAGATTAAAACTTAATCAAGGGTCAAGATCATATAGGAGTTGATCTGTGTGAGTTTCTAGATAATTCACATGTTATCTCAATTAAGTCTAATTAATTAACCCCTTTTCCTACGTTTAGACTTAGCAAATAATTAAAAATAGGCTAATAATCTAATTGATACACTTTTAGGTGGAATTTCCATAAATGATTTCTGGGTTATGGATAACTCCTATGTTTTAGCCTCTGCACAGTTTCGAGACTAGAACATCTTCAATGCTACAGAAACTAACATAAAGTTTCGAGACTAGAACACCTTCGATGCTACAGAAACTAACATTCTTCATGATTTCGTATTTTACCACACACAAAGGACAAAGGTTGGAAACGTCACTCAGAAGAGAGGTCGCTCCTAGGGAGATTTTAAAAACTTGAAGATTAAACAAAAGTGGGAGCAATTTCCTAAAGGACCAAACCTATTCCCTTGATCAAAGCCATCCATAGTGACTACAGGAAATAGCCACTTCACAATCTAGAAAGAGGTGACTCCAATGGCAAAGGTACTACTACAACAACCATAAAATTTAAAACTACTTCAACTTCTTTTATTTTCAGTAGTTAGTTTAGAAAACTCACTTGTTGGTTTTTATCTTTACTTCTATTTATCAAGTTATAATCTTGAGAAGAAGTGTCATGATTGTTATAACTAGTCAAGAATTGATACAAATCTTCATTACTCTTTATTTGACACTTATATCTAGCCATTTGTGTTGCAGTTTTGCGTGTTTACAAGGTTGCACTTCACTGTATTTGCATTTTATAGTCATTTACAGCAAGTTTTACAAGCTTCCAAGTTATCTCACCCTATATCAGCATATAGCTCCAAATAATTTCCGAAATCATATTTTTATCAGTTAGAGCCATTTTTATTTAATTTCCAGACAAATCTTTAATCATATAAATCAAATCTAGAATTTTCCGGGTGGATAAACATATTTTTATTTATCCCAGAATTCTGAAATTCAATTTTGAACTATAGCTGCAAATTGAGTTTACATCACTAATGGTAGAGGGGTGTCCCCAAAAAGCCTCTACGTAAACCTGCGTAACTTTCCACTCCCTAGACTAACCCTCTAAGAGTGTTTTAACACTAGTTGGGCGTCTATTAAGACTAAATTAGGGGGTTGTTCCTGCATTTTATGTAGAGTTTACAGTCTGTCACACAGGACAGCAAGTTGTTTTCAACAATATCTCCTCAACCAGTCACTTAAATGAAAAAAAAAATTGTATTTTGGGTTAGGATTTTCAGAGTAGACCAAAATCCATATAGTGCATGCTATGTGTTTAATGAGTTTTAGCTACTGACATTTGCTGTTTAAAATTCTGCTACTACAGTGACAATTTTACAGCTTGGAATGAAGTACAAAGTGAACACCTCCATCCATGTCACTCCACATAAGGCACTGATCTTCTACCAGAGTTGTTAGCGATTCTTTAGCCCCCCCCCCCCCCCCGCTCTTTTGGCTCATTTATGAGGGGTATTGGGCCTAAATAGCGGGCTCTTACGCCAAGATGACAGTGGGTCCCAACCCTATCTACCCATGAAGCAAGGTTGCTTGGACCTTAGCAACATTGTTAATCTGATCGACAAGAGGTCACATTATTGGTTAGATGGATTTTTCCATAACATAACAGAATGACTTGTGATTTCCTTTGTTCAGTCACATTTCATTGTCAAAACGACTCTCAACTTGATATTTTTTCTCAATAGTTAGACATAGTATATCTTGAGCAGGCAAACATCTTAAGTATTCCCAGGATATTTATCTCTCTTCAGATATTCTTAACCCCGCCCTACAATTTGCTGACAGGCATAAATTTGCCATTTCAAGTTTGTATATATAGCTCCTTTTCATGAAATCACATTTTCTGATATAGCAATACATTTTCCCATAAATTAATAATCCTGAACCAGGGAACAGAAATGTTAGTCTCAATGCAATCATACATGCTTATTCTTTCACATGGTAAAGTGCAAACTTCAAACCAATTCCTAAATTCCTAATGCTATGTGCATGAAATTAAGTTCTCGCTAAGTCTTACATGTCATAACTCTGACCCTCCACAAGTGTCTGTTCAATAGAAAGTCGGCCTAAAAAAGTTGGTTTTGTAGTAAAATTCGACAGATGTTGAGCCAGATTTGTGTGTCTCTGCAATAGAAAATTTACCACCCATGTGAACAAACAAATAACAAATCTGGAAGAAAATTTGAACAGAAAACTAAAAAATATTTGACAAAAAGAACATACTGTCATTTCTGGGAGAGAATTCAACTTCTTCACAAAATCCTTCAACTCTGATACTGTTTGATTCTGCGCATGGAAACCATGTCATTATTCTAAAAGCTTAAATCAATAATAAATAATAACATTTGTTAAGTGCAGGAAATGTTGCCCGACATCTTATCGGGATAGCCATCATATTTTCTGTTAAGTCTTCAAAAGAATAATTGAACAAAGTATAAATAGATGGATAGATACTAAATTTTCTTTGGCCATTTGACAAGAATCTCAATACACCATCACAAAAGCATTTAAAGTTCAAACCAACCAGGCACATTTTGTTTCTTTAAAAAACACCTTATATTTCAACAAAAAAAAATCAGATTAGCATTGGATATTACAACAGAGAGACAATAGCTGTCCACGCTGACTTTTCACATGGCATCAGCATCAAGCACCAACAAATCAACCTTTCCTCCTGTTGAAATTTTCTAGCTAATCTTCACTTAAGCCCTGCTGACCCACTATTTGAGGAATTGAGGGCATTTATGGGCCTACTTTTGCGTACCTAAAAGATTTTTTACACTTTATTGAATCTTGTCTATTTTTGGCTAAGGTCAGTGTAGTCATCTTCGCAGGGCTAGTGCTTAAAACCTAATGGAGGTGTATAAATACATCACCCTCCTCATTTGTAAATAATTTATTCTATTTGTTATATTGATATAAGCCTAAGGACAGCTTACCTCTAGTGCTCTTGTCTTGAATACCTGTGTTTGAGCCAATTTTATCAGAACTAGACAGGTCATTGAACTGGTTGACCCCAAAAATGTGAAATAGAATGGAATAGGATTAAAAAATGGACCAAAAAACCCATTGACCAAAAAAACATAAAATATTCAAATTTTGAAAAAAAACATATATATTCATGTGTACCCATATGAATCCAAACCTTTATACACAAATATGCAAGGTTTCTCATATATAGAGCAAGTATGGGTGCATACCAAAATAGCACCAAGTGCAATCAACAAAGGCTCTAAATGGCCTCCGGAATCCAGACAAACCATGCTACAACGAATAACTATATATCATCAAAATTATTTCCTATATTGGGATCTTCATCATCAATATCACCTTCTAAACAATAAAATAAGATAGCAAAAGCTTAAAATGTGAAATCAGTAATTTTGCTTGAGTGAACCAAACATTTTTACTAGGGTCATGATAGAGGAGTTCAACAATCAACTCCACTGACATCGAGCAACATGGAGAGCTTGGTGCTCTTGATTAAATGCCAGTTCCATGCCTTCATACATGACAGAATACAACTAAAACATTGCAAACCTGCCAATCCTAAAATCCTGAACACTGTTAAGCCTACTGAATTTTGAATGGGATCTAAAATTATCCTCTCCATATGAAATTCAATGAGGTTGGAACTATTCTCAAACACCCTGAAACAATTAATGGTAATGTTAACAATTTAAGTAAAAGTGACATTCGTTCGAGCTCCACTATGAGGAGGCCCAAATAGGTCAAGCAAACCATGACGGATGCCGAGGAGCATGTGGACGCTCCTAGCAAGACCTTCAATGAAAGTAAACCACCAGCTAGATTTTCCAGCTATATGGCCTTGATGAGCAGCATTAGTGAGTCTGAGCCTTCTATGTTTGAGAAGGCAGCAGACCCACGGGTTTGGAGGGACACCATGATGGAAGAATACAGTTTCATCACGAGGAACAATGTTTGGGAGATGGCACCAAGACCCGAGGGGTAGTTAGTGGTCACTTCTCAATGGATCTACAATATCAAACGTGCAATTGATGGTAGTGTCAAGAACTATAAGGCGAAGTTCGTGGCAAGAGGGTTCTACCAAAAGAACGGAGTAGATTATGAGGAGACTTTTTCCCCTGTCACTAGATATCCATCTATTAGGGCGGTCATATCTATTTGCTTCAGAGATGGGGTGCAAGATACATCAGATGGAAAGATTCATCATTGTCTCTGAAGATACGTTAATAAGGAAGATTCTACGTTAATTGTGGAAGAGGTGTATATTGAGCAACCTCAGGGATTTGAGGTGCATGAGAGGCAGTCCCATGTATGCAAATTGAAGAAATCCTTGTACAAACTTAAACAACCACCTTGTGCTTGGTACTCTAGGATTAATGGGTACCTACTTGGGTTGGGCTTCACCAAGAATGAGACACTCTAGAATGTACTATGTACTTGTTGATGGTTAGTCGCTCATCTTCGTACTTTGTGTCTATGATCTCTTTCTAACGGGATCGGAGAGGCTCATAGGGATATGTAAGGAGGACCTTGCTTGGGAGTTTGAGATGAAGAATGTTGGATTGATGCACTACTTTTTGGGACTGGAGGTGTGGCAACGGACGAGAGATATTTTCGTTGGGCATGGAAAGTATGCAATTGAGATCTTGAAGAGATTCAGGATGGAAGATCACTAACATCACTAACTTGAGGAAGATTGATGCTTTTGAGAGTGAGTTGGTGGATCCCATTTTCTACAGGACGTTGATCAGATCAATGATGTATCTGGTCAATACTAGACCAGATATATGTTTCATTGTGAGCACGCTTAGCCAGTTTATGGTGGACCCAAGGAGGGATCATTGGGTGGCAGAAAGCATGTGCTCAGGAATTTCGTGGTACATTGGAGTTTGGACTGAGATATCTAAGAGTTGGTGGAGTGCACTTGCAAGGCTACACAAACTTGAATTGGGCTAGGAGTGCAATGGACAAGAAGAGTACTTCTAGATGTTGTTTCAACTTGCAAGCAGCATTGATCTTGTGGTTTAGCAAGAAGCAACACTCGGTGGCACCTAGCTCAGCAGAAGCAGAATACATGGCAGTGAGTCCGGCAAGTTGTGAGGCCATGTGGCTTCGCTAGATGCTCACAAGATTGTTTGTTCTTGACATGGGGCCTAGAATTCTTCTGTGAACTTGAAAAATTGTCCAAGTACCATGTATGCATGAATACCTCCCTAGTTAAGAGGAAGTGTAGAAGACAGTGTAACTAGGTTCCGTCTTCACTGACCTGTAGGCTTCTTATCTTCTTTCTTCACTATTCTTGCTTTTTCTTGCTTGACCGAATTGTATCTCTAAGTGAGGGTGAGTCCTCCTTTTTATAGGCTTCTCACCCATGCATTTAGGCCGACATGTCCTTTGTTGTAGGCTGACAGCTCCATTTGAAGGCCAACTTGCTAGTGGCACTTGGACTTGATCTTGGAGGGTCTTTTGACTCTAATATTGACTCAAAATAATTTTTCTTACAATATGTACCATGCCCACATGGGTCTCTCATACATGACAATGATTTTTAATGACTTGATGACTCAATGACAAATCCTAAGCACTCGCAATGGGAGCTTGACCTAAAAATAAATCTTCTTAACCATGAAACCCATGCCTCAAGATCAACAATAATAAATTTATTTTTCTCATTACATCAAATTCATAAAATCATGATTACATATGTCATTATGAAGACCAAGCCCAGTTACATATTTCAACAAAGATCATCTTTCTCTGTCCTGGAATGTAGACTCAATAGGCCTTTTAGACCTTACTGTAGCGCCCACAAATACACCCCTTTTTGATAAGGCTCTAGCTTAGTCCTCTTCTCTATAGGCACATGGACATAAACTAGACTATAGAATATGCGCAAATGGCTCACATCAGGTCTCATTCTTGTAAACAGCTCCTCAAGAGTCACGTCCTCCAATATCCTGTGAGTATTCCTATTATGCACATACACAGTGGTATGGCATAAGATCTACAACAAAGTTCCTAAAACAGGATGAAATTGTCTCAATAAGCATCATGGAAACAGCCTTCACGTTGTTCAAGATAAGCATCCTTTTGCATGCACAATTTTATCACAAAAAATACTAGTACAACCACCCAAGAAGAATACCTAGCAATAAACTGAGTAAACGAGTTTCACATCTTCTCTGATGCCATGTTCAACTTCACATGAAAGATAGGATTTGATTCTAACAAATCACCATAAAAGTAGGTCAATAATACTTGAAGCTACAACAAATGCAAGAGGTACAATACCTAGCAATTAATTAAGGGAGTTTCACATCCTCTCTGATTCCATGTTGAACTTCACATTAGAGGTAACATAGGATTCTAACAAGTTACCATAAAAGTATGTCAATAACACTAAAATCTACAACAAATGCATAAGGTACAATGCAGGAGTGCAAAAGTAGCTCTAATAAAGCTAAAGTCAGAAAATCTAACCCCTCGATCAACAACAAAACACCAAGCTAATAAACCTAATAATGTTAATGAGAAAACTTATTAAGTAAAGTATGGGTACATATCATGCTGTGCCAAAGCTAGAATACTAAAGGAAGAGGGCACTCAAAGCTATATCTGGTGTCGAACAAGAGGAGATGATCTCAAGAAGTGTCAACGTCAGTCCTAGCAGTCGAGGACAAGTGCGGAGACTACATCCTATTCTTTATGTCATCAATGTGCTGGCCAATGATGTCCTACGGGGTGTGCACAACTGAGGGCTTGTTGTTATACGACCATAGAAGCAAAGCAAGAATGAGGGAGCACTACTCTCCATGAATACAAGGTTGTGCCGAAGAATGTTTGGATGGAAGATTGGTTGTGTTGGGTGGTGGGCAACATCCTATCTCTAGGAAGACTCAAACTTAGTTGTCTGCTGCACTATCTACTAGTCTAGTAGTGTGCCATGACATGCAACCTAGAGCAACAGCTCCATACAAGTCTTGTGGAGACTAGCCAACATCCACAAGAGTGACCAATCTGGAGTTTGAATGATTAAATGGGGGTCTATCAGCATGTGGACGTCTAGATGACTGATTGTAACCAACCAGCAAATCCTAAATTATGCAATAAACAACAAAGGAAACAGCGCAACAACAACATACCATAAATCCCATAAAAGTGTGCTTAGGAAAAGATCCCAAGTGTAACAACCAAGGAGAAAAGAGAGCACAATATGGAAAGATTCCCATAGGCTAATCAAACGTATAGACTCTAGAGAATAAAAAAAAGAAAATGATTACTATAACCCACCAAAAGTGGGTAAACCGTAGGAGAAAAAATTTCTCCTCTTTGGACAGAGAGCAAAAAAGAAACCCTATATGATCAGCACATAACATTATGTGATGCTTCTCAACTTATTGCTCAGCTCAAATTTCTCTCCTATCTGGCATTCCTTCTTGAAGGAACGTCGGTCATCTATCGGTAGGTACTTTAATCATTTTTGCAATCATGTGCTTTCATTTAATGTTGTGGGTACTAATATCAATCACGTTACAAAGCTTGATAATTGACCAATCTCAATTGCATTCTTGTTCCCTTCACCTGCGAGGTTAGTCCTTGCTTCTAGTCCAATAGGAACTCCTATAGGGCCTTAGGGTTTAGGAATGGCACTACTATGGGAGCATTAATTGATGTAGTGTGTCCAAGGTAATCCATATTTACCATTTACCATCTCTCCCTCTTTTTCATCTCCATTCTTCGGGCTAGTGGTCATTGAAATTGGCACCCTTCATCCACATCCTTGGATCTGGGCTCGGAAACTTGGCCCGAGAGGTTGATGCATCTTAAAGAAAGATAAAAGCATAGAAAGCCACAAGGAAATAAAATTGAACCATCACGAAAGAAAAGTGCAAATTGCAAAAGTTGGTTGGGACATTATTTAGCACATGGGCAAAAGCCTAGTATGTTCTTTACCCCTCTTGTTATCCATCACCCAATTCCTCAAGCACTTAATGCTTCATCTAAAGAAACTAAATCTTGTATGTCCCAACCCTGATGAACAATAAATTGCTTCATCTTAAAGAGGTAATAGAAAATATCAAAAAGCAAGCATGGGGCTCCTAAGCTATGCACCTAAGAAAGACAAATAAAAAGTAAAGGGCGCAATAGAGGTGTGGACAAAGAAGGTCGGGGAAAAGGGAAACTCATGCCTCCATGATTGCTCCCTCCTTACATATATACACTCAGGATGTTGGACCCCCAAGTTGATTTAGGGTAGCATCGGATGTGCTCTAGCCATGAAATTTGGTGTAGAGGTAGGGGCACATGAGATCTCCAATACCCAGAAAGGGTTTTGGGCAGATTCTAAACAGATCATGAGATATGAAAATAATTAATATTTTTAATGGAGTCCCTAAGTCTAAACTTAGGGAAAATAAAATATTAATGTATATTAATATGAATCTGTGTTAGAATGGTCCAAAAGACATGGATCAAGCCAGATCTAATCTTAGTCATTGGTTAGGGACTTAATCTCGGCCGTTGAGATGTCAATAGGAAAAGTATAAGAGGAGGCTTGAGGGTCACTTGGAGGGTACACCAAATGATCAGTCATTCTATTCTCTAGAGCAGGGTTTGCTAAGAGAGATAAAATCAGTGATCGGGAGAGCAGCTAAGGGGCATTAAGTACAAAGAAATAGAGAAGGTAGAGATTGTGTCGGGAGAGCAGTGCAGCAGCGAAGGAGGGTGACGCAGAGCCAGCAAGGGCTCACGTTGGGCCGTGCAGAGGCAGCCAAGTGTCGCGCAGAGCACCAGAGGGGCCAGCACAGCTGACGCAAAGGCTCCTAGAGCTGACACAGGGCCTCCTGGGGCTAACACAGGGCCATCGTGAGATAGAGAGAGGCTGACCTAGTCCAGATTGGGCAGACGCTGGGGTTGCAAAGCAATTTTGTGCTGGGGAGCTACCGGAAGGATTTCCCAGGGATTCAGCACGGATATTTCTCTCAAACTGTGAGGTATAGCTGCTAAGGAAATTGTATGTTGGGTAGGCCAGTGTTGGCACCCAGATTGTACTCTGATATTGCTTAATAAGAAACCCTCAGATAGTTGCAGCGGTTTTCCACATTGGGTTTTTCCAGGGACATTGGTCCAAAAATAATGGTGTCATGTGGTGTGTTTGTTCTTGTTTCTTTTAGTTGTTGATCTGTAATATGTTGAGCATGCACTGGTGTTTATTTTCAGTATTTACTTTGTAAATAACTTGTTAAAGAAAAATAACAAGTAGGTAGTGTTGAAACCAGCTCAAGAAAAGATAGAAAAGAAAGATCAACGCCTTAGAATTCAGCCTCTTCGAGGGGGCAACCTCCTTTACATTACATAAATGAACAATTCTTAGATGATACAAATGACAAAACCTCCTTTCTATATATAGGAGTCTAAGGAGTCACAATATAATCCAGCCGACCTAACAATAATAATATAAAGCCACAAAAATAACAATAGAGGGATTCTATGGGGCACAGAAATAACAATATGGGGGTAATAGGGGCACAACAATATAAATAAGGGGTATAACTACAATAGTAATGGGGTAATCACTAGTATTATAGGGACCCAACATGCCCCTCTCCTTCAAAAAAAGTGTTGTCCTCAACGCTTGAGCAGTTCTAGATACTTCTGCATAAAATTCTCATCCTCCCATGTGGAATCTTCAGCGGATAAGTTCTTCCACTTGATAAGATACTCTCAAATTGATCGATTTCGTAGCTGTCGAGTTCTTGTTTCTGTGACTGCTTCCGGTTCCAATATAATTTTTCCTTCCTCGTCAAGTTCTGGCAATATTGTTTGAACTGGGAGCTTGTCACCTATAACCTTCTTTAAACATGAAACATGGAAAACTGGGTGCAATCGAGAAGCTGCAGGAAGCTCCAATTTGTATGCCATAGTACCAATCTTTTCCAACACCTTGTACGGACCATAATACTTTGGTGATAATTTATTATCCTTCTTAGCTTGCTTTAGGGACATTTGCTTATATGGTTGTAGCCGTAGGAATACCCAATCACCTACATCAAAACTTCTTTCACTGCGATGTTGATCTGCCTGTTGTTTCATTCTATTTTGTGCCAACACGAGGTTATCCTTTAAGAGTTGGAGGACTTGTTGTTGATGTTCGATGTGATGTTCCACTGCCTGAACCTTAGAATTTTCTCTTAAATATGATGTGATTGATGGTGGTTGGTACCCATAAAGTGCCATAAATGGGGTCATTTTTGTTGTTGTATGGAAGGAAGTGTTATACCACCATTCAGCCAGAGGCAACCATTTGACCCATTGTGTCCGTTTATCAGATACAAAGCAACGAAGATATCCTTTCAAACATTTGTTTACTATCTCAGTTTGCCCATCAGATTGAGGATGATAAGATGAGCTATGAGCTAACTGAGTACCAAGACAAGAAAATAATTCTGTCCAAAAATTTCCAGTGAAAATGGGATTTCTGTCACTTACAATAATCTTTGGGTTTCCATGTAGCTTTTGAACTGTTTCCATAAATGCAGTAGAAACTGTACTGGCTTTAAATGGATGTGATAATGCACAAAAGTGTGCATACTTGGTAAGTCTGTCAACTACCACCATGGACACTCTTTCCCTCAGACTTGGGTAAACCTGTGATAAAATCCATTGAAAACTCCTCCCAACGTTGGCTTGGAATGGATAAAGGTTGTAATAGACCCGGTGTCTTAATTGTTTCAACTTTATTTTGTTGGCAAACCAAACATTCCGCCACAAACTTTTGAATATCTAATTTAAGGCCATCCCAAAAAAAATTCTTCTTAACCCTGTGGTAAGTTTTTAAAAATCCTGAGTGCCCTCCTAAGGGAGAAGTGTGCAATTCCATAAGAATCTTTTGTTTTAGCTGGGAATTCTTACAGAGGTATAAGCGATCTTTGTACCATAATGAATCATTTTGCCAGCTAAATGTGTCAGAAGTACTGGAATCTTGTTGTAGCTTTCGAAATAGTGCCCACACTTCTTCGTCATTCTTCCATTCCTCCCTTGCTTCGTTTATCCAATCTGGTTGGATAATAGAAATGGCACACAACAATGCTTCCATATCCTCATCCTTTCTTGAGAGTGCATCTGCCACCACATTTTGCTTCCCTTTTTTGTAGATGATTTCAAAGTCATAACCCAACATCTTTGTGACCCACTTTTGTTGCTCTTCAGAGGATAATCTTTGTTCTAAAAAGTATTTAAGGCTATCATGATCCGTTTTTACCTTGAAGTGTCTTCCCATTAGGTAGGGTCGCCATTTCTTAAGTCCATGGAGTATTGCCAACATTTCCTTCTCATAAATAGCTTTGCTTAAAAACTTTCCCTTGATTGGACGACTTTCAAAAGCAATGGGTCTTTCATCTTGCATTAGAACAGCACCAATTCCATTTCCTGAAGCATCACATTCCACAATAAAGGTTTTTGTGAAGTCCGGTGTAGCTAAGACCGGTGCTTGGCACATTGCCTCTTTAAGATGTTTAAAGACCTTTGTTGCTTCCGGAGTCCATGAAAATGAATCTTTCTTCAATAATGTTGTTAGAGGTGCTGCTATTCTCCCATAATTCTTAACGAACTTGCGATAATACCCTGTCAACCCAAGAAATCCTCGCAGATGCTTTATGGATGTGGGGATTTTCCATTCCTTAATGGCTTTAATTTTGCTAGGGTCTACCTTAACTCCTTCATGAGATACAATATGACCCAAATATTCCACCTCCTGGACTCCAAAGAAACATTTGGATCTTTTTGCATATAATTGCTTCTCTAATAGTTGTAGCACCTTGTCAACATGTTCAACATGATCCTTCCAAGACTCGTTGTAGATTAGTATATCATCAAAAAATACCAACACAAATTTTCTAAAGAATGGTTTGAAAATTGAATTCATCAAACCTTGAAATGTTGAAGGTGCATTGGTAAGGCCAAAAGGCATGACCAAAAATTCATAACGACCCTCATGAGTTCTAAATGCCGTTTTCGGAATGTCTTCAATCTTCATTCTGATTTGATGATATCCCGAACGAAGATCCAACTTGGTGAAGTAAATTGATCCATGCAATTCATCCAGTAATTCATCAATGACAGGAATGGGGAACTTATCTTTAATAGTGAGCTTGTTGAGCTCCCTATAATCTGGACACATGCGCCATGATCCATCCTTCTTGTGCACCAATACTACTGGAGCTGAGAAAGAACTTTGACTTGGTTGAATTATACCAGCCTCTAGCATTTCTGCAACCATACGTTCAATTTCACTTTTTTGGACATATGAATATCTGTACGGCCTGATGTTTGGAGGAACACTTCCTGGAATCAGATGAATAGCATGATCATGATCACGCATAGGTGGGAGACCTTTGGGAGTCTCAAATACCTTGGAATGATTGTCCAGGACTTTTTGGAGATCTGGAGAAATAGATGATTCCAATGTGGAAACATCTAGCGAACATAATTGTGCAATTACACCTCTTTGCTCCTTTTTTAGAAGCTTTGTCATGCCATTAGAGCTGATTATCTTTCCTGGTTTCCCTGCAATACCCCTTAATTCAACTTCCTTTCCTTCCACAAAAAATTTCATGAAAAGTTCTTGAAAATTAAAAGCTATTGTACCCAAGGATTGTAGCCATTGGACTCCTAGTACAACATCAGCACCTCCCATTGGAATGGAAAGCATTGGGCTAGTCAATACATATTCTCCCATGGATAGCTTGATATTATGGCACTTTCCAGAACAATTTATTGTTCCTCCATTTGCAATCATCACTTGACACTCTGGTGCTAGATATAGGAAGCAATTCAATTCTTTTGCTACCCTACAATGAATAAAATTGTGGGTGTTTCCTGAATCAATCAACACTATTACCTTTTTCTTCTTGATTTGTCCTTCTATCTTGATGGTTTGAGGAGTGGTAATTCTCGCCAATGCATTACAAGATATGGTCGGATTTATTTGTTCTTCATCTAGGCTTTGTTCCTGGAATATATCCTCTTCTTTTGACCTTTCTTGCTCCTTTTCTTCTTCCTCTTCACAATCTATGTAGAATAATTTCTTCTCAGCACACTTATGACCTTTTGTGTATTTGCTATCACAATTGTAACAAAGCCCTTTTGCTCTTTTTTCTTCCAATTGTTGTGGTGTCAACCTTGTAGGTTGTGGAAGACTATGGGCAACAACACTTCCGTCTTTATAGTTGTGAATGGTATGCTTCCTAGTTGCCATAATTTTGCTTTCCATTTTTCTTGCTAACCTGAATGCCTTCTCTAATGAGTCAGGTTCCCAAAGGCGCACATCATGTTGGATATTATCCTTTAAAGACCCTATGAACACATCAATCCTATGCTCCTCTGGAATATCTTTTACTCTTATGTTCAATTTTTGGAACTCCTCAATGTGCTCCATTATTGAACCCTTTTGTTTGAGACTTATCAATTGGCTAAAAAAAGTGTTGTTTTTCTTCCTCTTCTTCATGAGTCATGCTAGAGCTTTCAGGTTCCTTACTAGGTGTTTGCATTTTCTTTCCTCGGGGCATCAGTTACCGATAATAATGCTCTACTATGCCCTTTGAATTCCTTCAAAATAAATTTTCAAACCAAGCTTAAGCAAAAATTTAAAAAAATCTAAACACCTTTTTTCACTTTGTAGGAGCTTGATATTGTCTCTGATGTATCTCTGTACTTTCCAATCATCTAGTTCTGAAATTGTGACCTGTAGTAGCTCTCTGTGTCCTCTTTCCAATGCCACCAGTCTGATCCAAATTGGATTCTCCAAGAAAGAGTTATGCACAATCTCCCAAGATGACCTGATTATAGACCTTTCCAGAAGAGTGAACTTGTATGAAGTGCCACGTGTACAATTTTCGACCTTTGGTTCTGAAAAAGATATACAAGAAACTACAGTTCGTCCTCTTTCTGTACCTTCTTACGAAATTTCAATCCGATCCCCAGAGAGAAAGTTATGACGATTTTCCCTAGGTCACCTGTTTTGAATGTAATTCAGGAGTCTGCAAAAAGACCAACTTCCTCAGAGCATATCTCCGCAAATATCGCGCGAAAAGATCTGAAATTCGGACCCAAGGTTCAGCGCGATTTCTTCTCAAATGGGTTTTTTTTTGCAACTTCTGAAACGTCACAGAAAAAAAGTTATAGCAAAATGCCACGATGACCTGTTTGGAGCAGCAAAACCCTAGAATCCAAAGCTCTGATACCAAATGTTATGAAACCAGCTCAAGAAAAGATAGAAAAGAAAGATCAACGCCTTAGAATTCAGCCTCTTCGAGGGGGCAACCTCCTTTACATTACATAAATGAACAATTCTTAGATGATACAAATGACAAAACCTCCTTTCTATATATAGGAGTCTAAGGAGTCACAATATAATCCAGCCGACCTAACAATAATAATATAAAGCCACAAAAATAACAATAGAGGGATTCTATGGGGCACAGAAATAACAATATGGGGGTGATAGGGGCACAACAATATAAATAAGGGGTATAACTACAATAGTAATGGGGTAATCACTAGTATTATAGGGACCCAACAGGTAGGAATAAATCAGAAAAAGTGCATGAAGGGTTTCTAAACTAAGTAAACTTAGAAACTTCAACATGGTATTGGAGGGTGATTGCAGATCACAGGAGGACTAAGAGACATCAGCCGAGAAGAGCAATAGCAGCAGAAAACAGTTGTCCTAAGGTGACAGAAGCGGTTTCTAGAAGTGCAGAGGCCAAGAAGTGTGACGCAGAGCCACGCAGAAGAAACTAGGAGCTGCACAGAGCCTCAGAGAGGCCAACGTTACTGACGCAGAGGGCCACAGGACTGATGCAGACCCATCTGGGGTGACGCAGAACTAGCGTGAGGCAGAGAGGGGCTGAGGCAGTTCGTAGAGAGGCAAATTGCAGAGTGGAGCTGGTGAGGTACTGTAGTCAGAACAATACCTGACAGAGCAGGCCCAGAGGAGTTGTTACCGAGGGTTTCTAGCCGCGGAACCTAGATCAGCAGTGGAATTGCACAAGACTGTCAGAGTACGAGGCATCTCGACAAGCGGCAAAAGGATTTCCAGGAGGGAAATCAAGACTCGGAGGGAGTTCTGAAGAAAACTTCCAGATAAGAAGTAGAGACTCAGAGGAGTCGAACAGAGAACTTCCAAGAGGGAAGTAGGGGAGTGTCATGGCACTACACGAGGTAAGAGACCAGGATAGACTGGACGGAGCATCAAACTTCGCAGCTGGAAGCCCAAAATCTTATTAGTGCTTGACAGGAATCATATCAAGAACTTCGCCTTAAAGGTAGTAGCTGTCCCAGTCGACCCCAATGAAAATGAAAGGTACGAAGAGGCGATGGCGAGGGCCAGGTGCATTATCAGATGAAGAAGGGTCAATCGATTGACACCTTCCTCGGAGGACTGAATGAGATCTGAGACCAGTTGACTACTATAGGAGCAACAATGAATCAGGAGCCTATGGTGAGGACAACCCTTAATGCTGTCTCAAAAGATTGGGAAGTGTTTGTCCAGAGTATCCTCAGCAGAGGGACTCTCCTACCTTGGGACGAGATGTGGGCATCTCTTTGCCAGGAAGAGATCAGACGGCAGTCAAAGACAGGTAGCAACAGCAAAGGGATCAAAGTTCAGCAGAAGGAGGAGGATGTGGCCCTAGCATCTAAGGGAAAGCAGGAGAAGTGGAAGAAGAAAGATCTCTCCAAGATCAAGTGCTTCCACTGTGGGCAAATGGATCATTATGCAACCCAGTGACCAAGAAAGAAGAGTAAGGGAGAGTCTTCCAAGACTAAGGCAGCACTAGCATGGGCAGAGAAGGAAGTTTTGACAGGCGATGATTGTGCCATGAGTGCACACACGCCACTTGAGCGGAAGTGGGGAGACATCGAGCTGTAGTCAGGTGAACTACAGCCGACGAGGGGTAAGATCCTTGAGGTACCCAACCTCTTGGATTAGACCTTGCTACAGGAGCCCCAACGAGGAGTAGCAGGACTGGCTGAGTAGGTAGAGATGGATGCGGATGGAGCGAAAGAGAAAGCTACAGTGCAGGAGTCCCAAGACAGTGCAGAGCTAGCAGGCTACAGCAGTGCGAGAGGCATAGGAGTGTTGCACCAGTGTAGGAAGGCACAGAGAGGTGTGCAACGGTGCAAGATGCATGGAGGTGTTGCAGCAGCACAAAGGTGAGATAGAGGGAGCATTTGTCAGCGGCAGAGGGAGCTTCAACATCATTGGGTGTTTATAGCCCAACGGGGAGGTCAGTTGGGAGATCAGTTAATTACTTCTCACTAACTTAGTTGCGGTGCAACAGTGGGCAACACGATGCAGCTTGATGAGAGGAGGTGCAGTGCGGATGCAGTGCTAGGAGAAAGGACCAACAGCAGCATGGATGCAGAGGGGGTTGTCATACAAATGCAGCAGTGGCAGAACCATGGGTAGCAGTACAGGATGCAGCATTGTAGAGGATGTTGGGCAGGAAGGCCTAGCATCAGCACAGGTACCGATGTCAGATGATCAGAGTAATACTCAGTGAGGAGTATTGCTAGAGCACAGTCCTTGCTAAGAGGGAGTGTTGATTTGGGGTAGCATCATATGTGCTCTAGCCACGAAATTTGGTGGAGAGGTTGAGGCACATGAGATCTCCAATACCCAGAAAGGGTTTGGGAAAATTCTAAACAGATCATGAGATATTAAAATAATTAATATTTTTAATGGAGTCCCTAAGTCTAAACTTAGGGAAAATAAAATATTAATGTTTGTTAATATGAATCTGTGTTAGAATGGTCCAAAAGACATGGATCAAGCCAGATCTAATCTTAGTCGTTGGTTAGGGACTTAATCTCAGCCGTTGAGATGTCAACAAGAAAAGTATAAGAGGAGGCTTGAAGGTCACTTAGAGGGTACACAAGATGATCAGTCATTCTATTCTCTAGAGCGGGGTTTGCTAAGAGAGATAGAATCAGTGATCGACAGAGCAGTTGAGGGGCATTGAGTACAGAGAAACTGAGAAGGTAGAGATTGTGCTGGGAGAGCAGCGTAGCAGCGAAGGAGGGTGACACAGAGCCAGCAAGGGCTCACGCTGGGCCACGCAGAGGCAGCCAAGTGTTGTGCAGAGCACCAGAGGGGCCAGCACAGCTGACACAGAGACTCCCAGAGCTGACACAGTGCCTCCTATGGCTGACGCAGCCTAAGAAAGGCTAACGCAGGGCCAACGTGAGACAGAGAGGGGCTAACGCAGTCCATATTGGACAGACGCTGGGGTTGCAGAGCAGTTTTGTGCTGAGGAGCTGCCGGAAGGATTTTCCGGGGATTCAGCAAGGAGATTTCTCTCAAACTGTGAGGTATAGCTGCTAAGGAAATTCTCTGTTGGGTAGGCCAATTTCGGTACCCAAATTGTACTCTGATATTGCTTAATAAGAAAACCCTCAGATAGTTGCACCAGTTTTCCCACATTGGGTTTTTCCAGGGACACTGGTCCAAAAATAATGGTGTCATGTGGTGTGTTTGTTCTTGTTTCTTTTAGTTGTTGATCTGTAATATGTTGAGCATGCACTAGTGTTTATTTTCAGTATTTACTTTGTAAATAACTTGTTAAAGAAAAATAAAAGTAGGTAGGAATAAATCAGAAAAAGTGCATGAAGGGTTTCTAAACTAAGTAAACTTAGAAACTTCAACACCCCATTAACTGGTCTCATGGTTATGGTACCTACCCTGATGTTCTTCCCCCTCTACTACCATCATTATAACACACAAAGGACATGTCACTCACCTTGGGGGTTGAAAACACCTAATAGGGTTGTAGACCTAATCATCCCTATTATAAGCAATATTGCACGACCCATACTTGTATAAGACTCGTATGGCTATTGACTCGGCAACCTATATAAGACTCAAGAACGACTCATATAAGACTCAGCAAAATACAGAAAAGAAAAATTAAAAAAAAGGAAAATAAAAAAAATAAAAATAAAAATAAAAAACAAATTTTGAGGGTTTCCACGAGTCTTATGCCGGTCATATGCAGTTCTTCACGAGATCAATGCGGTTAGTCGAGCTTTATGCGGGTTTTGGCGACTACGAGTAGAAACCACAGGTTCTATGAGAGTGACTTGTCTCACTATAAAACCCGTCAAGACTTGCGGGTACTCGCAGGTCTTATAAGTGTCGTGCTACACTAATTATAAGTGAGGTAGCTTGTTTACATGTCTTGATCTAGTTAGACATTTGAAGGTGACTTTTGTGTGAAATATTCTTGTGCCCCTCACACTAGGTATGGTCCATTATGATGCATTAATGATTATCGTCCCTAATGATTGTTGATTTCACTTGATCTTGAGAGGTTTTTGTCAATTGGTGGTGTTGTAGCAGCAGAGACCCCTAGAGAGTTGATCTTCATCATAGTACTACTACTCTATGTTTGCCCCTCTACCTTGATGTATCAAGCAGTGTGATCAATTTGAACAGTATTCAACTAATGGGGCAAAAAATCAATCATTTTCTTATCACTAACATATGATATTTCCTTTGTTAAAATTATAACATAACAAGTTTTCTTTGGTTGGTGACCTTTGTTGAAAATTTTATGCACCCAAGGTCTGGTCTATGACATAGCTAAGTGTTAATTTTGGCAGCTCAAGGACAAATTCCCTCCTTTGGACAGCCTTCCTCATCCAGAGAAGACACTCTTTGCCCTTGGAAGAATTTAATTTGGTGAAGGAAAATAGTACTTTTAATGGAAAACCCACAAGTACACAAAAGTACAAGTCAGCCTAAAGGACAAATTGGGTCTCCAAAGAAGCATATAAATACACCTCATTGTCACCTCATTTGGACATCATCATCACAAATCTTCTTCTCTTGTAGGTTCAACTTCTTCTAGTGCAATTCTCTTTCACATGTGCGAGGAGGAGAGAGAACTTTGACTGTGCCGAATTTTGTCTTTGACCAACGTTGACCTTTTAGAGTTTGGGATTGGTTTGACTTGGTGTGACTTGAGATTTTACATCTATTTTGGAGGTCGAATTCTTTGACAAGGAGGACGAACTTTTTTGGGCTCTTTGACCTTGGTTGACAGCAGATTTGCAACTAGGGTTTCAGCAAACTTTGACTTTAACCGAATTTGGAAGACTGTTTTGTGATTGTTTTGACTGCACTTTGACCAGCATTCAAGGCCGCAATTTTTTACAGTTGACCTAGCTCTTTTGGAGGTCTATTAACCGTTGACCATTTGGGATTGCTACAACTGTTGTTGACTTTGACCAAAATTTCAGATTTGACTTGTTGACCACATTTGACTATTGGATATTGATTGGTTGGTTTCATTGGGTAGTTAAAGGTTTGACTTTGACTCTTGATTGATGAATTGAAACATTGTAATCTCTCTGCTAAGAGTTTGATGATAATCTAATAGAAGAAGAAGTTGAAAGAGTTTTCAAATTTTCCTTCTTGTGGGGTTTTTCCCTGGTCTTTTTACCAAATCATGTGTCTCTTGTCACTGCTCTTGATTGTCATCTATTGTTCATTGCATTTATTGTTGTATCTATAATTGTTATTTATCGTTGGACAATTAAATTTGATTGCTAATTCAAGAAAAAATTGGGCTAAGTGATTGTACTAAGCATAGAACAGTGGAAAATTAACAATATGAACATAAACAAACAAGAGATGCCCAACTATAAAACACTTTGCACATTGGAATATGACAGCGAATAGATCTACAACTGTAAACAGTATTTTTAGCCCAAATCACGTTCCTTATTAGACCATCAATAAGAAAACCATAGGGCTCTTGTACCAGGAATCATGGCCCTTTACAAATACTGATATAATGCTAATGTACACTACCAATCCTTTAACTGATAACTTACGGTTGAGGCCTAGTCCATCAAGCTCTCATCTACCCACATATTAATATAATCAATTGTCCTTTGCCTACATATCACAACCAGAAAAATACTCACTTACCTGACCTAGATCCTTTAGCCCACAAACTTGAGTGCCTCTTGTTGTCCTCATTGTAGCCCTTTTTCTTCACTACTACAATCTTCTCTTACTTCTTCCACTCAGCCAGCTTTGCAACAATACTTCAAATCCTCTGTCCACCTACTTTTGCTGCCTATACAAACCCCGGTTCCACTTCCCTCGGCCTCTTGATCAAACCCTTGGCCTACAAATATGAGTCTTGGCTAGATCTCCTACCCCTACGGTCACTTACGATCTCACTAGCAGATGCCTCCATGCCTTGTTGGTTGCTCTAACAACCCTAATCCACGCATGATCAGCCTCCAACCTCTTCCCTATAGCCTTTTTCAACCCTAACTAGGCCACCTTGTGCTCTTGGTTGACCTTAACTCAAGCCTTAAGGCTCTCGTCCTAACTCTGTTCTTCTCGACCTAGTGTTTTGGTTCTTGATCAGTATATGGCCAACTCCCTTAGCCTTTGTCCAATGTGTGGATGGCCCTTACCAAGCCTCCTTACCACCCTCGACCTCCTCTAGGAAAACCTCAACAGACCCTTGATGCCCTAGATCAACTTGAGGCTAGCCTTTTCACTTCAGCCCTCCAAGAACAATCCTCAAATAATGCTCCTAGAATTCAGCCACTCCTAACCAAACTTTGGTCTCATGTTGGACAGATCTCCTAATCAAACTTGGCACCTCCTAGAACATATTTCCTTGTTGTGGCTTCTTCTCTAAGACTATCTTGTGGCTAGGTGCTTTAGCCTCCTTTCTCCACAAGCTCAAAGTCTTTTTTGTCCCTTGTGATTATTATCTAGCCTCTCCTTTAGCTAGTATTTATAGTTTTCTCTTAGGTTACTTAGGGAACCCTTGATCCCTTAGTGTTTTGCCCACTCAACCACTTGATAATTGATTAGAGTATAAATTTCACTTACTTGGGTTCCAAGCCTAGTCCCTTGGGTCAAAACCCCAAACTTGGGTACTTTGCCCAACATACTCCCTTTTTGTGGGTTTTCCACTCTCGGAAATACCTTCCAAGCTACCCAAATTTCAACAACCTTGGCACCAAACCTAATTGCAATTGGCTCTATTTTTCCTACCTAACATAATTAATCAAGGTGTTCAAGTCAATTGGGGATGAAGCAGACCAATGTTGCATGAAGCGAGGACAAAACGGGGACGTTTTTTGGAAGTGGGGACGCAGAAGGATCATTTTCCAAAAATCTAGGAAGCAAAGCATCTGCAGAAGCGTCAGCTATATGTATATATATTTTTTATATTATTTTGCATTTATATTCAAAACAAACATCCCAAATACCAAATTAGTTGTAGAAGACATGAAAACATGCATATTTTTGCATAAATCAAGATAGATATGGCATCCATGATTCCATTGTAGTTACTAGTATGTAGTATGTACATCAATGATTAATTATTCGAGCATCAACCATCTATATTCTAGCAATTACAAACATACATCAATTTTTAAGCATATTATAAAACATAAAACATGCATATTATAAAACATAAAACATAGAGCATATTATGATTTATCTAGCAAGTGAGCAACTGTCAACATTTGTCATGTCCAAAATTCAAATAATAATGTTTACAAAATAGGTCACTTGGTCACCGCCAAGCCAAAAAGGTTCAAATTCACAAGCCTACAAGTCTAATGATTAATCTATGACAAAAGTAGTAAAATGTGAAAATATCTACTAATCTCTCCTCCTTCCACCACAAAGAGAATGTGGCGGCGGGCCTCCACGTGGTGGCAATGAAGAAGATGGTGCCTGTGGAAGTTGTGGCAATGAAACTGATGAAGACGAATCCCTTGTTGTTGGTGTTGAACCATGGAACCTAGGAACCAAGGGACCAGATGGGGTGGCATCTCAACACGATTATCATCATCCTGGAGTCGCTCAAAAAATTCATACAAAAAAAAACATGGAGGAAGCTCACGATTCGTACGCTTTGTACTCCGAAGCTTGACGCTTCGTACGGCCGAAGCGCCATCCAAAACGCGTTTTGGGCACACGCTTCCTGAAATTTCCAAGAAGCGTGTTTATCAGCCCAAAATACGTTTCAGACGGCGCTTCCCCCACGCATCCGTACGGATCGCAGATCGGGGTTTTGATCCAGGGGGGGATGTTTCCTGCACACTAAAGCAGACCATCCTTCATCAAATTTTCTTTGGTCAGCACTCTTGGCACCAAGCCTAATTGTAACCGGCTCTATTTTTCCTGCATAATATAATTTATAAAAGGTGGTCAGGCCAATTGGAGATGAAGTTGTTGGATTTTAATGTACCTTGGACAAGTGGTTTCCCATGGGTTAGTCTCTACCTAGGGAAAAGTAGTAACTGCACGCTCAGACCCCTCGCTTAACTCACTTTTGCCATAGAAGTTGGGGTTACTTGCAGCACACATTCTATAGACGGTCTTGCCTATCTGTGCTGCCATCACTCAGGTGGCAATGGTGTCCAAAATAATTATTTTCCTAAGTGTGACTTTATAAATTGAAAGCGACTTTATAAGTGGTAAAGTCAATGTTAAATTATAAAGTGAAAAATGACTTTAGACATAAAGTACAAAGTGGGTACTTTATTTAACGAGTGAGTTAAAAAATAGAAAGTGAGAATTAAATGCACATCTATTCTCATCCCTTGATCCAAATGAATTTGAGCCATTAGATGTTAAGGTTGGCCAAAAGTCATTTAGGGAAACAAAAGGGGGAAAATAAAAGAGAGACTGAATTCATTCTTCATGAGCAAATTGGAGAAAGTATGCTAAGAGCTGGAGAAAACTTCTAAAGGAGAAATTTGTTGCGGCAAGCTGCAGGAGTGATTTCTGGGCGACGTTGGGCTTGGAAATCAAGGCATAGAAGATAGCAGAAGGTACAATACAAATAGCATCGAATGAGGTGAGCTACACATTCGAGAGAAGATATTGAAAAAAAAATCGTACAAACTGTACGGAGTCTGTACACAATTCGTAAAGTCAATTACGTACAGTACATATTTCCAACTTCAAGTGGGCACGCGAATCGAGGCAAAGTGGGCACGGTTTTCAAGGAGCTTTGGCCTGAATAGATAAGTTGTATTTTGTTGTTTTGTTTTGTCTGCAAATGTATTTTTCCTGAACTTGAAAGATAAATAAATTTGAAGAGCTCTCTAACAAGTTTTCCCCGGAGAAGATTGAAGGGGGTTTGCCTGGGTCTAAGTTGACCAAAAATTTGTGTGTATTTTTATGTGTGTTGTTGGTCTGGTTATGTCCATATTTATTTTCAGCATGTGTTGATAGTCCCATGTGTTTTAATCTGAAAATTCCATTCCCAGAATTCTATATGTTTAAGTCTTAAGAGGTTTCCGCAATGCATTATATTAGATATCATTTTGGGATTCAACTGCGTTAAGTAAGTCATTCATCTATGACCATTTCCAGGAGAGGTAGTCGTAACTAACTAATTTCTCATGATTTTTGAATAGTTCACTTATCACTATTCAAAAATCATGAGAAATTAGTTAGTTATGACTACCTCTCCTGGAAATGGTCATAGATGAATGACTTACTTTACGCAGTTGAGTCCCAAAATGATATTTAATATTCTATATGTTGAATGTATGCTTATGGGAAAGGGAATTTAATTGAATGGGAGTGATAAGGTGAAATTAAAACTAGGTTGGGACAACAAACAAATTTTTGGACAGCAAACTAATATTTTAGGATAGCAACATGAAATTTCACACAGACTGAACTTTTGGGACAACAAGGTGTTGAAGTTTCTAATTTTCCTTAGTTAGAAATCCTTCATGCACTTTTTCTGATTTATTCCTACCTTCTTGTAGAAATTTCTCATTTCCCACCCCAGTTTTCAGTTTCACCTTATTTCTCCCATGTAGTTAAATGCCCTTTCCCATAACCATACATTTAACAAGCTGAAAAAAATAAATATTGCTGAAAACACAAATTCTGGAAATTTTACAGAATGCTGGAAATTGTAGAAATAAAAATCAGCAGTAATAAACAGCCATTAAAACACATTTAAACACTGAGATTTTTGGTCAACTTGACCTTGGAAAAACCCCCTACAACTCTTGGGGAAAACCAGTTCGAGAGCTCTTCTTTATTTCTGAAAATGCCTTTTTCACAGTGAGAAATATTCAGCAAAAAAATCAGCAAGTAAATTTACAACTTATCTCTTTTCCCATGCCTCACAGCAAACTGAAAATTACAGCAAACAGGACAGCAATAAATGTTGTACGGCCTCCTCGATTTTCGTGCCCACTTTCAGCATTAAATGCTGCAATACGGCCAGCATTAAATGTGATGTACGGACTGCAATAAATGCATTGTACGGCCCTCATTTTGCGTGCAAAAAAATCAGCAAACTGCTCGATTTTTGTGCAAACCACTCCTCGAAAATCGTGCCAAAATCTGCCTTTCATTGTGTGCTGAACCAGCTGTACAAATCTACTCAACTGTTGCCTTGGAATGTGTGCCAAGCTGTTGTCTCCTTCTCCTCCCTGCTCAGAAACCTCTCTTGCTCTCTTGCTCTCCTTCTCCCAATCTACTCATGAAAGAATGAATGACCTTTTCCTCCTTTAATCTAACCCCAAGTGGCTTTTGGGTGATCCAAGTGACTTTTGGGTGATCCCTAAATCCAATGGCTAAAATAGATTGAGATCTAAAGCTGAGATTAAATGCTCATTTAAATCTCACTTTTTATTTTTTAATTCACCCCACTTTAATAAATACCCACTTAGTCATTTATTTCCAAAGTCACTTTTCCTTTCTAATTTTTCATTGACTTTATAAAAGTCACTTTAAAATTAGACTTAGTAACTTTATCAAAAGTCACTTTTAAATTAGATTTAACTTTATAAAAATTATAAAGTTACTTTAGGAGAAAAATTAAATTCTTTTGGACACTTTTCCCTAGGCCAAAGATCAAAGCCTAAGGGAACCACCTGTCCTCCGGTACCAAATTTCAACAATTCTATATGTTGAATGTATGCTCATGGGAAAGGGAATTTAATCGAATGGGAGTGATAAAGTGAAATTAAAACTAGGTTGGGACAACAAACAAATTTTTGGACGACAAACTAATATTTTAGGATAGCAACGTGAAATTTCACACAGATTGAACTTTTGGGACAACAAGGTGTTGAAGTTTCTAATTTTCCTTAGTTAGAAACCCTTCATGCACTTTTTCTGATTTATTCCTACCTTCTTGTTATTTTTCTTTATCAAGTTATTTACAAAGTAAATACTGAAAACAAACACCAGTGCATGCTCAACATATTATAGATCAGCAACTAAAAGAAACAAGAACAAATACACCACATGACACCATTATTTTTGGACCAATGTCCCCGGAAAAACCCAATGCGAGAAAACTAGTGCAGCTATCTGAGGGTTTTCTTATTAAGCAATATTAGAGGACAATCTGGGTGTCAAAACTGGCCTACCCAACAAATAATTTCCTTAACAACTATACCTCATAGTTTGAGAGAAATCTCCTAGCTAAAACCCCGAAAAATCCTTCCAGCAGCTCCTTAGCACAAAACTGCTCTGCAACCCCAGCGTTTGTCCAATCTGGACTGCGTCAACCCCTCTTTGTCTCACGCTGGCCCTACGTCAACCCCAGGAGGCCCTGCGTCAGACAAGCTAGCCTCTCTGGTGCTCTGCGCAGCACTTGGCTACCTCTACGTGGCCCTGCGTGAGCCCTTGCTGGCTCTGCGTCACTCTCCTTGGTTGTTGCGCTGCTCTCCCAGCACAATCTCCGACTTCTCTGTTTCTTTGTACTCAATGCCCCTCAGTTGCTCTCTCGATCACTGATTCTATCTCTCTTAGCAAACCCCATTCTAGAGAATAGAATGACTGATCACTCAGGTGTGCTCTCTAAGTGACCCTCAAGCCTCCTCTTATACTTTTCTTGTTGATATCTCAACGGCCGCGATTAAGTTCCTAATCAAAGGCTAAGTTTAGATCTGGCTTGATCCATGTCTTTTGGACCATTCTAACACAGATTCATATTAACACACATTAATATTTTATTTTCCCTAAGTTTAGACTTAGGGACTCCATTAAAAATATTAATTATTTTAATATCTCCTGATCTGTTTAGAATCTGCCCAAACCCTTTCCGAGTATTGGAGATCTCATGTGCCCCAACCTCTCCACCAAAATTCGTGGCTAGAACGCATTCAATGCTACCCCAAATCAACACTCCCTCTTAGCGATGACTGTGCTCTAGCAATACTCCTCACTAAGTATTACTTTGATCATCCGGCATCCGTACCTGTGCCGATGCTAGGCCTTCCTGCCCAACATCCTCTGCATTGTTGCATCCTGTACTGCTGCCCATGGTTCTGCCACTGCTGCATCTGTACGACAGCTCCCTCTACATCCTTGTTGTTGCCGGTCCTTCCTCCCAGCACTGCATCTGCACTGCAACTCCTCTCATCATGTTGCATCGTGCTGCCCACTGCTGCACTGCAACTCAATTACTGAGAAGTAACTGATCTCCCAACTGACCTCCCTGTTGGGCTAGAAACACCCACTGATGTTGAAGCTCCATCTGTCGCTGACAAGTGCTCCCTCTCTCTGACCTCTGTGTTGCTGCAACAACTCCCTGCATCTCACACCATTGCACACCTCACTGTGCCTTCCTGCACTAGTGCAACACTCATATGCCTCTCGCACTGCTACAGCCTGCTAGCTCTGTGATGTCTTGGGACTCCTACACTGTAGCTCTCTCTGTTGCTCCATCCGCATCTGTCTCTACCCACTCAGCCAACCCCGCTACTCCTCGTCAGGGCTCCCGTAGCAAGGTCTAATCCAAGAGGCTGGGTACCTCAAGGATCCTGCCCCTCATCGCATGTAGTCCCCCTGACTACAGCTCGATGTCTCCCCACTTCCGCTCAAGTGATGCATGTGCACTCATGGCACAGTCATCGTTTGTCAAAACTTCCTTCTCTTCCCGTGCTGCCGTTGTCTTAGTCTCGGAAGACTCTCCCTTACTCTTCTTCCTTGGGCACTAGGTCGCATAATGACCCATCTCCCCACAGTGGAAGCCCTTGATCTTGGAGAGATCTTTCTTCCGCTTCTCTTGCTTTCCCTCAGATGCTAGGGCCACATCCTCCTCCTCTTGTTTGACCTTGATCCCTTTGCTGCCGCTACCTGTCTTCAACTGTCGTCTGATCTCCTCCTGGCGAAGCGCTGCCCACATCTCATCCCAAGGTGGGAGAGTCCCTCTGCCCAGGATACTCTGGACAAACACTTCCCAATCTTCTAAGACAACAATCAGGGTTGTCCTCACCATAAGCTCCCGATCCGGTGTCGCTCCTATAGCAGTCAACTAGTCTCGGATCTCATTCATTCCTCTGAGGAAGGTGTCAATCGATTGACCCTTCTTCATCTGATACGACCTCATCTGGTTCTCGAGCAGCGTTCTTCTCTACACAGAAGTATGTTGGTACAGGTTCTTGAGAGCCTCCCACATCTCAACTATCGTTTCTTTCTCGATTATATGTGGTACCACATGATCCTTGACCCCGTTAAGGATAATGCACTTGGCCCTCGCCATCGCCTCTTCGTACTTGTCGTTATCATTGGGGTCGACTGGGATAGCTATAACCTTCAAGGTGAAGTTCTTGACACGATTCCTGTCAAGCACTGATAAGATTCTGGCCTTCCAGACTGCGAAGTTCGATGCTCCGTCCAGTCTATCCTGGTCTCTTACCCTGTGTAGTGCCATGACGCTCCTCTACTTCCCTCCTGGAAGTTCTCTGTTTGACTCCTCTGAGTCTCTACTTCCCGTCTGGAAGTTCTCTTCTGGACTCCCTTTGAGTCTTGATTTCCCTCCTGGAAATCCTTATGCCGCTTGTCGAGATGCCCCCTACTCTGATCGTCTTGTGTAACTGCACTGCTGATACAAGTTCCTCGGCTACAAACCCTCAATAACAACTCCTATAGCCCTACTCTGTCAGGTATTGCTCTGACTACAGTACCTCACCAGCTCCACTCTGCGATATTCCTGCAGCCTTCTAGACCCCAGCAATTGCCTCTCTATGAATTGCGTCATCCCCTCTCTACCTCACGCTGGCTCTGCTTTACCCCAGATGGGTGTGCGTCAACCCTCTGGCCCTCTATGTCCACAATGTTGGCCTCTCTAATGCTCTGCGCAGTTCCCGGCTTCTTCTGCGAGGCTCTGGCTCGCTCTTCGTCACACTTCCTTGGCTTCTGCGTTGCTAGGAATAGCTTCTGTCACCTCGAGACAACTGTTTTCTGCTGCTATTGCTCCACTGGGCTGATGTATTTTAGTCCTCCTGTGATCTGCAATCACGCTCTGATACCATGTTGAAGTTTTTAATTTTCCTTAGTTAGAAACCCTTCATGCACTTTTTCTAATTTATTCCTATCTGCTTGTTATTTTTATTTAACAAGTTATTTACAAAGTAAATACTGAAAACAAACCCCAGTGCATACTCAACATATTATAGATCAGCAACTAAAAGAAACAAGAACAAACACACCACATGACACCATTATTTTTGGACCAATGACTCCGGAAAAACCCAATGCGGGAAAACCGGTGCAGTTATCTGAGGGTTTTCTTATTAGGCAATATCAGAGTACAATCTGGGTGCCGAAACTGGCCTACCCAACAGAGAATTTCCTTAGCAGCTATACCTCACAGTTTGAGAGAAATCTCCTAGTTGAAACCCTGGAAAATCCTTTCGATAACTCCTCAGCACAAAACTGCTCTCACAACCCCAGCGTCTGCCCAATCTGGACAGCGTCAGCCCCTCTCTGTCTCACGCTGGCCCTGCGTCAGCCTTTCTTGAACTGCGTCAGCCCCAGGAGGCCCTGCGTCAACTTTCTGGTCCTCTGCGTCAGACACGTTGGCCTCTCTGGTGCTCTGCGTAACACTTGGCTGCCTCTACATGACCCTACTTGAGCCCTTGTTGGCTCTGCGTCACTCTCCTTGGCTGCTGCATTGCTCTCCCGACACAATCTCTACCCTCTCTATTTCTTTGTACTCAATGCCCCTCAGCTGCTCTCTCGATCATTGATTCTATCTCTCTTAGCAAACCCCGCTCTAAATAATAGAATGACTGATCACTCAAGTGTGCTCTCTAAGTGACCCTCAAGCCTCCTCTTATACTTTTCCTATTGACATCTGTTAAAATTGGCAACTAGGACCAAACTCCATGTGGATCACCTTATTTATGGCTTCTGATATTTTTCCTAGATTCCTCTCATCGAGAGGTGTAGGATTGATCTAAAGATCATCCAACTCCGATAAATATTTACGGAGATATGAATTTATTTTGATTATGGACAAGTTGTCAAGGTCAGCCAACAAACTTATGTAGGCTCAGAAGACCAATAGTCATGTCTATTCAACCTCAACGTTTGCATATAAATACAAGGAGCATTCTCCTCATTTGAACAATTCAATTTACTCATCTTCTCTCTCTCTCCTACGCATAAAAGGGGCCTCTCTCTCTCACACACGTGTGGCTGAAAGGAAGACGCAAAAAGAAGGACACTAGGGCAGCGGGTCATCTCTTTGACTAGCGTTGACCTTCCAAGAGTGTGGATTGGGTGTGGTTGCCTCTCCTAGGCAGGCCGCAATTTTTGGCACGATAATCGAGGTGATCTGACCTCTAGTTTGACCGGTGTTGACTGCCCTAGTTCAAGGCTGCAATTTGACTTCAGAAATCTGCAAATTGACTTAACTTTTGGGGTTGTTCAAGGGTTGTTTCTTTAGGCTGTTCGAAGATAGGTTAACCAGAAATTGACCAAATATTTTAGAGGTCAATTTCAGCTAGTTTGACCAAGTTTGACTTTGCTGATCTAGGGTTTGTTGCTGCTGATATAAAATTACAGAATTCAGATTTTGTATTATTTCACTTCGTTGAACTATTGAAGATAAAAGAAGATTTGATCAAAGGGTTTCCCCGCATTGGGGTTTGTCCCTGGCTAGCCACCACATCTTGTGTCTCTTGTCTTGGCTTGTTTTCTGCTAATCATTTAATGTTTTATCTGCACTTTACTTATTGTATATGTGATTGCTAATCTGTGGCTAATAAGAAGAAAAATAAGTAAACTACTCTAAGCATAGAACATACCATAATTTAACATGGTATCAGCGCTGAGGTGAAGACAAAACCCAAGCAAGAGCAAGAGCAAGAGCAATCACCGAAGAGAAGGTTGGCAAGGCTATCTTAAAGAAATCATGGAGTCCTCAACACACTTCCCTACTGAAGACAAACTCCGTGAGAAGTCTGACTATCACGGATGGAAGATGTCTCTCGATCTAACATTAGAAGAGCAAGAAGTGTTGGACCATGTGAGAGGTGGGATTGTTGAGCCTCCGTCAAATGCATCCGCTGCTACTAGGAACAAATGGACCAAGGGAGAAGTCAAAGCAATGAAGATCATTCGAGACTCTATCGACAAACGCTTGGTGGCCTATGTTTCAGAGTTGAACACCTCCAAGGAAATCTACGATAGATTGGTGAGTTTATTTAAAGTTAATGATGCAAATCAAGTCTTGTTTCTTAGAAATAAGCTGAAGGAAATTAAGAAGGGCAAAGATGAGAGTATGCAACAATATTTATTAAGGATCACCGAGATCAAAAACGATCTCCTATCTATTGGGGAAGTAATTCCTGGCAGAGAAATGACACTCACAACTCTT
The DNA here is from genome assembly GCA_031772625.1 of Pinus tabuliformis. NCBI lineage: Eukaryota > Viridiplantae > Streptophyta > Pinopsida > Pinales > Pinaceae > Pinus > Pinus tabuliformis. Next base: position 529,014,855 of record CM062819.1, on the reverse strand, counting down.
GGAGGACTGCTATCTGAATGGTATATATTCAGGACTACTCTTCTCAACAATAACATAATTCCTGGATTTGAAGAATTAATGGCCAGATGCATTCAAGAAGAAACGAGGATGGAAGAGCATGAAATGCCCATACTTAAAGGTCATCCCTCTGCCTTTTCTTCTCATACTAAAAGAAGAAACAATTCCGGAGCTAAATTCAGAGGAAAGGCTGTACCATAGGGTGGAAGAAAAGGACGATGTTACAATTGCAATAAACGGGTCACTGTGCTAGGGAGTGCCCTGATAAAAGGGACTCACACCAGGACGATGATCAAAATCCCTCTCAAGGCAACCAAAGGAATGGCAGGTCAAATGGCAGAGGTAAAAGAAGTGTCGGAAATCAAGGAAGAGGCCAACCATTCAAGAAGGCAAGAAATTCCAGGTATGATTCTAACACGGTTAACAATAAGCAAAATGAATATTATCTACCAGTGGCTCTATCTACTACTGCTCCCCCGGACTCGCTGGGAAATTGGCTTATTGATAGTGGTGCCTCAAGGCACTTCACTAGTTACAAAGAAGCTCTCTATAATCTGATAGAAAAGGAAACCAACCTAGAAATTATTCTTGGAGATAATTCAAAATATCCTGTGAAAGGCGTAAGAAATGTCACACTTCAATTGAATCAGGGTAATACCATCCACTTACAAGATGTATTATATGTACCTGATCTCAAAAAGAACATGGTGTCCATTTCGGCAATGGGACAAAGGCTACAAGGTGGCCTTCAGCAATGGTCAAGTACGTGTATGGAAAAAGAACTTTAAAGATGTTTTTACTCTTGGGTTTCGAGTTGATTCATTATATCAGGTCGGTGGAAGGCAGCTGGGTATCATGTGTTGTGACACCTCTTCAATCCGAACTATGGCATCGGAGATTTGCTCACCTTCATTATAAAGCTCTACCTAATGTAAGAAAAATGGTGACCGGGATGCCCGAGTTCAAATTAGAGCAAGAAGGTGTATGTCCAGGATGTGCCGAAGGGAGGCTCAAAAGGGGATCGTTCCCCTCAAGCCAAAGCAAGACCTCCGATATATTGCAGTCAGTTCACTTAGACATATCCAGTATGATGCCTGTGAACTCATTGGGAGGATATTGATATTACCTCACTTTTACAGAAGATTATTCTCGCAAGACTTGGATATACTTCTTGAAAAAGAAGGATGAAGTGTTCTCCTGGTTTCGACACTTCAAAGTCTTGATCGAGAATTAAACCAAAAAGAAGATCAAGATCTTAAGGACTGATAATGGGACTGAATATGAATCCAATGAGTTTCATGAATTTTGCAAAGAGGCTGGCATTAAGAGGGAGACTACTACGCCATATACTCCTGAACAGAATGGTGTGGCGAAAAGGAAGAATCGTACAATTGTGGAAGTTGTCCGTGCTACGATCCACGATCAAAGACTTCTGAAATTTCTATGGGCCGAAGCTGCAAATATTGTTGTATATGTACAAAACCGATGCCCTCATCAAGCATTGGGTTCCAAAACTCCTAAAGAAATGTAAACCGGTAAGAAACCTGACATATCTCATTTTAGAATTTTTGGAAGCCCTGTATATTTTCATGTCCCTAAAGAAAAAAGGAATAGATTGGGTACATCTAGAAAGAAAGGAATCTTCGTGGGCTATAGCGAAAATACTAACGGCTATAGAATCTATGTAGCTGGTCAAAGGGAAGTCGAGAATAGTCATGATGTCACCTTTGACGAAGATATGGCTCTTAGCAAGGTAGACAATCTTCCTACTTTAAGGGGATCTAAAGAAGCTGACACCGAGGAACCGAAGGAAAAAGAAGATGAGGTGATGCCCGATGTGGAAGAACCTATGGATCCTATTGATCCTCCTCCGCAAGAGCCTCCCTCTTCTAGGAAGAGGCCTTCATGGCTTAGGGGGACACTTGATGATGCTGAAGGACACATTGCACCCCAAGGAACCTTCTGTGAAAGTAAGAAGTTGTACAGGTATCAGGGATACCTGACCATCATGAGCACGATCATCCAAAATGAGCCTTCGTCATTCACAGATGTCGTCAAGCATCAAGTATGGAAGGATGCTATGACCGAGGAATATGAGTCCATTATGAAAAACGATGTTTGGGATGTGGTCCCCAGACCCCAGGACAAAGCAATTGTCACTTCAAAATGGCTTTACAAGATAAAGCATGCAGTTGATGGAAGTGCAGAAAAGTATAAGGCTCGTTTTGTCGCTCGTGGCTTCTCCCAAAAGGAAGGTATAGACTACGACGAGATATTTGAACCTATTACCCGATATACCACCATCCGCTCGATCATAGCCCTTGTTGCTTCGCAAGGATGGAACCTACATCAAATGGATGTCAAGACTGCGTTCTTACATGGTTCGATCAAAGAGGAGGTCTATGTGGAGCAACGTGAAGGATTTGAGATTTATGATCGAGAATCTCATGTGTGCATGTTGAAGAAGGCCCTCTATAGGCTAAAGCAAGCACCCTGAGCATAGTATGAGAGGATCGATAGCTACTTGTTGAAGTTGGGATTCACCAGGAGTGAAATCGACCCTAACCTTTACTTTAAGGTTATAGATGACAAGCCTCTCATACTGGTGCTATATGTTGACGACCTCTTTCTAACAAGTGCAGACCCTCTCATTCACAAATGTAAGAGGGAGCTGGCTTCTGAATTCGAGATGAAAGACTTAGGACTTATGCACTATTTCCTAGGACTAGAAGTCTGGCAGAAACCAAGGGATATTTTCCTATCTCAAGGAAAATATGTGGTAAAGATATTGGAGAGATTCGGCATGGTGGACTGCAATCCCGTAACTACCCCGATGGAGCTTGACTTCAAGAAGTTAAGCGGTAGTGCTGCCAGACCTGTTTTACGAAATGCTACCGAGTATCATCAACTCATCGGAGCATTAATGTTCTTGGTGAACTCCCGTCCGAATATATGCTTTGCAGTGAACATATGGTTGAGCCTCACCACTCACATTGGATTGGCACAATCACTCATGGGTTGAGATACATTGCCGGAGATGTGAGACTACTTGGGTATACTGACACTGACTGGGCAGGCAGTGTGGTGGACCGAAAGATCACTTCCGGGTGTTGTTTCTCTTTGGGATCTGCCTCGATATCCTGGATGAGCAGGAAGCAGAAGTCAGTGGCTTTGAGCACCGTCGAGGCAGAGTACATTGCTGCTAGCATGGCCTCCTGTGAGGCAATCTGGTTGCAAAAGCTCTTCAATGAGTTGTTTGGATTTACATTGGATACCACCGTGATTCTGTGTGACAACCAGAGCAGGATTCGTTTATCAGAGAATCTCGTATTTCATGATCGCTCCAAGCATATCGATATCAGGTACCACTATATTTGAGATATGGTGCAGCGAGGAGCAATAAGGCTTCAACATATCAGTACAGATGAACAGGTCGCCGACATTTTGACAAAGCACCTAGGAAAGGTCAAATTCCTGACTTTCCGAGAACGACTTGGTGTCGTTCAGAGACCCCTCTTATGAGGGTCAAGTATGATGTATTGAGCTCTGGGAGCTCCAGGGGGGCGCCAGGTACTTCTGGGAGTGACATGTGACCATAGGGCGACTCACCATCCCCTAGTGGTGCACTATGTACAGGGTCAAGGTTCAACCTTCCCCTGTGACACCCCGTGGTGACTATGGAACAAGATGATTAGTTCTCCTGTGGGCCAGGATGATTTCTTCTCCGTGGCGACTGTGGAGCAAGATGATTAGTTCTCCTGTAGGCCAGGATGATTAGTTCTTTGTGGCATCCACTGGACAGGATGATTCGTTCTCCTGTGGACAGGATGATTAGTTCTCCTATCGAGGCATCCTACCCATGCAATCTGGGACTCATGGGAAGTACCTCTCATCTGATCAATGAGCAGGGAAATTAGGATAGGGACCATAGTACTACTATCGATGGACGCATCGTTGTATCTACCGTACTCCCTATGCTAGGATGACCTCCATTGATCTGGGATCAATGATACTAATCTGGGATCAGTGAGAGTGGTTCACACTCTGACACTGACTTTGGGTCAGTGGACGATGGTATGATAGATCCTCGATCATTTCTTCTTCTTCATAGTTCGAGCAGAGCAGAGCAAAGTGGGGTCAAGTTGTACAGGACAGTGCATTTGATCGATGGATAGCAGCAACGGTCTGATGGATTGCAGATGAAGCTCTCCCTAGTTGAGAGGGAATGTTAAAATTGGCAACTAGGGCCAAACTCCATGTGGATCAACTTATTTATGGCTTCTGATATTTTTCCTAGATTCCTCTCATCGAGAGGTGTAGGATTGATCTAAAGATCATCCGATTCCGATAAGTATTTATGGAAATATGAATTTATTTTGATTATGTACAAATTGTCAAGGTCGGCCAGCGAACTTATGTAGGCACAGAAGCCCAACAGTCATGTCTATTCAACCTCAACGTTTGCATATAAATACAAGGAGCATTCTCCTCATTTGAACAATTCAATTTACTCATCTTCTCTCTCTCTCCTACGCATAAAAGGAGCCTCTCTCTCTCTCACACGTGGTTGAAAGGAAGACGTCCTAGGGCAAGGAAGACACAGAAAGAAGGATGCTAGGGCAGCAGGTCATCTCTTTGACCAGAGTTGACCAAGCGTTGACCTTCCAAGAGTGCGGATTGGGTGTGGTTGCCTCTCCTAGGTAGGCTGTAATTTTTGGCACGAAAATCAAGGTGATCTAAGCACAGAACATACCATAATTTAACATCTCAACGGTCGAGATTAAGTCCCTAATCAACAACTTAGATTAGATCTGGCTTGATACACAGATTCATATTAATACACATTAATATTTTATTTTCCCTAAGTTTGGACTTAGGGACTCCATTAAAAATATTAATTATTTTAATATCTCCTGATCTGTTTAGAATCTGCCCAAACCCTTTCTGGGTATTGGAGATCTCATGTGCCGCAACCTCTCCACCAAATTTTGTGGCTAGAGCACATCCGATGCTACCACAAATCAACACAAGGTGTGCTAGAAAGTTCAATTCTCCATTTTCTTGGTTTTGTAAATTTTGGACAGCAGTCATGGCCATGTTCTTAAGGATAGAGGACAGACTGGATGGGATATCCAACTATGTTGTTTGGAAGGACAGAATTCAGACAGTGCTTGAGGAGGCAGCAGTTTGGGACATAGTGCGGCAAGTGGTTGTACCTCCTACTGTTGCAGATGAACTTGCTGAGTTCACAAAAAATAATGCAAAGGCAAAAAGGATTTTAATGGACAATTGTGAAGGATCATGTGGTTCCTCAGGTGAGAGGAAACACATATGCATATCAGATGTGGACAGCTCTAACCACTCTCTATTAGAGTACCAATGAGAGCAGGAAGATGGTACTCAAAGAACAATTGAAGAACATTAGGATGACAAAGGCTGAAAGTGTAGTTCATTATCTTGACAGGGTCAACCATGTAAGTGATGAATTGATTGTTATTGGTGAGGCAGTTGCACCCACAAAGTTAGTCAAGATAGTTGTAACGGGACTTCCTAAGTCTTGGGAGGTCTTTGGAGACATTGTTACGTCTAGGGAGAATCTTCCCAATTAGGACAGATTATGGGATGATTGTGTGCAACATGAGATACGAAACACTGGTAGTGGTGGGGTGAAGATAGCAGATGAGGAGGATGTAGCCTTGACAGCCAGGGGGAAGAATAAAGGGAAGGCCAAGAAAGTGGCCTCATCAAATGGGGCTAAGGGAAAAGAGAAGAAGAAGAAGAAAGATACAGATATATCCAAAGTCAAATGTTGGGCATGTCCTGAGAGGAATAACAAGGGGAAGAAGGGCACTGCAGCTTCAGCAGAGGTGGAGCAGTTTGCTTCATAGTTTGACCATGACTTTGCATTTATTACGTCCACATTTAGTAGGAGTACATCATCTGATGTGTGGTACATAGACAGCAGGGGTTCCCGCCATATGACAGGTGCACGGGAGTTCTTTTCAGAGCTTGCAGAGAGGATGCTTGATATTGGGATTGTATTAGGAGATGACCACACTGTGAGAGTTGTTGGTGTGGGGATTGTGACCTTTGAGAGGGTCCCTTTGCCTCTTTTGAAGGTCACGGATGTTTTGTATGTTCCGAGGATGAAGAAGAACTTGATTTCAATGTCTGCTATGGAGGAGAAGGGGTTTGACGTCACTTTCTCAGGAGGGCAGGTATTGATGCATCCCAAGGGAGCTTCCATCACTTTGGCCAAAGTGATTGGATTCCGCTTTGGAAACTATACAGGTTCAGTTCTCAGTCGGGAGGAGCATTGGTGAGTAGCACTCACACTAGTACCACCAGTAGTAGAGACTTGTGCAAGTTATGGCACCGGAGGATGGTGCATCTGCATCATGGAGCTTTGAGACTACTAAGGGAGATCACTACTGGAGTTCCTATTTTTAGATTCGAGCATTATGAGGTCTGTAGAGGGTGTGCTTTGGGCAAGTACACCAAGTTCCCATTCCCAGCGAGCGACAGCAGATCTACAGGTATACTACACTTGATTCATACTGATGTTAGTGGTCGTATGTCTCATGTGTCTATGGGTGGTTATGAGTGTTATATTCATTGATGACTACTCTAGGAGGACTTGGATATATTTCCTGAAGACCAAGCGTGAGGTCTTCAGTTGCTTTAAAGAGTTCAAAGCTCTTGTGGAAAAGCAGACAGGTAGCAAGATTCGGGTCTTGAGGTTAGACAATGGTGGTGAGTACACCGATGGTAGGATTTTTGACTTCTATGCACAGGAGGGCATTAGGAGCGAGTTCACGGTTCCTTACAACCCCCAACAAAATGGGGTGTCTGAAAGGAAGAACAGACCTATTGTTGGGGCTGCTAGAGCAATGATTCATGATCAGGGGTTGCCTTTGGTTTTGTGGGTTGAGGCCTGCAATACTGTTGTTTAGCTTTGGAACAGGAGTCCTCACAGAGTATTGGGGAATATGACTCCGGAGGAGGCTTTCACTAGAGAGAAGCCGCGTGGCACATCTTCATATCTTTGGATGTCTCACATATTTTTATATCCCCAAGGAGCAGAGGACAAAGCTGGAACCCATGGCAGAGAAGGGTATCTGTATGTGTTACAGCAAGACTCCGAAGGCCTATCGGATCTTCATTCCTTCTAAATGGAGAGTGGTGATTAGGAGGGATGTGAAGTTTGAGGAGGAGAGGGCCTATCAGAGATCACAGGAGTATGATAAGAGAGAGTCACAGACTTCTCCTCAACAAGGAAGTCAGGTATAGGGAGCAGGACCTCAGGGTCCTGGATCGACTGGCACAGTAGGTACTTCAATATCAATGACATCTAGGGCACCAGTGGTGAGTTCACCAAGCACTTCTTTAGGGAGTCCACTGGTACAACGTTCACATGGCACTTCAACTGACACAAGCACAGGTGCCAGTACAGGTTCTTCGAGGACAGATGCTAGTACAGGCACACCAAGGTCAGTTGGCAAACCTTCAGGTTCACCAGACTAGGGGGCAGAGGATGAGGTTCCCTATGGGGAAGCTTCTTTAGATAAGAGAACGCCCAAGTGGCTTCAAGACACCTTGAAGGAAGCGGAGTTCGTTGGTCCTCCGAAGAGGGTGAATGGGGAGAGTGTGCCACCTGAGCGGTTTTTCAATTATGTAGCCAAGGCTACCAGCATTGTTGACTCTGAGGTTACTAGCAATGAGGAGGCTGCCAGCTAAGAGGTATGGAGAGAGGCTACAATGGAGGAGTATGCCTCTATCATTAAGAACAACGTATAGGAAGTGGTGCCTAGACCTGAGGGCAAGTCAGTTGTGACTTCCAGGTGGCTCTACAAGATCAAGCATGTTGTAGATGACATCACTGAGAAGTTCAAGGCGAGGTTTGTGGCCAAACGGTTTTCACAGATAGAGGGAGTTGACTATGATGAGACCTTCGCTCCCATAGCTCGGTACACTTCTATCCGATCCCTTATTGTTGCAGAAATGGGTTGGCAGATCCATCAGATGGATGTGAAGACCACATTTCTGAACGAAGTTATAGAGGAGGAGGTGTATGTTGAGCAGCCATAGGGCTTCGAGGTACTTGGGTGGGAGACCCATGTATGTCGGTTGAGGCGAGCACTCTACAGACTTAAGCAAGCTCCGAGAGCTAGGTATTCGAGGATTGATACTTACTTGCAGCAGATGGGTTTCACGAAAAGTGATGCGGATCCGAACCTATACTGCATTGTTGTAGGGGATGATCTGCTCATTCTTGTGTTGTATGTTGATGACTTGTTCATTACTGGGGCAGAGAGACTAATTAGTGGTTGCAAGGAGGATCTTGCTATGGAGTTCAAGATGAAGGACATTGGGCTGATGCATTACTTTTTGGGGCTTGAGGTGTGGCAGGAGGAGGGGCATATCTTTCTGGGGCAGGGGCAATATGTTGTGGATGTGTTGAGCAGATTTCACATGGCAGACTGTAGACCCATGTCTACACCTATGATCACCAACTGGAAGAAGCTTCATGCTTCAAATTCTAGTTTGGTGGATCCCACATTGTATAGGCAGCTTATTGGGTCCTTGATGTATCTGGTCAACACTAGGCCAGATATATGCTTTGCAGTGAACACACTTAGCCAGTTCATGGTTGAGCCCAGGAAGGTGCACTGGGTAGCTGCAAAGCACATTCTTCGCTACATGCAAGGGACTGTTGATTATGGTCTGGACTATAGGCGGGGAGATGGAGTGAGGTTGGCAGGTTACACAGATTCAGATTGGGCAAGTTGTGCTTCTGACAAGAAAAGCACTTCAGGGTGTTGCTTCGGATTGGGTTCGGCAGTTGTGTCGTGGTTCAGTCGAAAGCAAAAGTCAGTTGCTTTGAGCTCTTCTGAGGCTGAGTATATCGCTGCTAGTCAGGCTATTTGTCAGGCCATTTGGCTTCGCAAGTTGTTGTATGGCCTATTTGATCAGGAGTTGAGACCGACGATTATTCACTGTGATAATGAGAGTTTCATTAAACTCATAGAGAATCCAGTGTTTCATGACAGGTCAAAACACATTGACATCAGATATCATTTCATCAGGGACTATGTTCAGAAGGGGGTAGTGAAGCTGGAGTATATATCAACAGATGAGCAAGTGGTCGATGTTCTCACAAAGTCCTTGCCAAGAGGCAAGCATGTCCATTTCAAGGACCAAATGGGTGTAGTGAGAAAAACTTTCTCGGTAAGAGGGAGTGTTGATTTTTAATGTACCTTAGACAAGTGGTTTCCCATGGGTTAGTTTCTACCTAGGGAAAAGTGTCCAAAATAATTGTTTTCCTAAGTGTGACTTTATAAATTGAAAGTGACTTTATAAGTGGTAAAGGCAATGTTAAATTATAAAGTGAAAAGTGACTTTAGACATAAAGTACAAAGTGGATACTTTATTTAATGGGTGAGTTAAAAAATAGAAAGTGAAAATTAAATGCACATTTATTATCATCTCTTGATCTAAATGAATCTGAGCCATTAGATCTTAGGGTTGCCCAAAAGTCATTTAGAGAAACAAAAGGGGGAAAAGAAAAGAGAGACTGAATTCATTCTTCATGAGCAAATTGGAGAAAAGAGGCTGAGAGCTAGAGAAAAGTTTTGAAAGAGAAATTTGTTGCAACAAGCTGATGTAGTGATTTCTGGGCAAAGTTGGGCATGGAAATCAAGGCATAGAAGACAGCAGAAAGTATAATACTAACAGCATTGAATGTCGTGAGCTGCACGTCGTTTGAGAGAAGTTTTTGAAAAAAATGAAAAAAAGTCTGTATAGTGGTATCCATACAGTACATATTTTCAGCTTCAAGTGGGCATGGAAATCGAGGCAAAGTGGGCACGGTTTTCAAGGCGTTTTGCACTGAAGAGATAAGTTGTATTTTGTTGTTTTGTTTTGTCTACAAATGTATTTTTCCTGAACTTGAAAGATAAATAAAGTTGAAGAGCTCTCTAACAAGTTTTCCCCGGAGAAGATTGAAGGGATTTTCCCTGGGTCTAAGTTGACCAAAAATCTATGTATTTTTATGTGTTGCTACTCTGGTTATGTCCATATTTATTTTCAGCATCTGTTGACAGTCTCATGTGTTTTAATATGAAAATTTCATTTGCAGAATTCTATATGTTGAATGTATGTTTATGGGAAAGGGCATTTAACTGAATGAGAGTGATAAGGTGAAATTAAACCCAATTTGGGATTTGCAGAAAACTTTTTTTTAGTCATCAAATTTCAAAAGAAGCACGCCTTCCTTCATTCTATCTCCACATAAACCTATGTCACAGGGTTTGCCGAACTTGAAGGTTCAGGTTCGAAATTCGGTGAACCTCAAAGAAAAATTTGAAATTCGTTCAAGTTCGCCGAACCTGAAATTCGAACCTGAAGTCGAACCTAATCGAACTCGAACTTGAACGAACATGTTCGAACCTCAACGAACCTGAACGCAAATTTAATCGAATTTTTTAAGGTTCGATTTAGGGTTCGCCGATTTTTTTGACGGTTTAATTTCGCTATTTACAAGAAAAACCAAGGGCCGCATACCGCTTTTCTGCAATGCTTCCCGCCAAATATTTCTTTATAAACGATGGCTCTCTAACGTTTTGGCACACGCTGTCAGGAGTATTGAGTGAGAATTTCAAGTTTGTATTGAGCAAAGCTATGCATTTGATTGCACTATGCAGTCACGCAGTGTGAGCCTAAGGCTTAAGCAGTGAGCGTTGAGGAGATCTCAGATTGGTGTGGTCGTGACTCGTGACTCGTAGGCTGTGCAGTCACGCTTCTCACGCAGTGTCGTGATTTGCTGCACCGGCACGCAATCGCACCTCCGTTCAATTTGCTGCACCGGCACGCTTCAAGTTCGAGCTTCGGCGTCGGCGTTGAAACTTGACTGCAGTCACTAGTGTGCACGCAGCACCCGTCACCCACCCTAACACAGGACCCGTGCCCCCTACCACTAACCCACTTCAACTACACTCCAAATTTACAGTTTCAAGCCTATTTTTATTAGGCACATGATTATCTTTGCACACAGTTAATTATATGTTTACAACATTCTAATTTGTGTTCCATATGTTTTTAGGTCAGTGCTCAAATGTAAGTCCACCGTTAGGTCTGGGTTAATATTTGTTAAAATGTAGTTTTTCCTTTTACACGTGTCTTGGGATACCATTGGTTGATGGGATGAGTCTGAATCATGTGGTTGGAGTTGACTTGGGAACAAGGTTTGTTTTAGGGCTGTGTCATAGGTCACTAGTCTTGGAATCCAGAATTTGTGTTTGATGGGTTGATTTGAGTCCTTCACTTGTTTTCAAGTTGCCACTTTTCAAGTTTCTCTAGCATCTGGAGTTCCGGGAATCTCAGCTTCCTGTAGGGATGCTGCCCCAAGTTGGAGTAATTGTTAACCTTTGAATACACACTTAGAAACAAAGACAAAGCCCAGATTTCCAAATCAACATTTTAAGATCATATTGGTGGAGATGTTTCAGACTTTTACTGGCTGAATTTTGGTATAGATTTCAAGGTGGCTTCATGCTGACTTTGAGGGCCTTTTCTAGCATTTTGGGTCCTCTATTCAAGGTAGATTTGATGGTATCATTACAAGAGTGGGTAGCATAGGAGGTGAGCTACAACAACTCTCAAATGTGCACTTTCCAAGGAAATATAAGCAACCTCCTTAGGTGAATAATGGACAGAGTAAGGGTGCACTGATGATGGCTGTTACAGGCTACAACCTATTCTGAAAACGGATGGCTACAGCCTATTCTAAAAATGGATTTCATAAGTATGTCAGCTTTTATGATAGCACTAGGGTACAGTCCTGTAGCAGTCAGAAAGGCATAGCTTCTGGTAGTTTCTAATCCTATTTTGGGCAGTATCTTAACAGAATTATATGACAGTCTGACACCTGATTTGAAAATCTATTTGAGGTATTGATTTTAGCAGGTTGTGGCAGCCTGGAGGGTGTCAGTATGATAGCAGTCTAGCAGCAATTTCTTTCAAGTTTTCATGTAGCCTTCATGCCTTCATGATGACAGTTAAATGCTTTATGCTTGACTAGAGTGTAGGGTGCATTCCTCTAGACTTATATTCACCCTTCACTTACCTATTTTAGGCATTGGCATCCTGTCGGATTTGACAGAAATATGGCAACCAGCTGACAGAGCTGATCTGCAATTATAATGACAGAATTCTGCCAGTTAGTGAGTCATTAGACAAGTTACTCTACCTTTTCTGGGCAGCAATAAAGGGTCACCTTTCATCCTTTTGTGGGCAGCACTTTCACCTTATTTCCTGGAAACACTTTGTTAGCATGAAGGTGAGTGAATGCGGAGGTACTCATGCACCATAGGCACCCCATTCGAAGGAGTTGCTTCATTTTTTCTTAGCATATTATGGGTATTCTAAAGACCATAATTCTCAGACAATACAAGGCTTGAAATAGTGCAAGTTTGAGCTTACCAGATGATGATGAGCTGCATTGAAATGAAGACTTCTCAGCTTTGTCAACAAGAGCCTTCTCAGCCTTTTTCACAAAAGATACCAAACAATTGACCATCAAATCACCCACAAAAATAAAACTAGTTGGAAGCCTTTCAGACCCACATTTACAGTGACCATCAAGCTTGGTAATTCATATTAGATGTGAGGAACAACAGTCGATAGGAGGAACTGAAATGAGATTAAATATCAGAACCACTTGGAGACTTCAGATAGAAAATTTAGTTCCAATATCAAATGCTTAATTTGTATTCCCGTGTTTATGGGTCGATTTTGAATTTTCTATTATTTTGTCATATATATATATATATATATTGAAAAATATGTATAGTCGAACCTAATGCCGAACCTCATTCGAACCTGATCGGAAAATTCGAATTTGAATCGAACTTAATCATTGTCGAACTCGAATTTGAACTCGAACCATGTGACATAGACATAAACATAGGAAGAGTTCATATTTCAGTGCACTGTCGAGATCGAAGTCGTTAGAGGAACATTTTGTGATTTATTTCTGGAGAGGTGGTGAGGCCATTTCGCATATATAGTCACTAAAGATAGTACAGCTCACTGTCCAATTTTCATGTGCAGAAATTAATTAATGACCAATAAATCCAAGATTCTACGTCAATAAGGAACAAACTAAGAGTATATGCTTTAATCAACATCAACTGAAGTGATTACTGTGAAAAAGAAAAATCCAGTCGTGATGCTACATAAATAAGAGTACTTATAAACAATCTTTAAAAATGACTGAATCCCAAGCTGAAATTTGTCACTACTTACAGTAGTTGTAACTTCTGTATAATCCTGCTTCATGGTTGTTGCTTTTTGACGCAAAACCTAACATCACCCAAGATATAAAAACAAGAACTGCCATTTATACCATGCTAAGATATCTATGTATTTGCAGTACTACATGCAATAGTAATAGAAATGCTTGAAAAGGATTGACAGAATAAGGACAATAAAAGAAACAGACCTGCCCAACAACTCCAAAATTGAGATCACGAATCTCTCTATATAATTTATCACTGAAACAAAGTGACAACAGTATGGCTCATAGTAAAATTAGTAAAAAGAAAAAGTAACAGAGTAAAAAGCAGCAAAACTTAGTACTTCAAATGTATAATCCTGCAATATCTCCCAACACCAAGTTCGGATGGGAGCTCATGTAAATTCTGGTAGAACCACGTGAGAAAATCACACAATTTTTTCTCCTTCAAAGAATGTTAAGGAAATATGTATTGCCAAGTCTGTGCCACTCTCTAGCCTTTGTTATTCACTCTGGACTATCTAATGTACAAAAAAATATGTGTCCAGCCTATAACAAATAACCACCCATTTTACCCTCCAATTTTAGGTTTCAAAAAGGGCCAAAAATACTATTCTTAAACAATGCTGCCAGAAGAGACCACAGGCATATCTGCAAAGCTGTACACAAAAATCGTAAATAATTATATAGCATCAATTGGATAACATGGAAGGGATTTATTTTGATTCTATGGAAACAGTAAGATCTATTAATTATGTGGGTGATTTCCACCTGAGATTATGGTAGAACAAAGCAAAATGTTCTAGTGAAAGAGAAATTGGGTGTTGAATTTTGTAAATGCACAAGACATGCAGCGTAATGCACATAAATTACATTGCATTGATCATATTAATTACTACCCAAGGTTGTGTCCCTTAGCATGGATGGGTATGTTGAGCACTAAATGAAAGGTCTTCTTGACTAACCTATGACATTCATATCATTGTATTAATCATTCTTTATTTAGTATCTGTCTGTGCCCTTAAATTTTATAGGCCTCTTGTCCCTTCATTTATGATGTCTCCATTAGTCAGCCCTTCAGTTCATAATAGGTGGTATCAAAGCGAGTTCAAACCTAGCTGGCATGTAACCAAATTCTAACATCAATGGTAGTAAACCCCTTTGTGTTTGGTCAACCACTTTCCTGTGCCTCATCTTCCACTAACTCAAACACTATCTTTGTTGCAATCTGCCATCCCTGCAAACCTATGTTATCGGGAACGGACCCCCAATGCCCACTCACACCCCCCAAAATTGCGCTCTGAGTGGGAGCATCCAAGGAATGCACTTCCAAAAATTGAAAGCATGCTCCGGATGAATTTGAGACACTCCCTTCCCTTTTGCGAGCATGACAAGCCTTTAGCTGCTCCTGCAGCCAGGGAGCACACTCCCAAGGCACTCCTTGGACACTCCCTAGTGTAGAAAATTTTGCAAATATGGCATCCTTCCCAGTTTCAAGGTTTTTAGTGTTTAATGCCCACAGCCCCAATGTGTGTTAGCTGATATAAAACATTTATTGCAAATTCATTTGAAACAATTTTGAGCTACTACTACACTTTCTTTTCAGCTGATATGAAAATAAATACAATCGCACACACAGAATTTTTACATAGTATTTTTGGTCCAATGACCCTAGAAAAACCCACAAGGGGAAAACCAGTGAAAGGAGGATTTTATTGCTTCTAATTTACTGAGAAATTTACACAGCAAATAACATTTTAAAGTACTTATCTCTCCTTAAATGCTGTTCCATCTTCCTTGGAATACGTGTCAAGGACTCAAGGCTTCAGCTCTAAATCTGGAAGTTCGAGCCATAGTTCCAGATCGCTACCATTAGAACCACTGTCAAACCAGTGCTCAGATATTGACTTAGGTTCAGAGAAATCTTCATTAGCTAACAGCCTTGAATCTCGTGCCAAAAAGTCCCTTGAATATGCCTCGATCTGCATGTTAGTATCAGTGACAGACCTCCTTGAAATCCGGCACAGAAACTATGACTTTCGCAGAAAATATGGCTACAAACAGCTCTGCCTCCTCCACAAATTTTTCGCTGAGAGTCCTACTCAGCTTCCCTACAAAAAAATACCACTTTCTCCTTGAAAATCGGCCTGCATACCAATGTTGCGAACATCGGCATCGGGATAAAATCGGCAAGGGTCCAGGAAACCAAAAGATCGGGAAAATCAGGAAAATATCGGTAAAAATTGGCAAGCATCGGCAAAATCAATATACCATCAAAATATCGGTAAAAATCAGCAAACATCGGCTAGGCCAAAAAATTGTGATTTCGAGATAAATCGGGATGTTATCGAGATGTTCGCAACACTGCTGCATACCCTGCGAAATTCTCGGTCTGTGTGCCTGTAGTTTCTGCTAGAAACTCAGGTTTTGTAGCCTTCTTGCTGCTCAATGGAAATCCCCCTTCCTCAGTTCTGCAATCTCAGCGTCCTCTCCTTTGTTTCTTCTCACCTCGTCTCAAATGCTCATAAGAATGAATGAGCATAAACTTTCCTTTTTCCCTTTTTGTCTTCTCAAAAGACAAGAACCCTAACCCTTGAGATTTAATGGCTGAGATTAAATCTCAGCTCATTAGATGAACGGTGGGGATCATTCCATCTCTTGACCCCCTCTCTCGTGTGGTCCCCCAAAATTAATGGGTCTCCTAGTCACTTTTTAATGCTTTTGTCCTAGGTGCATTTTTCTCTCATAAAGTCACTTTTAAAACATAAAAGTCACTTTAATATTAAAAAGTGTACTTTGTATTTTTCTCATAAGGTCACTTTATAACACCAGTGACATTAATATATTAAAGTACATGGTACATAACCATAAAAAGTAACTTTCCTCCATGACATTAATATAACTCATAATGTCACTAGATAAAAATACATTAATGTGATTTCCTACGCCAAAAGGATAAATGCACTAGGAAACACCTCCTTGGTACCCTAATTTTTAACACTCACTCCTATCGAGGAAGGTATTTCTCACCATTCCGATCCTATATCTGTAATATATATTCTTGCCTCTCCCCAATGACTTGGATATATATTCAAGTTTCACAGCTCCCCTATGAACCCAGTCTCTGATGAAGTGGTACCTAATCTCAATATGCTTTGACCGATCATGAAATATTGGATCCTTAAAGAGTTTGATACAACTCTGATTATCATAGTGCCTTGCAACTAGCCTGACTAGCTGCCATATACTTTGCCTCTACACTACTCAGTGCCACTAACCTTTGTTTCCTGTTTAACCATGACATAATTGTTGAACCCAACAAGAAACAACATTCGAAAGTACTCTTCTGTCACTAGCCCTGCTATCCCAATCTGAGTCTGTGCAACCAATCAATCTAACTCCATCACCCCTGACATAGTCCAGACCATAGTCCACTATGCCCTGCAGGTACCTCAACACCTGTTTCACAACCACCCAGTTCACTCTCATGGGCTCCATCTTAAACTGGCTCAACGTGTTAACTGTGAAGCCGATATTTGGCATAGTGTTGACAAAATACATCAAGGAAATCAGCCGATGATACAAGGTGGGGTTCAGAACTCGGAATCTGAAGCATGCAACTTCTTCCAGTCTGTGATCACAGGAGTAGCCATAGGCCTATAGCCCTCCATAAGAAATATCCTCAGTATATCACCTGCATACCTGCCCTAGCCCACGAAGATATGCCCATCCTCTTGTCAAACCTCCAACCCCAAAAAGTAAGGCATCAGTCCCATATCGGTCATGCCAAACTCCAAAGCAAAGTCTCTCTTGCAGTGTTGGATGAGTCTGTCTTCTCCCGTAATAAACAAGTCATCCACATACAAAACCAGAATGACTGGATCATCACCAACAATAACAAGGTTCGGATTTGCATCACTCTTCTGGAAACCCATCTGCTACCAGTAGGCATCTATCATATCATACCATGCCCTCGACACCTGCTTCAATCCATATAAGGTTTTCTTAAGCTTACACACATGAGACTCCCTCCCATAAACCTCAAAGCCCTGTGGTTGCTCATTCTACACCTCCTCCTGTATAACCCCATTAAGAAAGGGAGCCTTCACATCCATCTAGTGAATTCTCCAACCCATCTCAGTTGTTATAAACACCATTGCTCTCATGGAGATATAACGAGCAACTGGTGTGAAGGTCTCCTCATAGTCAACTCCCTCTACCTATGAGAACTCCCGTGCCACAAACGAGCTTTGAACTTCTCCACGTTGTCATTTGCAACATGTTTGATCTTGTAGAGCCACCTGGAAGTCACCACTGACTTCCCATCAGGTCTCAATAGTACCTCCTACACATCAATCTTCATGATGAAGGCATACTCCTCCACCATGGCATCCGTCCAGATCCGTTGACTAGTGGACTCCTCATAACTAGTTGGCTATGTCACCACAACATCTGCCACATATCCACCCAACCTCTCTGCTGATCTGCTCTCCCTCACTGACAACTTAGGTTTCCCCACTGCCTCTTGTGCTTCCTTCAATGTCTCACGAAGTCCTTTTGGCTTCCTCTTCTATTTAGTAGCCTCCTCAACTGGTATGGAAAAATACTCAACTGGAGACTCTCCTCGTGACGAGGAAGGCCCTCCTGTGGTTTATGGAGAACCTAGACTCTGAGATCCTACGCTCGATGATATTGGACTCTTTGAACCTGTCACCCCTGGAGTAGGTGATCCTCTTAAACCTGGTGTACCACTTGAAGATCCCGATACCTGTGGTGTGACCCCTTGCTAAGGAGCCTACTACTCTACCTAATCAACCTCTCGAGACCTCCTCTAGGCCCTCTCCTCCTCAAATCTCACATCCCACCTCAGGATGACTTTCCTCTGCGCGGAAATGTATATATGGTAGGCCTTGTTGGTCTCACTCTAACCCACAAAGACACCCTTCTCTGTTGTGGGTTCCAGCTTCGTCCTCTTCTCCTCAGGGACATGTGAATATGTAAGGCACCCAAAAATCCTTATGTGCCCAATCTCAAGCTTCTTCCCAGAAAAAAGCTTCCTCGGGGGTCTTACTCCCCAAGACTCTATGTGGGCTCCTGTTCTGTAGATACACTCAGTGTTACACGCTTGGGCCCATAAAAAGAAAGGTAGTCTCTAATCGATTCTTGCAACATAACTCCAGCAACACCCACTATGGCCCTGATCTTCTTCCTCGTCTGGTTCTCCACAAGAGCCTTAAACTCTTAGAATCTCTTGAGGACCCCATCCTTGGTCTTCAGAAAGAAAATCCAGGTCTTCCTAGAGTAGTCATCAATGAAGGTCACATAGTACTCACAGTTGTTCAATGATACATGAAACATAGGACCACAAACATCAAAATGTACCAAGTCTAGAATACCTACCACCTTGTTGGCATTACTTGGGAAAGGTGTCTTGGTGTACTTTCCCAAAGCACACCCCATGCAAACACTATGATGCTTAGTGTTGAACTCAGATAAACCTATAACCATCTCCCCTAGAATCCTGAATGCTCCATGGTGCCTCATGTGCCATATCTCGCACAACTCATTGCTACTAGTCTGCACCACCAAGGCGTTAGTAGGCTAAAACATAAACCTATATAGCCTCCCACTGCGAACTGAAATCACTCAAACAAACTCAATAGTAGATCCCTTGGGATATATGAGCACATGTCCTCCTCAGAAACACACTACATGCCCACTGTCCTCAATACTAAAGACAGAAATCAAGTTTTTCTTCAACCCTAGAACATAAAGAACATCTACCACTTTCAGAGGAGGTAATGACTCCCTCTAAAAGGATATTGTCCCCACTCCTGTTGCTCTAACCTTAGATCTATCTCCAAGCACAACCTCCAAGTCAATATCATCCTTTGTGAGACTCATGAAGTGCTCTCTCACTCCAGTCATATGGGAGGAAGCTCCACTGTCTACAAACCAGACACCAAACGATGTGACATGGGTGGCAAGACTCAGCACTAAGGCAAACTCTATGTCAAATCTGGAGGTGAACTCATCCACCTCTGCCAAAGCTGCTACACCCTTCTTCTTGTTCTTCTTATTGGGACACTGAACAGCATAGTGACCCAACTTCCCACAAGCAAAGCATTTCACTTTGCTCATTTCCTTTTCCTCGGCCTTCTGCTTCCCCTTCCCCTTCCCCTACTTAGCTCCACTAGAAGACCCCTCCTTGGCCTTCTTCTTGCCCTTAGTTGCAAGGGAAACATTCTCCTCGTCATCTACCCCACCACGTTGGCTGCTACTCTTGGCACTCCTCCTGGTTTCCTCTTGGATGAAATTATCCCACATCCTTCTCCAGTCTAGAAAGTGCTCTCTGGCCACAATGCCATATATGAATCCATCCCATTGCTTGGTGAAACCATCTAGTGCGATCCTAACCAACTGGTCCTCAGAGATAGAATCTCCCATGGCAACAAACTCGTCTCTCACCTATGTGATCTTGGTGAGGTATGAGGTCACATTGTTAGTGTTGGTCATCTTGGTGTTTCTTAGCTTTTGCCTCAACACCATCTTCCTGTTCTCATTGGAGCTCTGGTGTAATGTGACAAGGGAATCCCACATCTCGTAGGCAAACTTCATTCCTATCACATGAGGGAATAGGTGCTCTTTGATGGCATCAAGAATGATTCTCCTTGCCTTCACATTCTTCTTTTTGAATTCCACCAACTAAGCTAGATCAGTACAAGGTTGCACAGGATTCTCCACTATGTCCCACACTTCAACTTCTTCAAGCAATAGCATCATCCTCTCCTTCTAAGGGCCAAAATTATCAACCCCACTCGATCTATCCTCCACCCTCAAACCAATCACCATGACCCTCACAACCAACACAAAATGAGCAGATTTGTTAATAGGCAACCTTCCTCCCTCTCAAACAATAATTCTTTGGGTTTCTGACTAAGGTTTTAGGCTTGTTGCTCACTGATATGGCAGAATTTTGTTTGCTGGTGGAAAATTTCATTGTAGGTTCATAGGCCCAAATACCATGTAGAAAATTTTGCAAATCTAGTAGCCCTCCCAGTTTTAAGGTTTTTGCATAGTGTTTAATGCCCACAGCCCCAATGTGTTAGCCGATATAAAACATTTATTGCAAATTCCTTTCAAACATTTTTGAGCTACTACACTTTACTTTTCAGTTGATATGAAAATAAATACAAGCACACAGACACACAGAATTTTTACACAGTGTTTTTGGTCTAATGACCTTGGAAAAACCCACAAGGGGAAAACCAGTGAAAGGAGGATTTATTGCTTCTAATTTACTGAGAAATTTACACATCAAATAACATTTTTGCTGAAATATGTAACTAGGTTCGGTCTTCATAATGACATATGTAATCATGATTTTATGTATTTGATGTAAAGAGAAAACAAAATTATTATTGTCATTCTTGAGGCATGGGTTTCATGCTCAAGGTTATTTGATTTATAGGTCAAGCACCCATTGAGTGCTTCTAGGCCTTGTCTTTGAGTCAACAAGTCATAAGACTTATTGTCATGTATGGAAGACCCTTTTGGGCATGTTGCATATTGTAAAGAAAATGATTTGAGTCATAAAAGACCCTTCAAGACAAGTCAAACATGCTACAACAAGTCGGCCTTCAAGGGAGATCAAGTTGGCTCTCAAAGTGACAAGTCAGCCTATTGGAAGGATTGTTCAACCACCTTAAGAAGCCTATATGCAGAACTGACATCAAGCAAAAAACGAAGTTCGATAGAAGGCACAAGAATACAAGGATAGCCAGTGAGGAAGAGGAGAGACAAAAGGAAGAAAGAACGAAGGTTTAGAAGTCTGTTTTGGAACCAAATCTCTCACGTGTGATTGCAACTAGGTTTTTCTGAAGTGCATAATTGCAGACCTCAAAACGAATCGAAATTAGCATTCAAAAGATAATAAGAGCAAGACGAATTCACAAGGAGAGAGATCCAAAGCAAGCTAAGGAAAGGAGCCTCATAAATCTGCCTTAAACTACCCACCCGTGCAAGGTTGCAGAAACGGAAGGAGGACGAGAATTACAAGTCGAAATTGCAATCAAGTTGCAGGTCCGAAAATCTTGGTCAAAGGAGAATTTGAAGCTACAACAAGGCAAGTTTGATTTGGGTTGATTTTATGAAAAGGAAGTGCTTCAAGGAGAAGTGTGACTTTGTCTTGGAGGGGTCTTTGTCAAGGGTCATAGGTCTTGGAATTCGTCATTTGAAGTCCTATAAGAAGGGAAGAGTTCTTGCAGGTTTCCCTCTCAAGAGGAGAGATTTTGGCCCTGGCTAATAGCCTATATCTTGTGTCCTCTTGTCTCATTGTTCTTTCATAGTTTGGTAGTTGTTTGATGATAAAAACATAATAATAATAAAGTGAAAGAAGAAATTGATCAAGTTAAGTTAAAAATACACATGTCCTTTCAGCGTGTCTGACGTGTCCTAGAGGGTGGGATTCGAGGAACACGAATCCCGACAACATGTCCTGCATGTCCCAATTTCAGGAAACATGTCCCCTGAACAAGTGTCTCGTGGCCCAGAAAGCCCAATTTGGGCTCATTTGGCACTCATTCTTGAGTGTGTCTTCTATTGTGAGTGTGTGAAAGCTTATAGCAAAGGTTTTGGGAGCATTTTAGAGGTGATTCAAGCAACAGGTAAGTGCATTTTGCTTCTATTTTTTTTGCATTTTTATTACAGCAGTTTGCATGTACATTTTTTTTACAAGTTTGTGCATTTTTTCTTTATTTTTTTACAACATTCACGGCTCAATCAAGGGCAGCAGGGAAAGGGCAAAGGAGGGGGAAGAACGTCCCCACTGGAGATGCCCCTCCTCTTCCAATTTCATCAGGGTTTGCAAGTGTTCCCTCTATTGCAAGTGGGGCTACAACAAACCCTCCTCTACAGCAATTAGCCGTGAGGCTCCTCTCTCAGGTGACTTCATCCTCTTGTCGCAAGAGGAATTGGAGCACATATGGAAATTTGAATAGTGTCAAGAAGATTAGGCTGGAGTAGTCCAGGGCAGAGACAATGGTGTATGTGCACACCAACCTTCGTCTTATTTACAGGCAGAAGTATGAGTGGTTGAAGGGAAAGACAAAGATGTGGGATGTCTTTCCTGATGATATGGATTTGGACAGCAGTGTTGAATTGGCATTGGCCAGCTTGGATCTTAATGAGCCAGTGCTAGAGCCTGTCACTTTTGATGATGGTGATGCTGTTGAGGGGTCATCCTCCACACCAGTAGATGCAAAGATGACATTGGATACAGAGGAGGAGGATGTAGCAAAGGAGAGCAGTGGTGACCATGACAGTGATGTTGAATTTGATGATGAGGATTGATGACTCATGAGCTACCTATTGCCTTGTACTTGTAGTTGTTTTGTATTTGCTATTTTTATTTGCCATTGGCATTGTTAGTACCTATGTTACACATTTTGATTTTCATGACTTAATAAGAAATCTGCAATTTCTTGACTTTCTCATACTAGATCATTGATGAATTTGTCACAATTGTATTTGCATGCATAATGTTACTTTATAAAACTTACAAATTTTAAATTCACAATGTAGAATCTAGATCTATGTTTGAATTTGTATCATGAATGAAAATTTGTGTAAGAAATATCCAATTTTTAAGGATGAGTGGTTGAAGGGAAAGACAAAGATGTGGGATGTCTTTCCTGATGATATGGATTTGGACAGCAATGTTGAGTTGGCATTGGCCAACTTGGATCTTAATGAGCTAGTGCTAGAGCCTGTCACTTTTGATGATGGTGATACTGTTGAGGGGTCATCCTCCACACCAGTAGATGCAAAGATGACATTGGATACAGAGGAGGAGGATGCAGTAGTGGAGAGCAGTGGTGACCATGACAGTGATGTTGAATTTGATGATGAGGATTGATGACTCATGAGCTACCTATTGCCTTGTACTTGTAGTTTTTTTGTATTTGCTATTTTTTTTGCCATTGGCATTGTTACTACCTATGTTACACATTTTGATTTTCATGACTTAATAAGAAAACTGCAGTTTCTTGAATTTCTCATATTAGATCATTGATGAATCAGTCAAAATTGTATTTGCATGCATAATGTTACTTTATAAAACTTACAAATTTTAAATTCACAATGTAGAATCTAGATCTATGTTTGAATTTGTATCATGAAGGAAATTTTGTGTAAGAAATATCCATTTTTTAATATATATATATATATATATATATATATATATAGATAACGTGTCCTATGTGTCCTATTCTGGGGGGGTCAACGTGCTCGTGTGGGACACTCGAATTTTTGTGTTCTGCGTGTCCCGTGTCCCCATGTCAAGTGACTAAGGTTCCAAACCTTTTGCTTCTTCAGTTGTGCTGACGAAGAAGGACGGTACACTTCGCAAGTGCATTGACTACAGGACCCTAAACAAGAAGACTTTGAAGAACAAGTACCTAATTCTTTGCATCAATGAGTTGATGGATGAACTTAGAGGAGTGAAAAACTTCTCTAAGATAGATTTGCGCTCGGGGTACCACCAGCTTCGAGTCTGAGAGTAGGATGCCCTGAAGAAATCATTTAGGTGCCATTATGAGCACTTTGAGTTCCTGGTGATGCCCTTTGGGTTCACTAATGCACCGGCTACATTCCAGTCTTGCATGAACCATGTGTTCCGCAAGCACCTACGCAGGTTCATGCTAGTATTTTTTGACTACATTCTCATCTATAGCAATACTTGGGAGGAGCACCTACAATACTTGGAGGAGGTCCTATGCATCTTGGAGGGGTAGCAGTTTTACGTCAAGATGTCCAAGTGCAAATTTGTGTTGACAGAGATGTTGTATCTGGGGCATATGTTTGGAGAGGATGGAGTTGATTTGTGGGCCTAAACCCAGAAATGTGACAGAGTTGAGAGGAATTTTGGGCATATGTACCTACTACAGGTGTTTCGTGAGGGGATTCTCTCAATTGGTTGCACCCCTTATAGGCCTCATGAAAAAGGGGATGTTTGAGTGGATAGACACAGCTTAGGAGGACTTTGAGCGCCTCTAGGTGGTGATGAGTACATGTTCACTTTTTGCACTACTAGATTTCTCACAGCCCTTTGTTTTGGAGTGTGATGTATCTAGCAAGGGCATTGGGGCATTATTAATGCAGCGAGGCCACCCCATAGAGCATGAGAGCCGAAAGCTCTAAGACAATGAGAGGTTGTATTATATCTACAATAAGGAGACGTTGGCCATAATGCACGCATTGGCCAATTCCGGCAGTACCTAGTGGGCAACAGGTTCAAGGTAAGACTGACCACAACAGTCTTCGATTCTTTTTAGAGAAGAAGGATCTTCAGGAGAGGCAGCAGAAGTGGGTCAATAAGATCCAGGCTTATGATTTCGAGATAAAGTATGTCAAGGGCAAGCAAAACATAGTGGCAGATGCACTATCCAGGAGGTCTGTGACACTCTCACTTATGGATATCACCCAGGATTGGAGGGCATAGTTCTTGGTGGAGTATTCCAAGAATTAGCAGGCTTGCGAGATCTTTGATGGCACATTTGGAGATGACAAGTAAAGGGTGATGGATTAGGTGATCTACTATAAGAACAGGATTTACTTGGTGTCTAGGTCACAGCTCAGGGAGAGGATCATGCAGGTGGCACACGATTCACCCATGGCAAGACATCTAGACTTCCTCAAAACTAACAGGATTATCAAGGAGCGCTTCAAGTGGAGGGGTCTCAAGCGGGTCGTCATGAAGTAAGTACAGGAGTGTGAGGTTTGCCAGAGGAATAAGGGGTAGCAGAGTCATCTGGTTGGTCTATTACAGCCTCTCCCTATTCCAAAGAGGAAGTGGGGAAGTATCTCCATGGACTTCATCACAGGTCATCCAGTTGCACAAGAACGTCTTTAGCTCACTTCTTCACTATACCATCCACGTCTTTAGCTTCGCAGGGCCTGAGCTTTTCTTCAGAGAGATATTTAGGCTGCATAGTCTTACGAAGACCATCATCAATGACCGAGACAGCAGGTTCATGGGGGCATTTTGGTAGGAGTTGTTCATATTAGTGGGTATTGAACTCACTCCTAGTACTAGTTACCATCCTTAGACAAATAGGCAGACAAAGATTGTAAACAAATCGTTGGAGGGTTATCTGTGTAACCATGTGACTAGGGAGTGGCACGCGTGGGAGAAGTGGCTACACCTTGGAGAGTACTGCGACAACACTACCTACCACATGTCTATCAATATGTCACATTTCCGTGCGTTTTATGGTTATGATGCATTATCGTTTGCTAACATGGTTATTGGAGACAGTCCGGCCCCAGGGGCTAAAAATTGGGTCCAGGAGAGCGAAGATATCGTCAAGGATCTCAAGGATAACTTACAGAAAGCACAGAACTAATGAGAAATCTAGGGCATGAATAGTTAAAAGATTTCTTTGCTTGATAATTGCTTGTGATATACTTTTACTTCTTAGCTTATAGTCTTTTCTTTGTTAGGTTATTATTGTGTTCTTTTCATCAAGACAATTACCAATATGCACAATAAAAGACAAGTGACACAGAATGTAGGCTTGTCAGTTAGGGCCAAAACCTCTCACCTCTTGAGAGGAAAACCTGATCAAAAATCTTCCTCTAGATCTTCAATTGACGAGTACCAAGACCATGACACAAGCCCTTGACTCTAGTATCCTCCCAAGAACCTTGTCACTAACCTCGATGCTCTGCCTCTTCCTTCTCTCCACTTCCTTCTTGATCTCCAACTGCTCTTCTTGGCTCTTTCTAGAGAAACTCGGTCTCTATTCTTTACACTGCTCTTTCTCGGCTTCCTCTAGAGAATCTCAGTCTCGACTCTCTAGGCTTTCGCTGATCTTCTCTAGAGAAACTTGTCTCTAGATATCTATCTCGGTCACCCAAAAGAATCCTTCTTTCACTGCGAAGAATAAACCTCTCCTTCACTTGCCTAGAAGAAACCTTCTTCTTCACTTCCCCAAAAGAAACTTCCTTCGCTGCCCCAGAAGAAACATCCTTCGTTGCCCCAAAAGAAACCTTTCCTTCGCACTACCGAGAAGAATCTCTTTCTTCGCTTGATCCAAAACAATCTCTCTTCGCTATGCCCAGAAGAAACCCTCTTGTTCTTCCTTTGCACTTCACTTTGTAGCCCCTTCTTTGCATTTCTTCTTCACCTTTTCTTCGCACTTCTGCTTGACCAAAAGCTTGTCGAGTTTCTTGTCGTAAGTGAGGCTGAGTGTGGCTTATATATACACCTCCACACATGTCCTTTAGGCCGACATGATCCCTAGAGGTTAGGTCGACTTCTTCCAGCATGTTCTTCCATCGTTGTAGGCCGACTTGAAGAGGATGAGTGACAAGTTCTTGGAAGATACTTTACACAGACAATATTGACCTTTTACAAAGTGTAACATGACTTCATTGCATGACAATGCCTCAATCATTTTATGACTAGATGACAAATCATTCCTAAAGACTCTCAATGGGAGTCTTGACTCAAAAACAAAATCTCTTGCTCTTGAAACCCATGAAGCAAGTCAATATAATAATTTTATTTTTCTTCTTTACATCTCATTACATAAAATCATTATTACATGTCATTATGAAGACCGAACCTAGTTACACTTTTCAACAAAAACCAACAGAAAATGTATCCAGACCGGCACATAGTTGAGAGGTAGTTTGAGGTTGTGATGTGGTTTATCTACGCCTCTAACCATACGGGCAATCATCACTTAAGCATAAGGGAGCCGAGAAACTCAAACTATGATTCTACGGGCCATACAGGGTGACCAGGATAGTTGGGGAGGTGGCATACAAGTTGGAGCTTCCTCCAGGAAGCAAGGTACACAATGTATTCCATGTATCATGCTTGAAGAAGGCACTAGGACAACAAGTCACAGCTACTACAAAGTTGTCACCATTAGATGATGAGGGACATCTAGTGCTAGTGTCGGAGGCTATTTTGGAGGGCATGAGAGGAAGCTCGGGAACAAGAATATTAGGGAGTTCTTGGTCAAGTGGAAGGATCTACCACAGGACGGCATTACATGGGCGAGTAAGCAAGTGCTGCAAAACCCAGCATTGAAGTTGCTTGAGAACAAGCAAATTTTAGCAGGGGGGTTGTAATATCCCCAATTTCCTAAGACGCTTAGGAAATATTACAATTTTTGACAATTTTGACATCAACAACAATTTTGGCATTTTGAGTTAGGAGAAAGGAGAAAATTGATTTCTTAGTGGGTTGTGAGGAGCACAAAAAGGGGAATTTGCACTCCCTTAGGAAAAGCGCACTTATGGGAAGAAGAGAGAAGAGAGAAGGCATACTAGTGGAGAATGGGGCCCACGACGAGAGAGAGAGAGAGAGAGGCAACAAGCATAAATAGAAGATGAGGGCCTTCATTTGTGGTCTTTGTCATTTTAACTTCAGAATATCAGTTCTCTTGCAGTTGCTTAGCTCAAGATTATTAGTGTTGCTTAGCACAAGGATATGCAAGCAAAAATCCAACCCTTCTTTATAGAACCTTGAGTGTCTCCCTAGTAGGAAGGAAGGAGACTGTTTCGAGCTCTTTCCAAATTGTTCATTCTACAGACCAGCCAGTTGTGCGCATTTTTCTGGGCACAAAAGGCAACACGTGGGAGCAAATTCGAGCAGGAGGAAGAAGTTGCTTGTTCCAGAATTTTGCGAGAGGAACATCTACCTTGAGAGCAAACTTTCCTTTGGGTTTTGCAGGGCTGGAAGTGACGCTGGTTGGAGGGGCAAATTTGCACAATTTCTGACCTGTGCAGGGGCCTTTGGTTGGGCTTGCACAAGGGTTGAAGGACAAGAAAATTGGGACTAAGAAGGACTAGAGAAATAAGGGAATTTCTAAGGAGGAATTTGCAAGAGTTGTGGAGGGAATTTGAGGGGAAATTTGGGAGCATCCTACAGCATCCCACTCTACAGTGCATATAGAAGAACAAATTGGGCAGCTAGCATAATTTAGGGACCTCCGGGACTATTGGATTCACGTTGTTTAGAAGACATTGGGCAAAATGTTTATCTCGTGTTTTGATGGGTCATCGAAATGCTCAGCCAAATCATGGGTTCAAAAGTTGGACACATACTTCAAACTACATCAAATGACACAAGTTGATGCCATTAAGTTGGCTATATTACAATTGGACGAAGAGGCCTATGAGTGGTGTTACCATGGGTTAGTGACCTTGGGTCATGCCAGCATAACCTCATAATCTGAGTTTAGCCAGACTCATAGGATGCTTTGACAGGA
This sequence comes from Pinus tabuliformis, assembly GCA_031772625.1. NCBI lineage: Eukaryota > Viridiplantae > Streptophyta > Pinopsida > Pinales > Pinaceae > Pinus > Pinus tabuliformis. The sequence continues at coordinate 528,986,259 of CM062819.1, read as the reverse complement.
AGGATCCGGAGATTCATTTCATAGAGCTAGCACAGCTCAAGCAAACTGGCAGTCCAGAGGCACATATCTCAGAGTTTCAGAGGTTGACAGTTATGGTCACTGACATATCTGAGGTGCGGCCAGTGATGTTATTAACTTATTTGTTGACAAGCTATCTAAGCCTCTACGTGGTTGGGTTAAAGGTTATCAACCTGCCTCCTTACAGGATGCAGTTAGCAGAACTAGAGATATGCAAGATGTGGTTCCCAATACCAAATTTCCTCCAAAGACATCCTTCCCTAAAAAGGGTAAAGAGGCTAAACCCTTTCAAAGGGAGTACACCAAGAAATCAAAGTTGGATGAGGAGACCCAAAAGGAGTTGGGAAGAAGAAGCTTTGTTTCAACTGTCAAGAGCCTTGGGCGTTAGGTGACAGATATGCAAGAAAGGACAAGCCGAGCAAAGTGAACTGCATAGAGGTATACTCAGACAAGGATAGTGATGACGAGGATGTAGATTCAGGACAAGGGTAGATACAAAAGCAGGGACATCTAGCAACAAGTGAGGAATCATTACAGGCTGGGGCTAAAGGCCCTGTTATTGCCTCCATGTTAGGATTTCCCATATACCATGTATTCAGAATCAAGGGGGTCATGTTGGGGCAGAAGGTCATAGTGTTGATTGACATCAGGACATTCCACAAATTTATAGATGCAGCTTTGGTGGATTAGAGGGAGATTCTGACAGAGGAGTTTGATGGATTCACGGTGGTCATGCCAGGTGATCATCAAATGGAGTGCATTAGATGGGTCCCCAAATTATAAATAACTATGGGGAACTACACATTAACGGATGACTTCTTTTTGGTGGGCGTACCAGATAACAATGTGGTACTCGATGTTTAGCGGCTTTACTCCATTGGGAGATACACTACTGATCAAAGGAGGATGGAGATGGAGTTCACAGACCATGACGGTCAGAAGGTAGCTTTGCAAGCCATGCATCCCTATCCACCCAAGATAGTATCATGTCAAAGTATGTAGGCAATGTTGTAACATGGGAGCATAGAGTGCGCAGTAGAGTGCTACATTTCTCACAGAAGACAGTTGGGGCAGCGTTGAAAGTATCCAAATGACATTTAGGTACTACTCTGCAAACATCAAAAAAAAATCGCTGACATTCCTCCAAATAGACCTCCAGATTGGGGATTTGAACATGTGATAGAGTTGCAAGGGGGGCTGCGGGCTATTATAACAAGCCCTTATTGTCATCCCAAGGTCTATAAGAACGAAATTGACAAAGCTATCAAGGAGTTGTTGAGATTGGGCCACATTCATCCTAGTTCTAGCCCCAATGCTTCTTTGGTGGTGATGGCCAAGAAGAAGCATGGCACCTTGACAATGTGCATTGACTATCGAGCACTTAATAAAAGGACAATCAAAAACTGATACCCCATTCAAAGGATGATGAGTTGATGGCTGAGTTGAGGGGGGAAAAGTATTTTTCAAAGATAGATCTTCGCTCGGGCTACCAATAGATCTGAGTTTCGAAGCAGGTTATCTCGAAGATTGCTTTCGGGAGACACTACAGACACTATGAGTTTCTGGTTGTGCCATTTGGGCTAACTAACACACACAACATTTCAATCTTGTATGAACCATGTGCTCAACAAACAGTTGCGTAAGTATTTGTTGGTTTTCTTTGACGACATTCTCATCTATAGCAAAACTTAAGAGGATGACCTCAGGCACTTGGATGAAGTCTTGGGAATTTTGGAGGGAGAGGTGTTTTATGCAAAAGAGTCCAAGTGCGAACTTGGTATGACTAAGATGCTCTATTTGGGGCATGTGATCAGGGAAAACGAGGTTCAGGTGCACCAAGAGAAGATCAAGGCAATCATTGAGTGGCCTACGCCAAAGAATGTGAATGAATTGAAGAGTTTTTTGGGCCTTTGCACATATTACAGGAAGTTTGTTAAGGGGTTCTCACAGCTGACAGCACCTCTTATAGACCTCACAAAGAAGGGAGCTTTCAACTGGTCCGATAAGGCACAAGCAACCTTCAAGAGGATGAAGCAAGTAATGAGTTCATGCCCTGTGCTGGCACTTATCATATTTCACTCAACCATTTGAGCTTGAATGTGACGCTTCGGGGACAAGGATAGGAGCAATGTTAATGCAGAATCACAACCACATTACATTTGAGAGCCGCAAACTCAAGGATTATAAGCAACATTATTCTATATAAGATAAAGAGATGTTGATCATTATGCATGCACTAGCCAAGTTTAAACAGTACCTAGTGGGGAAGAGATTTAAAGTGAAGATTGATCATAACAACTTACGGTTCCTCATGGAGCAAGAGTTGAGAGAGAGGAAGAAGAAGTGGATCAACAAACTCTAGGCATACGATTTTGAGATTCGGTATGTGAAGGGCAAGAACAATGTGGTAGCAGATGCCCTTTTCAGAATGCCATCCACCCTCTCTCATGGAGATTATGTGAGACAATAAATCCATCTTGTTGGTGGAGTATTCCAAGAACAAATTTGCTTGTGAGATCCTTAATGGGCTAATCCAGGATGACAAGTACCATGTCGTTGATGACATTATTTACTACAAAGACCAGATTACCTGGTACCAGAGTCTCAACTCAAGGAAAATATTATGCACAAAGCACACAACTCGGTCCTAACAGGGCACCCATGGTACTTGAAGACATACAGACAGATTTGGGAGACGTTCACGTGGAAGGGCCTCAATACAAATGTGTTGAGATTTGTGAGAGAATGCAACATCTTCCAACAAAACAAAGCAAAGCAAACTGACCCGGCAGGGTTGCTTTAGCCACTTCCCATACCGATGCAAAAATGGGAAAGCGTTTCCATGGATTTCATCACGAAATTGCCACAAGTGTAAGGGAAGGATTGTATTTATGTGGTGGTGGATAGGCTCGCAAAGTTTGCACACTTCTTTGCCATATCTTCCAAATACTCAGTAACACAGGTAGCAGAGTTGTTCTTCCAAGAGGTGTTCAGGGTGCATGGGTTGCCTAAGACCATTGTCAGTGACAAGGATAGTAGGTTCATGGGAGGATTATGGTAGGTGTTGTTCAGGCTAGTTGGGATGGAGCTAATGCCTAATACTAATTACCACCCACAAACTGATAGAAAAACTGAGATAGTCAACAAATGTTTGGAGGGCTATCTCATAAATTATGTATCCGGCCAACAGAAAGCATGGGTTAAGTGGTTACACCTAAGAGATCATCGTTATAACACCACTTACCACGTGCCAATTAGAATGACACCCTTCAAGGCCTTGTATGGATATGAAGCCCCGACATTCGTGGATCAAGTATTTGGGGATAGTCGAGCCCCTTTAGTGAAGGATTGGATTTAGGATAGCCAAGACATACTGCAGGTCCTCAAAGACAATTTCTAGACAGCTCAAATCCAACAAAATGTCTATGCAAATGAGCATTGGGTAGAGCGTAGCTTCAAGGTTGGTGACCTGGTGTATATTCGTCTGCAACCCTACAAGTAGTCATCACTCAAAATGAAAGGGGCAGAGAAGCTGAAGCCTAGGCTCTATGGGCCCTACAGGATTGTGAGGTGTGTACGGGAGGTGGCCTATGAGCTTGAGCTTCCAGAGTGAATGTAAGATTCACAATGTCTTCCAAGTTTCTAGCCTCAAAAATGCTTTGGGATAACACGCAGTCACTTTTGCTGAGCTTCAACCACTGGACAAGGAAGGGGAGCTAATTCTACTTTTGGAGGAAATTTTGGAGGTGAGGGAACAAAAGCTGAGAAACAGGATGATAAAGGAGTACCTAGTGAAATGGAAGGATCTACCTGTTGAAGATGCTACATGGGGAGGGGAGCAGGTGCTCCAACATCCAGGGCTAAAGTTGCTTAAAGACAAGCAATCTTGGGTGGGGAGGATTGTAATGTCTCCATCTGCTTAGGAGTAATAAGGAAGGGGATCCGCTAGCCTAATAAGGTTACCGTAGGCTAGGACAAGAAAAATTAATCAAGGGAACATGATTCGCCTAGGAGGAGACATTACAAAAGCTAAAGTGATGGAAAGGATACATGGGTTCTAGGCTAATGAAAAGTCACTTTTAAATTATAAAGTGAGAAACCCACTAAAGTAACTATTAAAATAAAAGGGTAAAAAGGTGGCAAAAAGGCAAATAAGTTATAAAAAGGAAAAATGAGGAGTTTCTCCTCACTATTGCATTTTCTAACTTGATATATAGAAATTTGGAGAGCTCTTGAGGAATAGTCTAGGGTTTTTGGAAACCCTCATTGTCGCTTGCTAGTTTTGGTGTTGAAACTATACATTTTAGCTAGTTTGGGACCGGGATCACTCAGATTTTCCCATTGTACTTCAACGGAGAAGAAGATAATAGCAGAAGTTGTTCTCATGGTGTTATCAGTTGAGGGCCGAGTTTCTATATCTCTTATATAGGCCAAGTTTCCAAGCTTCCTTTGAGGGCCAAGTCTGCCATATATCAGTGGGTCGAACTTGCTAAAGAAGAGGTCGAGTGCAGGGTTTCATTGGAGGTCGAATCACTGATGCATTCTGAACATAAGACCAAGTTCTAACCTTTCTATGGCTGAGTTTCATCTTTGTGGCCCAAGTTTTCCCCTTGCACAGGGGTTGATTTACCTCTTGTAGCTGCTGGCTGAAGCTGAGTGTCAAGTGGGGCCGAATTCAGTAATTCACAGAGGGCAGAGTTCACTCTCATCTGCTGGCCAAGTTTGTTACCCAAATATGCTGAGTTTTATTTGCTGAAGTGACCATGAGATTCATTATCTGTTGGCTGAATGGGCTGGCAATTATACACAGTCATTCATGGGGCAGACATTCAAGAGAAGGGGGTCAAGTCACTGCTGGTTAGTGGTCTGTACTCACAGCCTTGCATGGGACTGATATTCTAGTGAAAAAGGGGTGGAGTTACTGGCATTCTGAGGCAGGTATCCTTGAAGAATATATTGCTGAAGCTGCTCATAAAAGTGGACTGATGTACTGAAGATTACACTGCTAAAAACAAAAATCAGGTTTCTCTTTCCATTGCACACTCCTATCTCCGTTCTGAGTTAATGGAATGACTGAGTATTGTTGAATCTCTTCCTATAGTGGACATATTTATGTGGCATTTGTAGTTCTGAGTTTGTTATAAACTATATTCAGTTGAGTTAAAGTATTTCCATTGCATGTTTTTGGCACTGTGTTTATCTCTTTTGGAATATATTGTAAAAAGTGCACCTACAGCCACTTGTATCAAAACCGTTTGATGAATTCACACACTAGAAACTCAGATAAAACTCAGAGAGTAAAGGGGAAAATCCTCAGATATTCCATGGGGGTATCTTACATCCCTTTAGGGCAAATCTCCTCCTCAAGTGAAGTCCATTTCACTTGACATACAATGAGCCTCTCCTTGGCTCTCCTCTATTTATCCTTTTCCCTTGGGTCATTTAGGAAACTGCTAGAACTTAGGGTTTTAGCCTCTCAACCCATCAGAATAAACAACCACTTTCTTTTGGTCCTAAACCCACTCATTTGGGTCCAAAACCCCAACTCCGGGTAACTTGCCCAACCAATTTCTTTAGGAGGGATTTGCCTCTCAGAAATACCTTCCAAGCTACCCAAAATATAACACAAATAATAAATGTACCTAACACTTCAATAAACGCTATACTGCTGACATAAGTTAGCATAACCATACTGATCTGAACTATGGCAAATACATATTCGACAATTTGTGCTCCTTATTATCAACATCACTTCATCGATCAGTCTAGGTAGTAAATATTGATCATATGATGCACAGTAGTACTAATGGTTGCAGGCCTGTGGTGGCAATATGCCAGGCCTATCACAATAGACAGATCTACTATACAAAGCTTGAAGCAGAGAGTTTTCCAGAGTCCAGACCCAGTAGAAATTACAGGTGAATGCCTTCATGCAAAATGTTTTGAAGACATTAATGCATAAAGGTATTCCCTATGATTCCCTTAAAACGTAGTAGTTAGTATTGCATACATGTGAGCATGAAATGATAGTATTGACACACATCCCAAGGGCATATCAAACACAGAAATCATAAGATCCTATCAGAAGGTCTACTCTTCATCATGACTGCAAGATATAAGATTCAAAGCCAAAACATAATAAACATGCCACAGTCAAAAAGTCATGTCAATAAAGCAAAACCAATCAGATTATGTTGAAGGATATGTTAAAGCAATCGCACACACATGTCAACATAGCAATTATCATTCTCTTAATTCAGGACCATACCAAAATAATATGGTGAAGCAATCCCATACGCACATCAACAGAGCAATTACACAGGACCATACCAAAATGTAGAAGCATTGACAGAAATCAAATAGCTTCATAGAGAAACAAAACCTCCTTTCATTACCTTAGTCAAGACAAATAAACACACCTGGAATTCAGTGGTATCTTCATTTTTTTGCCACCCTGCTGGGCACCCATGACTGATGCATCCAACTCTACTGCACCATTATTGATATGTAAGAACTGTCAAGGAACAAAAAAAAAGTTGCAGTAAATAGACAAACTGGATAACTATCCACAAAACTGAAATACACTTCTGGAAATGCGTAACTGCGGTGATTGATGAAAGAATGCACATTCAGATAGGATTCGGAAATACTATTATACTTCCCTTCACAGCATCAATTTTGCTGCCAATATGTTTTACTGCTCTTAAAAAAAAATTAACGGTTTCCTTAATCTCATTTGCCTGAGACTGTTTCTGAGCTAATTTACAGGTTCTAGATGTCATCCTTCATCTTCATTATTCTTCTCTAAGCTTCTATGCATTATACAAGAAATACAATCTCTAAGGCGTCAGAAATCAAATTCACAATCTCATACTGGCCAGACGCCAAATTTCAAATCAATTCAGTCTCATCACAGCATTGATAGAAATGACCACAAAGAATGAAATTATTTGGAAAACAAGCAATCCTTTTGAATTCAGGAGTTCCTTCAGTCGTACTAAAGATATGCAAGAGAACAGCAGCAGGACCGGCACCATGAATACCAGAAAATTATTTTGGAGAAAATCAAATCCCAGTTAAATGAATTTAACTGTAGACCCCTATACATCCTTCTTTAAGCAGCTTATCTAATAGTAATAAAGAAATTCAGATAGAATTTGCTCAGAAAGGACAAAAGAAAAACGTAAAATAAGGAATAACTTGTAAAAAGGGAACCAAACAAAACAAGAAATGTGACTTCACGACATCCTTCAGAAGGACTCTGAAATGCATATTCCAACCCTGTGTCATCTTCCAAGGTGGACACTCTAGTCTCCAAAGGCACATTTGACTCCACAAAAATGGGCAACAAACACTCAAACAGGGCACAGCCCCTCCATGACAGTCCTAATGTGCAACACCTAGCCTCCAAAGACTTCCAAGAGGGACATGTTCTAAAACCAATCCCACAAGGTATGCAAACAAGCCCTTCAAGTGGGTGTTCAGCATTCAAAAAAACTATCAACAAATGCAATCTTCCAAAACACGTCAGCAAAGCTCCCAAAGTGTGGGCATGTGAGGATCAAGATTCAATGTTAGATGGCTAACCTCCAAATGGGAGACCCCCTCCAGCAATTTTATTCATGAATAAGCTGAAAATCAGCTGGAGCGAGCCCCTATGTTGGATAGAAAAATGATCTGCCCACCAGAAGGATGCTATCACTAGGATTGTGCAAAGCTCAGTTGAGCTTGGACACCCCTTGGGATTCCCACAAAGGTGGCTACCATCTTCAACCCCCTCCCCACAAGGTTTGAACCTGAGACCTGGTGGGGACTACACTCTACACAAACCAAATAGTCTACACCTCATGGGTTAGGAGACCTCCTCCAACACTTACGTAAACAAGTAAACAAACCTCCAACCAGCCATCATGAGGGTAACACCATTTCAAAACCAGGTCAGCTTCAAGTCATGTGTAGAGGTCAGCCCAATTCAAAGTTCAAACCTTCATTTCCGGTCAGCCCCAATCCAACTATGTATTTTAGGCCGACCCAATTAAGTTTTCCTTGAAAAAGTTGTTGCACATTCATTTATATATATACCACAAATCCTCATTACTTCCCATAAGTGTCCCTTGAACTGTTGCCCACACTCACACACATACCACAGAAACATCTTCATCATATCAGCTGAACCATGATGCAGTTTGGGGTGCCCAATCACATCTGGAATAGTGCTACAGCAATCTCTTCGTTATCAGGCACTGCTTGAAGGACTCCTGAATCAAAAGGCGATTTCCACTATGCCTTCCATGAACCCAACCTATGTGACTGGAGTTCTGTTGCAGCATCTTGTCATTCAAATACAAGGCACAATCACATGTATCAATAGAAGCCAATCAGCCAACAATGATGTTTAGTGTAGCTAGATGCCTATTGTCTCTGTGGCATCCACATCAGACTCATTATCGCTTTTTCAAGCTTGGTCATACGAAGGCTGTCTTTAGTAGATAGCAATGCTAATAATCTCTCCTTCAATCTTCAAAGTGGCCACAAGCTTTTTTGAGAGTTCATTCTTCTGCTCAATTAATGCTACCTGGGGCAGATCCATCTGCAAGCCTTGGATCAACAGATTGCTGGTTATACATAGGTGTCACCAACAGTTCTACTAATCTATACTTATTTGCAGTTCGTGCCCTTTTTATCCATTGAATATACTGATATCCAATTGTGGCATCACTGCTGAGTTCTCCATCAAATTAAAAAAAAAAAAACCTTGGACTACCTGCTTGCTTAGCCTGGGACATATCTCAAATTCATGCCCATTCTTAACAACAAATTCAGACAGAATTTCCATATCCTGAACCCTTATCCATACACAGGGTCAATTGTGCAGCCCTAACAACTCTTCCTTTCATACGACAAGCAACATCTTCAACATTTGAATCTTGACTCTGCCTCAGAAGCATCACCATCCCTAACTCAGTCCAAAAATCTTCATCATTTGTCACTCTACATAACAGTGGATAGCATGCTTCTCTAAGGAAGAACAATCATCTTCAACCTCCTTGAGGGTCTTCTTTTTAACATTTTTTCTTCACCCTAACTAAGGGTTGTCTTCTTCTGAATTACAGTAGACAATGCATAATATCCCTGTTTTCCATCTCTTCTTTGTTGATATTGACTTCATTCAGCACAACATCATCTAAGCCTCCATTTCATGAGCTCTACCTTTCATTACACCTTTCTTGCCTAAGCATAACAGCTAAGTTGTCAGTGGCATTACACTGATCCTTCTATTGAACCAATCCCACTTTCTCAACTTCTATCAACGGAAATAAACCTTGTTCTTTCACACCCATAGCAACCATCTTTCCACCATTTTGTCAAGAATAAAAGACCTATTATTGCTGAAATTTATATGTAAGTGCAAGCTATTCTTCATCATATTACTTATCCAAAGCAGATTTTTCCCCAAACAAGAAACACAATAGATAAATTTAATCATTACCATTTCACCTCTTTGTTGAATCAAGACATTTCCCTTTCCTCTAATTCTGTATTCTTCTCTAATGCTCAATACAACAGAATCAGACTGAGATTTATCCTCTACAAAATCAATGTTATATAAAAAATAATTAATTACTAGTTATTAGGCAAAGGGCATGATCAGAGATCATGCCCATTCACCAAGAGGCACCCAAGGTAGTATAAAGCCAGGGGCCACCCACAAATTGTAATCATTTTTTATCTTTTCTAATAATAGTAAATATGAATTTGCCAAATTTGTAAGTTGTTTGTGCCATTTCGTATCAGAGCAGTTCGTTCTTGGTCTAGAGCTACACAGTCCGGTTTCATTTTGGTCACAGTTTCATTGTTGTTGTTCGACTTCCCTGTCATCTACCCATCCCCACTGCCTCTATAGTTCTTGTCTGACGTCCAACACTTACCACTCATCTGTCCCACCATTCGGCCATCCACTCGTCTGTTCCACCATCCAACCACCTCCATCACGCAGCCACCTCGACACCGCCATACACCTTTGACTCCACCTCCCGTCAAACAGATTTGTCCACCCCACCTTCATCTCCTCGACCTGTACCAGTGTATATAATATCACCGATTTTCGTAAATATCACAATATTTTCGGGGAGACGAAATATCACCGAGAAAATATGGTGATATTTTGTCTCCCCGAAAATATCGCGATATTTCCGAAATATCGGCGATATCTCGGGAAAATATCGCGCTACGATGCAAAATATTGCCATGAGACAGTAAAAATTGCCGCCGCGGCTGTAAAAGTCCGATTTTGTTTTTTTTTCAATCATTTTCATTTCTGATTACTGGAGAAGGAAGGGGAGAGTTATGTGCTTGCTGCCAAGGAGGGTTTGAGTGCTGAATAGCTATAAGCTTGAAGAACAGTGAGACAATTTCATTTCTTCCATTCACAAGTATGTTCAAATAAACCCCTATGTTAATGAATTTTTTGATAGTTTTAGGATTATTCTTGCTTGCCTATTTGCCTACAATCATTTTGCTTGTTTTCTTTTTCCATTTGCTATGATTTTCATGCCCATGAGCAAATGCAAGGGTTTTAACCTTTCTCCATATTTGGAGAGCAAACTCCATTTTTGTTTTAACTTTCAAATACACCCTCTTATTGTCATTTATGGTTTTTCATTGAATTCACATTGCAAATAATGTAGCAAAAAAAATATTTTGTAAAATGATGTGGTTATTACTTATTAAGTTATTAATTCCAATTTGTTTTGGTGCCCTAGGTTTGAGTTAGCTCACTACAAAATTCAAATATGCCATAAGCCTTGGACCCATTTTGGGAGTATGGGGACCCTGATGGTGGGACAAATCGAACATCATGCAAATTGTGTGGGACCAGGATGACAGGAGAGGTTACACGACTGAAATACCATCTGGCTAGACTCACTGGACATGATGTTGGGATTTGTACAGTTTCTAGTCCGGAGCTTATACAAAAAGCTCTTGAGGCAATTGATGAAAAAGATAGAAAGAAGGAAGAGACAGAAAGAAACAAGGCTGAACGTGCAGGTAGATCTTTCGGGATATCTTCTCCTGGTTTTGATGTTGAGGGTAGTGGGAGGGGCTCCACAACTGGTACATCATCACCTGCTACTGCTAGTGCGAAGTCATCATTTTTTGTTCCACGAATAGGGCATGGATCACAACCTGGCATAAAATCGCTTGTTAAAAAAAAGGAGAAGCAAGAAGCAGATAGAGTCATGGGGAGGTGTATTTTCTGGAGCAACTTACCTCTCAGCATCACCAAAACCAATCCATTTTGGCAGCCAATGTGTGATGCTATTGCTGTTGTGGGCCCAGGGTACAAAAGTGCTACATATGAGGAGTTGTGGGGGCCAATTCTTCAAGCAGAAAAGCAGGACATCAACTCTAGATTGGCGGAGTTGAAAAAAACATGGGAAGTTACTGGATGCACAGTGATGTCTGATGGTTGGACAGATAGAAAGGGTAGGACCCTTCTAAATTTCTTGGTACATTGTCCTAAAGGTACCATGTTTATTAAATCGGCGAATGCATCAGAACATATCAAAGATGCAACAACGATATGTGAGTTGTTAGATGGGTTCATTAAGGAGATTGGTGTGCAGAATGTGGTGCAAATCATAACAGACAATGTTAATTATGTGTCTACCGACAAGATGCTTATGGAGAGGCATGGCACATTGTTCTGGACTCTGTGAGCAGCACATTGTCTCGATTTGTTGCTTGAGGATATGGGAAAACTCTCCTTCATCAAGGAGGCGGTTGATATGGCTAGGAGCGTCCCGGAGTTTATTTATAGCCATGCTTTTGTTCTTAGCCTCATGAGGAAGTTCACTAGAAATAAGGAGTTGCGGCGTCCTACGATCGCACGTTTTGCCACAAACTTTATTACTCTTCAGTCTTTGCTTCAATGTCAGTTCAAGTTGAAGCAAATGTTTGTGTCTGATGACTGGCGTAATTGTAGATACAGCAGGACATAGGACGGGAAAGCCATTGCAAAAATGGTGTACTCTGAGATGTTTTGGCGTGGAGTAGAAGAAGCATGCTCAGTTAGTGAACCTATAGTAAAGGTTCTCAGATTGGTAGATGGGGCGAAGCCTGCAATGGCTTATTTGTATGAGGCCATGGATAGGGCCAAGGAGGCCATTCGTTCTTATTAAGCAGACAAGGGTTCTATTAGCCTTGATAGGCATATGATGTTCTGGGATGTGATTGATAGTCGGTGGACAGGGATGCTTCATCGACCCATTCATGCAGCAGCACTCTTCCTCAACCCCGTATTTTCATACAAATGCGGCTTTGATTTTGATGGCGAGGTGATGGAAGGGCTTTATTCCTGTATTCATAGGATGGTACCTAATCCTGAGCTTTGTAGCAAAATCAATCGCGAGATACAGTATTATCGGGATTGTGTTGGCCTATTTGGCTTTGATGATGCTATTAGGGAAAGGACCCTCTTCATGCCACGTAAGTGACAAGTCATCACTCATTAGAAATTAGAATTTTCATTTTAAAATTTCCTTACTTATAATTCTATTTTTTTTAAATTCAATTATGGAACTTTTATTTGAAAGTTTAATTATGTTTTAGGTTTTTGAATTTTTTATTTCTTTATTTTGTTGTAGAAATTTAGTGGCGAAGCTATGGTGCAAGGGCACCAAATTTGCAAAAATTGGCCATAAGAATCTTGAGTCAAACATGTAGCTCTTCAGAGTGTGAGCGCAATTGGAGTGTATTTGAGAAAATACATGCAGAAAAGTGCAACAGGTATAACTTTGAGCTCCAGCCTTCAATTGAGCAATTATACTTATTGAAATTTTTTATTTTTAATTTATGACCTTCAAGTGTCAAGAGTCAAGAGACAAGACTCATTAGTTTTTTTGACACTCTTAAAGGTTGGAGTTCACACGCCTCAATGATTTAGTGTATGTGCATTACAACATCCGACTTCAAGTGAGGCAAATAGAAGCACCAATGGATCCAGATGCCATTTCCTTAGACAATATTGATGTATTGTCTCAGTGGAGGGTGGAATCTGAGGAGCCCATCTTGGAGGAGTCACCTTCATGGTTAGAGCCAGAGGATCCATTAGAACAGGGGCAGCAAGAGGAGGAGCAACACTTGAAGGAGCAGGAGGAGGAGGAGGAGGAGATTGTGGGAGCATCAGCATCAACACCATCTGCTATAGATATAGGAGAGCACAGTTCCATACCTAGCACTCATTATTTGACATTAGGTGCAGAGGCAAGGTCAGGGCCTTCTACTACTAGGGGCAGGCCTGGCAAACAACCCATCATGTTTTCCGTAAAAGGGGGAGAGGGCAGTGATTTCAGATAGATAGTTTCTAGTTTTATTTGTTATGCTACATATAACTCATGATGATGAGATACTTTTATATATGTGATGTTATTTTGTATTGGTTCTCCACATTTGAGTCCTTGAATGGACAATTATCAGGGATCAGCAGGATTTGGTATCACCTTTCATGTATCATTTCTATTTGACATCATATATATCAGTGCTTTCTTCATATTTATGTGCCAATGTGTTTATTTCATGTTTTTATTGCTTTATGTGTTTAAAAATCTGAAAAAACAAATATATATATATATATATTATGCATTTTTTATGCTTGTCGATATTTGCCGATATTTTGTCGATATTTTCGCCGATATTTTGTCGATACTGATATTTTCAACACTGACCTGTACACCCCATCCGCCATACCACATCCACTGTCGTCATTCCTTCCCGTTGACCCTCGATACGAGTTGTGTTAAGACCGTGAGCACCCAAAACTCTTGCCAGTTCGAAGAAAACCCGTGCCTTTTGGAACCACTTGTCGTTATATAAAGTTGATATTATTAAATATATAAAGTTCATATATTAAATATATACTATATAATTTTCATATAGTTATATATTAATAGATTTATTTAATTTAAATATATATATATATATATTATTTAAAAAAAAAAATTAAGGAAGAAACTTTAAAGTTGGCGGACAAATATACACCCCAACAAACCCATTCAATGTCGTCGAAGACAATGACTGATTTCAGCAAAAAAACTGATTGATCTTGAGAATAGGATTACTAGCCACTCCGATGATTTCAACCAAAAATTAGTCGATCTCAAGAGTAAGGTTATCGGACATTCCAACGATATCAAGAAGCGTAACTATATCAAATCTGAAATGAATCATAATCAGACAATGTCATTGCTGAGCATTTTGTGTGACAGGATGAAGGTTACACCCGAACAACTACTCCAAGATGATGGAGGTAATCAATAGCACAATTCATCAGATTCAACAAATTCAGCAAATTCTCATGAAAAAACGGAGTCTCCAAAAAAATCATCCACACACCATCAAGGAAATAGTAACACGACTTTTTCAAATAAGCAGCTCTGGAATACATTCACCAATCAATACCCTCTTTTCGCTCCACCGTTAGCGACGTATCAACGAAGAGCAAAAATCGAGCTACCCAAATTCGATGGTAACGAAAAATGCAGCGTTGCGTGGCTGAATAAAGCAGAAGAATATTTCGAGATTTACGATATTGACAATGATGACGAAAAGATTAGGCACGCTTCCATGAAAATGGAAGGCGAAGCATATAATTGGTATATGTGGTGGAAGAAGACGACACTTGCTATCAGTTGGAGAAAATTTAAGGATGCATTCTTTAAAAGATTCCAAGGTGTAAAGGAAGAAGAGTTCTTTTCAACACTCATCAGATTGCGACAAAAAGGAAATGTGGATGAATACACTCGAGAATGGGAGACCTTAGCAACATGAGTACCTGGGTTATCAGAATCTCGTCTAATTCAATCATACATCTCCGGACTTAAAACTCATCTACAAGTAGAACTTGAGCTTCATGACATTACGTCAATAGAAGTAGCAAGACAAAAAGCAAAAGCTGCTAAAAAGAAATTTGAACAGATATTGTGGTCAAAACCGGAAAAAGTATATTCGAGACGAAGAATGCCCCAGTCTATGAATACGGATAATACAAGATATGTTCCACCACATCTTCGTGAAGGCAAAAAATCTAACGTGGAAATGCAAAGGATAAAAGAAGGCAAATGCAAACGTTGTGGTGAGAAGTGGGACCCTAAACATAGGTGTGCTAAAGGAAAAGAATCAAAGAACCTATATAACTGTGAAGCAACTAATGATTCAAACAGTGATGAATCAAACATAGAAGGAATAGAAGATGCCCCAGAATTCTCTCCAGAATTAGATGACGGAAGTATTCTGCAAGTGTCACTATCAACTATGACAGGTATATCACAACCCCAGACTTTAAAATTAAAAGGACATATAAAGAAGAACAATGTAGTGGTTCTCATCGACTCCGGTAGCACCCACAATTTTTTAGATGCAACCATGGCAAAGAGACTCAACATTTTCTCATTCCCCTTGCCCAACATGAAGGTGATGGTAGCCGACGGTAAGAAGATTGAAAAGGTAGAGAAATGCCATAAGGTCAAATTGCAGATTCAAGACTTTCATTTAGAATCCTTGTTCTTCATTGTACCATTAGGAGGAGTAGATGTGGTATTAGGTATCCAATGGCTATGAACCCTAGGCACTTACTTTGCCAACCATCAAGAGCATTTTATAAGCTTTAACTGGGAAGGGCAGAAGTACAAGTTATACAAATTCCAGCACCCAAAAAATCAAATTGTGTCATCATCCCAGATGATGAAAATGATTCGAAAAGGAGCACCACCTTATGTAGTACAATGTCACTAATTAGAAATGTTATCTGCAAAAGTGATCAGCAAAGAGTCACCAGAAGTACAAGAGCTAATTCAGAAGCATGAAAAAGTATTCCAAGACTTGCCCATGAAAATGCCTCCTAACAAGGAAATCGAGCATACAATAGAAGTCAAAACAGGATCAGACCCCGTCAACATCAAGCCGTATCAATGTCCACATCACCAAAAGACCGAAATTGAGAGATTAATCCAAGGCCTTTTAAAATGTGAGATCATCTCAAAAGGTAAGAGTCTGTATGTTGCTCCAGTGGTATTAGTCATAGTTTTAAAATTCGGCTGAATCGAATCCGAAACGGCCGAGTTGATCCGAGTCATTGAAGAATTTTATGACTCGGCAGAAAAACCAGTTCGGGAGGCCGAGTCATGACTGACTCGGCCGAGTTATTGCATGACTCGGCCGAGTCAATCATGACTCGGTCAACCTGGCCGTTTCCACATCTACTCGGCCGAGTCATTAAATCTAGCCAGTCCCCCCAAAAAACAACAATTTTTCTAATTTTTTTTGAATTTTTTAACATTTAGCTGATTGTTGGGGACTCCAAGGTGTTTTCTAAATTGGTTAAGTGCTATTTGGGGTCCATTCACCTCTCCTAGTATTGATATGCTACTCAAATTTCATGGTAATGTTAAATTCTTAAAGTAAAAGTGACATTCTCCTTAATCTTCATTTTCATCCTTTTACTTAAATTTTTAACATTACCATGAAATGACTCAGGATGTTTGAGAGTGGTTCCGGCCTCATTGGATTTCATATGGAGAAAGTAGAATTTTAGATTTCATTCAAAATTCAGCAGACTTATCAGATTTTCAGGATTTCAGGATTGGAGGATTGCAATGTTTCCATTGAATTTTGTCCTGTATTAGGGTATGGAACTCGTATTTACCCAAGAGCACCAATCCCTCTTTGTACCTTGATGTTAGTGACATTGGTTGTCGAACTTCTCTAGGATTCGCTCCCAAACCAGGAGCTTCTGAAAATGTCGCTCCAGCTCCCGTTTTCGCTCTTGCTCCCCACTTTCGCTCCCGCTCCCAAGTAACACTGAGCCAGATGATGTTGGCAACTCTAGCAGCAGCCAGTAGTACTGGTCACAGAGTTTTGTTGTAGAGGCCATTTATAGCCTCCTTGGTTATTTGTTTTTGTTTTGATCTCTATATCATCATCGTGTATGTATTGGACAATGCACTGGGTGCCATTTTGATATAATGGATATATTCATGAGCCTACTTTGATAATATGTTGTCTTCTATCTATATTCTAATGCTATGTGTTTGGAAACATGAATGAAAATCTTTAAAATTATGTGTTTTTATAAAAAATAAATATTTAATGTATTTTTTACAACGACCGAGTCATTGAAATCGAGCCGGCCGAGTCGATACCGAGTCGGAGTCGGAGTCGGAGTCGACCCTCGGCCGAGTCGGAGTCGGAGTCGGAGTTTTAAAACATTGGTATTAGTAAGGAAGAAGGATGGATCATTAGGCTATGCATTGATTATAGAGGATTAAACAAAATAAAGATTAAAAACAAATTCCTAATTCCCTTTATCGACGAAATGTTGGATGAACTACATGACGCAAAATACTTCTCAAAACTAGACTTAAGGTCAGGCTATTACCAAATCCGAATCAGGTTGGAAGACATACCAAAAACTGCGTTCCGAACACACGAAGGTTACTACGAATTTAAAGTAATGCCCTTTGGGTTAACCAATGCACCAGCAACATTCCAAGCCACTATGAATGAGTTATTCTGTCCATATCTTAGGAAGTTTGTATTAGTATTATTTGATGATATTTTAATTTACAGTAAAACTTGGAAGGAGCACCTACAACATCTGGATAAAGTTTTTACACTACTGAAAGAGCATCAGTTCTACGCCAAGAAATCCAAATGCACCTTTGGGAAGGAAGAAGTAAAATTTCTCGGACACATAATATCCCATGAAGGAGTAAAAGTGGGCCCCAATAAAATCAAAGCTATAAAAGAATGGACCAAACCAGTTAATATATCCAAGCTAAGAGGGTTCTTAGGATTGACTGGATATTACTGAAGATTTATTAAAAACTATGCACATATAACTGCACCTCTAACAAACCTTTTAAAGAAGAATTCATTTCAATGGAATGAGGAAGCAAGAAGGTGTTTTGAAGAATTGAAGGAAGTTATGTCTAACGCCCCGGTATTGGCAACTCCAGATTTCTCTAAACCATTTATCATTGAGTGTGATGCTTCCAGGTTCGGTATAGGTGCAGTGTTAATGCAAGAGGGGCATCCAATAGCTTTTGAAAGCAGGAAGCTCAATAAAAGAGAACGTCTTAAGTCCACATACAAGAAGGAAATGCTCGCTATTATGCACGCATTGGCTAAGTGGAGACAATATCTTTTGGGAAGTAAGTTCTCCATTTGAACAGACCATAACAGTCTCCAGCACCTCCTTCAACAAAAAACACTTTCCGAAGAACAACAAAAATGGATTGAAAAAATTGTCGCCTTTGACATGGAGATACTACATAAAAGGGGAAAAGACAATGTAGTAGCAGATGCCCTGTCTAGGAAGGATGAAGAACCAGCATTACTTGCAGTCTCGGTTGTTGTTCCTGAATGGCTTAATGAGATTCGAAGTGAGTATGCCAAGGATCCAGAAATAACTGCGATAATCAATAACCTTCCAGACAACTCAAAATTTGAATGGAAGAATGATATTCTATGGTACAAAGGAAGAATCTATCTGAATTCAAACTCCAAATTTAAATCCAAGATACTCAAGGAGTCACATGATTCACTGTCAGTCGGACATGTAGGATTCTTTAAAACTTACTACAATGCACGGCAATCATTCTTTTGGAAGGGGATGAGTCGCAATATTCAGAAATATGTAGCAGAATGTGACAAATGTCAAAGAAATAAAAGTGAAAATATTACAACACCTAGATTACTTCACCCCTTAAACATTTCAAATCAGAAATGGGAAGAAATATCGATGGACTTTATTGAGGGATTGCCTGAATCTGAAGGCAAGGATAAGATTTTCGTAGTAGTCGACAGACTCACCAAATATGCTCACTTTATTGCAATGAAGAAATCAAACTCAGCTAAACAAATCACTGATATATTTTGCAAAAATATTTATAAATTACATGGTTTACCAAAAGTCATTGTGAGTGTTAGAGATGCCTAATTTAAGGGTAATTTTTGGAAGGAATTGTTCAACCATGTAAGAACCTACCTAAATATGAGTTCCGCTTACCACCCTCAAACAGATGGACAAATAGAAGTTGTCAATAAATTTTTGGAAGCCTACCTAGGTTGTTATGCTACAGAAAAACAAAATAAGTGGGTTCAGTGGTTGCATCTCGTTGAATGGTGGTATAATTCTACTTATCATACGTCAACAAAAATGACTCCATTCCAAGCTTTGTATGGGTACGAACCTCCAAAATGGAAGGATCTAGCTACCGTCCAGATAAATCTACCAGCTGTTAAAAGCCAACTAGAAGAAACCCTAAAAGAAAATTTAAATAATGCAAGAAACCGTATGAAGCAACAAGTTGACCGAAACAAAACCAAGAGAGAATTTGAAGTTGGAGAATGGGTATTTGTCAAGCTCCAGCCATACAAACAGTTGTCCTTGAAACAAAAAGGAAAAAATAAATTGGCACCAAAGTTCTATGGACCATACCAAATCAACAAAAAGATCAGCCAAGTTGCATATAGTTTAAGCCTTCCAATAAAAGTCGTGTTCACAACGTCTTCCATATATCCTGCCTTAAAAGGGCACTGGGCGACCATCAATCAGCGCAAACAATGCTTCCATCCTTAGATGATGAAGGAAGGGTCATTTTAGAACCAGAAGGTATCATATCCACCAAAGAAAAGAAGCTTCATTCTCGTGTAATCAAGGAATACTTGATCAAGAGGAAGAATTTACTAGAAGAATAAGCTTCTTGGGAGACTGAAGCATTTCGTCAACAACATCTGTCATTACGTATGCTTTGAGGACAAAGCATTTTTTGGGAGGAAGGCAATGTTATATAAAAAATAATTAATTAATAGTTATTAGGCAACAAGCACCCAAGGCAGTAGCAAAGGGCCTCCCACAAATTGTAATCATCTTCTATCTTTTCTAATAATAGTAAATATGAATTTGCCAAATTTGTAAGTTGTTTGTGCCAATCAACATACCAATCAACACTAGTAGTAAAATGTCTAGATGCTCCCGAATCACCTTACTGTTCTTTGAACCATTGTTTCAAGCCACAAACACATAGCAACACTTCCTCCCCCATATGTTCAACCACATTAGCATGTTTCCTTCTGGATTGATCATCAGATTCCAGAAGAATGTTCTTGACCATGCCTTTCAACCCACAACCATTTCCTGCAAACTATATTTATATGCCTTAATTTTCCACAATAAAAGTGTTTAATTGATTTTCTATTTCTACCTTATTCATATTACATAAGGGTTACCTCCTCCATTCTATTCCTTCTATTTGTTGCATTTTCTCTTAAACTTTTTTGCAAGTGCCACCTTAGAAGCCTCATAGACACTACTATTCCCAAACTACCTTTTACATCTATATTGTGCTCAACAACTCTTTATTAGTACTAGTAATGTTCAAGGTCTCAATAAAAATTTCTTAGGAAGAAAGAAAACTTTTCAAATTTTAACCACCATATTTTCTTCTTCTGTTGTCTTGTCAATTGAGTTCAATTGATCTCTAATAACCTTGATTTTTAACAACTGATCTTGCAAGGAGCCAAACTACTACATTTGAATTGAGAATAACATATTTTTAAAGAGAAATGTTCTACCTTTGTCTAAGATTTCACACATCTTCAATAGGTTCCCCGACATGATAATGCATCAATACCATCCTGAACTTCAAGAAGCATCTCATTTGTTACCGAGAGCTTGATCAATATCACAACCTCTTAATTCTTCACGTCATATTTTTCTTGCACATCTACATTATTATCACTCTGAATTTCTTTTCCCAATACAAGTTTGTCCAAACCATTGTATCCAAATATGGAAAATAGTTTTTGTTTACATGATTTAAAATTCTGACCATGTTAAAGAGTGCAACTAAGGGCTAATTCCCCCTCCTAGAAGCCTGCTATGAATAAAATATATATATATATAAATAACTCTAAATAATAACAATCATAAATAATGATTAATTAACTAATTATTAGTGTTGAAGAGTGATGTCTCCAAGGACATGACCCTCTGTTGTAATCAAATCATATCATATCTTCTTATACATATTGTTGATGTTATATCTACAAATATTGTCAATGATAATAAGACATTGAGGTAATTGTTGCAAGCATAGATTATACCATAAAATTTAACATGGTATCAGAGCCAGGTTGGACAAAGGCCTCAATGAAATGTTAAATTTTTGGGGTTGTTACAAGCTTTATGTACAACATATTTAATTTATACTCTTACCAAAATATAAAGAATGCAAAGAATTCCATAAATTATGGTGGGCGGTAATTCCTGGTAAATACGTCTAATTCTCGAAAAATAAAGCATGTATCTACTAATAGTAATGTTTGTTTGAATGCTCTTGAAGACTATATCTATCAATATAGAATAAGGCATAATTGAAAGTCTATGATTCAAGCATAAGTCTTTTGAAGTTGGTTTGCTCAAATAGGATTGGTTAAGACCCTCTTTCATAAACCTTAAGTGGCATTGGCAATAAAGAGGTGATAAGATTGAAGAGCTTTCAACTTGACGTATTACTTGGTTCCTAGCTTGATAAAGGTTTCCATGCATGACACACTATAATGTGATAACTAAAATTAAAGATTGATGACTTCTCAAATCATTGGAATGAGAGCTATGCATCATCACTACAATTTTGTTTGAAGTATCCTTTGTATTACAACATGCACCTTAAACCAGAGAGAGTCTGATTGTATGAAAGAAAATTGTGCAGAACAAGCATTGGGGCACCTTCATGAATTAGAAAAGCTTAGGCTTGTGGTCTCCCTGAGTGAGAGGGAGTAAGGTTAGTTAAATATTTTCTTTAACATGATTTTGATTTGGTATCTTGGATGTACAGGAAACAAAGGATTGCTAAAATCACTGTTGCTAGAATGGCTAGTTGTAAGACAGTGTATTTTGAAGAAGCTCTTTAGTGAGTTGTGTGCCATCATACATCTATATGCTGCTGGGAGGAGCACTGAGGCTCCCATGGACAGATGGTCAAGTTGTTGATATCCTCACAAAGCCTTAGGGAAGGCAAAGTTCTTAGCCTTCAGAGAGTAGCATTCCCTATATGGAGGGATATTGGTTGGGTTGAACATTAAGCTCTGGAAGCTCCTGGAGGCCTGAGGTACTTCTTGGAGCTATATGAGCATAGGGTGAGAGGTTCACCTTCCCCTATGGAGTACATACCTTAGCATGTGAGCATAGGGCGAGTGGTTCACCTTCATCTATGGAGAAGCTATATGTGTAATATTCCTAATTGGAAAATAACAGTAAATACCAAAAACATGAACTAGGAACAACAATTAAAATTAAAGTCCAAGCACCCAAATCAAAACACCATAGAAAATAAGCAGAATAACTGAGCCATTTTATTAATCAATGGGAATCTGAGTACATAATGAGTAAGAACAATGGAACCTGGGCTTGCTATGCAAGCTATGCAAACCCCAGGTGAAATCTCGCTGACCCAACTACTGAAATGGCTCCAAACTAATAATGCACACTGCCCAGAAAATCTACTATAGGTTGTCAAATGGAACTAGAAATTATGTTCAAAATAATGCTCGGAATGCTATGAAATTGCAGCGACAAGCTCCTCTCCTCAAACCTGAAAAGACCCCGAAAACATTTAGCCTATCTCCAAGCCAAAATTGAACCATGCTAACTACCAATTCACCCTGCTATAAGAATGAGGATTTCAAGCCTGAATATCGCCCCAAAAATTCTATAAAATTAGTTGGAGACTCCTCTCAATAAACCCAAAAAAACCCAGGTAGGGTTTGGGCTGAATCCACCGACCCCCGATGACCCCCAACAAGTGCAAATTACCCAATTTGGCTAGAAAACGCCCCACAATCTTGATATTGTTGAATTAAGCCCAAATACACCACTGGAAATCTCTCCTCTCCCAACTTTGGCCAAAATTCTCCTTTGAGGTATACCTCCAATCTCCAGCCCTTATCTCTCCTCAACCTCTATTCCTCCAGCCCCTGCGCAAGCCTGCCTGGAGACCCTTGCACACTTCCATAAATGTAGAATTTTGGCCCCAAGAATTCCCTCAAACTCAACCCTACTAATCACCACAAAATATCCAGATAAAATAATGGAAAACACCTGCAAATCCTTCGATGTTCTGCTCCTCTATAATTGAGATCCCCACAAGCAATTCGAACCACTCCTGAGCCCTAAAAGAAACACACACTAGCTGTAATAACTTGCAAATATGACCAACGGGAACTCTGAATTGAGTTCCCCAAATTTGCCTCACTAGGGAGGCACTTGAAGTTCTTCGAAATTTGGTTGGAATTCCGCTTGGAACTATTGTGATAAACATCACTTCTCTTCTTGTGCTAAACAGCTCCAAGAGAAGATGTAATGTGAAGTGTAATAGTCAAAAAGATGATCAACAAATGAGTCCCTCCTCTTATAATTTCTCCCCATGCTTCTAGACTCCCCTTTTAATTATTATTTTATTGGTGGGGGGCATTTTCCACTAAGTGACTTTTTCCTTCATTTTAATAAATTAATAATTTGTCGCCAATCTCCAATAAAATAATACTTGTCACCTTTCTCCAAAATAATATTTTCCCCTTTTAATTAATATTACCAAAATTGGGCAAAATTCCCAAGCTCACAAAATTGGGGATATTATAGTCCTCCCCGCCAAAAATTGCTTGTCCTCAAGCAATGCCTAAACAAGTGCCTCCACTATCTGCTGGCCCAAACGGTCACTGCAAACAATACCATGATCCCAAATGTGCCACTGAGTCATCCCTGTCCCATGCACTATCCTGTCATTAAGGAATCCCTCAATACCAGGATCCCAAGCCATCCTAATCAACATGAAGCACCCCTTGCTCCACCCTTTGTCCAACCAGGTATAATCTCTAGAAGCCCTCCGCATACTATCAGTAAGTAGAGCATCATGGTAATGTAAGACTGTCCAACTCCCCATGAAGCTTCCCTACCAAGTAGTCCACCTTGTTGACCACACTTTGTCAACAATCCAAGGAAGCAGAGTACAAAGATGTCAGCCACTCCTAGCTCTGCGTCAGCCTCTAAGGGCTTGATGTCAGCCCTTGTGGGCTCATCTCTGCTCCTTCACCCCTTCTTCGGCCTCACTTGTCCTCTCTTTGCCTTTCTTTGGCCTCTAGCCTTGCCTTGTGCCTTTTCTAGCCCTAGTCTTGGGGTTTGCCTAGCCTTGAAACCTTGCCCTAGCCTTGTATTTAGTCATCTCTAAATTTGTTATTGTTTAAGTGAGCTAACATTGTGGTTTGCAGCAAAATATTAAAGCTCATTTGGTGGTTGCAAGTAGCCAAGCTCAATGGAAGTCAAACTAGCCTTCAACTAGGCCTTTAGGCCTCTTATATTGCCTCTCTTCCCCTGATTTTCTTCTCTGTTTTGCTACAGCCATTTTATGCAGTCACATAAATCTAATAAACCCATTAAAATTGACCAAAGATTATCTAATAATCACTCAAACTTGATTAGCTAATTTTTGGAGCATATTTGGCATTTATAATTTGGCACCTTGTTGGTTTATCAAAGACTGAATCACTGATTTGCTGAATTTTTCAAGTCTCATATATGTTATTTTGAGGTCTGCTCTGAGCATTAAAAGTTTGATCCATAACTTCTAAGCAGTCTTAGAATCATTTGGAAATCACTGGAAAGCATAATGTGTTGATTTTCTAGCTTATCTTTGACATCTTGCATCATTTTTTGGCTGTTGATATAAAATTGCAGACCTCTGAAAACAAGGTTACAGCAGTGATAAATCACTCATAAATCTCTAAAATTGGCTAAGGAACTTTTATAATTTATAATCATTTATGGTTGAAGTGATTTGAACTTGAAATTTGGTCAAAAGAGTTATTGGCATCTTGTTGTCTTTTAGCATTTTCATTCATATGCTCTAATTGAATTGGTTGGTTAATTGCTCCAAGTGATACTATAGATCTTGTTTCTCATTGGATACATTGCTCATTATTGATAATTCTTGTGGATTTGTAGTTTAGTTTCACTCTTGAAGCACACAATCAAGTTAGTCATAGTTGTGATAAGTGATTCAATTGCATCCATAAGAAATCTAAATTTTTCTCTTGTGTATCTAATTAGCATATTGGTGATTCATTGGTTACAATCTTGTCGATTGTCTTAAGAAGCATTTATCTTGTTTTGTTCATCTCTTGGGCTATTGGCAACATTTTTTGGCACCGTTAAGTTTTGAGCACTTTTTTCATGCGGTTGAGATTGTCATTCATCTATTGAGTAAGTACTCCATTGTTCATTGAAGATCATTGTAATCAAGTGCTTAAGAACATTAAGTAATCTCACCTTAATAACACTCATCTCTTGCACCTACATTCTAGGATTAGCCTCTTGCATTAATAAATTTACTTCCAGGCATAAGCTTGGTCAATAGAGAGATAGGCCCACCTTTCTCATCTAGCTTGAGGAGTTTAGCACTTCTTTAGTGGTTAACATGGTGACCTTGCAATCGTCAAAGCCACAGTCTCTACAGCGCCGAAGGCATCAGGTGGTTAGAACCTAAGGGGAGGTATCATTAATCAAGCCTTAGCTTGCTTCCCCTTGGCTTCTCTCTCACAACCTACTCTAGAGACTAGCTTCAAAACAGTTAAGAGGAAGGATACACTTAGAATAGACATATAACTTAAAATAAACCAAGATTTTGCATCTCACCTATTTTGTAGGATTTGCATCTCATTTAGGATAGTGAAGCATCCTTAAGCAACAACTGTTCATTCGATGACTTGGTAAATAATTTGTTTTAAGCAAGTAATTGACTCCATTTAAGGCACTGGTCTTCCACGATAATTTAATCAAAATCATTTAACTTGCTAATTCAACCAAGTTCCTAGGCCATTCAGTTGTGTCTCTCGGACTTGTTGGTTGCCAACGAGTCTCTCATCTTCACATTTCGTAGGGACTACCCCCCATAGCTTGTTGTAGGGAGACAGCTAGAATAGAGAGGGCGTGGATCAGAGTGACAGCCCCCATCCTGAGCGTTGTCCCATCTTGCCTATTCAGTTTAGGCGACAACACACCTCATGCACACCAAGAGTAAACTCCTGAAGATAGAACCCAATCCCTGTGGGGATGAAATCTCTCCAACATAAGCTCTTGATATCCTCCTGCTTACCAACCTGACATGTTGATGAAGTCCTCCACGCCATCAGCGAGTCACTGAAGCCCAATGGAATATCTGAGTGATCTCCCCATGTAGCAGCCAGCTCATCCTTAAAGGTCGTTGAGTTGTCAAGTGTTGTGATGCTCGGGTCCCATGCTAGTCTCAGAAGGGTGCCACCACATTGTCGTTGCGCCATTCTAACTCTAACAAACTTCTCATCGCGCGCATATTGTATCCCCTTCCCCTGAAACCTGATGGCGAAATATCGATGAAGGCCAAGCTCACCCTGCCAAGGTATCTCTATGGTGTCAATATCTACCCATCCATGACTAATCTCGATCCTGAGCTGCAACTGGAAAAACCTTCCTCGCCATACAATGGAGGCCTCAGCGATCCCCCATGTGTCAACCCCAAAGTGAGCTAGATCACCCTCTGTTATGGTCCTACACCTCACGAAATGGAGTGTCCTGTCAGCCAACTAAATCCCTAGATCCCATAACCAGATCTGTTGCGACATAGTCCTGATGACTACTGGAATCCATCTGCCCCACATCTCTACTCCTTGCATGCAATCGATATATAGACTCCATACGTCATGAATCAATCTAGTGCATACAAAGTTGCCCTACGTCTGCCATACCACACTGTGGGATCTGTTATCCTGTCTCCTAGAAGCGCACTCTGATACTGCCCGAAGATTAAACATTTGCTCGTAAGAAAGGTCAACCACCTACTGTATATGCTCCTATGACACCTCAGAGTGCCTCGCCCAAAATGTGTCATGCATCCCCTTAAGTGTGAACTCAAGGGTGGAACATACGCTACCTCCGCAGCAAACCATGCACTCCCCAAACTTGTACTTGTCAGCTTGTGCCCTGACCCAATGCCACCGCTGAGAAGTCTCTCCCCTAGTGTGTTGAGTTGCATCCAAATATCTCAGGTGAGCTCCCCACACCCTGCTGCTCATGCCTAGAGTGTCAAAGGACAACAGCCAAATCATTTGTGCCTGCAAGCAATGTAGAAGAGGGATAGGCGTGTGAGTCCCCATGGATACCATCAAATGTCGCACATTTATGTCCTAATCATTCTTGGGTGAACTAAACCCAAATTTGTGTCTGGTGTCCCCGTCCATAAGTCTCCTTGGAGACAACACTCCAAGACCCTATTGTGCATCACCCTACACCCTTGCATAACACCGAGTATCTTTGTACTCCTCAGTATGCCACTGTACCCCGCAGACTATCCCTGTACACCATTGGATACCTTGTGCTACTGTTGTACCATCCTGTGCCATCTTGTATCCTACCTGTGTAACTATACCTAACACTCCCAGCGTGTCTTAAGAAATCTAGGGCAACTAGATTAGGTGATTTCTATTACTTTGACAACTACTTGTGATGTATTTTAACTTTATTAGCTTCTTCTTTCACTTGATTATTATTAATGTTCTTATCATCAAATAGCTACCAAACAATAAAGAACAATGAGACAAGAGGACACAAGATATAGGCGATCAGCCAAGGCCAAAACCTCTCCTCTTAAGAGGAAAACCCACAAGAACTCTTCTCTTCTTGTAGTTCAAATGACGAATTCCAAGACCTATGACCCTTGACCAAGACCCTTCCAAGACCAAGTCAAACCTCTCCTTTGAAGAACTTCTAGCGAAGTCAACTCAAGTCAAACCAGCGTCACAACTGTTGCAACCCCTCCTTCGACCTCAACTTCGAATCTACAATTTGTGACTGCAACTTTCAGCCTTCCTATAGAAAACCTAGCTTCGCACATGTGGGAAAAGATGGAGAAATTAGCCTTCTCCTTCCTTCGCTTGGATAGGGTCTTCTTCCTTGGGAACTCGGCTTGCAAGGTGAGTCTTCTTGGCACCAAGACTGACTTTTTAATGGTTTTGCAATTCGATCTTCCTGCAGCAGATGGATGCCCTAATTCACCTCGCACGTGTGAGATATTTTTACCCAAAACAGAGCCCAAAGACTTCAATTTATTTCTTCCTTTATATCTTCTTCTCTTTGCTCCTTTTAGGTCTTCTTCTTGCTCTTGATCAAACTTATTATGCACTACTTGGATGGTCTCAAATGTGATCGACTTTTTTCTTATATATAGGCTTCTAGAGAGCCTCATTAGGCCGACATGTCATTTTCTAGGAGGGTCTTTGGCTCATAAATTTTTCTTTACAATATGTAACATGCCCAAAAGGGTATTTTATACATGACAATGACTCTTATGACTTGTAGACTTGATGACAAGCCCTAGAAGCACTCAATGGGTGTTTGACTTATAAATCAAATAGCCTTGAGCATGAAACCCTGCCTCAAGAATAACAATAATAATTTTATTCTTCTCCTTGCATCCAATACATAAAATCATGATGACGTATGTCATTATGAAGACCGAACCTATTTACACATTTCAACACTCCGTCTTAACTAGGGAGGTATTCCTAATCCATAGTACATACAAGGTACTTGAACATTCTCAAACTGAAGAATTCTCATAAGAAGAGTCGGATTGGTAAGCCATCTCATAAGCAATCTTATCATTCCCTAGGGAAGTTGCCCAAGACTTTCTCCTTGTCGTCTGCCCTCCTAGAGCCCTCCATTCCTCTCTGCCCCCCTCTAGAGGAGTCATCCAGCCTAGGGGAGGCCTCGGCCCTCCTCTTTAGCCCAAGCCGCAACCCTTTGAGGGATTTTCTGCCTAGCGGCATCCCTTTAGGGCTAGGCCACAGCCCTAAGGGGCTTTCTCTCCTAGTCGCAATCCCTTTAGGGTTAGTGGCTTCCCTTCTAGGGCCTTTTGGCTCTAGTTGCAGGCCTTAGAAGCCTTTTTAGCCCCAGCTACAGGCCTTGCAGCCCTAGCCGCTAGCCATTTTAGGCTTTTCCCTTACATTGTTGGGGCTTTGTAGGAGTTTTTCAATCATTTCAGCCAAGTGGTGGGGTTTTGCAGCTATTCTTCAGCTAATTTTTGTGGTTGCATGCTTGGAGGATCAATGAAAATTATTTGGCATTGGTTTATAGTAATTAAAATCAAGAAATTTAGTTTATTTGGCTAACAATTGGTTTTGCATATTTACTAGCTTCTTGGGCTAGGGTTTCAAGTGCCAAAGTTGCCAATCAAGGCTTCAACCAGCCATTAATGCCCTAGTTGCAATCATAAAAGGGTTGATCCATTGTTTTTAGTTGACAAATTTGTGTTGCAAATCATTGACCCAAGTCCCAAACCATTTGGAGTACAACTAGTCACCAAACCAGGCCATTAGGACCCAAGGGTTTGCTCTCTTCCTCCGTATTTTCCTTGTTGTTCTGTTATGCAAATCTAAATCTTTTTATTACAGTTGTGTATTCAGTACTAAAACACTCTAAATCTAAGCCTATATCCACTAATTAATCATATAAGACATTAAAGAATACTATTAAGTCACCAAAGATTAAATATTGGATCATATTGATTGCATGCAAGTGGATTTTGTGAGTGGTTTAATTAGTTTTCATATCTGATTCATATGTTACAGCCATCTACATCTGAGCTACAGCAGTGATTAAGTTCATAACAGTGACATAATAACTCATTAACGATCATATTTTACATTTATACTGTCACTTGTGTTTATTGGGCTTATATTTTTGGGCATAATTCATCATTTTTAAGAGTTGTAACATTAGTTTAAGGTCTGAAAGTGATGAAGCTTATCTAATTTTACTTGGTTTATGTTCCTTACATTTTATAAAACTTGGACAAGCATTTAATTGTGTGATAAGGTCATTTTTCTACTGCTGCAATCTCATGTTTATTGGTTGATCTATACTTCTGTTTTACACCATTGCCATCTATTTTCACTCTTGCATTATCTCACATAAGCGCTCTAATTAATTGATAAGTGCCTTGGCTAATTGTTTCAAGTGACATTGTGGATAAATGCTCTGTTGCCATTGGATAAGTGGGTGTATGATTCATGATTAAATTGAATATCTCTTGTGGATTATATTGATCTTGTCTCATTTATCACTTAAGCAGTTGTCTATTGGCTACATTTCTAGCACCATTGAGTTGAAGCACTTTCCTCTTATGGTTGAAATTGTTATTGTCTAAGTATTTCATTGTTAAAGATCATCGTAATTGGATACTTAAGATCATTAAGTGATCTCACCTTCAGAAGCACTCATCATCTTGCATTTGCATACTAAGGCCTAGTCTTGCATTAATTAATTAGCCTCCAAGGATAAGCCTGGTTGATAGACATATAGGGCCACCCTTCATCTTGTAGTTTGCAAAGGATAGACCCTCTCTAGTAATTAATGTTAGTTTTTAGTAGCATCAAAAGTGCTCTAGCCTTGAAAATTGGTGGAGAGGTGAAGGGACATGAGTTCTAAAGAACCCAGAAACCATTTGGTGAAATTCCACCCGAATTGTATTTTATTATAATAATTAATATTTTTAATGGAGTTCCTAAGTCTAAACTTAGGGAAATTAAAATATTAATGGGTATTAATCAAAATATGGGTGAGGATGATCTAGAAGGTGGATCAAGTCATGTTTTAATCTTAACCGTTGATTAGAGACTTACTCTCGGCCATTGAAGACTCAACAGGAAAAGTATAAAATGGAGGCTTGGGGTTCCTTTGGAGACACACAGAGAGATTGAGGAAATCGATTTTCTGAGGTGAGAAATTCTCAGGAGGAAAATCGATTGGGGAGATCTTGCAGCTGAGGGGCGGTGAGAATCCGGGAGAAGGACTTTCCGGAGAACACTGACAGAGAGAGGCGGAGAGAGCTTGCAGAGAGGTATTGCAGAAGCCAAGAGAGTTGACACAGGAAAATTCCCTGTCACGCAGAATCCAGAACTGTCAAAACAGCTGAAACTGCCGAAAACTGTTAGAACTGCTAGGAATTGTTGGAATAGCCGGGAGAGCTGACGCAAAGGCAGCGCAATAGTCAGGAGAGCTAACGCTGAAAAGTTGCTTGTCATGCAGAATCCAGAACTGTCGGAACAGCCAAAACTGTCGGGAACTGTCAAAACTGCCGAGCATTGTCTGAACTACTGGGAACTGCCAGAACAGCCGGGAAAGTTGACGCAGAGGGCATAGAAGGTGATGCAAGGCTAACACAGAGCTAGCATAGAAATGGTCGACGTTAGCCAGTCTTGTGTCGGATCAGCCGGAATTCTACCGAGTGAAGTGAGATAAAACTCACTCAGATTTTCGCCAGTATTTTCTCTGTAAAGGATTTCTAGATGAGCATCCTTGATGTGTATTCAGATATTTCTCCTGCATAATAATAAACCCTCAAAATTATTGCACTAGTTTTCCCGCATTGGGTTTTTCCGGGGATTATTGTGTCCAAAAATAAGTGTCCTATGTATCATGTTCTTTGCTCTGTTTTCTATTTATGAGATCAAATATTTAATTAGTGTAGACTACAAAAGTAATTTGCTTCAGTGTTCAAAAGAATAACTTGATGAATGTAATTTAAAAATCAATTAGGTGAAGTAGATTCAGATTTACTACAGTAGGTATTCCTTCAGTGTAGAAAATTTCACATGGTATCAGAGCATTGATTTTGAAACAAAAAGAGCAGATTTAGTGTTGAGCAGTGAGGCCGAAAGTTGCACTTGGCAGCAATTCGAATCCCCTTGAAGGGATTGCACAGTCCTTGCCAAGAAGCAGATCCGAGGAAATCTCTCTCTGAGTGAGACGAAAAAGAGTTACGATTTCCAATTCGTGAGTTTGCAGAGGCAGAGAGAGTGACGCAGAGCCTCAGCGCAATGCTTGAAGGGCACAATTTCTGTCAGGGCAAAAATCCGCTGGAAAAGAGCGAAGACACGTAGAAGGGGAATTTTCTCCTCAGAGAACTTTCCACCAGAAAGATCGAATTTCTTACTTGCTGAGCAACTGAGCAGTGCTAAGCAGTGACTAGAGTTGTCAGTTCGACAGTTGAGTGAGATGGCATCGCATGGGCTCAGAGATCAGGACAAGTTGGAAGGTGCTTCCAACTATGTCATATGGAAGACCAGAATCTTAGTTGTTCTAGAGGAATATGATCTCGAGGCCTACGTCGATAGTGTTGTAGTTGTTCCTACTAACACGATCAAAAGAAGAAGTACAAAGTCGAGCAGGGGAAGGCAAAGAGTCTCATTCTCGATGGAGTTCGAGATCATGTGGTCTCACACTTGCAAGGCAAGGATACAGCCCAAGAGATGTGGGAAGCCTTGTCTTCTTTGTATGAAGACTCTTTCGAACACCAGAAGATGTATTTGGAGCAGAAGTTGCAACGGACTTTGATGCAGAAAGGAGAAGGGGTGAACCTCTATCTTCATCGTCTTCAGGACACTAAAGACCAGCTTACTGCAATGGGGTCCACTCCTCAGCCAACTGCGATGGTGAGGATAGCCCTGAATGGAGTCTCGAATGAATCGCAAGTTTTCGTCCAAAGCATATTGGGCAGAGAAAAACTACCTTCATGGGAGGAGATGTGGGCGCCTCTTCAACAAGAGGAGTTAAGGAGGGACCTAATGAAGGTCAACCTCAGTGGCAACAGTGGGAGTGGCACAAAGACGAAGGAGGATGAGAATGCAGCTCTAGCATCGAAGGGAAAGCAGAAGTTGAAGCGAAAGAAGGACATTTCGAAGGTGAAATGTTTCAATTGTGGCGAGTTGGGCCACTATGCATCCCAGTGTCCTTTGAAGAAAAAAGACAAGGACGAGAAACATGATCCTAAGGCTGCTTCAGCAAAGATTAACGAGAATGAGTTTGCCATGGGTGCCCACGCATCTCTAGGAAGGGGATGGGGCAATATTGAGTTGTAGTCGGGAGGACTACATGTGGGCAGGATCCTTGAGGAGTCCATCTCTTGGATCAATTCCTTGCTACAGAAGCCCAGGATTCAGTAGTAGCGAAATGGAATTAGTGTCAAATGATGCAGTGGAGAGTTTGGAGGACAGATGCAATGGCTTGGGACCAAAGACTGATCAACGCAGAGCAAGGTTGGCAGTAGTGCAGTTGGCACAGTGCAGGAGTCAGCAGCACAGCAAAAGATTCAGAAGGTCAGAATCAACAGCAGTCAGATTACAACATTCATTGTATTATGCTGAACACAGTTAAGTTTAGGCCATGTTTGAAAAACCGGTCGGTTAGCTAGTCCACTGGGTCAAACTGGCAGAAAAACCCGGTTTCACCCTCCATTTCGCCAAGAAAGTAGACAAACCGGTCCTAACCGGCCAGTTTGTGGTTAAACAGGCCGGTTCCGTCCTAAACCGGCCGGTTTATTGCCAGGGAAACTATAAACCCCACAGAATGCATTTTTGTGAGTTTTGACGCTGTTTTGAGGGAAATTTGAGGTTGTTTTCCTCCAAAAATAGTCACTCCAAGGAAAACATGCCTACTCTCTCATTTTCCTGACACATCTCAACCCTAACAATGCTGGCAATTAATGGTAATGTTAAATTCTTAAAATAAAAGTGACATTTCCTTTAATTTTCATTTTCATCCTTTTACTTAAATTTTTAACATTACCATGAAATGACTTAGGATGTTTGAGAGTGGTTTCGACCTCATTGGATTTCATATGGAGAAACTAGAATTTTAGATTTCACACGAAATTCAGCAGACTTAACGGTTTTCAGGATTTCATGGCTTGGGGATTCGCAATGTTTCCATTTGATTCTATCATGCGTGAGGGTATGAGATTGGCATTTGATCAAGAGCATGAAGCCCTTTAAGAACCTTGATCGTGGTGGCATTGATTGTTGAACTTTGTTGATGTTGGTGGTATTGATGGTTGAACTCCCCTACCATGGCCTTAATAAGAATGCCCCCTTCACTCAAAGGAAAACAATTGATTAGCCATGCTAATCTTTTTCTACCACATTATACGGTTGAGAAGATGAACCCTTCACTCAAAGGAAAACCACTGGTTAGCCATGCTAATCTTTTTCTACCACATTATAAGGTTGAGGAGATGAACCCTTCACTCAAACCAAAATCATTGGTTAGGCATGTTAAACCTTTTCAATTTCTATCGTGTTATAAGGTTGAGCAATCCAAGTCTGAAGACTTTGTGCTAGATGATGTTTATGTATCTCTTGTTGATGATGTTTATGTATTTCTAGTAGCGTTGAATCAATGATGAGTTTCATGAGTGACCATGTTGATCAGTGATTTGTAGTTTTGATGTCTATTTTTGCTACTACTACTAAAGTTGTAGAGTTTTAGGATTCCTCAAACTCGGAGCCATATTATTTATGTAGCTCATATTGATGATCTCTTGTCTAGTAGTGGTGATGAGTTTGATCATGATGAGGAGTGATCATGTTGTTGATCACTGATATGTAGACATGTAGTAGTTCAGTGACCCCATAGCTTAGAGCATTGTTTTCGGACTCTAGAAGCCATTTAGAGCCTCATTGATTATGTATTTTGTTGCAGATATGTATTGCACTTGATGCCATTTTGATATATTCACCTTTACATGGTATATAGATGAAAAAATGTTACATATTTTGTTTCTATTAGCTTGGAATCATGGTTTTAAATCTTAAAAATAGTCTTTTCATTGAAAATTAATTATTTAATGTATTTTTTTTAAACTGGTTCGTTTAGACCTGGTTGGTCCCTGTTCGACCGGTTCCGGTTCGAAACCCGATTCATTAGGTGGACCGGTGCGGTCACCGGTTCCGGTTTTTAAAACATTGAGTTCAGCTAATTTGGGATGTTTTTCAGTTGCTTCTCTCAGCCACTGAGTTGCAGTACAGATGCAGTGTTAGCAGTGGCAGTGCTAGCAACATAGCAAATGCAGCATTTGAGAGGGAGTTGTAGTACGGATGCAGCAATGGCAGTAGCAGTGTCAGTGTCATGAGCAACAGTACAGTAGCAGCAGCAGCACAGTGTTGGTGGCAGCAGTAGTGTAGAAAGGAGGTGCTTCAAAAACAGAGCAACATGCAGGTGGACATTGTTGCTAGAGCACTTTCCTCGCTAAGAGGGAGTGTTAGTTTTAGTATCATCGGAAGTGCTCTAGCCTTGAAAATTGGTGGGGACTAAGGCACATGAGTTCTAAAGAACCCAGAAACTGTTTGGTGAAATTCC
This sequence comes from Pinus tabuliformis, assembly GCA_031772625.1. Classification (NCBI taxonomy): domain Eukaryota; kingdom Viridiplantae; phylum Streptophyta; class Pinopsida; order Pinales; family Pinaceae; genus Pinus; species Pinus tabuliformis. The sequence goes on along the minus strand of CM062819.1, from coordinate 528,950,957 downwards.
ACCCGGATTGTATTTTATTAAAATAATTATTATTTTTAATGATCTAGAAGGCAGATCAAGTCATGTTTTAATCTTAGACGTTGATTAGAGACTTAATCTCGGTCATTGAAGACACAACAGGAAAGTATAAAATGGAGTCTTGGGGTTCATTTGGAGACACACCGAGAGATTGAGGAAATTGATTTTCTGAGGTGAGAAGTTCTCAGGAGGAAAATCGATAGGGGAGATCTTGCAGCTAAGGGGCAGTGGGAATCCGGGAGGAGGACTTTTTGGAGAATACTGACAGAGAGAGGCGGAGAGAGCTTGCAGAGAGGTAGCGCAGAAGTCAGGAGAGTTAATGCAGAAAAGTTGTTTGTCACACAGAATACAGAGCTGTCGAAACAGCTGAAACTGTCGGGAACTGTCGGGAACTGCCGAAACGACCAAGAGAGCTGAAGCAAAGGCAGCACAGTAGCCGGGAGAGCTGACGCAGAAAAGTTGTCTGTCACACAGAATCCAGAACTGTCGGAACAGCTGAAACTGCCGGGAACTGTCGGAACTGTCGGGAACTGTGGGGAACTGCCGGGAAAGCTGACGCATAGGGTAGAGAAGGTGACGCAGGGCTGACGCAAAGCCAGCGTAGAAATAGCCGGGGTTAGCCTGTCTTGTGCCGATTCAGACAAAACTCTACCAGGTGAAGTGAGGTAAAACTCACTCAGATTTTCCGCCAGTATTTTCTCTGTAAAGGATTGCTAGATGAGCATCCTAGATTTGTATTCAGATATTTCCCCTGCATAATAATAAACCCTCAGAACTGCGGAACCGATTTTCCTGCATTGGGTTTTTCCAGGGACTATTGTGTCCAAAAATAAGTGTGTCCTATGTATCTTGTTCTTTGATCTGTATTTTGTTTCATGAGATCAAATATTTAATTCTTGTAGGTTGCAGAAGTAATTTGCTTCAACGTTCAGAAGAATAACTTGATGAGTGTAATTTAAAAATCAAGTAGGTGAACTAGATTCAGATTTGTTGCAGTAGGGGTTCCTTCAGTGTAGGAATTTTCACAATTAACACAGTGATCTTGCGGTCGTCAGAGCCAGTTTTTGCGGCACCGGAGGCACCGAGTAGTTAGATTTCAAGGAGAGATATCGTTAAACAAGTCATTGTTTGCTTCACCTTGACTTTGTTGATTTCCGGTAGCATCGGATGTGTTCTAAACCTCAAAATTTGCAGGGAGGCTAGGACACATGTATTCTAGAATACCCAAAAATCGTTTTGGGAAATTCCACACGGAGACATTTTTATTAAAATAATTAATTATTTTTAATGGATACCTAAGTCTAAACTTAGGAAATTAAAAAAATTGAAGGGTATTAATTAAACTGGGTGTGAAACTTCTAGAAGAAGACAAGGATCAAGCCAAGATGATCCGAGCCATTAATTAGAATCTTGTTGTCGCACAGAATGTCTAGGCACCACGACAACACTCAGATTAGGAGTTGTCACCCTGATCCCCAATCTCTCCATTTAAGTTGTCTCCCTACAGCAGGCTAAGGGGGGTAAACCCTATGGAAAAATGGAATGAAGAAGAACTAGTTGGGATCAACCAGTTCGAGGGACACAGCGAGGCGATCAAGTATTTGATTAAGATTTAGCAAGACCTAGGATTTGATTAATACCAGTGCTTTATGGAATCAACGATCTTGCTAGGGAAATGAAGACCAAGTAATCGATTAGCAACTACTGCTTAGGTGAATGACTATCTTATACCAAATGCAGATCCTAAAACTTAATGTGAGATGTAGGAATCTTGGTTGATTTTAGTTAAATGCCTATGTAAATTGTGAATCCTTCAATCCTTTCTGTCTTGAACCTGATTTCATAGTAATTGGCAGAGAGAAGGTCAGGAGAAGCACACTAAGGTGTGATTAATGATACCTCTCTTGAACTTCTAACATACCCGGTGCCTCTGGCGCTGCAGAGAGTTGTAGCTCTAACGACTGCAAGGTCACTGTTTTAAGTACTATTAAAACAAGCTTCTCAAGAAAAGACGGATGGAGATCTCTCTGTCTATCGACCAAGCTTATGCTTGGAAGTAAATTTTATCTGTGCAAAGTTAACTTATATGCAAATGCACTGGAATATGAGATGAAGTTAGACTCGAGGATGGGAAAACACTTATGTCGCAAAAGCCCTCAATTACCCAAATGAAATGCTCGCTTTATTAACTGAAGACTTGGAAGATAAACTCTTGAAGATAATATAATTAAAACACCAACTTATTTCAAATCTTCTTGATACAATTTAGCTCAAAGGGAACAAAAACTACTTTGCAATTCGATATCAATGTCAACAAATGCTCAAAGTATGCTTAGCTTAGGAAACAAAGATACACAATCTATTGTAATTCAACGACAGAGCACTTTAACAATTACTTGAAAATATTCACAATATATCTAACATGTAGTACACATCAGATAATTCAAATAATGATGCAAGATATTCAACAGATGCACAATGTTCTAGCAATTAAATTTCAAGAGATACAAATACTTTAAACAACCACAAAATTTAAACGCTAACCAATTTAGATCCTAGAATTGAAAGATTTATGCTTAGTGACCCAAATCTAGAAAAAAATTCCTATAGTTAACCTTTAGATATAAAAATTCAAACACATTTAACTAAGGAAAAATTTTGATACCATACAAGTTTTTCTTTTAGATCTTAGTCTTAGCGCAAAAAGACACCAAGAAAAAATTTTAAATTGACAACTTAATTATTCCTTAGGTGAATTTCTCAATGTGCTAAGTTCTATAATGCTAGACTTAATGTGGTAAAATAGAAAAAATGTGACCAGAAGAAATCAAATAATCTTTAATAATTTTTTAATGGGCCAGAGGCCACATAAAAAATCTAAAAACTTTAAATGTGAAAATTTTACCTTTGATTTAAAAAAAAAAAAAAAAAAAAAATTGATTGTCTCAAAGTTACATGAAAAAGTGAAGCCATTTTTTTATTTTCAGGATTTTTTTAGAGCTTTTAAAATTTTTAGATTTTAAATTTTATAGTTTTTAGATTTTTTAATTAAAATCAAAATAAAAGAAACAAAAATAAAACAAGACCCAAATCTAATTCCCCTTTTTATTTATTTATTTATGTTTAGATTAACAAACAAAGTTAAAAAACAAAAAAACCAAAAAAAAAAAAATTATGAACAAACCAAAATCATAGACTAAAATATATCAAACTTAACTTAATAAATTGAAAATGCTAAACCTATCTTAAACCCTAAACTAAACACTATACGCATATAAGCTAAACGAATACAAGCTTGATGTTTTTCTTGCAGGTCTGAGGGACTCGACGGCAGAATAGAGAAGGAATCGCAGGTCGAAGAAGGGTTGCGGCAGGGAATGGATACGTAGCAAAGGAGAGCAGGCAGCGATGGGTAGATGGATGGCGGTGAAATGCTTGTGGCAGCACGCAGGTGAGGGATTGAAGGCGTGAACAAAGCAAGGGTATGGAGAAAATTACAAATTTTTTGCAGTTTGAAGGCAACGATGGGCAATGAACAGAGGATTTTCGAGGACGCAGAAGGGAAAGAGCAGCGTTGAAGGAGACTACGGAAATGAGAAGGAAATATGGAGCTACGTGAGGGTTAAGGAGAGGGCAACGAAGGTTTGCGGACAGGCAATGAGAGGACTGCAGGAGGATGGACGGGTTTTGGATGTGCAGATGGGCAGCGATGGGAGAACAGAGGGCAGTGGATCTGTAGCAGCATTTTCTACCACAAATACTTGAAATTCTTTAGCAAGATGCGAAACCTAAACCGAGGCAGCGGCAAAAATACCCAGAAATTTCCAAAAAAAAATTTGTTTGAAATTTTATTTCCAGATCTGAAGAATTATTTTTTTAGAATAATATGAAACCCTTATTAGAATTTTTCCAGATTTACATATTAAAAAAAAAACATTTAGACTGCAACAAATCTGGACAGTATCCATGCAAAATGATTTCAACAGTTTCAGAAAAGCAGCCGAAACTCCGAGATTTAAGATATTTGAAAACCCTTGGACTGCAAAATTAATGCCCCTACAAAAGTTGGTTTCGAAGCCAGATCTTAACCTCCAGGGCCTAGATTTGGCTTCAAAATCAAACTTCACCTTCAGATCTGCAAGTTGTACCTGAAAACACAAACACCTAGAACCTGGATATGCAAATATAAATGCAACCCTAGAAATCCAAATCAGAAAAATTAAAAAAAATTACAGATTTATCAGCTCTGGCGAGTGTGAGTCCGACTCTGCTCCCAGATCTAATAATCTAAGGCTCTTAAAAGCCAAATTTATCAATTTAGCAAGGAATATTTTGAAATTTTAATTTTAATGGAGGTGCTTTGCCCAAAACCCTTCATGCATCACCAATAAAGTTTCTGATGATAAGCCCGGGATCCAATCAAGCTGGGCTCTTCAGAAAATACGAATCAGGGGTTGGCTAATCCAACTGAAAACTTTCCCGAATGCCCGATGATCTAAAAATCAATAATTTCTTGCAAAACTCAATTCAGCCATCAACATAGAGCGAGAAAACGATAATAAAATTCAGATTTAATAGAGATACTTGCTATTATATTCAAAACTTAAATTACCATTCAAACCTCAACGACTGAGCAAGATACCTGTGCTCAAATCACTCTTCAAAAAGCTATTATCAATGGATAAAAGGAAATCTATGCATGAAAATGACACATCTCACAGTGTTTCCACGAAGAGTAACACCAGCAGAAATAAACCCCAAAGTCTTTCTTTATTGCTCATAAAAATATTACAAGAGAACTTTCACTTAGCACACGACTTAGAGATCAGATGATCTCAACTGACAAATGACCTCCTATTTTTTGATAGATCTTCCAACGGCTAGTTCAAGTGATCCTTGTCAAAACAATCTCAACCGTCGATGAGAATTAAAATTTCTTTTAATCTCATCCGTCAAAATATTAAATTCTTGAGGAAGTTCGAATTTTTCAATTAAATGCATTTTAATTAACTCAAAAATAATAAAAAAATTAGTTAATTTCCTCAAAAATTTGACTTTGGCTTAAACTCCAAGGACCAAAGACTTAAAATTTAGCAAAATAATTAATTTACCTTAGTCTTAGGACCTTTTAAATTTTGAATTTTTAGAACCTGCGAATTTTGCCTTCGGAAAATTTAAATTTACCTAGGACCTATAATTAATTAAATTTCTGGGTTAGGATTTTAATTAATTTTTTGCCAGAAAAATTAATTAATTAACCTATGAGGGGATAAATTATTTTTCCAACCCTCAAGACACTTTACATCACTATTTTCATATCTTTTACATCACAAGCAGGAAAACCCATCTGAAATAGACCCTCACAGACTACCCATTTCTGCAACACAAATATAATCCAACAGACTAAGCAATTTGTAATAAAATAACCTAGCCAAATATTTACGATTATTCCCAAATCACTTTTACATGGACTTGATCTATAACACTAGGACTCGCCTAAGACCCAAGTGACAAAATTCATTCCGACGTTGGGGTAAGGCTGAAGGAAAACTCTGCCAACCATTCGAGAATGGATGGGTGAGACAAAAAACCTCCCGGAATGTAGATCGTCACCAGAAAAATAGGTTTACCTAGGCAATTACATATATAACATAGATCTGTTGAGATTATTTACATCATATACACACAGAATGGGTTTACATTATAACATGACAATCAGGTTGATGATGAAAGTTGGACGACATGGACACATCGATCAGGTGCAATCCCTTTTGCAGAAAAAAGAGGGTGTACTACTATGGGTCGCTGACACGTAGTGATCAACATTTGGCTCTACTTGGGGACGCGTTGCTGCACTATAGGAATGTGAGAATCCAGAATATGCATCCATGCAACACACAATATAACATAAGTAGTGTCCATTCAAAAATCATCATATAACATTAAGCACATGAAAGATACAAGCTCTTCATTTATTAACTTCTAGTAACACAAAAGTAAATCTAATTCTAAAACAGAAATGAAATGCTGAAATGAGAAGGTGTAGAGTTAGAAATACAATACAAAGGATGCCCCATGGCATCAGATGTCATCTTTGAAGAATAGCTTGAGCATTTGGCCATTCGCAGATAAGTCAAGTGGTTCGCCATCCAATCTGCTCAAGTGGAATGAATTTGGCCCAGCCACAAACTGTCAAATTTCTTATGTTTTCCCAGTTTTTCATTCTTGCGATCCCAAAGGATTACCATATCTCCAACCTGCAAAGATCTAGATCGCGATGATTTATCAAAGCTTTTCTTAATGTTAGATTGACTTTTACATATATTATCAAAAGCTATCCTACGAGTTAAATCCAACTCCACAATCTGATCAATTCTATTTTGAACGAAATCTTTATTAGTAGAAAAATGTTGAATGAGTTGATAAACTGGCAATTTCAAGTGCACAAGTAAAGTTACATCCAAGCCATAAATTAATTCAAAAGGATTTTTACCAGTAGCTTTCTTTTTAGTAATCCTATCTGCCGATAAAGCATACTTGATTTTACTATCCCAAGATCACTTATTATCTCCTACTATATTCTTGATAATGGTTATGAGATTTTTATTACTTGATTTAGCAAGTCCATTACCCTGAGGATAGTAATTTGATGAATGAAATAAAACAATGCCATACTTGAAACAAAAAGATGAAAATTCTGAAGAACTAAAAGCCTTGGCATTATCAGTAGTGATCTTAGCAAGGACACCAAATCTAGTAATGATATTATTTTCAATGAAATTCATAATGACCTTTTCGGTGGCATTCTTAGCAGGGATGACTTCAATCCATTTAGTGAAATAATCGGTAGCAGTCAAAATCCACGAGTAGCCATTGCTAGAATTTTCATGAAACTTCCCAATGAAGTCCAGACCTCAATGCTGAAAAGGTGCCTCCACAACCATAGGTTGTAAGGATAGGGCAGCAAGCTTTTGTTTCCCAGTGGACAGTTGCAAGGCTTGACAACTTCTAACAAACTTATGCACATCAGAAAAAATTGAAAGCCAATAATAACCAGCTCTCAGAATTTTATGGGCAGTAGTTCTAGCAGCATAATGACCACCACAAAACCCCGAATGAAACTCAGAAACTAACTTCCTGGACTCAATTTCATCAACACACCTAAGTACTATGCCCTCAAGATTTCTCCATCCAAGGCCATCCTTCATGAGGCAACACATAGTAGCTTTTAATCTAAGAGCCCTTCTCTTATAAGCGACTAAATGGTTACGACATGTAAGATTTAACAAGTAATAAATAATGTCCTTGTACCACTCATGCTCTCCTAATCTTTGTAGCTCAGGTGAAGATGAATCGTTAAGACAAATAAAACCAAGAGCTTTCTCATTACCTTCAGTCATCATTTGAGCCAAGCCTTGACCTTTGACTAACTTGGTGGGCCTAACCTCTAAATCATATTCTTGTATTTTAGTAACCCACCTAGCATGAGTCCCTAAGCAATTAGTTTGAGTTAATATATCTTTAACCGCAGAATGTGGGACAAAAGCAATGATTTTGGAATAGCCCACATAAGTCCTGAAATGCTTAAGAGATTTGACTAAGGCATAGGTTTGCTTTTCCAGAGTATTGTAATTTAATTCAGAATTTTGAAGCGCTCTACTCATGAAAGCAATAGGTTGCTCGTGACCATCCTTATTTTTCTGCAATAAGACACCAGCAATGGTATCTTCAGAAGCGAAAGAGAAAATCATGAAATCCTTAGAGTAATCAGGACTAACTAAAACAGGGGCTTTTGCAATAGCACCTTTGATTTCCTGAAAAGCCTTTTTGCCATCTTCTTTCCATACAAATTTTACATCTTTTTTCAGAAGACTTTGAATAGGCTTAGCTATTTCTACGTAATTTGGAATAAATCTTCTAAGAAAATTTGTCTTTCCAAGAAAACACTAAAGGGATTTAAGATTATGGGGGAGAGGAATCTTTTGGATTGCCTCAACTCTTTCAGGATCAATCTTGATTCCATCTTTAGAAATGATGTGACCAAGTAATTTCCCTTCAGTTACTCCAAAAACAGACTTAGCCGGATTTAAGGAAATCCCATACTCTCTACATTTGTCAAAAACTTGCCTAAGATGACTTATGTGACTAATACCATCCTTAGAAAAAAATCCTGATAAATTTCAATAAACTTTCCAATTAAACCCTTGAACGCATAATCCATAGCTCTTTGAAATGTAGCCCCAGCATTGGTTAATCCAAATGGCATTTTAATATATTCGAAAGTACCCCATTGTGTGGTGAATGTAGTTTTGTGACGATCCTCCTTCTTAACCCATACTTGATTATATCCAGAAAAACCATCTAGCAATGACATCATTCCAGAACCAGTTACTCTTTGCAACATAGTCTCCATTTTTGGCAAAGGGTAATTATCTTTCTTACATGCTAGATTAAGGTTTCGAAAATCGACACAAAGTCTTATTGTACCATTCTTTTTCCTAACAATCACCAGGTTGGAGCACCATGTTGAATGCCTCATTTGAGCAATAATTACTGCTGCAAGCATCTTTGAAAGCTCCTTTTGAACCAAAGGGGCTAACTTAGCATTTATCTGTCGAAGATTTTGACAAAAGGGTTTAGCATTTTCATCTTTCAAAGGGATAGTGTGCTCCATGACATCTTCCCTATAACCTTTTAATTCATCATAAGAAAATGCTAAAACATCCCAATATTCACGAAGTAAATTGGTTAACTTTTTTCTTTCTTCAACATTAGTACCCTTACCAATTTTGATAATCTTTGGATCCCTAGAAGTACCAATGTTTACCTCAATGTATTCGCCTGGATCCATTTTATTTTCCTCTTTCATCTTTGTGGCATCATGTCGATCAAAGTGTTGTTCTAAAGAAACCACATTCCTAGGAGTAGGATTTATGATATCTTCATGATCATCAGATCCATCCTCCTTAGAATCTATCCGAAAATTTTCAAACTCATCCAAATTATCAAGAAAACAAATCACTTGTTTCTCGTCATCAAAAACTTACCAATGCTCTGAGTTATCTAAAACAAAAGGCCTAAATATAACTTCCATTTTTATCTTATCCTTAATCAACCCATCAGATAACTGCAAAGTGGAAGCAGCTATGGCAAGCTCACCAGCCAAACTATTATGATCTCTTGGGATAGCCTCAAGGTTAAAGGCATCAAAGTATTCCATAGTATCCCATACAGCATTTCGATAATTCCTTAACCTTTGATTTTTACATGTAAATTTATTTTCAGTTTGCATGATAATTAAGTCAGAATCCCCTTTGATGCTAAGCAACTTAACTCTTAAAGCCTTTGCCAACTCAAGACCCAACAACAAAGCCTCATATTCAGCAACGTTGTTGGTTGCTTCAAATTTCAGTCGATAGACAAACTTAAAAATATGACCAAGGGGAGATTTTAATATTATTCATGCACCTTTACCATGCCTAGACGATGCACCATCAAAATACATGTACCAAACTTTATCCTTGAGATCCCCAATCTTTTTATCAACCTTATCATCGGGAAGAACTATGGAATTAGATAGGATAGCATAATTCCCAATGTCAGATTGTTCTTTAATTATCTCATTATGAGGTCTCTTAGGATCTTCAACATGGAATCTTCTCTCAGGCTCTCTATTAAGTCTCACAAAACCATCACCTCTAGGAGAAGGAATCATAGCATATGACCAATTCATTTGAATACTCCCTCCTAGATCAAAGGCCCATTTTCTAGATAAAATCATACCCCAAGCATCAGGCACATCAACAACAACAATGTCCATAACAATCATAATGTCAGGGTAAACTGATAAATGAACTTGTAAATCCTTGATTAGACCGTGAACTTCAATCTTCTTAGAATCCATGGCACATATATTGTAGTAAGGCCTAGAAACTCTTAAATTAAGTTGTTCCATGACCCTCTTGGTCATGACACAAGCTGACGCACCAGAATCCAGCATGCAATTATTCAATTTATATCCATTAACCATCAAAGTAATAAAGAATGGTTGATGATCCTTGTTATCTGAATCCAAACTTTGCAAATATATAGGAGCATCCTGATAATCAACCTCAAGTGCCTTTTGTTGAGAAACATTCACTTGAGGAGCTTCAATAGCTTTTAGTAACTTAGCCCTTTGGGAGGGAATCTTCGCAATCTCAGCGACAGGAACCCAAATTTTTGCATTATTAAACCAACTTCCCAAATCGACATCTAATCCAGAGTTTGAACCCGGGTTAAAAATTCGAGGGGGAATTTGATTCCCATGATTCACTCTAGAGAAGGCTTTTCACCATATAATTTAACCATCATATCATCTTCATTCGCAAAATTATTTATACTAAAAGTTGATGTGGGAGGCATAACATCTTGACTATTTTCCTTAACTTCCATTCAGTATTTCATAGACAAGGAAAACTCTTTACCCACTACATTTATTTGATTACCTGCCCCAAACATTCCATTATCCAAAATCCTTCTATGGGGCAAGTAGCCATCTCATGAAGAGCATCACAAGCCCGACAATAAGGCAGAGCATCATCGACTTAGTATGTTCAAGCGGATTAGGTGGTCTCTGCTCACTAGATTGACCTTTCTTCTGCCAATTATTATTTCGATTATTATTATTATTTCTAGGCTGGAAATTTTGTGTTTGAGCTCTTTCCATTTGGACCAACCTATTCTGCAAAATAGTTATCTCCTTAGCATGGTTAGAGGTCAACTTCGCTTGGTTAAGCTGCATGCTTTCAATTTTTTGCAGTAATTTCTGAATAAGGTCGTTATCAAATTCTTGAACCTCTTTCCCTTTAGGTTCTTTCAATTTCGTTGAAGCCCTATCAAAACCGGGGATTTCAAATTTCCTAGATGTTGCCTTATCCTTTTCAAGCTCTACCGCTAAAGCTTGACAATCCCTATAATCCGGAAGTTTAGCACGTTTTAACTCATAAGACGACTCAGGGCTAAAGGCATCAATATAAAAGTCCCGAAGAGATTTATTAGTAGGTCTATAATCTTGAGGTAATTCTTTAATAATATCATTGATGCCTCTTGTTAAATTCTTTTGCAGTCTCATTTTCTCTCTTTTTAATAATATTGATAGCTTTTACGAGATGCCTTCCTTCTTTCTTATCTCCATACTTTTCCTTAAAGGCATTAACAATGGATTGCAAAGAATCAAATAAATTATGAGGCTTTTCCGTAAACCAATCCAAGCCATCCCCTCCAAGGTAAGAACAAAAAGGGTCATTTTTACATCTTCATGATAAAAGTCAGTAGCCCTCGCATACTTACCCGGCCATGAACTAAAAGATTTTAGATGAGAGTTAGCACTAACTACATTATTGCCTTGAAAGAAAGGCAATTTATCCATCCCATGTTTTGGAATATCATTGAGATAACCTTGAATGTTAGCAAAGTTACAAGGGGCGAATATGTCCATGATGTCGTGCTCAACCGGGTTAGTAAAAAAAAACGGATATCAGGGAGGGCTTCTTGTCCGAGATTAACAAGAAGGGTATGAGAAAAGAGTTTGTGTAATCATACTCTGAGAGCCCTTTCAGAATCAAGAGCAGGATTAACGAAACTGCTTGGATATCTTCTAGTATACACTCTTGCAGAAGATAGAGGAAGTGGAGTCACCACCCGGACAAAAGTCTAACTCAAAATAACCCGAATGCAAAAAACTAAGGACAAGGAACTTATCCTGGCAAGAAACAAAAGGATGAGAATAAAGAAATGAGATGAACGTCGAAGAAACCAAGGACAAAAAAAACTCTATCCCCAGCAACGGCGCTAAAAAATGTTGTCGCATAGAATGTCTAGGCACCGCGGCAACGCTCAAATCGAGGGTTGTCACCCTGATCCCCAATCTCTCCGTTTAAGTTGTCTCCCTACAGCAGGCTAAGGGGGGTAGACCCTATGGAAAAATGGAATGAAGAAGAACTAGTTGGGAATCAACCAGTTCGAGAGACACAGCGAGGCGATAAAGTATTTGATTAAGATTTAGCAAGACTTAGGATTTGATTAATACCAGTGCCTTATGGAGTCAAAGATCTTGCTATGGAAAAGAAGTCCAAGTAATCGATTAGCAATTGCTACTTAGGTGAATGACTATCTTATATGAAATGCAGATCCTAAAACTTAATGTGACATGCAGGAATCTTGGTTGATTTTAGTTAAATACCTACTTAGATTGTGAATCCTTCAATCCTTTTTGTGTTGAGCCTGATTTCGTAGTAACTGGCAGAGAGAAAGTCAGGAGAAGCACACTAAGGTGTGATTAACGATACCTCTACAGAACTTCTAACATACCCGCTGCCTCTGGCATTGCAGAGAGTTGTGGCTCTGATGACTGCAAGGTCAGTGTTTTAAGTACTATTAAAACAAGCTTCTCAAGAAAAGATGGATGGAGATCTATCTATCTATCAACCAAGCTTATGCTTGGAAGTAAATTTCATCTATGCAAAGTTAACTTATATGCAAATGCACTAGAAGATGAGATGAAGTTAGACTCGACGATGGGAAAACACTTATGTCGCAAAAGCCCTCAATTACCCAAATGAAATGCTCGCTTTATTAGATGAAGACTTAGAAGATAAACTCTTGAAGATATTATAATTAAAACACCAGCTTATTTCAAATCTTCTTGATACAATTTAGCTCAAAGAGAACAAAAACTACTTTGCAATTCGATATCAATGTCAACAAATGCTCAAAGTATGCTTAGCTTAGGAAACAAAGATACACAATCTATTGTAATTCCACGACAGAGCACTTTAACAATTACTTGAAAATATTCACAATATATCTAACATGTAGTACACATCAAATAATTCAAGTAATGATGCAAGATATTCAACAGATGCACAATGTTCTAGCAATTAAATTTCAAGAGATACAAATACTTTAAACAACCACGAAATTTAAACGCTAACCAATTTAGATCCTAGAATTGAAAGATTTATGCTTAGTGACCCAAATCTAGAAAAAAATTCCTATAGTTAACCTTTAGATATAAAAATTCAAGCACATTTAACTAAGGAAAAATTTTGATACCACACAAGTTTTTCTTTTAGATCTTAGTCTTAGCACAAAAAGACACCAAGAAAAAATTTTAAATTGACAACTTAATTATTCCTTAGGTGAATTTCTCAATGTGCTAAGTTCTATAATGCTAGACTTAATGTGGTAAAATAGAAAAAATGTGACCAAAATGAATCAAATAATGTTTAGTAATTTTTTAATGGGCCAGAGGCCACATAAAAAAATCTAAAAACTTTAAATGTGAAAATTTAGCTTTGATTTAAAAAAAAAAAAAAATTGATTGTCTCAAAGTCACATGAAAAAGTGAAGCCCTTTTTTTATTTTCAGGATTTTTTTAGAGCTTTTAAAATTTTTAGATTTTAAATTTTATAGTTTTTAGATTTTTTAATTAAAATCAAAATAAAAGAAACAAAAATAAAACAAGACCCAAATCTAATTCACCTTTTTATTTATTTATTTTTAGATTAACAAACAAAGTTAGAAAAAAATAAATAAATTATGAACAAACCAAAATCATAGACTAAAATATATCAAACCTAACTTAATAAATCAAAAATGTTAAACCTATCTAAAACCATAAACTAAACACTATACACATATAAGCTAAACGAATACAAGCTTGATGTTTTGTTTGTAGGTTTGAGGGACTCGACGGCGGAATAGAGAAGGAACCGCGGGTCGAAGAAGGGTTGCGATAGGGAATGGATACACAGCAAAGGAGAGCAGGTAGCGATAGGTAGATCGATGGCGGAGAAATGCTTGTAGCAGCACGCAGGTGAGGGTTTGAAGGCGTGGACAAAGCAAGGGTATGGAGAAAATTACAAATTGTTTGCAGTTTGAAGGCAGCGACGGGCAACGGACAGAGGATTTTCGAGGACGCAGAAGGGAAAGAGTAGCGTTGAAGGAGACTACGGAAGTGAGAAGGAAAGATGGAGTCGCGTGAGGGTTAAGGAAATGGAAGCGAAGGTTTGCGTACAGGCAGTGAGAGGACTACAGGAGGATGGACGGATTTTGGATGTGCAGATGGGCAGCGTTGGGAGAACAGAGAGCAGTGGATCTGTAGCAGCGTTTTCTCCCACAAATGCTTGAAACTTCTTCAGCAAGATGGGAAACCTAAACCCCAGGCAGCAACAAAAATACCCAAAAATTTCCAAAAAAAAAATTTGCTTGAAATTTTCTTTCCAGATCTGAAGAATTATTTTTTTAGAATAATATGAAACCCTTATTAGAATTTTTCCAGATTTAAAAATAAATAAATAAAAAAATAAACCCTTAGAATGCAACAAATCTCGACAGTATCCCTGCAAAATGATTTCGAGAGTCTCAGGAAAGCAGCCCAAACTCCAGACGACCCAGAAAAAAAGAATTTCAGACTTGTACTTCAAGTTTATCAATGAAACCCTCGTAACATTATTCCCAAATTTAAGATATTTGAAAACCCTTGGACTACAAAATTAATGTCCCTGCAAAAGCTGGTTTTGAGGCCAGATATTATCCTCCAAGTCCTAGATCTGGCTTCAAAATCAAACTTCACCTTGAGATCTGCAAGTTGTACCTGAAAACACAAACACTCAGAACTTGGATATGCAAAAATAAATGAAACCCCAGAAACACAAGTCAAAAAAATTTAAAAAAATTACAGATCTATGCACAGGGACAACAAATTTATCAGATCTGGCGAGTGTGAGTCCAACTCCGCTCCTAGATCTAATAATCTAAGGCTCTTAAAAGCCAGATTTATCAATTTAGCAAGGAAAATTTTGAAATTTTAATTTTAAATAGAGGTGCTTTGCCCAAAACCCTTCATGCATCACCAATAAAGTTTTTGATGATAAGCCCGGGATCCAATCAAGTTGGGCTCTTCAAAAAATACGAATCGGGAGTTCGCTGGTCCAACTGAAAACTTCCCCGATCGCCCGATGATCTAAAAATCAATAATTTCCTGCAAAATTCATTCAACCATCAACATGGAGCAAGAAAACGATAATAAAATCCAGATTTAATAGAGATACCTGCTATTATATTCAAAACTTAAGCTACCATTCAAACCCCAGTGACTGAGCAAGATACCTATGCTCAAATCACTCTTCAGAAAGCTATTATCAATCGCTAAAAGGAAATCTATGCATAAAAATGACACATCTCACAGTATTTCCACGAAGAGTAACACGAGCAAAAATTAACCCCAAAGTCTTTCTTTATTGCTCATAAAAAGATTAAAAGAAAGCTTTCACTTATAGCACACAACTTAGAGATCGGATGATCTCAACTGACAAATGACCTCCAATTTAAAGATAAATCTTCCAACGGCTAGTTCGAGTAATCCTTGTCAAATCAATCTCAATCATCGATGAGAATTAAAATTTCTTTTAATCTCATCCGTCGAAATATTAAATTCTTGAGGAAATTCGAATTTTTCAATTAAATGCATTTTAATTAACTCAAAAATAAAAAATTTGAGTTAATTTCCTCAAAAAATTGACTTGACTTAAGGTAAATTAATTATTTAGTAAAATAATTAATTCACCTTAGTCCTAGGACCTTTTAAAATTTGAATTTTAAGGACCCACGAATTTTGCCTTTGAAAAATTAAATTCACCTAGGACCTATAATTAATTAAATTGTTGGCTTAGGATTTTAATTTATTTTTGGCCAAAAAATTTAATCAATTAACCTATGAGGGGATAAATTTTTTTTACAACCTTCAAGACACTTTACATCACTATTTTCATATCTTTTACATCACAAGGGGGAAAACCCATCTGAAATAGACCCTCACAGACTACCCATTTCTGCGACACAAATATAAACCAACAGACTAAACAATTTGTAATCAAATATCCTAACCAAATAGTTAGGATTATTCCCAAATTACTTTTACATAGACTCAATCTATAACACTAAGACTCGCCTAAGACCCCAGTGACAAAATTCATTCCGGCTTTGGGGTAAGGCTGAAGGAAAACTCTGCCAACCATTCGAGAATGGATGGGTGAAACAAAAAACCTCCCGGAATGTAGATCGTCACCAGAAAAATAGGTTTACCTAGACAATTACATACATGACACAGATCTGCTGAGATTATTTACATCATATACATGCAGAATGGGTTTACATTATAACATGACAATCAGGTTGATGATGAAAGCTAGACGGCGCGGACACATAGATCAAGCGCAACCCCTTTTGCGGAAAAAACGGGGTGTACTGCTATGGGTCGTTGACATGTAGTGGTCAACAAATCTAATCTGGGTCATTGATTGATCAACGAGAAGATTATAAGAAGAGGCTTGATGGGCATTTGGAAAATCACATCGAGTGGGATCAAGAGATTGATTTCTCAAGAGAGCAACGCAACAGTTGAAAGAGAATTCATCAAGAATATTTCTTGCAGTGAGGGGCAAAGATAGTTTTCCAGTTGGAGAGTTTCCTGATCCGGGGATACATTGCAGAGAAGGCAGAGAGAGATCCAAAAGAGGCAGCGTAGAGCAACGTTGAGGCAGTGCAGAGGTCTTGAGGAGATTCGTGGATTGTTGAGGAGCATATCAGATCGAGTGTCAAGATCCAGGGTGTGAGACCAGAGGGCCAGAGGATAGAGCATCCAGCCAACAAATCGATCAGCTAGGAGTAACGTAGTCCCCAGAAGGTGTGACGAAGAGCAGCGCAGTGACTGCACAGAGGCAGCTTGAGGCTAGCCATTCAGTGGTTGGATCAGGGTCGAATCTCCAGTGATAGTGTGAGATATTTCTCACTAATTCTCTACCAATCAGATTCTCTATATCGGATAGCTAGTAAAGCATCCAAAGATTGTACTTAGAAACTACTGCATAATAATAAAACCCTCAGTTGTTGCAACGGTTTTCCTCCTGCATTGGGTTTTTCCGGGGACATTTGTCAAAAAACAACGGTGTCAATTGTGTGTGTGGTTATTTCTTCTTGCATTTCTTCTTGGTCAGTTCTTGTTTCCACCTATAATTTAATTAGTGTAGGTTGCAGTCGTATTTACTTCGATATTTACAGTGTAACACAATAAATAACTTGCATGAATTAACAAGTAGGAGAAGTAATACCAATTTGCTGCAGTAGGGATTTGGGTCTCCAAATTTTCACATGGTATCAGAATGCAGGTGAAGCAAGAGAGCAGACCAAAAGAGCCTAGCGTTGAAGAAGAGGGAGATCGAAGTGTTGCATAGGCAGCAGATCGAATCCCGAAAGGGATTGCGCAGTCCAGGCCAGAAGGGCAAGATTCTCAAGGAAAATCTCTCTCTGAGTGAGTTGCCAGAGAGGTAAGATTTCTAGTTCGTGATTTGTTAGTGGCAGAGGGAGCAGCGCAGAGCAGTCTTCAGGTGGGACGCAGTTTTCTGCAGTGTTTGTTGGGTCAGAAAAGCGTCAGAAGAAGGAAGAAGACACTTTTTGAGGGAATTTCTTTATCAGAGAATTCCAAGCCAAGGAATTATATTTCTCAGTTGCTAAGCAGCAGTAGCAAGGAGAAAATCTACTAACTCCAGCAGGGAATGCGTTGGCAACCTAAAAGCTGCGCAGAGGAGAGAAGGAGCAGTTCAACTTTTGTTGACAAAGATGACAGCTAATGGGCTGAGAGATCAAGATTGATTAGACGAAGCATCCAACTATGTGATCTGGAAGGCTTGGATCTCCTACCTTCTAGATGAGCATGATCTCAAAACCTATGTCGACAGCGTGGAAGTTGTACCCTCCAATGCAGATCCGCTCAAAAAGTACAGGGCTAAGATGGCAAAGGCCAAGTGGTTGATCCTCGATAGAGTGAACGATCACGTTGTATGTCACATTGCTGGCAAAGGGACCAGCCAAAGAGATATGGGATGCCTTGGCTACGTTGTATCAAGGATCTCCCGAGCAGCGGAAGATGTACTTGGAGGAGAAAATGAGATCCACAAGGATGCTGAAGGGGGAACGGATTGATCTGTTCCTATCGAAGCTTCAAGAAGTTCGAGATCAGTTGGAAGTTGTAGGATCAGCGCCTAAGCCTACAAAGATGGTAAGGTTGGCCATGAATTCAGTCTCATAAGAATGGCAAGTATTTGTCTAGAGTATTCTGGGCAGAGAGAAATTGTCGAATTGGGAAGGGATGTGGGCCGTTCTTCAACAGGAAGAGATGAGGTGAGACTTAGTCAAGTGCAAACTCGATGGCAACAGCAGCAGTGGGACCGAGCCCAAGGAGGAGGAAGAGAATGCATCCCTTGCATCAAAGGGGCAGCAAGAGTAGCAGAGGCGGAAGGACATCTCTAAAATCAAATGTTTCCAGTGTGGTAAATTTGATCACTACGCTACGCAGTGTCCTCTCAAGAAGAAGGACAAGGACGAGAAACATGATCCGCTGGTTGCAACCACAAGGATCGAGGAGGAGGAGTTTGCCATGATTGCCCAGATACCTCCAGGGGAGAGGTGGAGTGATCTAGTACTGTAGTTCGAAAAACTGCAAATGGGCAGGATCCTTGAGGAATCCACCTCTTGGGTCAATACCTTGCTACAGGAGCCCATATTAGAAGTAACAAGATGGACCAGTGTCAGTTCGTGCAGAGAAGTGCCAGAGTGACAAATACAGTGGCTAGTAAGAGTCAGATACTAAGCAATCTAGAGCTAGTGTTGGCAGCAATGCAGTTGACACAAAGTAGAGTTAGCAGCAGTCAAAACTCAGACGACTGATGCATCATACTGAACACAGTTAGTTCAATATTTTGGATTCTTTTCCATTGCAGATGTTGTAGTAGTTGACAGCAATTCAACAGAGTCAACAGCAGCACGAATGCAGCAAAAATCAGAGTTGCGCAGTAGTTGGTGGGCAGTGATGTTAGACATCAGCAGCACAGAGGGAGATGTTACAGAGTCAGGGTGATACTTCAGCAAGTTGCATTACTAGAGCAAATTCATCACGAAGAGGGAGTGTTGATTTCTGGCAGCATTGGATATGATGTAAGCATCAAAATTTGCAGGGAGGCTAGGACACATGTATTCCATAATACCTAGAAATCGTTTTGGGAAATTCCACCCGAAGACAGTTTTATTAAAATAATTAATTATTTTTAATGGATGCCTAAGTCTAAACTTAGGAAATTAAAATAATTAAAGGGTATTAATTAAATTGGGTGTGAATCTTCTAGAAGAAGATGAGGATCAAGCCAAGATGATCCGAGCCATTGATTAGAAATTAGAATCTAATCTGGGTCGTTGATTAATCAACGAGAAGATTATAAGAAGAGGCTTGATGGGCATTTGGAAAATCACATCGAATGGGATCAAGAGATCGATTTCTCAAGAGAGCAGCGCAGCAGTTGCATGAGAAGTCATCAAAGAGATTTCTTGCAGTGAGGGGCAGGGATAGTTTTCTGGTTGGAGAGTTTCCTAATCCGGGGATACATTGAAGAGAAGGCAGAGAGAGATCCAGAAGAGGCAGCGTAGAGCCGCGCTGAGGTAGTGTAGAGGCCTTGAGGAGATTCGTGGATTTGTTGAGGAGCAGATCAGATCCAGTGTCAGGATTTGGGGTGTGAAACCGGAGGGCCAAAAAATAGAGCATCTAGCCAATAGATCGATCTGCCAGAAGGAGTAGTGCAGTCCCCAGAAGGTGTGATGCAGAGCAGCGCAGTGACTGCGTAGAGGCAACTTGGGGCTAAACATTCAGTGGTTGGATCAGGGTCGATCTCTAATGACAGTGTGAGGTATTCCTCACTAATTCTCTGTAGTCAAATTCTCTGTATCGAATAGCTAGTAAGACATCCAAAGATTGTATTCAGAAATTATGGCATAATAATACAAACCCTCAGCTGCTGCACCAGTTTTCCCGCATTGGGTTTTTCCGGGGACATTTGTCCAAAAACAACGGTGTCAATTGTGTGTGTGGTTATTTCTTCTTGCTCAGTTCTTGTTTCTGCATATAATTTAATTAGTGAAGGTTGCAGTCGTATTTACTTCGATATTTACAGTGTAACACAATAAATAACTTGCATGAATTAACAAGTAGGAGAAGTAATATCAGTTTGTTGCAGTAGGGATTTGGGTCTCCAAATTTTCACAGACTTCTCTCTACAACTTACTTTAGAGACTAGCCTCAAAACAGCTAAGGATTAAGGTTTCACCTACTTAGGCATTTAACTAAAATAAACCAAGATCTTGCATCTCACCATGACTATAGGATTTTCATAACATATAAGATAGAAAAGCATCTCCAATCAGCAACTGTTCATCTGGTCATTTGGTATATAATTGATATAAAGCAAGTATTTGACTCCATAAGGCACTAGTCTCATGCAATAATCTAATCTAATCCCTAAAACTTGCTAAGTCAACCAAGTGGCTAGGCCATTCAGTTGTGTCTCCTTGATTTTTTGGTTGCCAACAAATGTAGCATTCTAACTACAACTTAAATGATTTTTTATGCCCTAACCACAACTTAAATCTGCCAACTGTAATTTTAAATAGGAACACATCAATTTGATACACAGAGACATACTTGGCTTCCGAGTTTGAGGTCGATCACACGCGGTTGTAACTCCAATATGCTCCCGTTACCAAATGACCAAAACCTCCCTGCCAAACTAGGCACAATCTTTGTACCCAACTCCAAAATACTGCCAATTTGAAGTAGTTTGGCCCCCGTGCCCAAAAGCCTTAAGAACAACTACTCAATTTTTCTTACTATCTATGACATTCTTCCTATTCCCTTCTCTTTGTCTCCCTATAAGAACTCCCTTCTATCCTCCATTCTCTTATAGCATCTCCTTTTCACTGCCTTTCACATAAGGGCTTTGAGTCGATCACATGTGGAGCGTACTCCTGCGTCAAGGGTGCTCCTCCTTTTATGTTAGAGGTGGTCATATGTTAGGTATATAGGATTATTCATTTAATACCTCCTTCATCGTCAGAGTGATTTTGTTTTTAATATTTAATTTAAAATTTATTCAATTGATTTCTTTATAGTTCTTTTTTTTATAATTAGTTCTTTTAAATTAATAATCTAATTTTAGAACATTAAATATTTATATAATTATTTCATTTTTTTTCTTATTGCTTTATCTTTATACTTTTCTTATTTTTCTTTATTCTCTTCTAACCTATTTTATATATTTTATATATATATATATATATATATATATATATAGAGAGAGCATACATTACATTTTCTACTTAATATTTTCCTTATAATTCATTTTCCTTATTATCATTTATCCTATTTTCTTTAACATTTTATTTGATGTATAATAAACAATATATATACTCTTCTTTTAGTTACTAAAATCCCTTGTAATTATATATATTTTGAATAATATACTAGCAATATTAAGATGGTGGTATAATCAAGTATTTCATAAATACGTTGGTATCTACTTACCACTTAGATAATTAATTCATTACCTTATACTTGGGTATTTCTCATAATTAGTTAGTACGTATACTAATGTCGTGCATGTGATACATGCATATGTAGCTATCATATGCATGTCTCGTATGCATGCTAATATTTCCATGTTCTTGATAATTTGGAGTGGATCATTACAACAAATCTCGCATTCTCACATTCCATAGGGACTACCCCCCGTAGCCTATTGTTGGGAGACAACTAGAACAGAAAGGGCAGGGATCAAAGTGACATCCCCCGCCTTGATCGTTGTCACACCGTGCCTATACATTTTAAGCGAAAACAAGAGTTACTAACACCCATTCCAATTTTAGAGCTAATCGAACCAATCTGGTAGTCATAGCTAAGAAGAAATCGCAATTATTCCTTGCCACAATAAAGTCTTGGACATATAAAAATACTGAACAACGTCAATTATAGTAAGCTAGTTTATGGTGTTTTCCCCTACTGACTATGATCATGGGTAACCCATGTGAGTAAACACATCTCCTATTGATACTACATCGACCCATTTAGAGGCGGTTGTCTAGCACCACGCCGACCTTCATGAGAGTTTCCAAAAGATAAAAGATTCAGAACTTCTTGTTTCCAATAAAAGAAGCCATCCATAAGCCGTCCTTGTCAATGTTCATTCATCCTTGAGAAACTAAAATTATATGATATAGTATCTACCTTATTACATATTATACATTGTCCATATCATATAATATCTAACCTATTACATACAATACACCATCGATATAATATTGTTAAAATAAATGTTAGTTTATAATGGTCAACTAAATATTATACTAGGAGGTTGTTAAATTCCTATGCCATTTTGGGAAGTGCTTCCTAAGTAACTTATCATTTTATCATTGTTAAAATTTCTCATAAAGTTAGTTAAATGAGAGCATTTAGATCGTTTTCATTGTGGAGGATGATTTATTTATCATTTCTTCCAAGAGAGGAAAGTGGATCTCAACAACTCACTCCTACTTTTTCTAAGAAGTTTGTTGAGATTAGAAATGTAATATTTTACAGTGATCATTGGAGAAATAATGGACCTAGGAAAACATTTACTTTTTACTGTGAGAGGAATTGAGCTCAAACCTATATAAGGGTTTGCTCTCTCTCTTTTGGCATGGTTAGGATTTGGGAAATTGAGGAGCTCTCCCCTTCGACTTCATTCCTACTTCACGTGATTGGAGCCTAATGGAAGATTGCAGGTATTACATTTTTTATGCGGGGCTTCTTTTGTGTAATTTATTTTTCATTTGTTGATTTCCATCATAGGAAAGCCTTGTATTGTTGATGTGAAGACTTTGTAGTGATCCATGATTCATTGGGATAATGTAATACCTCCCATTTTACTACCATTGATCTTGTATCTGGCTAATCTAATAAACCCAATTGCCATTAGCATTTATATGGCATCACCTTCATAGCAACATTTGAAATAGCGAACCTAGCTTCCCAAGGATAAATTTCTGCAGCAGAGCTCAGCAAGTTAACATTGATTTATGACATGCATGGAAGCCCCCATTCCTTACATTTCCATTCATTTGCCCTCTTCAATCTATGGCCTCTTGACTTCATTTTCCCAAGGTGTGATTAGGCACTTGATCTTGGGGTTTTCCTTCTTGCACCACTCACTTTTCCATTATACTACTACGACCAATTTTGACTTTTCAAAAATCACCTTATGCCTCCACCCCATAGCATTAGCAATCTTATCTTTAAGGAAGCCTCCCTCAAGTTGGAGAAAAGCCAACCGAAAGTGCAAGGAAGAGTTATTGTGGCGACAGTAGGTAGCTTTCCTAAGATGCATAAGACTAGCCCCTTGATTCTTGCGACCAATTTTGCAAACATCAAGATCGAGATAAAATCAACAAGGGTCAAAAAAATGCAAAAATCGTAACAATTGGGAAAATATGGATAAAAATCGGCGAACATTAGCAATTTTTTGAAAAAAAATACAAAGATTAAAAATGTCAAAAAGTAAAAAAAAAAAATCACTTAAATCCCGATTTTTTCATCAAACCACAATCTTTTTGCACAGTTTATGGTAAAATCACGATTTTCTTCCCTTGAAAAAAATTACAATTTTTTCAATCAATTTGATTGACTATGCCAAAAAATCGTGATTTCGTGATTTTTCACAATAAAATCGAAATGTTTGCAACATTGCTTGGGACATAACATATGGGGATGATAAACTTTGTTGTAAATGAGAACAAACCCCAAGGATATTGGGAAGAAGTAACAAACCATGATGTAGATATCTTGATGAAGGAAGCATGCCATGAACCTTAACCCTCACGAATCTAGTGCAATAATCTAATACAACCATGATGACCCTACCCTAAAGGGAGTCCTAGAACAAGTAACACCTCCTAAACCATGAGCACTACCTGTGAAAGTTTGGCTAACCCAGAATCCTATTGCAGCAACTGATGTTATTTATTCTATTTGTTAATTTAACTAAACAAATTATTTGTTGTGTGCTACGGCAAATATCAAAACAAATACACTGCAACCTTCACAAATAAAATATTGCAGAAGAAATAAAGACGTTGGAAGAAATAAATGCACACACACAATATGACATTGTTATTTTCGGACTAAGTCCCCGGAAAAACCCAACTCAGGAAAACTGGTGTAGCAGTTGAGGGTTTTAATATTACGCAGTAGTGAAAATATGAGTACAAACTATGGATGCTTAAACTAGCAATCCAAACAGAGGAAAACTGGCAAAAATAACTAGTGAGGAAAATTCCTCACTCCACAGGAGATTCGACACTGACCTCAACTCGAAACCAAGTCGTCCCTTGCTACCTTTGCATCAGCCTATGCAATCACTGCGTACCTCTAGCTCGGAACTGTATCACCTCTCACTGTCTCGTTAGTTGTTGTCTAGGAAAATGATACTCTTTGCCTTCAGACCCTTTGCCCAACTTTTGGCCCAAAATCTTGACTTCTCCCCAGCAAAATGGAAATCTCCCCAAGAGGGCTCTGCATTGCCTCTCTCCAATGTACTCGCCAGAACTGGAAAAGGTTCTTCTGGCCTCATTATCTCTGCCACTCTCTCACTGCTTCGACCTCACTGAATCACTTCCGGTCTCACCATCTCTACCCCTCTTTGTTAGTGTGTTCTCCAAGCCCCATCGTCTTTCTTCTTACAACCCTCTGTTGAGACATCAACGGCCAAGATTAGATCTTAATCTATGGCTAGGATTAACTAGAAGTCGATCCGTGTGAGTTTCTAAAATATTCACACCATAACTTAATTAATTCTGATTAATTAGTCATATTCCCTAAGTTTAGACTTAGGAAATATTTAAAAAATGACAAATAATCTAATTAAGTCATCTCTAAGTGGAATTTCCATAAACGATTTCTGGGTTTTAGAGATCTCATGTATTCTAGCCTCTCCACAAAATTTCGTTGCTAGAACACATCCGATGCTACAAAAGCTAACATTGCCAAAACTCCTGGTCTTTTATCTAATAACTAATAAATAGTGGCAATGGTTTTGTCTATGCTCACATGAGTTTTAAGTCAAAAATATAATATCTAGTGAGGTAAGTGCATCTAAAACAAGCCCAAAGAAGACCAAAAGACTACATTATAATGTCGACAACCAATGAAGACCCGACACCTGCTCTAACAGGGGTGTCGTTTAGCAAGCACTAAGCAGGTGTACCTACATGGGGATGAATCTCTAATAGCCACCCTAAGGGTCTAAAAATAGTGCATTTGCCAGCATTCCAATCTACAGTAACCTATTCCTAGGCCTGTGTGAGCTTAGCAATATGTGATCTTTAAGGCCAACATCAAGAAATTTCTATGGTGGGGAGAATAGCTTTTGCTTAGCCCAAAAGGCTTGTAAGTTGTAATCAATCCCCATATGTTTGGAAACTAACGAATAGTACACATGGTACATCCTCACTATAATTTTGGTCCATACTTCAAACCTATGGTATATCCTCACGATAAATTGGGTCAGTACTTCAGGAACATGGCACAACATTTAGAATCAACTAGTCACCATAATTTGGGTCGTACTTGACACATGGCATCCAAACTAGTCTTGGTTCACCATCATTCAGGTCAATATCTTTGATACGTGGTGAATCTCCAAAGGCCACACTCTCACTAAGTAATTTGGGGCCTGATGCTAAATGAACCTAATGCTCCAAGACCATTCTTCCTCATTCGGGTCAATATACTAGACACAAGAAGAATGACGATCCTCTGTTAGACCATTCTCCCTAATTCAGGTCAATATACTTGACATTCACATAGGGAGAATGTAAGTCCACGATGCTATCTCATCAACACTCCATCGCAACGAGAGAGGCATTCTCAACAAGTCCAAGCATGTCCTTGAAGTATACAAACTTCACTCTGGACAGAGGCTTTGTAAGAATATCAGCAATTTGTTCATCAATAGAAAGTTGAAACGAACTGGAGCTTCATTGCTCCCTTCTACACCATGTCATGAATGAAGTGGTACTTGATCTCGATGTGCTTCGCCTGTCATAGAAAACTGGATTCTCTGTCAACTTCACGCAGTGTTGATTATCACAATATATCATGGTCGATTCTAGCACATGATCAAATAGTCCCGCAGGTAACTTCCCAAGCCACACTACTTCACAACTCGCTCAATTGGCTACAATATAATCTGCTTTGACAGTATTGATGTTTGCTGCTTGGTCATCCACGAAATCATAACAGAGTCCAAACTAAAGCAACCTCTGAATGTACTCTTTCTGTCTTCAGCACTCCCTGCCTAATATGCATCTATATAACCCTGCAGTTGTATATCACCATTTGAGACATATCTCAAACCATAATCAACTGTACCACACAAATATCTCAATACATGCTTTGCTGCAATCCAATGATCATGTCTTGGTTCCACCTGGAACTGGCTTAGAGTATTCGCTGCAAAGCAAATATTCGGCTTGGTATTAACCAAATACATCAAAGATCCAATTAGTTTATGGTACATGGATGGACTTACCAAATCTAACTCAATGTCTCCCAACTTTCTCAGAATTGTCATCATCAGAGTCGCCATTGATTTACAGTCCATGATTCCAAATATCTGCAGGATCTTGATAATGTATTTTCCTTGACCAAGGAAGATTTCACCAGGCTTTTGCCATACTTCTAGACCCAAATAGTAATGCATCAACCAAAGATCCTTCATATCAAATTCAAAAGCTAGCTCCCTCTTACTTCGAATAATGAGATGCTCCACACTTGTCAGAAATAAATCATCAACATACAATAATAGGATCACAGGTTCATTCTTCTCAACCTTGATGTACAGGCTTGGATCAACATCACTTTTG
Organism: Pinus tabuliformis; assembly: GCA_031772625.1. Taxonomy (NCBI): domain Eukaryota; kingdom Viridiplantae; phylum Streptophyta; class Pinopsida; order Pinales; family Pinaceae; genus Pinus; species Pinus tabuliformis. Next base: position 528,924,119 of record CM062819.1, on the reverse strand, counting down.
GAGAAACCAAGTCTTGTCAAATAACTATCAATTTGAAAATATCAAGCTCTAGGTTCTTGCTTAAGTCCATACAAGGCTTTCTTCAATCTGCAAACGTGAGCCTCTCTTCCATGAACCTCAAAACCTTAAGGTTGTTCTATGCACACTTCTTCTTCAATCACACCATTAAGAACAACAGTCTTTACATCCATCTGATATAAATTCCAACTAATAAAAGAAGCAATAGAAATAATAGATCTAATGGTAGTGTACCTAGCAATCATAGCAAAAGTCTCATCATAGTCCTTCCCCTCTTTCAGAGAGAAACCTCTAGCCACCAATCTTGCCTTATATTTGTCAATATTGCCATCCACTGCATGCTTGATCTTATATACCCATTTGGAGGTTACTACTGACTTTCCTTCAAGTCTCAGCACAATCTCCCATACATCGTTCTTCATAATCGATTGGTATTCTTCCAACATTGCATCCTTCCAAACTTGTTGGCTAGTTGTCTCTTCATGGGTGGAACATTTAGGATCAATGAGGTTAGTCATCAATGTTGCATAACCAGAATACCTCCTTGGTTTCTTGCTTTCCCTAAAGGTGTCACATATTGTTGCATGTCCTTCTGCGTCTTGCAAAGTGGATCTCAGCCAAGCTAGTCTCTTCCTAATTTCAGGAACAACAATTGGGTCTAATGGATCGCTAGCCCTTTTGGCTCTTCTTAATGATCTACAGGATGTTCTAAAGGACCTGAACATTCTTCCATAGGGGCTTCACTTATCTTTGGATACATGGATATAGAATGGACAACCAAATATTCTCAAACGTCCAACCTGTGGTTTTTGTCCCATGAATGCTTCTTCAGAAGTTTTATTTTCCAAAATTTCTATTTTGGATATAAACGGTTGTCATAGAAGCTTCACTCCATAGAAACATAGGCAAGCCTTGATCATGCATCATTGCCTTAACAGATTCTTCAATGGTTCTGTTCTTTCTTTCAGCAACCCCATTTTGTTGTGGATTGTAAGGGACTATCAACTCCCTCTTAATTCCATCTTCTTTACAAAAGGAAACGAGCTCCTTGGAAGTATGTTCGTCTCCATTATCAAATCTAAGGATCTTGATTTTCTTTCCCTTTAATTTTTCCACTTCAGCCTTAAATTCCTGAAACTTGTTAAAGACTTCATCCTTTGTCTTCATGAAGTAAATCCATGTCTTGTAAGAGAAGTCATCGTTACATAGTATTAGACCACATACATCAAAATGCACTAGATCCAAAATTTCCTTAGATCTACTTTTGCTGATGGAAAGGGCTTCTTGACATTCTTCCCAAGTGCACATCCTTTACAAACTTATTAATGTTCTACCTACAAATTTGGAACACCTGAAACCATTTGTTTTAAAGCAGACAAAGCTCTATAGTGAAGGTTGAGCAGGTTGTTTCAAAAGCCTATACAACCCTCCTTCACGAACTCCAATTACTCTGGCAGAATCTCTACTAAAGTCGTTGGGCCATACAAGAACTTTTCCATCAACAAATGCTACTCTATCTCCCTTATCTTCCAAACATGAAATGGAAACCAAATCCTTTTCAACCCTGGTACATATAGGATATTGCTAAGATGAACACTTTCACCTAATTCCAACTCAATAGAAGTTTTTTGAACGCCTTTTACAACATAATTGTTGTTGTCTCCAAGTTCTATCTTTTGAGATAATCTTCTTAGACTTTTGAGGTTGTCACGATCTCCCGTCATGCACCTTGAGGCACCACTATCTACTAGCCACAAATCATCGTTATTTGCAATAGAATCTGTAAGAGCATAGACAAGATATAGATTAAAAAAAAATAGTACCTGATTCTTCAATTTTGGGTTTCTTTGGAAATTCATGAATGTTTGATGTGGTGGCATGTTGCTTTCCCTTTCTCTTTCTATCATTTGATATTTCAGGACAATCGTGTCTATAGTGACCAAACTTGTGAGAATTATAGCATTGAACTTTCGACATATCTCTCTTTCCTTGAGGAGCAGATCTTCTTCCTTCATTTCTTCTTTGGAATCCAAAGTTCTTTCTTCCTCTAGCCTTTTTAAACTTGCTACATATGCTTGAGAATCACCTTCTTCAAATCTTTGAATCTTTCCTTTTGATATGAGCCTTGATTCTTCTTGAGTATATGCAGTCCATAGTTCTTCAAACATGGGAGCTTCCTTTCTGGGACATATACATGATGCAAATAGTCTCATGAATCAGGTAGACCATTAAGTGTTGTAGTCACTAGTTCGCTTTTAGAAATGACTTCATCAATTGCTTGAAGTTGATCTCTTAATTGAGAAATCCTCATGAAATATGAGGCTATAGTATCATTTCTTGTCATCTTAACATCACGAAGCTCATTCTTCAAACTCATTGCTTGACCAATGTTGTTGATAGTGTATAATCTAACTAGGGCATCATACATCTGCTTTGAAGATTCAAGTGTTGCAACATAAGGAATCAAGTGATCTTTGATAAAGACCACAACGACACTCATAGTTGTGATGTCATCCTTCTCATATTTTCTTTTTCCTTCACTATCTGATGGTTCAGTGACCTTACCTTTCACAATACCTAAGAGATCATGCTTTGCAAGGATAAAGTCAATCCTTATCTTTCAAGCCCTGAAATTTGTAGCTCCTTCCAATTTACTCTCAAACTTCATAGAGAAACCCATGATCACAGATAAGCAAACAGATTGTAGATATAAGTCTTCTTTAAAGAGAGATCTTTTACCAAAGCTTCTTCAAGAGTGATCTCAATGTCATTTCCATCACGAAAGCTTTGATACCATGTTGATTTTTTCAAATGCAATAGATACAAGCACAAATTTCTGAAACATTGATAATTACTTTTAATGATGTAGATCTTCTTTTCAGCAATTCTAGTTTATCAATCAGCAATTACACTTTAAAAATTCAACCATAAAAGCATAAGGACGGTAGAGATCACAATGCACAAAGAGAACACAAGATTTACCCTGGGAAAACCCACTTGGGGGAAAAACCCAACAACCTTTTCCTTAGAGAAATTCTTTAGTTCAACAAGAGATACATCTAATGCAACTAGTCAACTATGAGGTCAAACTGACCAACAAGCTATGAGCAAACTTGGACAGGCAGCCCTCTAGTCAAGTCAAGTCAAGTCAAACTTCTAACCTTCAACTTCGGCCCTCTCTGATCTGCCTAGGCCGAATTTTGGCCTCCTAGAATACGCCCAGAAATTCACACATGCGAGGTCAAGAGAGAGAGAGAGAGATGCTAGAGATGAATTCATCATTCTTATCTTTCTTCGTCCTTCTTCTCCTTCGCTTGAATGCCCAAAATATTACTTGTTTTATGAAAAGTCAAATGGTGCCTTGAGGAGGACGTCGAATGCTCTTTATATACTAATATAGTGATCTCCCTATTTGAATGGGTGTATCTCTTCACTGGGGCCGACTTGACTTGAGGGGGGGCCAACTTGACTAGTTTGGAGCCAAAAATTCAAAATTCAAATTTCAAAATTCTCTTTTAAATCTGAAATGAAGAACATTTCTTATAATAATTCTTTCAAGGGCTAACCAATGAAAATGACATGAAGAACATATCTTACAATTACATTATACATTTCAAGGGCTAAAATATAGATTATGAAGACCGACCATAGCTACAGAATTCAACACTGGGGAACCAGAATAAAGAGATAGACAAATTATAGTACGTCTGTTTCTGTTAGCAAGCTGTCATGATTGACAGTTAGAGTACAAGGGCAATCTAATCTTGAACCACTAACACCACTAGTCAACTCCTGATATGTGCAGACAAATTCACCTTGACGATTATCTTTGTTGTCTTTTATAAAAAGATTTTGAGGTAGAGTTGAGCTTATTCTGTGTACATATGAACATGTCCATAACGGCATTTTATACTTTTATTACAGTAAGTGAGTTTTAAATCAGAAATTCTGTAACAGCCCTCCAATCTCAAGAAAAATACCACCTATACTCTTCATCCACTTCAAAATTAATGCATTTGAGTCCAAGGTAAACAATACCCTGTAACTTCAACCATCTCGAAAATAATTTGATGATAAGCATACCTCATCTAGAAGGCCTTCATAAGTCAACTGGGAACACATTGGAGTAACCATGTCCACCTGTAAAAAAAACATACAATTTAATTGACAACCTGAATTCCAGTAAATAGAGGTTGCATCTATAGACCACTTTAAAGATCATATTGACAAATATCACTCAAACAAAAATGCAAGCAAAACAAAATGAAACAAAAGGAAAATGTCTCAAGAACACCCAACAACCTCCTACAAGAGACCAAGTGTGATGAAATAGTAAACCTCAAGAACCAAGTTGCTGTAGTGGTGATACAAAGTAGCTGAAGCATGAGAGGAAACCCAGCACAGATGTATGCCAAAATAACCCAATCATTCATGAACATAAGAATGATATTTATTTAAAACTGAAACAAATACAATTATAGAGGAAAATGCATTTAAGGGTAAAACTTTGGGAATTAAAGGCAAAGAATTACCAGCTTATCCCCTAAATATACTAGTCCTTATGTACATTTTTCTAGGTTGGACGCTAAGAAATACATGGAGGCTATTGCAAATAATGATAGTCGCGCTGTCGTAATATTGCAGGAAGGTGTGTTATTAATGGGCAGGTCAGCCATCAGAAATAACAGTAAATCAACAGCAACTAATGACAGCAAAGCAGCCAACTAAGAAGGCAATAAGACTGCCATTTAAATGGTAGTATAACTACCAATTAATAAGTAATACCACGAAAATGTCTCAAGAACACCCAATTAATAAATAAGTAATAAATCTATCAATTAATAAGTAATACCACGATTATTCGATGTTTATAATACAGGCATTATTGCACCACAATTAAATGTTTATAGTCCAACCATATTGGGGTATAATAGAGCTGTCATGTAATATATAGTACTGTAGATAAGTTCACAAATGCTAGCTGTTGTTAGTGATTTGTAATACGGTTGTCCTTTGCTAATGGTGTATATCTTTGTAGTATTGTACGATGAATTTTTATGCAGGGCAGTAATATATATCAACTTTGTGAGACTCAATGGGGACAACAGGTCATGACTCTTTTGCATAGAGTGACAATATTTTTAGCTGTTTCTTCATGGTCTGCATAGACTGCTGTTTGATTTTACCTTCCATCACATATAACAGTTGGCCAACTGCAGCCAATGATAGCACAGCAACAAATTAAGAAGGTGATAAGACTGTCATTTAAGGTGTAGTGCAAAAGTCAGTCATTAAATATTAACACTATAATTAAATGTGTATACTATATAGTACAGCCACTATTAATGTATAATAAAACTATTATTTAATGTATAGTACAGTGGATGTTGAAATTTGGGAAGGTCGGAAGGTATTTCTGAGTGAATAAAACCCACAAAAAGAGAGTTGGTGGGCAAGACACCCAAAGTTTGGGGTTTTGACCAAAAGGAGTGAGCTTGAAACCCCCAAGGATATGAATTTAATATTCTAATTTACTGTTAAGAGGTTGAGTGGGCAACACCTTAATGGAACAAGGGGTTCCCTAAATGACCTATGCACAACATATAAATAAAGCCCAAAGGATAGGCCAAGACATAAGTGAGAAGGACTTCACTTGTGAGAGAGGAGGCTAGAAGGACTTAGCCTAGACAAGCAAAGGAATCGCAGACAGCCCTAGAGAAGCAGCGGCAAGCATAGAAGGAGGCTCAGTGTGTATTCTAGTTAGCAAAGGTGAAGCCACAGTCAAGCGAGGTGAAGCCGCAGGCAACTGTTTGTTGTTACAGTGGATTGAGACCTAGATCTGAGGGCTCAGGCATAAAAGAAGTTGAGGAACTCAAAGTATCATTGATAGGCTGGTCAAGGTCTGTACAGCAAAGCGAGGGCCTAAAAGAGTAGCCCGCAGATGGAGCAGGGTCGAAGTGTGAAGTGTAGGACCAACTAAGGCTAAGTGCTGAGGTCGAGGCCTAAAAGAAGCAGGTCAAGGGCCTCACAATGTAAGAACCGAAAAACTGAAATGCAGATACAGTAAGAACCGAAAAACTGAAATACAGATACAATAAGAATTTTAAAGCAGGTACCTACCTAAACTGCTACCTGAACTGCTGCAGATGATGTTGCCTGCGGCTACGCTGCTCCAATTACCGGGAAACCAATTCCACCCAGCCAGACTGAGCAGAGCCTGGCTGCTCAATCCAGTAAGCTTCTCAACAGAAGCTCACTGTCCCCCGTGCCCAGAACCTCAGAATGTGCTTAAAGCTCTTCCAATGGTCAATTTTCTTCCTCCTGGTTTGTCCTCCTGGTTTTCTCCTGATTTTCTCCTGATTTCTGTTCCCCCCCTTCTCAGCCCATTATCTGCGGTTTATAGCCTGCGTTTAGCGGTGGCCGCCCTGCACACCAGCGACTCCACCGCTTTCTCTCGTGGTGACAGCATTCCTCATGAGCGTGAGTCACACTCCCGTTACAGGTGTTTATATGTAGCATTAAGGTATTTAACGTTTAAACCTTATATATGTGTTATTGTCATTATAACACTATCACGCCTCATTATAACCATATAGCGTATCCTTTATAACTTTATAACAGTTATATGTACTTTATCATATTTGTTTGTCATTTAACTTTATGATATTCATATATACTTTTGTTTTATTTATATTTGTTTTTAATATAAACTTTATAACTTTATATTAATTAATTGTTGATACTAATACTTAATCTTTATTCGATTTTATTAATATGATTATTTTTTTTTATATTCTGGAGCGTATAATATATGTATTCAGAGATGGGTCGTTACACACAAACTATTGACAGGCTGAACAAGGGCTGAGACAGGCAGGCTGAGTACCTAGGAAGGAAGCCGAGGGTCTATTTGGAGGTCTAATTGGACTAACCGCAGAGGATCTGTAGGAAAGGAAGGTTGCAAACCTAGAACAGAGGGTTGAGTCTGTGGAAAGGAGGCCACGGGAAGGGCCGAGTGCGTAGGAAGAAGGCCGAAGGTAACAGCTGGGCTAAAGGATTAGCCTGCTAGTGAAAGCAGTGAGGTCGAGGCTGATATAGTAGGCCAGAAAAGAAGGACCAAGTGTTGTTGTCCATGATTCAATGGTTTATAGGGCTGACAGCAAGAACAGCCATTGGACAGAGGTTTAAAGGAGCAGACCCTGTGGACAAAAGAAGGTTGTAGCAGCAAAGGAAGCTTGATTGAGGGCTACAACAAGGTACAGTGAGGCTGGCATGAGGACTGAGTGCTAAAGGAACAGCCCAGGTGAGTTAAGATTGAAGTTGTTGTAGAGTAAATTTAACAATCCAGTGTTTAATGATCACTCCAAGCACATCGAGATCAGGTAACATCATATCAAGGATTATGTGTAGAAAGGAATAGTAAAGCTACTGTACATTCCAATAGATGAGCAGGTTGCGGATATCTTGACGAGGGCCTTAGTCAAAGGCAAGTTCGTGTTTTTTAGAGATAAGTTAGGAGTTGTACAGAATCCCTTCCTCGCTAAGAGGGAGTGTTGAAAATGTAGCGATGGAAGGTGTTGTGGCTTGTGCCTTAGCTAGGGAAGACCTCGAATTAATCTTTCTCTAGCTTGAATGCGAGTTCATGAGATAGACTTCAGTTAAGATGAGTTGATTTCCAGTCTACTGAAATGGTCATCAAATTTGCACGCGTAGTGTTGGAGCTTCAATTCGTTGGAGTCTTCTTCAGTTAGACTATAGGATGAGGTGGCCGAGTTAAGACTTCAGAGATAAGAAGTGAAGAGATGATGAGTTGTGTCCTCAGTTAACTCGAATCACAACTAGAGGAGATCAATAAGCAACTTGAGCTAGTTAACTGAGAGCTATAGTCCAAGTGTAACTGGGACTTGCCCTAGTTAACTAACAAAGTAAACTCGTGACACTAGTGTGAACTAGCATTCGACCAAGCCTCCTTGCATGCATTGAATTCTATTGTGAAAGAGAAGGACGAAGGCACAACATAATTAATCATTCTTTGTGTGGAATGCATATAGATTGAGAAGCAAGAGTACGCAAGGATTGTGGAGCAAAGATCAAGATTGTAACGAATAAAATATATAAATAATATAAATATAATGGAAATGATAATAATCATAATTAATTATTAGTTAAGTAGTAATTAGGTTGAAGAGGCATGTCTAATTAAGACATGACTCTTCATGAAGAGACACTTCCTTAGTATATAAGCAAGCCTCTCGTTCTCATTGTAATTCATTATCATTCTTATTCATTTTATTTAATATAATATTTATATCCTACATGGATATCTTGACATTCCAAGTCTTTTGGAGTAATTAATTTGTAGAAGGAACTTTGTTCGCTTCATTTGGTATCAGAGCCACGTTTGGCTGATCACCAGGCCTTTGGCTATCAACCTATCATCAACCTTGTTGCTGTCATAATTGAAGTGTTTCGCCACACATTGGGAGATTCTCCATTTTTTAGGTCTTTGGCCATTTGCTACTATTTAAAAAAATAAATAAATAATAATAAAGAATAAAGAAGAAGGGTATATAAAAAAAAAGAGGAAAGGAAATAATATATTCTGAACAAACAAAAAAAAAGTGAAAAAATATATATATATATATATAAAAGGTTTTACATTATTGATAAAAAGTGCATAATAAAGATAAGCGGGAATCTTTTCAAGTATATTTAAGACTTTTTACATGGAGAAGCCCGTGGTTTTAGAAACCAATGGTAATTGCCCGTGGTTTTAGAAACCAGTGGTAAGTTTTACATTTTACGTGGAGAACATTAACCGAGGTTTTAGAAACAACCCATGGTAATTGCCCATGGTATTTTAGAAACCAATGGTAATTGCCCGTGGTTTTAGAAACCAGTGGTAAGTTTTACATTTTACGTGGAGAACATTAACCGAGGTTTTAGAAACAACCCATGGTAATTGCCCATGGTATTTTAAAAGTAAAAGATATTTTGATAACATTGGAGAAAAAAGGTGTGATCTAAATAATTTTAATCGTTCAAATCTAAAGATTGTGACCGTACCAAGAGTCACGTCTCATCCAAATTTTCTGAGAAAAAAATATTATTATAATTATAAAAAGGGATACTATATAAGCCTTATATAGTTACATATAAAAGGAAAAGCAGGTCTCAAAAAAGTATATATAAATTTTATATAATTATAATTTTATAATATATATAAATTAAAATTATATAATATATATAATTTATTTTTATATATAAAAAAAGTTATTATTATATAGAAAAAAAAAATTAAAAGAGTGAAAAAAAGAAGAAGAAGAGAATATTTGAAATATATATATATATATATATTAATATTAGATTTTTATAAGAGAGAAGTGGAATATATTTTATAGATTAAGAGAATATTAAAAAAAAAAGACTGATTTAAAAAGGTATTTAATATTTAAAGAGTAAAATGGAGACTAGTAATGAAAGGTTTCCTAAAACCTTTAGTAAAAGTGTTGATACATTATTTAAAATCAAAGGATCGCTCGCAGGAAGAGATATCATAATCACTGAAAAAAGTCATTATGTTGGTCCTAAATGTGCTAACCAATTGGTGATTCCCGAATCAAATATAGTTGAAAAGAATACTCTTTGTGGATATGACAAACAATATGACATAAGCAATCTACACCTAAGTATTGGAGATTACACTTCTACCTCACAATTCACCGTGAAAACCTTATATTCTAACGATAGTGACATTGTTTTGGGATCACCATGAATGGAAACTCTAGGTTCCTTTATTCTAAATACAAAAAAAGAAGGTTTTTGACATTTTCTTACAAGAAGAAGAAAATAACGCTCCAAGATTTTACACTGGAACCAAACTCAGTAACGCCAGAAGATATCTCAGATATTTCAAAAGTAATTTCTCAAGAAGGTAAAAAAATATTACAAAATATGCAAAACGAAATTAATAAAATCACTGTTGACAAAAATGAAGAAGTTTCTCGACTTAAAAACCATAGTGAAAAATTGTTGACGCAAATTAAGAAACTTAAGAAGGATAAGAAGTCATTAGAAAGCCAGGTACAACAACTTATCAAGAAGGAAGCATCAAATGTAGGAATTCAAGTTGATGACAAAACAACAAATATCGATTCAGTGAATGTCACAACTCAGGAAGAAGACAAGCAAGTTGAAGAAAACACGCGCTTGGATGTTGCAGTTCAAACAATGAACATCCCCAGTGAATGTTTCATAACCAACTCAACAACATCTTCGCCAGAAGAAAATATAAAAATTGGCACATGCCCAGTAAGGAAAAATCAAACAAAAAAAGTTCCATATCGGCATCCAAATCATGAGAACAGACAAATCAACCATGCTACATATTTGAACTAGTCAAAACCGAAACAACAAACTAATGTTCCAGAAAAGAGTAATGTAACCTCAACCCAGTGCTACGAGGACAAGTCGTTACAAAATTCCAGTGATCAGAATGCTATACAGAAGATTAATCTCGGATGGTCTGATCCCTTCTCGGTGCGACAATTTTGTTTGTCACTTAGAAGATCATATCAGCTTGTATCGACGAAGATGATTGTTCCAAGACAGAAAGACTTTCGAAGCCGAAAAAGAGATCAAGCCTTTTTCATCGACAAGCTTTGAGGACAAAGCTCTTTGAGGAAGGAGGCAATGTAACGAATAAAATATATAAATAATATAAATATAATGGAAATGATAATAATCAAAATTAATTATTAGTTAAGTAGTAATTAGGTTGAAGGGGCATGTCTAATTGAGACATGACTCTTCATGAAGAGACACTTGCTTAATATATAAGCAAGCCTCTCGTTCTCATTGTAATTCATTAGCATTCTTATTCCTTTTATTTAATATAATATTCATATCCTACATGGATATCTTGACATTCCAAGTCTTTTGGAGTAATTAATTTGTAGAAGGAACTTTGTTCGCTTCAAAGATCCGCAGAGCAGGTCAAGATTATCTTCAGCAGAGAACAATCGTGTGAAGGACTGAGATCAAGTGCAGGGTCAAGAGTATCTTCTCAGGGGCCGAGAGCAGTTATCAAGATCAGGGCAAGAACAATTGTAGAGCTGAAAATAGTGAGGAGTGTTGGAAGTTTCGTAGCCAAGGTCAGTGTTTTCATCTCGAGAAGAAATGAAAAATCTAAATTTATATTTTGTGCTCCTATTGATCAAGGTTGGCCTCATATTGTTTAAGTCGGCTAGGCCCCTTGGAGGCATCCATTTGGCCCCTTTCAAAGACTATATAAAGAAGACCTCTCCTCATTTTGTACATCAACTCGTGATGTGATTATCTTTGGTCCATCGTAGTTAGAAGCAAAATAAGGGGGTCAAAAATCAAGAGGAGGGCTCGGCACTTGATCTTGTTCTTGGTTACTAGTTTGGCTAATATCTTGATGTTGATTTTTTGATGTATTGATGAAATCTGAACTCTCTCTCATAAGAAAAGATTTCTAGGTTTCCCCTTCTAGGTTTTGCCCTAGCCTCGGGCCTCGCTTTTTGTGTCTCTTGTCTCATTGTCTCATGGTTCCTTTCTACTGCTCTTTCTTGCTTATTGGATGAAATTTTCTTCTATATAATTGCTTAATGATATTGGATGAACGCTAAGTGGAATTAGATGCTAACTGATCATTAGAAGTACTTATTTGTTGAAGAAAATTATTCTAGCTTGTTTGCCTTAGAAATTTCAACATGGTATTAGAGATATGGAAGATCAAAGAGCAATTTTGAAGGCAAGCAAAGGTTTGGTCAAGTCCAAGTTATCTCTGATGAAATGTCGAATTCTTGTGGTACATTATTGTAACTAGACCAAGATTTTGAAGGTTATTAAGGGACTGAAGTTTAGTAAGATCGAAGATCTGTTACACCTATGGGAATAGCAAGTTATCTATGTAGCCTAATTCTACCCTAGAAGAAAGAAATATCTGTGACTAGTACCCTGTGCGAATGATCTGAGTTCTGTAAGTCTATGTTTGAGGTCCGAAGGTTGTAACTTATCTCTGTGGAAAGGGTCTGAGGTATGGTTACTAGTCCAAGCTATGGAGATCCAAACCTTACTAAATTTATGCAAATTTTGTGGAGTCATATCTCTGGGGCAACCAAAATTTTCATTAAAACCTCTGAGGAATCCCATTCTCTGTAATTATGTGAGCCTCCTATGGCATTTCATGAGAAGTTTGATGGCACTAATTCTTTGTAATTGTGTGAGCAACCCGTGGCATATCATGCATGATCTGTGGCTTATTGCACTATGGATTTGCGAAGTTCTAAGGCTCATATCTCTAAAGGTCTATAGTATTATTCAATCTCGAGCCGCCTCCTCCATAAACAAAATCTGAGCTCCCTCATTCATTTGATCTACGTCATTTATCTCTGCAACAAGCAAGCTCCTCTATCGAGCAGCTTTGTGGCACCCTTTGGTAGCTCTAGTCCGAATTTTGTAATAAGTATCTCTCTGGTTCATACGAGTTTATATGTGGCACTATTTTATGTTCATGCGAGCCTCTCAATGATATATTTTATGTGCTTCATGCGAGCGTCTTTGTGGCATGTTCTTTGTATGGCATGCGAGCTTAACGCCTATCTTTTGTGGAAGGTTGCAAACCTAAGGCACTTTATCTCTAAGGAAGGAGTGCAAAATCTGAGTTTATCTCTAAGTGGAAATATGTGAGCTCTTGTGACATCAATTGTCTAAGAAAAATTGTGGACATGTGTTACTTATTCTTTGTGGAAATCATGCGGCCTTGAAGTACTTCTCCACTATGGAATGACATGAAATTTGAGACCAAATACCTGTGACACCATGCAAAGTCTATGAAGCACATTGCACTAAGATACGACCAAAAGACTGAGCCCAATCAAGGAGATCTGGAAAGCCAAATAGAAGACTAGTCACCAATTTTATTGAGACAACATATCTTCCCAATCTCTGGAAATTTGCAAGCTTTGAGACACAATATCATATCTTTGTTATGCAATCTCCTGTGGCATCATATCATCTATGTTATGTGAACTTTTTGTGGCATAATTCATCTCTATTATACAAGCTACATTGCGGATTTGAGACTTCTATGGAAGTTTGCGGACCTAGGGCACTTTTTCTCTATGGAATACAGTGCAAATATGATAGCCTTGCATACGATAATGGATAATGTGAGGTCTAAGTCATTCTTACCTCTCCATGACATCTGAGTTACACTGAAACTATTATCTCTGTGATATCCATGACATTTGAAGCTACAATTAAAAAGTTAGATGATCTGAAGTCTAAAGAAATGTAAGCCTAATCCAAATTTGTATTTCTAATCCGAACCTCTTTGAGGGATGTTCAAGATCTCAGATGAAGAAGACCTTTTTTCCTGTGCTCAAGCCCTTCTCTGTGCCTAGGTTGAGGTGACTATATCCAAAGACTATCTCTGAGGTAAGATCAGGAGTCTAAGCCTATATGGCATCTGTATTGTTGTGTTAAGATGATAATATGAATCAAAATGGTGAGCCTTTTGAGGCTCCAAGCCAGGGCAAAACCCCTCCAAGGGGAAAACCCAAAAGAATTCTCTTCCTATAGAATTAGATCAAATGAGATATCCAAGACCCATAACCACAAAAACTTCCACCTCTAGATGCCAAGTTAAACCTTCCATCCTTCCAATGGATTCTGTTATCGCGCGGATTGACACGACAACGCTCAGACCGAGGGCTGTCACTCTGATCCCCGATCCCTCCGTTTAAGCCTGTCTCCCGCGGCTAAGGGGGGTAGTCCCTATGAGATAATGAGACCAACTGTCGACCAGTTGGTTAGGAGACACGAGACACGATCAAGATAAACACTAAAATGATTTAATTAATTGAGCAGACCAGTGCCTTAAAAGATTGTTATTAAAATGATTACTTGTTAAATGATATAAAAAAAACATAAACCATGAACAGTAATCATTTGTCATCAGCTAAATCACATGACCAAAACGATATCCGGCAACTGAAAATTTTGAAGAGATAAATGCCTTAAGTCACCACGAGAATCATGAATTATTAACCAGACATCGTATTCGCATCTCGACTTCAAAAAATTCAGATCTCAGCATGAAAGATATAACATGAAAAACCACTGAAACTGGCAAAACTAATTTTCCACAAAATTTTAATATTTTTTCAAAAAATTTTAAATCTTTTTTCAATATTTTTTTATATTTTTTATTTTTATTATAAAAATGAAAATTTAAAATCTAAAAATTTAAAATTTAAAACCTATTCTAAAACTAAATCTAAACTAAAAATAAAATCTAAAACGCTTAAACAAAAATCTAAAACATAAAATCTAAAAACTAAATATTAAAATCTATATAAAAAAAAAATTAAAATCTAACAAAACCTAAGAAACAACTATGCAAATATATACATATTATAAACCTGAATCTAAAATCTAAAAAAAACTAAATCAAAATCTAAAAAAAAAAAACTAAAATCGTAACTTCACGTAAACATTTTCTTTTTAAAATTTAATTGAAATCTAAATGAAACTTTAAACTAGCCAAAATAACCTCGCTACTCTAAATGATTTTATTTAACATACAATTGAAAATTCCTAAGCAAATAAAATCGAAATTAACAAAAAGAAACGATAGCCTAACTTACGCATAAAAAAAAAGTCTAACGGTGAGAGGTATTACGCCTAACCCTCAGCTGCGATATAACCACGCATTTACATATTAAATCAAAAACCAAGCATGAAATCATGACCTGGTCTGGCATCAGAATACGATTGCGTCCAAAAAAAAAAATTCTAACCTAAGCGTAACACGCAATACGGTGAAGCATTACCAGCGTAAGAAGGAAAATGCGAGCCGAGAAGAACTTACCAGATCAAATCGTTCTCGGTAATGCTTTAGGGTTTTACCTGTTCCGTCTGCGTAGAAGGGATCAATCCGTCTATCTGGCAATATGCTTGATGCGTGAAGCTGCAAATACCCTGATCGTTTGTGCTACTGAGATCAAATCTGAAAAATCCCGCAGATAATGATTTCGTTTTGCCTGATTAAAGCATCGATTCAATGCATTTTTGCTGTGGGCGGACAGGGAAAATGGCGGACAGAGCAGCGTTGAAATCTGAACAGTCGACGGCGTGGATGGAACCTTCTACAATGCTTTCAACGCAGGGATGTAGTTTCGTTCCAGAGTATGCAGGTTTGACGGCGGATGAATGCTAAAATGGGCATTTACATTGATCCAACAAATGGCTGAGCAACTCTGTCCGCATACAGACTTGTGGATATCGATTTATCTCTGTTTTCAACAGGTTCTCATGCCTGCCCGCATAACCCAAAACCTTTACACGAAATGTTCTGAGCCGATTTACTTGAACGCTTTGGATGCAAGAGCACGTTCTTCCGTCAACGCATCAAAAATATCACTAAGTATTATTCAGTATATGCGTTACAGTTTCTGACAGGCTCACATGATGGCAGCAATTGATAAAATGCGTTGATGTTTCTCTTTGCTGATTGGCCAGATAATGATAGATCAGCACAATATGCAATGCCCTTTGATAACCAGACAGCGGTGAGGAGAACGTATCAGATAATATCTCTGAAAACCCTGTACAAGAAAACACAAAAGAGAATAAACACCCAAATGAAAAATCTGTGTAAAGCAGAGATTTAAAACCCTAAATCAAAAAATTTTGAAACCCTACAACAGCTGATTAATTTACAGATTTGGCCCCTTAACAGCCAGATTCAACAATAAGCACAGAAATATTTTAAAGAAATAAAGATTTTCATATTTTCACTGTGAAGAACTTCAGAAAATCTCTCATGCAAATTAGAAAAATAAACCGAATGATAGACCCAGGATCAAATCCAACTGGGCTCAGCAAAAAATGCTTGCGGGAGTTGGCTGGTTCAGCCGAGAACTTCCCCGAACGCCCACAAAATTCCTTCAGAAAATGCTTTTTGCACAGCTCAAAACAACCGTCAATAAAGAGGGCAAAAATGCTGCTAGATCTCAAACAGTAATGGAGATACCTGCCATTACTTCAGAAACCCTAACAGCACTCAAACCCTAGCAAGTGGACAAGATACATGTGCCCACACTACTCTACAAAAAAGCTATTATTAATGGTTGAAAAGAAAATATGCAGAAAATTTAAACAATCTCACAGCATTTCAAAAGAGTAACACCAGCAAGATATGGACCCCAAAGTCTTCTTTTATTAACCAGAAACAGATTTACAAGAGAGCTTCTTCAGTATCAGACTCACACATCCAATGATCTGAAATGACCCCTAGCACCCTATATAAAGGAAATGACTCCAACGGCTAGTTCGAGTGATCCATGCTGAAATGATCTCGACCGTTGATGAGGATCAAGACATCTCTTGATCTCATCTGTCGATTTATTAACTTATTATTAAAATAATATTTTGCATGCATTCACTTAAAATATTATTATTTTATTAATTTAGGGTTTTTGCTTTATTTTTTAATTTTTTATTATTTTTTATTTATTTCATTTTTTTATTTTTTATTTATTTTATTATTTTATTATTTTTATTTATTTTTTAATTTTTTAATTCATTTTAAAATGGATCATCGAACTAAGCCTTCGGAAACATCACCTAGGACCTAGGACTTAAGACTCATGAGGGGATTTAGAACATTTTTCGACCCTCAGGACACATTACATCATGACTTTTACAATTTACATCTTAAGGGAGAAAACCCCTTTAACATAGACCCTCACAAATCACCCAGTTTTGCGACACAACTATAATCTAGCAGATCAACACACTAGGATTCTCCTAAAATTCCAATGACAAAATCCATCCCGGCTTTGGGGTCAGGTTTGAAGGAAAACTCTGCCGATCCATGGATCGGTGAGACGAAAAACCTTACGGGACGTAGATTACCACTAGAAAGTTAGGTCCACCTAGGCAATTCACATACACGACTCATGTCTGCTAAGATTATTTACAATTCATACATGCAGACTGGGTTTACAATCAAAAAAGATCAAGCTGCTGATGATGGCAGGATGGCACGGACACATCGATCAGGTGCTGCCCCTTTCTGTCAAGAAAAAGGGGGTGCACTGCATGGGTAGTTGACCAGTAGAGGTCAACATCTGGCTCTACTTGGGGACACTTTGCTGCTTGCAGGAATGTGAGAATCCAGAATCTGCATCCATACAACACAAAAATAAGTAGCGTCCATCCAAAAATCAGCATATACATTAAGCACAGGAAAGAAAAAAGCTCTTCATTTATTAACTATCTAAAGCAGAAATGAAAATGCGGAAAAACAAGGAGTAGGGTTAGAAATACGATACAAAGGATGCCCCATGGCATCAGATGTGTTCAATATAGTGTATACTAAGCATTTGCCTGCTTTCAGGCAAATCTGTCGGCTGCTTGTCGGATGTGCCATGTCCAATTTTGCATATGGTAGGACTCTTTCCTATCCGAAAATCAAGTTGCTCGCGGCCGTCTGATGCGTCAAATCTTCTTCTTATTTTCTTTCTCTTGCGCTTTTTCTTTCTGGCAGGTTGAATTACTGATGACCTGGAACTTTCTGTTTCAAAACTATTAGATGAAGTATGCGTGATATGTCTTTCTTTAGCCCGCATCTGATCTTTATCATTCTTAAGTCTATCCGGATCACCTTCAATTAACCATCTTTCAATCGAATCAATAACCTCCTCATAATAAGATGGAGCTTGTTGCAGCACATGAGAAGTTCACATTGGAAGTTCGCATTATAGAACTTGTTGTTGTAACTACAGTGGGTTGTCATGTAATTGTGGTGGCTCACATTAGTGTGACTTGATCACACATTAAAAAATTGTTCTTAACTACAATAGATAATAACGGTAATTTCTATTGTATACCTCGAAGATGACAGTGATGTCATTGCAATGGTGACTCGTTGATGGCTTGTGGCATGCTCTATGGCAAAATCCTGTAGCTCGAATATGTGATGATAACAGTGCTATGACGGTTACCTCAATAATTCTTTGTAGGAATTTATCACACCAAGATACTTCTCCTCCAAAAGAGATGGCATTGACACTACATGTTTGAATTGTTAAATCGATACTTTGAGAAGCACATCTTAGAAAAGCAGTCTCTTTCGAATGAGATTTGAATATCTCTTTGAAACAATTCCCGTGATCATGGAAGTCAGGTAAATCCAATATGAGGTATGTTGGATGGTGTTGTCATTGATGTCAACTCTAGGGCTTGACTTTGACTAAACACTTGTCATTGATGTCAAACAAGTTAATGAACGCTCTTATATTTTTTGGATTACATCAAGTTGGAAGCTCCACTATTAGATGGTTGAAAACCCTAAGTTCTAGGCTTGGGTTCCCTGGTCAAGGGATATACCCCAAACTTGTAGAGGGATTTTGGAGAAGCTAATCATTGACTTTATCTCAACGATCCACGTCATTGGATTCTCCTCGTTGAGATGTTTCTGGTGGTATGTGGTATGCCACGAGAGGCCGCCTAGTTTGAGAGATATTCACGTTTGACGCTGAAGACCCCAATTTCTAGGCTAAAACCCCAAGGGGTGGTGACATAGCACACATTCATTAGGTGTGGTCATTAAACACCAAGCACAAAGGTTATTTATCATGTCTTGTGGCACAATATTTTTAGGAAGGCATCATATGTGTTGTTTTCACCCATAGGAAGTATACCTCCTTAATTAAAAAGCCGAATTCCTCAACATGAAGGCAGCAAATCTATTTTGCTTAAGGGCTTAAGATAACCGCTCATTTGAGTTCATTAGAAAAGTCAAAGAGATGGCATACTATACTACTTTGACCTAGGGTATCATAGCGTGTTTGCCTCAAATTTTTAAAACATTGAACCTCCTTCCAAAAGATTATCAAACTCACCTTTGGGTCTCTAAATTCAAACTACATTAAACTTCAAAAGGGGTTTACCTATTAAATATCTTCCAAAAATTTAATTTCATTTTAGAGACTCCTCCAACGTTCACCTTAGAAACCCCTCTTATGCCCACACATGAGAATATAAAAGAAGACCTAATATACTCTCATAACACACAAAAAATTCAATGAACTTTCTTATGTTTAGCTCTGAAATTTTCGGCTGCCTGAGGAAAACAGTGAAGTTCTTAAGAGGGTAGGGTTAGGTTTTATTGTGTCTTGTGATTCGTTGGTTCAGGTCTTTTCAAGGAGAGCGAAGCGCAAGGTGTTATCTTGGTCTCGGACTGGTAGTTTAGGGTCTAATTACTCCTTCATAACTCACCATCATCACAGAATTAAAGTTTCGGATCTGTATTGAACTTCGGACCTGAGATCCTTGAATTTACCTGAGTTTGCTGGTGGAAGACTGTCTCATTTAGGGCACAACAAAGGGTGCAGGACCTATATTACAGGTCACTCTTTTGATGAAGAGCGAGGATAATGTTGAAGCAAAGACTCACAAATTATAGTCTTCGGCCTTCAGGTAAGCTTTTGTTTAGTCTTCAATAAGTTCGGATTGTCTGTAAGTACCTTGGTCCTGTATACTGTTGTTTCCTTTATCATTTCCTTAGGCATTATTGCAGTAGTTTGGAGCATTTGTTTAGAAGTTAGGTACAAGTCTTCATCACAGATTTTCAGCCCCCTTGCAGTATAATCAAGTGTCGATTTGGTTACATTTTTTGGATCAAAGTTTTGCTACATTTTGAAGGGATATCCATTACACCTTAATCAGTGCTTTTCACTGCAATTTGTCTTGGTATTTAGTGTTTAGTTTCGACATCAAGGGTCGGACTTATAGCAGTTAATCAATCATCTAGGGCACCAAAAACCACTGAACTATTTGGGGTAATTGTCACAAGTTTTGTGGGCTTTTGGGTTTCAGGGAAGACCTCCAATTTGACCCTCACTCGTTTAGTTCAGACCTTGGCAATAAGGTTCAGATCTTCATTGAAAATTCCTTAGCATTTTGGCATCTACTTTATAGTATGGACAGAGATTCCCCTGTCAATATATGACTTTGATTTTCATCATAAAACAGTGGCAGTAATCTCATTGTATCAGTGAGCAATTTCAAGGATCAAAATACACTAAGCCAATCATTGACTTCAAATTTTGGTACAGATTTATGTTATGGATCAAATGCACTAAGCCAATCTTTGATTTCTAGTTTTGTTGTGGTGATTGATATTCTCTTAAAGCCTCAGAACAGTGCAGTTTCTCATCAACAACATGATTCAACACTTGATCTCTTGACTTGGTTGCTTACATACTATACACAGCCTGCATAACAGTATACATATTAAACTAATCAACATAGCAGAGATCTATAGCAGTAATCTATACACTATAGTTGACACAGTATATATAGTACTAATCTATACATATGCATGACAATAATTCACAGCTTATAACAATATAGCAGAGCTTTGGTAAGACAGTGGTTGTATCCTCAATAGTATTCAAAGCCGACTTAAGTGAAGTATAAAACTTGAGCCTGCACTTGTATGCAATCTGACCAATTGAGTGTATGTAAGTCAGTTGCATCATCTGCTACATAAGTTTTTGTGACTAAGGAATTTATCTTCATAATCAATAGTGGCTTACACTACAGGGACGTGACACAGTAACATATAGGCTTCAACAGTGACATTGATTGTACCTACAGTGACCTCAGTTAATAAGTTAATAAGATAGTGACTCTTGTATGAAGTTGAGATTCGACATTGATATATGGCAGAGATCTAAGTGATCTTGCAGGACATTGATATGATGCTTTGACTTTGACTTGACATGACCAAGCAATGAAACAGGGAAAACAGTGCATGACAACAATCTGGAAGGTACTTCATAATAATATCTGAGCAGTAATAAGACGTATGCTTGTAGCTCTCCTTGGGCAGAGTTTGACAGCATTGCAAACAAGTCATAGGGATGATCTAAGGCACCTTGGATTGTGCCACCAGCATTGGACATCAGTGCCCAGTATTTGCAGCAGCATTACCAGCTTGGCACAGTGTTGTGGATGATTGCTCTATGAGCCATTGAACGCATGAGGCTGAGAAAGGTAAACTTCAAGGCAACATCAAACCACTTAGCCTCGTAGCTAGCCCTATGGGGCAGGAGAGGGCTCTCTCCGGTCTATCTCGGTAAAGATCTTCAACAGGCGAGATAGCCAATGAGGAAACACTGATTTTAGGCTAGTAAACTGATCAAAAGGTTTAATTTGGGATTTTTAGGGTTTTGGTGGAAAGTTGGGGAAAGGCAATTATGGGTGCGGGGATTGGACACAGTTTTTGCAGGGGGTTCTTTGGGGCAAGGTAGGAGACTGTACTGATGCCTTTAAATTAAATGGATGGATAGAAATGACCGGTGAGGAGCTAAAGAGAGCAAGAAACCTTCAAGAGTTCTCTTTAGACAGATGAAAACATAAATATTAAGCAAACTTAAAAGCAGAGCATGACAATCATGAATTCTACTTTAACACTTCATTCGCCTAATTTGCAGAAGGAAAAGTAAGATGATGAATCACATAACAAATTTACAAGTACAAAGAGATACACACCATCAATACATGTAACCACAGGAATCCCAAAAAAGACTGCAAAACCCTGGTCTTTCTTCCTTTGCCAAAACTGCAGAGATACAATGAATAATACAATAGTAGCTTCTCCCTCAAGAGTCCAACCTCTCCAACCTCTGAAAATGACTAAGAAAATACATAATATAAGCAAGCTAACACCTTTCCTTGCCTCTAGGCGTCGAGCTCATCCTTCTAGGAGCTGTTTCAACCAATTCTAAACTGAGCACTAAAATCTAGACAGTCAAAACAACTTGCCTCTATAAGCTAGGAAACCAATTCATTCATTAAATGTTTGCTATTTCATGAATGAATCTTCTAGAATAGGTAAATAAGTGTCATGTCAACATGAAAATACATTAATTACATCAAAGAGGGTGAAAAATCCCATCACAAGTCAAAACTAGTCAAAACTGGACGAATTCCTAAGCTGTAGATGAAATCCTGTGAAAACTGCCCAACAGGTCGCGCCCTCTTCCTGAACGGGTCGCGCTACTTTGCAGCTGATTTTGAGGTACTTCCCGGTGTCCAAATGAGGCAAAAGTGGGCTTGTTGGAAAGGTCTGGATGTCTACTTTCCAACCCAAGTGGAATTTCTGAATTTGGTGATCATTTGCCCCTCCAAAATTGCAATCTCCCAAGACTGCTTCCTGTGTGTCAAAAATGTGGCAGAAAGTCATTTTTTGCTTGTTTTTTGACCTTCTCGAGGCCCAAAACTTGGTGAAATTTCTTGGCAATGGCTGAGCAAGTGTAACTTTCCATGACAAATCCAGAAATGCTGAGTTTTCCCAAAATGGAGTTGCCCAACGAAAGGCGCGCGACCCGTTGGGGAGGAAACCCTGTGTTTGGCACAAAAAATTCACAATTGACAAAATTTTCTCCAAATTTCTTGAAATTTGGGCTGGGAGTCTCCAATAAAGTACCATGCTCAGTCAAAGAGGCTTTGGCCAAAATTTGGAGTGGATCAGGCCTTTTCCGTCGTTTTAGTGCCTTGGCCAACCTCCTTGGATCTGGCGATTGCAATTTTGACATTTCTCTAAAACCATGACACCTGTGCAAAAACTGAAGGAGGTTTTTCTTCTTTGGCATGTTATGGACAAAAACCCCTCTCAGTTTTCCAAAATTCATCTTTTATTGCTCTGGAACATCATTTGAGGGCGACTTGTCCCGATGTGTGAAACAAGGAATTTTGTCGAAATGGAGCGAAATGAAGAGGATAGGGGGCTTCTAAATTCTTGGGGAAATTTTTGGGAGTGGGGAGGGATGTTAGGAAGCAGGGGAAAGTGGAATCTCAAAGATTGAGCGAGGGGAAGGGGTCGAAAAGGGCAAAACACAGGCCCAACCTAGAAAATTGCCAGGTTGTAGCTAGAAACTAGGGTTTGTGCGAAAATGAGGAATTTTGCGGATCTAAGGGATGGGAAGCTTTTAATAAGGTACTTTAAGGATAGGGGAAGGTGTATGAACATCAGGATACAAGTTTTGCCGATGATTTGACCATTCGAGAGAAATGACCTTGCCTAGGCGCAACTGAAGCATGAACAAGGTGTAAAATGACTCATTTGACACTGACATGATAATGAAAACCCTATGAATGATGATAGACTCAGCTGAATGATGACATGGACCGACATTTGGACAACTTTTAGAAGGAGTGAAAGCAAACCCTAGACCTAACGCCTAGTGACCAAATTTTGCTTGAAAACTCTTTGAAATGACAAAATTTGACCTTGACACTCTGAGACCACTTTGTAAGAGCATATTTGATCACTGGAGGAAGGCTGGAAAGACTGACACTAACAGTAGCCATGGTCAATATTTTCATAATGACAAAATTGGAAATTTAAATTATATTTTTGCCTCCTAAAAGATGATAAGTCAGCTCCACTAAATGGTAGGTTGGTTGGGCCCCATAGAGGCACCCATTCGAACCCCTATGATGACTATATGTGTGTGTGTATGTGTGTGTGTGAGAGAGAGAGAGGGAGAGAGACAATTGCTCCTTATTTGGGAAATTCATTTTGTAGTATCAATTCTATTTTCTACAAGCTATATATGGGAAAAGAAGGACGAAATCTGTGAAGAATATGGAGGCTTGTATTTTGGTGTTATTCTGGTCAGTTATAATGATTATTACTCTGTTTCTGGACAACATTGATGGCCATTGGATTCTCTCTCATAAGGAAAGCAATTTTGGGTTTTCCCCTTGTGGGTTTTGCCCTAGCCTCTGGCCTAATTCTTTGTGTCTCTTGTTCATTGTCTCACTGTGTATTTTACTACTCATTTCATGTTTGATAGTTGTTATTTTCAAAACCCCAAAGTCCAAATGAAATTTAACAGAACCAAATCCCTTCACCAGATAAGTGGAGTTGTCTCCAAGGATGATCTTTAGATTTGTCTCCCTCTCAACCTGATTTAAGAGGACTTCACGATACCCAGAGAAATGTCTAGAAGCCCCACTATCTACCAGTCAACTATCACAAGAATCTGGAGGAGAGGAACTAGAAAGGGCAGAAATAAGAATAAATTCAAATTGAGTGGCGGCTGCATTATTTCCATACCTAGGGTTTCTTGATCTCTTTTGAAGACGAGGGCCTTCTTCACAATCATTAGGAGCATCTCTTCTTCTTGTATCATTGAACCTATTGTTGTTGAAGTCATGATTGTTGTTGTAATTGGACCTTTGAGCATCTTTCTTTTTCAGACAATCTCAGGCATAGTGACCATGGTTGTGACAATTGTCGCATTCAATATTCCTTAATCTTCTATTAGAGTCCTTTGATTTGTTGAAATATGTAACTAGGTTTGGTCTTCATAATGACATATTTAATGTTGATTTTATGTATTCAAAGAAAAGAGAAAATTAAATTTATTATTATTGTTCTTGAGGCATGGGTTTCATGCTCAAGGAAAATTTATTTTAGGTCAAGCTCCCGTTGAGACCTTCTAGGATTTGTCATTGAGTCCATAAAGTCAAGAGTCATTGTCATGTATGAATAACCCTTCTTAGGCATGTTACATATTGTAATAAAAATTATCTAAGTCAAACTCAAGCCAAATAACCCTCCACGACCTTCTCAAGTGCTTATGATCAAGTCGGCCTACAAAGGAGCAAGTCGGCCTATTTGAGGGCTCATGAAGGGCTATATAAAGGAGAACTCGGCCTCTCTAAAGTATATCTCACTCAAGCATCAAAAAAAGTTCGATCAAGGAAGAATAAGGAGCCTAATACCCAGCGAATGAAGAAGAGCGAAGCTTTTTATGATCTGTTTTGGGCTAATTCTCCTCCACACGTGCGAAGGTTAGGGCATCATTTGCAGCAGTGAAAGCCGAAAATTGCATTCACTAAAAGGGGGACGAATTTGGGTCAAATAATGTAAAATTAGTGAGCCGAATAATCAAGGAAGGGAGTCCAAGTCAAGCGAAGTCAAAGGGAGGATGATCTGTCCATATTCTAGCCACACGTGTGACCTAGGGGTTTTGTAGAAGAGGTCGAAATTGCAGTCTACAACAGCTAGCCTAAATTCTAAGTTAGGGCTGAAATTTGAAGTTGTGATACAAGTTTGACCAGCGTTGACTTGGAGAAGGAGAAGTTCATCAAGAAGAAGCATTGACTTGGTCTTAGAGTGGTTATTAGGTCAAGGGTCTAGGTCTTAGAATTCGTCAATTGAAGATTCTATAAGAAGAAGAATTCGGTGGGTTTTCCTCTCAAGCTTGGAGAGGTTTTCGCCCTGGCTGATAGCCTACATCTTGTGTCCTTTGTCTCATTGTTCTTTATGTTTAGGTAATTGTTTGATGAAGAGAACATAATAATAATCAAGCTAAAGACGAATCTAATCAAGAAAAGTAAAAGGCATTCACAAGCAATTATCATAAGTATCGAGAAATCACCTATATTGCTACCCCTAGTTTTCTCAACATGGAATCAGAGCTAAGGTGACAAGTCAAGAAAGGGAAGCTCATCAAAGGACAAAAAAGGACCGAAGTACTAATAGATCATCAAAGGCATCAAAGCATCAAGAAGATCCTCTCATCTCCAAGGGATTTTGAAGACAAGGACTACATCATCATCATGAAGGAAGTCAAAACCCTAGTTCGTTTAAAGAAGGCATCTACACTTAAAGCATTCTTGGGAACCTCGCTCAATCATCACTTTGAAGAAGGAAAACTCAAAGACCCTATCACAAAGAAAGAACTATTATCTGAAGCATCTTGAAGTCTACTCATCTAAGGAATCAAGAACAAAGGCATTGTCATCATCAAGGATTCAAGGTGATATCCATTTCATTAGATCAAGGATCACTTTTTGAAGGAAGACATCTTCATCAAGAAGAAGTCATCTATTACCAATATCATCATTAAAATCAAGAAGGCAACAGTCTGAAGATAATGTCATCAAGGAGTACCTTCACAAGTATATTTATGTCTACATCTGAATATGTCAAAATGTCTTTTTGCAAGGAAAGCAACAAATTGGTTGGGGTTTCAAACTTTCTTGGATGGAAGAAAAGCACAGATCTAAACCTCATAGAAAATGAGGTCATGGAACATCTTAAGGGCTCAATCACTAAACCTCCAAAGGAAGAAGCTCAAGCACTTACAAAATTCATGAAAGGAGAAGTAAGGGCTCAAAGGATTCTTATAAAATCTATTAAAGATCCCCTCAATCGCTATGTATCAAAATTAGAAACTTCAAAAGAAATATATGACAAACTTGTAGACTTGTTCTCCGTAAGCACTACAGGAGAAGTGATCTCATTAAGATAAGAACTCTACAAAATGAAGATATCGAAAGAAGAAGGAATAGCCTCATACTTTATGAGGGTGTCTGAAATAAGGGATCAACTGCAAGAGTTGGGAGAGATAATGTCAAAAAAGGAAATGACAACCATAGTGCTCAATGCACTACCAAAGGAATCTGGCAAATTCACATCCAACATCTAAGAAGGAAGCTACTCCATTCAATGAACTATGGTCATTGTGCAAAATCGGAGAAACCACGCTGAAGGCAAAAATCGACGTAGGATCAAGCGAGCAAGCTCAAGCATTCGCTGCCATGGCTAGAAGAAAAGGTAAGTTTGGTAAGCTGGGTCCTCAAAAAAAGAAGATGAACATGTTGAAGGTTCAATGCTATGGTTGCCATGAATATGGGCACTACAAGAGAGATTGTCCAAAGCTCAAGAAGGACAACAACAAAAGAGGAAGGGAAGAAGCCCATATCACTAAAGAAGTGGAAGAAGCATAAAAGAAGAAATCCGAGGAGGAAGTAAAAGATCTCTACTATGATTGTGATAGTCTTCCTCACCTAGTTCTTCTCAAGTTTTTGTTTCAAGTTTTATGTTGTAAAGTATAGATATTATGTAGGAATCATTAGAAGCATGATAGGATGCATCATGTTAGGAGATGGCATCATAGAAGCATATGATTGAAAGCAAGAGCTCGTGACATCATCATAAAGAAATGTGAAAGATAGCTGAATTAGAAGTTTATAGCAATCACCTATAGAAGGAAGTAGCTCTTGGTAACCTCATCAGAAGCATAAGTAGTACTTATGGGAAGAAGAAAGTCATCTGGTATAGAACCCAACATACTTTTCTCAAAAGGAGCATTTGCGAGATGAGGATGATTAAGATCCTCCATTGGAATCTTCATTGGAAGGTTCACCAACTAGAAGAAGCATCTTGCCGAGAATTCCACCTTGTATGGAATTCACAGGATAATGGTATGATGTCAAAAGAAGTAAGGCAAGTCAAGGTGATTGAAGTTCTTTCAATCAAGGAAGTTGTTGAAGGAAGTCTAGATGACCAAAAAGAAGAGATGAGGTATGTATGCTTGTATATGATAAAATTGAGTAATGTCATATAGTTGCAAATAGCTTGCATAAACACTCCACCTCATGAGCATGATCAAGAAAAAGGGATCTCCTCCTTTGGAAGGATGCATAAAGGCATGGTTCACATATTGACTAGATGAAATCAACATAATAAGTTCTCATATGGAATATGAGGTTGTTGACAAAAATGAAAGATCAATGGATGGAAGTTCCCAAGAAGCAATATGTGAAGAAAGTAAGGAGAGGTCATGAAAGATGCAACTATGGACACATAGAAAAGGAAATAAACATCCAATGACTAGAAGGATTGATTGTGACATCTCCATGAAAAAGGTATGAAGACTTCGATGAAGTCTGGAAAGGAAAGAGACCCTTGACATTTAATATTTTTGGAGATGTGTCAATATGTATGCAAGATGTTGATGTTACAACAAAGCAGATGTCATGATGAAAAGACCATCACAAAGGTAATTTTGATTTAATGTTCATTCTTGATTTTTGAACAATATCTGGATGGGCTAATGCAAGGCTACCAAAGGAAGAGTTGTAGATGTCATCTACAATTGATACTCATGTGGTAGGATGAAAGATCCTGAAGGAAACATGATGTGAAGAAGGTAGCAAGGTATGAAGGAAGGCCAGATATGGACTAATGGATCACTTTCCGATGAAAGAAAGGATGACATGACTGACATGATTCATAAATGAAAGTGATGGATGGTTGATGCCCTACAAAGAAGTCCCAAAAGATGAAGACTTCAGAATGATGAGAAAGAAGTTCATGACATCGAAAGGAGGAGCTCTTCAAGCAGTTGATTGTCCAAAGATCTCCTCCTAAAGAGCTATTGGAACTTGGAAGCAAGTCCATGATTAAGAGGGAGCTTGGTCAAGTCCCTGGATAAGCGGGAGCTTAGGTACATTCATTTTATAAGAATGGGTGCATTACTTCATTGGAATGGGCATATCCTCCCTGGTTGAGAGGGAGAGATAGACACATCATTCTTATCCTCACTTGGGAAGAAAGAATGGAGGATTGGGTAAGCATCTGGCATCTGATACTCTTTGAGGATGTGATAGGGCATCCAAGATAAGAGTAGTCGTAAAGAGGATTGATATTCTTTGAGGACTGGGAATCAAAGATAAGAATAGTCCTAGTGGAACATACTCTGAGAGAACCTGGGTGGGGTATGTTCTGAGAGAGACAATGATGAGGGTGTTTATAAATCATTTGTCTCGCCAGCATTGTGCTTTGATCTTGTGGAGAGATAGAGTTGTTAGTCAAGGCCTTGTTATGTGACAATGTTGGATGATATGATGTTATAAAAATAGGTTACCAATCCAACTCTTCTTATGAGAATTCTTCAGATTGAGAATGTCCAAGTAACTTGTATGGATTATGAATACCTCCCTAGTTAAGAGTGTTGAAATATGTAACTAGGTTCGGTCTTCATAATGACATATGTAATGTTGATTTTATGTATTCAATGAAAAGAGAAAATTAAATTTATTATTATTGTTCTTGAGGCATGTGTTTCATGCTCAAGGGAAATTTATTTTAGTTCAAGCTCCCATTAAGACCTTCTAGGATTTGTCATTGAGTCCATAAAGTCAAGAGTCATTGCCATGTATGAATAACCCTTCTTGGGCATGTTACATATTGTAATAAAAAAAATTTAAGTCAAATTCAAGCCGAATAACCCTCCAAGACCTTGTCAAGTGCTTATGATCAAGTCAGCCTACAAAGAAAATAGTCGGCCTCTATAGAAGATGAAGTTGGCCTATTTGAGGGCTCATGAAGGGCTATATAAAGGAGAACTCGACCTCTCTAAAGGATCTCACACCCAAGCATCAAAAAAAGCTTGATCAAGGAAGAATAAGGAGCCGGATACCCAGCAAAGGAAGAAGAGTGAAGCTTTTTCTTATCTGTTTTGGGCTAATTCTCCTCCACACATGCGAAGGTTAGGGCATCATTTGCAGCAATGAAAGCCGAGAATTGCAGTCATTCAAAGGGAGCCAAAGTTGGGTCAAAGAAGGTAAAATTAGCAAGTTGAATAGTCAAGGAAGGGATTCCAGGTCAAGCGAAGTCAAAAGGAGGATAATTTGTCCATATTACAGCCACACGTGTGACCTAGGGTTTCTACAGAAGAGGCTGAAATTGCGGTCTGCAACAGTAAACTGAAATTCTGATTTAGGGCTAAAATCTGAAGTTGTACAAGTTTGACCAGCGTTGACTTAGAGAAGGAGAAGTTCATCAGGAAGAAGCATTGACTTGGTCTTGGAGTGGTTATTAGGTCAAGGGTCTAGGTCTTGGAATTTGTCAATTGAAGACTCTATAAGAAGAAGAATTTGGTGGGTTTTCTTCTCAAGCTTGGAGAGGTTTTGGCCCTGGCTGATAGCCTACATCTTGTGTCCTTTGTCTCATTGTTGTTTATGTTTTGGTAATTGTTTGATGAATAGAACATAATAATAATCAAGTCAAAGAAGAATCTAATCAAGGAAAGTAAAGATCATTCACAAGCAGTTATCATAAGTAAAGAAAAATCACCTATATTGTTGCCCCTAGATTTCTCAACATGATTCAGGGGCAGGCTTTCTTGAACCAGGTAGTCTCCCTCTTCCTTTCCTCTTCTTGCCTTGTGCAGCAAATGCAAAGGGCTCTCCTTCTTCATGCTTTTGAATCCTATCTCTGGAGATCATCCTAGTTTCTTCTTGAGTGCACTTGCCAATGAGCTCATCAAATGTCAGGAACTGGTCATTATTGCTAATAATAGTAATGAAGGTTTCCCAAATAGGAGGAAGGCCTTGAAGAGTGACCAACACCAGCTCTTTGTCAAATATAGGCTTACTAGCAATCTGCAATTGATCCCTTAGTTGGGATATCCACATGACATAGGATTGCACAGATTCCCCCTTATTCATCTTCATGACCTTGAGTTGATTCTTCAAGGAGAGAATGTGATTCAAATTGTTGACCTCATAGATCCCAACCAGCTTATCATAGATATCTTTGGACTTCTTCAATTTTCCAACATAAGTAAGTAAATGATTTTCCAATGAATCAATAAGAATTTTCTTGGCTTTGAGCTCACCTTTCTTATATTTTGATTTGGTAGCAGCAAGAGCATTTTTCGATGGCTCAAGTACTTTTCCTTCCACATATTCCAAAAGATCATTGTCATCTAGTATGACTTCCAACCTGATCTTCCAAAGAGCAAAGTTAGATGAATCACCCAGCTTCTCTATGTCCTTGAAATAAGAGGTAAACATCTTAACCAAGTCAAATAGGCTCCTTTAGCTTCTTTCAAAGATGATTGTGCTTGTCTCTTGACTCTTTGGGCTTGTCTTCACCTTGGCTCTGATACCATGTTAAATTGCCATTATTTTATTCTTTGTACAACCTCTTAGCCCAATATTTTCTTCAATTAGCAATCAAACTCAATCTTTCAATGATAAATAGCAATTGTAGATAGAAGACAATCAAGAGCAATAACAAGAGACAAAATTTGGTCAAAGACCAGGGAAAATCCCCAAAGGAGAAAAACCCTTTCAAATTCTTCTTCTACTAGATTGTCATCAAATGTTTAGCAAAGAGATTACAATGTTCCAATTCATCAATCAAGAGTCAAAGTCAAATCTTTGACTAGCCAACAAAACTAACCAATCAATATCCAAAAGATGAGCCCAATAGTCAAATCTGGTAATGAGTCAAATCTGCAATTCTGGTCAAATTCAATCGCAACAGCAGCAATCCCAATTGGCCAATGGTCAATGATCAACTTGCCTCCAAAAGATCTCGGTCAACTATCCAAAAATGTGGCCTTGAACGTTGGTCAAAATGCAGTTTGTTGAAACCCTAGTTGCAAAACTGCAATCAACCAAGGTCAAAGTGCCTAGAAAAGTTCGTTGTCTTTGCTAAAGAATTCAGCCTTCAAAACAGATTCAAAATTTCAAGTCAAACCACTCAAAAACTCCAAAAAGTCAACATTGGTCAAAGACAAATTTCGGCCCACCCAAATGTCTTCTCTCTCCTACTCGCATGTGTGATAGCGACTTGCCATATTGAAAAGAAGTCAAACCTACAAAGAGAAGAAGATGTGTGATGATGATGTCCAAATGAGGTTGCCTTGACTTGTATTTATATGTGACTTTGGAGGTGGCTTTTCCTTGTCCAGGTCGACTTGTATTTTGAGTCTTTGTGGGTTTTCCATAAAAAATTAAATTTTTCCTTCACCAAATTAAATTCTTCCAAGGGCTAGGAGGGGTCTTTCTTGATGAGGAACGTTGTCCAAAGGTAGGACTTTGTCCCTAAGCTACCAAATTAACATGAAGATGAGCCCATGATTTTTTTGCTATGCATTGATGATATGTTTCTAACAAGAGCTAAGGACTTATGTGATCTATGTAAGAGGGAGTTGTTTTCGTAAAGACATGAGATTGGAGAAATCCTTATTGCAATTTGGCATAATGGACTGTGAGTCCATAGATGCTTGAGGAAAATTCAAAGAAGTTGCAAGACTTTGTTGTTGATTTCATGAATCCCTCTGATTGGCTCGTTGAATCACTTGATGCATGGAATTGTTGACTCTATTTGGACTAGATGTATTAAAAATAGAAGAGCACTTCTAAGTGTTGTGTTGGTCTGAATAACATGGATTTTCCTGCTTCATTTAGCACGATTGAAGCTAGAAATGTAGCTGATTTGGTAGCAGTTTGGCTTCGGAAGTTGTTTGCTAATCTATTTGATCTTTTGCTGAAATCGACCATGGTATACATGTTTGTCAATGAGCAAGTCACTAATATTTGCTTCTATGAGAAGCTACGGTGACGGTTGAATGAATAGTTGGTTGTTGTTGTTTGTTGGATTCGACCATGGCATGCTTTTTTGTTGTTAAGCAGGTTGTTGATGTTTAATTATGTGAGAACCTGGGATGGTTGAGAATTCCTCTTAAAGAGGGAGCATTGATTATATAACATCATCAATCTTCCTTAGGCTGCAGCTGAAAGACCCATGGATTGGTCGAGAAGATTTTCACTCCCTTGTGTCAATTGACCAGGTGACCATTGAGTTTGGTTGGGAAGATTGTCACTCCCTTAGGCCAATTGACCAGGAGGCCAATGAATCTGATCGAGAAGCTTGGTTCTAAGGCATCGAATGATCCCTTAACTCATGTTGACTGAAAGACCATTTTGGTCAGGGACAATAATTTTGTGATCTCTCCCTTAGGCAATTGCCAAGAGACCTATGGATTGGTTGGGGAGATTGATCTTGAGTTCTCTCCCTTGGGTCGTGGAACGAGAGACATTGTTTGTGGTCGGGGAGATGTACCCTATGCATATGATTGGTTTCGCCTCATTGATTGATCCCATTGGTAATTAGGGCACTGACTTGGATTCCATATGCTTGTGGCCTTTGGGATGTGTTGGATGCTATGTATCTTTCCTTATGATGGGACTGATGATCTCTCCCTTAGACTGTGATTGACAGACCTATGGATTGGTTGGGCAGATTGATCTTGATAGAGAGAAAGAGAGAAAGATTTGTACTTGTGATCTTTCCCTTAGGTTGTGGCTGAGAGACCTATGGATTGGTCGGGAGACTGATCTTGAAAGAGAATGAAAAATACCTCCCTGGCTAAGAGGGAGTGTTGGAATTTGAATAGCCATGGTCAGTATTTTCATCTTGAGAAGAAATGAAAAATTCAAATTTATATTTTGCGCTCCTATTGATCAAGTCGACCTCATAGTGTTTATGTCGGTTGGGCCCCTTGGAGGCACCCATTCGACCCCCCCCCCCCCCCTTCAAAAACTATATAAAGAAGACCTCTCCTCATTTTGTACAGCGACTTATGATGTGATTATCTCTGATCCAAGGAAGTTAGAAGCAGAATAAAGGGGCCGAAAATCAGGAGGGCTTGGCACTTGATCTTGTTCTTGGTTACTGGTTTGGATATTATCTTGATGTTGTTGTTTCTGATGTATTGATGAACTTTGAACTCTCTCTCTCATAAGGAAAGATCTATGGGTTTTGCCCTGGCCTCAGGCCTAATTTCTGTCTCGTCTCATTGTCTCATGGTTACTTTCTACTGCTCTTTCTTGCTTATTGGTTGAAATTTTCTTCTGTATAACTGCTTAATGATATTGGATGAATGCTAAGTGGAATTAAATATTAACTGATCATTGGCAGTAGTTATCTGTTGAAGAAAATTATTCTAGCTTGTTTGCCCTAGAAATTTCAAGAAGGAGAAGCCTAGTGCTTTCTCACTGACAAATTGTTGGATGCAGTAGCAGTGCATTGAATTGTAATCGATCCATTTGCTCAAAGAACAATCAATAAAAGACCACAGCAAAGAAAGCAGGCTTTCCCGTTTGGGTTTCCTGCTGCTGTTTAAACTTTATATATCGATAAACTCGTTTCTAAGTGTGAAATGTTAGAAAGTAAATCCATTTCAGTTTCCATGCTCAAGGCATTGGATTTCTTACTGTTGCTGAAAGTAGATTTGCTATTGAATTTGCCTACTGCATTTTATCTGTATTTCTTGGAACATTAATATTACTCTATCTACAAAAAGCTCTCAAAAATGGTAATGATGGTTTTATTTATCATTATTCCAAGTTGACCCTAAACAATCATTACATATCAATAATAATAATCATTCAGTATGCAGAATCTACACCCAGAAGGATGTAAGCATCTTCACCTGACAGTGAAAGAAATGACATTCAGATAAAAGATTCAAAGCCTTACCTGTCGATCAAGTAAAATCAGTGTATCGATCTCTGGCATCCCTGTCTGAGCATGACAAACAGGCAAAAACCAACAATTAAAAGATCGTCATAAATAATTAAATATCTTGTATATGAACACATTGCTCTGAAAGACTACTGCAATTCATGGTATTTACTCACATTGGCTGAGACAATAGGCTGTTCCTGCTGCATACGACTCAGAATATCTGCAACATTTGTAGCCGCCTTGCCTTTTGCTCTCACATTTGGTATGACACCAAAGGTAGACTGTGAAAGAGACAGTGTTAAAGAAACATTTAATACATCTATGGCATATCACTGAGAGAGGAAAATCCAAGGTATACATTTGCATTTTTTTGTGAGCAAGATTCGATAGCAACACTAGAGCAACACTAGATTGCCATACAAACCTGAAGTTTGTGAATAGCTTTTGAGACATGCCAAAGGGAACTTGTGTCGCCATCAACTTGACATTCCTGTAACCAAGAACAGGACTACAATATGTGAGTATGTTTTTAACTCTAAAGACGACAATTCCAGAACTTGCTAACCAGGAAAAAGGAAAAATAATAAGACATACTACCAATAGGAAGAAAGATAGCATCTGTCAAACTTACTTTGTATGCCAACTCCAGTTCAAATGACAGGACATCTTCATCAACCGGTACTATGTATAAAGGATACTCTCCAATAGTCACCATTTCATGAACCTTTTCCACCTCTAAAACCTGTGAACAGCATCCAGTCACATCTAATGCCATTTGGAATGCCTTATTTACACATGAAGAAAATTCTAATATGCATAAAGATGAAATAAGATAATTTTATTTATGTCCAACAAATGAGCACAGAAGTAGCTCACCGGGACTAAAACAGTACATCCATTATAAATACAATGTTGAAGTCAAAAAGCAACTACTAGCCCAACACTGAGCAGACAAGACAAAAGACTAAATGCCTAGCTAAAAAACTAAGAAAACCACACATTTGACCAAAAGAAGATGCAAGTGTAAGAGAGTCCCAGTGCAAGAAAGAAGGGGATAGTGCAATATGCATAGGCTCTTGATGAATCAATGAACCAAGAAATATAGTTGTTCTGCTGCAATTGACAGATTTTCCTCTCCTCTCTACTAGAGTCAACAGTAAAATAGTTTTCCTAGAAGAATTAGTATCTTCTTTTTGTATGCCGGGTGAACATTGCAAGTTATATCACATGGTAAAAACTGTGAATGGTGTGCAAAACAAAGACACCCGTGGCCATAAAAAAGCTCTCAAGCATAATAAATTGATCAGATCAATAAATCAAAAAGGTCTAATAAAAGTGTGATCAGAAAATGCACTCTGAGAAAGGCTCGGAAAAAAACAACAAACAAACTATTAGCTACTTACTCTCTTCAAGCATTATTTTAGAAATATACCATTCTTAAAATTTGGCTCTTCCCGTTGTTATGGACTTGAACCTTATTTCATAAACAGTTCATGACTCAGCCTCATCATAAATGTCGTTTATCAGCAAAACTGATCAAATGTAAATCAACTTACCAAGATTTTATGCTCACCCGGTCCTCATCATGGGGACTTGACAAGGATTATAGATCTTAATAAGCTAGTAAGGGTGGACAAGCTTAATAAAAATTCATAAAAATATCACATTCTGATCCGTTGTATGAATATTTTTATTCAGACATTATATTTCAAGTCCAGTGCATTTGTATGTTTCAAAAGAATGTTGCTTGCAAGCATAATAACATGCATTTTGTGATATATTGAGAGAAAGATTCCCCACTTTGCTTAGCAGCTATTCCTGTGCAGTCCTCTATGAGTCATTGCTCAGCAGCTATTTCTGTGCAGTACCCTATGAATCTATCATCAAGCAATCAAGTTTATGAGAGGTCCCAAAGATGGATTAGCAGGGTTGATGCAGAGAACCAAAATTGGTGCATTCCCATTCACTTTTATTGACTCAGAAAGAGCTAGCCAATCATGAGCCTATCTTCCAACTTGAGACATTCTGTCAAACACTAAAAACATCACATCCAAGTCAAAGGAAGGAATGACAATATATTTGCTAACAAAAAATTTGGCTAGTCCACCATGTAGTGAGAATGGGTAGCAATATGTGTATACGGCAAGTGCATATGTTGGTGAGAACCTGGGAGCTCTCGCATTGGGGAATGGAGACCAAGGGTTTCAGGCCTCGGCCCTAGGTCTCATGACCCTGGCACATAATTGAATACGGTGACAGTTCAATGTCAGTTCTCAGTACTCGGCACCCAAAATGTCATACTTTTCTCTGGCCCCGAGGTATCGGTGGCGAGGTTGGTACTCGGGCCATTAGTTTTACAACCATAGGATGGGGTTAATCCCTTTTAACCGACATTGTTTACTGCAAAGGGTTTTGACGATTAGGGTTTTGAGACGGTTGCGGTTTTCTCGCTGTGCCGGTTTAA
This sequence comes from Pinus tabuliformis, assembly GCA_031772625.1. NCBI lineage: Eukaryota > Viridiplantae > Streptophyta > Pinopsida > Pinales > Pinaceae > Pinus > Pinus tabuliformis. The sequence continues at coordinate 528,887,466 of CM062819.1, read as the reverse complement.
GTTTGTTTGGGCGCGGTAGAGATGGGGTTTGATAGCGAATTTCTTGAGCTCGAGCCTGCGCCAGAGGACCTTTTGACGTGCTGGGGACACGAGGTCTCTTCCAAGAATCTTGACTTGTTTTTCCCAAAGAATGTAAACATCCAGGGTCCCAGTAAAGAGGCGATTGCGGGAGGCTCACAGTATGGGGTAAGTCGACGAGATGAGAACCTCCCGAGTGTCTGGAATGGTGTTTGGCGGGCGGGCACTACTCCTGTGGAGAACCAAGAGCAGCTGCGGGCAGTCGAAGATCGGGCGGAATTTTTGAAGCATTTCTCTCGTATTATCTCGTCGAACGAGGATCAAGTGGCTCTTGTTGGTGGAGTCTCGCAAGGTCAAGCTAGCCCCTGGCAAGGTTTTCCTCTGCTTTTCGCACCCCAGGGTCAAGAAGCCTCACACGGTGGCGGAGGACCTTCTTTAAGCTCCATTCCGGCTGCTGCTTGCATAAATCGACTGCCCTGGGCCACATCTTGTGGGGGGGTTGACAGAAACCCTAGGACCTCGACCTCTAATTTGATCCCTCAGGTTGTTGCTTACTCAAAGGAGGTTGGGACCGTTGAAGGAAACCAGCAGAGGAGGTCGGACGAAGCAGAAGTCCCTTCTGTGCCTGAAGGAGGGGGTCAAGGGCCGCCTGTTTCGGTTGCGCCGGATGCTCCTATTCCAAATGCTGCGGGAGCGGAAGGGGACTTCAAGGAAGTCGTGGGGGCAAAGAGAAAGAAATCGAAGTCCATCAAGAAGAAAGAGCTTCGTCCGTGCTGTCTGTTGGGGGTAGATATCAGCATAGAACAAACAATGGACGCAACTGAGACTATTCTGGTTGGCCGTGTAAGAGGAAGGAAGTACTCGGCCGAATACATAGCGGACTGGGTCCAATCCGAGTGGAAAGAAGCCCCGGGCAAGCCATCAGAGATTCTTGTTTTGGAAAGGGGTTGGTTTAGTATTCATTTTGACAGCAAATCACATGCGGACTGGGTCTTTGAACGGAACTGGTGTTTTGGAAAGCGTCCCATTCTTTTTCGCAGATGGACTCCATTATTTGATGCGCAGAAGGAGAAATTGGCGGAGTCCCCTGTCTGGGTAAAGCTCCCTAGACTTCCCTTACAATTCTGGACGGAATCCGTTTTTGTCTCTATTGGTAATACCCTAGGTAAATTTCTAGATTATGATAACTCTTACATCATAACCAAGGACAGGAGTATGGCTCAAGTGCTTGTAAGCCTAAATCCGAGGGAGGGATTGGCGGATGCGATGACGTTAAAATACAGGGACCTTGAATTCCTTCAAACTCTGGACTATGAAAACCTCCCTTTCCGTTGTCTTCGGTGTCATAAGTATGGTCATCTTGCGAAGGAATGTCCATTGGGACATCGTCGTCGTCGCCGTCAGATGAGACCCTTTCGACCTCAGGGGGCTCCTGCACAGGAAGCAGGGGGGCTCAGCAGAAGGTTTCAGTGCAATCTGTAGACCAGGCGAGGGCTTCAGAAATAATCGATCTAATGGAGCAGGAACACCTCTTGGATGGTAAAAATGCAGCTGCCGCTCAGATTAATCCGCCGGCCACCCTGGCTCCCTTACCTGATGAGCTTGTTGGGGCGTCCATGGCGGGTACGTCTTCTTTTCCTCCTTTTTGCGAATGTTCTTCTGCAATCTCTTTACAGTCTCTCTCAGAAAGGCCTGGTCCCTCCAGGCAGATTTTAAATGATTTCTCTGCGCTGAATTTATCTAAAGCCTCCTCTGATAGTATTATTATCTCGGTCTCCCTTCCTTCTGATGATGCCTTACATCCCTCTGAGATTGCTATTACTTCTGCTGAATCCTGTGTTCATATCTTGGATAACCCACCTTATAATCTTCGCCCTTTGGCCAATAGAAAGGGTAAGGGACAGGCTGTAGGAGGAATTGCCTTGGACCCAGTGGTTATTGGGCCAAGGAAGTTAAGGGGAAGAAAATCTTTACTCTCAAAAGCCCAGTTCAAAGCTGTCATTGATATCACTGACGGGAAGCAGAAAACTCTTCCTGGGGTGCTTAGAGCGGAGCCACCACCCCCCCCTGTTCCTTGATGATTCTACTTTCCTTCAACTGCAGAGGCTTAGCTAGCCAGCCGAAAAAGCTAGCCTTCAAAAACCTTGTGCACTCCTATAACCCTGATGTTATTCTCCTCCAAGAAACATTGGGGAAAAGTGACGATGTTATCTGTACTCTTCAAAAGTTTTTGCCTGGGTGGGCATTCTCAGCTCTCGACGCTGAAGGCAGGTCGGGGGGTGTAGTTACAGGTTACAATATGAGGAAGCTCAAGGAAGTTTCATCTTGGGGTTCTGAAAACTGTTTGGCAATGGAACTCTATTCTGGAGAGTTGTGTATATCCTTCCTTATCCTGAATATCTATGGGCCCTGTCTGGAGAGGGAACGCTTCTGGAACTCTTTCTTCAGCCTCTCTTGCCTCTCCCATCCTTACCTCATCATTGGAGGTGACCTGAACTTCTCTTTGGGGGATTCGGAATCTTGGGGTGCTAATGCCCACTCGGACCCCCTCTCTGTTTTTTTCATGAATAAAATTGCTTCCTACCACCTGGTCGATGCTCCTTTGATCAAATTGCGCCCTACCTGGAGAAACAGACGCCTCGGTGTCGATTGGGTGGGCAAAAGACTAGACCGCTTCCTTCTCTGTGAGCCTCTGGTGGATTTTCTATCAGTTTTCAGACACTGGGTCGGGGAAGGGGGTCACTCTGATCATTTCCCGGTCCTCCTGGAATTGAAAGGAGATGCAAAAAAACCAGGAACCCCTTTTAAATTCAACTCATCCTGGCTGAAGGATGAATCCTTTGAAGCTCTTTTCCATGATACATGGAGAAAGGACAATCATAATGAAGAAGGAAGCAGAAGCATCCACTTGTCGAACAATCTTAAGAGAATGAAGCAAGCGACAAAAGAATGGGCGCGTCAGAAGAAACTGAAGGAAGAAGAGCAGCTCAAAAGTATAAACTTCGAATTAGATCTGTTGGAAAACTCGGATGGATCTGGTTATGAGTCCTTGGATTCAAGAAACAGAATTAAAGAGTTGGAAGCATCTCGGCAAAAACTTCTCCAGTTAAGGGAAGAAAGCTGGAGATTGAAAAGCAGAGCCATTTGGCTGCAAGCGGGAGACGAAAACTCTAAGTTTTTCCAGAATTATGCAAAGGGCAAAAAGATTGCTAATACAATTTGGGAATTGAAAAAAGAGGACGGGGAAATGGCAAAATCCTTTGAAGAACTGGCTTCTCTAGGTGTAAACCACTTTAAGAATCTTTTCAAAGCCCCGGAGGAAGTATCCATAGCGGAGGTCATCAGAGTTGCTCAATTCTTTCCAAGATATGTTGAGGAAGAAGACAATGACTCTATTATGGAAGTTGTCTCTAAACAGGAAGTGGAGGACATTCTCAAGGATATGCAGAAGGACAAGAGTCCTGGGCCAGATGGGTGGACAGTGGAATTTTTCCTTCATTTCTTTGAATTCCTGGGGGATGATCTGGCTGCAGTTGTGGATGAATCGAGATCCTCTGGATCTATCTATCAACCCTTCAACTCAACCTTTCTGGCTCTAATCCCCAAATCTGATCAGCCAACCTCTTTCGATGACTTTCGGCCTATTTCCCTATGCACCTGTGTCTATAAAATTATTGCTAAAATCATTGCTTCCAGGATGAAACCCTTCTTATCTAGGCACATCTCTCCAGAGCAGTTTGGTTTCCTAGATGGAAGACATGAAATTGCTCAAGAAACCCTGCATAGTTTAAAGAGGAATGGAAAGAAAGGGGCAATTGTTAAAATTGATTTATCAAAGGCCTACGACAGAATAAGTTGGATGTACTTGCGCCTTCTGTTGACTCACCTTGGTTTCAGATTCGATTTTGTAAGGTGGATTATGAGCTGCATTACTTCATCCTCTATCTCCTTATTAATCAACGGAGCAGCTTCAAATTTTTTCAATCCGGAGAGAGGGCTGCGACAAGGATGCCCTTTGTCCCCCCTTCTTTTCTTGTTGGCCGCAGAGGGGATGAGTCTGATGATTAGTAGGGCAAAAAGACAAGGAGAGCTCCAAGGAATTGAAGTGGTTGTTAATTTGTGGGTAACCCATCTGCTCTTTGTAGATGACATCATTCTATTCAGCAATGGAAGTGTGGACGACTGTAGAGCTCTAAAGAGCATCCTGGACCTTTTTCTTAAAGCTACAGGTCTTAAAATCAATGAGCAAAAATCGACCCTTACAATATCGAGTATGTCTTTGGAGGAAAGTGGCAGAGTAGGGGCTCTTCTTCCATTTGAAATCAAATCTCTGCAGGAAAGCTTTAAATACTTGGGCTTCCTGTTGAAACCTGATACTTACCGGGTACAGGATTGGAAATGGCTCCTGATAAAAATAGAAAAGAAACTAAATTTGTGGAGTCATAAATGGTTGTCTCGAGCAGGGAGGCTGGTCCTAATAAAGACAGTTCTGATGGCAATTCCTGTTTACTAGGCCAGTCTCATGTGGATACCTAAAGGTATACTAGCTTCCATAGACAAACTGTGTAGCAGATTCTTATGGGCCGGATCTAAAGTAGAACATGTGACTCCCTGGGTTGCATGGGATAAGATTTCGAGACCGAAAGAATGGGGAGGATGGGGAATTAAGCATTTGTCTTTTTTTTCAAAATCCTTAGCAGCCAAGCTGGCATGGAGACTTATATCGACCGATTCTCTTTGGTCCACTGTTACAAAAAGAAAGTACATAGCTCCGGCCACTGCAATGGAATGGGTCCGCAATCCTGTAAAGTCCTCCAAAAATGCCTCGGTGGTCTGGAAGGCAGTAGTTGCTTTGGCTCACACTATTGAACAAGGACTTGCATGGAAAGTGGGGGATGGTACTCGGGTGAGGGTTGGATGTGATCCCTGGGCTGGGTGCTCGGAAAGATATGCCTTATCTCATGATCTGAAATTATTTTTAACTGAACGGGGATATCTTTTTCTGAATCAGGTGGCCAATCCTAGGACTACTACCATTTGGAGACAAGGGTGGTTGACAGAAGCTGACCTTCATTTGGATGAGAGATGGGAGGAATGGAGCCTTTTTGTCTTAGACCTCCAAAACTCCTCTGTCCGGATTTCAGAAGCAAGGGATGAGCTAGTTTGGGTCCATGCACAGACAGGAAGCTACTCACCTAAGACGGGCTACAAATGGTTGATGTCCCAACAAGGTTGGGAAGACCCTGCATGGTGGTCAAAACTTCTCTGGAAGTTGAAATGCCCTGCAAAAACCAGACTTTTCTTCTGGTGCATCCTTCAGAAAAAAGTGCCAACATGGGATTTCTTGCAGAAAAGGGGGAAAATAGGCCCGAGATGGTGCTCTCTTTGCAAAGCAAATGAGGAATCAACAACGCATTTATTTCTCACATGCCCTTTCAATGTCAGCCTTTGGGCTGAATCCTTGAGACTCATGAATTCTCCCCTCAGGTGGGAAGGAGACAGTATCCAGCAAGCATGGTTCCGGTGGTGGCAGGAGGCCTCTGATGACAAAGTCTGCTCCATCCCTCTCCTGATAGCCTGGGGCACTTGGCTAGCAAGGAACCAAGTAATTTTCAAAGATCTTCCCTTCCCTATTGGAAAACTGGCTGTGGAAGGGGCAGCAATATACGACAGCATCCCATCCTCATCTGGACATTCCATCCACCGCTCTATTCAGACTGAATTTATTAGGGAATTTGTTCCATGGGCCTACTTTGATGGGGCTGCAGACTTAAATGGACGGTGCGGAGCAGGTTTGGTCATTCATATTACTCCTGAAAAATCTTTTCGTGCCTCAATTGGCCTTGGGCAGGGGACTAATAATTTTGCTGAGCTCAAGGCTTTACATCACCTTCTTTGTTGGCTTTCCTTGAAACAGTTGAGACAGGTTCAGATTTTTGGTGACTCAAAGAATGTTGTGAATTGGTTCAACAGGACTCAACATTGCAGAAATTATATTTTGCTTCCTTTGCTTAATGAGATTTTGCATATCAAAAGCTTTTTTAATGAAATCATTGTTTGCCACATCTACAGGGAAAGAAACCAGGAGGCAGATAACTTATCTAAAACAGGTGTACAACAAGATTTGGGGACCTGGTCAGTAACAGAGATGGACAAGGGGGTGATCAATCCTATTGACCAGCCAGTCTTCGGATGACATTGTTCTGCTTTGATGTTCTACTTAATATCATGCTGCTGCTGTTATTTTAGTTTTATTTCGAACTACATATAATCTGTTATGTCTCTCTACCAAAACTATGGACTATCTCATTTATGTTTACTTTTCTGAGGGCTGTTTTCCTCATATGAGGAGGCCTGTTGACACAGTTTTCACAAAAAACTTTTTCTGTGTTGTTTTTTCAAGTAACTTTGAGACCGGAATAGTGCCTACTGCCGGTCTCTACAGGAATATACATTTTGATATGTCTGTTGTTTCTTCAGATGATGAAGGCATGCTTCTGTCTTTTTCTCTTATCTCTGTTTCGGTGATATGCCGGGAGATTTGAAAGACTGGAAGTGCCCTCTTTTTGAGAAGAAGTTTTTCTGCTTTGGCAGCCTTAGGGATGCTTATGGGTACCCAAGGAAGCCGTGACTGCTTTTCTCCCTCACCTGAAGGAGATCGGGAGTTGATTTGTAATGCAATGCATATGCTATGAGACTCTCTAATATATATAGAAAGTCTGATTTTTTTCCGTGGAAAAAAAAAAATTGGCTAGTCATTCTCAGAATAAAAAACCTGTCATCACTTATGTAGAACAAAAATAGAAAAGACAAACTTCAGTTCAATCAATCAAGCAAATAAAGAATTACTGTATATAAAGAAAAAGCCAAATATAAGCAATAGCATTCATTAGAAAGAAAAACTAAGTTTATTTCAAATTTGTATGAAAAAATACATATTAGAAGCAATTAAATCAACATAATAAAATGCCTAGGTATGGTTACAGCAAAATCTCAAACTTCTCGAAAGAACATCCTAAAACTCAAGTGTGAGCTTCTGTATAATTAAGAGGGGGACAATTGTCACCTCACCAACACTCTTCTCACTGCTAGCCTGTTACCCACCGAATTGGGTAACCCCATGACAGGAAATTTTTCTCCTACATTTGACAGCCAGCCAGTCAGCCACAGCCACCATTGGATGATGATATGACATGTGACTCCGCCACTTGCATCAGCCATGTACCTCTCACCCATCCATTATCAACAATTGGACGAAGGTGTGCTGCCACTCAAAAGGTACTTTGATCATTTTGCAATCAAGTGCTTATACGGAACGAACACAGTTCATTCTTCAAGTTAAACACTCCAGAAGGCTTGGAATATGCAGATATCCATTGAGGATACAAGAATATATATATTAAAAATGTATGAATAAGAATGATGATACAATTGGGAGTGAGGGTCCCATATATATAGCTAGGTAAGTACCCTTTCACGAACAGTTATGTCTGTAGAGACATGCCTCTTTGTTTAACTAATTATTATTTAATTACATATTATTATGATTATTATTTATTATCTATATTTATTACTTTTACATAAATTATGTTCATAACATTGTCTTCCCCTTCAAAAAGCTTTGTCCTCAAAGCTTGCTGATGAAAAGGCTTGACCTCTTTTTATGTTTCGAATGTCTTCTTGCCTCAGAACTGTCATCTTCATTGATACAAGTTGATATGATCTTTGGAATAATACATAAAATTGTCGCACGGAGGAAGGATCTGACCATCCTAAATTAATCTTTTGCAAAATATTTTGATTACTGGAAACTTGTGATGAACTGTTATCACTGGATTAAGTTGTGCGCACTTCAATATTCTTCGGAACATAAGTTCCTTGTCTCTGTTCCGAATGGTACAAACACGTAGCTTGATTGAATTGTCTACTCGTGATTCAAATGTCAATAGGGAACTTTTTTGGTGTGACTTTCCCTTATTAGGTGTGTGGCAAATTTTTTATTTTCATCTGGTAAGGATGTTGTTGAGTTGGTTACAGAGCCTTCACTTGGGATGTTCATCGTCTGAACCAATGTTTTCAAAACCGTTTTTAAAAACCGATTACCGGTCTAACCGGCCAGTTAGCAAGGCCGCCGGTCTAAACCGGCCAAAAAACCCGGTTGGAAAGGCCATTTCACCATTTTTTGCCCTAACCGGTGAAAACCGGCCGGTTTAGGACGGAACAGGCCGGTTTTAGGCATGCCCACCAAAAAGTTAAAAAAGCATATTTTTTACTGTGTTTTAGGGGTTTTGGGGGGAAACTAAGGGTGTTTCAACCCTAACAATGTTCATCCTTTTACTTAAATTTTTAACATTACCATGAAATGACTCAGGATGTTTGAGAGTGGTTTCGACCTCATTGGATTTCATATGGAGAAACTAGAATTTTAGATTTCACTCAGAATTCAGCATACTTAATGGTTTTCAGGATTTCATGGTTTGGGGGTAAACAATAAATGCAATCGGAGCTCCAAATGATGAGCAAAAATCTTGATCTAGATCCCATTGTGTTGGACGATATTGATCCAACATCAAAGTGGGTGGAGGAGACTAAAGAACCTGTGCTTGAGGCTGATTTTGATATCGACATGGCTTTAGCAGGGGATGAAGCAGATTATGTGGTGGCATCAGAACCAGGATCAGTAGCGGCATCAAGGAAAGGCAAAGAACCAATGGAAGGCACTAGTCATGCAGGTCGACAAACTCGTGCTTCCATTAGGTCCACTTCTATTGTCATTGGTGGCATTGATACTGAGGTTGCAGATCAGGCTGAGGCATGCTCAGCCTCTGAACCAGATGATGTCTATGTAGCTCCTGATGATGATCCTATGTCTAGTAGTGGTGATGAACTTGATGATTGATCATGTGTACATCGTAGACTTGTAGTAGGCCAATGGCCTCATAGCTTGCAACATTGTTTTTGGACTTTATAGGCCATTTAGAGCCTCATTTCTTATGTATTTTGCTATTTTGTCGATGATATGTATTGCACTCGGTGCCATTTTGATATATTCACCTTTACATGGTATATAAATGAGCAAACTTTGCATATTTTGTCTCTACTGGCTTGGAATCATGGTTTTACATCTTAAAAATAGTTTTGTTTCATTAAAAATTACTTATTTAATGTATTTTTTTAAAACCGGTTCGTTTAGACCAAACCAGTCCCGGTTAGACCAGTTCCGGTCAGTAAACCGGTTCATTAGGTGGACCGGTCCAGTCACCGGTTCCAGTTTTAAAAACATTGGTCTGAACTGCAACATCTAAATGTGTATTTTGAATTTTCTTCAACGTGCTTGTCTTCTTCTTGATTTGTGACATTCACCGGATCAGTATCTATTCCCTTATCTTCAACCTGGACTGTTACGACAAGAGACTTTGATACTTCTAGTGTAAGTTGTTCTAACTTGTCTTTTAATGACTTCTTGTCCTTCTTAAGCTTTTTGATTTGTGTTAATAATTTTTTGCTATGGTCTTTAAGCCGAGAAACTTCTTCATTTTTATTAGTGTCGATCCTATCAACTTCTCTTTGCATACTTTGTAGTACTTTTTTACCTTCTTGAAAAATCATTTTGAAATATCTTGTATGTTTTCTGGTGTTACTGAATTTGGCTTCAGTGTAACATCCTGGAGTGTTATTTTCTTCTTCCTGTAGGAAAATGTTAATTTGTCATATTTAAGATGAAGGATTCTAGAGTTTCCATCCAGGGTGAACCCAAAATAATGTCACCTTGATTGCTCCTTAGCGTTTGAACTGAGAATTGCGATATAAATGTACAATCCTCAATGTTTAACTGTAAATTGGTTATGTCATTTTTTTGTTGCCAAAGCAGTCTAATTTTTCGATTATATTTGACTCTAGAATAACTGATTGGTTTGCGATTTTAGGGTTATGTAATTTTTATCTTCGGCAGGTGAGATAGCAATCGTGACATCTTTTCCCGCACTAGACCCTTTAATCCTAAATAACACTAAAGCATAATTACGTGAAGTTCTCGAAAATCTTCCTTCCTTCAATTCCAAATTTGACTCCATTTGTGTTTATCGAAGTGAACTTAGAGTCTTAAAAGATAACCCCTTTTTTATTTTTTTTATTTTAATCACTTTTTTTTTCTTTAAAAAAAAAGTACCTTGAATAAAATTTGAATATCCTTGGACCTTTGTATCGAATCCTTTAAAAATTCTCCTTTTATGTTTTGACTTGGACTTTTCTTCATTTCTCATTATATATATATATATATATAACTTTTCCTTGTCCTCTCTTTTTCCTCAAAAAATATATATATATTTTATAATATTCTTTAAGAATTACCTCAAAAACACATTTCGTATCCTTTGACTTACTCAAGGCACTTTAATAAATACCCTTATGTTTATTGAATCAAATACCCTTATGTTTATTTGAATCAAATCACACTTTGATTTAATATAATGGTCTATGTAGCCTAGTGTTGTGAAAATCATTATCGTTTTATCGCGATTTTTTCCCGAAGCCGATATTATCGTGGGTAATAATCGCAGATTTTTTTTATACTCGATAATTTCGGAAAAAAAAAAAAAATATATATATATATATATATAATAATAATAATAATAATAATAATAATAAATAAAAAAAATTCGTAATTTTTTCGAAAAAATCATGATTTTTTCCCAATTTATCGCCGAGGGTTGGGGCAGCACAGTTTTATAAGGGATGCTAAATGTTTGAAATGGATTTTTTTTTAAAGAAACAAATAATTTTTTAGTGGGGCAGCTTAATGATCAAGTCTAGGCCCTAGTATTGATATGCTATTCATGGTAATGTTTGAAAGTGGTTCCAGCCTCATTGGATTTCATATGGAGAAAGTAGAATTTTAGATTTCATTCAAAATCCAGCAGACTTATCAGACTTGATCCGATCCGATCAAGCCGCACCAACGATCCGATCCGATCAAGCCGCACCAACGATCCGATCCGATCAAGCCGCACCAACAATCCGATCAAGCCGCACCAACGATCCGATCAAGCCGCACCAACGATCCGATCTGATCAAGCCGCACCAACGATCAAGCAAGAAGGCCAGACAACCAACAAGTCAGTGGTGCCCACTCCAACAACCACCGATCAAGCAAGAAGGCCAGACAACCAACATGCCCTTCAAAGGAGTACATTGGCCCAAACAAGTGAAGTGTTGAGAGTATGGAGCCTTCTAGCAACACTATCAGACGACCCATGTCCTAGAGCACCTCCAGGACCCAAGACATTAGTTGAATTTGACCCAAATTTGAGAATTCTTCAAGATGACACCACTGGACCCAGCATGTCCCCAAGTTGGCTTTAACACAACTTGATGGGCAGGAGTTGATTCAAAGCTCAGATGAGGATGGTCTCACACTGAGAGACTAGGAAGGGCTTGTTACACCAAAGCAAACCCTAACATTGGAGAGAAGGAGGCCCTATTTGGCAAATGGAGACCCATGGAGACCACTTTATGGCACCCCAACTAGATTTTGGGACCCCACAGGAGTTACTGAGGTGAATTTGAGGGCCAACCATCAAATTTTGCAACATATAGGCATCTACACACATTTGGATACCTCATTGCACTTTGGCATGGCATTTGGAGCCTAAACTAGGCATGACGTCAGCAACAAAGGAAGCTATGGCTCACATGTGTCCTTCGGCAGCTTCCTTCATTGAAAGAACTTCAATCACCTTGAACTACTTCACTTCTTTTGACATCATACCATCATCCCATGAATCCCATACAAGGTTGAATTCTCGACGAGACACTTGCTTCTTCCAGTAAGTGAACCTTCCAATGAAGATTCCAACAGAGGATCTCGATCATCCTCATCCTGCAAATGCTTTTGAATAATGTATGATAAGCTTTATACTAGATGACTTTCTTCTTCTCATAAGTATTACTTATGCTTCTAATCAAGTTACCAAGAGCTACATCCTTCTATAGGTGATTGCTATACACTTCTATTTCAGTTATCTTTCATGCTTCTTTATGATGATGTCATGAGCTCTTACTTTCAATCATATGCTTCTATGATGTCATCTCCTAACATGATGCATCCTATCATGCTTCTAATGATTCCTACCATGATAGTTATACTTTACAAGAGAAAACTTGAAACAAAAACTTGAAAAGAACTAGGTGAGGAAAACTATCTCAATCATAATAGAGATCTTTTAATTCCTCCTCAGATTTCTTCTTTTCAGTTTCTTCTCCTTCTTCAGTGATATGGGCTTCTTCCCTTCCTCTTTTGTTGTTGTCCTTCTTGAGCTTTGGACAATCTCTCTTATAGTGCCCATATTCATGACAGCCATAGCATTGAACCTTCGACATGTTCTTCTTCTTTTTCTGAGGACCAAGCTTCCCAAACTTCCCTTTTCTTCTAGCCATGGCAGCAAATGCTTGAGCTTGCTCGCTTGATCCTACATCGATTTTTGCCTTCAGCCTGGTTTCTTCAATTTTGCACAATGACCATAGTTCATTGAATGGAGTAGCTTCCTTCTTCCCATAGATGATTGATGTGAAGTTGCCCCATTCCTCTGGTAGTGCATTAAGCACTATTGTAGTCATTTCCTTGTCAGACATTATTCCTCCCAACTCTTGGAGTTCGTCTCTTATTTCTGACACCCTCATAAAGTATGAGACTATTCCTTCTTCTTTTGATATATTCATCTTGTAGAGTTCTTGCCTTAACAAGATCACTTCTCCTGCAGTGCTTACAGAGAACAATTCTACAAGTTTGTCATATATTTCTTTTGATGTTTCTAATTTTGACACATACGGAATGAGGGGATCCTTGATAGATTCCTTTGAGCACTTACTTCCCTTTCATGTACTTTGCAAGTGCTTGAACTTCTTGCTTTGGAGGTTTAGTGATTGAGCCCTTAACATGTTCCACAACTTCATTTTCTATGAGGATCAAATTAGTCCTCTTCCTCCTTGCAAGAAAGTTTGATGACCCAACCAACTTGTTTCTCTCCTTGCAAAAAGATATTTTGATAGATTCAGATGTGGACATAAAGACACTTACTTGAGAAGATACTCCTTGAACAATAACTTCAATATGTTGCCTTCTTGAGTTTGATAATGATATGGTAATAGAAGATTTCTTCTTGAAGAAGATGTTTTCTCCCAAAAGTGATCCTTAACCCAAAGGGAGGGAGATCACCTTGAATCCTTGATGATGATGACAACATCCTTGATCTTGCTTTCCTTGGATAGGTAGTCTTCAAGATGCTTCGATTTAGAGTTCTTTCTTTGAATAGAGATAGGGTCTTTGAGGTCTCCTTCTTCGAAGTGATGATGAGCGAGGTTCCCAAGAATGCTTTCAAGTGTAGAATCCTTCTTTGAACGATCTAGGGTTTTTGGGATCTTGTTTGGTGACTTTTTTCAAGATGATTATGTGATCCTAGTCCTTGAATTGCTTTAGAGATAAGTAGACCTTCTTGATGATTTGATGCCCTTGATAATCTTCTAGAACTTCGGTCCTTGAGTGTCCTTTATTAAGCTACCTTTCCTTGGCTTGTCACCTTAGCTCCGATACCATGTTGAGAAATTAGGGCAGTGAGATAGATGATTTCTCTTTGCTTGATAATTGCTTGTGATGTATTTTTAGTTTACTTGATTGACTTCTTCTTTTTCTTTAGTTATTATTAGTATTCTTTATCATCAAACAGCTACCAAAACATAAATAACACAAAGGACACAAGATATAGGTGATCGGTCAGGGCCAAAACCTCTCCAATCTTGAGAGGAAAACCCACAGAATTATTCTTCTTATAGAATCTTCAATTGACGAATTCCAAGACCTAGACCCTTGACCAATAACCCCTCCAAGACCAAGTCAATGCCTTTCCTTAATGAGTTCTCCTTCCACAAAGTCAACCTCAATCAAACTAGCCTTTTTGTAGCAGAAGCTTCTCCTTCGACCTCCTTTTTCGGACCTGCAACTTCTTGACTGTAATTTGGCCTAACTGCAAAAACCCTAGGTCGTACGTGTGGGCAAGATCATGGAGAAATCATCCTCCTTTCTTCTTCGCTTGGTGAGATACTTCTTCTTCAATTATTTGGCCTTCAAGATGATTCCTTTGCCACCCAAGTTCGGACTTCTATGGTGACTGTAATTTTCAATCTTCCTGCAACAGTGAGAGCCCTAATTCTCTTTGCACGTGTGAGATATTTCTAGCCCAAAACAGATCAGAAATTACTTCGCTCTTCTTTCTCCTTCCTTCGCTAGGTGTTAGGCTCCTTTCTTCTTCTTGATCGAACACTTGATGATGCTTGAGTGAGTGTGTCTTGAGTGAGGTCGAGCTTGCCTTTATATAGTCCTTCTTGAGTCCTCAAAATAGGTCGACATCATCTTCTAGAGAGGTTAATTGCTCCTTTGTAGGCCGACTTGATCATTTAGCATTTGACAAGGTCTTGGAGGGTTAATTTACTTGACTTTGACTTAAATAATTTTCTTACAATATGTAACATGCCCAAGAAGGGTCTTCCATATATGACAATGACTCATAAGCCCTAGAAGCTCTCAATGGGAGCTTTGACCTATAAAAATAAATTTCTCTTGAGCATGAAACCCATGCCTCAAGAAAACAATAACAAATTTATTTTTCTCATTACATAAAATCATGATTACATATGTCATTATGAAGACCGAACCTAGTTACATATTTCAACAGTAAAGGGAGTACTTAATAGGGAGACGACCTAAAAATGATCCCTAAGAAGACCTTTGGCTAGGATGGGACAAGTAAAAACTAAAATTTGTGTCCAGATACTTCCCTTGTGCAGAAGGTAAGATATATTTGATGGAGGTAGCAAAGAAGTGGAAAGGGCGCTCCCAAGTCTCAAAATAGGCATTAGGATCTCCCTTTGATCTCATAGTATATGGGACACCAAAAAATGAGATGCTTCTCTCTCTCTAGCTCTGATAAGTGGCATTACTAGCAAACACCACCCAATCATGAGATGTGATGATTTGTCTAAATCCAAACTCTGTGCAAGCCCACCCAAAACTAACAAAGGGGGATCCAATGTCTATCTATATATTCAACTTGAACAATAAGACCATCTCTCAGTTCAAGAAAGTCCTCAATGTCAAAGGCTAGGCCCACAAACCCTAGAGGCACAATCCAAATGACCTAGATACATTATCTATAAATGTCTTCTCTACTAGTTCATTTCAAGTCCTACTTAGATGACAGGAGGAGACCTAACACGTCAAGGGAGTAAGTGGAAGGGGGAAGATAGCTTTGAGAGATGGCCACTAACTAAAGTAATCAAGAGACCTCATGAAACTAACATCAAGAACACTGTAGGGGACTAACCAAAGAAATGACCTTCAAAGACCAATGTGCACAATAGAGATACATATCTCGCCTAAAAACCAAGTCTCCAAAAATCCTAACTCTATGAAACAACTAGATTAGTCAAAAGATGGCTTCAACGTGAAGAGGTTGAGCCCAAAACTCCACTTGTTGATTTTTGGTCGCATCGAATGTGCTCTAGCCATTAAATTTGGTGGAGAGGCTAACGCACATGAGATCTCCAAGACCCGTTTGGAAAAATTCCACCCTGATGAAGAGATATTAAAATAATTAATACTTTTAATGAGTTCCTAAGTCTAAACTTTAGAAAATTAAAATATTAATGTGTATTAATATAATATGGGTGATAAAGTTCTAAATAACAAGCATCAGACTAGTCCTAATCTTAGTCGTTGATTAGGGACTTAGTCTCGGTCGTTTAATCATCAACAGGAAAAGTATAATAGCAAGCTTGAGGGTCATTGGAAACACACCAAGAGAGATCAAGAATTCGATTTTATGGGGCTGGATTTGCTAAGGAAATCAAGTTAGAGATCAGTTGCAGTGAGGGGCAGTTCAGTAAGGGATTTTGATCCAAGGCTGAAGAATACATATCAGAGAGGCAACAAAGTACCAGAAGAGGCAACATAGAGCCTAGGAGGGCTGACGCAGAGGCTAAGGAGGCCAGCGCAAAGGACGCAAAAGTCGTAGAGGCAGACGCAGAGGACGCAGAGGCTAAGGAGGTTAGTGCAAAGGACGCAAAAGTCGTAGAGGCAAACATAGAGGACGCAGAGGCTGACGCAGACAGCGCAAAGGGCTGTAGAGGCTAACGTTGGGCTAAAGAGGCTGCATTGAGGAGGTTCTGTGGGGCAAACTGAGAGCAGATCAGTCGGGAGAGGGTGACGCAGTTCCAGAGAGGGTGACGTAGTTCCAGAAGAGTGCTTGGTGCAGCGTTCGCTATCTAGAACAAGGAACAGTCAAAGTCACGGTGGGGTTGATCATCCGGTTGCTGATTTGGCGGAATATCTGTTTCCGGAGAGAGGTACTACTACTGTGGATATTCGATGAAGGGTGAGCCATTTCTGGCACCCTAGTTGCATTCAGAAATTTGCTTAATAATAAAACCCTCATATATGTTGCATCGGTTTTCCCAAATTGGGTTTTTCCGAGGACAATTGTCCAAAAATAGCGGTGTCCCTTGTGTTGTCTCAGTTTATTTCAGTTGTTGATCTGTATACTTGTGAAGGCTGCAATTGTGTTTACTTCGATGTTTATGTTATTAAATAACTTGTTAATGTAAAGAACAAGTAGGAGATAGTAAACCAGAAATTGCAATAGGGGTTTCTAATGTGTTAGATTCAAAAATTTTCACTCCACTTGCATCGAATGATGCCCTAAAGGAGGGTCTAGATTCTCTCTAACTTAGCCCAATCAACATGAATCAAACCCAGTCCCTGTGCCCCATAACCACAAAGGATTAGCCACCCCTAACGAGTTGGATAAAGGCTTATTTGTAGGCTATGTTATTATCAAGATAGGGGGGCTTAATAAGTCCTCTACTAGGTGGACAACACGTAGAGATAAATACACTATTTTGCAACAAATAACTATGAGGCTCGTCTCATAAGTTATGTCACCCTCTTATTATAAGAGGTTTTAAAGGACATATAATAGGCATGTGCAAATTTTGAAGCAAAACAAGCTTAAGCAATCCAAAGGAGAGACATTGATATATGTGCACACCAACTTTTGTCTTATGTACAAGGCAAGGAAAGAGTTGTTGCAAAAAAGGTCAAATATGTGGGAAAGTGGTTGATGGAAAAGACAAAGATGTGGGATGTATTCCATGATGAAATGGTCACAGAAAGCGGGAGTTGACATTAACCCACAAGAATCTTAATGAACCAACTCTAAAGAAGAAAAGCCTTAAGCAACCAAAAGCAGAGACAATGGTGTATGTGCAAACCAACTTTTCTCTTATACACAAGGCAAGAAAAGAGTTGTTGAGGAAAAGGTCAAAGATATGGGAAAGTGGTTGAGGGGAAGGACAAAAATGTGGGATGTATTCCATGATGAAATTGGCATAGAAAGCAAGAGTTGGCATTGACCCACATAAATCATAGTGAATCAGACTCTGAAGAAGAAAAATCTTAAGCAATCCAATGTAGAGACACTGGGAAATGTGCACACTAACATTTCTCTTATATACGAGGCAAGGGCATAGCAGTTGAGGGGATGCACAAACCTGTAGGATGTATTCCATGATGGAATGGATATCAAAAGCATAAGTTGGACTTGGCCAACTGGGATCATAATAAGATAAGGTAAGTTAATTTTTTTAATGTCCAATGAATGACCATAAATAGGTCAAAGGGACTGAAGGATACAACTGATATGAGTATACTGTGGGAGTGCAAACACAACTCCTAGAAAATGCCAAAGCTAAATCTAGGATTAAATGAAGTAAAAAAGGATACAATAATAGGACAACTTCATAAACATGTATATAACCTAATCATGTAGAAGGCTAAGTGAATAAGTCCAAGGCTAGAGGTGAATGATGTCAAGAATGCTCGAGTCTAATAATTGATGGCGAAGGGGGTGACAGTGGCACTAGCTCACTATCAGAGTCCTTTGGATCCAACAAGGAGTTTGGCTACATTATCATGGGGGGGATGTAGGAGCAAGGGATACTCCTAACATCCTATGAAGAAAATCCATGAAATTCTACAACAGCTCTAATGAACAATCTGAAAACTAGTTTATTTTCATTAAGACACAAAATTTCTCTACTTGTTTGCAACGGAATAGAAATAGAAATAAACTGTCACACAATGGTTGAAACACCTTGCAAGAACCCTAATCTTGCTTCCCTATTTCCTTGCACAAACCCCACGGAAATTCTCCTCTATCAACTGCGCACACGTTTCTCCTTAATATGCCTTTCCCACACACAAGCTTCTACACACAAACTTATGCTCTCTATTGCCTTGTCACACCAACTCGTACTCACAAAAACAAGGATACAATGAGTGCCTTCGTCCTCCTTATAAGCAAATCAAATAGGCTAAATTTGGCAAGTTTTATTTTTGGAAGTCAAAATAGTGATTTATGAGTTACTTAAGTCAAACTAACTCTTGTAACTCATATAGTTTCAATTTAGAACTGCAGCTCTTCGCATCTCAATTCCCATAACTAAATCCCACTAGGAGATAACAAACCGAGCCTCCAACTCCAGCGCATCAATCAAACTGCTTCATGAACTATCCTAATTTACTCACCCTAACTTTTAGGAACTCATGCATGCTAAGGAAAAAGTGGTTGTGGTCTCTTTGACTAAGGCATAAGTCAAAGAAGGACCATTCTCGCTACTATTTTCAACATCCGCGGCCAAAGGAAAGAAGCTCTAGATAATGAACTAGTCTTGCAGAAGATCACATTTGATGATGGTATTGATGATCCTAATGAGGGTGTTGCCACCTAATCATCAAGATTGGGTGAAAATAATGTAAATAAATAAATAAGTAATGTGAACAGTTATCGGGAGATGAAGTGAACAGTCTCTCCCTCATGTATATAATAAAGCCAACCTGAAGGAATAAACATACGAATCAATTTTTGGTTGAGGAGTTACTGCCTGGTCTGACAGAGGGAATCAGGATAGAATACTATAGATTCTAGAACTTCTGACTAGCGAGTTTTATGGTTTGATCGTCTATATTGATATGTACGACCTATGATTTAAAATTGAATTTATAATTCTATTATTAAGTCCCTAATCATTTGATGTAATTCTTTTGTCTCATTGTTAACTATATTTCATTTCTATAAAAATTGTAAATTGTGTATACATATATCCTGTTTTAGGGGGTCTACATACCTCATATCAAACATGGGTATCTTGTATCTGTGTCATGTAACTTGGGAATAAACAATTCAATTTTTGTAATAACACCTCTCCATTAGAACAAAAGGAAAGATGAAATGGCCCACCTTCTCACAAACAATAGTGCGGCGTGGAACAAAGATCACACTATATTCTCTTTGAAGATTTTGCTTAGTATCGTGCTGAATATGTGACGAAATCATCTTCATAAAATTAACTTGAGGCCGAACAAGGTACATTATACTTTTACAATCAGTCTGAATAGGATCAGCCGAAAGATGGCGCAAGTTTTCCACCCCATGCTCCTGCATTCCACAAACACATAGCTATAAGATAGTGCCCAACAGCAAGTTTAAGCTAAGCTTAATTGCAAAAGATAAGTTCTAGGTCATGCAGTTCTTTTAAAAAAATCCATAAACCAGTCAAACTTCTTACAATTCATATAACTTTTGCAATAAGACTTTCAATGAGGTTAAAGCAAAGCACAGCAAGTTATCAGTTAAGAGACACTTTCAATCTCATAGGACATTATATGGCAAATTCAAAAGGGTGACCAGCATGAGTGAAACCTGATTGGGAGAACAAAACTAAACAAGGCTGTTGATGCCAACAATCACCTCAATCATCGTGATTGTAGTTCATGGTAACTGTGACCAGCAACAACCACCTTGTTGACTCCTATAAAAGAGAGTGGATACAGCAATCACCTCAATCATTTCTTCTACCCACATTTGCTCCACTTATTGGTCAAGGGCCAAGGCATATGACTGGTGCAACAGAAGCATGCTCGTGCTATGGAAAACTGCAAGAGCTATAAGAACTTCTCTCTAGAGGATATTTGTTTTGCGTATATCTTTTGTCTCAGCTTGAGGAGTGTTACTGTCATGAATAATGATGCACACAATCTCCTTGGCCTATTGTAAAATTTTGCACAAGCACCATTAGTAAGCAGGACCAATGCTTAATTGAATTGCTCTTCTTCAGAGTCAATACAAACCATCACAAATGACTTGGCAATGTCACTATCACCGAGACTTTCATAATGTGGTTACAATATCAATCTGAACACACTCCTGAATGATAAGGTGGAGAAAATAGAAACTAATGACTTCTTCACACCACCTTACTTCCGTGGGATACCAGGAATGTTAATATTACTTATAATAACAAAGAGATAAAAGAAACAGCACTGTGTACACCCAACAGGATATCTTAGAGTGCAACTGCAAAACCCATTATATCTACCCAAAAACACTTAATCCCTCTCATGTTTCAATTTGTCATTTACCTCTTATGAGGAGAAAAAAAGGAGTTTACTGCGCTGATTTTTTTGTGGGGAACTGTTAATGGTGGCCAGCAAAAGCTATTCCCAAGCAGAACTCATTAGTTTACAGCTTCAGCATTCAGAATTACAGCTATCTCGATGTCCATTTTCATATTTCGGACTTCCACTTTAGTCCTTATCATTCCAATTTCGGGGGCAGCTTACTGCAAATGTAATTTGATTCATCTAATTTATGGAATTGAAAAATTACATGTTATTGATAACTTTTGGGTCTTCGATGAATTTGGATTTACTAAATTATCTCTTATGTGCACAGGCCGCAGAGTGCAGGGGGGGCCCGAACCCCGCCGCCCCCCATTCCTGGTGCTGTTGCCTATTCCCTTTCTCGTTTCTAGTAACGTGAGTCTTTGGTTTACAGATAGACTGGTTTGTCTGAATAGCAGCAGAATGAAAAGAAGACAACACTGACAATATCCCTCCTTACCTTCAAAAGAGATGTTTGAGCAATCAGCGCTAGCGGCCCGCTAAGTTTCGGGTCCAGAAAAAGCATCTTCCTACCACGAATCTGCACTCGCGACAATTAAAAGAGCAATGTGAAAGAGATTTACATTATAATGCGTATATCCTATTTGCAATGCTGGAAGTGGATATCTATGACTGATGATGTACACCATTACTGAAAAGATTCGGACGCCAGCAATTCGAATCGAACGCTAAGTCAAATCGTAAAAAGCAATTTTACTCACTGTTGTCAGAATGTGCACGAGTTCCTTCTGAGATTTCTCCCTGGATACGCGAATCCAACAATTTAACACTCTGAATATTTTAAATGGAGGGGCAAAGTATTGACAAAGTTCATGCAATTTGGCATTAGTACTTACCTCAGGGATGATAGATTTATCGGGGCATTGTCCAGGTTAGGAATCTGCGCCATTCTCAGTTATGAATCGCCACCGAGGAACCCTAACGACCTGATCGACTATGGCTGATGAGAATGGTTTGTAGTTACTCGGACGAAACTGCACTTTCCGAGGTGTCCAGACGAATAACAAATAAGAGTTCAGAGTTAAATTTGAGCTCCGCCTTCATCGTTGAAGGATTTTCGCGAACTGGATTAGAACTCCGGGAGTGTTTCCAAGTATGCGATTCGCTGTGTAAAATAAAAGTAGAGCGGGCGCTGCAGAGCTGCTTTCAGTGCAGGAAGAAATTAAGTGAAAAAATATTGATGAAATGGAAGAGGAAATAAAATTAATTCAATTTATGTCGGTCTCGAAATGGAAGACGAAATAAAATTAATTCAATTTATGTCGGGCTCGGGTGGTCAGTGCAGCTGAAAAATGGATGATTAAATTGTATATATTAAAAAATTACTTTGACACAGTGGAATCATATTCTTTAATATAAATTTAAAATCTATTTTAAATTTTAATAGGAAAGTAATCGGAGTGGTTCTAGAGTTTTTGTAATTGGAAAGTGCAATCACTTATTCTAAGTTTTTAAAAAGTGCAAAAACTATATGGAAAATGTACAATGTAAAGGAAATAAATGGGTGTGAAAATGTATAATGTAATGGAAATAAAGAAAAAAAGAGTGTTACATGATAAGATACGTGTATTATCATCATGAGGAAAAAGAAAATAGAGAAAGTATTGTAATTTATAATGAGGAAGTGGTAGTTAAGAAAGTAGATGTTATTTTAGAACTTGTGGAAATAAATGATTTAGGGCAAGTGAAAATTATCTTATCTATCAAAGTTGAGAAGTGAATTTGGATCAATGGTAAATAGTGTCGGGACATTTTAAAATGAAGATTAACTTGTCTAAAATGGGAGCAAATAAGGAAAAAATGCTCTCAAATAGAAAGTACTCGGGCCCTTCGCAATAAGCACTCAAACAAGTCCCCTCTGCAAACATGTGGCAACAACAAGTCCAGAGGAAAAGTCATTGATGATTTTGCCTTTTATAGTCCCACATCCACACCTTTCACTTGGTCATCTTATCTTTATGTGAAAGAATTGTTAAATGTGAAACAGAGGTTGGAGGTTTTAGAAGCTAAATAGCATGAAAGAGATCATAAAATTCATATAATAAGAGTTGAGAACAAGGCTTTAGCAGAAAGCAATACAATTTTGAAAGAACAAGTGGCATTGCTACAGGAAGCTCTCCTCATAGAGAAGACGGAATGGCAACGCTTGAAGGCGGATGTGCAAAACATAAATAAATCTGTAGTGGAAAGTACAAAGGTGGTGAATGCGAAACCATCCCAAGATAAAGGGAAAGCGGATGCCCAAATAGACAACCATGAAGAGAAAGCAAAAGAAGAAAGGAAAGGAGATTCCACAAAAGTTTCCAAAACTTGGGCTCAAGTTATTAACAATTCTGCTAATAGGGAAGGAGAAACAAACATTTGAGTTGACAACGTGCAAGATAGAGAAAGCAAGGAAAGATAAAATAGAGCGGCAAACATAATTATTAAAGGGGTGAAAGACTATCGGAAAAATGAATGTCCTCTTGACCTTGCAAGGGATTTCTTGAAAGACAAGTTGTTATGGAAAGGACAAATATGTCAAGCATGGAGGGTGGGTAAGTTTAACGGTGAGAGGGTCAGGCCCATAAAATTCAGCATGCCTAGCTTGCATGATAAATATATTGTTCTAAGTAAGAAGCATCTCTTGAGGGGTTCTCACTTTTTTCTAAAATAATATTTAATTGTACGACAACAAGAGGAAAGGAGGGAGGAAATGTTAAAGGTTAGGGCAGCAAGAGAACATGGATTTATAAAGGTAAAGTTGTGATAGCACGATTTGGACCTCCTTCCAAAACATAGCAGCAAGATGGTAATAAAGAAGAGGCAACAAACTCTTCAACAGGAAATCAGGAAGCAAGGTCAGTACGGGAAAGCAGGGACAAAGACTCAATTGTGAGTCTTGCATGTCAAAATAAATAGCAATAAAGTCATACCCAGGTTTCCTTAAGATTAGTTTGTTGGAACTGCAAAGGTTACCCATGGAGACGAGGACCTGGGTTACGGCCTATTGCGGAAGATAGAGACATAATTTGCCTCATAGAAACACATGAGCATGAAGGGTGCAAGACACCTTTGTTTGAAGGATACTGGAAGCTGGTAGTGTAGAACAAAGCAACGAGGAATGGCAAAGGACTCGGGGGTATCATGGTATTAGTGAGGGAAAAAGAAGGTCATCTCATTCAGTTAGAAAAAGAAGAGTCAAATAAATAATTCATTTGGTTTAAAATCTCAGAAAATGGAAATCACAACAGAATTGCAGCATGTTATTTTGCGTGCAAGTTTCAAAAATCTACAAAAGTAGAGTGTTTGACCACAAAGATCCCTTTGCAAACTTAAAAGCAGATATTGCAACACATTATTGAATTGAGGCTTCTGTGATCCATAATATTTTTAAGAAGAGTTTCAGCGTAAATCACATGTAGAAAACCTTCGTCCATGTGATTTACACTGAAACTCTTCTTAAAAATTGCAACACATTCTCAGCTAGGTGAAGTCCTTATAGTGGATGATTTCAATGTTAGGACTATAAGTGAGCAAGCTAGCATTCTTTGTTGTAAAGAAGATTGCGACCCAATTTGGCTTACAAAAGAGAGTAATCATCAGCAGGAAAGAATTTTAGAGGATAAGGGCTGCAATTTCTTTGGTGAGCAATTGCTTACTCTATGTGGGGCCTTCGATTTAGTCATTTGTAATGGCTTGATTAGATGGGCAAAGTCCGATAATGTCACTTGCAATACTTATAATGGAGCAAGTGTAATAGATTATGTAATTTGCTCACATGGTTTGTGTGAGAAAATGGAGGAAGTTTTGATTGGAGATCAGCTTTGGGACTTAAAATCAGATCACAAGCCAATTTATTTATGTTTCTCTTGGACTGAGAAAAAGTAATTAGAATAAAAAACTCCTTGTGTTCAACAAAATCTCCCAAAGGGCAGAATTATTTTGACTCCAGAAAATTGTAATACCTTCAAAATGACTCTAGAGAAGCTCCTCAAGAAGGAGAAAATCCCAATTCATGGCCTTCATAGTCACAAATTAACACATTTAATTCAAAGCGCTCTTGCAAAGTGCAAAAGATCAAAAATTAAGAAGTCAGAAACAAAATTGCTTTTTGGTTAATGCTTGGTTTGATGAGGAATGCAAAAAAGGCAAGGAGAATGTGGAAAGAGTCAAACAAGGATAACATAAAGCTCAAAGCTTACAAGCAGATATTGAGAAAGAAAAAGGTTGATTTCATGGTTTCAAGGAGGGAAGAAGTAAACTTCCTTAGGAAAAATAATCCCAAATTATTTTGGAAGGAGCGCCAACCGAGAAATGTGCAAACTGAAAACAATATTACAGCTTCTAAATGGTTTGACTATGCAAGACAACTCTATGAGCAGGATCCCAAGGTTGACCCCCCCCCCATTAGTCAACATTGATACTAAACTCTTCACAGTGCAAGAGGTAGAGGTGGGTATCATGAAGTTGGGTGTTGGAAAAGCAAAAGACTTAGTTGAAATCCAAGCAGAGTATATAAAGTGGGGCTCAAAGATTCTTGCACCTCACATTACAAAAAAATTCAACAACATCATACAATAAGGGTTCCCCGTAGATTGGACAACTAGCATCGCAATACCCCTTTTCAAGAGTGGTGATGTCAATAATCCCTCCAATTATAGGACCATAATGATAAACCCTTTGTTTGCAAAGTTATTTGGAAGCATGTTAGAAAATAAAATCAACAAGTGGGCAAAAGAAGGAGATAATCGGGCTAAAGGGTAAGCAGTTTTTAGACCTAAGCATTCCACAATTGATCATTGTATAACTTTAAGGCACATCATTGAAAAATATTGGGAGAAAAAGGAAGAAGTCTTTTGTTGCTTTGTTGATTTCAAAGCGTTTGACACAGTTCCTAGAGATAAGCTTTGGCACAGAATGGAGGAACTTGGGGTTCCTAAACATTCGAGCGCAGTTGTACATAGGCTACATGAAGAGGTGAAAGTCAAAATTAGAATGTCGACAGGAATTTCTTAAAGTTTTAGAAGCGATATCGGGGTCAATCAAGGTTTCCCATTGTCTCCTACCCTTTTTGGTTTATATATCGACAAGCTTGAGGAGTGGTTAAATTCGCAAGGGGGTGATGGTATCTATTTGGGCAATTTTGTTATAAGGCTTCCTTTGTATGCACATGACCTTATTCTGATTGCTAAATTTGCTCTTGGTTTGCAAGAGCACTTACTATCCCTTGAGAATTTTTGTAGAAGGGTGGGGATGCAAGTCAATATTAGCAAAAAGAAAGTAGTGGTTTTCTCTAAAAAAAGAAAACATAACCAACATAATTTATACTTTGAAGGCAACATTCTGGAAGAAGTTATGGATTATAAATACCTCGGAATTGACTTCAACAAAAATATAAGTTGGGATGGCTGTAGAAAGAAAATAACTTTGGGGGGTTGGAAAGCATTTTATGCTTTTCAAGATAGGTGTAGAGAGGCAGAGTTATGGGACTGGAGAACCACTCAAACTCTTTTTGGGCTTCTAGTGATTTTGGTGATTCTCTATGGTTGTGAACTGTGGGCCAACAGTACATCCGACATGCAATGGAAACAAATTGAGAAAATTCAAAAGTGTTTGATTACAAACAAATTCAAAATTAAAAGTGCAGTTCCTTATGCTATCTTGTTAAGTGAAACGAGGGTTGCTCCTATTGAAGCAACTGTTATGGTGCAAGTCATAAGGTATTTTTAAAAATGAGCAAATGGAAGAGGGTAGATGGCCTAAGGTTGTCTTTAATGACATATTGTGTAAAAGCAAAAAGACTTGGATGCAACAAAATAACAAATGGTTTAGTAAATGGGGTATTTGCTTGAACGCGTGTCCCATAAACAATGAAGAGATAAAAGCCTTTGTTGTGGATAAGTTCCACAAGTGTACTTGGGATAAGGAGCTAGAGAGAAATAAAAAGTATTATATTGAAGTGTTTAATCCCACTCATAATCACCAACAAAAATCATACATAGAGGCCAATATTTCTTGGAGAGCCAAAATTCTTATTGCTCAGTTAAGAACTAATTCTCATCAACTCCGTTGTGAAACAGGGACCTGGAAAAGGCCAAACGAAGTGTGGGAGGAAAGAGTAAGCATTTAATTTTAGAATGTGAGGCCTTCAAAGACAACAAGGAAAGTTATGCAGATATTTTAGCAGCTAGCTCTTGGGATAATCTATATAGTGAGGGGTTTATCAAGAAGCTAGAAGAATTTATTGCGAGGCTTCATAGGAAAAGGGCTGAATACATCAACTAGATGAAGAAGCAATCTGTCCCATAGGCTATTTTTAGCCCCGTGGACATTAAAATAATTTTCTTTCTTTCTTTCTATATTTTTTTGGTTGGAATTGTTGGTTAGTGGAGGAAGATCCATAGAATGAAGAGCTTTGGTCGACATTTCAGAACCATAGTCCGGGTCCATCATCATCCACTAACCAACAAAGAAGATGTATTTGTTGCACATCTTTTATTAAGAATATACCCATACATGACATAAGATGATGTGTGGAGAGTACCTCGAGTAAGAGGGCATTCTTTGGAGGAGCAAGGAAATTATGATTAAAAACTCTCTTAGTACTTAAGGAAATAATCATGTGATAGGAATATGGTTCAAATTGGAGTTTCAATTCAATCCATGTTGAGGACGGGAAATCCTTTGATTCCTTTGACCCTAGAGAATTCTCAAGGGAATAACTTAATTGACCCTAAGAAATCCTCGTGGGAATGACCTGACCAATGCTAGAGCAATAAGTTGTACATGGTCTCAATGATCTAGGATATATTTTATAGGCATTAGGTAGTATAGCCTTCTCTAAGGGTTGTTGAGTGTTAAGTTAGGTTGACAAAAATAAGTAATAAATGTAATTGGATGAGCACTTGAAGAAACTTTGAGGTCTATCATCTTAGAGTCATTGTATCATGCATGTATCAAGGTAAGAACCTCTTGTTTTGATAGTAAATGAAACTGGAAAGGTATTCATGGCAGGCAATGATATATTTTTCAAATCTTGTAGAAGTTGAGAAATTTGAAGATGGAATTTCCTTAAACTCCATCTCTTGCAAATAGTAAAGTTCACATGTTGTTAGGAACCAAATGTGTAAGATTTCATGAGAAACTAAGCGTACACGCCATGTAGATGATTGTGAGTGTGGAACACAAAACCAATATATATGAGAGAGATAAGTTACATAGTAACTCCTAAAAAATAGGAGAACCTCCTCCAAATACCCCGATACATTCATACATCTAAGTCACATGTTCTCAACAATGACTACGTGATCTCTTTATGCACCTATTCACAAATTGCACATGTGGCCTTTTTATAATTATGCCAACCATTATTACATATGAATTTACCCATTACATGTACATTTGACCCCATATATGCCCTCCTTGGGGTCATACCATAGTACCCTCCTTTGAAAGCTCTGTCCTCAAAGCTTTGAAATTAAAGGTTTTACATGTGATGAAACCAAGTAATGTGATTTTCTTATTTTCTTGCTTTCTTCTTCCCATTAATGATGATCAATCCATCCAAACTTAAATCTTTTTAGTCTTAATGCTTGATGGTTGGTTATTTCATAATTCCCCTTCCTTTGATCCCATGTATTGTCATTGTAGCTTCTCTATTTTTGTAACAGTTGTTGGTCTTCGATGATATATTGTTGAAAAACGATTTTGTGATGCCCTATTCCATAAATATTTGTGTGCATTATAGCTTCTTCTATGATAATGCTAATATCGATCTTCTTGTCTTCCTTCAAAATTGTACTGCTAATTCAGGTGTCAATATGGTTTCAAATTTGATGGTTTTCCATCACTTTACACACCCATTTCATTTGTATTGTTTTCAAAGATAATGTCACTCTCTATTCTCTTTTTTTGGTATTTGCTTACCCTAACTTTGGACATAATATCATTATATTTGGTATGTACATCCTCTAGATGGAGTTCAACTTCTTCAAATATTTTATAGTGACCCTCTTAGATCTTGCCTTCTTTTTCATTTTAAACTTGTAATGTGACCCTATCTATCGAATTTTGAGATCCTCCTTCAATTCTACATTGCTTTTCTCATTTTACCTCATCAATATTCAAGGTTTTTTCAACCTTCTTGTAAATTTCTTCTTTGAGTCATTTACCAAACTCTTCATCCAAGATCCTTGATCCATTTACTTGAGAGGAGTTTTTCAAATAATTTTCAAGTGATATTTCCTCTAGTATATTTATCAATACTCATCCACCACTCCCAGGCTTCACCATAAAATTAAGTTCTTGCCTTTAAAGGAGTTATAACATATCCCTTTGTCATCCTTAATCATTCCACAAGATTGCTTGCTTCATTATATTCAACTGCAATGAAGGTAGGTGTTGCCATAATGCATGTCCTCCCCTCTCATGAGATATGACGCATGTACTTAATATGGAGTTAATGAAGGCCTAATATGAAATATGTAATTGGGAAGTCTAATGACATTAATCATACTAGGAGAAAATGATAAGATCATTCCTCCACCATAACTGATATTCTAAGTAGAAGATCATCTTAGGGTTGAGGCCTTGAGAAGCAGACATCCAAGAGGTATGTATGCATTGTGAATAGATGCCATCCATTGTCATTTTGTTGATCCATTGTTGGAGGGAAAGAAGGTGACTAAGAGAAACCAAATAATTATTGATGGTAGGGTGAGGAGTGCTTAGAAGATATGCCAATGGATTGAAGTAGTTAAGAGGCTTCAGAGAACCAAACACATTTTTATCTCGATGCAGTTGAAGCGTCTTCATCAAAGAGTAAAGGGCTAGGTAAGGAGCAATCAAAGTGACTCCAACAAGAGGCAAGTAAGTACAAATTGGAATTATGCCCTAAACCTCTTATGTAGATACTTTATTAATGTGAGGGCACCTTCACTGAATAAGACCCGTTACATAATTACTCAATGATCACTCGTTGTAAAACGAGTTAACTTTGTTAATAAGGTATAAATTAGCTTGTAGGCTCTCATTATAAGTGGGCACATAGGTAGTTAATATTCTATATGGATAGATATATATTAAGTAGAAGTTTATGTAATTTTTTGTCAAGAGTTATGATTGTATTTGGAGCAATGCTCCTACAAGTTGCCCCCTTGAATAGACAAGTGAACATGACTCTCTTTTTTAAGGTTTATCTCTCTTTTCTATTGTATTTGTTGGGTTTTCCAATACATTTTTTGTGATTTTCCCAAAGTTTTGGAGTTAATTATACTACAATTTGCATCAAAGCTCTTTCCTCGACATGAAGTGGGGAAATTTTTGGATAGAAATGGGAGAATTGATTTCTTTTTTTTTTTTTTTCTTTTTTATGAAAAAAGAGAACGACAACATTTAACTTGATTTCTAAACATCTTTTTTTTTTGTGTGTGTGTATCCAAATTAAAAATAAATAAATACAATTGACTAAAACAAAGAAATATAAATTATTTAAAATCAACCTTTTTATAAGGGTTGTTTTATTTATTTATTTCTTTTCTTTTTTAAGAGGCCACTAATTCCATAGATTGGATATATTTTGATATACACTTATTTTAGTCAAACTAGCGGAAGCAGATCTAAAGGAGCCATGACATTTCATAATTAGGGTCATGATAGCTAATCTAAGAACTACAACATATGTCATGACCATTTTAAGTTTTCAGTCTCAAACCCTACCTTGCACAAGTTTTTTTTGGGAATATTTAAGAGTTTTTTCTTGGGTTGGCAAGCTTATGTTTATATTGATTCTTAGATATATATTCTAGTGACTTTAAACAACACAATGATCTATTGTTAAGTGGGTAAAATTGCACTAGGGAAAGTATACACGTGGGAAATACAAGTGAAATCAAATTGTTGGAAACCCTTGTATCCCTTGTTGGTACCCTTTCCAATAATACCACATCAAACAATACTTGTATATGGAATCTCACTTCCACATACCTTTGGGTATATAAGAAGTCACATGGGTAGACCTGAAACCAACTTTGGATAAACTAATTGGCCACCTTGTTGCTATAGTACATCTAGAGAAGCACTCAAGGGGACCACTCTTTGGTACCTAGGTATTTGAGTAGAACAACTAAGGGTGGGGTCAATCCCCCCAAGTTGGTGCCCTAAGATATTGGGTTGAGTAATACTATTGGACCCCATATGTATATAAGAAAGTTGTAGCACCTAACACTCCCTTGTTTTTGTGACTTGGTAACTTTTTCTAGTAAACTCATCCATTGAAGATAATACCTATAAAATCACTTCATACTTCCTTGAACAACATAATCTCTAGCTCCACTATAGGAAAGTTGGAGTCCATGGAAGGTCAACTTAAGATACTTCAAGAGAACATAAATGTGATGGAAGAGAAGTGTGACAAAAAGCTATATGAGAAGTGTGACAAAAATCTATATGAGAAGTTAGACAAGAAGTTGGATGAGTAGCACAATCAACACAACCTTACCAACTTAAACAAGATGTTGGCTAAGAAGTTGATGAATATGCCAAATTGTAGTATACCAATAGAACGTGACTAGACTGCACTAAACATTGAGCCACACCAGGAATAAAATACTTATGAGCACATTAGATGATATACCTATTAAAGCACTCAAAGTGACTCCAATAAGAAGCAAGTAAGTACTATTCTGATTATGCCCTAACCCTCATATGTAGATACTTTATTAATGTAAGGGTACCTTCACTAAATGAGGCCCATTGCATAATTACTCAATGGTCACTCATTGTAAAATGAGTTATCTTTGTTAATAAGGTCTGAAATAGCTAGTAGGCTCTCATTATAAGTGGGCCGATAGGTAGTCAAGATTCTCTATGGATAGATATATATTAAGTAGAATTTTATGTAATGTTTTGTCAAGAGTTATGATTGTATTTGGAGCAATGCTCTTACAAGTTGCCCCCTTGAATAGACAAGTGAACATAACTCTCTCTTTTAAGGTTTATCTCTCTTTTCTATTGTATTTGTTAGGTTTTGCAATACATTTTCTGTGATTTTTCAAGGTTTTGGAGTTAATTACACTACAAGTTGTATCAAAGCTCTTTCCTAGGCATGAAGTGGGAAAAATTTTGTATAGAAATTGGGAGAATTTATTTCTTTTTGTTATTTTTTTTTAATAAAAAAGAGAACGACAACATTTAGCTCGATTTCTAAACATTTTTTGTGCATATTTTCAAGAATCCAAGCTAATATATATATATATATATATATATAAATTAAAAATAAATAAATACAATTGACTAAAACAAAGAAATATAAATTATTTAAAATCAACATTTTATAAGTTTTGTTTTCTTTCTTTCTTTTCTTTTTTTTTAAGATGCCACGAATTCCATATATTGGATATCTTTTGATATGCACTTATTTTAGTCAAACTAGCGCAAGTAGATCCAAAGGAGCCATGACATTTCATAATTAGGGTCATGATAGCTAATCTAAGAAGTACAACAAAAGTTGTGACCATTTTACATTTTAAGTCTCAAACCCTACCTTGCACAATTTTTTTTTGGGTGATTTTAAGAGTTTTTTCATGGGTTGGAAAGCCTATGTTTATATTGATTCTTAGATATATGTTCTAGTGACTTTAAAAAACACAATGATCTATTGTTAAGTGGGTAAAATTGCAGTAGGGAAAGCATACACATGGGAAATACAAGTGAAGTCACATTGCTGGAAACCCTTGTATCCCTTGTTGGTACCCTTTCCAGTAATACCACATCAAACAATACTTGCATATGGAATCTCACTTCCACATACGTTTGGGTATATAAGAAGTCTCATGGGTAGACCTGAAACCAACTTTGGATAAAATAATTGACCACCTTGTTGCTATAGTACACCTAGAGAAGCACTCGAGGAGACCACTCTTTGGTACCAAGGTATTTGAGTAGAATAAATAAGGGTCAGGTCAATCCCCCCAAGTTGGTGCCCTAAGACATTGGGTTGAGTAATACTATTGAACCCCATATGTATATAAGAAATTTGTAGCACCTAACACTCCCTTGTTTTTATGACTTGATAACCTTTTCCAGTAAACTTTTCCATTGAATATAATACCATTTTAAGTTTTAAGACTCAAACCCTACCTTGCACAAGTTTTTTTTGGGAATATTTAAGAGTTTTTTCTTGGGTTGGCAAGCTTATGTTTATATTTATTCTTAGATATCTGTTCTAGTGAGTTTAAACAACACAATGATCTATTGTTAAGTGGGTAAAATTGTAGTAGGGAAAGTATACACGTGGGAAATACAAGTGAAATCACATTGTTGGAAACCCTTGTATCCGTTGTTGGTACCCTTTCCAATAATACCACATCAAACAATACTTGTATATGGAATCTCACTTCCACATACCTTTGGGTATGTAAGAAGTCTCATGGGTAGACCTAAAACCAACTTTGGATAAACTAATTGGCCACCTTGTTGCTATAGTACATCTAGAGAAGCACTTGAGGAGACCACTCTTTGGTACCTAGGTATTTGATTAGAACAACTAAGGGTGGGGTCAATCCCCCCAAGTTGGTGCCCTAAGATGTTGGGTTGAGTAATACTATTGGACCCCATACGTATATAAGAAAGTTGTAGCACCTAACACTCCCTTGTTTTTGTCACTTGGTAACCTTTTCCAGTAAACTCGTCCATTGAAGATAATACCTATAAATTCACTTCATACTTTCTTGAACAACATAATCTCTAGCTCCACTATAGGAAAGTTGGAGTCCATGGAAGGTCAACTTAAGATACTTCAAGAGAACACAAATGTGATGGAAGAGAAGTGTGACAAAAAACATATGAGAAGTTAAAAAAAAAGTTGGATGAGTAGCACAATCAACACAACCTTACCAACTTAAACAAGATGTTGGCTACAAAGTTGATGAATATGGAAAATTGTAGTATACGAATAGAACGTGACTAGATTGCACTAAACATTGTGCCATGCCATGAATAAAATACTTATGAGCACCTTAGATGACATACCTATTAAAGCACTCAAAGTGATTCCAATAAGAGGCAAGTAAGTACATGTTGGTATTATGCCATAACCCTCATATGTAGATACTTTATTAATGTGAGGGTACCTTCACTAAATGAGGCCCATTACATAATTACTCAATGGTCACTCATTGTAAAACGAGTTATCTTTGTTAATAAGGTCTGAAATAGTTAGTAGGCTCTCATTATAAGTGGGCCCATAAGTAGTCAAGATTCTCTATGGATATATCTATCTATCTATCTATATATATATATATATATATTAAGTAGAAGTCTATGTAATGTTTTTTTAAGAGTTATGATTGTATTTGGAGCAATGCTCTTACAAGTTTCCCCCTTGAATAGACAAGTGAACGTGACTCTCTCTTTTAAGGTTTATCTCTATTTTCTATTGTATTTGTTAGGTTTTGCAATACATTTTTTGTGATTTTTCCAAAGTTTTGGAGTAAATTACAGTACAAGTTGTATCAAAGCTCTTTCCTGGGCATGAAGTGGGAAATTTTTTGGATAGAAAATAGGAGAATTTATTTCGTTTTGTTATTTTTTCTATCAAAAAGAGAATGGCAACATTTAGCTCGATTTCTAAACATTTTTTTGTGCATATTTTTTAGAATCCAAGCTTATATATATATATATATATATCCATCCAAATTAAAAATAAATAAATACAATTGACTAAAACAAAGAAATATAAATTATTTAAAATCAACATTTTATAAGGTTTATTTTCTTTCTTTCTTTCTCTTCTTTTCTTAAGAGGCCATGAATTACATCGATTGGATATCTTTTGATATGCACTTATTTGAGTCAAACTAGCGCAAGTATATCCAAAGGAGCCATGACATTTCATAATTAGGATCATGATAGCGAATCTAAGAAGTACAACAAAAGTCGTGACCATTTTACATTTTAAGTCTCAAACCCTACCTTGCACAAATTTTTTTGGGGTGATTTTAAGAGTTTTTTCATGGGTTGGAAAGCTTATGTTTATATTGATTCTTAGATATATGTTCTAGTGACTTTAAACAACACAATGATCTATTGTTAAGTGGGTAAAATTGCAGTAGGGAAAGCATACACGTGGCAAATAAATGTGAAGTCACATTGCTGGAAACCCTTTTATCCCTTGTTGGTACCCTTTCCAGCAATAGCACATCAGACAATACTTATATATGGAATCTCACTTCCACATACCTTTGGGCATATAAGAAGTCTCATGGGTAGACCTAAAACCAACTTTGGATAAAATAATTGGCCACCTTGTTGCTATAGTACACCAAAGAAGCACTCAAGGAGACCACTCTTTGGTACCAAGGTATTTGAGTAGTATAAAATGGGTCGGGTCAATCCCCCCAAGTTGGTGCTCTAACATATTGGGTTGAGTAATACTAATGAACCCCATATGTATATAAGAAATTTGTAGCACCTAACACTCCCTTGTTTTTATGACCTGGTAACCTTTACTGGTAAACTCATCCATTGAATATAATACCTATACAAGCACCTCATACTTCCTTGAACAACATAATCTCTAGCTCCACTATAGGAAAGTTGGATTCCATGGAAGGTTAACTTAAGATACTTCAAAAGAACATAAATGTGATGGAAGAGAAGTGTGAGAAAAAAATATATGAGAAGTTAGACAAGAAGTTGGATAAGAAGTTTCAGTAGCATAATCAACATAACCTTACCAAATGAAACAAGATGTTGACTAAGAAGTTGATGAATATGGAAAATTGTAGTATACCAATAGAACATGACTAGACTGCACTAAACATTGAGCCCAACTAGGAATAAACTTTTGAGGGTTATGTAGCCACCTAGAACTGTCTTTAGGTCTACATAACAATAGACCGTGGATAATAACATATCGAACCACTCTCCTAGGGGGGTTTGAATAAGTTCAATGGTCTAAACCAGTTAGGATGGGTCACCTAGATGGAACATTACTCTTACTATAGGGAATTACTGATGACATGAGGAAACTTGAGGTGGCGGCCTTGTATTTAGATCCAAAACGATGGTAATAGTGGGAATGGCACAAAAAATCTATTTATGCTACATTGCTTATTGTCATCTTATTAAATATATACATGCATGTTTCAAGAGAGATACTCATTATTCGAGATGACCCACCGAGTTATACCAAATAGGCTCAATCATTAGTTTTAGGGCTACCTTTGAATAATTAGTCATTTGGACATAGTGTGGTGAAGTAAAATTATAAGTGCGGACACAAACGAATTCCTCTAGCCCAATAATGGGTCTAGCCACAACAAATGCATTCTATGGAAGATTTCCTTAGGTTAGAACCAATTAAGAGGGCCTACCTCTTGGTCTGCTTATCTTGTTTGATGATGTCCTTGCTTGCTCGCTCTAGCTATCTCTTGCTTCCTTCTTCAAGCACCTGAGACAAGTAAACAATAGCAAATAACAAACGTGATAATAAACAAATTGTAATTCAACCTACTTAACAAGTCAAGAAACATCAAGCCATGAATATGTAAGATGAAAAATCATGTAGGAAATCAATCAATAGTTGCATATATTAATATCAAAGAGAGATTACAACCATTTGTCTTGACGTTGCAGTCCTCCTCTAACAAGACCAGGTTCCCACACACTTCTGCTAGCATTCCATGATGGCCTCAATCAACAATAGTTTTAAGGCTCTTCCCTTTAGGCTTCACTCCAAACCAAATCACACTTCTCCCTCACACAACTAGATAGCTACAACTAGTAATAGCTTGTTGTCTACTCCAAACCAAAATAGCATTAGCACACCAATATCAACACTAGCTTGTGCTTGGGAAGAAGGGAGGTTTATATAGGATGAATGGATGGGAAATGGATCCTCTTCTCATGGGAGAAGGGTTTATCCCTTGAGGTAGTTCCATCATTATAGGGGAAAGGAGCCCAAAATGACATCCTCAACCCCATTCGGCCAAACAATTTACCAGACTTCCGTTACGAAGCTTCTATAGCTGGAAGCTTCGACTCTTAATTTTAAAAAAAATTCCATAACAAGACTGACACGACTAGAACACAGCTCAATCGTTCCGGTCAGCGCGAGGGATAATGCTAATCTTTGCACATCGGCGCGGGGGAGACAAAGGTCATTAGCGTCAATTTTGTAAACTGGGCAAAACATGAGTTTCAAGGGAAATGGTGCAAAAGGGAATTGATCTGCTCATGAAGAGGAACACAATAGGAGTTTCTTCATGAAGGCAAAGCATGTGGGGTTCACTGTAGAGGTCCTCCAGGATCAAGGAACGAGGAGTACAGGGACAGTGACAAAATGTTGTGTAACAAATGCCCCCTAAAGCGTGAAGGCTGAGCTGGAGTGAGGGATGAAATGCTTTATAAATCAGTGTGGGGAATCAGTCTACCGTCGGAAACCCTGCAAGCAAGTACAGATACATATACATAAACTGAGATCTCTGTCAAATGATACATGAATCGTGGCATGAACACAACCATCTAGAGAATGATCATGTAAATGGATCCAGGTATGGGCACAACCATCCATTAAAGAGGATCATAATGAAACCAAGGTATGGTCGCCACCATCCGATAATGAGAAGGATCACATATGATAACCCATGGTCTGGTCACAACCAACCATCTGAAAGAGACATGCATATCATCATAACCATGTCACACCATTTCACAACCTGGACTTTTGTGATATGAGTCCAGGGTCTTGCTCTCCAACACGACCCGATCAAAGTACAGATTCTAACATGTGAATAGATGTGTTGACGTCGAACATTCTAGAAAGTTTCTTGATTACCAGTCGATGATGTAAATTGTTAACAAGCGCGAGAGGAACCACCAATAATGACAATGGTCCTCAAGGTAATATCAACACAATCCACGGAATGTGAATAGAGGAACTCAAGTCGAACACCCGTGAAATCACTCGATCGAAAGCCAATGATGTGAGCTTGTCGTCGAGTGTGAAGAGCTTGCCATTAGGGCATGCAAGCTCTAAGGTACCAGAAAGGAGTCTCTCAGTCAACTTCCCGGATAATGAGTCCAAGTCAACGAAAAGCGACTGTGCCAAAGGAGGGCCATAATGAATTCCACATCATCGATGCAAGACGAGAGCATGCAAAATTATTTTGGATGATACAGAGAATCAGAGGTAAGTGTAACTACAGAAGGACAACTCTTGAACATATCGGCGACATAACTGGAAGTTTGGCAGCTCTTGGATCCATGGGATCGATGGTCATGAAGACGTGGCAGAGATAAAATGGAAGGCAAGAATGAATGGCCCAAACCCAGGGAGGTCAACGAAACAAAGGAGGATATCCCAACCTGACACGAAGCAAAAAGTGTCATGTTCAAGAATGAGCTGCCGATACAACTAATAGATTTCCAAATTTCCCCCCACCATTTTTGGCAAGTACCCTAAATATTTTTAATTGCAAGCTTGAAGGGGGTATCATATGCTTGCATTGTAAGTCCATCCTTCAGATGAGTTTGACCTAGTAAGTTTAACAAGCCCTAGGAAGGAGAATCTCACGTTCGTCATGGTGACAAATCCAATGTTGTTTAATAGTTTAACGAGTCCGACAAAGGTGTAACTCGGTATCTTTTTCATGTTTAGAGAGTTTAAAAAAAAAAACATAAAAGAAAACTCCACATAGTCCCTTTCCGTACATTTGTGTCTCTCGAGCCCAAAAAGGTAGGAAACAATACTTGAGAGAACCGCTTGACTATTTCAGTCAAGGAGTACCTTTTTCGTAAATAGTGCCTCCCAGCCCGAAAAAGGGGGTAAACTTATACTGGGTGCACGATGTTTCGCATCCGTTAACGAGTTCGAAATGACAAGGGCTCGACCATCTTTTCGCTTTTAAAGGGTCAGAAAAGAGCTAAAAGCGGACCCCCCATTTTATTTTCTTTTACGAGTCAAAAGGGAAAAACACTCGACAATCTTTTCATATGAGTTTAATGAGTCGAGAAAAGAGCTGAAACGTGACTCGTCATCATCGTTGAACATCCATCACCTGTCGTTGCACAAGT
This sequence comes from Pinus tabuliformis, assembly GCA_031772625.1. Lineage (NCBI taxonomy): Eukaryota > Viridiplantae > Streptophyta > Pinopsida > Pinales > Pinaceae > Pinus > Pinus tabuliformis. Next base: position 528,848,822 of record CM062819.1, on the reverse strand, counting down.
AAGGTAAAGTGTATTATCAAGTTCTTGAGGCAAAACAGGTCAAAATATTTACAAAAACCTGATATTTTCATGAAAAAATGAATAAAAAGGGGAAAAGTAAATATATTTTTACCATTTACCATTTTACCTTTGCTGTGAAGACTTTTTACTCACTTTTGCCCTAATTGTTCCAGAGCAGATTGCGGGAGATCTGGGAGGTCAATCAATGAGCCGCTAGTTCCAGGTAACAGCTAAATCCCTGAGCTCCATTTTCATGTCCTTCATTTATGATTTTAACCATTTTTTTAGTTTTTTGAGGAGGTTTTTGAAAATTTGTTTCGCCCTCGGTCAGCACAATTTCTGGGCACAGAATCACGCCGATCGAGGGTGATTAGCAAAGCCATCCACGCCGATTTGCACAACTGTTTTTAAAATAGGTGCGCCGATGTCGTGGATAGGGAAAAACCGTATTTTTTAAAAAATTGATTGTTTAAACTTAAATTTTATGGGCCAAGGATGATTGTTGACTCAAATTAATGGCTTTTGCAGGAAAGAATCGCTGAAAATGGTGGACTGGAAAGAACAAGAACATGAAGATGTTGACACCCAGGCAATGAATGACCCAAATTTCCTGGAATCTTTGAGGGCTTGCGGGCTCCTCAAATTCTTTCTTACACCAGGGATGCGGGCCCAGCCCGAGTTGCTTCAGTACCTGATTAGTCTTTGGGACATTAATCGGGAGATTTTTGTCATTGGCGACTAGGAGCTAGAGTTGGAAACTTCAAATATATACTTCATCACTGGACTGTCCTGCAGAGGGGAACTAGTGAACTTGTATGGGTCACGACCGATTGGGGTAAGCATATCTTCCTTGCTTGCCGAACACTGCCCTGAGGCCCTAAAATCCAAGAGTGGGAAGATAGAGATTTCCAGTGTTCAGGATCTGACACTGAGGGTGCTTCTGTTGACTATCAACAGAGTGGTGGGGTCCCAGGCAAAACATGAGACTAACAAGTCGAAGTTCCTTTATGCTATTGACTGCACAACTCCTACGATCTTCAACTGGGCAGAGGCCATGAAGATGAACATCAAGCGCCAGCTGTCCAAAGCTAAGGTGGGGAATCTGAAGCAATTTGGCTTCGGATCGGTGCTTGTGACCTTCTTCCTGGAACGAGTACCACTATTCCAGTATTAACTGACTGAGGTAGATCCTCCTATGCCATGCGATCAGAAGAGTTAAAGTCATGCTAAAAAATTGGGCTAAGACCCTACCCAACCCTATCGCGGAAAGGAAAAAAATTCAAATCGGTCTAGAAAGCTAGCATCTCCATCTTGAAACAACTGAAATCACTAAAGATGAATTGGAAAAGGAGGCCAAGCTTCAGCAAAATTTCCATAAGGCATTCATGGCAGAAGAGGAGTACTAGAGGCTCAAGTCTAGAAGTCTTTGGCTCAAATTGGGTGACAAAAACTCCTCTTTCTTTCATAAACAAGCTCAAGCTAGGAAAGGACGTAACTCCATCACCGAAATAAAAGAAGAAAACTGCGTTCTGAAGGACTTTGCAAGCATTAAAAAGGCAGCTTCAGATCATTTTGAGAAGCTGTACAGGGAAGAAATAGGAGCTGAGAAAAACGACAGCCTGTTGGACGCTGTCCCTAGCCTCATCACCTCCAAGATGAACCAGGCTCTTGAATGCAAAATCACGCATAAGGAAGCCAAGGAGGCCCTTTTCGCAATGGATCCCGATAAAGCTCCGGGACCTGATGGTTTCACGCCTAGATTTTTACAAACCTGTTGGCAGATAGTTGAGAAGGAGTTCCTCAAAATGATTCAGAAATCCCAAGACTGTCAAAAGATTGGGGGCTGCACAAATTCAACATTTCTCGCCCTCATCCCCAAGGAAAAAGGTGCAAATTCTTTCAACAGATTTCGCCCAATTTCCTTATGTAATATTGGGTACAAAGTGATCACCAAAGTGATAGCAAACAGGTTGAAAAGAATCCTCCCTAAAATCATTCCGGACAATCAAGGTGGGTTCATTCAGGGTAGGCAACTGGTGGACAACTTCGCGCTGGTGCAAGAGGCAATCCATTCCAGCCAACACCGAAAGGAAAAAGGTATGGTTATTAAATTAGATCTAGCAAATGCCTTTGATCGTGTTAGACATAGGTTTTTGTTTGATGTAATGCATAAATTGGGGTTCGGGAAAAACTTCATAAAGTGGATAAAAGCTTGCATTTCGGAGCATTGGATTGCCCCACTGGTGAATGGAAGGGCCGTTGAATTCTTCAAAGCCTCTAGAGGACTGAGGCAGGGGTGTCCCCTTTCACCCCTCTTATTTGTCATTCAGGCTTCTGCCCTCAGTTTCTATCTGAATAAAAAGCAGCAAGAACAAGACATTTTTGGCCAGTGCATTGCAAGAGGGGTTAAATGCACTCTTTGCCGATGATACATTATTGTTGGGAGTTGTTGCCCCGCATTCTACTATGAAAAATAAAGCAGTTCTGGACGACTACTGTAAGGTCTCTGGCAACGTGTTAAACAAGGGCAAATGTCAGATATACTGTTGGAACATCCTTGCTTCAACTGCAAACTCCATAGCCAGATGCCTCAGATTTGCAGCCTCCACTACTTGGTCCTCATGCAAATATCTTGGTCTTCCAATCTTCAACAAGAGAGAATTAAGCAAAGACTGGTCAACTCAGCTAGACAAATTCAAATAAAAAATGCAAGCTTGGGGATCCTCCTGGCTCAACATTGCCGGCAAAGCAGTGCTCATCAAGGCAGTCCTCAGCAGTCTTCCGATTTTCAAATTCTCTGTCCTCTTGGCACCTGTGGGAATCATAAAAAATATGGAGGAACTAATCAGGCAATTCTTCTGGAAAGGAGGCAAACAAAACGATAAGATATTCTCCCTAGTCAATTAGGAAATAGTCACCAAACCATTTAACTTCAAAGATCTTAGAGCTCAAAATCTAGCCATGGGAGCTAAATTAATTTGGAAAATCATTGCTCCTAATCCAAATTGGGCTCAAGTTGATTTGTGGAGGAAATACTTCAGAGGAACAAGACTCAGATGTTTGGCTCAGCCCAAAAACCAACTCATAACTCCTTTCAACATGTTCATTAACAAAATTGGTCCGATGATAAAAAATTACTCTTACTGGATTCCTGGAAATGGCAAACGAATTCAGTTGTGGAGTGATAGAATTCTGGATCGACCTCCGTTGGAAGAATTGAGAGACTTTACTAAGTTAAAGAACTGGCTGTCTGAAGCAAACGTCCACACCCTATGGGACCTCTTGACGTGGAAGGAGAATGACTGGGCGGGTTGGAAACACCTCCCTGTGCCCACCGCCTTGCAGCCTGAGTTGGCATCGCTCAGAAATTTCTTGCACGGGCTGGCCCCTATGCACGCACGCAGGCAGGACGTGAGAGGCTGGGGCAAAAACCGGGCAGGATACACAGTCTCTCAGGGATACTCTAAGTGCCTTGAATGTCCCCACGTGCCTCCCAATCCTGCCCCTTGGGTAGGTATATGGAAATTCCCCTCAATTCCTAAAGTAGACTATTTCTGTTGGCTTCTCTGTCATCAAAAAATCCTCATTGATGACAGACTTCAGAAAAGAGGAATCAATGGGCCTTCTAGATGCATGCTTTGCAAGGAAAACTCAGAAACTGCCCTCCACCTCATGATTGAGTGCAAATTCACAATCTCTATTTGGCAGGAGCTGCTGGATTCTTGGAATTATAAGTTCATCTTTCCTACATCTGTTTAGGATTTGTTCGCAGGCTGGATGGCCAGATATCCAGGCACACACCCAAAAAACAAAACAATTAGGACAACGTGGAGTGCACTGCCAAAATTCATCAGTTGGCAAGTTTGGTTGGAAAGAAACAGGAGGATATTTCGGAGCAAGAATCAGGACCACAGAATAGTTGCCAACTCAGTGAAAAGCTAGCTAACCGAGTGGCTGGAAGACAAAGGAGACGACTCAAATCTAAGCCAGCAAGACAGAGATTTGGGAGCTGTCCTCAAGTTTAATTTTCAAAAACCAAGAAGTTCTCCTCCAATTCTCGAAGACTGGCAAATTAGGAAAAATGAAGAAGATTTTCAGGAATGGCTATCCAATCAACCACTTCCCTCCCTCTTCTTTGATGGGGCAGCAAAAGGGAATCCCGGAAAGGCCGGAGCTGGAGGACAGATCATCAATCCAGACAACACACCTCCGCACAATTTCGCTTGGGGATTAGGCCATTCCTCTAGCATACAAGCCGAGGCATTGGCCCTCTTTCAAGGGGTAAACTTCCTCAAAGAGCTGGGAATCCGGGAGGCAAATGTCTTTGGAGACTCCCAAGTAATAATAAGAGCAGTGGCGACCAACTCCAACCCAGCGGATCTGCAGCTAGCAAGGTTAATTACAAGGATCAAAAGCATTTCAAAGTCGCTACATCTAAATTATTTTCATGTATTGAGAACAAATAATAAAGCAGCAGAAATTGAGGCAAACAAGGCAGTACAATTAGAGGCTGGAACTATTCTCAAAGATAAGAAAATTCTGTGGGCACCAATCCCTTAAAGAGTCATGTTTTACTGCTTTCTTCTACATCAGTTCATTTGTATCTTTCAGCTTGGACAATTAGCAGCAAAAGTGCATTTTAACAATTGTAAAAAGAGGAAGCTGATAAGAGCAGGCGCCATTTCCCTCTTGGTAGAAAGGCATGTTGAAACTTGCTCCTCCTTTTGTAACCGAATGTGTGGCCTTTAGCCAAGCAGTTAATGAAATCCTATAACCGTTCTTGTAAAAAAAAACATAGACCAAAACATTCTCTTGTTGAAGGAGATCAAGTGTCCCTTCACCTTTAGCCTTATAAATAGACATCACTCAATGATAAAGTTCTCTCTAAGCTAGTTTCTAAGTCCAATGGTCCATATTAGATCATACAACACATTGGTCAATTCGCATACAAGTTAGTTATCTTATCCCACTCCAAGATTCATCCAATCTTTCACGTGTATTGTTTGAAGAATGTTGAGTAGTCAAATAATAAAGTGCATACCAACCTTCTATATTTTGATGGAAAAGGCTGAATTTAGATCCAACCAAAAGCAATATTGGATACTAGAGGGCATTAATTGCACTAGCACACGATAGGAAAGTATGGATCTAATGGAAAGATATGCAACTAGAAGATGCCACATGGGAACCAACAACAATTCTACAACAATTTGTTCTCTTACAACCTTGAGAATAATGTTACTTGTGAAGAGGTAGAGCATGCTAGGTCCTACCTTGACCCTCATTTTCAAATACTTTAATAATGAGTGAGAGCCAAGTTCATGTAATAAGGCTCATATAATAGTTAGTTAATAGTCACTTATTGTAAAAGGCTCCCCTTTTTTATCAAGGTCCAAATTAGTCAGTGGGCCCATAGCCAGTTAATATTATCTATGGATAGTTATTTATTGAGTACAAGGTCATGTCATGTTTAGTCGAGAATTGTGATTGTGTTTAAAGCATTTCTCTTGGAGGTTTCCCACTTGAAGAGGCAACTCAACACAGCTCTCTATTTGTTATTATCTATGAGATATGTGTTAGGGTTTAACTCTCTTTTTTCTTGTATTATTGGGTTTTGCACAACATTTTATGTGTGTTCTCTAAAGTTCTGGAGTTAATTACACTACAATCCATCAAGAATTGGCTTGATAAATAGTTGGGAAAATATGAGAAGGTTGAAGATAGAAAGATACAAGATTGAACCTTCTTAAAGGCATGTGAGGAAAGATGGGAAAGTTGGTTTCTCTTTACATTCAATTTCAATAAAAAGTGAGTAATACACCACAATGAACACATATTAAAGTTTGAGCTTCAATATATAAAAGAGATACACCACAAAACGATCCTAAAAAAGTCAACAATATTCATGTCTTTCATTGCCTACTTGAATAATGACCTTGTAACAACCTTGGTGAAAAAGTTCATGTAATAAAAGTTAATAAGGCAAAAATAAGACCACAGGTAAGGGAAATGTATTCCAAGCTGAATATTGGGCAAATGTATCCTAGTGGGCATACTGGATCTGTGTTTTGGCTAAGGAAAATTAGAAAAGGCTAAGGAAAAGGCATTAAAAGGCAAAAAGGCATTTTTGGCACATTTATTTATGAAAATAAAGGAAATTAGGAGAAAAGTAAGGTGAAAGGTCATAGGTTGCATGTGAGGAGGAAATTGAAGGAAAATAATGGAAAATGAAGAAAATAGAGGCCTCATTCATAAAAAGGCTTATGAGGATCAGTTGGTAACCTTTTTTCAGTTAAACTTTAGAGCTATCTCATTATTCTCTCTCACTTTCTTGGTCACTTAGAGTTTTCTTGGAGTCCATCTCCATGAGCTTGTGCATACAACACTTCATTTGCATTTTATCCCAGTACAAGTATCAAGTTCAGACCTAATTGTTGATAGTGGACAACGATCAGACACTGAAAAGGCTGAAATCATTCACTGGCGACTCCTTCACTGAAAACTCCAGAGATCAATGCTTCGTGGTGACTTCACTGCAGAGAGATCAGTAGCTTTGAGCTTTTCAAGATGGATCGGATTGCAAGAAGATACGCTCCCCTGAGCCGAGATCACATCCCTGGTTTTCCAAATAAAATTCCGAAGGTAGATTGGTCAAGGAATTTGCCTACATTTAAAGATGATGGTAAGAAGGATGCTGCTCTTCATCTAGTTAGATTTCATATGCATATTTGCAAGTTGAAGGTGGATTTTCCTGAAGATTGCTTGATGAAGATATTCCTGGCCACTCTGGAAGGTGAAGCCCAATCATGGTATGAAAGTTTGCCGCCTGCTTGTATTTACTGTTTAAAGGATTTTCATGCCTTGTTCATTGAAAGATATCAAGCATCTTATCCATCATTAAATTTAGTTCAAGACTGTTGCAAGCATGCTTATAGTTTTATTGAAAGCCTTGAGAAATATTATGAAGATGATAATTTTATGGATGTTGAGATCATGGAGGCTCTGTATGAGAATCCATTTCAGCAGCATAAAGAAAACTTAGAGGATACCCATCAAGATGATCAGGAAATTTTGCAGCAGAATCAAGATCAGCAGGCTGAAGATGGTCATATGGCTGAAAATGATGAAAGGGAGAATGACATTTCAGATCTGCCCACAGAAGACAGCAGCATGCAAGTAAGTCCAGTGCTGATTGTAGATTGTGATAATGCCCAGTCAGCTACTTCAGAACTAGATTCAAATTATGATGACCAAGCATATCTTGTGCTGAAGCCCATCAAAGAGAGCTCTGCTGTTGAGATCATAGACAGAGTTTTGGATTCAGATGTTCATGAACAGCAAGATGACCTACAGCACATTCACACCATAGAAGAACAAAACATTCAGGATTTCCATTCAGATTCCTCTTCATATGTTTCATGTGCTGAAATGCTTTTCCAAGAAGAGATCTGCCCATCCATTTGTTCAGAGTTTTTTGAAGCCCATGAGCATACTTTTACCGAAGCACATGATGAAGGCAGATCAGAATTTGAAGCAAAAGACACCTTGTTCTTTCAGCAGGAGGTGGCAGTGGCAAATCTTCATGTTCCTCTAGCAAGTTTGTTGCAGCCAACAGTGATAGTGTTTATTGCAGTGTTCAGTGATGAAGGAGATTATGGTCAGCTATGTTTTTGGATGCCTAGTTGCCAGTATCTATTGTTGACCAAAAGATCTGATCAGGAGAATCAATCAAGAAGGCATCTGCTTGATTGGTTGCATTGGCATTTTGATATAGTTTGATGGTATATTGTTTTGTAAGAAACACAGGTGGTTGTCATCATGATTTCAAATCTTGATGGACTGCTGCCCTTCAATAAGCTTTGTAAGTTCTTGTTTTAGTTAAGTCAGTCATGAGTCATTTGTGAGTTAGTTTTCAGTCATGAAGGTTTCATAATTGAGTCGGTTTGAATCAAGTTTCAGCCAATAAATGAGTCAAAGTCTTGTGTCGTTTGTCGAAATAATGACTCCATCGCCCAATGGTTAAAAGCACTGGTTTGCTCTCCCAGAGGTCTGAGGTTCTTGGCACCTCCAAGGAGCTACCATCCCCATTGGAGCCAATGTTAGTGTCAGTCTTTCCAGCCTTCCTCCAGTGATCAAATATGCTCTTACAAAGTGGTCTCATAGTGTCAAGGTCAAATTTTGTCATTTCAAAGAGTTTTCAAGCAAAATTTGGTCACTAGGCATTAGGTCTAGGGTTTGCTTTAACTCCTTATAAAGTTGTCCAAATGTCAGTCCATGTCACCATTCAGCTGAGTTTATCATCATTCATAGGGTTGTCATTATCATGTCAGTGCCTGATGAGTCATTTTACACCTTGTTCATGCTTCAGTTGCACCTAGGCAAGGTCATTTCCCTCTCCTAGGGTTTTGACGGCAATATCTCTTGGACGGTCAAATCATCAGCAAAACTTGTATCCTGATGTTCATACACCTTCCACTATCCTTAAAGTACCTTATCAAACACTTCCCATCCCTTAGATCCGCCAAATTCCTCATTTTTGCACAAACCCTAGTTTCTAGCTACAACCTGGCAATTTTCTAGGTTTGGCCTGTGTTTTGCCCTTTTGGACCCCTTCCCCTCACTCAATCTCTGAGATTCCACTTTCCCCTGCTTCCTAACATCCCTCCCCACTCCCAAAAATTTTCCCAAGAATTTAGAAGCCCCCTATCCCCTTCATTTCGCTCCATTTTGACAAAATTCCTTGTTTCACACATCGGGACAAGTCGCACTCAAATGATGTTCCAGAGAAATAAAAGACGAATTTTAGAAAACTGAGAGAGGTTTTTGTCCACAACATGCCAAAGAAGAAAAACCTCCTTCAGTTTTTGCACAGGTGTCATGGTTGTAGAGAAATGTCAAAATTGCAATTGCCAGATCCAAGGAGGTTGGCCAAGGCACTAAAACGACGGAAAAGGCCCGATCCACTCCAAATTTTGGCCAAAGCCTCTTTGACTGAGCATGGTACTTTATTGGGGACTCCCAGCCCAAATTTCAAGAAATTTGGAGAAAATTTTGTCAATTGTGAATTTTTTGTGTCAAACACAGGTTTTTCCGCTTGACGGGTCTCACCCCCCGCGCGACCCTTTCACTTGGCAACTCTATTTTCAAAAAACTCAGCATTTCTGGATTTGGCATGAAAATTTACACATGCTCACCCATTTCCAAGAGATTTTATGAAGTTTTGGGCCTCCTGAAAGTCAAAAAACAAGCAAAAAATGACTTTCTGCCACATTTTTGACACACAGAAAGCAGTCTTGGGAGATTGCAATTTTGGAGGGGCAAATGACAACCAAATTCATAAATTCCAGTTGGGTTGGAAAGTAGACTCACAAACCTTTCCAACAAGCCTACTCTTGCCTCATTTGGACACCTGAAAGTGCCCCAAAAGTGCTCTCAAAGGCGTGCGACCCTTCAGGATTTGGCGCACGACCCGTCAGGCAAATTGCTCAGGAAATCAACCTACAGCTCAGCAAAAGCGCAGTTTGACTAAATTTGACTTTTTGGGAGTTGATTTTCATCCTCCTTGCTGTAAATGATGTAATTTTATGATGTTTAGGCACCTATTTATCTCTTCTAGAAGATTCATTCATCAGATAGGTAAAATGTAATGAATGAATTGGTTTCCTAGCTTATAGAGGCAAGTTGTTTTGATTGCCTAGTTTTCAGTGCTTAGATTAGAATTGGTTGAAACAGCTCCTAGAAGGATGAGCTCGACCCCTAGAGGCAAGGGAAGAGGTTGGCTTACCTATATTATGTATTTTCTCAATCATTTTCAGGGTTGGAGAGGTTGGACTCTTGAGGGAGAAGCTCTTATTGTATTACTCACTGTATCTCTGCAATTTTTGGCAAAGGAAGACCAGGGTTTTTGCAGTCCTTTTTGGGATTCTTGTGGTCACATGTATTTATGGTTTGTTTCTCTTTGTACTTGTAAGTGTGTTATGTGAATCATTTCCTTACTTTTTCTTCTGCACATTAGGCAAATGAAGTGTTAAAGTAGAACTCATGACTGTCATGCTCTGCTTTTAAGTTTGCTTAATATCAATGTTTTCGACTGTTTAAAGGGAATTCAAGGTTATTGCTTGCTCTCTTTAACTCCTCACCGGTCATTCTCATCCATCCATCTCTATTAAAGGCATCAATACTGTTTCCTACCTCGCCCCAAAGAACCCCCTGCGAAAACTGTGTCCAATCCCCGCACCTAAAATTGCCATTTCCCCAATTTTCCACCAAAAACCCTAAAAATCCCAAATCAACCCTTTTGATCAGTTTACTAGCCTAAAATCAGTGTTACCCTATTGGTTATCTCGCCCATTGAAGATCTTTATCGAGATAGACTGGAGAGAGCCCTCTCCTGCCCCGTAGGGCTAACTACGAGGCTAAGTGGTTTGATGTTGCCTTGAAGTTTACCTTTTTCAGCCTGAGGTGAAATTTCAAGCGCTAACAGGAGCAAGGAAAGGAAAGCAAGCAAAGAAAAGGAAAAGCAAGCAAGGATCAAGGAAAGGAAAGTAGGATCAAGCAAATTCAACATGAATACCTACAGGTAACCTTTTGCATGTGTGATTTCCTAGCTAGTTTGGACATGCATGGCTTTGCAAGTTGGTGTATGGTTATCTTATTGTCGGTGGCATGGTTTTTCCAAGTTCTGAAAATGGTTTTCAGCCTAGCATTGCCTTTTCTGGATGCCATGGTATGATGGGATGTTTATTTTAGTTTTTGAGCTTTGGAATTGTCGGATGGATTTCAAAATCTGGGGCAGAGGTGGTCTCAAGGTTCATTCCCAAAGGCCTAGGAATCCCTTAATCGGTTGTGGTGGGATACACGATAAAGATTGAGGGAGAAGTCTCGGTTTAGGGCCTAGTGATCCAGGTTTGGATTGTGGTAAAGCCTGAGAGACAAGGAGACGGAAAATTCCTTAAGGATAGTGATGGATTCCAGATGACATTCCAAGTTATGTTTGGTTGTGATCGGAGCACTGGTTTTGGTGTGATCACATTTTGATGAGGGTGGAGGCAGTTTAACCTCGGGATTCCCCTTGTTTGTTCTTGGATTGGTAGTTTTATGAAATCCCACATTCATGCTTGGAATATGGCACGGGGGTGACTAGTTGGAAGAGAGATTTGGTTCAGCCATGTCTATGGTCGGGTGGTACGTGGAAGTCCCAAACCTGCTCATATTTGCCTATGATTAATAAGAGCTAGGTTCTCTTACTTTTGCACTGATTTATATGTGGATTTATTGGCTGTCCTATCTCTGATATTTGTATGGTTTTATGCTAGTTATAAGCATGGTTGAATGATTGGTTTATGTCATGGTTATTTCATATATTTACTTGTAACTATTAAATGGATGGATGCAAGACCTAATTGATGATGTGGTATTTCAATGGAGAACGAGGTGACCCTTCTCGTTATGTTTCATAAGTTCTCTGTTTTGTATCCTAGACCTACAGGTTGCATTGATGCCAAGTGTTTAACATAATGTCAGTCCCGGTTGGGCATTATCATGCCTAGTCCTGAGGGTAATTTTTGATTGCTCAACATTGTTATCATGTTTTTAATGAATTCTGGAAGTTACAACAAGTTCTAGGCAAAGGCCAGGATTATGGGCTAGAAAAGTGGCTTAAATCCTGGGGTCGTTGGCACAGAACTAGCAATTTTGGTCCACAGTCGCTGGCAAGCAGGCCTGTGAGAGCGACTTTGGGTTTCTGGTTGTTCCCTTCCCCATAGCATGAGAGGGACTATGGCCTAAGAGTTGCATAATAGCAGTGGGACCCAGGGACAGGCTGTAAGAGTGGATGACTTGTCTCTTGATGGTTTTGTTGATGATGATGGATGACTGTATGTGAGGTTCTATCAATTCCACATCCTTAAGGTGACATAGGAGTTTGAATATGATCATAGTAGCAAATCTCCCCATGTTTACCCCGGTTGGCATGGTTACTTTGGGTAGACTTGGGAGGGGGTGTTATAGATTGGTATCAGAGCACGGTTGCACTCTCTTTGGGTCATATATGGTGCTACAGATATGGGTGAATGTGTTGGTCATCCATGCATGTCAAATGCATGTGTGCCTCTTACACTTGTGTTCCATGTGCTTGTTGCACTGAATCATATTGATATGGTAGTAGTAAGGTTATCACGAGGAACTTGATGTCTGTTTTATGGAATGCATCGTCATGAGTATATGAATGATCATACAATTATGTGCAGCTTGATTACATCCTTGTACGTTGGGTTTCATTCTTGGTTATTTGATTACATGCATCAGTCTTGTTGGTTGATTACAAGAATTGATCGCTTATGCTTGACTACATGCGGTTATGCGTATGTGTAGTTGATTAAGCATTGCTTATGCAAGTGGATAGTTGCACGAGGAAATGTGTATCCTAGAGTAATGGTTGTTGTCATGCATGAGGTCATAGCTTGAATTGTTGATATGGCCTTGCATTGATGATTGGACCCTAGTTAGTATGATGGTTATGCGTTGATGCACTTATTGATATATGTTTATATGTTATTATGGTTATGTTGTACATGCATCATGTTGATTTGATGATCTTGTAGACAAGGTATCCTCCTCGAGTTATGCTAAGGTATGTTGATTTATGGTGATTTGGTTTAGCTGACATAGTATGCCTTGCAGGAAAGAGATCATATGGCTAGCAAGGTGGTAGACTACATAGAATCTCCCTATAAGTCAAATGGGCAGCGTGTTGTGGGGCACTCTTTTGACTTGGTAGACACATTGAGAAGCCTGAAGGAAGAAATAAGGAGTTGCAAAGCAGATAACGAAAAAATAATGCAGGCACAAGAGAAACAAGAAGATGTGAATGCAATATTACTTCCAAGTTTGTCATATTTGTAGTGACAGGGACCTCTTCGGATCAACCATGGACGTGAGGATAGAACTAATGGGGAATATAACAGCAGGTCTCTTAGTAGACATAGGTCAAATAGATCTGACATTATCAGAGATGGCAGGATGTTAGACACTTTGGATAGGAGGGGTGACAGACACAAGTATTACTCTAGTTTTGGTTCTGATAGGCATCATGATCATCATCATTATCATTTGTATAGGAGGAATGATAGGGGATACTTTTTAGATGAGTAAAAGAAGGCAAAGCCATCAACCTTTGATGGAGAGATGAATAAATCGCAAGATGTGGAGGCTTGGTTTCTTGGCATGAGGAAATTCTTTAGATTGCATGATTACTCAGAAAACATGAAAGCAAGGATAACCCCTTTCAGTCTCAAAGGTAAAGCGAATATTTTGTGGGTGTAGGTTTTAACCCCGTACAGGAATTACCTGCATATGAATTCTAAAACACATAAAATAAACAATGTGAGGGCATAACACATAAAACACATATACACAGAGATTTTCCCCTGGATCCCAAAACCGGGACTACCAACTTGATTTTTCATTATGTTCCTGTCAATGTTATAATACATATTTATACATGCTGAAGCACCCAATACCATGAACCGAAAACCATCGCGTCCAAAACCATGGATCGAAAACCATTGCGTCCAAAAAAAAATGTGCGAAAATCATGCACAAAACCATAGGTGGCTCCGCCCAACCTAACATAGGTTTCAAAACCAAAATTTTCCGGGGCGCTGCCCCGGACCCCATAAAGTGGGGTTATAGGTGCCCCTCAAACCCCCTGTGATCTCCCCACCTCTAACCCCCGATTAACTACGTGGGCTAGTCATGGAAAGAATATAACACAACCCAACATTCTCCCACTTGTTGTTTTCTTTCCACAGGGGGGCCACAAGAGAGCTTAATCACTTATCCAACCCTGTAATGCCCATTGCTTCTCTACACCAAGAAAAATTCTCTGAGCTCACAGATTTTGTCAATGCATCTGCAGTATTCTTCAAAGTGTCCACCTTTACCAACAACACCTTTTTGTCTTCTATCATATCCCTCACAAAGTGATACTGAACATCAATGTGCTTTGCCTTTGAATGATATGCAGGGTTCTTTGCCAAGAAAATTGCACTTTGGCTATCACAGTCTATCCTGATAGCTTCCTATACTAACCCCATAATTGAACACAATCTCTGCAACCAAACTGCTTCCTTGCTTGCATGAGTAGCTGCCATGTATTCTGCCTCTGTAGTTGATAGTGCCACTACAGATTGTTTCTTACTCATCCAACTGACTGCACCTCCAAATAGGTTAAACACATACCCACTTGTAGATCTTCTCTGATCCAGATCTCCAACCCAGTCTACATCAACAAAGCCACGAATATCCAACACTCTGTCCATTCCTGGTATTCCTTGGTAGCACAAACCATAATCACTAGTGCCATGCAAATACCTGAAAACCCGCTTCACTGTTGTCCAATGCTCCTTCCCTGGTTTTGACATAAACCTGCTCAATACTCCCACTGCATGTGCAATGTCTGGTCTAGTACAGACCATTTCATACATCAGGCTACCGACTGCACTAGCATATGGAACACGGGACATGTCCTCTTCCTCTTCTTGTGTCTTGGGACACTATTCAGCAGATAACCTCACACCTACAAGAATAGGAACCTTCACCGGTTTACTATCCTGCATATTAGACTTCTGCAGTATTGTCTCAACATATTTCCTCTGGTTTAACTAGAGCTTCCTCTTTTCCGATCTCTTTTAATTTCCATGCCCAAAATATAGTTTGCAGCACCAAGATCTTTCATGTCGAATTTGGAGGACAATTGGGTCTTCAAATCCTGGATAATTTCTTTGTCATTGCCAACCAGCAACATATCATCCACATACAAGACCAGATAAATAACACGGTCACCAATTAATTTAAAATACACACAGTGATATGCTTTGCTTCTGGTGAAGCCAAGTCCCCGTATAAATGTATCAAATTTTTGATACCACATCCTTGGTGACTGTTTTAACCCATACAGAGACTTCTTTAACTTGCATACTAGTTCTTTCTTACCCTTCACTACAAAGCCTTCAGGTTGCTTCATGTAGATCTCCTCTTCCAAATCCCTGTGAAGAAATGTTGTCTTCACATCCATCTGTTCTACCTCAAAATCAAAAGTAGCAACAATAGATAAAAGTAATCTAATAGAAGTTACCTTGGCAACAGGAGAAAAAATATCACCAAAATCAATTCCCGACACTTGGGAATAACCTTTTGCTACCAACCGAGCTTCGTATTTCTCCACTTTTCCTTCTGCATTTGTCTTCTTTTTGAACACCCATTTGCTGCCAATGGGCTTCCTTCCAGCTGGCAACTCCACCAGATCCCAAGCCTCATTTTTGTGCAAAGATGCCATTTCATCAACCATGGCCTCTTTCCAGAGTTTTCCATCCTCTGAATCCACTACTTCCTTCACAGTTATGGGATCATAATCAGTAATAGACAAAGCAAAATTTGAACAGAAAGCAGATGGACTATACCTTTTTGGCTGCCTTTCTCATAGCCGGAGTTTGTGGCTCTTCATCTTCTGATTCCTCCTCTGCTGTAGAGTCCGATTCTTCCTCCTTTAGCTCAAACTCTATCTTCTTAGGTTCCTTTGGTTGGACTTCATGTTTAATAACATCTTTTACCTCTCTGAACACCACATCTCGGTTGTACACAACCTTCCGTGTGACTGGGTTCCAATGCTTATAACCCTTTAAACCATTCTTATACCCAATAAAGATGCACTTTTCAGATTTACTATGCAACTTGGTTCGTTTCTCCTTTGGAACATGTACATATGCATCACATCCGAATACCCTTAGATGTGAAAGAGAGGGTTTCTTACCAGTCCATACCTCTTGTGGAGTCCTATCCTCCAACGCTGATGAAGGTGACCTGTTGACCAAGTAACATGCAGTATCCATCGCCTCTGCCCAGAATTCATGTCCTAACCCAACACCACTGAGCATGCTTCTTGCCCTTTCCATCAACGTCTTATTCATTCTTTCTGCAACTCCATTTTGTTGAGGTGTATATGGAGTAGTCTTCTGTCGTGCTATACCACACTTCTTACAGAATTCTTCAAATTCCTTACTGCAAAACTCTCCATTGTTATCTGTCCTCAGCACCTTTATCTTCTTCTCTGTCTGGTTTTCCACCAGAGCCTTAAATTCTTTAAACCTGTCAAAGACTTCAGATTTCTTCTTAAGGAAATATATCCATGTATTCCTTGAGAAGTCATCTATAAATGATACATAGTACACAGACTTACCCAGTGATGGAAGCTTCACATGTCCAAACACATCACTGTGCACAAGTTCTAATATCTATTTCGTCCTCTTACTACCAGAGGGGAAACTCACCCGATTTTGCTTCCCATATACACAATTTTCATAGAAATCAAAATCCAAAGAGCTATTACTCATACCTTCTACCATACCTTTACCATGAAGTATCCGAAGGCCCTTTTCTCTAATATGTCCAAGCCTTTGATGCCATAGCATGGTCTTCTCTCTAGAGACCACTAGATTTTCTGCTCCACTTTTAGGAACCACAGAACTATTGCACCGATCAATAACAATGCTACCTTGTAGCTTGTATAGAGTTCCAATCCGAACTCCCCGCATCAATACCAGTGCTCCCTGAACCATCTTGCAGGTATCCTTCTCGAACACTGTTTTTACACCTGCATCATCCAGCTTGCTAATAGAAATCAGATTTCTGGCTAATGCAGGAATATGTAGAACACCTGGAATCGTTTTAACCCTTCCACCTCGCAGCTTCAACTTTACTTTTCCACGACCAAGGATTCTAGCCTTCCTGTCATCCCCCAAGAAGACATCACCACCATCATATTTCTCATACTCGCCTAACCACTCTCTATGGGGAGTGAAGTGAAAGGATGCACCTGAGTCAATCAACCATGCCTCATGATCTACATGTGTACTTGAAGAAGACAAATACACATTCCCACCTTCATCTGAGGTGGTTTTCGCCTCTGCAGAAGGAGCATCATCAGATCCCTTTCCTTTGTCAGGAGCTTTAGATTTGCAGTCCCTTTTGAAGTGCCCTTCCTTTCCGCATTTCCAGCACACCACCTTTACAGGTTTTCCTAGAGATTTAGAGCTCCCTCTAGATTTAGGTCTCCCACTCAATGACTTATTTTTGTTTCTGTTCTGCTACCGTCCTCGTACAGACAAGGCATCACCATTATGGCTTTCCATATTTTTCCATCTCATCTCCTCCGTCAGCAAGGCTGAGACTATTTCATCAAATTGCAAGGTAGTTGCATTGCTACCTATTGCAATACCCAGACTATCCCACGAATCTGGTAGAGAACACAACAAACTGATGCACTTATCTTCATCTGAAATTTTAATATCAATAGACACTAATTGACTTACCACAATATTAAATACGTTAAGATGCTTTGTCATCGAGTCTCCGTCTTTCATCCTTAGGTTATACAACTTTTTTTGCAGGAACAGTTTATTCACCAGAGACTTATATTGGTACAAAGTCCCTAACTTGTCCCACAAAGCCTTCACCGTAGCTTCCCCGGATACATTTAGCAATACTGAATCTGAGACAGACAATCGTATTGTGCTCTTTGCCTTCCGATCCAACTTTTTCCATTCTTCATCAGACACTCCCGTTGGTTTAGTACCTGGATCTACCGCGATCCACTGATCTTTATCCACCAACAGATCCTCCATCTTGAGTTTCCACAACTCAAAACTCTGACCATTAAATTTCTCAATCTCTATCTTTCCACTGCTCGCCATCCTCTTTCACCACCATAATTGATCTTGTAGATCTCCCACTTAACAGGGTCTACCACAAGCCTGAGCGAAACCCCTCAACAACAAAGGCGTCCCCTTGAAGGCAAAACTGCTCTGATACCAAATGTAGGTTTTAACCTCGTACATGAATTACCTGCATACGAATTGTAAAACACATAAAATAAACAATGCGAGAGCATAACACATAAAACACATATACACAAAGATTTTCCCCTGGATCCCAAGACCGGGACTACCAGCTTGATTTTTCATTATGTTCCTTTCAATGTTACAATACATATTTATACATGCCGAAGCATCCAATACCATGGACTGAAAAACATTGCGTCCAAAAAACATGTGCGAAAATCATGCACAAAACCATAGGTGGGTCCGCCCAACCTAACATAGGTTCCAAAACCAAAATTTTCCGGGGTGCTGCCTCAAACCCCATAAAGTGGGGTTACGGGTGCCCCTCAAACCCCCTGTGACCTCTCCCCCTTTAACCCCCGGTTAATTACGTGGGCTAGTCGTGGAAAGAATATAACACAGCCCTACAGGGGGAAGATGTGAATAATGTCAAGGACATACATGAGGATGATTTGACTTGGCATGCGTTTGAAAGGCTCTTCAAGAAGAATTAGTTGTCTAAGAGGTATTATGATGATAAAGCTAAGGAGTTTTATGAGTTACGAATGGGTTCTATGATAGATGAGGAGTATACTAGCAGATTTTTGGAGTTGTTGAGATACGTGCCTTACCTCAAAGAGGAGAAGGCCAAGGTTAAGAGATTCATCAATGAATTTCTAGTTGCATAAAGAGACTGGATTGAGTTCAATGAGCCTAGATCGTTGGGGGAGGCCATCCAAAAGTTGAAGCATTTTTATGAGCAGTCAAAGCGTAAAGTTGAGCCGAAACATGACTTGAAGAGAAATGACAAAGCTAAAGGAAAATGGCCACCAAAGCGAGCAATACCTCAAGATGGAAATGAGAAAGATAATGCAGCTCCTTAAAAGAAATTCAATACAACTGAGAAGGGACATGGAGAGCAACAAGCTAGAGGCGGTGGTAGGGAACCATTATAGTGTTTGATATGTGGTAAGGATCATCGTAAGAGGGATTGTCCACTGTATTAGAGTGGTAGTAGACCCCAGATCTACAGTGCTCAAGAGGCGCATACAATTGGTGATGTTGGTCATAACAGTCCTTGGGTTTATGCAGCTATGGACAGCAGGCAAGCAGATCATCAGGCATCGATCATTGAGATGGACGGTAAGTTTTGTGATAAATTTGTTTCTATTTTGATTAATCCTAGATCTAACTATAGTTATATTAATCCTGACCTGATGGATAAGTGTGGTTTGAGAAAAGAAGTGCATGCAGAATCTTGGTTTGTACAATTGGCTATAGATACAAAGAAGCGAGTTCACCATTGGTTAAGAGCTTGCACATTTGAGTTAAATGGTATGCCTACAACAACGCATTTGAATGTATTACCATTGGGATCATATAATATGGTTTTGGGTATGGATTGGTTATACCTTCTTAGAACAAAGTGGACTGTTATGACAAGGCAATTGAGTGTGTGGATGATAATGGGGAAAAGAGGACCTTGTAGGGGAAGAAGAAGCCTACATCAGTGAGGATGGTTACCGCTATTCAGGAAAAGCGTAGTTGCAGAAACGGTTGTGTGATGTTTGCAGGACAAATTTCTAGTGACAAGGGTAAGGAGGTTGAGGATGCAGAGCTGTTAAGTAGGTACCTAGTTTTGCAGCAGTTTCAAGATGTATTTTTTGAGGGAATTACAGAGTTGCCACCTCATAGGGAGGTATACTTTTCAATTGAGTTAGTGCCAGGGGCAGCACCAATATTGAAAGCACCTTACAGGATGAGCACACCTGATTTGGTAGATTTTAAGTTGCAGCTAAAGGAAATGTTGGACAAAGGATACATCAGAACCAGTGTATCACCTTGGGGTGCATTGGTGTTGTTCGTAAAGAAGAAAGATGATACTCTTAGAAATTGCATTGACTATAGGCAACTGAACAAGGTAACGATCAAGAACAGGTACCCTTTGCTGAGGATTGATGATTTGTTTGATCAACTAAAGGGAGAAGCCATGTTCTCTAAGATCGAATTGAGATCGGGATACCATTAGGTATGCATCAAGGAAAAGGATATCTTCAAGACTGCGTTCAGGACTAGGTATGGGCATTATGTGTTTGAAAATGTTCCATTTGGTTTGAATAATGCTCTAGCTACATTCATGTGTTTGATGAATAGTGTGTTGCATCCTTATTTGGACAAGTTTTTTTATTGTATTCATTGATGTCATACTTGATCCAGGTGGATATTGGTGGCCACCTGCCAAGTCCACCTGGACCCCCACCATTGTCTTTCTCAGCATTTTCAGTTTCCTTAATTGTAGCACAACTTACTATTTTTAGCAGTTTTTCGGGTCCTGAACTTCCGGAACCGTTTTGAGGCCCTAAACGACGTTTTTTGGGGAATCCGGGGGCAACATGGGTCCATGGAATGGACTGAATGGACCGATGTTGCCCGTTCCAACAATGATAGTGCTCGGATAGATCTTTCTAATGAGCTATTGTACGCGTCAAACGGAGATCATATGCCAAAGTTACGACCCCGGGAAGTTGATGTACCAATTTACCCCAAACGGGGCCCACAGTTTGGCATTTCATCTCCTAGGGTTAGGTTTTGGAATGTTAAGGGTTTTCCATTGTTTCTCAACGATAAATAGGCCTTCGAGCCTCATTGTAATACAATTCAGAGGCATGTAGCCATCACATCTCTTCTCAGAGATAAGCTACCATCGCCCTAGCTGGTTTATTTCCATTTCTGGTTGTAAGCATATTTCAGTATTTTCCATTAATGAAATGAAGTATTATTTCCGCTGCATCTTTGTGTATATGGTTATCTCTGTAATTTGTTGCGTTCCTGTTTAAATCCGGATCAGTGGTATCAGAGCGGTCTGCTTTTTCTCTGTTTTTCTTTGCATGTCCCCAACAAGGTCGGGATATAAGGAGTTAGGGCTTGAATTGGTTGAACCTTTGCAAGACCAGCCTCGCAAATCCCGACGGCCTCCCATGGCGGACGAGAAGAAAGATGAGGGGGCAGGAGATCCCATCAAAATCTTGTTCGAAGAAGCCCTCGAGCGACAACGGAACGCGATGATGGACAGCTTTGCCCAGATCCTTCAGCGGCTACCCAGAAGCAACGCATCGGCTTCCAGCAGCTACTCTGGAAACGCCACACCCTTTAAGGTACAAGTTAATTTTGGAATCCCCATATTCGAGGGTCAGATAGACGCAGATGCCGTAGATAAATGGTTAAATCTGCTAGAGGGTTATTTTTCTGTTCATGAATTTTCGAGTCGGGAAAAGATTGTTTTTGCTCTTCTCAAAGCAGCCCCCCACGTCAAGGACTGGTGGGAAACCTACTGCGAGCAGAAGGATGAAAGTACTGGCTCACTATTTTCAGCCGCACCCACCTAGGATTCGTTCCGGGATGCCATCAAGGAGCAGTACTACCCTGTCGGAAGCTATGAGGATGAATACATAAAGTGGACCACGCTGCGGCAGGGAAGGGACCAAGACGTGTCGGAGTTCACCAATCTTTTCCATACCCTTCGCACAAAGTTGGGTATCAAGGATTCAGAGCAACATTTGATACTCAAATACCGTGGCTGCCTGCACAAGTACATCCAGGAAGAAATACAATTCCTAAACATCCCCTCGCTCGGCGCAGCATACCGATATGCCGTCAAGGTCGAGCAGAAGTTTAAACAAAAGAAGCGAGACTTTGGATCTGCGAATCCAAAGCAGGGGAAAGGTGCCCCTAAACCACAGAACAAAGGACAAAGCCAAGGCGGGACAGCCCAAGACAACCAGCCGAAGCTGCAAGCAAAGAACAGCGCCGCGAAGCCGAGAAAGGACACTGGAAAATGGTGCGAGTTCCATAAGAGCTCCACTCACAACACAAGTGAGTGTCGGGCCAAGTAGTCACTGGTGGCTGAGCTAAAGGTTTCAGAATCAGATGCATGTTCCGACTCTGAGTCAGAACCCGATAAGGGGTATGAAAAAGGGAAGCAGATCATTGATGCGGATCCCAGCGCCACTGTTGCTACCGCGAAGATCCAGAAAAATGAACCCGAAGATCCAGAGGAGGAGGAGCGTCTCTTCCACTCCCAGATGTGGGTAAAGGGCTCCCCGATACAGTTCATTGTTGATAAAGGGAGTCAAAAGAACCTCATTTCGGTAGAGGTCGTGAAGCGGTTGGGCTTACCGACCACAGCACATCCACAACCATACACCATTGGGTGGCTCCACCAAGGACGAGATCTTCGCGTGAGCCGGCAGTGTCGCCTTCCATACAACATCAAGCCCTTCACGGATGAGGTATTGTGTGACATTGCTCCCCTTGAAGTTTGTGATGTATTACTAGGACAACCATACTTGTGGAAGCGACATGTTGTGTATGAATCAAGGCCCCGTGCTGTTATTATTACATTGGGAAATAAGTTGTTCAGGATACCAGTGGTAGCACCACCTGCCGCCATCTCTTTGATTACTGTAAAACAATGCAGTAAGATCATTTCCAAAACCAGGAAATTTGTTTTCCTGATGATACGCCCTCAAGGAAAGAAGAAGACAGTGGCCGCGGCCTCCAAACGGGGTCCCTCTGCACGACAACTACAGATGGACAAGGTTGTGGAGGAGTACGAGGACATCTTCACCTCCCCGGCAGGGGTTCCTCTGCACTGTCAAGTCAAGCACTCCATCGATCTGACCCCAGGTGCGCCGCTACCCAATGGACCAATTTATCGGCGCTCCGTTCTGGAGAACGATGAAATCAAGAGGCAGATTCAGGAGCTCCTGCAGAAAGGTCACATCCGTCCGAGTTCATCGCCCTGTGGGAGCCCGATCGTGTTGGTACAGAAGAAGGATGGGACGTGGAGACTCTGTATTGACTATCGGGCGCTGAACAAGATCACTGTCCGTAATAGGTACCCGATCCCGCGGATTGATGACCTCCTAGACCAACTAAAGGGGGCGAAATATTTCAGCAAGATCGATCTGAAGTCAGGATATCACCAGGTACCAATCGAACCCTCCGATGTGTGGAAGACTGCCTTCAAATCCAAGGAGGGCCTCTTCGAATGGTTGGTCATGCCTTTCGGATTGACGAATGCTCCTGCAACCTTTATGAGGCTAATGGATGACATCTTGCGGCCATTCACCAACTCCTTTGTAGTAGTATACTTGGATGACATTCTGATCTTCAGCCAGAGTTGGGAAGAGCACCTCCACCACATCCGACAGGTTCTCCAAACACTGCAGCAACACAAGCTATATGCCAATTTGGAGGAATGCACTTTTGGCATGACCCAGGTTCAGTATCTGGGATACATCATTGATGAACAGGGGGTGCATGTCGATCCAGCCAAGATCCAAGTCATTCGGGATTGGCCCTCTCCAACCACTCTAACAGAGCTCCGCAGCTTTCTAGGCCTTGCCAACTTCTACCGCAGGTTTGTGTTGGGGTTTTCTCATATTTCTTGGCGCTTGAGTCAAGTCACCAAGGGCGGGGCGAAAGCAAAATTCTTTTGGTCTGAATCTCAATAGAAGGCATTCAGGGAGTTGAAGGATCGCCTCTGCACGGCACCAGTGCTCGCGTTACCAGATTTACAACAACCATTTGAGGTCGAGACAGATGCCTCTGACTATGCTATTGGGGCAGTCCTTACTCAACATGGACATCCAGTGGCATATCACAGTGAAACACTTTCAGACACAGTCCGGAAGTACCCCACTTATGGTAAAGAGATGTATTCCATTGTACAGGCCTGCCGACAATGGAAGCATTACATTTTGGGGAAGGAAACAGTCATCCACACAGACCACCGACCTCTGCAGTTCATACAGACCCAAGGGAAATTGCAGAATGATCGCCATCAGAAGTGGTCTACATACCTGCAACAGTTTCACTTGAATATCAAGTATAAAAAGGGCAGCACCAATAATGTTGCAGAATTCCTCAGTCGGCCACCGATCATGGCGCTAACCACCGTGCTCAACTCTTGTGGGCACGAGACTTCTGATTGGCCACTTCTCTACAAAAGCGACCCAGAATTCGGCCACACATACCAGACACTCTTGGAGGGTCGGCATGCTGCAGATTTTCACCTCCAGGATGCCCTATTATGCCACCTCGGTCACCTTTGTGTTCCTTCAAGCGAGCGTGCCAAGATGATTTGGGAAGCACACTACAGTCGGGCTGCTGGGCATTTCGGGGTCGAGAAAACAGTGGCAGTACTGCAAAATTATTTCTATTGGCCGAATCTTCGAAAGGATGTTGGGAAGTACATCCGATCATGTACTGCCTGTGCCATTGCCAAACCGACCATTAAGAAGCACGGCCTCTAAACCCCGTTGCCTACCCCTAGTCGACCTTGGGAATCCATCTCCATGGATTACATGTCAGGCCTTCCGTCCACTAAGCATGGAAATGACTGTGTTTTTGTGGTCGTCGACAGGTTCTCGAAGATGGCCATTATGGTGGCCTGCAAGAAGAATATCACAGCAGAAGCCACTGCTAAACTCTTCTTTGAACGAGTGTGGGTGCACTTTGGGATCCCACAGTCTATCATCTCAGATTGGGACAGTCGGTTTCTCAGCACATTTTGGTCCAGTCTCTGGTCAATGCTGGACACCAAACTCACGAAGTCCACAGCCTTCCATCCTCAAACTGATGGCCAGACAGAGGTTGTCAACAGGATGATTGTGCACATTCTGCGCATGTATAACTCAAAGCATCCACGCACATGGGACGAGAGCCTCCCCTATGTTCAGCACAGCTACAACCAAGCTCTTCATAGCTCCACTGGCCATAGCCCTTTTCAGGTGGGTTTGGGATTCCAGCCACTATGCCCCATTGATGTGGCCATGCCACTTGCAGCTACTCACATGAATTCAGCTCATGTCCAGTCCGAAATAGATAAGGCCACCAGCTTCATTGAGCACATCCAACATATTCGCCAGCAGGTCCATGACATTCTTGAGAAATCAAATGCCAAGTACAAGCAGCGACATGATCAACACCGGGTGCCACACAAGTTTCAGATGGGCGACAAAGTCTGGTTGCATTTGCAAAAGGAATGCCTTACTGGAGCCTATCGGAAATTGAGACCACTCTGATATGGTCCTTACACCATTACTAAGGCTATGGGAGACAATGCATTTGAGCTCAGCATTCCCCCATTCCTTGGCCTGCACCCAGTGTTCAATGTGGACCGCCTTCGGCCATACTTTCCATCGTTGCTAGACACATCCGACATTGCAGAACAGCTCAAACCCACAGAATTAAATCCCGACTGCATGGAACAAGCTGCAACTGATCGGATCATGGACACACAGATCAAGAACACTCGCCAACAGAATATCCAACTATATCGAGTTGTCAAAGCAGGCCAACTCCTTCAGCAGGGCAAGTGGCTCACCAGGGAACAAGTTCAGCAGAAGTTTCCTCATCTCATGGAGGAGCTCAACGCAATGGGGACCATTGCTTCCTAAGGGTGGAGGAATGATCCAGGTGGATATTGGTGGCCACCTGCCAAGTCCACCTGGACCCCCACCATTGTCTTTCTCAGCATTTTTAGTTTCCTTAATTGTAGCACAACTTACTATTTTTAGCAGTTTTTTGGGTCATGAACTTCCGGAGCCGTTTTGAGGCCCTAAACGACGTTTTTTGGGGAATCCGGGCGCAACATGGGTCCATGGAATGGACCGATGTTGCTCGTTCCAACAATGATAGTGCTCGGATAGATCTTTCTAATGAGCTATTGTACGCGTCAAACGGAGATCATATGCCAAAGTTACGACCTCGGGAAGTTGATGTACCAATTTACCCCAAACGGGGCCCACAGTTTGGTGTTTCATCTCCTAGGGTTAGGTTTTGGAATGTTAAGGGTTTTCCATTGTTTCTCAACGATAAATAGGCCTTCGAGCCTCATTGTAATACAGTTCAGAGGCATGTAGCCATCACATCTCTTCTCAGAGATAAGCTACCATCGCCCTAGCTGGTTTATTTCCATTTCTGGTTGTAAGCATATTTCAGTATTTTCCATTAATGAAATGAAGTATTATTTCCACTGCATCTTTGTGTATATGGTTATCTCTGTAATTTGTTGCATTCCTGTTTAAATCCGGATCAATACTGGTATATTCTAAGAATGAGGAAGAACATGTCGAGCATTTAACAACAGTGTTGAGATTGCTAAGAGAACATCAATTGTATGCTAAGCTTAGCAAGTGCAGTTTCTTTCAGACTAAGGTACACTACTTGGGACATGTTGTCTCCAAGGAAGGCATAGCAATAGATCCAGAAAAGATAAGGGCCATCATGGAATGGGCAGCTCCTAAGAATGTAGATGAGGTGAGATCATTCATGGGATTGGCAGGTTACTACAGGAGGTTCATCAGGAACTTCTCATGCATTGCATATCTTATCACATCATTGCAGTGGAAAGGTAAAAAGTTTGAATGGACGACAGAATGTGAAGATAGTTTTGAGCAACTTAAGCAGTTGTTGACACATGCACCAGTGCTAAAGATTGTGGATCCAAACAAGGAGTTTGTAGTGTGTACATATGCTTGCAAGAGGGGACTTGGTGGAGTTCTCATGCAAGAAGGATAGGTAGTGTGCTATGAGTCACGGAAACTGAATGAGCATGAGCAGAACTATCCAACGCATGATCTTGAGCTAGCAGTGATTATACATGCATTGAAGATGTGGAGACATTATCTTTTGGGCAGGAGGTTTACATTGATGAGTGATCATAGTGGGTTGAGGTATTTGTTTGACCAACCGAATCTAAATGCCAGGCAAGCTAAATGGTTGGCTACCCTTAGTGAGTTTGACTTCAAGATTAGATACATCAAAGGGAAGGAGAACTAGGTTGCAGATGCTCTTAGCAGGAAGGTACATGTAAATCATATAGCAACTATAAGATCATATGGGACAAAGTTACAGGATAGGATCTTGTAGGTAGGACAACAGGATGACAAATACATGGAGATCATGTACAGGTTATTTTAGAGTACAAGCACATGTACATGTTTAGGTGTAGGTATAGGGGATGGGGATGCAGCCTATCATCTCACGGAAGATGGCTTGGTGAGTTTTCGAGACAGGATCTATCGTCGAATCGCAGTGAGCTCAAGAAGTTTATCTCGAGGGAGTTTCATGTGTAACTATATTCGGGTCATCCAAGATATCATAAGACATTGACAGTGGTGAAAAAGTTTTACTATTGGCTGAATATAAAGAAGGAAGTGGCAGAGTTCATGGCTAGATGTTTAGACTATCAACAGGTCAAGGCGGAATATAAGTATACAGGTGGTTTACTACAACTTATAGCGATTTCAGAATGGAAATGGGAGGTCATTTCCATGGATTTCATCACAAGTATTCCCAGGAAAGTGAGGCAATATGATTCTATTATGGTCATGGTTGACAAGTTGAGCAAGGTAGCTCACTTCAATCTAGTGAAGACTACATATTCAGTCAGTGACATAGCATAGGTGTTCATCAGAGAGATAGTGATATTGAATGGTGTTCCAAAGAAGATTGTGTCGGACAGGGATGCAAAGTTACTTCCAAGTTTTGGAAGGAGCTATTTGCAGGCTTGGGTACAGAATTGGCCTTAAGTATAGCTTATCATCCGTAGGAAGATGGTCAGACAAAGAGGGTCAACAAGATCTTGGAAGATATGTTGAGGATGTATGTACTTCACCAGCAGAGGAAATGGGAGGATTATCTTCCATTGGTTGAGTTTGCATAAAATAACGGTTATGAGGAGTCCTTGAGGATGAGTCCTTTTAAGCATTGTATGGACGGAGTTGTAACCCTACCATTAGCTAGAGTGATCTAGTAAACATAATACTTATTGGACCAGACATGTTGACAAACATGGAGTAGGAAATGTGGGTTATAAAGAAGAACCTAAAGGCAACACATGATAGACATAAGAGTTATACATATCATCACAGGGTGTTCAAAGAGTTTCAGGTTGGGGAGCATGTGTATTTGCGCATCAATCCCAAGAAAATTTCTTTGCGGTTTGGTTCACGTGCCAAGTTGGCACCACGATATTGTGGGCCTTTTGAGATCCTTGAGAGGATTGGACCAGTGGCAGGTAGACTTGCACTACCTCTGATCCAGGTGGATGTTGGTGGCCACCCACCTATCCCATTTAGACCCCCAAAACTGTCTCTTTCAGTCTTTTCAATTTCCTAAATTGTCGCACAGTTTACTATTTTTAGCAGTTTTTTGGGTCGTGAACTTCCGGAGCCACTTTGAGGCCCTAAACGATGTTTTTTGGGAAATCTGGGGGCAACATGGGTCCATGGACGAATGTTGTCCTTCCCAAAGTGGTAGTGCTCGAATAGATCTTTCTAACGAGCTATTGTACGCGTCAAATGGAGATCGTATACCAAAGTTACGACCCCGAGAAGTTGATGTACCAATTTACCCAAATGGGGCCCATAGTTTAGCGTTTCATCTTCTAGGGTTAGGTTTTGGAATGTTAAGGGTTTTCCATTGTTTCTCAACAATAAATAGGCCTTTGAGCCTCATTGTAACACAGTTCAGAGGCATGTGGCCACCACACATCTCCTCTCAGAGATAAGTTACCATCGCCCTAGCTGGTTTATTTCCATTACTGTTTGTAAGCATATTTCAGTATTTTACATTAATGAAATGAAGTATTATTTCCGCTACATATATGTGTTTATGGTTATCTCTGTAATTTGTTGCATTCCTATTTAAGTCCGGATCAGTGGTATCAGAGTGGTCTGCTTTTTTCTCTGTTTTTCTTTGCATGTCCCCAACGAGGTCGGGATATAAGGAGTTAGGGCTTGAACTAGTCGAACCTTTGCAAGACCAGCCTCACAAATCCCGACGGCCTCCCATGGCGGATGAGAAGAAAGATGAGGGGGCAGGAGATCCTATCAAAATCTTGCTCGAAGAAGCCCTCGAGCGACAACGGAACACGATGATGGACAGCTTTGCCCAGATCCTTCAGCGGCTACCCAGAGGTGACGCATCGACTTCCAACAGCTGCTCTGGAAACGCCACACCGTTTAAGGTATAAGTTAATTTTGAAATCCCCATATTCGAGGGTCAAATAGATGCAGATGTCGTAGAAAATGGTTAAATCTGCTAGATGGGTATTTTTCTGTTCATGAATTTTCAAGTCGGGAAAATATTGTTTTCGCTCTTCTCAAAGCAGCCCCCCACGTCAAGGACTGATGGGAAACCTACTGCGAGCAGAAGGATGAAAGTACAAGCTCACTGTTTTCAGCCGCACCCACTTGGAATGACTTCCGAGATGCCATCAAGGAGCAGTACTACCCTATCAAAATCTATGAGGATGAATACATCAAATGGATCACACTGCGGTAGGGATTAGACCAAGATGTGCCAGAGTTCACAAACATTTTTCATACCCTTCGCACACAGTTGGGTATCAAGGACTCTGAGCTGCATTTGGTACTCAAATACCGTGGCTGCCTACACAGATACATCCAGGAAGATATGGAGTTCCTGAACATCTCCTCGCTCGGCACGACATACCGATACGCTGTCAAAATCGAGCAAAAGTTCAAACAGAAGAAGCGAGACTTTGGATCTACAAATCTGAAGCGCAAAGGACAAAGCCAAGGCGGGGTGACCCAAGACAACCTGTTGAAGCCGCAAGAAAAGAACAACACCACGAAGCTGAAGAAGGACACAGGAAAGTGGTGTGAGTTCCACAAGAGTCCCACTCATAACACAAGTGAGTGTCGGACCAAGCAGTCGCTGGTGGCCGAGTTGAAGGCTTCCGAATCAGATGCATGTTCCGACCCTGAGCCAGAACCCAACAAGGGAAATGGAAAAGGGAAGCAAATCATTGATGCGGATCCTAGTGCCACTGTTGCCACTGCCAAGATCCAGAATAATGAGCCCGATGACCCAGAGGAGGGGGAGCGTCTTTTCCCCTCACAGATGTGGGTGAAGGGTTCGCCGCTGTAATTCATTGTCGACAGTGGCAGCTAAAAGAACCTCGTTTCAGCAGAGGTCGTGAAGCAGTTGGGCCTATCGACTACACCACACCCACAGCCGTACAGTATCGGGTGGCTTCAAGAAGGACGAGATCTCAAAGTTCGCCAGCAGTGTCGCCTTCCCTACAGTAACAAGCCCTTCACAAACGAGGTATTGTGTGATGTTACACCTCTGGATGTTTGCAATGTACTATTAGGCCAACCATACTTGTGGAGGCGACATGCTGTGTATGAGTCAAGGCCTCGCGCTGTCATTATTTCTTTGGATAATTCATTATACATGATACCGGAGGTAGCCCCACCTACCGCCACGTCTTTGATCACTGCCAAGAAAGGTAGCAAGCTCATCTCCCAGACTAGGAAATCAATTTTCTATCTGATTCGCTCCCAAAGTAAGGGGAAGATCGTTGCTACGTCCATGACCCCCACAAAGGGTTCCTCCATGCAGCAGCAACAACAAAGGGATACGGTCATGATAGAACACAGGAACAACTTCCCCTCACCCACAGGGGTACCACGCAAGTTTCAGGTGGGCGAGAAAGTTTGGTTGCATCTACAGAGAGAACGCCTTACCATAACCCATCAGAAACTCAGACCACTCCGACATGGTCCTTACACTAGTACCAAGGCTACGGGAAACAATGCTTTGAAGCACAACATTCCTCCATTCCTTCGCTTGCACCGAGTGTTCAATGTGGACCGTCATTGACCATGCTTCCCACCATTTCTGGACACATCAGAGATTGCAGAACAACTCACCAGAGACCTAGCTCAGCAGAAGCTTCCTCATGTCAGGGAGGAACTCAATGCAATGGGGACCATTGCTTCCTAAGGGGGGGGGAATGATCCAGTGGATGTTGGTGGCCACCCACCTATCCCATTTGGACCCCCACAATTGTCTCTTTCAGTCTTTTCAATTTCCTAAATTGTAGCACAGTTTACTATTTTTAGCAGTTTTTTGGGTCCTAAACTTCCGGAGTCGTTTTGAGGCCCTAAACGACGTTTTTTGGGAAATCTGGGGGCAACATCGGTCCATGGACCGATGTTGTCTTTCCCAAAGTGGTAGTGCTCGGATAGATATTTCTAACGAGCTATTGTATGCGTCAAATGAAGATCGTATGCCAAAGTTACGACCCCGGGAAGTTGATGTACCAATTTACCCAAACGGGCCCACAGTTTGGCGTTTCATCTTCTAGGGTTAGGTTTTGGAATGTTAAGGGTTTTCCATTGTTTCTCAACAATAAATAGGCCTTCGAGCCTCATTGCAACACAGTTCAGAGGCATGTAGCCACCACACATCTCTCCTCAGAGATAAGCTACCATCGCCCTAACTGGTTTATTTCCATCACTGTTTGTAAGCATATTTCAGTATTTTACATTAATGAAATGAAGTATTATTTCCGTTGCATATATGTGTTTATGGTTATCTCTGTAATTTGTTGCGTTCCTGTTTAAGTCCAGATCAACCTGCAACAATGAAAGTCCATGATGTTTTCCATATTTCATTGCTTAAGAAGTACATAAAGGATGTTGATCATGTTATTGATTGGTCTGTATTGCAGGTGGATAAAGAAGGAGAGTTCCATCTAGATGCTTAGTGCATGTTGCAGCGAAAGCATCTCATGCTCAGGAACAGAGCCATAGAGCAAGTTAAAGTGCAAAGGAAGCACTTTGGGCCTGAAGAAGCTATATGGGAGATGGCGGATCAGATGCGGGCCCTATATCCTTCATCGTTTGCCGGTTGAAACAAAGCAGTTTGGGTTTGATGTTGGTTTATGTTTGGCATATGTTTTGCTGATGTTTTGATATTTGTATTGTCTATATGGATATGGATATAAATACCGCCATGAGCTAAGTTATAAAGCTCCAATAATCAATATGGTTATTATCTTGTCATGTTGTCAAGATGTTTGGCTTTTGAGCAGGTCCTTCATTGTAAATACTGCAACGATCTAAGTTATAAAGCTCCATAGGCAGTATGTTTGCTTTTCAGTGGTTTCGCTGAGGTCTTGGTGTCGTTTAACATCGAGGATGTTGTTCCCCAAGGGGGGGGGTCTGTAACAACCATGGTGAAAACTTTCATGTAATAAAAGTTAATAAAGGCAAAAATAAGACCACGGGTAAGGGACACATATTCCAAGTTGAATATTGGGCAGATATATCCAGTGGGCATCACTAGATGTGTGTTTTGGCTAAGGAAAATTGGCAAAGGCTAAGGCAAAGGCATTAAAACACAAATAGGCATTTTTGGCACATTTATTTATGAAAATAAAGGAAATTAGGAGAAAAGAAAGGTGGAAGGTCACAGGTTGCATGTGAGGAGGAAATTGAAGGAAAATAATGGAAAATGAAGAAAATAGAGGCCTCATTCATAAAATGGCTTCTGAAGATCAATTGGTAACCTTTTGTCAGTTTAAGTTTGGAGCTCTCTCATTATTCTCTCTCTCTCTCTCTCTCACTCTCTTGGTCACTTAGAGTTTTCTTTGAGCGCTCTAGTTTGGAGCAAGGAAAGGAAAGTAAGCAAAGAAAAGGAAAAGTAAGCAAGGATCAAGGAAAGGAAAGCAAGATCAAGCAACGTCAACAGGAATACTTGCAGGTAACCTTTTGCATGTGTGATTTCCTAGCTGGTTTGGACATGCATGGCTTTGCATGTTGGTGTATGGTTATGTTATTGTCGATGGCATGGTTTTTCCGGGTTCTGACAATGGTTTTCAGCCTAGCCTTGCCTTTTTTCGGATGCCATGGTATGATGGAATGTTTATTTCAGTTTTTGAGCTTTGGAATTGCTGGTTGGATTTCAGAATCCAGGGCAGAGGTAGTCTCAAGGTTCATTCCCAAAGGCTTAGGAATCCCTTGACCGGTTGTGGTGGGATACACGATAAAGCTTGAGGGAGAAGTCTTGGTTTAGGGCTTAGTGATCCAGGTTTGAATTGTGGTAAAGCCTGAGAGATAAGGAGATGGAAAATTCCTCAAGGATAGTGATGGATTCCGGATGACATTCCAAGTTATGTGTGGTTGTGATTGGAGCTTCGGTTTTGGTGTGATCATAGTTTGATGAGGGTGGAGGCAGTTTAACCTCGGGATTCCCTTAGTTGTTCTTGGATTGGTAGTTTTATGAGATCCCACATTCATGATTGGAATATGGCATGGGGGTGACTGGATGGAAGAGAGATTTAGTTCAGCCATGTCTATGGTCGGGTCGTACGTGGAAGTCCCGAACCTATTCATATTTGGCTATGATTAATAAAAGCTAGGTTCTCTTACTTTTGCACTGATTTATATGTGGATTTATTGGTTGTCATATCTCTGATATTTGTATGGTTTTATGCTGGTTATAAGCATGGTTGAATGATCAGTTTATGTCATAGTTATTTCATATATTTACTTGTAACTGTTAAATGGATGGATGCAAGACCTAATTGATGATGTGGTATTTCAATGGAGAAGGAGGTGACCCTTTTGGTTATGTTTCATAAGTTATTTCAGTCATTTATGCTCTATCTTGTATCTTAGACTTGTAGGTTGCATTGATGCCAAGTGTTTGACAGAATGTCAGTCCCGGTTGGGGATGCTCAGGTCTAGTCCTGAGGGTGATTTTTTATTGATCAACCTTGTTTTTAATGAATTTTGGAAGCTACAACAAGTTCTGGGTAGAGGCCAGGATTATGGGCTAGAAAAGTGGCTTAAATCCCGGGGTCGTTGGCACAGAACTAGCAATTTTGGTCCACATTCGCTGGTGGGCAGGCCTGAGAGAACGAATTTGGGTTTTTGGTATCTCCCTTGTGCATAGCATGAGAGAGACTATCCCCTAAGAGCTGCAGAATAGCTGTGGGACCCAGGGATAGGCTGTCGGAGTGGTTGACTTGTCTCTTGAGGGTTCTATTGATGATGTTGGATAATTGTATATGAGGGTTCGTCGATTCCACTTCCTTAAGGTGACATATGAGGGTGAATATAATCATAGTAGCATCTCTCCTCATGTTTACCCCATTTGGCATGGTTACTTTGGGTAGACCTGGGAGGGGGTGTTACAGACGCATTGAGATAAGATATCCTAAATGGAGTGCAAAGTGGGGGCATGGGACAACTTACTCTAGGAATTGAGCAAGCCCTCTAATGACAAGGTCAACATACTCATAATATTAATAATGAACCTGGGATCTCAAAATCCAATTATCATTTATTAGGCAATTACATTCATGATGGATCTCATAATAGGTAGAATATGATAAAACAAAATATTATTCTAATTCAATGTCATTGTTGCATAGCATACATATACATCAATTACAAGTTGTGTAATGATATCCCAAGTGATGAGATATTAATGTTGATAATGATGACATTTATGAAAAGTACAACATTACAAGTATCACAAATTGACATCTCCTCAACTTTACATTGTTGGGCTTAAGTTACATGACTTACACTTCATATATCAAAGTTGAAATATAAAGTTGATTAGAAATGTACACCAAACCAAAAGTTCATTTAACATAAAACTTTAAATGCACATGAGAGAACTTAAAGATCAATAACTAAACAATGGCACATCATAAGAATTCACATCACACAAAGATTTTATCTTAGAAACCCTTAACTAGGGAAACCAACAAAGCTTCGAGCTTCATCATTCTTATATTCTTGATTGAATATCAAAGAAAAATTACAAGAAAAATTGACCTTGGTCCACAAATAAGACCAATGTGTTCATACATTACATGGCATCTACAAATCATTATTAGTCTTCATCCTCCACAACCTTGCATAATGTTTTGTTTATAGGCACAAAAAACCCTAATTCATAGCTTCTCGAATCAATACAGGTGGTTGAAGATCATTGGCCAAGATCATAGGAATGTTGAGATCCCTAATTGTTTTATGATCAATTCCAATTGCAGTCAATTTACTTTTGATCATTGGTCAACCTATAGTCTTGATCGATTATGCGAGTATGCCTAATGGTGATCCCTTTCGATTGTTCCAATTGATTATCATCTTCTATTTATTGTTCAACTTCCTATCAACTTCAACTAAGATAATTGCTCTCGATTTGATCGTCATCTTATTGACTTGATTATTGACTTGAATTCGATCATCCCTTCAACCTACTATCCTATTCGATTATTCTTGACTATACTTGTTGAATTTCATTCATAGTCATCTTATTTGAATAATTAGTTGACCGATCAACTCTAGTTCACCAAGATTACTTGTAAAAAGTATAACACCTCAACATTCTCCCACTTGTTTTCATATTTTTCATAAACTATCAACGTTGTTTTTATAGTGAACCAAGGCCCCAAGTCCCAATTTCTATTTATACCAAGAAAATTTTCCAACACTCACCGACTTTGTTAGAAATCCTGCAGCATTTCTTATTCAGTTAATCTTTACCAAAAATGCCTTCTTGCTTTCTAGCATGTATCTAGTGAAACAGTAATGTACATCAATGTGTTTTCCCCTTGAATGGTAAACCAAGTTCTTTGTTAGGAAGATTGCATTCTAATTATCACAACATATCCCTATAGTTCATTGAGCATATATAATATTTAAGCATAGCTTCTACAACATGATTGCTTCCTTTCTTATATGAGTGCTTGTTATGTATTTAACCTCTGTTGTCGACAGTGCCATTGTATCACCTTGTTACACATAATTTTGTCACTATCTCTGTACTTCCCGTTCCTTGATCCTGGAGGACTTCTATAGTGAACCCCACATTCTTTGCCTTCATGAAGAAACTTCCATTGTGTCCCTCTTCATGAGCAAATCATTTCCCTTTTGCACCGTTTCCCCTGAAACTTCTGTTTCTCCCAGTTTACAAGACCAATGCTAATGGCCTTTGTATTCCTTGCATAGATGTGCAAAGATTAGCACTACTCCTCGTGCCGATCGGAGCGACTGAGCTGTGTTCTAGTTTCGTCGGCCCTGTTATGGAAAGTTTTTTAACTTAGAGCCGAAGCTTCCAACTCTAGAAGCTTCGTAATGGAAGTTTGGTAAATGGTTTGGCCGGATGGGGTTGAGGATGATAGTTTGGGCTCTTTCCCCCTATAATGATGGGACTACCTCAAGGGATATGTCCTTCTCCAATGAGAAGAGGATCCATCTCCCGTCCATATTTCCTATGTAAACCTCCCTTATTCTCGAGCACAAACTAGTGTGAGTGTTATAGTTGCCAAGTTTTGATGCTATATTGGTTTGGAGTGGAGCCTAAAGGGAAGAGATTTAAAACTATTGTTGTTTGAAGGCATCGTGGAATGCTAGCAGAAGTGTGTGGGAACCTGGTTTTGTTAGAGGAAGATTGCAACGTCAAGACGAATGGTTGTAATCTCTCTTTAATATTAATATATGCAAATATCGATTGATTTCCTACATGTTTTGTGATATTACATATTCATGTCTTAATATTTCTTGACTTGTTAAGTAGGTTGAATTGAAATTTGTCTATTATTATGTTTGTGCGTTGTTGTTGTTTACTTGTTTCAGGAGCTTGAAGAAGGAAGCGAGAGATTGATGGAGCGAGCAAGCGAGGACATCATCAAGTAGGATAAGCAACTGAGAGGTAGACCCTCTTGATTGATTCTAACCTAAGGAAATATTCCATAGAATGTATTTGTTGTGGCTAGACGCATTATCGGGCAAGAGGAATTCGTTCGTGTCCGCACTTATAATTTTACTTCACCACAAATTGGCGACTCCTCTAGGGATCCCATCTTTTTGTTTGTCTTGGATTTCACGATTTCGTGAGAACTTTTCTAGTTTCACGTTTTCCCTTTGGTGTTGTTTCTTTTCTCCTGCTTACTGGCCTAAGTCTAAAATTCATAGTAGCAGATCTGGTTCCTGTTTTGAGTTTTTATTTTTATTTGTCCTTAGCTACCTCGGTCAGCGTTCTTAATCCGCTGACAATCGCGCCAAGCAACGCAAATTGCTGAGAAACAGTCGTGCTGACTAGCCTTTGGCGCTTGTTGTTAGTTACGCAGTCGCACCAATGCTTGTAATGAAAGATTAGGGCATGCCCCCAATCTTGGCCAGTGTGTTCTACTCTTCTGGTTTTGACCTCGTAAACTTTTTGGACTGTTTTCTCCTTGATTAGAAAGCTACTTTTCATTTGGTTTTGTTTGCTTGTTGGCTTATCATCTTTCTATTTGATTGATTGAGTCATTGAGTGGCTAACGACACTAGGGCATCTAGTTGGTCGCCCATTCAGCAGTTTGTGAACTCACTAAGTTGGGTTGTAGGTGTGTTTACTCTTTGCATTTGTTTTTGGTCCTTTTTATGACTTGACCTCTTTTTTCACAAGTTTGAAAAAGTTTCATTTACTAGCTTGAACGTTCCTTTTCCGGCATAGATTACATTGTTGGCCTTGTGTTTGGTAAAGTCGGTGTTTCATTGATCCGAATGAACTTCTGTTTTCATGTTTTCATCTCCTCGAAGAGCTAATTGTCTTGAGAATTTTTTCACTGAAAGATTGTATGCGAAAAGTATGTTTCGTCGTTTCAAGAAAAAGGATGAAATTATAGCTTGTTGCATCATTATGTTACGATAATTTGCATCTTTTAAAAGACTAGAATTGCACTAGCATTTGAAAAAGGACGAGAATTTTTCATTTTTGAAAGGACTAATAGATAAGTGCTTATCAGGAAATTAGGAATTGGAATGCATTTTTCATTAGTTTATTTTTTGAAAAAGTAAGGTAGTGAACAATCACTTCATTTTCAGTTGCTTGATTTTTTGCATTTGATTGAGTAGTTTCTACCCTCTCTAGTGTAGGCATTTCATCAAATTGAAAGGGTCTTGTCTCATTTAGTTGCATTTAAGGTTTTTTGAGTAGCATCGCTAAGACCT
This sequence comes from Pinus tabuliformis, assembly GCA_031772625.1. NCBI lineage: Eukaryota > Viridiplantae > Streptophyta > Pinopsida > Pinales > Pinaceae > Pinus > Pinus tabuliformis. Next base: position 528,811,105 of record CM062819.1, on the reverse strand, counting down.
GAAAACTGAAACTTAACTCAAGATCAACTTTAAAATGAATTCAATTAACCTAAGGCGCATTTGACATTAACGATCATATCTAGAAGGTCTAGGCTAGAGACGTGTTCCGGCGTCTTTAAACCTAGCAGTTGTCATTAGCTTCGGCATTAGACAGTGCTAGTACGAATTTGTGCTCCCCGTACCGTCGAGTATATAATGGGAGACCCCACTAGGCTGCAATCCTTTTATCCTTAGGAAGCCAAGTCGGCCGCCTTGCGAATGTGATACACCGAACACAACATTCGGGGAGATTGCCTGCTCGTACTTCTTGGTTCGCTGGGAGGTATTCTGCAGTTCATGGTTTCCTGGTAATCATATTTACCTAGATCATCCAGAGCAGTCATTTGATCTTTTTGACTCATTAAACTTAAAATATCATTCGAGCACTTGTCCTTTCGAGCTCATTTCCAATCGAAAGTGATAGAGTCATCTTTGTTTCTTTCTCGACTCTTAAAAAATGAAAGAGCATCAGTCTTTTATGCATATTAATAATTGATTGCCCACGATCCAAAACATTCTGTTAGTCTTTTTGACCAAATCATGAGTTCCATTAAAAGGACATTTTAAATCCTTGAAGTTATTTGTTCCGTCAAGGTCATCGTTGCTGAACCATCTGGTTCACCCAACTCCTCTTCCTCCCCTCCGTCTGAAAGATTGTCTGAGGATCCGTTTCCTGAGTTATCAGAGTCACTTGAGGACCAAAATGTTGAACTCACAATTGTTTTTAGTGTTCAACCATTGTCATCTCATCCTCCGCCTACTTTCGATACAGGGTCATATGCTGATCTTGGCCCAGAATCTCCGAACAATCCCATTCGAACTCCAGAGATCTCACCGACCACTGACGGTTAGCTTGGATTGGTTATCTATCCTCCGAACCCTCTATTTGATGTTGTTGAGATATCACCACAGCGTCCTTACAGTCCGTACGACCAGCCGGGTGTTCCTTTGGAACTATCCGCATTCATTGTCGTTTGTTTTCAAACATGGAACTCGAAGGTGATGCTCCAGTCACATCTCCGGATGAGTCTGAAGTTTCTACTCCACACACTGTTGAAGGGGAAGAATTGCAATTGCAATTTCCTCCCGAGGGTTTCCCTTTTTCGGAAGGTATCCCATCCAGTTTGCCACCCAACTATGTGTCTTTGGGGCACTTGGTTTTAGGCACACCTAGTGCCTCATCACTTTACCATAATCCTGTATGGGCGTCAGGCCTACGCCAGGTCCGTTCATCACGAACACGACTTCGCAGCAGGTTATTACTTCAGCCCCGGTGCAACCCACCATTCTGAATACTCTTGTATCATCGATCCCAGTTACACGTCAGTCACAACCGATAGTTTCAAAGATTGTCTCTGTCAGTTCCTCTATCCCATTAGTCAGTGGCCAGATTGTGCCACCGCCTAGGGGGCAGAACCTGAATGTTTCTATGGTGTCAAGTGCCACTAATGTGAGCGGCTCACAAGTTCACATGCTTGGCATAAACCAGTCCTCTTCTGGTATTATTTATAACCCTGCTGATCCTACTGGATCAAGCAATGTCTAGTACCAACAAGTTCAGAATCTTGTTGGTCCGTCTGGATCAAGCAATGTTCAGTATCAGCAGCCCTATGGGGCTCAGGTCCAATACCAAAATCCTTACGTTCCATATGGTTCTCAAGGATTGGTTAATCAACCTTACATCCTCCAATTTGGGCAATACATCCAGCTTGGCTACGACCAGATTCAGTTCCGTAATTTCCTGGGCACTATTCAAGTACCCTTGTAGCAACAAGGACAACCTTTACAACAATCAGGGAATCCTTTATTATCACAAGGGAAACCTTTGTTGTAGCAATGGCTCTCCGCGCAATAGCAAGGGCAAATTGCCCCTCAACAAGGTCACCTGCAACAATCGCAAGGTCAATCCTTTCAACAGTTGTAGCAAGCCACGCAACAACAAATGCAATATGCTCCGCACACCTCTCAACCCATACCCTCGCAGGGCCAACCTCTGTAAACCCAGGGACAAATTTTGCAACTGCAAGGTCAACCCTTGCAACAACAAAACCAACCAGGGCAGTAGCAACCCTTGTATACATATCAACAAGGTCAACCCTTGCAGGGGCAGGGTCAAGGTCAAGTCCTGCAGTAACAGGCCCAATATCCTCTTGTCCTAGGTCAACAGGTTCAGAATCCTGGTGGGCAAGGGCACTAGGTACAAAATCTCTCTGTCCAAGGGCAACAAGTGTATCAGCCTTATGCCCAAGGACTGCAGGTCCAGAATCCTCTTATTGAGGGACAAAAGGTTCATCAACCCTATGTTCCAGTACAACAGGTCCCATATCCATATGTCCAAGGTCAACAATCTCAATAACCTTTTAACCCATATGTTGCCTATCAACAACTTATTCCTCGATGATTTCAAGGTATTCAAGGTCAAAATCCTCCCTATGGTCAAGGTAATCCGTAATGGGGCAGACTCAGATGCCATATGGCCAAAATCCCCCACTGTGGGGCCAAAATCCTTACTAGCAGGGATGGGCTCCTCCCTATGGGCCTGCTTATCGACCTCTCATGCCTTTTAACACTTAATTACCTTTCTTGGCTACACTTGAGTTTCTAGATGTATCGTGCCTTACGAACGATCTAATCCTTGATTTTCCGTAATGGCCTCCGGTGTCGTCCAAGATACCAAGTGATTGCCGAAAGGTCGATGGAAAATCTAAAGAAGATCCTGAAGCCCATGTGATGACATATCACCTCTGGTGCTCGTCAAACTCATACGTGGACGATTCCATTCATCTTCGGCTTTTCCAATGAACCCTCATGGGTGCTGCAGTGAAATGGTACATCGAGCTACCTCGAAGTACTTACCATGACTTTAAATCTTTAGCCATGGCTTTCCTCATGCCTTTTCAGTTACCAATTCGCTACGAAACTAGCACCTATTTGCTTACATCGCTTAAGCAAGATACTACGACACACATCTCTGATCACATCCGTGAATGGAGATGTAGACGTCACCTAATCAAATTCGAGATAGTTGATTAGTTGCTCACTAAATGATTTACCAAATCATTCGTAGCCCCAATTGCTCGCGATATAGCTATGGGTGGATGTGTCACTAAAGAGCAAGCCATCGCTCGTGCCCAGTACTTGGATCTGGTTTATTCTCAGTCTGACACTTTGTACGAGTTATTACCCAATGCTTCACGGCCATCATTCGATCCTGCAGCGTCAAAGTCACCAGTTGTTCCTCCTGTTGATGGAGTTATTGGTTCAGTATCCCAGACCCCTACTAAAACTTCTTCCAAAGATAAATCGGTCTCAAGTGCTGCTCGTAATAGTTCATCTCAGAATCCACCTAGTCCTGGTAAAAACTTAGAGGTCCATGTTGTCTAGTCTACTGCAGTGGACAAATCCTCGAAAGGAAAAAATAAAGGCAAAGGAAAAGCTAAAGCCGATGCCCCGAAACAGGGTCCTCCCAAATCGTTTGCTGGTGAATCTTCGCAATGGAAACCTAAGTATCCTTGCCTCATTTGCGAGGAGGATCACTACACTAAGGATTGTCCTCGATGATCCGAAGTTAGTCGCCTGCTCAAAGGGACCCCTACTATCCTCAAAGAGCCATTTCCATCTCAGCAGACCCAAATGGTAGACCAACCCCGATCTGCTTCCTCCGGATCTCAAGTGTTCATGATGAGCACGCCCATTAATGTGGCTACCCGATCAAAAGACTATCCAAATCTAGCTCCAGCAGCTAGGAAAAAGAAAGAAGTTACACCTTCTTCTTCTACCCCGAGTTCTGGCCCTTTGCAAATTGAGCACCCTAACCCTGATTCTACTATGCGGCCACCCTCTCGAGGTGTGCTGTGGAAATCCTCGTATAATACCAACGCTCGAGCCGCTCAACACTATAATATTGTTGAGGATTTGGCTCAGGCGCCGTCAGCCATGTCGGCTCTCGAGGTACTCCAAAGCTACCCATCGCAGCGGAAATCTTTGCTGTCAACTATTAGGGGCATCGATCCCACTGATTCCAATTTGATATTTTTCGATCTGGAGAACCATGTTCCATGACTTTCTCATCAGATTGCCTCTCTTATTCAGGTAATCATCAATGAGAAGACCATCCACCGCACTGTCATCGATGAAGGTGCTTCCACCTGCATCATGTGAACTGCATGTTTGAAGGCTATTGGTTCCCCTGCACTGAACCATTCTCCGAACACTTTGGAAGCTTTCAATGGGCACAATTCGTGACCCTTCAGTGTCTTACCTAACCTTGCCATCACCCTGGAAGGCAAGACAGTGCAAGTCGAAGTAGAAATTGTCGACGCCAATCTCAATTACAAGATTCTACTCGGCTGGAGTTGGATTCATGCGATGCATGTCGTGGCCTCCTCCTTGCTTCGTGTGATTGGTTTTCCCCATCAAGGGAAAATTGTCACCATCGATCAACTGTCTTTCTTTTCCTCTTCCTCCTCGGATTGCAATGTTCCGTATGTCAAGCACTCTGGTGCTCCATATGAGAGTGTGGGGGTAGGTCTCTTCAAAGATTCTGCCTTAATGGGATTTTTTCCACTCCCACCTCCTCATGTTGCCTCTGTCAACATTATCTCGGTCAAATTTGATCCCTGGGTCATACCTTTGTTGATACTTGGGGCGAGGTTATGCCGCTTAGTCCAACCGAAGTCAATTACGTGGAAATTGTTTCGGCTTCGAACTCTGCATCCTCTGGTTCTCATATGTCGAAAACCTCTCTTGATACGTACTCCCAATCCCCCTAGCTTGGCACTTTGGAATCATCTGATCCCTTAGCCGAGACCTTCCTCGCTGATGAAGGTATCATGGAAATCATGTCTCTTGAGGAACCACCATGGATTGATACTCATCATCACTCCTCGTTCCTTTCTCGCCCAACGGTCAAGTCTACCGCTTTCAAAGAGTCCTCTTCTCCATTTCCACCACCGACTATTACTCATGAAGTATGGTCAGAAGGAAATCTGGGTAATATTACCCAAACGATGCCTATTGACATTTCTATCAAACCCGGTATTAGTGAACATGTTCATATTGGTGTATCTTGTTCTTCGGATGAGATCAAGACATATACTCGTCTATTTCAGGAATTTTGTGATTTGTTCACATGGTCTTACAAAGAAATGCCTGGCATTGATCTTAGCATTGTGGTGCACAAAATACCAACGTATCTGCACGCAAAGCCTGTTCGCCAATGGCTTCGCCCGATGCACCCTAGGAAGGCTGCTGCCATTAAGGGTGAAGTTGAAAAGCTTCTCAAGGCTGGGTTCATCTATCCCATCCCCCTTATAGACTGGGTGTCCAATATTGTCCCGGTGACTAAAAAACAAGGCACGATCCGCGTTTGTGTGGATTATCGAGATCTTAATCGTGCCTGTCCTAAAAACAACTATCCTACTCCCTTCATTGATCAAATCATTGATGAATGTGCCAGGAGGGAGATCTTTTCCTTTATGGACGATTTTTTTGGTTATAACCAAATTAATATCGCACCGGCTGACCCAGAAGAGACAACCTTTATCTGCCCATGGGGTACGTTTGTGTACAAGAAGATCCCTTTCGGCCTTAAAAATGTTGGAGCCACGTTTCAATGGACAATGTCCTACACGTTTCATGATATCGCAACATTGTCCAACTTTACTTGGATGACCTTCTTGCCCATTCTTGTAAGTGCCAAGACCACCCAGACCATCTCCAACAGATTTTTCTACGTTGCAGATACTATTACATTCGGTTAAATCCACACAATTGTGTTTTCTGCGTGGAATCAGGGCGGCTCTTTGGCTTCATCGTTTCGAAGGACGGTATTCGCCTGGATCCGCTAAAAGTCGAGGCCATTGTAAATTTACCCCCTCCATCTTCACTGCACCAACTCCAGAGCCTGCAAGGAAAGGCCAACTTTCTCCGTCATTTTATACCCAACTATGTCGGGCTAGCCACAGGATTTACCGGTTGCTCAAACAAGGAATGCCCTTTGCATGGGACGAGGTGGCCCAAAAATATTTTGACGATCTCAAGGTCATCCTCATAAATGCTCCTTTGTTGCATCCGCCAGACTATTATCGAGATTACTTCCTTTACCTAGCCGCGACCCCTAGCACCATTGCTATGGTTTTGGTCCAAGACGACAACGAAGGCAGTGAACATGTAATCTACTACCTTAGTCGGAATCTCCTCGACATTGAAACGTGTTATGCACATGTTGAGAAGTTGGCTTTAGCTACCGTTTAGGTTGTTCAACGCTTTCAGCACTATATCCTTTTATGTACGACTACAATGATTTCTTAGTGAAACCCGATGACCTAGATCTTGACTCACCAGTCGCTGGGGGGCAAGTATTCTAAATGGATCATGATCTTGCGAGAATTCGATTTGGTCTTCACTACGGCCAAATCTAAGAAGTCACTTGTTTTTTTCGAATTGATTTGTTCCCTTCCTTCGAAGGCTCTCCCTGCTGGTTCAGATGAACAACTTCCAGATGAGACCCTTTTCCTGATTAGCACCCTTGATCCATGGTATAGTGATATCATCCTGTATCTCCAAAAGTCCACATTCTGGTCCGCGTTGACCAAGGATGATCGTCGAAGGATTTGTCCTCATTCCAAACCCTACCGTATTATTGGTGATACTTTATACCATGTCGGTGTCAATTCAGTTCTTCATTGATGCCTTACGATCGAGGACGCTGAAAGAGCTCTCAATGATTTCCACTCCAGGGCATGTGGTGGTCATATGTCTTGTTATGCTACAGCTCAAAAAATCCTTTGCGCTGGTTATTTCTGGCCTTCTATCTTCAAGGACTACATTCTTGCTATTTGTAAGTGTCATGAATGCCAAATTTACCAACGCACGATGCGCGCCTCACCCGCTCACCTACACCCCGTCATTACCGTTGGTCCCTTTGCCACATGGGGCATCAATTCGTTCGGCCGGGGGGCATGGCTATATTATCGTCGTTGTGGATTATTTTACCAAATGGGTCGAAGCGATGCCTACATATTCTGCAGATGGTAAGACGACGACTCAATTCCTTTTTAACCATGTTATTTCCAAGTTCGGCGTACCCCAAGCCATCTTCATAGATCATGGCTCCCATTTAAGAGATTACATGATGGTCAAGCTGACATCTGCATTGGGCTTGTGCCACGATGGCTCGACCCCATATTACCCTCGGGCCAACGGCCAAGTTGAAGCCTTGAACAAAGTTTTGGTCAGAATGCTTCAACATACTATTAGGATGCACAAGTCCAATTGGCATCTCATGCTCTTTTAAGCTCTGTGGGCCTACTGAACCTCTACCAAGACACAACTGGTTTCACACCATTCCAGCTAGTCTATGGTTTGGAAGCAACATTGCCGATCGAATGCGAGATTCCTTTACTCAAGTTAGCTGTTGAACTCCTCCCCGAAACATCACCTCAAGAGGAATGCTTCTTATATTTAGAATGACAGGACGAGATTCGCCGGCTCACTTCCTTGGTCATCGAAGCACAAAAGAAACGGGTCAAATCCCATTTCGATCAGTCGGTCTCCCCTCGCGCATTCTCTGAGGATGATTTGGTCTTATTATACGACCAAGCTAACGATAAGCTGGGGGCAAGCAAGTTTGAACCTATGTGGCATGGGCCCTATATCGTAAAATGCGTTTTGCAGAAAGGAGCCTATGAGCTTATTGATTATGAAGGAAATCCTCTCGATAGCCCTGAAACATGCTTTACCTTAAACAATACTATGCCTAGGTTATCTTGCATGGTTACTTATGTACATTAGTGTGTGATTCATTTTTGTACAACGTGGTTTTGTGTGACAGTTTTTAAACAACTTTCCTGTTGACTATGCTTTACTTGCTTTGCAAATGTTTGCGACTCCTCACGTTGGTTTCGCTGATGGTGCTTGCCGTAGTACCCAGAACTTATCATTCGTGGCATGGGCTATCTATGATCTTAACGGTGAGTTGATTGACCTTCAAGGTATCTGCCTAGGTCACACAACGAACGACATTGTTGAATACAGTGCGGTCATCGAACTGTTGTCAGAAGCCATCACTCTGGGTATGAGAGAATTGGTTGTCAACTTGGATTCACAGCTTTTCATCCTTCAACTTAACGTGCAATATTCCATTAGGAACCCTTAAATATTGATAATGTATCTTCGTATCCATCTATTGGGAAGGCATTTTGATTATATTACATATCATCATATTCCTAGACGCATGAATACATTGATAGATGCATTAGCTAATTACGTGTTGGTTAGACATTTACGAAACATGTAAAAGATGAGACAAACCATTTGTACCATAATAGACAAGAAAATACAACATATATATCTATATATATATATATATATGGTGAGAATGTTTGATACATCAGAACCCCAAAAAATAATATGTGTGTCTAAAATAACATCGGCGGCTCGCAGGTCTCATACATCCATGGCACGTAGGCCTCAAAAAATATGGCCTCAAAAAATATGTAAGTGCTGGACCTAGGAACTAATCAACATGGTGGTCATGGTAGCACAAGACAGCTCGTGCAACACAACTCAACAATCGATGGATGTTATTTGAGACTCCCACCGTGTGTCTCTGGTACCGACGGGGCATGTCTCCTATTCGAGCACACTCTGGGATACCGTGAGTTAACCCCTCAAGGTTCCTCGCGATCTCCTCCTCGTTGTCGCTCCCTTCCTAATAAGGGGCAACAACATCATTAGGGCGGGGGACATGCCTGGCTATCGGGGACATCCCGGCCGGCCGCTCTGGTCCAACATCTGCATAAACAAGAGAAATGTTATAAGCACATGTATACCAAAAACAATAAAAAATATCAAAATTAAAAATTTTGATTTTTTACCTTCGTCATCGAAGTCCTCTCCATCTAGTAAGGGCATATCTAGATCCCCACAGAAATCAGTGCCGCTATATGTCCAGTCCTCCACGACGATCTTCTGTCGTTGTAGCCATGAAAAGAATGCAGGTCGACATGACATATGCTAACCCCAAGTGATCCTGGGCATCAGACGACTCCAGCGGGCCATCAGTGGATCATGTGGCGTAGGGGGATCTACCTCAGTCAACTAATACTGGAACAGTGGCACTCGTTCCAGGAAGAAGGTCACAAGTACAGCTTTGAAGCCAAATTGCTTTAGATTCCCTGCCCTGGCCTTGGAAAACTGGCACTTGATGTTCATCTTCATGGCCTCTGCCCAGTTGAAGATCGTAGGAGCCATGCAGTTAATAGCATAAAGGAACTTCAACTTGTTAGTCTCATGTTCCACGTGGGACCTCGCCACACTGTTGATAGTCAACGGAAGCACGCTTAGTGTCAGATCCTGCATACTGGAAATCTCAATCTTCCCACTCATGGATTTCAGGGCCTCAGGGCAGTGTTTGGAAAGCAGGGAAGATATGCTTATCCCGATCGGATGTGACCCATACAAGTTCACTAGCTCACATCTGTGAGACAGTTCAGTGATGAAGTAAATATCTGAAGTTGTCAACTCCAGCTCCTAAGTCACCAATGACAAAAATCTTCTGATTAATGTCCTAAAGGCTTATCAGGTATCGAAGCAACTCGGGCTGGGCCCGCATCCTTGGTGTAAGGAAGAATTTGAGGAGCCCTCAAAGCCTCCAGGAAATTTGGGTCATTCATTCCCTGGGTGTCAACATCTTCATGTTCCCGTTCCTTCCAATCCACCATTTTCGATGATTCTCTCCTGCAAAAGCCATTAATTTGAGTAAATAATCATCATTGGCACATCAAATTCAAGATTAAACGGTCAATTTTTGAGAACAAAGGGTTTTTCCATATCCACGGTGCCGACGCGCCTGTTCTAAAAATAGTTGTGTCGATCAACGCAGAAGGCGTTGCGAAAAAGATTTTCAAAAACCGCCCTAAAAATACAAAAAAATGGCTAAAAGCAGAAATAAATAGCATGAAAATGGAGCTCAAGGGTTCCGTTGTTACCTGGAATTGGCAGCTCGTCGATTAACCTCCCAAATCTCCCACAAACTGCTCCGGAACAACTAGGGCAAAAGTCTTCACAGCAAAGGTAAAATGGTAAATGGTAAAAATATATTTCTTTTCCCCTTTTTATTCATTTTTTCATGAAAATATTAGGTTTTGTAAATATTTTGACCTATTTGGCCTCAAGGACATGATAATACACTTTACCTTACATGTGCAGCGACAGGTGACGGATGTTCGACGATGACGATGAGTCACTTTTCAGCTCTTTACTCGACTCGTAAAACTCATATGAAAAGATTGTCGAGTATTTTTCCCTTTTGACTCATAAAAGAGAATAAAATGGGGGGTCAGCTTTTAGCTCCTTTCTGACCCTTTCAAAGCGAAAATACGGCCGAGCCCTTGTCATTTCGAACTCGTTAATGGATGCGAAACATTGTGCGCCCAATATAAGTTTACCCCTTTTTCGCCCTGGGAGGCACTCTTTACGAAAAAGGTAATCCTTGACTGAAATGGTCAAGTGGTTCTCTCAAGTATTATTTTCTACCTTTTTGGGCTCGAGAGACACAAATGTACAAAAAGGGACCATGTGGAGTTTTTTTTTACGTGTCTTTTTCAAACTCTCTAAACATGAAAAAGATATCGAGTTACACCTTTGTCTGACTCGTTGAACTATTAAACAACATAGTATTCATCACCATGACAAACATGAGCTTCTCCTTCCTAGGGCTCGTTAAACTCACTAGGTCAGATTCGTTCGAGGGATGAACTTACAATGCAATCATATGCTATCCCCTTCAAGCTTGCGATTAAAAAATAATTGGGGTACCTGCCAGAAATGGTGGGGGAAAATTTGGAAATCTATTAGTCGTGTCAGCAACTCACTCTTGAACATGACACTCTTTGTTTCATGTCGGGTTGGGACATCCTCCTTTGTATCGTTGACCTTCCTGGGTTTGGGCCGTTCATTTTGCCTTCCATCTGATCTCTGCTATGTCATCATGACCATCGATCCTATGGATCCAAAAGCTGCCAAACTTCTAGTTGTGTCGCTGATATGTTCAAGAGTTGTCCTTCTGCACTTACACTTACCTCTGATTCTCTATATCATCTAAAATCATTTTTCATCCTATCAACTCGCATCGATGATGTGGGATTCATTATGGCCCTCCTTCGACACAGTTGCTTTCCGTCGACTTCAACTCATTATCCGGGGGTTGACCAAGAGACTCCCTTCCATTGCCTTAGATCTTGCATGCCCTAATGGAAAGTTCTTCGCACTCGACGATAAGTTCACATCATTGACTTTCGATCTAGTGATTTCAAGGGTGTTCGACTTTAGTTCCTATATTCACATTTCGTGAATTGTGCTCATAGTACCTTGAGGACCATTGTCATTATTGGTGGTTTCTCTCGCGCTTGTTAACAGTTTACATCATTGACTAGTAATCAAGCGACTTTCTAGCGTGTTTGACGTCAACACATCTATTTGCATGCTAGGATCTGTACTTTGATCGGGTCGTGTTGGAGCACAAGACCCTAGACTCAGATCACAAAAGTCTAGTTTGCGAAGTGGTGTGACATAGTTGTGATGATATGCATGTATCTTTTAGATGGTTGGCTGCGACCAAACCATGAGTTATCATATGTGATCCTTCTTATTATTGGATGGCTATGACCATACCTTGGTTTCATTATGATCCTCTTTGACGGATGGCTACGCCCATACCTGGATCCATTTACATGATCATTCTCTAGATGGTGCGTCCATGCCACGATTCATGTGTCATTTGACAGAGATCTCAGTTTATGTATATGTATCTATACTTGCTTGCAGGTTTTCTGATGATAGACCGATTCCCCGCACTAATTTATAAAGCATTTCATCCCTCATTCTAGCTCGGCCTTCACGCTTTAGGGGGCATCTGTTACACAACATTTTGTCACTGTCCCTGTACTCCCCATTCCTTGATCCTGGAGGACCTCTACAGTGAACCCCGCATGCTTTTCCTTCATGAATAAACTTCCTTTGTGTCCCTCTTCATGAGAAAATCATTTCCCTTTTGCACCATTTCCCATGAAACTTCTGTTTTGCCCAGTTTACAAGATCGACGCTAATGGCCTTTGTCTTCCCTGCGCCGATGTGCAGAGATTAGCACTATTCCTTGCGGTGACCGGAGCGAATAAACTGTGTTCTAGTCGTGCCAGCCCTGTTATGGAAATTTTTTTAAATTAGCGTTGAAGCTTCCAACTCTAGAAGCTTTGTAACGGAAGTCTGGTAAATGGTTTGTCCGGATGGGGTCGAGGATGACAGTTTGGGCTCTTTGCCCCTATAATGATGGAACTACCTCAAGGGATAAGTCCTTCTCCCATGAGAAGAGGATCCATCTCCCATCCATATTTCCTATATAAACATCCCTTTTTCCCAAGCACAAATTAGTGTGAGTGTTATAGTTTCCAAGTTTTGATACTATTTTGGTATGGAGTAGACAAGTAAGCTATTACTAGTTGTAGCTATCTAGTTGTGTGAGGGAGAAGTGTGTTTTGGTTTGGAGTGGAGCCTAAAGGGAAGAGCTTTAAAACTATTGTTGTTTGAAGCCATCGTGGAATGCTAGCAGAAGTGTGTGGGAACCTGGTCTTGTCAGAGGAAGACTGCAATGTCAAGACGAATGGTTGTAATCTCTCTTTGATATTAATATATGCAACTATAGATTGATTTCCTACATGTTTTGTAATATTACATATTCATGTCTTAATGTTTCTTGACTTGTTAAGTAGGCTGAATTGCACTTTGTCTATTATTATGTTTGTGCGTTGTTGTTGTTTACTTGTTTCGGGAGCTTGAAGAAGGAAACGAGAGATTGCTGGAGCAAGCAAGTGAGGACATCATCAAGTAGGATAAGCGACCGAGAGGTAGGCCCTCTTGATTGATTCTAACCTAAGGAAATCTTCCATAGAATGTATGTGTTGTGGCTAGACCCGTTATCAGGCTAGAGGAATTCGTTTGTGTCCACACTTATAATTTTACTTCACCACACAACCCACCCCACATTTACTCACTTTAACCTCCTCACTAGGGTAAACATGAGATGAGAGTTACTATGCATGACCCGATTTCCAAGATGCACTTGGTAAAATGGTGTTCACATGTCTAGAACTATTTGCAACACCCAGTGACACATGATCAAACTGTTATCAGCCTAAATTGACCCAACACTATTTCCTTTCAGTTTTGTTTCCTTAAATTTAACACAACTTTCTATTTTTGGAAGTTTTTTTGGGTCCTAAACTTTCGAGGTCATTTTGAGGGCCTAAATGACATTTTCAGGGAAAATGGAGAGATTGGAAAAGTGTCAGAATTAGTTTCAAAGATTTTGGTTTTGGCCTCCTCGTGGAAATCTTCGAAACAAGGTATTATGATAGCTAAACAAAGATCGTATGCCAAAGTTATGACCCCGAGAAGTTGGCAGTCCAAATTATTCATTTATGCAAACACTTTGTGACTATGGTACCTGTAGGTCATGAATGCATAGTTTGTTCATTGTTTTCATTAGTTCATCAGATATTCATCAAGAAGGCTCGCTGCCCTCTCGCACTAGCTGCAATAAAACACAGATTAGCACATGCATTCATATAAATCAACCATGAGCCATCAAACCATGAATTAGATATAGATCAAGAGCACATCATATAATAAGAAATATACCATGTATGTAACCAGAATTAACCATAATTAAGTCGTGACAAACCGGCCATATAAACAACATTAAATCAACACTTATGCTCATTGATCATTAATAAAGAATAACACATATTAACATATGCATACTACTATGCAAGTCAGGGACTTCCACGTACCACCCAACCATAGATTAGGCTGAGCCAAATCTCTCTTTCAACCAATCACCCCCGTGCCATATTCCAAGATTGAATGTGGGATTACATGGGATAAGCCAAAATATAACCAAATAGGGAATTCAGAGGAAAAATAGCTCCACCCTTAAGCCATAATTGTTTCTCCTCATACCAGGTCCATAAATCACCAAAACCAATACAAGCTTCGATGCCTCAAAATTTCTTCACCATAACGAGAGGAATCTTTTTGTCTCCACCAACTTGTCAAGGTCTTCACAGAGAAAACCATCTCCATCCTCAACCCTTGGGATTTTCCTGAGACCACCTCAACTAGGATCCAAAATCTATTGGCATCCAAAGCTCAACCAAAATAAGAAACCCACTACATCATGGCTATCTAGGAAATGGAATAGGCAAGGTTGTACACCACTATCAATCCAGGAAAATCCCATGCCAATGACAACAAAATAACCAATAAACCAAATGCATGAACCATGCATTCAAATCCCAGCAAGATAATCACACATGCAACCTATTACCTACAAAATCCTCAATTTTACTACTCTTTCTTTGCTTGATTTCTGCCCTTGCTTATTGTTGTCCAATTCCTCTTGCGCTCCCTTGCTTGTTACTTGCTTGCTTGCTTGTATCTTCCCTATGTCCCAATGTTCTCTCTCTCTTTCTATAACTTCTCTCTCCTCTTTTCCTCCAAGTGAACAAGGTTATAATGGCTAAGAGTGTTTTAGAATGTTCTCCCCCTGTTTTTTTCATTTCGTTTCCTTTTTCTTGAATTTCTCTTACATGCATATTCTTGTCTCTACATCTTCCTTTTCTATTATTTTCCTTTATTTCTTGAATTAATTTCCATTTATTTCCCTTTGCCTTTTTCCAATGCTAATGCAAATGCCCGTTTCCATAGCCAAATAACTAATTAACCACAAGTGATACCCAATGTAATGTTTTTCCCTTCACTTAGCTTGGAATACGTGTCCCCATGACCTTGGTTTTATTTTTGCCTTTATAATGTCCTTTTTGTTGAAATGTGTAACTAGATTTGGTCTTCATAATATTATATATACTATTAATTTTATGTATTTGATATAAAGAGAAAAGAAAATTTATTACTGTTATTTTATAGCATGGGTTTCACGCTATAGGTCAATTTATTTTTAGGTCAAATCACCCATTGTGTGCTTATAGGGTTTGCCATAGAGTCAAGGAATCAAAAGAGTCATTTTCATATGTAATATACCCTATTGGGCATTTTGTAACAAGTCAAAAGAATTTATTTGAGTCAAAATTGTGTCAAAAGTCCCTCCAAGACCAAGTCAGCCTACAAAGGGCTATTTGTCCTCCTAGAAAGTGTATATATACAATAGCATTCAACCTCTTTTGAAGCACATCCAAGAAAGTTCAATCTAAGCAAGAAAGAAGAGAGAAGATATAACAAGAAGAACCAAAATCTGAAGTTTCTCTATCCATCTCTCTCACACATATGAGGAACTAGGGCATCACTTTGTTGCAGTGAGGTCCAAATTGCAATCACCCTAAAAGTTGAAGTTTGGGTTCAAAAGGATAAATTTTGGAAGCTGAATTACTAAGGAGAAAGAAGCACCCTAAGTGAAGGAAGGAGGATACCTCTTTTAAAATATTACTCCCACACATGCGAAGTTGCAGCTATTGCAACAAGGTTGAAAAAATTGCAAGACTACATAAGAGAGCGAAAAAATGTTGTAGGGGTTGAAGTTGCGGATTTGGAAAAGTTTGATTATAGTAGACTTTGTTGGAGCTTAATTGCATTGAAAGCAAATGTTGACTTGGTCTTGGTGGGGTCTTTGCCTTGGGTGTAAAGGTCTTGGAATTCATCGTTTGAAGATCCTATAAGAAGAGAACAATTTCTTGTGAGTTTTCCTCTCTAGGAGAGGTTTTGGATTGGCTAGCATCCAACATCCTATCTCCATTTGTATTATTGATATTCATGTTTTGATAGTTGTTTGATGATAAGATCACCATAATAATAAAGAAAATAAGAAGTTAATTATAATTCCTACAAGTCAAAGTAAGAGAAAATCACAAGCAATTTTCAAGTAAAAAGAAATCACACTAAATCTAGCTGCTCTAGATTTCTCAACATTGTATCAGAGCTAAGGTGACAAGAAAAAATAGCTTGAAGATCACTCGATTGAAGAAGGATATATAAATGCCAAAAACAAGAAGAATAACGTCAAGGAGAACTAGTCAACACATCACAAAAACTCTACCAACTTGAAGGAAGAACTCTTGGAAGAATATAAGAAGATCTCAAAGGACCCTGCCTCCATCTCAAAGAAAGAAGGACTTTACACACTTCAAACATCTTAAGAAGCCTCCTCACACATTCTACATCATCATCCATACGAAGCAATAAGAGCAATTTATCAAAAGTGATCTCCCTCATATTTAAGAAGAGAAGCGCATCTCAAGAACATCTCTCAAAAGTAGCATTGCCATTTTGAAGAAGGAAGATCATCCCTCCTTATAAATCCCACAATAAGACATCATCGTCAAGAAGGAATCTAGTGGAAGAGATCAACATCAAGGAAGCATCTAGTAGAAGACGTCATTGTCAAGGAGGCATGTAGTGGAAGACATCATCAATAAGGCATCCTCTTTTGACAAGTAAGTACTTTATATTCATGTCTCAATCTACTAGCCAAATGACTACTTTCTGCAAGGAGAATAATAAACTTGTTGGAACATCGAACTACCTTGCATGGAAGAAGATAATAGAGTTAATTCTCATAGAGAATGAAGTTATAGATTATGTCATTGGCTCCATCACAAAGCCTCCTAAAGAACAATCTCAAGCATTTTCAAAGTGTATGAAAGGAGAAGTAAGGACTCAAAGAATCCTCATTGAATATCTCAAGGATTCTCTCATTCCCTATGTAGCAAAATTGAAGACATCAAAAGAGATCTATGAAAAATTGGTAGAATTGTTCTCTATAAGTACAACTTGAGAAATAATATATTTGAGAACCGAACTATACAAGATGAAAGTATCAAAGGAAGAAGGGATACCTTCATATCTCATGAAGGTATCTCAAATTAGAGACCAACTACAATAACTAGTAGAAACAATGTCTAATCTAGAGATGACCACTTGTGTACTCAATGCTCTGTTAGAGAATGGGGCAACTTTGTATCAAGAATCTATGAGAATAAGGAAAATACTCCATTAAGTGATCCATGGGCATTATGTAAGATTGAAGAAACTAGATTAAAAACAAAGAATGACATTGGATCACATGAGCAAACACAAGCTTTTGCGGCTATGACCAAGAAGAAAGGAAAGTTTGGAAGGTTGAGCCTCGAAAGAAATTTCAAAAGAAAATTGACATGTGTAAGATTCAGTGTTATGAATGTAATGAATATGGGCACTTCAAAAGGAATTGTCCTTAACTTAAGAAGGGAAACAAGAAAATGAAATAAAGAAGTGAAGCCCACGTGATTGAAGAAGTAGAAGGACCTAAAGAGAAGAAATCAAAGAAGGAAGAAGTGAAAGACCTCTACTATTAAAGGTATCCCATATATTTAGTTCATTTTTAGTTTATAAAGATAGCAAGTCATGGAAGCATTGCAATTATGATTGGAGGCATTGAGATGACATCACATTAGAAGCATAAAGGATATCAGGAGTAGCAGTTTGCATGAAGCAAGTCATTTAGCAAGATAGGAAGATAAGAATATCATCACACCTCATCATCACTAGAAAGAAACATTTGCAGAATAAGGATCATCAAGATCCTCCATAAGAATCTTTGTTTCACCTCTACTTGGAAGAGGAAAGTGTTACATAGATAGTCTACATTCCACCTAGTGTGGATCCATAGTGTAGAAAAACGAAGGTATGTTAACAAAGAAGTGTAACATGACAATTTAGTTGAAGTATTTCTCCATCTTCAAACAAGGAAAAGGAAGTCGCTGAAGGAAGTCTAGATGATCACATGAAGGAAGATGTATGCATATATATATATTTTGATAACTTTTAATAGATGGATAAATCCATGTCATCACTTAGTTACAGAAAAAATGATTAGAATTCTCTATCTCATGAGCATGATTGAAGAAGAAGGAACTCTTCCTTTTGAATGTTACATGAAGGCATAAATACAATATGCCTTGAACTACATGATGACATGATAGAATCTACATAATATGACCTCATGAATAATATGAGTTGGTTGGCAATGATTGTTCCTATACAAAAGGAGCTATATATAGAAATCCCGAGAAAGCTTATATAAATAAGTTGAAGGGAGAGTTCACAAAGGTGTATATATAGCCACTTAGATGAGATGATTGATCAAAATCTGATATCAATTAAGGATTAGAAATGGAATCTCCATGAAAAAGTTATGAAGACCTTGATAAGTCGGAAGGAGAAGGAGTACCTTGGTAGTGAATGCCTTGGAGATGGATTTGAATAATATACAAGATGTTGATGTTGATGTTGCAGAAGTAGATATTATGACAAATGGCCATCATGAAGAGGTAATTATATTTTTAAAGTTCACTTTTTGATGAAATCAAGCATCTGTTTGGATTGGAAAAGGGATATTGACAAAAGGTTGTAGAAATTCACTTACAAATAGAACATATAAAATTGGATGGATTACTCTGAAAGGAATATAACTTAGAAGAGGTAGCATTATGAAGGATAGGCAGATGATGACAAAGAAGGTCACTTTTCGATGAAAAGAAGAATGAAATGAATAACATTAATTAGTTCAGTACTATGTTTTGTTGAAGAGGATTGATGTAGAAGATGGCCAAAACCATATTTCATCTATGACATAATGATGTAGAAAGGAGGATCCCTACAAGAAACTGATAGTACCATGATCTCCACCAAAGAATAGATAACTATTGTTGATAACAAGTCCTTAGTTGAGAGGGAGGTTGGGTATATTCCTTTTATTGGAATGAGTAGATCCTCCCTAGTTGAGAGGGAGAGATATACACATCATTCTCGTCTTCACATCATGAATAAAGAATGGAGGATTAGGTAAGAATCTGATACCAATACCGATACTCTTTGAGGATGAGGTAGGGTATCCAATAGGCAAGAGTAGTCAAAGAGGAAATTCCTTGAGGATGTGTAAATCCAAGATAGGAATGGTCCTAAAAGGACATACCTTGTGAACATTCAGATGGAGTAATGTGCCTTGAGAGACAATGATGAAGGTTTCTATAAGTCATTGTCTCCCCAACATTGCGCTCTAATATAGTGGAGAGATAGAGTTGTTAGTCAAAGCCTTGCTATATGACAATGTTGGTTGATATGATGAGATGCACTGATATAATCTAATAAGATAGCTTATGAGATGGCTTATCAATCCGACTCTTCTTATGAGAATTTTTCAATATGAGAATGTCCATGTACCATCTATGTATTATGAATACCTCCATAGTTCAGAGGGAGTGTTGAACTTTGTAACTAGGTTTGGTCTTCATAATATTCTATATACTATTGATTTTATGTATTTGATGTAAAGAGAAAATAAAATTTATTATTGTTATTTTATAGCATGGGTTTCATGCTCTAGGTCAAAACACTCATTGTGTGCTTCCAGGGTTTTCCATAGAGTCAAGGAATCAAAAGAGTCACTGTCATATGTAATAGACCCTATTGGGAATTTTGTGTCAAGTCAAAAAGACTTTATTTGAGTCAAAATTGTGTCAAAAGTCCCTCCAAGACCAAGTTGGCCTACAAAGGGCTATTCGTCTTCCTAGAAAGTGTATATATGCAATAACATTCGACCTCATTTGAAACACATCCAAGCAAGTTCGATCTAAGCAAGAAAGAAGAGTGAAGAACTAAAAAAGGTTAGAAGATAACAAGAAGAACTGAAATCTGAAGTTTTTCAATCCATCTCTCTCACATGTGCGAGGAACTAGGGCATCACTTTGTTGTAGTAAGGTCAAAATTGCAGTCATCCTAAAAGTTGAAGTTTGGGTCCAAAAGGATCAAGTTTGGAATCCAAATTACTGAGGATAAAGAAGCACCCTAAGTGTATGAAGGAGAATACTTCTTTTACCGTATTACTCCCACACGTGCGAAGTTGCAACTACTGTAGGGAGGCCGAAAAAATTGCAAGACTGCATAAGAGAGTGAAAAAGTGTTACATGGGTCCTAGTTGAAGATTTGGAAAAGTTTGATTATAGTAGACTTTGTTGAAGTTTAAGTACATTGAAAACAAGGTTGACTTGGTCTTGGAGGGGTCATTGTCTTGGGTCTAAAGGTCTTGGAGAGGTTTTGGCCCTAGCTAGCAGCCCATATCCTGTGTCCATTTGTATTATTGATCTTCGTGTTTTGATAGTTGTTTGATGGTAAGAACACCATAACAATACAGAAAATAAGAAGTTAATTATGATTCCTACAAGTCAGAGTAAGAGAACATCACAAGCAGTTATCAAGTAGAGAGAAATCACACGAAATCTAGTTGCTCTAGATTTCTTAACACTCTTATTTACATGAAACTTTAACCCGGGGTTGTTACAACCATGCCCAATTGTTGCTTACTCATCTAGCTAATACCTTCATCAAACATTAAATACATATCTACTAGTTTTCCTTCCTTTTCCAAATTGTTGCCCTAGTCAACATCACCAAATCCTTGTATAGTTGCTTCACTATCATCCTAACATCTTCCATTATAACACATTGCATGATCACTTGTACCACGCAAATACCTAAATACTTTTTTGACAACATACCGATAATCTTTTCTAGGTGTTGTCATGCATGAGAAATATCCAGTTGATTGCAAACCATTTCATACATCAAACTACCTAAAGCACTAATATGTGGAACGTGAGTCATATCCTCTCTTTCTTGTCATGTCATTAGGCACTGTTTAGTAGTTAGTATTTCCCCAATAGGAATTGGTACCTTCATTTGTTTCCAATTATGCATGTTGAAACACTTCAAAATTGTCTCTGTGTACTTCCTCTTATTTACTTAGAGTTTCTGAAATGCACAATCTTTATTGATCTCCATTCAAAAAATAAAATTTTCAGCACCAAGATCCTTCATGTCAAATTTGGAAGATAGCAACATCTTCACTTCCTTGATTTCACTTATGTCATTTCCAGCTAGCAAGATGTCATCGACATAAGTCATTACATATATGAAACACTTACCTTCCGACTTGAGATATACACAATGATCAACTTAGATTCTTAAAAAATTGAATCCCCATATGTACGTGTTGAAATTCTAGTGCCACATCCTACATGATTATTTTAGATCATAAAGAGACTTCCTATTCTCATGGATTGACTTCTCCTTTCCATTTACTTCAAAATTAAAAATGTTGTCTTTACATCCAATTGCTCAATATCTAGATCAAATTTCTTAGCCAGAGACAATAGTACTCTAATGGAAGTTTATTTTGTAATAGGAGAAAATATCTCACCAATGTTGATTCCTTTAAATTGGGATAACCTTTCACCACAAGTCGAGCCTTGTACTTCTCGACTTGCATTCATTTTTAAACACCCACTTCCATCGAGCAAGCTTCCTTCCACTAGGTAACTTAGGAGGATCACATGTCTCATTGTTGTGTAAATAAACCATTTCTTCATCCATGGATATTGACTCGAGTTCACACTTTGTTGAGTTGATTTCCCCCCTAACTAACTTGGGTTCATAATCAATGTTATTTAACACAAAAACATGCCAAAAATCAAGTTGAGTATACCTTTCAACTTCTTGCCTTACTTGACCAAGCCTCCTCAAAACCAAAGTTTATTATTCTACCTCTTTGTTTGACTCAATTAACTAATATGAGTCACTTTCTTCCAACTTCAAGCTTAACATTGGTTTTTTTTTTTCATTTCTCCTTTTCAAGAATCTCTCCAGTCTTGGAAATAAAATCAAATTTCTTGAACATGACATATTGATAGTAAATTGTCTTCCATATCACCAAATCCCACAACTTATATCCTTTCATTCCATCCTTATAGCCAATGTGAATATACTTAACTGCCTTGTTATCTAGTTTTGTATGCTTTTCCTTTAAAACATGGACAAATGCCTCATTAAAATCTTTGATATTTGTTAGTGATGGCTTTTTACCAAGCCATACTTAGAAAATGTTGATGATGGAGACTTATTTACTAATTAACAACAATGTTAACTACCTTTCCCTAAAATTTTTGTGTAACTCTCACACTTTTGAGCATGCTCCTTACCTTATCCATTAATGTCCTATTCCTTCTATCAATTACTCTCTTTTGTTGTGTAGTGTATGGAATAGTCGTTTGACACACTATCCCATGCTATTTGCAAAACTGCTCAAATTATTTATGACATAATTCACCTATTTTGTTGGTTCTCAATGTCTTTACCTTCCTATCTATCTAATTCTCTGCAAGATGTTAGGATATTCCGACACATAGGAAATATTCAAGTATAACTTGGTCTAGTGTAAAGTTAGGTAAAGTGTGTTTATTTACTATGTGCATTTGTAACTTACAATCCTATGGGCTTGATATGTTCTAGACATGAAGTGATCCGATGGTTCATTCTCTCCTCGGTATTACTGACACTTGATCTGTGGCTTAACACCCGATTTGTCCATGATCTCTATTTAAAGAGCATGGAGGGTCATTTGTAGGGTGACCGTTCATGAGAGAAGCTTATGTAAATTTTCTTTCTTTTATTAATAAATTGCCTGAAGTGGCCACGTTGGCTCAAGCCGTGGACTGTTTCCCTCTTTGAGGGTTTTAACCATGTCAAGAATACTGGTGTATTGATCTGTGATCTATTTGTGAGTGGTGTCCTTTGGTCTTCTATTTGAGGAACTTACCCTGTAAATTCCTACATGGTATCAGAGCTATTTGAGGGCTACATCCATTGGTGATCCAAATCCGAAGTCGGTACAACTGCGTCCGATTGTCGTTTCCTATATCTTCTGTTTCTTATTGGTTTCAAGCCGAGAGGACTGTTCTATTGTGTTAGGAGCATCTGTTCTAGTAAGGAACCTCTTTCGTTTCACGCGAAAAGGTTTTTAGTAGCCCTAGCTACGTCATTTTTAAGATCTGGAGGTATACAATTTTTTTGTTGCAGTTCTAGTTATTCATCTCTCTATTTATTTCGGTTTATTTAGCTCTCTATTTTATATCACTTGATATATAAATTTAATTTCTGCGTATGCACTTTGCCTTGCGACTCTGTGCGATTTAGGCAAAACAGAAACATAAAGAAATGATTTTTCTCATGCATATGCTCTTTTCCGCCACGCCTTAGTGTGATCTTGGAAAATCAGAAAATTGAAGAAAATATTTAGTTTCTGTTGAAAGCTAACTTCAAGCCATAAGGTTTGGTTTTTTTTGCATGTTCGTGTTGGGTTGTGTGGTTTTTTTTATTTTGTAAGCAAAAAGAGCTTTTTCAAGTAAGCACACACCCCAAAGCTTCAGTGACTTAAAAAAAAAACTACTTATTTTTTCCAAAAATTACTAACCTTTTAAACTAGCTCACTTGGTCCAAAGTTGCTTTATGAGAATAGAGGTCTTGGGTTCAAGTCTTTCTTTTTGTTGAGTTACTTTTTCAAAAAACACATGTAGCTTATGTTTTAAAGTTACTTTATGTAAAAGTGTTCTCACCCATTATAAAAAGTGAGTCACTTATAATTCTAAAGTCTCTTTATCTTTTATTTAAGTTACAATTTAGTGAGTAGCTCGTAAAATACCATTGTAAAAATGACTCACTTATTTATAAAAGTGGGTCACATAATTTTTTTTTTTTTTTTTTTTTTTTTTTTAAAGTGAGCTAATTAGATTAAGTTTGGAAAGAGGGAGGGGGGAGGAGAGGGGCGATTTTTTTTAAAATATAACATTATCATTAACTTTTGCACATTCACGCACTTCGTCGGCATCTTCAAAAACTTTTTCAAAAAGCCATAACTTCTTCATCCGGAAGCCGTTTTCAGAGCCGTTTTTTTTTAATCCACCCAATTTTTCAGGATATTTCCATTGGAACACTTAGTTTCAACATTATATCTTCAGTTTTTGTTAAAATGGAAAGTCCATGCCAAGTTATTCTTTACAACACCAACTACTTCCAATGGTGGTCCTACATTGTGGATTTACTTAGAAGTAAAGGTCTCTATAGAATGCCTCAGGCCAAGAAACTAAACCTAAAGATGAAGATAGGACAACCAAATGGGAAAATAGGCAAGATAAAACACGTGGGTTGATATGGATGGCTATTTCTCCAGACCTTAGATTCCATATCCAGAACTTGATACCCCTAATGAAGCAATGAAACAACTCAGTGAAGTTTTTGGAATTAAAAATCAAATTAGAGCCCATCAACTCGAAAATGAGTTGCTTACATTGGACCCGAATAATTTTTCTTCCATTGAAGATTTTTTGTCCAAGTTCAAGACCCTTAGACTTCTCTTGGAAGGTGTTAAGGTTAAGAAAGAAGATGGTAGCCTTATCTATTCCATTCTTACTAAGTTAGGACCAGCCTACTCTGTGTTTGTTTCCACCTTCCATTCTACTAGAGAAGCATTTATTTCTCAAGGAAAAGACTACAAGTCCCCATATTTTGATGCCTTTTGTGATTCTTTAATAAGAGAACAATAAAAACTCTTACATCTTGGTCTTCTTAATCTTGGAAACTCTTTTAATAAATCCTTAGCCGCCCAACAACAACCAAATTCAAAGAATCTTAAGAAGCAGTATCCTAAAAAGAATGGTCTTAAACCAAACAAGGGTCCTAAGCAATTTCAGTCTCAAAATGAAAAATCATTTCAATAAAATGATATGGCAAATAAAAACAAAGGGAAGAAGACTGACAGACATTGCCACTTTTGTAATCGACATGGCCACTTAGAATCCAAATGCTTTAAAAATATGGAAGCCTTGGAAGCAACAATGAAGAATCATAACATCCATTTGGAGCACTCTTCAACTTCAACTTCATCTTCAGGAATAACACTTTTTGCATGTGGTTGTCAAGCATCTCAGTTTGGTT
This sequence comes from Pinus tabuliformis, assembly GCA_031772625.1. NCBI lineage: Eukaryota > Viridiplantae > Streptophyta > Pinopsida > Pinales > Pinaceae > Pinus > Pinus tabuliformis. The sequence continues at coordinate 528,786,190 of CM062819.1, read as the reverse complement.
ATGCACTAAATGTGTCTTCTTCTCATTCTCATGAGTGGCTCATTGATTCTGGAGCTTCTTATCACATGGCCAAAAACAAAGCCATGTTTTCTTCTTTAAATGATTGTAACACCAAAAATATATATGTTGGTGATGATATATCTCTTAGGGTTGTAGGGACTGGAACTGTTCATCTAGACAATGGTCAATTTAATGATGTATTACATGTTCCAACCTTATCCTACAACCTTCTATCTGTATATCAGATAACTCATTCAGGTGAAAGTAAAACCATTGAATTTTCACCTCACGATGTTGTAATTAAGGACCTAAGAGATCCTAAATAGATTTTAGCTACTGACATTGTTGATGATTCTACAAGGTTGTATAATTTTAACAACTTTGGGTCATCAACTCTTCCCTCAGTATTTTTTGCTCATAATGATGAAGTGAGCAAACTTTGGCATGAGAGATTTGGTCACTTAAACTATCGCTCCCTTCAAAATCTATGTAAAGAAAATATGGTGATAGGTCTTCCTATGGTATCTTGCAGAGATGGTGTTTGTTTCAGATGTGTACTCAAAAAACATCATCAGGATAGTTTTGAAAAACGTGCATCTTAGCACGCCTCAGCCCCTTTACAACTTGTGCATAGTGATTTATATGGTCCACTTACATTTGTTTCATTCTTTGGATACAAGTATTTCTTAACTTTCATTGATGATTTCTCCAAACGCACTTGGATATACTTCTTAAAACTCAAGAGTGAAGTATTTAACATGTTCTTGGCCTTTAAGGCCTTTGTTGAAAAGCAATATGGACATCAAATTCTTAAGCTAAGATCTGATAATGGCGAAGAATATGTTAACAACAAATTCATCAACTTTTGCATTGAGAATAGAATTTAAATGCAACATACTGTTCCATATACTCCACAGCAAAATGGTGTAGCTGAAAGGAAGAATCGCACCTTAAAGGAAATGGCTAATTGTATGCTTCAATCTAAAGGACTTAGTCTTAATTTTTGGGCAGAAGTAATTATCTGTGCAAATTACATAGTAAATCGCACTCCTACTAAGGTTTTAAAGAATATCACTCCAAAAGAAGCATGGAGCTCAATTAAACCAGATGTAAGTCACTTTCGTGTTTTTGGAAGTGAAGCATGGGCACATATTCCAGATGAGAAACATAAAGCTTTAGAACCTAAGAGTGAAAAATGTATTTTTGTTGGATATTCTAAAGATGTCAAAGGATATAGACTTATTCCACTTAAGTCCAAAAATGTTATCATTAGAAGAGATGTAAGGTTTTCTGAAAATATATCGGCCTACGAGCTTAGTTTGGCGGATGTGCCACCTCTCTCTATCCCTTCTACTTCTGAAAATATTTCTTCTTCATATGATGATAGTGAGGATGACAATCCTCCCCCACCTTCTCAGGATCCTCCTTCAGCTCCTCAGCTACCAAAATGGGTCTGTGCTACTCGGGATGCAACATGTGCTCTTGTAGGTCATCCTATAGATCAGCGACGTACACGTTCTCAGTTCGATAGAGCCTTTTCTTTACTGGCTCAAGCTTCAATGAATTATGATCCTAACACCTTTGCAAAAGCTTCAGCCCATCCAAATTGGGATGCAACTATGAATGAAGAATATTGTTCATTATTGGAAAATCATACATGGGATCTTGTTCCTCTTCCAAAGGGACGAAAACTTGTTAGATGCAAATGGGTTTAAAGAACCAAGTATGGACGAGATGGAAAAGTTGATAAACATAAAGCTCATCTTGTTGCTAAGGGTTTTTCACAAGTTGAAGGCATTGACTATACTGAAACCTTCTCCCCTGTTGCCAAAATGAACTCCATCTACCTTGTTGCATGGGGACTTGCATGAAGAAATCTATATGGAACAACCTATTGGCTTTATACAAACAGACTCCAGCCTTGTATGTTGGCTTAAGAAATCCTTTTATGGTCTCAAGCAAGCCCCTCGGGTTTGGTATGCCAAAATGGATAGCTTTCTTTTAGATACTGGCTTTTCTAGGTGTCATTCTGACAATACTATCTACAACAAGAAAGTGGGTAAGTCTCTTATCATTCTTTTTCTTTATGTTGATGATCTTATCCTTACTAGTAGTGATCCCAACCTTATAAACCATGTGAAGTCTAGCCTTAAAAAAAGGTTTGAAATGACAGACTTAGGACGCTTGCATTATTTTCTTGGTCTTCAAGTCTCGCAATCCAAGGAAGGTATTCCCCTTTCCCAGTCCAAGTATGCCTGTGATCTTCTACGCCACTTTCACATGGAAGACTGTAAGCCAACCCCTTCTCCCTTTCAGTCTGGAGCCAAACTTTCAGTCACTTGTACTTCCCCTGAAGTTGATGCTACCTTATACCATCAGCTTGTAGGAAAACTTTTGTATCTGACCCATACCCATCCTGACCTTTCCTTTGTTGTTGGCCTTATTGCTCGGTTTATGCAAAACCCACATGAAAGTCATTGGAAATCAGCTAAAATAATACTTTGTTATGTTCAAGGTACAGTTCAGTTTGAGATCATTACAGTGTAGAAGCATCTCTTCTATTGGTTGGTTTCACTAATTCCGATTGGGCTAGTGAACTTGATGATCAGAAGTCTAGTGCAGGTTATGTCTTCACTCTTGGTTCTAGACCTATTACGTGGTCTTGCAAGGAACAAAGTGCAATTTCTCTTTCTTCAGCAGAAGAAGAGTATCGTGGTGTCGTAGAAGCTAGTAAGGAAGCCCCGTGGCTTCGTTAGACCTGTCAGAGTTTGGTTTTCAGCAGCAGCATCTGACTACACTTTGGTGTGATAATCAAAGTGCCATTCAACTATGCAAAGATCCAGTCCAAAATCAGCACAAAAAACACATTGAAATACACATGCACTTCATCAGAAAGCTCATTGACGACCATGTTCTTTAAGTGCAATATTGCTCAACTGATGATCAAGTTGCAGACATCTTTAAAAAGGCTCTCATAGAGGTGAAGTTTACTAAACTTCGATTTATGGTTGGAGTTCAGGAAGTTGCCACTAAGGGGGGATAGGCTCTAATGCCTCCTTCCTTCTCATATTATGCCATATTTGTACATCCTTCAATCCTACCATAAGGGAGAGGGAGAGGAACGTAGTCGCTCGACCAAAGGGAAAGGGGAATAAAGAAAGGGCAGGACCTTGCTCTCCTTTTGTTGAGCAAGCGAGAAATCGATGGCGGCCCGTTGGTCGAGCCATGCGTTAGCACCCTGTCCTTATATTGAGAGCATGCGTTCCTCTCCTGTTGGTCGAGTCACTAACGTACCTCTCCTTATGAGTCGAGTCACTAACGTACTTTGGGGTTCGGTCCCGTCCAAGCAGTAACGAATTCCTGTCGTCCGTTAATTAGTGAGTGAATGGCCACTTCAATTGCTTTACACCTTATGTATGGACCAAGTATTCTTTCTTATGTTATGGGTGGGCCCTGGCCTTTCACTTCCCATCCATTAGGTGGAAAAAGGATTTGATGGAGTTGCCCGAAGGAAGGTAGGAATGAGTGCCTATAACCTCTCTCTGGGGGGCTTGTTAGGAATAAGTAAAAGAGTACGTTCCCATTTGACAATGTGGGAAAAATTATTGAAATGACAGAATAAGTAAGGCGGAGATATGTCCCAAGTTGTTCTTAAGGGCGGATGTTAGGATATTCCTGCACATAGGAAATAGTTAAGTTTAACTTGGTCTACTGTAGAGTTAGGTAAAGTGTGTTTCTTTACTATGTACATTTGTAACTTACAATCAGACGGTCACGATATGTTCTAGACATGAAGTGATCCGATGGTTTATTCTCTCCTTGGTATTACTGACACTTGATCCGTGGCTTAACACCCAATTGGTCCATGATCTCTATTTAAAGAGCATGGAGGGTCATTTGTAGGGTGACCGTTCATGAGAGAAGCTTATGCAAATTTTCTTTCTTTTATTAATAAATTACCTAAAGTGGCCACGTTGGCTTAGGCTGTGGACTATTTCCCTCTTTGAGTGTTTTAACCACGTGAAGAACACTGGTGTATTGATCTGTGATCTGTTTGTGAATGGTGTCCTTTGGTCTTCTATATGAGGAACTTACCTTGTAAATTCCTACACAAGAGAATTCAACTATTGAAATTTCTTGAAAACCTTAGACTTCTTCCTCAAGCAATATAACCATGTCATCTTAGAGAAATCATCAATGAAGGAAACACAATATATAGATTCACCTAGCTATCACATTGGTAATTATGCAAATACATCACTATCAACTAACTCCAATATTTCCTATGCTCTTGTAGAGCAAGATGCGAATGTAAATGAATATTTTTCACATAAAGGCAATGTTCCAAAAAATTAACTTCAAGAGAGTTTCCAGGTAAACCTTCAATGATACCTCTACTTTACATAGTTTGAAGCCCTTTCTCTCTAATGTGACCCATACTCTTATGCCATAACATTTTAGGTGCTCGACCATAAGGGAGAGGGAGAGGAGAGGGCCCTTTTTTTTACTGATTTGAGAGGGGCCACCCAATAAGTAAATTGAAACTTTAGTTGCTCGACCATAAGGTCCGTCAGGGTGCGTAGCACGCTTGACTAATAAGGCCGCGGATGGACCCCAGACCCCGGGACGGGGCTTACGTATACGGAACACAGGGATTTATCGCTCGACCATAAGGAGAGGGACGGAGTCACTCACTATTCATATGGTGAGGGTTCCTGCACCACCTTCATTCCATTCCTTGTATTTTCATCGATACGATAAGAGGTTGAAACATTGGTTTTAGGAATTATTATACTATTACAATATCTTGGGTTGATATGCCATGACAGGTTGTACAATGTCCCGGTCCAATCACGTTTTATAAATACCATTGCACCACCAACCATGTTGCAAGAATTTTTCTCACATATAATATGCAAACTTGCATTACCCATTCATCTAACATATATTAGATTTCTGGCTAACCCTAGAATACGTAGTACCCCTGGAAACGTTCCACTTTGACCATTCCTTAATATTAGTTGAACTCCACCTTGAATGATTATCCTAGTCTCAAACTTGACCCTAGATAGACATTCTCTTCATCATCTTCTTCATACTCACATAAGCACTTTATGGGTTGTCATATTAGAGGATGTGTTTGAGTTGATCAACCATGCCTTGTGACCATATTATGTACTTTTAAAAGCTAAATACACATCATCTCCTTCATTCAAATAAATTATCCCTTTAGTTGATTACTTATCCAAAGAAGCTCTCCTTATGGTCGACTACTCATTCGACCCTTGTCTTTGCTCAACAATAATTTACTTATAGTCTCTTTTGCAATGACCTAGTTTACCATAGTTTCAAAATCTTCTTATTGACTAGTAGAGACTTGGATCTTCCTTTTGACTAGATATCCCTTTGGAGAATTTACCTTTACCTTAGTCAATTAATCAACCTCTCACCGACAATGCATACTTAGTTGATCCTTCCATGTTCCTTCGCCTCAATTCTTCCAACAATAAAGATCACACCACATCATTAAGAGTCAATGTGGTCATATTACTCCCAACAACCACAACTAGACTATCCAATGAGTCTAGAAAATAATAGAACAAATTGATGCCTCTTTCTTCTTATATAAAATATATGTCCACACTAAATCACTGATTGGTCACAATATTGAATGAATGTAGGTGTTATATAAATGAATCTACCTCTTTCACCCTCAAAAGGTAAAGTTTCTTCAAAAGAAACAACTTATTTACCAACGATTTCGACTAGTATAAGTTTCCCAATTTATTCCATAATTTTGTGGCATTGTCTTCCCTTGAGACATTCAACGACACCAAATTTGCAAGACAAAGTCAAATCACACTCCTCATTTTTTTCAAGCTTATCCCCATCCTCCATTGAAATTCCATTTAAAGGTGTTTCAAGATGAAAAACGATCCATTAATGTTGATCTACGAGGAGATCCTCCATTTTAAGCTTCCATAACTCAAAGTTCTATGCATTAAACTTCTCAATCTCAATTCTTGTTACTACTAGCCATCCCTTTTGAACCAAAATATTGTCGTAAGAGTCCCACATGAATAGGTTTATCTTAGGTATAATCAAGAACATCTTTCTTGAATAAATCCACAATATTTGACAATAGAGGCATCCCTCTGTAGCCAAATATGAGTTTTGATACCATATTTTGGGTTTAAGGCACCTAATTTAAACTTCAAATACCAAAGTCCAAATGCATAGTTGACTAGACATGTAAGCCATACTAGAAGCTGAATTAACATAAACCTTTAAATGCAGGATATAACTTAAATATCATTAAAAAAATAATGGCACATCATAAATATTCACACATCACACAAATATTTTACCTTAAAAATCCTTAACAGGGAAAACTAGCTAAACTTTGAGCTTCATTGTTCATATATTCTTTATCGAATGTGAAAACCATATCACAATGAACGTCGACCTTGGTCGACACCTAAGACTAATGCTCTCATACATCACCTGATCTCTATCAATCATGATTATTCATCATTATTCATCATCCTTACATAATGCTCTTTTTTTAAGCATAGAAAACCCCAATTCATAGCTTCTAGAATCAATCTAGGTGGCTAAAGATAATTGGCCAATATCCTAGAAATCTTGAGATTCCTAACCATTTTATGACCAATTCTAGTTGTAGTTGATTTCCTTTAACCTATAATCTTGGTTGATTATGCGAGTGTGCATGGCTATGATTTCTTCGACTACTTTGGTCAATTATTGACTTTTGTGAGTTACTTTGTTGCTTGTCAACTTTGATGAAGGAAACTACTTTTGAGTTGATTGTCATCCTATTGATTCGACTCTCCAATTCTCATCCCAGTCGATTGTTCTTAACTAGACTTATTGAGGTTCGTTCCCACTTGTCTTTCCTGACCAATCAGTGATCGAATAAACTCTAATTGACTCAGATTACTTATAAAGAGTACAAAACATGAACATATAAAAGTGATGTTTAAGTAAGTAGGTCTCTCTAGTTCCATCAATGTTCATTGTAGGATTGACAACATTCCATGAAAGTTAAGATTGTAGACCCTACAAATACTAAAATATAGGAGGATTATTACAACCTAATGAATCTAATCCAATGGGTATAATGAATCTATTCCATATTCATGTAAAGTGAACATTACATTTTTTAGGAAGACTACAGGATTAAGGTGCCATTCTGTTACTTCTCAAAGATTTAGCAAAATATCAATAAGTTGTAGTTAACATTGGAGTGTGAAGTAGCAGGGACCAATGCAGAGTAGTAAGGAACAATGCACAAATTGGCAAAATAAAAGGTTTCCTCACGTCTTTCCTTTCAGGAACTAGTTTCCAATGTCATGTATATGCCCTCCATGGCCAAACTAATGTAATGTCTTATTGAATAAACCAAAAACGAATGCCTTGATAGAGATAGCTCAAAGACCATTATAGAATTTGATATACTAATAATATAATAAAAAGTTTGCAAATCAAACTCGAGGGGTTAATACAATGAGTTGGTCTAATAGTTAAGAACACATGTTTTCTCCACAGAGATTAGAAATTTGAATCTAGAGGCGGGTTAGGGTATGTGAACAAACATGTCTCATACATTGGTTTGTCATTTGGCTAGGTGGTGATTTTAAATTGGATTATTATTATTATTATTATATGCCAATTCATGGGCTTGTGGCCTTCAAACTTTGTTAGTATTGAAAAATGACCAAATCACTCGATGATGAATGCCTAGATAGGGTTAAGTCACATAATTAAGGTCAAAGGAAGATACTCACATAATCTAGTATTATCAATGAATAGATGATGCATCTATTACGATGGAGTTCACATCCTTACACATGATTCCTCACCAAGCAAGTTATTTCAATTTTTATATTTTTACTAATCACACCTTTACCCTATGAGATGATGTATTAGTATGATCCCAAAGTTACTGAACCTTTTTACTAAATTACTACATCGTGTTCCCCAAAAGATATTATAATGCTAGTTGATGCAAAGGGTGGACCAATAGAATAGTGACAACCCATACTTTTACTGGGATTTATGGTTAGAATGAACTCCCTCCCATATTGAGGATTAATCCCTAATTCCTCTTCAAGTAACTTATCCTTAGCATTTTTAATATCATGGGCATATGAAACCTCATTAGAATACTCCCCATAAGAATATTTATAGTTGAGAACCTCCTTCAATTCCTAGAGTTCTTAAAATAATGACTTGCTTTCATGGCCAAAACACCCACTTTTTGATTAATTCTATCCAAGTCTCCTTTGAAAATCACATTGGTGGGCTAATGTTGTGAGTTGGAAAAAACAAGAAATCTATGGAGTTGGTAATAAGTGCCATGGGTCAATGGAGAAAAACATCTGTGATACAACTTAGAGAAATTTAAAATAACGGGTATATAAAAATTTATATTTAAATATTTTTTTCTGGACATGATTATTACAATGACCAAAGTGGAGTGCTAGAGGAATGTGCACCAATAGGTATATATGGGAAAGAGAAATATGAAAATCTCTTATTTGGTAATTTACCAACGTTATGCACTTGGCCATACATTTTCAATATTATGGAAAAAGTTTAAACTCTTTTACATTCTTTGAACCAGTGTTACTTGGGAGCGGGAGCGAAAGCGGGGAGTAGGAGCGAAAACAGGAGCGGGAGTGACATTTTCAAAAGCCCCGGTTTGGGAGCAAATCCTGGAGCGTTTTTTTTATAATATATATATATATATATATATATATATATATATATATATATATATATATATATATATATATATATATATATATATATATATATATATAGATATTTATATTTATATTTTTAATATTTTGATACATATATGTCAACAAAAACATGTAGAATAATGAATTAGATATAAAAAACATAAAAAACATAGATTGAACCATATAACAACAATCATCTAGAAGTTATAATCTTCATCAACCACGTCCACAAGTTAGTAACATAGTAACATACAACATATTGAGTCTCGTGATTCATCAATCTTAAAGTTTCAAGCTTTCAAAATTCAATATATAACATTTATCATCATTGATCTCCAAAGTTGTACTTGTAAGCTAAGTGTAACCATTACAACAAATAATATCTAACATGAAATGCAATGTTATAAAATGAAATGAAATGAAACAACTTTCAACTTTCATGAAGCATCATATTCATAATTCATTACTAATGAGTTATAATTGCCAACTTCAAACTTAAATTGTCATATATTGTTTAAAAAAATGTCATAATATATATGAAAGAGTCAATAGTTATAAAAGCTATTAGAAACTAGAAAAGAGAAGTAAATCTATTATCTATTTCTTATGCTTGGGCCTCTTGCCACGACAAGAAATGTCTAATTTTTTAGTCTTGTTGGAAAATCAGGATCTTTGTCATTAATATCATCCTCTAAGCATTAATATCCAGAGGTATCTTTGTCGTTACCTCTGTATCTGTATAGGGATCTTTGTCATTAATATCACCCTCTAAGCATTAACATAAGATAGAAAAAGCATAGCATGTCAAGTCAAGATTTTGTTTGAGTTATGCATACATTTTTAGGAGGGTCATGATAGAGGAGTCCGACAACCAATGTCACTAACATCAAGGTACATAGAGGGATTGGTGATCTTGATTAAATACGAGTTCCATACCCTAATACCTGACAAAATTCAATGGAAACATTGCAATCCCCCAATCCTGAAATCCTGAAAAACTGATAAGTTTGCTGGATTTTGAATAAAATCTAAAATTCTACTTTCTCCATAGAAATCTAATGAGGCTGGAACCACTCTCAAACATCCTGAGTCATTTCATGGTAATGTTAAAAATTTAAGTAAAAGGATGATGTCCTTTTACTTTAAGAACTTAACATTACCATGAATAGCATATCAATATTAGGGCCTAGACTTGATCATTAAGCTGGCCCACTAAAAAATTATTTGTTTTTTAAAAAAAAAAATTGCATTTCGAACATTACTACAAAAAAAAAATTGCAAAAAAGGCAAAACGCTCTCGAAAAGGCAGGGAGCGATTTTTTTTAGTGAGGGGAGCGATTTCGGGAGCGCGCTCCCAAGTCGCTCCTGCCCAGAGCGCGGATTGGGAGCGGGATCGGGGGGGGGGAGTGCTCCCCCGCAACTCTGCTCTGAACCCTTACATTAACAACCTTTCATATTCAAGCATCTCTATTTTGACCTACTAATATTTTAAAGAGATATACTATGATTTGTAAGTACATAATGATTTGATTGGAAATTAAACTTTAGTATCTAAATTTGCAACTTATGGCCTTTTATAATATGTTGGTCTAATTATTTCATCTACAAGTTAAGAACTTCCTCATAAATTTCCCACAAATACATTTAATTAATCATTAAGCATCATCAATGTTATTTAAATATTGCAAAACTAACTACATAGAACACAATGGAAAACGGAAAGCATCACTTGTGGGAATAGTTGTAATGACAAGAGTTCAAGTTTGGATAACACCAAACATATAATAGTCAAAATACATGATAACAATAAGAAACTTTACATACTTTCGATGTTAAGATGCAAACCCATCACTATTCAAGTGGAAAAAAATGGGTTCATTATAAAGTTTCATTATTACAATCCTTGAGATGTTTAAAAAGACCTTTAAAGAAAAAATCTGGATTGTCTAATGGGAACTCTCGAAAAAGGAAAATGATTTGAAAGATGGAAGCATAGAAGATCACCACCCTCTGACCCCATCCCTCGAAATATAACTTATGTAACCTTTAAAAAGAAAAAAAGGGTCAACTTCTTGATTATAATTCTAAGTTGCAACATGGAAAAAGGAACAAGAAAATGGTAGTCATAAGAAAAACTCTATAAATGTAAATTTTATAGAATATGAAAAGGATTTTATCAATTTGAGGATAGAAACCATTTTGTTTTATTATGTGAGAAAGAGACCACTACTTCTTTCATTTTTTACTACAACAAATATTTTAGTTTTTAATGTGACCATTGTTGTCCAAGATTAGTACCATACATTTTATGTTATAATTTGTCGTATAGTATTCTTCTTGTTCATTCATACATGAGGAGACTTCAAGAATGGTTTCTTTTTGCCATAGACTACTTTCACAATTTTGCATTTATTCCTACCTTCTCTGGTTAGTGTTTTGGTTGGTCTAGGTGTGGACCTATCACTTTCAACTTTACATACAAGCTATTCTCATCTTGATGTTTGTGATTTAAAGTCTATGCATAGATATTTTGTCATTCAATTCTTTACATGCATAGAAGGGTACCCTCCACACTCACCAACAATAAATGCAATGGTAGTTTTATTATATGAATTAATAATTTAATTTTCACTTTTCTTTTCTTTATTGTGGTGTAGAGCTCTTTATCACGTTGGATTTATATGGCCCCACTAAAATGATGGAATTTGCATGAATTGTTTCTCATTTTTGGAACTTAATTATTTAGATTTGTCAAATAAGAGCATATTCCAAATTTTGAACATTGGGAAAGTCCAATGATGCTAACTCTTACCATCCATGGAACAAGGAATCTTTTGGAAGGGAAAATATGGATCCAATATTAAAGGTCCCACGTGACCTCACTGAAAATATGGAATAGACATAACTGATTGATCATGAATTTACTAATTATGATTTGTTATGGACTTGCAACAATCTACTTATATGGACAAAATCCCTTTAAGGATTGAGGAAAATGCACATGTCTGGACGTCTGCAATCAAGCCACTATGCAATTCCATCTTGATGACCTAATTGATATTTTTGACTTTGACAACAAAAGTGAATTTTATCAATTCACTAAATTTTTTATGAGTTACATTGATCATAATGCCCCATGGTTGGATAATGCATGTCTAATTCATACATAGGATATTCGAGCACCCACAACCTTGTTTATGGAAGAGAAAAGATGCCACTTAAGCATTATATAGAGTAGGAAAGCATGGAAAGACATTTGAGGAGACATGTTTGTAAGAAAGTATGACACCAAACATAGGGGATATGGGGTGATCATCCTTTTGATCCAACATGAATGGATTCAAGTCCCCTACCAAGTCATGAATTTTCATCTTGTGAGTAAGTATGCTAATGGTGAGTGTTTTATAGATACCATATTTATTGCTAAGTTCTATATCCAATGTATCTATATGAAATTGTTCACCTTTATATAAATGAGTTGATGGTTACATGAATGGATGCTTATGCCACAGGGGCTCCTTTAATCTTTGGCTACTTGCTTTTTTCCTTCACCTTACTCAAATGACAACCATCATAGGGTTGGAAAATTGTGTCTACCTAGGGCTATTGTTAGGCCCTTATACTACTAGTGTAACCCCTTATCGTTATTAGTACAACCCACCTATTATATTGATGTACCCATGTAGTGCCCATATTGTTACTATTGTGCCACATAGAAGCCCACTATTGTTATTATTGTGCCATTACATTATTATTGTTATGTCGGCTCTGATTATGTTATGACCCCTTAGACTCCTATATATAGAAAGTAGGTCTTTTCATTTGTATCATCCAAGAATTGTTCATTTATGTAATGTAAAGGAGGTTGCCCCCTCGAAGAGGCTGAATTCTAAGGCGTTGATCTATCTTTTCTTGAGCTGGTTTCATAACATTTGGTATCAGAGCTTTGAATTCTAGGGTTTCGCTGCTCCAAACAGGTCATCGTGGCATTTTCGCTATAACCTTTTTTTTTTTTGATGTTTCAGAAGCTAAAAAAAAAAAACCCATTTGAGAAGAAATCGCGTTAAATGTTGGGTCTGAATTTCAGATCTTTTCGCGCTATATTTGCGGAGATATGATCTGAGGAAGTTGGTCTTTTTGCAGACTCCTGAATTACATTCCAAACAGGTGACCTGCGGAAAATCGTCATAACTTTCTCTCTGAGCATCAGATTGAAATTTCGTAAGAAAGTACAGAAAGAGGATGGACTGTAGTTTCTTGTATGTATTTTTTAGTGCCAAAGGTCGAAACAGTGACACGTGGCACTTCATACAAGTTCGCTCTTCTAGAAAGGTCTATAATCAGGTCATCTTGGGAGATTGTGCATAACTCTTTCTTGGAGAATCCAATTTGGATCAAACTGGTGACATTGGAAAGAGGACATAGAGGGCTACTATAGGTCGTAATTTTAGAACTTAAAGATCCGAAAATACAGAGTTACAGTCATTTCAAGATCGAGCTCCTAAAATCAAGAAAAAGCAAGATGAGGAAGTTTGATGGCAAGGATCCGGTAAATTGGATACTTCAGATGGAGCAATATTTTGATCTACATGGTGTACCACTGTTACAAAAGGTATGTATTGCATCTTGATATTTAGAATGAGATAAATTTTTATGGTATTAAGGGCTTTGTTCTCGTAAACAACTTGTTACATGGTCAATTTTCATGGAGGAAATGATAGCACATTATGAGGATACAAAGAGCAACACCTTCTTTAGAGCAACACCACAACAATTGGAAAGAGTAAAAGGGCTTTGTGACATAGTGGAAAGTAAAATTATGGAAACCAAGAAGCATACCCCTCACAACTATAGCGATGGAAGTGTTGTTTCTCCTAGCCTTCCATAACCTACAAGGGTTACACCACAACAATTGGAAGAAAAAAGAGAAAAAGGGCTTTGTTACAATTGTGATAGCAAATGCACTAAAGGTCATAAGTGTGCTGAGAAGTAATTATTTTACATAGAATATGAAGAGGAGGAAGAAAAGGATCAAGAAACATCAAAAGAAGAGGATATACGCTGGGACCCCACCCCAAAGAAAGAAGAAATGAATTAGACCATATCTTGTAAAGCATTGGCAAGAATTACCACTCCTCAAACTCTCAAGATAGAAGGACATATCAAGAAGAAAAAGGTGCAAGAAGTGAAAGATCACGTCGGGAAAAAAGAAATGAATCCAACCATATCTTGTAATTCATTGGTCGAAATTACCACTCCTCAAACTATCAAGATAGAAGGACATATCAAGAAGAAAAATGTTCAAGAAGTGAAAGATCACATCAAGCATCAAGAAATGAATCCGACCATATCTTGTAAAGGATTGGAAGAAATTACCACTCCTCAAACTCTAGAAATAGAAGGACATATCAAGAAGAAAAAGGTTCAAGCAGAGAAAGATCACATCGAGCATCAACAACAAGTTCTCCAACTTTTAAAGGATAATGCCACTTCAGTGCAAAATCAAACGAAACAACAGGTAGATCAACATCGTAGTGAAAAATGTTTTGATGTAGGTGATTGGGTATTTTTACTGCTACATCTCAAGCAAGCTATTTATGAGAAGGAAATGTTGGCAATACTACATGCACTTAAAAAATGGCGACCTTACCGAATGGGAAGACTCTTTAAGGATGAGGATGTGGAAGCATTGTTTTGTGCTATTTCTATTATCCAACTAGATTGGATAAATGAAGCAAGGGATGAATGGAAGAAGGACGAAGAAGTATGGCCACTTATTCAAAAGTTGCAAAAGATCCCAATTCAAACAATATTGCCAGAAATTGAAGAGGAAGGAAAAATCATATTGGACCTAGAGCAGTCACAGAAACAAGAACCCGACAGCTACGAAATCGATCAATTTCAGAGTATCTCATCAAGTGGAAGAACTTACCCGCTGATGATTCCACATGGGAGGACAAGAATTTTATACAGAAGCATCAAGAACTACTCAAGCGTTGAGGACAACGCTTTTTGAAGGAGAGGGGTATGTTAGGCCCCTATACTACTAGTGTAACCCCTTATTGTTATTAGTACAACCCACCTATTATATTGATGTACCCATGTAGTGCCCATATTGTTACTATTGTGCCACATAGAAGCCCACTATTGTTATTATTGTGCCCTTACATTATTATTGTTATGTCGGCTCTGATTATGTTATGACCCCTTAGACTCCTATATATAGAAAGGAGGTCTTTTCATTTGTATCATCCAAGAATTGTTCATTTATGTAATGTAAAGGAGGTTGCCCCCTCGAAGAGGCTGAATTCTAAGGCGTTGATCTATCTTTTCTATCTTTTCTTGAGCTGGTTTCATAACAACTATGCTATTCTTATAGTTCAATATGAATCTTATAGGATCTGTAAAGATACCCATAACATTATTATTAATAATTCCACTTTTGAAAAGTGGTACAATATGATGTGTGTGCCTATCAACACTATCATCATTATGTCTAAATACCTAATAAACGTGCATGGGACTAATATATGGGTTCGAATTGGCAAACATAACATCCATGTATACCCTAGAGTAATAAATAGAGATGCGCTCAAAATTTCTCCATTGCATTTATCTTGGTGACCAAGCATTGGATAAATAAGTTGACTTATGGCCCAAGGTTCACAAGTCTCATTTAGCCATAGGTGCAATATACATTCCACTAAAATTGTTGTAGCATACCC
The DNA here is from genome assembly GCA_031772625.1 of Pinus tabuliformis. Taxonomy (NCBI): domain Eukaryota; kingdom Viridiplantae; phylum Streptophyta; class Pinopsida; order Pinales; family Pinaceae; genus Pinus; species Pinus tabuliformis. The sequence continues at coordinate 528,770,697 of CM062819.1, read as the reverse complement.
ATAACAGAGCCAAAGGAGTCCCTAAGGAGTGGGTGTAGTGGAAAAGAAAGGGGACAACTTCAAGTTTTTATTTAGACCCTAAGATTGTGACGCAAAGCTTGACCACTGAGGCTTTAGAGTGTGCAATTCCTCATGGATTGCACTGCCTCCATAAATAAGGACTCAAATTCTAAATGATGACACCTTTTCACTTGATATTTGAATTAATGGATATGCATTGTTTATAACTTTATATAGGGTGACAGCCTCCAAAAGAAACCTATAGTGGTGAAACCCCTCAATTTTGAGTTACCTTCATTTCCATCTAGGCTGCTAGCTCCCCCATATCCAAGAACTAACCCTTCAGCTACCACAGCTCCACCTTTTGCCATGAAATCATTTTCATGTGGTTATGGGTGAACATTTTTACACAATGTTGGAAAATTTTGCAAACATAGGTTGTCTTATGTAGAGGAAACTTTGAAAGCCTTCCAAGAGTCCAAAGAAAAGGAGGATCCTACTATTCAAGTAGCTTATAATGAAGATGATACTTTAGGTTCTATTATTGTGAGTCTTAATGTCCTTTTTGAACATGAAGTTCAACAAAACATGGTCACATCCTATTGAAGAAAGTGTAACTAGGTTCGATATTTACAAATGTAATTTTGATATTTGTACTTGTTAAGAAAAATAAATATTATTTTTGTAAGTTATAAGGAGTTTCTTTCTCATTTCACAGGTCTAGGAAAGTCAAAGAGTCAAATTTATGTATAAGGAGCTCTTCTTGAGCCTATGTGTAAATGTATACTAGTCTAAACAACCCTTTAAGACAAGCACAAAAAGAAGGTAAACGATGAAGAAGAATAGTTATGTCGACCTCAATACATATAAAACTATCAAGTTGGCTCATAAAAGGTGACACACTAGTTCAGTGGACATGTTGGTTTATTTATCAAGACATAACTACTATAAATAGGCGTGTAGGGTCACCACAAAAGCTTAGAAATCTCGGACTTCTCTACAATCTTGAATGGGTACAGGAGGTGCAGGATCTCGGATGACACAACTTCGGATGGGTACAGGAAGGTTCTCAAATGCCTCTGCAATTTCGTAGGCAATTACAGTGAGGAAAATTGCAGTCTAATACTCCTCGGTGATGGCAATCTCAACATACCTGCAATCATAATCTCGGGACAAGGATAATAGTCATTATATCAGTAAAGCAGTAGTAATGAAGGTTTTAGATAGAGGAGGAATGACCTGTTATAGAGTTTTGTGAACCCAATGTTTCGGACTGCCAAGTGAGTCCATCATCAAGGGATGCAACAATAGATATTCTTCAACCTTAATGATTTATCCATTAAGGTTGAAGAATATCTATTGTCGCATCCCCTGATGATGGACTCACTTGGCAGCCTGAAACGTTGGGTTCACAAAACTCTATAACAGTTCATTCATCCTCTATCTAAAACCATCCTCACCTGTATGGATTCATTATTTAGTAATGAAGGTCTCAATAATGGTCACAGTCTTGGCCTACTAACACAGTGAAGCAACCTTACTATCTCGACATATGTGTGAAGAGAGAGATTTTGAAGTAACACTCTGTCTCGGTCTAGAAGCAGTCATAATAGATGTAATAATGATCTCAATATAACTACAGTCAAGACCTTAACAGAGAATATCATTGTCTCGGTGAATATATGTATATATCTCAGATATCTTTGTTGTGGAGAAGATCTGGTGAGGACACAACAATAATGAAGATCTTCGTGGTAGTGCAACAAGGTGAAATAGTATTGGTGTTAGAGATGATCTCAGTGTGAAACAATGATCTCAGTCAATATGGATCAATGATGAAGCAATAGTGATGCTGATCTCAGCAGTGAAAAAGAAGAGGATTTTTGTCTTGGTCTTGGAGTGGCATGATAGGTCAAGGGTCATGGTCTTGGCATTCGTCAATTGGAATCTCTATAAGAAGAATTTTTGTGCGGGTTTTCCTCTCCAAGAGGGAGAGGTTTTGCCCCTAGCAGAAAGCCAATAGCTTGTGTTCTTGTCTCTTGTATTTTGGTAACTGTTTGATGAAGTAAGCAATACACACACTAATGATATCAAGAGAAGATTGTGCTAATAAGAAAAAGTTAAAATACCTCACAAATAGTTATCATGCTAAGAAGAATCACATTAACACTAGATTCTTAAACACATCCCCCACTAGGAGCACATATAGTCATATAGAAATTGTTCCATATCTAGAAATAGATAAAACAAAGAGAAATTTGCACCAAATGGTACTGGAGCTTTCCATTCAAAAGGAGTGGTTGGTTCTAGTAACAATGGGGTTATAAATTTTCATTCACAATGTTTGTTTGGTAAATGCATCACATTAAGAGGAGGGAAAAATAATGGAAGAAGTTGAAGACAAAGTGAGAGGGATGGTTTCTCCTACAAAAGATATAATGTTGTCGACCACTCTCACACCACCATCCCTTTTGGAACAATTAATAACTATGGTACACTTGAACAATTGGCCCAACACCTTATATATTTTTGGACCCTATTGTAGGTCTACTAGGATCAAGCTAATGTTACAACTTTTTTACTGATACCATGTAGGTAATGGTACTCCAAAATTTTAGATGATTGTGAGATCATCGATATTGAGAAGAAGACACACTTCTATTGTTTGACTAATCTATGCTTGGTTCATTGTTAAATTGGGGACCACCTAGGGATTATTGGTCTAGTGTGTTGGGGCACACAATTGACGTATAAAAATGGTCTACTATATATTTATTATGAATGGCTTACTTGACCACATAAGAGGTTGAGTAGAGAGTTGTTTGAGTTAAATAGAGTCATGGATGCCTTTCATAGGCTCACTAGTAATTGTGCATCGAATCAACTAAGGTTACTTTATACAAGGACATGTAATTACAAGCAACAACAAGAACAATAAGAGTTGGGAATCACATAGATTCATATAGAGATCACTTGGCTTGAATTAAAGTAAGTATACCTCAAATTGGAAGGTTTTATACCCATTTTTCCACCTATTGTAGCCTTAGATTCAATTTGTTCATTTTGGAGGTAGTTATGGAAATAATCATTGTCTTTATAAGTTAACTATCAAGCATAGCCACGATGACCAATAGTTATGGGTTCTCATGGACAAGGTAGATCCCCTAATGGTTGAGGGACATCATACACATAAACATACTGTGAGAGATAGAAAAGAGAACCAAGAAATCTATGTTATTGTTCAATATAGGATGAGGTGCCTCTGATAGTGGGAAAATCACATTGAAGAATCAAGGAAAAGATTCAATAGATGAACAATGAAGCTTGAATGCTCACTCATCCTCTTGATTGAATGACTAGTTAAATGATCAACACTATTTTCCATGACGTTGCATTGATAGATAATATTATTCCAAGACAATTTTAGCCTGTAGTGTGTAGACTTTCTACTTAGAGTTGTAATCAATTATATTTCTTTGAGAATCGAAAGTGGTAAGTTGTTTTCCAAATGCATCCTCCTAGGACAAATGATGGCAAGACACTAGCTTTAATTATTGGGGCTTCCACTATGTCGAGGAATTGGACTCACGAGTTGGATACATTTAATTAGTTAAGAGCTCATGATTTAACACTCGTAACAAAGTTGGCCCCTTGATTTCAAAGGAGGGAAAAAGGGTGGAGAAAACTAGAATAGTGGAATTGACCCAAGAGTGAGTTAAAAAATGTTTTGGGGCTTGATAGCCACTTCATTTTGGGGTAAGTGGGTAGAGTGCAAGAAAGAAGATAACATTACTCATAGAAAAGTTTAGTTGTATAAAGCATAGCCACAATCAGTTGTGTAGAAGATGGAACAGATCCCTACTTTGCATCCTATGTTGGATTGTACTTGTGAAATGTAATGGAATGTTTCATGAAGTCGACAAGGTTAGGTAGGGTTTTGACATAGTCAGGAACAACCATTGTTCATTGTATAAATGTTATTTCAAGCCTACAAGTAGAAACTAATGAGTCAGTCAAGTATTAATCAATTAGTTGTTCTTTTATTATTATTTAGAATTTTTATTTTGCCACACAATCAAGTTTTGTAATACTATAATGTTGTTGTTGTGAACCACCTATGTTCCTTTCGTGGGTGTGAGTATGTGTGGGATATGGATGTTGCTATGGAGTAATGGACCCCACTTATTTCCAAATTATACCTTGTTCACTTTGTATGGATGATTGGTATGTTGATAGCTCTATTTACTTTCTATTATATGAGATTTGTGTAATGTTTATGAACCTGCATATATGATGAATACTGCAAATTTTTGCAACAATGGTATAGATTTTGTCATAAATGGATGTTAGGTTTGAATGCTTAACCACTCATTTTGTAATTGTCCTCCTTATCGCCAGTCTTGGCACATGCTTCAAGTGAGCCCTTACCCTCATGGTGATTGAAAATTCTATCACTACACTACATTAGACCTTTATTGGACACTTAAGAGGACCTTGCTATACTAAAATAGATAACATGATCATTCATGTTCATCACAATATATCATAAATGGAGTACACTTGGCTTGGTTATTTTTGACATCATTTAATTATAATTATTTTTTTCATGTACAAATTTGAATGAGGCACGGGAAATATATAAATTAATGTCATATAATTCAAATGAAACAAGATATTGGTTGGATTTCTATCACAAAGAGTAAAAAATCAAGAATAGATAGACAAATAAACCAACAACAACAATGAAGAGAAAGTATTACCAAATGGACCATGTGAACATGGACAAAATCATTACACTAATAGATGGGTGCACACACATACACACACATGTATCAAATAAATACAATACTATATAAAATTCAACACTTACAAGGCACAAATGAATTAAACATCATCACGGGATCGATGTATAAGAAGGTATATATACCATTTCTCCTCTATCAAATAACTATCTAATTATGATTATGATCATGATAATGATTCTTACTGTCCATAGACCAACTTTGATCTATTGTAATTCAAGAAAAGTGATGTGGAATTAATTGTTCTTTTTAGAATTTTATTTTTGTTCTTGAAAAGATTAGAGATAAGCTCCCAAATCTCCACAGTATTGGTGAGTTAATGGGTTATGAAGGTTGGTAGTGTTAAAAATATTTTGAAGTTGAGATAGATGTGGGCATACATAAGCTATTCTAAGGGAAAGTTTTTTCATCCTCCACATTTTTAGTATCGCAAAAATGATAAATTCTTTCATCCCATGACAGTTTAAGAATTGTTCAATGCCTCATTTCACTATGAATCTCATGAGAATTCATCCTTTTTTTCAGAAATGTTGATATTCTTTTTTAAGATGGCTATAGTATAATAAAATTTTGATTTATAGATTGGGGTTGATGACCTCTTCATAGTCTCTTAATTTTCTCTTATCCTCTATCTCTTTATCACACCAAAAAATTTCCTTGAATTTAAATGTGATAATATTTTTAACTCTATGTGAATATTATTATTATTTATTTATTTATTTTTATTTGTCTACAAGGTGATCTCCTCTTATATTATCCAACATTTCAACCAAGTTCGAGCATCTTTACGCCAACCCCTCTTAAGTTGTTGGTAACCTTGATGTAAGTTTGAAGCAGCCTTAAGAAGCTCTTGTATTTCATGTTATTTGTTTTGTGCTTGCGCAATAAGTACTTATTCATAGCTATACTTTCGATGGAGGGAATGCCAATTTCTATGAGAAGGATATGATAGGATGTAGTGCTTTTAATTTTAAGATTATAAATTGCAAAATGATTTTGGATTTGTTTAATTCTTCTCCATGATTCTTTGGAGATGCTAGAGCCCAATAAATCACATCCATACAAGATAACACAAGTGACAAGAATCTAAAAGAGGATTTTCCTTTTACATATAATTACACACAAGTATAGTGGATAATGTTCATATTCATGTTCAGATTTATGAAAACAACTATCTTGTTAGGATATATACTAATTTCATACAAATATACTATTTATTACACATATTCATATTATCAAATCCATTACATGTGTTCAATTGTATAACATATGTGTGTACCCTTCAATTTATGTATATGGTCATAATTTTCGGGTGGAGAAGACCCGCGAAAAGTGAAAGATACAAGATTGTGGAGGTTTTTTTTTTCGCCATAGGAAATATCTAAGTTGATCAACCCCGAAAGGGATCAAGCCCCACGGCCTACTAGCTAAGCCTAACCCCAAGGGTGTCGATGAGAATTGACCCTGTGACCTCCCGATTGGCGAGGTACTTTAACAACGGGGATTCGACCGATTGAGCTAACCCTTGGGGCTTCAAGATTGTGGAGTTATGATGGCATTCCAAGAAATTAGTCATGGGGCGATTCAAATAGTAATGTTATTAATAGTGAATTGGAATATTGGGGAATTAAGCCAATACTATTCAAATATAAGTGGTTTGGGACCTTTTATAAATCCATGCAAAAGTAGATGTATATACAGATCTTCTTTCGATTAACTAAATTAATTTTTCTTGTAGCGATTACAAACAACCTCTCATTTTCTCCAAGTGTCACCTTTGACTAGAGAAAAATGAGGGTGCCACTTGCTGAGAAGTCTCATCATACCCCTATTAGGGTTAATTAACCTTTCCTCAGTTAAATTCACTTTTCTGATAGCTTTGATACTCTTGAAGATGTTTTTTTAAGTGATATTTTAAGAAGTTGGTTAGCCCAGTGATATAGAGGATGAAAGTTGCTTGGACTAGCAATATATGGTTGGTATGATGACCAATCTAGTCATACAACGATGGGAACTTGCTCAATGCAATGTTACACTACCCCAACAATTGCTTAACCTAGTGAGGTGACACTTAGTTAAATGAATTTAACTCAATTTTTGTCTTACAATATTTCTCACTTTCAAACAACTCCCTCGCTCATTTTATCCATCAACTAGGCAAATATAAAACTCTTTCCCAAGCATGTGGCAATGCAATCTCATTTCCCATTAAGCTCTAGTCTTCTCTAGCTCTCTATGTGCTTAAATAACCTAAGTTCCTTTCTATTGAGCCCCATGTTTTTTCCCTAGGAGCCGCAAGTTTTTTCTAATTGGCCCTTTGTTTAACTCCTCTAGGCCATTTAAACCATGAAGTTTCCCCAACCCCATACTCTTTAGCACTAAACCCTTTAACATTTCATTTATTTGTTGAACTTTCCCGATTACCTAGAGTTTTCTATCTTAGGCACCATCTCTATGACCTAGTCCAATTTTTTTGTTAAATATTGGCTCTAGTTTCAATCACTAGCACTGGTCACTTCTCTTTAGGTTGAATGAGCACATTAATTTGTCTCACAAAAACCCAAGCCTCATCCTATGTAACGTAGAAAAGCATCTATATGCTGCAATATAAAACCATTATGGTCAAGATTGTTATTTCATGATCCACATGGTCATTCAAAATCTTTCCCTTGGTCACTCTTACCAACCTTTTATTTTCCCTTCTCCATAGAGACCTAGAGTCTTTGGCTTGGTTGAAAAAAAAAAACAGGAGAGTAAGCTAGTAGGAAAACACAAGCATCCTCGAGCCAAAAGCTTAGAGTGTTGAGTCATGAAATGGGTATGTAATTACTATTAATCTCATCATTCTTTTCCTTTATTCTTATCTTTTCTATATCCTAATGTGTTAATATATTAAATAATTATGGTAAGAAATGAAGGAATTATCTGCAGTTACGACTTAGCTAATTATTACCCTTCTTTATGTAGGAAAACAACAAAAGGGACAAATGATGTTCCCTAACGAAGGAACAACAAAAATCAACAAGCCAAGGAAGGAACGCGACGGTTACGGTCAAGGCTAAAGACGAATCAGGAGAATCAATGCGAGAAAGGAAAGGATGTCTAAAGTTGTAAATCGGTTGCGACTCCCTTAGGATCGGGAGATCCTGAGGGATTGGATTTACCATTTATCTTTTACCCTTTCTGATTATAAAAGGACACGATTGTAAAAAGAAAGAGAGGAATCTCTATTATTATTGAAATTGTAATTTTAGTTACAGACTCTTGCTGTTGAAAAGAACACGAATATATTGTAATGCTCCTTCAGTTTGATGATTAATATATAAGTGAAGTTGCTGTTCCCTCGCGTTAACTGAAGTAATTTAGCAGTGTTCGCTGGCGGCTAAGGGCCCGACCTCTAGTGGATTCAACTGCTTTCTCTGTGTCATACATTTCCAATTCTTGCAAGTGTGATGGTTTGATAGTATTCTTGCTTTTTGTGATTTTATCTCCTTCGCTGTTTATTGTTTTCCAGTGTTGATAGAATATCTTTGCTTTATATGACTTACATTATTGCCTTTGATTCAGTTCACTTTCATTTCAGATTGAGTCACTTAGATAAATATTCCGCTTGATTTAATCAACTATAAAGAGTATTAACTATCACTATTAGACTCTCAGATTGATATCATTGCTGTTTAGATTATTTACTGAAGAGTGAGTTTGATTTAGATTAAATCAGTTCAGAAGAGACGAGTTATTGCTACTGTACTCTCAGCTGATGCCATTGCTAGTTGAATTGCTTGAGTAAGGATTGATTATGATTTCGGTAGAAGATTGAGTCTTGAAGTTTAGATGTTATATTCCCTTTAATGATTGCAATTGGAGTTTATTAGATGCATCCGTTTACTCTTGTATTTAAAGATCTATACTGCAATCTAGGAAACATTACTCTCTGAATTAATAGCAGCCACATACTATGTACACTCTTGAAATAAGAGGACTTGCCTGGGTTGATAATTAATGTGGGATAATTAGGAGTTTTAAAAGGCACCTTTTATCAACCAACGGTTCCTTTGATGTAATACTTTTGAGCTAATATTTATAATGGATGTTATTATTTTTATGGGTTATGCAAGGAAACTATGTGTGTGTCAAGAAAAAGGGCCTATAAAGCTCCCATGGTTGAGAGCCCAAATGAAGAGCCTCCCACTAACTCAACTGGTCTTGAGTTCATCGACACTCCATCTTTCATTGATAGTTATACAACATATGCATGGACAAAGGTGTACCATATTTTTGAGAGAAACAATCTCCCTCCAAATGCCTTTGGAGTTAGAAGTATACAAGGTTATTAGGATATCTTGGTTGTAGAAGGTGGTTATCCATATCCTTATCTTCCCATGTGTAAAGGCAATTGAGTGGATTTTCAAACATGTTGATCCTAAATAATCGATGATAAGGGACAATCACTGAAATCCTATTGCTTCATTCAATTCCTCATACAATGAGATGTATTAGAAGATCCTAAGGAACAAATGACGTTGGACAAGGACTGGCTAGTAGATTTTAGGATATTTCCCAGAGAGTTATTGAGGACATGGTGGACCAACAAAGGAATGTTCAGGTCCTAAGAAAATAAAGAGTATCATAAAAATATACTAAGAACTTCTTTTCAACGGTGGTTGGCATGTCATGCAACCTGTATGGTCGATAAAATGCAAATACCTTCTATGAAGGATGGGTTCCATTGATGCACTATGCAATGATTGAAGGAACCATTTTCAACTGGGTTGATATCCTCTCTCTCCTCGTCTCTCTCCCTGAAATACAATATCGAGAAAGCTCATAACCCAAAGGAAGGCAAACAATGTTGGTTGTTCATGGCCTCCTATAGCTTGGACATCATATATGTAAAGCATGCATTCCCAACAATGGGCCAAAAATGGAAAATTCAAAAGGAGCCAATCCACATATAGGATAAAGTCCTAGGCGAGTCTCATTATATCTACTCATACACCAAAATATGCTAGGATTTCTCTATTCCACTCTATAAATTCTTGTTTAATGTACACATTCCTTGCATGTCTCAAAGGGCCAATCAGTTGACGTCCACGGTTGGTGAATGGTTTATTGATTAGGATGACACATATTTGAGGATCTTTAGAGTAGTCGAGCCTCCTCACTTACTACGAAAGTTTGTGATTGACCACATAATATTGGATGAGATAGCATATCAAGTATACACCAAGGTAGGTGGAGCACTCTCATGGGACAAGAAGGTTCCCTATCCATACATGCCATTACACGTGGGCTCCTATTAGTTGAAGGAGAAGAAAGAATCCATAGCATAATATTATGTCCTGACACTATTTTGTTTTGGGGATTTGTCGTTTCATATAGATATGATCCCAACTCTGTAGTAAAAAAATAATTGCAAGGCATGCAAGTACATGTGGGACTACAAATTAGAGACATGAGCTGAGAAGAAGAGAAACATAAAATTGTTTTGAATTTCTTAGAGGTAATTTTCATGAAAGGATATAACCTTTCTCAAGAAAAAAAAGGAGAAAATTTGAGCTGAGAGAGAAGCCCTTCCCTAGAAACAAGTTTCCCAATAAGAAGCAACTATAATTGCGCAAGGGGAGAAGTTAAAAAAAGATCATGAATCAACCAAACTAGCTTAGGAACTTGAAATCAAGGAGAAACAAGAGGAAAGGATTAGGAGGGAGAAAAAACAAAAAATAAAGGCAAAGGAAGAAACAAGAAACAAGAAGAACAAGAGAAGAGGTAACAAGAAGAAGTTGAGGTTGAGGTGAAAGAAGAAGTTCTCAAGACCCAACAAGAAGTGTAGGAACACGATGCCCACCAAAGCATAATTTCAATGCACATTGATCTATTTAAACCAACAACCCCTAACATTATAGGTGGTCACGTTCCAATTCTAGAAATGGGCACCACACCAACCAAGAAGAATAAATGATTTAATCTTGGCAAATTTATATATGATCACACTCTTTAGGATAGTGGATCACAAGGAGAAGACCTTATTAACTCCTCATTTGCCTCTAGTGTTAGTCACCATAGAAAGTCCCATTATACTAGTCACTAGAAAATATGCACTTGTTATGGCCTCAACGGGCACAACATTCTCTCAATCCATTAAGAGAAATATGAAAAACCTCCTCAAACAATCGAAGTTGAAAGATGACCGTATAATATAACTTTAGTAGTTAGTCAAGTTATTGAAGGTTGACAACAAACATCAAAGTAGGATGGCACTTACATGGAGGATAATAGGTCTTATGCTTTTGAAGTGCGTGATACTTACAAGGACATGGTCAAATAGGTTTACCCATTCCTGTAGCAGCTCCAAAATATCTTCATAAAGCTACTACCACTTTGGAAATTAGCCAAGGATGAGGTACTCAAATCAAAGAGGTATAAAATGGTGTGCATGGAAATGGAGTATCCCTACGCCCCATAGGAAGTCCCTGGAATTTTTGAAAAATAATTGATACACGACTCCATTGTTGTTAATAGGGCCCTGAAGATCCAAGAAAATTTGGAATAATACGTCTCAAGGTTTGTGGCGTAATACCAGTAGAATTTTTCTTAGCTGAAGCATTAATCGAATTGAATAAGCTTCTAGCTATTGGATCCTAGGGAGAGGCCATACCATATGAAGTAGTCAACAGAGAAATAGATGAGATGTTGAATTCTAGAGACAAACTCACCAAACACAATCTCAAGCAACATATTGTGTAACCCTACAAGAAACAAACAATTATGAATTCCTTCATGGTCTTCTTGACGAAACATGTACAAGCTCTCTCCTAACACACATCAAAATACCATGTCATTATGGGAGGAATGTTTCATAAACAAATTATTTTCCTTAATTATTGATACGTAAACTACCATGGATGTTCCACTAGACATTTTATTGCAACAAATATGATAAAATTATACTTAGAATTCGAAATCTATATTATGAGGGTTATATTTCATTAGATTTTTGGATTTATTAAGTGGTCGTTTTTCACACAAGCAATATAAAAAATGCATAAAGGGGGTAACATACATAAATACAATCACTCAAAACCATAATAAAACAAGATATTACATGGGAAACCCTTTTGGGAGAAAGCTCAACTAGAAGGTGAGATTGATCTACTATCTCTATATTTGAATGGAAATGCATGCAAGTGCAAAGGAGTGATACCTATGGCCCATGGGATGCTATAGTGCACAAACCCTCTCTGTTCTCTCTCTTTTTATCCACTCTCGACTATTCTACTCATTTATGGAACAAAATGCACTCAAATATAATGGAACCCCTTTTCCTCCTAGACTGAACCAAAAAGGTAGAGGTCCATAATTTATGATCTCAATAAAATCTAGCTCTATAGGCCCATGATTCGATCTACTCCACGATAGAATGTGAGATTGGATAGTTAAATTATTAGAGATTAAAGTGTCAAAGATCAAAAACCTATCTAAGTGTACTGCAATATGTCCTGGTCTAGAGCGTATGTTATTCCAAGTATACTTGTGCTTAATGGGTTTGATGTCCATGAGTTTAAGGTTTTGAATGAGGTCTTCTATATTCTCTTGGAGTTGATCTCTAATTTGAGAACCCCATTTTTTCTCCCACTTATGCATAGTGGCATTGAAATCCCCTCCCAAAATATAGTTAGAGGTAGAAATGGAATCCTCTAAGGGAAATAATGAAGCCCAACATTATCTATTTTCTCCAAAATGAACAAGAATATAAACATTTACGACACTCCATACCTGGTTTGTGTGGGTGTGAAAAAATTTGATCGTCATCCAATGTAAGGTTGAGAAGAAACTCAAAATATGAAGTTGTGTGGGGTTCCTTAGTGTGCACAGTCCTCCTGAGGCTCCCCTGGAGGTTATTGACAATATTCCACTTCAATTACATAAATTATGTTGTTGTTGGAGGGGATCTTGTTCCTCCAATATTGTCTCATGGACTAGGGCCACTAAAGGCTTTTCTTGTTTTATTAACGACTTGACTTATGTCATTTTTTTCTTCTTATCCCTTGTGACAAGGCAACTTTATTCCCTATTCTACTGGCTTCGATTACTTGCATTTTGGCATCCAAAATACCTTACGTGCCAGTTCCTTTTCTTTCTCAATTTTATCTAATCTTATTTCCCTATTTGTTTTACTTCTGACTCTTTTATGTTGCCTCTAGTATTGCCTCTCCTATTCCCTCTCATTTTCAACCTTAGACTTGTCATCCATAGAGCTAGAAAAAGTTGATCCTACTTTAGCTTCCTTCAGGGAAAGGAATTCCTCCTCCTCTACTAGTGGGTCTTCTTAATTCAATTCTTTCCAGTCTTCCTCCAGAGGTGGCATAAGCTCATATGTTTTCTCCCGGCTAGGATGATTGTGGATCATTTGATCTTAAAAAGGGGGTTTGAATGCAGTATTTCACCTTCCTTAACCTCCATATTTAAAGCTTCAAATTTGTTTCCTCTCCTATGAACGCTTCCTAAATTGCTAGTTCCTTCTCCGTCACTTTGTCCTGATATCCTTAGAGAAATTAGTCCTGATCCAATGTTGCCTATTGTTCGTTTGTTGTCGTTGGGGATGTTGGTATCGAGGTGCACCTCTTCTCCTCTTGGCTTGTTACCATTTCTCACTTGGATCTCCTTGTTTGGGATGCTCCTTTTTTTTTTCTTGCAGATCTAGCAAAGTGGTCATATTGCAGACCTCACAACTACAAGGAGGAATAATGACTGCAACCTAGTTGATTTTTGGTCATCCTGCAGCAAGGAGAAGGTCCCATATTTTTCTCTTGACTGGATTTCTTATGATTTGCACCAAATATCCTCAATATCCTGCATAATAAATGAATTAGTCACATGAAGTATGAAAATCACCTGTAACCTTCCTAATAATCTATTAAGGTTGAGAAATACATTATTGAGTTCAAAAGGAGAGGTCAAATAAGCCTAGGAAAGGTAAGATGGGCCTTACGTTATACTTGTTTTGTAGGCCCATCATTCCCTCCTACTGAAATTGTTGCTCATCCTCTGAGCAACCTAATCACCTTCTTTTCTTTATTGTTCTTCATGTATTCCCTTGATGACTTTTTTAACATCCCAAGTTGTGTTAGATGTTGTTTCCCCTACTATATGGAAGCCTACATTTTCCTCAATTTCTTTCCATTCCCTTATTCATTCTTCTTGACTTTGATATTCCTCTAAACCCAGTAGTAGGGGAGGACTTAACTTGAGCCTTATCCATTGGACTCCAAGTTTTTGGATGATTCTTTTGTACAATGGATTTTTGGTCAATGCAACCTTCAATCTATTAGGTGAATGGTATTCCCTAATTCTCATATTATAAGGTAATGTGTGCCATCTTCTTTGACAAGCATGCAAGCTTTCTCCATTCAGTAATCTAAAGATATCCTCAAAGTGGAGGACTGCCTCTTCCTACCTTCACTTGTAAACTATTGCCACTCAATAATATTTTGCCTAAAGTGCATGATTGGAAGTGAGAACATGTGGAAAAGGGTGTTTTGGCCTAATCAAGAGCAGCTCTTCCATTTATTTGAATAATGATCTTTATACCTCCTCTACCCTGATTTCTTCATTCCTAAGCCATGAGGTTAATTCTATTAGTTGTGCATCACCTAAGTAAGAATTTGGTTCGCATGTGTTCATGCCATTCAACACCAAATTGTGCATGTAGAATTATGCAATTTTTGCCCTGTACTCTATGATGCTTTGGAGAAAAAAGTCAATGAATCCTTTGACATCTTGCAGAGGTAGTGAGACTTTTTGTGCCAACATTTTGATTTGGAATTAGCACCATTTCTCCTTTAGGAATAAGGAGTAAATCTTGGATGGTTGTCTACAACTTATTGCCTCCATAGAGAGATGTGCCATGATGCCTAGATTGGTCTCAAGGGTTGCATCTTGAGCTTCTTTTTCTTGTAGTGGTCTCTAGGTTTGCTGTAAATGAACTATTAACTTATTGTTCTCCTCCTCTAGGTGGTCTCTCTTTTTTGACTCAATAAATCTGATGAGAGCTATCTACTCTCCCACCTTTTTTAATTCTTACTCCATCCTTCCAACATTAGAAAGTCCTTTAGACTATGGAATCTTCTTCCACCTATGAGTTCTAGTCTTTTCTTTCTGAACCTCAAAGAATAAGATTGGTTCTAGGTGGATGTGGAGTATTCTCCCTTCATCAATCCAAGAGTAGTAGGAAGAGGGTCCTTCTGGAGCTTCCCGCAGTCCTGTTGTTTGTCCTTGTAACCCTACAAGATGCTTCTGTAGCCTCACTATGTGTCCCTGTAGCACTATTGTATGTTCCTCTGCTATTGCAATTTTCTCTATTGCAGGCCGACTTATTGGCTCTTCTATCTATAATTGCAATCCATTCCCCTTGGCTGATTGTACTTATAATATTTTTGGTCCTTGTTCCTTACCAATTTGAGGTCCTTCTTGTTATATTTTAACTTCTTTTCGTGTAGGAAGTGTGGGGGATACCCTTAGTTTATATCCTTATTGCTTTTTAGGCCTCTCCCTCAAGACTAAGGGAAACTTATATTGTAATTGGATAGGGAGATGGAGATAATTGGAGAGGGAGATGGAGGCTTAGGTTTTCTAGTAAAATTTATTATAGTGTTCTTCCTTATTTTGAAATAAACTGGGGGCTCTTGTGGCATGCTGGCCTTGGGTTTTTTTGTGTACCCAAGGCTGCTAATGTAGCAACCACTTCCTCCTTTAAATTTTATTCCTCTATTGCTATAGTGCTTTCCTTGGCCTCCTTATTTCTCTTCTTGGATGGTCTCCTAGGTGAATCAATTCCCTATTGAGGCTCTTTAGCCTGAGCCTATAAATGAAGCTTAGCCAAATCTATCTTAGCCTATTGGCCTATGTTTTTTTCTTAGTTTGTATCTATTCTTTTTCTCTTGCCTCTTCCTCCATCTTTTCCTCTATTTCGTCCCTTGACCCTTCTTCTACTTTTTCTCTTGTCTTTGCCTCAACTTATTATTCTATACCTTCCTCTTTTGACTCTATTTGAGGTTTTGATTAGGTCTCTAGGAAAGCTTCCCTGTCCATATCAATGAAGTTTGTCCATGAGACAGGGTTTTGCAGATGCTCTAGAGCATCTAAATTATCAATATAATCGGACCATGGTGATTCAGATAATTATGCTTCCCACCTCTCACTCTTGTGCCCATTTCCTTCAGGGATTTAAGGAGAAAGCGTGGGATTCTAAGTTGCTCATGGGAAATCCAGTTAGCTTGGAATTTTAGTTGGTATAATAGGCTGAATTGATAGGCATAAACGATACTAAATATTCCTTCACAAGAGATGTGCTTGAGGATTCGATAGGATACCTCACCCCATGGATGTGGTAGGATTTCTTTCCTCGCCCCATTCTTATCTTCCACAGTATGCTCATCTGGGAGAAAAGGCTTCTTTTAACATTGACTACATCATGCCTTTCTTCTTTACTCCATTTGACTCCCTTTGGAAGAATGGTGATCCTACTAATGAGATATTCATTTAGATATATAATTAGGCCCTTGACTACTATGATCATCTCATGCCATTTAGGATGCTATAGGTTTAAGGCAAATTCCAAAGCAACTCCGTCATCAAAACCTCTCAACTTTTCAAAGAATCCTAACTAGTTGAAATTATAAAAAATGTCTCTAATTTTAGGGTTTTGATGAATCCTTGAGGTATCTTTTGGTTCCCTTCTATTAAATGTTCCTCCCATGTTTTGACTTAGGATTTCACAAGATGAAGCAAGAAAACTTTGGACAAGAGAGCACTAGTGTTTTTCTACTATTGGTGTTAGGGTTTCCTGTGGCAGCTAGGCACCCTGTAGCAGAGGAAAAATGTATAGTATTTCTTCTCAAGGACAGGAGGGTTTCTTTAGCTAAACATATTATGCAACTCTTCACTGTTTTTCATAGTTTTTATAAAAAGAAAACAACCATGCCACTTAATTGTTGAACTGTTTAAACTCAGATTGTAGGATGTAGGGAATTTTCTGATAGCTAAGACAATTTTGAATATTTTTGCTAAATGTAGGCGGGGAAAACTCTTGACTTACATTAATTATGAAGATACCCTTGCATTCACAGTCATTCTAGTCTCTAATGGTAATTTTGGCAACGAATTCGTCCTCTTGTAGTTACTTTTATGTCTCATGTCTTAGATTTCCTCCTTGCTATAGAAACTCTTGTAGTTTCATGTAGCAATTGGTTTCGAGAGCTTGGTAGCAAGGTTGAACTCTTATAACATTGGAAAATATTTTTTGGATTTTAAAATGAGTTTGTATGCAATAAAAACATGGACTATATTAAATTAAGTGGTAGTTAGTTCAGGCTGATGCGAGGGGATGGGCTCAACACACAAAGGTGAGATGGCCCCTACCTATCCCTTTGTAGTCCACATTTTTCCTTGCGATTACATGTTAATGGTCGACCTTTCCAAGCCTTCATCCTTCATGATCTGATTCTTCTCTCACATGTGTGAATGTCTTTTCAAAGAAAAGTGAAGCTGTCTACTAGATTTGGGCAAAACTTCCTGCTAACTAAATTTGGCTATATAGGCCTCTTCCTTCTACACTTTGAATATTTCCTCAGACCCAAAATATGTTCAAATGGTGAGGTTTGAGAGGTGTATACCTATGCCTTACCTTGAGTGCATTTTTCATGTGACATGGGAATTACTATTGTAAACTTTAATGATGCTCTTAAGGACACGAGCGTTAATTGTTTTGATTTCCTTTGATACTTTTGCTGGGAGTTTTGATGGTTTTGCTACTGTTACAAATGATTTGGTTGGAACCTCTAGGTGCTTCTACTGCTTGTTGTTGATGATTTTACTACTATAGTTGGAGTCCCTGGTATTCTGTTGTTGTTGATGCTTGATAAGGGATCCTATAGCTGCTCATGATTGTTTATCTTGTTTTTTGAAGATGTTGGAGACTGTGGCATGCAATGGATTTTTCAAACATGATGGAGACTTGGGACTATAGGGTTTCTGAAGGGTGCTACATGGTTGTGTATTTCATTTAATAGTCATAGAAGGTGCTCATAATCACGATTTTACTTTTATGAGCCATCACAAGATTTTGATAATTTAGGAGGAAGGTGGTGGTGGTGGTGTTGGAGATGCTTTTGCTTGTGACTGATAGGAAAAAGTGAGAATATTAACCAGATGTGGATGAAAAGTGAAGGATAGTGAAAGGGAGAATGAGAAGTGACATGTGCTAATGGAGCGTGTGAGTGTTAGGAAGCTTTGGGTTCCTTCCTTTTGCGTGGAAGTGAAGAAAACTTCTCACCTATGTCTTCCTTATTAATTCTGTAACATCTTGTAGCAATACAAAACATTCATGTAGCAACTCAGAACAATGAGAAAAAAACAAAGCAAAAGGACTAGGGAATGATAAGTGAAGGTTATAGATGGTTTAGGAATGGGTGAAAATGATATGGCGACGCTTCATTATCTTTATAAAGGTGAGTGTACTTGTGCTTAGGGCCAAATGTGCAAGTTGACTTGTCTACTTTTCTTGTTGATTTTTTGTGGTACCTGCACATTCACCAAAGTGAGAGAAACAAATTTGATTTTCATCATCTTTTCCTCTATTTCTTTTTTTCTTTCTTTATTTTTTAGGTCCACTAGCTTTTGTTTTTCCATGATATTGGTGTCTAGGATAGAATCTTAAATCACTGACGCTACCAAATCAAGCATCAAATCAAGTCTACTTTGCACAATAGAACAATATACAACAATAAATATAATAGTGAACAAAATACATACAACCTTTTTACATAATTTTGTACAATAACCTAATATTCATTATATTAATACAACAGTCTATGGCTACCGTACTAGGGACAATGGCCCTCAAATATCCATTAGTAAAATAATACAAAATACAAGATACTCTAACAATATAGGTGATGTAGTGCACGATCACAACTTCTCTGTCATATCTTGTATAGGTGCGGGTCCTTTTCTTCCATTCTACAACACCTCCCTCTATTAATGCACCAATTCCATTTGGCCAATGAATCTCAACTATCAAATCTACCTTGTAGCTAATCATAAGTCCATTTATTATCAATACATAGGATCTTCACGCTCACTAGTTGCTCCTCCGTCCTTCAAGGCAACAACACTTTGAGACTTCTGCCCACCGCTGCTCCTCAGTTGTTCGGGAATTATCTTCCCATTATAGTATTCCTACGCTGCTTCAATGAATACTAACATAGGGTAGGATGGCTACCACCTATCATCATCGAATATTGCTTCTCCAACAATGAACACGAGCTATCAACAACAACTCTTCCTAGTTGGTCAAACCTTGAGCCATTCCAAAATTCCACTCCTAGCAGCCACCATTGTCCATCAAGGTGCTACACTTATGGTTCAGACTTAGGCACTTTCACATTACCCTCCAACATATCTCAAATTCCCAATACAACTGTCCACATTAGGACCTCATCCTCCTAGCATCGAACTCAACATAAACACATCAAATAATACTTTGCGGTTGTACCTGGTAATATTGCATGGCCCTTGCTGTTGCACTTGGTAATATCACACAATCCTCATGGCTGTACTTGGAAAACCCACACGACCGGAATCAACAACTTTAGAAGAATCTGTTGCATGGCCCTCATGTCAGTTTTGGCCTAACCTACACGACACTCGTGGTTGTACTGAGAAAACCTGCATGACTGTTCAAGAAAAACTCGTGCATCCCTCGCACCTGTCTTGAATTCGTTCAGCCCAAACCCAAAACAAACCTTAAAGATCCATGTCCATCCTCCTTTCCTAGTTTTGGTTGCCTCAAATGTGATCTATATGAGAATATGCACTTTTGATGTGTCAAATTCCTCCCAAATCATCTTATATTTATACAAAACAAAAGAGCTTCATGTGGTGTGCTCCAACATGTCATGTGACACAAAAAATACCAAGTCGACTCTTATGTCACAAAAACCTACCAATAGATTCAAAAATTAATATCTCATGATAGACAACTTCGATTTGAGCGATTCTCGTTGCTCCTGGTTTCTCTCAGGGTCCTTTATCATCTCAAATCATCACATGCCCAAAAATCGCTCACGAATTCACACCCACATGCTTGGGTGCATATCCTACACCTTGGACTCCAAGCCCACAAAGCCCTTTTGTTGCGCTCCATCCTCCAAACCCCAAACCCTAGGGCTTGGAGTACCTCCCAAGCTACAAATCTCAACATAACTACCTCATGGAGGTTTTCAACTAGTGGGTCTGCCCTAGGTGCCTTAAGGGAGGTTTTCACCTAAGGGTATTTTAATGCTTTTATTAATTTAAATATTTTTCTTAGGCTCATAGGCTGCCTTAGGGAGGTTTTCAACAAATGAGTCTTCTCCAAGTGCCTCAAAGGATGTTTTCACTAAGGTATTTTTTATTTGTTTGTTTGTTTGTTTTTGTTTTTGTTTTTTTGTTTTTTGTTTTAATTATTATTATTATATATATTATTTATTTATTCTTATTTTTATTACTAATGGAAGGCTGAATGTTTTGGGAGCTCTGATGATCTCAATCACATTTAGCTCTCTACTTATTGAATCAATAAACTCAACCCTTGAGAGGGGATTTCTGTAAAACTTCAATCTATAGCCATGCATTAGGAGTGGGATTTGTTCTTCATCTATGGTCCTAATATGACCTGACCCATTATCATGAAATTTCTCAACTAGGTAAGGTTCCATCCATTTGGTCATAAGTTTCCTTTTAAAATATTTGAACCTAAAGTCATATAAGAGGGCCCAATCACCCTCTAGGAAGGCTCTGGTTTTGATATGTTTTTCATGCCAAACTATAGTTTGCAACTAAATCGCCTCAACGTGCATTAGAGCTTGTATTCTTAACTCATAAAGTGAATTTAGCTACTACAATCTATCCTTTTATGCCTTGGTGAGATCCATGTCAAGTTATGTTACCACTTTTAGTGTGCTTTATTCAAACTCAATGGACACTAGGGCCTTATTTCCATATACCAACTCAAACTAGGTGAACCTAGTAGTGGTTTTCTAAGTGGTATTGTAAGTCCGGGTGGCCTCAACAAGCCTTTATAATGCTGCTAACTACCTCAGCTAGAGTGTTTTCTAGTGCTCTATTAGTCACCTCCACTGTCCCATTTTCTTGAGGGTGGTATGGAGTGGATCTTCTATGTTTGATATGATGTTGTCTCATGGTTCCCTCTATCAGATTGGAAGTGAATTGGAAGCTTGGGTCTATTACCAGTTCTCTTGGGAAGCAAAACTTGTAAAATATGTTCTCCCCCAAGAATTCAACTACCTTTTTCTCTGTTTCTACCTTAATTGCTTTCACCTCAGCTCACTTAGTCAAATAATATTTGCACAAAAGAATGTACCTTTTCTGTCTAGATGGAGGATTAATAGGGCCAATGAAGTCCATGCTCCACTTCTCAAATGGTTCAAAAGCCACTTGAGGTTGTAAAGGAATTTCATCCCTCTAATAAGTTTTCCCCATCCTTTGGCATTGATCACATTGTGTTGTGTATCTCTGGGCATCTCTATGAAAGGTAGACCAATAATATCTTACTTGAAGGATTTTGTATGCTATTCTCTTAGTAGAAAAATGGCCCCCATAGGGTCCATCATGACAAGCTGAAATAATGTCAGAAACTTCATCTTCCCTTACACATATTCTTAGGATATGATTAGGCCACAACTTGAAGAGGTTACCCCCAATCCAAGTGTAAGGAGTACTCTCTTTGACAATTTTACTCTTCTCCTTTGATTATAGATGAGGGGGAAATTGGCTAGCAGCCAAAAAGTTTGCTATGGAAAGAAAACATGGAGCCAATAGTGAGATGGAAAAAAGGTGCTCACTAGGAAGTTGTTCATCCACCATCTCTCCATCCTCTATAGACAAAATTATCCTTGAAAAAAAATCTCTAACAACATTTTCTTTCCCTAGTTTTTATGAACAATGGTTAGATCAATTTCTTGTAGCAAGAATAACCATCTAATGATCATAGCATTTACATTAGGGTTATTTACCAAATACTTAATTGCTGCATGTTTAGTGTGTATAAAAACACGGTAACGAATAATGTAGTGTCTAAACTTATTCAAAAAATGTACAACAACTAGAAACTCTTTTTCAATGACCGTGTAATTAAGTTAAGCTTTGGAGAAGTTCTTGCTAATGAAATAAATGGCATAAGGAAATTTACCTTCAAGCTTTCCCAACGTCACCCCAACTGCTTTTTCTGATGCATCTCTGTGGATGTGAAAGGGAAAAGTCCAATTTGGACCTCTAAGGACTAGTGTAGTTATAAAATTCTCCTTGATTTCCTTGGATGCCTTCTGACGTAGACCTGTCTAATCAAATTTTGAATCTTTTATTAGTATAGAAAACAAAGATGAAGAAATTTTGCTGAAATCTTTGATGAATCTTCTCTAATACCCAACAAGTCCTAAGAAACTCCTAACATCTTTCTCTTTTTGAGGAACATGAACCTTTCTAATGGTGGCTATTTTATTAAGATCTACTTGAATTCCTAGTTTAGAGATAAAAAGCCCTAAAACTATTCCTTCATTCATAAAAAATGGAACTTTTGAGCGCTCAAAGAGAGATTCGTTTCTATACGTCTCTATAAAACCTTGCATAAGTTGTAGAGAGATTCTTTGAAAACATCCCCTTAGTGTGTAAAATAATCCATATAAAGTTCCATTGAATAATGTACAAGGTCATAGAAAATAATCAACACAACACTTTGATAGGCAACATGGGCATTACACCGACCAAAGGGAAGAATCTTGTAGGAAAAGGTTCTCCATGGGCATATGAAAGTGGTCTTGTATTGGTATTTAGGACTAATTTGTATTTGAATATACCCACTTAATCCATCCATAAGTGAAAATAACTTTTTCCATGCATGAACATCCAAAACTTGGTTAATAAAGGGCAAAGGAAAATGGTATTTTTTGGTGGCTTTATTGAGATCCCTCTAGTCAACATAGACTCTCAATTTACCTTTTTTCTTGGGGACAATAACTAAGGCAGACACCCACTTGCTGTTTGAAATTGGATAGGTAAAACTTGCATCTAACAATTTTTGCAATTCTTATTTTACAATATCTTTTAGTGTAGGGTTCATTCACCTTTGTGGCTGGTGAACAAATTTGTGTCCCTCTTTGATGTAAATGTAATTAGTGTATATAGAAGGATGAACTCCCTTTATTTCCTTGTAGTCCCATGAAAAGACATCATTATTCTTCCTCAAACAATGTGTAGTTTTTCCTCTTGATCAATTGAAATAAAGGGGCTAATTTCTACTATTTTTTCATTGATTTTCTCAGAACCAGCAACTGTAAGATCTACCCAAGAAATGTCTTTAGAAAATCTAGGTTATCATGTAGATGTTGAAAATGCAACAAGAAAACCTAGTTTGACTTTTCCTTGGTCAAAGTAGGTTAAAATTCGAATTTCTATTTCAACAGAATACTTGGAGTAAGTTAACTAAGGTGACATGGCACTTGTCACTTAGTTAACTCAGTTAATTCGAGGTGGGGAACCTTGAGTTGGGTTCAGTATGATTGATTGTTAATTTCTAGCAATATATTTCAGTTAAATTGAGTTAAGATCAGTTAAAATAGTTCTAACTGCAAGAGGAACTAGTGGAAGGTCCAAGTGTGGAAGTGTAACTTCAACTCACTCCAATGATCAACCAGTTAACTAATCAATCAACCCAAAATAACTGATGCATGCAAATAATTCGAGTTACCCATTTGAGATAGAGATTCAAGGGAAGTATACTATCATTTCTAAACTATTCCAAGTTGTACAGGTGGTGCATGGAGTTAGAGATTGGCCTAAAGGAATTGTGCAATCCAGATCGAGGAATTTTCTAATTAATAGGGGCCTAATTCCTCAAGGAACAATGCAAGGAAATATGAGCTTGGTAGGCTGAGAAATTGGCTAAATATTGACCAGAGTCAGTCAGTGAAGCAATCGGATAGATTATACAGGTTTAGGGTGTGCTTAGGCTTGAGCAAGCATATGTATTCATATCTATTATTTGATTAATGCAATACGAATAGGAAGGGGTTTTGAGCAGTTCCTTTCCCTTAGATAATATCTATGTATGTGTGTTGAATCTTGATGCATGTTTATGATTTGTGTTCTCGATCGTGAATTGCTTTCCACAGATGTGTAGAGTAGATTTGAGCCTTGTGTTTTAGTAAATTACATGAGCAATTCTGAATCTAAATTAAATTTCTACATAGTATAAGAGCTAGATTCAAAGTAGAGAAGAGAATTCAAAGTTGTTATTGCTGGAGGATCGAATTTGTGGAATCAATTCTTTCGAGCTAGCAGGATGGATTTCTATGGACTAAGGCTTGAGTATGCCCTTGAGGGAAGCTAAAATCATGTTTCTGTAGGTTTTAGCCCTGTACAAAAATTACCTGCATATGAATTCTAAAACACAGAAAATACACAATGCGAGAGCATAACACATAAAACACATATACACAGAGATTTTCTCCTAGATCCCAAAACCAGGACTACCAGCTTGATTTTTCATTATGTTCCTTTCAATGTTACAATACATATTTATACATGCTGAAGCATCCAATACCATGGACCAAAACCATTGCGTCCAAAACCATGGACCGAAAACCATCGCGTTTAAAACCATGGACCGAAAACAATAGGTAGGTCCGCCCAACCTAATATAGGGTCCAATTTTTTTTTCTCGGGGCGCTACCTCGGACCCTGTAGAGGGGGGCTACCCGCCCCTCCCAAACACCCCGGACAGGGGGGGCTGCTGCCCCCTCACTGTTCAATCGACACAATGAAAGGGGGGCTCCACCCCCCCTCTAACCCTTGGTTCACTACGTAGGTTAGTCGTGGAAAGAATATAAAACAACCCAACATTCTCCCACTTGTTGTTTTCTTTCCACAGTGGGGCCACAGGAGAGCTTAGTCATTTTTCCAGCCCTGAAATGCCCATTATTTCTCTACACCAGGAGAACTTCTCAGAGCTCATAGACTTTATCAATGCATCTGAAATATTCTTCAAAGTGTCCACCTTTACAAGCAACATCTTTTTGTCTTCTATCATATCCCTCACAAAGTGATATTGAACATCAACGTGCTTTGTCTTTGAATGGTAAGCAGGGTTCTTTGCCAAGAAAATTGCACTTTGGCTGTCACAGTCTATCCTTATAGCTCCCTGTACTAACCCCATACTTGAACACAATCTCCGCAACCAAAATGCTTCCTTGCTTGCATGAGTGGCTGCCATGTATTCTGCCTCTGTAGTTGATAGTGCCACTACAAATTGTTTCTTACTCATCCAACTGACTGCACCTCCAAATAGGTTAAATGCATACCCACTTGTAGGTCTTCTTTGATCCAGATCTCCAGCCCAGTCTCCATCAACAAAGCCATGAATATCCAACACTCTGTCCAATCCTGGTCTTCCTTGGTAGCACAAACCATAATCACTAGTGCCACACAAATACCTGAAAACCTGCTTCACTGTTGTCCAGTGCTCCTTCCCTGGTTTTGACATAAACCTTCTCAATACTCCCACTGCATATGCAATGTTTGGTCTAGTGCATACCATTGCATACATCATGCTACCGACTGCACTTGCATATGGAACACGGGACATATCCTCTTCCTCTTCTTGTGTCTTGGGACACTGTTCAACAGATAACTTTACACCTACATGAATAAGAACCTTCACCGGTTTACTATCTTGCATATTAAACCTCTGCAGTATTGTCTCAACATACTTCCTCTGGTTTAACCAGAGCTTCCTCTTTGCCCGATCTCTTTTAATTTCCATGCCCAAAATATAGTTTGCAGCACCAAGATCTTTCATATCGAATTTAGAGGACAATTGGGTCTTCAAATCCTGGATAATTTCTTTGTCATTTCCAACCAGCAACATATCATCCACATACAAGACCAGATAAATAACATGGTCACCAATTAATTTAAAATACACATAGTGATCTGCTTTGCTTCTGGTGAAGTCAAGTCCCCGTATAAATGTATCAAATTTTTTATACCACATCCTTGGTGACTGTTTTAACCCATACAGAGACTTCTTTAACTTGCATACCAATTCTTTCTTACCCTTCACCTCAAAGCCTTCAGGTTGCTTCATGTAGATCTCCTCTTCCAGATCCTCGTGAAGAAATGCTGTCTTCACATCCATCTGTTCTACCTCAAAATCAAAAGCAGCAGCAACAGATAAAAGTAACATAATAGAAGTTACCTTGGCAATAGGAGAAAAAATATCACCAAAATCAATTCCTGGCACCTGGGAATAACCTTTTGCTAGCAACCGAGCTTTGTATTTCTCCACCTTTCCTTCTGCATTTGTCTTCTTCTTGAACACCCATTTGCTGCCAATGGGTTTCCTTCCATCCGGCAACTCCACTAGATCCCAAGCCTCATTTTTGTGCAAAGATGCCATTTCATTAACCATGGCCTCTTTCTAGAGTTTTCCATCCTTTGAATCTACTGCTTCCTTCACAGTTCTGGGATCATCATCAGTAATAGATAAAGAAAAATTTGAACAGAAAGTAGATGGACTATACCTTTCTGGCTGCCTTCTTTCTTGAACTGATCTTCTTACACCTGGAGTTTGTGGCTCTTCATCTTTTGATTCCTCCTATGCTGTAGAGTCTGATTCTTCCTCCTTTAGCTCAAATTCTATCTTCTCAGGTTCCTTTGGTTGGACTTCATGTTTAATAACATCTTTCACCTCTCTGAACACCACATATCGGTTGTACACAACCTTCCTTGTTGCTGGGTTCCAAAGCTTATAACCCTTTAAACCATCCTTATACCCAATAAAGATGCACTTTTCAGATTTACTATCCAACTTGGTTCGTTTCTCCTTTGGAACATGTACATATGCATCACATCCAAATACCCTCAGAAGTGAAAGGGAGGGTTTCTTACCAGTCCATACCTCTTGTGGAGTCTTATCCTCCAACGCTGATGAAGGTGATCTGTTGACCAAGTAACATGCTGTCTCCACCGCCTCTGCCCAGAATTCCTGTCCTAACCCAACACCACTGAGCATGCTTCTTTCCCTTTCCATCAACGTCTTGTTCATTCTTTCCGCAACTCCATTTTGCTTAGGTGTATATGGAGTCATCTTCTGCCATGCTATGCCACACTTCTTACAGAATTCTTCAAATTCCTTACTGCAAAACTCTCCACCGTTATCTGTCCTCAACACCTTTATCTTCTTCTCTGTCTGGTTTTCCACCAGAGCCTTAAATTCTTTAAAACTGTCAAAGACTTCAGATTTCTTCTTAAGGAAATATATCCATGTATTCCTTGAGAAGTCATCTATAAATGATACATAGTACACAGACTTACCCAATGGTGGAACCTTCACAGGTCCAAACACATCACTGTGCACAAGCTCTAATATTTGTTTTGCCCTCTTACCTCCAGAGGGGAAACTTACCCGATTCTGCTTCCCATATACACAATTTTCACAGAAATCAAAATCCAGAGAGCTATTACTCATACCTTCTACCATACCTTTACATGAAGTATTCGAAGGCCCTTCTCTCCTATATGTCCAAGCCTTTGATGCCACAACATGGTCTTCTCTCCAAAGACCACTAGATTTTTTGCTCCACTTTCAGGAACCACAAAATTGTTGCACCCATCAACAACAGTGCTACCTTGGAGCTTGTATAGAGTTCCAGTCCGAACTCCCCACATCAATACCAGTGCTCCCCGAAACATCTTGCAGGTATCCTTCTCGAACACCTTTTTTACACCTGCATCATCCAGCTTGCTTACAGAACTCAGATTTCTGGCTAATGCAAGAATATGTAGAACACCTGGAAGTGTTCTAACCCTTCCACCTTGCAACTTCAACTTTACTTTCCCGCGACCATTGAGTCTAGCCTTCTTATCATCCCCTAGGAAGACATCACCACCATCGTATTTATCATACTCACAGAACCACTCTCTATGGGGAGTGAAATGAAAGGATGCACCTGAGTCAGTCAACCATGCTTCATGATCTACATGTGTACTTGAAGAAGCCAAGTACACATCCCCACCTTCATCTGAGGTGGTTTTCGCCTCTGCAAAAGAAGCATCATCAGATCCCTTTCCTTTGTCAAGAGCTTTAGATTTACAGTCCCTTTTGTAGTGCCCTTCCTTTCCGCATTTCTAGCACACCACCTTTGCAGGTTTTCTGGGAGATTTAGATCTCCCTCTAGATTTAGATCTCCCACTTGATGACTTATTTTTGTTTCTGTTCTGGGACCGTCCTTGTACAGACAAGGCATCACCATTCTGGCTCTCCATATTTTTCCGTCTCATCTCCTCCGTCAGCAAGGATGAGACTATTTCATCAAATTGCAAGGCAGTTGCATTCCTACCTATTTCAATAACCAGACTATCCCACGAATCTGGTAGAGAACAAAAAAAACTGATGCACTTATCTTCATCTGAAATTTTAATATCAACATATGCTAACTGACTTACCACAGTATTAAATGCATTCAGATGCTCTGTCATTGAGTCTCCATCTTTCATCCTCAGGGTATACAGCTTTTTCCGCAGGAACAGTTTATTCACCAGAGACTTAGATTGGTGCAAAGTCACTAACTTGTCCCACAAAGCCTTTGACGTAGCTTCCCTTGATACATTCAATAATACTGAATCTGAGACACACAATCGTATTGTGCTCTTTGCCTTCCGATCCAACTTCTTCCATTCTTCATCGAAAAATCCCATTGGTTTAGTACCCAAATCTACCGCGATCCACTAAACTTTATCCACCAACAGATCCTCCATCTTGAGTTTCCACAACTCAAAACTCTGACCATTAAATTTCTCGATCTCTATCTTTCCACTACTCGCCATCTTCTTTCACACTAGAATCAATCTCGCAGATCTCTCACTGAACAGGGTCTACCACAGGCCCGAGTGAAACCCCTCAGCAATAAAGGCGTTCCCTTGAAGCAAAAATAGCTCCGATACCAAATGTAGGTTTTAACCCTGTACAAAAATTACCTGCATACGAATTCTAAAACACAGAAAATACACAATGCGAGAGCATAACACATAAAACACATATACACAGATATTTTCCCTTGGATCCCAAAACCGGGACTACTAGCTTGATTTTTCATTATGTTCCTTTCAATGTTACAATACATATTTATACATGCCGAAGCATCTAATACCATGCACTGAAAACCATCGCGTCCAAAACCATGGACTGGAAAACATCGCGTCCAAAACCATGGACCGAAAACCATAGGTAGGTTCACCCAACCTAATTTTGGGTCCAATTTTTTTTTTCCCGGTGCACTGCCCCAGACCCCATAGAGGGGGGCTACCCGCCCCCCTCAAACCCCCTGGACAAGGGGCGCTGCCGCCCCCCCGCTGCAAAATCGGCACAATGAAGGGGGGGATCCGCCCCCCCTCTAATTCCCTGTTTCACTACATAGGTTAGTCGTGGAAAGAATATAACACAACCCAACAGTTCCTTGGAAGGACTGCATGGAGGTAGTGCTGAAAGATAATGGGTTGAAGGAAATCGTTGATAATGATATCCCCAAATGGGCAACAATTGATGCTCATAGTCTAGAAGAATGGAAGAAGTGTGTATCCAAGGTGAGGAGGATCATATTGGAGCAAGTACGAGACCATATTGTCTCTAATATCCATAGGAAAGAGACTTCGCATGCAATGTGGCAAGCATTGACATATTTGTTCCATAACAATAGTGAGCACAGGAAGATGACACTCAAGAAAAATCTTCGAAATATAAAGATGCAAAAGGGTGACACAATACCACAATACATGAGAAAGTTGACACAATGTTGTGATGAACTTGGTAGTGTTGGTGTTACAGTTGTAGAAGATGATCTGGTAAGCCTAACACTTCTAGGCCTTCCCAAGAGCCAGCACAACTATCAGGATTTGGTGAATGGGAGGGAGAAGCTAAGACTTGAGTATGCCCTTGAGGGAAGCTCAAATTATGTTTATTGGAAGGAATGCATGGAGGCAGTTTTGAAAGATAATGGGTTGAAGGAAATCGTTGATAATGATATCCCAAAATGGGCAACAATTGATGCTCAGAGTCTAGAAGAATGGAAGAAGTGTTTATCCAAGGTGTGGAGGATCATATTGGAGGGAGTACGAGACCATATTGTCTCTAATATCCATGGGAAAGAGACTCTGCATGCAATGTGGCAAGCATTGACATATTTATTCCATAACAATAGTGAGCATAGGAAGATGACACTCAAGGACAAGCTTTGGAATATCAAGATGCAAAAGGGTGACACAATACCACAGTACATGAGCAGGTTCACACAATGTCGTGATGAACTTGGTAGTGTTGGTGTTATGGTTGTAGAAGATTATTGGGTAAGCCTAACACTTCTAGGCCTTCCCAAGAGCTAGCACAACTACTAGGATTCGGTGAATGGGAGGGAGAAGCTACCAAATTGGAAATGCCTATGGTCTGATTTGGTGCAAGAAGAAATAAGGCGGAACACTAGAGACGAGACTTCATCTAAGTGTGAGGATGAGGAAAAATGTACCTTGGCTGGAAAGGCAAAGAAAGGGAATGGGAAAGGGAAAGGGAAGAAATCCCAATCCAAAGTAGAATATGGTCAAGGGGGCAAGAAGAAAGACTTGTCCAAATCAAGTGCTTTTAGTGTCATGAACTCGGGCACTATGCAACGAAGTTTCCACACATGAAGGTAGGCAAGAAGCCCTCAAGAAGAGCAATAGTTGAAGCTTTGGCTTCACAATTCGAGTTGGACTTCACCCTCATTGCATGCATGATGAGCACAGTGACGTGGAGTGTGTGGTATCTGGATAGTGATGCCTCGTTCCACATGAAATGGAACAAATAAATTTTTAATGACTTGGAGGAGAAAGATGGAAGTGTTGTAGAGGCTACAACCACCCAAAATTTTTCCTTAGCCTATTTTGGAGCCTCCCTACCAACCTTACACAACGCTTTGTCTTGCTTCGTCAAGTACTCAAGCTTTAGTGTTTTCCTAACACAAAGGGAACCTATCGATCACAGTTGATCCATTCCCCTCATAGGCTTCTCACCTGGACCTAGTCCAGTTGTAGGATGAGCAACTTCCCCTTGAAAATTGCGCATTTCTGGAGGGAAACCAGCCTTCCCTTCAGGAATTGCGCAATCCTCTCTGACAGCCTGCTAGGCTCCAGGTTTGTGCAATCTTGCTAGCTAACCCTCCCAGCAAGATATGCACAAATTTTCCAGCAGCAGGCTGTTCAACCCAGGATTTGTGCAAATCTGGGCAGCAGTTAGCTACTCAACCCAAAAATTGCGCAAATCTCCTGGGTAGCCAGCTTAACTCCCAGCCAGAAATGCACATTTTTCTCCAGCAGTCGAGCAGTCTTTTGCATGTGCAACTGAGTTTACCGGTTCACTCCGGGACTTAGAAAAATAGATTCGCATGCACGGGCTTCTTCTCCCAAGGCAGCATGTAAAGGCATAAAGGCATCCCTTATTTCAGGGATCTATGTTTAGCAGTTGGAGGTTACATGCAAGCAACAATTCCGAAACCTCCCACCAAGTGTCGTGTCCCCTAGATTCGTGGCGTGCGTGTCACAACCTCGATGTTATCAAAACTCATCAACCGGATGCTGCAGAGCTCATTCCTCACATCAACCTTAAAACTATGACATCCCACATCACATCTAGGAGCAGTCGGCACATTCAACTCAGTTGTTTTGGGGTAAGCCCGCTTCCCATGCCTTGTGTAGCATTTCTGTCGCTTTTTGTGTTTTCACTTGTGGGAGTACTGTTTGCTTGATTTCTTTGAACACTTGCTGTCTTTTACATGTATACTAGCTTGTCCTAGCTTTGTTTCAGTTTTCGTTGCTATCTCACTGCTGTCGCACGCATGAAATTGTTTTGCACGGACGTTCACCCAACTGGAACTGCCTCACCCACATACATGTCGATATGTTTGCTGAATCTTTAATTCATGTTTTGCATGCACTATTAATCACTTCTGCTATCACTTAACGTCACCATGCATTCACTGACTTACTTGCTTTTAGTTGCCTATCGACGAATCAAGCCAACCTTGGCCTGGGCTCTGCCTTCACCAAGGCTGCATTGCGCAATCTGGGAAAGGAAGGCTCACTTTCCTCTCCATATTTGTGCATTCCAGCCCGGCATTGGCCTCTAGGACTATTTTTCCATTTCTAGAGGACAGTGGCTACTTGGACCAAGAAATTGCGCATATTTGTCCCTAGGCCAGTAGTCCTTCCCAGTTGGAATTGTGCATTGCACAATCCCAACAGTCAGTAGCCAGACTGGACTATGCATTATGCAGTTCCAATATTCAACCAGTCTCCTAGCAGCCCAGACTTTGCCTTGAGCAGTCTTGGCAGTCGGTCTCCCGACCTCATGGCCAAAATTGCGCAACCTTCATGATCATTCACCCAGGTTCGTTGCAAGTCAGTTCTCATGTTCATTTTGGTTTTCGATTGAAAAATTTCTTGCTATGAGTGTTGCCATGTCTCAAGGTATCGCAGGTGTTCACCTGCCTCTCAGCAGTACAGGTACAATGGTTTCCAGGAGAGTAGAGACAAGGACATCGTTCAGAGCACACTTGGGGATGCAGTCGATCAAGTGTCTATTAGCTTTCCTACTCACGAAGACATCAAGTTGTTCATAGACAAGGACATCAAGCGGCAACATCACAATGAGCAACATCATGAACAACAACTGAAGACAACATACCAAATGCAACGAATGCAAGAGGAGGGTTGTTGACAACACGGAGGCAG
Source organism: Pinus tabuliformis (assembly GCA_031772625.1). Classification (NCBI taxonomy): domain Eukaryota; kingdom Viridiplantae; phylum Streptophyta; class Pinopsida; order Pinales; family Pinaceae; genus Pinus; species Pinus tabuliformis. Next base: position 528,738,022 of record CM062819.1, on the reverse strand, counting down.
AACAAGGTTGCAAGCTCAAGTAGGTCCATTGATGATGAAATCAACTTTGGAGACTTCGGCTATGGAGTGACAACATGACATGAAGATTGCGCTAAGGCAAAAGATGTAATAAAGAAGGAGTTGCATATGCTGAAGCAACAACTCAGGAAGAACATGAAGCTGCGCAGGCAGACGAATGAGTTGTAGCAGGATCAGGAATAGCAGTGGGCGCAACATGCACTCACAGATGAAACAACACCCAGACAAGTTAAAGATCCATCTCAACAGTTAACACAGAGCAGACATGGTGAGCAGTGTGGTTGATCACATGTAAGGGATTCAACAACATGCATGTCATTGTGAGTATGCATGCAATCCAACCCATTCAACGCACTCACCAAGGCGAAGACAAGAAGCAAGTCCAACTGGAGCCGAACAGTTACTTTGTCAAGTTGATGCGCATGACCACCAACACACACTTGGAGATTAGCATAGACACTATGCATTAGTGTGCTGCCATTCAGCCGCACCCAAGAAGACCATGTGCATGTTAGTAGATGAGTTGGATGAAGGGGCCGAACCAATGCACTAGTTGCAATGGAAGCAAGAGTTCGCTTCAGCAAGATGTCACCATGAGGTGCAATCACACCATCACGGACGACCAATCTTGGCATCAACTGACCAGCTTCACCATCACAAGCATGCCAAAGAGTTGGTCTCACCACATCGGACCAAGTGTCACTGATGTCTTGCAAGGCTTTCTCAAGCCATGTTGTCTCACATGAGTACATGTGCATTGTAATGTTGAGTCATGTGGCTGTAGCATTCCATTGTTGGGGCTATCAGGTTTACATGGATGTATTGTATGATTGTGACTTACACTTCTTTATATAATAAGAGCTAACACATTTTCATGCATATGTTGTTATTGTAGTTGGATTGCTCCGGTTGCTTTAATGATATGTGTTGCTTAACTTACGTACTTGTGTATGAATTGATTCACATGCAATTATATGAATCTTGTTATTAATGTGTTGCATATGTTATTAATTTTGTCACCGTCCGTGTCGACTGCTCTGTCGGACATCAGATAGACCTTTTACTTGAACCTTGCTATAACAACTGTCACACTCATCTTAGACTGATCCATGAGCATTGTACGTGTTATCTTACCTTATATGATGTGACTACTGCATCCGAGTGGACTGTTCCGCCGGAAGCTGTGCATGTCCTTTGTATTGTGTGTTCCTAGCTGAGTTGGGACTGATCCCTTTCAACCTGGAACTCATCATCACCTCCTTCCCCTTTCGAAGTGTTGGAACTTCTCATATACCTTCCTTGACTCATTGCATCAATCACACCCTTCTTGCTGCAGAGTTATTCTACTTGCCTCTGTGCGACACCGTGGTCAAGGCATTACCTTACGACCCACTATTGGGACTCTTACACCAAACGGTCTGAGGTCTAATTGGGACTTCTTACAGGGGAGATCCCCTTGACATGTTGGCAGGTCCAGCACCATCAACAGGAAGGTAAAGTGCGACCGATATTGGTACAATTACTTTTCAGAGGGAGTAAGGCTCCCCTCTCAGGCTCGAGGATGTGATGTTTATACTAGGTCTGAAGAAGAATCTAGTTTCTGTAGCAGTGTTGGAATATCGTGGCTATGATGTAATATTCAAAAAAGCGAAATATTTCCTAAGACACATAGCCATGGGACAAGTGAATAAGATTGAGGTTTGAGTGAAGAACCTCTACAAATTAGATGTGGAAGACTATGCAACATTGAGAAAAAAAAGTAGAGAAGGTGCAGAGCCGAGATTTCGACGAATTATGGCATAGAAGACTTGGCCATTTGAATCATGGCACTTTGATCAAATTACCACAGGCCTCCTAGCAAGATACATGCAAAGGGTGTACCTTAGGGAAGTACACAAAATCCACCTTCAATGATCGGGACAACAAAGCGCAAGTAGTCCTTGAAAAGATCCACTTTGATGTATGTGGACCTTTCTCGATGGCCTCCATTACCAAGCATAGGTATTATGTTATATTTGTAGATGATTTCTCATGGGAGTGTTCGATCTTGTACATGCAGAAGAAAGACCATACATTCTCCAAGTTTTTTTAATTTAAAGCACTTGTTGAGAAAGAAATTGGCAATAAAGTGAAGACTCTCAAGAGCGACAACAAAGGTGAGTATGTGTCAAATGAGTTTTAAAATTTATGTGCAAAGGAAAGAATTTGATGGGAGTTGATAACACCCCACAACCCACAGTAGAATGGGGTGACTGAGAGGAAGAAAAAAAGTATTGTAGGAGAAACAAGGGTGATGTTGCATGACCAAGGCCTACCATTGCACTTGTGGGTTGAAGCATGAAACACAATGATCTATTTGCAAAATAGGAGTCCTCATCAGATTCTTGGCATGAGTACACAAGAGGAATATTTTTTAAGGAAGAAACCATATGTCTCACACTTCAGGATCTTTGGATCATCAATATATTTCCATGTCTCCAAGGAAGCAAGGAAAAATTTAGAGCCAACAAAAGATTTGGGGATATTTGTGGGGTACACAGAAAAACCTCACAACTATTGTGTGTAATTTCCATTCCTTAGGATGAAAGTTGTTCAAAGGGATGTGATGTTTGATGAGGAGAAGGCAATGAGGTGTTCTCTTCAAAGGGAGCTTCACTTGCATTCACATCAGAAGATTTTATCTCTAAAGGAAGAACATCATGAAGTTTTGGAGCAACCACAAGTTGAGGAGAAGAGAGTGGAGACATCCACTCAAGCAGAGACATCCACTCAAGCAGAGACATCCAAAGAAGGAATAAATGAATTAGGGAAGCTAACAGGTTATTGCATGATGCTAGAGAAAATCTAGGAGCACCCACTTCACAGTGCAGGCAGAGGAGGTCACCGAATCAATACACTGGCTACATGGCTCTGATGAGTGAGCTTGTTGAGATTGAGCCATCCTCTTTCAAGGAAGCAGTGCAACAACTATTAATGGTTATTTATATGGTAGAGGAATATGATTCCTTTATCAGAAGAAATGTTTGGAAAGTGGTCCCAAGCCCAGAGGACAAATTAGTGGTGGTTTCGAGATGGATCTACAAGGTAAAGCAAGAAGCAGACGAAAGAGTAGAGAAACATAAGGCCATATTTATGGCCAAGGGGTTCTCGCAGGTACAAGGAATTGACTATCAGGAGACCTTTGCTTCGGTAGCAAAGTACTCATCCATTAGATAAATTCTAGCACTTGCAGCGCAAATGGGATGGAAGATACACTAGATGGATGTGAAGACAACATTCCTCAATGGAGTTATTGAGGAGGAGATTTATATTGAACAATCATAAGGTTTTGAGACCTTTGACAGAGAGTCACATGTGTGCAGACTCAAGCGAGCATTGTATGGATTGAAGCAAGCACCCCATGCTTGGTACACCAGGATCAACAACTATCTCACTGGGTTGGGCTTCACAAAAAGTGAAGCAGATGAAAACCTTTATCACATTTTGGGTGAAGATAAATTATTAATTATTGTAATATATGTCAATGATTTAAGTTTAACCGATGATTAGAATTTGATCAGTTCGTGTAAGGAAGACCTTGCAAGAGAATTCAAAATGAAGGACATGGGACTCATGCATTATTTGATCAGCTTGGAGGTATGACAAGGAGATGGGGGACTATTTGTCTCTCAAGGCAAGTATGCTAATGAGATACTAAATGAGTTCTACATGGAGAGTAACAAACCCATGGAGACTCCTCTAGCAAGGAATTGGAGGAAAGAGGATGCTACTTCAGGTGAAGTAGTGGAGGCTACCATCTATCGGTATCTTGTGGGTTCACTAATGTATTTGGTGAACACACGACTAAACATGTGTTATACATGCAACCAACTTAGTCAAGCTATGGTTAGGCCAGCCAAACTGTATTGGAAGGAAAAAAAGCATGTGTTGCGTTACCTCAAAGTCACTACCCAGTTTGGAATATGGTACAAATGAATAGAGGGAGCGAAGATTCAAGGATTCATAGATGCGGGTTGGGTAGGGAGTCCATCAGACCGGAAGAGCACATCAGGAGGAATTTTTAGTGTTGGTTCCGTAGCAGTTTCTTGGTACAACATGAAGCAGAGATATGTGGCACTCGGCTTAACGAAAGCATAGTACATGGCTGCCAGTCAAGCAACATGTGAGGCGATCTAGATGAGAAAGATTCTTGTTGGGTTATTTGGTCAGATGATGGATCTTACTGTTATTTACTACGATAATCAAAGTTGTATAAAAATATCTAAGAATCCTGTATTTCATGATTGATCCAAGCATATCGATATTCAATATCACCATCTAAGGGATTGTGTGCAAAGGCAGATTATGTTGTTGGAATACATTCTTATAGAGGAACAAGATCAAGATATTTTGACAAAGTCTTTGTTAAGAGGCAAATTCAAGTTCCATAGAGGCAGGATCAGGGTATTTGATAATCCCTTTCTTGCTGAGAGGGAGTGTTGAAAATGTAGCAAGTAATCTAGTTTGACCTTTCCTTGGTCAAACTAGATTAAAATTAAATTTTCTATTTCAACATAATACTTGGAGGAAGTTAATTGAGGTTACATGGCACTTGTCACTCAGTTAACTCAATTAACCTTAAGTTCAATTCAGTATGATTGATTTCTAATTTATAGCGATCTATTTTAGTTAAATTGAGTTAGGATCAATTAAACTAGTTCTAACTATAAGAGGAACTAATGGAAGGCCCAAGTGTGGAAGCGTGACTTCAAATCACTTCAGTGATCAATGAGTTAACTAATCAATCAACCCAGAATAATTGATGCATGTAGAGAATTCGAGTTGCCTAGTTGAGATAGAGGTTCAAGGGAAATGTACTATCAATTGTAGACTATTCCAAGTTGTACAGGTAGTGTATGCAATGAGAGATTGGCCTAAAGGAATTGCGCAATCGAGATTGAGGAATTTCCTAATTAATAGGGGTGTAATTCCTCAAGGAACAACACAAGGAAATAGGAACTTGGCAGGCTGAGAAATTGGCTAAGTATTGGCCAGTGTCAGTTAGTGAAGCAGTGAGATAAATTATACATGTGTAGGGTGTGCTCAGGCTTGAGAAAGCATATGTATTCTTTTATTAATGCAATATAGATAGGAAGGGGTTTTGAGCAGTTTCTCTAGAAACGTCGAGCAACAATAACCTAATGCAATGAATCCAGAAGATGATCTACACACCTATGAAGATTGCAGAAACCTAAGAGATAAAATAATCACCCAGTACGGAAGGGAAGCAATGAAAAAAGTTCGAAGTTTTGAACGATACAGATTATGCTTAACGAAGAAGAAGACTGATCTTACATTCCTGAAGAGATGCAGAGATTCATCAGTTATTCCAACCTTTGCTAAAATTAACCACTCTCTCAGAAGCCAGCACAATAATAAGATATTCATTAAAGCAAGCATGGTTCTTATTCGAAGCGAAATCAAGAGAACCAGGTATGAACTCAATCTATCGGAAATACATCTCTTACATCTATTTATTAAATTGAATAATAAGACCAGTGTTCACAAATTCTCCTGATGATGAACCACCGTTGATGGTTCGAAACGTCGAGCAACAATAACCTAATGCAATGAATCTAGAAGATGATCTACACACCTATGAAGATTGCAGAAACCTAAGAGATAAAATAATCACCCAGTACGGAAGGGAAGCAATGAAAAAAGTTTGAGGTTTTGAATGATACATATTATGCTTAACGAAGAAGAATACTGATCTTACATCCCTGAAGAGATGCAGAGATTCATCAGTTATTCCAACCTTTGCTAAAATTAACCACTCTCTCAGAAGCCAACACAATAATAAGATATTCATTAAAGCAAGCATGGCTCTTATTCAAAGCAAAATCAAGAGAACTAGATATGAACTCAATCTATCGGCAATACATCTCTTACATCTCTTACATCTATTTATTAAATTGAATAATAAGACCAGTGTTCATAAATGCTCCTGATGATGAACCACCGTTGATGGTTCGAAACGTCGAGCAACATAACCTAATGCAATGAATTCGGAAGATGATATACACAAAAATATCTATTTATGTTTTCTATTTTTTTTAATCGAGAATTCTAATGAATGATTTCTTTGTATTTTTTGTAGAAGATAAAAGGAGTGAATCAAAGAGGGAAGAAAACAACCAATACTTTGGCACCTCCCTGACAACAACACCAAAAAGTGTTTGTCCTCAGTATTACAACAAGAATGTTGCAACTCCTAAGGGTATCAGCTTTAATTGTTAACCTAGGGTTCATACAAACTTAAGAGTCATTGGCATTGTGTGTGTAGTATGCAATGTGTTCTTCCTTCATTAATCTTATCCAAGTGAAAGCAACTGAAGAGAAAATAAGTTACATAGAAACTTTTTCATTATCTATGCTACAAGAAATAATTAGAAATTGCAGAATGGAAAGAACAACAAGTAAACCTATTCTAATTGCGGGAAAGGAAAGAAAACTAATTCAAGCAAGATGGAAAAAAATAAGATCTACTCTACTTATGCATTGTAAACAAACTTGCAATTGAAAGGAAATATTCAAACATTAAACCTCAATTTGTAGAAAATGAAGGAAACCTTGCTATAGCAACTAGGTTAACAATTCTAGGGGGTCTCTGAACTTCTAAATTCCATGTCAGGGTATGGTGTACATTGTAACATACTAAGAAAGGATGATCTTTCCTTGGATGCAAATTTGGAGGAGTTTTTGATGCAAATTGCGGGTTGCTGAAAATGGAAAACAGACAAACTCGTGAGCAGGAAAATGCATTTTAGATGTGATTTGAAGGATGGAAAAGGTGAAGAAGGGCTAAATTAACTTCAAGGAGTATTTTTCGAGTCCTTATGCCTGCGATGAATCAAATTATTTAGCAAAAGAGTGATTATGGAGTTTATTGTAGCTCTACAAGACAATAATTTATGCACTAACAAGTTGCAAAAATGTATGACAACAAGCAAAGAAATAATAAACTAATAAAGAAAAAATGCATAGAACGGAGCGCTAAATACATCAAATACTTATTTGTAAAAATTCAAAACAAAATGCATGAGTAGGTTGATAAATTAGCTAACTTATTTTCTTGCAGGAAACAATATTAGTAATGGAAATATGAATTAAACTATTGCATTAAAAGGGGTATTACTACATGGAATGACTTATTCTATGAAGACAATATTTCCAATTAGAAATGTATAACTAAATAATGTTTGAAAAGTAAAAGTACAGAGAGGGGTCTTGAGCACTTGGGGTGGGCCCTAACACAAGGAGGCTCATATGCCTAAAAAGAGAGAAATATAGGAACCAAAAGTGTTCTTCATTAATGAAGTAATGTGCTCACACATGAAGAATTACAAAACTAAAATTCTAGGCAAAAATCCTTTACTAGTCTTCTGCTAATCTAATTGCCAGAAAATTTGACCCTATGGGCTACTCGAGCCCCTTATTTATACATAAAATGTCTAAGAGTTAGCCTCCTTTAAGAGCGAGATTAATTTCCTCCAAAATCCCTTTAAAGTAAGATTTTTCTCCCCATGACCTCGTGGGTATAGGGAGGATAATGACTGCTCTAAGCCAGCTGGGTTTTTGTCATCTTGCAGTAGGGAGCAGGTCCAATATTTTTCTCTTAACTAGATTTCCAGTCATCTGCACCAAATATCCTCAATATCCTACAAAATAAACACATTAGGCACATGAGGTATGATAATCATCTCTAACCTTCCTAAGAAATTACTAAGGTTGAGAAATAAATTATTAATTTCAAAAGGAGAGGTTAAATAAGCCTAGGAAAGGTCAGATGGCCTTAAGTTGTACCTAATTTGGAGGCCCAACAATCAGGGAGGTATAAATTTCTCATACAAGCTCCAAACAAGGTGATTCTTGCATCATTGGAAATGTATCAATGTGTATATGATGGAATGCAAGTCCATACTAAGTTCAGAACCACAAAAAGTGGTAATATAAGGCCTAAAAATGGTTCATGATTTTTTTAACCCCCAATTTTCCAAACTAGGACCATTGGAAAAATTGGCCTAGCAAGTTGATCCCTCCAATATTTCCACTCTGAAGACATTGATATGGATGATAAATAATGTAATGATCCAATCTAGATCGTCAAACCTTTTATTTTTAAAAATATCTCACTAACTTTGTTAAAAAAAATATCGATATCTAGCTTGATTAATGAAACCTAATGGTAAGTTTTGATGTTGTTTCCTCATTAACATAGGTCGATATTCTTGTAGCTCTTGAAGTTATTTCAGATTTTGTCCACCATAAATCCTTAAATCTTATAAAAATTTGCCTCACCTCTACCTTTTTCAATTTCAAAGGAAATTCCTAAGAACAAACCAAACACATTGTCAATGGATCTTCCTTATCACCTATAATAGAAAACATTTTCATGGAATACTTCAAAACATTAACTATTAATGGTTCCCCTTTAAAATTTAAATGCTGGTTCTGATTTATTGATGACGCCTTCGTTATTTGGCCCCATAGCCAAGCTTCCCTAAACTCGTCTATTTGACAATGTCAACAACTTACCTACCATATTCAACCAACCATGAAAACCCAACGAGATAATTTTCTAGACTTCCATTCCTACTGAGTTTTTCACAAAAATTCTTAGACTTATAGATACTCCATACCTAATCCCACCACCAACTTTCTCAAAAATATGTTGTCCTCAAAACTCGAATGCCTATAGCTATCAAAATTTTGCACAATATTAAGCAAGAAACAACCTCCCCATACTATTTTTGTCATCTTCATTAGATGAAGTCAAAAATGGATTATGGACCCTATTTTTTTAATATTTTTAGGATTTCATGGACTTATCCTTGGATTAATCATATAAATTACAAATATTTTTTTGTGAAATTGATCTTAAGCATTCTTCCCATATCTCAATACACATAAAGAAATTACTTTGATCTCTTCCCTTGACCTTTTCATCGATAATTTTCTTTTTGCAAACTTCAAAACTCATGAAAATTTAATTCATCACATCGCATTGAAGCTTCCTTGTATCATAATGTATTGCACTGATGTTTTGTCTTGGGGTACAATACACTGCATCACATGGAAATTCATTTCCACTTCCACATAATAAGGCCAAGAAAATTCTTAAACATTTTGATGTGTCATACCTCTTGAATTTTTCGCCCCTCATGGTGTGTTGCACTCAATAGATATTTCCCTTGTGATACATCATGATGTTTGAAAACTTCCAAGGCCGTGACATATCACATATAAAACATGTTTCACCACAACACAACACATTTTCCCAAGTTTTTCTCTCTTCCAATATATCACACTAGAAAAAGCTTTCCTTTGTGATCCACTATAGCAACTCGACGACAATTCTTTCTTTATTTTATATGGGTAAACTTTCCAAAGACGTGACATATCACAAACTCAACAACTTTTCTTAAGTTATATCAATGGTCTCCTATCACACCTCACTAAGTTTTCCACATGTATGACACTTTGGTTTGACCTCTATTGCCGAACATCTAAAAAAGTTTAAAGGAGTCAAAAGATCACATTTTATTTATAAAGGAACTTTGGCCCATTTTATTTTACCATTTCTTCTACTTGGTCGTCATTAACTTGTCCTTGAGCACATGGAAATCATCAAATCCACCAAGCACACGGAAAATCATAATGCCATAATGAATTTTTTTATATACTCGCTAGGACCTCCCAACCATTTTCCTTAGCATATGTATTCACTACTAGAAATATTTTTTTTGATTCCTTTAATTTTGCAATTTCCATGGATTTAAATCAACAAATTTACCTTAGCCAATTCCCTCTTACCACTTGGCCATGGGAACCACCAAAATTACCAAATAAGGGATAATGTGGGAATCTCTGTGTCTATCACTAGTCCATTTGGCTATATGGCCTCCAAGGATGGTGAATCCTTCCTCTTAATGATCAACCATAAAAAATATTTGTTCTTGCTAAAGGTTAATAGATAACCTATCTCCACTAGAAGTTACTCCTCATCTTCCCCCATTAAATTTGATGTGTCCAGATTTTAAACCATAATTGTAGTTTGAACTTTATAACCATTTTTTGACAAATATTTTATCTATATATCTTCCTCCATTGATCAACCCACCATATCATTGAGTCAATTTCAAAAAGGGTATAGTCCAAGGTATAAAAGAGTTTCAAACTCCCTCACTTAAGGCAATTGAGTTGTGTATCTCCAAGAAGGGTTAAAGTCTAAATTTGTTTGATGTGATCTATGTTACTTATGTGAAGTCAAAATTTCCAAGCCATGGTGCATAAATACATGAAAAATACATATGTTTCAAAGTCTCAAGATTGGCCTTGGGTAGAGCAAGCTCTTCACATCTCGGATTAAAAGAAGAAGGGTCAATCTTTATTTCTGAATTAGGACCCTAAAAAGGGAGAGTCCCTCTTTTCCTTTCTAGAACATGAACCAAGTACACATTTTCCACCACTAAGGACAAGCTCTAAATAATATGATTTTTGAGGGGGATTCACCTCCGCAGAATTCATAGGAATAAATATTCCACCAAACTAAAAATGACTAACATTAGAAGATAAGAGTATTTGAATCCCATGTTTTTGACATAGAGGAGTTGTAAGATGTTAAAATGGCTTACAAGGAGCCTATAAATTAGAAGAACCCCATCATTGAGTTCAACCTAGACCATAAGGAGGTAGTGTTAAAGATGAAAATTAGTATTCTAGGGATAACATATCCTAAGATGAAATGCTACATGGAAACTGACACAATCTCCAAGTGGGGAGATTTTTACTAGATGTTCCATGAAGAGACATTAGCCAATCCTAACAAATAATATATGGTTCAATCAAGTACTCTTAGTTACTTAAGGTGGCCACACATTTTGCCTTGTTTTTCCATGTAAGTACTAATGTCTCTCTCATTAGACATACTAACATTGATCATAGACTTATCTGAGACACTGATAGGAAAGCCATTGCTTCATTATAGACTTTTGTCATGGATAAATATTACAATTATGGAAATCTACTTAGAGAAAGGAGAATAGGAACATAACCAACCAACCTATTGGTGACTTTGTATAAGATTGCAGTAGCTCTCTTGAGGATGTTTTATAGTGAACAAGATCCCACAAAATTTGAGAAGTTACATGTTCCTTTAATTTATATTGTCACCAAAAAAACCATGATGATCAATTGGGGAGAAATCCTCTCTACTACCTTCATACAAGGCATCTTAGCATACAAACACACAACTCTTGGAATGCATTCAACCTTGTACATGGCATCTTTCTTATTACACTTTTGTCTGCATGATCAATGCTTCCAGGCATCTTACTTATTAGACATAGTCTGCATGATCAATGCTTCCCTAGATATGGGTTGGTAATGGAAATCCAATGACATACTGATACACATATATTTCTAGAATTTGTGGAAGCACAAGCAATAGATCCACTACGCCAGGATAAGTGAAGAATTTATAGTCCCCCCATATCAACCATTAATATGTGCATTAACTAATTGTATGTCAGATAAATCATTGAAACTCATTAGTGGGTTGGATGGTTGGTATGTCACTAAAAGGGGAACATATATAAGAGCTTTTAATGCCACAAAACTCATCATTTACTCCCTATGTCCATACCAATCAAGCCAAATCTCCATGAAATTTCCTACCACACATTTGTACATGGATTTCGAGTGGCTTTAACACAAGATAACAAATTTCCTTGTCCACACTACACTTGTATGTGGGGTCAAACTATTTTAAAGACATCAAGAAAGCAATAGAATGAGTAGAGATCTTGGAAACCTTCCATTTTGGGGAGCAAAGATAGGCCAGAGATATCACCTACTTGATGTGATTATCTAGCATTGTAAATCCTACAAACATAGGTGTCTATACTAGAATGAGGTGTGGCAGGAAGAATATTTCTACAAGAGACCTATATCTTTCAATGAAGTTCTTTTAAAAATTCTTCTCAACATTAGGTATGGGTGGCCTCTCATATAATCTCTTTCAAACAAGGTATAATTTTAGAAGGTTTCAAGGAAATGACAAAATAGAGGAACTAGGGGTTGTAACTGTCCAAGGGAATGTAATAAGTGCTAAGAAATAGTGAGTGTATAAGCTATATATGTCTAGGAGTGCCTTGTATCAAGGTCTATTTCTTACCAATTTTAGTTCCATCATTTACACCATTATAAGGCTATATTGTTTATGTGTTGACTATTCTTTGGTGAAATTTATGGCTATTATATCCATGTTACTCATATGATATTTATTTTTTTGAGATAGTAGATAGATGGTTATGAATTATTTATTGTTACAAACTACCTTGTTTACATTTATCATTCATGTTTATCTGTTTCTACTTCTTCTCTAACAATTATTTGTTTTGAAATTACAAGTAGGAATTTGTAATCAATCATGTATATACATACTGAGTTTTGGTCCTAGTTAGGATGATTAAAATAATTTAATTTTTCTACTTAAGAGTAATTACATACAACATGCTACATTTTGCATTTCCATCACCAACCCTACTCATTTTAAATTAATGGTTATTGGGTGAAAAATTGAATGGGTTTCCTATTTTAAATGATTTGAGATATAATTGTCTCAGGGGGAAGTTCCATTGGTGATCATTGTGATATTAAGTATTGTGCAAGCTAAGATACCCAAGATTCACACCCTCCCTATAATAACCCGGTCTACAAAGAGGAGGATTGTCGTAGGCCCCAAAGGTATAGTGATAGTAGACAGAATCGAGCTCATGTCACACTAGTATGAGCCCGAACTAGTTTTTTATTCCTATGGTACAAAAAATAATGATTTGAGATATACTAAAGATTTCATACTAGGGAGTGCCCCTATTTGTTGAAGGTCACTTTTCCAATGCCAATAGAAATTAGTGCTAAAAGGTGGACTTGAGTTGAATGGTTGGTAGAAAACCTAGTTAACATGTGGCTAACCTCTAAAATTTCCACCTCTAAAACTTTGCCTAGTCATTTTCACACTTGAGTTGATAATTATAAATTAGAATTTGTGTTCAAAGACACCTTCCCCACTTTCAAAAGTCACTAGTCATCCCCTGAACATCGTTTAATGTTTTATGAAATTGAAGTTAACACTTTATGTTGTCTTAGTTGGGCTTTCAATTGAAAAATTAAGGAACGCTCTATGGTACCTTTGCTACTTAGAGGAGGAAAAACTCATAAGATCCTTATTTAAACTCCTCAAGGCATTCTTATCAAATTCATAAAAGGATTAGTAGAACTTGTTTTGCAAGAGGTTACCCAACCCTTGAACCAAATTCCACGTCCATATTAACCTCAATCTCAACATTCTCCACGACATGACCCTGAACTGAATATAATAGCTAGTAAAGTATTGAATTAATTGATATCTAACAAAATGGCTAGCAAACAAGCTCATGTATCCACATGGATCCCTGAAGGATCTCACAATTTGGGAGGGCAACTCCATGAATTTCTTAAACGCTAACATAGGATTTTGCATAATTTTGCCTGAGACTAGTCATGTGTACTTGTAGATCATATAAATAACTTCTACCTTATTGTAATGTTGATGAACTTTGAACATGAAGATGTGGTATATTAGTTGTTTCCATACACTTTCGAGAGAAAAAACATTTGCCTAGAATTACAATGCACCAATAAGTTCTATCGTGGGTTGGGATAATTATGAGATGGACTTTAATAGAAAATCTAGTGAAGAGTAAACTTCAACTACTCCTGCAAAAGTGCCAATAACCATTAAAATAGAGAAGATATAATCGAAGACTTCAACCAACACTTCCCTGGTACTCTAAGCAAATTCCTTGTTAGCACCCGACCAATCAAGGGAGTAGTGGAACATAATTATACAACTAGTTTGCACACATCCAATACCATATTCATTAAGAGGATTGGTAAGATCACCTGGGTAGAGAATGAGGAATCTAAGGAGGTGGAGAAGGAAATGTTCACCTTAATAGGAAACCCAATGGGAGAAGACAGTGAAACTTTTTTTCATTGTCTTGACCAAGGGGGGATTTCAACCTTGAATCTAATGGTTTACATAATACTTCATAACACGACAATGATCAATTGACTTACCCCCTCATGGGCCAGAAAGGGAAAAATTTACTAAAGGAAAGAAACCCCTATTATTGACCAAGCTTAGAAAAAGGGACCCACCGATCTACAAGGTACGCTTAACCTAGTCAAGAAGCTATGTAATGAATTTGTTGACCTAAAAAATAAATACATGGAAGGAATTTCTAGTCAAAACCCATTTAGACCTTTCCATAAAAAGGGAAATAACTGACCCAAGCCCTAAGAGCCTTCAAATATGGATTTAAAATCTAGAGGAAGTGAGGGTAGTCAACCTCTGTATTCACACCAAGTGAATCATCTTCAAGGGACTTGTCCCCAGTGGTTCAAATCCACGAATTTGGTTATAAACCAACTACTTGATTGATAATCCCTCTTCAATAAGTCAACTGATGAAGTTGAGAATGAGGAAACTTAGGAGGAAAAGGTCACAACTAGAGAAGATAGTAGGTTCCTTTGGGGCTAATAATTTTTTTTGATAATGAGGTAGTAGGAAAGGTATCAATAGGAGATTTAGAGGCCATCCAAATTTCCCCCAATAATTATAGTTTCAGAAGTAAGGGACCTATACCTATTTCTATTGTTCCTGCTGTAAGCACTCAAGCATTTGGGAAAGTCACACCTCTATCTTAGAATAAGGGAATACTACTGCTCCTTAATCCAAACCCCCACCAATGTTGCTAAAAAAACCTATGAGTATAGTGTTATTAAAGACATGAAAAAAACTAAAGGTAACATCCCCATGTATGACATATGTGTCACACCTCAACATAGAGGTTCACTTTTGAATACCTTTAAATCTTTTCTCAATCAACAACAAATAACCATTGCCGCATTTGAAATTCAACACATACCCACTAAAAATAAAGTAAAAACTGAAAACAAACAAGAGGATAAAGTAGCACGTAATGTTACCATTGATGAAACTAGCATAGGACCACATTTAAAATCACATACACCTCCATTCTTTCTAAATTTTGAAATTTACAATTACAACGTGCATAACTATTTGATAGATTTAGATGTGTAATTTAATGTAATGCCTTACTTTGTTTATCAAAGAATAAATGTAGTTCCCTCTAAATTAGAAACCCATATTAGTTAATTAGATAGATCTAATGTAAAGGTTATGGGTGAATTGAAAAATGTCATGATCATATTAGCTTTAGAGTTGAGGTTTTGTCAAGTTGTTGATAATGTTATATATATCCCTAAAGCATTTATTGTTGAGTAGATATTGTTCACAGAAGTTGCAATGTAGATTTTCCACTAATTGGTCTCACTTGTAACTAAGGTGCAACGAATAAACAAATCAAATCAAGGTGGACAATGAATCCCATGAAACAAATTATTATAGAGTTGGAAGTTCATAATGAATCTATCTCCTTTTCTCCTTAAGTGGTAGGCCATTATTCTTTGGAAATTAAATATGGTTGTTATGCAACTCAATAGTAACCCCTTAAAATAGGCTCATAGTTTGAACTCCTTCATTGCACTTTGACTAATGTTGATGATTGTACAATAGTAGAATTAGCTAGCACTAGATCAATTAAAGTAGGCTTAGATACTAACATTTGGACTTTGTTTTTTAATGGTTCCATATCACAAAAGGGAGACAAAACATGTTGTATTTTAATAAACTTGCATAAATTAAAGGATCTAACTTCCCATCAATTAGAATAGTGCTACAATAACATGATTAAATAAGAAAAATTGGTTCAAGACATGAATAAAATTATTGACCTCAAGGCAAATTTCTTAGAAGTTTTTGTGACTCAAAGATCATTATTAGATAGGTAAAAGACTCCATGCATTGTTTTTCTCTAGTTTAAAATATTAATAATAGCATATTTGGAAGTTAACTGTTAATTTTGAATATTTAATATTTCTTCTATTCCTCAATTGAAAAATGTTGGTACGAACACTTTAGTTAACACAACTTCAATGTTTTCCTTGTTGAATAATGGTTTTTATTTTTAATTACTTTTTAAACCTTAAGAACTTCATAACATCACAAACTAGAGGGTATTTATCACAATGAGTAGATCATTGTGTTCCTCATAGATTCCAACACCTTCAAAGGATTCTTCTCTCAAAGAACAAAATATCTACCATTTTTTGGTCCTGATGATGGATCCCCTTTGGGGTTCGAAACGTCGACATGATGAATATGATACTGTGGATAATCCGGTAAATACTACACAAAATAACGACCACAGGAGCTTAAAGTCTTACATTACTTCCTTGTATGGAGGGGATACATGGAATGAGATTTGTCTTCTCGAAATCTCAAGGATAAAAATTGAGAGAAGAACTGTCGACCTACAATTTCTATATATACACTGGTCGGAGGATTCTTCTCTCAAAGAACAATATCTACCATTTTTTGGTCCTGATGATGGATCCCCTTTGGGGTTCGAAACATCGACATGATGAATATGATACTGTGGATAATTCGGTAAATACTACAAAAAATAACGACCACAGGAGCTTAAAGTCTTACATTACTTCCATGTACGGAGGGGATACATGGAATGAGATTTGTCTTCTCGAAATCTCAAGGATATATTCTTCTTTGTAGCATTACAATACAATATATATATATATATATATATATATATATATATATATTATATATATATATATATATATATATATATATATATATATATATATATATATATATATATATATATATATATATATTTATTTATATATTTCCATGGTATCCATAAACTGCTAATCCATTTACCATGGATTAGAATACAATTGTACCTCCTTAACCGAAACTATAAAACCATGGGATAAACCACCATGTTCCATAAAACCACTAAAGGAAAAAATCATGTGTTGAAGGCCACCAAAAATTGATGCAAAAAACCACCCCCTTTTTTTAGAAGCCGCCCTTGAAAATACTGAGTAGGGGAGGATTTTCCTGCCTTGTGACCCCCTTGCTACACCCAACAATGTACATGCGATAATAGTCATGCAAAGAATATAGTACATACCCAACATTATCCCACTTGTTGTTTTCTTTGCACACATGGGGTTGCACAAGTACATGATCAACAATCCATGGCAATAATGTCCATTGTTTCTATAGACCAAGATATCTTCACAATTCTTAGATATTTTGTTAATGAATATTTAACTTTCTTCAAAGTGTCCACCTTCACCAACAACACCTTCTTTCCTTCAACCATATCTCTTACAAAGTGATACTAAACATCGATATGCTTTGTATTAGAATGACACACTAGGTGGTTCATTATGAAGATTGCACTTTGACTGTCACAATCTATTGTCACAACTCATTGTACCAATTCAATACCTAAACACAATCTATGAAACCATACTACTTCATTGCTTTCTTGAGTGATTTTCATGTATTCAAATTCTATAGTTGAGAGTGCCACTACAAACTGTCTCTTTCTCATCCAACTGATTACTCCTCCAAATAGGCTAAATACATGTGCACTTGTAGATATTCTATGATCAATATCTCCAACCTAGTCTGCATCAACAAATCCATATATGTCCAACACTCTTTCCACCTTGGGCTTCCTTGGTAGCATAATCAATAATTATTAGTGCCATGGAAATACCTGGAAGCCTTCTTTACTATTGGCCAATGCTCCTTCGATGATTTTTACATATACCCTCTCAACACTCCCACTGCGTGTGTAGTGTCAAGTCTATTATAGACCATTGCATACATCAAACTTTCATCTACACTAGCATATCGAACATGGGACATGTCCTCTTCCTCTTCTCATGTCTTGGGACACTAATCTGCAAATAATTTCACACCTACATGAATAGCCACCTTCACTGGTTTACATTATACATATTAAACATCTACAATATTGTCTTGACATACTTTCTCTAATTTAACTAGAGTTTCTTGTTTACTTATTCTCTTTTAATTTCCATGCCAAAATTAAATTTGTAGCATCAAGATCCTTGATGTCAAATTTACAGGACAACTGAGTTTTCACTTCATGGATCCTTCATGTCAAATTTATAAGACTATTGCACTTACTGATATGTGACAATTTCTCAAGGCACACAAAAATGGGTAAATATATCCTCAAATAAAAAATATATAATGGCTTGCTCCGTAGCATGAAAAAGAGCTTTAGCCTCTACCCATTTATTTGTAGAAATTATGATGTATATTTGCAACTGCTCATGGAATTTTAATCAAAATCATAAGACACAAACCTACTATACTACTCTGCGGAATTCAATTCAGAATTTAGAAAAATAATCAGAAACATACAATAAGAAATAACACACATGCACAAAGTATTTTTCCAGGGGAAATCAATCTGCTAAAAACCCCTTTGCCTGCTTTCATTAACATGATGAATAGAGATGTATTACAATTGCTTGCTTGGACTGAGCACAACCTGTAAGTGAATAACTTATCTCTTTGTTCACTGGGAAGCTCTGACCTAGACTTAGTCAATTTATGCCTCTGCTTGAGCCCCTATTTCCTTGTGGAATTCCTGAGGAAATTAGGCCCCTATTATTTAGGAATTTCCTCCAAAATGATGATGCAATCCCCAAGGTTGATCATCTGACTGAATGCAACACCTGTACACTCAAGACTAGTCTACAAATTATGCAACACTAGCTATTTTGCGTTGATTGACCAGTTAACTAGATGATCACTGAGTTAGACTGAAGTCTCACTGCACAATTGACCTTCCACTAGTTCCTCCAACAATTAAAACTAGTTTAATTGAAAACAAATTGAAATAACTGACCTTGATTGATACAAATTAGCAATCACACATGCTTAAATGATATCCAAATCCTCTAACTCAAATTTATTGAGTTAACTGGGTGAAAAGAGTGATGACACCTCAGTTAACTCCATCCAAGTTTACTGCTAATGTGGAAATTCAAATTTTCTCAATTTAATCAGGGCAAAATCAAATTGAGATTTTCTTGCTGCATTTTTCAACACTCCCTCTTAGCAAGAAAGGGATTATCAACCACCCTTATCTTGCACCTATGGAACTCGAACTTCCATCTTGACAAGGCCTTTTTCAAAATGTCAACATCTTGTTCCTCTATCGGAATGTATTGTAGCAACATTATCCGCCTCTGCACGTAGTCTCGTACATGATGATATTAGATATCTATATGCTTGGATCAATTGTGAAATACCATATTCTCAGAGAGCTTAATGCAACTATGATTACCACAATATATCATAGTTGGATCCATCATCATACCAAACAACCCCACAAGTATCTTTCTCATCCAGATTGCCTCACATGCTGCTTGACATGAAACCATGTACTCTGCTTCCACCAAGCTGAGTGCCACAGATCTTTGCTTCCTGCTGTACCAGGAAACCACTATAGAACCAACACTAAAAATTCCACCTGAAGTACTCTTTTGATCAAATGGACTTCCGACCCAATCTACATCTATGAAGCCACACAACTTCACTCCCTCTGTTCATATGTACCATAATCCATACTGAGTAGTTCCTTTGAGGTACTAGAAAACATGCTTAATTGCCTTCCAAAACAAGTTGGTTGGCTTAACCACAACTTGTCTCATCTAGTTGACTGCATAACACATATATGGTCATGTGTTCACTAGATACATCAATGAACCCACTAGCTACTGATAAATGGGAGCATGCACCTCTTCAGCTAAAGCGGCATCCTCCTTCCTCTAGTTGGTCGCTAGAGGTGTCTCCATGGGTTTGGAACTCTCCATGTAGAATCTCTATAATATATCATTTACATACTTTCCTTGAGACACAAATAGTTCCCCATTGCCTTGCCATACTTCCAACCCGAGGAAGTAGTGCAAGAGACCTGTTAGCCTCCTGTTGCAACAGGGTTTCATCTTTCATGATTGACATTTTTACATGCCAAATATGTCATACTTTGCAAGCTGCAGTGTTCCATATTTCCAGAAGAGACCAAAGAAGAAAGCCATGAAGTGTGCTAGTCCAAATGCCATTGCTGATTCCAATTTTGATGAGTTGTTCCAGTTTTGAAGAGTTTTCATTTAAGAGAGGTCCAAACAGTCTAATCTTGGTCTCCCTAGGTTTCAATTTCCTGTTTTAGAATATAGAGAATGATATCCGTCCAAACAGTTTAATCCTGGAAGATTTGTAGATAGGTAGAGAATCAAAGGGACCCAACTGTTTAATCTGGGCCCTGGCAGAAATAAGTGCAGATTTAGATAGGAAACATTCAAAAGAAAAATTGTAAATCTGGGTCTGCAAGTCTAAGTGCACCCAATTCAAAAGAAGAAAAAATGTTAGGAAGGTAGGCTGGGTAGGTAGCTGTGTGGTTGCAGAATGATAATTTATGATCAATTTTGTGTTACAAAGTGCTTTATCTTTACAGATCACAGTGCAGGCAGTTTTCATTCAAAGGATCTCAAAGGTGGACATCACTAACTCCCCCTTCTTCTAATTCCCCAAGTCACTTACTAACTTCGCAAAGAGGTCAAGATCTGCTTGATTCCTCTTAGTTTCATCATCATCCATATCAGTTGCCTTGGTGAAGATCTGCTTCACTCAAGGATTTTATTTCTTTTCAAACTCTATTCCCCAAAATTAGCCTAAGGTCCCTGACCTTGGCGCCTGCTTATCATCTCCATATTAACTACTAACTCTAGTATATAACTCCCTATCAGTTTTCCCCCTTCCCCTACTAAAACTTTGTATATAAAATTCCCCTATGTAAATATCCCCTCCCTGGCAATATAGCCATATTTTTTATAAGTCCGGGAAAAAATGGTCCATCCGGGGCTGTTTTTAGCCCATTCGAGTCATAACAGGGGTTAGATGACACCTGGTCATGCTAACAACCTTCCCTAGCCCTAAAACCCTCAAAAACCCACTTTTTACCCCCTTATCCTAAGTTTCGAGCATAAATTGTTAAACCCGCGTGCAAAAAACCTATGTTCTACCCCTTTTCCCTACGCCCTAACTATAAATATCATAACCCGCCCATTTTAAACCCCATAACCCACTTTCCCTAAGTTTAAACCACCTGCGCGCGTTATTAAATTTGGAATATTCTGCGCATATTCCCCGCCCGTATACCCCCGCCGCCTCACCATCGCCGCCAGCCGTCCGATCGCCCTGTGCCCAGATCGACGGTTGGCGGGCCGTCCCATCTCCAAACCGCCCGAAGGTTAGCGTCCGGGAGATGGGCGGTATTGCCGCCGTACTCCCGCCACGCGTCACCTCCTGGGCTGTGGCGGAGCCCCTTCTGACAAAACCGCTCATGCCCAAAGGCGGTGCGCCCCAAAACCAGAAACCGCCCCCTGCCTGGTGACATCACCTGCCTGCGTCACCCCCCTGCCCAGTCACCATGACATGTCATCCGCCTGCGTGGCCCTCCTGCCACTGTACCGCCGAGTCACCTGCCACGTGTCCTACCACATCTTCAGAGCCGCCGTACTGCCACGTCACCTCTGTACATGATGACGTCATCATGCTGACATCATCCCGCCACGTCATCATGCTGACATCATCGCTGACGTCACCCGCCGTATGAGGTCCCATCGCTGACGTCATCATCACTTTTTTGGTGCGAAGGGCGAAAATCGCACTCCGGAGCCCCGAAATCAGTTTCTGAGGCAGTTTTTAATGAGCGATTAGCGCCTATCGCTCATCGCTGGATAAATTAGGCCTGAATGGGGAATTTTTAGGGAATCTTTTCATTTTGCAGCCCCCAGCAAGCCAGAAAGGCGCCGAATGACCCATTTTTCTTCGCGAAGCTTGCCGAAAGGAGCAGAAGACAGTTCTAGAGGAAACAGAGGCCGAACAGCGGCCATTAATTTGTGATTAGACCCACAGCAAAGGAAAACAACGGCCTAGTTTATTGTCAAAGAGTATCAGAGGAAGAAGAAGAGCCAAAGAGTATCAGTCAAGATTTTTTAGGGGCTCGAAGCACCTGAACATTGATGAGCCCCCCAGAAAGTCAAATCAAGAGGCGTAAGCCCATCCTTGCCCTCAAATCACAGTTAAAGCTTTAAATGCAGACAGACAGCAAAGAAGCAGAAACCCATACACATTTATTGCAGAAAACACTGCACCAAGCCGCCAAGGACTACATCATTTACTCAGTTTTGATACGGCAGCCCTGAGCGCAGCCCGAGATATTTTTTTGCATTTATTTCTGGATAGGATTAGGTTAAGTAATCATCTTTCTTTCAGACCTGTTTAGGTCAAGTTGTAATAAAAGCAGTTGTAGAGAGTTTTTCCCTATATATACCGCCCTCTACATTGTTACAAGGGTTGGAAAATTGAGAATTTTCACTAGAGACTCGCATTGTATACCTGGTTTTTTCTATAATCAAAGATTGCTGAAAGCTTGGAGAGCAAACTGTCTGTTGTAAATGAATGTTTTTGGAGATATGAAGATGGAATTCTTGTGCTATAGTCTGAAGCAATAAGTGCATCTTACCTCTGTTTATTGTTTACCACTATCTAAATAGCAGAAAGAAAGAATAGCTTAGAATTTGTTTAAGTACACTCTATGCTCAATTTCTGCTGTTTCTTTATGTTTTCCTCTGAATGAATTGGTTATGAATTTGAATTCCCCTGGGCTCATATTTACCCCAATTCACCTGTGTTTGCCAATTATCTAGGGATTCTTTACTGCCCCTAGGTAGAGCTCTGTTATCCCCATCTGTTAAGCTGATTGAGAGATTCTTAACTGCCTCTCATTACTTAGCATTATTTCCATCATTTAAACCTGAAATATTGTTTCATGCGCAGCTATCTTGCTCCATTTTCCCTCTCTTGTGACCGAAGAAATGCACCAGCAGTTACCCTCCTTGACTCCACGCCCAATGGTTTGAAACTTCCAGACTATGCCTTGCCTCTCTGTCTGAAAACATCAACTTTCCGACCAAAAACAAAACAAAAACCCTCTGAACTCAAAACCTAGCCTAAAATCCTTTTCAACAAAGCTAAATCTAAAAGAGAGAGCCCTCTCTGATTGTAGGTTGGCTAGAACCTGCAGTCCAAAGTTGGTCTATGGTTACCTCGGCCGTATCCTTTTCCGGAGCTTAAGGACAACCTGAGTGATAACATAATGGCGACTCCGCTGGGGAACTTCCTCAGATAGTTTCATGAAGAAGGTAAGAAAGCTCCGCTGAGACCATAAATCAAACTTTCCAATTGCTGTTTATCTCTTAAAACTACAAATGAAGCCTGAATGTCAGCCAGGAAGCCTTTGAAACTGTTTTTTTCTTTGCATTAACATGAGTAAATAAATGCTGCTTCAGTGAATGTTCATGCTAGTTTTAAGTTACAAATAAGATGTCCCAAATTTTAATTAGTCCCTTGTTGATTACAAAAACATTCCCAGGAAAAATACCCAAAAAACAATTCAGAAGCTGGCTCCCAAGAAAAATCCACGATATACAAGGTCAAATCCAGATCCCAACCCTCCAGCTGTTTTTGAAAACCCTAACATAATCTCGAAAATCCTTAGGAAGCAAGAAAGACAGGAAAATTTTGCTGATTTGAGCCCTGAAACAGCTTACCCTAGCTGTATTCCGACTCCTGTCAAGGTTTTGTTCCGTTCAACCCCTATTTCCCTTAGTTCATCATCTACATCTCGTAGTACTCCTTCCACACCTTCATTCACTATACATACTAACACTACTGTTGTTTCCAACGTTCCAGTTACTCCTGTGATCCCCGTTACTCCAGTTGTCCCATTTATCCCCGTTGTTCCACTTATACCTGCCAATATGGCTAATAGATATGCACCCCTGCAATTACCCGCTAATGCTGGGGCTTTACCTCAAGAGTACCAATCTAAAATCACATATTTTGACAGCACCGGTCCTTTCACAACCCTTCAGCACACCAAAAAGATGCAAGACTATTTTGAAAACTATGAGATTGATGATGATAGTGTAAGAATGAGAATTTTTGTTCAGAGTTTAACAGGTGATGTAAGAACTTGGTTCAGATCACTTGCTGCAAATTCCATAACCACCCCAGATGAGCTTTACCAATCCTTTACCAACAGATGGGAGAAAAAGAAAGACCCCTTGCACATACTAGCTGAATATGATACGATCAAACGAGGTCCTCAAGAGACTGTTTTGGAGTACTGTGCAAGATTCAATAATGTATATAACGCAATACCACAGAACTTAAGGCCTCCACCCGACCTTGCCTTGTACAAATTTCCCGATGGATTCGACCCGGATATGGCATACCAGTTAAAAGAAAGAGCTCCTCAGACCCTTGCGGACATGCAAAATGTTGCTGTCAGCGTAGAAGCCAATTTAATTGCCAAAAGAAACAGAGCTAGAATGGAAAGAAGAACCACCTTTAAGGAAGAACCCTCAGCTTTTGATCAAAAGCTTGATGCTATCATCAGTGGCCTGCAAAGGCTGGGAGAAAGAGTAGAAAATGTTGAGAGAAAAGCATCATGGGAAGGACAACAGTCTAATACCATAAGGAACCCAAATTTTAGGAAAATGCAGAACACAAATGCTGGTAGGCCTAACCAAGACCATGATATAAGACCCCCTTTCCAAGATAATTATGTTGAAGGATCTACTTCTAGTGAACCCATAGAGGACACTCACATGAACTTAATGGATCTAAAGGGCGAGCACCAAACTGTCCTGTCCCAAGGAGACCAAAATGAACCCGATTACAATCAGTTTCAGACTAGGTCTGGCGAGTGTTTTGATTTTAAACAAGGTTATGATACCGCTGTGTATGAAGTACACAAACAATATAAGCTGAGAACTAGGACCATTGACATTTCCGAACCTAGTAAAACAAAGGAAAGCAAACAACCCAACAAGACTAAAGGCAAGGCTGTCATAACAGAACCAGCTGATATACCTGTTCCAAACCCGCATCAAGTGACTGTAGAAGACATAACAAAAATAGAGCCTTCCAAAGATCTGCCTTTCCCACCTCCTTCCTCGAAAGAAAATTCAAACAGCGTTCCAAAAAACCCTTTGGAAATTGTAAAACCGCAAGCAAAAACTTCCCATAACGCTGAAAAACTAGAGCAAATCGCAGACAATTCAAATGAAACAGAAAAAACTGCCATTATCAACACCAAGACTCCAATGGAAAAGCCATTTAATTTAGAGACAAAAATAGCTAAGTTAAAAATATCCATTGCCCTCTCAGAACTTGCCAAACACGATGTATATAGGCAGCAAATTCAAAGATCACTTCAAATGCCAGAGGTTAAGGATGATGTAAATGTTTTAGACGACACCCCAGAGCTGCTGTTTGGCCCAGAAGTTAATGGAAAATCAACACATGGACCGGTCCCACCCTTTTATGTCAGTTTGCATATACATGACAAAGTTTTGCACAACGCTATGTTTGACTCAGGGGCATCGCACAATCTTATGCCCAAAGCAGTTATGGAAAAACTGAATCTTGATGTTACAAGACCTTACAAAGATTTATACTCATTTCACTCAAGTCAAGTGAAATGTCTAGGCCTCATCAAAGACTTGTGTGTCTCCTTAGTCCAATATCCCAACAAGACCATCCTCATGGATGTAGTGGTTGCTGACATTCCACCAAAGTACGGTATGCTCCTGTCAAGATCATGGGGAGCAAAGCTCCAAGGATCCCTTCAATTAGACCTTTCCTATGCCACCATTTCGGTCTTTGGGCAATCAAAGAGATTGTATAGAGAAACGCTCATGAAATATGTGGTAAGTAGTGAGAGCAAGCCTGAAAATTTTCCCATTTACTCAATCCACTCTGATATGGATTCCTTTATTTTGTTTAATGATGATACAAATTCTCCAATTGATAATGAGCCCTTCACTCTAGAGCAACAAGCACACATCAACGAAGAATCAGTTGCACACACTGATGAAACTGTCACAACAGCTAATGCAACCAGCATACCAAAAGAACTTTCCCAAATAGAAGTTTCGAATCTGCCCAATCCTAAGCTGACTGACACTTTAGGCATCAACCACAAGCAGGAAATCACATGGTATTTAGAATTTGATGGCTCTGTTAACAAGTTAGGAGCAGGGGCAGGTGTCTGGATTCACAATACATATAACAACCATGCAGAAGGTCATGCCTACAGACTGAATTTTAAATGCACAAATAACATGGCAGAATATGAGGCTCTGTTGCTAGGCCTTAAACTCCTCAAAGCTCTAGGAGTTGCAAAAGTGTCTATTTTAGGAGACTCTGATTTAATCATACAACAGATGAAAGGCAATTTTGTAACCAATGACAATAGAATGAGAGCCTATAGGACCGCTACTACTAATATACTCCAGGCATTCACTGAATTCAAGCTTGACAATATTTCCAGAAATCACAACATTCATGCACACAGCCTAGCCACCTTTGCTAGTACATGCAAGCTTCCTTTTGACTCAAACCATCACTTCACAGCTGAAATAAAACATAGGCCCGCTGTCCCAAATAACGTTAAAGATTGGCAAGTATTCGAAAATGATGCCCAGATTAATAATTTCCTCACCCTTGAGCATGAGTTTTCGAATATTAACATCGACATGGATGCTATGAATGGCTCCCAACACCAAACAAATGAAAATCAGCAAGATATAACAGCTGCAACAGTCAAGCAAATCCTGAAACCAACTATTTTTGACAAAGAAAACATAGAACAGCTGAAACAAATACACTTGGAAGATATAGCCAAAACAGAGGCAAACATCATTCACTTAAAGGATAACTTTTTGCCTACTGGCCTAACCCCATTAGAAGACATGTTTGACGCTAATGACGTGCCAAGAAAGCCAAAATTGCAGCCCATAAACACTGATATAGAGGAACACAACATTGGGACAACAGAAAAGCCAAAAATGATCAAACTGTCCAAAAATTTACCACCTGATCAAAAGCCCAAGTACATTGACTTATTCAAAGAGTTCCAAGATGTATTTGTTTGGAGCTATGAGGATCTGAAATCCTATGACACCTCGGTGATCCAACACACCATTCCTTTAAAACCAAACCAGAAACCCTTCAAACAGAAACTTAGAAGAATTAACCCTATGCTTCTTCCCCCGATTGAGAAGGAAGTAAAGAGGATGTTTGAAGCAGGCATCATAGCACCCATCAGATTTTCTGAATGGGTGTCCAATCTTGTTCCTACGAGAAAAAAGACAGGTGAAATTAGACTTTGCGTAGATCTCAGAAATTTAAACCAAGTCTCCCTAAAAGACCATTACCCTTTGCCTAAAATGGACCACATCCTACAAAGGGTAGTGGGATCATCTAGAATCTCCTTGCTAGATGGTTTTTCAGGTTTCAACCAAATACTTGTTCACCCAGATGACCAAGACAAAACAGCTTTTACCACACCCTGGGGAACATTTAAGTATGTAAAGATGCCACTTGGTCTTAAAAATGCTGGTGCTACATTTCAACGTGCAATGGATATTGCTTTTGCCAAAGAAATACATGACTTCCTAGTTGTCTACCTTGATGACTTAACCCCATTTTCCAAATCTGATGAAGAACACCTTAAGCATCTCAGGCAAATTTTCATGACATGTAGGAAATATGGCATTTCCTTGAACCCCAAGAAGTCTCTGTTTGGCCTTGAAGAAGGAAAATTACTTGGCCACATCATATCAAAGGATGGGATCAGAATTGATCCCGAAAGAATACAAGCCATCCTCCAAATCCCATTTCCGAGAAACATTAAAGAGCTACAAGCATTCCTTGGGAAAATCAACTTCTTGAGAAGATTTATTCCAAATCTAGCTGAGCTGATAAGATTGTTAAGAAACATGTTAAAGAAGGATGCCAAGGTAAAATGGTCTCTTGAAACCAAGCAAGCATTTGAGAGTATCAAATCAGCCTTAACACAAACCCCTGTCCTAACTAGCCCACAGTTTGACAAAGATTTTATCATATTTTCGTTTGCATCTGATCACACTATAGCCGCTGTCCTTTTGCAAATGGATGAACAGGGAGCTGAAAAACCAATCGCTTTTTTCAGCAGAGCCTTAAGAGACACCCCTTTGAAGTACCCAATAATGGAAAAGCAGGCCTACGCACTTGTTAAGGCCATCAAGGATTTCAGAGTGTACATTTTATATTCACATGTGATTGCCTATGTCCCACATGCTACTGTAAAGGACATAATGACTCAAGAGGGATTAGAAGGAAAAAGAGGCAAGTGGATTGCAAACATCCTTGAATATGACATAGAAATAAAACCAACCAAGCTGATAAAGGGACAAGGTTTAGCTAAACTTATGTCCGAAACAAATTTTCAAGCCTTAGAGATTAACCAGCTGGACAATGAACCAGAGCTGGCGACTCCACAGATCAGTGAAATCTTTTTACAATCCCCATGGTACGCTGATATATGATTTGTATTGTTAAACCTGTGTGCTCCCCCAGGATTGTCCAGAACCAAGAAAAGATTTTTGAAAATGAAGGCTTTAAAGTTTTGTGTTATAGATGGTGCATTATTTTGGAGAAATCATGAAGGTATATTGCTTAATTGTTTAACCATGAATGAAACTAACAATGTCATGAAAGAATTCCATGCAGGTGACTGTGGAGGACATCTATATTGGAAGTCCACTGCTGATAAAATTATAAGGGCTAGTTTTTATTGGCCCTCTCTTTTTGCAGATGTAAAGAAGTTTGCCATGTCATGTCACAAATGCCAAATTTTTGAGGGCAAGAGAAAGCTGTTACCCCTGCCCCTTAAACCCATCTCAACCGAACAACCTTTTCAACAATGGGGTCTTGACTTCATTGGAGAAATCCATCCCTCTTCCTCAGGCCAACACAAATGGATCCTAACAGCCACCGACTATTTCACTAAGTGGGTTGAAGCCATTCCCTGTAGACAAGCCAATGACATCATCATTATCCAATTCCTTGAGTGCAATATCCTGTCTAGATTTGGCTGCCCTGAGAAAATCATCACTGACAATGCCGCTACCTTTAAGTCCAAAAAGATGATCAATTTTTGCCACATATTTCATATTACCTTGGGCCACTCCACAGCCTATTACCCTCAAGGTAATGGCTTGGCCGAATCATCTAACAAAAGCCTCATCAACATCATAAAGAAAGTGCTGGAAGAAAACAAGAAGAACTGGCACAAAAAACTGGTAAATGCCCTATGGGCAGATAGACTTTCAAGCAAAAGATCAATTGGGATGAGCCCTTATGAGCTAGTATATGGCATGGAGGCTAGATTTCCTTCATCCCTGGGCATTCCTACTATCAAACTGTTACAAGAGATTCAGGCTGAACCAAATGACATCCAAAGAAGGATTAATCAGACTATTCATCTTCAGCAAACCAGAGAACAAGTTTATGACAGAGCTCAAATCTTGCAAGAAAAACTCAAAAAGATGTTTGATAAGAGAGCTAAGGCTGAGGATTTCAATGTTGGTGACAAAGTTTTAAGACGGGACTCAAGAAGGGAAGACAAGGGCAAGCATGCCAAGTTTGATTTTCTATGGAGAGGTCCATTGGTTATTTCTGCTGTTCAGGGAAATAACACTTATTTTCTCAGATCTATAGAGGACAGCACTGCCGAAGAAGGCCCTGTCAATGGCCGTATGCTGAAACATTACCATGATCCCGTTTAAGGGACACAATGCAGTTTTGTATATATCTTTGTACAGTCTTATTTGTGTATATCACCACTCTGTTTTTATTTTTGTATAAGCAGGCCGATTGTTTAAAGAACAACAGTAAATTCTGTGAAGACGTAGCTGATGCAAGTGCCCCAGTTCTGAAAACTTTGTCTTTGCACCAATTTCAGCAAAACAACAAAAGGAAAACTGTCACATTACAAGCAATTCATGGTAGAAAAGAACTATCCGCAATCAAAGGCATGTTCCAGCAGCATTGTACATAATTATCAAGCACGCAGAAGAAAGCAGGCGATGTTGTACAGTTCACAGTAATTCAGTTGAGGAGGAGGTTGTTCATAGTTCAAAGTTTATATTTTTAGCAGCCAGAACAAATGTTTCCAGTCTACAGCAACCACAGAAGATCAAGGCAGTCTGACCTGCTGTTCTTGGCTTTTCACAAGGAAAAGCCATCCCCAAGTGGAGCCACTGTTAGCCTCCTGTTGCAACAGGGTTTCATCTTTCATGATTGACATTTTTACATGCCACTGCTGATTCCAA
Source organism: Pinus tabuliformis (assembly GCA_031772625.1). Classification (NCBI taxonomy): domain Eukaryota; kingdom Viridiplantae; phylum Streptophyta; class Pinopsida; order Pinales; family Pinaceae; genus Pinus; species Pinus tabuliformis. The sequence continues at coordinate 528,707,686 of CM062819.1, read as the reverse complement.
TTTTGATGAGTTGTTCCAGTTTTGAAGAGTTTTCATTTAAGGGAGGTCCAAACAGTCTAATCTTGGTCTCCCTAGGTTTCAATTTCCTGTTTTAGAATATAGAGAATGATATCTGTCCAAATAGTTTAATCCTGGCAGATTTGTAGATAGGTAGAGAATCAAAGGGACCCAACTGTTTAATCTGGGCCCTGACAGAAATAAGTGCAGATTTAGATAGGAAACATTCAAAAGAAAAATTGTAAATCTGGGTCTGCAAGTCTAAGTGCACCCGATTCAAAAGAAGAAAAAATGTTAGGAAGGTAGGCTGGGTAGGTAGCTGTGTGGTTGCAGAATGATAATTTATGATCAATTTTGTGTTACAAAGTGCTTTATCTTTACAGATCACAGTGCAGGCAGTTTTCATTCAAAGGAGCTCAAAGGTGGACATCACTAACTCCCCCTTCTTCTAATTCCCCAAGTCACTTACTAACTTCCCAAAGAGGTCAAGATCTGCTTGATTCCTCTTAGTTTCATCATCATCCATATCAGTTGCCTTGGTGAAGATCTGCTTCACTCAAGGATTTTATTTCTTTTCAAACTCTTTTCCCCAAAATTAGCCTAAGGTCCCTGACCTTGGCGCCTGCTTATCATCTCCATATTAACTACTAACTCTAGTATATAACTCCCTATCAGTTTTCCCCCTTCCCCTACTAAAACTTTGTATATAAAATTCCCCTATGTAAATATCCCCTCCCTGGCAATATAGCCATATTTTTTATAAGTCTGGGAAAAAATGGTCCATCCGGGGCTGTTTTTAGCCCATCCGAGTCATAACAGGGGTTAGATGACACCTGGTCATGCTAACAGCCTCTTCCCTAGCCCTAAAACCCTCAAAAACCCACTTTTTGCCCCCTTATCCTAAGTTTCGGGCATAAATTGTTAAACCCGCGCGCAAAAAACCCATGTTCTACCCCATTTCCCTACGCCCTAACTACAAATATTGTCCGATCGCCCTGCACCCAGATCGACGGTTGGCGGGCCGTCCCATCTCCGAACCACCCGAAGGTTAGCATCCGGGAGATGGGCGGTATTGCCGCCGTACTCCCGCCATGCGTCACCTCCTGGGCTGTGGGGGAGCCCCTTCTGACAAAACCGCTCATGCCCAAAGGCGGTGCGCCCCAAAACCAGAAACCGCCCCCTGCCTGGTGACATCACCTGCCTGCGTCACCCCCTGCTCAGTCACCATGACACGTCATCCACCTGCGTGGCCCTCCTGCCACTGTACCGCCGAGTCACCTGCCACGTGTCCTGCCACATCTTTAGAGCCGCCGTACTACCACGTCACCTCCGTACGTGATGATGTCATCATGCTGACGTCATCCCGCCACGTCATCATGCTGACGTCATCGCTGACGTCACCCACCGTACGAGGTCCCATCGCTGACGTCATGCTGACATCATCATCACTTTTTTGGCGCGAAGGGCGAAAATCGCACTCCGGAGCCCCAGAATCAGTTTCTGAGGCAGTTTTTGATGAGGCCTAAATGGGGAATCTTTAGGGAATCTTTTCATTTTGCAGCCCCCAGCAAGCCAGAAAGGCGCCGAATGACCCATTTTTCTTTGCGAAGCTTGCCGAAAGGAGCAGAAGACAGTTCTAGAGGAAACAGAGGCCGAACAACGGCCATTGATTTGTGATTAGACCCACAGCAAAGGAAAACAGCAGCCCAGTTTATTGTCAAAGAGTATCAGAGGAAGAAGAAGAACCAAAGAGTATCAGTCAAGATTTTTTAGGGGCTCGAAGCACCTGAACATTGATGAGCCCCCAAGAAAGTCAAATCAAGAGGCGTAAGCCCATCCTTGCCCTCAAATCACTGTTAAAGCTTTAAATGCAGACAGACATCAAAGAAGCAGAAACCCATACACATTTATTGCAGAAAACACTGCACCAAGCCGCCAAGGACTACATCATTTACTCAGTTTTGATACGGCAGCCTTGAGCGCAACCCGAGATATTTTTTTGCATTTATTTCTGGATAGGATTAGGTTAAGTAATCATCTTTCTTTCAGACCTTTTTAGGTCAATTTGTAATAAAAGCAGTTGTAGAGAGTTTTTCCCTATATATACCGCCCTCTACATTGTTACAAGGGTTGGAAAATTGAGAATTTTCACTAGAGACTCGCATTGTATACCTGGTTTTTTCTATAATCAAAGATTGCTGAAAGCTTGGAGAGAAAACTGTTTGTTGTAAATGAATGTTTTTGGAGATATGAAGACGGAATTCTTGTGCTACAGTCTGAAGCAATAAGTGCATCTTACCTCTGTTTATTGTTTACCACTCTCTAAATAACAGAAAGAAAGAATAGCTTAGAATTTGTTTAAGTACACTCTATGCTCAATTTCTGCTGTTTCTTTATGTTTTCCTCTGAATGAATTGGTTATGAATGTGAATTCCCCCGGGCTCATATTTACCCCGATTCACCTGTGTTTGCCAATTATCTAGGGATTCTTTACTGCCCCTAGGTAGAGCTCTGTTATCCCCATCTGTTAAGCTGAATGAGAGATTCTTAACTGCCTCTCATTACTTAGCATTCTTTCCATCATTTAAACCTGAAATATTGTTTCATGCGCAGCTATCTTGCTCCATTTTCCCTCTCTTGTGACCGAAGAAATTCACCAGCAGTTCCCCTCCTCGACTCCATGCCCAATGGTTTGAAACTTCCAGACTATGCCTTGCCTCTCTGTCTGAAAACATCAACTTTCCGACCAAAAACAAAACAAAAACCCTCTGAACTCAAAACCTAGCCTAAAATCATTTTCAACAAAGCTAAATCTAAAAGAGAGAGCCCTCTCTGATTGTAGGTTGGCTAGAACCTGCAGTCCAAAGTTGGTCTGTGGTTACCTCGGCCGTATCCTTTTCCAGAGCTTAAGGACAACCTGAGTGATAACAAGACCCATGTCCTTCATTTCAAATTCCCTTGCAAGGTTCTCCTTTCAAGATCTTATTAGTTTCTCATCACCAGTTAAAATCAAATAATTAACATATAAGACAATAATAAGCAATATACCTTCTACCAAAATATGATATAGGTTTGCATCCACTTCACTTTTGGTGAAGCCAAAACTAGTGAGATAATTGTCGATCGTAATGTACCAAGCACGAGGTTCTTGTTTGAGATTGTACACCACTCGCTTGAGTATGCACACATGAGACTCTCAATCAAATGTCTCAAAACCGTCTAGTTTCTCAATGTACACCCCTTCCTCAATAACCCCATTGAGGAATGTTGTTTTTACATCCATTTGGTGGATCTTCCACCCATATGTAAAACTAGTACAAGAATTGATCTGATGGATGAATACCTTGATACAAGAGAAAAGGTTTCCTCATACTCAATTCCCTCAACTTGAGAGAATCATTTAGCCATAAATCTAGCCTTATACTTCTATATTCTTCCTTCTGTTGCATGATTCACTTTGAATATCCATCTCGAACCCACTACTGATTTATCTACTGGTCTTGGGACCAATTCCCAAACAATGTTCTTTACAATGTATTCGTATTCTTCCACTTTTGCATCAACCCAAACAAGTTTCTCTACTGCTTCCTCGAAAGAGGATGGCTCAGTCTCTACAAGCTCAGCCATTAGAACCATGTAGCTAGTGTACTTTTCTGGTGGCCTCCTTTTCCCCCGCAAATTTGAAGGAGCTCCCACATTCTCCCTCGCATCCTGCACAAGTCTATCCACTTCACTAGTTCTTTTTCTGCATTCTCTAGATGGTTTTTATTGAGTGGGTATCTAGACTCTCTTCTCCTCAGTTTGTGGTTGCTCCACAACTTCCCGAGGCTCCTCCTTTGGAGCTAAAATCTCCTCTTCTAGTGGGATTTGAAGCTCACTCTCAAAAGAGCACCACATCGCTTTCTCCTCATCAAAATTTATATCTCTTTGCACAAATTTCATTTTGAGGGATGGAAAGTACACATGGTAGTTGTGAGGAGTTTCTGTGTAACCCACAACTACTCCCAACTCTACTGTCGACTCAAGCTTCTTCCTCGAATATTTGGAGACATGGTAGTAAACAGAGGCTCCAAAAATCTTGAAGTGCAACACATATGGATTTCTCACTGAGAAATCTTCCTTCAGTGTGATTATACCAAGAATTCGATGAGGACTCCAGTTCTGCAAATAGAATGTTGTGTTACATGCCTCTTCCCACAAATACATTGGCAGGCCTTGGTCATGTAGCATAGCTCTCGTAGTTCGAACAATGTTACGTTTCCTTCTCTCAGCTACCCCATTCTGCTACGGGTTGTGGGGTGATGTCAACTCTCTTTGAATTCCTTCTTTCGCAGTAAAATCCTTGAATTCATTCGAAACATACTCACCTCCACTATCGCTCCTGAGAGCCTTAACCTTCTTGCCGATCTCTTTCTCGACTAGTGCCTTGAATTCTACAAACATGGAGAATGTCTCATCTTTCTTCTATATGAAGAATATCCAACACTTCCTCGAGAAATCATCAACAAATATAACATAGTATTTATGTATGGTAGTGGAGTTTGTCGAGAAAGTTCCACAAACATCAGAGTGGACTCTTTCCAAGACTACATGTGCTTTTGTTTATCGATCATGGAATGTGGATTTCACATACTTCCCTGAGGAACAACCCTTGCATACATCTTGTTGCTCAAGTGCTCCCTTAGGGAGGCCAATAATTATTTGTTGCATAACTTTTAGGGTGCCATGATGCAAATGACCCAATGTTCTGTGCTAGAGCTCATTGACATCTCAAATCTGCACTTTCTTTGACCTACTGCTTAATGCAACACAATATTTCGCATCCAACTTGTAAAGTTTCTTCACCCAAACCCTGATCTGCTTCACATGTTTAGTGGCTATTTGTCTCAAGAATGTTTTCCCTTTGCTGAAGATGACATCATAACCACAGTCTTCCAAAACTGCTATAGAGATGAGATTTATCTTTAGGCTGGAACAAACATGGCATCCTTGAGTCTGAGAGGGTATCCCAACTCCCTCTGAAAGGTGACTATACCAATCTCGGTCGCACTGTACCTTCCATCGTTCCCAAATCAATATGCATCTAGAGATATTTCTCCTGCAAGTCACAAAAAAATTCTCTACACCCTGTCATGTTGGACGAGGCACCAGAGTCCAAGTACCACATGCTCCCCATCACTGTGCTGCCCATGAATGTGATAAGGGTGAAGTCAAGTTCAAACTGTGAATCCAAGGCTTCACTTGTTGCTCCTCTTAAGGTATTCTTGCTCGATTTTTTGTGTGGACACTTCATGGCATAGTGCCTGAATTCATGGCAATTGAAGCATTTTATTTTAGACAAATATTTCTTCTAGCCCTCTTGGACGAATGTTGGTTTGGTTTGATATTTATTCTCGTTTCCCTTCTTTTCCTTTTGAACCAATGCAAAGTTTTCTTCATCCTTTCCCTTCGATGAGGTTCCATCTCTGGTATTCTGTCTTATGTCCTTGTACAAAATCAGACCATAAGTGTTCCCAATTTGGTAATTTCTCCCTTCCATTCACCGAGTCTCTATTAGGGTCCTATAATAATAGGATTCATATTTTTGAATTGGCTATGGTTAGTCTTGTAATATTGTACATACTTTTCCTTTCTCCAAAATGTTTTCCATATTAAAAATTAAAAAATGTAAAGAGTGTATGTCCTAAAAGAATAATCAAAGGACAAAAGGAGAAATAAAAGATAAAAAAAGTGAAAAATATGAACCCCAAACAAAAATAGATCATGAAAGTGTGCAAATTCAAGTGCCAATGCTTTTACTTTTATGTGCAAAATAATGGTTGTGTGCAGCTTGTCATAAATGCCACAACCCATGATAGTCAAATAGCTTAATCTTGACTAATTCATGCTTTAAATTTCATGTTTATAGATAGAGAATAAAGATCTAGCCAAACTGTTTAACCTTGGCAGATCAGTAGTTAGGTAGAAAAATAAAAATGTGCTCATCAGCTTAATTTGAGCCATTGGAAGTTAGTAGGTTAGAATTAGATAGTTTTCTTGTCAAAAGAAAAGGAAATAAAGGGTCTGCTAGCTCAAATGCACCCAATAAAGTGAAGAAAAAATGTTAGGGTAAATAAAGGGTAGGTAGAAGAAAGGTTGCAAATGTACAAGGTTGCTCAATCAAGAGCACATTTATCATGCTTAATCCTATGTTTCAGTGCAGGAGCATTTATGAGAGTGAAAGGATGTTCACTATCTTACTTGATTAACTTCCCCTCATTTCATTTCACCCGCTGTTAAGTTATGGTATGTTCTATGCTTATAACAATTTACTTCTTTTTCTTATTATATTCCACCGATTAGCAATCACATGTACATAAAGTAAAGTGCAGATAGAATATTAAACGATCGACAGAAAACAAGCCAAGACAAGAGACACAAGATGTGGCGGCTAGCCAGGGACAAACCCCACAATGTGTGGGGAAACCCTTTGATCAAATCTTCTTTTATCTTCAATAATTCAGCAGAGAGAAATAGTACAATAAATCTGATTCATATCAGCAGTAGAAAACCCTAGATCAGTAGCATCAGCATTAGCGGCTTCATTATCAAACTAGGGCAGACCATATCTCACAAACCGACAGTTGGATTGACTTCATTCCACCACCAAAAGTTTTGGCTTCTAGAGGAGGTTCAGATGAACCTACATCGCAGTTCAGATGAGGAGATCTTCTAGGCCACGCAAGTCAATCTTTACTTCTGCAATTGCAGCTTCAGTTTCAGCAGTTTCCGGCTTCAAACTAGGGCAGTCGATATCTTGCAAACCGTTCGTCGGATTGACTTCATTCCACCACCAAAAGTTGCAGCTTTCAAAGGAGGTTCAGATGAACCTACAGTGCAGTTCCAAAGAGTAGATCTTCTAGGCCACGCAAGTAAATCTTTACTTCTGCAGTTGCACCTTCAAATTCAACAGCTTCCGGCTTCACATGTGAGAGAGAGAGAGACCCATTTCAGCGCAGTAGAGAAGAGACTCATATCTGCGCAGTAGAGAGAGAGATGTGATGAGATGAGTGAGTCCAAATGAGGAAAATTCCTCTTATATTTATACACAACGTTGGAGGGTGAATAGATGCGACTATTGGGCTTCTGAGCCTACATGAGTTGTAGGTCGGCTTGATAATAATTCCATAATCAAAATAAATTCATATCTCCATGAATACTTATCGGAATCAGATGATCTTTATATCAATCCTACACCTCTCGACGAGAGGAATCTAATAAAAATATTAATAGCCATGAATAAGATGACCCACATGAAGTTTTTCCCTGGTTGCCAATTTTAACACTCCCTCTCAACAATGGAGAACTTCATCTGCAATCTGTCTATCGGTCGTTACTATTCATCCATCAAATGCACTGCCTTGTACAGCCTAACCCTTGCCCTGCTCTACTCTATTTTTCCTATTCTGCTTTGTCTTGTTCTACCCTGCACTGATCTGTACTGTTTTGTTCTGTTCTGCTCTGCTCTTGCATTGTTCTGTTCTACTCTGCTTTTGTCCGAATTATGAAGAAGAAGAAATGATCGAGGATGTATCATACTGACTCAAAGTCAATCTCAGAGTATGTACCACTGGTCCAAGACCAGTCTCAACCAACCCAAAGTCAGCGTCATAGTGAGTACAACTCCAATGGTCCCAGACCAATATCATCCTCCACTGACTCAAAGTCAGTCTCAGAGTATGTACCACTGATCCCAAACCAGTCTCAACCGACCCGAAGTCAGCGTCATAGTATGGTACAACTCCTACCACTGGTCCCAGACCAGTATCATTGATCCCAGATCAATGGAGGTCATCCTAGCATAGGGAGTACGGTAGTTACAACGATGCGTCCATCGGTACTACTATGGTCCCTAACTTCATTTCCCTGCTCATTGATCAGATGAGAGGTACTTCCCATGAGTCCCAGACTGCATGGGTAGGATGCCTCGACAGGAGAACTAATCAATCCTGTCCTCACAGGAGAACACATCAATCCTGCTACAATTTCCATGGAGAACACATCAATCCAGGCCTCACAGGAGAACACATCAATCCTGCTACAATTTCCATGGAGAACACATCAATCCAGGCCTCACAGGAGAACACATCAATCCTGCTACAATCGCCGTGGAGAACACATCAATCCAGGTTGCCATGGAGAACACATCAATCCAGGCCTCACAGGAGAACTAATCATCCTGCTACACAGGAGAGCGAATCATCCTGTTCCACAAGAGAGCGAATCATCTTGTCCCACAAGAGAGCGAATCATCTTGTTCCAGTGTGAACCACCAGGGGGAGGGTGAGTCACCCTGTGGTCATATGTTGCTCCAGTAGGAACCGCAAGCCCTCAGAGCTCCCAGAGCTCAATGTATGCAACATGCAGGACCCTTGTACAAGGGTTTCTTGCCGACTCCAAGTCGTTTGGAAAAATCACAGATTAGATCTTTCCTCAGGGCTTTGACAAGGTGTATCAACCTGTACATCATCTTAATGTGATGGAGCTTCCTTGCTCATCGACTTACCATATCCCAGATGATGTCTATCTGCTGGAGCAACTGACGAATACGGGATTCCTCAATAATCGAATCCCACCTCTGGTTGTTACAGAGGAACACAGTGGTATCCAATGTAAATCCAAACAGCTCACTGAAGAGCTTTCGCAACCAGACTACCTCACACGAGGTTATGCTAGCAACAATATATCCTACTTCGGCGGTGCTCAAAGTCACTGAATTCTGCTTCCTGCTCATCCAGGATATTGAAGCAGATCCCAAGGTGAAACAGTACCCGGAAGTGCTCTTACGGTCCACCACACTGCCTGCCCAATCAACATCAGTATATCCAAGTAGTCTCACATCTCCGGCAGTGTATCTTAATCCATGAGAGATTGTGTCCTGAAGACATCTCAGAAGATTCCTGGCATCAATCCAGTGAGGCTCAACCAAATATGAGCTCACAATGTTAACTGCAAAACATATGTTCGGACGGAGGTTCACCAAGAACATCGATGCGAATGAGTTTTGAAACTCAGAGGCATTTCCCAAGTCTGGTCCAACATCACTACCTTATAACTTCTAAAGTTAAGATCCTCGAGGTAGTCACAGGCTTGCAGTCCATCATATCGAATCTTTCCAATACCTTTACCACATATTTTCCTTGAGATAGGAAAATTTTCCTTGGCTTCTGCCACACTTCAAGTCCTTGGTCCTTCATTTCAAATTCAGAAGCCATCTCCCTCTTACATTTGTGAATGAGAGGGTTTGCACCTGTTAGAAAGAGGTCATCCACATACAATACCAGTATGAGAGGCTTGTCATCTTCAACCTTAAAGTAAAGGTTAGGATCGGCTTCACTCCTAGTGAATCCCAGCTTCATCAAGTAGCTATCAATCCTCTCATACCATGCTCGGGGTGCTTGCTTCAGCCCATAGAGAGCTTTCTTTAACCTGCATACATGAGATTTTCGATCATAAATCTCAAATCCTTCGGGTTGCTCCACGTAGACCTCTTCTTTGATCAAGTCATGAAAGAACGCAGTCTTGACATCCATCTGATGTAGGTTCCATCCTTGTGAAGCGGCAAGGGCTATGATCGAGTGGATGGTCGTATATCTGGCAACAGGTGCAAATATCTCATCATAGTCTATACCTTCCTTTTGGGAGAAACCTCGAGCAACAAAACGAGCCTTATACTTTTCCGTGCTTCCATCTGCTGCATGCTTTATCTTGTAAAGCCATTTGGAAGTAACAACAATCTTGTCCTGGGGTTTGGGAACTACTTCCCAAACATCATTCTTTATGATAGACTCATATTCTTCAGTCATAGCATCCTTCCATACTTGATGCTTGACGGCATCTGAGAATGACGAAGGCTCATTTTGTATGATGATAGCCAGGTATCCTTGATACCTATTAGGTTTCTTACTTTCACGAAAGGTTCCTCGGGGTGCAGCATGTCCTTCAACATCATCAAGTATCCCCCTAAGCCATGAAGGCCTCTTCCTAGAAGAGGAAGGCTCATGTGGATGAGGATCAATCAGATCCATGGGTTCTTCTACATCAGGCATTGATTCATCATCCTTTTCTTTCGGTTCCCTGGTGTCGGCTTCTTGAGAGCTCCTCAAAGTCGGAAGTTTGATCACCTTGCTGAGAGCCATATCTTCGTCAAAGGTGACATCATGACTAATTATGACTTCCCTTTGACCGGCTACATAGATTCTATAGCCTTTAGTATTTCCACCATAGCCCACGAAAATTCCCTTCTTTCCAGATGATCCTAATTTATTTCTTTTCTCTTTCGGCACATGAAAGTATACAGGGCTTCCAAAAATTTTAAAATGAGAAACATCAGGTTTCTTACCGGTGAATTTTTCTTCAGGAGTCTTGGAACCCAATGCTTGATGAGGGCATCGATTTTGTACATATACGGCAGTGTTTGCAGCTTCAGCCCATAGAAACTTCAGAAGTCTTTGATCATGTAGCATGGCTCAGACAGCTTCCATCATCGTGTGGTTCTTCCTTCCCACCACACCATTCTGGTCAGGAGTATGTGGTGTAGTAGTCTCCCTCTTAATGCCAACCTCAGGTATGCCTGAGTAAACCAATTGTAATATATCGGAGGTCTTGCTTTGGCTTGAGGGGAATGGTCCCCTTTTGAGCTTTCCTTTGGCACATCCCGGACATACACCTTCTTTCTCTACTTGGAATTCGGGCATCCCTGTTACCATCTGTCTTATATCGGGTAGAGCTTTGTAATGAAGGTGGGAAAACCTCCGATGCCAAAGTTCGGACTAAAGAGTTGTGTCACAAGACATGACACCTAGCGGACTTCCATCGACCTGATATAATGAATCAACACTAAACCAAAGAGTAAAGGCATCTTTAACATTATTTTTCCATATACATACCTTGCCATTGCTGAAGGTTACCTTGTAGCCTTTGTCTTCCATTGCCGAGATGGACACTAGGTTCTTTTTGAGGTTAGGTGCATTTAATACACCCTGGACTTTCTAGCCTTCTTGAATGGTTGTCCTCTTCCTCGATTCCCAGCTCTCCTCTTACCTTTGCTGTTGAATTTGTCATTCCTTTGATTTGCCATCAGAGGGATTTTGATCATCGTCTCGGTGTGAGTCCTTTCTATTAGGGCACTCCCTTGCATAGCGACCTGCTTTATTGCAAATGAAGCATCGTCCTTTTCTTCCACCCTTAAATCCAGCCTTTCTTTTCAATTTGGACCCAGAATTATTCCTTTTCTTAGCATGAGAAGAAAAAGCAGCAGGAGGACCTTTAGGCAAGGGCATTTCCTGCTCTTCTTCCCTTGTTTCTTCTTGAATTCATCTAGCCATTAATTCATCGAAACCAGGAATTACATTATAGTTCAGAAGAGTAGTCTTGAACACGTACCATTCGGATGGTAATCCTTTAAGAGTTGTGAGTGCCATTTCTTAGTCTGTCGTAGATTTCCTTGGAGGTGTCTAGATCAGAGATGTAGGCCACCAAGCGCTTGTCGATAGAGTCCCGGATGATCTTCTTTGTTTTGACTTCCCCATTTTTCCATTTTTTCCAGGCAGCAGCAGATGCATTTGATGAAGGCTCAACAATATTGCCTCTTACGTGACCCAACACTCCTTGATCCTCTAGGGTTAGATCGATAGACATCTTCCATCCGTGATAGTTAGCTTTCTCACGGAGCTTTTCTTCGGCAGGGAAGAGTGTTGAGGACCCCATAGTTCTTTTTAGAATAGCCTTGCCAATCTTCTCTTCAATGATTGCTCTTGCTCTTGCTCGGGCTTTGTCTTCACCTCAGCTCTGATACCATGTTAAGTTATGGTATGTTCTATGCTTATAACAGTTTACTTCTTTTTCGTATTATATTCCACCGATTAGCAATCACATGTACATAAAGTAAAGTGCAGATAGAACATTAAACGATCGACAGAAAACAAGCCAAGACAAGAGACACAAGATGTGGCGGCTAGCCAGGGACAAACCCCACAATGTGTGGGGAAACCCTTTGATCAAATCTTCTTTTATCTTCAATAATTCAGCAGAGAGAAATAGTAAAATAAATCTGATTCATATCAGCAGTAGCAAACCCTAGATCAGTAGCATCAGCATTAGCGGCTTCATTATCAAACTAGGGCAGACCATATCTCACAAACCAACAGTCGGATTGACTTCATTCCACCACCAAAAGTTTCGGCTTCCAGAGGAGGTTCAGATGAACCTACAACGTAGTTCAGATGAGGAGATCTTCTAGGCCACGCAAGTCAATCTTTACTTCTGCAGTTGCAGCTTCAGTTTCAGCAGTTTCCGGCTTCAAACTAGGGCAGTCGATATCTTGCAAACCGTTCGTCGGATTGACTTCATTCCACCACCAAAAGTTGCGGCTTTCAAAGGAGGTTCAGATGAACCTACAATGCAGTTCCAAAGAGGAGATCTTCTAGGCCACACAAGTCAATCTTTACTTCTGCAGTTGCAGCTTCAAATTCAACAACTTCTGGCTTCACATGTGAGAGAGAGAGAGACGCATTTCAGCGCAGTAGAGAAGAGACTCATATCTGCGCAGTAGAGAGAGAGAGATGTGATGAGATGAGTGAGTCCAAATGAGGAAAAGTCCTCTTATATTTATACACAACGTTGGAGGGTGAATAGATGCGACTGTTGGGCTTCTGAGCCTACATGAGTTGTAGGTCGGCTTGATAATAATTCCATAATCAAAATAAATTCATATCTCCATGAATACTTATCGGAATCGGATGATCTTTATATCAATCCTACACCTCTTGATGAGAAGAATCTAATAAAAATATTATTAGCCATGAATAAGATGACCCACATGAAGTTTTGCCCTAGTTGCCAATTTTAACACCTGCCACATACTTGATTACTAACTTCCCCATTATCCCATAATTTCTTATAAAAGTACCATTTTTTCCTTCATTTTGACCCTTACCCCTTGGTTTCACACATTTCCCTGGTAAATTACCCTCCAAAGGTCATCCCCCTACCCAAATCCCCTTTTCCCTAGTGTGAAACCCATTCCCCGTTGAAAAAATCACCTTCCCCCTTATTAATTTCCCTATTTTACCTAAAAAAACCATGAAACCCCCTTATCCTAAGTTTTATCCCCTCCACATTATTTAATTAATTCCCCGAATTCATATTTTCCCAAAAAAAAAACCTTTTAACCCACCACCTTTGGTGTAGTTAAGAAAACCTTGCCACAAGAAACCCTGGTCCCACTCCATTAACCCTTGCTTATATTTAATCCCCGCTTTGCTTATTAATTAATTAAAATTAATTGTAATTAACCCCCCAGGCCCTGCATATCCCGACCTGATTTCCCTCCGTGAATCTTGACTATGCGACAGTCGTCCGATCTTCCACCCCCACATCTGATGGCGCGCATCCATATCGCGCTCATTCTCTCTCCGACCTTTACCAGCTCGAGAGAACGGGAGATTCGCGGTTTTTCCCAGGTCCTATTCTGCTATGTGGCAACCTTAGGCGGGATCACGTGCTCTCAAGGAAATACCGCAAGCTCTCCAAAAGTGGTGCGATGGCCCTGAAACCGCCTCCCCGCCAAAAGCTAAAACCGTCCATTGTTCATTTATGAATTCTGCGCCAAATTGTGACTGTTGCCGATTAAAAGGTCGGAGAATCCCATTTTGACTCTTTTCTCTTGTTTGCACTGTGAATGCTGCCCAAGCCTTCCTGCACCACCTTGAGCCTCTGTAACCGAATTTGATCGTCGTTTACCTCCTGAACAAGCTTCGGATGCCCAATTCAAGCATCCAGTGCATAGTGGAAGCCACCATACCATCTACAGTCACCATTGAAACCAATTTGCAGCTAATACCACCAATTTCCAGGTATTTTTGGGAAAAACAGAACGACCCTCTAAATTTCAAAACGTATAGTCAAGTTTAAATATTAATTAATTGAAATTAATTAATACATTTCCCTAATTGAAGAGTAATTTTCCTGTATACCCAAAACCCCTCTTTTACAAACAACAATTACCCTCTCACTATACCAGAGTTTCCCAAACCTCACTTCTACAGCCAATACAGGCCTAATCCCAATCCATAAACTCAGTCATGGCTTCCCAGACCTCTCTGGATGTGAGACCTGTGTCAACCCCTCACCTGGACATCGACCATTTGGCACTAGCAGACAAGGATTTCCAGATAAAAGATACTGCTACCCCAACCTACCTTCTAAAGCTCCACTACTAGAGTAAGGATAGATTCCTGAACCATGCCGATCACATCCATCTGTGGGAATCCAATTTACCCAAATAAAAATTTCATCCATTCCCTGATATCATACATTTTTGTCATGCCTGCTATATCCCTAGCCAAAGGGCTATTGTTGCCCCAAACTAGCAGCTCTTATTCACCATCACACCAGAGTCTATCAATCAAATGCTGCAAGTCCAACCTAGCCCTAATCAGACCCCTCTATCCATTGGAGACCTATTGGACTTATATATCACACTGGACCTGGTTAAGATAAGGCAAATCTTCCAGACCTTCATCATTGAAGACCGCCATACTCCCACAGATACTCCACCTTATGTTGCCACCATTTTTTCAGAGACAGGCAGACATATAATCACCATGCTCTCTTGCATCCTAGGATATACCTCAGATGAGCATGTGGATGAGGTTATCCTGGCCTTCCTGTCCATCTTCACCCCAGGCAAGCCTCCTGCTATCATGTACAATTATGCTCAGTTCATTGCAGACAGGATGCATGAACAATTCACAAGACTGCCCACTGAAAGAGTTTTCAAGTACTCTTCAGTGTTATTTCACATGTTTTTGTATTACCAAGCAGATAAGTTCCCTGTAAGCATCCAAAAGTTGGATACCAAGGGAAAAGAGAGATCAGTGGTCTTTTGGACACCCTTGATCCAGAAATACTCCACAACATTTACCTACAAAGACTTCATAGATTCATTTGTCTACCCAGTCATGAACATGCTGACCAGTAACACTCAACCTAGAATTAGCCAAGAAATCAAGAGGGTGCTATAGTTGGCTAAGAACAACAAGGTGGGAGACTGGTACTTGTACCAGAACCACACTAAAATCAGGGTTTATGGCTGCCAACTAGCCCCTTATAAGCTGCCCAAATACCTCCCTATGAGGATATTTGCACTTGAGTATTTCAAACAAATCATCAACTCTGATGAGGTCAACTTCCTATCTGCTAGGAAGAAGACCCATTTTAAAATAAAATACCAATTGGGCCCATTCATTTGCAATAACAGAGAAGCTGGACCGGAGGCTGACAAGATACTACAACAAATGAAATTCAGCAACAACTTCATGTGGCAGTATGACCCTCATGGGGTCATAAACAAATTGAGAATCAAGGTCAAATTGGGACCTTTCATCCACCATCCAAGACTTGATATTGAACAGTTTTCCAACCAATCTAAGTGGTTGGAAAACACATTGATTGATATGGATAACACAGTTGTGGATGTTGAAAACACACTCATTGATCTAGAAAAGCAAATTGACGAGAGCTCTTTCCTGCAGGTTCCAGAACTAGGGGAACCAATGTGTAATCCTCCGGTGTTATAGACCCCAGCCAATGAGGAGAAGAATCCAAAGAGGAAAAGGGAAGAAGGTTCCAGTTCTTCCATGGAGACTACAAATGAGATTTTTGAGCTCAAGAAAAGGCCCAAGTTGAATCCTGTGTCTGAACAGGAGGAGAACATTGAATCAGTGGAAATAACTGACACTGAAACAATGGGGCAGAGGAGCAAAGACACAATTGCTTCAGGTGAAACATAGTAGCCATAAAACTCCAACACTCAAATGATTGAGAGACAACAAAGTGTTGAGGTTTCTTCCTTTGTTAGGCCAGCTGACAGAGAAAAGGATATCAAAGACAGGTACAAGGAAATAAAAATGAGAAATGAGAAGTTGAAGGCAGAGACATATGCCCAATACTTCAAGCATACACTAGCCAACCAAAGAAGGTTGATGTCAACCTTTGACATCAAAGTAGGAAAGATGCATGTCTCATTTTTGCAGCGCACTATTCAGCAACCAAATACCACAACTGATTACAAGAAGACTATTTTGATGTGTTGGCCAGGGATGTTCATCCCATTGACCAAATAGAGTTTCATAAATAGGCTGGAGAAATGATTTACTCCACCCTTACAGGAAAGGCCATGGCTGCAGGATTCACTAGGTAATGTAACAACCCAGTATAAATTGGAGAAGGCCTCCTCACAGGCCAAAGACAATAGGATCAAGTCATTGGAGGACTTGGTCATTGAGTTGGGCCATGATCCTAACGACATTAAGGCAACTGAGAAGTTGATCAAAAATAAAAATAAGGATATATCAGCTCTTAAGAAACAACTCAAGCTACCTCATTTACAACACCCACAAACAAAAGAGGTCCTGGAGAGCCAAACCAATCATGAAGAGATGCTGGAGCTAATGCTGCAATTGAATGATCAGTTAAAGGAGATGGAGAAAGAATTGGATAGCTTGATTAAGCTAAAACAAGCTAGTCCTGATGATTCCCCTACAACTTCCATCCCAACAGTTACAACTGTTGAATCTTCTACTTTGGCAACATCCTTAGCTCCCACAGCTCCAATGGCCACAAAACTGCCAACATCTACACCCTCTACATCAGCAACAGGGTCTACAGGTGATGAAGCAAATAGGTTGGTCAAAGCAATGGAAGAAATGTCCGTTCAAACCACTGAGATGAACAGGCTTAAGGAAAAAGTGACCAACCTAGAAACAGATTACAAACTTGCCCAAATCATACACAAAGAAGAACAATAGAAGTCTACAAGGATGAATGAACGAATAAAAAACTTGGAGAAGGAACTAACATTGAATGGACCCCTAGGTTAGGCTAAGGAGCAACTGTGGGCCAATATCATTGACTCTGTCAATGATATTTGGCCATCCATCCAGGTTATTTTTGAACAAATTGATTTAATAAAGTAGGCTACAGAAGCCATTCAAAGAGTCAAAGCAGAATTTGGAGGCATGCTAGAGGAAGCTACAAGGATCATTCACTTCCTCAACTCCAAGAAAAGGTATGAGCTGCAGGAATTAGAGATACTTGACATAACAGGTACAATTTTGGAAGTTAAAAGGGTCCTCACCAAGAGGAATTTGATGTTGAACCTAGAGGATAAGTGCCAAACCATGCAACTGGCCATTGACAGATTCATGGTCAAATTTGAAATTTTGAGGCAAAAAGGTTTACTGAATCCCTTGGTAATAAATGATAAGCTGATGACAGAGGAGGACTATAACAGAAAAATCCGAGAAGTAGCCAGAGATCAGGTGAATACTTCATCCATGAAGGGCATACCTACTAGCAAAGTATTATATCAAACTTTTGAGAATTTGTTTTACCTCCAGCATGAGGTAAAACACCTTTTTGTTAATAAGCCTACTTTTGCCAAGTATACAGAGGCAGATGAGATTTTCAGGAAAATGATCAATATCCAATTACCATATGCTGAGACATGGGAGAAACTAAATGATTTACTGTAGAATACACAGTAAAAATGTAAAAATGTATAGTAAAAGTAAAAAGGCACAGTAAAAGGATATTGACAGGTCAGCCAGGTCAAAGTGTATCAGGTGAAAGTGTATCAGATGAAAGGTCAGAGTGAATAGAGCATCCAACATGAAGACCAAACAACAAAGCACAAATTAAAGTGCAAAATATCAAAGATTAAAGCCAACACAACCTAATAAACAGGGACAACAAGCATCAGTTCAATAGCTGTCTCTATCTTCTTGCATGAAGATTTTTCTTTTCTCCTAGATTAGTTCCCAAGACAGTTTGGGATATTTTGTAAAATATTTTTGTATAAATACTTCATAATTCGAAGTATTAAGGGTGGATTGCTATACATTTGTAAAGTTATTTTGATCATAAACCTGAGGGTTATTGTACCAATTTTCAAGTCAACAGACTAGAGCAAGTAATAAAGAGATTGCATTACAGGATTCATGTGTAGAGCTATTACAATGAAGTATTTTCTTTGTCAATTTGTTATTCTCTTATGTTTTTCACAAACTTAAATGTTATTCTCTTATGTTTGAAGAAATTTTGGAGTGACAACAATGGCTATGCCACCTTTTAGGAAGGCCTAGAAGAGCTAGGTTTACCAAGTCATATTCTGTAACATTAACACCAACCCCACCAAGTTCATCTCGAACTTGTGCAAATCTGCTATCATACTACAAGATAGTGTCATTCTTCTGCATCTTGATATTTTGAATTTTGTCCTTGAGCACCAGCTTCCTATGATCACTACTATTATCTAACAATTCTGTTAGTTTCTTCCACATTATGGAAGGTGTTTCTTTCCCATGGAGATTTGAGACAATGTGGTCTTGTACTCCCTCCAAGATTATTCTCCTTGCTTTAGCTACATATTTCTTCCATTGGGTTAGGTTCTGTGCATCAGATTATGCTAGTTTTGGAACATCTTTCTTGATGTATTCTAGCAAGCCATTGTCATCAAACACCTCTTCCATGCAACCCTTCCATGCAATGAAATTAGAGCTACCTTCCAAGGCATACTCTAGCCTCAGCCCATTGAAGGTCATCTTCCCAACTCTGAAGAGATCCTGCTACACTGAACTACGAACTCTCACCTCCTGAGAAGCAACTTCGAAATTCATGTTCTAATGTGAATCTGGCTCTGATACAATGTATAAATTATGATGTAGATTTGCATCTACTCATGAAATTTTAATCAAAATCACAAGACACGAACCTACTCTACTGCTATGTGGAATTCAATTCACAATTTAGAATAAAAATAAGAAACATGCAATAAGAAATAACACACATGCACACAATATTTTTCTAGGGGAAAGAAATATGCTAAAAACCCCTTTGTCTGCTTGCATTAATATGATGAATATAGTTTTATTACAATTTCTTTCTCATATTGAGCACAACCTTCAAGTGAATAACCTATCTCTCTGCTCACTGAGAATCTTTGACAAAGACTTAGTCAATTTATGCTTCCGATTGAGCCCCCATTTCCTTGCACAATTCCTAAGGAAATTAGGCCCCTATTATTTAGGAATTTCCTTCAAAATGATTGTGCAATTCCTAAGGTTGATCATCTGACTGCATGTAACACCTATACACCCAAGACTAGTCTACAACTGATGTTACACTACCTTGGAATCTCCACCACAGTTGGGGAACTCGAATTCTTTGCATGTGTTAGCTCTTGAGATTTCACCTCAGGCTGAGAAAGGTAAACCTCAAGGCAACATCAAACCATTCAGCCTCGTAGCTAGCCCTACGGGGCAGGAGAAGGCTCTCTCCGGTCAATCTCAGTAAATTTTCAATGGGAAGAGATGACCAATCAAGGTAACACAGATATTAGGCTAGTAAACTGATAAGGAGGGTTGATTTAAAGTTTTTGGGGTTTTTGGTGGCAATTGGAGGGAGTGCAATTCAGGGTGCGGGGATTGAGCTCAGGTTTTGCAGGTGGGTCTTTGGGGCAAGGTAGGAGTTTATGCTGATGCCTTTAGCTGAGATGGATGATCAAGGAAGAATAAAGAGAAGCTAAAGAGGGCAAACAATGACTTTGAATCCTCTCTAGACAGTGGAAAACATAAACATTAAACAAATTTGAAAGCTGAGCATGGCAAGCATGAATTCAAACTTTATCACTTCATTTGTTTAATAAGCTGCAGTAAAGAAAGAGATGGAACACATAAACACACTTACAATTACAATAAGAGAACACACCATCAACACAAGAGTCCACAAGAATCCCAATGATGTCTGCAAAACCCTGGTCTTCCTTTTCCTCAAATTGCAGAGATACAAGTGAAATATACAATAGGAGCTTCTCCCTCAAGAGTCCAACCATGAAAATGAGCAAGAGAAGGCATAATATAGATGATCTAACTCCTTTCCCCACCTCTAGGGGTCGAGCTCAGCTTCCTAGGAGCTGTTTCAACTAATTCTAAACGGAGCACTAGATAATAGGCAGTTAAAACAACTTGCCTCTAAAACTTAGGAAACCTATCCATGCATTAAATTTTTACTATTTACATTCAAGAATCTTCTAGAAGTGATCAAGGAGAGTAAAAGCATAATAGAGCCATGAAAATTACACAAAAATCCATCATTTACATGCCCAAAACATTAAACCAAGTGAAAACAGTGTTTTTCTGGCCGAACTGGTCAAAACAGGCAAAATTCCCTGACGGGTCGCGCACATGTGCCTGACGGGTCGCGCACATTGAGAGGCCTGTTTGGGGGCCTTCCCGGTGTCCAAATGAGGTGCAGGATAGCTCGTTGGAAAGGTATCTGAGTCTAATTTCCAACCCAACCAGAATTTTTGGATTTGGAGGTCATTATCCCAGTCAAAAGTCAATTCTCCCAAGACTACTTCTGCAGCTCAAAAAAGGGGCAGAAAGTCAAAATTTGACTGTATTTTGACCTTTTGGAGGCCCAAAACTCCATGAAAACTCAAGGTAATGCATGGGCATATGTAACTTTGCATGAAAAATCCAACAATGCTGAGTTTTCGCAAAACGGAGCTACGATGACAAAGGGTCTCAACGGGGGTGAGACCCGTTGAGAAGCCAAAACCTGTAAATTGCCCAAAAATGCCAAAAATGAGCCAAAACTTCCAAAATTTTTTGTGCTTGGTGCTGTGAAGAGGCTAGTGAGTGTCATGATGAGTGAGAGAAGCCTCAGCCAAGATGCGGAGTGGGTTGGTCTTCTTCTTCCTCTTAAGGGCCTCAGACAACCTCCTTTGGAACATTTTCATTTTTGCCTTGCAAACATGCATCCTTGCCCAATAGCCTATGATGACCGCCCTTTCCACCCTTATGAGGCCTCCTCTGTACCTCAACCTCTGTAGATGATGAATGGTCATCACCTTGCTCATAAGTCTCGGTATCTGACATGGTTTTGGAGCAAGATGGACAAACTGAAGGACAAATTGAACTGCTGCCTCTGCCTGCAAAAGTACTGAACTCTATGCTGTTTCAAGGGGAAAAACATGAGGGGAATGTTAGGGGAGGGAATTTATGAACAAGGAATGGAAATATATGATAATAACAGGGAATTTTCAAGGGAAACTTTACACATTGTCATGCATATAGGAACAATTTTAACATTGGGAAATCATTTGCAAAGAACATCTCATATGGGAGAAAACATGTATGATAATGAACATGAAGGGGCATACATGTATCAATAGGGACATAGGGACACCATACACCAAATTTGCTTATAGGAGTTCATGTGTGTCATAAGGCAAATTTTTGCTCTTTTTGTTCTTTTAAGGGTTACATGCACATTAAGGAGTACATACTCATCATTTTCACATAAAGGGAAAGTGTTCATGTACAAGGGGATGTTAAGGATATATAGGAGTTTGTACATGCTTTTAGATATACAACACATTAAATTTACATGACTCTCTTCTGTCTTTACAATGTATCTTTTCTTTTTTGTTTTAATTTTTGCATGTGTATGGTAGAGGGAATTAGGGTTGGAGTGCTTGTGAGAGGGGTAGGGTTTATAACTTAGGGATGGGGGTAGGGCAACATTTTATGTGCAAATGAAATAGGACAGAGATGCAAGCATGATTATAAATGAAAGAGGGGAAAAAGGAAGGGATCAATGGGACAATAAACACTTGAAACAGTCACAAAACCCTAGCATTTTACAAACATTAGCAACAGCCATATTAATCCATTCACTTGCAAATTTAAATGATGAAACCATGACACACATCATTATTTCCACCACCCATATCAACATTCATGACATGAGTGCCTACCTCGATCGATTTAGCAAGTTTGAAGAGGAATGAGGGAATTTATTTGCAGTTTTGAAAGCTGGCAGACGAACGGGTCGCGCACACCCCTGGACGGGTCGCGCACAGCTCGACGGGTCGCGCCCGTTGTGTTTTGCACTGCCGGAAGCTGCTGGACGGGTCGCGCACCGCCCAACAGGTCGCGCACGAGCCTGGACGGGTCGCGCACCTGGAAACTGCCCGAAACACTTGTATCTTCGCCTTCTTCGACTTGCACTCTCTCACAATCACTCTTAGAAGCTTGAAATGCACAATGAAAGTTAAAGGAGGGAGAATTACCTTTTATAATCTCACTTTTGAAAAAATTTCATCCAAAACCCACTTTATAAAGTCTATTTTGTCACTTTTTAAAAACACTGATTTTCTTGGTTTCCTTTATCCTGAAGTTGACCTTTTGAGTGCTTTCACTTGATTCTTTTTGCAGGGAGATCATCTGAAGGACTGTGGCAAAGGGACCAGGGTTGTTGCTGCCTTTCTGAAGATTTCTTGGACACTTATTCTTTTTTACAAAAATTATCATGACCTTGGCTTTAAAAACAGGGTTTTTAAATCCAAGGTTAAAAATGAACTATACATGATGAAAATTTCAAAGGAACATGTTTAACATCCTCCCTCTGGCTTGCTGGTCACTCAAGGACTTTCAGAGACATGACCTTGCTAAGACAACTGACCAAGAACCCTAGACCTGGAATTTTGACTTTAAGACCAAACAAGAGTAGCTTGACAAACTCAATGACTGATATGACCTGATCCAGCAAAGCCAAGAGGGGTATGAATAGACCAGCTCCTCCATCAGGGTTATGGCATGCCTAACGGGATGCAAACTTTGACACTGATGAGACACCTACCAATGCAAATGCAAAGAGCTTTGATCACTGATGGAGGGCTTTAAAGACCGACACTAACATTGGCTCCAATGGGGATGGTAGCTCCTTGGAGGTACCAAGAACCTTAGACCTCTGGGAGAGCAGACCAGTGCTTTATTCATTGGGCAATGGAGTCATTATTTGACAAACGACACAAGACTTTGACTCATTTATTGAATGAAAACTTGACTGAAAATTAACTGAACTTGGCTCAAACCGACTCGATGGCAAACTGAAATAACTTGAAAAACTCACTCAACAGACCAAACACAAATGACTCATGACTGACTTAACAAAAACAAGAACTTACAAAGCTTATGGAAGGGCAGCAGTCCATCAAGATTTGAAATCATGATGACAACCACCTGTGTTGCTTACAAGACAATATACATCAAACTATATCAAAATGCCAATGCAACCAATCAAGCAGATGCCTTCTTGATTGATTCTTCTTATCAGATCTCATGATCAACCATACAAACCTATAACTGAGCATCCAAAAACATAGCTGACCATGATCTCCTTCATCACTGAACACAACAATAATCATTTTCACTGCTGACTGTAACAAATCTGCCATTGGATCCTGGAAAACATGAAGACTTGACATTGCCACCTCCTGCTGAAAGTACAAGGTGTCCTTTGTTTCAAATTCTGATCTGCCTTCCTCATGTGCTTCGGTGAAAGTATGCTCATGGGCTTCAAAAACCTCTGAACAAATGGATGAGCAGATCTCTTCTTGGAAAAACATTTCAGCACATGAAACATATGAAGAATCTGAAAGGTAATCCTGTATGCTATGATCTTCGGTAGTCAGACAATATGGTGGGTGATCTTCATATGATATGACAGCCGGATTATCATCTTTGTGAAGGAAAACATTATTTGTTTGCTGATCTAAGGGACAATCATCTTCTTCAATAGAGGAAGAAGTTTCCCCAACACTTTCCTGACTATGTGTGCATTGCAAATCTGCTGTAGCTTGGGCTGTAACAAGACCTTTCAAAAGCTGATCTATCTCCTCTTCAGACAAAGGAGACAATGCCTTTTGTTTTCTTCTGCTTAAACAATATTTATCTTCATATGACAAGGCATTCAAACTATCATTTATTACTGAGCTATTGAAAGGAGATTCATCACTTACTTGCACAAAGATCTCACCTTGCTGTTCATGAACATCTGAATCCAAAACTCTGTCTATGATCTCAACAGCAGAGCTCTCTTTGATGGGTTGCATGCTGCTGTCTTCTGTGGGCAGATCTGAAACAAGCTCTTCTCTTTCATCAATTACAACCATATGGCCATTTTCAACCTGCTGATCTTGACAAGTATCCTCTAAGATTTCTATGTGCTGCTGAAACGGATTTTCATACAGAGCTTCCATGATCTCTTCATCCATGAAATTATCATCTTCATAAAACTTCTCAAGGCTTTCAATAAAACTATAGGCATGCTTGCAACAGTCTTGAACTAAATTCAATGATGGATAAGAGTCCTTATATCTTTCAATGAACATAGCATGAAAATCCTTTAAACAATAAATACAAGCAGGCGGCAAACTTTCGTACCATGATTGGGCTTCACCTTCCAGAGTGGCCAAGAATATCTTCATCAAGCAATCTTCAGGAAAATCCACCTTCAACTTGCGAATATGCATATGAAATCTAACTAGATGTAAAGCAGCATCCTTCTTACCATCATCATTAAATATAGGCAAATTCTTTGACCAATCTACCTTGGGAATCTTATTCGGAAAACCTGGAATGTGATCTCGGCT
Organism: Pinus tabuliformis; assembly: GCA_031772625.1. Classification (NCBI taxonomy): domain Eukaryota; kingdom Viridiplantae; phylum Streptophyta; class Pinopsida; order Pinales; family Pinaceae; genus Pinus; species Pinus tabuliformis. The sequence continues at coordinate 528,683,148 of CM062819.1, read as the reverse complement.
CATGGGAGCATATCTTCTTGCAATTAGGTCCATCATGAAAATCTCACAGCTACTGATCTTCCTGCAGTGAAGTCACCATGAAGCATAGGTTGCTGGATTCTTCAGTGAAAGGAGTCGCCAAGTGAATGATTTCAGCCTTTCAAGTGTCTGATCGTTGTTCACCATCAACAATCAGATCTGAACTTGATACATGTACTGGGGTAAAATGCAAATGAAGTGCTATATTCACAAGCTCACGGAGATTGACTGAAGCAACGTTTATCTACTAACGCTGATGTAAAACAAGAGCGTTTTCGAAGGCTACCTGGCGTAACTTCAGGCTCCGTCTAAGACTTATGAAATAACACGTCAATGAGCAAAAGATCAGTTTGTTCTCCCCAGTATGGTCGCCAGTATGTAAGCGCTTGAGATTTCACCTCAGGCTGAGAAAGGTAAACCTCAAGGCAACATCAAACCATTCAGCCTCGTAGCTAGCCCTACGGGGCAGGAGAAGGCTCTCTCCGGTCAATCTCGGTAAATTTTCAATGGGAAGAGATGACCAATCAAGGTAACACAGATATTAGGCTAGTAAACTGATAAGGAGGGTTGATTTAAAGTTTTTGGGGTTTTTGGTGGCAATTGGAGGGAGTGCAATTCAGGGTACGGGGATTGAGCTCAGGTTTTGCAGGTGGGTCTTTGGGGCAAGGTAGGAGTTTGTGCTGATGCCTTTAGCTGAGATGGATGATCAAGGAAGAATAAAGAGAAGCTAAAGAGGGCAAACAATGACTTTGAATCCTCTCTAGAGAGTGGAAAACATAAACATTAAACAAATTTGAAAGCTGAGCATGGCAAGCATGAATTCAAACTTTATCACTTCATTTGCTTGATAAGCTGCAATAAAGAAAGAGATGGAACACATAAACACACTTACAATTACAATAAGAGAACACACCATCAACACAAGAGTCCACAAGAATCCCAATGATGTCTGCAAAACCCTGGTCTTCCTTTTCCTCAAATTGCAGAGATACAAGTGAAATATACAATAGGAGCTTCTCCCTCAAGAGTCCAACCATGAAAATGAGCAAGAGAAGGCATAATATAGATGATCTAACTCCTTTCCCCACCTCTAGGGGTCGAGCTCAGCTTCCTAGGAGCTGTTTCAACTAATTCTAAACTGAGCACTAGATAATAGGCAGTCAAAACAACTTGCCTCTAAAACTTAGGAAACCTATCCATGCATTAAATTTTTACTATTTACATTCAAGAATCTTCTAGAAGTGATCAAGGAGAGTAAAAGCATCATAGAGCCATGAAAATTACACAAAAATCCATCATTTACATGCCCAAAACATTAAACCAAGTGAAAACAGTGTTTTTCTGGCCGAACTGGTCAAAACAGGCAAAATTCCCTGACGGGTCGCGCACATGTGCCTGACGGGTCGCGCACATTGAGAGGCCTGTTTGGGGGCCTTCCCGGTGTCCAAATGAGGTGCAGGATAGCTCTTTGGAAAGGTCTCTGAGTATACTTTCCAACCCAACCGGAATTTTTGGATTTGGAGGTCATTATCCCAGTCAAAAGTCAATTCTCCCAAGACTACTTCTGCAGCTCAAAAAAGGGGCAGAAAGTCAAAATTTGACTGTATTTTGACCTTTTGGAGGCCCAAAACTCCATGAAAACTCAAGGTAATGCATGGGCATATGTAACTTTGCATGAAAAATCCAACAATGCTGAGTTTTCGCAAAACGGAGCTACGATGACAAAGGGTCTCAACGGGGGTGAGACCCGTTGAGAAGCCAAAACCTGTAAATTGCCCAAAAATGCCAAAAATGAGCCAAAACTTCCAAAATTTTTTGTGCTTGGTGCTGTGAAGAGGCTAGTGAGTGTCATGATGAGTGAGAGAAGCCTCAGCCAAGATGCGGAGTGGGTTGGTCTTCTTCTTCCTCTTAAGGGCCTCAGACAACCTCCTTTGGAACATTTTCATTTTTGCCTTGCAAACATGCATCCTTGCCCAATAGCCTATGATGACCGCCCTTTCCACCCTTATGAGGCCTCCTCTGTACCTCAACCTCTGTAGATGATGAATGGTCATCACCTTGCTCATAAGTCTCGGTATCTGACATGGTTTTGGAGCAAGATGGACAAACTGAAGGACAAATTGAACTGCTGCCTCTGCCTGCAAAAGTACTGAACTCTATGCTGTTTCAAGGGGAAAAACATGAGGGGAATGTTAGGGGAGGGAATTTCTGAACAAGGAATGGAAATATATGATAATAACAGGGAATTTTCAAGGGAAACTTTACACATTGTCATGCATATAGGAACAGTTTTAACATTGGGAAATCATTTGCAAAGAACATCTCATATGGGAGAAAACATGTATGATAATGAACATGAAGGGGCATACATGTATCAATAGGGACATAGGGACACCATACACCAAATTTGCTTATAGGAGTTCATGTGTGTCATAAGGCAAATTTTTGCTCTTTTTGTTCTTTTAAGGGTTACATGCACATTAAGGAGTACATACTCATCATTTTCACATAAAGGGAAAGTGTTCATGTACAAGGGGATGTTAAGGATATATAGGAGTTTGTACATGCTTTTAGATATACATCACATTAAATTTACATGACTCTCTTCTGTCTTTACAATGTATCTTTTCTTTTTTGTTTTAATTTTTGCATGTGTATGGTAGAGGGAATTAGGGTTGGAGTGCTTGTGAGAGGGGTAGGGTTTATAACTTAGGGATGGGGGTAGGGCAACATTTTATGTGCAAATGAAATAGGACAGAGATGCAAGCATGATTATAAATGAAAGAGGGGAAAAAGGAAGGGATCAATGGGACAATAAACACTTGAAACAGTCACAAAACCCTAGCATTTTACAAACATTAGCAACAACCATATTAATCCATTCACTTGCAAATTTAAATGATGAAACCATGACACACATCATTATTTCCACCACCCATATCAACATTCATGACTTGAGTGCCTACCTCGATCGATTTAGCAAGTTTGAAGAGGAATGAGGGAATTTATTTGCAGTTTTGAAAGCTGGCAGACGAACGGGTCGCGCACACCCCTGGACGGGTCGCGCACAGCTCGACGGGTCGCGCCCGTTGTGTTTTGCACTGCCGGAAGCTGCTGGACGGGTCGCGCACGAGCCTGGATGGGTCGCGCACCTGGAAACTGCCCGAAACACTTGTATCTTCGCCTTCTTCGACTTGCACTCTCTCACAATCACTCTTAGAAGCTCGAAATGCACAATGAAAGTTAAAGGAGGGAGAATTACCTTTTATAATCTCACTTTTGAAAAAATTTCATCCAAAAGCCACTTTATAAAGTCTATTTTGTCACTTTTTAAAAACACTGATTTTCTTGGTTTCCTTTATCCTGAAGTTGACCTTTTGAGTGCTTTCACCTGATTCTTTTTGCAGGGAGATCATCTGAAGGACTGTGGCAAAGGGACCAGGGTTGTTGCTGCCTTTCTGAAGATTTCTTGGACACTTATTCTTTTTTACAAAAATTATCATGACCTTGGCTTTAAAAACAGGGTTTTTTAAATCCAAGGTTAAAAATGAACTATACATGATGAAAATTTCAAAGGAACATGTTTAACATCCTCCCTCTGGCTTGCTGGTCACTCAAGGAATTTCAGAGACATGACCTTGCTAAGACAACTGACCAAGAACCCTAGACCTGGAATTTTGACTTTAAGACCAAACAAGAGTAGCTTGACAAACTCAATGACTGATATGACTTGATCCAGCAAAGCCAAGAGGGGTATGAATAGACCAGCTCCTCCATCAGGGTTATGGCATGCCTAACGGGATGCAAACTTTGACACTGATGAGACACCTACCAATGCAAATGCAAAGAGCTTTGATCACTGATGGAGGGCTTTAAAGACCGACACTAACATTGGCTCCAATGGGGATGGTAGCTCCTTGGAGGTACCAAGAACCTTAGACCTCTGGGAGAGCAGACCAGTGCTTTATTCATTGGGCAATGGAGTCATTATTTGACAAACGACACAAGACTTTGACTCATTTATTGAATGAAAACTTGACTGAAACTTAACTAAACTTGGCTCAAACCGACTCGATGGCAAACTGAAATAACTTGAAAAACTCACTCAACAGACCAAACACAAATGACTCATGACTGACTTAACAAAAACAAGAACTTACAAAGCTTATGGAAGGGCAGCAGTCCATCAAGATTTGAAATCATGATGACAACCACCTGTGTTGCTTACAAGACAATATACATCAAACTATATCAAAATGCCAATGCAACCAATCAAGCAGATGCCTTCTTGATTGATTCTTCTTATCAGATCTCATGATCAACCATACAAACCTATAACTGAGCATCCAAAAACATAGCTGACCATGATCTCCTTCATCACTGAACACAACAATAATCATTTTCACTGCTGACTGTAACAAATCTGCCATTGGATCCTGGAAAACATGAAGACTTGACATTGCCACCTCCTGCTGAAAGTACAAGGTGTCCTTTGTTTCAAATTCTGATCTGCCTTCCTCATGTGCTTCGGTGAAAGTATGCTCATGGGCTTCAAAAACCTCTGAACAAATGGATGAGCAGATCTCTTCTTGGAAAAACATTTCAGCACATGAAACATATGAAGAATCTGAAAGGTAATCCTGTATGCTATGATCTTCGGTAGTCAGACAATATGGTGGGTGATCTTCATATGATATGACAGCCGGATTATCATCTTTGTGAAGGAAAACATTATTTGTTTGCTGATCTACAAGACAATCATCTTCTTCAATAGAGGAAGAAGTTTCCCCAACACTTTCCTGACTATGTGTGCATTGCAAATCTGCTGTAGCTTGGGCTGTAACAAGACCTTTCAAAAGCTGATCTATCTCCTCTTCAGACAAAGGAGACAATGCCTTTTGTTTTCTTCTGCTTAAACAATAATTATCTTCATATGACAAGGCATTCAAACTATCATTTATTACTGAGCTATTGAAAGGAGATTCATCACTTACTTGCACAAAGATCTCACCTTGCTGTTCATGAACATCTGAATCCAAAACTCTGTCTATGATCTCAACAGCAGAGCTCTCTTTGATGGGTTGCATGCTGCTGTCTTCTGTGGGCAGATCTGAAACAAGCTCTTCTCTTTCATCAATTACAGCCATATGGCCATCTTCAACCTGCTGATCTTGACAAGTATCCTCTAAGATTTCTATGTGCTGCTGAAACGGATTTTCATACAGAGCTTCCATGATCTCTTCATCCATGAAATTATCATCTTCATAAAACTTCTCAAGGCTTTCAATAAAACTATAGGCATGCTTGCAACAGTCTTGAACTAAATTCAATGATGGATAAGAGTCCTTATATCTTTCAATGAACATAGCATGAAAATCCTTTAAACAATAAATACAAGCAGGCGGCAAACTTTCGTACCATGATTGGGCTTCACCTTCCAGAGTGGCCAAGAATATCTTCATCAAGCAATCTTCAGGAAAATCCACCTTCAACTTGCGAATATGCATATGAAATCTAACTAGATGTAAAGCAGCATCCTTCTTACCATCATCATTAAATATAGGCAAATTCTTTGACTAATCTACCTTGGGAATCTTATTCGGAAAACCTGGAATGTGATCTCGGCTCATGGGAGCATATCTTCTTGCAATTAGGTCCATCATGAAAATCTCACAGCTACTGATCTTCCTGCAGTGAAGTCACCATGAAGCATAGGTTGCTGGATTCTTCAGTGAAAGGAGTCGCCAAGTGAATGATTTCAGCCTTTCAAGTGTCTGATCGTTGTTCACCATCAACAATCAGATCTGAACTTGATACATGTACTGGGGTAAAATGCAAATGAAGTGCTATATTCACAAGCTCACGGAGATTGACTGAAGCAACGTTTATCTACTAACGCTGATGTAAAACAAGAGCGTTTTCGAAGGCTACCTGGCGTAACTTCAGGCTCCGTCTAAGACTTATGAAATAACACGTCAATGAGCAAAAGATCAGTTTGTTCTCCCCAGTATGGTCGCCAGTATGTAAGCGCTTGAGATTTCACCTCAGGCTGAGAAAGGTAAACCTCAAGGCAACATCAAACCATTCAGCCTTGTAGCTAGCCCTACGGGGCAGGAGAAGGCTCTCTCCGGTCAATCTCGGTAAATTTTCAATGGGAAGAGATGACCAATCAAGGTAACACAGATATTAGGCTAGTAAACTGATAAGGAGGGTTGATTTAAAGTTTTTGGGGTTTTTGGTGGCAATTGGAGGGAGTGCAATTCAGGGTGCGGGGATTGAGCTCAGGTTTTGCAGGTGGGTCTTTGGGGCAAGGTAGGAGTTTGTGCTGATGCCTTTAGCTGAGATGGATGATCAAGGAAGAATAAAGAGAAGCTAAAGAGGGCAAACAATGACTTTGAATCCTCTCTAGACAGTGGAAAACATAAACATTAAACAAATTTGAAAGCTGAGCATGGCAAGCATGAATTCAAACTTTATCACTTCATTTGTTTAATAAGCTACAGTAAAGAAAGAGATGGAACACATAAACACACTTACAATTACAATAAGAGAACACACCATCAACACAAGAGTCCACAAGAATCCCAATGATGTCTGCAAAACCCTGGTCTTCCTTTTCCTCAAATTGTAGAGATACAAGTGAAATATACAATAGGAGCTTCCCCCTCAAGAATCCAACCATGAAAATGAGCAAGAGAAGGCATAATATAGATGATCTAACTCCTTTCCCCACCTCTAGGGGTCGAGCTCAGCTTCCTAGGAGCTGTTTCAACTAATTCTAAACTGAGCACTAGATAATAGGCAGTCAAAACAACTTGCCTCTAAAACTTAGGAAACCTATCCATGCATTAAATTTTTACTATTTACATTCAAGAATCTTCTAGAAGTGATCAAGGAGAGTAAAAGCATCATAGAGCCATGAAAATTACACAAAAATCCATCATTTACATGCCCAAAACATTAAACCAAGTGAAAACAGTGTTTTTTTGGCCGAACTGGTCAAAACAGGCAAAATTCCCTGACGGGTCGCGCACATGTGCCTGACGGGTCGCGCACATTGAGAGGCCTGTTTGGGGGCCTTCCTGGTGTCCAAATGAGGTGCAGGATAGCTCGTTGGAAAGGTCTCTCAGTATAATTTCCAACCCAACCAGAATTTTTGGATTTGGAGGTCATTTGCCCAGTCAAAAGTCAATTCTCCCAAGACTACTTCTGCAGCTCAAAAAAGGGGCAGAAAGTCAAAATTTGACTGTATTTTGACCTTTTGGAGGCCCAAAACTCCATGAAAACTCAAGGTAATGCATGGGAATATGTAACTTTGCATGACAAATCCAACAATGTTGAGTTTTCGCAAAACGGAGCTACGATGACAAAGGGTCTCACCGGGGGTGAGACCCGTTGAGAAGCCAAAACCTGTAAATTGCCCAAAAATGCCAAAAATGAGCCAAAACTTCCAAAATTTTTTGTGCTTGGTGCTGTGAAGAGGCTAGTGAGTGTCATGATGAGTGAGAGAAGCCTCGGCCAAGATGCGCAGTGGGTTGGTCTTCTTCTTCCTCTTAAGGGCCTCGGACAACCTCCTTTGGAACATTTTCATTTTTGCCTTGCAAACATGCATCCTTGCCCAATAGCCTATGATGACTGCCATTTCCACCCTTATGAGGCCTCCTCTATACCTCAACCTCTGTAGATGATGAATGGTCATCACCTTGCTCATAAGTCTCGGCATCTGACATGGTTTTGGAGCAAGATGGACAAACTGAAGGACAAATTGAACTGCTGCCTCTGCCTGCAAAAGTACTGAACTCTATGCTGTTTCAAGGGGAAAAACATGAGGGGAATGTTAGGGGAGGGAATTTCTGAACAAGGAATGGAAATATATGATAATAACAGGGAATTTTTAAGGGAAACTTTACACATTGTCATGCATATAGGAACAATTTTAACATTGGGAAATCATTTGCAAAGAACATCTCATATGGGAGAAAACATGTATGATAATGAACATGAAGGGGCATACATGTATCAATAGGGACATAGGGACACCATACACCAAATTTGCTTATAGGAGTTCATGTGTGTCATAAGGCAAATTTTTTCTCTTTTTGTTCTTTTAAGGGTTACATGCACATTAAGGAGTACATACTCATCATTTTCACATAAAGGGAAAGTGTTCATGTACAAGGGGATGTTAAGGATATATAGGAGTTTGTACATGCTTTTAGATATACAGCACATTAAATTTACATGACTCTCTTCTGTCTTTACAATGTATCTTTTCTTTTTTGTTTTAATTTTTGCATGTGTATGGTAGAGGGAATTAGGGTTGGAGTGCTTGTGAGAGGGGTAGGGTTTATAACTTAGGGATGGGGGTAGGGCAACATTTTATGTGCAAATGAAATAGGACAGAGATGCAAGCATGACTATAAATGAAAACGGGGAAAAAGGAAGGGATCAATGGGACAATAAACACTTGAAACAGTCACAAAACCCTAGCATTTTACAAACATTAGCAACAGCCATATTAATCCATTCACTTGCAAATTTAAATGATGAAACCATGACACACATCATTATTTCCACCACCCATATCAACATTCATGACTTGAGTGCCTACCTCGATCGATTTAGCAAGTTTGAAGAGGAATGAGGGAATTTATTTGCAGTTTTGAACGCTGGCAGACGAACGGGTCGCGCACAGCTCGACGGGTCGCGCCCGTTGTGTTTTGCACTGCCGGAAGCTGCTGGACGGGTCGCGCACCGCCCAACAGGTCGCGCACCTGGAAACTGCCCGAAACACTTGTATCTTCGCCTTCTTCGACTTGCACTCTCTCACAATCACTCTTAGAAGCTCGAAATGCACAATGAAAGTTAAAGGATGGAGAATTACCTTTTATAATCTCACTTTTGAAAAAATTTCATCCAAAAGCCACTTTATAAAGTCTATTTTGTCACTTTTTAAAAACACTGATTTTCTTGGTTTCCTTTATCCTGAAGTTGACCTTTTGAGTGCTTTCACCTGATTCTTTTTGCAGGGAGATCATCTGAAGGACTGTGGCAAAGGGACCAGGGTTGTTGCTGCCTTTCTGAAGATTTCTTGGACACTTATTCTTTTTTACAAAAATTATCATGACCTTGGCTTTAAAAACAGGGTTTTTAAATCCAAGGTTAAAAATGAACTATACATGATGAAAATTTCAAAGGAACATGTTTAACATCCTCCTTCTGGCTTGCTGGTCACTCAAGGACTTTCAGAGACATGACCTTGCTAAGACAACTGACCAAGAACCCTAGACCTGGAATTTTGACTTTAAGACCAAACAAGAGTAGCTTGACAAACTCAATGACTGATATGACCTGATCCAGCAAAGCCAAGAGGGGTATGAATAGACCAGCTCCTCCATCAGGGTTATGGCATGCCTAACGGGATGCAAACTTTGACACTGATGAGACACCTACCAATGCAAATGCAAAGAGCTTTGATCACCGATGGAGGGCTTTAAAGACCGACACTAACATTGGCTCCAATGGGGATGGTAGCTCCTTGGAGGTACCAAGAACCTTAGACCTCTGGGAGAGCAGACCAGTGCTTTATTCATTGGGCAATGGAGTCATTATTTGACAAACGACACAAGACTTTGACTCATTTATTGAATGAAAACTTGACTGAAACTTAACTGAACTTGGCTCAAACCGACTCGATGGCAAACTGAAATAACTTGAAAAACTCACTCAACAGACCAAACAAAAATGACTCATGACTGACTTAACAAAAACAAGAACTTACAAAGCTTATGGAAGGGCAGCAGTCCATCAAGATTTGAAATCATGATGACAACCACCTGTGTTGCTTACAAGACAATATACACCAAACTATATCAAAATGCCAATGCAACCAATCAAGCAGATGCCTTCTTGATTGATTCTTCTTATCAGATCTCATGATCAACCATACAAACCTATAACTGAGCATCCAAAAACATAGCTGACCATGATCTCCTTCATCACTGAACACAACAATAATCATTTTCACTGCTGACTGTAACAAATCTGCCATTGGATCCTGGAAAACATGAAGACTTGACATTGCCACCTCCTGCTGAAAGTACAAGGTGTCCTTTGTTTCAAATTCTGATCTGCCTTCCTCATGTGCTTCGGTGAAAGTATGCTCACGGGCTTCAAAAACCTCTGAACAAATGGATGAGCAGATCTCTTCTTGGAAAAACATTTCAGCACATGAAACATATGAAGAATCTGAAAGGTAATCCTGTATGCTATGATCTTCGGTAGTCAGACAATATGGTGGGTGATCTTCATATGATATGACAGCCGGATTATCATCTTTGTGAAGGAAAACATTATTTGTTTGCTGATCTACAAGACAATCATCTTCTTCAATAGAGGAAGAAGTTTCCCCAACACTTTCCTGACTATGTGTGCATTGCAAATCTGCTGTAGCTTGGGCTGTAACAAGACCTTTCAAAAGCTGATCTATCTCCTCTTCAGACAAAGGAGACAATGCCTTTTGTTTTCTTCTGCTTAAACAATATTTATCTTCATATGACAAGGCATTCAAACTATCATTTATTACTGAGCTATTGAAAGGAGATTCATCACTTACTTGCACAAAGATCTCACCTTGCTGTTCATGAACATCTGAATCCAAAACTCTGTCTATGATCTCAATAGCAGAGCTCTCTTTGATGGGTTGCATGCTGCTGTCTTCTGTGGGCAGATCTGAAACAAGCTCTTCTCTTTCATCAATTACAGCCATATGGCCATTTTCAACCTGCTGATCTTGACAAGTATCCTCTAAGATTTCTATGTGCTGCTGAAACGGATTTTCATACAGAGCTTCCATGATCTCTTCATCCATGAAATTATCATCTTCATAAAACTTCTCAAGGCTTTCAATAAAACTATAGGCATGCTTGCAACAGTCTTGAACTAAATTCAATGATGGATAAGAGTCCTTATATCTTTCAATGAACATAGCATGAAAATCCTTTAAACAATAAATACAAGCAGGCGGCAAACTTTCATACCATGATTGGGCTTCACCTTCCAGAGTGGCCAAGAATATCTTCATCAAGCAATCTTCAGGAAAATCCACCTTCAACTTGCGAATATGCATATGAAATCTAACTAGATGTAAAGCAGCATCCTTCTTACCATCATCATTAAATATAGGCAAATTCCTTGACCAATCTACCTTGGGAATCTTATTCGGAAAACCTGGAATGTGATCTCGGCTCATGGGAGCATATCTTCTTGCAATTAGGTCCATCATGAAAATCTCACAGCTACTGATCTTCCTGCAGTGAAGTCACCATGAAGCATAGGTTGCTGGATTCTTCAGTGAAAGGAGTCGCCAAGTGAATGATTTCAGCCTTTCAAGTGTCTGATCGTTGTTCACCATCAACAATCAGATCTGAACTTGATACATGTACTGGGGTAAAATGCAAATGAAGTGCTATATTCACAAGCTCACGGAGATTGACTGAAGCAGCGTTTATCTACTAACGCTGATGTAAAACAAGAGCGTTTTCGAAGGCTACCTGGCGTAACTTCAGGCTCCGTCTAAGACTTATGAAATAACACGTCAATGAGCAAAAGATCAGTTTGTTCTCCCCAGTATGGTCGCCAGTATGTAAGCGCTTGAGATTTCACCTCAGGCTGAGAAAGGTAAACCTCAAGGCAACATCAAACCATTCAGCCTCGTAGCTAGCCCTACGGGGCAGGAGAAGGCTCTCTCCGGTCAATCTCGGTAAATTTTCAATGGGAAGAGATGACCAATAAAGGTAACACAGATATTAGGCTAGTAAATTGATAAGGAGGGTTGATTTAAAGTTTTTGGGGTTTTTGGTGGCAATTGGAGGGAGTGCAATTCAGGGTGCGGGGATTGAGCTCAGGTTTTGCAGGTGGGTCTTTGGGGCAAGGTAGGAGTTTGTGCTGATGCCTTTAGCTGAGATGGATGATCAAGGAAGAATAAAGAGAAGCTAAAGAGGGCAAACAATGACTTTGAATCCTCTCTAGACAGTGGAAAACATAAACATTAAACAAATTTGAAAGCTGAGCATGGCAAGCATGAATTCAAACTTTATCACTTCATTTGTTTAATAAGCTGCAGTAAAGAAAGAGATGGAACACATAAACACACTTACAATTACAATAAGAGAACACACCATCAACACAAGAGTCCACAAGAATCCCAATGATGTCTGCAAAACCCTGGTCTTCCTTTTCCTCAAATTGCAAAGATACAAGTGAAATATACAATAGGAGCTTCTCCCTCAAGAGTCCAACCATGAAAATGAGCAAGAGAAGGCATAATATAGATGATCTAACTCCTTTCCCCACCTCTAGGGGTCGAGCTCAGCTTCCTAGGAGCTGTTTCAACTAATTCTAAACTGAGCACTAGATAATAGGCAGTCAAAACAACTTGCCTCTAAAACTTAGGAAACCTATCCATGCATTAAATTTTTACTATTTACATTCAAGAATCTTCTAGAAGTGATCAAGGAGAGTAAAATCATCATAGAGCCATGAAAATTACACAAAAATCCATCATTTACATGCCCAAAACATTAAACCAAGTGAAAACAGTGTTTTTCTGGCCGAACTGGTCAAAACAGGCAAAATTCCCTGACGGGTCGCGCACATGTGCCTGACGGGTCGCGCACATTGAGAGGCCTGTTTGGGGGCCTTCCCGGTGTCCAAATGAGGTGCAGGATAGCTCGTTGGAAAGGTCTCTAAGTATACTTTCCAACCCAACCGGAATTTTTGGATTTGGAGGTCATTTGCCCAGTCAAAAGTCAATTCTCCCAAGACTACTTCTGCAGCTCAAAAAAGGGGCAGAAAGTCAAAATTTGACTGTATTTTGACCTTTTGGAGGCCCAAAACTCCATGAAAACTCAAGGTAATGCATGGGAATATGTAACTTTGCATGACAAATCCAACAATGCTGAGTTTTCGCAAAACGGAGCTACGATGACAAAGGGTCTCACCGGGGGTGAGACCCGTTGAGAAGCCAAAACCTGTAAATTGCCCAAAAATGCCAAAAATGAGCCAAAACTTCCAAAATTTTTTGTGCTTGGTGCTGTGAAGAGGCTAGTGAGTTTCATGATGAGTGAGAGAAGCCTCGGCCAAGATGCGGAGTGGGTTGGTCTTCTTCTTCCTCTTAAGGGCCTCGGACAACCTCCTTTGGAACATTTTCATTTTTGCCTTGCAAACATGCATCCTTGCCCAATAGCCTATGATGACCGCCCTTTCCACCCTTATGAGGCCTCCTCTGTACCTCAACCTCTGTAGATGATGAATGGTCATCACCTTGCTCATAAGTCTCAGTATCTGACATGGTTTTGGAGCAAGATGGACAAACTGAAGGATAAATTGAACTGCTGCCTCTACCTGCAAAAGTACTGAACTCTATGCTGTTTCAAGGGGAAAAACATGAGGGGAATGTTAGGGGAGGGAATTTCTGAACAAGGAATGGAAATATATGATAATAACAGGGAATTTTCAAGGGAAACTTTACACATTGTCATGCATATAGGAACAGTTTTAACATTGGGAAATCATTTGCAAAGAACATCTCATATGGGAGAAAACATGTATGATAATGAACATGAAGGGGCATACATGTATCAATAGGGACATAGGGACACCATACACCATACACCAAATTTGCTTATAGGAGTTCATGTGTGTCATAAGGCAAATTTTTGCTCTTTTTGTTCTTTTAAGGGTTACATGCACATTAAGGAGTACATACTCATCATTTTCACATAAAGGGAAAGTGTTCATGTACAAGGGGATGTTAAGGATATATAGGAGTTTGTACATGCTTTTAGATATACAGCACATTAAATTTACATGACTCTCTTCTGTCTTTACAATGTATCTTTTCTTTTTTGTTTTAATTTTTGCATGTGTATGGTAGAGGGAATTAGGGTTGGAGTGCTTGTGAGAGGGGTAGGGTTTACAACTTAGGGATGGGGGTAGGGCAACATTTTATGTGCAAATGAAATAGGACAGAGATGCAAGCATGATTATAAATGAAAGAGGGGAAAAAGGAAGGGATCAATGGGACAATAAACACTTGAAACAGTCACAAAACCCTAGCATTTTACAAACATTAGCAACAGCCATATTAATCCATTCACTTGCAAATTTAAATGATGAAACCATGACACACATCATTATTTCCACCACCCATATCAACATTCATGACTTGAGTGCCTACCTCGATCGATTTAGCAAGTTTGAAGAGGAATGAGGGAATTTATTTGCAGTTTTGAAAGCTGGCAGACGAACGGGTCGCGCACACCCCTGGACGGGTCGCGCACAGCTCGACGGGTCGCGCCCGTTGTGTTTTGCACTGCCGGAAGCTGCTGGACGGGTCGCGCACCGCCCAACAGGTCGCGCACGAGCCTGGACGGGTCGCGCACCTGGAAACTGCCCGAAACACTTGTATCTTCGCCTTCTTCGACTTGCACTCTCTCACAATCACTCTTAGAAGCTCGAAATGAACAATGAAAGTTAAAGGAGGGAGAATTACCTTTTATAATCTCACTTTTGAAAAAATTTCATCCAAAAGCCACTTTATAAAGTTTATTTTGTCACTTTTTAAAAACACTGATTTTCTTGGTTTCCTTTATCCTGAAGTTGACCTTTTGAGTGCTTTCACCTGATTCTTTTTGCAGGGAGATCATCTGAAGGACTGTGGCAAAGGGACCAGGGTTGTTGCTGCCTTTCTGAAGATTTCTTGGACACTTATTCTTTTTTACAAAAATTATCATGACCTTGGCTTTAAAAACAGGGTTTTTAAATCCAAGGTTAAAAATGAACTATACATGATGAAAATTTCAAAGGAACATGTTTAACATCCTCCCTCTGGCTTGCTGGTCACTCAAGGACTTTCAGAGACATGACCTTGCTAAGACAACTGACCAAGAACCCTAGACCTGGAATTTTGACTTTAAGACCAAACAAGAGTAGCTTGACAAACTCAATGACTGATATGACCTGATCCAGCAAAGCCAAGAGGGGTATGAATAGACCAGCTCCTCCATCAGGGTTATGGCATGCCTAACGGGATGCAAACTTTGACACTGATGAGACACCTACCAATGCAAATGCAAAGAGCTTTGATCACTGATGGAGGGCTTTAAAGACCGACACTAACAACATGCACTAGTTATTTTGGGTTGATTGATCAGTTAACTTGATGATCACTGAATTAGACTGGAGTATCACTGCACAACTGACCTTCCACTGGTTCCTCCAACAGTTAGAACTAGTTTAACTAAAAACAACTTGAAATAACTGACCTTGATTTCTACAAATTAGCAATCACACATGCTTAACTAAACTCCAACTCCTCTAACTTGAATTTACTTAGTTAACTGAGTGACAAGAGCCATGTCACCTCATGTAACTGCATCAGAGTTGTTTTTAATGTAGAAATTCAAATTTTCTCATTTTAATCAAGGAAAAATGAAATTGAGATTTTCTTGCTGCATTTTTTACCATAGTCCCGTAAATGGTGATACAAGATATCTATATGCTTTAATCAATCATGAAATACTGAATTCTCAAAGAGATTAATGCAACTATGATTATCATGGTTGATCACAGTTGGATCCATCATCTGACCAAACAATCCCACAATATCTTTCTCATCTAGATTGCATCACATGCTGCTTTACTTGCAGCATGTATTCTTCTTCTGCTGAGCTGAGTGCTGCAAATCTTTGCTTCTTGTTGTACTAAGAAACTGCTTGTAACACCCTCCTCTCACATTTACCCAAGCTGACTGGTCCACCGGGGTAAAAATGTGATGAAGAGTTACTACGATATGATTCAACTCCCCATGTACAGTTAAGGAAGTGGAACTGGCATGACAAGACCAATCTGATCTTCCTTAGAAGGCTACAAAACCTTTAGGAGCCAACCAATCCCTTCAAGTGTTCAACCCTTAAGAGATCTCACTTTTTCACTTCCTTAGATCCTCAACCACTCCCATGACAAGCCATGCATGCGACTGGGACCCTGCAGCCGCTCCCATAGTAAGGAATCCTTGCGACTGTGGCCTCTTTCAGGCAGTTCTATGCCAGTGACCTCGAATTCAATGCCACTTTTTCAGGGCCAGGACTCAAGTCGCTGCCTAGAACTTCATGAAACTTATAGAAATTACAAATAACATTGAAACAAGGATACTAATTCAAATACTTGAACAAGGACTTGATCTGACCCCTACTATCCATGACAAGCATTTCGTCAAACATATCACAAATATGTAATCGATAGGTCAACAACATATCTAAGCATAAGGGTCTCATACTTATTTGAGAATCGTCAATGAGGACTAATATCTCCTTACAATAGCTGCATTGTTATCTATTAGGTCATTCATTCACTAACCTTTCATATACTAACCAAAACATGATGAGATCAATACATCATAACTATCATAAAACATACTTATAACCAACAACTAACCAAAGATATATCAATGAGGAAAGAACCATTAAAGCCACATAATATAAAGCACATTTACTCATGAAAATACCACAGAAAAGGGGCTCTTATTAACATATGAAAATCCAACCAAGTCAGGGACTTCCACGTACCACCCGACCATAGATTGGGCTGAGCCAAATCTCTCTTTTAAATAATCACCCCCACGCCATATTTTGAGCATGAATGTGGGATCTCATGAAACAAATAAAAAAAAACCAAACTAGGCTTCCAGAGGCCAAACAACCTCAACCCTCAACCAGTGATTCCACCTCATGGTTGGACATCACTAACCATCACCAAATTGGTCTCTACCCAAGTTGTTCAAGGCTCCATAGTGTTTGTTCCAACCAAGGATTCTAGGACTAGTAACTCAACCCGTAACTTCTAATAGGCTCCAAATAATCTGTCCAACCAGGGCTTCCAGGAGTAGTAACTCAACCCACAAAGGGCTCAAGAGCATTTTCCAACCAAGGCTTCTAGGACTAGTAACTCAACCCAAGTTGTTACAGGACTTCTAAAGTGTTTTCCCAACCAAGACTCCAGGAACTAGTAACTCAACCCACAACCATAAGGAACATGAGAACCAACTAGAAAACAAAAGGAAAGACACCCACAACACTATGGCTATACAATAAATGGCAAGGCTAGGAAAATCCACTATCAATCGAGGAAACCCTCCATGCCAATGAGAGATCATAGCCAAGAAACCACATGCATGTGTCATGCATGCATAAATTAGCAAGGAAATCATGCATGCAACTCGGTACGTGTAAGGTCGTTGTTGATTCTGATGTCCTCTTACGCTTTCCTACTCTTCCTTTTCCTTCTTTCCCCAAATCCCAAGTATGCCACACTCCTGCAAGATTTCTCCAAGAAAATTCTAAGTGCCCAAGAGTATGAGAGAGAGAGAATGGAATAGAGAGCTCCAAGCTAAATTTTACAAAAGGTCGTGAACTGATCCTTAGAACCCTTTTTATCATTGAGGCATCTATTTTCTTCATTTTCCATTATTTTCCTTCATTTTCCTCCTCACATGCAACCTGCTACCTTTCACCTTCCTTTTCTCCTATTTTCCATTATTTTCATAAATAAATGCCAATAAATGCCACTTTTCCTTAGCCATTGCCTTTTCCAATTTCCACAGTCTTTAATTAATCACCAATGATCGCCATCACTATGTTATTTTCCCAACATTCAGCTTGGAATACATGTCCCATTACCCTTGTTATTATTTTTCCTTATTAACTTTATTACCTAGATTTTTGGCCAGGGCTATTACACTATTTTGGACCCAACACTAAAAATTCCACCTGATGTACTCTTTCGGTTGGATGGACTGACGGGCCTCCAAATTATTGCCCATTTGACCATCCTTCAACACGTTAAACCTCTCTTTTTGCATTATGTTAGCATTTAGTAATTTTCTGAGGTTGCAGAAGAAAATCACCAAGGTAACCACAAACCAACTTTGGAAGCTGGGATCTAGCCCTGCAAGCTTTAGAGAGGGCTCTCTCTATAAGATTTAACTTTGTTGTATTGCATATTAGGCTACTTATGAAGTTTGGAGTTTGATTTGTATTTGAATGGTTGGTTGATAACTAGATTGCCATTGGGTTATGGAGTATGTTACATAAAATACATATTAACAATAATATCTACATATAGATCTCACAAGGCAGGGTAGCCAAACTGAATGGATTCTTTAAGGTCTGTGAAATGGAGAAGAAGAACAGATTTAAGGTTCACTTTAAATATAGAGCATTGTTACCTGAATTCTATATTTAAAGATCAGAAGAAAACATAGAAATTATTCGTAGCCGGGTGCAGAGTGTAGATTTAAACAAATTCTACCCTTTATTTATCTATTGAATAATTCAGATTTGGAAAACAAATATGTGCTATAAATAGAGAAATATAAACACATAAGACAGATATATGCACTTCACCAACAACTTGACACAAGAATCCTGTGAAAGAGCTTCTGTATTACTGGTAATCTGTTGATGCTTCAGAAAAATATACAATAGTGTTCTTCGTACAAAAACCAACCCTTGATACTTTTGAAGATGAAGTATTTATAATTAATTTACAAAAAATATATTGTCAGAGTGACTAGGATGTATCTAAAAATAATAAAACTGAATCAATCTAACTTATTACAATGATATTAGGGAAAATTCGAACTATATGAAGTGGTGGCACTGAATTGGTGGAATAGCTGGCTGTCAAGTGCTCAAATTCTGCATGTGTTGTAACACTGAGCTGTATCCCAAAATTTACTTTTTACGCCAGTAAATCACAAAGTTTATCCCATTGTTGTTCTCTCGAGATATTCATCTTCATCAAATTTCTGTACACTTCGTTGACTTTAGTATATTTGGAAAATGTTGGCCTGATAATGAATAGATTTGGAATTTCATACTGATTGTCGAGATCATATGCCACTACTTCCAAGAACGCCTTTCCTATCCTACTGAGTCTTCCAGCTGTAACCTTTGAACTATCTCTTTCCTTGGTCATAATTTTCTCACTATAATTCGACCACATGCTGAGCTTATCATTGATAAATAATAAGTTTGGAAGTCCTTTCTTGTAGAGGGGCTCCAACTTGGTGAAGAATTTATGTATTCCAGTGTTCATAATTCGATCCTTCTCTTCAATTTGTTTCATAATATTTCTTTTAGTCAATACTTTCCTGACCTCCAAAATTGTTTCAGTTTTGTCTTCAATTTCCAACTCTTCCAATTCCTGACTGCTCTTGGAGTTGAGAAATTTGATGATTTCAGTGGCTTGATTGGGTTTATCTCCTAATTCTTTTATGACCTGCTCGATGGCTTCATTGGACCATTCAATCAACTCCTGTCTCTCAAAAATAATTTGGATTGAAGGCCAAATGTCTTCCATGTCTTCATTGATACTTTTCCAGATATTTTCTTTTACCTGTGCCAATGTATTAACCATGACACAATCTTCTTCCATCTTATGCAATCTTTGGGACAATGTTTGGGACTTCTGTGTTTCTGTCATGAAGGCATTTTCAAATCTTGTACTCTGTTCTTGTAGGACTTTCACCTCCTGCCTCATCTTCTTTAGCTCTTCTCCCTGTATAAACATGTTTTCCATGGATTTAGCGAACTTAAATGAGTCATCTGCAACTGACATGGGAAGCACGGTAGAAGATGATGTTCTTGCTGTCGTGGATGCTATAGGGACACCTTTTTGAAGTAGGGATGTAATGGGAACTGCATCAAGTGGAACCACTGCAAGTTGTGAACTCTGTTCCCTTTATTTATCATCTTGTCCATTTCTGCCTTCGTCTCTTTGATCTATGCATTCTGTTATGCTAAAAGCTTCAACATCTCTTCTTTTTGTAGCTCTGTCTCTCCAAGTTCCTTGGCATGGGGGTATTCTGTTGTGGGTAGCTTCAATTTCTTCTTTAGTGCTGCTATGTCAAAATTTTTCTTCCTAATTATCTCCTCCATGGATTTTGAATTGTTTGGATCAAAGCTTGCTTTGATCACCATTTCCTCCAAGTATTTGATTTTGGTATCTTTGGCAAGTGAGGGCACTTTCTCCAATTTAAGTTGAGACTACAAATTAATCAAAGTAAGTTTTAATTTAGAAGAAGTGATAACATTTTGTGTGAAAGTAGAGTATACCATTTCTCCAGCCTGCTTAAGAATATCTATTTGATCCAAAGGATGGACATCCTTTGCCTCAAACTCAAAAGTAGTTTGTTTGAAATCTGCTACTGACTTTGGCTGGGGGACCTAGGCCTGCAAAAATGCCATGTGCATTTTCCCCTTCTCTGTATCATATGCTAAAATAAGCCTGTGCTAAATGGAGGAAGATTGCTTCATGAGTTGAACAGAGATATCATCATGTATGGCTTCATTCCTATGCTTAATCTCTTTATATCTATGAAAAATATCTAGTTGCCTCTGCTCTGTGGATGATTCTGGTGTTTTAGGTATAGTAGTTGGAATATATTTAGTAGCCGATGATGATGGAGACTCTGTGGTACCACTGTCCAACTTAAAAGTTTGAAAGCCTGAGAGTAGAATAGTGCCCTATGTGTCCTCCAGTGATGGGAAGTCTATTTTAGAACCTATTTTAATCTTCTTTGTGTATATTTTGAACTCTTTGGCTAAGACTTCTGTAATTGATGGAGAATCATCCTCTCTCAGTCTCTTATCTGTCTTTTCTCTGGGTATGGGAGTCTCTGAAGTTGTCCTGGAAAGTACCTACTCCTCGGTCTCTTGCAATGTATTTTCTACCCAAGTGTGCTGGTTCATATACTTCTCTATTTCTGGCCTCTGAGTATGCACATAGGGTGTAGCTTTTTCTTTCACTCTTAACTTGGAAATTACCTCAAAGGGGTCATAAGACCAAATGAAACTGAGAGGGAAGTTCATTTGTTTCAGCAGGAGGTCTGCTTCCTCTCCTACTGCTCTACTGTTGTAGATGAAAGGTCCTATTTGTGTTTTGATCCGGAACTGAGATTTCTTCTTGGTTACCACAAAATGAATGTCATCGGAGTGAATTATTTTCCTGATGTATTCCAAGGCAAATATTCTCATTGGAAAATACTTAGGCAACTTACATGGTGGTAGCTTTGAACCATACACTCTAATTTCTGTGAAAGACTAGTAAAGGTACCAGTCCCCTGTTTTCACCTGTTCAATGAGCTGTAAAACCTTTTGAATGTCTTCACTAATCCTTGTAACCTGCTGGCCACTCAACAAACAAGTTGTTGGATAGATAAACAGGTTGATGAAGTCTGTGAAGATGAATTCCTGTGATTGTCTTCTAATTAAGGAAGTCCAGAAGACAACACAATGTAGCTCTCCTTATGCATCAAGCTTCTGCACTACGAAGGGAAACTTATCTATTTGAAAGAAAATAAACATGTACATGAGAATTGAATAATATTTGAACATTCCTTCTGTTAGAAACTGAAGGAATTGTTCATCAATTACATTTGCTAAGAAGTGACCATAGTCAAAGGTGACTGATAGTCCTTCTTCTGAAGAAAGGGTGGATAGAAAGCCTAGAATAGGCTCATCTACCCATTCATCTGAATAGTAACCAAGAATGGATGACAAGACAGAGATAATCTGTCTGGTCCTTTGAGGGAACATAGAAGAGGGATAAAGGGGATTTTTCTTAGGGAGTTGAGAGTCTTCTGGGAGGAAAACTTAAAAAATTGTAGCTCTTTGGGGTAAGGTTAGTTTCTGATAAATTTCTCTGAGAGCTTCAAGGGAAAAAGGGGTGAGGGAATCACTATGGGGAACCTGTAGCATTTGATTGATGCTCTCAGCTGTAATGGTGAAGAGAATTTCACCATTTGGGGAGATAATAGCCCTCCTACTTGAAAGGTAAGAGGCTTGGCATTTTAGAAAGAATTTGGGAAAATGATAGGATTGGGGGAAAACAGACAAAGTAAGTCTAGACTGCCAGAGGTTTATTTCATCAGATTGATCAAGGAAATTATCCTGAAACCAGTAGCATAATTCGAAGAGGTCAAATTCATACTATGTTTCAGCGATCTTATAGTCTCTGTCAGCGAGCAGAATGTGGTATAGGTCCACAGGAGGAGTTAGCATAAGATTCGCTATAGGGGCGACTTTGGGTGCCATTTTAGTTGAAGAAAGGGTAGGAGGAGACTCTTGATAGAAGGAATTTGTAGTGAGTTTCAGGAATATGCGGGAAGGTTCAATGATGTTACCTCTATAGTTTTATGAGAGATGAGCAACGAGAATGTTACTGTGAGATCAGAGAGTAACAAACGCAAGAGCAATGTTCATGAGGCAAAGACAAAAAGTTGTAATCACAGGTAAGAATTGAATTTTTATAAGGCACGAACCGGGCTTAACCGTTGGATTAATGGTCTTGATATTGCATTGATTTCGGAAATGGCATGGGTGAATAGAGAGAACTTTAATGGAGGGTGCAACAATCGCTAACGTGGCAGTTGAGGGCTGGTGGGCGAATGGTGCAAGAACATTGACAGGAGTGATGGGAGGAGGGACACGTGGGGTGATGGGAATGGAGGCTGCGACGGGGCATGGAGGTGACAATTGGCGAGAAGGCAGGTTGCGGTGGAAGGCGAAACAAATTTCGGAGGGGGGGTTAGGCGGTATCTGGTAAGCGATGGGGGGGGGTTTGAAATCCTATGGTGTTGACACGTAGGGGGGTGGGAAACCACTTTTCAGACCCCCCTTGGCATTAAACATTATTACTGCGCGGGGGGGGGGGGGGGGGGTTCCGGAAACAATCCTCGGCCATTGGATCAGGGCAATGGATGATCGAGAGCAAGGAAAAAGTGTGCAGTTTAACACTGATCGACCCCACAACATATTTCACGCATATGTATTATAACCCAAAGTCTAATACTTTGGTCAATGAACCACTTTAGACTATTACACCAAAAACCATAATTTTCCTATTCTAATGCTTTTTCCAAACAAATAAGGGTGCATTTAAATTTGCAAATCCTGCTTATTTTTTCATTCTTAGCAGACTAAGAATGTTTATTTCAACTCTAAACTAATCTACTCAACTACAGTAATCCATATTAAACTATTGGATTAACTTTATTCACCTATTCTACCTATATAATCTTAGCCAAGATTACATTGTTTGGCTAAGTTATTCACTCTAATCTAATTAACATAAATTGGAATCAGCTTGAGCATGATTAAACTGTTTTGCAAGCAGAAAGGGATTGTGGCATTTAAACAAGTTGCACACAATTTCATGAATTTATTCATTACAGAGTAAGAAGGCTAGTAGTGGCACTTAAACTAGCATCACTTTCACATTTATTCATTTTTTGTGGGGTTCTTATCATTTTTTTTTTCTTTTTTCTTATATTTTTTGTATCTATACCCTCTTTTCATTTATTTATTTATTTATTATTATTATTTATTTATTACATAGGAGTCGGCAACTGGAGCAGCCTCGCAACTCGCGTAACACGGGGTCGTTTCTGATCGCTACCACTATAACCCCTGGGAACTGCGCCGCCCCTCTCCACAGCTCCGGGCTAGTCCGGGGGATTTGAACTCATGACCTTTAGTACAGAGCCCGCCTTTATAATGAACTTCACCGCACTGTGATTACCAACTTGCCTACCCCTGTGGGGCTCTTTTCATTTTTTATATTTTTTGAAATAATTTGTAGAAAGCAATATTATTTACAATTTGAACTACAGAAAGCAATTATTCAATGATTATTTGATCCTATAAATTATAGGACCTAATAGTGGCTCCAACTGGGGATGTCACTTCCCGGTGAAGTGTCAAGAACACCATAGACTAGTAGCCTTGAATCCTCATCTTCAGTATTGGTTGCATATGATTTTTTTTGGTTTTCTGTAGTTATGGTGGAAAAATGCCTCAAAGCTTAGGGCCTTCTCCACGGGCTTCAACTTCTAGACGTAATCTACCCACTCACGGTAGTACAAAAGTAAATGGCATCTATAATGGGTGTGATAAAAAACACTTTCTTACTCTTGAAGAACATAATGCTTTAGCATCTTGCCATTGACAGGTCCTCTAGGTAATGTTGTTCCATCTATGTTCTTCAGAAAAAATGCTCTGTTACCTCTGTAAGAATCAATAATGTAAGGTCCCATCCACAACTTGTCAAACTTACCATGCTTTCCTTTCTCTTCCGTTATGGAATCCCCTTTCAAAACATGATTTCCGATCTGAAAGTCATAATATTTAGTCCTTTGGTCAAATGCTTTCTTGATGCTATCTTGGATCACCTGAGTTCTGTTATGAACTAATTCTCTTGTCTGCTGCAAATGAATTGTCTGGTTTATTCTCCTTTGAAAATCGCTTGGTTCGACCTCCAATTCTTGCATCATATTTAAAACAGGAATACCCAACGAAGTTGGAAAAACGTCTATCCCATAAACTAGCTGGTATGGAGACATGCCTATTGACTTTTTGGTAGCAAGCCTCTCTTCCCACAATGCATTAACCAACGTGTTGTGCCATGCTTTTTTATTGTCATGCATCAACTTTTTAATAATGTTAGCTAAGATTTTATTGGAAGATTCTTCCAATCCATTTCCCTGAGGGCAATAGGCTGTAGAATGTCCCAATGTTATATGATATTTGTTGCAAAAATCTACCATCTTTTTTTACCTGAAAGCTGCAACATTGTCAGTAATAATTTTCCTAGGGCATCCAAATCTTGTATGGATATTCTTCTCCAGGAATTTTATGATGACGACATCAGAGGCTTGTCTGGTAGGGATGGATTCTATCCATTTTGTAAAGTAATCAGTGGCTCTCATAATCCACTTGTGTTGGGAATACAAGGTAGGGTGTATTTCTCCTATAAAGTCAAGGCCCCATTGTTGGAAAGGAGTTTTAGAAGATACAGGTATTAAGGGTAAAGGCAAAAGTTTCTTTTTACCTTCAAATATTTGGAATTTGTGGCATGAAGTAACTTTCTTTTGGATATCAGAGAATAAGGTGGGCCAATAAAAGCCTACCCTCAGAATCTTATTTGCAGTAGTCTTGCAATACAAGTGTCCACCGCAGTCTCCTTCATGGAACTCTTGCATGACTTTATCTACTTCATTTTTCAACAAGCAATTTAGTAAAACACCACCCACATCTTTCCAATACAAATTTTAATCCAAAATACAAAACTTAACAACTTTAAGTTTAATATATCTAACCTTTGTTTTAGTTAAACTAGGAGGAGCTTGTAAATTATGAAGAACATAAATAATGTCTGCATACCAGGGAGAGGTAGCAAAATCTTCTACTACCTGTGGAGTCGCCAACTCATCTAGTTCATTAAATATTGCTAGAAAATTTATATTTAAAGCATGTAAGTTAGATTCTGCCATTAATTTCACTAATCACTGACCTTTAATGAGTTTAGTGGATCAGATTTCAATATCATATTCTAATATAACAACAATCCACTTACCCCTTTTTCCATCAGGATCGTTCTAGGTCAATATATCTTTAACTACTACACTTGGAACAAAAGCAATGATGTGTGAACGAAGAATATACACTCTAAAATCTTTTATGGCCTTTACCAGGGAAAAAGCTTGTTTTTACATAATGTCATATTTCAATCTTGCATCTCTCAAAGCTTTGCTGAAGAAAACAATAGGCTGTTCATGGCCCTCATTGTTCTTTTGTAGTAGAACTGCAACAATGGTGTGCTCAGAAGAAAATGAAAAAATTAGGAAATCTTTAGTAAAATCTGGACTAATTAACACAGATGCCTGAGTTAAAGCCTGCTTTACATTGTTGAATGATTGTATAGCTTCCATGTTCCATTTCACCTCAGTGTCTTTCTTTATAATATTAGTTATGTTACTTAAAAGCTCAACTAAATTCAAAACGAATCTCCTTAGAAAATTTAGTTGTCCAATAAAAGATTGAACTTCCTCTATATTCCTTGGGGGATTAATTTTGAGTATAGCTTTGATTCTGCTGGGATCTATCTTGGTTCCTTCTTTCGAAATTATGTGTCCCAAAAGTTTTCCTTCTTGCAAACAGAATAATGTTTTCTTGGGGTTGAGGGAAATGCCAAATTTTCGATATTTTTCAAAAAATATTCTTAGGTGATTTAAGTGTTCCTCATTTGTTTTTGAAAAAATAGTGATGTCATCCAGGTATATAACCATGAAATGATCCATTTCATCAGCAAAAGTAAAATCCATGGCTCTCTGAAAAGTTTCTCTAGCATTGATTAAACCAAAAGGCATTTTCACATACATGAAAGTGCCCCAAGGTGTTGTAGACGTTGTTTTCTCTTGATCGTCTGGGTGTACTAAGACTTGGTTATAACCCAAAAAACCGTCTAACAGGGAAATCCTGCTGGATCCAACCACCTTCTAAAGGATGTGGTCCATCTTGGGCAGAGGGCAATTGCCTTTTAAAGAGGCTTTTTTCAAATTCCAGAAATCAATGCAAAGCCCGATCTCACCAGTCTTTTTCCGAGTGGGGACCAAATTAGGTAGCCACTTGGAGTATCTCAAAGGTACTATAATTTTTGCATCATACATCCTTTTCACCTCTTTTTCAACCAGAAGCAAAAGCATTGGATTAATCCTCCTTAATTTTTGTTTAAAGGGTTTATGATATTATTTCAAGGGAATTTTGTGCTGTATGATACTGGTGTCATAGTATTTTAGGTCCTCATAACTCCACGTGAAAACATCAGTGAATTCTTTGAACAATTTAATGTACTTCAACGTTTCAAACAGGGGTAAGGATTTGGACTATTTGATCATTTTGGGTTGAAGTTCAGTCCCAATATTATGTTCCTCAACACCAACTCCAGTGGGTTCAATTTTTTGCTTCTTAGCTACATCATTGAAATCAAATAAATCTTCTAATGGAACTAACCCTCTAGGTAAGATATTGTCTTTCAGTTGCAAAATATTTGTTTCTTGTTTTTCTTCATCTATTTCATGCAATTCTAACTTATTCACACTAGTATGTACAATATCTTCTACATCAAATTCTATATATATATTTGCATCTTCAAATTCATCTTTAGACTGCAACAAATTCTCAATTTGAGCATCATCTCCAAAAACCTACTAGTATCTAATGTTATCAGGTACAGTAGGTCTATTTTTCACTTCGACAGTATATGGATGAGTAGGACGAAATGGTAATTTACAAGTACTTGCCGAAGTGGAAAGACCATCAGGCATAATGTTTTGATCTCTTGAAACCACAAACAAACTGTATTCAATAAAAGAATCTAGAAAATCCAACATGACATTTCTGTATGCTCTCATCCTAAGATGTTTTGCAGAGTATTCTCCTTTGATTTGTTTTATCACCAACTCAGAGTCTCTGTGAATGGAAATCTGTTTAGCACCCAACTTCTTTAAAAGCTGTAAACCTAAGATTAAGGCTTCGTACTATGCAACATTATTAGAACATTGGAAATTCAATTTGTAGGAATGACCTACCCTCTGAGTGGTGAGTGTATGAATTAGAAACCCAAACACCAGGACCAACCTCTTCTTTACTCACAGGTCCATCAAAACCCAAATTCCATAAAAATTCATCTGAATTATCTTGTTCACTGATTAATGTTTGACCATCATCAGTGAGACAAAGCGTAGTATTATGATTTGGAACTTGTTCTTGTGCACTTACATCATTATACAGAATAAATGAGTCAAGATCATAATGAACAAAATATATAGGATAATTGTTAGGTCTATCCTGGGTGGTGACCATGAATTTCATAAGTTTATCTATATAGAGTCTTCTGTTATGACTAAAGACAGGGATTGTTGCGTAGGACATATCCATCTGTAAGGTTCCTTGAAGTTTGGCTCCCCATGAACATGAAAGCATCATGCCATATTTGGGAGGGATATCAACAACAACTTTGTCCATAAGTACACTTTTGGCTGGTATTTGGAATAAATTGACACATAAATCTTTTATAAGTCCAAGGCATTTAACTTGAATGGAATCAAATCAATACAGATCTTTATACCTTCTGGTTATATCTAATCCCAATTTCTCCATAATTACGTTAGGCATAAGATTTTGGGAGGCCCCTGAGTCAAGCATAGCGTTGTGTAAAATTTTATCATGAATAGTTAGGCTAACATAAAAGGGAGGTACATCTCCCTCTTGAAGTTTGGCATCAACTTCTAGGCCAAATAGTAATTTAGGTTGATCATCTGATACATTAACTGTACATTTTCTCCTATGCTCAATGCCTTCATTACCTGGGATCTATAGGCAGTTTTATTCATCAATTTCGTCAAAGGAATGGGAATTTTGAGTTTTGCCAATTCATTTTCTATATTAAATGAGGTCTGTGCTTTATTTAAATTGGTAGCATCTTGTTTATCAGCCAAATTCTTTTGGGATATATCTTTTGGTTGGCTGGTAGAGGGATCATTAGTTGGAATTGTTTTGGATGCAGTATCAGGTTTTTTCTAGATTAGAACATCAAGATTCTTTCAAGTACGAATCTCAACATTATTTTTGGCAGGTGTTTCAGATGGTTTTTTAGGTGGGTTATTAGGTGTTTTTCTACTCCTGAGGTTATATTGTTTATGGAATTCCATAATGGCATTCTCAAAGCCTTTTTTCTAATCCTCTGTTTCTTCAGGTTCTATTTCATTCTGGTATAACAGGAAAAGGTCTTGATCTTCCTCAGTGAGAAAAATATAGTCATTATCATTTACTCCCAATAAATTTATTTGAGTATTCTCTGTATCATTAGCTACTTCAGTCTCCTCATATGTATAATTTTCTTGGAAAGGAGTTATTACTTGCTGGTTCGTACCCTTTGGGTCCCTTTGTTTATTCTGGGGTTGATTTCTTCTATAGTTTGGATTTCTTATTTGCCCAGTTTGATTTTCTCTCTGAGGAGTCCTATAAACTATACTGAGTCTATCCATCATTTTATATACTGTTCTCAGTAGATTGTCTATTTTATAAACACTAGAAGCAGTAGATGAAGGTTCCTCTTTTTTTTTAGCTTTCTTGGCTAATAAATTAGCCTCTACTTTAAGTGTGTTTGCTTGCATCTCCTCTAAGGTTACAGGATCTCTCTCTCTCTCAGTTGATAGGCCATATCATTATCGAATCCTTCTGGGAAATATACCGAGGCCAAGCCCGGGGGTGTTTTAATGGCAATAGGGATTGCATTATAAACCTTATTAAATCTGTCACAATACTCTTCTACAATTTCATTGGGTCATGTCTTAAGGTTTTTATAATCGTTAAGGATCTGCAGAGGACTCTTTTTAACTTCCCACCTAGTTAGGAAAGATTGGTGAAAAACAACAAGGTCAGTTATACTACCTGCTGCTAACCTGCTGCTAAGTCTTTGAACCACTTTCTGACTTCTCCACCTAATATCTGGGCAAAAAGCCTTAGTTTTACATCATTAGCATCTACTTTGTGAAGATCAAAGAAGTCATTCATCCTATCTATATGATATTGTGCAGTAATAGCAATAGTACCATCAAACTGGGGTATCATAGTTTGATAGTCTTGGGGCATATTATGCAATTGTGTAAGTAAAACGAGGGGAGCATAGAGAGAAACCATAATATTTGGTCTTAAGGGAGGAGAAAATATATGATTTGTGGGAATTGATTGAGTTACTACTTGTGATACTATTGGATGAGTAGTAGAAATTACAGAAGAGGTAGGGCAAACAGATGTTGGCTGAACTGATTGGGAAGATGAAGCGGATGCTACAATGTTAAGAGTAGAAATTTCAACATACTACTGTATGTAAGCTTGATTTACAACCTAATCAAGTGCTGACACAAGATCCTGCAATTTGTCGAACTCCTGAAGGGCTTCCTGATCCAAATCAGGTTCAACAAATGGTCTTATTGGTTTATAGGGTTGAAGAATGGCTTCACCAACCACTGTCTAATCAACAAAAGTTTTAGACTTAGTCCTAAAAAGACTGTGTTCGAAAGGTTGGTCAAGCTAAATATCTTGAACGATATCGAGGTTTTCATGAAGAGAATTGGCCCTTGAAAGGGGGCTATTGCTTCCCTGGATTTTAGCTAAACTTCTCCTTCTTAGTATCCTTTTAGGATTGTCTAAATTTTCAAGTGGGTCTGAATCAGGATTGGCTCAAGTATAAATTCTTTTTGGAGCCATATCTTTAAAAATGAAAAACAATCTCTAATCCTTTATTTCCAATGTTTTGATCATTAGATTTCTTGAAATAAGGACACATAAACTAGGGAAATAATCTTATGATGATGAAATCAAGGATTATTTTTTGAGTCCCCAGTATGGTCGCCAGAATGTTAGTACTTAGTAATTTTCTGAGGTTGTAGAAGAAAATCAACAAGGTAACCACAAGCCAACTTTGGAAGCTGGGATCTAGCCCTGCCATCTTCAGAGAGGGCTCTCTCTATAAGATTTAACGTTGTTGTATTGAATATTATGCTACTTATGAAGTTTGGAGTTTGATTTGTATTTGAATGGTTGGTTGATAACTAGATTGCCATTGGGCTATGGAGACTGTTACATAAAATACAGATTAATTGCAATATCTACAGATAGATCTCACAGGGTAGGGTAGCCAAACCGAATGGATTCTTTAAGGTCTGTGAAATGGAGAAGAAGAACAAATTTAAGGTTCACTTTAAATATAGAGCATTGTTACCTGAATTCTATATTTAAAGATCAAAAGAAAACATATAAATTTTTCGTAGCTAGGTGCAGAGTGTAGATTTAAACAAATTTTGCCCTTTATTTATCTATTGAATAATTCATATTTGGAAAACAAATATGTGCTATAAACAGAGAAATATAAACACATAAGATAGATAGATGCACTTCACCAACAACTTGACACAAGAATCCTGTGAAAGAGCTTCTATATTACTAGTCATCTGCTAATGCTTCAGAAAAATATACGATATTGTTCTTCGTACAAAAACCAACCCTTGATACTTCTGAAGATGAAGTATTTATAATTAATTTACAAAAAATATCATGTCAGAATGACTAGGATGTATCTAAAAATAATAAAACTGAATCAATCTAACTT
Organism: Pinus tabuliformis; assembly: GCA_031772625.1. NCBI lineage: Eukaryota > Viridiplantae > Streptophyta > Pinopsida > Pinales > Pinaceae > Pinus > Pinus tabuliformis. Next base: position 528,652,056 of record CM062819.1, on the reverse strand, counting down.
ATTACAATGATATTAGGGAAAATTCGAACTATCTAAAGTGGTGGCACTGAATTGGTGGAATAGCTGGCTGTCAAGTGCTCAAATTTTGTATGTGCTGTAATGCTGAGCTGTGTCCCCAAATCTAATTTTTACTCTAGTAAATCACAAAGTTTATCCCTACGTTGTTCGCTCGGGATATTCATCTTCATCAACTTTCTGTACACTTCGTTGACTTCAATATATTTGGAAAATGTTGGTTTGGTAATGAATAGATTTGGAATTGCATACTGAATGTTGAGATCGTATGCCACTACTTCCAGGAACGCCTTTCTTTTCATACTGATTCTTCCAGGTGTAACCTTTGAACTATCTCTTGCCTTGGTCATAATTTTCTCACTGTAATTCGACCATGTGTTGAGCTTATCATTGATAAATAATAAGTTTGGAAGTCCTTTTTTGTAGAGGGGCTCTAGCTTGTTGAAGAATTTCTGTATTCCAGTGTTCATAATTCGACCCTTCTCTTCAAGATGTTTCATAAGATTTCGTTTAGTCAATACTTTCCTGACCTCCAAAATCGTTTCAGTTCTGTCTTCAATTTCCAACTCTTCTAATTCCTGACTGTTCTTAGAGTTGAGAAATTTTATGAGCTTAGTGGATTCATTGGGTTTATCTCCTAATTATTTTCTAACCTGCTCTATGGCTTCACTGGAACATTCAATCAACTCTTGTTGCTCAAAAATAATTTTGATTGAAGGCAAAATGTCTTTCATGTCTTCATTGATCCTTTTCCAGATATTTTCTTTTACATGTGCCAATGTATTACCCATGGCACAGTCTTTTTCCATCTTCTGCAATCTTTGGGACAATGTTTGGGACTTCTGTGTTTCTGTCATGAAGACATTTTCAAATATTGTACTCTGTTCCTGTAGGACTTTCACCTCCTGCCTCAGCTTCTTTAGCTCTTCTCCCTGTATAGAAATGTTTTCCATGGATTCAACTAACTTAACTGAGTCATCTGCAACTGATGTGGGGATCACGGTAGAAGATGATGTTCCTGCTATCGTGGATGTGTAGGGACACCTGTTTGAAGTAGGGATGACATGGGAACTGCATTAAGAGGAACCACTGCAAGTTGTGAACTCTGTTCCTTTTCTTTTATCAGCTTGTCCATTTTTGCCTCCATCTCTTTGATCTGTGCATTTTTTTCTACTAAAAGCTTCAACATCTCTTCTTTTTTTAGCTCTGTCTCTCCAAGTTCCTTGGCCTGGGGGTATTCTTTTGCAGGTAGCTTCAATTGCTTCTTTAGTGCTGCTATGTAAACAGTTTTCTTCCTAATTATCTCCTCCATGGATTTTGAATTCTCTGGATCAAAGCATGCTTTGATCACCATTTCCTCCAAGTATTTGATTCTGGTATCTTTGACAAGTGAGGACACTTTCTCCAATTTAAGCTGAGACTGCACATTATTCGAAGTAAGTTGTAATTTAGAAGCAATGATAAGATTTTGTGTGAAAGTAGAGTATACCATTTCTCGAGCTTGCATATGAATATCTATTTGATCCAAAGAATGGACATCCTTTGCCTCAAACTCAAAAGTAGTTTGTTTGAAATCTGTTGCTGAATTTGGTTGGGGGAACTGAGCCTACAAAAATGCCATGTGCATTTTCCCCTTCTCTGTATCATATGCTGAAATAATCCTGTTTTGAATGGAGGAAGATTGCTTCCTGAATTGAGCAAAGATATTATCATGTATAGCTTCATTCCTCTGCTTAATTTCTTTATATCTCTGAAAAATATCCAGCTGGATCTGCTCTGTGGATGATTCTGGTGTTTGAGGTATAGTAGTTGGAATATCTTTAGTAGCCGAGGATGATGGAGACTCTGTGGTACCACTATCCAACTTAAAATTCTGAAATCCTGAGAGTACAATAGTGTCCTGTGTGTCCTCCAGTGATGGGAAGTCTATTTTAGAACCTATTTTAATCTTCTTTCTGTATATTTTGAACTCTTTGGCCGAGACTTCTGTAACTAATCGAGAATCATCCTCTCTCGGTCTCTTATCTGTCTTTTCTCTGGGTATGGGAGTCTATGAAGCTGTCCTAGAAAGTACCTGCTCCTCGGCCTCCTGCAATGTATTTTCTACCCAAGTGTGCTGGTTCATATACTTCTCTATTTTTGGCCTCTGAGTATGCACATAGGGTGTAGCTTTTTGTTCCACTCTTAACTTGGAAATTACCCAAAAGGGGTCATAAGATCAAGTGAAGCTGAGAGGGAATTTCATTTGTTTCAACCGGAGGTCTGCTTCCTCTCTTGTTTCTCCACTGTTGCAGATGAAAGGTCCTATTTGTGTTTTGATCCAGAATTGAGATTTCTTCTTGGCTGCCACGAAATGAATGTTGTTAGGGAACATATAAGAGGGATAAGGGGGATTTTTCTTAGGGAGCTGAGAGTGTTCGGGGAGGAAAATTTCAAAAATTGTAGCTCTCTAGGGGAAGGTTAATTTCTAATAAATTTCTCTGAGAGCTTCAAGGGAAAAAGGGGTGATGGAATCACTATGTGGAACCTGCAACGTTTGATTAATGCTATCAGCTGTAATGGTGAAGATAATTTCACACTTTGGGGAGGTAATAGCCCTCCTAATTAAAAGGTAAGAGGTTTGGTGATAGGACTGGGGGAAAACAAACAAAGGAAGTCTGGACTGCCAGAGGTTTATTTCATCAGATTGATCAAGGAAATTATCCCGAAACCAACAACGTAATTCGAAGAGGTCGAATTCACACTGTGTTTTGGTGATCTTATAGTCTCTGTCAGTGAGCGGAATGTGGTCTAGGTCCACAGGGGGGGTGAGCATAGGATTCACTATAGGGGCAACTTTGGGTGCCATTGTAGTTGCAGAAAGGGTAGGAGGAGAATCTTGACAGAAGGAATTCGTAGCAAGTTTCAGGAATTGGCAGGAAGGTTTAGTGATATTACCTCTATAGTTTTATGAGAGACGAGAAACGAGGATGCTGCTGTGAGATCAAAGAGTAATAGAGGTAGGATCAATGTTCATGAGGCAAAGGCAAAAAGTTGTAATCATAGATGAGAATTGAATTTTTATAAGGTGCGGACCGGGCTTAACCATTGGATTAACAACCTTGATATTGCATTGATTTCGGAAATGGCATGGGTGAATGGAAAGAACTTTAATGGAGGGTGCACTGGTTGCGGACATGGCAGTTGAGGATTGGTGAGCGAATGGCACAGGACCGTTGGTGGGAGTGATGAGAGGAGGGACACGTGGGGTGATGGAAATGGAGGCTGAGATGAGGCGTGGAGGCGATAGTTGGCGAGAAGGCGGGTTGCGGCGGAAGGCGAAACAACTTTCGGGGGGGGGGGGGAGGGGGGCAGGCGGTTCCGGTAAGCGATGGATGATCGGGAGTAGGGAAAAAGTGTGCGGTTTAACACTGATCGGCCCCACAACATATTTCACACATATGTATTACAACCCAAAGTCCAATACTTTGGTCAATGAACCAATTTAGACTATTACACCAAAAACCATACTTTTCCTATTCTAATGCTTTTTCCAAACAACTAAGGGTGCATTTAAAGTTGCAAATCCTATTTAATTTTTCATTCTTAATAGACTAAGAATGTTTATTTCAACTCTAAACTAATCTACTCAACTACAGTAATCCAGATTAAATTGTTGGATTAACTTTATTCACCTATTCTACCTATCTAATCTTAGCCAAGATTACACTATTTGGCTAAGTTATTCACTCTAATCTAATTTACATAAATTGAAACCATCTTGAACATGATTAAACTAAATGTGTCAAGCAGAAAGGGATTGTGGCATTTAAACAAGTTGCACACAATTTCATGAGTTTATTATTTACAAAGCGAAAAGGCTAGTAGTGGCATTTAAACTAGCATCACTTTCACATTTATTCATTTTTTTGTGGGCTTCATTTATCATTTATTTTATTTTTCCTTTTTTCTTCTATTTTTTGTATTTATACCCTCTTTTCATTTTTTATTTTCATTTTTCTATCTTTTTGGAAATCATTTGCAGAAAGCAATATTAGTTACAATCTGAACTACTGAAATCAATTATTCAATGATAATTTGATCCTATAAATTGTAGGACCCTAACACATTAGATGACATATTTTTGACTTTAATATGTTCATTAGGATGGTTTATGGATAATTTCATATTTGTGTCTAATATTATTTATTTTTGTAGAATATTGTGAGAATATTGGGCAGATTATGAAGATTTGGAGGAGATAATCTATGGACTTGCTCCCTACTACAGGAGGATCAATATTGGATAATAAATCAACAGGATATTATTAAATTATTGCACAAATTCTGGAGCTCCAGTGATTGAGAAAATCTAGGAATGTGTTCCCTGTCATTTAATGCAGATTCCTAGTGTTGGGAACCATATCTACTATTTGAGGGATTTTGGAGGGGAAAAATTCATCCTTTCAATGAAAATTTATCCTCATCATTTTGTATAGGTACCAATTCGAATTTTAGTTGTGTGTTATTTTCTTAGTTTTATGGTGGAGAAAACTTGTATTTTTACAGCTCCGCTTTCATATCTAGCAGGGATGTACTTGGATTGATTCAAATAATGAAGTTTGGTGCCACTTTTAGCTTCTAAAGCTTGGTATCCTTCATAGGACTCTGAGTATCTTTGGGCTTGGCCATCCAAGGAGCTTCAGAGCCTTTTGTATAATTTTCTTTTCTTCTTTTCATTTCTTATTCACATGCATCTTTCATTCTTGTTTTTCCTATTTTTGCATTTAGTGTTGATGCTTCTTTTGTTGTAGGATTGGGTTAAATGATTGATGTAAGTTCTTTTGCAGGTTATTTATATATTCACAAGCATTATTCACCCTTAGAACAACTTTGTAAGGTCATTTACATCATTGAGCTACTCAGATTGGTTTCCTTGTTCACAAATCTAAACTTTCTGGAAGTCCCTTGTAGCAAATAGTATTAATTTTCTGCGATTTTTTAGAACGTGTTAATGAGCTTGAGTTGAGTTGATTCCAATTGTATTAGGTAATAAAAACATTCAAGTTAATAAAAAAATTTACCCCATTGCATTTTCACTTGATTAGGTTAGGCATTTGACAGGTTAACTAGCTCACTAGTTTTCAAATTTTAGATTTTAGACTAGTAATTATCTGCTATTTTTTAGCATGTGTTAACAGGGACATTTTGGAGTGATTCCACTTGGAATGGAGACCTAAGAAATACTAATCAATAAATTTTTTTTTCCCATCCTTCATTTGATTTACTTGGTCATTCAGTGAGTTATCTCCTCCTGTAGCAATTATGTCTTCTCCTACAACAAATATTTCCCTTCCTGTAGCAAACCTGTAACACCACTTTGCTTCATCAGTTTTGACCCCCACTACAACTATGACTTAGTATAGATGAATAATGACCCCCATCTATGATATTATGATAAGGGGAAGCTCCTAAGCCACTCTAGCCCTTCCTTTTATTCACTACAAAAACATAGTATAATTAGTTTGTTTATCATAAGTATGATGCAAGTAGGTTACTGATTTACAAGTAAGTGTGAACTAGGTATATGGTACATGCAATTTTGATTGGTAATTTGATGAATTATTCAAGATAAAATAACATTCTTTTTGTAAGTAAATTAACCTTTGTCCTTTCATGAATTGATTAGTTAGAATTTACATGTTGAGCAAGTAACATTTCCATTTCTTGCAAAGAGAGTAAAAATTCCATTTTTGCAATTAGTTTAGGCTTTGATTTCATGACATTCACTCCATTACATCAAATCAACAAAATAATGACACATTGTATGCTGCACATATAGTGAAAATACCTCTTAAATTTGTACGAACCCCAGATTAATAATTAAAGTTGGTAGCTTGGGAGTTGCAACATTCTTGTTGTAATACTGGGGCTCATCATGGGCTCCCTGCCCAATTTGCATCACTGAAGCCACACAACTTCACTCCCTCTATCCATATGTACCATAATCCATACTGAGTAGTGCCTCAGAGGTACCATAAAAGATGCTTAGATTCATTCCAAAACAATTTGGTCATCCTAACCATAGCTTGGATCAATTGGTTGACTGCATAGCACATGTTTGGTTGTGTGTTCACAAGATACATCAATGAACCCACTGGCTGCTGATAAATGGTAGCATCCACCTCTTCACCTGAAGTGGCATCCTCCTTCCTCCAGTTGGTCACTAGAGCTGTCTCCACGGGTTTGCAACTCTCCATGCAGAATCTCTATATTATCTCATTTGCATACTTTCCTTGACACAAACAGTTCCCCATTGCCTTGCCATACTTCCAACTTAAGGAAGTAGTGCATGAGACCCATGTCCTTCATTTCAAATTCCCTTGCAAGATCCTCCTTGCAAGATATGATAAACTACTCATCACCAGTTAAAATAAAATCATCAACATATAAGAAAATAATAAGCAATTTAACTTCTACTAAAATATGATAGAGGTTCGCATCCGCTTCACTTTTAGTGAAGCCCAAATCAGTAAGACAATTTTCGATCTTGGTGTACCAAGAACGAGGTGCTTTTTTGATACCGTACAGTCCTAGCTTGAGTCTGCACACATGAGAATCTCAATCAAATGTCTCAAAACCTTCTGGTTGATTGATGTAAACCTCCTCCTTAATAACCCCATTGAGGAATGTTGTTTTTACATCCACCTGGTGGATCTTCCACTTGATCTCCATAGATAATGCAAGAATTGATCTGATGGATGAATACCTTGCTACAGGAGCGAAGGTTTCCTCATAGTTAATTCTCTCAACTCTAGAGAATCCTTTGGCCACAAATCTAGCCTTATACTTCTCTATGCTTCCATCTGTTGTCTGCTTTACTTTGAAGATCCATCTTGAACCCACTACTGATTTATCTGCTGGTCTTGGGACCACTTCCCAAACACTATTATTTATAATGGATTCACATTCTTCCACCATTGCATCAACCCAAATAGGTTTCTCTACTTCTTCCATGAAAGAGGATGGCCCAGTCTCTACAATATAAGTCATTTGAGCCATGTAGCTAGTGTACCTCTCTGGTGACCTCCTTTTCTTGCACAAATTTGAAGGATCTCCCACATTCTCCCTCGCATCCTGCACAAGTCTATTACTTTCCCTGGTTATTTTTATACCTTATCTAGATGGTTTTTCTTGAGCAGGTGTCTCCACTCTCTGCTCCTTACTTTGTGGCTGCTCCACAACTTCCTTAGGCTCCTCCTTTGGAGCTAAAACCTCCTCTTTTGGTGGGATCTGAATCTCACTCTCAAAAGAGAACCACATCGCTTTCTCCTCATAAAAATTTACATCCCTTCACACAATTGTCATTCTGCGGTATGGAAATTACACATGGTAGTTGTGAGGAGTTTTTGTGTAACCCAAAAATACTCCCAACTCTGCTATCGGCTCAAGTTTCTTCCTCAAATATTTGGAAACATGACAATAAACAAAGGCTCTAGAAATCCTGAAGAGTGACACATCTGGATTTCTCCCTGAGAAATATTTCTCTGGTGTGATCATACCAATAATCTGATGAGGACTCAGGTTCTGCAAGTAGACTGTTGTGTTACATAACTCTGCCCAGAAATGCAATAGTAGGCCTTGGTCATGTAGCATAGCTCTCACAACTCCAACAATGTTGTGGTTATTTCTCTTAGCTACCCCATTCTACTGTAGGTTATGGGGTGTTGTCATCTCTCTTCAAATGCCTTCTTTCACACAATAATTGATTCGAAAGATACTCACCTCCATTTTCACTCCTGAGAGCCTTCACCTTCTTGTTGGTCCCTTTCTCAACTAGTGCCTTGAATTATACAAACTTAGAGAATGTCTCATATTTCTTCCACATGGAGAAGATCCAACACTTCCTTGAGAAATCATAAAAAAATATAACATAATACTTATGTCTGGAAATGGAAGCCTTCAAGAAAGGTCCACAAACATCAGAGTGGACTCTTTCCAAGACTACATGTGCTTTGATTTCTCGATCATGGAATGTGGATTTCACATACGTCTCCAAGGTACATACCTTGCATACATCTTGTTTCTCAAGTTCTCCTTTAGGGAGGATAGTAGTTATTTGTTGCATAATTTTTAGGGTGCCATGATGTGAATGGCCCAATCTTTTATGCCAGAGCTAAAAAATATCGCGGTTCTGCACTTTCTCTGCCTTACTGCTTAATGCAACACAATCTTCCACATCCAACTTGTACAAGTTCTTCACTCGAACCCCGATTTTCTTCACCCATCCAGTTGCTATGTGTCTCAGGAATCCTTTCCCTTTGCTGAAGATCACATCATAAAAACGGTCTTCCAAAACTACTACAGAGATGAGATTCTTCTTTAGGCCTGGAAGAAACATGACATCCTTGAGTCTGCGAGGGGATTCCGACTCCCTCTGAAAGGTGACTATACCAATCCCAACCATGTTGTACCTTCCGTCATCCCCCAACTTAATATGAATCTAGATACCTTTCTCCTCCAGGTCACTGAAAAACTCTCTACACCCTATCATGTGGAATGAGGCACTAGAGTCCAAGTACCACATGATCCCCATCTCTATTCTAGCCATGCATGTGATAAGGGTGAATTCAAGCTTGAACTGTGAAGCCAATGCTTCACCTACTGTTCCTCTTGAGGTCTTCTTGCTCGACTTTTTGTGTGGACACTTCGTGGTATAGTGCCCAAATTCATGACAATTGAAGCATTTTATTTTGGACAAATCTTTCTTCTTGCCCGCTTGGTTGAATTCTGGTTTGGTTTGATATTTCTTCCCTTTTCCCTTCTTTCCATTTCCAACTAATGCAATTTTTTCTTCATCCTCGTCCTTGGATGAGGTTCCATATCTGGTATTCCATCTATGGTATTCCATCTTATCTCATCTTGTACCAAATCAGATCATAAACGTTCCCAATTCAGTAATTTCTGCAACATTAACACCAACCCCACCAAGTTCATCACAAACTTGTGTAAATATGCTCAGATACTATGGGATAGTGTCATTCTTTTGCATCTTGATATTTTGAAGTTTGTCCTTGAGCACCAACTTCCTGTGGTCACTACTATTCTCGAATAATTCCTCCAGTGCCTTCCTCATTATGAAATGATTTTCTTTCCCGTGGATATTTGAGATAATGTAGTCTCATACTCCCTCCAAGATTATTCTCCTCACCTTGGCTACATTTTTCTTCCATTGGGCTAGGTTTTGTGCATCATATTCTACTGGTTTTGGAACATCTTTCTTGATGTATTCTAACAAGCCATTTTCATCAAACACCACCTCCACGCGACCCTTCCATGTAATTAAATTAGAGCTGCCTTCTAAGGCATACTCTAGCGTTATCCTGTTGAGGGTCATCTTCCCAACTCTCAAGGGATCCTGCTAAATCCCACTACACTACATTGCAAACTTGATCCTCCTGAGAAGCAAATTCGAAATTTATGTTCTAATAGTTGGGCAGACCCAAGGATGGGGAGGAAACCCAAAGATGGTGGGCAGACCTACCCATGGTTTTGTGCACGAGTTTTGCACATGGTAGATGGTTTTCTGCCCATGGTATTTTGTAGATCCAGTCAAGGGAACTATGGTTATGTTCTAATCCAGGGTTAGTGGATTGGGGTTCATGAATTCTTCGAGATGTATATATATGTATTCTAAGATTGAAAGGAATATAATAAAAAATCAATCTGGTAGTCCTGTTTGGGATCCGGGGGAAAATCTTTGTGTATATTTGTTTTCTATTCTCACCATTGTTTATTTTTATGTTTGAAGAATTCGTTTGCAGGTAATTTGAATAGGGTTAAAACCTACATCTGGTATCAGATCTATTTTGACTTCAAGGGGACACCTTTTTTGCTGAGGCGTTTTTCTTGGGCCTGTGGTAGAACCTACTCATTGCGAGATCCGTAGGATTTATTCTTGCGGTGAAAGAAGATGATGAACAATGGAAAGATAGAGATCAAGAAATTTAATGGTCAGATTTTTGAGTTTTGGAAGCTCAAGATGGAGGATATGTTGGTGGACCGAGATCACTGGATTGTTGTAGATCTAGGAACAACACTGACAAGAATGTCGGAAGAAGATTGGGTGAAGTTATATCAGAAGGCGAAGAGCACAATATGATTGTGTATCTCATATTTATTATTATTGAATGTATTAGTGGAACCTATGCCGAAGGATTTGTGGGTCAAGTTAGGGACTTTTTACGAGTCTGAGTCTCTGGTGAACAAATTGTTCCTGTGGAAAAAGCTGTATAACCTAAGGATGAAGGATGGAGACTCGGTGACAAAGCATATGAATGCCTTTAATACTGTGGTAAGCCAGTTGTTATCTGTTCATATAAAAATTTCAGATAAAGATAAGTGCATCAGTTTGCTATTCTCTCTACTAGATTCGTGGGATAGTTTGGTTGTTGCAATATGTAGAAATACAACTACCTTGAAGTTTGATGAAATAGTCTCATCCTTGTTGTCAGAGGAGATGAGATGGAAAAATATGGATATCTAGAATGGAGATGCCTTGTTTGTATGAAGATGATCTTAGAACAAAAAAAAATAATCCTCGAGTGGGAGATCTAAATCTCCAGGAAAACCTGTAAATGTGTGCTGGAAATGCAAAAAGGAAGGGCACTACAAAAAGAACTGTGGATCTCAGGCTCCTGAGAAAGGAAAGGGATCTGATGATGCTTCTTTTTCAGAGGTGAAAACTATCTTAGAGCAAGGTGGGGATGTGTAATTGACTTCTTCTTCAAGTACATATATAGATCATGAGGCATGTTTTATTTACTCAGGTGCATCCTTTTACTTCACTCCCCATAGGGAGTGGTTCTACGAGTATGAGAAATATGCTAGTCATGATGTATTCTTAGGGGATGACAAGAAGGACAGGATCATCGGACATAGAAAAGTCAAGCTAAAGTTGCAAGGTGCAAGGATTAGAACACTTCCCGGTGTTCTACATATTCCCGCATTGGCCAAAAATCTGATTTCTGTAAGAAAGATGGGTAATGCAGGTGTAAAAATAGTGTTCGAGAAAGATACCTTCAAGATGGTTAGTGGAGCACTAGTATTGATGTGGGGAGTTCATATTAGAACACTGTACAAGCTTCTGTGTAGCATAGTTATTGATGGGTGCAACAATTCTGTGGTTCCTGCAAGTGGAGCAGAAAATCTAGTGGTCTCTAGAGAAAAGGCCATGCTATGACATAAAAGGCTTGGACATATTGCTTGGAGAAGGTATGTCTAATTTCTCTCTGGATTTCGATTTCTATAAACATTGTGTATATGTGAAGCAAAATTAGGTGAGTTTCCTTTTTGGTGCTAAGAGGGTGAAAGGGATATTAGAGCTTGTGCATAATGATGTGTTTGGACCTGTGTCAGTTCCATCATTGGGTAAGTTTCTGTACTATGTCTCGTTTATAGATGACTTATCGAGGAATACATGGATATATTTCCTCAGGATGAAATCTGAAGTCTTTGACAGGTTTACAGAATTTAAGGCTCTAGTGGAAAATCATAAAGATAAGAAGATCAAGTTGTTGAGGAAAAATAATGGTGGAGAGTTCTGCAAGAAGGAATTTGAAGAGTTTTGTAAGAAGTGTGGTATAGCACGACAAAATACTAATCCATGCACACCTCATAAAAATGGATTTGTGGAAAGAATGAACATGACGTTGATGGAAAAGGCAAGAAGCATACTCAGTGGTGTTAGATTAGGACAAGAATTATGGGAAGAGGCAGTGGAGACTGTATTTTACCCGATTAACAGATCACCTTCATCAAGGTTGGAGGATAAGACTCCACATGAGGTGTGGAATGGTAATAAATACTCTCTTTCACATCTGTGGGTATTTGGCTGTGATGCATATGTACATGTTCCAAAGGAGAAAAGAACCAAGTTGGATAGTAAATGTGAAAGGAGCATATTTATTGGGTATAAGGATGGTTTAAAAGGCCATAAGATTTGGAACCCAAAAATAAGGAAGGTTGTGTACAAATGAGATGTGCTGTTTAGAGAGGTGAAGGATGTTATTAAACATGAAGTCCTACCAAAGGAACCTGAGAAGATAGAGTTTGAGAGAAAGGAGGAAGAATCAAAATCTACAATAGAACAGGAATCAGAAGAGGAAGAGCCACAAACTCCAGTTTTGAGAAGATCGGTTCGAGAGAGAAGGCAATTAGAGAGGTATAGTCCATCTGCTTTTTGTTCAAATTTTTCTTGATCTATTACTAATTATGATCCCAGAACTCTCAAGGAGGTAGTAGATTAAGAGGATTACAAACTATGGAAAAAGGCGATGGTTGATGAAATGGCATCTTTGGACAAAAATGAGGCTTGGGATCTAGTGGAGTTTTCAGATGGAAGGAAACCCATTAGAAGAAAATGGGTGTTTAAGAAGAAGATGAATGTAGAAGGAAAGGTGGAAAAATACAAATTTTGGTTGGTAGCAAAAGGTTATTCCCAGGTGTCGAGAATTGATTTTGGTGATATTTTTTTCTCTTGTTTCCAACTTAAATTCTATTAGATTACTTTTATTTGTTGCTGCTGCTTTTGATTTTGAGGTAGAACAGATGGATGTGAAGACAACATTTATTCACGGGGATATGGAAGAAGAGATCTACATGAAGAAACTTGAAGGATTTGCGGTGAAGGGTAACAAAAAATTGGTATGCAGGTTAAAAAAGTATTTGTATGGGTTAAAAGAGTCCCCAAGGATGTGGTATCAAAAATTTGATACATATATATGGGGACTTCGCTTCACCAGAAGAAAAGCAGATAACTATGTGTAGTTTAAATTAATTGGTCACCGTGTTATTTATTTGGTCTTGTATGTGGATGACATGTTGCTGTTTGGAAAAGACAAAGAAATTATCCAGGATTTGAAAATCCAATTTCCCTCCAAATTCGACATGAAGGATTGTGGTGCTCCAATTTTTTCTTGGGCATGGAAATTAAACGAGATTAGGAAAAGAGGAAGCTCTGGTTAAACTAGAGGAAGTATGTCGAGACAATATTACAAAGGTTTAATATGCTTGATAGTAAACCGATGAAGGTTCCTATTCATGTAGGTGTAAAGTTATCTATTGAACAATGTCCTAAGACACAATAAGAGGAAGAGGACATGTCCTGTGTTCCATATGTGAGTGCAGTTGGTAGCCTGATGTATGCAATGGTTTTCACCAGACTAGGCATTACACATGCAGTGGGAATATTGAGAAGGTTTATGTCGAAACCAAGGAAGGAGCATTGGACAACAATGAAGTGGGTTTTTAGGTATTTGCATGGCACTAGTGATTATGGTTTATGCTACCAATGAATCCCAGGATTGGATGGAGTTTTGGACATTCATGGATTTTTTGATGTAGACTAGGTTGGAGATCTAGATCAAAGAATATCTACAAGTGGGTATGTGTTTAACCTATTTGGAGGAGCAGTCAGGTGGATGAGTAAGAGGTAGTATGTAGTGGCACTTTCAACTACAAAGGTTAATACATGACAATCAATCATGCAAGCAATGAAGCAGTTTGGTTGCATAGATTGTGTTCAAGTATGGGGTTGGTGCAGCGAGCTATAAGGATATAGTGTGATAGCCAAATTGCAATTTTCTTGGCTAAGAACCCTACTTATTATTTGGAGACAAAGCACATTGATATTTAGTATCAATTTGTGAGGGATATGGTTGAGGAAAAAATGTGTTCCTGGTAAAGGTGGACACTTTGAAGAATGTCATAGATGCATTGACGAAGTTTGTGATCACTGAGAAGTTTTCTTGGTGTAGATAAACAATGGACATTGCAATCCTGGACCAATGACAAAGCTCTCCCGTGACCCCCTGTGTGGAAAGAAAACAACAAGTGGGAGATTGTTGAGTATGTGTTATATTCTTTCCAATAATAGTTGGGTCGACCCAAGGATGGGGGCGGGCCCAAATATGGTGGGCGGACCTACCCATGGTTTTGTGCATGGGTTTTGCACATGGTTTTGGGCATGATGGTTTTCTTCCCATGGTATTTTCTAGATCTGGTCAAGGGAACTATGGTTATGTTCTAATCCAAGGTTAATGGATTGGGGTTTATGAATGCTTTCGCATGTATATATATGTATTGTAACATTGAAAGGACTATAATGAAAAATCAATCTGGTAGTCCCCGTTTTGGGATGTAAGGGAAAATCTTTGTGTATATTTGTTTTCTGTTCTCGCCATTTTTTGTTTTTCTGTTTGAAGAATTTGTTTGTAGGTAATTTTTTTACAGGGTTAAAACCTCCAGATGCCTTTTAGAAATTCTGATGTATATTTGCAACTACTTATGAAATTTTAATAAAAATCACAAGACACAAACCTAATCTACTGCACTACGGAATTAAATTCACAATTTAGAACAATAATCAGAAACATCCAATAAGAAATAACACACATGCATATAATATTTTTCCAGGGGAAAGAAATCTGCTAAAAACCCCTTTGCTTACTTTCATTAATATGATGAATAGATATGTATTACAATTGCTTGCTCGGACTTAGCAGAACCTGCAAGTGAATAACCTATCTCTACTCATTGAGAAGCTCTGACCTAGACTTCGTCAATTTTTGCCTTTGCTTGAGCCCCTATTTCCTTGCACAATTCCCAAGGAAATTAGGCCCCTATTATTTAGAAATTTCCTCGAAAATGATTGCGCAATTCTGAAGTTTGATCATCTGACTACATGAAACCTGTACACTCAAGACTAGTCTACAACTGATGTTACACTGCCTTGGAATCTACACCACAACTGGGGAACTTGAATTCTCTACATGCACTAGCTATTTTTGGTTGATTGATCAGTTAACTGGATTATCAATGAGTTAGATTGAAGTCTCACTGCACAACTGACCTTCGACTAGTTTCTCCAACAACTAGAACTAGTTTAACTTAAAACAACCTGAAATAACTGAGCTTGATTGCTACAAATTAGCAATCACACATGCTTAACTAAACTCCAACTCCTCTAACTCGAATTTACTGAGTTAACTGAGTGATAAGAGCCATGTCAACTCACTTCACTGCATCCAAATTGTCTGTTGATGTGGAAATTCGAATTTTCTTAATTTAATTTAGGCAAAATCAAATTGAGTTTTTCTTGCTACATTTTTCAACATTAGTAACATAATCAATATAAAGAAAAATATACCTTTTCTTCTTTGCTGGCAGAACAATAGGCCCTACAAAATCTAGAGCCCATTTTTTGAAAGGCTCAATTAGTACCTATAGCTATAGGGACATCTCATCAAATTGTACTGGTCATTCCATCCACTAACAACTATCTAGCTTCAAATGTAATTTTTGGAATGTCTAAAGATATTGGGTCAATAATACCCTAAATGAAGGATTTGATAGGTTTTTATCTTGTTAGTGAAGTGCCCTTCATATGGTTCATCATAACATGCTTTTAATATGTCAAATATCTCATCTTCATGTACACACCTTCTAATAATCAAATCAGGTCCTATCCGAAAGAGGTCCCCTCCAATCCATGAAGAGGAAGCACAAAGTCTAATGATCATTTGTTTTTGTTCAATTGAGAAGTTGTGGCAATTTCCTTGTAGCCAAATAGTTAGCCACATCTGCAAAGGAAGGCGAGTAGGAAAATATAACAAACAAATATTCATTAGGAAAATCATCATTTGGAAGGGTTTGTTATCCTTCATTTTGAATTAGAGAGAAAATCAACTATTAGATTTTCCCTCTGAGGTCTATCTCCAAAAGTAATATTAAAATACCTCAACAACAAAAGCCACCTAGTTATTCTACCGTTAGTTATAGGTTTGTTCAATGGGTATCTTATACTAGAATGGTTGGTATGGATGTTAGGTTTGAATTTATTAGTTGAATGCACAATTGGTAATAATTCTTTTTTGTTGCTATATAGTTCAATTCAACGAGTGTTTTCCCAGTTTGAATTTCTAGGGTAAACTATCTTTGTTAATATGCGTGTTTGCCATTGCATATTTTCTATTTTTTTAAAAATATATTTGTAGCAATTTACTATACAGAGTTAAAACCTACAAAAATTTAGCATTTATTAAAATTTTCTCTTTCACAATGTATCACACTAAAAAATACTTTTCTTTGTGACATATCACAACTTAGCAAATTTTGAAGCTTCATGATAGCATTCTTTATTGCAGCTTGGTAAAATTTCAAAAAATGCATCATATTACAAACTTGAAAACTTTCCTCGAGCTATAGCATTGGGTCTTTATGACACCTCACTAAGTTTTTAATGCATGTGACGCTTTGAAATTCCACTATAACAAATATGTGTAACATTTTCATTGTTTTGTTTTGTATGTATCATGAAATTTTACATGTTTTATGTTGTTTATGTCTTGGAAGTAATTAATTAATGAATGATTATGATTTATATGATGTTGCACACTATTTTCTTGCAATCTAATATCTTTATGTTGAGATTTTTCCTCTATCCATTTAAAATTAACACAATTAAAAATTAAACAACAAAAAACTTGAAACTAAAAAAATCTAAACCCTTACTCTTTTCATATTATTATCCATATTTTATGTATTGACATAGCTATATTGATCTTTGCCTCCATATTAGCGATTTTTTATACTTGCCTTCGACATATATATTATTTTCCTTATCCGTCGATTGCATATGTGGAGGTTTATTGATCAACATTTTTTATTAATAATAATATTGAGATTGCAACAAGATGATGGAGCTTAGTGAAAAGAGTCGCCTTCACTAAGTGGGCCCACAGGCTATTTTTGGCGCAAGTCTATTTTTAGACATATGGATCATGTCTATGGATTGCAGGTTGTTGTTTATGGATGATTGATCAAGTTGGGAAAAAAATAGATGGACTTCTATTTTTGATGAAAGTGTGAGTGATCAAAGTCTATTTTTAGACTGGCTGTCAAAAATAGAAAAGTCAAATATTATTATCTCACAATAATATTTGGACTATAAACTTAATCTTATTCTCTTGGAGCACTTCAGTTTGAGCTACAGAGGTGGAACATGCAGCTGTCAGAAGGAAATACGCTTTTCTTATGAGTCAGTTGAGTTGTTGCAAGCATGACTTCAGTTAGAACTCAATCAGTTGAGTTTGGTGGAGTTGATTGTGGAGTTGATGGAGTTGTGTTCAGTTTAGCTTTGTTAAACTGGTTGTATTTAGTCTAACTGGAAAATAGACTAGAGATGAGTTGGGTGAATTAGTTATTAATTGATTCACAAGTTATTAACTCATAATACAACTAATGAATACATCAGTTAACTCAGTTGCATGTTAGTGCATGTTCAGTTCAACAGGGACAGGTGGTAGAGAATCAGATTGCTATCAGTTGTGACTATAGTTGTGCACCAGATCTTGCACAATCAAGGGATTGAGTATGCCAATGAGTTTGCTCACGTATTGGCCCACATTATAGCTTGTGCTCACGTCCAACAAAGAGTGAGTGACTATTTTGCAGGTGAAAAACGAGTTTGGTGAGCCATTCTCATCAGTTCTTGAGCAGGTATTGAGCAGTGGAGGCAGGAAAGCAGTGGAAGAGATTTGGAGATCAGATCTGAGCTATATTGTGTGTAACAGAGGTGGAGATACTTGTGAGAAGTATTATGCTGTGTAATGTTACATGACTCAATCATTAATATACAGATAGTTGGGGTTTTTAGCTAGATGCTTTCCCCGGGATACATACTGTGTTAATGTGTGAATGATCTTGATGTTTTATTGTTATTGATGCTGCTATATTGATGATCAACGTAGAGGAGATTATGTATTGTGTATGTATTCCGCAATAGTACATGATCAGGATAATCTCTGTTGAATATGTGTTAAATTATTCAAAATTTCTACATGGTATCAGAGCTGTTGATCATCAGATCTACTATTCAGGAAGTGTTTACATTCTATTTCTTCAGGCAGAGTCTGTAATCGGGCCAGGTAGCCTCTGGATTCATCCTTCCTTTGGAAGGTGAGATATCCGGTGAATGCCCATACAGTCAATCTCTGTACGAGAAATATTGTGTTCTCACGAATCTTAGATCCGAGGCAGTTGAGTTGGTTGCTGGTGGAATTCGAATTTGCAGCAGTGTTTTCTTGGTGACAACGCAGCAATGTCTTTCAACGGATTGCGATTGGAGTATGCTCTTGAGGGCAGATCAAACTATATTGCATGGAAGGACAGGATGGAGGCAGTATTGGATGATAACGGGCTGAAGGAGTTCATAGATACGGATATCCCAAAGCCTACTAATGCTGCTAAGGCAGAAGTTTGGCAAAAGAAGACCGCAAAATGTCGAAGGATTCTGTTGGAGGGCGTGAAGGATCACATTGTGTCCAGCCTCCATGGAAAGGCTACTCCATATTTGATGTGGAAATCATTAACAGAATTATTCCAAAGCAAGAGCGATCAGAGGAAGCTGGCGCTCAAAGATAAACTCAGAAACATCAAATGCGAGAAGGGTGACAATATTCCCAAGTATCTCACGAAGTTCACTCAGTGTCGAGATGAGCTGGGAAGTGTGGGGGTTACTGTCGATGATGAGGACTTGGTGAGCTTGGCTCTCCTTGGTCTTCCCGAAGAGTTGGCATTCCTATCAGGACTCTGTCAATGGTCGGGAGAAGTTGCCAGGATGGGAAAGACTATGGTCAGATCTTGTGCAGGAGGAGATCAGGCGGAGTACCAGGGACGGATCTTCGTCAAAGGGAGCTGATGAAGAGAATTGTGCTTTGGCTGCCAAAGCAAAGAAAGGGAAGAGCAAGAAAGCTTCTCAGTCTGGTGTGAAAGGCAAGAAGCAGGATATGTCCAAGGTGAAGTGTTTTCACTGTCACCAGCACAGACACTATGCCACAAATTGTCCGCAGAAGAAGAAGAACAAGCAAGCTGCTGGATCTGCAGGGGGAGAGGCCTTAGCTTCTCAGTTTGAGCTTGATTTTTCATTGATCGCATGCTTGGTTTCAAGTGTGATGGGATCAGTGTGGTTCTTGGACAGTGGTGCGTCTTTTCACATGACATGAGATAAGATTTGTTCTCTGATCTGGAGGACAAAGATCTTGGAGTGCACATTGAGATGGGCGATGATGGTAGATACAGTGCGACCGGTATCGGTACCATTTCCTTTGAGAGGGAGTCTGGTAAACCCTTTGTATTGAAGGAAGTCATGCATGTTCCAGGATTGAAGAAGAATCTCATCTCAGTGGCGATGTTAGAAGACAAGGGGTATGATGTTGTTTTCAGCGAGGGAAAGGCCTTCCTGCGCAGCAAGACAACTGGTGAGACCCGGAAGATAGGGGTTCGAGTGAGGAACCTTTATCAGTTGCATGTAGATGGATGCGCAACAATGGCAGGCAAGGCAGAAGGATTGGTGAGCCGGGATGATGGCGAGTTGTGGCACAGGAGATTGGGTCACCTTCACCATGGAGCCTTGAAGATACTGCAGCAGATCACTACAGGGCTTCCTAAAGGCACACTTGCGCAGTCAGATCAGTGCAAGGGGTGTACTTTGGGGAAGTTTATGAAAGCCACCTTTCACGAGAAGGATAGTCGCGCCACGACGATCCTTGAGAGAATTCACACAGACGTGTGTGGACGTTTCTCAGTTGCTTCGACAGCAAAACACAGGTATTATGTGATTTTTGTTGATGATTTCTCTCTTAAAGTGCTGGATCTTCTTCATGCAGAAGAAGAGCGAGACATATTCAAAGTTCTGTGAATTCAAAGCACTGGTCGAGAAGGAGTTGGGGAAGAAGGTGAAGGCTCTTAGGAGCGATAATGGTGGTGAATACATCTTAGATGAGTTCAAGGATTTCTGCAAGACAGAAGGGATTCGTAGAGAGCTCATAGCTCCCCATAACCCACAGCAGAACGGGGTAGCTGAGCGGAAGAACAGAACGATTGTGGGTGCTGCACGGGCAATGTTGCATGATCAGGGCCTACCCCTTCACTTGTGGGCGGAAGCATGCAATACAGCAGTTTATATGCAGAACCGTTGTCCTCATAGGATACTTGGCATGAGTACACTCGTGGAGGCTTATTCTGGTAAGAAGCCTGATCTTTCTCATTTGAGGATTTTTGGTGCTAACGTTTACATGCATGTGACGAAGGATGCCAGGAAGAAGTTGGAGCCGACCGCAGAGGTTGGGATATTTGTGGGGTACACTGATACGCCCCACAACTATCGTGTGTATTTTCCAGACAGTGGTAAAACTGTTGTGCGACAGGATATAAAATTTCAGGAGGAGAAAGCCATGAAGTGTTCGCTTGACAGGGAGCTACACTTGCATGCAGATGAGGAGCTATTAGTTCCTAAGGATGAGCTTCAGGACGTGGATCAGCCATAGGACGAGGTTCATGGAGTGGAAGAGACCACTCATGCAACGCCAACCATCAGAGGGCGAAAGCGCTTGACAGAAGCTGAGCGACTGGCTCAAGATGCAGAGAAAGTTGTAGGACCACCTACAGCCCAACGCAGGCAGAGACAGTCACCTGATCGGTACACTGGATACATGGCTCTTATGAGCAAGTGTGTTGTGACTGAGCCATCCTCTTTCGAGGAAGCTGTGGAGGATCCCGCATGGGTAGACGCCATGGTGGAAGAGTATGATTCTATTGTCAGAAACAGTGCATGGGAGATTGTTCCTAGACCGGAAGGGAAATCAGTGGTGGGTTCGAGATGGATCTACAAAGTTAAGCAGGCAGCTGACGGGAGTGTGGAGAAGTACAAGGCAAGATTTGTTGCCCGAGGCTTTTCATAGATTGAGGGGATCGATTATGAGGAGACCTTTGCACCTGTCGCAAGGTATTCTTCCATACGGACGATTCTTGCTCTCTCAGCGCAGATGGGATGGCACATTCATCAGATGGATGTGAAGACTGCGTTCCTCAAAGGAGTCATTGAGGAGGAGGTGTACATTGAGCAACCCGAAGGCTTTGAAGTCTTCAGCAGCGAGTCGCATGTGTGCAGGCTCAAGAGAGCGCTGTATGGGTTGAAGCAAGCACCACGTGCTTGGTACACACGGATAGACAACTATTTCACAGGACTTGGATTCTCCAAGAGCGAGGCGGATCCGAACCTATACCAGATTGTGGTGGAGGGTAAGTTGCTTATCATTGTACTGTATGTTGATGATTTGATTCTAACGGGTGATGAGCTGTTGATACTGTCATGCAAGAAAGATCTTGCTACAGAGTTTGAGATGAAGGATTTGGGCCTCCTTCACTATTTCCTGGGATTGGAAATATGGCAGCGCAGTGGTGGACTGTTTGTTTCTCAGGGCAAGTATGCTCGGGAGATACTGGAGAAGTTCAACATGCATGGCTGCAAGCCTGTTGATACTCCTCTTCCTGGAGGTTGGAGGAAGGAGGATGCCACTTCGGGAGAAGAAGTGGATGCCACTGTTTATCGACAGTTGGTGGGGTCGCTGATGAATTTGGTCAATACATGACCTGATATATGCTATGTAGTTAACCAGCTTTCACAAGCTATGGTTAAGCCTACCAAGCTCTTCTGGAAGGCGGGCAAGCATGTATTGCGCTACTTGAGAGGCACATCGGGATATGGTTTGTGGTACAGACAGGAGGATGAGGTGAAGCTATGTGGCTTCACGGATGCAGATTGGGCAGGGAGCCCAACAGACAGAAAGAGCACATCAGGAG
Source organism: Pinus tabuliformis (assembly GCA_031772625.1). Lineage (NCBI taxonomy): Eukaryota > Viridiplantae > Streptophyta > Pinopsida > Pinales > Pinaceae > Pinus > Pinus tabuliformis. The sequence continues at coordinate 528,630,361 of CM062819.1, read as the reverse complement.
GGGTCTTCAGTATTGGATCAACAGCAGTTTCTTGGTACAACAGGAAACAGAGATCCGTGGCACTCAGTTCAGCGGAGGCCGAGTATATGGCAGCAAGTTTGGCTGCATGCAAGGCTATATGGATGAGGAAGATCCTAGTTGGTTTGTTCGGTTCTCATTTGGATCCTACTGTGATTTACTGTGATAACCAGAGTTGCATTAAACTCTCGGCTAATCCTGTATTTCATGATAGATCTAAACATATTGACATCAGGTACCATCATATCAGAGATTGTGTGCAGCGGACGATCATGTTACTTTCGTACATTCCAACGGAGGATTAGGATGCTGATATTCTGACGAAGGCTCTCACCAGGAGCAAATTCGAGTACCACCGAGGCAGGATAGGGGTTGCTGATAATCCATATCTTGTCGAGAGGGAGTGTTGAGATTGCAACAAGATGATGGAGCTTAGTGAAAAGAGTCGCCTTCACTAAGTGGGCGCGCAGGCTATTTTTGGCGCAAGTCTATTTTTAGACTATGTCTATTTTTAGACATATGGATCATGTCTATGGATTGCAGGTTGTTGTTTATGGATGATTGATCAAGTTGGGAAAAAATAGATGGACTTCTATTTTTGATGAAAGTGTGAGTGATCACAGTGTGAGTGATCAAAGTCTATTTTTAGACTGGTTGTCAAAAATAGAAAAGTCAAATATTATTATCTCACAATAATATTTGGACTATAAACTTAATCTTATTCTCTTGGAGCACTTCAGTTTGAGCTACAGAGGTGGCACATGCAGCTGTCAGAAGGAAATACGCTTTTCTTATGAGTCAGTTGAGTTGTTGCAAGCATGACTTCAGTTAGAACTCAATCAGTTGAGTTTGGTGGAGTTGATTGTGGAGTTGATGGAGTTGTGTTCAGTTTAGCTTTGTTAAACTGGTTGTATTTAGTCTAATTGGCAAATAGACTAGAGATGAGTTGGGTGAATTAGTTATTAATTAATTCACAAGTTATTAACTCATAATACAACTAATGAATACATCAGTTAACTCAGTTGCATGTCAGTGCATGTTCAGTTCAACAGGGACAGGTGGTAGAGAATCAGATTGCTATCAGTTGTGACTATAGTTGTGCACCAGATCTTGCACAATCAAGGGATTGAGTATGCCAATGAGTTTGCTCACGTATTGGCCCACATTATAGCTTGTGCTCACGTCCAACAAAGAGTGAGTGACTATTTTGCAAGTGAAAAACGAGTTTGGTGAGCCATTCTCATCAGTTCTTGAGCAGGTATTGAGCAGTGGAGGCAGGCAAGCAGTGGAAGAGATTTGGAGATCAGATCTGAGCTGTATTGTGTGTAACAGAGGTGGAGATACTTGTGAGAAGTATTATGCTGTGTAATGTTACATGACTCAATCATTAATATACAGATAGTTGGGGTTTTTAGCTAGATGCTTTCCTCGGGATACATACTGTGTTAATGTGTGAATGCTCTTGATGTTTTATTGTTATTGATGCTGCTATATTGATGATCAACGTAGAGGAGCTTATGTATTGTGTATGTATTCCGCAATAGTACATGATCAGGATAATCTCTGTTGAATATGTGTTAAATTATTCAAAATTTCTACAAATAAATCGTTTTAAGTAATATTTAAAAACAAGGAAATTTGTTGTAAACATTCTTTCATTCGATATCCCCATGTTTCAATTCTTCCAACATTATATGAAATAAAAAATGGAGGCCATATGCTTGATATATTTCCAATTTGGTTCAAGAAGCTGAATAGTTAGATTACCCATATTCTCTTCATTTTATCATCCCCAATATTCCATTTATCCTTATTATTTATTATTTCCATTATCCCATCTTTATTTTTCTATTCATTATCCATTTTCCCATTATTATTTTTATAATTTTGTCTAAGTAATTATTTCTATGCAGAATTACTCCTCCTCCTTGATCTATACTTTATTACTTAATCGCTTTTCAAAAAGTTAGGATGGAAGTATGACCAAAACCCCACTTTATCCTTACACCCCATACCAACTCTTGACATCTCGATTCACATCCATCTCGACTTATTGACACTCAACTTCCAAAATTAGTCAATTCTATACATACTCCCTTTCCATACTTAACCATTCACATTCCATACTGTTAACAAGGATAAATGACCCACAAAGGTTACAAGGGTTCTCTCCAATATGAGGTCCCAATTAGACCTCACACTATTTGGGATAAGAGAACTGTCCGGATTCTGGCTTTGTGACCATGCTTGAATTTGGATGTTGTGATATTATGAAGGATCATCACAAGAGAAAATGTGAGAATTAAACTAACAACTATCTACTTGATAAAATGAAACTACTGTAAACTAACTATATACTAAGTTTGAGATAAAGGTAGGAAGAGATGAGTGGATTAATACAACAATTGTTGAATTATGAAAACAATTAGTTGATTTCCTGAAATTGAATATTTAACTTATTAGAGACAATAAATAACAATTATTCTTTCTTCTAATCAATACTCGTTCAAGATAAAAAAAAACAAACAATAACAAAGTGAGAAAAACTATCTAGTTCACATAATAGTCCATTGGCCCATAGTAATCAATCTCAAAGAATGCATGCATAAATGAAACTACTTAATATTGGTTTGAAGAAAGAATAATGTATGCCAAGTCACAATTCCTGCAGTGATCTTCTCAGGCTTGTCAAGATTATTTATCAATAGATAAAAAGTGCACTAGCTTCCTAGATCTCATCTTTTAAAATATGCAAGATTTTAGTATGGATCCTACAATCCCTATCCTTAGGAGTTTCTAAACATATATAAGATACAATAATAATTTCTTTCATGGGACTATTAGGCTTCCATGGGGTGGTTACCTATGAAAATAATTTTTGAATTCTCATAAAATGAAGTTGATAGTTGCGACAAGATGACTAGATCCTCAAGTGAGATCACCAAGACTTTCTGAATATGGACTACCTAGATATGATAATATGATGATATCATCTTAATTGTATTTGGTAACAACACTTCCATGGTGACATGGTATCCTGTTGTGTGATGAGAGAGGGTATGTGAATCCTTCTTGAATGAGATTATGAAGGAATTCACAATTGTTTGCTTGATTCGTAAACTTCCATGAATATTCCACTAGATAGGTCATCACAACAGATATGATAGATCAATACTTAAAAATAGGATAATCTACACTATTAGGGTTTATTCCTCTTTATATTTATGAATATGTAGATTATTATTTATTGTGTATGCATGAAAATTAAAATTTATGCAAAAAATAGCGAAGAGAGAAATAAAACCTCATTAAAACGCATTTGAAACAAGATATTTCTTGGGAAACCCTTTCAGTAGAAAACCTAGTTGGAAGGAGAGGCCACTTTGCTCTCTTTCTCTGAAAAAAAAATGTTCGCGTTTACAAATAAGGAAGGCTTGTGTCTTGTGTGATACTGCAATGCAAAAATCCTCTGTGTGTGCTCTCTCTCTATCCCTCTTGGCTACTTTTCCCGTCTGTGGAACACGTGCTCTCGAAAAGAATGAAACCCATTTCCATCCTTGTGGCTTACTTATAACATATTCTGATAGCCTACTAGTGGTTAGGTTTGCATTGCTCGAGTCTTAACCAAATTTATAACATGGATTCTTCTAGAGTATTCTTCATCATAATCGCATGGCCATTGTTGAGTCTTGAAAATGTCATTCATTTGCATTATACTTTCACTATTATGTCCATTATATCACTTCCATTTCACCTCCATTTCACTACTATGTCACCACATTCATCCCACTTTCATTATCATTGGGCCACCTTTATGTTTTTCCAATCTTTATTATTTCTAAGCCTTTTAAGTGAATTTGTGGTTAAACATTAGAAAATAATGTGCATATGCTTATACCTAACAAATGGGTTGAGATTGTTGACATGTGTAGGTTGAAAGGAGGCTTCTAGAAGACCCTTATGTGGCACTCTAAGGCCAAATTCGAATTTGGTTGGAAAGAATCATGGGATCATGAGGATATGTGTCACATCTCCTAATTGTATTGTAACTCTAAAAAGACATGTGTCTTATCAGTTCCTATTTTGATTAGGACTCTAGAGGTAGAGGGAGAGATTCATGGACTATCATTAATGAGATGGCTCTCATCTTTTTGTATAAATAGGAGATCTCTCTCCTTCATTTGCTAGTCTTTCCTTTAGTCTTTTCTTAGTCCTTTTAGCTTGTTAGTCCCATGGCTTTTGAAAGCTTTTGTACTTTGTACTTTTGAAGAAATTGAATAAAGCTTTGATGTTCTCAACATGGAAGGAGATGTGAAGTAGATGTCATGGAGCATATTAGGATGTAAGTAGAGTAGATTTCATTTTGTAAATATTGCTTTGTAGAATGTAAGGTAGATTAGATTTTCATTCATGCAATTTTAATTTATGCAAGTGTGTTTAATTTTGCTTTGATTTCATAGGTGGTAGGGGGCCCCTGCCTTGTACAGATGTCTTTGTTGTATTTGCTTTATCTCTAATGGTATTTTCAGTTGTCATATTCATAAGTTGCTGCCTTTATTTTATTTTTCTAGCTTGATTTCTAAGTTTAGTTTCTCAAGTTGTATGCTAACATATTGATGGTCTCCTTATCATAAGTTGTTCATCTTTAAGAGATCAGAATACTAATAAATCACAGCTTGCTTTGAGTAGTTTTTGACTTATATCACTAACTCTTTCTTCACTTGTTACACATTACAATGTATGTTGGAAGCAGAATGTTGGAGAAAGGCAAAGTGGTGTTATAATTTGTCATCTTAGAGCTTGATTACTTTTTAGACTTATATCTAACTACTTCTTAATCGTGTTTCACATAGTACTATATGTTGGAAGCAGAGTGTTAGGAAGAGATGAACATTATAATTGGTCTTTAAAGTGGTTTTTCTTACCTTTTTATTGCAGCAGCATGAGTAGTGACTAGTGCCATTAGAAAGTGGTTTTTATGCTTTGCTTTCAGTTTCATTTCAAGCTATTTCTTTCAAGCTCTTTCTTTGCAAGTTTAGAAGGTAGTTAGAAACCACCAGTTACACACACTCACTCATTTAGAAACCACCATACACACACAAATCACTCATTTGTTTATAAAACCATTACTATAAACAAAATAAACTATAAAACAACGAAGTAAGAAAAAGGTTAACTAAGCACATATAGTGCACCACACTTCATCAGTTTACGATACCCGGATTGATAATTTATGTAGAGCAATTTAAGACGTTAAATTGACTAGACAGTCATCCCACTTTCCATGAATAATGGGGGTTGACGTGGCATCCTCTTGAATTATGGTGGTGAAAACAGGAATGCCAACTTTTGGGTGGCATAAATTTTGTTATGATCTTGACTTGTGAGAAAATTCCAGAATACCAAATATGCGAAGAAATACAACCCAGAACACAAAACAAAATGAGAAAAACAACAAATATTGTATTATTCAGAGATGAAAGCAATGTTCACTTACCTCTTCGAGGTGGAAACCTCCAACAGAGCATAGCTCAATTACAAAATAAGACACGACATTCCTCAATGGGGAATCTATATCCTTTATATAGGATTCATACATACAATACCATGGGTCAGTACCATGGTTCTCTCAATACCATCTATCTAATACCATGGCCCATTTTCAACTAACTGTGGTCCCTTTCTTAAATGCGGGTCAACCACTTACAATTATTAATACAGGCTTTATTGACTCTTTAACTAACTATAACTATGACTCAACCCTATTACATAAATAAAGGGGTGAGGGTTGGACCCTAACATGCCCTCCCCCATAAAAAGCAGCCTTGTCCTCAAGGCTGAAGTTGCGGAAACTACTGAAGAATAGTGGCTGGTTCCCAGGTCGCATCTTCTAGAGAGGTGTCTTTCCACTTGACGAGGACTTCCTTGATCATGCGGCCACACAGATGTCATTCTCACGTATCGAGGACTTGTTCAGGTTGGAGCTAGAGTGAACCTTCTTCATCCAATTCTGGTAGACTGGTTTGAATTCTGCAATTGTTCCCCACCACTTTCTTGAGGCATAATACATGGAAGACTAGATGCATTTTTGAAGTTGGCGGCAAGGCTAGCTTGTAGGCTACTACTCCAATGAGCTGAAGTATTTGATAAGGTCCGTAGAATTTTGGAGCTAATATTTGACAACCCTTGCCTTTGAGTGATGTTTGCTTATATGGTTGCAGCCTCAAGAATACCCAATCCCCTTCTTTAAATGTGTGCTCTGAACGATGTTGGTTTTCCTATTGCTTCATGCGATTTTGATATTGATAGAGATTATCGTCGAGACGGGCTAGCATGGTTGCATGATTCTGTAGGAGTTGATCCACTACTTGCACCTTAGAGCATCCAGGGATATAAGAAGTAGGTGAAGGTGGGAGTTGACCATACACTACTTCATATAGAGTCATCTCAGTGGCTACATGATAGTTAGTATTATACCACCATTCTGCTAGAGGTAGCCACTGTACCCATTGAAGTTGCTTTTCTAAAGTGAAGCACCTTAGGTATGTCTCCAAAAATTTGTTGAATAATTCCGTTTGACCATCAGTTTAGGGATGATAGGAAGTACTTAGTTGGAGTTGGGTGCCTTGTAGCTTGAAAAGTTCTTGCCAAAAATTATTGGTTAAAGTCAAGTCACGATCAGACACAATGGAAGTGGGCATGCCATGCAATTTGAAGATCTGGTCCATGAAAGCTTGAGCCACCAAAGTGGGGGTAAATGGGTGGGGTAGAGTGCAAAAATGAGCATATTTAGAAAGTCTGTTCACAACCACCATAATTACTGACTTGTTGCCTGACTTTGGAAGACCAGTAATGAAATCCATAGAAACATCCGTCTAGATTGAGGCAGGGATGGGAAATGGTTGTAAGGTGCCTAGTGACTTGACTGTTTCTCCTTTGTGGCATTGACACACATCACATTCAACTACAAAAGTAAGAATGTCAGTTTTCATGCCCGTCCAAAAGAAAGAACGATGAGTGCGAGCATAAGTCTTCTGAAAGCCTGCATGGCCTGCAGTGGGAGATGAGTGCAACTCTACCAAAATGCACGTTTTAAGGGTAGATGTCGGCAATATAACTACTCTATCCTTGTAGCAAAGAATCTCATCCTTCCAAGAGTAGCCGACTGAGGAATTAGGATCTGCTCTCAAGTTATTAATGAGTTGGGAGAGAGAGGGATGTGAAAACCATTCCTTTCGGGCTTCTTCAATCCAATCTAGTATGGGAAGAGAGATTGATAGCAGGGTGCTTTCATCCTCAAATTGGTGTGATAAAGCATTCGCTACTACATTGTCACACCCTTTCTTGTAAATTATCTCATAATCATATCCCAACATTTTGGCCAGCCATTTATTTTGCTAGGGCGAGGATAGACATTGCTCCAAAAAATATTTAAGGCTTTGATGGTCTGTGCGGATTTGGAAACGTCGCCCCAATAAGTATGGTCGCCAGGTATCTATTGCATGTAAGATGGCCATCATCTCCTTCTCATAGGTAGATTGTCCCAGATGTTTCCCACATAGTTGTTGGCTGGTGAAAGCCAAGGGTCAACCTTTCTGCATTAAGACAACACCAATACCAGTACCTGAAGCATCACATTCAATCACAAAAGATTTGGTGAAGCCGGGTAGTGTCCATTTGGGAGTGGAACACATGGCCTGTTTGAGAGCCATAAACGCCTATTGTGCTGCATCGGTCCAGAGGAATGAATTTTTCTTGAGAAGGTTAGTGAGGGGTCTAGCAATGCGACCATAATTGCTAACAAATTTGCGATAGTGGTCAGTGTGACTTAAGAATCCCCTCAAACTCTTCAAGGTTTTTGGCTGGGGCCAATCTTGCATTGCCTGTATATTTTTGGTATCTGCCCGGACACCTTCACGACCCACAATGTGGCTCCAATACTCCGATTCTTCCATGCCAAATGAGCACTTGGACAATTTGACAAATAATTTATGATTCCGGAGCAGTTGCAAGAGCAGGTCTACATGTTGAAGATGTTTTTCCCAGGTGAGGCTGTAGATGAGAATGTCATCAAAGAAAACAAGGACAAATTTTCAAAGATATGGTTTTAGCAGGTGATTCATGAGGCTTTGAAAAGTGGATGGGGCATTACAGAGACCAAATGGCATGACCAAGAATTCATAATGGCCTTCATGAGTTCGGAAAGCAGTCTTGGGAATGTCTACTTCTTTCATGCATATTTGGTGATAGCCCGAGCGAAGATCTAGCTTAGTAAAGAATTGAGCACCATGTAGTTCATCCAACAGATCATCAACAACCGGGATAGGGAATTTGTCTTTGACCGTGAACTTGTTGAGGGCCTTGAAGTCTGGACAAATGCGCCATTACCCATATTTCTTGAGCACCATGACCATTGGTGATGAATATGGACTGATGCTAGGACGAATGAAACCGGCTTCAAGGAGTTCCTTGATGATTTTTTCAATTTCATTCTTTTGGGTGAAAGGATATCGATATGGTTGCACATTCGGTGGCTGTGCCCCTAGGACCAAAGTGATGCTATGATCATGTTCCCCTCTAGAAGGTGGAAGCTTTTTAGGTTTGTCAAATACCTGCTAGTGTCGATTCAAGACCTGTTGCATGTCAGGATGAATATGAAGAGTAGTGGGCTCGATGGCCTGGATGGATTAAACTGGGCGATAACTCCATGATGGCCCTTTTTCAAAAACTTTTCCATGCGATGTGAGTTGATGATAGAAGGAGCACCTGCCTAGAGTCCACGGAGGGTACGCATGTGGTCATTCTGCTTAAAGCTCATATATAACTCTTGGAAATCCATGCTGATTGGGCCTAGTGTGTGAAGCCATTCAGCCCCCAAGACAATGCCACAACCACCCATGTTAATCACAAACATGTGGGTCTTGAGGTGGCAGTCTCCCATCTAAAGTTTGATATTTTCGTAGCAGCCTTCACATTTCATTGTCCCCCCATCAACAATCTGGACCTAGAAATTAGAGACTGCCTTGACAAAACAATGAATAGCTTTAGCGACTCGCTGATGGATAAAGTTATGAGTGCTGCCACTATCAATCAATACTACTACAGGGCGATGTTTAATAAAGCCTCTGATTTTAAGAGTTTGGGGCGCATAAATGCCCGCCAAAGAATGTAGCGAGATAACTAGTTCCTCTGGCATAGCTGGGAGTTCATTGTCCTGCAGCGTTTCCTCAACTTCATCCTCTAGTCCCTCAAGGGGTGGGGCTTCCTCAGATGAGCTGTGATCAGTAACATCAATTTGAAATAATTTGGGTTCCTTGCATTTATGCATGGGGGAGTATTTGTCATCGCAGTAGTAGCACAATACTTGTTTTCTTCCTTCAACCATTTCTGCTGGAGACACCTTTTGAACCTTAAGTGTTTGGGTAGGGCCCTAAGCCTAGGTGGGGCATCCCTTGGATATGAAATTTGGACAAGGAGACTGGGCAGCTAAAGCACGTTCCACTTCGATAGCCTTGTTGCAAGCGTCTATCCATGTAGGTGGGTGGTGCATCGAGACATGTGCTTAGATGGCTTCTTTGAGACCACTTATAAAACATTACATGTAGAATTCATCTCCCAAACCTTATGTGCGGATGGCCAATGTCTCAAAGGCTACAATGTATTATTTTACTGTGCCTGTCTGTCGGAGCTTAGTAAGATGGCCCAAAAAATTAGAGTCTCTATCAAAGCGGTCACAAAGAGATTTTGAGAACACCTACCAAGTTATTTTCTCGGGATAGCATTTCTGATGCCATTGCCACCATTGCCATCTCTCTTGGTCCAAGTAAAGGGATCCCACACGTATTTTAGTTGGATCATCTCAGATATCATTCAGAAGGAAATATTGTTCCATTTGTGCTACCCATATTGTCAGATTAGAGCCATCAAATTTATACATGTCCAGCTTGGGTGGCCGAGGGTGGGAATGTTGGTGATTTCCATGGAGGTGAATATGATGGCTAGATTCTCCTTCAAGGTCTTCATTAAGACCATGTGCCTCCGGATGCCACCCCGACGTGCTCACTTGGAAAGTGTCCATGAATTTCTGCATCTGGTCTGCTATGTTCTTGAAAGAAGCCAACTATTTTTCAAGGCTCTTAATCTTCTCGTTAGCCATGGCTTGAGATCTGGTTTCTACCATAAACAGATCTTGGTCACTTGTCGTCACTTTGAAATTTTTTGGGACCGCCTGAAAATTGAAGCTGAAAAGTGAATGGTACCACTGCGATCAACTCGTCGTCCTAATTCTTATGGGCTAGGTCTCTTATAAGCGTCGTCTGAATGGAGTTTTACTCCCTGCTTATCAATACTACAGTGGCCAATTTCCAAAAAACTTGATCCTACCCAATGTCCTGTGAAAATCGGGCCCAGACTATAGGAGCCATAAGCCTCACTGCACAAATGGTCAAATCTACTTGCGAAACCCCAACTGTTGAATGTGAGTTGGAATGCGGTGACGACAGAACCCCAACTGCTAGATATGAATGGTACAGTGGTGGTAGAACCTCAATTGGTGGATCTGATTGTTGTTGTGGTCACAGAACCAAAATTGCTAGATTTGATCTGCCAAATAAGATAATGGCGATCTTCAGAGATTCGAGGGAACTATGGTTTCAAAGGGGTGTCAGGTGCTACAGATTGCAACACACATAAGGGTCCAACAATAGTACTCAGCCCAATCTTTCAGGGCACTAACTAAGGAGGATCAACCGTTCCCTTAGCCATACTACCCGACTACCCTATCGTACGTGCAAGTAATCTCCCTGAGTGCTATTCTCGGTGTACTGTAGCAGCAAGACGACCGACGATTTATCTAAGGCGAGGTTTCAGGTGAGCCTAGGGGGCTTCCGATATACCCAAAGGATACGTGGAAGGCAGTCCGTGCGTGGTTCTGTCTAATGTGCTACTACTCGAAGGGGTACCCACAGGGGTTACAAGGGAGTCCAACAAGCGTGACCACCTCTTGTATTTCTTGCATGCATGCCTCCCAAAATCTGTAGGTTTATGCACTCAACGACAGATCCCGTGGTTTAAAGACGTCGGAACACGTCTCTAGCCTAAAAAATAATTTTTTCCAAAAATGGAGATACCATTGGCCCTGTAAAGTGCTATGATACCACTTGTTATGCTCTTGACCTACGAGAAAATTCCAGAACACCAAATATGCGAAGAAATACAACATAGAAAAAAATGAGAAAAACAACAAATATTGTATTATTCAGAGATGAAAGAAATGTTCACTTGCCTCTTCTAGGGGGAAACCTCCAACAGAGCAAAGTTCAATTTCAAAATAAGACACGACATTCCTCAATGGGGAGTCTCTATCCTTTATATAGGATTCATACATACTATACCATGGGTCAATACCATGGTTCACTCAATACCGTCTATCTAATACCATGGCCCATTTGCAACTAACTGTGTTCCCTTTCTTAAATGTGGTTCAACCACTTACAATTATTAATATGGGCTTTATTGACTCTTTAACTAACTATAACTATGACTCGACCCTATTACATAAATAAAGGGGTGAGGGTTGGACCCTAACAAATTTTGCATACAGACTCTGAATGAGGTGATTCTTGCATCGTTGGAAAGGTATTTGTGTGTATAATATGAGAAAAAAGGTATGATACTAAAGTGATAAAGTTTTACTCCCAGAAAATGTCATTTAATGCTTCAAAATTCTCCTAGAAGGTTTCAAACCCCAATTTGCCAAGCTAGGTCTTGCCAGTAAAAATGGTACTGTGAGTTGATTCCTCCACTTTTCCACTCTAAAATCATCTAGATGGATAAAAAAAAATATAATTATCCAAGTCAAATCACACCTCAACATTTTGGGATGGTTTTTATCCCCAAAATCTTCTACTAAATGAGGTGAGGAAATTTTTCCTCCACCTTCTCTCAAGTGTACCATTTAGCCTTGACTGCAAGTTGTCCTTTCAACCCAATATTCCAAAGGTTATACTTCCCCTATCTTGTATTTCTAGACCTCCTCAACTTCTTGTCCATCTTCTCCCACAATGTAGTCTAGAATGCACTAAGAAATCTCATGTTCTTTTCTGAAATGATGCTCAGTATCCCAAAGTGCACCTAGACTTATAAAAGAAAATGTTTGTTGCTTCTTTCTCATTCATGGTATTTTTATAGGGCATCAAAACACACATCTTGTTGAGCCTGTCAACTACCAAAAACAAGTAGTCATGTCCATTCTTGGTTGTTGGTAAACCTCCCACAAAGTCCATGGAAATGATTTCCTAGGGATGAGTACATATAGGTAAGCGATGATATAGACCATGTTTCTTGTTACTAGGCTTGTTGGTAGAATAAAATATGCATCCTCTTATGAACATAGCTACCTTTTCTTGTATCTTAGGCCAATACACATACCTATGCAAGTTGGCCACTATCTTCACTACACCAAAGTGCCCTGCAACCTTGGAGGTCTGAGCCTCTCTAATCAACTACAATGTATCACCTTTTGGAACACAAATTATCCAACCTATAGAGTAACCCATCTTGGAGATGGTAGTCAATGGTGTTGTCACCATCGTGCACATGACTCTAGCTATGTAATTGTTTAAACATCTCCTTGAAGTCCTCATCCTCTGAATATGCCTCTTTGTATGCATCATGGGTGAATGGCTCCATGTGCAACAAATTTCCCAAAGTTGTGATCTTTGATATGGGGGGCCTTGAAATCATGTTGGACAACTTGTTTGTGATACCCTTATTGTACTTGATCATTAAATGAAACTATTGTAGAAACCCCATCCACTTGTAATGCTTAGTTTGTTGTAGCTTATTCTAGCCTGTGAGTATTGTAGTGGCTGGTGATTTGTGTGGATTACTATCTCCTTTCACATTAGATATGCTTCAACTTCTTCATAGCTTGCACTACGACATATATTTCCTTTTTTAGGTAAGGTAGCATTAAATACTTCAAAATGGTAGCATATAGGTATTCCTCTTTGCATTAAGACCGCTCCCATAACATAATGGTCACTCACATTTGTCTCCACTTTGAAGCATTTCTACAAATTTGGTAATGCTAGAACTCATGCTTGACTGATATTCTTCTTTAACTACTCAAAGGCCCTCAACCGACCCTTTCTCCACTGGAAAATATTGCCCCTTGTTGTTATGGCATGGAGTGGCACTGCTATTAGTAAAAATGAGGCTATAAATTTCTTCAGGTACTGTGCTGCCCTAACGAAGCTCCTAACTTCAGAAACATTAGTAGGCACTAACCATTTTATGTTGGCCTCCATCTTGGTAGGATTTATTTTCAACTCTCCTCCACCCATCACATACCCCAAATACATTGAAGAAAACTATGCAAACTCCCAATTCTTGAGATTTTCTAGCAACTAGTGGTTCTGTAATGTCTCTAGCACTTATGTCAAATGTGAGATTTGATCCTCCTAGGTAGCAATGTATACCAATATATCACCTAAACAGATAATGAAAAATGAATTCATAAAAGGGTGCAATATATTATTCATTAACCTCATAAATGTAGCTGGTGCATTTCATAGGCCGAATGACATGACTAAACACTAATACAAACCTTACCTAGTTTTGAAGGTAGTTTTCTAGGCATATTCTTCTATGACTTGAACCTGGTGATATGTAGACTTTAAGTCCAACTTGGAAAATCATTTCGCTTGTTGTAATTGATCCAACATATCATCTATCCTAGGTAGGGGGTACTTGTTCTTGAGCATAATTTTATTCAACACACTATAACCAATACACATCCACTAATTCCCATCCTTCTTTGGTACAATGATGATGGGTGACCCACATTGTGATGTACTTGGTCAATTGACACCATGTTCTAGTAGCTACTTGTTGTCATTGTGGCAACGACCCTCCAAATTTTTTTCCTATGTCAATTTTGGAGCCTACAATAACTGTTGTTTCAAGCCCCCTTGAGTCATAATGTTGTTTGATTTGTTATCTATGTGTTTTATCCTTGTGTCACATCCTCCTAAGTCAATGTTTCCTAAGTGTTGTCACTTAACCATTAGAAGTGCTTGAGTTAGTTAGTCCATGGTTAGGTGAACTCGTGATCTTTCTTGACTTAGAAATCTGCCTTTTTTCCATGCACACACTAGAAAAATTCCTGAAGAGCACGAAAAAGCAAATAAAAGCAAGAAAAAATACTAAGAAAAGAAAAAGCATACTCCAAGTTGGTGAATACATGCGCTCAACTTGAGCGCACTCCTTCTGACTGAAGAATTACGCCCTCCTTGAGCGCACTCCTTCATGCTGAACAAGTGTGCCCTCCATGGGCACACTCCTTCGTGAAAAAGACATGTGCCCTTCTTGGATGCATGCATGTGCCATCTTGTTGCATGTGGGCGGACTCCTAGAAAATAGGAGCCCACTTAACTTCTCTTAAATAATCATTTCATGCGACGACAAGTGGTGCTCATGCATGAATTAGTTTTACATGTAAACTTCTTTAAATAAACTCAGTTAACCATTATTATTACGTAATCACTCCATATGAGTTGGGCGCACAACTAGGAATCAAGAGTATCTTCATCAACCAGTGCAACAAGTAAGTTTTGCATGTCGAATCTCTTCATTTCCTTTCATGATTCCGCTGCCATTCTTTCTTTTCTTGCCGTCGATCTTCTATTTTTCAGTTTTTTTGTTGGTGTTTATGTTGAATCTTCATGTTGGAAGTGTTAATCTATTGTCGCATGCGGAAACTCTTCACATTCAAGCCTTTCATATTTCACCTTGAATGCGACAACAACTATAAAGCCTTACAAATCTTTCTTCTTCTCATATTAGCATCAAATCTTGTTGTTCAAACTTGTTTCTAAGCTTCCAATAGGTAGAGTGCACTTCTTGAGCTCGAAGCTCGATCAACCTCGAAAATGCACCCTACTTTATCAAGTTTTCCTCTAGAACTCACTTCTTCACCACAAAGAAATCTGCCCTCTCTTGAGCACATGAGCACATCACAAAGACATGAAGCATCTTACTTCATCCCTTCGGCATGCGACAATGCAACCTCCTTTGCCTTGAGTGCATCAGCACATTGTGAAGGCCCAAAGACCTGTCAATCCATTCCTTCATCCCTTCAGAGTGTGACAATGTGCCCCCCCTGCCTCCTTGAGCGCATGGGAACATAAGGAAGACTGAAAGGGCCAACACTCTATCCCTTCAACCCTTCAGGGGTGTGCCAATGTGACCTAGGTGTTTTTCTCCACTTGCTTGAGTGCATGAGCACACTACTAAGTCCTGAATGATCATGTATGTCCCTTCGTGCTTTGAAAGTGCACCCTCCTAGTTTTCATGCTCATTTTCTCATGCATGCAAGTTATTTTGCGTTGTCTTTTATAGTTTTGCATGTTATATAATTTGTGGTGGCTCTTTCTACATGATTTACAAGTATTGTTGCATAGGTAGGTTGTTTTAAGCTAATATTGTGACTATTAGTGTGTTGCTCCAAACAAGTGTTTGTGCTACAAGTATTTCCACCCTGTCGTCATTTGTTGGAGCATGTCACTTCGCAAAGTGGCCTCCAAAGAAATTTCAAAAGCAAGCACTGATGAACCTGTAGAAGTTACAAAGCCAAATATTCCCATATATGCAAATACATAGTGCTTTATTGATAAGGATACATAGGTCACTTGGAGATAGATATACAACACATGCATGAAGGAAAGGTTTACTGAGGACTTAGAATATTTGCATGCATACATCAACATCAAGAAGTCTAGGATGCACATGATCACATGCAAATTTCTGGTCATGCCATGTGCAAAGGTGATTGAATGGATCATTACACATATGGATGACCCTCACCTTCTACTACGCAGTGAGAGTGGAAGTAATCTTGCCACCTATTTTGTTGAAGACATGTAGACATATTATAAGATGTTCAATCCTAATGAATATGCAAATGAAAAATTATACATGAGATGGGAAATCCTCAACACTAGTGACGTTATCAAATCATGGTGTCGAGAGCCTGCCAAGTTCACCATTGTCTATCCGCAGTCTATCTGATAAATATTATTATAGATGTATATTAGTACTTGATAACCATGTATTATCAATTTTATGAGCACAAGAATGCTGAGGTGTTTGAAAAAAATTGGATATACATGCTCAATATAGTGGTGAATTGTGCGAGAACTTTCAATTGCGTGGATATATTGTCTTATGAGTTGCAGCGTCAGGTGGGGAAAGAAAAGTAATCTGAATTTCTCTTAGAAAAAATATGTGCACAATATGTGTTCGTGGGAATGAATTGGAACTAGACCCCTGAGGAGAAGTTCCCAGTTTACTTCCACTACAGAGTGTTATCAGAAGCAAGCTTCAGAGGTGTATATGAAAAATTGGTTGAACACTTCTTTGCAGTTATATTCCACATGATATTTGAGATCGATCCTCCTTACGTGACTGATAAGGTAAAGGTGTCACTTCAATTAACCACAGACTGGTTTGTAGCTAGCAAGGGTACATACATTAGGTGATTCAATTGTTAGATATCCTGCAATCTCATGTTGCAATACGTGACCAAAAAGGTAGTCATGCAAGAAGTTGCATATCACTTGCACAAGGGAGTGTGAGGAATTCTTAATAGGAGGAAGAAATCCCCTTGGCCCGTCTTTCCATTGAGGATTAGACTATATGATTTAAAGAGCCACAAGGTGACAAAAATAGAGATACAGGAGTTATACCACCTACATTTCACTACTAAAGACTTCCATGGATATGATGCCAGACGAATTTTCACGCAACACTGTCAAAGGATCGATCACAATACAGGGTATTCATCGATGTCCACAACAAAGGATGAGAAGATAAAGAACTGGTACAATTCCAACATGAATACACATCAAAAAATGGAGACTAATTCACCCCATGATCCACCAACTCAAGACTTGCAAGTACAGGAAGAGGAGGAGATCACACCTCAAGCAAAGAAAGTAGCTCCCAAGAAAAGGATAAGGTATTCGTTGATAGACAAGAGTATCAAGAAATGGAATGCCGATCCTTTAAATAGTTATTTAAGAAGAGTAGGAGAGGGGAGAAGAAGAAGATGAAGAGAGGAAGGTTCAACAGGATGAGTTGCTGGAGAAGCAACAAGAAGAAGAAGAAGAGAAGAGAAGAGAAGGATGGAAGAAGAACAACATAGGCAGTCCCAGGAGGAAGAAGAAACATAAATATTGGAAGAAGAACAATTGACTCAAGAGCTAGAAGAGGAATAGTTTAAGGAAGAAGATGCCATCTTGCCACTGGAGGAAGAACCATATACTCCAGGAGAATATCCTCTCACAGGTGGCTATTTTCCATTTGGAGAGACGGGGATCACAACTCCACCAGCATAAAAAGTCATGGATGTATGCAGTGTAACGTTTTATCATCTTCATAAGAGGATCACACAACAGAGGCACAAATATTTCCCAAAGGATCTTCAAAATATAATCTCAGTGTCTACAGAGAAGGTGATATCTTCCAACACCAGAAGGAATCCTAGGGAGGTCATGGCGGAAAATGTTGCATTCGCTATAGTTGTACATGATAACTCTAAGTACTTGTTGAATGATAATTCCAGGCTCATAAGAGGACTTGTTGTGGCAAATCAACATGTGGAACATCTTGCAAAGGAGAATCAACGATTGTCATCACAAAACTTCAACACCGCAAAATGGCACTCAACCATGTAAGAAGAGATGGTGCCAATGGAGGGCATCATGGCATGAATATATGATGAGATGATACTTATACAACAATTCATGGTTCCTCTCATTGGAATTCAAAAGAACGCACAAGAAGTGGTGAAACTCCTGATTGTAGAAAACAGAGCAGTTGACCAGGTGCAGGAATGGGCTGCCAAATATCTGGATGCTTTGCAACATTTGGAAAAGAAGGACAAGATTTCCATATAGATAGACAAAGTTTAGTTGAGAATCCACCTATAGAACTATTAACATATTCGAGCAAATTTGGTTAGTACTATGGCTGCATATAATCGACTGCATAATGGGTTTGAGTCTCTAACGTAGAAACATGGGATGCCCACCATCAAAACACTTGAAGCAATCAGAGGCAGAGAAGTCATCTTCCAGGAGATCGAGGAATATATTGCACAAATAAAATAGGCAACAGAAAAGGAAGGTTTGAAGGTAACCAAAGACATTATTCTATAGTAGGCCTTTGCACCAATCAAAGCTCATATTAATATTTCATGGTTGTGGAATAATGTGTAGTCAAACTACAAGAACATACTGATGGAGGCATTGGAAGTGAAGATGAGGTACAAAGGGGACTTTCCAGTTCGGGTTGAATCCATTGCATGGGAAATCAAAGCATGGAACACTTACATCACAAGTGAACTCCATGAGGAAGCAAATGTTTTATCCATTTGATGAATCTTTGTCCCATTGTCAGTTTTGTCTTATTGGGCCATTGTATCATTTGTAAATTGTCTTATGTAATAAATGATATGTAAGAAAGTTGAGAGGTCAAATACGGAATATGAATAGCCACACATGGAATGTAATAAGTCATGAATAGAATATAAAAAATCATAGAAGTATAAGAGTCACGAGGAAGCTCAAAGTTCATTGATATTTATTATAAATAGCTCATCATAACTCAAGCAAGGGGGCTTTTGGAAGGCTTATATTCTAGAGGTCTTGCCTTGGCTTATCTTGTAAGACATAAGAGATAAATCATTATTTGGAGAAGCAAGTTGTGGCTTCATGTTCCACTATAAGATACAATGTTTCATTCATGTAACAATGTACTTGGGATCTTACACTTTTAATCAAAACCTCAATGAGCCCATGGAATGACAATTTCTGGATGAGAAATTTTGTTTCTTAGTTCATAGGTCGAGGAAATATTTTGAATCTAATTCACCATGTCCTCCTGATCCAAAAGAGTTTCAACATCCTGAGGAAGAACCAAACCTTCCTTTTATTCCATCTCCTCCTCCTTTTGATGTTCCGTGTTTTGAACCTCAATCGATCATTCAATCGGAAGGTCAATTACTGGATGAAGAATTGATTTTACTCTCTCGTCTTTCCCCTGATGATGATTCATCTCACCTTATCAATCAACCATATCCCAATCTTGATATTCTACCAGTCGATCTTCCACCAATTAATCAATTTGAACCCTTGGATGACCATGACCCCGATGATTTCCTTTTCTTCTAAGTTATACGGTCATGATTTTTCAAGTGATATGGATGAATCATTGTTTTTACATGAAGATTTGGATTTGCAACAATTCCAAATGGAGTCTGATGAAATTATCGATGATTTTCTTTTAGGAATATCTTCGTTTGATCAAGAAAATGATATGCTTATGATCAAATATTTTTGCAGTAATATTGAAAATCTATCTTCTTCTAAATCTCATGATTTGGGTAATGGATCTTGTTTTGATAAGTAGCTGACCGTGTTTTCCCAGATTGATTATCAATCTTGTTAGGATTCAAATCTAAGTCAGGTGAGTAGGACACTTCAACCTACGCTGATGGTTATGTCAGGTTCCTATCACCATGACGATATTTGTGATTTTGGTCAGTTTATGATTATTTTGCATAGTTTTATTATTCAGGTCATCACATGGGATGTTGACTCTCTCCTGAGGGATGCTTATTTTCTTCACATAAAATTCTTCAACCCCTAGGGGAGGATATTTAATTTGACTATCGAACTTCCACCATTACAACCCATCTTACGCAAATTTGTAATCTACAATGAATCTTTTTCATCATCCATCAAAGAATATCACATGCACGATAGGTTGGATTGTGATCAACCTGATAACAATGCTTATGACATAGATCTCTCCTTGTTCACTCTTTCCTATCTATCTTTCCCTAAAGGTTGTTTCCATGATCCCGTTGTAGACTCACTAGAAGTCTCTTTTTAGTTCGAACCCATGTCTTGTGGCTTGTACTTGCACACTCTTTGAAAAGTATTGTATGGTCATAAGCTGTGTATTTTTTGTTGTTGTGGAGTCTATTTCTTGAAACAATAGTTGTGTGTAATACACCATTGTGGTTGCACTTCATGATTCCGTCGATCACTGCAGATGTTTACACGATTTCTCCTATTCACTGCACTGCTTGTTGTTTTGATTCTCCACGATCATATCTTTTAGTCTAAAGGTCGGGAGAAACTTCTTTAGATGCACTGGAAATTTCACTTTTCATAACCCGACCCTGCATTGTTTAGGTTAGGTTAGGATAGGTTGCATATAGTTAGATACACTGCATTCTTTTTGTGTGTTTCGGTCTTTCATGTTTTGACTTCATTCTTTTGGTTTTCTTTGTCTTTGAATAAAGTTGGTTTTGATCTTTGAGATGATATGGATAAATTTTGATCAAAGCAAGTTGTAGTACCATACAACCCTTAGCTTATATGTTACCATCTTCTTTGTTTTGGTTTAAATCCCTTTCGAGTGAATGATTTTCCGATTGAAAATATGATCCTTGTTGGGAAGTTGTAAACAAACCATGAATCCCACATCTATTTAACATTCTCATTCCTATGCTCAGTCTTGTTTATGAATAGTGTGTTCTTGCTTATCTATATGAGTATAGTAATATAAGGGGAAAACTTTTAGTGAGCAAAGAATAAAAGGTTTAAAACCTCTCTGAAGGAACAACCTCTTCTGCTCTTAGTAAGTTGGGATCTCTCTTCCTCTCGTTGAAAAATAATAAGTGCATATGCATAGTCCTATGAAAAAATAAAAGCAAAAGTATAAAAGGTGAAATAAGAGAAAGGTTTCCTGCACAGGGAGGTGAAGTTAGCGACTGTTGAAATTCTCACTGTATATTAAACTGATTATGCAATGTACTAAAGCAAAATACTTAATCTACTTCTACAATCAAAATTGTGGAAGCTTAATCAATTTTGAGCAAGATCAAATAGAACACATATAACAAAGAAGAAGATTCAATCACACATGAAACACAGAAGAATACTCTGGGGAAAGCCTCAGCTAAAAACCCCGCTATTTGTATTATCATACAAAATATCTCAGGATTACACAAAGCTTTAGCTCTCAATCTATCCAGCTCTCAGTGCAATCCCTCATTGCTGCTCATAGATAGAACGAAAAACACATATGCCTTTCGTCAGTCCTCTAAGCCTCCTATTTCCTTGCGCAGTTTCTCCTGGGTCCTCTAGCTGCAACTTGTGTAATTCTCACCTCACACACTGCTCTGACCTCTGAAGTAACTACGCAATCCTGAAGGAGTTAATTCCTTCTGCATGGATGATTTTCCTTTATAGGAAAATTCCTCCAACTGATAGTACAATGTCCCTGTCTTTAATCTCAACTGGGTCTCTGTCTGAACTGACATGCATGAGTTATTTATGAGAGAATATTCAGTTATCTGGAGAACACTAGTTGCATGCATGCATGCATTAACTGACTGAACTCACAATTAGTTCCTCCAACTGTTTGGAACTAATTTAACTGGACTTAACTCAGTTAATTGAGCTAACTAATTACAACTCAAATACAACTCATCCTTATCTCCTTAATTAAGGGATAACTTCCTCAATCAAAGGGATAATTGTTGCATGTCTTCACAAAGACTTCATGTTTGATTTTCTCTAACTAATTAACTCAAGATGAATTAATTAATTATTTTTCAAATAGCTAGTGAGACTAAATTCGAATTTTAATTCTCAATTTTGATTCAAGGACAAATCAAAATTGGAATATATCCTGAAATGCTATTTATAGCAATGCTATTTTTAGCATTTCTATTTTTTTTTTTTTCCAATAGAGTTGGAGTATATCCTGAAATGCTATTTATAGCAATGCTATTTTTAGCATTTCTTGTTGCTATTTTCAACACTCCCTCTCAACAAGAAAGGCATTCAACTTGAACCTGATCCTGAACCTTTGGAATGTTCTACATGCAACACTTCCCTCAAGTGTTGTTGCTCCAGCAACTCCAGAATAAAAAAATATCCAACCTGAATCAGAATGATGCCTTTGTCATCAAAGTCTCTGACTGTTATTGCCTCTATCGACTGAAAACTCTGCACCCCTGTGCTCTTCAGTATCTGATTGCTCTAGCCTCTGTCACTTTGATCTTTGACTACATCAATCACATTGATTCCTCTTACTGCATCTGTGATGCTGCTGGTTCTATCTCCCAACACTGCATTCGCACTACACCTCCTCTCATCATGTTGCATCGTGTTGCCCAATGCTGCACTGCAACTCAATTACTGAGAAGTAACCGATATCCCAATTGACCTCCTTGTTGGGCTAGAAACACCCTCTGATGTTGAAGCTCCCACTACCGCTCCATGTGAATCTGTCTCTACCCACTCAGCCAGTCCTGCTACTCCTCTTCGGGGCTCCCATAGCAAGGTCTAATCAAAGAGGTTGGGTACCTCAAGGATCCTGCCCCTATTTCAGCCTTCTTGAGACTATCACTTCACATCGCCCCACCTCACACCTAGAGGTATGGCTGCATGTGATCCTTCTGCCCACTTGGCTCAAAATTTCCCCCTGATGGAGCTCTCTGCATGAGTGGATGTCTCCACTCAATCTCCTCTCAGCTTCTCCAGTTGTGGCTGCTCCACAACCTCCTAAAACTGCTTCACCAATTGTGGCTCCTCCACAATTGTCTGAGACTTCTTCTGAGGCTGCATGTTGAGAGGTAATGTACTCTCCCTCTCAACCACCAAGTCTCTAACAATTGCCTTTCTCCTCAAGGCTTTGCATGCATCTTGAACCTCAAGAGCATACAGGTTCTTGACTCGTGAACCGATCTGCTTCACCTGTCTCGTGGTGATGTGTCTAAGGAAAACCTTTCCCTTACTGAAGGCAACATCGTAGCCTTTTTCCTCCAACATCGCAGCCGATACCAAGTTCTTTTTCAGTCCTGGCACATACTTCACATCAGTCAGGGTGAGAGGAGCTCCATGCTCCCTCTGAAACACAATCGTACCTTCACCTAAAACACGGTATTTTCCATGATTGCCAATTTCTATGTGCATCTAGAGGTCCTTCTCCTCCAAGGTACTGAATAAAATTTTATCACCGGTCATGTGGAATGAGGCTCCATTTTCGATATACCAAACACAACCCATCATCGATGACACCATGCATGCGAAGAGGGTAAAGTCCATTTTGAACTGAGAGGCTAATGCCTCACCTTCCGATCCTTTCGAGGATCCCTTCTTGGACTTCTTCGATGGGAAATTAGTTGCATAATGTCCCATCTTGTGAATTCAGTTTGCACCTGCAACCCCGAACTTCAAACTTCGAATTCTTCTCAGTAAATTGTTCACAACTATGATAACCTTTGCTCCGATACCATGTAGAAATTCTCACTGTAGATTAAACTAATTATGCAATGTACTAAAGCAAAATACTTAATCTACTTCTACAATCAAACTTGCGGAAGCTTAATCGATTTTGAGAAAGATCAAATAGAACACATATAATAGAGAAGAAGATTCAATCACACATGAAATGCAGAAGAATACTCTGGGGAAAGCCTCAGCTAAAAACCCCGCTATCTGTATTATCATACAAGTGGAAATATCTCAGGATTACACAAAGCTTTAGCTCTCAAGCTATCCAACTCTCATTACAATCCCTCACTGCTGCTCATAGACAGAATAGGCAACACATATGCCTTCCTTCAGTCCTCCAAGCCTCATATTTCCTTGTGCAGTTTCTCCTGGGTCCTCCGGCTGCAACCTGTGTAATTCTCACCTCACACACTGCTCTAACCTCTGAAGTAACTACGCAATCCTGAAGGAGTTAATTCCCTCTGCATGGATGAGTTTCATTTATAGGAAAATTCCTCCAACAGATAGTACAATGTCCCTGTATTTAATCTCAACTGGGTATCTGTCTAAACTGACATGCATGAGTTATTTATGAGAGAATATTCAGTTATCTGGAGAACACTAGTTGCTTGCATGCATGCATGCATTAACTGACTGAACTCACAATTAGTTCCTCCAATTGTTTGGAACTATTTTAACTGGACTTAACTCAGTTAACTGAGCTAACTAATTACAACTCAAATACAACTCATCCTTATCTCCTTAATTAAGGGATAACTTCCTCAATCAAAGGGATAACTGTTGCATGTCTTCATAAAGACTTCATGTTTGATTTTCTCCAACTAATTAACTCAAGATGAATTAATTAATTATTTTTCAAACAGCTAGTGCGACTAAATTCGAATTTTAATTTTCAATTTTGATTCAAGAACAAATCAAAATTTGGAATATATCTCGGAATGCTATTTATAGCAATGCTATTTTTAGAATTTCTATTTTTATTATTTCTTGTTGCTATTTTCAACCTTGAATTTTCCATAGTTATGTCGAGGATCGCTGACAGTGAAGCAATGTTTCTATTCCTGAAGTGACTTCGTTAGGGTACTGTCTAAGCCTGTTGGCAGCGGAGCAATGCTAGAGATGTAAAACTCACACTCTAATTGTCTTTAATTTTCCATACTATATTACCCTTACTTAGATCAACAAGATAATGATACGACTTGTTATATTGTTGTGTTACGCCAAGTAATGGAACAGGGAAAACTATATCTTTAACAGGGTAAGAATGGGGAGCTAAGGTAACCCACTGACTGAAACGATACTTCCTAAAGAAATGAGACTTTGTGCTTACAATGAAACCACTTCAGAGAAGATGGGGTTCTCCCAGTGTGTCGCCAAGTGTTGTTGCTACGACAACGACCCTCCCAAATTTTTGCCTATGTCAATTTTGGAGCCTACAATAACTATTGTTTCAAGCCCCCTTGAGTCGTCATGTTGTTTGTTTTGTTATGTATGTGTTTACTGCTTGTTTTGCATCCTCCTAAGTCAATGTTTACTACATGTCATCACTTAACCATTAGAATCACTTGAGTTAGTTAGTCCAGGGTTAGGTGAATTCATGATCTTTCTTGACTTAGAAACTTACCTTTTCGTTATACACACACTTGAAAAAACACTTAAAAGCACAAAAAAAGCAAGAAAAAAACAGTTAGAAAAGAAAAAGCATACTCCAAGTTGGTGAAGAGTTGCGCTCAAATTGAGCATACTCATTCGAGCCGAGAAGTGTGCCCTTCTTGAGCACACTCCTTCATACTGAACAAGTGCACCCTCCATGGGCACAATCCTTCATGGCGAAGACATGTGCCCTTCCTGGATGCATGCATGTGCCATCTTGTTGCATGTGGGTGCACTCCTAGAAAATAGGAGCCCACTTAACTTCTCTTAACTAATCCTTTCACGTGACAACAAGTGGCGCTCATGCATGAATTACTTTTACATGTAAAATTATTTAAAGCAACTCAGTTAATAATTCTTCTTTCATAATCATTCCATCTGAGTTGGGTGCACAATTGGGAATCAAGAGTCTCTTCATCAACAAATGCATCAAGTAAGTTTTGCATGTCAAATCTCTTCATTGCCTTTCATGATTTCATTGTCATTCTTGCTTTTATTGTTGTCGATCTTTTTTTTTTCAATTTGATTGTTTGCGTTTATGTTGAATCTTCATGTTGTAAGTGTTAATCTGCTATCTCGTGCAAAAACTCTTCACATTGTTCAAACCTTTCATACTCCACCTTGAATGCGACAACAACTATAAAGCCTTGCAGATATTTGTTCTTATCATATTAGCATCAAATCTTGTTGTTCAAACTTGAATCTAAGTTTCCAATAGGTAGAGTGGACTTCTTGAGCTCGAAACTCAATCAACCTCGAAAACTACACCCTGTTTGATCAATTTTTCCTCAAGAGTGCACTTCATCACCACACAAAATTGTGCCCTCTTTTGAGCACATGAAAACATGGTGAAGACATGAAGAATCTTCATTTAGCCCTTCGGCATGGGATAATGCACCCTCCTTTTCCTTGAGCACATGGGTGCATTTTGAAGGCCCAAAGACTTTCCAATCCATTCCTTTGTCCTTTATGAGTGTCACAATGTGCCCCCCTGCCTTCTTGAGTGTATGGGGACATAAGGAAGACCTGAAGGTCCAACACTCTATCCCTTTGACCCTTCGGGGTGTGCCCATGCGCCCTAGGTGCTTTATCCACTTTCTTGAGAGCATGAGCACACTGTTAAGCCCTGAATGACCTTGTATGTCCCTTCTTGCTTTGAAAGTGCACCCTCCTAGTTTGCATGCTCATTTTCTTATGCATGCAAGTTATTTTGTGCTGTCGTTCATAGTTTTTCATGTTCTATCATCTATGATGGCTCTTTGTATGTGATTTACAGGTATTGTTGTATAGGTAGGTTGTTTTAAGATAATATTGTCACTACGAGTGTGTTGCCCCAAAAAGGTGTTCGTGCTACAAGTATTGCCACCATATCGTCATTTGTTGGAGCCATGCCACCTTGAAAAGTGGCCTCCAAAGAAATTTCAGAAGCAAGCATTGATGAACCTGTAGAAGTTACAAAGTAAAATATTCCCATATATGAAAATACACAATTCTTTATTTATAAGAATGCATAGGTCACTTGGAGCAAGATATACAACACATTCATGCAGGAAAAATTTACTAATGACTTAGAATATTTGCATGCATACATCGACATCAAGAAGTCCAGGATGCATAGGATCGCATGCAAATTCCTGGTTTTTCCATGCACGGAGGTGATTGAATGGATCATTACACATATGGATGAATCTCACCTTGTGTTACACAATGAGAGTGGCAGTAAGCTCGCCACCTATTCTGGTGAAGACATGCAGACATATTATAAGATGCTCAAGCCAAATGAATATGCAAATGATAACTTCTACATGAGATGGGCAACCCTTGACACTAGTGACGTTATCAAATCATGGTGTCGAGAGCTTGCCAAGTTTCACCATCACCCATTTGCAGTCTATCTGACAAATATTCTCAGAGATGTATATTAGTACTTGATAGCCATGCATTGTTTGTTGTATGGGGCACAAGAATGTTGAGGTGTTCGAAGAGAATTGGATATACACGCTCAATATAGTGGTGACCCGTGAGAGAAATTTTAATTGGGCGGATATATTGTCATATGAGTTGTAACGTCAGGTGAGGAAGGAAAAAACATCTTTACGAGCGAACCAGGCACCCAAATTCTACATATTTCCATTTCTCTTAGACATAATATGTGCACAATATGCGTTCCCAAGAATGAATTGGAATTGGGCCCCTGAGGATAATTTCCCAGTTTAATTCCACTGTAGAGTGCTATTAGAAGCAATATTTAGAGGCGTATATGACAAATTGGCTTAACACTTATTTGCAGTTATCTTCCACATGATATTTGAGATTGATCCTCCTTTCATGACCGATTAGGTAAAGGATTCACTTCGAGATAACACAGACTGATTTTCAACTCCTGGGGGTAAAAACATTATGTGCTTCGGTTGCCAGATATCCCCCCATCTCATATCGTGATATGTGACGGACAAGGTAGTCATTGAAGAATTGATCCAGGTGGATCTCCAAACACCAGTGGCATGGAAAAGGCTCAAAATTCAAAGTGGCAGAAAGACAATTAACTTGACATCAGATCGAAGTGCTCGTCGCCCTGATTCCAACGGTGTGAACGACACTCCAATCCAAGTCCGGATGAAGGAGATAGAGGCAGTCAAAGTTCGGTTGACTTTTGTTGACTAGGCAGGACTAATGAAGACACAATTTGGAATTTTCCAGCAGACAGAATCTGGCCAACTCCAGCCAGATTCCGGGTGAAATTTTCGCTTGGTTAAAACGACTCCTTCGGTCAAAATCCGAATTTTCAAAAAGGGTCGAGTTGTTTTATTTAACAAAAAAAAATATAAAAAAAAGGGTGGCGGGCCACCAACCCTGCCACCCCAAACTGTATCAAGCAATGTTTAGTGGAGGGGCAGGCCACTACCCCCGACCCCTCCCACGGAACCACCATAACCGAGAGTTTGGGTGTGCCGGCCGTTGGGGCACGGACCCAACCCCGTTTCAAACGAACCACAAGCGGGAAAGGTGGGTCGGCCCTTGGGGTGCGGACCCAACCTCCCACCCACCATCTATTAATGAAGACCCCGACGGTAAGTGGAGTGGGCGGGCCCAACCTGATCCATTTTAAAAATAAAATATTTGGTATGTAAAAAAAAGGAGGAGGCGGGGTTTGACCGCTCGACCTCCTCCATATCAAACGAATCTCAAACCAACTGCGCCAACGAAATTCTTGAGAAATCCATCAGCAATTTTTTTATTTAAAACTGTGTTCATCAGTGCGCCCAAGCAGAGGAGGAGAGCGCACGTAGTTCAAGGCAGATTTTTGCAGGTGGGCCAGATTTTCACTTTGTCAGATTTTGACAAATTTTATATGGTTTCAACATTTCTCAACGCCACGAATGCAATGGCATTGTCCGTTTCTCCATCAGATTTTTGCATTTTTCGGCCATTTTTTAGTATGGAGGTATAAAACTCCTTTTTTGTAACTGATGCTTGTACTCTTCTTTCTCATGCCACTTAATGAATGAAGGCCTCCCCATTGATCGAGCAGGGCTCGGAGACGTAGTCCAAGTCGAATGAACTCCGTTATCTAGTCTTGTTGTCTTATTTCATTCTTTATGTGTTACTCCTCTTCTCTCATGTGCACATTAAATTTCTATGTTTAAGATACAATTTATGCATGTAATTCTTTAACACATCTATAAGCAAAAGATCTTGGATCAATATGCAACACATTCATGCAGGAAAAGATTACTAATGACGTAGAATATTTGCATGCATACATTGACATCAAGAAGTCCAGGATGCATAGGATCGCATGCAGATTCCTAGTTATGCCATGCGCGGAGGTGATTGAATGGATCGTTACACATATGGATGAATCTCACCTTGTGCTACACAATGAGAGTGGCAGTAAGCTCGCCACCTATTCTAGTGAAGACATGCAGACATATTATAAGATGCTCAAGCCAAATGAATATGAAAATGATAACTTCTACATGAGATTGGCAACCCTTGACACTAGTGACGTTATCAAATCATGGTGTCGAGAGCTTGCCAAGTTTTGCCATCGCCCATTTCTAGTCTATCTAAAAAATATTCTTAGAGATGTATATTAGTACTTGATAGCCGTGCATTGTTTGTTGTATGGGGCACAAGAATGTTGAGGTGTTCGAAGAGAATTGGATATACACGCTCAATATAGTGGTGACCCGTGAGAGAAATTTCAATTGGGCGGATATATTGTCATATGAGTTGTAACGTCAGGTGAGGAAGGAAAAAACATCTTTGCGAGCGAACCAGGCACCCAAATTCTACATGTTTCCATTTCTCTTAGACATAATATGTGCACAATATGCGTTCCCAGGAATGAAATAGAATTGGGCTCCTGAGGAGAAGTTCCCAGTTTAATTCCACTGTAGAGTGCGATCAGAAGCAATCTTTAGAGGCGTATATGAGAAATTTGCTTAACACTTCTTTTCAGTTATCTTCCAAATGATATTTGAGATCAATCCTCCTTTCATGACCGATTAGGTAAAGGATTCACTTCGAGATAACGCAGACTAATTTTCAACTCCTGAGGGTACAAACATTAGGTGCTTCGGTTGCCAGATATCCCCCCATCTCATATCGTGATATGTGACAAACAAGGTAGTCATTGAAGAAGTTTCAAATTAGTTGGACAAAGGATTGTCAAGAATTCTTCATAGGAGGAAGAAATCCCCTTGGACTATCTTTCCATTGAGAATCAAAATGTTTAAGTTAAAGAGCCACAAGGTGACAACAAAAGAGATATAGGTGCTGAACCGCCTACATTTCGCTACTAAAGACTTCCATGAATATGATCCCAGATGAATTTTCAGGCAACATTGTCAAAGGACCGATCACAATATGGGGTATTCATCGATGTACACAATAGAGGAAGAGAATATAAAGAATTGATACAATGCCAACATGAAGGCACATCCAAAAATGGAAACCAGTTCACCCCATGATCCACCAACTCAAGAATTTCAAGTGCAGGAGCAGGATGAGATAACACCTCAAGAAAATAATGAATCTCCCAAGAAAATTATTAGGTATTCCTTGACAGGAGAGAGCAACAAGAAATGGAAATCTGATCCTTTAAACTTGTGAGATATTAAAGCAGAGAAGGAGAGGGGAGAAGCAAAAGAAGAAGAGAGGAACAGTCAGCAAGATGAGTTGCTAGAGAAGAAACAAGCATAATAAGAAGAGAATAGAAGGATGGAAGATGAACAGCAGAGGCAGTCTCAGGGGGAAGAAGAAACACAGAGATTGGAAGAAGAAAAATTGGCTTAAGAGATGGAAGAGGAACAATTCGAGGAAGAAGATACCATCTAGCTAGTGTAGGAAGAACCAAATAATTTATGAGAAAATCCTCTCACAGGTGGTCAACTTCCATTTGGAGAGATGGGGATCACACCTCCACCAATAAACAAAGTCATGGATGTATGCAGTGTAATGTTCTATCAACTCAAGAAGAGGATGATACAACAGAGGAAAAAATATTTCCCAAAGGATTCTCAGAATCTAGTCTCAGTGTCTATAGACAAGGTGGTAACTGCCAACACTAGAAGGAACCCTAGGGAAGTCAAGGCTAGAAATGTTGCATTCGATTCAACAACAAGGATAAATCTGAGTACTCGTTGAATTAAAATTCCAGGCTGAGAAGAGAACCGGCTGCGTTGAAGCAACAAGCGGAGCATCTTGCGGAGGATAATCAACAATTGTCATCACAAAACTTCAACATCGCATAATGGTAGTCAAGAAGAGTTGGGACCAATGGAGGAAACCATGGCACAACTATATGATGAGATGATACTTATACAATAGGTCGTGGCTCCTCTCGTTGGCATTTAGAAGAACACACAAGATTTGGTGAAACTATTGAAGATAGAAAACATAGTAGTTGACCAAATGCAGGAGTGGGCTGCCAAATATTCGGATGACCCGCAACATTTGGAAAAGAAGGACAAGATTTCCACAGAGATAGATAAAGTTTAGTTGAGACTCCACCTACAAAACTACTTGCATCTTGGAGCATAGTTAGTTGGTACTATGATTGTGTATAATCGACTACATAATGGGTTTGAGTCTCTAACACAGAAACATGGGATGTTTGCCATCAGTTCACTTGAAGTAATCAGAGGTAGAGAAGTCATATTTCAGGATATCAGGGAATATATTGAACAAATCAAATAAGCAACAAAAAAGGAAGGCTTGGAGGTAACCAAAGACATTATTTTTTGCAGTACGCCTTTGCACCAGTCAAATCTCATATGAAGATTTCATGATTGTGGACTAATGTATAGCCAAACTCTAAGAACATATTGATGGAGGCACTGGATGTGAAGATGCGGTACAAAGGGGACTTTCTAGTTTAGGTCGAAGCCATCGCACAAGAGTTTAGAGCATGCCCATTGGCACACTTACATCACAAGTGAACTCCATGAGGAAGCAAATGATTTATCCATTTGATGAGTCTTTGTCCCATTGTTAGTTTCATCTTATTAAGCCACCGTCTCATTTGTAAATTGTCTTATGTAATAAATGATATGTAATAAAATCCAAAGGACACATATGGAATATGAATATCCCCACATGGAATGTAATAAGTCATGAATAGAATATGAACAGTCATAGAAGTATAAGAGTCATGAGGAAGCTCAAAGGTCATTGATATTTGTTATAAATAGCTCCTCATAACTCAATCAATGGGGGATTTTGGAAGGCTTAGATCCGAAAGGTCTTGCATTGGCTTCTCTTGTAAGACATAGGAGATAAATCATTCTTTGCAGAAGCAAGTTGTGGCTTCGTGTTCCACTATTAGACACATTGTTTCATTCATGTAGCAATATAATTAGGATCTTACACTTTTAATTAGAATATCAATGAGCTGACACTTTTTCATACATGTATCGTAGATGTAGTTGGACTATTCTGGTTATGTTTATGGTATATGTTGATATAATTAGATACTAAGTTAATGAACTAATTTGTTGCTTAGATATGGTTATTATTGAATGTGTGTTGTTATGCTTTAACGATTATTTTTTATTATGTGGACTAATATGTAGGTATTCAACAAGTCTTTCCCTCTATCCCCGAGTCCCCCTTTAGGATAGTACTATTACTTTTAAAACTGGTAGCTCATTTCCCTCACTAGGTGTGGAAGTCTCCATCGTATACCTTACATTGGTTGTCTCACAAATCTCACATTATTGTTGCCCCAAAGTGGTGTTGTGTTCTCTTGTGTTGGTTTGTAACCAAGTCATATCTTTAAATCATTCCAATGGTGACCAGACCATATGACCGGATGGGACTTCTACACAAAACTATGTGAGGTCTAATTGGGTCTTCACATTGGGGAGATCCCTTACAATGTTGGCGACATCCAACACCATCAACACTACTGCAACTATTCCTTCAACTCACTTTCTTCTATAGTAGACTATATGTATAGTCAAATGTTTGACAATGGGGAGTCCATCATTAGTTGGATCTCGTGCCCCACTTCCTTGTTGGATGATAACCCTTTAGGATCCCAGAACACATCCCTATATGGATGTAGCAACTCTTCCAATTGTTGTTTGTGTTTCTTTGTACACCCCTCCAAGGATTCCTGCCTCAACTATCTCTTATTCATAATGATTTTCTCTTAAAAACTATAAACCATACTTCTTACTAGAACTGATAAGTTTCTTAGCTTGGTTGGCACTTACCGGTGAAATTTTTGACTTCATTTTGTGTGCATTGATGGTGAACGATTTTCAATCCTTGATGAGTCGATACTGGTTGGCTCTCTACATGAATATTGCATCTTGCATGTACATGTAGGGACTTCCAAACACCACTTTGCATATATCAAGGGGAACCACATCTACTTCTACTTCATTAATAAAGTCAACACTGATAGTGAATCTAATTTTTCAATGTTTTGTTACCTTTGACTTTGCATCCTTATTTACCCATCCTAATGGATATGGGATTAGATGATCATGAACTTCATATTCCAATTTGTTGACCAACTCTATTGTAATGAGATTCGCTTGCAATCCTGAGTCAAATAATGTATCAACATTTTTCTTCTTGACCTATATATTTATGTGGAAGAGTTTGGTCATTTCTTTCTCTTCCTATTGTTGTAGGCTACTCAGATTCCCCTCCTTTTGCACTAATGTACAAACGATATTCTCATCCATGTCCAAGTTTCTTTCAATCTATTTGCTTAAATTATTGGCCATGAGATTCTTCTTCTCATTATCTTTCTTTTTGTTCTCTAGGTTAAGTTATGGATAAAACCTCTAACACTTCTCCTCTTTATGACTATCAATATTATAGTGATTGCAGTGGTTGCTAGGGTCTTTGCATTGGTGTATCGTGGCTATCATCTTTTCATATTTTCCTCCTTTTGACTTCTTCTTCCCCTCCTTAGAAGTGTGATGTTCCTACTTCATCTTCGATCCAACTGATTTCCCTTTCTTTAGGACTATGTTCTCTAGGTATTATTCTTATACACAAACCTCGTGCACTGATATAGGCTTGAACAACATCACTTGCTTTTGTAGATGGTTGTGTAGACCCCCCATATACTTGAGGAGTACCTTGGGGAGATACCCAATATTATGGCCATCTTTCTAATTTTTTTTGCGTACTCTTGTACATTCTACCCTTACTTCTGCCTACAATAGTGCCACTGGATCCAATGGTCCTCTACATACTCAACAGGGTAAAATTGTGATTTTATGAGAGTTTTAAAGTCCTCCCACTTAGTGTGATCTGAATTGGATCATTATATTTTTTTTCATCCATGTCGATGCATTTGGAGTGGAAAAAGTGGAGGAATCATATCAAGGGACCCTTGTAAAAACAGATCCGTGAATTGCATCAATTAGAGTCTGTATGCAAAATTTATGCCACTTAGAAGTTGACCTTCTTGTTTTCACACCTATAGGTCGGGAGGATGCCCCATTAGCCCCCATTATTCATGGAAAAGGGGCTAGCCACATGTTTTTTATGTAATCGAATCTAGAAGAGTCTATTTTATAACTCTATTTAAGAGTTGATGTAGTCAAAATTAACCACTATCTGGTTGTGTTATAATCGGGCCACTAGGGGGAAGAGGCATTCCATTCTTTTGAGAGCATTTTTTTCCATAGTTGAGAAAATATAGCCAAGAGAGATAGGAGGTAGAGCACACAGAGAGGATTTGTGCATTGTAGCAGCCCATGGGTCACGGACATCACTTCTTTGTATCTGCAGCCATATTTCTAGATAGAGAAATAGAGCGAAGCGGCCTCACCTTCCAGTTGGGTTTTCTCCCGGAAGGGTTTCCCAAAGAGCATATCTTGTGCATGATGTGTGTGTGAGCTTATTTTTTCATTCTCTACTTTTCTGCTTGATTTACTTTTACATGCATGCACTAATTACAATTAATTTTACATATCTATAAATTAAATAAAATTGTAATAACGTAGAATCTCATATTTTTTAATATAATATTATCAGATGTCTTGTGACGAATTGTCCAGTGGAATATCCACAAAAACTTACGGATCTTCATTGGAGGATCTCCCTCCAACCTTAAGTTCTTAATGTGGCTTTCCCACCAAGTCAAGGCATGTCCCTCTAGTTTCAAAAATGTAAATGAAATCTTTTGTTCTTAATTTATATGATGAACATTGAAATAAAATTCTAATTGTTGCAACCGATGATTTCAATTCAGAGTGTTGATCTCACCTTGGTATGGCTTGATATCAACCTTCACTTCCATTTTCAATAGGGATTATGAATGGTTCTCGACACTCAAACTAGGTTGATCTTTTTTGGGTCCTTTCTTCTGTTGGTTCTTTGTTTCTTCCTTATCTCCTAATCCCCCCTCTGACCTATCCTTTGTGTTAGAACCCCCATCTTCTCCATATAACCCATGCTTATTTCTTAAGGATGGCATTAGGATCAGGACGTTTATTCACAGATGTTTGACCATGACTGGGGTTTTTTGACTTTGGCTTAGCTGATTTAGATCCCTAGAAAATATCCACAATATACCCAAAGAAACTTGCTCTAATACCAATATCATCCATAAACTACCATGGATATTCCGTTGGACAGTTTTTCACAACATATCTAGTAAATATATAATTAAAAATATGAAAATATACACTATTAGGGTTTATTACTATTGGTCAAAATATATGTAGTTATAATACCAACAATTATTTATCAAACCGATATCATAATACTTAGAGGTGCTAGCAAAACATATGCAAGATTAAAGCTTACTCTACCATGATCTAATCTAATATGTTGTCGGAAATTAATCCTACAAATAAACAAGTTAATAAGATGTTTGGAAAGGAAATGACTGCAATTGAACACACACTAAAAATAAATACCATCTGGCCAGTCCTTGACTCTGAGGCCCATGAATGCAATCTTTCATTGCTTGTAGACATTTGTCATGCATTTTTTGCCGGATTCTAGTTCGGGTAATTAGTTTCTTTAAAGTAAATTATGAATTTAAAGACAAGGCATTTAAAATGGAAAACCATGTGAAAACATAAAAATAATTAAGATAAAGAGGCAAATCATTAAACTAGTTTGAAATCAACTAAGGCAAAAACATAAAAGAAATAATATAGCAAACTAAACTAAACTAGAAAAATTAAAAGTAAAGACATCACCTAGCATTGATGGATCCTTCCTAACCTATGTGATGCTGCCAAAAACACTAAGATCAGATTACATTTATGCACTAAATATGGAGAAAATGTGCCAACTTCCATTTATGGTAAACTAGCTATTACAAAGAGGAGCAACACTTAACTTGCTGCCATAATAATCTTTCTATCAACTACCTCTCCCATCCTATTACGTTAATAAATGATCAATAATACCTCCTTCTATTCTAAACTTGAATATTTGTACAAGGGGAGCTTTCGGTGGATCAAAACCAATCCTCCAATCTTTGATTTTACCTAACTATGAGATACATCCAAGATAGAAATGGTGATTTACAATACTAGATTGGGTGATTTTGATTCCCAAAATACATATACATCTTAAAAAATAGTTTCTATGCATTGGAAAATGACTAATATTTGGTCACCTTGCTTTTTAGATGATTGATTTTGCATTTTCCCCAACTCTGGGAAAATTATGCATTTTGGGTAGATTGGCCTCAAAGAACCTTGTGTATCTTCTAGACCATGATGAATCTCATGAAACAGTCTGAGAATTAAGTAATTTTCTATGATGGAAAAAATTCCCATGTCTCAGAATACTAAAATTTACCACCATGACCTCGGGAATTGTGCCCAAAGTTGGCAATCCAAAAAATTTGACCCGTAATTAGATTTTCATGTTGGCGCCTCACATGTGCAACCTGGGTGTGATATGAATGGTGTAAAATAAGTTTGAAATGTTATGCTACAAAAATCATGTGCCATAATTTATTCTAGAAGGCCAAAAATGTGCTAACCACGATCGGGTACCAAAACTGCATTGTTGGTACCGAAACAAAGCTAGACAATTAATCGTTAGTGAAACACTCAAAATTCAATTAATCTACTAGAGACTTAGGAATTAGCAAAAGTAAGCAAATTTTACCTCATTATGTGTGTCATAAGGGTTCCAGGTTCAAAGAGTGAAAAATGCACAATAAGAGGGAAATATGCAGATATATGTCTAGGGTTTGAGGGATGAAAAGGTTAAAGGAATGGTTGAAAAATATGACAAAAACGGAGCTCAACAATTCCTCTTTAGATTTATGTATCTATAGATTATTGTTTATTTCATATGCATGCAAATTAAAAGTTATGCAAAGAATAGAGAAAAATGAATAAAAACTCACGAAACCACATTTGACATAAGATATATCCTAGGAAACCCTTTCAAGAGAAATCCCAGTTGGAAGGTGAGACTACTCCGTTGTATTCTGCGAGTACAAAGAAGTAAGGCATGTGGCCCATGGGCTACTATAGTTCACAAATACTCTTTGTGTTATCTCTCCCTATGCCTCTTGGCTACTCTACTTGTATATGGAACAAGTGCTTTTGAAAAGAATGGAACCCCTTTTCCTCCTAGTGGCATAATTATAACACAACTCGATAGCCTACTAGTGATTAGGTTTGACTCCCTCAAGTATTTACCAGAGTTACAATATAGAATATTTTAGAGTCTTCTTCATCATAAGCATGTGGCTAACCCATTATCCATGAATAAGGGGGGTGGACGTGACATCCTCTCAAATTATGGTGGTGAAAACATGAAGGTCAACTTCTGAGTGGCATAAATTTTGCATACAGACTCTGATTGGGGTGATTCTTGCACCGTTGGAAAGGTATTTGTGTGTAGAATAAAAAAAATAGGTATGATGCTATAAAAAAAAAGTCCCCTCCCCCCAAAAAAAAATCATTTGATGCTTCAAAATGCTCTTAGAAGGTTTCAGACCACAATTTTCCAAATTGGGTCCCTCTGGTAAAAATGGTATTTGAGTTGTTTCCTCCATTTTTTACACTAAAAAAACATTAATATGGATGACATAAAATATAATGATCCAATCCGAATCATTATTGTTGGGAAGGTTCCACAATGTGTTGCTTGAGATTGTCTTTGGTGAGTTTGTTGGTGAAGACACTAAAAGAACTTTCTCTAGCAATAAGCATCTCTTCCAGTTCTCTAGGATCTTATTCATCTCGCCTTGCTTCTCCCTTGTCCCCAATAACTGACAACCTATTCATCTCAATTATAATTTAAGCGAAGGACTAATTATCCCAATATTGAGTCACAAACCTAGATATGTTCTTTTCTAGTTTTTCTTAAATCTTTAGGGCCTTATTGACACCAATATATTCATATGTTAATTATTCTTCATTGATTCTAGGGACGTCCTATGGGGCATGTTGATATTCCTTAGAAAATTACTCTAGCCGATTCAAAACATTTAATATATCTTTGAGTTGAATATGTATATCCTTAAGTAATTTCCAAAGTGGCAATAGCTTGGCATAGATCTTCTAGAGTTGTTGGAATAATGGGTAGACTTGTTTGACAATGACCTTGTAAAACTCATGCATGTTAATCCTCCATTTTATTGCTCCCTTCCTTTAGTGTTTTGTTGCCAACTTTAAATAATTATATTTATTGGTGCAATTATGCTATGTGTTCATCCTATAGCTTCAATTGTTCTAGAATGTACTTCATATTTCTCTTAGTGGATTCAGAGAAGGTTGTGTTTGCTGAGGCCATAAAAATTGGATATTTCTTGGTGTTTTGCAATGTGGGTATTTTAATGGTGATTAACACTAGATGTAGATGAAGAGTTTATAGTGTTCTTCTCCTTATGTTCCACTGTCATATTCAAGGTGGGATCATATCTGAATCTACCTAAGTTAACTACCTTCTTCTTCTTGGTTGGTGTAATGCCCATATTTGTAATCGGTAAGTGACCACCCCTGATGATGGGAGCTAGTGGATAAATTAGGTCCATGCCCATTGAACTTATGTCATGGTGGAAATATTCTTATGTGTTTCTTGTTAAGCTATGAGAGCTTCTTCTTTAGTTTTGGACTTTTCTTCTTATTGTTGACTCTTCTCCTCTTCTTCTTATTTTCTCCTTTATTCATTTACCTCTCTTCTAAACTCTTCCTCCTTCCTCATCCTTTGCTCTTGTTTCTCCTTGAGCTTGAGTTTTTGAGCTATCATGGCCACTTCTTGGTCCTATTTCAACTTATTTTCCTATGTAAATTGAGTTGTTTCCTATTGGGAAACTTGCTTTTAGGTAAGGACTTCTCTTTTAGCCTAAGCTCTCTCCTTCTTCGCTTGGGAGGAAATATATCCTATTATGGAAATTACCTCTAAGAAATTTAAATCATTTTTTTGTTTCTCTTCATCATCATAGGTTTTTAATTAGTTCTCCAACCTATAATTGCATGCCTTGGAATTAATTTTCACTATAGAGTTGGGGTCACATTTGTGGAAATTCGTATCCCCAAAGTGAAAGAGAGTCAGGGCATTAGATTTTTCTCTAGACTGTTTTATTCTTTAGCTATAGGAGCTCAAGTGGAGAGGCATGTGTGGCTAGGAATCCTTCTTTTCCCGTGAGAGCACTCCACCTACCCTTATGTATACTTGATATGTTATTTCCTACAGTATGACCCGATCACTTACAAACTTGGGCAATAAGTCAAGAGGCTTGGTTGCTCCAAATATTCTTGAATATGTATCATCAAACCAATGTCCAATTATGGATGTCACCTTCTTGGCACTTTCATACATGCATTGGATAGATGCGTTAAATAAGACTTCATAAATTAACAACAAGAATTCCTAATAGATTTTGGTGTATGACTAGATATAATGAGACTCCCATATGAGTTTGTAAGATATTTGAACTCACTCCTCTTGAACTATCCATTTCCAACCGATTGTAGGGAATGCATGCTTTATATAGCCAAAATCCAAGAGGTAGGAGGCCATGAAGAAGTGAGACTAATGACCTTCCCTTAGATTTTGTACTTTTTTTACATTGGCGTTCAAGGAGAGAGAAAGGATGTCAACCCAATTGAAAATGCTTCCTTTGAACGATACATAATACATCAATGAAACCCATCCTTAATAGAAGGGATCTAAATTGGATTGACCATATAGTTTGCATACCATGGCAACTACCAACTAAAAGGGAGTCCTTAGAAAATTCACAAGATACTTATTCAATCGGGGCATGAAGCTTCCTTTGTTGATCCACCATGTATTTAGTAGTTGTTTAGGTAGGATCTCAAAATGTTATAGCCAATTCCCATCCAAGGTTTTTTCTTCCTTAGGGAGATTGTAATAAATATCAATACTTGGAGTACTTTATGATGCAAAAGGCTTCCTGTGACTATCCCTGATCGTGGCTTCTTTAAGTTCAACATGTTTTATGATCCATTCAAATCCTTCTACACATGGGAACTCAGGGGGAAGGGAAACCACCTTGTGTAGCCATTTTTTTTTTCTAAAAATCCTATATACTTATGAGTTTGGGTCTTCTACAGGTAGTATGTCTCTACTGAACAACTAGTATACCTTTGGCCATGCATATGTTGTATACCAATCAATGAAGCACGAAGTGTCAATGAACTCATGAACGAGTGAGCTAGTGGGTTGCTCTTCATCTAAGATATCAACAAAGGATTCTTTGCAAGACCTATTCTATGACACATACATGGTATCCATGCATAGCCCATTAAAACAACAATGCCCATTATAAAGATTATTTTATAAAAATTGAATCAAATGAGCTGCAAGATCTTGGCTTGTTTATTGGTTTGTCTTTCTTTTTAAATTAAGATAGAGGCCCCATGTTTCTGTGGAGAGTGGGAGGCAGGAATGGTAAGGAGTGAATAGGGGCAGGATGTAAATGACATTATAGCTCATGAAATCATGATATTAACCAAGATGGTTCCATATCATAGAAGAATGGTACATAAGGATGAGGCTAGGGTTTCTATGAGTCAGATTCAAGTGCTTGTGTGCCATGGAGAGAAACCATAAGTGACTGGTGAGTTTAAATAGAGAAGATGAAATGATGAAGGACACAATAGTAGAGAGTGTAAAGAGAGGAATATATTTGGGTTTTAATGTCATACAAAAATAAACTAAGGTGTCAAATGCCATCTCATGGAGACTAATGAGCACAATTGGAGGCTCTAGATGAAAATTTTTGGTGTGAGGATTTAGCTAGGTGGATTGTGTTTCTTCTACATTTGTTGAGGACATGCATTGAGCTAAATCGTTATTCATACAAGGTTTTTCAAGTGCATTGAAAGTGAGAAGAAACTAGGGCTCAATGAAAAGGAAATGGCATAACCATTTGCTTCAATTTAGTGCATTTTATTTTCTTAGTCAATGGAGAGAAGGGTAAAGCAAGTTGATAGAGCATGGGGAAGAGAGAAAGTTGTGTCATCAATGGAAATGAGCAGTTTCATTCACAAACTAAACTAAAATGAGAGTAAAAGCTAAGTATGAATGAATTGAACCATACTTGAGCTGAATTAGTTGACATCTAGCACTAGCAAGGAGTGGGCGGGTGTTATCTCCAATCAATTCTTTCAATCTCATATGAGAGAGGGAGATCTAAGCAATATGAAAGCGATACAAGGCCTTTTATAAGTTTTGTTTTTTGCCTTTTCCATGCCATAAGTTTTTTCTTGATCTTTGGCATGGAAATTGAGGTAATAAATGCCTCTTAATACTTTAATTTTGATCCATAAATCGCTAAGATATTCCATTGGACAATTCGTCATAATAGATCTACTAAAATATATTTGGAAATCCATAATCTACACTATAAGAGTTTATTTCTCCTCATATTTATGGATCTATTAATGATTATTTATTACATATGCATGGAAATTATAATTATGCAGAAAATAGAGAACAATGAAATCAAAGTTGTAGACCAAAAACTAACACGAGATATAACTTGGGAAACCATATCGGGAGAAAATCTAGTTAGAAGGTGAGGTTACTCTTTTCTCTTACCTAAATGAAATGGACACAATTTTAAAGAAGTGAGGCTTGTGAGCCACATGTTGCTATAGTGCAATAAACCCTCTTTATTTTCTCTCTCCAAATCCACTCTGATCTACTCTCCTCATCTATGGATCAAAATGCACTTGAATAGAATGAAATCCATTTTCCTCTTAGTGACCTAGTTATAACACAACACGTTAGCCTACTATTGGTTGAGTTTGACTCATTCATCTATTAACTAGAGTTACGATATTGACTCTTCTAGAGCATTCTTCATCATTATCATGTGGCTAACCCCTTTTCCATGTACAATGGGGTCTAACATGGAATCCTCTTGAATTGTGGTGGTCAAAATAGGAAGGTCAACTTCCAAGTGGCATACTTTTGCATGCAAATTTCAATTGAGGTGATTCTTGCACCATTGGAAAGGTATATGCATGTAGAATAGTGATAGGGGATGTGGAACTTAAGTCACAAAGTATTTCCCCTAAAACATTCAATTTGATACCTCAAACTACTTTTGAAAGGTTTCATACTCCAATTTGCCAAACTATGACTTGCCACTAAAAATGATCCTATGTACTGATTCCTCCACTTTTTCCACTCTAAAAGCATCAATTCACTAATTTTTTTTCTAGAATTGCAAGAAGACTCCATCGAAGATTTCTTTCATGTTTTGGTGATATCTTATATTTTGCACCAAGCCCAACAATTTTTTTCATGTTATGGTAATGGAAGAAGATTCTCAACGAAGGATGGTTATTCATAAGTCCCCTCAATTTGTAAGGAAAGGTTCATCCCTCACCAAATATTTTCATGAAGAATTCTCCCATGTTCTTTGAAGATACTTCAGAGGAAAGAAAAAAAAAATTGGTTAAGATTGATAGTGCCTATGATATTTACAACGTGGTTGAAGATGATGTTCCTTACAAATTGTTTTTTGTAATTATACAAAGAAATGTTTGTGAATGGTTTTATTCATTGTTTCCTTGAACCATCAATAGTTGCAATGTATTAGAATATTTATTTCTCACTAAATATTTGTTAAGGCCCATATTCTCTTTTCTTGATGTTGGTTGAAATCCATATGAATGAAAAAGAGACAGTTAAAGAATTCACTCTCAGATTTATGAAATTCCTTCATGAGATTCCTCAAGAAATTTTTCTAAATGATTTTGTCATTCTCAATTGCCATGAAAATGCTTTGCCTACAAATCTAAGACTTTTGTAAAAGTAAGAGGGAAAGTGCAGTTGGAAAGGGTTAATGCAACGAGATCAATTCACTAAATAATATATTCATGAATGTGGTGTTGATCTCTTAAAATTTCTAATAATGTTCCAATAACTTCAAGAAAAGGATGTTGAAGAGAAATCTATTGAAATATGTGAAAGGTTCTTTACAGTGGATTATGTTCCTTAAATTGAAAGTAAGAACCCTAATGTTTCAAATTAAGAGGAATACCATAAGATACATGCTCCATGGGAGGGAAATTGTAATCTCTCATACGTTTAATTTGAAAGTGAGGTTGACATTGAGTTTAGGACAGATTTGATGAACCTTTAGTAGATACACATGGACATGGAGAAGATGTTAAAATGGAATCTTAATGACCACAACTAGTTTGTACAATTCCATAAGAGGTATGTTAGCATGGGACAAACAAAAATGATCTTAAAGAATACCACAATGTAGTAAAATTTCAAGTTGTTGATTTCTCATCTAGAATATAGTCTAATGAAGAAGATGTCCTCCAGGTATCAAAAGAAAAAAGGCACTTTCTGTATGAGGGATGGATGATATATTATATTTTTAAAGACAATGAGATTATTACTGAGCACTAAGACACAATTGGAAACAATGCTAGATGGATACTAAACAATAGTTTATTTTCACAACCTCACCATGGAACTATTGTTATCACATGATGGAGGAATGCATTTAGAACACTTCCAACAAACCAAGACTTTCAACCCTGATTGGGAGCAAGAAGATCAATTGCCTACATTGGAAGTCTACTTACACTTGAAAGTTTCCCTCTTTCACAAGTAGGATAAGATAGGTATATTTTATTTTCTTATGTAGATACAATTTCCCCATTAAGCATTTGTTGTAACAAGACAATTATTTGTGATGACTCCATAGCCCAATGGAGAAGGCAAATGGTTTGATTCTGGTGTTATCGACAACCAATAGGGGTCATTATTATGTAGTTGGAGCCAAATGCTGATCAACAATAAACATTTTTAAAGGAGCAGTTAAAAAGAAGTAAACTTGTTGTAATCATCCTCTCATTGGATGGCCTTATGTGTTAGATTTGTCCAAACACTTTACAAAATAAAAAATAGAGGCCATATGCCTAGGATATTTCCAATTTTGTCAAAGAATCCATGGAGTCAACCTACCTACACCCTCTTTATTCCATCTTCCTCAATATTCCATTTCATCCTTATTATCTATTATTTCCACTTTCTATAATTAGCCATTTCATGAAATAAAAACGAGACTCTTTCCCC
This sequence comes from Pinus tabuliformis, assembly GCA_031772625.1. NCBI lineage: Eukaryota > Viridiplantae > Streptophyta > Pinopsida > Pinales > Pinaceae > Pinus > Pinus tabuliformis. Next base: position 528,586,280 of record CM062819.1, on the reverse strand, counting down.
ACCTCACCTCACCTCATCCCAACACCCCGACTCCACACTCAATGATTTTATTGCTTTTACATTAGTTTTACATCTTCTTCACATTATCCTCCTCTACATTATTATTTAATTATTTCATTTACTTTCACTTCAGCTCCACTGATTCTATACAACCATTTCATGAAATCGAAGCGAGACTCCTCACTTGACTCCACCTCACCTCACCTCATCTCAATACCCCAACCTGCACTTAGTTGTTTTCTTACTTCTTATTATATTAAGATTACTTTTACATCTTTTCTGCTTAAATTTAGTTTAATTTCACCTCCTTTCTACATTATTATTTAACTATTTTTTATCATAAATTTCCCACACCCTTTCCTTTGGTACACCTCCCAAGGACACATAAAAATAAGGTGGACCTATTTATGGGTGATACTCAGAAGATATGGATTGAACACATATGAAAGGGCAATGATTTGGCATGATGACTAGATGTTGAGGTGGCAACTAAAAGTTTATGACACACAAGCTATATGGGGTGCCATGGCTCTTTCTACATAATATACAAATAATATGGGGAGCCCATTTCCTTATAAATTGTTACAAAGTCCCATTTCCATAATGCATGTGGGATCAATAGAATGGATTCATAAATCAAAGTGAAGGTTCACATAGAGCGGATCAATGATGACTGAGTCACTAACTTCCCAAGGCCATAACTTGAGTTCCCAAGGTCTAAATTAGGAAAACAATAGCACACTAGAAAGCTAGAGAGATGAATAACAACTTGGAAATGGTTTCCATGGATAAAAATACATCTATCATGCCCAAAAAATTAAATTACAATCATGACTAGTTCTAACTTGCTAAGAAATTACTTTAGAAAAATTGATTTAAAGAAATTTTTGAATGTTCTAAGTAGGGCTTTTCTTGGGGAACAAATATTAAATTTCATATTTCATATGTATATTTTTAGAAGTTTAAAAGCTTCCATAGAGAGCTAGTTGGAGTTCATAACTAGTGTGATATTTTTTATTTTAAGTTCTAAGCTCAAAATGACAAATGTGTAACTCATTTCATTCCTATGAGTTTAAATGCAATCATCCTTTAAAGTTCTTATGCTAATGTATTTCATTTTTATTTCATCTGATCCAGATTTGTGGTGCTTTACCTTTTTTTTTTATGTTGAAAACAATGTCTAACAAAAACTTTTATTTGTACCTATATAAACACGGTATTATATCAATGTTAAATATTATGAATATTACGTATAAAACTTGGTTCCATCTCAAGAATTCTCTATTTTCCCTTTGTCTTTATTTATTTAAAAGAGAAGTGCCATTTCTATAAAAACAAGGGGAGAATTGTTAAGATTAGGTATGTTCTATGCTAGAGCAATTTATTTAAATTTTCACAGTTAGAAATCACATCAGCATTACGATAAACTGCAGATAGAACATAAATATAAAACGCAGAAGACAAGCCAAGACAAGAGGACACAAAATATGGCGCGAGCCATGGACAAACCCCACAATGTGTGGGGAAACCCTTTGATCAAATCTTCTTTTATCTTCAAAGTTCAGCAGAGAAGGAGAGAGAGAGTACATTTACAACAGAAGTCAATACTTTGACTTATCTAGATCTAGCATAGATCATTCCGTATCATGATGAGATCAGTTGAAGACATTCTGCTTCAACTTATTCTCAAGGTGACTCCTTCACCTATCATCGTGCTGCATCTCGTCCATTTGCTGCACCTTACTGTGTAGCACCATCATGCTACCCATTATCATCATGTTGCTCATGCTCTCATACATCACTGTGTTGCCCATGATCTTCATCATGTTGCCCATACATCATCATGCCCATGATCATGTTTCCCATGATTACTTCGCCCACAAAGTCGCATTTTTCATCATCATTCATCACTGCTTCATTGAGATCTTGACCTTGCTATGAATGTAATTATGCCTAGACTTCCAGCGCTGAGACTGAGGTTGTCCTCATTTCCACACCATTATTACATCATCATTGAGACCCTCACTATTGCTTCTTTATCATATCCATGAAGTCTACCTGAAGGTTAGATCTCCATGTGTGTCTAAACCATGATGGCAACCGTGGAACTTTATTTCGAATACCCATCGAGAGATATCAAATTACAGTTCACACCGAGGTATGCAGGTTAATATAAATTGTATGCTGAGATCCTTGATCATAGGACAGATCCTTCAGCTTCATCTGTTGATGAAAACACTTGCAGGTTGACGAGATGTTGTTCATATATATTCCTAGATTTATACATCCGCAGATATTTCCTTTAATCACAAGTATACTGAGTATCACATATATTCGTTGTGATATGTCTAGACAGATCTGAATATAGAGCCGAGATGTAACCCTTGTTCTTTCTGCAATATATATACACAGTCTTCTTTGTCCATCCGGGATACTGCGTTTCAGGTATAATTCAGTTGCAGGCTTCATGTAACTACAGTGGCTTCCATTCATTAATATTGTGCAGTGTATATGTTAGTGCTATGACTGTGTATACATACATATTATATCAGTCTCTCTGCGGCTACATAACAGCGTGTATGTAAATGCCATGACTGCGTAAGATATCAGACTTTGCGTATACATAACAACGTATTCATAACATCGTTGAGTTTCCATGAGAGCGTTGAACTGCGTGTAACTATGGCTATGACTTGCGTTCCGTTACAGCGTATGTATCTCTGATTGAACAGCGTATGACCAGCAAGTATATATATGTGCCATCGCTTGCGGATATATATATGCCTTGCTGCGTTTTTGCCTGCATATATAAATATATTGCTGCGGATAGGTCACAGCGTATGACTGTCAGCATACATTGTTCTTTGATCAGCATCGACTAGCATATACATACATCGTATCACCCCAGCACATGAACTCATGTATTGCGTATAAGAGTTGTGCTGCCAAATCCACTATAGATTAGGGCTTGCATGCCTCGTATTCAACTCTGTCTGTTGCTCATCCTCATATGCCTGCGGCTTCCTGCGGTTAGGGCATCACCCTTGGGCCAACGTATCTTTTGGTTCTCTCCTTCCAAAAACCCAGACGTGGAGAGGAGATCACCTTAAGAATACATGTTACAATTGACATCAAAACTCTTCTATTTATACTAAAGCAAGGATGATGAATAGACACGTCAGTGGGCTTCTAGAGCCTACATAATAGTTGGTCGGCTTGATAATAATTTCATAAACACAATAAATTTGTATCTCCATAAATACTTATTGGAATCGGATGATCTTTGGATCAATCCTACACCTCTCGACAAGAGGGATCCAATAAAAATATCAGCTGCCATAAATAAGCCGACCCACATGGAGTTTGGCCCTAGTTGCCAATTTAACACTCCCTCTCAACTAGGGAGAACTCCATCTGCTGATCCATATGTCCGACTATACTATCTCGGCCATCAGTGCCCAGCACTACTCTGCCCAGCTCTGCTCAACTCTACTGGCTCTGCTCAGCTCAGCTCAGCTAGCTCTGCTCTACTCTGCTCAGCTCTGCTGGCTCTGCTTTACTCTGGTCAGCTCAGCTAGCTTTGCTCTGCTGGCTCTGCTCTGCTCAACTTTGCTCAACACTGCTGGCTCTGCTAGCTCAGCTCTGCTCAACGTTGTTGGCTTTGCTAGCTCTGCTCAGCTCCACTGGCTCTGCTCTACTCAACGCTGTTGGCTCTGCTAGCTCTGCTCTGCTCAGCGCTGCTGGCTCTGCTAGCTCTGCTCTGCTCAACTCTGCTCAGCGCTGCTGAACTATGAAGAAGAAGAATTGATCGAGAATGTCTCATACCATTCTCCACTGACCCGAAGTCAGACTCAGAGTGCGTACCACTGGTCCCAAACTAGTCTCAACCGACCCAAAGTCAGCGTCATAGTAGGTACCACTCGTACTACTGGTCCCAGACCAGTATCGCAGTCTCAGAGAGTGTACCACTGGTCCTAGACCAGTCTCAGCGGACCCGAAGTCAGCGTCATAGAATGTACCACTCTCACTGGTCCTAGACCAGTACTGCACTGACACGAAGTCAGTCTCGGAGTATGTACCACTGGTCCCAAACCAGTCTCAGCCGACCCGAAGTCAGCGTAATAGTATGTACAACTCCTACCATTGGTCCCAAACCAGTATCGCAGGCTCAGAGAGTGTACCACTGGTCCTAGACCAGTCTCAACCGACCTAAAGTCAGCGTCATAGTATGTACGACTCTCACTGGTCCTAGACCAGTCCTGCACTGACACGAAGTTAGTCTCAGTGTATGTACCACTGGTCCCAGACCAGTCTCAGCCGACCCGAAGTCAGCGTCATAGTATGTACAACTCCTACCACTGGTCCCAGACCAGTATCATTGATCCCAGATCAATGGAGGACATCCTAGCGTAGGGAGTACGGTATATACAACGATGTGTCCATCGGTACTACTATGGTCCCTAACTTCATTTCCCTGCTCATTGATCAAATGAGAGGTACTTCCCATGAGTCCCAGACTGCATGGGTAGGATGCCTCGACAGGAGAACTTAATCAATCCTGTCCTCACAGGAGAACACATCAATCCTGCTACAATCGCCATGGAGAACACATCAATTCAGGCTGCCATGGAGAACACATCAATCCAGGCCTCACAGGAGAACACATCAATCCTGCTACAATCGCCATGGAGAACACATCAATCCAGGCCTCACAGGAGAACTAATCATCCTGCTACACAAGAGAGCGAATCATCTTGTTCCAGCGCACACCACCAGGGGAGGGTGAGTCACCCTGTGGTCGTATGTTGCTCCATTAGAACTGCAAGCCCCCCAAAGCTCCCAGAGCTCAATGTATGTAGGACCCTTTTACAAAGGTCTCTCGACAACTCCAAGTCGTTCGGGAAAATCACAAATTTGGTCTCTCCACGGGGCTCTGAAAAAGTGTATCGACCTGTACATCATCTTAATGCGATGGAGCCTTCTTGATCATCGACTTACCATATCCCAGATAAGGCAGTATTTGATGTCTATCTGCTGGAGCAATTGTCAAATACGGGATTCCTCAATAATCGAATCCCATCTCTGGTTGTCACAGAGAATCACAATGGTATTCATCATGTGTACAAACAGCTCATTGAAGAGCTTCAGCAACCAGACTGCCTCACAAAAGGCCATATTATCAGCAATGTATTCTGCCTTCGTGGTGCTCAAAGTCATCGACTTCTGCTTCCTGCTCATCCAGGATATCGAGGCAGATTCGAAAGAGAAACAACACTGAGAAGTGCTCTAGTGATCCTCCACACTGCCTGCCCACTCATCATTCGAATAATCATGTGGTTTCATATTTCCAGCAGTGTATCTCAATCCATGACAGATTGTGCCCTGAAGATATCTCAGAAGATTCTTGGCACCAATCCAGTGAGGCTCAACCAAATATGAGCTCACCATGCTAACTGCAACACATCAACGCGAATGAGTTTATGAAACTCAGAGGCATTTCCCAAATCAAGTCCGACATCACTACCATATAACTTCTTGAAAGTTAAAATCCTCGAGGTAGTCACAGGCTTGCAGCTTATCTTCCCACATTCAGAATCCAACTCCCTCTGTCTCCTATAAATGAGAGGGTTTGCACCTGTTAGACATAGGTGCCGGTATGAGAGGTTTATCATCCACAACCTTTGAGTAATGGTTTGGATCGGTTTCACTCCTAGTGAATCTCAGCTGCATTAGATAGCTATCAATCCTCTCATACTATGCTCGAGGTGTTTTTCTTCAAGCCATAGAGGGCTTTCTTCCACCTGTACACATGAGATTCCTTGATCATGATTCTCAAACTCCTCGGGTTGTTCCAAACCTGTGAACCTGCTGCATGAGGGGAATGGTCCCCTTATAATATTTTCCTTCGGTACATGTACCTTCATGCTTCTTTTTGAATTCAGGCATCCTAGTCACCATCTGACTCACAGACCTCCGGTGCTGAGTCAATGGACATGGTCCCCAGTGGACTTCCTGCAACTTGATACAACCCTGAACTCAAAAACATCTTTAAAAAATCTATTTTCAAACACGTACCTTTCCATCGATAAGTGCCACCCTGTAACCTTTGACTTCCATTTCCGAGATGGACATCAGGTTCGATCAGGTACATAAAAGAGATTTTGGGGTTCCTTGCTTTCATGGAAGAGTCGACCATTTCCTTGATGACCTGCATTACCAGTCATTCTTTTGATCATTGAAGATGTCCCAGGAATGATTGTTATCTTCATCAAGAGATGTGTCTCTGCCATTCAGACACTCCTTCGCATAACGGCCGAACTTATTTCAACAAGGCATCCGCCTTTCCTTCCACCCTTAGATCTGAACTTCCCAATGAAACCATCAGAATCTTCCGCTGCGCCATTCTAATAACATTCTCTGCTTTGACTTCACCCTAGGTGAATCATGAGGAACCCATTGATCCTTTTGTCTTGTCCCAACTGTCTTCGGTGATTCCTCTTTCACTCTTGCTTGGGCATTGTCTTCACCTCAGCTCTGATACCATGTTATGATTAGGTATGTTCTATGCTAGAGCAATTTATTTAAATTTTCACAGTTAGCAATCACATCAGCATTACGATAAACTGCAAATAGAACATAAATATAAAACGCAGAAGACAAGCCAAGACAAGAGGACACAAGATATGGCGCGAGCCAAGGACAAACCCCACAATGTGTGGGGAAACCCTTTGATCAAATCTTCTTTTATCTTCAAAGTTCAGCAAAGAAGGAGAGAGAGAGTACATTTACAACAGAAGTCAATACTTTGACTTATCTAGATCTAGGATAGATCATTTCGTATCATGATGAGATCAGTTGAAGACATTCTGCTTCAACTAATTCTCAAGGTGACTCCTTCACCTATCATCATGCTGCATCTCGTCCATTTGCTGCACCTTACTGTGTAGCACCATCATGATGCCCATGATCATCAAGAATTCTCTATTTTCCCTAAAATGTTACCTTTAATAATTTGACCAATCTAAATCATCAACAAAGTTTTTCAAAGTAATACATTATGGGTGTGTGTGAGAATCACCATCTTGAATTCTCACCCGCAGTGGGAAATGGATTGATCAAATCCAACTTTTCATATATGTTCTCATAGTGCCCATCGTCACATATTTTGATTTGATAAAGTTTGAGTGGTACTATGAATCTTGTGGTCCCGTCCATCATTCAAGCTCCATGGCTTTTACAATTAGGAATATTGTTTTTTTTTTAACAAGATCAGTTATATTTTTATATTTCCAAAAAAAGAGGGAGGAGAAAGCTCCTATTACATTTGATGATGATTGGATTCATGCCAAAGGGTAGAAGGATGGGAACGTAGTCCCTGAAGCCTTTAGATATGTTTCCCAAAATTCCATAGATCCCTATTACTTCTCAGGCATACTGCCTTAAAAACTGAGACAACATTAAAATACATTTGCATAACATACTTCTAAAATTCTTCTAAAACACTTAAAAACTAATTAATATTGGTTCACTGAATGGTCTTATTGAGACCTCTGCTTGCTGCTCTGATAAGTTGAATTTTCTCCCTCCTAGTTCAATGTGATGTTTTTGAGATAGGTAATCGTCTCCTCCAGGTGAGTACATTTGTTTTTGAGTGAAGTAATTTCTGCCTTTTGGCTCTCCAACTGTCTCTTCAGATAGTCATTCTCAGCCTTCATTTCAAACCTCAGGTCTTGTATTGTTTCTTTTATCTTGCTAATCATAAACTTATTGGCTCTGCAGGTGGCACAACTATCATTTTGGGAGGCTTTCTCAATTGGATTGAACTCCATTTATGTAGGGTCTTCAAATTTCCTGAGAAACACAATTTGGTTCTCTATTTTGTGGTGATGCTTCCTGAGATTTCTTCTTGTAAACAACCTCGCTAAACTTCCCCTGCCCTTGAAAGAATGACACCTCTTGCTGTGACTTCATTGTTTTTCCTTCCCTTTATGGCCAGATGGTAGTAGCAGAAACAAGCAACGGGAAAGGAACTTTTCTGCACTGATAGCTAAATATTGGAAGGAGAAGAGGGGACCCGAATCGAGATTTATGATGCTCAGGCACTCCAAATACAAACATAACAGAGGTGAATGACTGACCAAAAGGTTGATTGCAATTGGAAGGAAACGATCAGCTATCTGATTGCAGAGAGGAGGAGAGGAATCACACTGAAGAAAGGCAGGAATGAATATAAGAGAAGTGCCCAGACAACTTTGAAGGATGAAAGCATCAGAGAGGCAAGGATAGTGATGAAGGACAGGGGTTGTGGGATGAGCGATGATCAAACTGAGACTGTGAAAGGATAAGGAAGACCCGAGATATAAAGGCGATGAGGGAGAAAAGTAAGGATCATGCCACTTAGAAATCGTGCATAACTGGGGAGGCACTATTGGCTTTACCACATTGATCTTCGAGCTATGGCTGTGACATGATTTGCGCAGGAGATTTTGATTGAGATCACAAGACTTCCATGCTTTTTTGGCTGGAGAAATATCTTTGCAGAGATTTATAATGATACTTCGAATCTGCTTTGTTTTGGACTTCATATTTTCATGGGAAAGAGTGATTTTTGTCATGATGTTCATGAAGGGACAAACACTAGGGAATCATTGTGTGATACACCTCCACCTCTTCTCTTGTTTCTCCTTCTGGCCTGGACACTGCCATATTTGCAAAGTGGTCTGCAGTGCTATTGTTTTCCCACAGAATGTGCTTGAATGTAATGTTTCCTAAACCTGCCAGATTGTGCCTTATTATTTTAAGAATTCGATTCATGGCAGTGTTTGAGGAGTTTCTTCTGTTGACCATAGCTTCGATTATAATTGTTGAATCCCCCATAATTATTGGGTCTCTAATCTCCTTTTTTTTAAGGATCTTGGATCCCATTAGCAAACTATATGCCTTTGCCCTGTTGTTGGAGGTTTCCCCCAGACCCCACTCATAGGAGACCAACATTTCCCCCCCCGGCTCAGTGATGTTCCCTCCAGCTCCTGCCCTGCCCGGATTATTTTTGGAGGCCCCATAAAAAAAGAGACAGAACCTATTCAAGCTTTCTTTCCAATTTATAAATTCTTCCTTGTTTAGTCTAATTTTCCAATTCTGAATTGGAGGTCTATCCATGGGATTAATATTTCCATTATTTCTTATCATTGCCCTGTTGATCCAGTTCCTTTCTTCTTGCTGTAGTAGACTATTGTCAATTTCTTTTAATCCTTTCATATTTAAGAATTCTAAGGTGAGTCCCCAAGTTTTTGACAGGACTCTTCCAATTTTTGGAACCTGGTCTTTGAAAATGCTTTTATTTCTTGAGAGCCATATCTGCCAACATAGTACAGATGGAAGGCCTTCCCAAAACCTTTTAATGGTTTGTTTATTCTTCATTGAGTATGGGTAGATTTTTTCCATTCAATAAAGAAATCATTGAAGGTTCTGGAAAAGCATGGGACTAGATAGTTGCTTCCAGCATTCTCTAGTGAATATGCAATCCAAAAAAAGATGTTGAATAGATTCCTCTTCATTTAGACACATTGGACACCTTGACGGGCCGAAGAATCATTTTCTTTTAAGGTTTGCGACAATGAGGATTTTTCCTTTTAAAAGGGTCTAGCTAAAGATTTTAACTTTAGGGAGACTTTTTGTTTTCCATATGGATTTCCATGGTGCCCAATCTTGTTCATTTTGCTGAGCTTGTAGAGCATTATATCCGGACTTGACTGTATAGCTTCCTCCACTTGGGTCCCATATTATTGTATCTTCATCCTCCATGCTTGTTGGGGCTGATCCTTTGAGATGATGCACTAGGATGTCCCATTGACTTTTTAAGTTTGGAGGGAGATTTGGTATATACCAATCTTGCCAAATCCTATTTTCCCAACGAGATATGGAGTGTAGAGTAGTTATCCCTTTGTCCTGCATCCAATATTTTATCTCTTCACAACCTGGAAGGTAATTTAAGGGTTCCTTCCCCATGATTCTATGTTCCCATACCTTGATATTTTTACCATTGCTTGGCAAATTCGAGGTGTATTTGCTGATAGTAGGAATCATTTTCTTAACAAGCTTCCAAACTTGCGTGCACGGCCTTATTGGAACACTTTCAACCAGCAATTGTGTTCTTTGATGGTTCATATACTTCGAAGCCAAGGTTTGCTTCCACTAGTTGTCCTTGTCGGTTATCATTCTCCAAATGATTTTAGCTCCTAGAGCAGCATTCATCAAACCATACAACCTTATAGATAAACCTCCTTTCTCATAGGGCATGGTTACTTGATCCCATTTTACCAAACTGAATTTTTTTCTCTTTTTTCCCTCCCTACCAAAGAAAACCTCTAATAATTAATTCCATTTTCTTATTAATACTGACTGGAGCCAGAATAGTGGCATATTGGTAAATTGGTAGCATCATGAGCATAGCTTTTATTAGAGTCACCCTGCCTTCCATGTTCAGCGACATCATTCCCCAATTTTGAATTTTTCGTTTCATTTTTTCAGTTTGTGTGCTCCACAACTCAGCCTTAAGATTTTCTTTGGATATGGGTAGCCCAAGATAGAAGAAATGGTTCCAGCTTGCCTGAATAGGGATCTCAAGAATCTGAGATATTCTTTGCATGGTGCGGGGTGTAGTGTTCCAGCCATATATTCTACACTTTGCATTGTTTAAGAGGCCACCAGAGACCTCCATAAAGTTGTCAAGGATTTTTTTAAATCTTTGGGAAATTATGCATGAAGCACCGCCCAACAACAAAGTATCATCAGCAAACAAGGAATGATTGATGCTTTTAACTCCATGAGAGATTTGCAAGCCAGTTAAAGTTCTTTCTCTCCTTCTCTTTTCCAAAGTTCTACTTAATGAATCATCCATTATTATATATAAAAAGGGAGAAAGAGGGCATCCCTGCCTCAACCCTCTGGAGCTTTGAAAGAAATCACTAGGTCTTCCATTTATCATCGGTGCTATCCACAGGCCCATTATGCAAGCACTAATAACCTCGATGATTTCACTTGAGAAACCAAATTTCTTTAGAACAACCATGAGATAGGGGAGACTTACCCTGTCAAAGGCATTGGCCATATCTAATTTTATAATGATTCCTTTTTCTTTTCTTAGCATGCTTGAATGAAGAGCTTCCTAGACCACCAAAACATTATCTATAATCTGTCTGTTTGGTACAAAACCTCCTTGGTTTTCCGAGATAATCTCAGGGAGAACTTTTTTTATTCGGTTGGCTATTATCTTCGTTACTATTTTATAAGAAGAGTTGCACAAGGAAATTGGCCGAAATCTACTGAAAGTGGAGGGATTAGCATCCTTTGGTATTAATGCCAGATAAGAGGATTTGGTGGAGCCTCCCATTTTTTTTGAACACATTTCTTATCATTCTTGCTAAATCCTTTTTTATTATCTGCCAGTGCTGCCTGTAGAATTCTATTGTGAAGCCATCCAGGCCCAGTGCCTTATCCGGATGAAGGCTCCAAACTGCTGCCTCTATTTCTTCTTCTGAGATTTCTTGCATTATTTCTGGATTTTTCACTTCGTTTATCTTGTTTGGGATATGCTGCAAAAAATTGTCATAATCTGTTGCTTCTCCATTTGTTGTTAGAATATTTTTAAAATGTTTGTGTGCCTCTTTTTTTAATTCCACTGCTCCTCTAATTTCCTATCCATCTTCTTGAATTTTATCAATCTGATTTCTAGCTCTTCTAATTTTCATAGAGTTATAGAAAAATGTTGTGTTTTTATCCTCACTGTTAACCATAGTCTTCTTGACTTTAATCTTGCCTCTTCTTCTTGTTTCCAATTTTCTCTTGCCTGTTGTAATTTCTCCATCTTTTTTAATAGATCTAACTTTCTTTTTTTATTTTGCTTTTCATTTTCTTTAGCCCATATTTTCAATTCCTTTCTCAAATTTTTAAGCTTGGTTTCCCACACAAAGTAGGGCGACCCTGTGACCTTCTGAGACCATACTTCCGATATTATTTTTCTGAATTCTTCATTGTTGTTCCATATTGGGCAGTATCTGAATGGTAATGGTCCTTGGTTGTCCATCAGCCCCAAAGTGATTACAACAGGCTTGTGGTCAGATGTCGTAGTATGAATGATTCTTGATCTTGTTGAATTATAATTGGAGATGATGTTGTCCTGAACCAAAATTCGATCCAATCTTTCTTTTATATTGCTTTTTCCTACCCTTTTGTTATTCCACGTGTACTTACCATTATTTGGAGGTATGTCTATTAACTTGTTTTTTTCCATAATGGTTTCAATGGCATCCCTAGATGGGTCTGCATGGTAGGTCCCTCCAAATTTCTCCTCTATATTTAGGACAAGATTGAGATCCCCTCCCACAATTAATTTTCTGTTGTGAGTTTCATTTAAGGTTTCTTGAACCGTGTTCCAACATTGCTCTTTTTCCCTGTAGTGGTTAGGGGCGTATATGTTGATGATACAAAATTGCTCATTGGTAGTTGTCTCTTTTAGATTTGTTCAGATCCAGTATTGTTCCTTTTTTTGCTGTAGCATTTCCCATTTTCCTTTCCTCCATAGTGTGCAGATTCCCCCTGAGGCCCCTATGGCTTGTTGAGTTGTTCCTTCATAATTTTTTATTTTTTTTATCATTTTTTCTGATTCCTGGAAACTTGTTTTGGTCTCCTGAAGCATAAGGATATATGGGTTTTCCTTTACTAAAATATCTCTTGCTGCATTTACTTTAAAGGGTGTTCCCAGACCACGACAATTCCAGGAGACCACAATCATTACTTATTTATTTGATGGGATGAGGGACCTTTCCCTCTTTGTTGATTTTGATTTTTCTCATTGTTCCCGGAACTTTTCCCAAAGAAGGAATCCATAGGTTGTTGCATTCCTAAAGACATCTCTTTTGTTGCCGCTTCATCTCTAAGCTCTTTGTTAGATTTTCTTCCTACTTTCTTTTAATGTTCAAGAGTTTGGAGAGATTCCTTTGATTGGTTTCTTGTCAGTATTCTATCCACTGAGGGAGGTGGAGGGTTGCGATGTATTATAGGGATTGAGGGCATGTAGATATGGGAAGGGGAAGGATGAGGGGGTGAGGGGAGGATAGGAGATTCATCAAGGGGTACAAAAGGATTGGGATTGATGAGAGATGTAGGGATTAGGGTGGGGTTATTTGAGATGGGAGAATATGGGGAAGGGTCTAGAGGAGCCTGTGTATGGCTTGATGAGGGGTTGGACTGTTTATTTGATGATTTTTTGTTTTCGACTTGTTCCCATTTAGCTTCAAACTCTTCTAGGTTTTCACTTTCTTGTTTTTTTGGACATCTATTTGCAAAATGACTGTATTCATGAAATACCTTGCATTTGAAAGGTATCTGTTCGTAGTCCAGTTGTTGTATGTGCGTCCATTGATCTACTTTGATCTTTACTGCCTCCGGAAGTCCTTTCCCTAGATCCACTTCGACACAGATCCTCGCACAAGCATGCATGTTCTCTTTTGGTTCGCATCTGTCAATATACTTCCCCACAACATTCCTGATGGATTTAACCGATTCATCGCCCCAACAATGGAGAGGGAGATGAGGTAGTCTAACCCATACCAGCACCGCACTGGGTACATCCATTTTAGGATCAAAATCAGGGGTCCATCTGTTTAAGTATAACCCTCGCATGTCCATGAAGTATGGGCCGTTTCTAAAGATTAAGTCTCGATCTTCCTTTGTTTCAAAGTGGAATGTGTAATACCCTCTTCCACATAATCTTATAGAGATTTTTCCATTTATTGAAGATGTCCAGTTTCTTTCGACCCATTTTTGAACCGAACGAGGGGATGGCCATAGTCTTGTAAACTGACCAACCAATCCCCTTTCTGCTAGAGACAAAGCTGCTTAACGAGGTAGAGGCGGAGGAATAGTTATCTTTGGAATATCTTCAAGCTTCTTCACAAACTTAGATATTGACGGCTTGGATTTTGGAGGGCCAATAGCTGATATTAATGATGCAACACGCCATCAACATCAGATCATCAACAATTAAATTCAATAGCAGATTGTATCTCTCCAAATCTCTCCCATTAATATGTAGTAAAAACTAAACTCGATCTTCAAAGGGAACTGGTTTCAAGCATATAACTTTTTCTTAATCGTAAAATACCTTCATAATATATGTTTACAATGATGCATATGCATCAAGAACTTATTCCAGACTTCATTTGTGGCAAGTAGGTGTATAGTAAAAATCATGGCATAAAATTTTGATGATGTAGAGTGATTTTATTTCAATAACAATTTAATTTTGTTTTTTACCTAAAAATAATTTTTAAAAAATACATTTTTGTTCTTAAATTAAAAATAAATTTCTAATCTCTAATTAAAAATACATTTTTATTATGTAATATTTTTTTTTGTAAGCTTGGTAGGACTCTCCTATTTTCATGTCCATTACATACCCCGCTACGGGGGAAGGGTAGCCCAAGAGTTGAACCCAAGACTTCCGGTTCGGTGAGACTTTATTCCACAGCCATTGCCACTTGACCTACCCCATGCAGACTTTTTTATTATGTAATATTAAACTACAATTAATTAATGTTTTTATATGTTTCAATCAATAAAAAAAAATTAGTTTTATCTTTTTAAAATAAAATTAAAAAAAAATGTTTTTTTTTTAACTACAATATTCTTATAAGTATTTAATTTTGCAAAACAATATAATGAGCTAGAAAAAATCTAATATATTTTTAAAATCAATTATAATTATTGAAAATGTTCATGGAAATAATTTTTTATACGTCATGCAATGTGAGGGACTAAAAAGACATTATTATTATCATTGGGTAGGGTAGGATTGGATCTTCATCGCAACAATGTAGAATTACAAATGACAAAATACCTCAATTTGCCAATCAGAAAAACCTAAATTGACTTTAATTTTAACTTTAATTTAACTATATTTAGACTAAGTGGCAAAAAATAGCTACTATATAGCACTTGTTTTTTTTTATTGATGGAATTTAATGTATTTCATACCATTTCATTAAAAAAAAAACTGTTGTAACTCCCATAGATATTGACAACGCTAATTCATCTACATTATACCCTTTTTTTTACCAAAGGTCATATGAATTCACTGATAATAATGGTATCATGTGGCGTCTTATAATTGTGGTGGAGGTGAAGCCCTTCTTAATTTTGAGAATTATGTTTAATTTTGTCTGGGGAATTGAAGCTGCGACATTAACTAACTAGCATTTGCACCATAAGGTGCAAGGGCATGTCGATGTTGTTTCGAGGGTTTTTTGTTACTCTTCGAATATATATACAATAACATTTGAAATGGAGGTGGAAGGATATGAGGACCACGACAATGAAAACCATAGTGCTTGAAGCAGAAGGACAAGCAGACCCAACAATAAAACCAATAGTGGTTTGATAGACCCCCTCTGATTTTGAAAATCAGGAGGGGGTCCCTTAGTTAATCTCTGTCAATGATTTTGTCATAGTGGGATACAAATTATGCATGCCAACT
The DNA here is from genome assembly GCA_031772625.1 of Pinus tabuliformis. Lineage (NCBI taxonomy): Eukaryota > Viridiplantae > Streptophyta > Pinopsida > Pinales > Pinaceae > Pinus > Pinus tabuliformis. The sequence continues at coordinate 528,570,745 of CM062819.1, read as the reverse complement.
ATGTCGGAATTTGTAGGAGCATTCCAGAGAAAATCCAAGGGCTTTTTTTCCCCAAAAAATATTTTACCACGAACCATTATAACGCGTTGTCTACAAAAATCTAGTAAATATAATTACATTATCTGGAATCTTCCCAATCGTATACAATGCAAAAAGGTCCGAGAAATTGGAAGCACTTTCAACAAAATGGAGAAATTGCTCCACTAGAAAGCTAAAAACTCATTGTCTTAATTAAGAAAATACTCTCGGTAGTAATCACATAGGAAAAGTTTTGTCGACGTGTTTCAAACCATCCAGTGTGGTTCATCATTAGGACAAGATGAAGAGGTAGATCATGGCACCAACTTAAATAGAGAGAAATGTAGAGACCTTTAGTCAAGTTAACGCCTATAATAAATTACTAGTTTTTGAAAAATAATATTTTAATATATAACATTAATTATTAAGATCAAATTGTAAAATCTAATAATAGTTAAGGTTCGATATATAGTTGAATAATTAGATTAAAAAAAATAAAAATTCAAAGTAAAACATAAAGCAAGGAGCAAAGTCCTAAAAAAAATTAATGGAGCCAAGACCCTAGTAACCTATAATAATATTATTTTGAAAATACAATAACATAATCAAAAAATATTCCAACAATGTAAATAAAATCAAAACTAAAAATAATCAAAACTAAAAAAACCTAAAAATTCAAGGTCAAACATAAAACAAGGAGCTAAGGCCCTACAAATAAATAAAGGAGCTAAGAAAAATCAATGAAATAATTCAAGTCAAACATAAAACAAGGAGCAAGGCCCTACAAATAATTAAAGGAGCCAAGAATAATGAAAATAATATTTTTTTGAAAAACTCATCAAATAATTAGTAAAAACCTTTGAAAAACTAGTAAAAAACAAAAGATATAAAGTAGATAAAAATACCTAAACAAATAAATAAAATAGGATAAATTGTAATATATATCTCAAAATTACGCAATAAGAGGAAAAAATAAAATAAAAAGAAATATAAATCCAATAAAATTAAATTAGGAAGACAGGAAAGGGACCCAACTTCTGCCAATTTCCAACCTTTGTCTCTGTTCAGATTATTGGGCCTTCTTTTGATTTCTAGGGATTTTCTGAATTTTAAATGATGGAAATGACTAATCCTAGCAATGACATGGTATATGTGATGTTTAGTTTTTTTTGCATGTTCTTCCAAAGTAGAGGAGCGGGTCCTGCCATGCTTGATGTCAGCGGCATGCTCATGAATGCTTTGTTTAATTGAGCGACCGATCTCACCTACATAGGAGTCCCACAAGATCAAGGGATAACGTAAACACCTTTCCTATTTTTAGGGTCCATCGAGTATTTTATAGATCTTAGGGAGCTCCGTATGGTATTTAGAGGCCTAAAGGCTGAAGGAACCTTATGCTTCCTTAAGATCTTCGCAATAATGTCATTGGTCCCTTGAATAAATGGGAGATGCACCCCTGAAAATTGATCCTCGTGTTCTTTCTTAATCTTAGTACCTTCTTCAGCTTTGAGGAAATACTTAGTACATTAGTGCCTATTGTACCCATATTAAGGAAAACACTCAGGAGATGAGATTTTTCATCACTAAGATGTTTATCATTATAAAATCTTAAATCTCTAGTCGCTAAAGTGTTGAGAACACCAAGCTTTTGAGCCGAGACGTAATGAGACTTAGCATGAATATATTGCTCTATGTGAGTTTTCTTCTGAAAGAATTGATGATAAAAAGAGCCATCATACTTCCTTGAAAGGAGCGCGTGAAGGAAAGGAAGACTACCATTGCTTTCATATTCCATTGTGAACTTTATGGAACTAGACTAATTGTTAAGATGTTGGAAAAAAAGTTCCAACTTTTCCTTACCATGGGACCAGATGATGCAAGTGTCATCCACAAACCTCTTCCACATCTTAGTAAGAATTCAAGAAGAGGTTAAGGCCTTTGATTCAAAGTCCTCCATGAAAATATTATCCACCACAAGAGAGAGGGTGGAACCCATGGCAACACCACAAGTTTGTTCATAAAATTCCCCATCAAAAGAGAAGAAAGTAGAGGTGAGATAGATATCAACTAATCTTGTTGTATCAGGATCTGTAATACACTTAATGACTTCAATGTCCTTATTGATAGGGATATTAGTGTAGAGGGAGACCACATAGAAACTCACAAGCTTACTATGCCTTTTTCCATAAGGACATGTGTATAATACAATGAATTTGCATGACCTTTTCAACCCCTTTTGTTGCAAACATAGCTCTGAAAACCATAACGAGCTAGTGATTGCACAAGTTTGTCTCTAAACAGAGGTTGCAAAGGGGAAATAAAATTTAGGAACCAAAATAACTTAGAAATAATGCAAAACATCAGAAGGAAAAATCAAGCCTCAAGAATATGTTGGATAGGTAATACAAATATTTGTCTGAAAATCATCCAGAACAACCTCAAATAAGGGGCCTTTATCAAATTACAAAGCATTTACAGTGAGTGTAATAATTGGTGTCTTAATTCCCATTGATTTCAGTTGTCTTGTAGCCTAACATAAAAGCCAATCTTTTTTAGGGTAAGAGTGAATCGAAATGTGAACCCACAATAAAAAGTATTGTGATATATGAGAATTGAGATGATTAAATTTAAAACTCACAAGTGGCCAAAATGAAACAAACCTACGAAACCAATGAATTAAAAATTATATACCTCATGTCCATCCATGATAGCCATTTCTTTGTCCATTAACACAAGATCATAAGCTCTGCCCTGCTTGAAGAAATTCACCATTACCTTTCCATTTTCAGCTTCTTCACAGTGAAGGTTAAGGTTTTCAAGCACCTTCCACAAAATTATTTGCCATAGAAAAAGATTTAGGAAAATAATGAATGATATATTGGCACCAAATTTTTGGGAAATAAACCTTCTAGGGAAAAATGTACTACCCTAAGAGGGAAATTGAAGAAAATAGGCTCAATCTAGGTACCAACTTACTCTATTGATTAATGTATCTTTGCCAATAAAGACTCGTCTGTGGGAGCTAAGATCCTGTGACAAGAGAATCTTTGACTTGATGGTTCGAACACTATAAACTTTGAACTTGATCTAAGATGAATTGTTGAGTTCATCCTAGAAATTGCATGTTAATATGCAATCTGTTGTATTGATTTTATAAACATCTACTCCTACAACATTTGTTCCTCCACAACTATGAACCAGTACCAGAGGATAGGGAATCAACAAATAGAAAGTTCTATCCTTTCCATTTATAGACTTTACTCCAATAAAACCACTCACTCGTTTAGCAAAATATTTTGGCATGCTAAATCCCAAACCATAATATCCATGGTTCGGGTCATGTCTTGTTGCCAATGAGTACGACTCAAACCACTTTCACTGATCCTGCAAAGATATTCCTAAAATTGTAGTATTTCATTAAAACTTGGTAATGCATCATCATACTACAAACTAGAGATAGGGCATTGGGGATGACCTTCATGGACAATATAACCACAAACTTTCCATGTGCAATACTAAAATCTATTGAAGCTTATTACTTTGGCAAAGAAATTACTTCGAGAATTCTCTGCATATTCCTTTATTATTAGCTTACATGTTGCAAATCCCTTTACAGAAAACATAATTTTTGCAACTATATGTTTCATGCCAACACCATTTTTAGGAAACAACAAAGAGTGTTGCAAATTCTGTGATGGTAGTGCTGATATGAAACATGCTTGCTGCCATAAATCAACTGCTACAATCTCCACAATCTCTTCACACTTTACTTCAAGCTCTAGCCTTTCCCCAAATGGAGTAAATTGCACAACATTGCTTAGAAAGATTCATGTGTAACACATGCCAGGAAACCCTTGAACTAAATTCACTCAAGCTAAACATTGCAATTATGCCAATCAAGACAACAAACGTCAATAAGAAAATATGGCAGTCTATAACATACCTAATGTTTGAACAACCCTATGCTTACCCCCAATTACGCGGTATGTCATAAGAAGGTTCTCAATCATAGGTTCAATATTCATCTTAAAGATATTTTACTGTGGAATAATAAATCTTTCAAATCCCATACCCAAAAATTCAAAACTTGTAATAAATCAAAGTCTTCCATATGGAGTTGCAATGACCCATCTTCCCCTTAGTCTACAATCATTCACAAGTGCATCAAATCATAAGGAAAATTTTCAACAGATCCTCAACCAAGTTATTTACATGTTATTGATAATTGCACAAATTTTTCTGAGATGATAACCTCTAATTGGCCCTTCACTTAGCCAGTTGGAATAGGGATTTGTCTATGAATGTATACGGATCACCTCTATTATGCATTTTTCTTAGAACCTCTCAAAATAGGTGATACGATCTTATATATTATGTCAATAATTATCTGTATATCTTGATCATGGGAGTGGCAGTAATAAGAGGGAACCTCTATGATTGAAATCTCAATCGACTTGTTCATGTGCTGAAATGTATCTTCGCATTGGGGAAACCAAAAAATTTGTTTGCACGAATTATTGAGTTAGTTAGAATTTGTAGCAATTGTCACTCATGCTCACACCAAAACCCTACAATACTGAAATATGTTTGGACCTTTACATGCAGGAGACCTATCATTTTCGTTCTCAATCCCTCTTGATGTAGAGCGAGCTATATATCATTACCATTGTATTTAAAGAGCAAGCTTTAAGGCTATTTTCTTGTATATACCTATGTTGAAACTTCAGCAGAGTACTCTTTAGCTAATATGTAGTTTGGTGCAACTTTGCTTTCTCCTCTTCTTTTCCCACTTTTTCCTTCTAGCATTTAGATGCTTCATTTGTCTTCTTTTTGAGATGTTTTTGCACCACCATTACTCTTATCTTACTTCATATGTTTTGTAGTCCCATTAGGCAATATTTCCATTGGTGGATATTAATTATAAATAAACTTAAATTAAACTACTTTTTGGATGTTTATCCCCTCATCCTCCAATTTCATAACTTGCACATCACTGACCTTTCACTCTTTGGCTATTATTTCAACATCCTTTCTATGGGTTCTTATGTCATCATAATCTAAGGTGAGTTGTGGTTGGGTGTTTATGTCTCATCTTCTATGTGATGATTAGAATTTGTGTCTTGAGTTTGGAATAGTAATTTAATTTCTCACAATGAAAGTATTGAGTTTGAAAAATGTTCCACTAATTTAAGAAATTATGTCATTCAACAAAATTTTTAGCTAATTATATAAACAATAATAAAATTTAAAAAAAATAAAAATAAAAAAAATAAAAAAATCTCCATCCATTTTGGTTACAACACACCACGCTCTTGTTTTAACCATCCAATTTTGTTGCCAGACATGTCTTTTTTGTTACCAGAAATAATAGTATATTTTTATATAAATCACACCCGTTCGCATCCAAAATCAAGACTTTACATCAAAATTTTGAGCCTGCTAAGGGCTTTTGAAAATTCATTTGTTCCCCATCCTTTCCTAGAGAATTTTTTTCCCAAAAAACCAAGAAAAATTCCCATAACTAGTATCCCGTGGCTATACATTCTACAATACTGATGTAATAAATATTTACAAGTGAAGTTTGCCATTAAAAAGCATCTTTAAACTAATAGAGAAAACAAATTACTCCTCCATCAGCGATGGACTGTTAAGATTGAGTCCAGTATATTCTTCGTCAGTCCTCGGGCCGTTCTCTGCCATTTTGAGATTCAGTTGCTCAATTTGATGTCTCAGTGTGTCCACCTCACCCTCCAGTTGCCAGATGTGATCCTTCTTCTTGATCTGCTGCTCCTGCATTTCTAGTGCCTCCTTCTATTGTTTATGGATGCACCTTGGCATAATTTCCAGACCCTCCCTAAATTCCATATGCTCTTGCACACATCCATTACAGATATGCTTGTTTCTGCCACCCTCCCGAGCCCTGCCCTCCCTCGACCCCCCCATCTGAGACCGACGACAGCCCCAGGAACCAGACAATGAGCCCTTCTCCACTGAGTTGCTATGCACACTCATTTTCACCATCGGGAGCTCCTAGAGTGACCAATCTCCAAGGTCTCACGAACCCCCCACTCAAGATTGTTCTAGCCAATCAAACCAATGCCACCGTCTTGCTGCACAACGAAGATTCTGTCATTACCAACACTCAGCTTCCTCCCACGACTACCCACACTGCCAGTTACCACCCTTGTGGCAACCACCCTGACCATAATCCTACATAAATTACTCAGCGACCTCAATCCCGACCGTTGGGCCTTCGTAGAGACCACCCGAGCAGATATTGACTAAAAACAATGACAAAAGATCAAACCATTACCCAATTTATAGAATATACAGGTCCAAACTCTAATGCAGGACTGGAAATTGGTACTCATGATGTTGAGATCCCAATTCTCCACCATTATTTCCCATCTTCTCGCTTGGTCCTTAATCCTTACCCATGCCTTCCTCCCATGCGTGATCTGAGCAATTCATATCAGGGGGATTAAATGCTTCTCACCCTCTCCCATTTTCTTACTTGCTCCTATGTTGGAACATCGACCACTGCAATTGTTTTTATGCTATGAGGACTAGGCTCTCACGCTATGAGACCTCCCAGTACCAAGTTTAGTACATACGTGTTGGGAGCAGCCATGTTGCGACAACAAGTCGAGCTGACCTATGCCACGAGGCATGAGGAAGGGTCGGGCCGAGTTAAGACCTATGAGATAGGGACATGGGAGCAGGGGATGGCTCGATTTGAAAGGAGGAATACCGAATTGAAATGAAGAAGGGTGACGAGGGCTAGCGAGGATAAATGACATGGAAGAAGAGGGGCGGGGAGGAAAACGAAGAGGATGAAGGGAGAGAGGGGGGAGAAAGGGGTATATAGGTGCTAACCCCAAATTAACCTTGTTTCTTTTATTTCCTAACCTCTTGATCCAGCCAAGAGTGCCTTCCCCAGTCCAATGTTTGAAAACCTTTACCATGTTTAGGGAATGTATAGTGTTTCCTCTATTTCATTCACTATACTTCTTTTGCATTCAACCGGCAGGCCAAATTTGCTTTCTTATCTACTTCCTGGTTATTCCCTCTTAGGATGTGAAAGAATGACACCAGATCAAAGAGATGAATCATACCTTGGGATCTCTTAATGATTTGGTTTAGATTCATGTTGTTTGTTGATGAATTGTATTTCATATGTTTTATTCTCAACATTGAGTCTCCTAAGACTTCGATCTTCCCAATGCCCTTTTTTTGATCCAGAGAAAGTCTGAGGAATAAACCATAAGCCTCAACTTGATTGTTTGTCTTCCTTCCTTGTCCTCAAGCATATGTGTCTTCGATGTTTCCTTCGAGATTAATGAGAATCCCTCCCCCTCCTGCCACCCTAGGATTACCTTTTGATGCTCCATCAAATTGGAGAGACCATTGTTTCGAAGATATTATCCATTCCATCAGCCCCTGAGAAGATAATCTTAGGATACACGGGACAAGAGGAGGGTTGCCTTATGTCAAAATCTAGGGAGCAGGGGTAAATACCCATGGCGCAATCTAAATGGATTCAATTTGAACCAGGGAGGGGTCAATTTCTGGTATGTGCAATTCTATACACGATGAGAGGGATTTCATGGCTGTAAAACTGGCATAGGGGCAGGTATTTCTGAAGATCACTTTGTTCCTTGTTAGCCAAATATTCTAGCAAACATACTTGGGAAGAGGAGACAAGATTTCTTTAAAGATGATTTTGGCATGAAGGGAGCCCAAATATCATTTGGGCCAAGAACTAAAGAAAAGTAGGAAGTTATACAACCATGAAGTCCTACAGTAAAGAGGGCCTAGAACCACCGACCAAACTTCCTTAGCCACCTGACAATGGAGAAAGAGATGGGGAATGAACTCTTCCGAATTTTCACAAAGAGGGCATCTGGAAGGTCCAATATGACCCCATTTTTGAAGGTTCTCTCCTGTGAGATTTTTTTATGAGATATTAGTCAACAAAAAAAAATTACTTTTGGGATAGCATTTGGTTTCTAGATTTTATTCCAGATGGAGGATTTAGGTGGTACCTAGGATTTAAAGAGCAGGTGAGAATATCCTTCTTTAACAGTGTAGCTGGCATTTTTCCATCCCCACTTATCTGCAACTGTGAGAGCTATTGGGGCGAAACTTCTTAGTTTATTAATAAGTTTTTCTCTTTGTGGGAGTAGGGCCTCCGGGATGTTATCAATATTCCACCTCTTCGACCCTCCTTGTTGATTCCATTTTGAGATCTAATCCAAAATTTCTACCCCTCCTTGCCTCATGAAGGTTCTTAGAGCATCCAGGGAAAGATCTGAGCCCAAGGGATGGAGGCTTAGAATCGATTCCATGAAAATGTTTATGGAGGCTCCATTCCTCGAGACTTTGCTTATATTTTTTCTTATGATGTCCGAGGAGGAATTAATCAATTTCTAGATGGGGGAGCACAAAATTGTGCCCTCTCTCCCTTCCCAGTCATTTTGATGATTTAAATACTTTTCCCTAATGACCTGAGTCCACCATTGATTCAGTTTCGTGATCATGGTCCAATGTAGCTTTGCTCCCATTGCCATGTTTTCTATCCTTGGGTCCCTTATTCCCAATACACCATGTTGTTTCGGAGCTCTAACCATTTTCCAATTTACCAAATGGTATTTTTTGGTTTATGTTCTCCCTCCCTCCCACAAAAATTTCCTTATATACATCCCCATTTGGTGTAATATGAACTTGGGGGCTTGCAGGGCTAAAAATTGATACAAAGAACCGACAAAACAAACTTCACCAGGGTTGCTCTACCCGCACGGTTAAGCCATATCCCTCCCCAGTTTACTATTTTTGTTTTCATTTTATCCTGAATTTTTTTCAAGGAATATGGAGTAGCTCTTCTTACAAATATAGGTACCCAGAAATAATTGAAGTCTTTCCAGTCTCTTACTCTTCTGAACCCCAGGATTTTTCAATTTTCCTCTCTTTCTGGATGGAGATATTCTAGTTGTAGATGTGGCTCTTGTTATCATTGATGGCCCCCCCTAAAGCACTGAGGAATCTATCTAATTTTCTTTTGAAGCTCCGTGACGTTATAGTCGAGGCTCCTCCCATCAAAATTGTGTCGTCCACGAACTGTCCATGATTTATACTTATGATTCCTTCTTTGTACCTAATTCCTAGAAGATTGAGAGAAGCTCTTTCGTGCTCTAGTTTCTTACTCAGGGCATCCACCATAATGATGTATAAAAGGGGGAGAGGGGGCAGCCTTGACGTAGACCCCTGGAAGCTTTGAAGAAGCCCGCCATCCGGCCATTGACTAACGGGGCAATCCAAGGGAAAGATATACACAGTTTGATCCATCTGATAAATATATCATCCAACCCCATTTTCTTGAGGACCTTTATCAGGAATCCCTGCCTAACTCTATCAAAAGCATTTGCTATGTCCATCTTTATGATCATCCCTTCATCACCCCTGTGCCAGCTCGAATTGAGAGCCTCTTGGATTAGGATAATATTGTAAAATATTTTCATGCTCGAGCCAAACCCCGCCTGGTTAGTGGAGATCAAAGAAGGCAAAAGAGGTTTGAGCCTTAAGGCCAACAACTTCGAGAAAATTTTATAGGAGACATTGCATAGGGATATTGGATGGAATCTAGAGAAGGAAGAAGGGTTTGATTCTTTGGGGATTAGAGCCAGGAAGGAAGTGTTTATGCTGCCCCCCATGAAAAATCACTTGAATGAGTAACCCACCATTATGCAAAGTTCCTTCTTTATTACCTCCCAAAAAAATTGATAGAAGCTAGCCGAGAATCCATCCAGGCCAGGAGCCTTATCAGGGGGGAAGGAGAATATTACCCCTCTGATTTCATCGACCGAAGGAGGAGATACCAGATTTTTATTCATTTCCTCTGACACCATCTCTGGGATACTTTCCAGGAAGAATTCCTCGCTATCTAGATCCCTTGTATATATATTTTCATAGTGTTCTACCATTGCTCTCTTAATTTCTTTAAAATTCTTGATGGTTTTCCAGCCATAATTTATCTGTGCTATGTTGTTTTTTGATTCCCTGAACTTGTCTTATTTATGAGAAAAAATTGTGTTCATATCCCCAGCCTTCAACCAATTATTTCTTGATTTCAATCTCCAATACTCCTCTTCCCTCCTAAGGTTTGCGTGGAGGGCCTTGAAAGTCTCTGCTTCTTTTTGGAAGTCTGATACGCTTACCAGGGTTGTTTCCATTTGTCCCTAGATTGAAGCTAAGTTTTTTTCCATCTCCTTGATGTTGCCTTGTCTGCCAGATTTGTTTTCCTTGAGCCACTTTTTAATGTCGCCTTTCATCCTGCGAATCTTGGACTCCCAAATAGTTACTGGGCTTCCCTCAATCCACCCCAACCAAGAGAGGGAAACAACCTCCAAGAAATCAAGGACAAGCCACATGGGAGAAAAGCGAAAAGGGATAGGACCCAGATCCAGGGGTTCAGATATCATCAGATTGATCGACCCTCAAAACTGGACCACGACATAATAGAGGATTTAAGGAAAAAATTTAGGATAAGGAGGTTGTCAGAGGAAAGAAAGCAGTCTAGTCAAGCCGCGATATGGATCACTCCTGCCCTTTTATTGGTCCAAGAATACAAAAAAAATTGGGGTTTGAAATCAAAGAGGTTTAGAGTTAATATGAGATCTTCCATATGCTCCTAGAGGGCATCTCAAACAATGGAGCCACCCCTTTTTTCATGGCTTCCCATTGTTGTATTGAAATATCCTCCCATAATACACTTTTGACCATACTCTATACCTTTTAGCTCCATCAGGGATTTCCAACATTCTTGCTTTTCTCGGAAATTAGTGGGCATGTAGACATTGATCACTGTGAAGGACTGGTGCATCTCTATTATATTAAAAGGAGTTGAAATCCAATGAGTATTTTTTAAAGAACTTACCAATTGCAATTTCGTAGGGTTCCACATCATACAAAGTCCTCCTGATGCCCCTCTCGAACTGACTGTTTCTAGGTTGCTATGGCTCCAAATATTGTTTTGGATTGAGTGAAGGGCCTGCTCATCCAACTTGGTCTCCTATAGTAGGGTGACATCTGGTATTTCCTTTTGGATTAGGGATTTCACTTCCATTATTCTTTTTACTGATCCTAGTCCCCTACAATTCCAAGAGATTATATTCATTAATCACTTTTTTTTATTTCCCACCCCCTTACCTGGGCCCATATTATTTCATTCCCCCCCCCCCCTCCTTTGTTCCTTGCTCCTGCTAGCTGACGAGGGATAGTGTGTTGGACTCCCAACTCTTTGTCTTTTTCAATTTTTCCCTCCTTATTTCCTTGTTTGTTTTTCTTCCTGATTTTTTACCTTTTCTTTTTGTTTTCTTTGTCCTTGTATTTTATGGTCTTTCATCTATAGAATTTTGTGGTGCAAATGTCCCTAGAACTTCCTTTGATGGAAGGAATCCATCATCGTCCTCAACCTCTTCCGAGGATTATTCTGAGGTACTAGCGGTGTCCGAGCTAGAGCTCACTGCCTTATGGATTTTCGGGGCCTCAACCAGGGAGGAAGACAAGGTGGCAAGGACCTACTGAGAGGAGGAAGGAGGGGGGGGATGGAACTTTTGGCTCCTGGGGTGAGCTCGAGGGAAGGGGTTGATTAGGGCTAGCATCCTTGGTGACCAGAATGGAGCTTGGGGTACCCTCATTGAGCGAATGCTTCGAGTGATTCCTTCTTTTAACTTGCTGCCAATGGTCTTTAGGATCCCCTAATTGCTTCTCCGATACTTCCAAGATTTTTATGCAGCATTTAGCAAAGTGACCATACTCATGGCACAACTTTGATTTAAAACAAAGTTGATCATAGTCTACTTCCTACACATGCGTCCAACTATCCATGCAGAGATTGACAGTTGTAGGAAGGACTTTTTCTAAGTCCACCTCCACACAGATCCTAGCACAAGAGAAGAGGCCATATTTTGGCTTCGAACAATCAATGTACTTCCCCAGGGAGTTCCCTATGGCCTGAAAGTCATGTCATTCCAACAGTGCAGGGGAGGTAAGGCAACTTCACCCAGATAGGAACTGAGGATGGAACATCGCATTCTGGATTGAAGCTAGGAATCCAACGATCCAGATACAACCCCTAGGCCCCCATAAAGTATGGTCCACTCCTGAACACCAAATCTCTATCCAGCCTATTCTCAAAGTAAAAATTATAAAAACATTTGCCACAAAAGGAGGAGATTACCTCTCCTTTAATAAGAGGCTTCTAATTCTTCTCGATCCAAGCATTAACCATCCTAAGGGACGGCCATAGGCCCATAAACTAGCAAATAAGATCCATGTCTACAAGTTGCAGGGTGCAAGAGCAAGCCTAAGGGGCACATATCTCTATCTTGGGAATCTCCTTTGCTCTCTTCACAAACTTTGACTCGCCTGCTTACTAAACTTAGGAGTTGACGCAACCAAAAAGTTGAAGGCCGCAATTTCCATGAGCAGAGGCACCACCTAGGCAGGCTTCGCCATTGAGGAGGCCAACCCAAATCGGGAGGAGAAGGAACGAGTCCCATGAAGACCGCAATAGGCAACCAGAGCCCACAAAGAGATATCAGAACTTCCCACCCAATGAACAAGACGAGAACCAGGCCAGAGGGGCCGAGACCCAAGCAGGAGGAGGATCAAGGACCCTTAGAGGGAGCCCGAGCGACCGACTATGAAGCTAGAGATGCGCACCACTGCTAGGTCAACCTGCATCCTAAATTTTTTTTAAAAGGTTAAACACAATTACCCAATGAGTGTTGCAAAAAATGCATAAGATTAGAGTTCCTATTGTCCCCAGGCATGTTTTTAATCATTCAAAAGGTATTGAGAATATTCCTCAATATTTAAACTTTGAGCACCAATTTTGATGAGCTGACATGTACATTAGCTACTAATAATTTTCATTCAATTTAAAAATTATGAGGTTTGTTGAGAAGTTTATATTACCAGAGAAACAATAGCCACATGATGGGCAATGAGTGGAAGGGTTGTGGGTTTGACTAGAGAAGGAGCCCCTGGATTTCATACATGAAAGAAATGTGTGAGGGTTGGGTGAAGTCACCACCCACGTCAATAACTCCTCTTGATTGTCAAACAATTGATGCATGTATTTCTTTGTGATGGGTCGTTGCTCATTGAAATTCATTAACATGATACAAAACCAGTGCAGGAAAGGAAGCAACTGGAAGGTTACGTTAATCCAAGCCAATTTTTTTGTCGAAATTCTCATTATTATATGCAAATTACGCCGACACCGTTAATATAGTTTGGATTTTCCCATTAAATTTGATAGTTCATGTGATCTTGGTTTGGTTCACTTTGTGGCTTGAAGATAAGGCCTTCAAAAATTGATATTTTGTAGATAAGGTTGTTAACATGTTTGTTGGTTGGTTTGAGATAACAAGCAATCAAAGAGATTTTTAGTTTTATTATTATTTTTTTCTAATTTAAATTTGGTATAAAACATTTTGGATTTTTTTTTAAGTATTAATAATGTCTTAACAAAATCATTTGCAAGAAAGTTGTAAGAGTATTAAAAACTTCTTAAAAATTGTTTTTATTAACTGAAAAAATCCATAATAAAAATAATCTAATTATACTATAATGTGATCCTAGAGAAAGTCGATAGGGTGCACAGGTTGATTCAAAGTGTCTTGGGTTTAAAAATAAAGCCAAAGATTCCATTTCTTGGAGAGAGTGGGTAATTTAAGGTGTCATAGGTTTAAAATTAGAGCCAAAGATTCCATTTCTAAGAGAGAGAGGGTTGATTCGAGGTGTCATGGGTTTAAAAGTAGAGCCAAAGATTCCATTTATGTGATAGAGTGAAATTTGGGAAGAGATGATATTTGTTTTGTGAAGAGCTGGCATTTGTTTTTCTGTGGCTTTCAACATATGCATGTGCACGAGCTTATTGTTAAAGCACTAGTTTGCACATGAGCTTTCTTTTGAAGCAAGAGTTTGTACTAGACGCAATCACTTCTTTGGAGTTGGTTGGAAGAGCCCCTTAAGCACCAAACACCACAAAACTGCATATTTTTCCCTGCAAATTGCCAGCCCCTAAATCTTTGTTGTATGCTTTGCTTTTCTTACTGCAAATAAATTTAATATATAGTGCAGTGCTATCATTTTATTATTTTGTATATAGCAATGATACACAATTTATCTATAAATGTAATTTTTATTTTCTCTTGTTATTTTGTACATTGTAGTGATATAACTTATCCTTAAATGTAATGTTGATTTTCTCTTGTTATTTTGTACATAGTAGTGATGTTGAAATCTTAGCAAAATTTTGGTTATGGTATCTCTCTTAGGTGTTAATACTATGTTGTTAATTTGTAGTTCTACTCATGGGTTGAATTCCCTCATTGGGCTTCAACTAGAATGAATATTGAATCGCATAGATCTGTTCAACTAACCCAATTACAAGTTGTTGGAAATGTCGATGGTTAGTTATTTCATAAGGATTTACAATCTTGATTTGAAAGGACATTGTCTGAAGCTGATTTACATAACTCGTTATCAAATGGAAATTTAAGGAGGCGGGGCTTAAGGTTAGTGTCCAATACTTTGGAAGTCTGTAGAAATCTCTCTACATGAAATTTTGTCAACAATGTTGTATTGAATGAGGGTACGAAAGAGGAATTTTAGTATTCTGATACTCAAGTATTAATTGGGTTTCAAAGTGTCAAAGAACCACAAGAGGAACATTGAGGAAAAAACACAACAACAATTGGAGCCCATGGAGGTGAGGGGCCTTTTGTCCCTGGAAGGAGGAATGATACATAACAATGATATGATGTATTGGCTATTGTTTTGTGCTTTGTGTGTTTGGGGAATATGATTTGCAAATATGTAACACAAGGGTAAAAGATTTTGTAGCCTCATAAACTATTAGATTGACTAGCAAAGGTAATAGGAGAGAATGATGAGAGTCATAATATCGATTTTGGGTTATTTGGAGATGTGTTGATGTCAACCCAAGTATAGTCAAACTTTTTCCGTTGTTTAAAGTGCATGGAACATTATTGTAATTCATGGAGTAGTTGATTTAAAAATCAATGTAGTTGTCATAAAATGTATGCTTATTTATTTGGTTCTCATGACAATATGATAGGTGTTTCACGAGGCAACATTCTTCTACCATGGGTTGTTCTTGAGGTATGGCCAAGGTTTAGTGTGTGGGAATGTGTTCACTTAAATCTTGATTAACTTGTTGTTGAATAACTCTTTGTAGTTGAATATTGGAATTCAAGGAAAACCTTGTGAATGGATTGTACTTAATTACATTGTGTACCCATGAAATTCAGATGTAGATGTTAAAATTAAGATGATCGATGGTGATCAACCATTGCAACAGATTATTTACCTTACCTTTTTTTCAAGGAACCCGATTTTATCCCTTTTATTTCTCATAGAAGAAATCCATAGGGAATTAAGCATGACAATTTGAGGAATCCACAAAAGTATTGGTATAAATTTATTTAGCCATCTAGATACATCATGCATGATGATGAGAGGCCCCCGAAGCTTCGACTGTGGGCATAGGAGATACCCATCATATACCTCTTTGGTCTCTACCACGAACGTCAGAATAAGACTATGGAAGACATATCATATGCATGCAGAGAGTGGGGTTTATTTCGAGTTATTAACCATGAAGTTTCTGCAAAAATTCTCATGGTTGTACATGAGGTGTGAATGATCCTCGAACTTATGTTGGATATGGTAGTCGAACTAGTGTGCAGAAAGGAGATATTTTTCATTGCTTCGAAGACGAGGTAAGGGTTTGTCTTTAAGAAATCTATCATTGCTTGTTCTAGTTATGAATTTTAATCGGAGTACAATACCCAAGTCTAAGTGAGGATTGTATGTATGGCTCTCTACCATATTTCTAATGTTTTTTCAAGGGACTACATTTTTTCTGAAAGCTATAACCTACAGATTTGTTGTTTGAAATTTCTAAAAACAACTACATAGGTTTTCTCATGTCAGTGAAGAGATATACATGAGGGCCCTCCAAGTGGACAGGGTAATATCATGGTCAACAATCAGTATTGTCTAGTGAACAGGACACCTGTTGAGGACCACGTGGATATAGATAAATCTAAGACACAAATGAAAACACCTATACGGGACACTTGGAGGACGACGAATCTCTATAGTGGAGGATGGTGAATCTCAACAGAATTTCTACCAAGAACCTCATAATAGTATGACTATCGACATAATTACCAACCAAACAAATCCAATATATTTATCTATTAATATGATTATGAATAGCTTCTATTTAATCATATCTAAATAAATGATTGATCCCTTACTCAACCAAATAATGGTAATTTGAGAAGGCGAGGAAGAGAATTTTGTTATTCAATTGAACATGTTATAATATTTAAAAAAAAAAAATCTAAGATCTCTATTTTCTCAAATAAGGAGTTGAAGTCATATTAAAATAAAATAAAACTATATATAATATGTATTGATATTATTTTAGGTTTGAGAATATTATTATCATCCAAATTGGTTTCAATTGTGTGTTTGTTTGCTTGTTTTTTTATAATAATTAAACTAAGCTAATATATATATAAACTCTTTTTTTTTTGTCTCGTACATGGGATTGATTCTATATTCTACCACTACATCTCTAGGGGCCTGCCAACTGTTCTCTTGTTCGTTGACCGAATCATGATTGAGGGATTGAACCTTGGATATCTTAGTTTGCACGATTTCCCATCACTTCGATCACTAATTGAGCTACCCCTGAGACACCTCAAATGAATATATTGAAACCTATATTTCATAATTTTCTTTAATGAATATATTGAAACCTCTGTGATGAGTAATTGGAGGACTCCAATATAACACTTAGCGTTTCACGTTTGTTTCTAAAGCATGGACAATTGTTTTAGGTGAGATTCCCTAATCACACGCACAAGAGTTCATACATAGACATATTCTCATGTCCCATCGATTCTCATTTTGTTGTGATTATTTTTGCATGTAGGCTATGGAAATTTATCTAATCAAAATATATTTTCTTTAAATATGATGTTTATTTTGAAATGAAATTTTCATAATTTTAATTGAATTATCAATAATTATTAAGTGGATGGTAGGGATTTAACTTTTATAGAATATTTTTAGTAGTATGTATACATTAAAAGTTGAGATTTATCTTCAAAGTAGTTATGTTCTTTTTATCCTTTTAATTAAATTGTTTAATAAAAAAAATCATATAAATAAGCATCCTATGAAGTGAGCTATGGTTTTTAGAGGATGTGGTATTGATAAGCCATGCTATTGGCCCGTGATATTGTAACTAAGTCTATTTACAGATTAAGAATCTTTATGATAAAGTGGGGGCATATCTCCATGGATAAGGACCTTGTTCCATGTTTTTTCAAATGTATATATGTTTAGCTTATATACTAATTCTTATTATAATTATTAATAATAATAATTTAAAACGAAGTTATACTTTTTTTTTTTTTTTTTCGAATTTTAACAACGTGAGATGTATTAGGAAGTAAGTGGTTTCATGCTTATTATGGATAGATGCCTATCCACATGTACCCATTATTTAATTTATATTTATGCATGTATGTTTTGAAATAGGCTTCCATAATTTTAATTTAATTATCAATAATTATTGGGTGGATGGTAGGGATTCAACCTCCCTAAAATATTCTAGAATATTCGTCTTAGTATACACAATTCAAAGGTTGAGATTTATTTAGTAAGTAGTTATGTTTTTTCCCTTTTAATTAAATTCATTAATTAAAAAAATATTTAGTTTATATTTCAGTATGTATATTTTCAAATAGACTTTCATAATTTTAATTTAATTATCAATAATTATTGGGTTGATGATAAAGATTCAACCTCCATAGAGTACTCTTAATAGTATACACAAATCAAAGGGTGAGATATATTTCTTTAAGTGGTTATGTCTATTTTCCCCCATTAATTAAATTCATTAATTAAAAAACATTTAATTTATTTTTATGCATGTATATTTTGAAATATGCTTCCAGAATTTTAATTTAATTATCAATCATTATTGGGTGGATGGTAGGGATTCAACCTCCATAGAATTTCTAGAATATTTGTAGTAGTATACACAAATCAAAGGGTGAGGTACATTTCCTAAGTAGTTATGTCTTTTTTTTCCCTTTAATTAATTTGATTAATTAAAATAATGTCATATGAACAAGTGTCATATAAATGAGTTATGTTTTTTTTGGGCATGTGGCATGGATAAATGATGGTATTGATCCATGGTATCATAATAAAGGTTGTTTAAGATTAAAAATATCCATACTAAAATAGGCTAGACACTGAGTGGTCGCTACATCCAAGAGAAAATCTAGGTAGATCAACTTGAAGGGATCTACCCGCCGACAAAACTAGCAAGGCCTAAACACCAAGGGTGTCGAGGAGATTTGACCTTGTGACCTCCTGATAGGCTATGTACTTAGCAATAGGAACTCAACCAACTGAGCTATCCCTTGGGGAACATTTCTTTTTATCATTAATAATAAGAATAATGATAATCTTAAATTAATTAATAATTTGGTTAATTCTTATGAATTTTTTAATCTCAACAAGTTGAGATGTATGATGAAGTCAATGTTTTAATACTTATTATAGATTGATGTTATCAACATTTACTAGTCATTTAATTTATATGGATATGCTAGTAATTAGTGCAACCATATTAATTAAATGACTAGTATAGGTTGAAAGGCATCAAAACATTTACTTCATGATATCATAATCTAACTTTATTATAAATTATGGAGTAGTCTTTAAGTGCGACTTTAAAAAAAAATAGAAATCGGTTTATTTTCCGATCAAATTTGTGTACAGGATGGTAGGGATTCATTGAAATCACAAGTTTGACGAATGAACTCTTCACAATTGAAGTGCCCCGGGGGTTTTTAAGGGTGTTGAATCCATATACGCAATAAGAAATCCAGTTGAAACAACACAAATCAAGATTTGACCACAATTTTTTTCGCCAGATTGAGGCCATAAATCTCTGGAAACTCCAAAAAGTCGCACTTAAAGACTACTCCATAAATTATTAATATGATTATTAAGGCGCTCTCCAACCTAGTATGATATTGTAATGTTGACATAAACATTTTGACTTGGTCAAAAAATAAAATAAATAAAAGAGGTGAAAATCTCTAGATAATTAAAATTCTAAAAATAAATAAAATAATAATTACAATTTTAACTATAAAATTATAAAGTAAACTATACAATTACCACTATTTACAAGCCCATGGTACTACTTCCCATGGCATTTGTTATGATGAAGCTTATGTTGGAAATATGTTGTCATTGATGGCAAAAGAAAAGCATTGATTTTTTTTTAGTCATGACAATGGAAAAGCTGAGAAGATTATGCAAGAAGAAGGAATATCAACACAATGACCTTGAAATCAACAACTATTAGATTCCCCTCCTTAATAATTCTCAATAATTCTTAAACCCCACCCCATTGGCTTCCTTCGTTACCTTTTCCTTGTAATATCCTTCCCCTCCTTTCTTTTTCAAAATTAACAATTCAATTAAAATTACCAATATAATATTAATAATAAAAGTAATCAAATTACTTTTATTATTATTATTATATTGGTAATTTTAATTGAATTGTTAATTTTGAAAAAGAAAGGAGGGGAAGGATATTACAAGGAAAAGGTAACGAAGGAAGCAAATGGGGTTGGGTTTAAGAATTATTGAGAATTAATAAGGAGGGGAATCTAATAGTTGTTGATATCAAGGTCATTGTCTTTGTTTAGATTGTTAGGGTTTTTGATGATCTCCAAAGCTTCTCTAAAGAGTCTTTGTAATCGACGAGGGAAGAAGAGCGAACTCGTTCATGTCTAATATCAACCACATGTTCTTTTATCCTGATTCAAAAGGATCTTCCAGCCTCCCCAATGTAATATTTACCACAAGAACATGTTATTCTAAAGGTCCCTTGGTGTTGATGTGGGTCAATATGATCCTTGATTGATCTCATTTCCTGATGGATAGTTTTCATATGTTTGAAAGCAATGGAGAAGTTATTTTTTCTTAGAATTTTGACAATTCTATTAATCACACCTTTGATGTATGGAAGATAAATTCTTTTGCATAATGGTTGGGGTTCATGTCGTTGGAGCCATCTTTTCTCTGCTTTTTTAAAAACTCTTTAATTACTTCCTCTTTGTAGCCAATATTCTTGAAGGCCTTGATCAAATGGTAAATCTGAGCTTCCAGCATGAAAATTCCAACCATAGAAACCTAAAAACCATCAAGTTATGGACAAGGTCATGACCCTTGGTCTTATGGGAAAAATTGGGCCAATGTACGAAGCCCTAGGGCCTTAAAAAACATAATGGAAACATGGATGAGTTAAGTGGCAGATTTGGCTATTAAAACCAAACTTGGAGATTCGCCAGAATTAGAAAACCTCTACTAAAACCTCTAACAATTCTGAAACAACAAAATTGGGCAATTAAGCTTAGTTTTTCCAGTAGAAATAGGTAAGGGGAGTTTGATAACTTGAAGAGAAGATTTAGAAGACTCAAGTGAATAGGATAAAGGAAAAAATAAACAATTCATGCAAGCATTCAAGCGCAAGATAACAAAAGATTATTATTCAAAATATTAGCCCAGGATTAACTGTTTAAGCATATTTAATCAATTTAAATCAAATATTGAGTTTTAAACAACAGAGAAGTGTTTGAAGACCTGAAGATGACATACATAAGAGTTAGTTGGAGAACACACTAAGGGAGACCAGTCAGTTCGATTTCTGGAGCGGGGTTACCTAAGAAATTTGAACTAGTGGTCTAGAGAGCAGCAGGAGGTAGCAAGTACAGAACAGAGAGTCAAGAACAACACAGAGGTTGGAGAGGCAGACGCAGAGGCTGTAGACTATGCAGTCACTGGAGGGCCTGTGTGGATGATGTAGAGAGGCTCATTGCTGATGCAGAGAGGTAGGGGCTAAAGCAGAGGGTCTGGGAGCAATGCAGTCATCATCCAGGCTAGCGCTGAGACTGGGGGAAGTGCTGAAGAATTTTATCTCTGTTGGGTAAGCCAATTTGGCACCCAGTTGTACTGAAGAATTGTTGAATAATAAAATCCTCCCTTGCTGCACTGGTTTTCCCACATTGGGTTTTCCCGGGGACTAATTGTCCAAAATATTTGTGTCGATGTGTTAATTCTTGTGCATGTGTTTGTTTCTATATTATGATGTGATATCTATAGTAGAATTTATTTTAATTTTTACTGAAGGATTTTCATAAATAAATTATCAGGAAATAAGTAGGTAAAATAAATCAGTTGTTGCAGTGATAGAATTTTCACATGGTATCAGAGGAAGTAATCAGGGACAGGAAGGGAAAATCAATTATGGGTCGAGACCATGATGCATAGGCATCTACGTCATGAGACTCCCACAGATTTTCAAAAAATTACAGAAGAGAAAGTGATTTCAGTTTCTCTATGTTGGATTCCAGGCTGGAAGGAGAAGTGGCTTGTGTGACTAGCTCTGCATCATCAGAGGTATGGTATATAGACAGTGGGGCCTCTTGGCATATGATTGGAATCTGAGAATGTTTATCAGATTATCAAGAGGAGAATATGAACTTTCAGATCACCATGGGGAACAAGGAAAAATGTACTCCAGTAGGGAGGGGTACCATAGTTTTTCAAACAGAAACGGGAGAGCGGTTCAATGCTACCAATGTGCTACATGTACTAGGATTGGGGATGAACTTACTTTTCGTGTCGCAACTTCAAGGCAAATGCTATGACATTTTCTTCATCAAGGAGAAAATATACGTCAAACACCCGAGCTGGAAAAAGAAAGTGCAGATCGAGATCAAAAGTAACAGGTTGTACAGACTACAACTAGAATCACCAATGGCACTAATAGGCAGTCATGGAGACAAGAATTTGAATGAAATATGGCACAGAAGAATGGGACATTTGCACCATGGGGATCTGAGAATCCTCAGGAGCATTGTAACAAGAGTTCCGGATCTTAGCACGGAATGAGATGATGTATACAGAAGATGTGCTCCAGGAAAGTATGCCAAGGCATCATTTCCTAGAAGTAAAAATAGGGACAAGAGTGTACTAGGATTGATACACAGATATTTGCGGACCCATGTCCACTAAATCTCTTAGTGGTGTTGAGTACTTCCTTACCTTCATTGGTGACCACTCAAGGAAAACTTGGATTTATTTTCTGAAAACCAAGGACGAGTTTTTCTGTCGATTCAAAGAGTTCAAGGCTCTGGTGGAGAATCTGACTAGGAAGAAAATAAAATTTTTGCACTCAGATAATGGTGGAGAGTATGTCGATAAGCACTTCACTGATTTTTTGCGCTAAGGAGGGAATCAGAAGAGAATGGACAGCTCCGTACAATCAGGAGCAGAATGGAGTAACAGAAAGAAAGAACGGGACTATTGTAGAAGCAGTTAGGGCCATAATGTATGATCAGGATATGCCAAAATTCCTGTAGGCAAAAGCATGAAACACAACAATCTATGTTCAAAATAGAACTCCTCATCGGACATTGGGCAAGATTACTCCAAAGAAAGTCTTCACAGGGAAGACCCATAAAGTCAGTCATTTCAGGATATTTGGGAGCTTAACATATTGTCGCATACCCGAGGAAAAGAGGAAGAAGCTGGATCAAACTGCAGAGAAATGATATCTAGTGGGATATAGCGAGAATGCTAAGGCATACAGAATCTATCTTCCAAGGAGCAGGAAGGTAGTAGTTAGACGAGATGTGAAGTTCATGGAAGATAGGGCTTTCATAAAATCTTGAGAAATGCCTTCCGAGGAGCAGTCAAAAGAGGAATCGTTGGTCAAACCTCTTCAACCAATGGAAGAAAATAATTCTTCCTCCGGTCAGGAAGAATCATAGGATGAGGAGGAGGTAACAGAAGCACCTGTTGGCAGAGGAAGAAGGAGCAGGGAACTTCATCATATTCTGTGAGATGCAAAGGAGTTCATCGGTGCGCCAAGGAACAATAAGAGGGAGCAAAAATAGCCAGATAGATATTAAGCATTAGTAGCTCAGGATGGGGAGGTTTGGCTGGATGCGATGGTAGAGGAGTACAACTCCATAATGGTGAACGATGTATGGGAGGTAGTGCCAAGGCCTAAATACAGATCAGTGGTAGGTTCGAGATGGATCTACAAGATCAAATATGTTGCAGACGACAATGTTGAGAAATACAAAGCCAGGTTTGTGGCTAATGGGTATGCTTAGAAGGAAGGATTTGACTACGAAGAGACCTTTGCCCCAGTAGCCAGGTATACATCTATTAGAACCGTGATATCTCTTGCAGCATAGATGGGGCGGGAGATTCATCAAATGGATGTCAAAACGACATTTATGAACGGTGTGATAGAAGAATAGGTATGCATTGAACAACCAGAGGGCTTTAAGACACATGTGAAGAAGTCTCATGTATGCAAATTGAAGAAAGCCTTGTATGGACTGAAACAGGCACCTAGAGCGTGGTATGGGCGAATCGATGGCTACTTGCAGGAAATGGGATTTGTCAAGAGTGACGCAAATCCAAATCTCTACTATCTGGTTGTAGAGAATGGGCCTCTAATCTTAATATTATATGTGGATGATATTTTCCTGACAGGATCATCCAGGTGCATAGGGGACTGCAAGAAGAATATAGCCATGGAGTTTGACATGATGGATTTGGGACGAATGCATTATTTCCTGGGGCTGGAAGTTTGGCAGCAAAAAGGGGAGATCTTCTTTGGGAAAGGGAGATATGCTATAGAAATCCTGAAGAGATTCAGCATGGAGGACTGTAGACCCATGGCTACTCCAGTGATAACCAACTGGAAGAACATTGATGCATCAGAAGACAAAGATGTTGATCCCACCTTATACAGGCAGCTTATAGGGTCCCTAATGTATCTGGTCAATAACATGCCAGACATTTGCTACGTTGTCAACACCCTCAATCAGTTCATGGTGGAGTTGAAGAGGGCGCACTAGGTAGCAGCCAAACATGTTCTCAGGTATTTACAGGGAACAGTCAATTATGGACTCTTGTACACCAGGGGTAAGGATATCAGATTGAGTGGGTTTACTGATGCAGATTGGGTAGGAAGTTTAGTAGATCGAAAAAGTACCTCTGGGTATTGTTTCAACATTGGATCAGGAATGATCTCCTGGTGCAGTAGGAAACAAAAATTTGTGGCTCTAAGCTCAGCTGAGGCAGAATACATGGCCACAAGCACAACTTCATGCGAGGCCATATGGCTTAGAAAACTACTTGTGAACCTATTCAGAAGAAAGATGGAGGTGACCAATATCATGTGTGATAATCAAAGTTGCATCAAGTTCTTTGAGAATCCAGTATTTCATGATCGATCAAAGCATATTGATGTCCAGTGTCACTTTTTTAGAGATTGTGTCCAACAAGGAGTTGTACAGTTGAGCTACACTCCTACAGGAGAACAGGTGGCAGACATCCTTACAAAGGCCCTTGGAAGAACCAAGTTTGATTAATTCATGGAGAAGATGGGGATGATAAAGAATCCACTTTAGTAGCAGAAATGGGTATGATGTTGCAGTGCAGTAGCAGTCAGCAGTAGCACGATGCAACATGATGAGAAGGAGTTTGTAGTGCAGATGTACTGTTGGGAAGATGGACCAACAACAACACAAATGCAGAGGGAGCTGTAGTACAGATGTAGCAGTGGTAGTGATATAGCCATTTGCAGTCATACAAGATGCAGCAGTGTAGAGGATTTTGAGCAGGGAGGCTTAGAATCAGCATAGGTACCGATGTCGTATGATTAGAGTAATGCTTAGTGTGGAGTATTGCTAGAGCACAGTCCTCTCTAAGAGGGAGTGTTCATTTGGGGTATCATCGGATGTGCTCTAGCCATGAAAGTTGGTGGAGAGGCTAAAGCACATGAGATCTCCAAGACCCAGAAATGGGTTGGGCAGATTCTAAACGGTTTGGAAGATATTAAAATAATCAATATTTTTAATGAGTTCCTAAGTCTAAACTTAGGAAAAATAAAATATTAATTGGTATTAATATAAAATTGGGTTGGAAGGTTCCAAAAGTCATGGATCAATCCAAATCTAATCTTAGCCGTTGATTAGAGATTTAATCTCGACCGTTGGAGGACCAACAGGAAAAGTATAAGAAGAGGCTTGAGGGTCAATTGGAGAACACACTGAGGTAGACTAGTCAGTTCAATTTCTGGAGCGGAGTTAGCTGAGAAATTCGAACTAGTGGTTTGGACAGTAGCCGGAGGCAACAAGTACGGAACAGAGAGTCGGGAACAACGCAGAGGTTGGAGAGGTAGATGCAGAGGTTGCAGACTGGGCAGTCACTGGAGGGCCTGCATGGGTGACGCAGAGAGGCCCAGTGTTGATGCAGAGAGGCAAGGGCTGATGCAAAGGGTCTAGGAGAAACGCAGTGGTCATCCAGGATGACACTGAGACTGGGGGAAGTGTTGAAGAATTTTATCTTTGTTGGGTAAGCCAATTTGGCACCCAGTTCTACTGAAGAATTACTGAATAATAAAATCCTCCCTTGCTGCACCGGTTTTCCCACATTGGGTTTTTTCGGGTACTGATTTTCCAAAATATTTTTGTCGATGTGTTAATTCTTGTGCATGTGTTTGTTTCTGTATTATGATGTGATATCTAAAACATAATTTATTTTAATGTTTACTGAATGATTTTCATAAATAACTTATCGGGAAATAAGTAGGTAAAATAAATCAGTTGTTACAGTGATAGAATTTTCACATAAATGTTACTGTAAAATAAGATGGATAGTCTGTGTATGTATAGACGGCAATGACAAAACATGGATGATTATCATTTACTGTCAAAATTTTCCTGTCTTGCGAAGATATGTTTATAGATTCGTAATGTAAAGAGGGACCATAGCCACAAGGGTAGTATACTCAAGTTAATATTCGAGTACCAAATTATTCATTGACAATTGGTATCATTTGTTTGTTGCATAAGGACATGCACGAAAGATATAGGCTAATGGTGTTTACCGCATATTAATGTTGTTTGAGTGATCAGAATATGAGATGCAGATTTGCTGAATGGATTACTGTTGTGATGCTTTTAGACTATTATGATTGCTAATTGGTATCAAGAATCAGATTTGTGGTGAAAAGAGCATGATTAGAGGAGGATAACACTCAATTATCAAGTGCTCAAAAATTGGTATCAGTGGCATCGATTCAGTAATTGGTATCATTGATTTTAAAGGTATTATCAATTGGTATCAATTGTTATTAGTTTTTTTCCAGAGTGTGGTGTTCATGTTGTCAATATGAGATTTCCAGTCCAAGTGTTGGTGAAAGAGTCCTTACTTAAATGATGCTAATGTTCATAATGAGTCAAATTTTAGATGGTGAGTCTCTGCCATTAGAAGTATGTAAAGAAGAGTATGAGTTGTTGGTTTAAGCATGCATTCATGAGAGTTCCTCTATGTTTGTCATGAAAGAAACTTTGACAAGTTGATGGTGTTATTTATAGATAGTTTGTTGCTAGAGGTGAGGTGTATATGTCTAGGTAGGCACTATTATGAATGTCATCCTAGTTGAGACTCAAACCACTAGGCATTATTTTTCTCATGGCTTAGTTGTACAAGCATGTGTTATTCTATTAAGAGATCTCTCTTGACTACTTGAGATATAGATTGGGAGTAATTACTCATCTGATTTCAATTCAATCTTCTTCACAAGACATAGAGGAAGTTGCTTGGATTATATCAGAGATATCCGAGTTTTTCAGCATGAGAAGAAGCAGTTGACAGGTCCACATGATCAGAAAGACAGAGGAAGATTGTTGAGAGGGGGAGCATGCTAGTATCTTTTCCATTAATTTCAAAGGGGGAGAAGTATTGTTGGTCAAACAAAATATGGAGGGGAAAGGTGGAGATGTATATAATAAAAAACAAAAGTAGGATGTAACAACCCCCGGTTGATTTTCCATGTAAATGGAAGGACATTATAAAAGCAAAATAAGACCAAGGTCATGGGACACATATTCCAAGTTGAATGAGGGGAAAGACATATATTGGGCATCGCTTGTGGTTAATTATTGGCTATGGAAATTGGCATTGGAAAACGAAAAAGAAAACAAATGGTAATTATTTAAAGAAATAAAGGAAAATAGGAGGAAAGGAAGATGAAGAGGAAATAATATGCATGTAAGGGAGAATGAAAGAAAAAGGAAACTAAAATTAAAAAAGAGAGAGAACATTTTATGATTCTCTTGGTTACATTCTATCACTCTTCTTGGTTACATTCTATCACACTATTTGATCACACTATCACACTCTTCGCACTTTTGGAGGAGAAGGAGAGAGGGAGTGATACAAAAAGAGAAGAGATCACTTGGACACAAACAAGCAAGCAAAGGAAAATAAATGAAAAGCAAGGGAGCACTAGGAGAAGGTGGGAAGAGCAACTATACCAAGAGGATTTTGCAGGTAACATGTTGCATGTGTGATTTTCTTACTGGGATTTGAATGCATGGTGCATGCATTTGGGTTACATGATTATTTTACTGTCATTGGCATGGGATTTCCTGGATTGAAAGTGTGTTTATATTCTCCTCGCCATTTTCTGGATAGCCATGGTGTGTTGGGATTCATTTTTGGCTAAGCTTTGGATTTCCAGAATATTTTGGATCCGTGTGAGGTGATATCACGAAAATCCCAAGGGTTTGGGGTAGAGTTGGTTTTCTCTGAGAAGCCCTTGATAGGTAGGTGGAGACAGGAAAATTCCTATGGGTATGATGAAGAAATTCTAAGGTATCCAAGTTTGTGTTGGTTTGGTGATCTCTGGACTGGTTTAGTTGAGATCACAATGGCTTGAGGGTGGAGGTGGTTTAGTACCTAGAGTCACTATTTGGTTATATTTGGTTTATCCCATGAGATCCCACATTCGTGCTTGGAATATGGTATGGGGGTGATTGGATGAAAGAAATATTTGGTTCAGACCAATCTATGATCGAGTGGTACGTGGAAATCCCTGACTTGGTTAGAATTTGCATATGTTATTATGTGTTGACTCTTATTCAAATTAATGAGCAAATTTTTTTATTGTATGTATGATTTTATGATTGGTTTGTCATGGTTCCATTATGGTTAAATATTGGTTACATGCATGGTATATTTCTCATTTTATGATGTGCTCTTATTATGGATCCATTCCATGGGTTGATGGGCTCTTGGTTACCTTACATGGATGCATGAGATAATGTGTGTTGTTGCAACTAGTAATAGAGGGTAGCAAACCTTCTTGATGATTCTCTGATGAAATTATTGAATCAGTGAACATATATGCATTTATGAGCTACAAGTACCTTGTCTACAAAGTGTTTTCATAAATGAATATTGTGTGTTTTGTAAGTTTGAGTATGATTAGAGCCTAGAAATTGATTCTAGAGGCTCTAGTAGTTGGATGACAAAGTTCTGGAAATTTATGGGTAGATTCGGGAGTGGCCTAAAGACTAGCCTAAAAATTCGAAACAAAGTCCCTGGCCACATCCATAGAACAAGGGAATTTCGTTATAGCCACATGGAAGATGCATTGTGCGTGAAGTTGGAGCCTTCTAGCCGCATGCACTAGCCTACATGCGTACGAATGGGCTTTAAAGTCGGGTAAAAAGAAATTTTCAGCTTAGGGAAGGATCACCAGTGGGTGTTGCTTGACATCTGGGTGATCAGGTGTCCCTGGGAAGTTGAAGTAAAAGTGTCAGTAATTAGGCTCCACTTCCATAACTGGAACTTGGATGTTGGGTCATGCATAGTAACTCTCAACTCATATTTACCCTAGTGAGCTTGTAACTCTCTGGTATCGGTGTTACAAAGTGGTATAAAAGTGAGGTTTACAACATTGGACCTCGGGATAAATGCAGACTGTTATGGTTATCATGCATGCAATTATGATTATAATTTTGTATTATCATATTGATTCATGCATGATCTTGCTATGTTGTTTCTATTGTTATATATTGTGCTAATTTGGATTGACGTGTGCAGATGCAATAGCCTCCCCTAAGATACATTGAGATATGATTTTGATTATGTCTTCTATTTGGTTCATCTAACATGGTATGTTTGCAGGAAATAGAAGGCCAAAATATGAAGAACAGAATGGTGGATTACAGTTCACATGAATCCCTGTACAAGCCTAAAGATAAATAAGTGGAATGGGAGAAGTCAGTTGAGCAACAAGGAGAGGAATATTCTCCTGATCTAGCATATACATTGAGGAGTTTGATGGTAGCGATAAGAAGTTGTAAAGCAATAATAACATGTTGATAGAGGCACATGAAAGACTTGTAAATGCTTAAGAAAAACAAGTTGAATTCAATGCAATTATCTTTCATAGCCTTTCATATTTACAAAAGCAGGGACAACTGGGAATCAATCATGGAGATAGGTAGGAAGAAAAGACTAATGGTGCGGATGGAAGCATGTCTCAGAAAAGGTATAAGATGGACCGTGGTGACACAATAAAAGGTGGTAGATCCTTGAGTACATATGTATTTTTTTCTACCTCTTCTTCCATGAGACATCATCACCATCACTACCAACATCATAGGAGGAGCGAGTATTTTCTAGAGGAATTCAAGAAAGAAAAGCCTCCTAATTTTGATGGGAAAATGAAGAAATAAGAAGATGAAAAAGCATGGCTACTTGGGATGAAGAAATTTTTCAGACTGCATGATTACTTAGAGAATATGAAAGCCAAGATAGCTACCTTTAGTCTCAAAGGAAAAGTAGATATTTGGTGGGAATATGTTAATAATGTCAGAGGCATAAAATAAGGGAAGTTGTCCTGGGATGAGCTTGAAAGACTCTTTTGAAAGAGATACTTGTTTTAGAGGTATTATGATGGAAAGGACAAGCAATTTTATGAGCTCAATAAGGGTTCCATGATAGATGAAGAATGCACAACCAAATTTCTAGAGTTGTTGAGATATGTTCCCTATCTCAAGGATGACAAAGAAAATATCCAAAGGTTCATCAGTGGATTTCCATTAGCATTCAAATATTGGATTGAGTTTGATGAGCCATAGTCTTTGGAGGAAGCCATCAGAAACTTAAAGCATTGTTATGAACAATCAAAGTGTAAGCCTGAGTTCAATCGTGACTAGAAGGGTAATGAGAAGACTAAAGGAAAATTTCCCAAGAAGCAAGGAAGATCTTAGGATGTAGGTGGGAAGCTAAATGTGGTTAGTTTAAAGAAGTTTAATACAGCTGAGAAAGGACATGGGTCTCATCTTGGAGAGAAGAAAAATAAAGCCAGTGGCAGGGAACCGTTGAAGTGTTGGATTTGTGGTAAAGACCATTGTAAGAAGGATTGTCCATTATACTATGGGAGAAGGCCACAAATCTACAGTGCTTAGGAGGTGTAGATAGTTGGGTATGTAGGCCAGAGCATTCCCTGAATCTATGAAACACTTTATAATAGGTAGGAAGACCATCAAAAATCTATTATCAAGATGGAAGGTAAGATTTGTGATCGAGTTGTTTCCATTTTGATTGATCTTGGGTCTAATTATGGTTATGTCAGCCCTAACTTGGTGGATCAATGTCATTTGAATAAAGAAGTGCATGCATAAAATTGGTTGGTGCAGTTGGCTACAGGGACCAAGAGAATATTTCATCATTGGGTAAGATCTTGTGCATTTGAGCTTAATGGCATGCCTACAACAACACACCTAAATGTGCTTCCTTTGGGAGCATATAGCACGCTTTTGGGCATGGATTGGATATTATTCACAAGACCAAGGTAGATTGTTATGAGAAGGCCATTGAGTGCCTAGATGATGATGGAGAAAATATATTCTTGCAGGGAAAGAAGAAACCTACATCAGTGAGAATGGTTACAACTATGTGAGCTAAGTGCATCCACAGGAAAGGGTGTGTATTGTTTGCAATGCATGTTTCCAGTGATAAAGGGAAGGATGATGAGGATGATGAAGTCCCGAGGAAGTATCTTGTCTTGTAATATTTTCAGGATGTACTATTTCCTATAGATATTCCATAGCTTACTCCTCATAGAGAGGTGGATTTCTCTATTGAGTTGGTACTAGGAGCAACACCAACATCTAAGGCACCATATAGGATGAGCACTCCAGAGTTGGTGGAGTTGAAGTTGCATCTTAAAGAGATGCTTGATAAGGGATACATAAGGCCAAGTGTGTCTCCTTGGGGTGCACTAGTGTTTTTTGTAAAGAATAAGGATGGTACTCTCAGATTGTGCATTGATTACAGGCAGCTAAACAAGGTGACTATCAAGTAAAGGTATATTTTACCTCATATTTATGATTTGTTTTATGAGTTAAAGGGAGATACACTATTTTTAAAGATTGATTTGAGATTGAGATATCATAGGGTGTGCATCAAAGAAGAAGACATCTACAATACTGCATTTCGTACAAGGTATGAGCACTATGAGTTTGTGGTGGTTCCTTTTGGTCTTACCAATGCTCCAACCACCTTCATATGTTTGATGAACAATGTGTTTCACCCTTATCTGGATAATTTTTTGATAGTATTTGTTGATGATATATTGGTATATTCAAATAATGAGGAGGAGCATGTAGAGCAACTGGCAACGGCGTTGAGATTGTTTAGAGAGCATAAGTTGTATGCCAAACTTAGAAATTGCAGTTTATTTTAGTCTCAGATTCATTACTTGGGACATGTTGTTTCCAAGGAAGGGATAAAAATGGATCCATAAAAAATTAAAGCTATAATGGAGTGGTCAGCTCCAAGAAATGTAGATGAAGTCAGATCATTCATGGGACTAGTAGGTTATTATAGGATGTTTATAATTTTTTTTCCAAGATTGGTTATCCTATCAGATCCTTGCAGAGGAAAGGGAAGAAGTTTGAATGTACTACTAAGTGTGCAACTATCATTGATAAATTGAAGTACTTTCTTACCAATGCTCCAATTTTGAAGATTATATATCATGATAAAGAGTTTGTGGTTTGTACAAATTCTTGTAAGGAAGGACTTGGTGGAGTCATGATGCAGGAGGGGCAGGTGGTTTTCTATGAATCAACGAAGTTGAATGAACATGAGTAGAATTATGTGACTCATGATCTTGAGTTGGTAGCTATCATTCATGCATTGAAGATGTGAAGACATTATCTCCTTGGCAGGAGGTTTGTCTTGATGAGTAATCACAATGGACTAAGGTACTTTTTTGACTAACCTAATATGAATGTAAGGAAAGCTATATGGTTGGCTACTCTCAGTGAGTTTGATTATGAGATCAAGTACATCAAAGGAAAATAGAAACAGGTTGCAGATGCTCTGCATAGGAGAGTACATGTGAATCATATTTTAGTTGTGAGCTCTTATGGGACATATTTTAAAGAGAAAATCTTTCATGTAGGGAAACATAATGAGAGGTATGACAAACTAAAGTAGAAATTGAAGCAGCAGGGTGAGGGAAATTAGGATGAGGAGTATCACCTCACAGTATATGGCTTGGTCAAATTCAGGAGCGGGATCTATGTTCCAGATAGCAGTGAGTTGAAGAAGCTTATTTTGAGAGAGTTTCATGTCAAACCATATTTAGGCCACCCAGGATACCAGAAGACTTTGAAAACTATTAATAAGTTCTACTATTGGTCGAACTTGAAGAAATAAGTGGATTACTTTGTTGCTAAGTGTTTGGTATGCCAACAGGTGAAAGCTAAACTGATCTGAAATGAGGGGTTGAACAACTTGTCATGCTTACTAGAACCTCCCACTCCAAATCTTAAACAAAAATGATCTAGCTTATGTTGACAATTGTGGAATTATTTACTTGAAACAGGTGTATGTGTTTGTTTGTTTTCATCTGTTTAAGTGCTTTAACTTGATTTGTTTTAGCTAATATTAAACATATATATCAGACATATAATGCAGTAAATAAACATCACACATAACAACAAATTTAATAAGGAGTTCATCCCGATCTCGTGGGCTACGTCTCTGTGAGCTCTTGTCAAATTGACTTGGCTCTTTGGGATTATGGCTTGAATTCTTTTAAAAGTTCCACACTCAAATATAGAAGGTTATTGACTGAACCTATGGGCTTAGAAAAACCATATACATCCATGTCTTGGTTGTCCTCTTTGTGCAAGCAGATCTAGGCTCCCTTGGACTTGATTCCTTCAGCAAGTGCATTGAGCTTCCATGAGCTTCTTAATGGCACAAACTCCTTCAGAATGCTTCAAATGTCTCTAAAACCTCTGCTAATATCTCCAGCACATATCTGACATCAACAAATGACTGCTCATTTGCTCAGCATTTCGGCCTTTAGAAGTCTCCAAATGCTTCTAAAAACACCTTCATTGGATTCATAAGGTTCATTATAGTCAGTAACGACTATTTTTTTGTTGAGAATGGATAACCATAGCCCAATACAGCTCCAACACTCCCTAGGCCCTGATAGCTCTCCAAGCTTCTTCGTTGAAACAACACCTAAATATGATATCTGTTGGCTCTAAAACCTATACCATTGGCTCTATAATGCTCAGAATAGCTAAAATCAAAAAACAAATCGTCCAAAAAGGATCTCCCTAGCCAAAGTTATGACCTCCAAAATTTTAGTCCAGTTTCTCCTAAAAAAACTCCACTAAATGTGGAGGGACTGCAGTTAACTCCACCATTTTGGCCAACTCCGCCAGATTTGGTGCACTCCGCCAACTTAACTTCTAGTTAGACTGTAACTGCCATTGTTTCAGCCGCGCGCATGTGACCACATGCCGTTAACTATCAGGGTTAACGTTATCCGTCGAATTTGGGGTGTGGTTCCCGCGCCAAGATCATATGGATAAGGGGTTGGCCCCTTTTTGCACCCAAATGAAACCTTAATCAAACTTAAATATAAATTGCGCATAGGCAGGCCAGTCAGGGCTATGGGCTGGAGGCCACCCGACCCGGGATCGATTCCTGCAAGCTCCATAAAATTTTACCAAAACGAATGTTGTAGACTTGGGGCCATGTGGCAGCCTCCGGGTTGGCCACGTGTTATCTCTTGATTGGTCATCCAAAACAAAATATTCTTTTTTATTTTTTTTTAAATTCAAATTTTGCAGTTTATTGGGCATTTTTAGAATGCAATAACTTCTCCATACGGTGTCGGATTTGAGTGTCGTTCACGGCAGCAAGATCGTATCGACGAGGCCTATCTGATTGTTTAGGTTGCAAGTGTTTTTGAACACTTTCAATTTTTGAGCCTTTTCCATGGATTGGACTTGAGCTCCTGATCACACCTCCCAAATGAGAAGCTTTTGGACCCCAAAAGCTCACTAAAGTGATGAAACTGAACTGAATAGTAAAAGAGAGAATAACAACATCATCCTCTTCTATGTAGCCTCCAAAAATTTTCCTGACTTGCCAACTGTCCTCATGGCAAATTTTGCTAAATGTAATGCAAAGTCTCATCCCAAAGCTTGAGATGCTTGCTACAACAACCTCTCAAAGTGAGGTACAATGGTTTTGTTCAATAGCACTGTTTGGCCATCTATTTTGTGGATGGAAAGCAATAAGCTTCTGCAAATTGGTGTCCATCATCCTACATAAATTGGACCAAAAATTCTCCACAAATCTGGAATTCCTATCATAGAGAATGGTAACCCTCCAACAACATCCATAGAACACTTTCCCATGGTCTAGAAGGTATCGACAATGGCATATAAAAACCAAGCTTCCTATTGCTAGGCTTGCTTGTAGCACATAATGAACAACCTCTATATACATGTGCAACTTCAACTCTTTTTTTCAAATACCAACAACAGGTACATCATCCCAAAAACATGTGGGTGACTAAGAGCTGATCCAAAATGGCATTGCTGCAATATAAGTGAGTATATACCCATCTTTTACACCTTCATGGCTAACTTTTGCAACAACAAGGAAAATTCAATTAAAGGAATTTCAACTAAAACTGCTTTCACATGCAATCTTGCATCAAACTTTTCAACTGAAATACATGCATACCAATCTGAAATTTGCATGTACAAAATGAGTATGACTTACTGCAGTAAGAAGTTAGTCCACTTCCTACCAAGCCAACTCCATGGCATCTTCTGTTGTAACAGCAATTCTTCATGTGAATCTTTCATTTCCACATCGATAATGGCATCCATAGATCCATTTGCACCAATCTTTTTGTCCTCTAGCTGCATGTGCTTTGGACGATGAGTTGGATGCAAAGTCCAACAATGAGAAACATGATGTCCCTTCTTTTGACAAAATGTGCAACTTTCCATCACTTTCTGTGAAAGTTTTCTTTGCCTCTTCTGCTTCCTGTGTGCTTTCTTTTTCAACCAGCAACTTGAAGCAACATGGTTAAATCCACCACAAAATGTGCAACAAAACTTCCTTTCATTTGAACAAGAAAAATGATCATTCTTTGCTGAAACATAATCAAATTGAGCATGTGAATAATTATACCTCTTTTGCTGCATATAATGTCCATCCTTTTTGTCTTCTAGAGACAATGAACTAGTAGAGGAGACAGCTTTCCTTTTCAGACTTTCATCACTATGTTTGTCTTGAAAACTATTTACATTTGCATGCTCGCCATAAGCGACATTTTTACCCTCTACTTGCTGCAATGATGGCTTAAAACAATGGCAATCATCCTTAAAACAATTTTGACATATATGCATTTGAGAACTTGGGATAAAGGTTCTCTTTAAATTTTCATCACATGCATTCAAGGATTTGAATTCTTCGTCATTAAATTGTTCATATCCAAGACCAACATACTTGGGACGCTCCACCACCGAAATAGGGTCAACCGTGCCTTGTGCATGCTTGCCCAAAACTTTGCCTTCATGATAGCCCATCTTAAACATTAATTTGTACCTTATACCCCTTGTATGTTTTTCAAAAGAACCAACACACTTTTCAATTGAGGAAATCGAAGACAAGTTTGAATGATTTACCTCTTCTTCAAGATGATACTTGGCTAAGGCTTCTTTGGCAACAAGGAGCTGTGTCTCCAAATCATGCATCCTTTCCAGATTCTTGTTTACAATATGAAGTTGGTTTTCCATTTCCTGCAATTGGTCAGAAAACAACTATTTCTCTTCCCTCATGGAATTCAACTGCTCTTGAAGTCTAGTGCTCTTTCTTTCATCCTCATACATTTCTCTCACCATATTCATCATGATGAAAAATTCTTGCTTCAAACCTTCATCAAATAATCTTGTGAAGGAGGATGATTTTGAAAACTCACTTATGGAAGTTGTCATTATAAAAATGAACAAAAGAACTTCAACAGAATTCAGAATCTATTAACAAATTTTTGAACTAAATGATTGTAGGGTCAAACTCTTATTCAAACAACCTGTTTTGCATCAAACCTCTTGTGCTTCAAGGATTTCCTTGAGGTCCTTGGGGTCAGGAGAATGCCTTCAACCCTTATTCCTTCTTGTCCTCTCCTGGACTTAGCTAAAAATAGCTTTCACTTCAACTTTGCAAACTCAAAAAATAGTCAGTTTACAAATAATCAAACAGTAGAAATCCTTTGTACTGTTTAAACACCTTTCAAGTTAAACAATCAAAAAGATTGCTCTGTCAATCAAGCATCTAGCTCTGATACCATCTGATCTGAAATGAGGGGTTGAACAACTTGTCATTCTTACAAGAACCTCCCACTCCAAAGCTTAAACAAAAATGATCTAGCTTATGTTGACAATTGCGGAATTATTTACTTGAAATAGGTGTATGTGTTTATTCGTTTTCATCTATTTAAGTGTTTTAACTTGATTTCTTTCAGCTAATATTAAACATATATATCATACATATAATGCAGCAGATAAACCTCACACATAACGGCAAATTTAATAAGGAGTTCACCCCGATCTCGTGGGCTATGTCTCCGTGAGCTCTTGTCAAATTGACATGGCTCTTTGGGATTATGGCTTGAATTCTTTTACAAGTTCCACTCTCAACTCCAGAAGGTTACTTACTGAACCTATAGGCTTAGAAAAACCATATACATCCATGTCTTGGCTGTCCTCTTTGTGCAAGCAGATCTAGGCTCCCTTGGACTTGACTCCTTCAGCAGGTGCACTGAGCTTCCCTAAGCTTTTTAATGGCACAAACTCCTTCAGACTGCTTCAAATGTCTCTAAAACCTCTGCTACTATCTCCAACACATATTTGACATCAACAAATGACTGATCGTTTTCTCAAAACGAGCATTGCATCCCCGATCTAGGCCTTCCTCCATGGTTGGCTCTTAGTTGCCTGAAACTTCCCTTCAGCATTTCAGCCTTTAGAAGTCTCCAAATGCTTCTAAAAACACCTTCATTGGATTCATAAGGTTCATTACAGTCAGTAACGACTATTTTTTTGTTGAGAATGGATAACCATAGCCCAATACAGCTCCAACACTCCCTAGGCCCTTATGGCTCTCCAAGATTCTTCACTGAAACAACACCTGAAGATGAGATATGTTGGCTCTGAAACCTATACCATTGGCTCTTGAATGCTCAGAATAGCTAAAATAAAAAAAAATATCATCCAAAAAGGATCTCCCTAGCCAAATTTATGACCTCCAGAAGTTTAGTCCAGTTTCTCCTAAGAAAACTCCACTAAATGTGGAGGGACTGCAGTTAACTCCACCATTTTGGCCAACTCCGCCAGATTTGGCGCACTCCGCCAACTTAACTTCTAGTTAGACCGTAGCTGTCGGTGCTTAAGCTGCGCGCATGTGACCACGTGCCCTTAACTGTCGGGGTTAACGTTATCCGTCGAATTTGGGGTGTGGTTCCCGCGCCAGGATCATATGGATAAGGGGTTGGCCCCTTTCTGTGCCCAAATGAAACCTTAATCAAACTTAAATATAAACTGTGCCCATTATATGTTAATTTACACCATGTAGGCGGGCTGGTCAGGCATGTGGCCTGGAGGCCACCCGACCCGAGATCGATTCCTGCAAGCTCCATAAAATTTTACCAAAACGAATGTTGTAGACTTGGGGCCACATGGCATCCTCCGAGCTGGCCACATGTTAGCTCTTGATTGGTCATCCAAAACAAAATATTTTGGGCCACATGGTGGCCTCTGGGCTGGCCACGTGTCAGCTCCCAATTGGTCATCCAAAACAAAATATTCCCGTGAATATTCTAGGGAATATTCCATGGAATATTTTAAGGAATATTCCTTGGAATATTTTTTTAATTATTAATTTTTTTTAAATTCAAATTTTGTAGTTTATTGGGCATTTTCAAAATGCAATAACTTCTCCATACGGTGTCGTATTTGAGTGTCGTTTGCGATAGCAGGATCGTATCGATGAAGCCTATCCATTCATTCAGGTTGCAAGTGTTTTTGAACTCTTTCAATTTTTTAGCCTTTTCCATGGCTTGGACTTGAACTCCTGATCATAAATGCAAGCATCCAACTGGTCTATTGCAGCCTATTCTAATTCCATAATGGAATTGGGAGGTCATTTCCATGGACTTCATTACAGGGTTTCCTAAGACATCAAGGAAACATGAATCCATCATGGTTGTGGTTAATAGGTTGAGCAAGGTAGTTCACTTCATTGTGGTGAAGTCTACAAATTCAGCTAGTGAAGTGGCTCAGATATTTATCATGGAGATAGTGAGGTTGCATGGAATTCCTAATAATATTATATCAAAGAAATCCCAAGTTCACTTCCAAGTTTTGGAAGGACTTGTTTTCAGGCTTGGGGACAAAGTTAGCTTGCAATACATCTTATCATCCACAAACAGATGGGAAGATAGATATGGTTAACAGGATCCTTGACGAAATGTTGAGGATGTATGTCATGCATCCACAAAGGAAGTGGGAGGAGTATCTTCCACTAGTGGATTTTTCTTATAATAATGGGTATCAAGAATCCTTGAATATGATTCCATTTGACGTTGTCTATAGGCAGAGTTGTAATACTCCTATCAACTGGAGTGATCCAATGAACATGGTGTTGATTGGACTGAATATGTTGATAGAGATGGAGCAAGAGATGCAGGTTACTAAAAGGAATTTAAAGGTAACACAGGACACACAGAAGAGTTATGTGGATCAACACAAATGATTCAAGGAGTTTTAGGTTGGAGAGCATGTGTACTTGCACATCAAGCCCAAGAAGAGCTCCTTGACGATTAGGTCATGTGCCATGTTGGCACCTCAGTATTGTGGGCCTTTTGAGATCCTCGAGAGGATTGGACTAGTGGCATACAAACTTGCTTTTCCTCCATCAATGAAATTCCATGATGTTTTCCATATTTCATTGCTTAAAATATATGTGCAGGATGTTGATCGTGTGATTGATTGGTCTTTATTGTAGGTGGAACCAGAGGGAGAGTTCTAGCCAAAGACATAATTCATATTGCAGTGGAAATAAATCATGCTCTAGAACTAAGAAATAGAGCAAGTTAAAGTGTAGTGGAAGCACTTTAGGCCCGATGAAGCTACATGGGAGATGGTTGATTAGATGCAGGCATTATATCATTCCTTATTTGTTGGTTGAAGCAAATTTTCTATATATATATATATATATATATATATATATATATATATATATATATATATATAATGCAACGAGCTATGTTATAAAGCTCCAATAAGCAGTATGTTGTAAATAATGTAACGAGTTGTACTATAAAGCTCCAATAAGCAGTATGATCGTCATGTTTTCAGCAATTGGTCATTGTAAATATTGTATCGATTTGTGTTATAAAGCTCCATAAGCAACATGTTTTTCAAGTTCAGTGGTTTTCTGGTCATAAGATTCATAAGAACACATAAGATGGTGTCCCCCCAAGAGGGAGGGGTTTGTAATAGCCTCGGGTTGACTTTCCATGTAAATGGAAGGAAATTATAAAGGAAAAATAAGACTAAGATCATGGGACACATATTCCAAACTGAATGAGGGGAAAAACATTATAGTGGGCATCACTTGTGGTTAATTATTGGCTATGGGAATTGGAATTGACATTGGCAAAGACAAAAGGCAACAAATGGTAATTATTTAAAGGCATAAAGGAAAATAGCAGGAAAGGAAGATGAAGAGATAAGAATATGCATGCAAGGGAAGATGAAGGGAAAAGGAAAATAGAAGGAAATGAAAATAAAAGAAGAGAGAGAACATTCTATGACTCTATTGGTTACATTCTATGAATCTCTTGGTCACTTTCTATCACTCTTCTTGGTTACATTCTATCACACTCTTTGATCACATTATCACACTCTTGGCACTTTTCGAGGAGGAGTGAGAGAGCACTACAACAAGAGAAGAGATGACATGGACACAAGCAAGCAAGCAAAGGAAAAGCAAGGAAAAGCAAGGGAGCACAAGGAGAATGTGGGAACAGTAGCTACAATAGGATGATTTTACAGGTAATAGGTTACATGTGTGATTTCCTTATTGGGATTTGAATGCATGGTGCATGCATTTGGGTTACATGATTATTTATTATTTACATTGGCCTGGGATTTCCTAGATTGAAAGTGTGTTCATATTTTCCTTACCATTTCTTGCATAGACATGGTGTGTTGGGATTCATTTTTGGTTGAGCTTGGGATTACCTTAATATTTTGGATCCAAGTGAGGTGGTCTCAAGAAAATCCCAAGGGTTGGGGGTGGAGATGGTTTTCTCCCGGAAGCCATTTATAGGTGGGTGGATACAGGAAAATTACTCTGGGTATGGTGAAAAAATTATGAGGCATCCAAACTTGTGTTGGTTTGGTGATCTTTGGACCATGTTAGGTGATATCACAATGGATTGAGGGTGGAGGTGTTTTAACCTCTAGAGTCTTTGTTTGTTTAATTTGGTTTATCCCATGAGATCCCACATTCATGCTTGGAATATGTCACGAGGGTGATTGGCTGAAATAAATATTTGGTTCAGTGCAATCTATGGTCGAGTGGTACATGGAATTCCCTAACTTGGTTCGCATTTCAATATGTTATTATGTGTTGATTCTTGTCGACATTAATGAGCACAAGTTTTGATTTTATGATTGGTTTTTCATGGTTCCATTCTGGTTAAGTGTTGGTTACATGCATGGTATATTTCTCATTTTATGATGTGCTCTTGTTATGGATCCATTCCATGGTTTGATGGTATCTTGGTTACCTTACATGGATACATGAGCTAATGTGTGTTGTTGCAACTAGTAATAGAGGGTAGCAAGGCTTCTTGATGATTCTATGATGAACTTATTGAAACAATGAAAGTGTTTGTATAAATGACTATTGTGTATTTTGTAAGTTTGAGTATGATTAGAGCCTGGAAATCGAATCTAGAGGCTCAAATAGTTGGATTACAAAGTTTTAGGTAGTGGCCTAAAGACTAGCCTAAAAATCTGCAACAAAGTATGTGGACGCATCTATAGAACTGGGGAGTTTCCATTGTAGTCGCATGGAAGATGCCTTGTGCATGAGGCTAGAGCCTTCTAGAAGCATGCACTACCTGACATGCATACGGATGGGTTGTAAAGTTAGGTAAAAAGAAATTTCCAGCTCAGGGAAGGATCACCAGTGGGTTTTGTTTGAAATTTGGGTGACCATGTGTCCCTGAGAGGTTGCAGTAAAAGTGTCAGGACATTAGGCCCCACTTCCATAATTCGAACTTGGATATTGGGTTATGCATAGTAACTCTCAATGCATATTTACCGTAGTGAGCTTGTAAAAGTGGTTAAATGTGGGGTGGGGTGTTGCACAAGAGATGTATTGATGAGCATTGGAGATGGTGTTTGTGTAAGATCATGGTGTTGTCATCAATTCCAAAGGGGGAGATTGTTGGAAATATGTTGTCATTGATGTCAAAGGAAAAACATTGATGATGTTTTCATTGATGGCAATGGAAAAGATGAGAATACTACAAGAAGAAGGAAGATCAACACATGTATGGAAAGGGTGATTCAAAGCTCACATGTTTCAAAGCATATTGGTGAACAATGGTGAAGGAGCTAATTGGTGAAATGGTGCAGAGACTTTGAAGTCAATTCTTGGATAGAGGATCACCTCAAAGTAAAGTTGATCCCACTTAGATGGAAAGAGCTCTGAAATAGCTTTCCAGTAGTATGTGAAAGTCAAAAATTGGCCTCCTGGATAAGAAGATATGGCCAGTCAAAGGCAGGACACCGAAAGTCAAAGTTTGCAGAGCTATTATAGGTGGAGGTGCTTTGGAGCAAGATAATTTGGAATGAAACCAAAGCTAGCGGATAAGTTGATAGGAAGGATGGTTGAGGCAAACGTTTAAAGTCCGAGCAAGTATATGGGTGGATCTGTCACCACGCGTCCCCATCGATGCATCAAAGAAATTGTGAGAGGCCTTGTTGCTCGCTCGTTGACGCGCAGGGGGGTGGCAGAGTGGTAGTTTTCTTAAACTGTCGATCGCAAGATCAAAAATAAAGGTTTATTGTGTCACCTCATCTCAATACCACAAATATCTGGGGGGGCATGCAAGTTACCATAAGAGGTTTTTCGTGACCATGGACAAGGTAGGGGGCCATCGACCACATGGTGGATAGACAGTGAACTAGCTCGACAGAAGAATGCACAAGTGCCATGTATGACGTTAACACCAGTGACATGGAATTCTAGTATTGTGGACACATGGTAGGTGTTTTGGGGCCTTTCAGGTACCCTAGTGGGCTAAATCTGAGTGACATGTGTCATCGCTCAAATGGCACCATGTGGCATTGATGATGTGAGCATGACATCATCCATAAAGGTTGACCTAAAAAAAATTTGAGTGAAGCACACAGAGGAGTTACAGGATGACTAGGTGGCGGGCACACATGGCAGTTGTTAGAGACAAATAAGCCTGATGTGCATTTGATTAGTTCTTATG
Source organism: Pinus tabuliformis (assembly GCA_031772625.1). Classification (NCBI taxonomy): domain Eukaryota; kingdom Viridiplantae; phylum Streptophyta; class Pinopsida; order Pinales; family Pinaceae; genus Pinus; species Pinus tabuliformis. Next base: position 528,527,793 of record CM062819.1, on the reverse strand, counting down.
TGTAGTAGGCGGACCAACTGGGACAACTCATCCTGATCCCTTGACCTTGGAAGATTTTGAAAGTGCTCAAAGAAGATTGGTGGGCTGATAGGCACCGAGAGATGACAAATGCCCACATTGGAGCTAATGACCAATGGTAAAATAACAAAGGTGGACCCACAAGGACAAGTCATCCCGATGGCATGGCCTTAAAAGGAAATTGAAGGCGCAATATAGGAGTTCTGGGATAAAGGAGTTGGGGGCCAATATTAGCGTCACGATGTGGTTTTATATGTGATATATGATTAAGGGCGTAGAGTTCTGAGGCATGGGTTGTGTGATGCAGGAAAGTGTTCCCTCTGCGGATAGAGGCAACCCCTCTAGCCCTAGAGTGGGTCTAGTTACAAACAAGGACAGATCAACAATAGTTTTCCTTAAACAGTCATAGTTGGAGGCCTACCTCAACCGGTGGTCAATGGAGTTCCGTTGCGTTGCTCCAGCTTCCGCTTCCTTCTCCCAATGAGTAATCAACCTGAAACAATGCAAAGGAAATACAACAAAGCACGTAACCGAAAAACAACAATGATATATTTATTCACAAAGTCAAGAAGTCATGAACTATCAAGTAAATTGTATACGAGACATAGGAAAACATCATTGATTGTATTAATAATGAAATAAGAGTAAGCTTACAACCAAAGCCTTGACATTACAAGCCTTCTCAGAGGGATCCAGCCAACATGTTCCTCAAGCATTCACTCTTTGAAGATGGATCTCCCAACATACAAGTCTCTCTCACTCATAAGTTTTACACAAAGCTAAGGGCACTTCACAACCTTCCACTATCTATTAACACTCTCACACTTGTCACACCCACACCAGCTATCTACAAACACTAACAACACTTGCTCAATCCAAGAATTTTCCAACTCTCAAAAACTAGCAATGCATAGCAATGGTGAGAGCTTAAATAGGAGAAGGATCCTCCATGAAAGGTGGAAGAGAGAGCTTATCTCCAAGGAAGGTAGCACAAATTACGGAACTGCCATACCAGAGAAAGGAGGGCGATACAAACTCTGCCAACAACCAGGTCTGGAGTCATCTGGAAGGTCGACTGTTGGAACAAACTCGCCCAATCTGGATCATTACGGGGGCATAACTGATCCTTAGCGCTGACATCGCTATTGAGTAATACATCCAGTCTGATCATCGCTAGAGATAACAAGTAACCTCGCGCTGGGACATAAAATCGAACCAGCGCGGGAATCAGGTGTACTTCTGCGCTGGCAGTGCATTTGGACTATTTTCGAGCACCGTTCAGCGTGTTTATTTAGTCCATAGTCACGATGAAGCAGATAAATTTAGGAAAGTGGGTCATTTGGCAACATCAGAGAGCATTTGTTCAATACGAGCATGTTTGACTTGGACACATGACACAGTAGGAGGACTGGAGTGAAGGCAGTGACAAATTACTGTGTAACAGATTCCCCCTAAAGTAGAGTGGTAGGGGTGAAATGCTTTACGAAACTGACTGAACTGGAACACCATCTGGAAGAACCCGCATGCAAGTACAACTGATATCTCTGATAATGAAGTACATGTAGTCTAGGCATGGGCACAGCCATCCAAAAGACACACGAAATAGGTCTGTGGTATGGACACAGCATCTAGCTAATGAGACCATGATAATGATAAAGGTATGGTCGCAGCCATCCATGAAGACTCAGGTATGGTCGCAGCCATCCATCAATGAGTCATGTAATCATAAACCAATCCACGCAGCCCGAACATATGTAATCTGAGTTCGGGGTCTTGAACCCATCCGATCATAGTACAAATCCTAGCATGCGAACAGATGTGCTGAGGTCGAGCATGATAGAACATCGCTTGATTACCGGTCAATGATGAAAACCGTTAACAAGCGCGAGAGAAACCACCAATAAGGCCAATGGTTCTCAAGGTACTATCTAGTACAGCCCACGAAGTGTGAAAAAGGAGATGAATTCGAACACTCGTGGAATCACCCAATCGACGACCAATGATGAAAGTCGACCGTTAGGCACAAAGAACTTGCCATTGAGGCATGCAAGCTCTAAGGTACCAAAGGGGATCTCTAGATCAATCTCCTGGATAATGAGCTGATGTCGACAGGAGATGACCCGTCACAGGAGGTCCATAATGTTTCCCTCATCAATGACACGAGATAAGGAACAAGTGGTAGATGGTGAAACAGAGTATCAGAGGAAAAGGCAAGGATGTAAACTGCAGAAGGATTATACTCTTGAACATGTCGGCGACATGACTCTGGAGGGTGGCAGCATTCAGGTACCAAGGGATCAGAGGCACGATGGAGACGGCGTGAATCAGATGGAATGAGGCTAAACAGCAACCCAAACCCGCGGAAGGCCAAATGACGATGTATGGATGTCCCAACCCGACAAGAAGCAGAAGTGTCGGTGTTCAAGAGTGACTCGCTGCCAATGATGATTTCCAAATTTTCCCCCACCATTGCTGGCGAGTACCCCAATTATTTTTGAAAACAAGCTTGAAGGGGATAGCATATGCTTGTAATATAAGCTCGACCTTCGGTCGAATCCAACCTAGTAATGGCTTAACGAGCCCTAGGAAGGAGAAGCTCGAGTCCCGTCATGGTGATGAGTCCAATGTCGTCAGGTTTTAACAAGTCCGACATAGGTAAAACTCGGAGTCTTTTTCATGTTTAGAGAATTTGAAAAAGACGCGGAAAAGAAAAACTCCAAGGGGGTTATTTTTCATAAATTTGTGCCTCTCGAGCCCGAAAAAGTATAAAACGATACTCGAAAGAACCGCCCGACCAATACGATCGAGGAGTACTTTTCGTGATTAGTGCTCTCGACCCAAAAAAGTAAAAAAGTGATCGAAATCACGTCGTTTCGTAACCAATAACGAACCCGAAACGACAAAAACCCAACAATTTTTTCGTGTTTACCCGGTCGGAAAAGAGCTTAAAGTCGACCGCCTCTTATTTCTTTTAACGAGTCAAGAGGAATAACTCGGCAATCTTTTCATCTTTAAACGGTCGGAAGAGAGCTGAAAATAGACCTCCATTTTTATTCTCTTTAACGAGTCAAAAAGGGAAAAATACTAGGCAATCTTTTCATATTTTACGAGTCAGAAAAGAATTTAAAGGAGACTCGTCCTAGAGGAACGAGTGGTATAAAGGGTAGAAACGGGTTCCGGCAATGGTGGAACTACTCAAAACATGTAATGGTCAAGAGGATAAACAATCAAGTGAAAGCATGTGATCGGCCAAAGAGATGGTGGCAATGGAATGAAACAACCAAGGCTCATCTAGCAGAATTTAGTGGATAAAAATGGTAATCACGAGGTGTAAATCAGGTATGGGTTCATTTTTACACAAGCTTGAACCATGGAGAACTCTGCTTGGATTCGGTTTCATGTTTACACAAGCTTGAAACAAAAAACTATGCTTGTTATAAGTTCGCATGCCCCCAGCATAATGACGCAAATAGAGGTACATGCCCCCCAAGCTTCATTGCATTCAACGAGGTGGATGGAACGAAGGTTCACTTTCGAGATCTTGGAAAGAATCGACTTGGATTTTACGAGATCTTAATCAAAGACTTGATTTGGAAAGGGGAGTTGTTTCATTTTTTAATGAGGTTGACACGATGAAAAAGAACTATTCTCATAACCCTTGTTTCATTTTTTAACGAGGTTGACACAAGATCAAGAACTTTCCTCAAGACTCCTTGTTTCATTTTTTAACGAGCTTGACACAAGACAAGGAACTATGCTCGTGACTCCTTGTTTCGTTTTTTAACAAGGTCGACACAAGATCAGAACTATCCTCGGGACTCCTTGTTTCGTTTTTTAACGAGGTCGACACAAGATAAGAACTATCCTCGGAACACCTGCTGATGGGCCTTATGAAAACATGGCTCCCAAGAGGTCTCCACGGGATGGGAGAACCACACTCTGGGAGGAATACATGTCATGAGGCACCAATGATAGATCAAATACCAATGCCCCCAGTACATGATGTACGAGACCATCTGCATGATCATCAGCAGAGGCGGAGACGGAACGGGTAGCCACATAATTGCCCTGTGGCAAGGAAGGTACTGCTTGCGAGCAAGAACCGATAGGGGATGATGGCTGCGTAGGAGGCATCGGGAGACTAAAGAATGATAACTGATCGATGGTCACCATTCTTCCATCGTGTGGAAAACAGACGGAAAAGTGAACAGACGAGGGCCCCCATGGCATAAACATAGTCCCGGCCAAGGAGAAGACTAAAATTCGCACCTTGGACAACCATGACATCTATATAGACGGTCTTGCCCCCCAAAGTAACAGGTAACTTTGGAAGGATCCCTATAGGTTGACAGGTTCCTCCATCGAATGCCAACAGATTCTATGTGACCGACACAAGCTGTGGGGAACCCAAAGCTTGCCAAGTAGTGGATGGCATAAGACTGACAGACGCACCCTCATCCAGGACAATGCCAGGTACTGCCTTATCGTAGGCATGTACTGTAATCTGGAAAGGCACATAGGATGGAAGGCGGAAAGCAGTCAAATGACTCCAGTCAAAGGAAACGACCAAACTACTAAGTGGGGGAATCGTATGATTGCCCCCATGCTCTACAGGAACCGAGCAAAGGACTCTTTGGATCAGCTGGGATAGGAGAGTCTTTTGAGGACTCTAGAGAATTTGACGAGATGAGAAGAACATGAGCATGACGCTCTTCCGAAACAGAGTGATCAACATGTGGTGAACCCAAATTGACACTCTCCCCGACCAACGGTTGGTCTGGAACAGGCTGAGCACAGCCAGGTTCGGGAAGAGAAGGGTGGACAAGAGAAGAATCTAAGTTAATCTCTTTGTCAATCGAGAGAGGGTCTGAAGAGAGCCTCTGATAACCAATGGGAAGTTGGGGTGAAGAAGCTGTAAGACTTTCCAAAACGGCGGAAGCTTTATCCATGAGCGGACAAAGGTGGAGGGGATGTTTGCCTTAACATAGCCTACAGGGGAATCGAATCTTCCCTTTCTTCTTACCATTTCCAGTTGATAGGGTGGCATCGTCATGAGCTTCAGAGGACAATGAGGGATGGGTTGGATCATGAGACCATACTTCTAATATCCTAGGAATGCCAGGACAATCATGAAGAAGATGGTCACCCTTGCACAATTTACAAGGAAACTTAACCTTCTGCGGAGGAGCGGAGGGTGGTTCGACTTGAGATGTACTCGGAGCAGTAACTGCACAGGTGGCCTTGCATTTATCGGACTTCTTCTTCTTCTTCTTCTTCTTCTTCTTCTTCTTCATCTTCTTCTTCTTCATCTTCTTCTTCTTCCTCTTAGTCTCCTGGTTACTAGATGTGAAACTTTGACCAGGCAAAGGAGGAGAGGAGGAGGAAGCAACAGGGGAAGAAGGCGTAGGCTCAACCTTGGAATCAACATGTCGTTTTTCGGATGCAGGAGATGGTGGAACAGGATTCATGACACTCGGGACCACCGAGGATGAAAACAACCATACGGGCAAACCGATGGTTAACCCAGGGAAAGACAATGTTGCCATATACGGAGCACCGGCATTTCCAAAAGGCGGAAATGGACCAGGATTTCCATCTGGGGGAAGACCTTGGCCGGTAAACTCAAGGAATGTTGCCATCGGGAATGAGCCTAAGAAACACTCTTATCACAACTAAGAATTTGAACTGTTACCAGGAATATTTCTTGGGCAATAAATTTTTATGACACAGGAACAAAACTTGACCTTTTCATGTTTCAAGAGTCGAGAAAAGGACGAAAAGGTGACTCTATCTCTTTCGAGTTTTAATGAGCCTGAAAGGACAAGTGTTCAGATGGACCTTTTCTTTTAGGGAGTCTGAAAAGGAACGAAAGTGACTACTCTGGAGAACTAGGCAAAAGATTTACCAGACAACGCGTAAAACTGCATATACACCTTGGCAGTCATATGAAAACCAAGGACTTTCTGTACAGTAGTCAATCTTCCCGAATGTTGTGTTCGGTGCGTTACAGTTTGCAAGGTGGCAGACACGGCATCCTAAGGATAAAGGATGATAACCTAGTTGGGTCTCCCAACATATACTCAACAGTACATGGGAGAACAATTCCGTGCTAGACCCCTATTGAGTCATAGAAGGAGGAATCACCCAACCTTGAGTTGAAACAAAAGTGACTAGGTTTAACGACGCCAGAGCATGTCTCTAGCTTAGACCTATAAATAGTGTACGTTATGTTCCAATGCGTTGTTAGGTTCATTCAGTTCATTTTAAAGTTGATCTTGAATTATGTTTCAGTTTCTAGGACTTACCGTATGTATATCAAAAACCTAGGATGCAGCTAGAATGAGCAAAACATCTTTCATTTCGATGAACACCTACTTAAAGAAAGGTAGAGATTTCATTCCCAAACCAAGACAAGTGAATGCGAACACTAAGAAACACAATGCATCAATACATTAATCTCATGATGCGTCGATACTACTAATGAAATATTTAGAGTTCGCTTTTCAATTTCTCAAACATGAAAATTCGTAATGCAAATGTACTTTCACTTTCGTATACTAAATGAATGCAATCCTTTGATTTTTATTTTTTTTTTAATTTAAAGAGACAAACAAGCAAGTGCGAACTGATCGATCCAAACAATTGTGATCTTTGCTCGGTAGTGAAGAAATTGAATCAACATAAAAAATTGGTTCAATAATTGACACTGAAAATCAACCAGTAAGAAAACAAGCAGTGAAAAAGCCTCAAGCAAATCAATAAGAGGGTTGTGGATGAAACTTGAACAGACAAGTAACCCAAGCAAACGGTTTCTCGACAAAACTTCTAAAGGGCTGGGTTACATGGTCTGAAAAACACAAGACTCACTCAAATCAAATCAAAGAGACAGTACCCTAACCAAAAGCAATTAAAACAAGCTAATGAGAGACAAGAAACAACAGGGGATAAGCAAGATTGATGAATTCAGGAGGTAAAATGTTGTAAAAACAACTTTACAAGAATCATCACAAGTTGTACACTGACAACTAGAGATGTCATCACTAGTTTAGATACCATCGCAAGTGATGGACAGACAACTAGAGATGTCAACGCAAGTTTTACACAGACAACCCGAGATGATCTCGGAAAAACACCTATTTTCCGCGATGATGCGATTTTGAGAGTCATCACGGGAATTAAACTAGTAACCCGAGATCATAACGGGTACAAAGCTATAAAGTGGTGATGATATCGCAACTATTAGGCTTTTCTCGCGATGATGTTCAAAAACAATGACAAATGAACAAAAACTCCCAAACAAGAACTAGTCAATCCAACAGACAACAGAGGTATTTCCCAGATCGATCTAGGTAACCCAAAAGACTGATAATTAATCCCCAAAATTCAAGAGAGGCCAAAACCAAAATCATAGCAACAGCAAAGAGAAGAACATAGGCCAAACTCCCCAGCGGAGTCGCCAATTTGTGATGCAGGAAAGTGTTTCCTCTGCGAACAGAGGCAACCCCTCTAGCCCTAGAGTGGGTCTAGTCACAAACAAGGACAGATCAACAATAGTTTTCCTTAAACAGACATAGTTGGAGGCCTACCTCAACTGGTGGTCGATGGAGTTCCGTTGCGCTGCTCCAGCTTCCGCTTCCTTCTCCCAATGAGTAATCAACCTGAAACAATGCAAAGGAAATACAACAAAGCACGTAACCGAAAAACAACAATGATCTATTTATTCACAAAGTCAAGAAGTCATGAACTATCAAGTAAATTGCATACGAGACATAGGAAAACATCATTGATTGTATTAATAATGAAATAAGAGTAAGTTTACAGCCAAAGTCTTGACGTTACAAGCCTTCTCAGAGGGATCCAGCCAGCATGTTCCTCAAGCATTCACTCTTTGAAGATGGATCTCCCAACATACAAGTCTCTCTCACTCATAAGTTTTACACAAAGCTAAGGGCACTTCACAACCTTCCACTAACTATTAACACTCTCACACTTGTCACACCCACACTAGCTATCTACAAACACAAACAGCACTTGCTCAATCCAAGAATTTTCAAACTCTCAAAAACTAGCAATGCATAGCAATGGTGAGAGCTTAAATAGGAGAAGGAGCCTCCATGAAAGGTGGAAAAGAGAGCTTATCTCCAAGGAAGGTAGCACAAATGACGGAACTGCCATACCAGAGAAAGGAGGGCGATACAAACTCTGCCAACAACCAGGTCTAGAGTCATCTGGAAGGCCGACTATTGGAACAAACTTGCCCAATATGGATCATCGCGGGGGCATAACTGATCCTTAGCGTTGACATCGCTATTGAGTAATACAGCCATTCAGATCATCGCTAGAGATAACAAGTAACCTCGCGCTAGGACATAAAATCGGACCAGCGCGAGAATCAAGTGTACTTCCGCGGTGGCAGCGCATCTAGACTGTTTTCGAGCTCCGTTCAGCGCGTTTATTCAGTCCATAGTCGCGATGAAGTAGATAACTTTAGGAAAGTGGGTCATTTGGCAACATCAGAGAGCATTTGTTCAATACGAGCATGTTTGACTTAGACACATGACACAGTAGGAGAACTGGAGTGAAGGCAGTGACAAATTACTGTGTAACAAGTTGTATAAGCTCTTAAGAAGTTATGGACAAGGTCATGACCCTCGGTCTTATAGGCAACAAAAAAAAAAGGCTCCAATATACGAAGTAGGGGTTTAAAATACATGTAACAAGTTGTATAAGCTCTTAAGAAGTTATGGACAAGGTCATGACCCTCGGTCTTATAGGCAACAAAAAAAAAGGCTCCAATGTACGAAGTAGGGGTTTAAAATACATATTAGTTGCATCGACGAGTTAGGAGGTAGTTTTGGTTGTTAAAGCCAAACTTGGAGATTCACCAGAATTAAAAGACCTCTGCTAAAACCTGTAACAATTCCAAAATAACAAAATTGGGGAGTTAAGCTCAGTTTTTCCAGAAAAAAACAAGTAAGGAGAGTTTGATAACTTGAAGAGAATATTTAGAAGACTTAAGTGAACAAGACAAAGGAAAAAATAAAGAATTCATGTAAGCATTCAAGTGCAAGATAACAAAAGATTATTATTCAAAATATCAGTCCAGAATTGATCCCTCTCGACACTTGGTAGATCTAGATTTAAGATGCATCTAGGCTAGTTGTGCCACTTGAGCCATTTGTACAAAATTGTTGCATAAACCATTGCACCATCATAGCGATCCCTCCTCCTAAGAACTAATCAATGCCTATAAAAGAAATTGAGATCCTAAATATGTAGGTGGGGTCCCCAGGAGAAATTAACATTGTTGATATCATTGCATAGTTTATATTTTGCTCTAACACTTGGTGCTGAAAGGAAGTTCTATATTGTCTTACAAATGGTTGTGTCTACAACATATACATGGTTTGAAGAGGTTAATTATTTTTATAGTAGTAACACATCTATGAAAGAGCCATAACACTTCTATCAATATGCTATCTCCATACTAGTCTCGACATAACACAAAAAATGAAGCTTCTTCTTTTTGAGTATATTTCCTTGTGATATCCCTGTCATAAAACATTGAAAGTTTAGTTATCTATATAAAAAATGAATTATACATGTATGGTATAAAAAATATTTGGTTCAATGTTGAAACTATACCAAAGCCCAAGGGCATGAGTGCATAATGGATCATATATATACTATTATTGATATGATGAAAAGGGGGTGTTGGGGCATAATCTTAAACTTGTTATGGTTAAGTGGGGTGCCCCCCTCCACCCCATCACATGCACCTAATTAGGTCGTACATCGACAAGGAAGTGGTCAAAACATTGAAATACGACTTATAAAATGGATGTAAGGCTATGATGTCGTCGTCAAAATAAAAATTTGCGTGCCAAATCAATAGTTATGCCACCCACAACATGTTTGTGGATGCAGACTGTCTATTCAGTTTAACGTCTTAAATTGCTCTACATAAATTATCAATCCGGGTATCGTAAACTGATGAAGTGTGGTGCACCATATGTGCTTAGTTAACCTTTTTCTTACTTCCTTGTTTTATAGTTTTTGTTTTGTTTTGGGGTTTTGTTCTTGTTGATCTCCTAAAGTGTCTAATGTAAATGGAAATCCTATTCCTAAGTCTCTAGAAGGCAAGTATGGATACAGATTTTAAGGCAATTATGTCCTCTATAATTATTTCCAGAACTTAACACTTCAGAAGTTCTTAGAATGTACTAGTGATGACAGTAATGCTTAAACAACAATGGAAAATGTGCTGCTATTTAAACAAGTAAATAATGAAAATGTGCTGCTACTGAAAACAAGTAAATAATGAACTACTGATCATGAAACTATCATCTTTGTTGATGTCTAAATACAGAAAAATGATTTAAGCTACTGCACTCAAAGAAATTAAAAATTGCAAGGAAAGTAAAACTAAAATCAAATTACACATTCATAATTCGATCCCTCGTCAGTAGTCCAGCTATGGCTTTCGGAGGTAACCGACAATGATATGAGCAATTTAATATCTAATTGCTGAAAAGTAAAACTAAAATCAAATTACACATTCATAATTCAATCCCTCACCAGTAGTCTAGCTATGGCTTTCGGAGGTAACCGTCAATGATATGAGCAATTTAATATCTAATTGCAGAAAAGTAAAACTAAAATCAAATTACACATTCATAATTCGATCCCTCGCCAGTAGTCTAGCTATGGCTTTCGGAGGTAACCGTCAATGATATGAGCAATTTAATATCTAATTGCAAAAAAGTAAAACTAAAATCAAATTACACATTCATAATTCGATCCCTCGCCAGTAGTCTAGCTATGGCTTTCGGAGGTAACCGTCAACGATATGAGCAATTTAATATCTAATTGCAGAAAAGTAAAACTAAAATCAAATTACACATTCATAATTCGATCCCTCGCCAGTAGTTTAGCTATGGCTTTCGGAGGTAACCGTCAATGATATGAGCAATTTTATTTCTAAACTAACTAACAAAGCAAGTAAAGAACACTGAAATCAAAACAGAACTGGAATTAAAAAAACTAAGAAAAGCAAAGTTAGCAGAGAGGTTAATCTCATGTCACTAGTTGATGCAAAGATCATGTAAAGAAAATCTAATCTACAATCAACCGGTTGAACACACTTACATGAATTAAAACTGCATGAATGGAAAATATAATCTATCAAACTTGAAAGCAATCAAATGACATAATGAAATCAAAGCAAAATTACAAAATGAAATCTACTCTACCTTACATTCTAATATGCTCCATGACATCTACTTCACATATCCTTCCATGTTGAGAACATCAAAGCTTTATTCAAATTCTTCAAAATTACAAAGTACAACAAAGCTCTTTAAAGCTTTCCAAATCCATCTCACAAGTTAACAAGCTTAAGAACTAACAAGCTAAGACTTAAGAACTAACAAATGAAGGAGAGAGATCTCCTATTTATACAAAAATATGAGAAGCCATCTCATTAATGAGAGTCCATGAATCTCTCCCTCTACCTCTAGAGTCCTAATCAAAATAGGAACTGATAAGACACATGTCTTGTTGGAGTTACAATATAATTAGGAGATGTGACACATATCCTCATGATCCCATGATTCTTTCCACTCAAATTCGAATTTGGCCTTAGAGTGCCACATAAGGGTCTTCTAGAAGCCTCCTTTCAACCTACACATGTCAACAATCTCAACCATTTGTTAGGTATAAGCATATGCACATTATTTTCTAATTTTTAACCAAAAATTTACTTAAAAGGCTTAGAATTAGTAAAGTTTGGAAAAACATAAATGTGGCCCAATGATAATGAAAGTGGGATGAATGTGGTGACATAGTGGTGAAATGGAGGTGATATAATGGACATAATAGTGAAAGTGTAATGGAAATAATGACATTTTCAAGACTCAACATACCCCCCAACTGAAGCTATTGCATGTCCTCATGCAATATATATTACATTAACTCTTTTGATCCTTGAGCTTTGGCTTAACTTTGCATGATATCATTTGATAACTTCATATTTTTGCAAAGTGTTTTACTTGAATTACAACATGGTTGGTTCTTGTGTTGATCTTTGAACTTTACATAATGATATTTTGATTATTGTTGCAAAGTATATCTTTATTGGATTGCATGATGGTTGGTTCTTGTGTGACAACCATCATCTTGTTTGTATCCAATTTATCCTTTAAGCACTTTTTCAAAAGCCATTGTATGCTCATAATAACAATGTAATAGTTAATATATGTTGGAAGTATGTGGGCTCCTGAGTATGGTATGGACATGACAAGATATGAATATGAATGTATTCCCCCCCCCCCAACTGATGGTATTGGAAATTTTATGAAATGAGGAAGAGAAATGTTTTTCCCAACAATTATCATTCTAGCTTTTTATGGAATTATATGGTCAAAAGTTAGAAAATGATGTACCTTAACTTACCCTTTGGAATGGATGAGTTGTATGTGTGGTGGCTGCAAAATTCTGATCATATTCTTCTTTAAGTGGCTGAACAAGAGGAGTCATGGATAAAGAGTTAAGATGACTTTTTATTGCTTCTACTAAAACTTGTTGAATCTGCTCCAAAATACTGAAAATAATAGTCTTCATGTCTTCAAAATTCATTGGCATAATTCCTACTATGTGAAAAGATGTTCTGATGTCGAATATAGTAGGAAATTGTTGGCTTAGTGGCCATTAATGGATGCCACTAGTCAACACGAGAACTCTCACCATTGATGACAATGAGAGTCAAGATTCCCAAAAACATCTTGCTAGGTACAAATGAATTTGTCGATGTCGAGTCACCTAGAAGATCTGATGAACAAGGGACATTAATGTATTCCCATTGTTTTTCAGCATGAGGACTTGCCATTAAGGCATGCAAGCCTCAAGGTATTTTTACAAAGAACTTAGACTCAAAGGACTATGGAGTCAATCATTTGCATTGAAGTAGGGCTTATTTGCGGAATGAAAATGATAGGAAATGGAAGATGGCAATGGAGACTAGAAATGGCAATGGGCAATAAGCATGTGAATGAGCCTCTTGCTTTTATTTGTGGATTATGAATGGACAGAAAGAGATGGAAAGTGTATGTGAATGTAAATGGAAAATATGGAGTGAAATGAGGTGAATGGTTTATTATGAAGTATGGATGTGATGGAGACAATAGTATCTGAAAGTTTTTCAAGTGTTTGGATCTGATTTTATATCAGCATATTTCCTCTTTGTTGTTGATCATCCTCTTATGAAACAAATTGGTCTCTTACAGAAACACCATTCTCTTGTAGTCATTTGTCCTTCCTCCTGGAACCTGCAAAAAAACTAATACTTCTTCTGCAATGGAATGTAAGATTATCAAAGGAGAGAGGTGATCAATCTCTCTAGTTATGATATTTACACACAAAACTAAGAATTTGTATTAATGAAACAAGTTCTCAAAGGAAAAATCAAAAGAATTTATACCTGCTTTGGAATTGGTGCCCCAAGTTGAATGTTGCTTCTTTTCAGCAATTTATTTCATTATTTGCTATTTCAAACTCTAATGGTTGATTTCTCATTATGTATATCTTGTTGAGATCTTTCCAACGGTACTTAAATCATCAAAATCTGATTTCGTATGAAAAAGTTAGGCTGATTTGAACAGTGAGGTTTTTTTTTTTTCAACTGTGGAATTGGACTTCAGCCGCAGAATGTGCACCGTTTCTGTAGCTAAAAATCTTGAATACAAATTTAGCCATTCATCTTTCATCATCAGTCCAAAATTAATCAATACCTTCAGAAAAGTGACCAATAACTTATTCATTTCATTGATTCAAAATTATTATTTTTTCCTTGACATGCAGCGACTTAGTGTGGCAACTCAGTGTGGCGACTTAGTGATAACACACAACTTGACTTCCCTTTGACCGGAGTCTTTTTCATCGAATTGGATCAAATAAATAGGACACCATCCATATACTGACATTTTCCCAGCTACCCATGTGGCTTGTTTTTCTTGATGACACCTGCAACCTAGAGTTTAACAAAAACAACTGCGGAAATTTGAATCGGTTGCAGAAAGTGGCTGCATTCCGCAGCTAAAAGACAGTCAACCATCAGTTTTGAAATTCAACACGCAATCCTCCAATTTTTGTATGATCAGCAGCAAGATCAATTGGTACCAAGGCATAGTTCTCAAGGCCACTGATTAAAGGAATTCTAGAAACTGGATTCAGCCATATGCTAATTATTGATTTACTCAAATTACTTAAAACGAGAGCATATAATCCACCCTCGCTGTAAGCACAATTTGATAAAGATGAGCTTGATCAACGCTTTTCATGGGATTACGGGTTGACAGAGGTTGTTTTATTGCAGAGTTTTTGGCTGAAAGTATGGTCAGACTGCCAAGCACGTCACAATAAAGTTAAACACGTACATAGAACTTGTCAATGGAGACAAAATCCATGAGTATCAACACCTGTGTCGATATTTTAGCAAGTAAAACGCTGAGTCATAGGAATAGTTGTTAGATGGGTGCTTGAATAAGTGTTGTTATACATTAAAGTCAAAATTAAATGCTAAAAAGCTCCATGCCACATCTATCAATCGGCTATGAAGAGTTGTATCCAACCAGTTCACGTAATGGAGAGCCGTCTTCAATTGGGATTGTTGTTAACAAGCATGTGATGAAGTATGATTTCATTAAGGACGGGAGGCGTGTAACCACGAGTTGAATGCCACCACACAGTTGATACCCAAATTGGAATTCCTTACCCCAGACAGCCAAATTAAATCAAACATCAAACTATCAGTTCATCAATTGAAATTCCGTTTTTCTTCATGCGGCGGCATAAAAAGGCTTCAAAGAACCGAGAAATTATCTTAAACCACCACGAATTTCTTGAAATGGTTTCTGGGTTATCTAATTGACCCTACTGGCGAAAAAACCCATGTTTTATTTTTTCCAAATTTACCTCCGTTTGGCCAAATCGTGCGTGTGAAGTTTGACGTTTTTCTCTGTTCTGCGTTTTTTTTTTTTAATTGTTGCATTCGGCTGTAAAGTTTCGAATCAGTACCAATACAGTGAAGATGACCCTAGCACTGAAGATGACTCTAAGAGTGAAGGATATGAACGTCCAGGAGGTGTGAAGTCAGCTCTACAAAGGGCAACATCAGCGTAGTCAACCTTTCTTGGCACATAAGGCCTGTTAATCTCATTGAGATAATTCTGCTCTTAAAACACATTCTCTTATTCTCTGAAGGTGTAAATATTCAAGCCCTGGATCTATCCCATGATAATCACAACCCATTTCTCATAGTAAGGCTTGCCTCTATTACATAGAAGCATACGGATCTGATGCTTGCAAAGCATAAGCATCAAGCAATGGTGCATACTGTGTCAGGTCGATATAATGGGACTTGGGGAATCTGATCAACAAATGGCACATGTCTTGGTGCCTTAGTATTATCACGAACAAGTTTCCTAGGTCTATTTTCTTTTGGAACACGAGAGTTCTGAGCAGGTACCGGTCAAAACAGCTAGAACAATTTTTATTTTTATTTTTTTTAACCTGTTCTGCGTTCATATTGCAGGTTTATTTCAAGGCCAAAGCTCAAACAGGAATGCAGATTTTTCTACTGAGGCCACAGTGAAAGCTAGGATTCAAGATAGCCATAGATTGTTTTCCCCTTTTTTTCTCTGAAATTGTGAAATTTTATAAAAAGGATTAATGATTTTCAATTTCAGGTAGCAAAGACTTCAAAGGAAACATGTTAAAAACAAGACTTTGACTGAGGTCTTAGGTTGGTTTTTTATTGATCTAAGCTGGGTGAATAAGATAGGATCCATGTTGGGAAAATTCTGGAGATGCCCATGTGGTCAGTTTCTTCATTGGACGCCTGTAACCTGCTAAAACTTGAAATCAGTTGCGGAATTCTCAACTAGCTGCGAAATCAGGCTACATTCCGCAGCTAAGTTGCAAAACCTTATTAAAACAGGATGCAGTGTTTTGAGGATCACTACAAACCATAACCAGTCAATCTTGGACAGTTGAACCTATCAAAGCAGTTGGGTTTCCTTTTTTTTTTTGAATCAATTGAAATGATGAAGTTTATTTTGTCTCCTCTTTTTTTCTTCTTTTTTTTTATTATTTTTTTTTTTTTAACATGACAATTCTTTTTCTGATCCTCCAGATCACACAAAGCATAGGAGGAGAGCATACTCAAGAATTATTAATTTTTTTTTTACATAACAATCCTTTTTCTGATCCTTCAGATCACAAAAAGTGCAAGAGGAGAGCATACTCAAAAATTATTAAATTTTTTTAGATGTAAGAAATAAGGTCTCCTAATTACACTTCCCCAGCAACGGCGCCAAAATGTCTAGTCAATTTAACATCTTAAATTGCTCTACATAAATTATCAATCTGGGTATTGTAAACTGATGAAGTGTGGTGCACCATATGTGCTTAGTTAACATTTTTCTTACTTCGTTGTTTTATAGTTTTTGTTTTGTTTTGGGGTTTTGTTCTTGTTGATCTCCTAAAGTGTCTACTGCAAATGGAAATCCTATTCCTAAGTCTCTAGAAGGCAAGTATGGATACATATTTTAAGGCAATTATGTCCTCTATAATGATTTCCAGAACTTAACACTTCAGAAGGTCTTAGAATGTACTAGTGATGACAGTGATGCTTGAACAAGAATGGAAAATGTGTTGCTATTTAAACAAGTAAATAATGAAAATGTGCTGCTATTTAAAACAAGTAAATAATGAACTACTGATCATGAAACTATCATCTCTGTTGTTGTCTAAATACAGAAAAATGATTTAAGCTATTGCACTCAAAGAAATTAAAAATTACAAGGAAAGTAAAACTAAAATCAAATTACATATTCATAATTCGCTCCCTCGCCAGTAGTCCAGCTATGGCTTTCGGAGGTAACCGACAGTGATATGAGAAATTTAATATCTAATTGCTGAAAAGTAAAACTAAAATCAAATTACACATTCATAATTTGATCCCTCGCCAGTAGTCTAGCTATGGCTTTCGGAGGTAACCGTCAATGATATGAGCAATGTAATATCTAATTGCAGAAAAGTAAAACTAAAATCAAATTACACATTCATAATTCGATCCCTCACCAGTAGTCTAGCTATGGCTTTCGAAGGTAACCGTCAGTGATATGAACAATTTAATATCTAATTGCAGAAAAGTAAAACTAAAATCAAATTACACATTCATAATTCGATCCCTCTCCAGTAGTCTAGTTATGGCTTTCAGAGGTAACCATCAATGGTATGAGCAATTAATATCTAATGGCAGAAAAGTAAAACTAAAATCAAATTACACATTCATAATTCGATCCCTCGCCAGTAGTCTAGCTATGGCCTTCAGAGGTAACCGTCAATGATATGAGCAATTTGATTTCTAAACTAACTAACAAATCAAGTAAAGAAGACTGAAATCAAAACAGAACTAGAATTAAAAAAAAACTAAGAAAAGCAAAGTCAGCAGAGAGGTTAATCTCATGTCACTAGTTGATGCAAAGATCATGTAAAGAAAAACTAATCTACAATCAACCAGTTGAACACACTTACATGAATTAAAATTGCATGAATGGAAAATCAAATCTGTCAAACTTGAAAGCAATCAAATGACATAATGAAATCAAAGCAAAATTACAAAATGAAATCTACTCTACCTTAAATTCTAATATGCTCCATGACATCTACTTCACATCTCCTTCCATGTTGAGAACATCAAAGCTTTATTCAAATTCTTCAAAATTATAAAGTACAACAAAGCTCTCTAAAGCTTTCCAAAGCCATCTCACAAGTTAACAAGCTTAAGAACTAACAAGCTAAGACTTAAGAACTAACAAATGAAGGAGAGAGATCTCCTATTTATACAAAAAGATGAGAAGCCATCTCATTAATGAGAGTCCATGAATCTCTCCCTCTACCTCTAGAGTCCTAATCAAAATAGGAACTAATAAGACACATGTCTTCTTAGAGTTACAATATAATTAGGAGATGTGACACATATCCTCATGATCCCATGATTCTTTCCACTCAAATTCGAATTTGGCCTTAGAGTGCCACATAAGGGTCTTCTAGAAGCCTCCTTTCAACCTACACATGTCAACAATCTCAACCCATTTGTTAGGTATAAGCATATGCACATTATTTTCTAATTTTTAACCACAAATTCGCTTAAAAGGCTTAGAATTAATAAAGTTTGGAAAAACATAAATGTGGCCCAATGATAATGAAAGTGGGATGAATGTGGTGACATAGTGGTGAAATGGAGGTGATATAATGGACATAATAATGGAAATGAATGACATTTTCAAGACTCAACACAGACCATGAATTTGGTATACTTTTATTTGATCAAACCCATCCCACGCTCTAACTCAAGCATAATGGTATTTAACATGGACATAACACGGTGTAGTCTCCACCGTTCGATGTGCATGACGATAGATGAACACTATGACAATTTTAATACTTTGGTTAATTTGATATTACATGTGGGCATCCATCATTGTAGTAGGATCATACAACATGCTATTTGGCTATTGTAGGCATTATGGAGATGTGAGGTGTCCACAACTCGAGGAGCATGTCTTGCTTTATAACTAAAGAACAATGGTTTCCATTGTGATTTTCCTCTTGTAGGAAGATAAAAGCTTAGAGTCATATGTGAACTCCTCCCTACGCACTAAGAACTAAACACAACCATTCCTAAACAATATAAGATCCTTTGGTTACTAGTATGGCATGATTTTTTAATTGAAAAGTAATAGATTTGTTTTAATTTGTAGCTAGTAATATAGGGAGTTAATCCCTTCCATACTTTCACTTTCCATCTTTCTCCCATGATTTTTCGTTTATTGTTCTGTGTGCAAGTAGATATGGTGTCATATTCTTTCTCCTCCCTATAAAACAGTCTAATCACAGGTATTCACCTCCTATGCCCCTTTGGACAACATTCCCTTAAAATCCTTAACTGGCCAATCACATTATGTCTTTGAGGCTTACATGCACACAAGCTCATCCCCCCCACTTCTCGTGTATCATTTCCCTATCTGGCTCGTATTCAAATCCATTAGAGGCAAATCACCTATATTCCCAATTACTTTTCAATATGCTCTACCGACACAAAATGAGGAGCCCGAGACTGTATACAAACTATTGAACACAATTTACAATCTCTACACTGCCTTAGTTAATGAACCCTCACCCAGGATTTCCATATCATTTTTCTTTCAACAGGGACTAACTTCCTTATGAGTCCACCCTATCATTTAGGCAACTCTTCACATAAACTGAAAGGGTCATGATTTTGATTGCATACACTGTAGAATGGAAATCCCCTGAACATATTTTTAACATAGACATGATGTCTATTGGCTCACCCTTGTCGCTTTCCTTTGTGTAACTTAAACAAACAATAGGCCCATGCCATACGATCATCATATAGTCTTATTGACTCATGCATCCTCGTTACATTTTCCCAATCTACCTTTCAGCCACTTGAATGAGCTATCAGGAATTGTAATGTAATAAAAATTGTATCAAGTTGCATCATACGCATCTATACGTCATTTTCATTACATGACTATAAAAAAACCCACCCATGATAAAGGAATAGAGTCAAATAAGGCCTACTCAGTTGCTATTATAATTTCTATCCATCATCAAAGTTTTGGAGTAAAAATGTCATGCCCCCTAGGCCACTGCATGGTTCTATTAACCCATGTTAGGGTGGGCCAAAGCAACATAACTCGCTTCCCTTTGTTTGGCTACATGATGGTCAAGGCTTATCATGGGAGGGGTAACACCATACCGCTCAACCCATGCCTAATTGTTCACCCAGACTAGCGGGTCCTTGCACATTCATATTGATCATGCTTTCAGTACATATCGTATCTGGTATGGGTTTATCATGTAAATTAATGCTTCCTTTCATTTCTCAGGGCCTGAAGTATTTATTTATTCATGTATATTTGAGCTAGTCTACCGTGAATCTCTTATCACCAATTATTAGTCTCATTTTTCCTTTTCAAAATAAATAATAATATTTTGTTATGCCTCTATGAAATTAGAATAAACATTGATGCACAACAAGTCTGTTTTCATGTCATACTTAATACTTTCCACTTCCTTTGCTATAACAACTTTCCCCATGTCAATTTATTTTTTATATATGATCACTAGGTATAATTATCTGCAAGTAAATGAGCAATTTTCACTTATGCATTCCCTCATAGTTATACTTTGTCTCTTACATAATACTTATGCGCAATAATTTCTATGAATATTGGCTTAACTATTACTTAGTTGCAAAAATTTCATATACTATCATCACCTTCATATAAGAGACATCTAATAAAAATTTTGTTTTGTATATGTGCATGTTGGTCACACCTCACTTGTGACATAACCAAAAGGGGGAAGCCCTTGCAATCTAAACATTCACTTGCTGCTTTTTCTAACATCCCCAACATTTCGGTAAACAACCCATACGGACATAGAAATGTTTAATTTTCCCCATTATAGTACTAAATCAACACACATGTTGTATCATACCAGTCTTGGATGCATGCATCCACAATACCATTCCATTTATTATTTATTTCCCTTTTGTGTGTTTACAAAGACTCCAGTATTACATGAAACATGATTGTATATAATATTTATTTTGCTATTTTATAATCAAGAGTTTGATGGTTGCATAACAAAATGGTTTTGATTATAGTTAGCATGAGATTTTTCAGCAGGGTCTTAAGGGGAAATATAAAGGGAAAAAATTGTAGGTTTTAACCTTGCACAAAATTACTTGCAAATGAATTCTTAAAAACAGAAAATAAATAATGACGAGAGCATATAACATAAAACAAATATACATAGAGATTTTCTCCTGGATTCCAAAATCGAGACTACCAGATTTATTTTTCATTATATTCCTTTCAATGTTACAATACATATATGTATATGTTGAAGTATCCATAAACCCCAATCCATTAACCCTGGATTAGAACATAACCACAGTTCCCTTGACCGGATCTACAAAACACCATGGGCACAAAACCATGTGTGAAATCCATGCACAAAACCATAGGTAGGTTCGACCACCTAACATAGGGTCCAATATATATATGTGTGTGTGTGTGTGTGTGTGTGCGTGTGTGTGTGTGTGTGTATTATTATTTTTTTTATTTTTTTCGGGGTGCTGTCCCGGACCCCATGCAGGGGGGCACCCCTCGACATGGGGGGCTTCTACGCCCCCCACACCCCCCCCCCACCCAACCCCCTGGATTTGCGCCTGAGGATAGTTGTGGAAAGAATATAACACACACTCAACAAAAACAAAAGAATTAATATGACATGGAGAAACAATGGAAATGAGAATATCATATTTTCTATTCATTTTGATGCATATTCAAAGGAATTTAACTAGTTAACTTAGACTAATCATTTGTATGTCCACCCCCCCATCCTACACTACATGCATCTCAAAACATTCCTTTGCCTCACCTATGCATAGTGGAATTCCATGATCCTTAGGATCCTTAACAAAAACCTATTCAAAATGATGGATGTGAGGCTTACCTATTGGGCTTGCCTCGAGATTTTCTAATTTTCCCACCTACTCCTTTCATTGCTCCTCCTCAAATACCTTTTTCTCTATCACATGCTACATCGTTTCATGCTTAGTGGCCCCATGAATCCCTTGCAAAGTTGGCATTAGGAAAATTACATGCAACCGCTATACTTGTACACTCTCCTTGTGAGGCAATCTTGTCACATACTCACTTTGACATCCCTACAGTTGAAGGAGGAGGGAAGAGAGAAATTTTGTTTATAGATATGCATCCATAGACATAAGGAGAGAGAGAAAAGGAAGAAAATAAACCTTCCTACTAGGTTGGTCCAAGCAAATATTTGGAGCTGACTTGATTATATTTGATGTTATGGTCTTTACTTTACTTTACTTATAGTATTTCATACTAACGTTCATATATTTTGGGAAAACACTCTATCCTCATTATGTACATGTTGTTTTATGATGATGGGAGACACAAGTTAATTTTATGTGTTTGATTATATATACATGTTTATGGATGATGGCTCATTTTATGCGCATAATTATTATGATGGTGGTGTTAGTGATAATGTCATATTTTATATGTTTATTATGGAGTTACAAGATTAATGTGAATACTCCATGGATGTAGTCAAGGACCCCGACTACTTTATAAAAATAAATAAATTAAAAATGAATCCCTCACAAATGCCTTCTCTTGATTAAAAAAAAAACATTTACCTTAACACACAATTAGATTAAAAGAATTTTTCCCTGCAACTACCTGTGGGAAGTATAAAACTAAATTGAAGTCAAGGAAGTGAAGAATGAGAAAAAAAAACGTGAGGAGAGGTATGCATAAATTTTGAAAGTTGTCATTTTTCCTTTGATTTATTATTTATAAAGTATTAGATCTTACCTATTTTGGTGACAACAAAAATCCTTTCACGAGTGACAAGGAGTAGAGTGAGCTCATTGACTAATTTTTGGTCTTGTTTCTTAAGCTTACCATTATTTCTTGCATCAATTACTACTATTATAAGGTTTGATATTTTTGTATATCATTGCTAATTGTTATGATTTTTGAAGAAACAATGTTATCCAGTCTTATAAAAAAGAGCCCATGTTTCCCATCACTATATCTTGCTTTATTATTTGACATTTTTATGTCTATTGTATGAAACTTGTTACGTCTTAGACATTTTTAAGTGATTTTTGGACCGTATTTTTTTCAAAAACCACGAGAAACAACAAGTTGTACTCTCATTTTGTCAATAAAATTAGCATTCTTGACAACTTATATGTTTAGCATTCTATCTCCAATAAATTTATTGTCTTTTCTGATATTTGAGGTAGGTTTTTGTGATATTTATGGCAAAATCTTATTATTAATTTTTATATTAGATGTTGAATACGTGCATGTACAGTCTTATGGTTGATAGGGCATGATTTTTAATAAATCTTCCTTCAAAGTCTCTCTTTTATTCACTATTAGTTTGCTTTAATTTCAATTTATTAACATACAACAATATATATATTTTCTTCTTTCTCTTGATTATACTTGTATAATCAATTCCTTTATATTAAGTTGTATAAATCTGTCATATATAACTTTCTTTTACTTCATTTTAAGAAGTTGTTGTAAATAGTTGTTTTCTAATTTTGTGCATTAAAGACGAGTCCTGGTCCCATTATCTCACGAACCTAGTGAGATTCGAGGGTGTTGGTAATTAAACATAAAAGTTCCGCTCATCAACTTAATTTTGGCAACCATTTTAGGGAAATCGATTCACATCTCCCTATTTACATCAATATTTTTGTTTACATGACCATTAAATCTCCTAATCAACCAAATATTTCAAGTCATTTGAATGATAAATGGAGTATTTCACATTCATCACTCAATTTCATCCTTAATAATGCACACACTCTTATTGAATCAGAATAAGCTTTCGTGAATTAGAACACAATTTGGTTGTTATAACTTGGGATATTGAAGTGCAAGAAAGAAGAGAAGCCATAGAATGGCATCTTAGGGATCATGCCAATTGTAGTTAGTTGGCTGGCTTATGACCAGTGAGTCTCATGATTTTGGAATAATTTGTGGATTTATCCTTGAGTATAAACCCTTGGATGAAGTTCAAAGGCGAAAGGAAATGCTTGTTATCAAGAATTTGTTTATTTTTCAAGGACTACTTCTCCCTCTCAAAGAATCATGTCAGGAATGCAAGCATCCTCTAAATCTACTCCCTCTTCCTCACAGTCTTCGTCGACAGTGTCATCTTCTATTCAAATTGGTAGTCTTTATTCTTCATTTAATCTGGTTCAATCTACAACAAATATAGCCAAAGTGATTAGAAAATAGAAGTTGTTTTAATTTGAGGAGAACTTGAATGCCACTCCTTGGCATGCCAGGCTTCTCCCCTAAATCTATTGTTGGTAAATACTCCTTTGCCAAAATTTAAATATCACCTCCCTAAATTTTTTGTTGATGGCACCATCACAGCTAATGAACACTTAATTGTATTTTCCAATGCATGCCACAACATTGGTGCTAACGCTAAAAATACATGCATGCGACTACTTTATTTGAACTCTCGCCCAAATCATTATCCCCCTAGATGGAGCTTTTCTATTGGTTTAAATCGACTTATGGATAGCCTCAAAGCATTGTGGATCTCCTTCATGAATACAATAATTTCGCTTATGCCAAAGGTGAAGCCATTAAATATTTTAATCTTCATTTCACTAAATTATATAGTCAAATCCTAGAGATCATTAGGCCACAAAACTAAGTGGCTATGATGCATTATTATAGCACTTGGCCTCCTAAACAACTTGATCGTTTTTGCAACTGTGGCTATGATTACTTTTCAGTCATTTGCTAATTGAGGTAACCATTTTGGTAGCAAATTTATTTCTATACAATTTGATGTAATTTGTTATTAATAACCCTCAGTTAACTTGATTTAAATAGCTTAATAATTGAAAGATCCTCAAGACTTTTCTTGTCTTGACTTAATTCTAAGAATGGATGAAAATGGAAACCTATAAAAGGGGATCTCCCTGCCCCGAGAAGGGAGTTGGCATTAGTTTTCTCTCGAAGTGTGCACATGTATTTTCCTTTATCACTAATGCAAGACCCATCAATTTTATGGCTCATTTATGAATTATTGTGTAACCTGTAGGTTGTGATCTTTTCTCTATCTCCCTACTAAGGAGGAATGGCCCTCCTCTTTAGTAGGGTTTGTTGTGACTATATAAGTAGTGTAGCTATTTTCTTGCTTTATCTTGTGGGTAATGAATTAGGTTTCTAGAATTGAAGTTGATTACTGTTGTTGATTTCTGTGTGATTAGTGTACTACTGTTACGATAGTTTGCAAGAGTTCTTAAATGTAGGTCACTGCTACTAGATTATAGCCATCATGGGTCTTTAAAAACCATTTTGTTTTTATTGACATACACAGTTGTTACAAATTGTTGTGAT
Organism: Pinus tabuliformis; assembly: GCA_031772625.1. Taxonomy (NCBI): domain Eukaryota; kingdom Viridiplantae; phylum Streptophyta; class Pinopsida; order Pinales; family Pinaceae; genus Pinus; species Pinus tabuliformis. The sequence goes on along the minus strand of CM062819.1, from coordinate 528,502,699 downwards.
TTGTTATCATTACAAAGTATGGATTGGATTGTTGTTACTTATTATTATTGTTTCCTATTACTCGATTCCTATTATTAACTACTATTACAGGTTACTATTTTGCACTGTTGTTACGAATAATCGATATATTTGAATAATTATATCCTTCATTGTTTCAACCTCGACATTATTAATGTATTTACAATAGTAACATCTCATTTTCCGATTTGTTATTCTATTTGAAATTAGTGACTAATTTCCAATTGAGCGTGGTGCTAAGTGATTTCATTTATGCAAGTGAGGACCTAGTTGTGCCGAGTGTGATTTCCTTTCTACAAGAGTGACCAACTATTGTATTCCTACCAAGCATGATTTAAATTTCTAGAATTGTGTGTAGAAGTGCTTTTCTTTTCTTGCAAGTGTAGTTTTCAACACTGAGGTTTTAATTCCAAAATTCAATAGAGTGTGATTTTAATTCCTACAAGTGTGGAATAATTTAAAGTAAGCATTGGGCTTTGATCGAGGTTTGTGTTCTTGTTGAGGAAAGAATAATAGTAGGAAGTACATTAGGAAGTAGTTAATTCCAGTTAATGATTTATGCCTACACATACAGTGCGCAATAGCCTTGAAATCAAAAGGAGTTACCCTAATTGATAATTTATGTTAGAGTGGACACATTTTTTTAACAAGAAAATAAAAATCCCAAAAAAATCAACAATAATTGGCTCCTTGTTGCTACATGGAGAGTATCTAGGATCATGGGGGATTCTTAATTACTTCTCAACATGCTCGAGCCTTCAGTCCATTGCTATCATGTGTCTTTCCATCTAGTTCAGGGTCAGAAGGATGTCTTCCTTAATCTCATTTATGTTGATAAGAAATATACCAAGAATAAATTATAGGTGTCAGTAAATGGCCATGATGTACATGTACTAGTTGTAGCGGCCTCTAATGTGATGCCCATATGCTTCTCAATGTGCTCGAGCCTTCGATACATTGTTATCACATGCATATAGATTTGTTTAAGGGTCAGGAGGATCTCTTTTTTAATCTCGATTCTATTGAAAATAACTTTAGCAAGAAAAAATTCAAGTGCCAGTAAATATCCACCATGTACATATACTAGTTGTAGCAGCCTCTAGTGTGGATTGCATACAAAACCCAATCTACCATCTCCACTAGGACGTCAATATTTACCAGAGTGTGTCTTTTGATTGCTAATTTTTAATTATGCCTTCCTATTGAAATGGTTGAGGGGTGAGGTCCTTGTATCAAGTTGTTTAACTCTTGACCCAAACTTACACTTTGGAGCAACCCCATTCCTAATAATACACAACACCCTGTTGTGCCCAATGTTGTTGACAAGGCATTTTTCTCATCGTATGAGAGAGCAGGTCAAAGATGTTGAATGAAAGCCACTTGAAACCGCTAGTGACAACTATTATTCTCCCCAAGGAGAATAAAACTATGGTGTGGGTTAGGACTTTAGTTGTTGAAGAATTGGAAATTCTCTTCCTAACGCAATAGGATCCTCTTGTTGGTGGTCTTAAAGTGTCCAGACAAGGGGTACCTACCATGAGTGCAAGATGGTGATGAAGAGAGCATGGGAGGAAGAACTGAGATAGACTTTTCCACCCTTTCAAGAAAACCAAATTACTGGCTAATAGTATTTTCGAGCTCCTAAACAACAATCTAGGCTCTAAAGCATGATGAAGCCTCCTAAAACTACTTTTTATTGGAGGTGGATTGCCAAGGACGTCAAAGAACTTGTAAAAATATTTTCGCTTTAGAGTTTTCTCATTCTCACTTAATCTAACTAGAAAATATTTGCCCAAATGAATGTCGTTTAGCAAAATATCCTAGTAAGTCAAGGGAAGCAACTAGGATGAAATAATTACCTCCTAGAATTTCTCTAGAGACAGCGTCAAAGTTCCCAAGAGATTTCATGGAATGTGTGATGAAGAATCAATGGGTACAACCTTTCCCCCTTTGGAAACTTGGGAAGAGGATAATCCAGGGGACTGGATGACTCAATGAGATTGTCCCCAAGTAGATGTCTCAGGGTTAAGCCAAATACCATATAGAAAAATGAGTTCCTGGCTTCATGATGGTGAAATCAATTTTCTTTCATGCCCACAATTACCTATTATGGATGTCCCTAGTGCAATATCATGAGGTGACAGGCTTACCTTGGGGCCTAATATGCCTCCTTTTCAAATCCTTCAAGTCAATTGTACCTTATACCAAATGCTTTAACATCCCTTTCACTCCTAGATTATCTATCGATTGCACCAAGTGTTGTAACCTAGCATCATTCATTGAGCTCTACATGGAAATTAATCACCCTCCTCCATCATTCGTTGAGCTATAAAAGAGTCTATTGGTATTATCAAAGACATTACTTTAGTCATAAGTTCCCATCCTAAAATCAAAACAACTTGTAACATACAGGTAGTCGACATACCTATCAAATTACTCACTCATACTTGATAGAGATTGACAAGTTAGAACTAGTGGATATCTATCATTTGATGGGACACATATGACCATTCCAAAGAATGCTAAAAATATCATCGTATTCCAGGAAGGACATATCTCTCCTTACATCGAAGGATTACCTCAACCACATGTCAATTATATCGAACAAGGCATGTGTGTTTATTCTCTTTTTACAGAGGATGATATTCCCCCTCCATCAAAACCATAATTTGATGACCAGATTTGGTATATGCATTTTAATGGTGCCTCGTCTCGCAAGGGAAATGGCGCAGGTATTCTTCTATAATCACGTCAAGGAAAGCTATATAAATATGCATATATAATTGAATTTTATTGCACCAATGATGTAGCTGAATTCGAAGCCCTCCTCCTTAGAATTGAGTGAGCTCTCGCTTCAGGCTGCAAAGTCCTAACTGCCTATGGTGATTCCGAACTTATTGTTAATCTTATTAAGTAGATTTACTCTCCTAATAACAAGATTATCAATCATTATACTTAAGCAGACTAGGAAAATATTTCTTTTTTAGATGCATCTAATACTACAGATGTTCGAATGTAGATTCATAGGGTTGATCAAACCCTAGCTCTGAGCTCTGCAACCTGCAGCCAATGCTCAGACCTGCGTATCTGCGCCATCAGCCGTCCACAGTGAGTCATACCCATCAAAACCGTTAGTAGCAGCAGCGACAGAGCTTGACTGCGTAATACGTCATGTCCTCCCGGTTGGGAGGGGCGGGTTCCCAAGCCCCCCCTCCTTCGAACGATCGTTTCAGGACTGACGGCGTACCTGTGAATCCCCTGTTTCATCATGATCCAACCACCGAACAAGGACAGAGCTCGGAACAGCCTGACGCCCCAGAACAGCGTGCAGTCACGGACGAAGAAACGACAGATAGTCCAAAGGCGTCACAACCAAAGGTGACTTCGGCAACATGCATCCCTAAAGCGACAGAAAGAATCAAAGTGGAGCTTCCAAGCCATAGAATCAATGGCGAGATACAGTACATGAAAGACCATGCACTCATCGGAAAATTTCTGGGTTTCTGGCCTACGGAAAAAGCCCTGCATGGCTGGATCGCTTCCAAATGGAAGCCCAAAGGACAAGTCTCCTTGCTTCTGGGTCCTAAATGCTTCTTCACTGCCATATTCAACTGCCTGGTAGACAAAATAAGAGTATTTGAAGGTGGCCCCTACTTCTTCAACTCCGCGGGTCTCTTCTTACGAGATTGGAAACCCAGGTTCAATCCAGATACAGAAGACCTCAGCCATGCTCCGTTTGGATCCACATGTACTCCTTACCCTCGGAATACTGGAGAGAAGAAACTCTAAAGGACATCGGCAATCGCATCGGTACCTTCATCAAGGCGGCAGAGGAAACAAAAAATCGAAGGTTCACCTCCTATGCCAGGATCTGTGTCTAGATGCATCTAAAGAAGACCCTAGCAGACTCGGTAAGCCTCTATCACGATGACTATGAAAGGATTCAACCTCTTGATTATGAACATATCCCATTTCATTGCCGCAAGTGCCATGAACATGGCCATCTGTTCAGAGACTGTCCTCTGAATGCCCAACTCCATTCCACAGCCAATGAGGTTACCAAAGACTCTGAGGGGTTTGTCAAAGTTCCCCATCGCCGTAGACATGTCAAGAAGCAGAATGTGGCTCCCTCCAGCCCTAAAAATCTGAAAGATGCTCCCCCTAGCCACAAGAAAGCCGACTCCTCGAATAGATTCCATGTCCTTACCCCGCAGGACCTCTCTGACTCTTCGCCTCAAAAAAACTCTCAAGCCACTCCGCCCCCACCTTCATCCGACCCGATCCACAAAAATCCCCTGGATCCCTCTTCATCGGAGTTGATCAGTTCTCCTCTTGCCTCGAAGGCAAAAATGCCAGCTACATACACTGATTTGCAGCCCTCAGCCATGGATCTCGACGCTGCTCTAGCTCTCAGTTTGCAAGAAGGGGTCATGGAAGATCACCCGAACTTTCCCATCAACATGGAGGAAGACATAGAGAATGTAAGCTTGGACGGGCTGGACATTCTCAAACTGGAAGATGCATGTAAGCAAAAAGCTTATAACTCCATTCCCCCTTGGGAAATAGACAGATTGGAAGGGGTATTAACCAAATCTCAGCACAAAAAATGCTAAGGAATTCAGGCAGGCAGTCCTTGGGATGGCAAAAAAATCCTAAAAGAAACAAAGAAGAGAGGGCGTAAAACAGATCTGCAGAGAACGATCATATTAGGAGAACAAATACTGGAATCAGGGAGATTCCCGAAGTTAACGAGGTTTTACAAGCCCCACCCCCATAGTTCCTCATGAAGCTCATCTCCTGGAACATGCATGGGCTCAACAGCTCCTCAAAACACAGAATGTTAAAAAATATGATACAGTCAGAAAAGCCAGCTGTGGTCTTTCTACAAGAAACAAAAAGTACCACCACTACATTAGAAAAGATCTTCAACAAAGCCTGGAGCGGCAGTCGATCCGTTTCTATAGATGCAGCGGGAGCGTCGGGTGGATTGTCCATAGTATGGAACCCACAGATTCTTTTGCTGCAAGATTTCAATGCTACTCGTCATTTCATTCAAGCCACGTTTCATCTCATTGGAACGGATATTCATGGGCATCTCACCAACACTTACTTCCCACAGGATCAGCAACACAAACTAGAAGTTCTGGAAACATTAATAGACTTGAACTCCTCCAGACGCTTCCCCCTTTGGATAAGCGGGGGTGATTTCAACATCATCACTCATCTAGAGGAAAAAAAAGGAGGGCGAATGAAGCTGGAAGAAGACAGCAATGGATTCAAGGAATTCATCAGAAGTAACCAGCTCATCGACATCCAAACTTCCAACGGCACCTATACATGGACAAATAAGCACAGAGGAGTACACAATATCGCTTCTCGGCTCGACCGATTTCTACTCTCAGATAATGCTATCCATCTGGGAGGAGACTTTCACGCTTCTATATTGCCTCAAGGGGGCTCGAATCACTGGCCCATTATGCTGCAATGGACCAGACCGGGAAAACACTGCAACAGGCCTTTCCGATACGAAGCCTTCTGGTCAAGTCATCCAAATTTCAAAGAAGTGGTCCAGACAGCATGGAAGTCCTTCATTCCCCCAGAAGGTGCAAAAATGTTCAAGTTTCAACAAAAACTTAGACATCTCAAGCAAGTGCTGAAGGCCTAGAACAAGAACCACTTCGGAAACATCACGGAATCCAAGCAAAAATTGGAGCAGGAAATGAGCATTCTCCAGCAAACTATCATCATAGAGGGCAGAACAGAGGAATTAGCCAACAAAGAGCAATCCCTTTGGCCGGCATTAGAAGAGAGAAGATCGCAAGAGGAAATCCTCTGGCGCCAAAAATCTAGAATAAGATGGCTTAAGGAAGGAGAAAAAAACACCAAATTCTTCCATCGATCTACCATACAACGAAGAATGCATAAAAATATTGCTTTCATTAATAACAGTTAGGGGGGAAAATTAGAAAAGCATGAAGACATGGAAAAAGAACTCAGAGATCACTTTCAGGAAGCGCTCAAAGAGCAAACCAGGAGCAGAACAGCAGCCATACAAGAGGTCACGCGGCACATCCCCAAGCTCATCACGGACGAACATAACCAAAACCTACTTCAATCGGTCTCAAAGCAAGAGGTGGAGGAAGCAATGGCGCAGCTAAAAGATGGTAAGGCTCCTGGTCCGGATGGTTTTACCTCAAACTTTTTTCATGATTTCTGGGATCTAGTAAGCACCGAAGTTTGGGAACTGGTGGAAGAATCCCGCTCTACGCACTGGCTCCTGCCCTCCCTTAACTCCACCTTCATAGTGCTGGTTCCCAAAGGGGAGGAAGCTAACTCGCCTGACAAATTCAGGCCCATCGCCCTCTGTAATGTAATCTACAAACTTATTTCCAAAGTGGTAGCAAATAGGCTCAAACCTCTTTTGCCTCTTCTTGTTCTCCCGGAGCAGACTGGATATGTCGAAGGACGCCAGATCCTGGATGGTATCATCCTATCAAATGAGGTTATCCATTCCTTAAAGATCCTCAAAAAGCCAGGCATGATAATGAAGCTTGATCTATCAAAAGCTTTCGACAAGCTTAGCTGGGAGTATATTAAGCACATGCTGCTTGCTTTTGGTTTTAGCGCCACCTGGACTCGTTGGATAATGAACCTCATTTCATCTCCCTGCTTCTCGGTCCTTCTCAATGGCTCTCCGTCTCAGCCCTTCCGCTCTTCGCGTGGCATTCGGCAAGGGGATCCCCTCTCACCTTTCATCTTTGTCCTAATGGCGGAAGGACTCAGTCGTCTGCTTCACCATGCTATCACCTCTAAGACCATCAAAGGCATAGCGCTTCATGGACTCTCCCCCTTATCGCATCAGCAGTTTGTTGATGACACTATGCTTTTTGGACATCCCTCATCAGCTGAAGCAAAATCCTTCAAAGCCCTGCTTGAGCTGTTCTCTGAAGCCTCGAGCACCTCTATCAATGCTTCTAAATCTCAGCTTTTTTTCTTCAACACCCCTGTCTCCATTCAAAGAAACATCGCTCGCATCCTTGGCTTCACAATTGCTGTGCTTCCCTCCAAATATTTGGGCGCCCCTCTTATGCTCTCAGCTCTTAAACATGCATCGTGGAGATCGCTCCTGGACAAACTTGAAGCCAGACTCTCCTCCTGGACGTTCAGATCTCTCAATATAGCCAGTCGACTCGTTATGATCAAATCCGTTCTTCAAACTATGCCTCTTTATATATTTTCTATCCTCGCTGCTCCCAAATGGGTCCTTAAAGCCATTCGCAATCTACAAAGGAATTTTCTGTGGGGATCATCGAGTCTTAATAGGAAATGGGCCCTAGTTAAATGGTCAGACGTCTGCCAACAAAAGTTCAACGGTGGACTGGGCCTACGGGACCCCTTGCACAGCAATAATACCATGGGCGCAAAGGTCTGGTGGAATTGGCTTGTCAAACCACATATACCTTGGGCGAAGCTTTGGCAAGCTAAATATGCATCTGGCAGTTGCTGGGAGGACTTGATTAGATTCAATCCAAGCAGTTCAGGCTCCATGATCTGGAACGCAGCAAAACTTCACAGCGCATTCATTCAAGAGTATAGTTTCTGGGAAGTTCACTCAGGGAACTCAGCGCGTTTTTGGGAGGACTCATGGCAGCAGCTCCCAAAACTCGCCTCAATCTTCCAAAAACCCCTCTGGCAGACTCACATGCAATGCAACAATCTTGCTAACATATCTCAGTTTTGGCAGCAGCACGCACACACAGACTATCAACAATGGAGGCCCACTAGTACTTGGCAGGAGGATTGGCAAGGAGAAACCTTTGAAGAAATTGAACAAGAACTAAATCACAGGAAGATCAAAAAGTCAAATAAGCAGGACAGATTGAGGTGGGGGCACACAACAAAAGGAGTCTTCACCACAAAAGAAGCCTACACTCTGCGGTATGCACAAAACCACAATGACAAAGATCAGCTATGGCGCAACATCTGGCAACCCAAATTGTGGCCCAAAGTCTCTACCTTTCTATGGCTTTTAAGCAAAAAAAGAATCCTCACCTGGGACAATCTGCAACGAAGAGGTTTTATAGGACCATCCCGATGCCCAAATTGCTCTCTTCATTCAGAGACCATTTTGCATCTGATGGATACATGCCCCCTTGCAACTCAACTCTGGAATCAAACTGACAGATGTACTCAAAGACTAGGAAATCGTCAAGGGGATATAGCAAATCTTCTGAGAACTTGGCCCAAGACGCCATATCAAAGCCCTCTGTTAAACGCTCTGTGGACACTCGTCCCAGGTTTTCTTTATTGGACCCTCTGGAAGGAGAGGAATAACAGAGTCTTCAACAATAGGAATCGCCCTCCAGACATTCTTTGGCTGCTCCTCAAGCAAAGCCTTCAAGAGACAATGGCGCTCAAGATTTGGCAAGAAACGGATTGGCCCTCCTCCCCCCAAGAGCTTCTCATTTGGAAATCATGGGATCTTCATGTTTCCTATGCTCCCTCTGCTCCAACTCGACATCATAACAAGCTTGTCTCCCCTTTGCATTGGTCCCCCCCAGCCTCTGCATCATTCAAATTGAATTTCGACGGCGCAGCCAAGGGGAATCCGGGACCAGCGGGATATGGAGGAGTAATTCGAAACGACAGAGGAATCATCCAACACGTCTTCTTTGGCTCGATTGGAAACGATACCAATAATGTCGCAGAATTGGAAGGTCTTTGGAAAGGTATATGTGTAGCTGATCAACAGGGGTTCTATCCGCTGGTAGCAGAGGGAGACTCCCAGATCCTTATCAATGCAGCTATTCGAATTCAAGCAGGAACACCAGCAACCAAAGTAGCCTCTAGCTGGAGATTGCTTAGCAGACTAGAAACACTGGAGGCAAGGCTCAAAAGCCCCAATAGTATCATCTTTCAGCATGTCAAACGATCCGCCAATAAGGTAGCCGATCGTTTAGCCAATCAAGGAGTCGATCTGAATAGTCACCCCTACTCAGGTAATCTCAATGACACAACAGACATTCAACTACAACAAGATTGCCTCTCTCTGGCAAATCAGGATCTCCAACCCCGGCTGCGGGTGTTAATTAGCGCAATGAATGAGGAGGCGGCCTTATTAAATGGCAAGTGGCCGCTCGCTCCAGCCAAATGGACCGAAGCCTCGAGAAGCCATCACCTCGGTCCGGCCAACAGTTACGCGAGCATTAATGGTAAGGGGAGAACAGCTGGTTGCAGAGGTATATTGGTCGTTCGCCTTGGTTTGCCGATGAGAGGTGTTCCGTTGGAAGGTGCGGGAAGCGCCATTGTCTGTTGGAAGCTCTGTATGGTCTTAATTGTGAATGGTGCGTTCGACTCTTGGATGACTGCACCGTGGGTGCATGAGCCAAGACTCAGACCTCGGCCCTCGGCTACGGAGGCCCTGGTCTCAACCCTGGATTGTCAGAGAATTTACGGCTCTATGCTATGGTTCAGTGTATTGAGTGTCATTCTGCTCTTTTTAAGCAAAGTCTCTGAGCGCCTTCGACCTCCAGAAGCTCTGAGTGTCGCGGTGTTTCAGTTCCTCTGCGCCCTTGTTAGAGATTTGGCCCTTCGGCGCTTTGGTCATACCTGGTTCTGGTCTGCTCAGCTCTCTGGGAGCAATTTACCCCGTGCAGCTTCTGAAAAGGCTCGGCTTTCGACCTGTGTGGTAAGCATTGCTATTCGAATTCGTGTTCCATTACCTGTTTCTCATCTGTTGTATAAGTTGTTGCACGGGTTTAGAATCCTCGGTGGCGCAAAGCACTCGCGGCCTCTGGGCAGAATTGGTTATTTGTTGATTACAGGATGCCGCGTGAGAGGTTACGTGGCGCTTGCAGGCGGGGAGGTTCAAGAGGCGGTGCCAGAGGTCGGGCTTCATCACCACGTTCCTCGGCATCCTTCGACTCCTCGTCGGAGGAGATTAGCTCACCAGGAGCTCAAAGAGGGCGCGGAAGAGGCAGAGGGCGGGGAAGAGACGCGATGTGTCCGTTTGGTTCGCACCCATCAACCCGCTTCAGGTTCCCGTGTGCTCTGGACAACGCAATCTACTATGTTTCAGTGCGCATTGAAAAATGCGACCATGCAGATAGACCAGAAGCCCCAGCAGAGCCTCGGCCACCCTCGCCTGTTCAGGGTCCGTGATTACAGCTTGCGGAAGCCTCGGGTGCGGTGGCGGGGAATAGAGCGAGAACAAGCGAGCCTGCGAAGGACGACGCGCCATACACAGACTCGAGTGCTTCAGACCCATATGCCTGTACAGTGGTGGAGGAGCAACCAGATCCATATGCCTGTCCAGTGGTGGAGAAGCAACCATCCACCTCCGTGGATGCCTAGGCACGTTGCATGGTCGTTCTGTGTGTTATGGAAACACTTTGTTCAGTCTCAGGATGTCGAAGTAGCAGCTACAGTAAATAATGGGAGTCAGTCTGTGATAGTTTTCGGGTCGCACCACTCAGTTTTTTGTATGTCGATTATAATGTCTGTGTCTGTCATGTCGGGTTTTTTGAATGTGGGATTTGCAAGGTCTGTAAACTCCTCCCTCACCTCGGTAGGGAGTGGAAGTATAGCACCTAGGTCCAGTTCTCTGTTGGTTCTAGCTTGGGGTCAGCGGATAGTTTCATAGTCCCTCTTTTTCTCCGGCTCAGTTTCAGTCTCAGAATGTCAAACTGTTCATGTAGCCAACTCTTTGTGGCGGATGTAACTCTCTCTGTAATCTTTTTTGTACTATAATAGAATTAACATGATTTACAAAAAAAAAATACTACAGATGTTCGTAGGGAATTGAATTCTTTAGCTAACCAACTTTCTTCCTACGCTTCTAGCATTTCAATAAAAACTCTTCCTAATAATCCTGACTGTATTTTCTGATCATTATATAGGCATCACCTTCCAAATAATGAAGAGGATTGGAAATTATTCTAAGATGATGAAAGTATATGTTCTTTCCTCCATAATCAACTTGATGACGATGACCAAATTATCTCTTTAAAATACAACATATTCCCTCCTAGTCTCTCTCCTTTAAAAAAATTCCTTTTATCCTAGTGACATACTCACATTAAAAAACAACCATATTAAGGAATAAAAAAGAAATATTGGTGAATCCATCCCGCTTAACATTGGTACTCATGACGATCCTAAAATATTACAAATTGGAGCCCAATGTTATATTCGAGAAAAATAGAAATTTGTTGCCCTTTTTAAGGAATTCTCAGATGTCTTCTCTTGGTCATATAGGGATCTTCATGGTTTTTATCCTGGTATTATAGAACACGCTATTCCTATCAAATCGTATGTGAATCCAGTTAAACAAAGACAAAGACATATTAATATTGCCCTCGAAGAAACTATCCGAAAGGAGATAGAAAAAATGTTGAACACAAATATCATTTTTCCTGTAAAATATTCAGAGTGGGTAGCCAACATGGTCCCAGTTAGTAAGAAAAATGTGGATATTTGCCTTTGTGTTGATTATAGGTCATTGAACAAAGCCAGGGTGAAGGACAATTTCCCCTTGCCAAATATGGACCCTTTGATTATAGGTCTTTGAAGAAAGCCAAATTGAAGGAAAAATTCCCATTGCCACATATGGACCAAGTTTTACAATAGGTCATCGAATCTCAAATGATCTCACTCCTAGATGGATTCTTTGGCTACAATCAAATCTACATTAAAAAGGCTATTAAGTTCAAAACCACCTTTACCTCAAAATTTGGGTACCTTCACTTATGAACGTATTCCATTTGTCTTAATTAATGCATGTGCCACCTTTCAAAGGGCTATGAAATTGGCTTTTGATGGCCTCATCGGGAATATTATTCAATCTATCTTGATGATATCAATCTTTACTCTAAGCACTGAGTTGATCACTTTAACCACATGAGACGTGTTCTCTTACGATGTCGAGGATTCAACATTTCCCTTAATCCTAAGAAATTTGTCTTTGGTGTCACAATTGGAAAACTATTAGGATATATTGTCTCAGACGTAGGCATTAACATTGACCCTGATTGATGTTAGACATTCTACAGTTTTAACAATGATTCTGCATGCAGAATAAACTCAAAGAATCATTAAACCTTATTGCCCAAGGATACGAGTTACCTCCAGCCATTGGTGATGTATTGATGCAGGCCACATTCCACAAGCTTCTTCTTCAGCCTTTTGTGTAAAATCAATGGAGCTTAACATTCTCCCACTTGGTCCATACTTCCAAACTTAATGTCTCAAAAACCATTGACAATCTTTATTAAGTAATAGATACATGAATCATGGCGATAAGTCCTCTTATGACGAGTATTATCTTCCATGTATTACTATGCATTTATTCTTATTATAATTTATGTGGCAACAATATCTTAATGAATAAACCTTATGTTTATTCTTGGTCCTTCTTAAATGAATTTTCTCAAATCAACTTAAGGTGCACATAAATATGAGAAAAAACATCACAACAATTAAGAATTTCATTAACATTGTCCATACAATGAAAAACTGCATAATGGAACCAAGTCCCATATTCAATACATGATCCTTGAAATTAACTGTGGCATGCCCTTAGTCAAAGGATCATTGATCATTAACTCAGTGCTGACGTGCTCAATGACCACTTTATTTTCTTTAACACGTTCCCTTATAGCTAAAAACTTAATGTCGATGTGTTTATTTCGACTCCCACTTTTTTAGCCATAAAACCAGCAGCTGAATTATCACAATATATTCTCAATGGCTTAGATATAGAATCCATAATTCTAAGCACAGAAACGAAATTCTTAAGCCATACACCATGTAAGCAGCCTCAAACCGGATATACATAAGCATGTAGTCTTTGGTCCCTTGAAGGTACCTCATTACTTTCTTTGCAGCTCTCCAGTGGTCTAAACCTGGATCACTCTGACATCGTCCCAACATTCCCAATGGGAGCTACATTTGGTGAACAATCCTTCATCCGAAATCTCTCTAAAATTTTATTAATATAGGTTTCCTGTGACAGACCCAAGATGCCTCGAAATTTGTCTCTATGGATCTTAATGCCAATGACATAAGATGCCTCACCCATATCCTTCATATCAAAACTTTTAGAGAGGAATTGTCTCACCTCATGTAGCAAACCCTTATCATTGGTTGCTAGCAAAAGGTCATCAAGAAAACAAATTTTACTCCCACTAACCTTCAGGTATATACATTGATCCATAATGTTTTATACAAAACCAAAAGAAGAAATTACACTATGGAATTTCAAATACCATTAGCGGGATGCTTGTTTTAAACCATACAATGAATTCTTGAGCTTGCAAACCAATTGCTCACCATGACTAGAGGGGAATTAATGAAGATGTGTTATTCGTGAAGAAGTGTTATCAATCATTAATGAAGAAGTGTTATTAATCATCATCTTTTAGTGCCAGTGTGAACATGCATTGAATCATATGTGACATTGTTTTGTAATTAATGCAGTAAAGACCATTAGACAAAATACCATTCCCAACATAATCAGATTTATAGAATAGACTGAAAGATTTTTCTGAAAAGTTTAAGGAATATCCAAAAGGTACAAGCCTTGAAACTGAAATCAAGTTTCTAGAAAACTTGGAACATAAAAGGTCTTTTCTGACTCCAAAACAAAACCACTACTTAAAGTTAAATAACATGTTCTCATAGCTTCCACATGCGAGCCCATCTTGTTTCCTGATAAGATGCTTTGCTCACTTCCCACTGGCTTCCTTAGGTTCTGCAAACCCTGCAAGGAATTCGAAATGTGAATTGTTGATCCAGAATCAATCCACCATGTGTTAATATTAACGTTAATCATATTAGATTCATAACAAACAAACGAGATTAAATTACCTTTGTCTGCAAGCCATTTCTGATATTTGGCGCATTCCTTCTTTATGTGTCCTTTCTTCTTACAGAAAAAACACTTGGAAACCTTCTTGATATCAGCTTGGGGAAGTGCTTTACCTTTCCCTTTCCGATTGGCTTGAGATTTGCCCTTTCCACGCGTTGCCAGCATTGCACTCTCTCCCAGTTCCATCTCCAGTCTCTCTTCTTCTTGAACACACATGGTCATGAGTTCATTAATTGACCATTTATCCTTATGTGTGTTGTATGAGATTTTGAAAGGTCCATATTGGTGCGGAAGGGTGTTCAGAATGTAGTGCACTAGGAAGGACTCCGATATTTCAACCTCGAGTTTCTTCAATTGAGCCACAGTGTCCCTTATCTGCATGATGTGCTCGCGCACACCTTTCACACTGGTGAGCCTTAGGGATGAGAATTTCATGATTAGGGTGCTTGCTAGTGCCTTGTCTGAAGAGACAAATTGTTCATCAATGGCCTTCAACAAGTCTCGGACCTTGTCATGCTGATCAACGGAACCTCGAATACCAGCTGAAATTTTAGTCTTAATGAACATCATGCTTAGACGATTGGATCGCTCCCATCGTTCATAAAGCGCGACGTCCGCTGCAGTGCTGGTATTAGTGAGTGCCGATGGTTCATCTTTCCTGATAGCATAATCTATGTCCATCCACCCTAAATGAAGGAGAATCCTCTCCTTCCAAATCTTGTAGTTATCTCCCTTAAGTTCAGGAATGTCACAACAAATTTCAGAGAAATTTGCAAGTTGTACTGCTGCATCAAAAGGATCACATGCTTATGTTAAAATTGAGGCTTAATAACTTTCATGTTTTACCAATGTAAATCATGCAAAAAAGAATCGAATCAAATGACATGAAAATTGCCTGTGGGCTAAATTTTCAATTCAAACAGACTCAATAAAACTTTATGAACTTTCATGTTTTACCAATGTAAAACATGCTAAAAAGAATTGAATCAAATGACATGAAAATTGCCTGTGGGCTGAATTTTCAATTCAAACAGATTCAATAAACTTTATGAACTTTCATGTTTTACCAATGCAAAACATGCTAAAAAGAATTGAATCAAATGACATGAAAATTGTCTGTGGGCTGAATTTTCAATTCAAACAGATTCAATAAACTTTATGAACTTTCATGTTTTACCAATGCAAAACATGCTAAAAAGAATTGAATCAAATGACATGAAAATTGCCTGTGGGCTAAATTTTCAATTCAAACAGATTCAATAAAACTTTATGATGATGCTAAAAAGAATTGAATCAAATGACATGAAAATTGCCTGTGGGCTAAATTTTCAATTCAAACAGATTCAATAAAACTTTAATGAACTTTTATGTTTTACCAATGTAAAACATGCTAAAAAGAATTGAATCAAATGACATGAAAATTGTCTGTGGGCTAAATTTTCAATTCAAACAGATTCAATAAAACTTTATGATAAAACTTATTAATTCATAACTCCTGTGGGTAGGTTATGAAATTTTATCCTAATTAATCACATAAATATAATAAAAATTCCTGTGGGATAAAATTTATTATATTCAGTGTAATTAATTACAATTTAATGTCTAAATAATCTTTATGTGATCTTGCCAATCAATATATAATTTTATTTAATTAAAGATGTTGTGGCTACTCTCTAATTAATTAAAATTACATGGATCACTAGACATTTATTTTTGTTGCGTAAACAAAACTTAACCAGAGAGAAAAATAATGTTTACTGAAAGGAGTTAGTCAAAATTACATTTTAATAAACTCCATATAACTGTAATATTTTTCCACTTTAACATTTAATGCTCTCAGTCTCTGGATTAGTAAAACATCAAAGTTTTAAATTGAAATCCACTGAATTGAGATACTTCCAAATGAGCAAAAAATGTAAATTTTACATTAAATATGTAATAAAAATTATAAATGGCTACTCTACCCTAACCCAATATCATATGATACAACATAGAATATTTAGAGTGCTGAAGTGACCCATTATGGTAAACCATATGATACGTGTATTATATTCCAAAACTAAAGTTGAGCAAGCCCCACATATTAAATTTCCAAAATGTTCATATTTCACCGAAAACATCATTATGGTGAAACATAAAAACGTTGCAGACTTGATTATTTTCAAATAGGCTTAAAGAACGCTTAATTCCAAGAGCATTAATTCAACAGCCTAGATTCATTGCATTCAGAATTGCAGAAATTCTTAATTCAACAGATCAGTCATTCTTTAATAGATTCCCTTAAAAAAAAAAAAAAAAAATCACCGCAACTGCCCGAATATGGAAAAGTTCACCTTCCAACACATCCCCATCCCCAATAAAAATGTAAGTAAACACGGGACCTCAATATCACACAAAATACATCATAAATCAATAGTATACTATGGCGGATTAATCGTTAACTTCAGATTTTAAATCAATAGTATACTTGGGTTAACTTCAGATTTTATTTCCCTCAAATAAAATCTTATACTAGTATACTTGCACAGAATTAACAGAAATAGTATCAGATTTTAATTCCCTCAAATAAAATCTTAATTTCTGGAAAATAAGAGGCCATTAACGTTGGAATATGTTCACAATTTCCACAAGCGATGACTAAAGAGGTATTAGAACATAGGATTTGAACCTTCACTTCACCTTTTAAAGTTTGGAGGCTTTCGTTTTTATTACTTTGTCATCATCAAGAATCAATGGGATTTGAATAGGCCTCTTAATTTTATACTCATGAAAGAATTATGTTAACAAATAACAAATAAGGCTCACAACATTCACCAATTGGAGCAGCACTATAAGAAACCAACCAATTGAGTATTCTAGTGAAGGGACACGGACAAAAGCATTTATAAAAATAAAATTACACACATGCTACAGATTCCAACAGTCGTCTTCCAACCTCCCGGACAAGATCAATTGGAAATGGACGGTAATCGTTTTTCCGTAGAAAATCATATAAGCTTGGCCCAAGCTTCTCAAAAACAATGCAAGTTTGAAATATGTTTTTCCCAAATTTAATCCCCACGGGCTCGTAAGCATTTACTACACTAACTTATGGAGGAATCAGCACGAACTTATGGAGGAAAGGGAACGGCAGCGCAGACGCTTTTAGATTAACAGTGTCATTCGTGAGTGAAAGAAACGGTCGCCATAAGGAAATATGGTTAAGGAATCACAGCCATGGTCATAACAAAGTCCGATAGCTCCATGAAATTGGGGCAAGCAATAATGTTATGTATGTCAAGGTGTGATCCCGTCAGATTTAAATAAGTTAAACTCTGATGTTCTGGACCCGGACATATAGGGTATTAAATCGCCTCATTGCTCCCATTTCATTGACTACCGAATATTACTTGAATGCTTAAAAACCAATAGAAGAAAGCATAAAAATGGCGTTCGCACTAATTAACCAGCGTAAAGAGAAAAGAGACACAGAACAAAGCCATATTTGAAGCTGATCCAAATCCGGGCAGCAGCCTATTAATTGGAATTTTTATGCGATTCGAAAGCAAAACAATGAATGCACACAACGCACACCAAGGCAGAGATATATGCTAAGGCTCTGATACCAAATGTTAGACATTCTACAGTTTTAACAATGATTCTGCATGCGGAATAAACTCAAAGAATCATTAAACCTTATTGCCCAGGGATACGAGTTACCTCCAGCCATTGGTGATGTATTGATGCAGGCCACAGTCCACAAGCTTCTTCTTCAGCACTCCAGCTTCTGTCCAAGCAAAAGAACACAAAATTCTGAAGGCACTTCCGAGCTCTGCTATCTCAGCTAGATGGTGTAAAACTGAAGGGGGTTGAGATATGAGCTTGGGGACCAACAGATGAACATATAGCTAAGCTTCCATCAAGCTTCTAAATGCTATGTGTTAGAAAAAACCACAAATCAAGGTAGAGATGAGATCAGAGTAATGGACCACTTTAGTAGCTCCCAATTATAAATTTAGTAATTGCAGTTGATTTTTTTTTTTTAACTTAAGGAAACTACTGCAGTTGGTTTCCATAAGTTAAGAAAAGCTGCAACTCCATAAATCAAGGTAGCTTTTGTGTAAAATCAATGGAGCTTAACAATTGAATCATTGCAATTAAAAACCTTCCTCCACCAAAATCCAAGAAGGAAATTCAATCCTTAATGGGTAAGATCAATTTTGTGCGAAGTTTTGTTAATGATTTTGCTAAGATAGCCAAGCCTATCCATAACCTGACTAAGAAAAATCAGGAATTTAAGTGGAATTATTCTGCTCAATAGGTCTTTATGAAGATCAAAGAAACTATTGCATTTGCTCTTGTCTTAGCCAAACTATATTTCACTAAAGAATTTGTTATTTATACTATTGCCACTGAAGAATTTGTCTCCAGAATTCTCATGCAAAAAAGTGATCTAGGGAAAGAACATTGGATTTCTTTTATGAGCCAAAGTTTATCTTATGAAGAGTTTGAGTATTCTTCAATTGAGAAACATATATTTTCACTGGTAAAAGCAATAAAAAAATTTAGACATTATATTCTTAGAAAACATACACAGGTTAAGGTCCCTTTTCCTGTTGTTATATTTTTATCGTCACAAACTCTTCTTTCAGGGAATCTTGCCCACTAGTTGGCCAATATTCAAGAATATGATTTGACCATTTCAACCTACAATACTATGAAGAGACACAACTTAGAACTGCATCTAGCACAATATCCCGAGGCAAGTATTTCAACTGATGATGATGAGTCATTATCTTCCTTGCTCTAAGTCAATGAGTAGTCAATTGATGTAGCATACCACCCTTGGTATAGAAACCTCATCTTTTATCTTCAAAACAAAAAATGTGCAAAATATCTGGATAAATTTCAATGTAGGCATTTACGCTTAGATTCTTCCAAGTATTTGATTCTAAACACAACATTGTATCAAATATCTTATGATGGATTATTATTGAAATGTATAGATGATAAGTCTGCTGCTAAATTACTATCAATTTCTCATGGTTCTTCTCAAGAGGATTTACACATAGGAGGCCATTTTGCAGCTAAAGCCACTGTTCATAAAATCCTCAGATCTTGTTTTTTTTTGCCTACAATATTTACTGACAGTTATAAGTATGTGAAAATATGTAAATATTGCCAACAAGCAACAGGAAGAGAAAGATTTCATGCTCTACCTCTCTTCCCTGTAATTCCAGAATTCCTATTCACTAAATGGGGATTGGATTTTATTGGGCCTATAAATCATCCTTCTTTTGTAGATCACATAATTTTTATCTTGACTACCACTGATTATTTCACCAAATGGTCAGAAGCTATCCCTTTGAAAAATGCACATGATGAACAAGTGATCGAGTTCTTAGAGGATAACATTTTCTCACGCTTTGGATTACCTCTCGAATTGATCTTTGATAACAGACATGCTTTCATTTCTGCTCATTTCACTCGATTTTGTGATCAATTTCACGTTAAGCATTTGAAATCATCAACATATTACCATCAAGGTAATGGTTAAGCCAAATATACCAGAAAAAATCTAATCAAAATTCTGAAGAAACTAATGAATGACAAACCGCGTATCTAGCATACTATGTTAAAATTTGCATTATGGGGAGATCGTACAGTCCAACGCAAGTGCCTCCCCTTTCCAACTTATCTATGGGAAAGAAGCAATTCTTCCCACTGTATTAGAGTTTTTATCTCTTTGTGTAACTGTACAAGCTGAAGAGTTAACCTCTAATAGCATTCCTCAAAGATTCCCGACTTTTCTGGCCTTAGAAGAGTAGGAAATTCATTCCTTAGAAAATCTGCATAGAAGAATGAGAACAATTAAAAAATACTTTGACAAGAAATTTAAGAATGTTAATTTTTTTGTTGACCAAAAGGTCCTTCTATGAGACGTAACTCACTCTCATAAGGGAAAACACCACAAATTTCATAAATTATGGATTGGCCCCTTAAGAATTTCCGTTGTGGTCAGACCTAATACTTATCTCCTTCAAGACCTCAATGATCCTCTCTTTCCTTACAACACTAATGGCTCACACCCGAAGCCATTCGTGGAAGGAAAATCAAAATAATTCATCTTAATCAGATCATCACTATGTACATAGTTCTCCTGTTATTGTTTTCCTTTGATTTTATCATGTTTCACTTCTTCTTTTTTAACCTTTCTAACTTTTGATT
This sequence comes from Pinus tabuliformis, assembly GCA_031772625.1. Lineage (NCBI taxonomy): Eukaryota > Viridiplantae > Streptophyta > Pinopsida > Pinales > Pinaceae > Pinus > Pinus tabuliformis. Next base: position 528,482,607 of record CM062819.1, on the reverse strand, counting down.
TTCTTCTACAGTTTACTTGTTGTCTACAATATTTTGCAAATTTTATGTTTTTGAAATAGTTGAAGTATGTTTACTACTAATCGTCTACTAAAACGATCAATAAATCCTATTGGAAACATATCCTTTGGCAAGTAATAATTATTAAGGGCAAATTCTTATATAATATTTCCGATGAACTTTTAAAAGCACTATTTTTTGAAAAAGGCATTCTTGCAATAAAATCTTTTGCGGAAAAGACAAGTATTCCTCCTCCTTATCAATATAGACACAGTCCTTAAATTGTTTGATCTTATCATCACCTACATAAGTCACTACAAGTTTTGTCTCTCAATCCCATTTATTTCTGCCCATGCTTCCTTTCCCCTGAACAACCTGCAACCTTCTCTTTCACAGTGACTTCTATTCTGCATAACCAAAGATTAAGAGTCCTAACTCGCTTTGTGAGTCTCCTTGTGAAGTCACCAATGTTGATGACAATCAACACTAATTTCACTCGTAAACCATTGTGTATTTAAAATTAATCCCTCCTTATTATTGTATGTTATATTTGATTTTCAATTAAAGACCTAATAAGTAGGACCCCTCTCTTATAAGAAAATGTTTTGGCCACAATGACACTACTTCTAAAATCAAGTCTATCTTCCTGGAGAGGATGCTTCATTGGATGACCATTAGCTTATATGAAAAGGTTAAAGATATATATATTATATAGGTCTCTAACATCAAAGTAAGGTCAAGTTTATGTATTGGTTGGGAACCACATTTACATCACCTATATTTTTGGTTGGATATCATGTTTTTTTATAACACTTTCATGTTATTTGGTTATACTATACATATTTATATTCATTTTGGAAGGGTTTGAACGATGTTGGGTTGAAATCTATATACATGTGGCACACTTTATTAGGTCTAGTGTTAATAATACAATTCAAACATCAAAGGTGGGACTATGGTTGCGAATGAGCATTGTGCCAAAAGGTTTATATGTCAAGACTGTGGGTTAGTTGTAAAGCTTATGCTCATGTAATGAGAGACACAACTATGATTATGTACAAATTATGAGTTTATGCATTTTATGATTATGGTTTCACGACATTAACATGGGTGTTCGCATTTCTTGTTAAAGTCATTTTTCATAACCCTTTGGAATTGTTGGTTTGTGGTATATATATATATATATCTATATATATATATATATATATATACTGGTTTTTGAAGGAACTCATACATATGAGGCACATTTTAAGTGTAAATAAAGAAATTCAATTTTTTTAAAGGTATGACTATAACAACAGATGAATGTCGAGCTAAGGGGACTTACACATTAGAATGTGAGGTTAATTAGTTTCAATTTAATTCATAAATATAGTGAGGCCTAATTGAATGATAATGAGGGTCCCTCCTATTAGTGTATAATCCTTAATTTACGAAAAATTTTAAGCCAAACTTTAAAATTCTCTCCCCTTAACCCTAATCACAGTGATTAGAAAAAAAACTAATATAATTCATTGAGATTGGAAATTGTCAAAAGTACTTGCTACCTCTTTAAAAAGAGGAGAGATCTATGAAGATGGGAGAGAGATATTTGTGAAGAGAGGTATGCTACAACAAAATTAGGTTGTTCTTTATTCCTCTGATTTTATTTTCTGAAAGTTAGAGAGTTGATCTTAATGGTGACAATAGTTCTAACTCTAAAGGAGAGATCAATTTAGGTGACTTCCCTCAATCATTCAAGGATTTTTGAAGGTATCTTGTCTATTTTTTGATCATTTATTTATTGTTATGAAGGTCTCATTTCTATTTTATCAATGCTAACAATGATCTTCTTGCAGAAACCAGGCTGCCCACTCACTTAAATTGCTTGAAGGATCATTATGTTGTCATTTTTATTGAATTTCCTTGGATGTTGTATGTGAGTTAGTACATTGTAGTAGTCTGAGTCTTTGAATTGGTCAATGGTCTTCGCAAAGACCTGTTGTTGATATTTGACTATTATTTTAATAAAACATGTATGGTATTTTATGCAATCTGTATATTTACATACCTCTCACCTTTTATTAAGTTTGTCTACTATTTTTTACAACTTATGCTCTACCGGATTTTAAGGTTTCGGTCAATAACCCTTACTAGCACGTTGTTATTTAAATCTTATTTTTCTTTTTTTACCATCATTAATTGCTCATCATGTTGCAATTATATGTTCATAAATGTATATATTTATTTTCTTTTATGTTTTCATCTAATGCTCAACAAATAAAATAAAATAAAAATAGAATTCTCCTTTTTACTTTATATATATTGAGAAATTTGTCTCATTTTCTTATTATGATAACAAGATTCAAGGAATTGTATAGTTTAGTTTGTCCAACTTTAACCAGAATTATTAACATATTTTGGTGACCATACTAGGGAGTATGTTCCTCAGTTTTCACTAAATCCTGATCTATTCATGGCTAGATGATCACTTGAACAAGTTTGAATATTAGCTCCCAATCAATCAACCACTCACGAATCATTACCTTATATTTTCTAATGTTCGGTTTTAATTTATGACTATTCACTCCAATGTACAACTTGGTTTAATTCCTCAACTAAATGATCAACAAAATATTACCAGTTCCTTGCTTGAATATATTTTGAACAACACTTCCAAAATTTAGTAATTGAATCATGATTGGTTTGTAATAGCCTGTGAGACTAACAAAGTTGATCAACGTGAGCTTCTCCTTATTCAAGAATGAGAACGTGAATGCCAATGCATGCATGATTTTCGTCACTACTCTTGCATGAGTAGTGAAATCCAAAGCTCTCGATGTCTTAGAGGTGATAGTCCTGAATACACTCCTATCAATGAAATTCAACGTTGTAGGATCATCTTAGATGTAGAATACCATCGAAGGTTCCTCCAAAGCCTTACTAGTTCTTCTCAAACTTTTTCACCCGCCAGAAAAATCATGTCTGGGACGCAAAGTCAACCTTTAAGTCGCTCCCAGGGTTCCACCTCCTTGGGGTCATCTTCTTCTAGTTTCGGTTCAATTGAAACCCTATCTATCTCTATTGGATCCATCGATTCTTCTTTCAATCCACATCCATCAATTAGAACCCCTAATAAAGTTATCAGGAAATTCGAACTCTTCCAGTTTGAAGAAGATGATAATACCACTCTCTGGCACATTCAATCTCCTCTAAACCTTGCTCCTACAAACACGCCTCTTCCCAAGTTTAAGGATCATTTACCCAAATTCTTTGTAGATGGTACGATTACCACTAATGAGAATCTAATCACTTTTTCAAATGCTTGCCACAATATTGGGGCAAATGATAACGATACTTGTATGAGATTATTTGTTAACTCCTTAGCTAGTAAAGTTGCCACTGATTTCTTTGAATTTCCTTCAAAAGATTTTAATACCTGGGATGAGCTTTGTTACTGGTTCAAGTCTACTTATGGGGAAACATGAAATCCTATTGATTTATTGCATGACTATAATAATGTTTCTTTCCTAAAAGGAGAAAATATTAAGAGTTTTAACCTATGCTTTACTAAGCTTTATAACCAGATTCTCGGAATCATTTTCCCCCATAATCATACTGCAATGATGCATTACTATAGTGCATTTCCTCCTATCTATTGTCAGTGGCTTGAAGAAAAGAATGCTACCCGTTTGGAATCTACTTTGTAATTTTTTTTAGAATATGAAGAGAAACTTAGGAGAAAACGTGTCCCTCTTGAAATTCAAACTAACCAAACTGATATGACCTCAAACTTGCAGCTTATGCAAGACATGGGCAATAGGTTAATCTCATGTGAACATAGGTTGAATTCACAATTACAAAACCTTGCTCCTGGACATACTCACATAGCTCAACAAGATTATCATCCTCCTACCCTTCTTTCATGACCATGGTGTGATTTTTGCGAAGATTATCATGATGGTAAAAACTTGTCAAGTACGTCAAGCTACTAGAAAAATCACCTTTCGTAATAAACCTGACCCTAAAGTAGTTAATATCGATTGGGATGATGAGTATTATGTTATATCCATTGAGATAAGAAACACATATAGAACTCAAATGGCTAAAGAACAATCCACCAAACAATTGTTGAACAAAAGACCCTCAAATCATATTCACAATTGCCCATTTGTAAATAATTCCACTTCAAACCAACATGTACATTCTTCTCCCTCCTCTTCTTCCACTCCCTTGCCTAGATTCAATATCCTCAATCAAATGGACAATATAAAATCTGATGTTTCATTACTTTACCTGGCCACAATCCCTGAGCAACAAAAACAGTTAAAAGCATTCCTTGAAGGGAAAATTCCTGCATCGATCAATTACGTAGAAGTTCAATCAGAAAATTCAAGTCAAGAAGAAATTTTTGCTGCCAATAATCCATTTGCTCCTTTCAGAACCCCTCCTTTCTATGTATCAATGAAAATTTATGACAAAATCACTCATTGTTGTCTCATAGATGGAGGATCTGGTCCAAATGTTATGCCCAAAATCATTATGGAAGAATTAGGATTATAATGCACTGATGATACCCCTGGGAAAATCATAGGCTTCAACAATTCTCTATAAGAGTCTATAGGTACTATCAAAGACATTACTTTATTCATATGTTCCCATCCCAAACTTAGAACAACTTGTAACATACAAGTAGTCGACATGCTCGTCTCAAATTACTCACTCATACTTGGTAGAGATTGGCAAGTTTGAACTAGTGGATATCTAACACTTGAAGGGACACATATGACCATTCCAAAGAACACTAAAAATATCATCGTATTACAGGAAGCACGTATCTCTCCTTACATCAAAGGATTGCCTCAAACACATGTCAAATATATCAAAAAAGGCATGGGTTTCTATTCTCTTTTTATAGAGGATGATATTCTCCTTTCGTTAGAACCAAATTTTGATGACCAACTTTGGTATCTGCATTTTGATGGTGCCTCATCCTGCGAGGGAAATGACATAGGAATTCTTCTATACTCATCTCAAGGAAAGCTATATCAATATGCCTATAGACTTGAATTCAATTACACCAATAATGTAGCTGAATTCGAATCCCTCCTCCTTGGAATTGAGCAAGCTCTCACTTCAGGCTACAAATTCCTAACTTCCTACGGTGACTCTGAACTTATTGTTAATCTTGTCAAGAATATTTACTCTCCTAATAACAATATTATCAAACGTTATGCTCAAGTAGTCTGGGAAAATATTTCTTTTCTAGATGCATTTAATATTACACATGTCTGTAGGGAATTGAATGCTTAGATGATCGACTTGCTTCCTACACTTCTATCATTTCACGTCATACTCTTCCTGATAGACCTAACTGTATTTTCCAATCATTATATAGGCCTCACCTCCAAATAAAGAGGAGGATTGGAAAGTCTTCGAAGATGATGAAATTATATCTGCCTTCCTCCAGAATCAACTTGACGATAATCATCAAATTATCCCTTCAAAAGACAAAAATTCCCTCTTGGTCTCTCTCCTCTAGAATATTCATTTTCTCCTAGTGAAATCCTCACATAAAAAACCAACCATATGGTGGAATAAAAATTAAATATTGGTGAAACCGTCCCAATTAACATTGGTACTAATGATGATCCTAAAATATTACAGATTGGAGCCCAATGTTCTAATAAGGAAAAAGAGAAATTTGTTTCCCTTTTTAAGGAATTGTCGAATGTCTTCAATTGGTAATATAAGGATATTCATGGTTTTGATCCTAGTATTATACAACATGATATTCCTATCAAACCAGATGTGAAGCCAGTTAGACAAAGACCTGTTAATCCTGCCCTTGAAGCAACCATCCGAAAGGAGATAGAAAATATGTTGAATACAACTCTAATTTTTCTTATGAAGTATTCAGAGTGGGTAGCCAACCTGGTCCCAGTTAGAAAGAAAAATGGGGATATTCTCCTTTGTGTTGATTATAGGTATTTGAACAAAGCTAGTGTGAAGGAAAATTTCTCCTTGCCAAATATGGACCAAATTTTACAATAAGCCATTGGGTCTCAAATGATGCCACTCGTAGATGGATTCTTCGATTACAATCAGATCTTCCTTAAAAAGGATGATAAGTTCAAAACCACCTTTACAACATATTGGGGTACCTTTGCTTATGAACGTATGCCATTTGGCTTAATTAATGCAGGTGCCACCTTTCAAAGGGCCATGCAATTGGCTTTTGACGACCTCATCGAGAATATTATTCAAATCTATCTTGATGATATGATTGTTTACTCCAAGCACCGATTTGATCACTTTGACAACATGAGACGTGTTCTCTTACGATGTTGATGCTTCAACATTTCCCTTAATCCTAAGATATTTATCTTTGGTGTCACAACTAGGAAACTATTAGGACATATTGTCTCGAAAGCAAGCATTAGCATTGACCCCGATCGAATCACTATAATTAAAAACCTTCCTCCACCAAAATACAAGGAAATTCAATCCTTAATGGGCAAGATCAATTTTGTGCGAATTTTTTGTAACATCCTCGGTTAAAGTTCCATGTAATAAAGGATAATAAAGGAAAAAAGAGTAAGATCGAGGTCATGGGACATGTATTCCAAGTTGAATGTTGGGCAAGCATTACAGTAGGCATCACTTGTGGTTTATTAATGGATATGGAAATTAGCAAAGGTAAAGAGACGATAATTGGAAAATGAAGGAAAAGGGAGGCATCAATGATAAAAAGGCATCAAAGAAATAATTCACAACTTTTGTTGGTTTAGCTTTTGGCTCTCTTACACTCTTGCACACTTAGAGCATTCTTGGAGCACTTTAGCATTCACTTGGATTTGGAAAAAGCAAGCAAGCAATCAAATGAAGGAAAAAGACAAGAAAGGAAAGCAAAGGGAAATTAAGGAAAAGGTTGGATCAACAAATTCAACATGAGGATTTTGCAGGTAACAGGTTGCATGTGTGATTTCCTAGATGAGGTGTGAATGCATGGTAGATGCATTTTTTTTATTTTCTATCATTAGCATGGTTTATGCCTAGAATGACAATGTTTTTAGTCTTGCCTTGCCATTTCCTGGATAGCCATGGTGTGATGGGATTCATTCTTGGTTGAACTTTGGATTGTCGAAAGATTTTGGATTCGGGTGATGTGGTCTCAGGAAAATTCCCAAGGGTTGGGGGTGTAGATGGTTTTCTCTGGGAATCCCTCGATAGGTGGGTGGAGATAGGCGAATTCCTCAAGGTATGGTGAAGGAATTTTGAGGCATCCAAACTTGGTTTGGTTTTGTGATCTCAAGAATGGTTTAGGTGAGATCATGATAGCATGAGGGTGGAGGTGATTTAACCTTTGGATTCCCTGTTTGTTTATGTCGTGGTTTATCCCATGAGATCCCACATTCATGCTTGGAATATGGAATGGGGGTGATTGGCTTAAAGAAATATTTGGTTCAGCCCAATCTATAGTTGGATGGTATATGGAATTCTCTGCCTTGGTTGTATTTTGCATATGTAATATAATATATTTTCCTCATTATGGTTTTTGAGCACATGTACTTGTTATTATGTCGATTATATGGCAGATTTGTCATGGTTCCTATTCTGGTTATATGTCAGTTATTTGTGCAGTTCTATGACGTGTTCTAACTATGAATCTTGTCCATGTTTTGATAAGTAATTAATGGTTAATTAATGCATGGGCTAACACGTGTTATTGCATATATCTTGAGAGGGAATTAGACCTTCTTGGTGATTCTCAGATGAAGTTTAGACTCTTATGATCAGATATGCATTCATGACCTGTAGCTCTCATGTTTGTCATAGGTTTAACAAAATGTTTGTTATGGATTAGAAATCTTTGGGTCAATTTCTTTCTTGAGTTTTTATTGGTTGGATTTATCATTACCTTTGATTACATTCTGGAAAGTTATAGGCAGTTTTGGGCAGTGGTCTCGAGGCTAGCCTAAAAAGGTGGCACAAATCTCGGAACCGCATGCTCAGAAGTTGAGTTTTTGGGTCATAAACACGTGGAATAAGGCATATGCATGCGATTGGGACCTCATCACCACACCCATGTTTTTTTTTGCATGTGATTGGGTTTTTAGTTCAATGAAAAGAGGTTCTAGCTTAGGGATTGACTACTTGGGGTGCTTTGCAGCTCATGAGTGGCCTGTAGTCTCTGAGGAAAGTCAATTTATTATTGGTTTGTTAGCCCCACTTCCATAACTAGAACTTTGAGGTCGGGTCATGTCATAGTAGCAATCAACCTTACATTTATTAAGGAATTTAGACTTCTGTGATCCATAACATTGTTTAGTAATCTTCGGCAAAATCACATAATCAATCTTTTGTCGACGCGTTTCGAACCAACCAGTGTGGTTCATCGTCAGGACAAGTTGAAGAACTGATCTGGCTTAGCTTGATTAAATAGAGTGTGCAGAGACTCCAACGGCTATATTGCAACGGCTAATTTTGACCTGATGATCAAAGTCAAACTAATAATTCTATTATTAATATAATAATACTAGTTAATTGGATAATATAATAAATTTAAAATATAAGGGTCATTATATCTATATAATTAATAAAAACTTATATTTTTTATTATTCTTAAATTATTTAATTACAAATAAATAGTGTTAATATTACTATTAATCTAAGAATTTAGTTACAATGGTAATGTTTATATTATAATGGTCATTGTGGTAAATTAATAATGGTAAACAAATTATAAAGGTCCTATATTTATTATTATAAATAAATAGTATTAAATTATTATTGTTCTTAGACCAAAGAAATATAAAATAAATTTTAGTTACAATAGGTAAAAGTTTAAACCCAATAAATCATTTTAATTTAATATTAAATGTAAAGGCCCATTCGGAAATAAATTAGTAAGTACTATACAATAATCTATATATATATATATATATATATATTTTTTTTTATTTTTTATTTTTTTTTCTTCTTACTAATTTATAGTTCTAATATTATTAAAAACAACAAATAAATGGTATTTTAGTTAAATCATTAATATTCCTAGAATATAGGAATATTAATGATTTAACTAAAATACCATTTATTTGTTGTTTTTAATAATATTAGAACTATAAATTAGTAAGAAGAAAAAAAAAAAAAAAAAAAAATATATATATATATATATATATATAGATTATTGTATAGTACTTACTAATTTATTTCCGAATGGGCCTTTACATTTAATATTAAATTAAAATGATTTATTGGGTTTAAACTTTTACCTATTGTAACTAAAATTTATTTTATATTTCTTTGGTCTAAGAACAATAATAATTTAATACTATTTATTTATAATAATAAATATAGGACCTTTATAATTTGTTTACCATTATTAATTTACCACAATGACCATTATAATATAAACATTACCATTGTAACTAAATTCTTAGATTAATAGTAATATTAACACTATTTATTTGTAATTAAATAATTTAAGAATAATAAAAAATATAAGTTTTTATTAATTATATAGATATAATGACCCTTATATTTTAAATTTATTATATTATCCAATTAACTAGTATTATTATATTAATAATAGAATTATTAGTTTGACTTTGATCATCAGGTCAAAATTAGCCGTTGCAATATAGCCGTTGGAGTCTCTGCACACTCTATTTAATCAAGCTAAGCCAGATCAGTTCTTCAACTTGTCCTGACGATGAACCACACTGGTTGGTTCGAAACGCGTCGACAAAAGATTGATTATGTGATTTTGCCGAAGATTACTAAACAACCTTACATTTACTGTAGGAGTTTATAAAAGTGGGTAAATGTGGGAGTGGTCGTTTATAGATTGGTATCAGAGCTTCTAGGTTCAAACACTTGAATTAGATGGGCTAAATGCATGTGATCATGCATGCATTTTAGTTGTTATATGTTCGCCACGAACGCATGTAGGTGCTTCTTGTTATGAACATCATGACCTGGTTCATGTGCACAGTTAGTGTTACATTTTCGCGTCATCATACATGATGATTATGAGGATTGAGATGATGTTATGATGTTGATATATATATATATATATATATATATATATATATATATATATATATATATATATATATATATATATATATATTGTTAGGGTCCCACCCTAACCCCCTTATTTATGTAATAGGATCGAGTCATAGTTGTAGTTAAGTAAAGATTCAATAAAGCCCATATTAATAATTGTAAGTGGTTAACCCGCATTTAATGAAGGGACCACAGTTAGTTGCAAATGGGCCATGGTATTAGATAGATGGTATTAATAAGAACCATGGTATTGCCCCATGGTATTGCATGTATGAATCCTATATAAAAGATAGAGACTCCCCTCGAGGAGAATCGTGTCTTATTTTGTATTTAGCTCAGCTCTATTGGAGGTCACCCCCTCGAAGAGGCAAGTGAACATTGCTTTCTAAATAATAAAATACTTGTTGTTATTTCTCATTGTTCTATGTTCTGGGTATATTTCTTCGCATATTTGGTATTTTGGTATCGTCTTGCAGGTTAAGAGCATAACAAGTGGTATTAGAGCGCTTTCTAAGGCCGGTGGGATCTCAAATTTTTAGCAAAAAAAAATTTTGGCTAGAGACGTGTTCCGGCGTCTTTAAACCATGGGATCTGTCATTGAGCGCATAAACCTGCAGATTTGGAGAGGCATGCACGCAGGAAATACAAGAGGTGGTCACGCTTGTTGGACTCCCTTGTAACCCCTGTGGGTACCCCTTCGATTAGTAGCGCATTAGACAGAACCGCGCACAGACTGTCTTCCAAGTACCCTCTGGGTATATCGAAAGCCCCCTATCTCCCTTGAAACCTCGCCATAGATAAACCGTCGGTTGTCTTGCTGCTACAGTACACCGAGAACAGCACTCGGAGAGATTACTCGCGCGTACGATAGGGTAGTCGGGTTGTACGGCTAAGGGTATGGTTGATCCTCCTTGGTTAGTGCCCTGAAAAATTGGGCTGAGTACTACTGTCAGACCCTTATGTATATTGTGATCTATAGCACCTGACACTCCTGGAGACCATAGTTCCCTTCTCTATCTCTGGATCACGCATAATCTTTGCCAGATCAGCTCTCACAAGTGGGGTTTTTGTCGTAGCAACAGCAATCAGTTCTGCCGTTCAAATCTATCAGATCAGCCATTTGGATCTCTCAGATCCATCAGATCCGTCATCCAGATCTGAGTAGTTGTGTGGGTTCTTATACCTAGGCGTGCTTTTCGCAGAACTTTTGGCAGCATTGACATTTATGGGATTCGGCTACTGCAGTATAGAGTCTGAGACCCCCCGAGGCACTTATTGGTGACTTAGCCCTTCAGAATCAGGACGACGAGCTGAGCAAGGTGGTACCATTCAATTGTTAGTGCCAAAAAAAATTCGGGCGGTCCAAAAATTTCAAGTACATTGAATCGATGCATGGTAGAAACTAGAGCTCAAGCTATGGCAAATGAGAGAATCGACAAACTTGAATCAACATTGAACGAGGTTGTGTCACTGCTGCAGAACTTGAATACAACATTCTCTAAGGGCAAGGGGGAGGTACGCGAGGAGGCCTATATTGGCAATGAAAACAGTGAGGGTGAGTCTAGCCAGTCACTTCACCTCTTTGGCACCCACCAACAATCCCATCCGCGACCACCCAAGCTGGACATTATAAATTTGATGGCTCTCACCCAGCCGCAAGGATAGCACAAATGGAGCAATATTTCACTCTGAATTACATCGTGGATAATGCGACTCAGCTTAGTGTGGGTATCATGTACTTGGACAATGAAAGATGGCAATGGTGACAATGGCATCAACGTTGCTATGGAAGGCCCTTGACTTGGGAGACATTTAAAAAATCTCTTATGGATCGCTTTGACCATGAATCTGACTTTTTGGGTCGTCTCACTAAGCTCCAATAGACAACAACAGTGAATGAATATATTACAGCCTTTGAATCCTTAGCTTTCCGCACTGGAGGTCTACAAGATGAGTTCTACACGGAATCAGTGGTCTTAAAGAAGCCATACAAGCCCATGTCCGACTGCACCACCCTAGCTCATGGCTGCATGCTTGCAGGATAGCTCGTGAAGTAGAACGTGCATTAGTGGCCCAGTCCAATCGCCCAAATTTCATCGCCAAGGGTCACCCCCCACAGGCTCAAAGCACTACCCAAACACTCAAGGTTCAAAAGGTGTCACCAGCAGAAATGGCAGAAAGAAGAAAGCAAGGATTATGTTACTACTGTGATGAGAAATACTCCCCCGGGCATAAATGCAAGGAGCCCAAATTCTTTCAAATTGATGCTATTGATCATAGTTCATCGGAGGAAGCCCCACCACTTGACGAACCAGAGGAGGAAGAAGAGGACAACCAGCCGGACAATGTACCTGAAGAACCAGTTATCTCACTACATGCTTTGGCAGGGATTTCTTCGCCTCAAACTCTCAAAATCAGAGGTTTTATTAAGCATCGCCTAGTAGTAGTCTTGATTGATAGTGGAAGTACACATAATTTTATCCATCAAAGAGTCGCGGAAGTAGTGCATTGTCTTATTTGAGCAGTTTCTAGCTTCCAGGTCCAAATTGTTGATGGGGGAACAATGAAATGTGAAGGCCGCTGTGAAAATGTCAAACTTCAAATGGGGGATTATCAGTTAAAGACCCACATGTTTGCCATACACATGGGAGGGTGCGACATTGTCCTCGGTGTTGAATGGCTTCGCACACTTGGCCCAATCACAATGGATTTCCAGGAGTTATATATGAGCTTTAAGCAGAACAACCACACACATACCCTCCGCGGACTCCAGGCGAGAGCTCCCTCTATCATCAGCTCACATCGGATGGAAAAATTGTTAAAAAAGGGCCACCATGGAGTTATAGCTCAATTTAATGCCATCCAGGCCTTCGAACCCAATTCTCTTCATATTCATCCTAAGATGCAACAGATCTTAAATAACCATCTGCCAGTCTTTGACAAGCCTCATGAGCTTCCTCCCTCAAGAGGGGAACATGATCATAGCATCACTTTGGTCCCAGGGGCCCAACCACCAAATGTGCACCCATATAGATATCCATTCGCCCAAAAGAATGAAATAGAAAAAATAATCAAGGAACTTTTGGAAGCATGCGTCATTCGTCCCAGCATTAGTCCTTATTCATCACCGGTGGTCATGGTGCTCAAGAAAGATGGGGAATGGCATATGTGTCCAGACTTCAGGGCCCTTAATAAGTTGATAGTCAAAGATAAATTTCCCATCCCGGTTGTCGATGATTTGCTGGATGAACTAAATGGGGCTCAATTCTTTACTAAGTGTGATCTTCGCTCAGGCTACCACCAAATTCGCATGAAAGAAGTCGACATTCCAAAGACTGCTTTCCAAACTCATGAAGGCCATTATGAGTTCCTGGTCATGCCATTCAGTCTTTGTAATGCCCCATCCACTTTTCAGAGCCTTATGAACCACCTGCTCAAACCATATCTCAGAAAATTTGTCCTTGTTTTCTTTGATGACATCCTCATCTACAGTCGCACCTAGGTCACACAGCATGTAGATCTGCTCTTGCAACTCCTCTGCAAGCATAAATTATTTGTCAAGATTTCCAAGTGTTCTTTTGGCATGGAAGAAGTTGAGTATTTGGGCCACATTGTGGGGCGTGAAGGTGTCAGGGTGGACCCCAAAAAGATCCAGGCAATGCAGGATTGGCCTCAACCTAAGACCTTGAAGAGCCTGAGAGGATTTTTGGGTCTCACGGGCTACTATCACAAATTTGTCCGCAATTATGGTCACATTGCTAGGCCCCTCACTCAACTCCTCAAGAAAAATTCATTCCTCTAGAATGATGAAGCACAATAGGCCTTTACAGCTCTCAAACATGCCATGTGTTCCACTCCAATCTTAGCACTACCCGACTTCACCAAATCTTTTGTGATTGAATGTGATGCTTCGGGTACGGGTATTGGGGTGGTCTTAATGCAGGAAGGTCGACCCTTGGCCTTCACGAGCCAATAACTAAGTGGGAAGAATCTGGGACAATCTACCTATGAGAAGGAGATGATGGCCATCTTACATGCAGTAGATACCTGGCGACCATACTTATTGGGGTGACATTTCCAAATCCGCACAGACCATCAAAGCCTTAAATATTTTTTAGAGCAACGCCTATCCTCACCACAAAAAAATAAATGGCTCGCCAAAATGCTGGGATATGATTATGAGATAATTTACAAGAAAGGGCGCGAAAATATTGTAGCAGATGCATTATCCCGCCAATTTGAGGAGGAAAGTACCCTGCTCACAATTTCCCTTCCCATTCTAGAATGGATTGAAGAGGCTCGCAAGGAATGGTTTTCACATCCCTAACTCTCCCAACTCATTACTCAATTGCAGGCGAATCCAAATTCCACAGCGGGCTACTCGTGGCAGGATGAGATTCTTCGCTACAAGGACAGATTCGTAATATCACCAACATCCACCCTCAAAAGCCACATTTTGGCGGAGTTGCACTCATCTCCCACTGCAGGACATTCAGGCTTTCAGAAGACGTATGCTCGCACTCGAAGATCATTTTTTTGGACAAGCATGAAAAAGGACATTCTTACTTTTGTAGCTGAATAAGATGTATGCCAGCGCCACAAAGGAGAAACAGTGAAATCCCCAGGCACATTACAGCCATTGCCCATCCCGGCATCAATCTGGACGAAGGTTTCTATGGATTTCATTACGGGTCTTCCAAAGTCAGGAAATAAGTCAGTCATCATGGTGGTTGTGGACATAATTTCTAAGTATGCTCATTTTTGTGCCCTACCCCACCCTTTTACACTGACTTTGGTCGCTCAATCTTTCATGGATCAGATCTTCAAATTGCATGGCATGCCCACTTCCATTATGTTTGATCGTGACCCGGTCTTCACTAGTAACTTTTGGCAGGAACTCTTCTGGCTACAAGGTACACAACTACAACTCAGTACTTCATATCATCCACAAACTGATGGTCAAACTGAAGCAGTCAACAAATGTCTGGAAACCTACCTTAGGTGTTTCACTTCAGAAAAGCAACATCTCTAGGTACAGTGGTTACCTCTAGCTGCATGGTGGTATAACGCCAACTATCATGCCACCACCAAAATGACTCCATATGAAGCAGTTTATGGTCAACTCCCTCCTTCCCCTACTTCTTATATCAAGGGATGCTCGAAGGTACAAGCAGTGGATCAACTCCTATGGAACCGCACAACCATTCTGGCCCATCTTAGAGAGAATCTTCATCAAGCTCAAAACTGCATGAAGCAACAGGTAGATCAACATCGCTCAGAACATCAATTTCAAGAAGGGGATCAGGTATTTTTGAGGCTGCAACCATATAAGCAAACATCACTCAAAGACAAGGGTTGTCAAAAACTATCTCCAAAATTCTACGGACCGTATCAAGTACTTCAACACATTGGAGAAGTTGCCTACAAGCTAGCTTTGCCACCCACTGCAAAAATCCATCCAGTTTTCCATGTCTCATGCCTCAAGAAAGTGATTGGGAACAATTGAAAAATTCAAACCAGTCTACCTAAACTGGATGAAGAAGGGTCAATTTGGCTCCAACCTGAACAGGTTCTGGACACACGAGAACGGCACCTGCGTGGCCACATGATCAAGGAAGTCCTCATCAAGTGGAAAGACACCTCTCCAGAAGATGCAACCTGGGAACCAGCCACTGTTCTTCAGCAATTTCCGCATCTTCAGCCTTGAGGACAAGGCTATTATTATGGGGGAGGGCATGTTAGGGTCCCACCCTAACCCCCTTATTTATGTAATAGGATCGAGTCATAGTTATAGTTAAGTAAAGAGTCAATAAAGCCCATATTAATAATTGTAAGTGGTTAACCCACATTTAATGAAGGGACCACAGTTAGTTGCAAATGGGCCATGGTATTAGATAGATGGTATTAATAAGAACCATGGTATTTCCCCATGGTATTGCATGTATGAATCCTATATAAAGGATAGAGACTCCCCTCGAGGAGCATCGTGTCTTATTTTGTATTGAGCTCAGCTCTATTGGAGGTTGCCCCCTCGAAGAGGCAAGTGAACATTGCTTTCTGAATAATAAAATACTTGTTGTTATTTCTCATTGTTCTATGTTCTAGGTATATTTCTTCACATATTTGGTATTCTAGTATCGTCTTGCAGGTTAAGAGCATAACATATATATATATATATATATATATATATATATATATATATATATATATATATATATAGATATATATATATATATATATATATATATATATATATATATATATAGATATATATATATATATATATATATATATATATATATATATATACATACATACATACATACATATATATATATATCATGCTAATCTGGACTTATTTGTGTATATGTGATAGCCTCCCCTGAACTTCATTGAGGTGTGATCTTGATTTTTTCTATATTTGGTTTATCTAACATGGTATGTTTGCAGGAGATAGAAGGCCAATGATGACTAGAAGAATGGTCAACTACAATTCACATGTCTCTTATTACAGATTAGATGAGAAACAAGGAGATGAGTACTCTCCTAACATAGTAGATACATTTAAGAGCTTAAAGGTAGAAATCAAAAGTCACAAAGTAGATAACAATAGGTTGATTTAGGCACAAGAAAGACTTGCAAGGGCTCAAGAAAAGTAGACATAGGTTAATGCAGTGATTCTACAAAGTCTTTCAGAGTTGCAGAGGCAAGGGAAGATGGGGATTGGTCATGGATATAGGAAGGAGGATAAGGCTAATGGGGTATATGTTGGCAGGTCTCGATCAGGATACAGGTTGGGCAAAGATGACACAATCAAAGGTGGCAGATCATTAGATAAACCTAGTAGGAGGACTGGTATGTATTGGTTCTATTCTATTTCTTCTCCTATGAGACATCATCGCCATCACCGCCACCATCCTTATAGGAGGAGTGAGTACTTTCTAGAGGAGTTCAAGAAATTCAAGCCTCCTACTTTTGATGGAGAAATGAATTAAGTAAGAAGATGCAGAAGCATGGTTGCTTGGGATGAAGAAATTATTCAAATTGAATAACTATTTAAAGAACGTGAAGGCCAAGATAGCCACCT
Source organism: Pinus tabuliformis (assembly GCA_031772625.1). Lineage (NCBI taxonomy): Eukaryota > Viridiplantae > Streptophyta > Pinopsida > Pinales > Pinaceae > Pinus > Pinus tabuliformis. The sequence goes on along the minus strand of CM062819.1, from coordinate 528,465,473 downwards.
TGAGTCTCAAAGGGAAATCAAATATTTAGTGGGAACATGTGAATAATGTTAGAGGCATTCGAGGAGAGGAGCTGGTTTGGGATGAGTTTGAGAGACTCTTTAAGAAAAAGTACCTATATGAGAGGTACTATGATAACAGAGCTAAGGATTTTTATGAGCTGCAGATGGGTTCTATGACAGATGATGAGTACACTAGCAGATTCCCAGAGCTATTCAGGTATGTGTCTTACCTCGAGGATGAGAAATTAAAGATTCAAAGGTTCATCAGTGGGTTTCCAATAACATTCAGAGACCAAATTGAGTTTGATGAGCCTCGGTTCTTGGAGGAATCCATCAAGAAATCGAAACATTGTTATGAGCAGTCGAAGTGCAAGGTTGAGCCTAAGCATGATTGGAAAGGGAATGAAAAGGCTAAAGGAAAATGAACTCAAAAGAGAGGAAGACCTCAGGATGTTGGTGAGAAAGAGAATGTGGATCATTATAAGAATTTTAATGCAACAGAGGAAGGACATGGACCTTAGCCTGAAGAGAAGTAGAATAAAGGTGATGGTAGGGGACCGTTACAGTGTTGGATTTATGGAAAAGATCATTGCAAGAAGTATTGTCCATTGTACTAGGGTGGAATACCTCATATCTATAGTACTCAAGAGGTGCAAACAGTTGGGGACGTTGGTCATAACATTCCTCGTATCTATGCAACACTTGATAACATGCAGGCAGATCATCGAGTGTCAATTATTGAGATGGAAGGTAAGTTTTGTGATTGAGTTATTTCTATTTTGATTGATCATGGATATAATTATAGTTATGTTAGTCCTGACTTGGTGCATAAGTGTGGCTTGAGAAAATAAGTGCATGCAGAATCTTGGTTGGTGCAGTTGACTACAGGACCAAGAGAAGAGTGCATCATTGGGTGAGAGCCTATGCATTTGAACTGAATGGTATGCCTACATCAACACATCTAAATGTGCTTCCTTTTGGATCATGTAGTACGCTTTTGGGTATGGATTGAATGTTTACTCATAGTACCAAAGTAGACTATTATGAGAAGGCCATTGAGTGCCTGGATGACGATGGAGAGAAGAGAATCTTGTAGGGAAAGAACAAGCCTACATCAGTAAGAATGGTTACAACTATGCAGGCTAAGCACAGTTTTAAGAAAGGGTGTGTATTATACATAGTGCATGTTTCCAATGATACTGGGAAATATGTTGAGGATGATAAAATCATGAAGAGACATCCTATTTTGTAGTAGTTTTAGGATGTGTTTCCCGCAGAGATTTCAGATTTACCGCCTCATAGAGAAGTGGATTTCTCTATCGAGTTGGTACCAGGAGAAGCACCAACATCAAATGCACCCTATAGGATGAGTACTCTAGAGTTGGTAAAACTGAAGTTGCAACTTAAGGAGATGATTGATAAGGGATACATATCGCCAAGTGTGTCGCCTTGGGGTGCACTAGTGTTGTTTGTAAAGAAGAAGGATGGTACTCTCAAATTGTGCATTGACTATAGGAAATTGAAAAAGGTTACATCAAGAAAAGGTATCCATTTCTGAGGATTGATGATTTGTTTGACCAGTTGAAGGGAGAAACAATGTTCTCAAAGATTGATCTAAGATCAGGATATCATCAGGTGCACATCAAAGAAGAAGATATCTACAAGACCACATTATGTATGAGGTATGGGATTATGAGTTTGTGGTGGTTCCTTTTGGTCTTACTAATACTCCAACTACCTTTATATGTTTGATGAAAAATGTGTTGCATCCTTACTTGGATGAGTTTGTGATAGTATCCATTGATGATATATTGATATATTCTAAGAATGAGGAGGAGCATGTAGAACACCTGGCAACAGTGTTGAGATTGTCGGTAGAGAATCAGTTGGATGCCAAGCTTAACAAGTGTAGTTTCTTTTAGAATGAGGCTCATTACTTGGGAAATGTTGTTTCCAAGGAAGCAATAACAATCTATCCGGAAAAGATTAGAGCTATCATGGAGTGGCCAAATACTAGGAATGTGGATGAGGTCGGATCATTCATGGGGTTAGTAGGTTATTATAGGAGGTTCATCAAGAACTTCTCAAGGATTTCCTATCCTATTACACCATTTCAGAGGAAGGGGAAGAAGTTTGAATGGAAATAGGAATCTGTAGCCAATTTTGAGCAGCTGAAGCATTTGCTTACATATTCTCTAGTATTGAATATCGCAGATCCAGATAAAGAATTTGTAGTTTGCAAAGATGCTTGCAAGAGAGGACTTGGTGGGGTCCTGATGCAGGAAGGACATGTGGTATGATATAAGTCAAGGAAGTTGAATGAACACGAGCAAAACTATGTGACTCATGATCTCGAGTTGGAAGCTATTATCCGTGCCTTGAAGATGTGGAGGCATTATCTTCTTGGCGGGAGGTTTATTTTGATGAGTGATCATAGTGGACTGAGGTATCTATTTGACCAACCTAATTTGAATGCTAGGCAAGCTAGATGGTGGGCTATCCTTAGTGATTTTGACTTTGAGATCAGATACATCAAAGGAAAGGAGAACAGGGTTGTAGATGCTCTCAGTAGGAGAGTGAAGGTAAATCATATTGCAGTTGTGAGTTCTCATGAGTTCTCACGACAAATGGATTGGTGAGATTTAGGAACAAGATTTATGTACAAGATAATAGTGAGTTGAAGAAGCTCATCTTGAGGGAGTTTCATGTTAAACCATATTCAGGTCATACCGAATATCATAAGACTTTGACAGCTAGTTGTTAATAAGTTCTATTACTGTCCAAACTTGAAGAAGGAAGTGGATGAGTTTATTGCTAGATGTTTGGATTGTCAACAAGTGAAAGCTCAATGTAAGAACCAAACTGGTCTATTGCAGCCTATTTCAATTCCAGAATGGAAATGGGAGTTCATTTCCATGGAATTCATTACAAGTTTCTTGAGGACATCAAAGCAGCAAATTCCATCATGGTTGTGGTCAATAGGTTGAGAAAGGTAGCTCACTTCATTGCAGTGAAGTTGGCTAATTTAGCTAGAAAGGTAGCTCAGATCTTCATCAGGGAGATAGTGAGGTTGCATGGTGTTCCCAAGAATATCATATTAGACATAGATGCAAAGTTCACTTCCAGGTTTTGCAGACTTGGGGATAGAGTTAGATTTTAATACAACTTATCATCCGCAAACAGATGGACAAATAGAGAGGGTCGACAAGATTATGGAGGATATGGTAAGGTTCTATATCATGCATCAACAGAGGAAGTGGGAGATTATCTTCCACGGGTAGAGTTTTCTTATAACAATGGGTTTTATGAGTCATTGAGGATGAGTCCATTTGAGGATTTTTATGGAATAATTTGTAATACTCCTATCATATGGAGTGATCCAGTGAATAGGGTGTTGTTTGGACTAGACATGTTGGCTAAGATGGAGTAAGATATGTAGGTTATCAAAAGGAATCTGAAAGTAGCACAAGACAAGCAAAAGAGTTATGCATATCAACACAAGGCATTTAAGAAGTTTCAAGTTGGGGAGCATGTGTACCCATTCATCAAGTCTAGGAGGAGCTCCTTGAGGATTGGATCATGTGCCAAGTTGGCACCTCGGCGTTGTGGGCCTTTTGATCCTTGATAAGATTGGACCAGTGGCCTACAAACTTGTACTGTCGTCATTAATGAAAGTCCATGATTTTTTCCATGTTTCATTGCTTAAGATATATGTGTAGGATGTTGATCATGTGGTTGATTGGTTTGTATTGTAAGTGGAACCAGAGGAAGAGTTCTAGCCAAATCCACAATGCATTATGCAGCGGAAATAACTCATGCTACATAACCGAGCAATAGAGCAAGTTAAAGTGTAGTGGAAGCACTTTGGGCCTGATGAAGCTACATGGGAGATGGTTGATCAGTTGTAGGCTTTGTATGCTTCATTATTTGTCGATTGAGGAAAATGAGTTTTGGTATATATATGTATATGTTTTTCATTGTAAATACTGCAACGAGTTATGTTATAAAGCTCCAATAAGCAGTATGTTTGTTTTACTTCTCAATAGGATGTCATTGTAAATACTGCATTGAGTTGTGTTATAAAGGTCCATAGGCAATATCTTTTATTTTCAGCAGTTTGTTGGTCATAGCTATCATAGAACACCAAGGATGGTTTTCCCCAAGGGGGATGGATTTGTAACAACCCGGGTTAAAGTTTCATGTAATAAAGGATAATAAAGGCAAAAAGAATAAGACCACAGTCATGGGACATGTATTCCAAGGTGAATGTTGGAAAAGCACTACAATAGGCATCACTTGTGGTTTATTAATGGATATGGAATTTGGAAAAGGCATTAGCAAAGGAAAAGAGACAATAATTGGCATTTAATTATGAGAAATAAGGAAAATAGGAGAAAAGGAAGGTGAAGGGACACAAATTTGCATGCAAAGGAATTTAGAGGAAAAATGAAGGAAAATGAAGGAAACAGGAGGCATCAATGATAAAAAGGCATAATAGAAACAGTTCACAACTTTTGTTGGTTTAACTTTTGTCTCTGTTACACTCTTGCACACTTATAGCATTCTTGGAGCACTTTATCATTCACTTGGATTTGGATAAAGCAAGCAAGCAAGCAAGGGAAGGAAAAGGACAACCAATGAAAGAAAAGGGAAAGCAAGGAGAATGTTGGATCAACAAATTTAGCAAGAGATCTTGCAAGCAATAGGTTTCATGTGTGTTTTCTTAGCTAAGGTGTGAATGCATGGTACATGCATTTGTTTATTTGGTTCATTTTCTATCATTGGCATGGGTTTTTCCTAGATTGACAGTGGTTTCATTCTTGTCTTTACATTTACTGGATAGCCATGGTGTGATGGGATTCATTCTTTGTTGATCTTTGGATTTCTAGAAGATTTTGGATTCGGGTGAGGTGGTCTTAGGAAAATTCCCAAGGGTTGGGGGTGGAGATGGTTTTCTCTGGGAAGCCCTCGACAGGTGGGTGGAGATAGGAAAATTCCTCAAGGTATGGTGAAGGAATTATGAGGCATCCAAGCTTGGTTTTGTTTTGTGATCTCGGGACCAGTTTAGGTGAGATCATGGTAGCATGAGGGTGGAGGTGGTTTAACCTCCAGATTCTATGTTTGTTTATGTCTTGGTTTATCCCATGAGATCCCACATTCATGCTTGGAATATGGCACAAGGGTGATTGGATGAAAGAAAGATTTGGTTCAACCCAATCTATGGTCAGGTGGAACGTGGAAGTCTGCCTTGGTTGTCTTTTTCATATGTAATACACACTATTTTCCTCATTATGGTTTATGAGCACGTGTACTTGTTATTGTGTTGATTATATGGCATATTTTTCATGGTTCCTATTTTGGTTATATGTTGGTTATTTACTCAGTTCTATGATGTGTTCTAGCTATGGATCTTGTTCATGATTTGATAAGTAATTAATGGTTAGTGAACGCATGGGATAATAAGTTTTATTGAAGATATCTTAAGAAGGCATTAGATATTCTTGGTGATTCTCAGATGAAGTTCAAATTCTTATGATCATATATTCATTCATGAGCTATAACTCTCGTCTTTGTCATATGTTTGACGAAATATCTATTGTGGATTAGGCATATTTGGGTCAAGTTATTGCTTGACTTTTGATTGGTTGGATTTATCATCACCTTTGATTACATTCTAGAAAGTTACAGGCAATTCTAGGCAATGGTTTGGAGACTAGCCTGAAAAGGTGGCACAAATCCCAAAAACGCATGCTCAGAACTGGGTTTTTGGGTCATAACCACATGGAAGCAGGCCTCTGCATGCGGTTGGGACCTCATCACCACACCCATGATGTGTTGTGCATGCAGTTGGGCTGTTAGGTCAGTGAAAAGAGGTTCCAGCTCAGGGATTGACAACCTCGGGTGGTTTGCCGCCTCTTGAATGGTCTGGAGTCTATAAGGAAATTCAATTTGTTATCATTTTGTCGGCTCCACTTCCATAAGTAGAACTTGGAGGTCGGGTCATTTCATAGCTACATTCAACCTTACATTTACCCTAGGAGTTTGTAAAAGTGGGTAAATGTAGGAGGGGTCGTTTATAATTTTGTTAATGATTTTGCTAAGATAGTCAAGCCTATCCATAACCTGGCTAAGCAAAATATGGAATTTAAGTGAAATGATTATGCTTAACAGGCATTTATGAAGATCAAAAAAGATATTGCATATGCTCCTGTCTTAGCTAAACTAGATTTCACTAAAGAATTCATCATTTATACTATTTCCATTGAAGAAGTTGTCTCCAGAATTATCATGCAAAAAAGTGATATAGGGAAAGAATATATGATTGCTTTTATGATCCAAAGTTTTTATGATGAAGAATTCTAGTATTCTTTAATCGAGAAACATGCATTTGCATTGGTAAAAGCATTCAAAAAATTTAGTCATTATATTCTTGGCAAACATACGCAAGTTAAGGTCCCTTTGCTTGTTGTTAAATTTTTATTGTCACAAACTTTGCTTTCAGGAAATCATGCCCACTGGTTGGCCAAGATTCAAGAACATGATTTGACCATTTCAACCTCCAAGACTATAAAGGGATGCGACTTGGCATTGCATCTAGCACAATATCCTGAGCCAATTCTTTCAACTGATGATTATGAGTCATTGTCTACCTTGTTCCGAGTCAATGAACAATCAATTAATGTAGTAAACTACCCTTAGTATAGTGACCTCATCTTTTATCTTCAAAACAAAAAATGCCCAAAAAATATGCATAAATTTCAATATATGCGTTTACGCTAAGATTCTTCCAAGTATTTGATTCTAAACACAACGTTTTATTGCATACCTTATGATGGATTACTATTGAAATGTCTAGATTATAAGGTTGTTGCTAAATTACTATCGATTTCTCATGGTTCATCTGAAGAGGTTTCCACATAAGAGGCCATTTTGCAGCCATATCCCTTGCTCATAAAATCCTTAGATGTAGTTTTTATTAGCTTACAATATTTATTGACTGCTATAAGTATGTGCAAAGTTGCAAATATCTCTAACATGCAAAAGGAAGAGAAATATTTCATGCTCTACCTCTCCTATCCATAGTTCCACAATTCCCATTTTCCAAATGGGGATTGGATTTTATTGGGCCTATAAATCCTCCTTCTTCTTCAAGTCACATTTTTATCTTGACTACCACTTATTATCTCACCAAATGGTCAGAAGTTGTCCCTCTGAAAAATGCACGTGAGGAACAAGTGATCGAATTCTTAGAGGACAAAATTTTCTCACGTTTTGAATTACTCTCAAATTAATCTCTGATAACGATCTTACTTTCTTTTCTTCTCTTTTCACTCAATTGTGTGATCAATATCATGTTAATAATTCAACACCATCAACATATTACCCCCAAGGTAACAGTTTGGATGAATATACCAACAAAATCTTATCAGAATTCTGAAGAAACTAATCAATGACAAACCACATATCTGACATACTATGTTAAAATTTGCACATGAGTAGATCGTACCACCATCAAGTCCAACATAGGTGCCTCCCCTTTCCAACTTATTTGTGGAAAGATGCATTATAGCTTTTATCTCTTCGTCTAATTGTACAATCTGGAGAGTTGACCTCTAATAGCATTCCTGAGAGAGTCTTGCCTTTTCTAGCCTTAGAAGAGCAGGGAAATCATTTCCTAGAAAATCTGCGTAGAAGAATGAAAACTGTTAAAAAATACATTGACAAGGAATCTAAGAATGTTAATTTTGTTATTGACCAAAAGGTCCTTCTATGGGATGCAACTCACGCTGATAATGGAAAACACCACAAATTTCAGAAATTTTAGATTGGCCCTTTTATAATTTCTGCAATGGTTGGACCTAATACTTATCTCCTAAAAGACCTCAACGATTGTCTCAATCCTTACACATTAATGGCTCACACATGAGGCCATTCATGGAAGGGAAATCATAATAAATAATCTTAATGAGCTCATCACTATGTACATAGTTCTCCTCTTATTGTTTTCCTTTGATTTTATCATGTTTCTCTTTTTTTAACCTTTTAGACTTTTGATTTTCTTCTATAATTTGCTTGATGTCTAAAATATTTTGCATATTTTATGTTTTTGAAACAACTGAAGTGTGTTTACTACTACTTGTCTATTAAAACGATCAGTAAACCCTATTGGAAGCATCCTTCATAAATTAATCTTTATAAAGGGAAAATTCTTATATGATATTTTCACTGAAAATTTAAAAGCACTATTTTTTGAAAAAGGCATTCTTGCAGCAAAATGTTTTGCCGAAAAGACAAGTATTTCTCCTCCTTATCAGTGAAAGCACAATCCTTAAATTGTTTGATCTTATCAATACCCACATAAGTCACTACAAGTTTTGTCTTTTAGTCCCAATTCTTGCTTCCCGTGCTTCATTTCCCTTAAACAACTTGTAGCCTACTCTTTCACAGTCACTTATCTTCTGCATAACAAAATATTCTGAGTCTTGACTCGCTTTACGAGTCTCCCTGTGAAGTCACCAATGTTGATGATGTCAAAACTAACTTCACTTGCAAACCATTGCGTATTTAAAATTAAGCCTCCTTAATATTGTTTGTTATATTTGATTTTCAATTAAAGACCTAATAGGTGGGACCCCTCTCTTATAAGAAAATGTTTTGACCACAACGACACTACTTCTAAAATAAAGTCTATCTCCCTGGCGAGGATGCTTCATTGGATAACCATCAGCTTATATACAATTTTTTAATATATATATATATATATATATATATATGGGTCTCTAGCATTGAAGTACATCAAAATTATGTATTGGTTGGGAACCACATTTACATCACGTATATTGTTGGTTGGATATCATGTTTTTTATAACATTTTCGTGTTATTTGGTTATAATATACATATTTGTATTTGTTTTGGAAGGGTTTGAACGATGTTGGGTCGGAACCTATATACATGTGGCACACTTTATTATACCTGTAACGTATTCAGTTTTTCATGGACTTGCTATTAGTTTTTCTTTGACTAAAAAGTTTTAAAATCTATCCAAATTTTAACATTATAAAATTAAATTTATTATTTTTAAATAAAATTTATTTCTATTTATCTCAAATATGATTGGTTGAAATGTCTCCCCTCTTATTGTGTAATGATGGAAACCTATATACATGTGCCACACTTTATTATACCTGTAACTTATTTCATAGACTCACTATTAGTTTTTCTATGACTAAAAATTTTGAAATCTATCTAAAGTTTAACATTATGAAATTAAATTTATTATTTTTAAATAAAATTTATTTATATGTATCTCAAATATGATTGGTTAAAATGTCTCTCCTCTTATTGTGTAATGATAGCAAAAATTGATTTTTGTGTACTCTATTATTAAATACTATGTATTATATCACTAATTACTATGTACAATAAATATAAACACAAATGGTTTGTAATTTAATTCAAAAATTCCATTTTTTCATTGGTGTAAAGTATTGAATAGACAATTTTTATGGGTTTTATTTTTTAATTTACAAAAAAAATAATTTAAAAAATATGTAAAAATAACATGTGTACAATTTGTACAACTCTCATTATATCAATCTATACTCTAATGACACGACATGTATACTATAATATGAACATTATATAAAAAAAAAATTGTCATCGTTCAATATTAAAAAAATAATTATTAACTTGTTATCATTTTCTTCCATGTCAGTTATATATATATATATATATAACCTTTATCTACCAAAAAAATGTTTAATTATATTAAAAAAATTAATAAAAAATGTTAAACAAATATTCATATAACTCATTTTACAATTTTATTATTGTTTGGAGTACATACAACATATCTTGACATTAAAATATTTTATTAAACTAAGCGGCAGGGAACGCTAGCTATGCGGTCTTGTTAGGTATGGTGTTAATAATACAATTCAAACTTCGAAGGTGGGACTATGGCTGCGAATGAGCGTTGTGTTAAAATGTTTATATGTCAAGACTATGGGTTAGTTGTAATGTTAGCGTTCATGTTATGTGAGACACAACTATGATTATGTATGGGTTATGAATTTATGCATGTCATGGTTATGGTTTCACGACATTAACATGGGCAGTAGTGTTTATTGTAAAGAGTCATTTTTCATGACCCTTTGGCATTGCTTGTTTTGGAAGGAACACATATGCATGCGACACATTTTTGGTGTTAATAAAGCAATTCATTTTTTTAAGGTTTTACTATAGCAGTAGTTTAATACCGAGTCGAGGGGACTTCACATTAGGATGTGAGGTTAATTGGTTTCAATTTAATTCATAAAGACAATGAGGCCTAGTTGAATGGTAATGATGGTCCCACCTATTAGTGTCTAATACTTAATTTAGGAAAACTTTTAAAAGTATATCCCCTTGACCCTAATCAAACTGATTAGAAAAACAACTAATCTGATTTGTTAAGATTGGAAACTGTCAAAACCACTTGAGGCCTCTTTAAAAGGAGGAGGGACCTATGAAGGCAAGAGAGAGAAAGTTATGAAGAGAGGTATGCTACAACAAAACTAGGTTGTTCTTTATTCCTCTGATTTTATTTTCTGAAAGTTAGAGAGCTGATCTTAATGGTGACAACAGTTCTAACTCTAAAGGAGAGATCAATTTAGGTGACTTCCCTCAATCATTCAAGGATTTATGAAGGTATCTTGTTTATTTTTTGATCATTTATTTGTTGTTCTGAAGGTTTGATTTTTATCTTATTAGTGCTAACAGTGATCTTTTCGCCAAAAGCATGCTACCCACTCATGTAAATTGCTTGAAGGATCATTACGTTGTCATTTTTATTGAATTTCCTTGGTTATTGTATAGGAGTTAGTACATTGTAGTAGTCTGAGTCTTTGAACTGGTCAATGGTCTTCGCAAAGGCATGTTGTTGATATTTGAATATTATTTTAATAAAACCAGTTTGTTATTTTTTAAATACCTCTAGCATTTCATTAAATTTGTCCTACTATTTTCTACAACTTATGCTCTACAGGATTTTAAGGTTTCGACTTGCAATCCTGACTAGCTCTTTGTTATTTAAATCTGATTTTTCTTTTTTTATCATTGTTAATTGCTCATGTTGTGAATATCTGTTCATAAATGTATATATTTCATTTCTTTTCTATTTTCATTTAATTCCCAACAAATAAAATAAAATAAATTTTCATTTACTTTATATATTGAACAATCTGGTTTCATTTTGTATATAGTTTAATTCGTCCAACTTTAACAAAATTATAACAATATCCCACTCTCATTGTTGAAATCAGTTTTTTGAATTTACTTAAACTCTCTGGAAATGAATTATTTTTTATTTTATTTTATTTTTTAAACATATGAAGCAATTGTTATTATCACTTATTTTTAACTCTTAATATATATATATATATATATATATATATATATATATATATATATATATATATTATTACATAGTTTTGGTGTTTTGTTTTCATGAAAAAAAACATCTCTTTTCATTTTTTTTAATTATTTTATTTGAATTTTATGAAAATGATTTGTGTTTAATTGCATCCAAAAGCTTAGTAGGGAAGAAATGTTGCGTTATTCCATCAATCAAAATAATAAAATAATAAAAATAAAAATAAACATATGTTAAAATAAACATAACTTATTTATTCATGGTATTCATGCCCAATATAACCTATTTAAAGGGTGAGAAACTTGCTTAGATTCCTCTTAACTCTGAATCTACCAAGCATTGAAAAGAATCAAATCTCTTTTCACTCTAAAAAAAAGTTTGCATGTAGAGAATTGATTATTTTCTAATCTTGATATATCCGAAATTAAGATGGATTTGGTTTAATTTTATTTGGAAAAACATAGAATAGTTATTTTCACTTCTCTTTTGATTTTAATCCATTTATAAAAAAATATTATCATAATTTTAAGTGGTTTTATTTTAACTTTTAAAACCATAGAACAGTTATTATTGCATCTCTTTTAATTTTAATATTTATTTATTTATTAAGCCATAATTTATTCTTAAATTTGGTTGTAATATTAATTTTTATGAGAGTAATACTTTGTAAAGTTAACTCTCTCTCAATTTTTAATGGTTTAATTAAGAATGAACATCTTATGCATATGCAACTTTCTTTTAAAATATGAAATTTTTTTTAATGAAATTCAAAGCAATATATTGATAATAGGAGAGTGTAAATATAAGTTTGATGATGAAGGAGGTAGCTTGGGGCCTCTACATCTAACATATAGAAGGTTTGTGATAGAGTATATCCGGAATATATCCTTTCCATTCACCTTGAATAAACCAACTTCCTCAAATTTAATTAAATTCAATGATCGAGAAAATAAAATATTTGTAGCTTGAAAAAAAAAATTGGACAAAAACAAATACCTATAACATGGCCAAGACAAATAACCATTTAATATAGACATCTACTTTTCAAAATTACTTGATGAAAAAAATATCAACCTCATACACATAGCCCATTCTAGGCTTTTCTAAACAGCCACTACATTATGAAGAACAAGCCCTTATTCGATAAACCTTTTTTTATAATCGCAAATTATATATATCCAAATCACAAACAAAAAAAGGCTTTTCTAAACAGCCACTACATTATGAAGAACAAGCCCTTATTCGATAAACCTTTTTTTATAATCGCAAATTATATATATCCAAATCACAAACAAAAAAAATGATAAAAATAATTAACCTAAACCAAATAATCATTTATGAATTTATTACTTTTTAGCCAAATTTGAAAAATCCTACATATTCATAAAAATCCAAAACAATTTTTTCCAAATTATATTTTCATAAATCTTAAATGAATCAAACCCAATAAATGAAAATATAACTAAAACAATATAACCATGGCTAACAAAGTCTCCAGCATTCTCGTCTAAATCCTCGACCCGTTTAGTGTCTTTTATCTTTGGAGCGGCTTTCTTTATGGCTGGGCTTGGAAAACGCCCTATTTAATGGGTCCGACCGCCTCATAAACTATATATGACCCTAAAAATACTTAATATTAAAATTTTGAAGCTGTATGTATTGTTGACCCTAAAAATAATTAATATTAAAATTTTGAAGCTATATGTATGGTTGTACTGTAAAATATGGAGTCGTTTATGAAGGTGGAAGAATTGTTGGACGGTTAAAAATAAATTTTTTGAGTAAAAAAATTCAAAAAATGTTGTAGAGGCAGTGTTTGAATCATATTTTTGATGGTGGAAATGTATTCACCACCATCAAAAACTTCAAGAGCACCTAAAATTATAAAGTTCGATAATTTTTATTTGGATTTACAAAAATCCCCACCATATTTTTTTTAAATATAACCCAAATTTCCATAACTTTCAAGACAAAAAAACATAGTCGTTAGACTACGGCATAAAATGTTGAAGTGACCTACCACTATTTCAGGTATGTAAAATATTTGGTTGAATGTCCATTTAAAAGCATAATCCATAGATTACGACTTCCACGTAATCCGCATCAACCACTGGAATTATTCTGAATTTGTATACGGGCCATTTAAAAAAAAGAGCCTAGATAAAAGCAGACTTGAGAAAGTACTAGAATTTTAATAGAGCTTGTGATTATTTGAAATCGGAAAATGTGTTTTGTATTTTAGTAGTTTAAGTGTGAGTTTTTGGAAGTTTTTCTAGTGGGTTTTTCCGGTCTAATTTCTCTAAAATCTCGCAAAAATTTATTGAAATCACAAACTTGATGGGTAACACTTGCATAATCGAGGTGCCCTAAGGGTTTTTCGGGGTGGTGAATCTATATTTACAATCAAAAACACAGTTTAAATAACATAAATCAAGATTTCACCTTAAAATTGTGCACCAGATTCTAGCACCAGAAAGTCCAAAAAATCACACTAAAAACAACTCTTTTGTATTTTGCTTCTTCTTATTTTTGTTCAGGCATGGCCATGCATGTTTATTGGTTTTGACAGCGTAATTGCTTCATAGATTTTCTATTTTTCCATGGTGTTTGTTGATTTTGTTAATTGGTGTTTATTTATTTTGTTGATTGGTATTTGTTGACCTGCTTTTTTTGGGAGGGCTTGTTGATTTTTTTTTTTTCTGTTTGACGTTGAACAAAAGAGATGAAATAGATGATTTCAAAAGGTTTATCAAGTGAGCAAGTATACTTTTGGTTTAATTTGAGCTCATATGATATACCTATATTTGTATTGATGTTTTCCCAATACATATGTTCATAATGGGGTATCCTTTGTTACAGCCTTACAGGTAGATAATGGTTTAGAATCTTACATGGCTATGCTTGTGGTCTAGTGGAGATGGTTATGCATGTAATCCAAATAATTGTTGGATTGTTTCTTTTTTTAGGCTTTATCTTTATTTTTATTTCAGGGTTTTAGGTATTCAGATATGACGTGGAGTTCCTTTGTACGATCTTGGATGCGGCATTGGCGGGTCGGTCACGTCTCGTGTTGGCACAACCTCCACCATTCAGATTGGGCCAAGAGGTACCGATTACATTCTGCCATGTTTACTCTCTTTCCACCTCAGAAATCAATATGAAGTGCCCTGGTTGTGTGAGTCATAGTCATGTCGTACCCATTAATGCTTATTTGTTTTTGTTGATTGCGAATCTGCGATAATGCATACCATTAGGGGAGAGATGTCTAATGTTGTGCAGGGACCAGTAATTGATATAGTACTGGTCCCACCAAACCACCAGAAATTGAGACTTTTGCAACCAATATTTAAACAAAGATAAATAACATTAAGTGCAAATAAGTATTAATTTATGTCCAAAATTTCTCAAAACATTGATTGGGCCCACAATTGTCCATAAATAGTATCTTAATACTTAAGAGTGCAAACCATATTGACCCAACTAGAAAACAGATAAAACCATAAATCCTTCCAAAATGGTCTATTCCAGAAGTACAAAGTAGCAGTCACTTCAACCCCCACTCATCAGAACTGAAGCTTTGTATCCCAAATAAATATCCATACATGCACATAATAAAAGTGAATGTATGTCAGCTATAATTGTTGTGTTGTTCAACATTTAAACCCCCTATGTTCAATAAATGACACCCAACCCAATAACATTTAAACCCACTTTGTTCAATAAATGACACCCAACCCATTCTATTTCTCATTAAAACAGATCAAAGCACATGGATCAACAAATAACAAATTCCCAACCATTGGATCACATCAAATTAAATCCAGATCACACATTCAAAATGAAGCCATTGCAATCCATGTCCATCCTTACCACCAATTAAATTCAAGTGCCAAAAACTATAAAAGAAGTTCAACCACTGCTGAAGTTGCATGTTATGCTTTCAAACTATTCACCAACCTCGAAAACAAAACATCAGATAACAATTGCCAGTATATCCAGGTTAGTTGTATCAATTACAACACATTTTTCTTACAGTTCTATTTTCATTTCTCAAAGTTCTTACAGTTTCAGTTCTTACAATTTCAGTTTCAGTTACAGATTCAGTTCTTACAGTTTCAATTTCATGAAAATATATAATTTTTTCTATTTTTCTATAACTGTTGGTGAAGACACTTGGTAAATAGCAATCCTCAAATATGCTAATCTACAAGCACATGCTGCTAACAGAAAATACATGGAAGATGCTTTTGATCAGAGAGAGGGAGTGACCAAATATGAGATCTAGGCTGAAAATGGATCATAAAACCACACCCTTCCTCACAATCCAAATATGGAGCCTCAAAATCATGGCTCTGGTCTGAATAAAAAGGGGTCCATATTGTGGATCTAGGGCGTATCTGCTTCAAGTTTCATCTTCTTGCTCCATCAACTAGTTGCATAAAAGTGAGATCTATAAAATGAGTAACTAGAACTGAATTGAACTGAATTGGGAGGAACTAGAACTGAATCAGGTTCGAAACACCACGCATCTCTGTGAAATGGTTTTTACGTTGGACATGCATAATTGACCTCCTAGTGTCATCCTCTGAATATTTGATATTGTTGCAATGCAATACAATGTTTGCCTTGTGCTTACATATCTCAAGTGTTAGCAATAGTAAATGGCAGTTATTTCTATTGTTCAAGTCCGAAATTTAGATTTTTTATAGGATTTATGAATCAACACATAGCCTAGGGTATTCTCTCTTAGGTCCATAATGCTTATTTTAAGGGATGGATAAAGACTAACAGTATAGAAAGCTAATGGGACGATATTAATAGTATCAAGTTGGTAAATTAAAAAAAATTGGTAGATGAGACCCATTAATGAAGAAAACGACTCTAGTCAGTACATGAAGAGAAACAGGGTGTCACTTGGTGCCTTTAGCACATCAAGAATCTCATGTTTAAATACAGAAGCAACATGCAACAATAAAAAGTTGAGTGAAAAGAGAGGAACATGTTGAATGGGGATTTGGACAAAGAAAGCCTGAAGAACCACTTAGGTAACATAACACATTGAAGGGATTAAGACAAGATGGGAGTCTGACAAGGAATGATGTAGGGATTCAAACAAAATGCAGCAAAATGTAAGAAGTATGCCTGCAAAATATTCACCCACATTGACGTGAAGATGGAACTGCAATTCATGTACATGGATTTCAACTAAGCCCACCTTTGAAGTAAAGATATTCCACAAGATAGATGGTTGAAGATACATCCATATAGAGCTTGTTTTTCCTGTTTTAAACCTTTAATGTTGTTGAGACGTTTGGACCCATTACCCAGGTAAAGACTTATCATTCATATCTGAACAATTTAGATAACCTATCCACAATGAACAAACAAACCTAGAGACAAAGTTTAAAATACATTTCTATCTCTACTGAATGTAAAAAATGTGTTTATAGGATACCACTCCAAATATCAGAGTACATAGCATAAATGAGGTTAGAAATGCCATGCATCTCTATGAAATTAACATTCGAAATTTAGCATTTTTTATAGGATTTATGAATTAACACACCAGACTAGATTATTCTGAGTTCTCTCTTAGGTCCATAATGCTTATGTTAAAGGATAGATAAATATTAAAGACTAACACTATAGAAAACTAATGTGACTATATTAATAGTTTCAAGTTGGTAGATAAGAACAAAGAACTAGTAGATGAGACCCATTAATAAAGGGAACAACTCTAGTCAGTAGATGAAGAGAAATAGGGTGTCAATTGACGCCTTGAGCATATCAAGAATCTCGTGTTTAAATTACAGAAGCAACATGCAACAATAAAAATTTGAGTGAAAAAAGAGGAACATGTTAAATGGGGATTTGGACAAAGAAACCCTGAAGAACCATATAGGTAACATAACATATTGAAGGGATTAAGACAAAATGAGAGTCTGACAAAGAATGATCATAGGGATTCAAACAAAACGCAGCAAAATCTAAGTATGTCGGCAAAATATTCACCGACATCAACGTGAAGATTGGACTAAGAGCTATCATCCTTCCTGGAGTCAATGTAAGCACAAAAATGTACATGCAAGATCCATTAAGAAAAGATGAGCATGTGGTTCACCTCATTTACATATAGAAAGGAAGTTGAAAATCATCATAACTTGAAAAGCCCCCAACTTTTAATGGTAGCACCTTAGGTATTGCAGCAGAAGTTTGGTTGCTTGGACATTTCTCTAGTGACATGAAGGCTAAAATAGCAACTTATCATAAGACAACATGCAAAAATATGTAGGAACATGATGATCAACTCAATTGAAATCTATTTACCCATAATTTCACAAGGCAATTTCTTTCTGAGAATCATTTTTAACAAAATCTTAATGAAATTTTATAATAAGAAACAAAAACTATGGCCCAATTGGAAGATAAGCATAGATTTATTGTCCTTGTGTTGGTTGTAAAATATTGTCCTTGTGTTGGTTGTAAAATAGATCAGAAGCTTCAGATGAGTTGCTTAATTAGTGGTCAACTATTGCAATACAAATTTGGGTGTTGGAACCGAAAACCTTGTATGAGGCCACCAATAAACATCATCAAGACTAATGGTAGCATAAACAAGACGTGCAAAATAAAGTGAAGAAAAAGTTGAAAGGAGAAAAGGAAAAGGGGGTTTAGATCATTCTTGAAATATGATCAGAAAGCAAACAAAACAATGTAAAAGGAAGAAAATAACATAAACAAATGAACAAGAAGCAGTGGAAGGGCCCTATTGGAAGGTTGTTGTACACAAGGGGAAACCTATCATAATGAAGGACCACAAAGAAGGCACAACCAGCCTCAAACTATTGCAAATGTGGCAAAAGCTACATGTGGCAAGGAAGATTTTTGAAGAATTGAAGAAAATCAAACATAGAACCAAAAAAGTTGACGCTTAGTAAACTCATTGACCAATCACTTTCTATATGACAAATCCACCTGCTATAGATAGCTTTCTTTCCTATTATGCTAAAGTCTAAATGTGTTCTTAAACAAGAAAAGGATGATCAACATTGAAAAGAAGAAATGGAAATAGGAATTGAGGCTAGTTATCCATGTAATGAAAATTTGTCAACTAGATTGAGTGTGTTGAATACATGTCCATATTTTACATGTTATTCAACAAGGATCTTATGATGCGAGTTCTGATGAACTAGAACTAGAACTAGTGGGAGGAACTAGAACTGAATTGAACTTAGAACTTAACTAGATGTTTAACTGAATGGGAGGTTGATCTAAAGACCTACAAAAGCAACACTCTAGTTCACTGAAGGTGACACATGCATGCACCCTCTACAAAACAGCAACCTATATTTCTATCCAACTGCACCTTCATTACTCCTATTCACTTTATCTAATTTGATATATGAGGTCAATAATTACTCAAAACTTTACAAATTGATAATATGCTTTCTTGATTTAAGAAAAATGCATGGCCTCTCTTATATATGTAGACAAGATACAAATAATAGTTGTAGCTAAAATGAATGTTTACATGACTAGAAACTTCAACTGTAAGTGACATGAGGAAAAAATTGTTATGGTGCCAAGTTGTGATCAAGAGTGCTTCAGGGGGTGTCAAGTTGGAGCCTTGGTCTAATTAAATACCATGCTTGGTTTGGCTAATGATAACTCCTTGATAGCCAGAGATCCATTCCTGGAGAAGTGCATCCTTAAAAAAAATGAATGTTAAGAGGGATAGGTTGTAGTGGGAGGAACTAGAACTGAATTGAACTTAGAACTTAACTAGATGTTTAACTAAATGGGAGGCTGATCTGAAGACCTACAAAAGAAACACTCTAGTTCACTGAAGGTGACACATGCATGCACCCTCTACCAAACAACGGCCTATATTTCTATCTAACTTCACCCTCATTACCGAATAATAGACCTAGAAGATACCTAGAAGGCATTATGCAAGGCCACTTGGTGAGACAGTGGGGGTCGTGAATGAATTCAATTGTGATAACAAACAAGAGTCTAAACAAATTAATTCAAAAAACAGTAACTACCATATCTTCTCATGGTATCTTAACTGTAAAGACAAGTTATCAAAACAACAAAACAATATTTTAAGTAGTCAAACCGAACAAGAGGCACTGTTGGGAAATGCATAACAAAACCAATCAATACAGTCATGGTATTTTAAGTGTAAAGACAAGTTATCAAAACAACAATCACTGATAATTTTGAAGACATACAACAAAATGATTCTGTATATTTGATTTTTCAAGGATACTAACATACATGTTGATAATTTCCTGTAATAAAGCAGAAGTATTTTTGCCTTGTATGAAAGCATAATTTACAAATATTCTTATCTAAATGCATGCAATAATTTTACAAGTTGTTGCATCTATGGAAAAAGGTAGTTATTTTACTCGTACAAGGAGAAGTGGCAGGAGAGTGACAAGGGGTGTGCAGCTGCAATGCACTTCGTCTGATGAGGACAGGACAGGTGATGTCAATGTCAATAACGCCCCAAGGAACGTTGTTGAGGATGACCATGCGACTGAAGTTGATGCTATCACAGCACCAACCACAGGACCACCGTCAAAAACAGTCCAAGGGGCAAGTTCAACTAAAAAGATCAGCGCTATAAGAGGATGGAAAAAAGAAGAAATGTTAGTTGCAATTGACGACATAGAGTTTAATGGATACTCATTTTGGGCATCTGCAAAAAACATGGTATTCCTCCCTCATCAATACATTATTGGATAAATTTATTGACTCATAAAAAACGTAGAGGGCCTCTTACAGTTATGACTGAGGAGAAGGAGGCCAAGGTGGTTGAGTGGTGTAAAGATATGGCCCAATTGGGACATGGGCTAGAGTTGATACAACTCAAATCCACATTTGCTCAAATCTGTCAGGTTTAAAAAAAGGTATCCAGAACTTGTATTGCGTACTGTTGAGGGCCTTGACAGAGACAGAGCATTAAATTTGCGCCTTGCAGTTGTGAAGAAGTTCTATGACACACTTTCTAGTGCTTACGATAAACATTCATATGGAGCAGACCATATATGGAACTGTGATGAAACAGGTTTACAGGCAAGGAGGAATTGTGGCATGCAGGTAATTGCCAAGAGAGGGAGCCGAAATGTGCCAAAGATTTTTCCTAAGAGTAGGGAGTGGATAACTATTTTATGTTGTGTCAATGCAATTGGTACTTCAATCCCAGGATTTTATCTATTCAAAGGTAAAAACCAACGGAAAAACTATATACAGAATTGTGAACCAGATGCTTGCATGGCTGCACATCCCCATGCATGGATGACTAAAGAATTATTTTTAAGTTACCTTTTTCACTTTGTTGCATCTGTACCAGGTGGCGTCTCGCCTAATAACAGATACCTATTGATATTAGATGGCCATGGAGCCACATGGTTGTACAAACAATTGAGGAAGCAAACAATTTAGGCATCGACCTATTGACATTGCCCACTCATACCACTCACAGACTGCAACCCCTTATGTTAGTGTGTTTGGCCCTTCCAAGAACTATTTTAGGTCGGAGTGTGTTGCATGGATGGCAAAGAATCCAGGGGTTGAGGTGAAAAGGTTTGAGCTAACAGAGCTTGCAAGTAAAGATTTTAAAAGGGCTCTTAAACCATCAAATATCAAGTTTCGATTTAGGAGGATAGGAATCTGGCCACTAAACTATGATGCTCTTATGCATGATATTGGTTGTAGCCAGGCGTTTCATGTGGATGGTCGAGAAGAAGGGAATGCCCAAACAGGTGTCGAAGTGCAAGAAGTAGATGACCAATATGGTGTAGTTGCAGCTGGTAATATGATTTCCCTCTCTCAAGGACACTTATATGATGAAGATGATGAAACTGTATGTGAAACACAGTATAACCATGAACAAATTCGCAGTAACATGGAGATCGTTCCACCAACTCAAGAACATGAAACTCATGTTGTTGATATTGTTAATGACATTGTTGAACATGTAGTTGACAATGACCAATTGACATTGCCAAGCCAAGTAACCCCACCATCATGGCTGGCAGAAGCAATGATTAATATGAATGCACATAGTGTCTCAACAACCAATGAACAAAGCATGAAGATGCCCTCACAACCAGCATAATTGAACAGCGAAATTGTTCATTTTTTTGTGGACAATAGATCAATGGAAGAAGATGAAGCACATAATGATGCATCAAATGAAGATAATGATATAGTTCAATCAGTTCCATCAAATACTGAAAGGGAAGTAGCAAGCAATGAGATGCAGGTGGGAGGAGTGGAGAAGATACTTGGTCGGTTCCTAAAGCTACCAGTAGAGAGAGTATCAATGAAAAAAACAAGGTACACCAGGTAGTCTTCATTTGGGTGGAAGCTCACAGTTACTCACCCTAGAGGACTATATAAACCTGTTAGTTGAGTCTGAAAAAAAAGAAATTTGAAATGCGGGAATTAAAACAAAAAAAGAAGGATCTAGTAAAGGAGAAGAAGGCAGCAAGGATTGTTGCAACGCAACGTCGAGCAGATGAAAGGCTTGAAAGAGATAAAGCAAGGCAAGTTAAGGACCAACAAAAACAAATGGCAAGACAAGAAAAGGAATCAAGAAAGACACAACAAATGCTTAAAAAGGAACAAGGGATGATCAATATGGTTGACAATGATGCAAACATAGCTGATGAAACCAGGATTATTTCAAACTCATTGGACTCCATTGTAGATAATACACCATTATTCCAAGATCTCATAAACATTCAAGTGCCTCACTATCAAACTGAGGGTTTACCCACTTGCCTTATTCCTACCAGAGGAGGTGTCAATTCTATGTATGCTCATTACACACCTCCACTTAATGCAAGGGTTAGTAGTGCAAATGTGAGGTATGGGTACTCAATTCCTCCATGGTTGGAAGCTGCAAATTGGACTCAATCATATGGCAGCAATCAACCATTTCCTAATCAACCCTTTTTAGGTAGGCCAACCTACCTGGCTCAAGAAGGTAACTCGGGGAGTTTTGGCACTCAAGATTCTCAGGGCCATAAAGAATAGGGGTGTCATATGTTTTTGGTTGTAACCACATTATGATGTGGATTTTGGATGGATTGTATCTTTTTCTTGTCACAGAAACATTTTGGCTTACAACCTAGGTTGTTTTATTTCATATTGTGTGTGGCATTGTAACCAAAATCCATTTTAGAAGGAACATCTATAGTCTATTATAATGTAGACATCTTACCTGAGAATGCAAATGGGATTTTCTATTATGCATCTACACACCAAATGATTTACACAAGTGAAACAATGACAACATTTTTAGTTTACATTTCATGAGATTGTAGCAATACTTCATGATGAAACAACAGATAATGCACATAATACCTATAATTAAAACATAATACAAATGGGTAATACAACTAATGCACCCAGCCAACCTCTGAGAAATCTATTGATTGATTAACTAAGTTACAAATGCAGATTACTTTACGATAAAAGAGACACATGGCTACAATAAACATTGTAGAAACATTGCTTAGTAAAAATCAATAAGCGAGATAACAATACCAGAATTTCACATTTGCAAGCACAAAGACAATTATAAACACATTGCACAGATGAGATAATTACCTAATCGGAAATAACTCACTTAGAAAAGTACCAAAAATAAAACAATTATCCATGCAACAATTTAATAAAACCCCCTAAACCCCTATCGATACCATTAGAAACTGCATACTTCACAAAATACAACAAACGATCAAAGTTAAAGGTATAGGAACTTAAATTTTAGGAAGGCAACACAGAACTTAGCATGTCTAGAGCAATAACCATCTAAGATAAAATCATGGAGAGATCTAGTAGAAACATTGCATTTTGGACCAAGGGACATGGCATATCTTGGAACAGAGAGAAGCCAGCAGCTACAAGTATTATCACAGACCTTACAGGGATTTCCTTGCACAGGAAGGAAGATAATTGACTACTTGCATCCCTTTCATTTTCTACTACACATTTTGAACTCTCCATATGCTGTCTGGTTGCACACAACATTATGAAAGGAGTCTATTCACTCCTTGTCTTTTCTGTGAATTGTCAAGAGTTCACTATGAAGCTCGTTGCAGTTCATAAAACCAAAATTAGCATTAATTACATACCTTAGGCCAAAGTTCCAATTTGATCATATTTAAGCAACTAAAGAACAGATTTACTGGATATAAGTATAAGGGTGAAAAGCAGAGTAGTTCCTGATGAATCATTGCATTGGAACTGTGGAACAAATGGAAGCAAATCTCAATAATTGATGTGTATAAATGTACAACCATGAAAGAGAAGAAAATCGGAATAATTTGTGTATAAATTTACAATGATGAGTGAGTCAATGAATCAATCACGCTGACTGAAACCCAAATTTACATCTTATTACATTCACACTGCCAAGAATGTGATGGACACGACATATAACAGCAGCATGCTAAATCACAAATTGCAAGGACCAAAATCAAAGAAAATATTCAATCACAAACTATACGAGTGTGATAATAACATGAACACTGAATACAAGATATTCTAGAGCACCAAAACTAGCTGCCTTCGTCCGGAGTAAGAGCTTGAATAAACCCCAAAGTTCCAATTTGATCATATTTAAGCAACTAAAGAACATATTTACTGGATATAAGTATAAGGGTGAAAAGCAGAGTAGTTCTTGATGAATCATTGCACTGGAACTGTGGAACAAATGGAAGCAAATCTCAATAATTGATGTGTATAAATGTACAACCATGAAAGAGAAGAAAATCGGAATAATTTTTGTATAACATTTACAATGATGAGAGAGTCAATGAATCAATCACGTCGAATGAAACCCAAATTTACATCTTATTACATTCACACTGCCAAGAATGTGATGGACACGACATATAACAACAACATGCTAAATCACAAATTGCAAGGACCAAAATCAAAGAATAAACCCCATTGTGACAGCAAGCCACCTCTGAAGGGTTCTTAATGGCAGCCGCTCACACCTAAGGTCAATTTCAGCATACAAACTGACCTCCAAAAACAAGACCTTCCAAATTTACATCTATCAAAGTCTGTTAAAAACTTTCTACATCATGATTAATAGATACCCATTTTAGATTACAATGGAAGTTCAAATTTGGCTGACCCATCAAATTTTGTGAGAAAATTTATGCACCATGATTAACACATACCCATTGTAATTACAACATAAGCTCAGATTTGACTGACCCATGAAACGCTTGTGTTACTTTAGTCACAATAATCTTATCTACAAATTATCTAACATAAACGAGCATGTAAGCTTATGTTGATTTCGATTGAAGATCTTGCCCATGACATGAATGAGCATGTAAGCTTCTCATTATTCGTTTATCCCTTAAATAACATGACTTCTTTCATTATTTGTTTATTCCTTAAATAGCATGACTTCTTCCATCAATGACCTTGATTTCCAATACTGAGAATTATCAGTTCCCTCGACCATCTCGGAAGAATGTAACTAATTCCACATTTGGAAATATATAAAGACATATAACAGCAGCATGCTAAATCACAAATTGCAAGGACCAAAATCAAAGAATAAACCCCATTGTGATAGGAGGCCACCTTTGAAGGGTTCTTAATGGCAGCCGCTCACACCTAAGGTCAATTTCAGCATACAAACTGACAATTTCAGCATACAAACTGACCTCCAAAAACAAGACCTTCCAAATTTACATCTTATTACATTCACACTACCAAGAATGTGATGGACATGACATATAACAGCAACATGCTAAATCACAAATTGCAAGGACCAAAATCAAAGAATAAACCCCATTGTGACAACAAGCCACCTCTAAAGGGTTCTTAATGGCAGCCGCTCACACCTAAGGTCAATTTCAGCATACAAACTGACCTCCAAGAGCAACAATAACAAAAAAATAGAGCAAAACCCTAAACCTGCAAAACTCCAAGAGAAAAAATAACAAAAATTCCAACAAGAAGGTGAGGTGTTGAAAAACACAGAAGGTGAGGTGTTGAAAAACACAGTGGCAATGGCTGGTAGGATTTTTCCTATCGGATAGATGTAGAAGCCATGTCCAAGCATCTTCCATGTCGAAACATTCTCCAGAGCTCATCAGACGTTCTCCAGAGCTCGTCAAACCTGCAACCAACTTGGAAAACATGAAAAAATAGGAAATTAGGCAATGGCATAAATATTAAAGACAATGTGAAACAAAAACCATCAAAAACCTGTAAATTTACCTTCGACCTCAAACTGGCTAGAGATTGACATTGGCTCCTTCCCAAACAACCACCAAGGTATGTGTAAACCCTCGGCGGTCCAAAACGAACAACACTGGCAGGCGGAATGAAACAAGACAGTGGAAAGTCCAAAAAGTCGCACTAAAGACAACTCTAATCTTTTGTGTTTAAGGTTGTATATTTTGAGTATTTTTTAAATTTGCTAGTTATATATATATATATATATTAACTTTAGAATATAATTCAAACATAGGTCATAACCTTTCTCATGGATATCAATCTTTAACCAAAAAACTAGGATGTTTAATAAGGTATCCCTTTTCCTTGTCAATATAGTTCCTTAACCAAGACACCAACCTTAGGTGCTTGATTGGCCACCCATGTTGATAACATCGATGAAAAATGAAAGTTGTCAATTTTTACTCATGGTCTTCAAGGATAATTCTAGTCGCTTCATTTTCTTTCTTTAGGCAAGGTTGAGACTAAATTTTTAAATGGCATAATAGATCATACATTGAAGTGTGACCTAACTATTAATTTATGTTTGACTTGGAGTTTTAGTGAGTTTAGTCTTATGAATTTAGATTGATCACAATTGATACCATATGTTAATTGTAAGATGTTGCTAAGACTTATACACTAAATATTTAATATAGTTTATGATTACCAATGTCAATTGGGTTTAGCTTGGATGGTTAAGAGGAAAGTTGTTGCCCTTCCCACCTATATTCAAGTCTTCTTTTTAACATGTTTGGTCCTTGTGGGCCTGTTAGGTTTGGCAAGGTACTGGAATTTTCATTCTTGCTCAAGTGGTCAGCATAAATTTTAGCTCAAGCATTCATGAGCTAGATGTGAGATCTATCCCTTGAACTTAGAGAGGTCATGGGTTTGACTCTTTTGATCCCCTATGGAACGAGGTGCTTGGAGCTTAGGCACTGATGATTTACCTTAGTTACCACCCATTCACAGAAGTGAAGTTTCCTAGGGTTTTGGATGCTTTATTATAAAGAAAAAAAATGCTTATGTTTTAATGTTAACCTAAACAAGTCAAATAGTGAATTAGCACATCAATTAAGTTTAACAATAATATACAAAAGTAATCTCCTTAATGAGCTAATTCATTTTTATAAAATAGGTATAACCATACTTAAATGTTAGTCTAACATTATGGTTGCTCACATGTTATAAACTTACAAGACAAGAAGCATAATGGATTTAGTTTAGTAATTCTAGACAATTATGTAAATGGTATAATCATAGATAACCATATATTATAGAGTGAGATTATGTTAAAAGTAAACGTTGTGACCATACATTGTTATAGGTTAAAGTAAGATTTGATAGATGCATGGGCATAAAGAAAAAATGACATGATATAAAATGTCACATAAATAGATGTTACTATCATAGGTTATTTTTGTTAAATTTTGATAAGACCGTGTTGCATGGTCTATAAACTAGATGATGTCTAACAATGGCACAAGTGTCACATGTCTAAATTCAAGTTTGTGAACGCCTAATTCTGACTAAGAGTTGCAAAACCTAAGAATAATAGAGTATTTGATCAATGTGAAATCCCCTTGTTTCCATCATAGGAGACAAACACCCCTAATGATTCTTCACAATCTAGTTGTTTTATATTCTTTTTGTTTACAAGGTCTTGTGTTTTCATCGAAGAAAGAAATGACTAATAACAACTAATTAAGTTGTTTAGGAGTCCTAGATAGATTGATATTGAGTACTATGGTTTAATCATTATTGTACTTTGTTGATATTAATTTCCTAACAATTATTTATCAACAAGTATAAAGACAAGTCTTAGGCTTCAAGGAGTGTTGATTTTTTGTCAAATTTATCTATTGGTTAAACATATGATATTATCTAACTAAATTGTTGTTGAGACAATGATGATTTAAAGGTTTACTTTGATGTTAAAATCAAGTGTTAAGCTAGGAAAGAAAATGGAAATGATGAAAAACTTAGCAATCATGTGCTAGGTGAGGTTGTATTGCACTTGGGGCATGAGGTGGGAATAACAACCAAGCAAGGATATTATAGAGGTGATTGGGCATTGTGCATTGGAAGTTTGAGAAAAGCCATGGGCGGAGACAATGAATAGCTAACAACAAATTTATACAGCTAAGATGGTATTTCAATATGAAAACATCAACTAAAAGGGAAGTAATGACAAATTTTCAGAATAAAAGATCCAACTAAGCTTAGGAAAAGATGTTAGCTATAAAATTGACAAGTTGATATACTTTATGCCTAAGGACTTCATGGATATCATCCCTAGTAAACCTGTCCACATAGACTAGTGTATTTCACCTAGGTTATTCAAATTGGGCACCTAATCGCACACAACTAGCAAGGTGCATAACAACATTGGTGACAATCATTAAGCTAACCCAGGCTAAATGACATTTTAATGTATAATTTGTTAATTTTGTAGCATCATACAGGTGTAGTCTCGAATTTGGTCAGAGAGACTAAGAAACATAAGAACTCCAAAACTTAGAAAAAGTTTCAAGAGAAAACACCTAGATATGACTCAATTAAGTTAATTAGTCAATAATTATTTTTTTCCTAACTTAGGAAAAGTGATTAATTAACAATAATTAATTGAGAAAGGTGAGAATTCACTAGAAACTCACATGGATCAACTCATAGATGATCTTAATCGTTGATGAGGATTTAATCATGGTCGTTGGTGAGCCAAGGAGAGATTATAAAAGGAGGTCCATGGGGTTAGAGCAAGACATACTAGAGATCGATTTTCCTTGGAAGATCGAGTTATCCAACAACAAAAACTGAGCGGAAAGAGAAGTTTGAGCCACAGGGTAAGCAGAGTCAATGAGGGGCAAAGACAGTGATTCCGGAGGAGATTCCAATTTCAGAGAGTTGGTTGCAGGAGGGTCGAGTTTTCCTTAGTGAGTTTTCGCAGGGACTTCTCTAGCAGCTTCATAGGAGGAGTTTGATTCAGTCGGAGTGAGGGTCGATTTAGTTGTTGGAGGCCGAGAGAAATTATGGAAGGGCTAGTGAGTCATTCTCAGAGGTTGAGTTATGCTAGACATATTGATCAGAGCAGCTTCCAGGTAGTGCGAGTTTGGCTTGCGTAGAGGCAGCGCCGAGGCTGACGCAGGGTTAGTTCATGTTGGCTATTTGTGCCACTTTTGGAGCTGGATCAGTGTTGGGTGAGACAAAATTTGTCTCACTAATTTTTGTGTCTAGATTATCTTATAGAGGATTGCCAGTTTTGGGCATCGAGATTGTACTCAAATTATTCATTGTTGCATAATAATAAAACCCTCATTCGCTGCACTGGTTTTTCCACATTGGGTTTTTCCGAGACAATTGTCAAAAAATAACTGTCATTTGTATTTTGTGTGTGCTAGTATTTTCTCAATTTCCAACATTTTATTTTCTGCAGTGTTTTTATGGTGAAAATTGTGATTATGATTTATTCGTTATTTGTCATAGCAAATAAACTACACTAAATTTCTAATCAAGTAGAAGAATAATTTCCAATTGTTGCAATAGACTTAAAATTTCACATACTTAAATGTTAATGATGTGGCATGGAAAAATTAACCTTTAGTGCTACTTTTCCATAGGATGATTTTGTAGAAGTGTTTTAAACTTCTTTAGTTTGCCCTCCTTCCTTTATTATATATTTTACCATCCTCCTTAGTTCAATTTAATTATTTGAGATCCTCCTTGTGCAACAAACACTTGCCAAACTTGCCTTATCACATTAATGCACTATGTAGATGAATCTTAGTATCAATTAGGTCTATAGGAAAAACCCATCACATAGGATCAACTGAGTGCATCGTCTTTTTTTTATTTGGTTTTATGTGCAAGATGCATCCATATAGTTAAATTATAGTGGAGGATTTGTTGCCCTATTTTTGCCTTGGTCTTAGCGATACTACTCCTTGGTGTCCATGGGGCCTTGCTTCTTTGGTAGTGTACTATTTGTATTCATTGAATTTTATGAATCTCAATGGGTGTCATCTAGACAATGTAGCATACTCTATTTCCAGTGTTGGTGCTCCATGAGGTAATACAAGCCCTCCCATATCATCATTTGGGATTTGGATCAAATCATTCCCATCAAGTAGTGTCAAGGCCAGCTTCAGGGAATGTTAGGTCTGTTGGGTACATTCCAAGTAAAGTGAGCTCAACATTTTGGCATTTGAGGATGCTTTGGGGTGTCAATCAACTATGAAGATCATAAAAATGCCCAACACTTTGTTGTGGAATGGGAAATGATACATATTCAAGGTTATCATTCTCTCTAGAAGTGTAGCACGTTATGAGCATCATGCGGAATATGAGTGAAATAGTGTGCTCTTAAGGCCTCAACTGCTTTGTGCAAAGCCACCTGGAAGACCATCTCAAACTCAAGTGAAATAAATTGTTCATTAGGGACCATGCATTGATTTGTATAGCTTGGGAGGTACTCCCACAACCCTAGGGCACTGTGTTTGGGATAATTTGACCCACAATGACTTTGTGGGCAATGTACCCAAGTAGTGAGTTTTGCACCCAAAGTTGTGGGTGTGAAGCCAAGTGGATAAATAATTGTTTAATCATCAAAATCAATAGGGGAACCCTTCAAGGGATAAGGGGAACATAAGGGTTTGAGGATGTGGTGAAATCAAATGAAAGAGACCTCTTTTCTTAAGCTAGTTGGGGTTTGTCTCGAAAGTTCAAGTTCGCCTTGGGCTGAAAGAGAAATCCCTTGAGGGTTAGTTGTTGCCCTCATATGAAACTATAATAAGGCAAAAGGAGAGACCATTTGAGGCATCCATCAAGTGCATTTTATCAAGAGCAGAAAGGCAAGTCTGAGGTGCCACATACCTAGAGGAGCTAAGCTGGAAAGTGAAGGAGGATGAAGGTGGAGTCTCTCATATAAGTTCTGATTAGGCCAAGCTAGGAGATATGTTGGTCAAGTTATTTTTTGAGGTTCTGGGCATATGTATGGTGCTTCATCTTTGTGACAGGCCAAAAATAAATTTTGAGCATAATACGTGCCAAAACCCTTAATTCTATGCACATAACATAGTGTATAGTGTTGGAATGAGGGTAGAATCACTTTAGTATGTGCGCAAAAATTTGGACAACCCAATGATGAGATGTACGCAGGTTTGTGTAGAATTTGAGGTTGAGTTTAGGGTACCTCTAAGGCAGCTGCAAGAACCGTAAAGAGGGTCGAAAATATTTGTCCTTACCACAGAACCATGACCTTAAAAGGATGAAGGTAGCATCAACTTAAGGTTGTTGACTTGTCTCCTTGTGTTGATTGGTTGGTAGGTGATGGAAGGTATGTCCTAAGGGTTTACGACAAAAGTTTTGGATGCCCTAGTTAGGGCTTCTTCTTGTGCCTAATATTCAACCAAATTTTCCCTGGTAAGTCTATGATACCTTGCTCAATTGTATGTCTAATAAAGAGGAACAAGTGTTGGAAGACCTTTGCGATAAGGCAGATAAACTACAGTAAATTGAGATGGTGATTGACCTATGTTTAGGCCAAATTTTATCTCATATATGGTATTGTGTTTAGGCCACATGTCTCTGGAGTAAATGAAGGCTAATGTCTATGATCAAGTGGACAAGAAGAGCACAAAGAAGGTATGGTAGAAGTGGACTATTACAGCGGAGGAAGAAGGGTACTGAAGGGTCTCTTCATAGGGTTTGAACAACAACTTGTTGTTTCCCAAGTACAATGATGTTTGAGGGATAAAGTCACTATTAGGAGGAAACTATTTGTATGACTGAAGGACTCATATTTTGATGATGCCTTAGTTCAATGATTTGAGAGGGAAAGTCATTGATATGAGGTCAGATCTAGAAGTCCCTAAGAGTAGTGATGTCAGAGGATCCATATCAGTGCTAGAGGGCATCGTTGGTGAAGACCCTAATAGCTAACAATCCTAGAGGAGCGGGAGAGAAACTAGTGGGAAATTTGGTGAGCCTATGTTTAGTCACCCTTGGAACAACCAGAAGGGTTGGTAGTGGTAGATTGGATTATTGGAGAAGCAAGCTTTTTAAAGTTGCAGAAGTTGCAGTGATCAACGTAAGAGGTAGCAAAGGACCTGCAATATGTGTTCAAAGTATGTGGACTGAAAGGGTTGTGGAAATGCCACATAAACAAGTAGGTCAAGTTTACTTTGTTCAAGGAAAGATTGGTGATCACAGTTGTTGACCCAAAGCCCTAATTGTGTCCTTATATCAGGGTTGTATGTAAGGGCTAAGATCCCTAGTATGGGAGGCCTAAGTTTGTTGTATTAAAGTTTGTAATATAATAAGTTGTGGATAAGATTGATTCACTGCTATACGTTTTATGTCATGCAAGGTGCTTATGTTTTGGCATTTGAGTGTGTATCTGATCATGACCTTAGACTCAAACCTGATTCTTAAGTGCCATGGAAAAATCAACACCATGAACATAGATGCATCTAGTGGACCATACTTATTTGTCAAGGGAATAATAATACTTCAAACTAGGATCACCTTCAAATATCTAACTAGACCAAGTATCATAAAAGTGTTCCCTACCTTTTTATAGGTGGTTAGGTAGTCACCCTATTAGGCGCTTCCAGCCCCTAAGGGGAGGTGACATTTCCAAGGTCAACCCTTCAATTCATAGCTGGAAACCAAGGGGAATGACTTCATGGCTAAGTGAAATGGCCATCAGACCAACTAGTGAAGGTCCACTTCTTGAGTGTATAGATGCAATGGAGGGAGAAATTGTGGAGGCATGAGTTACCCATTTCTTTGGCTTGCTTTATCTACCCCTATGGTGAACCTTTTACTTCTTTTTTATAATGCTTTTATATGGAGCATAGCTCAAGGGTCTGAGATTTATTTTTATGATATAACATTTATTTATCCCTTTAAGATGAGTTGATTTCTTTCTCAGCAAGGTCAAGACATGCAAGGTTTCCTTATGATGAGATGCACATCTAGTGCTCATAATCTGGGTGATAGCAAATGAGGGGGGTAGAGCTCATGCTAGGTCTTTTCCCATGCACCAATTATGCCCCAACTGTCTTTTGCATTTTATATTTCAATTTTCTTTTATTGTGGCCATCTTATGGTTTTATCATCCTTGTAACTTCATCAAGCTCCAAGGCAAAGTTTTCTGGCCCTACTCAAGTATGTTTATGTATAAGTGCCAGAACCCAATGAAACAATTCCAATAAACTCGAAGAATGGATGTGGTATCAAGGGAACAATTAAAGATGTTACATATGGAATCGTTATCAACACGCCACTTCAATCCAAGTTTCCCATGTAGTGACCCTCCTATAACCCTAAGGCCCTAAAGGAGGTTCCACTTGACTAGGGTTAAAAACTAACCCCCCTTGGTAGGGTGAGAGAGCAAGTTTATATTCAAGATCGGTCAATCATCTAGATCACCTCTTTATCCATCTCAGTTTTCCCAAAATGGTTAAAGTACCCATCGAGTGGGAGCAACCTTCATTCAAGAGGAATGTCAGATGTTGATAGGTGTATGACCCGTGCAAATGGTGGAGGAATGTGGCATATCATCATGATTGATCAATGTGTAGGGTTGCTAGCTATCCAAGATAGTAGAAAAAAAATCTAATAGGGTAACCCATTTTGTTGGGTAACATTTGGGTCCAACTTGGAGACATGTGATCACCATAAAGTGCATGATCCATATGCTCGAATAGGGAGTTCATGAGAACCCCAACAATCCTCGGGTTCGCAAACCTATTACCTGCACACTCAAATCAACTTGCTTACTAGCATGTGTATGGGGTGTTGATCATCACCCTTATGTTTTTATATATAATAAATTCATATTGAAAAGAAAAGTTTAGCTAAATGCAATCTAATCTAAAATGCAAAACAAC
The DNA here is from genome assembly GCA_031772625.1 of Pinus tabuliformis. Lineage (NCBI taxonomy): Eukaryota > Viridiplantae > Streptophyta > Pinopsida > Pinales > Pinaceae > Pinus > Pinus tabuliformis. The sequence continues at coordinate 528,431,896 of CM062819.1, read as the reverse complement.
AATATGAATAACAAGAATTCAATGCAACTACCTCCTATAATGTATGCTAGCATGCAATAAATCAACTAAGTATAGTCACATAACCAATGTAGTTAGCACATCATTAGATCAATATCATACCTCTCACTCTTGTGATTAATCATGAGATAGAACAAGGAAATATCACAATCAGCCATATCACAATACTCAAATGTTGGATTCAAGTCATAAGGGTGGGAGGTGGGAAAATAAAAGGGCCGTAGATTAGTCTCGCTACCATGAGAAGGGATAGAGGATTAAAAGAGGCAAGCCAAAATTTTCCTATATCCACGAATCCATTCTCGCATCTTGATTGCTACTTGAATATTGAGTAATCAATGATCAATTTCAGGAATTATTTCCCAGTATCTATCTTTGACATGCAATTCTCATTGATGTGATTAGGGACATGTTGTGAATGGTATGAGGTGGGAGACAAATAATGGTGAAAGATATAAGTATTTCCCATAGTTCGTAAATGTTGGAATTATGTTATGATAAGTATGCCTAAAAGCATTGCTAATTCATGAACTCAAACACCATCTATGGGCCAAGTTGATGATTTAATTTTTTCTTGAGAATAATGTATGCTATGATATTGGTCACTGATTTCACTATTACAGGATTAAATTGTGTGTCTTGATTATGGAAGCAATGAAGTCTTTTAACACTGAAATTGGTCACTCCTAAGAAGTGAAATATGGATGCCCTAGATGAGCCAAGTCTTTTGATGCAATTGAATTTGGTGCATGATCTGCTACACATGGTTTTATCGTCGATGATTTTAGATAATATAGCTTGTTGTTTTTAATGGTGCATATTCAAATATTGATCTAATAAGGAAGACTAAGATTTTCATTTCCAAGAATACATTAGAGACAAGCAAGCTTTGTTTGAACTAAATTTATATTTTTCTTGTTCATAATATAATTGAAATATTCCTATCATCCCTTAGAGTGGGTAGTGATGTTTATAAAGTTGTTTTTCGAGCCAAGCTAGATGACCCTCCCCTCTTTACTACTTAACCTAGTTTACTTTTGGTTCACATGAAAACCCTCTTTAGGTTAGGAAGCCCCTTCCGTAGCCTTAAATCGAGAGGGAAGGCCACCGAGGTGACAATAGGTGTGTTCTTTGGTATTTTTTCCTTGGATCTCCTATTAGGATGAGGACTGTTACCATTAGGTGAGAATTTGAGTTGTAATAAGGCCACTTGTTTTCATCTTGTTCTCTGTTTTCGCTCTATTTTTTTTCTTTTTTCGGTCATTGGTGGTTTGATTAATCCTTGAGCAATGGAGAATCTTGAAAATATTAATTTCTTATGCTAAAAGCTCCTAATCTAGCCCATGTAGGGATAAATGCCCTCTTCACCTAATTAATTAATTCAAATTATATGAAAAGGGGCTATTCATGCCACCTGTACAAATTAACATCAAAATCCTTCTCATAAAAGGAACACCTTCATCAAACAAGAGATTTTGCTTATAGCATCTAGCCTCCAAAGGGACTTTAGCGAGGCAGTTTCCACCCTCTAAAGGAACTTCAACCACATATGCTTGTCCAATCAAACCTTCGTTGATCCTTCCAAAGTAGGTACATTAGTCATCCAATGCAAGCCAACCCCAATAATGAATGAGTAGAAAAAACCATTGCATAGGGGAAAACCCTTCCAATAGGGTTTGTTTCCTCCATCAATCACGTGGATAACATCTCCAAAAAACCTCCTTCGTGAGTGGGAATATGGATCTCCAAGGTACACAAACTAAATAAACCTAATTAACCCTATCAGAGATCATTCTTAGCCATTATATGCATATTAAAATGAACTCAAAACCCATTTTGCAATTCAGCCCATTTTAGTATTTAATTCATTAGAAATATTGTTGAACAAATGTAGATATATATGTTACAATGCTTCTAAAATAGTGTGCCTTCCTTCAAGATAGTCTGAAATCCTTTTAAACCTTATCATATGTGTCGGTTGTATACTTGTTTACAGACCATATATGGAAATGCTGCTACATGTTCCTTTCCCTAGTTTCATTTTTTCTGAAAGAGAATGATCATTAGACTCATATTGTGTTGTTGAATTTTCGAACAGTTTATCCTACATGTACAATGCCATATGTCTTCCTTAATACCATTTTCAACAGACTCACTCTCTTACCATTATACTTCAAAAACTAGCTCAAATAGTTTTTCCTTCCATTGCTAAGTGCAAACAGCTCTGTAGGCGCCAGAATAGTTCATAACAAGTGATACTTGCTTCCTCTATCCATACTTATGCTCTTATACAAGATCTAAAAATATTTTACCATCTTAGTAAAACCATAACATATACAATAATCTTCAAATCTTCCTTAATAACATGGGATGAGATGCTTATATACAATAGCTTTGCTTTATGCTAGATTTGGTGACTTCAACAATTAAAAGACAACCTTCAGTATCAACATGTTCTGTTATCGAAAGTGTTGCAAACTTGCTACATAAGTATGTCTTGTATTGTATGCTATCATATATCAATTTCCATACATGGACATTCTTTTGGCTTTATTTCCATAGAACACTTCTTTCCAATTATTTATTCATATTACAACATCTTTGTATGCCCATACTTCAAAAAACCATGGTGATCTATTTTTTTAAGCCTCTACAATAGTGCTTATTGTTCACTTTATGTTTATTTGAATATTTTGAAGCAACTCTCAATCAATATATTACTATATATAGTTATAGAATGATAGCAATTAAATTTTCACATTACCCTTAATAAGTTTACTGATAAAGGGCAATCACCTTTTGTTGCTTGTTACAAATTTATAACTTATCTATCCAACAGGGCTATACTATAAAGTCATAGCTCTTCATGTAGCATCCAAAACTTGCCACACTTCCATGCCTGATTTTGGAAGATCAACAACAGCCTTTCCCAAAACATTGGTTACATTTGGAGAAGCTCCAGCATTTATGAAACAACCCTCGTGAAAATTCCATGTAATAAAAGTAATAAAAGCAAAATAATAATCGTGGATGATGGGACACTTATTCCAAGTTGAATGTTGTGTAGAATCCTAGTGATGGGGATCACTTGTGATTGTTTATGGCTAAGGAAAATAGCAAAAGAAATGGCTAAGGCTTTGGAAAGGAAAAATGGCATTTTTGGCACAATTATTTGTGAAAATAATGGAAATTGGGAGAAAAGGGAGGTGAAGGGTCACAGGTTGCAAGTGAGGAGGAAAATGATGGAAAATGAAAAAAATAGAGGCCTCATTCATAAAAAGGATTTTGGTGATCATTTGGTAACCTTTTGTCAGTTCAGTTTTGTAGCTCTCTCATTATTCTCTCTCTCTCTCATACTTTTGGAGACTTAGAGTTTTCTTGGAGCACTCTTGGTGGGTGTGGCATACTTGGATTCTTGGAGCAAGAAGGAAAAGGAAGAGTAGGAAAGTGCAAGAAGGCATCGGGATCAAAAACTACATCAGATTTTCTTATAGGTACCGAGTTGCATGGATGTTTCCTTCACTAGTTTCGCCATGCATGCCACATGCATGTGGTTTATTGGTTGTGATATGTAATTGGCATGGAGGATTGCATGGATTGACAATGGATTGCCTAGCCTTTCTATTTCCTGGATAGCCATGGTGATTGTGGGTTTAATTTAATTGTTTGTTTTTTGTTGGTTCTGATGTTTCCTTAGCTTGGGTTAAGTTACTAGTTCCTTGATCGTTGGTTGGAAAAATGCTCTAAAGCCCTGTAATAACTTGGGTTGAGCTACTAGTCTTGTAGCCTTGGTTGGACAAATACTCTGGAGCCCTCAGTGGGTTGAGTTACTAGTCCTAGAGCCTTGGTTGGACAACTGCTCTGGAGCTCGGTGATAGTTGTGGGTTGAGTTACTAGTCCTGGAGCCTTGGTTGGAACAAACACTTTGGAGCCCTAGATGGCTAGGATAGAGACCGATCCGATGATGGTTTTGTGATGTCCGACCGTGAGGTGGATTCACAATTTGATGGGTTGAGGTGGATGGCCTCTGTAAGCCCTGGATGGTTTTTTATTGATGTGTTCTATGAGATCCCACATTCATGCTTAGAATATGGCATGGGGTGAATGGCTGAAGAGAGATTTGGCTCAACCATTCTACGATTGGGTAGAACATGGAAGTCCCATCCCGGGTTTGGATTTTGCATCATCAATGAAATTTTATTTTTCATGGTATTTCTATGAGTATTATGGTGAATTATAAGTGGTGTATATGGTTGTGGTTTCATTGATATTTTTGTCCTTAATATGTCGGTTATGTATATGTTTTATGACAACAACCATGTGTGGCTCTCATCATGTTTTTACTTGTAATTGAATGATCAATGTATCTATGACCTAATGGATGGAATGGAAGTTGTTGTGTTGAGGCATCAATGGTTCTTAGCGATTCTCAGTTAAATATGAGACCCTTATGCTCAGAACTGCTAATTACACCTATAGATTACATATTTGCAATATGTTTGATGAAATGTCTGTCATGGCTAGTAGGGGTCCAATCAAAGTCTTGAACAAGCAGTTGCTTTAGTACTGTCATTTCCATGTTATTTTACTGATCTGAAGAGATGGTTCAATTCTGGAAAGTGACCTGGGCTCTGGGCCTGAAAAGTGGCCCAAATCCCGGAGTCGTTGGCATAGCACTGACAGTTTTGGTCTCTGGTTGCTGGCAGGAAAGCCTGTGAGAGAAACTTTGGGTTTCTGGTCGCCCTCATGCCTATAGCATGGGAGCGATTGAGGCTTAAGTTGTCCAAAAGTTTAGTGGGACCGGAAAGTGACCTGGGCTCTGGGCCTGAAAAGTGGCCCAAATCCCGGAGTCGTTGGCATAGCACTGACCGTTTTGGTCTCTGGTTGCTGGCAGGAAAGCCTGTGAGAGAAACTTTGGGTTTCTGGTCGCCCTCATGCCTATAGCATGGGAGCGACTGAGGCTTAAGTTGTCCAAAAGTTTAGTGGGACCCCAAGGTAAGTTGTCTAAAGTATTGGATTGGTTCATGAGGGTCATGTAGCTGATGATTAATGTTTGTATGGTGTGTTTCCGTCGGTTCCACTTCCTTAACGTGACTTAGGAGGTCGAATCATATCATAGTGGCCTCTTGTCGCATGTTTACCCCGACTAGACGGTTGCTTGGGTAGATGTGGGAGGAGGGTGTATCAGAGTGGTATCAGAGCATGGTTCACCCCTTAGACTGGATGGGCTATGTGTTGGTCATGCATGCATGTCAGTTGCATGTGTGTCTCTCACCCTTGCATTCCATGTGCTTGTTGCATTTGCATGATGTTGTTCATGGTTGTAGTGATGTCGTCAGGTGAAACTTGATGTTTTGTTGAGGAATGCATCGTCGTGAGTGTATGACTAGTTACAAGTTGATTTATGTAGCTTACATGTATCATTGTAGTATGCTTGGTTACATTCTTTCTTTATTGGTTACATTCTTGTGTGCTTGGTTGCATGTACCATTCTTGCAGGTTTGATTTCAAGTATTGTTCATTCATGCTTGATCATACGTGTTTATGCATATGTGTGGATAGTTATATATTTTCATGTTTGCATGTGGTCAAGTGTACAGAGATGTACTGGTGGTTGTCATGCATGACACAAGGTTCAGTTTAGAGACCACATTTGGAGACCTGAAACAATCAATCAATGTTACAATGCAATATAAAGCATTGCTTAGGTAGGCATTCCCATACTCAGAACATAAATGTCTCAAAGAACCAGTACATAAATACAGCTGAAGATACATGTCAATAGAAGACAAAGTATGGATGCAACCATCAATGGATATATGTTTACAATCATGAATATTTGATAACTCTACGCAGACTGGATGGATGAAACTAGATCCAAGGTCTTGATCTCCATCTCTCGATCCGTAGTCAAATCTAGCCATGTGAGTGAATGTCTCGTAGTCGAACATGGTAGAAATCACTTGATTACTGGTCAATGATGTGAACCATTAACAAGTGTGAGAGAAACCACCAATAATGATAATGGCTCTCAAGGTACTTCCATTACAATCTATGAAGTGTGAAAAGATGTCTTGAAGTAGAACACCCATAAAATCATTCGATCAAAGGTCAATGATGAAAACCTGTCGTCGAAGGAGAGAAACCTGCCATTAAGGCATGCAGACTCCAATACTGAAGATTTCTAGATCAACTCCCTAGATAGTGAGCTGAAATCAATAGGAAGCAACCTGTCGCAGGACGGCCTACGACATGAAACTCATGTCAAGTTTTGAAGAACAACAGTTTGGATTAATCTAGGACTGACTCAGGGATGGTCGACACGATTGAAGGCTATGAATAACAAAGTAATATTGAGTGAGTTTGGACTTCTCTTGAACATATCAACACCACAACATTCTGACTTGGCAACATTTGACTCAAAAATAATACCCAAACCAAATGAAGACTTTCAATGAAGTATGGTCAACTAAGAGTCAAATGGATTTCCCAACCCGGACACAAAGGTGATGGAGTATCATGTTCAAGAGCGACACACTGCATTTTATAATATAAACAAACATTATTTCCAAATTCCCTCCTAACATTACTAGAAAGTACCTCTTTATTTTTTCCAAGCTTGAGGAGGATAACATATGCTTATCCTGTAAGCTCATCCTTCGGATGAGTCCTTTGGAGTATTTTTAATGAACCCTAGGGAGGAGTGGTTTGGTCTTGTCATGATTAACGAGTCCTACATTGTTTATGTTTATGAAGCCCAGCAAAGGGGTAGCTCAATGTCATTTTCATGTTTAAAGAGTTTGAAAAGACACAAAAAGAAATCCCATTTAGTTCTTTCAACGTAAAATTTTAACGAGCCCTGAGAAAGTAAAGCTCGGTGTTTTAATTTTTAGGGAGTCAAGAGAAAAACATAGTAAACTCCACAGTGTCCTTTTTCGTAAATTTAGTCTCTCAAGCCTGGAAAAGGGTAAAATAATGCAGGAGAGAACTCTATTGACCATTATTAGCCAACGTATACCTTGTTCGTAAATAGTCTAGTTTAGTCCGTAAAAGGGGTAAACTTATTCTGAATAGACGACTATTCATTTATTTTTACGAGTTCAAATTTTCAAGTACTCGATGACCTTTTCATGTTTAGGGAGCCTAAAAGGGGCATAAAGAGAACTCCCAGTTTCGCTTTTTTCGTAAGTTTTTAATGAGTTCGAAAAAAGTGATAAAAATGTACTCATCGCCAAAATGATTCATTTTCATAAATAACCTGTGTTCTGCACATTTAAACTCAAAAATAATAGTCACTGCTAAAAAAATATAGTAAAAACATTTAAAAAAAAAAAATTGGATTTCAAAGGCTAATAGGTAAAAAGTAATATTTTAATGGGCCAAAAAACTTATAAAAACCCAAAAAAAAAATAAAAACTTTTTACAATTTGTGTTTTTTATCATTTGAGAGTGGTTGAGTGCATTTTTCACCAAGAACTTTAGAGGTAGATTATGGGCAAACTGTTGGACCAAATCACGAGCCATCTTTTCCAGGTAAACGATCTCTCTGATATCTTCATTTTCATTGCTTTCTTTTTGCTTTTCACCATGTATTTAGGTTTTTTGGTGGGTTTTATCAATTCGAAGATCACCCTCGGTGTGCGCAGTCTATCTTCATCGAGCCTGCGCACACCGCCAGTTTTTTTACACATAAAAATGAGATTTGCGTGGTTTCTAAGGCTAGAACAATGCAAATCCGCATTGGTCTTAAAGGCAGTTACACACAACACTGAGGGTTTTGAAAAATTAATGAAAAATGCCCAATTTTTTTGCAAAAAATCATCACAATGTTTTCTAATGATTTTCCATGTTTATTTGCAGGGTTTTGATCTACAAAAATGGAGTGGAGAGAGCGTGAACATGAAGAACAGGATATAGCAGCTTTGAACCATCCAGAAACATTACAGACTCTGAGAAACTATGGCCTATACAAAATTTTCACAATCCCAGGCATGAAGGCCCAACTAGATTTGCTGGAATGGATGGTGAGAAAATGGAATGTACAAGAAGAGTGCTTCTTGATTGGAGATCATAGACTCACGATAGATGTTGATGACATCTATTTCTTATCTAGGCTCCCACGTCATGGAGTTAACATTTCTTTGTATGGGCATAGACGAGGTGGTGAAACAATTGCCACTTACCTAGCACAACATTGTTCTCCAAGGTCTGAACTCAAAGACGAACAAATTGATATCAAAACCATTGACCAACTTCCTTTGAGGACTATCAGCTTTACAGTTGCACGATTATGTGGGAGTGCAACACTTCACTTACTCACCAAGGCTCAGATGCAGATTTCCGTAGAGTGCTTGCAACCTACAATATTTAACTGGTGTGAAGGGGTAGTTTCCAACCTGAAAGGGCAACTAACTAGAGTGAAAACTGGAAAACTCAAGAATTTTGGGTATGGTGCCTTTGTTATCTCGTTCACTCTAGAGAGGATCCCCCTTCTCGCCCCACAGGTAGCCATAGATGGAGGAGGACCACGAGATCCTCGCATGCTAAAGTGGGTCACATTGATGGCACACCACGGAGGTGGTGAAGGCCCAATTGTTCGATATACTCCTGATTTCTTTGGATGGTTGGAACATCAAATTGTTATGATCGAGGACTTTCCATATGCAGGCATGGATTACACAGGTGATCCAGATATTCCACTACCAGCTGGAATGCAGTGGGGTGACCTAGGTAAAAACTTCACATTTTGGTTGTTTTGTATTTTTTTTGTTTTTGGGCATCCAAAACTAATTATTCGAAATGATCATGTAGATGTGGGCCTGGTGAGACCAGTAGGACTATGTAGATTCGATAGGCACGGTGAGTAGCCAGCGACTCCTGCAATATAGAACCTCGATGCAGCAGAGGCTTTGACTGAGTTGGAGCACAACCTAGAGAGGTTGACCCTAGACATCCCAGATGTTGGGATTGATGACTTGCCTCTCCGCTATCAGAGGCACACCATGGGGGTTCCTGGACCGATTAGTCACTTGCTATGACGAGTAGCTCACACTATTGTCTGCTACCATGATCATCATGTGTAGCTGCTAGTATTAGGGCTAGGTTTTGTTTTTTGATGATGTATCGACATGTTCAAATAATAAAGGCCACGGGCCGCATGCCTTGGATGACATTTTTGTAAAACCACACTTTTTACAGACATTTTAACTAATGAAAACTACTACTTTTATCTCAGTTTATCTTGTACAATATATGGATGAATATTGTGTTTGCTTTCTTACAGATATTACAAATGTCAATTTAACACATAATTAGCTAATGCATCAGTTAATGTGTTTAAATGTCTTGGAATGTGTTGATATTCGATGTAATCAAACTCTCTCTCCAAGAGATGAACCTGCAAAAACATTCTTAACATTGCAGAACTTCTTACATAGACACCATTTAAATGTAATACTATGAGTTGAGAATCTAACCTAATGATCAATCGACGAATACCAAATGAAACGATGTCAAATAATAGCTCAATCATTGCACTATACTTTTCGATGTTATTCATTGTTTGACTAAGGCATATCCCATGAATAGAAACTAACTCATCAGTGGGTGAATAAATGACCCAGGCTGCAAAAGACAAATTTTGAGTACTACGACTAGCGCCATCGGCAAAGCCAATGTAAGTTTGAGGGAGTGTCGACATCTGCAAATCAAGTGTAACACAAGATAAGCAGGAGAAGTAGAAAAAAATCATAAAAAGATGTTAAAATTGCCACACACAAAATATGATACAACAATATACAAATTCTTCACTGAGTGATTTAAGCATAATATTTCTTCACGCAAAGACCATTTATGGGCTTTCCTAAAGAAATGTCGTCATAATCAACTAGCCCATAAGCTCCTTTTGCCAGTACACATTTTACAATATATGGACCATGCCACATGGGCTCAAATTTACCGACACCTAATTTATCATACTCTTGATCATAAACCAATACTAGGTCACCTTCTGAATATGAGAGAGGTTTTACATTTTGATCAAACCGTGCATTAATTCGTTTCTTATGAGTCTCACTAGCTAATGTAGCATCACAACGAGTCTCATCTAGTTGTGCTAAGTACATAAAATGTTCTCCCTTTACATAAGTGGTTGGTAACAATTTGATCACCAGTTTTAATGATGGTATTTCACATTCAATAGGTAAGACTACTTCCAGACCGTAAACCAACTGGAAGGGAGTAAAACCAGTTGAAGTTTTTTCTGAGGTATGATATGCCCACAAGGTTGGAAAAAAACATTATATGTCAATTTCATTTATGAATTTCGACAATCTATTTAATCATGGTGGTCAAAACCTTGTTTACGACTTCTACTTGGCCATTTTCCTACGAGTAATATGGAGTGGAACTGTCATGACGCAAGCCTAGCTTCGTAGTAAGTTCGGTCATCATAAAGTTTCGAAAATGGCTATCATGGTCCATGACGATGGTTTGTGGAACACCGAACCTAGAATCACATGATTGAATATGAAAATAGTTGTTTTTTTCTCCATCATCCTTATATGTAGGCATCGCCTCAACCCATTTCGTAAAATAATCCACTGCTAGGATAATGTACCCATGCCCCCCAGCCGAGTGAGGGTTACATGTAAGGAAATCGATGCCCCATTTTGCAAAATGACCGACAACAATGATTGGGTGAAGAGGAGTTGGAGGTGCACACATTTTGCAATCGTAAATTTGGCAATTGTGGCATTTTTGGACCGTAGTTATACAATCTTTGAACATCGAAGGCCAGAAATACCCAGCGCGCAAAATCTTTTGGGCAGTGGAAAACCCTGACATATGACTACCACAAGCTCCAAAATGGCAGTCATTCAATTCCTTTTCGGCTTCATCGTGAGTCAAACATCGTCTGAAAATGGAATCAGCACCACAACGATAAAGTGTATCGCCAAAAACAGTATAATTTTGGGATTGGTACCGAATATGACGACGGTCGGTTCGAGTCAATTATGGCCGAAAAGTTTTGTTTTGAAGATATATGATGATATCTCCATACCAGGGGTTTCAAGCACTGATAAGAAAGAGGGATTCGTTTGAAAGTGAACCCTTTGCCATGGTCTCCATTTCAATATAGGGAAAGTCACGTAACAATTCGGCAAACACCAATGGTTTCTTGGACTTAGATTTTATGAATTCTAAATCAAATTGTTGCAGGATAACTATCTATTTAGAATATTTGCCCCCTAGCAATTGTGTTGTAAGAATGTAAACCATAGCGTTGCAGTTTGAAATCACTATTGTTTTGTGCAAGAGAATGTAGTGACGAAATCATTGGACAAATTGAACGACTGCCAAAGCTAATTTCTCCACATGCATATTTTACTTCAGTTTTCGTAAGATTTATGCTCAAATAATATATCACATGCTCATCGTTCAACTCGTCTTCTTGAACTAAGACAATGCCAATGGTGACATCGAATGCAGCTAAATACGAAAAGTAGTCTCAATGATAATCGGGAGGATGCAACAACGATGTATGAGTCAAATCATGTTTGAGTACATCAAAAGCTTCTTAAGAAACATCATCCCATGTAAATGAGATTCCCTTTTTCAACAGTTGAGTAAAACCTTTAGTTAGCTCAACATAGTTCTGGATGAATCACGTAAAAAAATTGCTTTCCCTTTCAAACTTTGGAGTTGACGAAGGTTGGAAGGAGGAGACAAATTCAAAATAGCCTCTACCTTGAGCAGATTGACACAAATGCCTTCCTTTGATATGAAAAATCCCAGTAATCGACTGGATTGCACACAAAAAACACATTTGTGAGGGTTCAAGTGTATATTGTAGTGTCAACACCTGATAAAGATAACTCTCAAATGCGTTGGATGATCTTCTTGTTTCAGTGAATGAGCTGGTAAATCATCCAAATAGGGTTGTACAATATGCTTGATATCATGAAATGCGTAAGACATAGCCCATTGGAAGGTTGCGCCGACATTCTTTAATCTGAATGGGAGTTTTCGATAAGCAAAAGTCCCCATGGACAGATGAACGTGGTTTTATGCTAATCAGCTAGGAGTATGTTGATTTGGTTGTATCCAGAAAATCTGTCCATGAAAGAAAAGATTTTGTTACTGACACAATCGTCAATGATTTGGTCGATATGGGGGTAGGATAGTTGTCTTTGGGACAAGCCTTATTAATATCCCTATAATCTACGCATACTCTGATGGTCCCTTGCTTTTTGTTAACAGGAACAATATTGGAAACCCAATCAGTCAAGGGAACCGGGTAGATAAAACCTGCTTTAAGCAGTTTTTCAACCTCAACTTTAATAGCAACAACCTTTCATGGATGCACTGGACGTAATATTTGTCTAATAGGTTTAGCATCCGGGTAAGTCTTAATTTTGTGAACAACAATACTTGGGTCAATTCCTGACATTTCCTCATAGGAACGGGCAAAAATGTCACAAAATTCTCGAAATAGAGCTTTGTACGTTTGAATTTATTCAACTGAGCATGGAGCACCTATGTGAATGTTCTCGATAATCCCTGTTTTGATTGAGATATTTTTTTTTCAAATTTAGCTTGAAGAACTGACATGGGCCATTCAGGATTATCTATGATCTTAGGCGAAAATATAGTTGAAAAATTATTCTTGATTTTATCAAGGTTAGGAAGAAAATGTAATATTCCCTTTTTTTGGATATGGTCAAAGTGGACGGAATCTGCCCATGGTATTTTCCCATGGCATTGGTCCATGGTATTTGCCTTCATTTTTCGAAGGAAAATAATAAAATAAAGTCTCTAGAGAGTCCATCAAGCCTATAAAATGGGATAGAAGCATAACAGTGGGATCATCATGAGTTATCTATCTATCTTGTTTTTATTAAGAACTTGGCGAGGCGAGTTCTAGTTTGATCCCAGGGATGAAAACCCCGTGGGTCCATGATTGTGCATCAGTGTCTTATTTTCTTATTTGATGAGAATTGTACGTGTCATTGCAGGGATCTGATATTTATGTATGGGCATGTACTATTTTCTTCGGTTAATAATATAAAGAAATGGGTTGCAGTTTCAAATCCCGTTTGTGTTCTTGTTTCTTGCTAAACTCCTTTTATTTAGAACACTAAAATGTGTTAGATTTGTTAAAATTTTTATGGTTTAGAATCTTAAAGTGGTATCAGAGTTATGCTTCCTGTCAACCTGAGTTGGTTTAATTTTTGTGTTGTTTGAAAATATAATTTTCCTGCTGTTTGAAAATATAATTTTTCTGCATTGGTTCGAGAGTTATTATTTTATTGCAGAAGAAAGGGGCCGTAAAATAGGATGCGGGCATTATTGTACAGATCCTGTCAGTAATGAATTAGTTTAACGAACAAATCACGCCTCCAAAGTAGCGCATTCACCTGTGAAGACAATAAGCCACAAGCCGAGGGCCATTGGCTTCTTTGAATGAGACATTCAACTTGATAGGATGGAGGATAGATTCGATTGGCCGTTGTATGGTTGGGCCCATACGTTCCAAATTTTGTAAACCCTCCCGCTCATCATTAATATTGCTCTTCATATTAAGCTTTGTGCAAGAGCCGGCCATACTACAGTAAGGGTGCAGGGTTATTGAAGGCCAACAAATCGCACATCAATGCCAAGGTTCGAGGATGGGCAGAGCAACCATCCATATAAGCGTCGTGTACCGAGTGGCCATTATCGGCACCAAGGAAAAGAAAGTCAGACCGGTGACTGAGGGCGCCATGGCTTCAAGCCATATGCCCCAAATTTGACACAGATACAGGGAAGAGTCACACTCCAATTACAGGAGCGGTCAGGTTGCCTTTCGAATATCATAAGTGATTGCTGTAACGCACCGTCAGAGACTAAAGAATTGCAGGTACCGTCATCTGAAGGTTGTGGACGCAGTGAAAAGGGGCCCGATCCAGCGAACAAACCAACCACTGGGGAAAATCAAACCCATTTTTGAGCGTAGGGGTGTGATTCATGTTAGGAGTCCGTTGAGCGGCACCACACCAGGAGAAGAGGGATCATGAGAAGGTCGTGGGGCCACCACTGACCACGATGGAAGGACTGCATTCGACAGGTCAAGAGAAAGCGAGAACAAGCAAATCATCTTTCAGTAGATCCTTCTTTTTATTCGACTTCAGATAAAAAGCACGTAAAAATGGCTTACATTTCTTGCAATGGGAGCTTTGTAAAGGCTTGATTAACTTGGATTTTCAAGTAGATAGTGTTACTGGTATAGAGTTGTTTGAAGAAATGTCTCATATCTTTACGGATCTTCTGCCTTGGTAATTCTAGATGATATTGATCAGTAGTTGCTACATTGCTGGCCCAAAATTACTCGGTCTCCAAGAGCTTGATATTGGTTACATCTAGGAACAAAGATGTTCTTACGCGTTCCAGAATTAAAGATGTTCTTAAGATTTTTTCTCTTTGTGATCACCTTATTCACAAAGAGACATCGGGTTTCTGCTCTATGAAATATGGTAAGTGTATTCCAGTGGAAACTTATTTTCTCATCAGCAGAGAGTCCATAGTAACAGGAATTCCCCAATCTCTCCAATTGGGAATTCCTCTGCGATTTCCTGATCAGAGAGCAGCAACAACACTGCCGGGAGCGAAATGTCATTCGGGAGCACTTCTTTGTGGGAAAATTAACAGATCTTACTGACAAGAACAACAAATATTTTACAATATTGCATGTTCTTACATAGGAGAAAAGAGGGCTTCGGCCGATTTCCTGATCAGAGAAAACAACAACTGTCAGGAGTGAAATGTCATTCGGAAGCACTTCTTGGTGGGAAAATTAACAGATATTACTGACAAGAACAACAAATATTTTTACATATTGCATGTTCTTACATAGGAGAAAAGAGGGCTTTGGCCGATTTCCTGATCAGAGAAAAACAACAACACTGTCGGGAGCGAAATGTCATTCAAGAGCACTTCTTTGTGGGAAAATTAACAGATCTTACTGACAAGAACAACATATATTTTTACATATTGCATGTTCTTGCATAGGAGAAAAGAGGGCTTTGGCCGTAAGACTTTGGGATAGAAGAGGCTCTGGAAGTTTGTTGGAGTTTGAAAGTCTACAAAGAAAATGTCTTCTCGAAGTGGATAGTGAAGATTGTATGAGCGGCGTAGAGATCTAGGAAGAACTATTGCGCACAACAACAAAAAAGATTTATGCGTCCTCTTTGCCCTCGAACAGAGAACAACCCTGATTTGTTGCAGCAATTGTCTAATGAATATGTGATAATAGATCTTTTCCAAGTACAATATCGTTACATTATCATTGCATTGAAAGGGCTGAGGTTTGATTATAATAGTGTTGAGATCCCTTTATGCCACGTGATAATGTCATCATTTTACTTTTGGAATTGCTTTAGAAATCAACATAATAATATATCAGAGGATAAGAAAGGGTAACAAACTACAAAACAGAAGCAAGAACAGGACAACAAGTCTTTCTCTCGGAAGGTCCATGTTATCCTTCAACAATCAAAGGATATTCAAAATGAAGATGTAAAAAGCAAGTGCCTCTTTGAACTTGGATCCAAATTGCAGGATACAAAGTCAGAAGATGCCCTCCTACAGTTGGACACATTAGATATGGCTTTGAGCCTAATAGAGAAATCAGAATGGGAAGAGTCAAGTTGGGCCTTGAATTCATCCATGCTTGCTTTGATACAACCTAGATTCTTGGAGCATTCTTGTGAAAATGTTAGACTCACAATCGCTTCTTGTCTCAGTAAAATCATAGCCTTAACAACACCACTACCGCCCTTGAATGATAAGATCATGAGGAGGATCTGTCGGATAATGGTAGAATCACTTCAAGGGTTGGACAACATCACCCTTCTTACTTTCTTTCAGAGGTGCAAAATTTTAGACCGCATGACAAAATTCAGATTTGGTATACTTATGTTGGATCTAGAGTGTAATGAATTAATTATTCATATGCTCTAATACTTCTGCACCGACATTACAACATCTCACCCAAACTTCATCCAAACAGACATGCAAAAGATCACATCCCTGATCTTAGACTTATTCCATGTATTGGCATTGCTACATTAGATCCCTCCCAAGGAATGGATTGGCGAGAGATTATGATTTGGTACTCTATTGATGGGATGATTCTAAAGGAGACACTCTTAGCTAAAGGCATATTACAACATGGGCCTGTAGGCACAGGGAATGATGGAGGGCTGAGATGGTGTCATAACCCACATGTACCAGGACTTCGGTAGCATTGGGATCCAGTAGAATCCATTGGGGTAAGGATTAATTGGAGGATTGTTTGGGATCCAGGTATCAAAGGATCCATTCAGGATCATTTAGCATGGAGGCATGGAATAACACACTAAGTTGATTGGGATCCTAGTATCAATATACAGAGGCTTTTCTTGTGGATAGAAGTGGATTGCTTGAGGGCAAGCAATCTTTCGGTGGGAGGATTTGTAATATTCCTATTTTTTGGATATGGTAAAAGTGGATGGAATCTGCCCATTGTATTCACCGTGGTATTTTCCCATCGCATTGGCCCATGGTATTTTCCTTCCTTTTTCGAAGGAAAATAATTAAATAAAGTCTCTAGAGAGTCCAACAAGCCTACAAAAAAAGGATAGGAACCTAACAGTGGATTCATCCTGAGTTATTTATCTATCTTGTCAGTATTAAGAACTTAGAGAGGCCATTTCTAGTTTGATCCCAAGGACAAAAACCTTGTGAGTGAATTTGTTTGGTGGGTCCATCCAGGGTCCACGATTGTGAATCAATTTCTTTTTTTCTTATTTGATGAGCAGTCGTGCGTGCCATTGCAAGAATCTGATATTTATGTATGGGCATGTATTATTTTCTTCCGTTAATAATATAAATAAATGGGTTGCAGTTCCAAATCTCGTTTGCGTTCATGCTTTTTGCTAAAATCTTTCTATTTAGAACACTAAAATGTGCTAGATCTAACAAATTTTTTAAGGTTTGGGATCTTACAGAAAAGATGAATGATGATTATAATCATCCCATGGAATTTCATCCAAATTCATAATCTCCGTAATACTTTCATCAGTTGGAAACGTATTGTCGAAAGGATCAAGAAGTGAAATTGGTTCCAACCAAGGTAATTGAGAATAATCATCATTGATTGCATTCACTCGATCAATCTCAGAAGATGGTGGATTAGAAAACATTTGAACTACCTAATAAGCCAATTCAAGTGGGTTCAAAAGCATCTCGTTGCCATAGGAAGTCAATTCAGAATCTAAAGGCATTATCCACGAATAAGAAGATTCCATAGTGCTTGATGTGATCATGTTAACCTGGGCAACATTAGAAGGAAAATTCGGTGGAGGAAGTGCAAAAGTTTCCATTAGTGATGAATCTTTAAGCAAACCAAAACCAATATCCTCATAAGGAGTAATCGTTTTCCCGACGAAAGGTACACTACTTGTAGAGTTAGGGTCGGAAGTGTAGTAAGACAACTAGTCTACTTCTACTATTTTCCCTTGACGGGGAAATAGTATCATACAGAAAAGTGATGATACCACTGCATACATAGCATAGGTCCAACTTTGACCAAGAAAAACGTTATAATCAAGCTGATCATCAACAAGATCAACTTTGATTGTGACCATCTTACCTAACTCTACTCTACCGGTAGATCATTTAGGATTCCATGAGGATGAAAGTATCTTCTATCAAAGGTTTTCAAAGTGGTAGGTGACTGATTGATAGTTGGAGAACCTAAATATTTCCAACAAGCAATAAACATGATACATGTAGAAGCTCCTTCATCAATAACTGTGTGAAACACTCATTTGGTTTTGACAAAAACTAGTATTTGGAATGTCAGTTGATGCGAGAGTCTAGGTATATGACTTTCAAGATCAAAGATAATAAGATTAGAATCTTGAGGATCAATTGCTCCAATAGATGACAATAGTAACTTTCTTTGTGTTGGACATGTTTGCAACACCTCAAGAGTTGACATTGCTAAAGGAGACATTGCCAGGTCTTCAATAATGTTGTAATTTTGAGTAGCTTTGGCATGTGGGTTGACAGCTAACTTTCGAACAACACCTTTGAGAGGTAGTCGAATCATCATGTCAGGGTTTTGTTTCTCAATCTGTAATGGTTCATAAGGAGGAGGAGGAATTGAACTGGAAGGTTGACAAGAGGAACTAGCATCATTTCCATTTACCGCAGGACCCTTAGATCCATAATATTTTGATCTTGTTTCTACCATAATTTGTTGCGAATACATCATCATGATATTTGTCGATGCGGAAGAAGAATATGGGTTATGTGAAATCATTTTGTTGTCTTGAGAATGAAAAAGATTATTCAAAACAACAAGAGTTGGAGAACCTTTTATGAATTTGGTAACCTCTGCCCGATGTGGGAATTCCTTCGTATAATGATCTTCATTACAGATAAGGAAAGGATAACCAGGTTTCTTTTTCTCGTCAATAGGTTCATTTTTAACTGGTTTCTCTTTATGAGAAGCATTTTGTTTTTTTTTACCTTTACCCTTCTTTTAACCCCCGAATGGTTGATTCTTGCCAGTAGATGATTCTATGGCATTAATTTCAGAAGTAGTTTCCAAAGAAAGGCTTTGAGTGGGTGAATCTTGTATAGCCAAAGTCTAAGCACTTTTAGAATTCTTCCTTTTTCTCTTAGACTGATCGCTGACAAAACCAATTACATGATCAACAATGTTAGATCCCGTAGGAGGTGAATCTAATTGATCTAATTGTTGTCAAGGTAAATTCAAGATTTTCTTGTAGAAGGTTCCAAATTGAGCATACACTAATTCTAAGTACTGGGCACGAGCAATTACCTTCTCTTCTGTTACAACAACTCCTTTAACAACATCATCGGTAATATTGGGAAGTAATGATTTTGTAAACCATTCAGTTAAAATTTGATCTGGAATAAAAACTTTGACTAATCGATGCCTACGTCTCCATTCGTGTATATGATCTGAAATGTAAGTAGATTTCGATTATTTTAGGGAATTCAAAAGTCCAATACTAGTGCCATATCGAATTGGTCGCTGAAAATGTGTCAAAAATGTTGTTTCTAAAGAGTTGAAATTATGCAAAGAAGCGCGAGGTAACTCAATGTACCATTTTGTTGCCGAACTGGTTAAATTTCACTGGAGAAGGCCAAGTCTGATAGAATCATCGATTAATGAATTTGATGCACACCAAAGATGATATGGCATAACGTGTTTTGATAGGTCCTCTCCTGATTTGACTTCAAACTTCGGTGTATCACTCGGTAACTTGGTAGGAATAGTCGACCAAAAATGATAATAATAGATAAGATCGTTTGTCAACTGGGATAAATCTAGTAAATCTAAGGTTGCAATGAACAATAACTGTCGGTTGGAGTCTTGTTGTGGAGTTTGAGGGTTAAGTCCAACCCCTAGAGGAGGATACCCAGGATATCCTGGAATAGCTTGTGCGGTTGGAATTTGCATTCCTCTAGGGTAACCAGGGTGAATCATACTAGGTTGCGGTTGAAAAAGAACTTGATAAGTATGACCAGGGTATGGTTGACTATGGAAAGGTGGAATTTGACCCATTTGACCCAAGTAATATTTCCCCTGTAAAGGTTGAGCTTGCAAAGGTTGACCTTGAACAAATTGACTTTGAATAGGTTGACTTTGAAAATATTGACCTTGAAAAGGCTGGCTTTGGAAAGCTTGACCTTGGAAAGGTGGGCTTTGAAAATCTTGACCTTGAAAAGGTGGAACCTGAAAAGCTTGACCTTGAAAAGGTGTTTGCATTGTCCCTATACTAGGTTGTCCGATAGGAATCTGTGTTGTAGACTGGACAGTAGGACCAATTTGATGAGCAGATGCCTGAGGGATAGCTTGTGTAGGTTGTGAAACAAGTATTTGAGGGGTAACTTGGACAATCGTTTGTGATACTCCTAGGATAGGTGTTTGAGGTGAACTTGAAACCAATTGCTAAATAGATGCCTGAATAGTAGATTGAACATGTGTTTGAGGTCCACTTTGAACAAGTTGTTGAACAAGTGTATATGGAATTCCTTGGATAGACTATTGGATGGGTGTTTGCATAATTCACTAGACAGATTTTTGGACAGGTACTACAGTACTTAGCATAGGTATTTGTGGAATAGATTGTCTAGTAGGTTGAACAGGTTGATAAACTGGAACTTGTGAAGCAACTGGAACAATTTGTTGAGTGAACGTAGGGTTCCAAGTAGCAATCATCCCAAGGTAAGGAGTACCAATCAAGGGTTGAGCCACAACAGGTTGACCCAGACCGACATGAGGTATCTAGCCATAAGTTCCAATAAAAAGTTGACCTCCAGGTGTAGGATATGCTCCGACAAGAGGCTGTCCTCCAAGTGCAGGATAAGGTGGTTGCGCCCCAGGCAGGTAATAAACACTAGTAGGGGTTACTTGAGCATTACCTAAGTTACTGGATATCATGTGAACATATTGATCTGATGCCAAAGGTGCTTCAGGCATGGATGTCATGCTCTGAACAATAAATGTAGATAAACCAGATGACCAAGTAGAAACTTGAGGGGAAGGAATAGCTCAGGAAAAAGTTCCAGTAAGTGACTCGTATCCAGGAGGAACTAAAGGACCACCATACAATAATGACTCTAAAGAGATGGTAAACATAGAGGTATCAGTAGGTTGACTCCCAGGAGGAAGTTCTGACATGGTTCATCTCGGTGAATAGTAAAAAGGAATGCGGTCAGGTGGAAAATCTTGACCTAAAAAGTCCAAAAGGGTATAATACCATGGATCAGGTAAAAAAGGATCAAAATGAACTCTTGGAAAAACTCTTGGTTCACCAATGGTAACTGGAGTACGAGGTGAGTCTTCCTCCCCGTTCCTAGTAATATCTTCAATACTAATTAAACCAAGAGGTAGTCTAGCTGTAATTATAAGTTTCCTTTTGGTGATTCAGGTTGAGAAATATCAGAATTGGGTTCTTCAACTTCTGGTTCAGTTAGTTCTTTGTTTGAAACTTCTCCAATATCATATTCACTTTGAATAACTTCAGTAATTTCTGGCCCAGAAATAATTAAGCTTGATTCTACTTCTTAGGTTGGAATCAATTCAGTTTCTATTGTCTTAGATTCTAAAACTGTAGATGTTTCGGGTTGTTCTGAGGTTCTAGATCCTGTTGATTTTGACCTTGTAGTTTTAATCTTTTTCAATTGACTGGGTGTAAATTCAGGGGGTAAACCCTGCATTCGACATGAATGCCTTGGTGAATCAGCCACAATGAAAATTTATTAAGAAACCAACCAATATTCACAATCCACACCTAAGATCTCTAAAAAGTAAATAACATGTGCTACTAAATCTAAGGAATCAAACCATGCAAATAAGCATTTCACAGTGAAATCACTAGTTGGTGATGAAATCCAACATCGTAGAGATTAATTTGAAAAGTGGCTAAAGATAGAGCAAGTGGAACCAGTTACGCTGACAACCTACTTAATGTACATGATCTGGTGCAAGTAATCTCCATTTATGCCGTCTCGAATGAAGAATACCCTCCAAAAAGGTCCAAGTGGGTACAACTAACGTCTGTTCTAGGTACAACAAAGACTTCCCCTTCATCATCACCTTGGGTAATATCCCTAAGATTATGGTCTCTAAGGTTACCACTTAAAACAATTTAACCTGGGGGGACAATCACAGATCAAACGTACATGCAAGGGCAGAGTAACAAAGCTTAATCCCCTTGAAAGTTCCTCAACATGGTTAATTTTAAGTTTACTTCCAAGTGACTCCCAAATACCTTTCGACACCATTTTTAATACGTGTAAATCACTCTACCGTAACCAATGAAGTGGGGTCGATCACTCCATTGGGTTCGACATGATCTCGTGCTTAACTCCTTTGTAAGGGGAGCTTCCCAAAGCCAAATTGCAGTAAATGGATTTACTCCTTATCGCAAGATTCTAATGTTTGTTTGTAGCTTTGGAAAGTTAACTCACTTCCCTATTCCAAAGCCCTACAACCTGATCTAATGTAGGTGGAAAAGAGCCCTAAAATAATAAAAATTTCTAAATTGATTTTATGAAAGTTGTTTTTAAAAGTTGTTATTTACTCAAAGGTAATGGATGTGAAACTGATGGTGTTATGACTTGACGCAAAACCTTAATGCAATCGAAGATGAAATTGTAATCTTTTCTTTTCAATGAATTTCTAACTAAAGTAAGGAGAGAGTCTTTTCAAATTTTCAATGGAAATGCAAAAAACTCTTAAATTCCCATTATATCCCTTTTCCTAAATGTAAATCTTCAATTTTGAATTACCCAAATGTGGAAATTAACTTTTAAAATTTCAATTCGCCCAATAACTCAAAAAATCAAGAAACTTTCCTTTTGACATACAATCACTCGAAAAATTTCCAAAGTGTATGAAAAAAGCAATCAAAACTTAAAATGAATTTCTCCTATTGAATGCTATGAATTTACTACAGTCAAGAGTACAATTTTGAAACACTTCAGTAACAGAAGAAAAATGACTTTTCGTTTCAAATCCAGCATAAGAAGCACTTTTCAGAAACAATGCTCATTCTTGAAAATCATTGCTTTTCATTCATGAAACAATCTTTCACAAAAGAGTAAAATAAACACAAGATCTGATATGTTCGAAAGAAGGAAGACAAAAAACTAAGACCAACTGATCTTTCTTTTGATAGATCGACAACACACCAGATGAAGCTTTTACCCTAATTTGTGAAAACAATAAATTTTCAAGCAAACTGACTAAGACTTAATGAAGGTGTAAACAAGTGTAATTAAGCAGGAAAAACAAAAAATTTTGGACTTGGTGAAGAGAAAACTCAATTTTTCAAAAATTCCAGGTATGTGCGCAAGAAATAGATCAATCCAGTGCGCATACGCATTGTTGCTAGGGAATAAGTGCGCATAAATACGCTTAATTATTAAAGATAAAGTGTGCACAACGAGAAATATTTAGAAAAAATAAAAACAAGTCAAAAAAATCATAAAATCTAGACTTTCAATATTTTCCAAACACTCAAAGAGGGCTATGACAAAATGATCAAAGGTTAAAATAAAGAGAATGATGGAGAGTGAGACAATCCCTAGTGGAGTCTCCAACTTGTTAGGCAGACTAATCCCTCTTGCAAACAAGATGGATCTCCCTAGATCTCAAACGAAATATAGTAACAAACAAAAAAGAACTGCTACCTTTTCTTAACTTACGATTGCTTGAAACAAGTAGTATACGAGGGATCACTTACCAATTTAACTAAAAGACTGTTGAATTCCTTTAAATGCCTTTGACAGTTAGCTTCTCGTTGATGCTTTAGAGACCGTTCTAGCGCTTTCCATAGATTATCTATGATGTTTGGAAGGAGATTTGCATAGACAAAACACACACAACGCATCAAAGCATCTAGTGTATAGGATGAAAAATAAATGAAATACTTAACTCAAACTATATCGTAAATTGAATTATTAACCAATCACAACCTATGTGAGTGATGAAGGAATCTCACAAATGATATCAGAATTGACATGATTAGGAAAGAACAATTGCTTTTTATTAAATAAAAGGGAGGACAAACTTACAACCTCAAAGCCTTGATGTTACAAGCCTCTTCCCACAATCTCCAACCTTCTCCTTGGATGAAAAGCCTCCTAGCCCTATTTCTTCAGTATAAGCCTACCTTCAATGGTCTTCTCCAATCCTTTGGCATGTGTTTGATTTATAAGCCAAGAGAAGGAAGTTTGGGATCCTCTTCCTAAGGGATAAGATCCATAAATGATGGGATAGGGGATCCACAAAGAGAGGGAAGTATCTCCATGATGGGAGGGATCAGGCTTGAGTAGGCATTCATTCGATGTTGTTAGCTGGGAAAGATTCAACTAACAAAGCTTCTATAATTTACTTTTTATATTTTACTTGTGTTAAGTCATGTGCAGAGGCTACAGTGTAAGATAGAGCGCACTTTTGCGCAACTTCTAATGGTCTCTCTTGCATATGCGCAGAAATTGACCAGGGAAATGCGTAGGAAGCCAAAAATAGGTTTTTGGGCCATGAGATCCATGAATTTCATTATCTTTAGTATTTTTAGGTTCTAGCATTGTAGGAGGATGCTTTGAATCACTTTGATGGATAGTGAAAGATCCAAATTGATGGTCATTTCCTAATGCAACAAAATGACGAGTAACACATATAATCCCGAATATTCAAATTGAGAACCAATAAATCATGCATAAAATCAACATTTTACTTCAATTGTGCAACAATATCCGAACTTGCATAATTCAGTCCCCCAGTTCCATGGCTACTTTCAGCGAGATCTGTGAAACCTTTCCACATACTGACTCTTGCTCCTCCACAAATTGTTAGCTCCTTCAATATGTTATTTGTCCCACTGCATTCGTCTATATGAACGAAAAAGTTATGTCTTGATAATTTACTTACATATTGACATGGAAGTCATAGATTCACCAGATCGACATGGATGACCGAAACTGAGTTTCTTAAAAATGCCAAGGAGCTTGCACTGACGTAGGGTATTTCTAGGATGCCAAGAACACCAACAATTCACTCGAGGGAGCAGAACACATGTGCGTTTATTTGCCTTGCCTCACTTGTCTTCAAGATCCTAGTTGACAAAGAGACATTCTGATTGTGGAATCAGAGCCCAATTTAGCAAGAGCACCCCCCATAGAGGAAAGGTGTTAGGTTGAGCCTCCTGCTTTAATTCATAAATGATAATTGTCACTCCACCTGCAATCACTAATATTAAAATGGGTCTTGCAACCCATAGCCTAGCTGAAGACCGCATGGCATGCCTAAATTCACAACAAGGGTTCAATAGAATGTAGATTGAAAAGGAAGAGTTATAGTTTTTGCGTGAGGGAGGGGTCATCATGATATGACACAACCTAGACTAACCACCTACTGGGAGATTTAATGGCACAAGCTTGTTCATAATTCATCTTCTACGAACATTCGTCATGCTTTTAAGAAGATATTGAGTTTTGTACTCGTTTTGCAGCTTCCTGATGATGAAATTATAGTTTAATAAGGTGTATTTGGCATCAGCATAAGGGTGAAGGTAATAATGGAATGGCACAATCACGTGTAGTCTCCTTGCCACTTGTGGTGATTGATTTCCCAAAATTAACTTTGGTACTTAAATTATTTTCCTTAAAAGTAGAATTATTTTATGGGTGTGGATATTATTGTGCTTTATTGCCATATGATTGAGATTGAGGTCATGGTAAATTACACCAACCTTGGGTGCCATTAGTTTCTAATTGCCTAAATTTGATCTGATAAGCTCGGTTAGCACACTTATCAGCCTCACTATTTACTTCCTTAATATATGGAAGAAAGCTTTAAGGGGGGATTCTTTAAGCGATGTTTTAATTCTCCTCATTAGATTTTCCAAATGAAATTCTTTTAGCCAAGTGCTTTTGTGGAGATGTTGAATAACAAGAAGTGAGTCTCCAAGGATGGTTATTTTAGATATTAGAAGGATTCTTGCTAACAACAAGCCTTGCAACAGGTTGTGCAATTAAGCTTGATTGTTGGTCATAAAGCCCAATCCCCATGCACACCTTGAATTCAAATTTCCATCGGGGTTGTACAAAACCCTTCCCCCTTGTTAATTTTTCTCAAGTTCGATGTTGTTATGATTACTTAAACAATGTAGCATTCAATATCATTCACCCTAGTAACAATTAAGTAATTGTAAATAGAACAATAAACAACAATGCACAATAGAAGATAACCAAGCATAATGAGACACAAAGATTTTTGGTCAAAGACCAGAGAAAAACCCCACAAGGGGAAAACCCATAATGAGTTCTTCTTCTTCTTATATATTCAGTCAATGTTTAGTTGAGATACATAATCCAATTTGTACATCCATAAATAGTCAAAGTCAGGCTTTGACTTTCCCAAGTCAACCAAGTCAAAATAAGTCAAATGAGAGATAAACATCAACAATCTTCTTACAGTTAAAACCCTAGTCAAAGGGCTGAATTTCAGCCTCTTGCAACTCAGTCAAAGGGCTAAATTTTGGGATGTCGTTTCCACATTAAATTCTCGATCAAAGTCATCAATCAACCCTGTGGTTAGTTCCTAGAAAACAATGCGAAATTCAGTCAACGTAGAGAGTTAAAGATTCGTCAACGCAAATAATATTCCTAGTCAAGGATTCAACCTCCTTCTTGAGTCAAAGATTTGGTCAAATAGAAGCAAATTCTCCTTAGTCAATGTTGGTCAAACATATATCAAAAGGTTGGTCAATGCAAAACATAAAGTCTCCTTTTGTCTCCTTCGCACATGTGAACTTGGTCCTGCTATTTCAGGTGAGATGTGATGTGTGTCAAATGAGCTCCAACGATGCTTCTATTTATATGTTTTTATGAGGTGGATTTTCCACTTTTGGAGCTGACTTGTCCTTTATTGCATCGACTTGGTCAAAGTCAAAATTATAATTTATCCATGTTTAATTTAAATTTTCTCTTGAAGCAAAATAGTTCCTCATTGAGGTAGTTGGGCTTCTCCTTAGGGAAATTCATCTTATAGCTGCCAATTTCAACACCCCTCCTGCCACCCTTACGACAACCAATTATACTAACATACTGAAGAAACATAAAATCTAGAAACTTATTTCAAACCCTGTATATTAGCATAATATTGATCACTATATTAGAAGAGAAACCTTATTTCAGAGAGGCTACTCCCCAACTACTTGGAGTAGGAAACTGATAGTTCCACATTCACATATTTTTCATGCCTTCACTTACATATAATGATGTTTATATAGATAGGAGTAATGAAGATTAGTAAGAATTATTAATAAAAGAATGAAAAGGGACAATAAGACAACGCACCTCTTTGGTTAATTTGGGTTATCTTGCAGTGTGGTTGGGAAGAATGGTATTTATCTTCCCTACCTAGGTTCCCCATGAGTGACATGATGATGATAGATATTTTTTTAATGGCTTCGTGCTTATGAATATTGGTGTATTGACCCTCACTCTCACCTTTGGGTTGAGAGAGAGAATGATTTCTTAGAGTAATACAATGAACCTCATTAGAAGTAAGCATGCTTGAACTTATGAGGAATGTCACAAATAAGAAAAAAAGATAGCATTCCTATGAGTTATCTTACTGCTATGAGATGGTTCATTTGAGAAGAAGATGTGACAACTATATGGTATGATAAACTTCCTTTTTGTTTACGTTAATTAAAGGAAATATTTGAGTAAAGGGAATTGATATATCATTCAGAAGGAACATTGTTAGTTTTCTTATGAAAGACCTGGTGAGAAAAATAAATATATGATTAAATAACATTGAGTGGTTTACGCAACAATATTGGAAATTTTATTTGCATTGATTATTGTTGAAAATAAAATAAAATTTGAATAGAAGCTGTAATGGCTTTAAAACCCTAGAAAAAAATTGCTCAAGAACACTACAATTGGGCTCACCTAACTTAGAGAGCACTAACAAAATGAAGGTGAAGAGACTTGAACTTGGAAATAAAGTCTTGAATAACATCAAAATGATTAGGGTTTAGATTGAACTATTCAATTTCCAGTTGCTGACCATGAATTTCATCTATTTTACCAAATAGTTGATCAAGTTGCTTCCATGCTTCATGACAAGTGTCTATACCTTCAAGATGGAACAGATGTTCTAGTGAAACAGAGACATATTAAACCTAATGCTTCATCACAATGATTATTCTATTTAGGTTTTTCAACACCCTGTGTGGGTTGTTTTCCTATACCGTTACTAACCCTATATAAACCCTTACTCTGAAATACAACCATCATTGCGAATTCATGTGACTCCCCCCTTTCAATTTTTTTTTTTTGGCCTAGAAATTACATAAGCACCTTAGTTTTACAAAGGAGATTTCCTTGCATGTGAAAATCACTAGCATAAAATATTTAATTCAACTTGTTTCTAAAGGACAAGTGCATAAGGGCTGCCACTGGGTAATTTTATGGAGCACAGGTGATGGGCAATTTGATTCTGCAAGTGCAACCACAACATGTGAGGCATATCACAAGGATAACTTAACCTTGTAACCCCCCCATCCCACATTTACCCAATTTCACTAGCCTGCCAGGGTAAACATGAGACGAAGAGTTACTATGACATGACCCAACCTCTAATATTTAGTTATGGAAGTGGTGTCGACAACTGACAAATCACAAACATCCCTGAAGGCTTACAAGACACTCAAGGGCTAAAGAACCACCCCAGGTGACCAAACCCTGAGCTGGATTGCTTTTTCACTGACATGGGCCCACAACCACATGCATGACAAGGCAAGGGTGTGGTTATAGGCCTCCAACTGCATGCACAAGCCTCCTTCCCTGTGGTTATAGCCCAAAATCTTTAGTTCAGAGGGTGCGGTTTTGATATCTTAGCCACCTTTCTAGGCCAACCCCCAGACCATTGCACATAACTACCTTTAACTTCTCATAATGATAAATGAAATAATGACAATTCTAATCATACAAAACTTGAATAAGAACTTGACCTAAGAAGGCCTAACCATGACAGTCATTTCGTCAAACACATGGTAAGCATGTAAGCTACAGGTCATGAATGCATATATGATCATAGGAGTCTGAAACTTATCTGAGAATCACCAAGAAGGTATAATGCCCTCTCATAATAGATGCAATAACACTTGGTATCCCATGCATTCATTAACCATCAAATACTTGTCAAATCTCGAACAAAGCCATAACTAGAACACATTATAGATCCATGCTTATACTAGCATATAACCAATTATTAACCATGACATAACAACCATCAAATCATCATAATATCAAGTATAAGTTCTCATAGAATAGAATAGGAAAATAACTCTTATTAACTTATGCAAAAGCCAACCAAGTCATGGACTTCCATGTGCCACCTGACCATAAATTGGGCTGAACCAAATCTTGCTTTCATCCAATCACCCCCATGCCATATTCCAAGCATGAATATGGGATATCAAGACATAAACAACCAGGGCTTCTCGTAGATTAAACCACCTCCACCCTCAGGCTACCGTGATGTTGCCAAAACTAGTCAAGAGATCACAAAGCCTAAACAAGCTTGGATGCCTTAGATTTTCTTAACCATTACCTTAAGGAATTTTCTTGTCTCCAACCACCTATCGAGGGCTTCCCGAAGATTAAACCTCCTCCACCCCTAACCCTTGGGGAATTTTTCTAAGATCACCTCACCCAGTTCCAAAACCTTCTAACAATCCAAACCTCAACCAAGAATGAACCCCATCACACCATGACTATCCAAAAAATGACAAGGCAAGGTTGAAACCACTGTTAAACTCAACAAAACCCATGCTAATGACAACAAATGAATCAAATAACTGAATGAATGTACCATGCATTCACACCTTAGTTAGGAAATCACACATGCAACCTGTTACTTTCCGAATCTTCCCATTGAAGTTGTTTATCCAACCTTTTCCTTACTTTCCTTGATTCTCTTTTCTTTCCTTTGCTTGCTTGTACAAGTGCTTGCTTTCTTTCCTTTGCTACACCTGCTCTAAAATTGTGCAAAAGTTGTCAACTGTTTCTCAGATGCCTTTTTATCATTGATGTATTTTTTTTCCATGTTCCTTCATTTTTCCTTCAATTTCCCTCTCATGCAAATTTGTGACCCTTTATCTCCCTTTTCTCATATTTTCCTTATTTCATAAATAAATGTCAATTATTGCCTCTTTGCCAGTTTCCTTAACCATAAATAAACCAAAAGTGACCCCCAATGTGATGTTTTCCCACCATTCAACTTGGAATATGTGTCCCATGATCTTGGTCTTATTTTTATTTACATGGAAACTTAACCCAGGGTTGTTACGAACCCTCTAAAATAAAATTGACCGTTGAATCTGATGCTACAACTATTGATGACCACAAGTAGTAACTGCAAGCAATTTCTCAGCAGCCTGATAAAGCCATGAACAAGGATAACGGGAAGATGTTGTCGCAGTGACCAAAGTTCCAACAATGTCCAGATCTCGAAAAAACAAGGAGGATGGAGGGAGGTGATGCTTTACAACAACTCTGGTACCATGTAAAAAAAAACTATATGCTCAAGGATAAGATCAGCTTAACTTCCACACAAACAAAAGAATTCATAAAATAAAATAGAGGCTCAGAATGAAGAGAAGAAACAAGAGAATCATTGCATCTATAAACCCTGTTGTGTCTGAAATACAAGGCAATTCCTTCTATTTAGCAAACTGGGAGGAGTCCAACATTTAATAAGGTGGTTAGTATATATACCAACTCCACATTAATATCTCACCTAAGTGAACTTAATTTGTGTATATGCAATGATAGAGACACAATACAAGAAACAATAAAGTCTATAATAATGAAGAATAAGATTCATAATTTTTTTTCCCAAAGCAAATAGTGGGGAAACTCAAGGGATGTTTCCCATAATTGTGAATGAAATATGTGATAAACTTGTTGGAGTAAATTAGTGCACCTTGTTCGGAGATTCAATTCGAACACCTGTTGACACATATTTAACCAAATAATCAATAACATTGATGACGACCAATTATATTTTTTTCACAAGGATGAGTAGGTTTTGTATTAAATCTATGCCTTGGCACAATTATTACTTAGGAAATTTAGAATAAGTCCATCATCTTGTAAGTCCATAAGACTAAGGATTGTTGGTATCATACTAAAAAAACACCAGACTATATCAAATTGCAAACTATTCTTAAAACTGTAGATACGACAAAAACTAAAAAACAAAATTTACATGGCAACATATTTCAAATGCATTGGAATTCCTCTCTTGTTTGCCCTATTAAGGTCCAAAGCTACTCATCATGGTTTCTGGTTGTGTCTTCATTCTTAGAGAGTCTGCATGTAGAAGGTTGATTTAGTCTTGGAGACTCGATAGTTGACTCCGCAGAGCTTCTAATTTGTCATATTTTCTTGCAAGCTTTTCTTTGAGGGATTGGTTTTCCTCTTGCACTTGGACAATGGACATAATATAATCCTTGGTATTCAAAATGGGAACCAATAAATCATGCATAGAATCGATCTTTTTCATTGACTGTGCAACAATATCCAAAATGGCACAATTCAATTCCCTAGTTCCATGGCTTCTTTTAGCTAGATCTGTGAAACCTTTCCACATACTGACTCTTGCTCCTCCACGAATTGCTAGCTCCTTCAATTTGTTCTTGGTCCCAGTGCATCCATCTACAAGAGCAAAAAAGTGATGTTAACATAATTTACTTACATACTGACATGGAGGTCGCATATCAACCATATCAGCGCAGAAGACTGAAACTGAGTCTTCCCAAGAATTCCAAGGAGCCTGCAATGACGTAGGATATTTCCAAGATGCTAATAACACCAACAATTCATTTGATGCAGCAAAACACATGTGCCTTTTGCTGCCTTGCCTCACTTGTCTGCAAAATCCATGTTGACAAAGGGACATTCCAATTGTGGAACTAGAACCCAATTTAGCAAGAGTTCCCTCCACAGAGGAATGGTGTCAGGCCAAGCCTCCCACTTAAATTCAAAAATACAAATTTTCACTCCACCTACAATTTCCAAGATGAAAATTGGTCTTACAACCCGGGATTGTTCCCCCATAACCTAACTTAAAGATCACAGGGCATGCCTAAATTCACATCGAGGGTTGTGCAGAAATGTAACTTAAAAAGGAAGAGTTGTAGTTTTTGCACGAGGGAGGGTTCATCATGACATGACACAACCTTGATGAACCACCTACCAGGATATTTAATGGCACAAGATTGTTCATAATTCATCTGCTACAAACATCCATCATGC